>CM036906.1:151305295-154037795 GCA_020800305.1 Porphyrio hochstetteri
AAGGCTTTGCTGAAGTCTAGGTAGACCACATCAACAGCCTCTCCCTCATCCAGCAGATGGGTCACTAGATCATAGAAGGAGATCAGGTTGGTCAAACAGGACCTGCCCTTCATGAACCCATGCTGGCTAGGCCTGATCCCCCGGCCATCCCGCACATACCGCATGATCTCCCTCAAGACTATCTGTTCCATAACCTTCCCTGGAACCGAGGTCAGGCTAACAGGCCTGTAGTTCCCCGGATCCTCCTTACAACCTTTCTTGTAAATGGGAGTCACATTGGCAAGCCTCCAGTCTTCTGGGACCTCACCAGTCAGCAAGGGGGACTGATAGATAATGGAAAGCGGCTCGGCTACCACCTCTGCCAGTTCCCTCAGCACTCTCGGGTGGATCTCATCCGGCCCCATGGACTTGTGGCAGTCCAGTTGGAGTAGGAAGTCTCTGACTGTTTCTTCCAGAATCACAGGGGAGTTAGCATGCTCCCCAGCTGAGACTACCAGGTCAGAGAGAGGGGTACCCTGAGGATCTGTTTGACCTTTAAAGACAGACGTAAAGTTCAGTTCAGTTCACCTCTCTGGCTGGAAGATAGAAACTTGTACCAATTTGAAGACAAGTTTTAGTGCTTTGGCTCTAAGATGCTGTAGCATGAGAAGTGTTCAGCCTCTTGTGCTGCTCTTGTTCCATTTCATTTTGCCTCACTAAGCAGTAGTAAATTGGTATAAGCACAAATAATCTAACACTACAGTGTAGTAGAGCAGGTATTTTACTTATTGGTTAGGTTACCTATTGGTTAGGAGGGGAGATCTGACTTCTCATAGCTGCTCCAATGAAAGCTTAAGGTCTTTTTCAGTATGAACGATGAATAGCGTGCGGACATCAACTGTTCTCACTGGAAAAACAAAGCTTCACATTGGTTGTTTTCCAGGTTAAATCATTATCTATCAAGATGTTTTCTCGGAAACCTGCTAATTGTTGCATTGAGGTGTGTTGTTTTGTCTAATCCAACTAAATTTTCAAAATAATAAAATATTGGCTCCTCTGAGTTTCTTTCCCTTATCCACAATTTATTTCTCTATTTTACGTGTTTGAAATAAAAGGTAATTTTATTCACAAAAATGCAAACCCTAAGTTACAGGGAAAGAACAGTTCAGCAGAACAAGCTTCAAGTCCTAATGCTGTTCCTGGTGTTTGAGTTCAAACCTTTAGGACCTGAAACAACTTTGTATCATGTGAGAGGCAGGGTTGAAGTTTTTCATGACAACTGGAAAAGATGTTAGAGATCAAAGACATGCCCATCAGTTGCAACCTGGCATCTCAAATGTTTTTGTGGTTTATCTGTTTCTTTTTGAAAAAGAAATTGCCCCTGTCAGACAGTTAAAAATCCATCAGTATGTTTACTTGTACATATGCCAGTGAAGTTTTATGGGGAACCATAATGTATGCAGAGGTTAGCAAATGTGATATTTAGAAGATGAGATGTGCCTGTTATCCCTTAGGGTTTTTACTTTTGCTGATTTTTTCAGGTCATGGGCAGCTATAGTTATCATTGAGGTGTCATGAAATTTTGTTTTCCAGAGGAGGAGAATTTGTTCCCCTTAGTTTCCTCCTAGTTGATGATTTCACATTGTGTAACTCCCCTTTCACCCAAATGCTCTTTCCTGCACGACTGTACTTCAAACATCCCATCAACTACTCAACAACCTCCTGTTTAACATTTTTCAAGTCCACACTCAGTTTCCTGAAGATCTGCTCCGAGATCCATCCCTCCTACTTCCCACTTCTGTGCAACATTTCCAAAGGGAGATTTCTGTTCTGATTTGTTCTTCTGTTTAGTTGGTTGCCAACTACACATGTTGAAGCTTTTGAAGACTGCTCTTTCAGAGTTGAGTATACTGTTCTTGCACCATTAAAGAAATGTTCCTCCAGAGGTCTGTGAAGAATTCTTCTCAGGCTTCTCTGAGTTCAACCAGACATGTTGCTGATATATTGCTCAAGATTGCTTCTTGACAAAGTTTGCACTCAATATGGCTAGTCTGAGATGTTTGCTTTCCATTTTAAAACTTTTGCATTTTTATTCTCTAACAGACCTGACACCTGTCCATTCAGAACACGGTCCTGAGCAGGCTAATGTCATGTTGTGTTCATTGCCATTTTATTTCTGTGGTTCTTCATTCCCTGACTGTTACCTTAAAATCACAAAAACAGACCTTGTTTTTTTAGGCCTATTCCTTTCCAAATAAATTGAGTTGTCCTAAAGTCCCCCAGTTTAGAACAGTAGTAAATATTAAATTAGGCTGAATAGTTGTGAAGTCTTTTCCACCTTGTTCTCCTCTATAATATTTCAGAGTGGCTTTTACATGGTCTCCCAGGTTACTAGATACATGTGAATTCGTTTGAGAAGGAGAGAGAGCTGAGACTGTGAGCAAAACTTTGGAGTAGCTATTTACAGTGCAGGTTTTTTTTAATTAATTTTAACCCTGAACATCACATTTTACCCACAGGCTGCCTTTATAGCCTGTGGGGAAAAGTAGACACCCCAAAAGGACAGTGCTTATAACCCACCTGAGGTGCCTATAGATGGATGATGGGAGTTGCCCTCTGCCTGTGATGCTCCCCATTGAATACCAAGGGAGCTTAGGCTGACTTTCTTGGACTTAGGCATTTCACTTGCCATCCATATCTGAGGTGTGTAGAAGCTCCACTCCAGATCTTTATTCCCTACAGAAACAGGAGATTAAGAGTATCAAATCACCCCAGTGTAATGTGGTGAAGGAGGGTGAACATAGAGAATATGATTTTCTCACATGTTGTGTGAAGGAGCGTTTTGTGGCTCATCGAGGTGCCCTGTGAACCCCTTTTGTGAAGCAAAAGTTGCTAATGAAGATGTGGAGGAAAAGAGTTCTTAGGAGCATGTAAGAAGAAAGGTCTCCTTCACTGAGATCAGTCCCGTGCTCTTCCCAGCACCTAGGCTAGTAACCCCACTCATCTATTTATCACTTTACTTTGTCTTTATTAGGCCATTACTGAACTACTGCCTTGCAGCATTCCCGAGCCATCCATATAGGTACATAGTGACTTGCCTATGGATGTGTCTCTGCTTCCAAAGAGGAGTGATAGTGCAGCTCCCTACACTCTGTGCAGAGAAAGGCTGCTCTGCTCCTGTGCTGCAGAGAGGAGTGGGACTGATTTATGCTGTTCTCTCAAAGTCATCTGGATATCAGTGATGAAAAGAAAACTTCTGAAGAGCCTGATCATTTTGAATATAGACATTTATTTTGCTAATTTTTATTTTAATTTCTCAGTCATAATAATTTATGGATATCTGCTCAACACTGCAGAAATATTTTTCTTGCCTGGATTTATAAAAAAAAAATGCTTTTTTTCTTTTGACTAGAGCAAAAGAGCATGAGCACTCTGGTGCTCTTAGCCAAGTAAACTGTCCACAATTTTTCTGGTAGGCAGCAATGTTCATACCTGTGTGGTATGGGAACTATAAGAACATCAATAGAAAGAGAAATAGTGTTTCTATTTCTATAGTTTCTACTATGGAGTGAATTTTGAGTTTGCAGCAGTGGCTGATTTCTTCTGGACTGTGTTAATTACCCATAAGTAATTATGTTAATGATATGATTCACTTAAGATGGTTAATGGATGTTTAAGACCAGTGGGATCATAGGTCATGTAATCAGAGTACATCACTCATTTTCACAATTCACCCAATTACCTCTCTGCTGAAGCCAATAATTTACCTAAAGCACATTTCCCAGACAGGCATCCATTTTTGATGCGGGAACATTAAGAGGTGGAGTGTTCCCACCACTTCCTCTGGAGGTTTGTCATACCGCGGCCTTTGGCTTGTCCCCACTGCTGTTGTTGCTACAGGTACCTAAGCTGAAAATGAAAAGTCGATAGTTCCAGCAGTGATGTCTGCAGTAAACTAATCAGCTCTGGCTCGATTGAGATGTCCGGCTTGTCTCGTGTGGAGAGAGTCTTTCTAAATTACTGGCTGTCAGAATAAATACTGACAAAAACTTCCCTGCGGAGGGTAACAGCCAGTTCTGTCCTACTCTTTGCTGTGCTTTAACAGGATATTTGAAAGACCTGGTCTGTCCCTATTATCTTTTCCAAGTAACCATCTTAAAAGTTGGTGGCAATAAAATTTCTACCTTGGCTCATGAACCTGTCCACCACATAGTGCAGAGAGAGCACGCAGCCAGCAAGGAGATATTCCTGGAGGACCCAAACCATCAAGTTTTTTTTCCCTCACAAATTTGCTTTTAAATACTTCACTGGCTTTCTTAGATGAAGACCAGGAGATGAGTTATTTTTGGCACTCTGAAGTCATTGCAAGTTTTCTTTTTCCAAGGTAGAAGTCGGGAGTTGAAAATGCATCAGAACTCCTCTCGGCACTGTATATTTGTAGGGATTTCAGCCATATTGCAATGAAATGCAGAAGTCTCTGTGAGTCTGTTTTATGACCTGTGTCTTGCATTAAGTACACTTGGCAAGTTGCTTTGAATAATTTAGTCTATTATGTCTTGATTTAGCTGCAGCTCTTACAAGATTTATTTTAATATAGACTGCTTTACCATTATGCTTTTTAAAAGGTTCCTTTTTCTTAAAATCACAGATGTGGTGTTAAAATGAACTGTTAGATTTTCCTTTTTTAAATAAAATACCGTATTGCATAATGCACTTTATTCATAAAATGAAACTAACATATTCTTTACCCTCTTGTTAAAATGTGTCAAGTATTGGGCAGATGCTGGGCTGAATAGATGTCTTTTTCATTGGAGGTGATTCAGCACTTTAAAATGTTTCTCTTTCTGTCTCTTGGGGGATCACATCTTTGTTAAGAGGAGATGATAGCAGCTCATCCAATATGAAATTTGGCGGGGTGGAGTTTTACATATGAAGTAGGTAAATTGGGACACTCAGTTGACTGTTGTCATCTACCCAAGTGGCATGACACACTGAAAAAATCTCTATGAACAGATGAAAGAAATAGTTGGATTATAAAAGTTAACTGGTGCAATAAGAAAATGTTTTAGAAGTTACTTTGACTTTACAGCTTCCTTTGTTTTGCCACTATCATAATTTTGCACTGGTGTGAACAATTCTTGAAGTGTGCCTTTGCATACATTCCTGTTGCCTAGATAAAACGTTCTGATTAAATTACTTCTATTAATTTTTAATTATGTTTTTTTTAACATAGTGCAAATCATGACAATAAAAGCACTGAATGGTTTAGGAGCTCAGCTTCTCCTCTACACTTCTTGAGCTTTTTTTCTCATCTTTAGCATGCATGTGGCTGGAGCCCTGAATGTCCCACCTGCTCATCTGTGCTTTTAGTGTTGCTGCTGGCAGAACATGTTGAATAATCTCCTCTCAAAACCTAAAAATTTCCATGATAGGAAAACCACATTTTCACATATATTTCAATATTTAACAGGAAATAATCCGAGGCCTTTTGTGTATATGTTTAGGAAGAAGAAATCTCCAGTGGAAGACTGCAGAGCATCAATGTCATCTACGCTTGCAGCTCTTTTTGAAGACAGGGAGGCAGATATTTCTAAGTATTTGTATAGTTGCCTTGTAGTTGTCTTTTAGTGAAGTCAAAGGCTCCTAACTCCCTGGCTAGCTCTAAGTATCTTTAAAATCCTATCAGTGATGATCCATTAATGTTGTGCTTCAAGGCTTCAACTGGTGATCTACATGAGTCACAACAACCACTTTTCCCTTCTTGTGCACAGTTAGCTGCATGGATTCTGATGGGCTGTACATTTTCAAACACTACAGTTGCTTTTGTTTTTAAACAGATTTTAAGTCTTCTGTGGCAATATGTTCATTTCAGTGGAAACTTCTGAAGTCCACATCTAGCCAGCTTGAAGTCTCTGAGCTGCTGAGATCAGCCAAGTCTCATGTCCTCAGGAACTGATTTCTGAGGCTGTTCAGGCTGCTGTTAGGGTAACTGTATTAACGAATGTGAGGGTGTCAGAAGTGAGCCAGCATGTGCCCAAGGGATACAAACATGCATACCAAAGGCAGAGAAATAACTGGCACACTGAAGCAGATGGATACGAAGATCCATTGGGCCAACCAAGCTTATTCCTATTTTGAGTCCCCGGAAAATACGTTTTGGTTTGTTTTTTTTTTTTTACTTTATGATGGTGGTGCAGCAGAAATGCATTTGAATGAGAACAAGGTATACAACTCAAATTTATTTTCTCTTTTAAGATGGGATGTGACTAGACCTATTATATAGATTCTTTTTCATTCTTGGGTTTTTCAATTTTAGGTATTTAATTCATTGTGCTAGACCTTGTCATGGTCTCAAGGGAACTTCTGAGCTTCAGAGCTTCTTACTTTCTTGTCATGGATGTCGCAGAAGCATCTGATAACTCACAGTGGTCAGGAAGACACCTTTCTGGACAAACATCTGCCCCCAAGAAATTGGATTTGCCACCTCCAGCAGCTCAGTGACTGTAGCCCCTTAGGCTGGGAGACCTAATACTTCCTGACCATGTTTTACTGTTTTAGATTCACCACTCCCCAGGCCAGTGGCACTGAAATCTCTCTTTGGTTAAAGATAAATAGTTTATTCTATGCCAGTGAAAAGGCAGACATTAATGTCTGTGTTTGAAGATAGAGACAGAGAACATATGTGAACATCTCTTCATTTAACTTAATTTCAAGGTCATTTCTGTTTCTTCTGAATTTCCCAGATACTTCCCACAGGTGCCTGGGGCAGGGGTCTAGTCTTTTTAGTAGTATTAGGCTTTTCTTTCCCCAAAGGATGCAGACTTAGTGTGTTGTATTTCTTTGTATCCCATTTCTCTTGTTGGTTGCGAATTCACCCTTGGGGAATGCTACAACTCTTAGCATTTATAACTGGTTCAGCTAGGACATCAACTGATGTCTTTTATAATCTAAGGAAGTGTTTTCTGACAAAGTTTTAACTACTATTAGGAAAAAACCCATCAGGAATGCCCTTTTCTTCTGCATACGCCTTTTTGAGCATAACAGTTCACTTGTGAACAAATCTGCTTCTCAAGTGTTTGCTGGGATCTGCCTTATGAACAGGAAAAAAAAGGAAAAATAATTGAAGATATGTCAAGAAGAAGGCATTCTAAGTATGCCTTCTTGTGTCAAAACAGAATAATCTTGAAGGTTCTGTTTGCTTAATCACCAGATAAATCTCTCAGGAGGCTAAATGAGCTCCACTGTAAAAATATGTTCCATAAAAAGCTTTAGAGATCTGCTCTTACTGCCTGATGGGGATGGATCCAAAGTATAATAAAACTTAGTGATAGCAAAGCATGCTGATGAATCAAGTTCTAGAAGTCTGTCTTTGTATTTTACACCAGGGCTGGTGTTTATGCACTTACACTGCATTGAAGACTGCCAAAAGGCTTTACAGGCAAGGCATATCTTTGCTGAAACACAGCCAGAGGTTTAATATATGTTTTAAGACTGGCAATGGAGAAAACCTACCTAGAGCTGAAAGTATAGTGGGAGAGAAATGAGCATTTCAGCAGGCAGAATTTCAAGCTGGACTTTCTGTGGGTGGTTAGGAAAAACTTGTCTTCTTTTTAGCAGAAACCCAAAAGTTCTTCTTCAATGGCCATAAGTATTTTGACTTTGAGATACATCTTACCTGAAATGCATTGCTGCCACAGCAGAGTGCCTCCAGTGCTGTGTACTGGGGGGTTGACTCAGTTCCAATTCAGAGGCAAGGAGAAAACCTACCAAGTAGTTACTGTGGATTCCTACAGCAATTGGGTGCTTTATAGAGGCCTTGAGCTAATGATCCAGCACAAGTCTGCATTAAAATTGTGAGATATGCAAGGATAACAGGCTTTGATGGTACTGTGTGTCCCTATGCCTATCAGAATAAAATTTTATGACTTAAAAAGCACATACGGTTTTTAAAAATGTGATAGAGATGGGAGGAAGTGTTCTTATGTAATTCATAAAATCATGGAATGGTTTGGGTAGGAAGGGACCTTAAACATCATCAAGTTTCAACTCCCCCACCATGAGCAGGGACACCTCTCACTAAACCAGGCTGCTCAAGTCCCTGTCCAGCCTGGCCTTGAACACCTCCAGGGAAGGGGGCAGCCTCCCTGGGCAACCTGTTCCAGTGTCTCACCACCCTTGTAGTGAAGAATTGCTTCCTAATATCCAATCTAAATCTACCCCCTTCCAATTTTAAACCATTCCGCTTCATCCTATCACTACATGCCTTTCTAAAAGTCCCTTCCCAGGTCTTCTTTGTAAGCAACCTTCAGGCCGCTATAAGGTCTCCCCTGAGCCTTCTCTTCTTGAGCCTAAGTATGTATTCAGCTGTTACCATACCTCTAAAGTGATTTGTGTAGTTGCACCGGAAATATTTGTTGGTAGTACAGGATTGGATAATGAGTTGTGCATTCACTAATATTTAAGCAGATGCTCTGAGCTGTGAATCATGTTTCGAACAGTGCTGTGTGGTGCCCGTAGCGTACACAGGCTCATGACTGCCTTCATTCATGCCCATCTGCTGAGATGGCAGTGTTCCCACATACCAGTGGATTGGTCCCTTTTCTAGAAAGCGTAGTGCCAGACTGTTATGAGTTTGGATGGCACGCTTGTCTAACGTTGCAAACAGCATCGCTGTTGAGGGAAATCCCTTCTCAGTATCAGGACTGAAGCATTAATAGGTGACTTGATGTACTAGGTTGCCCTGGAGGATATTTTATGTGTTGAAAGAAACTACTGAAACATGGCAAAAGAAAGAAGACCACCTGTCTCAAAGCACAGCAGGAGACCAAGAGGAACGATCTGATGGCTTGTTCTGTAGCAGAATTGCCTAGAAACAGCCCAAGACAGCTATTGCAGTCGGGCGAGGGCAGATGGTGTTGGGCAGTGGAACAGATCGGATGGATCTCTTCACAGTATCTCCTAGATGCTTGTTAATGGAATTAGCCCAAAAGGCATTATCTTAAATGGCTGCATCATGTCCTGCATTGAACTGTGCAGAGTACTTATGGCAAATTCTGAAGTTAAATTTAAAAAGTGGGTAGTTCTCCTGTAAAGATTTTTGGGTTATCTGGGCACACTTTTAAAAAAAATTTGGCTATTTGAAAATTGGGCAAAAATTAATACTTTTGTATCACTGTTATGTAAAGTGATACTTCCACAATGGATCTATAACCACTTGATGATAGTGCTCAAGTTCTAAGCTCTACATCTCATTTCCATGTATCTAACATTAGTAATATCCCTGTCCATAGCACTAGGATCTAGACTATTTTTAAAGGTCCTTTCCAACACAAACCATTCCATGATTTTGTCACTGTCCCACACAACATTCTTGTATCTAAATTAGAGATACAGTTTTGACAGATGGATTGGATTGGATAAGGAATTGATTGGACAGTTGCACTCAAAGATTTGCCATCAATGGCTTGATGTCCAAATGGAGACCAACAATGATTGGTGTTCCTCAGGGGTCAGTGTTGATACCAGCACAGTTTAACATTGTCAGCAACATGGACAGTGCAGTTGAGTGCACTCTCAGCAAGCTCAACATGAGTTGGCACTTGCAGCACAAAAAGCCAACCATATCTGGGACTGCATTAAAAGAAGTGTGGCCAGCAGGTCAAGGGAGAGGATTCTCCCGCTCTGCTCTGCTCTCATGAGACCCCACCTAGAGTATTGCATCCAGCTCTGGGGCTCCCAACATTAGAAGGGCATGGAGCTGTTCAAAGGAGTCTAGAGGAGAGCCACAAAGATGATCAGAGGACTCAAGCACTTCTCCTGTGAAGACAGACTGAGAGAGTTGGGCTTGTTCAGCCTGGAGAAGAGAAGACTCCAGGGAGACCTTACAGCAGCCTGCCATTACCAGAACAGGGCCTACAGAAAAGCTGAAGACTCTTATCAGAGTGTGTGGTGATACGACAAGGGGTAATGGAGTTAGACTAAAAGAGGTTAGTTTTAGATTGGATATAAGGAAGAAATTCTTCCCTGTGAGGGTGGTGAGGCCCTGGCACAGGCTGCCCAGAGAAGCTGTGGCTGCCCCCTCCCTGGCAGTGTTCAAGGCCAGGTTGGATGGGGCTTTGGGCAACCTGGGCTAGTCAAGGGTGTCACTGCCCATGGCAGGGGAGTGGGACTAGATGATCTTTAAGGTCCCTTCCAACCTAAACCCTTCTGTGATTCTATGATTCTACAACTGAGGGCAAAATTAAGAAGAATTCAAAAGTGAAAACTTGGGGTTTTTTTGAGTTAAGATTCTGCTCAAAATTTGTCATGTTTTAGTTTAGGGTTTGTAGCACTGATGATTCCATGTGTTTTGTTAAGTATTTGTTCTTTGGCTTTTTATCTTTTGAGATGTTACAACTTTGCCCATTCCCTCTCAATGTGAAATGTAGAAATTTGATGACTGAAAAGGAAAATGAGTTTTTGATCCATTCATGTGAAAATAAAAAGCAACTTGTCTTAAATATATTACAAAATTGTTAGATCTGGTTACAGAGAACTTGTTTTAGTCTTCCTAATCCAGATTATTAATTGACAAATAGTGAAGCAACTTTCCTAAAATAAATCTGAAGTACCTCTCTAGTCTGTGGAGATACATATATGAAGCCTTCAGGTCAAGGTTCTCTCCTGAATTGGTTCAGGGTTCTTCAAGGTACATACATGCCACCCATGGGTTATCTGTGGAACCAGGGCTAATTTAACAGACCCCTACAATGTAGGTGGAAGTTATATGCCTGATTTAGGCAGACTGAATCCTGGTCAATGCACTTTGTAGAACTGCACCATATTAATTAAAATATTTTTACCTGGATCTGGTGCCAAAGGTGAAGGGCAAAATTCATCATTTTATAATGTGCACAGAGAAGAGTCTTTTATGTTACACAGGAATATTGTTCACTATTAATATTATAGTGCTTTGATTTTTTTTAAAGAATTTTTCTAAATACTGTACATCATTTAAGAAACAATGGCACTGAAGCTATAAAATTAATTATTTGCTCCTTTTTGTGAGGACAATGCATGTTATTCTTGGAACATTAAACTGTTCAATGTTTGTTCTCTTTGCACTTTTACTGTCCTACCTGTCCCAGTAACAAGCAGTTGCCATAGTGGGCAAGGTGCCTATGTCGAATTTACCCATTGTCTTCAGAGCGCGTGTGCGCCTGATCATCGCGTCAGCTGAATAACCGAGCTGGCTGAACGCTGTGTCAGCAAGCCAAGTCTCTCTTCCATGTCCATAATTCTCCATCTCTAAACATACTTGACAGGTAGCTGGTGACCTTAGAAAGTCTTTTCATCCCTGACTCCACAAGTGGTAGCGTGCCTACCAGGACAAATAATAGCATAAAACACATTGAGGTTACAGGCAGATGCATTTGTCCAAATGACAAAGATGAGCCACAGTTTAGGAAGTCTCACGTACAGCTGCAGTAACTGGTACATGAACAGGCACTATCTGACTGCTTCTGGTTTCCAAATATTTTTTTCCTAGATCTTTGTTGTTGGAGGAACAGAAACTGATGTGGAGTATATAAATGGATTTCAGGCTGGCAAAACAGAGGATATCACATTTCCTTATGTATTGTAAATAGGTTTTGTGACATCCATCAGCGAACCCTCTAAGCATTTTTATTGAGATTTATGCTGCTGTCATGGACTAATGCATTATAAAAGCAAAAAGGGAAAATTATTTATTGCCAGATTTTTGATGGACCGAGTAGTCTTCTAGACCTGCAGAGGGATTCCCCTGTTGTCTTTGGAGTAGCTTGGGTATATGGGTGAATCCTGAACTCATCCTATAGTACTAGCTCGGACTGTGATCTATTGCTGCATGTTTCTTGTCACTTCAAAGAAGGCTTATGTCTGGGAAGAACAGTAGGGAATGGGGGTTTTGATAACCAGAAGGTAGAAGAGGCTGATACGAAACAAAACCAAGACTTCTCTGTGTTATGTTTCTTAGGGACAGTGAGGGATGGAGTGCGGCGGTCATACTTTTCACCAGATATATATTCTTTGCAAGATGGTGATTCCACTAAGATAAAAAATTTGAGCATGGCTTTTGGTGTTCTGAGATTCCAGAGCAGTGTTTCTGCAGCCCCTGGGCTCCAATCCATTAAAAATTATGCCCCTAAAGTTCACTGTGATTATAAACAACATTGCTGACAAAAGGTTAGAGAGGGCATTCAACTGAACATCCCAGTGAGGCCTGATGAGAAGGGCATACTCTTAGAATAAACTTCTGGAAAGCCTATGAAGTAAGTAAAACATGAGTATAGCAATTCTGGCTGTTCAAAGCCTTGATCTATGCCAAACCAGATGCAAGTTATGAAGAATATGCAGAAATAGATGTTGGGTCTTGGTACAGCATTGCAGCTATTGTCCATCATACAAACAGGAAGAGATTTTCAGAAGACCCAAACGGGAATCAAAGTTGGGTCAAGTCTTTGGCTGCTTGTAGTTGACCACTGGGTAGTAGTTCAAATGCTTCTACATTGAAATGGGGAAATGAGAAGACTTTTCTCCAACAGAGCTTTGCCTCTGCAACCTTCACGGTGAGTTGCCACATGCCGGCTCACACCATGCTGTGTTGTAAGTGGTGTTTTCTTGGTTGATAGCTAGCCAAATGCCTCAGCTGCTCATGCAAATGGTTCAGTGCAAATCAATGAGATTTTCTTGACACAAGCAGTTAATATTTCAACAAGCAACCGCAGATGAAATTGCTGTGTCAGATTTCATGGCAAAGAGATGGTGCCCTTGTTCAGAAAATTCTGTACCTGGAAAGTTTTCAGACCTTCCCATTTCAATCATCTGAAAAATTCTGCTTTCAGACCAAATTTGGAATATTAGGAGTCTTTGCCTGCTGGTCTTTTTCAACATTGTTTTCTATTTTGGAAGAATCAAAGATGAAATGGTGTTTTCTGCCCCCTGGCAAACCTCAAGAGGGAAGTTACTGCTACAGTTCTGCAACTGCCTTAATGTGTATAGCTGTGTATTAGGGTCTAAGGGGTCATTTCTATCACTGAGGTCTTCCTGAGGAACTTTTTACTGGATGCTCTAGGCCATGCGTGTGTGGATGCATTTCGGTTTTCTAGCTGATTTTGGAAAGAGAAATGGGCCTTTTGCTCTACACTCTTCCCTTCCCTACATGCAGAATTTGTCAGATTCCGAGGAAATGTCTACCTTGAAATATGTCAGTCCAACAGCAGTGAAAAAGCAGATTAATTTTTTTCACCATGGTTTGATTCAAAAAACTGTATTTTTTAAAGAAATAGCTTGATTCTGCTGTTAAAAAAAAAAAATAATATGCCAGTGAAGCACAGCAGCTTCTTCTACCTCAGCCCACATGTCTGCCATTTTTGCCCCCACTCTCCTAAATATGTTTATGTCACCCAAAGGACGTAGTCCTGGGCTTTTGGCCAATATCCTGGGCTTGAATTCCCACATAGAAAAGCTTTTACTTCGGAAAATAAGATCATATGGCAGCCGGTAGGCACAATACTACCTCTACTGCCAGAATGTACTGACTCTAAATGAAGCTGTGGCAGATGGCCTGAAATGTTTCAGTATTTTCTTTCTCTAGACCAGGATTACCCATTTAATTTGTACTACAGTTCACTGGGTTGTTTTACCAGGTCCTAGTCAGGTGGGTGGGATGCACTGGAGCTAGCTTTTCTGGACCAAGTAGGGTCTGCAAGTGGGGTAAGGGCAGTGTACAGCCAAATCTTTGGGCCAGCAAGCTCCTTGAGGGGCCGGGTCATTGGGAATATGGGATCATCTCTCAGGACACCAGGGACAATGTCTGTTGGAACGAGAAGAAATGAACTCCTGGTTCAGATTCTGAGTCCACCATTTGAGCAGCCTTGTTTGAGATAAGGGTGGCATTTTTCTTGCTAATGATGCTTTTATACGCCCTGCACCTGCAGACTTAGCTTTATGTTATTGAGTATTGTCCTCATGCATGGTACTTGGTACACAGAGCAAAAGGCCAGTAGGACCTTTCTGCTATGATTAGAAAAATCCCTAAGTAAACAAAAAAGTTACTTTTGTTAAGAAAATGGTGATGCATAGTGAGTTTTTGTATAGCTTAAGGAAAATAAATGGGGAGAAGTAAGAAAGAGTCAAATATGAGATCGAGATGTTGGGGTTTTGGACAGAGAGCTGCACTGCAATCATTTTTGGTGTGGCAGAATAGTTGGCAGAGAAAAATGAACAGCTATCATTTTGCTAGGTTTATTAGAAGGAGTGACTTTGAAGTGTAACCTAGTAAATACAGTCCATCAAACCAGAAATAGGCCAGCTACATATTACTGGAATAGCTCAAGGAAAATGTCCTTGTCTGTTCTGTCTTCCTCTCTGGGTACATGTTTTCAGTCGGTTAAGAAAAGTCAGTGGAAATGCATTTAAAAGTGTTGTCACTTCACAGTCTGTCACAGGGCTTTTGCCAGCTCCTGTCAAAAGGAGTTGGTGCCTAGAACTGTGCCAACTGGTTGATCTGATCATCCCTTCACTTTACTAGAAGATCTAAATATACAGCAGTACGAGCTGAAATATGTCTGCTGTCCTGTTTTGCAACTATTCTGCATTTGAATGAAGAACTACTTTCGCATGGAAGTGGTACTGAAGCTCTCTCTATCTTTCTGTTCTATAGGTTGTCATTTTGTATTTTGAGCCAAGTGTATTTCGCTGTGTTCTCCTAAGATGGGTTCGTCTTCTGGGCTTTGCTACTGTTTATGGAACTGTGACGCTCAAGCTGCACAGGTATTTCACATATTATTAATTTCCATCTCTGTGGGAGTATGTGCAATCTGTGTGGGTACTTAGATGGGAGAGCTGCAAATATTATAATAAACAAGCGCCATTTCTGATTTTTAAAACTGCTCTGTATTCCTCTTCACTATTCCTGCTCAAATTATATGCTGCTAATTCTGGTGGAGAATGAGGAATGCAGACAGGATTTGATGAAATATATATACAGCAGCTGTAAAACTGTGCGAGAACCCGTTTTCACAGAAGATGAATGTATTTTCCTTGAATATAGGAAAATAAAGAAGTGTTCATAGAGTGTTCAAAAGTTTCCCTCTGAAGTGTTCATAGAAGAGAGATGCTTTCAAAGTGTTACAGGAAAGGTGGGTGAAAGTATGCACTGTTCGTGTATAGTTTTCTTACTGTCTTTTCTTATGGCTCATAGGTCAAGGGCTGCTCTCTGCAGGCAGTCACAGCAGACAGGCTACAGGCTGGCAAGCATCAGTGCCTGCCAGCAAAAATGTCTGGGAAATTCTGGGTACTGTAGCAGTGTATTCATATGTGATTCAGAGGTTAAGATTCAGTGACCCAACTTCAAATCCCACTTCTACAGTCCGTTAAAAATTGAAGCCTTTTCTGGGTATGCTGAGTAAAATCCTAATACTTTTTCCTCTTCAAACTTTAGTGAAAAAAATTCCTGATATGTTCTGTATTTTTATTGAAGTGAAGGCTGCATGTGTATATTGGTACTGGGGCATCTTCAATGAAGTAGGCTTGCTCATCTTTTTACTTGGTTTCGTTACTGTGTTGGCATGTTACATAGAGAAGGCTCTATTATATTATGCTCGTGAACTGAATGAGGACTGGGAATATCTTGTGTTTCATGTTGCATTATTGGCATGTAACATTTTAGGTGGAAAACCCTGCTTTTCTATTGAAATAGTGCCTGTTCTTGCAGCTGCCTTTTATTTGTGTCCCTGGTTACAAGTGTACACTTTGGCTGGTAAACTCCGACTGTATAATGCTATGTCTGGCCACATCTTTGCATTGAAATTCATCCAGAAAATCCCACATCTTCATGGTATTTTCTAGGATGAACAATTTCTGATGCACAAAGAATAACAACTAGAGCACTACAGAAAAGATACAACAGAAGTGGTGATGTTGCTTGGATGGTTTGCTATCTATAGCTCGGATATATAGAGACACACACTGAGGCTATGGAAGATTCAAGTTGTCATTGCAGTTCTGCTATCCTAACAGGTTGTTAATATGATTTTACACAATGTGAGGAAGTGATATTTTTACAGGGCAGTTGATCTTCCGTTTCTATGAAGTGAGGACAGGCTGCAAAACTGGGCAGAAAATCTTGCACTTCTGCTTTGCTCATTGAGCTGTTTGGTGTTACTTGGCATCTGTGCTGACAGGGTCAGCAAACAGGACAAAGATTGAGAAACCGAGAATAAACTGCATTCTTGGTCAGCATAGAACAATGAAGGCTAGCAGCAGACTGGACTGTATCAATAGGATAGCAGATAGAAGATTCAGGGAAGTGATTATTCTCCTTTACTCAGCATGCTCTGCAATACTGTGTCCAGTTTTGGACTTTTTGCTTTCTTTGGACTTTCCCAAGACATCAGTGAACTTGATTGAGTTCAGTGAAAGACCATCAAGATGGTCTGGGCTTGGAGCACTAGCCTGCAAGGAGAGGCTGAGCAAACAGGGTTTGTTCAGCCTTGTTGTTTGTTCAGTCTGGAGAAGAGAAGGCTGCGGGGGGACCTCAGTGCAGCCTTCCAGTACCTGAAGGGAGCTTATAAGCAGGAGGGGATTCAACTTTTTAAAAGGGTAGACAATGGCAGGACAAGGGGGAATGGATTAAAACTAAAGGAAGAAAGGTTCAGATTAGATATTAGGGGGAAGTTTTTTACAGAAAGAGTGGTGAGGTGCTGGAACAGGCTGCCCAGAGAGGTGGTGGATGCCCCGTCCCTGGAAGTGTTCAAGGCCAGGTTGGATGGGGCCCTGGGCAACCTTGTGTAGATCCAGGCCTGAGGTTGGTGGCCCTGCCTGTGGCAGAGGGGGTGGAGCTCTATGATACTTGGGGTCCCTTCCAACTCATACCATTCTATGATTCTATGATTCTATGAAAAGAGATGTCATTGGAGGAACCTGACAGCAGCTATCCAACACCTACAAGGAGGTTGTTGAGCAGATGGAGCTATGCTCGTTACAGCGATCTATATTGGGAGAACAAAAGACAATAATAACAACTTGAAATGGGAAGTTTCAACTTTATAAAATATACATTAGCATCAGGGTCAATGTGTACAAGGAAACCATATTCACTATCAGGGTAATTAATCAGTGGAGTTGGGCTGCCCATTCGGTTGTGAATTTCCATATGTGGAGGTTTTCAAGACCCAACTGGATAAAACCCTGACAACCTGGTCTGAATTCAGTATTAAGCCTGCTGTGAGTGCTGGATGACCTTCTGAGATAAAACCAGCATGGATAATACACAGATTCACAGAATTACAGGGGTTGGAAGGGACCTCAAGAGATAATCGGGTCCAACCCCCCTGCCAAAGCAGGATCCCTAGGATATATCGCACAGGGAGGCGTCCAGACAGGTCTTGGATATCTCCAGAGAAGGAGACTCCACCACCTCCCTGGGCAGCCTGTCCCAGGGCTCTGTCACCCTCACTGTGTAAAAGTTCTTCCGCATGTTGGTGCGGAACTTTCTGTGTTCCAACTTGAGGCCATTGCCTCTTGCCCTGTCTCCACAGACCATTGAAAAGAAGCTGGACATTTCCCTCAGTCTCCCACACTTCAGATATTTATAAACATTATTCAGATCCCCTCTCAGCCTTCTTTTCTCAAGGCTGAACAGCCCCAGTTCATTCAGCCTTTCCTCACAGGGGAGATGCTCCAGGCTCTTAGTCATCTTTGTGGCCCTCCACTGGACTCTTTTCAAGAGATCCCTGCCTTTTTTGTACTGGGGAGACCAGAATTGGATACAGTACTGCAGGTGGGGCCTGACCAGGGCAGAGTAGAGGGGGATTCTATATTTCTCAGTGAAACATGAAGAAGAAAAAAAATGTGTGGAGTATGTTAATCTTAGAATTACTTTCTCTAGGAATCTGTTTTCCACCCAGAAATCCTGACTATTCGTTTCCTACATTCATTACATCATGGTCTTTTTTTAGTACTGAATATTTCAGCCAGGGACTGTGCTTTGGAAAAGACTGAGTCAAGTTAGATATATGTTTCATTATATGCATTTGCAACAGTTGTGCTAATTAGGAATAATACGATGCTAACAGAAATAGGGTACAGATTTTTGTGAGATCTAATTTAATCCACAGTCAGTGTAGGGTTGAAGAATGACTTACTGCAGACACCACAAATACTCACAATAAGCGCTGGTTCCCTCCTGTAGATACCCTGCATCTTGCCTGGTGGCAGAACCGATTGCTAGCAAGGAACTTGTGATTTTTCTAAGTTTAATGGGAAAACCAGTATTATGTAAAAGCAGCTACTAATGATAACCAACAAGTCTAAAGCTATTTCTCAACAAATTGCATGCTTTGAGTAGCACTGGGGTATGAAGGCTATCCAAAGCCAGGTAGGAGGCACTGGAAACACTTTTCTTTGTGGCTTTTTTTCTTCCTGTAGCTTCCGACTTCCCAAGGAGGGCTTTAAGGTTTTGTTAGGGTTACATATCAAGGAGAAATCAGAAAAGTAGGCAAAAGCAGATGCATAGGAAAAGGAAAAGAACAGGGAAGTCATGTACTGATTCATTCTTTGAACACCCATCACAGTGACTATCTACAGTGCCTCATCTCAGATTGCCTCTTTCTTATTCATTCTGCATTTTTAAAATAATGAGCTGATGTTTATGGGGGTGGAAGGATGGTGATAAGGAAATGAGCTTAATTTAAGAAATGTAGCTGTAGAGCCATGAACATAAAGCTCAGTACTTTCCTCAACAATGAATTCTTCAAAATAATTCTCTCAAAAAATAATGATGTTTCAAATTTAACCTTTTGAGTTTAAAGAGCTGCTGATGTTGCATCTCTCAGTATATTTCTGTGACTGAAGACTCTCTGTGTCCTTTTTCAAGCCCTGTATTGTATGGACAGGTTATCTCATTATTTTGAATATTTTGTGACCTTTACCATCTTGGTGTCAGGATTAGTGCATAACCATTAATTCTGGATTAAAGCGTAAGAATGGAAGAAAGCTGTAGGCATGTACATACAGGTGGGTGGGGAGTGGTGTGTGGGGGTGTGTAAACACACACACACACACACACACACACACACACACACACACGCATTTTAAGAGAATGAAACCCAGGAATGTGGGTTCTAGTTTGTGGGACTCTCCATTTCTTATATTACCAAGATAAAAAGAGTGGGAAAGCAAGGAGAATGAGAAATGAGGAGAATGAGACAGTATGGAGAAAGTAACATTCCAAGTATGGAAAACAAGACAGTGACATACAGTAGCTTTTTTGTAAGTAGTCACGGTGGGATGGATGTGTTATCAAGGTGACAAGAAAACGTTAACACTGTGGCCCAATTCTGCACTTCTGCAGTGCTGTGCTAGCATTACATTGCTGTGCTTTTCCACCTGGTAGAGTTGGAGCAAGTAGTGGCCCTTTCCTGGAGGTGACAAAGTTTAAAGACAGTAAGACCAGCGTGGGTAGTGCTCACTTGTGTGTCATGGTTCAGTGTCTTACACAAGAGGAGACTGGTGCTAGCAGAGGAACCAAAAGTGGTGTTCATTTGCTTCTTGAAGCACTTGGGTGGAGACCAGCATTGATGGTGAGAACATGAAAGGTGAGGACATGGCCTAATCTCCTCTTGTAGCTAGGGGAGGGAAAGAACATACACTCTAAGGTGGGCAAGGGAAGTGAGATGGGCTTCAGCTGTGCAGCAAGCTACCCTTTGTTTCTGAAATGAGTCAGGCCCTCATGGTCATTTTGGTTGAACACTCAAGAAAAGTGGGAGATTTAATTTCCAGCAAATTATTTAGTTTTTTCTTATGGAAGGTACAGGTGAAGTGGCTTTGGGCAAATGTAATTACTGTTAGATTTTGACACAGGATGTAGTCTGTAGTGGTTCTTAGCCCATGTGAAACAAAAGAGGGGGAAAATTGCTTTGGAGGCAGATGTTCCATATTTTAGGACCTGTGAAGTTTGAGCTTTGTTATATTTATGGAGGTATCTTCATTTTTAAAATCAGTTCCTGTGATCTTACAGTAAATGCTTGGAGGCAGCTATTCCTGTTTATTATATTCCCACAAAATAATCACACCATCAGCCACAAGAAAGTGACCTGTCACCATGAACTCGCCTCTAAAGACCAACCATCCCAAGACAAACACTGTAAACGCTCTGGGTGTTTTTTATAGGATCTATTCCATGGTTCTTTGTGCTGAAACTTGATGTAAATCTCTCCCAGGCCCTGGAAGGACAGCTTGTCTGCCTCTCCTGCCAAGGGAGGAGGGGATTTGGGGAACTGTCTACAAATGAGTGATTCTCCTCCTGAAAGTGGGCAGGCTGCAACCTGTATTAAAATTGATGCCAGGACTCAGAAACTTTGAAGTACCCCTCTCGTGGGTGAGATGGCTTTTTGTAGGAATTAGGCTTGAATTAACAGATAAAAACTCATGTCAGTTTTGTGTGGTTACATAGCAAGGGTGTAATCTCAAGTTTCCTTATTGACTTTCATTCCTGATTACACAGACAAAGCTCAGTGGCACCATATTTCTGTGTCCTCCATGCAACCCCATGGAAGGAGGTTCCATGTGCAGTTTCCCTGGGCTCTGACTACATTGTCTGAAGCAGGAGAAGGGAAGGGGTATGGGGTCAGACATGAAGCTGTCATCAGAGAAACAGCAAGTGCTGTGTCTGACACACAGGTCTGTGCAGATCCCTGGAGAGAAGGAGACAAAGATGTCCAGACATTTTTCTGGAGAGGGGAGGGACACCCAGCCTGAAGCCGTGGCTGAACAGAGTAGCCTGAGCACTGCTTGTTACCATTCCGGCTTCAGGAAGAAGGGCAGCTGGACTGTTGGAAATAAACATCCTGTACTGAGAAGATACTTGGTTTGTACTGCCAGTTTCTCTTCTACAAGGAAAATAAACTCAGTGTGGTGGTTTGACCCTGGCTGGAGGCCAGATGCCTGCCAAAGCCGCTCCATCATTCCCCTCCTCAGCTGGACAGGGGAGAGAAGATACAAAAGGCTCATGGGCCAAGATAAAGGCAGGGAGATATCATTCAGCAGTTACTGTCACAGGTAAAACCGACTCAACAAGGAATAAAATTAATCTACTACCCAGTCAAAACAGAGAAGGATAATGAGGAATAAAAACAATTCTTAAAACACCACCCCCACCCCTCCCTTCTTCCCCAGCTCAACTTTATTCACTATTTCTCTTCCTCCTTCGCTCCCCAGGAGCACAGGGGGACAATGGGGAATAGGGGTTGTGGTCAGTTCATCACATGTTGTCTCTGCTGCTCCTTCCTCCTCAGGGAGAGGACTCCTCACACTCTTCCCCTGCTCCAGTGTGGGGTCCCTGCTATGGGATACAGTCCTCCATGAACTTCTCCAGTGTGAGTCCTTCCCAAGGGTTCCCATTCTTCATGAACTGCCCCAGCGTGGGTCCCTTCCATGGGGTGCAGACCTTCAGGAACAGACTGCTCCAACCCAGTCCGCCACAGGGTCACAAGTCCCACCAGCAAACCTGCTCTGGCATGGGCCCCTCTCTCCATGGGCTGCAGCTCCTGCCAGGAGCCTGCTCCAGCACGGAGTTTCCACAGGGTCACAGCTTCCTTCAGGTGCCTCCACCTGCTCCAGTGTGGGTCCTCCACAGGCTGCAGGTGGCACCTCTACTCCACCATCATCCTTCACGGGATGCAGTGCATCAACCTGCCTCACCATGGTTTTCTGCACAGGCTGCAGGGAAATCTCTGCTCTGGTGCCTGGAGCACCTTCTGCCCCTCCTTCTTCACTGACCTTGGTGTCTGCAGAGTTTCTCACACCCCACTGCTTTCTCTGGCAGCAAAAAACCCAAACTGCCACTCAGGGCTTTTTTTTTTTCTTCTTAAATATATTATCCCAGAGGTGCTACCACTGTCACTGATCGGCTCGGCCTTGGTCAGGAGCGGGTCTGTCCTTGAGCTGGCTGGTATGAGCTCTGTTTGATCTGGGGAAAGTTTCTCACAGCTTCATGCAGAAAGCCACCCCTGCAGCCCCCCCACTACAAAAACCTTGCCACGCAAACCCAAAACACTCAGAAAGCTTCCAAAATTTCCTACTGCTTGGCCAAAGGGCTCACAGCTGCATACCTTGTGCTTCAGACTGCTGGAGCTCCATGTCTCTTTGATGCTCTTGCAGCTGTTGTCCCTGTTCTGCCTCTTTAACTTTCCTATGAAAGCTCCATGCTGCTGCTTTGAGTATCAGAGTGAACAGCAGCGTGGGAACGGTAAGGTTTACAAAAGAGCCTTCCTGTTTTACTGTCACCTCACCACTGGCTTTATTTTCTTGTAGTGATGACTCAGGTGACAGAGAGGTACCTCGTTTCAACTAAAAGAGAGACACAGGCACGAAAGAGAGACACCAGCTACTTTATGCATTTATTGTGAACTCAATTTAATTAGGAAAGAGTAAATCTGTGAAAACGGGGCACACCTGTCCTCTCCCACTGCTGTTTCCAGATGTAGCAGTTAGATGCCATACGCATCCACCCGTCTTTGTTTAGACAAGAAGTAAAGCAGTTCGTGGAAAATGTACCTGGATTCTTGCATAATGTCACCTGCATTATTTGAAGCTCACATCACTGATGCTTCTTTTGTATAAAAAGAGGTAGTTCAAAGGTAGCAGTGAAGAAGAAGTTGTACACACCAAGTCCTACAAAGCTCTGTGAAAAACAGAGTTGGGCGGAAAACAGACCTTACCAGTGCTCCCACAGAGCACAGGCTGAAACCCGCAGCGTGAGCAGGGCCCTGTGTGCCTGACGTGTGCTGCTGGCTGCTGCCACGCTGTGCCTCCTGCCTGGCTGCTGGAGGAGGCTGCACAGAAACGGGGGCTCTAGGGGCTGGGGCAGAGCGAAAGGTTGGGAGATGCCGTGGAGGCAGGAAAGGAGTTGGGCTTGCTGCAGAAATGTGTGCACATACGGTACGAGTTCCTGAGGAACAAAGTTTCACTGATTAGTCAGGGCATGGAAAAATCTGTTTCCTTGTTAGCATGGCTTAACCTAATTCATTAATTTCCTGAGTAGAATGTATTTCTCAAAACTTTGCTAGCTTGATTATTTATTTTCATGGGCCTTAGGCAACAACTTAGAGAGTTTAGTAAATTCCATATAGCATTCCTGCATGATGCACATTCAAGATGAAATTCTCATTTCAGTAGTTCTTCTAGATTAAATAACAGAGTCACATTCTGTTTTATTGTGGCTCTTCTCCCAATAAAATCTGCATTATTAAAATCCTATTTAGCTCTTTTGTATCTCTGCCATTCTCAAGCAATAACTAGCCTTAACTAGACAGTATAATGGTTCTGTTTCATATTTCTGAATAAAATATCTACTTGCATATGTATAAACTAATAAAATGTAGCACAACTGTTACAAAGACACTCAGTGCAGAATTAATCTTGATGGAGCACAGCGTAGAAGTGGGACTAATAAACATTATCTTTAAGCAAAAAAGTCAGTGGCATATAAAGTATGTAAGATTATTAGAGCACTGTGATCCTGAAAATATTCTCATCCCTGTTCCTATTAATATTTAATTTATGCAAAAATATTGTAGATACAGCTGTACAGTTCCATGGGCTGCTTTTTTTTTTTTTTTTTAAATCACATTCTTTATCATAGTAGGGTTTGGCTTGGGAAGTTCAAAGAGAAGATAAAGAAAGTATTTGGTAGTTTAATATTAAATTATATTCCCATCATGATAAGAAAAAAACACAGTGGGTTGGAAGGCCCTCTACAATGATCCATAAGTATCACGAGGCTTTTCAGATTTCTTTTGTGCTGCTGGTGTGCAAGAGCACCATGGCAAATAATGGGAGAGAGGACTGGTTTTGCACATCTGATTACATGATAACAGAAGGGTTTCAGAACTGGAGCTGGAAGACATCCTCTCAGAGGCCTTATCCAAGTCCAGGACCCCCATCAGCTTGTGAAACTTTGTGCTGTGGTGCAATACTGCTGCATCTTCCAAGTAGACATGCATTGGCACATGCAATTGTGATAAAAGTAACATAGTCCTACAGACTGGGGTTTTTTTTCTTATTTGAAGGAAAGGACAGAATTGGTCGGCAGATCAAGGTATCTGCTGCCCAGCTGGCTGCTGAGTGGGATTATGGCATGAAAGAGAAACCAGGCATTGCACTGCAATACATGAGTTCCAGGCTATTTGTGGAGGAGTGTGAAGAGGGAGTTAAGTATGTGACTCACACTCCACACACAGGGGCTGATCACAGTGAAGTGGAAGCAGAGATTTGCAGATCACATATGCTGCTTGTCAGTGAAAAATCATGACTGGAGGGGAGGCTTCTGGTGGGCTACTGTGAAGGATCAGGAGTGAGCCTGGTACTATTTAGCATTTTCAGTTGCAATGAAGAACCAAGCACAAAGTGATTACTCATAAAATTTGTGGATAACAGGAAGCTTGGTGAAATGGTAAGTGTTGTTTCAGAAGAATAGCACTGAAAAGCTTTATTGCTTTGTAACTTGGGTTTAGTGAAAGAGATACACTTGAATACAGCCAAAAGGCAAATTATAGTTAGGGACTAGTTAAGACACAAAATTGAAGAGAATGGGAGTTTTAAAGGTCATCAGTAGAGAATTGATTTCACAGCAGGAGGAGACATCTTTGAGACTAATACAAATGCATTATCTCCTGTTCCTGCAATGCATTTTTAAAGGAGGTATGCAGTAGATGGATGTGGTTCAGAAAGTATTTGAGGGCTGAAAAAAATGCTTGATACTATGAAACCTAATCTGTTTTTCAGATCAGCAGGAAGACTGGGTGATGACTTATTGTGTCGTATATAAACAAGCAGGGAGAGAAAAAGTAGTCACAAAAGACTCTTTAAACTATTGGACTGTGGTTCAATAAGATCTGGTAGCTGGAAGGCAAAGCTAGAGAAATTCAAATGAGCAATCTGGCACAAATTCTTCTCAGAAGGATGCTTAGCTGTAGAAAAACCTAACAAGAAATGAAATTTTTGTGCTGCTTTCAGATCAAGGCTGAATACCTTCCTGGAAGATAGGCCACAGTTAAATACTATTACACTTTACAGGAGTTTCTATAGAAAATGTAATGGTCTGTGATTGACTGATCAAGCTATGTAAATTGGTGGTTAGTCCTGTATTTGGCTTTTATTTTATGAACATGCAGTAGAAATTATAGCATTCATGTACGTATGGGTCTCTTGAGAAATTAAACATATTTATAAACTGAAATGACATATTTATAGTTGCCCTGTTTAACGGGGCACACCAGCTGCTTTGAAATTAGTCCTGATCACTTACCCTAAAGCAGATCTTTAGTACTGGGAAAACTGGTGCCTAGACCAAATATTCTAAGATGCTAGTTGCTCTTTTCTGCATTATTGTGAAGGCCAAATCTTGCCATTATTTTCTTGATAAATCGAGTTTTTATCTGACCAATGGTGACCAACCACTGGTGACATACATGCTACGTTGCCGTGCTGTAACATACAGAGGGGTAAAGCTTGTCAGCAGTGTACCAGTCTGTGCATCGGTGAGTTATCTTCATATGCTTCTGAAAGATGTCCAAGATGCTCTAAGAATTTTAGATGCAAAGTATTACATCTATGATCAGCTCTGCCTTGGTTGCTTGAAGTTGAGGAACACATAGAGAGCAGGTCCTGAAGAAAGCTTCATTATTTATTAACTCAGCTGCAAGCATCAAGCTCTTCCTTTTAGAGGTAATCTATAATATTTTCAATTAAAAATTGCCACCAAAATTTTGTATTAAAAATTAAAACTCTTTTGCTGTTGCAGAATATTACATTCGAGTGCACTGGCAGGTTTTACATGCAGCTGAGTGTTGGATTTTCTTGACTTGAGTCCTGCCTCTTTCCTGAGCACAATGTGAGCCTCTGTACAGCACTGCGGTTAGTTGTATACAGGCCAAGCTAGAGCCTCTGTTTCTGGGCAAACGTAAAAATACTAGCAGTTAAAAATTAGTGTAAAATTTTGAGTGCCTATTTCTAATGTGTGAATTAAGTTGGCTAGCAGTGCTGAGTTACTCCAGGGCCTCTGGGTCTCTTCCCAGCCATCACCACCATTGTGCTCTGTCAGTTCATAGCAGTGCAGTTGTTCTGGTGGAGCCACATTCTGCTCTTGGCCTCTGCAACAGCAACAGCTATTACCTTGCCAAGATCCTCTTCAGCAAAACAAGCACTCTCCTCCTCACTGGGATTTTGGGAGATGCCACCTGTTGCTCCTAGGTGTAACTAGGGGAGGTTAGAACCTGGCATGAGTGCAGGGCTGCTGGTGGTGAAGACCCTGCTGTTTGCAACCTCTGCATCAAGCCTTGGCTTGCATGGAGTTGGTGGGAAGTGGCACCACAAATCTTCCTAAGCTTTTGATTTCTCCTTGCCTATCTTTTTACATATCCATTAGGCCCCTCTGGCATCAGTTTGCTTCAGCGCAGATGTTCTTGTTTTCAGGTTTCTATTTGACAAAATAAGCAACAAGGGATTCATCAGTGCTGCCTTGTGGTGCTGTGTGTGGACCAAGGTCTTCTCTGATAGCTTTTTCAGCTTCACCAAGGCTAGTAGAAAGAGAGTTGATAATATATGTGTGGAATTGTTTGGTGCCATTGCCTCACTGAAAAAAGGTTAAAAAACCATGAGCCATTTTTTCTAGATGTTGCAGACAAATCTGTGACCACATTTTTTGCAGATCTTTTCTTCTGCTTCACTTGTTCTAGTTTTGGCATAAGTGACAATCTTTTAGACCCTTTTTCATGCCACTGTTTGTATTTTTTTCCTAAAGTTCTGTCTTGAACTCTATATTTGATAGCAGTTTTTATTAAACCGTGCATTTTCTAGCTCTCCTATGATTTCCTTCAGTCCCTAAAAGACCATCATATATTCCTTCTGTCATATTTCTCCTGCACCTCAGAAATCCCTCTCTTGTTGGCTTTGAACAAAACTCCATATAGTACTGAGAGCTCCGAGACTGATAAAAGGGCTGGAATTACACTGTCCCAGCCATCCCTTAGTAACCACCTTAATTACTTTATGCAGGATCTTTCCTCAGCAGTAAGGCTGCCTTCTATCTTAGACTGGACAGGCTTTTTTTTTTTTCCTTTTAAATCCGATTAACATAATCCAGCTCTGGACTTTGCCTCTCTGCACTTTTTCAGATGCCTTGGAGAACGTGGCTGCAGTGACCAAATCTCTTCCAAGTTTTCATTCGATTTGCAAATCATATTTTGCTAGTTGAGAAAAACCATTGTATTGCTCTGGAAACCTTGTAGGTGGGGACTGCCAAAGTCTTTTTAGAAGTAGCAATTGATGGCTTCTGGTATCAGCTAGCATTGGTTCCTGATGAATAAAAACCTGTTATACCTGTGAAAGAGAGACATTGACCATTTTGCATTTCAAATGCATTAAAATTTGTATTTGCTTCTGCAAGTAAAGGTATAGCTGAGCAAGACCAAGAGTGAGGCATGCTTTTATCCTCTTAATTCCTACAGGTTTTGTTGGTAAAAGCTATGAACTGTGTCTTCTCCAATTACCCACTTACCCATATGTGTGTTTAGCTTACCAGCTTACAGGATATCTGCTCACCACTTAACTCCAAAGCAACGCTTATTTTTTCTTAGTTGTGCATTTACTTTGAGGCACTACACTGCGCTGCCATCCAGCGAGACCTGGACAGGCTGGAAAGCTGGGCAAGGAGAAACCAGATGGGGTTTTATAAAAGCAAGTGTAAAGTCTTGCACCTGGGGAGGAATAACTGTCTGTATCAGTACAGGCTGGGGGATGACCTGCTGGAGAAGAGCTCTATGGAGAAGGACCTGGGGGTCCTGGTTGATGACAGGTTGGCTATGAGCCAGCAGCGTGCCCTGGTGGCTAAGAGGGCCAATGGGATCCTGGGATGCATCAGGAAGAGTGTGGCCAGCAGGTCGAAGGAGGTGATCCTCCCCCTCTACTCTGCCCTGGTCAGGCCCCACCTGGAGTATTGTGTCCAGTTCTGGGCTCCCTGGTATAAAAAAGACAGGGATCTCCTGGAGAGAGTCCAGAGAAGGGCTACGAAGATGATTAAGGGCCTGGAGCATCTCCCCTATGAGGAAAGGCTGAGTGAGCTGGGACTGTTCAGCCTGGAGAAAAGAAGACTGAGGGGGGACCTAATTAATGTTTATAAATATCTTAAGTATGGGATGCAGGGGGAAATGGCCAACCCCTTTTCAGTGGTCTGTGGAGATAGGACAAGGGGCAATGGCTGTAAACTGGAGCACAGGAAGTTCTGCACCAACATGCGGAAGAACTTTTACACAGTGAGGGTGACAGAGCCCTGGGACAGGCTGCCCAGGGAGGTGGTGGAGTCTCCTTCTCTGGAGATACTCAAGACTCGTCTGGACGCCTACCTGTGTGATATGTCCTAGGGAGCCTGCTTTGGCAGGGGGGTTGGACCCGATGATCTCTCGAGGTCCCTTCCAACCCCTACGATTCTGTGATTCTGTGTGATTATTTCAGGTGCCATTTTGGCTTCTCTGCCTTGGACCACCTTAAAGCTAATGGTGTGATACTTTGTTGGTTTATTCATCACTGCTGTGGAGCCAGCAGTGTTGCTGGCTTAGCCATGTGAGGGATGTGAGTGATCAACTGGAGCGGGCAAACTTGTGTCACTCTTCAGCTGTCCTTCAGATACTGGGCATGGCACCAGACAAGGTGTCTGTGTTCTTAACACACCAGGCATGCATGTGGGTTGCAATGCAGTGTTTATTGGATATACATAGAATCACAGAATTATCTTGGTTGGAAGGGACCTTTCAGATCAACAAGTCCAACACCCACCTAACCTGCCAAAACCACCATGTCCGCAAGTACCACTTTTTTGTTCCACAGGTCTTCTGACCCATGTTCTGTCTAGGTAATTTATTTGCTAGACAAATCCTAGTGGCTTTTTCAAAGGCTAATTCTGGGATCCCAGTAATTCCCTTCTGAGGTTTTTTTAATCATATGCCAGCCACAACCAGGTCTGTTACTCGCTTGTTCCACCTCAAATGACAAAACCAATTCTTCACCATAGGTGTGTTACAAACTCCCTTGTTCCCACCTTCTTTTGGGTGTCTTTTTAAAATACCACTTTTATGAAACAAGTACTTCACTTGCAAATTCAGATTAGCAGTTTGGTAGCTAGCTGTCTCTCTCTGCCTGCTGGTCCTGGTTGCATGCATGCAGCTTGCCTGGGTTTGTGAGTTCTATCTCCAGGCACCATGAAACACCTAAATTGCTTCTTGAGCTGAGAAAGATGGGTTGACCAGAGAGAACTAGGACCTGTCTCTGTTCTCCATGTTTTCCTTCTGTAGCATTCAAACTCATGACACACTAAAGGACTAAAGGCTGCTTTATCCCGTGGGCACAGGCCAGGCAGCGCTGCATGGCAGGAGGGGCACAGCCACCAGCTGCAGACCCTTTCTGCCAGATCTTCCTACACTGCTGTTGAACACGTTCCTGTAGAGTCACAGAGCGGCCAGAGCACCACATGTCTGTTAAACCTGCAGTCCAGCCAGAGTGGAAAAGGCCACAAACAGATAAAACCCACAGTCTAAAGCCCTTTAGACTCAAGCTGTGCGACTTGATGTTAGGAAACAAGGTAGAATTTATAAATTAAGTCAGTGAACTTTGTAGTTGCTGTCTGCACCTTGTTACTAGAAGCATAGCGACTGTATTAAAGCCGCTGTCAGCAATTATCCTGCAGACCGAAACAATACTCTCTGTCCCACATCCCCAAAGGGTTTCCTGGGTTGGCTCCCCAACTTCTGAATGAACACAAGACTGTCAACAAGAGCAAAACTGAGTCACCTGAGAGATACTGGAAATCAAAATTAGTGAGATGGGGTTTGTAGCTGTCTTCTCAGAAGGCAACGAGCATTTAAGCTGGGCTGTTTCCTAGCTTGTTGCAGCTTGGATGCAGCTCTAGCTCTTCAGATGTATGAAGAGCTGGCAGCATTCCCTGCCCTGGAAAGCCTCAGGTCTGTCATCGTGCATCAGCATTAGCATACCAAGTCAGAGTCATCAATGTCATTTGCAAGACTTGTCAGATAGAACACAGAAACCAAATTATGTATCTCAAGACTATTTGCAGTGAAAACAAACCATGTTTTCTGTTTCCTTTTGTCTCCATGTTCATGGGCTGATGCGGTTTATTTTTGTCTTCCTGACATAAGAAACACCACGTTTAAGCTGCTTGCTACATTCAGGAGTCCAAATCTGTTTCTTGTGTGATTAGGTCTTGTTGCATGGATGTCATCAAGTCTGAATTTGGGTCAATGTCTGACTGTTAAAAGGTGTCTTATTAATTACCCCTTTTTTGCCTCTTTGTTTCTCCGTGTTACATGATTGTAAGGCAAGGCCATTGCCACTGCATTTCTTAGCACTATTTGATGTCTCTCTGGTTAGAATATTTCTGTTTAAACAACTACTCTTAAAAATCCATGTGACTATCAACACTTTTCTAATGTGTGTGTGGCCTCAAAGTGGACTTGGGACTTGACCCTTCCTTCTTTCTTTGTCTTTGCAGATTTTGCAGAGCTTTGTGCTTACTGTGTTTTCCTCTCGTTCTGTTCAGTCCATTTTGTTATCAGTAGGGTCTCATTGCTGTATGTGGGTAGGTTCCCTGGCTCTGCATCTTTTCCATCTTTTCCATTCGATTTGAGGTGAGAATCTCTGAGTGTTTCATCTATCTCATAGCAATAAACCTTTCCTCTTTCTTCCTGAAAATTGAGGAATTTAAATCAGCTCTCCTCTGTGCTTCCTTAGTTCTCCTTCAGAAGGGCAGAATGATTTTAATTCAATTTATCTTTAAGCAGAGACGTTATTCTTGGAGGTTTTACATTGACTTAGAACCCTTGACAACTAAACCTTTGACCATAATTTAAATTGTCATTTTGGTCACTGTTTTACTGTGAACACACAAAGCAACACTTTTCAGAATTCAGCTTGTCAGACGATGCTATTTCTTCCTGTGTATCTGACAGGAAACACAGAAGATGAGAGTTAGTGTTTCTTGCTGTTGACTGCTTTAACTTGAATATTTTATTGCAGAATGACAAATGAATAGAACGTTTCATTTATTTATTGAAGTTGTATGTTGCATTGTTATATATAACCTTGCCGGGGAGTATGAGTATTGCGTTACCCTCTTCATTAGAATGGGTGACAGTGTTGTCTAGTAATAAATTTGGAAAATAAAAGTGAAAAGGTGTATTTTAGTGGGCCTTTGAGGAATATTCAGTCAAAGCTCTGAAGAAGTTCATAGATTAAGTTACACAAAAGAGCTTCAAAAGCTAACTGTGCTTCTAATGCTAATACACTCCTAAAGCATATTAAATCTTAAGATTTAAGGTCTAAATAAAAACTGTGTTTCAGAAAGCATGCTAAGAAAATATTAGTGGCTTCTGAGTTTCTTCTATCTATCTTTATATTTGTATAGTGACTGCACAGAGGCACAGAATCACAGCAGAGTTGAGGTTGGCAAGGACCTCTGGAGACCATATATTCCAACCCACCTGCTCAAGGAAGGCTTAGCCAGAGCAAGATGCACAGAGCCATGTACAGTCAGGTTCTGAATTTCTCAAAGGACAGAGATCCACAATGTCACTTGGCAGCCTATGCTAATGTCTGACCACATTCACAGGGAAAAATTTTTTTTCTTATGCATAAATGGAATATTTTGGATTTCAATTTGTGCTCATTGCCATCCCATCTTGTCGCAGGGCCCCACTGAGAAGAGTCTGGCTCCATCTTCTTTACCCCCTCCCATCAAATATTTCTATATATTACTAAGATTACCCCTAAGCCAGGCTGAACAGTGCTAGGCCTCTCAAGCTCTCCCCTTACGAGAACTGCTCAAGTCCTTTAACCATCTCTGTGGCCCTTCACTGGCCTCAGCTCCAGTATGTTTATGTCTCTCTTGTACTGGGGAGCACAGAACTGGACACAGAAACCCAGTTGTGGCCTCAGCAATGCTGAATAAAAGGACAGAACCACCTCCCTCAACTTGCTGGACATACTGGACTTCTCATATAGCCCACGAGGCTACTGGCCTTCTTTGCCACAGGGGTACATGGCTGACTCAGCTTGGTGTCCATCAGTATCCCCAGGTGGTCTTCTGCAAAGCTGCTTTCCAGTCAGTTGGCCACCAGTATGTACTGCTGCATAGGGTTATTCTTGCCCAGCTGCACCACTCGGCATTTCTGTTTGTTGAACTTTGGGATTCCTGTTTGCTTATTTCTCTGGAGTGTTTTTATCCCCAAGTGGCAGCAGAAACATCTGGTCTGTCAGCCACTCCTCACAGTTTTGTGTCATCTGCAAGCTTCTTGAGGATGCACTCTGCTCCACTGTCTAGGTCATGAGTGAAGAGGTTAAACAGTGTTGGCCCAAGTATTGACCCCTGGGGTACACAAGTAGTGACTGGCCTCCAACTGGACTTCTTGCTGCTAATCTGCAACCTTTTGAGCATAGCAGTTCAGCCAGTTTTCAGTCCACCTCACTGTCTATCTCACCCATATTTCATCAACTTGTCTATGAGCATTTTGTAGAAAACAGTGTGAGAAGTCTTCCATGACTCAAGATAAACAGTATCCCCTGCTCTTCCCTCAGCCAGCCAGTCATGGCCTTGCAGAAGACGATCAGGTCAGTCAAGAATTACTTTATCTTCATAAATCCATGCTGACTTGTCCCAGTCACCTTTGTCCTTCATATGTTTGGAAAAGGTTTCTTGGAGGATATTTCTTTCTGTCAGCTTCCTAAGGACTGAGATGAGTTTGACCAGCCTGTAATTCCCGGGATCCTCCCTCTTGCCTTTCTTGAAGATTGGAGTGAATTTGCTTTCTTTCAGTCAATAAGAACCTCCCCAAAGAAGCGAGATGTTTCAAAGAGTATTGAGATTGGCCTTGCAATGACTTTGGCCACATCTTGTCATGTCCCATGCAAAGGCTTCAGTATATCCAGTTCATTTAACTATTCCCTAACCTGATTCTTCTCTACCAAGATTAAATCTTCCTTGCTCTAGGCTTTCCCACTGGTCTGGGATTCCTGAAAGCAAGTCCTACCAGAAAGGACTGAGATGAAGAAGGCATTGAGTATTTCCTTCCTTCCTTTGTCATTTTCCACCAGGTCCCTGCACCATTCAGCAGTAGGCCTGCATTTTCCCTAGGCTTTTTTTAATTCCTCCTGCCACTGTTACACTTGTAGAAGCATTTCTTGTTGCCAGTTGAACCTGCCCTGCCTTCACGCAGGATTTTGGCTTCCTTAAATCCATTGCTGTATGCTCAGACAGTGCTTCTGTATCCCTCCTAGGTCACCTGGGTCCTCCTTCAACTTCTTGTATGCTTCCTTTTTATGTTTCAGTTTAATCAGGAGCTTCTTGTTCATCCATGCAGGCCTCCACCACCTTTGCTTGATTTCCTGCACGCTGGTATGATCCATTCTGACCTTGGAGGAGCTTAAAGATTTTTTCCTCCTTCTCTCAGGATCCTGAACTCCACTGTTCATGGTCACTGTAGCCAAGATTGTCCCCAGCCATCATGGTAGCAGTTTTTCCTATCCTGTAAGCATGAGGTCTAGCAGAACGTCTCATGTCCTTGGCTCCCTAGTCTCCTGAAGTTACCACCAGTGCATTCCAGAAACTTCCTGGACTGCCTGTGCCCTTCTGTGTTGCACTTCAGGAGACACTGATGTTGCTGAAAACCCTCATGAGGACCAGAACCTGCAAACATGAGGTTACCACCAGTTGTCAGAGGAAGACCTACCTCAGGACCTGCTGTCTTTGTATTCCTGGTCAGGCAATCTATAGCAGACACCCATCACAGCGTCACCACAAGCTGAGCCGGTGTCCCAGTGCAGAGCTCCATGCATCCCAGCTGCCTTCTCACAAACAGGGCAACTTGCCCTCCCAGTCTGTACTTCCCAAAGCGCCTTTACCCATCCGTGGCACACTCCAGTCCTGTGATCAGCAGTTATTCTTAAGGACAAGGTTAGTGCTGTTGCTTCAGGAGGATGCCCTAGCTGTTGAGGCCGATGCTGAGCTGTGTGGTGTTACGCTGTGCAGGGCAGGGAACAGTGAGTATTTGCCAAGACATGCAACTTTAATTACTTTCACAAAATTTAAATTCAGACAGGCATTCAGAAACTAGTCTCCAGGAAACTGAAGCTTCCTCAGAAGTGCTCATGATTAACCTAATTAGCACTTTTTTCTGATTGCTACACATGCTTGCACATATTGAGAGTAAACATAGTTGAATGAGCATTTACCTGGCAGTAGAACATGGAAGCTTACGAAGAGAGTAATTTTATTCCAGTGTTGCTGACACTATGCAATGACTCTGGGCTATGGTTCTTTCAATTTCCTTTAATTGTATGTTGTATTTTATATGAAACATTGGGAAAATAACATATAGAATACAATTTACCTCCTCCAGAGCAGGAACGTAGCTGATCTGTTTCACTGACAGTGATCACACGCCAGATTCGTGCTGAAATAGCATACGGAAAAAATGCGGGGCTGGTCCATGTGCCCTGCTGCTTGCACGAGCCAAGCTGAGGCTAATCAGAGCAGAAGAATCCATCCCTCTTCCCCAGTTTATCAGATGTTAGTTTTGTACAGCTGGGGCTTTTAGTTGCTGGATTTTTTTAGTTACTTCTTCCTTTGCTATAGTATTATAAACAGAAGATGCTTTCTTCTCATTCTTCTGTATTTGACTGTGGACATATTTTTACTACTTTAGCAGAAACTGCCCTGCACATACTGATGTTCCTTTTCTTACACGTTCATTGCTCTACTGGTTCTTCTGCCAGGAGGGATTGAGTATATACTGGAGAATAAGTGAGCTCGGACCAAAAAATTGGTCCGTGGAATTTCATTTTTCTAAAGTTCTTCGGGAATGCTAAGAGGGAAACATAAGTAAGTTGGGTGATATGTCAGGGAATTTATGTGACTAGCAGCCCTGTAACCAAAAAATGTCTGTTTGCCCTCTGCATTCAGAAAAAAAGACAGGGGTTTGAAATAATGAAGGCTTGGAACCTTTTAAAACTGTAAAATAAGACAGCTACCAAAGCAACCGGAGGTCTGTAGGTTGTACTGCAACCTTTAATAGCCATATTCACACCTCTATACTGATAGAGAAGAAGCATATTTATAGCTGATGTTCCTGCATCTTAAGTATCTGCTGGTGCAAGTATGGCTGGTATTTAACTTGTGCTTTTTATTCTATGGGGAGGTCAGTGCTCCATCATACCAGCAATTGGCCTTTCTCCGCTGTAGGACATGCTTAGCATAGACCAGTAACTCAAAACCCAAATGCACAAGCAGCCCACTCTTGACACTCCAGCTTTGATCAGGAAAGCTGGATCAGGCGATTTCTTAATCTCTCCCTTCCAACGTCGGGTATTGCGGCACAATGTGCACTAATTGACCAGAGCCACATGAACTCCCCAGATGCCCAATGAGCTTTAATACCCTTGCCAGAGGTTTCATTCCCTTCAGTGTAATCTGCTCCAGGCATACATTTGCAGAGGAATATTGTTAATAATAACAATTTTATCACATGGAAATTTCATGCAAAGAAGTTAGCGTTGTGTATGGTCTCAGTTTCTGTTGGTGGTAACACTTCTGTATCTCATGACAGGTGGAGATGTTCCTGATCTTATCTCTTGTAAGAGTGGTTGAATCTTTTCTTTTGCAGACAAGCTGAAGAATAAGCTTTCCTTTCAAATACACATGAAGGTCTTAGCCATGATACCTGCATGCACAACCATGAGATAAAGTTAATACTTATTCCACAAGTGGAAAGAGAACACAATGCTGATAAAGAGCTTCGTTTCCAGTAGAGTTGATAGAAAATGCTGCTACCTGTCAATCACATTATAAAGGGGTTAACATTTATTATATTAAAGTGGACACAGAACCCTCAACAAATGTTATAACTCAGTATTGCAGTTCTATGTCTTTCCTCCATTTTCTGTACCACATTGCATTAAATAGCTTAGGTCAGCTTTGCATCATATTGTAAGGGCACTGGCAAGCCAGCACCTCTTCTTGAGCTCTGCTGAACTATGGAAATCTGCATTGTTGACCTGAGAGGAGGGTTGTGTCCACTCAGTGAGATTACACTTTCTTACACCTAAGGGAAGTAAAGCAGTAGAACAATTCCTTTCTCTTACGTCTGTGTTGTCTATGAATGCACGTCAATGAGAACAGAATTCATTAAAGACTGTCCCTTTCTGTGTGTCCTCATTCCTCTTCCTCAGTTGTTGAAAAGAAATGCAAATTTGAATTGTTCTTGTTCATGATTTCTTGACTCTTACTTTGTTAGGAAAATGTAGATAACTTCAAGTGCAAATATGTAAGCACTCTGCATGGTTAATTTATGTGGACTACTAGGAAAAGAGATTTTTCCATACATTAACTGTATTACTTTGAGGGGAAAGCATGAATCTTGGGAATTCCACTTGCTTAAATCTCATCAACATTAGGGGGAATCAGGATTTTTAAATTTCTTTTTAATAAGGTATCCATATCTATGATTAGCGATGAATTGATAAGATCGGGAGGATGGTGCGATAAAGAATGTGAACATTTATGTGGCTTTATTTGGCTGTGTGAAGGTGCACATGCTCTTCGTCATCCAGTATGGAAGCAGCTGTATGAACCTCTCTCAACCAGTTCACAGTAACTTCCAGCACGGAAACATTCTGACAGAAGGAAAGTGAAAGGAAAAACACTCCAAAAGACACAGAAGAAATAAAAGGGCATAAAAGTGGTGATGTGTTCCAGCTTATAAAGACTGAAGTTCCTGTCCTTTCAGTTGCTGATGTTTGCTTCCTGCGTCTTTAATAATAGATTGCTGTTTTAAAGTAGTGTGTAGGAACATCATTTCACAGCAGAAAAGGAAACAAGTGCTTGCAAGAAAATTGGTGAGGAGGTACTTCAGTGCCAGAAGATTTTGTGCATAGTGCTTCAGTGAGCACTCCACAGATACTGTACTTCTCCTGGTCTCCTTCTATTCAGTGTTTTTTGGTTTGGTTTGGGTTGGGTTTTTTTTAGGTAATATACTTAGACTGGTTTATTTTGAAAAGACCTTCTCTTGAATCTTCTCTGACCATATGCTAGACCCACAGTCAGTGACAGCTTTGAGCTGTATGTACCTTCTCCTGCCGGCATCCCCTCTAAAAAAGTAAAGAGAAAACTCAGAAAAATAGATACTTGTTTGACTAGACAAAGTGACTGATTCTTTAAATGGAAAAAAATCAGGACAAGTAGCTATTTCAGCCTAGAAGTAGCTGTATTTATGCCTAATTTATCATTGTATACTGCGCCCTTGCAAGTCAGGTCTTGATTTCATCGAACTTAGTGAATTTTGAAGTTGCATTAAGCTCTTCACAATCTTCTCTGGTTCTTGGGAATTTTGTTTCTAGGGTTGTGGATGTGTTCCAGTTCTTCTGCTCTCACCCACTGCCATCTCCCAGATCTCTTTCAAAGCCTGATTAGCAGTCCACTGACAGGCAGGCAATATCACTTCTGTCAGCTGATACTAGATGTCACATGGAGTTTGAAGTTCCTCAAGAAAGTATCACCAGCATAAGAAACTATATAAGGAAAACAAAATGTGACTGCTAAAGATAAATTAATTTTACTCTGCATGCAAGTGGAGTGTTCAGAGAAATCATCTGGTCACTGAGGCCCCTGTGATGACAAACCCAAATGCAAAGTCGGTCATTAAAGTTGGTTCCTTTAGAGCAGGGATGGGTACCCTTGTTGCTGGGGCCTGAGAGACTGTGCAAACTTTCGTACTGGTCTGCTCATTAATGGGCTCCCAGGGATGTCAGCCAGTAACCGCCCAGCCTGGGTGAAATGAAGAGATACGTCTGGCCTTCAGGCTGTAGGATCTCAAATCCTGGTCTAGAAATTCAGTAGCAGAATTGTATATTATTAAAGAGCGCCATTAATAGTTTTTTAATGTTATTAAAGCAGATAGTAAGACAAAAAAGATTAAATGAAAGCACATTTCGTTTTATGGTGCTTTAGTATAGAAATTTGCTATGCAATTAGAAATAAAAACTCAGTAAATTAATGAGATACTTTTATTGAAATACGTTCTATCTTGTTCAATGCACGATGTAGCAGACATGAACTAACAGTTACAGTATTGTATTAACCACATGTAATGGGATACGAAGGGGAAAGCAGTGAAGCATCTATCTGTGAACATTAAGACATTTATCTGTGAAATTATGATTATGTTGTTTTTCTTCAGTTGTCAACTACTGTTTAGTGCATTTCTCAAAAAGCAAAGTATAATGATCTGTAAATATGCTATGCATGTATAGTTCGGTCCTCTCAATAAACCACTGCTAGCAGAGTGAACTGTAATTCGCACAAGTTCACTAAATTTTGGATGCAGCTTTTTGATCCAGAGAAGAGCCTTGCAGTGTTCTTATACAGTACCTTAATACATTAATCTAATATTTTCAGTTTAGAACAGTGGTGAAACACATAGTGCAGCTGCACCAGTGAAATCTTTCAGTCCTGTTGACAGTCTGTTACGTATTGTTTTTCATAAAGCTTCCACTTTCCACATCATGCAAGTGGATCGGCGTATCTACTGCCTTTAGCTTAAAAGGAAGGAGGGATTTTGTTTCTGTGGCCACATTAAACATGCTGAAATGGTACCATCCTCTTTTAACTGGGACTTACCACTCTCTCATCTCAGAAGTGTAGTGCTTGCCAGTGAACTAAGAAGGAGCAGAAAAGAAAGAAAATTTTTCTGGATCAAGATATATAACCACCCCCAAATTTACTTTGTCCTGGGTTTGGGCTTTATCCATGATCTTATTGTTGATCACTAGAAAATGCCTATAATAGTCGAGAAGGTTGTTGAAACTCTGAATGTTTTCAGTGGGAGAGGATGCCTCTATGGAGTCGCACTAACAAGGAGGGGAATTTGTGTCATCCCCACTGGTTTTACTCATCAGCCTTTGTTAAATGACACATTGTGAGCTGGGATCAGGAGATGGCTTTTGTACATTCAGCTCCACAGCTCTCTGTGAACCAAATTTTGTAATGAGAGCCTTGAAAGTGCTCTTGACCCGTTGCAGGAAAGGATTTCCAGAGGCAGTTCTTGCATCTATTTTCACAGTGTAAGCTTCCTGATAAATAGTGACCTTGAGGTCTTTTGCACTGTCTGTTCTGAAAGTCTTTAATAAGGGTAAAGAACTGAATGGCTTTAGATTTAGAAAAAGATAATAATCACCTGATGATTTTTAAGAAGCAAATAATTAGCTTAGCCAAAGCTTGTATAGGCTGAAGGATTTATAATCTTCAGTCTAAACTACTAGTGGCAGGAGTCTTAAGGACCTATGAATTAAGGTTTCTGCCGCAAAACCACCTCAAATTTGAATGAAGAAAAGAGCTCAACAAGATTGGCTTGCTTATGGAGAAAAATCTCTTGAGGAGCTGACCTAATTTTTGGCTGAGGGAGGGATGTAGTTATTTAAACATATCTATCAGGAGGGAATTATTGAAATGGCTATGTTAACCATTTGATACCATACTCGGAAAGAGATGTTGTTGTGCCTATCCCAGCACCTGGGGCTTTTCATAATTTTAGGAATCTCACATGGGATTCTGTGGTCATGAGCTCCTGATTTAGGTGCTGTTGAAGCCACTGTGTGAATAGCTTTAAATATGAATAGCTGGCAAACAGGAGGCATGGCACTGCTAATTGTCTGGGGCAGACTGATGGGCTTTTTGTTTAACAGTTTGCATAGTCACAGTGTGTTCTGTAAAGCTCTGCCTGGTCAGAGTTTGACAGCGGAGGGTCAGATGTTTTGCTAACACTGTGTAGTTCTGCTAATCTCAGCAGGATTCGTAGGGGTATTAGTGCAGTAAGTGGTTTATTACAAGAGATAATTAGCACAAAGCAGATGAGGATTCCATCAATAAGGAGACTTGGTCTACATCACTGAAACCTAGTTACGTGATGTGGCAAGTCCCCTTGTTGAGCTTTCTAACCTCTCAGCTCCCCAGTGCAGGCTACATCCATCAGTACACACCCAGGATGGGCCAATCCAGTTGAGGAGCAGCCATTTCTGATGAAACCTACCTGGATGATATGGTGGTAGGAACAAAAGCACTTCAAAAAGCAACACGCACATGCAGTTTCAGTGTCTCCTGTGATGGGAGCTGGCAGGCAGCTGGAACAGATGTAGGCAGCAGGGCAGTGAGCTGGGGAGCAAGGAGGCACTGGGGAAAAGCAAACCTCAGATCCTCTGTCAGAAGAGTCCAGCTGCTATTCTCGGAATTGGCTGCAGAGAAAGCTTTTTGATCTGTAGTCCACCAGGAAATTGAGCTTTCCTCAGGTGGGAATTTAGACTTGCAGGCGAAAGGAGAAAATAAAGCATGTGTATAGCATGAAAAATGCCAGCATCCAGGCTCCGTTTAAAGAAATAACAGATCATTTTGCTTGCTCATTCCAGGCTTGCCTACAGACTGTCAGACAAAAACTACTTCAAATCAATACATGTTCATCAAAGCAAGCTGTATTTTTAGACTCTTCCCATGTCATTAAATATGCATGAGACTGAGAGTCCGGTGCTGGTCATGTGGAGTGAGTGAGTGGATCTGACTGCGGTGGGAAACCTATTGGACTCCTCTTGCATCCCAATACCTGAAGCCTTCCCTTACACAGCTTGTGATTTCCCTCCCGCCTTCCTGAGTCTGATCAAACTCTTGGACATTACAGCAGCACAGTTTATCTGCTGTACATTGATCCATTGATTCATCAAAGTACTGTAGAAATACCTTTATACATGCACTATTAAAGCTAATCTGGGAACTTACTGTATGGAGAGGGTTAGCATTAAGTCGTGACCCACATGCCTTTGCTTACTAATGGCATTTTTCACCAGACACTGAGATAAAATAAATTTTTTAACTCCTCTTCACAGCTCCTCACAGCTTGCTTTTCTAGCCATACATCTGATAAATTTGTATTGCATTAGCTCCTACAACAGGAAATCACTTTAAAATGCTAGGAAAGATATCAAGGAAACTGTACTTTCAAAAGCAGGCTCAAGATGATCAGACTCAATAAAGCAGAAGATCATCCCGGTTTCAGTGAGTATATTCTTCAGTGATGGACTTCACATCTGCTCTATGCTGAGGTCTTGAGAAATCACTTAGGAGGTAGACCGTGACTAATGTGGAGACTTTCGGCTGGGATGTGGTTTAAAAAGCTGTTCATTTCTCTCTCTCCGTTGGGTTTTGTCCTTTCTAGCTGAGAGCAAATATTTTGTAGTTTGAGTATGTCTAAATAGGTTTGTGAAGTCTTGGGGCTTAAGTGTTGATGTTGATGTTGCCATGGTGCCATACGTGTGCCACTGGTACCTTTACACTGTTCTTAGTAGAATCATACCAGTTTACAAACGTGAAGTGACTAGTGGCATGTTCACTGTTACTTCAGAAAAAACAGGTGATATACAATCCCTGAACCATAGGAGGGCAATATACTTCATAAGAGCTTGACCTCTTATCTTTCTGATGTAGCTTTCATATCACAATAAAAATCATCAGTCTGGAACAGAACAGTTTGACAGCATGACTCAGTAGAGCCACAAAATCACAGATGCTAGAAATAAAATAAACAAACCGTGCCAGGTCATTACTGTCAAAGCAGGATCCTTCACCTGGTGTTCCTGTCACTTAGGCAGTCAGCTGATAGTTTGGGGACCATGCTTTCTGTTCACAGGACAGATTATTGATATGACATGAAAATTTAGTATGGTTTTATTTATTTTCTAAGATTACACCTTACATCCCAGGATGTAACTGCTGCAGCAATAACCATGTGCTTTACATGCTGTTTCCAAGCTGATGACCACAGCCCACCCTGTGAACCAGCATGCTCTGTCCTTCTGCTTCAGATCCACTTGCAGCGTTGTGTTTCTTTCCTGGCTGCTGAGCTTCCCCTGGCTCTGAGCTCTCAGTGTTTGCAACCAATCTCAGTGTAGGCAACCAAGCCCTACCCCCGTCCATATATATGGAGCCAGTCCCCTTCCCTCCACCAACCCAAAAAACTTCCACTACCCCCCCACAAAACCAACAAACAACCCTCAAACATAACCAGAATTGTACACAGACTTGGCGGTGCAGCCAACAGAGTTGGGAGTTACCTGCAGTGGTCTGTGGGCAGTTCATTGAGTTGAACTGTGCCTCTGTTTAGTCTCTAAAACAGGTGGCTGTTGCCTGTCAGCTTTAGTGCTGCCTGTAGCTGCCTGTACTTCAAAGCTTTGCTCAAAGGTGGCAGTGTCTTCCAGCAAAGCAGGTAGAGCACATTGCAGTGTTCTGTCTGATCTGCTAGTGAACAGAGCTGATGGCATGTCACTGAAAACAATGGTTTGATTAGCCAGCCACAGCACATAAAAGTGGATTGCATATGCTCAACAGATTTAACTGGGAGAAGAGCTAGAAGATGCTGAGGACGATGTAAGTTTCCTCTTTTGCCTCAGAGAAGAGGATCAGAGGCCATACATCTCAAACAGTGCCCTAAGTTTCTGCCAGGCCACTGCCTGACCCTACCAGGAATTCTGGGGCTACACAAGACAGAAGCCCTTCCAGTTGGCATTGCCTTGCTTGATACTCATAATTAAACATTCATTTGTTTGGGGATTTGGATCCAGAATGATATCTATATTCATCAATTAAGTAGCATCAGAGAACATTCCTGGGTACTGGAACTCCATCATCTGTCCTGCTGAATTGTTCCAGTGGTCCCTGGCCTGCCATTGGCCCCATGCTAACCTGAATGCTCCCAAGTGGCATCCCAGCATGGTTCAGGTGTTGGTGCAGGCCATTGCAGCAGGCAGTTTGCAAGTGGGCGCCTGGTCTTGGAGGGCAGCAGTTAAGGATGCTGGCTGTTCCCTGCCAGTTGGCATCAGTGCCAGGGGCAACCCTGACCATATTTAATTTCCTAGTACAGTTGTAGCCCACCAGCTGTACTTCTTACCTCCCTGAAAGAAATCTGCCTCATTTGCTCACAGCTGTTCCAATACAATATAGATAGATATAACAGTGCAAAAAAAAAAAGAGGACTGTTCTCTACCCTGGAGTCAAAGTAGGCATTTGAACCAAGAACTCCACAATTTTTCTGATGGAGGGTGCCAGTCTTCAGACAATAAGCATTTGCTGATGCGATCTGGTGAACTTTGATAGTATATGAGTCAGAGGTACAGGAAGGAGAATGCTGCTCCATCCTGCTGAGTAGGCATGCTCTTGGGAGGGGGGACTCCCAGGTACTCTACTTTGACATATGTTCAGTAATACACAGGAGATGAGAGAAGATGGAGCATATCTGCCAGCATTGAGGTGGTGAGCAATGTGCATTTGGATTCCTGTTGCCACAGGAAGATAAGGGAATTACAGCTCATGTTGTGGTTGAGGTCTTTTAGGCCACAGCCTCTGGAAAGGAGATTTTCAACACCACGCATCTAACCTAATTCTACAGCTTCCAGAAAAGGTTTCTTTCTTAAAAAAAAAAAGTATAAAGTTTGGGTTATATTTAGGGCTACAAGTTCAAGGTAGAAGTTGTGGTGGTAGACAGTTATTTGTATGAAAAAGATGAGAAAAAAAGAAATGTGGTTTGATCCAAATTGGAGGGGTTTTAACTTTGTACTGCAAAATCTTATTTGTTTCAGTGTGCTTCGATCAATAATGTAACAGCAACCTATTCCTCTCCCTTAGAAAGCTGTCTCACAGTCAGCAGTTAATGAGCTACTACCAGAAAAAGCTATAGTGGGTCCTGCCTTGTTATGTCCAGAAAAGGATCACATGTTGGCTTTCAGTACAGTCACCAGGAATTCACTTTGGAGATCCAAAATACAAAGAAGTTTCTAGTAGTTCTCACCTGGTTTGTACGATTTCTCCAGTTCTTAAAGCTCGTGTGCGATGAGATTTGTCTCAAATGTAAGCCGTGACAAGATGGTGTTTTCCAGTTCATTACAAACAGAGTAGCTTTTCTTTTCCTTCAGAGTAGCTAAATACTAATCAGCACTCACAACGAGGAGGGAGAAAGCCTTCACTTACTGATTTTTGTGTTCTAAAATCGAGGACTTACGGTGCTGCCCTGGATCAGCAGTGGTGTGGCTGAGCAGTATGGAGGGAGTTGCCTGTCTCGCCGCTGTGTGTCTGTCTGTCCTGCCCAGAGTCTTTGGAAAGCTGCTTCCAACATAAAACACTTAGCATCTGTAAAGGGAGAGCAGAACATCTATCAAACATGGAAAGATCAAAAACTGTGACTCCCTGCGGAGTAACTGTTGGGAGGGAAACAGCTGAATAATGTTGAACATATTCAGATCTCTGCCTTCACCTAATGCACACTGTGAAGGCTGTGTTTGTCGGCAAACGATGATTCATTTTTATGGATGTGCAAATGCTTTTGTGCTTCTGCCCTAAAAGACATTATTATTTGTTTGGAAGGCAACACCAGTTGCTTGTGCCTTCTCTTAGACAAATATAGGCATAAATATTAATCTGGGGAGTGTGATTTTTGGTTTTTTGCTGAAAAGGCAGGCCTGGCTGTGGAACAGCTTGGGAGGTGGCTTGGTGCTTGGTATGCTGAAGACTTGAAAGCTGACAAGGGCATGTAAAAACTCAACTTTCTGAAAAAATCCAAGTTTCCTAAACCTCAGTGATAATTTGTGCCTTCATGGATGTCAGGAGTATTCACTGGATGTGCTCAGGAATCAGGAATCACAGTGGTTTTGAGAACAAAATCCCTGAAACAGCTCACCTTTTCACACTGAAAGGCCCCTCACCACAATCTCTAAAAGCGCCTTTAAATTTCAGTCCATTTGCTTTTAAAGGTTTGGGTACATGAAAATTTTGGGGACAGTCCTTCTCACTGCCCAGCCTTAATATCTTGGCAGGGGTAAGGCAGGAGCCCTGCGATGGCAGCAGCAACTCCTCCAGCCCCCCCTTCTCATAGGCAAACACTAAGAGAAGAGTAGATGCTTTTGGCAGATCGTGTGCTGCAGGCAACACAGAGATTCTATTCCATGCACCATGAAGAGTCAGACTACTCCCTTTTCCCAAGGCAATTACCTCAAATGTTGGTTGCTCTCAGTGGGACCTTTTTCTGCTTTAGCAAGTGCTGGTGGGTAGAAAATGCAGGTGGTAGTTCCTTGAACACTTCTTGGTGGAAGGAAACCTATCCTAATAGAAAGTGCAAGTATTTTTAAAGTGAGTGCTACGTGTTCAACGGCTGTCACATGTGCCTTCCATCTGATTCGACTTTTCTCATGATGGGTCTGTCCCAGCTCAAAAAGCATGTAGTTGCCTCTAAACAAGTCAGAAAGCAATTAGCATGGTGCCTTCCACATTTATTTCTATGAGGAGTATAGTATTGTCTCAGGAGCATCTAACTGAATGGGAAAAGTATCCAAGAAGTGCTAATTTTCTTCTCTGAAAATAGTTTGGTTGGGGAATGAGCAGACAGACAACATCCAAACCGAATGAAATCTCACACACACGTGGTTGCTATTTTATGGAAATGACCTTCCCTTTTCCAAAGACAGAAGTCTTCCATGGGGAGCTGGAAGGTACAAACAGCTTGACAACACAGCATGTGAGCATGTGTGTCTAAGAAAAACATAGCTAATATTTTCTGTTATTGCTGTGTAGCACTCTCTGGGCAGCAGTCAGTTCCATTTAAATACAATGAATATGAAAGTAATAATGTTTCAAATTGCCCTCTTGTACATGCTGTCAGGGGAAAGAATGTTGATAAATTTTTTCAATAATCTGATAGTAAAATAAAAGTCTAATTCCTATGACTCAGCTAGTGCTGTTTTTAATTCTGCGCTGTCTGAATGTTTCAGGGTTCTGAAGGTGTTCCTGTCCCGAACTGCTCAGCGTATTCCATACATGACAGGTGGGCGAGTGATGAGGATGCTGGCTGTTATTCTCCTGATAGTATTTTGGTTTCTTGTTGGCTGGACTTCTGCAATAACCCAAAATTTGGAGAGAAACATTCCACTCATTGGCCAAGGGCAAACATCTGACCACCTGATCTTCAATATGTGCCTCATAGACCGCTGGGATTACATGATGGCCGTTGGTATGTTCATTTTCTAGCTTATCTTTTAATTCCTAAAATAAAGCTTGGTTGACTTTTCATTTTCTTCTTTTAGAATATCAGTTTTTGCACACTGCACAAGAAAGCTTCTAGGGGAATGAAATATTGGCATGTATGTTTTTTAAATGGGCTGAGAAGTAAAATATTTAAAATACACTGAGATTTTTATGACTTTCAAAGGTTTGTAACTTGGATTGTAGTAATAAAGTGATGGGTGCTCAAGAAATTTTGTCTTTGAAGGCAGAAGGTACCTTGCTCTTCTACTCTATTAAAGTGAGAAATTGTGTCTAGAATAACAAAATCTTTTTGCTTCTGCACCACAGAACCAGGCAGAGCTCTTGTGCATGTGGAGGGAAAGAACGTGCAAGACCACTCGTTCATAACCATACAGAGATTAGTATCAAACTAGTGGGAATAAGGAATAGACATCAAACATCCCAGTTTAATGTATTTGTTAGATGTGCTCTTAGTGCATGGGATAGGCAGGAGCTAAAAAAGAACACTTTCTCACTTACAGTGAGAAGAAAAGTGACACATTGTTTATTTCCTTTATTTTATTATAAACAGTGGATTCCCCATGCCAGGGTTCAGTTATACACTATAATATGCTTCATCTAGATGGTTGGACAACTTCAGTGCTTCTGTACCTGGGGCTGTTGTTTCTAGTACAGCCAAGATGTGCCATCTACTATCTTAAATACATGAGTGTTTTGAAATCTGAAACAAATTCCTTCCTTTCTGCCCTTTCCCTGCTTCCCCCATGGACATCCCACTGACAGAGCTCCAGCACTGAGGATTAGGGAGAGGTACTGGTGGCTACTCCACATGAGGCTGCAGAGGAGATGGATGGAAGCAGCCTGGGGCTCTGAGGAGTGTTTTCTCTGAGAGTTGGTGTATAGAAAACTAGCGCATGGTAAAGCACAGCAGTTGTAAAGGGCAAACCCCTGCTGCCAGCTTTGCCAGGGACTTTCTGTAGCACTAAGCTGTCCCTGTGCAGACAGTCAGGGACACTGGTACCCCAGGTGTCACTGTGCCCACTGGCAAACCACACGGAGAGGAGTGTAAAGGAGTACATTTTGAAATCTGTCTCAATTTGAGCCCTTTTGAAGGGGTGTACTGATAAAATATATAATGGAGTAGTTCTATTGCCAGAGATGATGTAAAATTAATAGTAAGAGAATTAAATGAGGAACACTTGATGATGTCGTCTGCACTAATCCATTTTGCATCAAAATTTTACTGCATTTCACAGCCAGTAATACAGTGTAGTTTTAATAAAACTTCAGGAATGGTGTTTGTTGAAAATGGCAAACAAATACTTTTATTCTCTGGATTTTATATCTATGGTAGTGAAGTGATTAGCAACTCAGATCTTAATATCCAGTTATCATCAATAGTCCCTTGGTAAAAAAAATTACTTAAGTTGCTGTCTGCCCAGTGTTGAAAAAAGCAAGGATCATTTTTAGGATATGTTTACTTTTAGAGAGTTTTTTAATATTTTTTCAAAATACTCTCAAGGGCGGTAGAGTCAGAGCCATCTCTTGAGTCTGAAAAAAAATTGGGTAGAATTTCTTAAGTTTCTGTTATTTTGCCTTCTTACCCAAAGTACCTTATAAGCAGAGTTAGGTTTGTGCCAGTCTTTAGTAAACTATGGGAGCTACATTGGTGGTACCTGGAGATGTACATCTACAAGTCAGTACTAGTGTGTGTGTGTGTCTGTATCTATTTTTATGTGGTCTATATATATTTTTATGTGTGTGTTTATATGCTTTTCAAGATTTTTATTGTTAATAGCAGTCTGCTAAGTTTAGAGAGAGTAGGCTCTAGTTCCAAAATTAGATGCTTCATCTCAGAGATGTCAGGAGAAATACCCATAATGCAGAACCCTTTTTATTCCTGTAATTGATGGGGAGCAGCCTTGCAAAAAATTCTATGTGATAAATTAATTGATAGATTATGATATTTTATTTAAAATGCTAAAATAAAAATGCTGGGTGATAATTTATTAAAGGCTTGTTATTTAATTTAGTCGGGCACAGTACTTTATATAAAACTAGTGAGTGCTTTGGAATATTGTCCATCACCTGTAGCCCTTGCTGGGATACCTCCTTCTCTTTCTTTCACTCACCTGTCAAAGCTTTACTGAAGTGTGGAGAGGGAATTTTCAAGATTGCAGATGAGTGAAGTGAGAATTAACCAGGCTGTCTTAGGAAAATCGTAATGGGATGAAACCTTTGTGCTACCAGAGATTATTGGAGTTAGGATTTATGGAGCATTTTCCATACTAATCATAGTACTTAGGCTCTGTCTCCAGAGGCTTTTATTGCAGTGAATGTTTTATATTTACATTTCCATTAAGTTTAAGAGGATGCTCTCTGCAAGAGAAGTAGAGACTTAGACACAAAGGTTGTCATTTCTACCATCGCCTCTGTACTCTGTGATATGCTGATGAGAAAAATTAGCATTCAGTAAATCTTATTTTATCTACATAGCATAATGTAAATTAGTATGCATTTTCCTTGAGGTTGGATACTTGTGAGTTCTCACTTGTCTGGATTCTTATATTTCCTTTGTGTTCAGTTCTGCATCACTGTCAAGGTTGGGGCATCCGTCTCATTGACAAGTCATGGCAGTCCAACATTTTACAGAAGCACCCGAGGCCTTCAAAATGCTCACCCCCAAAGCCTTTTTCCCATGGCCTGAGTATATTCTGTACCTCTACCTGTCACATCCAGGTGCCAAGTTGGGGGGAGGGGGAAAAAACACAGTGAACTTTTGGTACCCAAGGGCTTGCAGTGTCAAAAAACCAAACTATTATTCTTTACTGAGGGAAGAATGCTTTGAGTGAAAACAGATAGCACAGGATTTAAAAGAACTTCCCAGAAACTGGGGGGAGAAAAAATTAAAATAGTCAGTTTAATGAACAAAACCCCAGGCAGGAGAGAAGGGCAGGCAGAGATACAAACATGCATAAACAAGCACAAAGAAAAAGCAGAGGTGAGATCTTGGCAGGTGGATGTTCTGACTTCAGCAGGGCCAGGGTTTCACCCAGCATGGATAGGATTTGAATTGTAGTTTTTAAAAATCCCTCCATGCATTGTGTGTATTTGTCAATGTTTTAGTTAAACCAGAAGTGAATGGCAGGTGTTAGCTAAGCACAGGGAGGTATTCTCCCGCGGTGCCTGGCTGATTGCTGGCAGGCAGGAGCTGTGCTGCTCCACGCAGCTGACCTGAGCTGCTGCCATAGCCCCCTGATCCGTGGGTCATGCATCGGGCCCTGGGCATCAGGAAGATTTCAAACACGAGGCTGCATCATAATTACTACATGCCTTCAGCCAGGAAAAGGAACAAAATAAGAATTGTGGGCTGTTCCCAAAAGAACTCCCTCCCACTGTTCAATTTTTGCTATTTAGCCTATATCTTTCCATCTAAAGAGGGTGTGAGTTGCCAGGACAGGCTCTGACAGATTGGGCATTAAGTCTGCCTGTACAGTTTTGAGCTAGGGCATTGTAATACAGCTTTATGACGCCCTTTATTAAATTTTCTACAGGCCTTCTGCTGCATTCAGCAAATGAGTTATTATTATTTCTTTTTGTTATCCCCATTTGATGTGGCCCTATGCCATACTCAGGGGGGGTTGTGCAGAGCAAGCAAAGAATAAAGAAGTCTTAATTTCCAAATGGGCGGTTTTAAGCCCTGCTCTCTTTAGCATTGACGTACAAAGATTAAAGCCAAAATGGTCAACAGTAGCTATCCATTTGGAGTGTCTGTCTTGAGACATCTAGGGCCTTGTTTTTCAGAGCACTGCTTATAGCCCCTCTGTGTAGAAAGTACAACCAGGAGGCACTTGCTAGAATTGAGTGCTGGTGAGGATCTGCCTTCAATTCTCACATTAGATACTTGGAAAATGTATCGTGTAAAACTAGTGATTGCTTGTGAAAAGCTTACTCTTACGTGATAGACTAGGGCCGTACAAAATATTTGCAGCCGAATTAGGAGAAGCATTCTTTTTTATGAAGGATCTTTCAGTTCTGTCCCTTAACCTGCTTGTAACCCTCTTATCCTGCCACCATATACACCTCCTTCCCCGACCATATCACCAGCACTATGTGTGGTTTATTCCCTCGTCTCTAGAATATGGTAAATCTGGAAGAGATATGGGGAATAGCAGCGAAGATGATGAGTGGTACAGAATGGCTTCTCTATGAAAAGAGACTAAATCAACTGTGACAATTCACTCATCTCACATTTATTATTATTCCAATTTAATTTGAAATAAAACATGCTCAAGGATGATGGAGAATGGAGCTTTAAAAAAAATCCCACAGGGTTTTTTGTTTGGTTTTGGGTTTATATGTTTTCTATACATTTTCCTATCTTCCCTTCTCAAAAACAGCTGGAACAGGTTGAGCAGTTTAGGTTGGATTAGCTGCTACAGTAACATTGCTTTTTCTTGGTATCTGCTGCATCACAAGTGAAATCCCACAGCCTTTATGTAGGCAACATTCCTACAAAGTATTTCTGCTAAGGAACCCATATTTGGGTTACCTTAACTACACGTTCATATATTGGTAAATAGCATATTCAGATTCTTCTGCAAGCCACCTCTGGGAGGAGATGGATTTGGGAGAAGCTTGAAGATGCTCTGACTTGATCTTGTCTTTGCAGCAGCCTTTTCTGAATCCACTTGTACTGCTCCAAGTCTTTGCAGCCCTTTGAGTACTTGGGATACCATTGACATTTGCTTGAATTCTCTTTACGATGTGAGAGAAGAGGTCCCACACAGCTTGCTTTCAGCTGCTGGTGCTAGATCTCGCTGATTCTGTTCTCCCTTTTCATCCACGCACAAGTGAAGAGGATGATGGGGTACATGGAGGCAGAAGGGTGATGAGATGCTTTAAGAACAGCAGGGGGCTGTGGAAGGAATGAGGCAGGACAGCACATCTGTGTAGAGGAAGGAATAGAATGCATGAGTATAAGGGTTAACAGAAGTGCAGAAGTGAAGGGAGTTCCTGGAGACTGTAGATGTGGGTGCTGGCATGTGTTTTGTGCACTGAGCCTCCAAGGGCTCACACTCAAGTCAGTATATATGTCTCCATTGCCATCAAAAAACATTTCTCTGTCACTGTCAAGTCACCAGGTCCACAGACCACGGGTAACGTGTCCTTTGCATTACTTTGAGTGGACCTGCAAGGCAGTCTGTGGCTGGGGGACAGAAGTGTGCTGTGTCCCCCACCAGCCCGTAGACCCCTGCTTTTCTTTCAGCCTTGCACAGCCAAAGGCCATGGAAATTCTGGTAGAAAAACAAAAGTCAGGATTTGGCACCTTTAAGTCTTACTATACACATAGGTCACTCTATTGCTGTGCCTAGCTAATTATAATGATGCTGAGATATGGTGAGAGAGACAGATAAACCTCTAGTAATTTATAATTTGCAAGGAATAACTCAAGCCTAAAGACTTTTATACTTGTAATCACAGTTCATTGAAATATATGAAAATCCTTTCAGTTGAAGGAAAAATCTCCTGTGCCATGGTGCAACTCTCCAGGTGGGAGATTGGACGCAGTGAGGCAGAAAGACACTGGGCTGGCTGACAGCACAGGAGCAATCAAGGACACATTTTTTTCTCTATTTTAAAATGGCCCATGCTCAGCTTCAGCCAGCACCCTAAGTGAATGAATGGATGGAGAGCCATGCTTCCAGATCCATACCTCACCATTTCAGTAAAGGGGACTTAAAATGTACTGTAGTCTGATTAAACGAAGTGTGGTGGAGAAGTAGATGAGTTGTTGAGGCTGTGTTATGGATGTAAGTAGAGTTGCAATCAGTCATTTGTGTCCAAAACCTGAGGAGAAAATGGAGTAACTTTTGGAATGGTACTGTTTTTGCCAACAGTGCAAAGTTCAGAATACCAAATTAATTTAGTCAAGTTGCAGCTGTAATGGGCTCTCCCTTATCTGTGTGAGGAAAGGATGCAGAGCATGTCACAATCTCTAGCGAGCCCTTTTCTCTTCTTGGCTTATGATGGTGCTTTTTAAACAAATGAGTGTGGTCAGACATAAAACATCATACAGAGTCATGAAAATGGGCTTTAATCCTTCAGGGGTGTCTTCTGTTCACAGGTAGCTTTTGGGCAGCAGAGTGTAAATGAGCATGGGGATGGGTATCCTGGCTCCAGGGAGCTCCTTTCAGAAGCTCTGTCCCACAGCCATCTCTACCAAGAGGCTGGCCTGAGGGAGAGCAGGAGAAAGGCATTTATGGCAGGGTAGTAGAGCTGAGAACCAACCAGGACAGCTTGAAATAACTCATTTTCCTTTCCCAACCATGGCTGGAAGGAAACTCACAGTTTAGAACTTAACCTCTTCACAAATACGAGTATATTTATTTCCACTGTCATCTTGCAGTGACAGGGTGACATTATCCCCATTTTACACAGCCAGAGCTGAGGCACAATGAGATTAGGGTTGTATGGTCCATTTAATCTGAGTGCTCATTTTGCAATGCCTTTGGCTCAGTTACAGAGCTTAGTCCAATCTATATATAACATGTTATATGGTCTCACTGGCTACAAATGCAGCCCTGCATGCTAAGTTCTGCTGCAAATTGCAGAAAAAATGCCTAGATTGGGACTCACATAGGAAGAGAAATGTTCTCTGTGGTCATCTGTGCAAAGCTTAGCTTCAGTGGGGACTTTTTTCATTTACACAAGAGTTTGAGGTAAGACAAAGTTGGAATTCAGTTGTGCATGTGCACAGGATTGCTTTTTCTCCCTGCAGTCTTTTATTTCATTCACAAGACATCTGAATGTCATTTGCAACAAATTACAGAGCTTTCTTCATTAGCCAACCTTGATTTATCTGTGGAATTGCTCTATCACATGCATCCAATGAGTCTGCTCTCTTAAGAAATAATATAGTTAACTGAAGATTATATATGTAAAAGACAGCAAGTTAAGACTGCCTATATGGTATTTTTATTTTAGTGCTGTCTGATTCTTAGAGACAGCAAAGCTGTAAAAGTAAGGATGAAGAGCTTTCCTAAGGCCTCTAAGAAGGGTTAGTGTATAAACCATGTTCAGAAATCCAGCTTCAGGTTTCTTGATTTTTCATATTTCCTCATATGATCTTTGCTTTTCTGAATCTGTATTTTTTCTTAACTCTCTTGAAGTCCTGCCCTTGCTGCCTTTACTCCACTTCTCATCTGTTAGTGTTCTTTTCCCATGCCCACACAAGCGTAAGGAGGCTCTCACTGACTTTCCCAAATCTTGAAAGAGGGGAGCGTGACTTTGATCACTGCTTTCAGTTCATCGTAGCTTGCTCTCCAGCACTATGCAGTCAGGCAAAGCACAGACATCTGCAGCAGGCAGAGACAGAGGATATGGATTAACACAGGAGTTTACATGGGCTGGGGAAGCAGGAGCAGGTCAGTGTGCATTCGCCATGCTGTGCAAGGCAAGACACAACTTGGCTAATGGACACTGAAATAAAATGTCACAGAGACTGTCTCTGGACATGACTTTGCCTTGTCCTAGCTTTAAATATGAGAGGATCATGTGCAACATGGACAGCCACATGTTTAGCAAAACCTAGTAAATAACACACATCTTCTGAGGAAGTTTGAGTTGATAATACCAACCCTGAGTCTTCTCCTTCTCTACAGAGCAGATGGGTATCACATATTGTGAACATAGGCCCCATCTGGAGTACTGTGTCCAGATCTGGGGCCCACAATACGAGAAAGATGTAGAACTGTTGGAGAGGGTTCAGAGTTGGGCCACAAAGATGATTAGAGGGCTAGAGCACCTCCCCTACGAAGAGAGGCTGGGAGAGCAGGGCTTGTTCAGCCTGGAGAAGAGAAGGCTGCAGGGAGACCTCATTGCAGCCTTCCAGTACCTGAAGGGAGCATACAAACAGGAGGGGAATCAACTTTTTAAAAGGGTAGACAATGGCAGGACAAGGGGGAATGGATTAAAGCTAAAGGAAGGAAGGTTTAGATTAGATATTAAGGGGAAGTTTTTTACAGAAAGAGTGATGAGGTGCTGGAACAGGCTGCCCAGAGAGGTGGTGGATGGCCCATCCCCGGAAGTGTTCAAGGCCAGGTTGGATGGGGCCCTGGGCAACCCAGTGTAGATCCAGGCCTGAGGTTTGTGGCCCTGCCTGTGGCAGGGGGGTTGGAACCCTGTGATCCTTGGGGTCCCTTCCAACCCAGACCATTCTATGATTCTATGATCATTTTCCTTCATTATCAGAAGATGCAGAATATGAACAATCGCCTAAACAAATCCCAAGGCACCAGACGTAGCTCACTCTAACAGGCTGGTGGCATCGGGCATGAGTCTGGGGCAGTGTATTGGCTGACGAAGTGTTGCAAAATGTTTTCTGAAAACATGATGAGTATTGCAAACAAAAGGAACAATAATGTTTTTTAGTCACCACAGCATATAACTAAGCAGGTTGATTAGATAGTACAGAGACCTGGTAAAAGGCAAAGTAAATAAGAAATAGGTAATGACTAAGAAGAGATATATTTAAAGATTAATTAATTTGTGCACGACACATTTTCATGCCTTACCTTCCATTCATATCTACACCCATCTATGCCCTGGAAGCAGTTGTGCCTTTTCTTGCTCTCTTATCTGTCAAAAGATTTGAACTTGAAATCTGAATGCCTGGTTTGCACACTTACTGAGTAACTACTGCAAGTTTTTTCTGAGATCTTTTATGCTTTATATTTTTGCCTTCACATTTGCTGTCCAGATAGCTGTTAACAGCTTTCTCTCCTAGGAATTTCCATCATTTTTTCAGAAGGGGAAAAGAAAGTAGTTCTTGTTCTTGTACTTAATAAGTGAAATAGACTCATTTATAAGCCTCATGATAAATCATTCTTAAAGGAACAAGATCATGTGTTTTGAGCTTAGAGCTTGGTCTTGGCAGATTTGCAGTATGCTAACACAGTCCTTTAGTGGTAAGGAAGTCACTTCTACACCAGCCTTGTACTGGGAAATTATTCAGCAAGCCAAGTAGAAATCTCATCTCACATATTTTAATCATTAAAGATATTTGGCACAAAACAGTCACTTGTGGAGCATAGACAGAAATAATAAGACCTCAGAGATGAGTAGCTCATAAGAACCTTGCTGCACAGTGGCAAGATGTGCTCCATTATCTGTCAGTCCACCCATGTATGTGTATGTGTCTTTCTCTCTGAAGTTAGTTATATCTGTGTTTTTCATTGGTGTAATAAATACACTGATTTGTCACCTTATTTTTTATGATAAGAAACAAAAATGCCATATAGAAAAACAAGACAGCAGATTTTGATAACACCTTCAGATTTTTGTTACAGATTGCACTAATAGTCCATAGCTAAATATATGCACTTGATTTCCCCCCTCAAGCACAGCTTCTACATGATACACTTAAGCTGTGTAATTAGTGGTTTAGATTACAAATTGGTTTCCTAGCAGACTGTTTTGTTTGTTACTGCTAATGACATTATTACAATGTTGGGCTTAGCAAGTATAGGAACTCTGTTATTTTACCTTGTGTTTTAAAAGCTATTCCCTATTTGTGTTACGTACCAGATGTCGCACTAATTATTATCTGCAGACAGGAATGCCAGCTCTGCTCTAAATGTAAAGCTTTATGCACTTAAATGGTGCAAACTACTGTTATGCTCCAGTCTATTTAGACTTTGAAATCTCCTCTTCTTGTCTTAGGAACTCCTTGTAACTATGATTGCAAAACTGAAAACTGAAATTTTCAGAATTAATCAGATCTGGAGATCAAATGCTACAGAGGGAGGAAACAAGGGCAGGTAGCCTGGGAGGAATACAGAGGAGCTGTCTGAGCAGCCAGGGATCAGGTTAGGAAAGCTAAAGCCCTGACAGAAATAAATCTGCCCAGAGATGTCAAGGGCAACATGAAAAGTTTCCATAGGTAAAAGATAAAAGGAAAACTAGGAGAAATGTAGGACCTCTCCAGAAGAAAACAGGAGACCTGATTACCTGGGATATGGAGTAGGTTTAGGTGCTCAAGAATTTTTTTGCCTCAGTCTTCACCAGCAAGAGCTTAAGCCACAACACTCAAGTCACAGAAGGCAGAGACTTAGAGAATGAAGAACCAGACTTTGCAGGAGACAATTATGCTCAAGACCATCTAAAGAACCTGAAGGTGCACGAATCCGTGGGACTTGATGGGATGCATCTGTGGGTCCTGAGAGAACTAATGGATTAAGTTGCTAAGCCTCTCTCCATTGTATTTGAGAAATCTTGGCAGTCTAGTGAAGTGCCCACTGGTTGGAAAAGGGAAACACCATCCCCATTTCTAAAAAGGGAAGAAAGGAAGACTCGGGGAACTGTAGACCGGTCAGTCTTGCCTCTCTGCCTGCAACAGCATGATTTAGATCGTCCTGGAAAATGATGCTAGTGCACATGGAAAAGTAAGGAGGTGATTGGTGACAGCCAACTAGGCAAATTGTGCCTGAAAACTCTGGTGGCATTCTACATCAGGGTTACAGTGTTGGTGTATAAGGGAAGGGCAATGATGTCATCTAGCTGGACTTATGCAAAGCATTTGACACTGCCCCACATGACATCCTTGTCTCCAAGTTGGAGAGACATGGATTTGCCAGATGGACCATTCAGTGGATAAGGAATTGTCTGGATGGTGTCACTCAAAGAGTTGCAGTCAATGGCTCAGTGTCCCAAGTGAAGATCAATGATGAGTGGCGTTCCTCAGGGGTTGGTATTGCCATAAGCGCTGTTTAATGTCTTTGTCAAAGACTTGGAGAGTGGGATCAAGTGCACCCGTAGCAAGTTTGCTGATGACACCAAGCTGTGTGGTGCAGTTGGCAAACTGTAGGGAAAGGAGGTCCAGAGGGACCTTGACAGGCTTGAGAAGTGGGCTTGTGTGAAACTCAAGGAGATCAACAAGGCTTAGTGCAAGGTCCTGCACATGGTTTCAGGCAATCCCCAACACACACCTACTGGCTGGGCAGGGAATGGATTGAGAGCAGCCCTGAGGAGAAGGACTTGGCAGTCTTCGTGGACAAGTAGATCAACATGAGCTGGCAATGTGTGCTTGCAGCCTAGAAAGTCAATCACAGAGGGCTGCATCAAAAGAACTGTGACCAGCAGGTCCAGAGAGGGAATTACCCCTTTCTACTCCACTCTTGTGAGACCCCATCTGGAGTAGTGTGTCCAACTCTGGGGTCCCCAGTGCAAGAAAGACATGGAGCTGTTGGAGCGAGCCCAGAGGAGAGCCAGGAAGATGATCAGGGGGCTGGAACACCTCTTCTGTGAAAACAGGCTGAGAGAGTTGGGCTTGTTCAGCTAAAGGATGGGAGATTTATATTAGATATCAGGAAGAATTTCTTCCTTGTGAGGGTGGTGAGGCCCTGGCACAGATTGCCCAGAGAAGCTGTGGCTGCCCCCTCCCTGGCAGTGTTCAACGTCAGGTTGGATGGGGCTTTTGGGCAGTGGAGGGTGTCCCTGCCCAGGGCAGGAGGACTGGGACTTGATCATCTTTGAGGTCCCTGACAACCCAAACCATTCAAGGATTCTCTGTTTTATTCCTACTTAGCCCAACTCATTGAAATTGCTTTTTATTTCGGGGGTTTGGCTTTGTCACTTTCATTTACTCTCTGAGATACTGTGACATTTTTTTCAATCTGTATGTTAAAAAATGAATTCTTGTACATGTTCAAATATAAAAGTTGGAGTTTTTCCTTGCAAAAAAAAAGCAAACTTTGGCCCACACTCTTTAGTTTAGGTAGGAATGCCTTCAGCACATGGAGTTTTATACATATATTTTCATCCCTTTAGAAGCCAAGTGTTCTTGAACTCTCAGACTCTGTTAGCACTTCTAACTGATCTTTTCAATCAGTAAGAGACTTGAGGCACTTCTCACTTCATTTCAGGAAGAAACAAGAATGGGCCATGTGTAGCTTTGTGGACTGTGCCTGTTAATTCAGTTTGCTCATCTGTTCAGCTCTGCTGCTAATGATTTTTTGCTGTAGTTGGACTTTGGATGAAAGGCAAAATGTGAGGAAATAAGCTCTCTGGCTTGTTTTGTTGAATACCTGCTGAACCATATTAATTAGAAGAGTTTCCATAGAACGTAGGACAGTACAATCAGTTGGTTTTAGCAGCCTAATGCTAATGAGTTTCTTCTATCACTTCTAAATCAATACAGAACAATTAAAGCAATAAATGCCGGTCCTTTGAAGATCAATACGTTTCAGTGCCATGATTCTGCATATGTGAGACAAGTGTACTTAAAAAGAAAAACCAAAACTTCTCTAACATTTGTGAGGAAGCATTTATTCTTATTTCTTGAAGCCAAATTTGTATTCCACTTGCTAACAGAAGACTTCAGGAGCAAGATGACTTGGTAGGACATTCCTGTGTAGGTGTTTTTAAGAAACCAGGGTAATAGACTTCACTGGTAGCATAGCTAATTATCTAGGAATGAAATGGAAGTAGCAGCCAGTTTGCCCAGGTGGTGTGTGCATGGGGATGTGGGAACACATCGCTGCATATGTGCTTCAGTCTCAGGTGGAGACATATAACCTCAGAAGATTAATACCATGCTTTTTCATATTGATACTCAATAAGATCCCAAGTCAAACTATTAAAGTCAAAAGGTTTATTATTGTTTGGATTTTGTTAAGGAAGAACACAAAAATATCAGCATGTGTGGATTGTGCCTTTTCAGATGTTTGATTTTATGTAACTGGTAAACTCAACTGCTGGGCGTGTGTAGGATATGTTCTTATAAAAAATGAAGGGTTTAAAGCTAAGCCATCTATTTTTTTATAAAAATACAGCAAAGTGTTGTTCAAACTGAATTCTTAACAGAGCACAGAGAGATCTGTGTGGCAAATAATTTTATCAAAACTCATGTCTTACTGATTTTAGCTGAAATGCACCACAAAATTAGAAATTTCAAAATACTAAGACACTATAATGTATGTAATTTACAGCAGTTACAGATTGTTAAAAGTGGGGAAAACTGGAGGACTTATTCTCATGAGGTAGCCAGTACAGATGTTTTATTCGATCTGTTGCTAACCAGAGTTCACAAACATTTGTGTGCTTATCCCAATGTGATGGTTTAGCCCTGGCTGGAGGCCAGATGCCCACCAAAATCAGATTATTGCTCCCCTTTCTTAATTGGACAGGGGAGAAAATATATATCAAGAGGCTTAGGAGTCCAGATAAGGACAAGTAGAGATCATTTTATCAGCAACGAGACGGGCAAAACAGACTCAACACAGAATGAAGAAAGAAACTACTCTAATTTATTACACTACACTAAAAAGAACAGAGAAAACCGAAGTCAGGAGCACAACCAAATCTTAAACAAAATGCAAACAGATCTTAAACACACGTTCCCCCCACCACTCCTTTCTTAGCAGACTTTAGTCAGGGTTTATTTGCTCCCTTCTTCCCTCCCGTTTGCAGTACAGGAGGGGCAGGGACTGGGGAAAATGGGGTTTTCGGTAGCACCTGCCCCCCACCCCTCCATTCTAAGCAGACTTCCCTTTAGCCATGATTTTACTCCCTTCTTCCCTCCCTGCTCGCAGTGCGGGGAGGGGCAGGGACTAGGAAAAAATAATGGGGTTCTCGGTTACTTCTTCATGAGCTGTTTCCTTTTCCAGATCTTAAAACACCTCTACCTCCCCCCTCACTCCCTTCTTAGCAGACTTCACTCTAGTCATGATTTCACCCCCTTCCTTCCCCCGATCACAGCGCAGGGGGGCAGGGACTGGGAGATGGGGGCTTCAGTCAGTTCCTTGCAAGTTGGTTTCCTTCTCGGCCGGGGAGGGGGCATTCATTCCACACACACCCCCTCCCCTTGCTGCACCGTGGGTCCCACCCATGGGAGACAGTCCTCCACGAACTTTCTCCAACGTGAGTCTCTTCCCCCAGGGCTTTATCTCTTCATCAGCTGCTCCGCCTGGATCACTGCTATGGCGGGCAGCCATAACTCACAGTGTCTCTCAGTCCCAGTCCTCCATGGGGTCACCAGCCTCCCCCCAGCAAACCTGTTTCGGTGCAAAACTCTCTCTGCTCAACTCTGTGTCTCTGTTTCTCTTCATGGGCTGCAAGCGCTGGCAGGGGGTCACAACGTAGGGTCACAGCGTCTTCTCTATGTCTCCACCTGCTCCATCCAGCGTTGAGCCCCTCCACGGGCTACAGGTGTGGTCTCGGCCTTTTCCATGGGGGTGGTTTCTCCGCAGGCTGCGAGGGGGCATCTTTCTGTCCAGCACCTGGGGCGCCTCCTCCCCCATCTTCCCCGGCCTTGGTGTCTGCACAGCTCGTTACATCTCTTCACTCCCTTCTCCGGTGGCAAAATGCAGCTGCTTCCGGGTTGTTTTCTCCTATATGTGATTCTCAGAGGTGTTGTGGCTATCTCTCATTGGCTTGGCCCTGGTCAGCAATGATTGTTTATACTTAGAAGCTCTGGAGAATTCCAGCAGCTCCTCACAGCAGCCATTTTCTGCACCCCTGTTCTTTTCCAGCACCCAACTACACAAAACTGCAACACCCAACCAGACCAGTAATCACAGAAACACAGAATCACTAGGTTGGAAAAGACATTTGAGATCTCTTCTGCAGGCTAAACAACCCCAGCTCCCTCAGCCGCTCCTCATACGATTTGCTCTCCAGCCCCTTCACCAGCCTGGTTGCCCTTCTCTGGACTCGCTCCAAGACCTCAACGTCTTTCTTCTAGTGAGGGGCCCAAAACTGGACACAGTACTCGAGGTGCAGCCTCACCAATGCCGAGTACAGGAGCACAATCACTTCCCTGGACCTGCTGGCCATGCTATTTCTGATACAAGCCAAGATGCCTTCTTGGCCACCTGAGCACACTACTGGCTCAATATTCAGTCAGCAGTCAACCAACACACCCAGGTCCTTTTTCGCCTGACAGCTGCCTAGCCATGCTTTCTGAAGGCTGTAGCACTGCAGGGGGGTTGTTATGTCCTGTACTTGGTCTTGTTGAACCTCATCCCATTGGTCTCAGCCCATCGGTCCAGTCTGTTCAGATCCCTCTGAAGAGCCTCCCTACCCTCAGACAGATCAACACATCCTCCCAGCTTAGTATCATCTACAAACTTACTGAGGGAACATTCAATCCCTTCATCCAGGGCGTTGATAAAGATTTTGAACAGAACTGGACCCAGGACTGAGCTCTGGGGAACACCACTTGTGACAGGCCTCCAGCTGGATCTAGTTCCATTTATCACAAGTCTTTGGGCCCAGCCATCCAGCAGCAGAGGCTGCACCTGTCCAGGCCAGTGGTAGCCCGTTTGCTGATCACTACCACAGAGTGATGTCACTCATCACCTCTTCTAGTTACACTGCAATAACATGTATTGACAAAAAGAAGTATGAGAAAGAAATATATTCTGTTACACTACATTTGACTGTATTTTTTACTGTAAATGTAATATTTTTTTCTATTTTTACATATCAGTGATAATTTAAGATGCAATAGCAAGGTACAAAAATTCACAAAACCAAGAAGAAGGTTAATAAGGGACTTTCCTTTAGCTCAGGCTGCCAATTTAATTCATTTCAGAGATGAGGAGCTATGATAAGGTTCAGCTGATCTGCCAGAACATCTAACATTTAAATGCTTATATTAAAATACTCATCATTGAAAACTCTCAGTGTTCAAGGAGAGATGTGGCACCTACTGTTGTGTCAGGATGTGATGATTGGCAGTAGAGCTGACTAACTCTATTCATAGGCAGCTTTCCAGTGGCTGAGCATAGGTGACTTAAATCCCATCCCTCCCATTTTACTTCTTTCTCTCAAGCAAGTGTATGAACTTGCTCCTGGCACAGTTGAATATACGATGATGTCACTAATGTAATATCCAGTCAGTAAATACAGTGGTCAGTGGACTTCTTGCAAAAAATTCAACAAGGCAAAAGCAGTGTATGAGTAACAACAGGATCACAATTTCTGGAGCTGGTCCAGAGCAGTGCTGGCATTGCAGGGGTCTGTCATGGAATTGCAGGTTGATGGATAGGCTCATCCACTTCCAACCATTGTCAACCCAGACTGCAACGCAAGAGGTACAGGCGCCAGCTCTACTAATAGATACATGGCAGAGCTGTGGAGTTTTGGGGTTTTTTGTGGGATTGTTGGGGTGGTTTTTTTCCATGGTAGGGGAGGTTTTTCCACATAGGTGTGAAGTTATTTCATTTTATCAAAAGCAAAATGATGTCACAACAGACTGCCTGCTGTATGCAGATGAGTTAGCACTAACAGGATAGTTTAAGCTGATCCCTGACCCTTTACTCCTCCTTTCTTCCTTTACTCATTTTTCTCCTAACAAAGAGAAACAAGTAATTTTTTATAATTACATTGGACCCTCAGATGCGACTCATCTTATTATGGGCACCAGCAGAATTAACTATAATGAACAGAGGAATTTTTTTAACACAAAATATGTTGTTAGATCTGAGTTATAAACCTTTGAAATGAAACTAGTGTCTTAGAAAGCTTGTAGTCCAGTAGTAGCAGCGGTGTCTGCCTCTAGAACAAGAACCAGAATTACAATTTAAAATAGTTGTTGTTTTAAGTGATGTCAAACTTCTCTAGTACCAATTTGAAAACCAGACAGGACATTGGCTTAAAGGTTGTCAACTGAAAAACTGAAACACCGTGAATGCAAAGGTTCCATATCTGGAAAAAAGAAGCATGTAAAATGGAAACCAAATTTATCTTGTGCAGGGATGATATCTGAAAGAGTTTGAATGCCCAAGTGTGTTCATATATGCATGTACGAGTGTATACTGTCTTTACATAGATACTCACACATACAGAAGATACTATAATACTTCAAATTTCCTTCCTTTTTTATATTTAAAACTAATTGCAAATTATTTCTTTTTGTTCTTCTCACAGCTGAATTTTTATTCCTCTTGTGGGGTGTTTATCTCTGCTATGCAGTGCGGACAGTCCCATCAGCATTTCATGAGCCACGTTATATGGCTGTTGCAGTTCACAATGAGCTCATTATCTCTGCTATATTCCATACAATTAGGCAAGTGATCTGTAGATCTAGTAATTAACTGTTTATCTTTCAGGTTTCATATGATGCAACTTAAAATGGGTGAGTGGGATAGGATGCATAATAGAAGGTCTCATAAATATTTAATTCTGCAAACTAAGTGATTACTAAACTTAAAACTGTTCCCATAGGATTCAAGAACACATACCACGAACTTGTTAATTGTATAATTAAGGGTTTTTTCAGTATAGCTAGCAGAGATGTTCTTGAATCAAAGTTCGGTATATATGATAAATTAGATATAGCAAAACTACTGCCTGTCTACAGTCATCTACATACTGCTCACTGGTTTGTACCTTCGAAAAACAGCAGGTAAGAGTGTTGGTTTACATCAGCTTTTCCTGGTGTATAAGAGATTGGCATGATGAGGCTGTATGGTAAGATAATTGTACCGGTTTGTGCATGAAGCATAATGTTTTATATGCTGACATAAAAAATTGTTATGCATATGATATAAAGCATGTTTTTCTTATAAAGTTTTTAATGAGCTCTACATTTCATACTTGCAAATTATTCAAGTAGTAGTAAATAAAAAAGGGTCCTAGCCAGAGCTACATGAAAATTACTATATATGTCTTTCCTACAGAGTCCCCTCTAAAAATGAATTGGTCCTAGAAAATTCAAACTAGCAGGATAGCATGAATTTCATCTCATGCTGTAAGGGATTCTCATGACTTCCTTACAACATTCTCACACCTGTCTTTGCCTCCAGACAGATCTTTTCTACTAAGATTGTTTGGGATTATTTTACATCACTCCATTGACAGTCTTTAGATATTCTTCTCTGTTCCTTCGTCTGTCTTTGAACTCACATTTTTCTTGGCCTTCTTGATGTTTGCATCCATGAGACATCCTTTTTTCTGAGTAAACATCAGCAAAGCAAACTTTTCATCTCTGTTCCTTGCAGGTGCTCTTTTCCTCTATTGTTAGAAAGTTTACTGCACTTTTCAGGCTTATAACATTTTGTTTCCTTCACTTTCTCCTATCCCCATCTCTCAACATCCGTAGAACTCTTCAAAATCTTCTTCTTTGCTCCCTAAAATAAACATCTGCAGAAACAATGTTTAAAATCAGTATTTGATGGAAACATTTTTCTTTTCATTCCTGATAAAAAATTCCTCTACAATACTTTTGAATTTATTATAACTAACATGACAGCTTCTTAGTCATTTTTTCTACCATTAATTTATGTTCCTAAACCATTATTTTGGGCTGTGTTAGAGAGTACAGTTCAATGCAGTAGGAGAACTATTACATGGGCTGCAAGTTTCTTTTAACAATAGGTAGGACAGAGTAAAACTAATCTTGGGATAGAGAAGAAAAGGGGAAAATGTGGCATTTAATACATGCCCTGTGAAGGAGAAAGAAAAGGACTAGGTCTTTCAGTTTATCTTAGTGAGGATCCTGTTACTTCAGTCTAAGGTCTTCTGATTCTGTTCTTTTTGTTATATGTACATTTTGTATAGCTTCTTTGCACTCTGTGTCATACATGCTGGTTTGTTGAAGAAAGATGGAAGAAATACTGTTTATGGATAGGAATTAATAAAATGCACTAGAAGTACATGATCCCTCCTGAGACTATGTCCATTTCTGTATACACAAGTCTTAATCCCATCTCTTTGAAGTTCACATTTCCGTATTTTTAATTTTTTCTTCCTTCTGTCTTCCCTGACAAGTTCTGCATGTAACTGAAAGTGTAGAAATGTAAGGCTCAGATTTATATGGCATATCTGAGTTGTCATAGAGCACTGGAGCCTTGAAAGACACCTACTATTACAAGGCAGCCATCCAGTCTGAAAATTCCCGAAGCTCATAGGAGATTGATGTGAGGGCTAAATAAAACCTTGGACTGTTCATATTTTGTTTCCCTTTAAAAGTATTATTCCCATTTCAGAAATAGAATTCTTCAGATCAGCATAGCATTAAATGCCTGTGTTGCTCTTTCTCTTGTATTACTGAGAAAAACAAGATTTATATGGAAAAAACCCCACTTGAATGGAAACCTGATCTCTGCTAGGTCTGAATGGCTACTACAAATGTTACTTTGTTTTCAGGAGTATGGCATGGATACCTTAGTCAAGGATTCATGCATAAAACAAGCAAAAAGCCTCCACAGAATTTGACAATTGGAGCTGCTAAGGGTTAGCAAAATCTGGTGAGCATCAGGACCTGGGAGCTTTGTCCCATCTGCTGCTGTTTCTATTTGCAGGCTGTGGTGGTTTGACCCTGGCTGGAGGCCAGATGTCCGCCAAAGTCATAGAATCACCTGGGCTGGAAGAGACACTTTAGATCATCGAGTCCAACCATAGCCTAACCCTCACTAGTCCACCTCTAGATCATGTCCTTAAGCACTCCATCTACACGCCTTTTAAATACCTCCAGGGATGGTGACTCCACCACTTCCCTGGGCAGCCTGTTCCAATGCTTGACAACCCTTTCAGTAAAGAAATTCTTCCTGATATCCAACTTAAATCCCCCCTGGTGCAATTTTGAACCATTTCCTCTCATCCTATCGCTTGTCACCTGAGAGAAGAGACCAACCCCAACATCTCTGCACCTGCCTTGCAGGTGGTTGTAGAGAGCAGTAACATCTCCCCCCAGCCCCCTTTTCTCAACACTAAAAAGCCCCAGCTCCCTCAGCTGTTCCTCATAAGACTTGTGCTCCAGACCCTTACCAGCTTCGATGTCCTCTGGACATGCCCGAGCATCTCAACATCCTTCTTGGAGTGAGTGGCCCAAAACTGAACGCAGTCCTCAAGGTGTGGCCTCACCAGAGCTGAGTGTAAGGGAACTATCACTTCCCTTATCCTGCTGGTTACACTGTTGGCCGCCTTGGCCACCTGGGCACACTGCTGGCTCATGTTCACCCAGCAGTGTTGTTCTATCACTGCCCTTTTCAGCTAGACAGGGGAGAAAATATTTATTGAGAAGCTTAGGAGTCGAGATAAGGACAGGGAGACATCATTCTGCAATTAGCATCATGGGCAAAACAGAGTCTACACAGAATAAATGAAAGAAAACTCTAATTTATTACACTATGCTACACATACAGTGACACCAGAGTCAGATAATGAGAAGTGCCACCAGATCTTAAAGCACCTCCCCCCACCTGTCCCTTCTTAGCAGACTTCACTTTAGTCATGATTTCCCTCTCTTCTTCCCCCCACTGTGGCACAGGGAGGGGCAGGGAATGGGGAATGGGAGTTTTGGTCAGTTCCTCACAAGTTTCTCCTTAGCTGCGGGGGCAGGGGCAGGGGCAGGCATTCCTCACACCCTTCCCCTGCCGCAGTGTGGGGTCTTACCCACAGGAGACAGTCCTCCATGAACTTGTCCAATGTGAGTCCTTTCCCACAGGCCTTCAGCTCATCACCAGCTGCCCCAGCATAGGTCACTGAGCTGCAGTCATAAAATCACAGAATGTCTCCTCAGTCTCTCAAGCCCAGACTGCTCCAGCCTGGTCCCAGATGGAGTCACAATCCCCCCACCCCCAGCAAACCTGCCATGGTGTGGATGTCTCTCTGTCGCTCATCCCTGTATCTCTGTCTCTCTCCAAGGGCTGCAAGTGCTAGCAGAGTCTTGCTCCAACACAGGTGACAGCATCTCCTGCATGTACTCCAGCATGGGGTTTCTCCACAGGCTGCAGGGGCATCTTTCTCTCTAGCACTTGGGGCACCTCCTCCCCTGCCTTCTTCCTTAGCTTTGGTGTCTGTACAGTTCCTTACATCTTCTCACTCCCTTCTCTGGTGGACAAAAGTGGCTGCTTGCATTTTTTTTCTCCTAAATGGGATTGACAGAGGCGCTGTGACCATCGCTGATGAGCTCAGCCTTTGTCAACAATGACTCTGGCCTTAAATTGGCTGGTGTTTACTCTCTTGAGCCTGCAGAGGGCTTTTGGCTGCTTATTGCAGCAGCCACCTCTGCAGCCCCCCTTCACCAGAACCTTGTCACATAAAATGATAACACAGGCCTAGCAAGGCTGAGCACATCCACCACAGGGGCAGACATATGCAAGACAGGGTTGGCCACATGGACCAGCGCAGGTCCGACATGTACAGCCTGGTCCTCTGCAGCTGATCAGACTGACTAATGAGACACACACTCTGTGTAGGTTCACAAGCACACTACATTGACAGCTCAATCATATACAAGCACATTCTTTAGGACAACCTGTGGGGTTTCAGGCCCCACAGCCAGTCATGGGCTGAGACCTTGTGTCTTCCCAGATGTGGATCTCCCCATGCTGGCTAGCCCAGCCTGAAGTTTGCTCATGACTTGCACATACACACATGCAGTGTATAGTGGGACCACACAGACATCAGGAGAAGGATTTAAGGAGACGATAGGAGATACTGGAGTGATCAGGTACAGGGCTCAGCCAGCAACATCTTGCATGTCACTAGCCCCTTTATCCCAGCTTCTTTTCATACTTGTTCTCCCCCCGTTTACTTCAGCCCCTCTGTGTCTTGTCCTTGTCTTCTCTCAAATAAACAACCGACCCCTCATTACATTTTTCCTGTTGATCCCAGTTTTGCTACATCTGTACTCAGATTTGGTGTTTCTGATATTATTAGCCAGGTAATCACAGAAATATGTTGTTACTGATACTGCTCCCTTCGGTGACCTGTGAAGTTTGGCCATCTTTCAAATGACTGTCCAGTAACCACCTGTGAAATCTTGCCATCCCTCACAGCACTATCTGTCACTTTTATTCACTTTTCACTCTGTTATTTTTTATATCCAGAAGTTTCTCATGTCATCTTCAATTGTTCTCATGTTGTGTTCAGTTTTCTAAACCTCAGGCTTGAGCCTCCTCTTCTCCCTGAACACTTCAACAGCAACATCTCTGTAAGAAGTAATATTTATTGTGTTCATGAAACATTTCATTTACAAAGTATTAAACAAGAAATGATGACTGTGTTGTTATGGCATATAAACCAGTGTTTCATGCCAGACTATTTCTGTTAACAAAACTTTCTGCAAAATGTGCATCTGCAGACTTGGATCCAAGTCGCGACTGGCGTTTCTATCTGAATGATTTTTGTAAACCTGCAGATTACAAGCCAGTGGTACATCCATTCATCCACTGCAGTGCTTGCCATTTCTGTCTTTGGGAGCTCACTAAAGCAGATAAGCTAAGCATGCTCCAGCTAGCTTTAACCACAGTGCTTGTTCTACCACTCTTTTAGAAAGCTCAGCAAGGAATCACTTCATCTGGGAGGTTCAGCCACCCGTTTCCCAGCATTCACAAGGCTCTTGGGCCCTCTGGTATTGAGCTGGGCGGTCCTGCAATCAAAGCCATTTCTCTGCTCCCTGTTAAAATGCATTTCAGTTCATCTCTCTCTTTGATGGCTTATCAGCTACACTCTGTAGCTGTGATCTGTGGACATCCTGTATTTACTAAGTGCACTGCAATTTATCATAGTACATGTGCTTAACCTAAAATCCCCCATTCCAATCCTTAATGTATGTAAACTGCCATAACTCAGTTCAGGCCAAAGAAACTGTGATAATATAAACCATCCAAAAAAAAGCTCAATAGATTGAGAATGATGGAATAAGCAATACCCTTTAAGGTCTGGGTTTTGTTTCTATATTTTGTTTTGGCTTGGTTTTTTGGTTGGGTTTTTTTTCTGAGTTGTTTGGAAATTGTGGTCTACAAGCAAAGCATGTGGATGTAATTTTTAGTCTGTATGAAAGCAGTAGAGAACAAAACCAGTTGTGGTTGGCCTTTCAATTAAAAGAATCCTAAGCAATATTAACAATGTCAAATCTAATGCACTGGAGAAAAAACAGTGAATGGCAACCCTGAACTCTTATTTTCAGGTTCATTCTTGCTTCAAGACTTCAGTCTGACTGGATGCTGATGCTGTTCTTTGCACATACGCACTTGACTGTGACGGTCACTGTTGGGCTGCTTCTGATCCCTAAGGTATTCCAGTGTCCTGTCTCTTTTCTTTTGCTGGGACCAAGGAAGATAAATGTGGTCATGAAGAAGCAGTGCTGTATAAAATTAGCAAGCATCGGATAGGAAAGGAAGATGTAAAATTTGGCTATGTTACCTAAAAAGTTGTACATTTTTTTAATTTTAAAAACTCTTACACATTTTCAAAGATTCTTTCTTTCAGCCTTAAAAATTCCAGGGGTTTGAAGTACTTAAAATTTTGATGTGATTAATACAAGAAAGAAAGAATCCTGCCTCGCGATGCTTATTTCAGGTATTTGGGTCACCATGCCACTGCCAGAGTTAGCTGAGATCAGACAGCGAGTTTAGGTGAGGGCATAGAGAGACTAGGATGGCCTGCTAAGTAAAACTGGAATGAGGAGCTTGGACTAGCTATGGGATGGAGAAGTTGGGACTTAAACCAGACAGCTGGTACAGGCTGGAAAAGGAGAACCCTTTGTGAGGCAGAGCCTGGGCTGGACAGATGCTGCATATCAAGAGGAGATACGGCCTGTGGTATGGAGCCAGCACTGGGTAGGAAGATGAGTATGTGTGTTTGTGACTTGAGAAGATGGTGATCAACAGGAGGCAGGGAAGAGAAAAGGCAGAGCTCCAAACCCCACAGCATGCCAGTCAGCTCCGGAGGCAACTCCTTCACCTGTCTCTAGCACCAGTGCGTAGGGTTTCGGTGGAGTTTTCCTCATAGTACCCCAGCAAAGTGAATGATTTTACAATGGCTTTTGAAATGATCAGTAGTATTAATCAAAAGGTCAAGAGAAACAACAGTAAAGGTGAAAGCTGCATACAAAGGAGGAGCGTTACGCGGTTCAAGTTGATACAATTTTCAGTTTAATGAAGCTGCTATTCCAGAACAGGGTATGCTGATAACTGTCAAATACACATACCCTAAACAATCATAACAAGGGGACACATTGATGCAACTTTAATATGGAATAACCTTATTTATTTTAAATTAATTTTCTGGCCTCTGGCAGTAGTCTTATTTTCTATTTTTTGTTCATGTACTTTATTACGTATCTTCAGAGAAGTTTTTCTAGACTAACCTAGAAAATTTGTTGACCTTTCTGAAGCTGACTCATAACTACCAATAAGCATTTCCATTTTTAGCTTGTTATCTGTGTAACACTACACAGACTTTTCTTCCAGCATGTCACAGAACTCAGGGAATTAAGAGAAGATTCACAAGATTTAGTTCCATTCATGAAGTCCTGAGGCCAGATGACTCTGTGGACAATAGAAACTACAGATGAGTAATCAATATGAATAACAAGATAGCTGACAGCCTCTCTCCAGCTGTTGATCTGAGCATCCACTAAAACTTAGAAGGGAGAAATTAACCTGACTCCTTTTGTATTTGTTTGCTAATTTATTTTTTGCCACCTCATCTCTTTCTTTACAGTCTCAGCATCTAAAATGGGTGAATTGCTTTCTGTGGGATTATTCAACAGTATGGAATATAAAATACAGTCTTACGGCTTTAGAATCCTAATTGGCTGAAAGTCTATTTCCATATATTTTTCATACCAGCTTGATTTAAGTACAATTTAAAGAGGTTCAAAGAAACATCAAAATAACTACAAAGTTTTCTTTCCTAATGCAGATCTCTAAGCCATATCAAGTTAGGCCATCATTGCTAAGAGTTCTTTCCACACAACACTGTTATTCTGTAGGACACTACTTATGCCAGTGATGCCTACAGCTAGTCTTTTGAGTTCAGAAAATCATGTGGAAGTCCACTCAAGGATGATTGTGCCATAAAACTGTTGATGTAAACTCTTAGCGTGATGTTGAAGTAACCTTTTGCACTGTTGGTAACATCCTTTTTGTAATTATTGCAGTTTTCACATTCAAGCAATAACCCAAGAGATGATATAGCTACAGAAGCTTACGAAGATGAGCTTGATATGGGTCGATCTGGATCCTATCTGAACAGCAGTATCAATTCAGCATGGAGTGAACATAGTTTGGATCCTGAAGATATTCGGGTATGTGTGTGTGCATATGTGTATATATATATATATGTATACATACTTCATTTAAATACAATTTATTTTCAAGAACAACATTTTTTTATGCCAGTAAACTCTGAATTGCATCCATTTGATTTTTTCAGAGATGCCAGTTGAAACAGGGCAGCTTAGGTCTCTCAATGTTTATGGCATCAGGTCACGTAAAATCTCATGGAAAATACTCACAGGTGTGAAGAGAAAGATGCTTTACTAGTTGTAGTAAAAGTTGTACTGGAAGCTAAAGAGGAAGAAGCATCCACAGTAAGAGCTGTTTATCAGTTTACATAGGCTCTTTGAATTACCTTGAAGTACAAACAGCACCTGTTGTCACTACAATTAGTCATTTGCACGTAACATATACATAGCTATTTAACAGAAAATTTTAAAAACCCATGATTAACAGAAAAAATACATTCTTCCTATCTTACCTGATAGAAGGAGAGTTCTGTCTGGAGCTTGTGAAACTTCTGTTTGCAGAATGAAGAATAGCTCTGGGATTCAGTAGGAAAGCATGCATCACAGCATGCGCAATCTGAACCATGCAGCGTGAGCATATATGGATTGTGTATGCTGTATGATGCACAGCTCTGGAAAGTAACTGGTTTCTGCACAAGGGTTGAAATTATTTTTACAGTGGGAAAAAAATGGGATTTAAGTTGATGAAGAAATGGCATATTCAGGAGCTAGTAAAACCAGTGAAGAAAGCTTAATGCAGTTTTTAGAGCAACAGGTAATGCATTCGTCAGGCTGACTGGACTCGCTCTGTACGTACTAGTTTTGCCATTCAATTCGCTTTGCAGGATGAGTTGAAGAAACTATATGCCCAGCTTGAAATCTATAAAAGGAAAAAGATGATTGCTAATAACCCGCATCTCCAGAAAAAAAGGTGCTCTAAAAAGGGCTTGGGGCGCTCGATAATGCGACGTATTACAGAGATCCCCGAGACGGTCACCAGGCAGTGCTCCAGGGACGAGAAGGACCTGATGGAGCACAGTGCTGTGAAGAACACATCCACGCTGAGGAAGAACCCACAGGATGCCACGAGTTCTGCAAAGCCAAAAGAAGAGACTTTGAAAAACAGAGTCTTTTCATTAAAAAAGTCCCACAGCACTTACGATCATGTCCGGGATCAAAGCGAAGATCCTAATAGCTTAACTACAGAAAGCACAGAAGTTATAGCTGCTGAGAATTCACTTCTGGATTCCCTGAATGGTAACAAATTAACCAAAAACGCTCCAGAAAAAGTAGAAGCTGTCTCCACTGAATCAGTCCCTTTGGTGTGCAAATCAGTAAGTGCACATAACTTAAGTGCCGATAAGAAGCCTCTGCATCCAAGAACATCTGTGTTACAAAAATCCCTCAGTGTTATCGCTAGTGCCAAGGAAAAGACTCTGGGACTAACGGGTAAAACGCAAAGTCTAGAAGAAAGCACTAAAACTCATAAATCTCAGCAGAAGGGTAAGGAGGCCAGCAAAAAGCACTCCGCTTCTGATAAAGGGGAACATAAGGAATCCCACCGGAAGAACTCTACCCATTCTGAGGAAACAAAGAAAACCCATAAATCTGGAATAATGAAACAGCAGAGGGTTAGTCAAACACCTGCAAATCCAGACACAGGCCCAGGTAAGTCTCTGAACAAGGACAATTTCGACATAGGAGAAGTTTGTCCTTGGGAGATATATGACCAAACTCCTGGTCCTGTGCCTTCAGACTCTAAAGTTCAAAAACATGTGTCTATTGCTTCCTCAGAGCCAGAGAAAAACCACCCTTCCCAGCCAAAGGGCAAGACTCACCATAAGCTGAAGACACCTGAGGGGTATCAACAGTCAAATCAAAAGACCTCAGAGAAGGTGGAGGCAGCCACTCGGGAGATACAAGAGCAGCAGGTCTTTGAGAACGAGAAAAAACAGTCAAATTCCAAGTCTCAGGTCTCCCCTGGGCTGAAGTGCGAGAGTGTTAACAGATATGCATCTATAACCTGTGCTGCGGAGCGGGAGGAGCTACCCCAGAAAGCAGCAGAAAAGGAGAACCTCAATAAATTGGCAGAACAGAAAAAAAATGCCTCTTCGGAGGGAAATGTGCTTTCATCTGACTCCCATAAGCCAAGTAGTTACTTACAGCAACCTTTAGCATCTCGAGCTGAAGTCTGCCCTTGGGAATATGACACACCAGATTTACCAAATGCAGAAAGAAGTGTAGCTTTATCGAACACCTCTGCTATAAGTGCAAATAAAACAGCAACACCTCGAAAATAAGAGGCTTCTGGACTGAGGAGAGTAGCAGCATTGAGGAGAAAGACAACAGGAAAAGCAGAAGGGACTTAGGCCAAAAGGATCTGAAAAATTCCTAAGGAGCATCACTTAAATCAAGGGAATCAACGCTACAAATAAGTAGGAGTTAAACAAAGTAAAATATCATTAATGTTCTAATTATTTATTTGTTGAGTGCCAACAATGTGATTAGCAGTGCCCATGATATGGTCCCTGCTCCAAGGATTTTACTGTGTCAATGAAAGTAACCTGCCTTTGTGAAATCACTTCTCTTTTTAAAGAAGAAAAAATGACGGTAACAAACGCACAGTGTAGATCTAGATCTTAACCAAATTATTTCTGAATGCCGCAACTGGCTTTACCTTTCCCTTGGGACTTTAAAGATCCAGCAGAAGTAGGGCACAGAAAACGTCCTGGTGGCAAAAAGGGGTATCAGTGAGCAGCTTATTAAAATGACGACTTTTCACTTTACGTATTTAATCTAGATAGCACTGCTAACTCAATGCATCCCAAAAAAACATTTTATATAACGACTGCTCTCATTTTCTTATTACTGTGTGATTAAGTACATTGTTGTGTCTCATATTAAAGCATTCCAGATTGTATAATTTTTGCAAATAACTTTGATATTATGTGGCACAACGACACATTTATGCAATCTGCAGATACTCTCTTCTAATCGCAAGTTAAGATACCTGCTGTAGACTTTTTTTGTTTCTATATAGAATTGCAGTAATCTCTCACTGGCTGTAGAAGCCGTAATTCATATCAGGAAGTTCCTTTCGGCTTTGAAAATTATTTTTTTTCAGTTTCCTGTGATTTATATAGTGATTTTTTTTGTTTACTCTGTTGTTCAAATTTATAGTTTGATACTGTATTATTCAGGGGTTTTATACGCAGTAAGTTACTTGTTATGCATTTCCCTGTTAATGCTCCTAGACTTTGTTAATAGTGGAAATTCAGTCGTCTTAGCTGCTTATTCTGGTAAGTCTTAGGACAACTTATCTGTTGTTTGTTACTAGTTGGAAAGTACCATCTAACAAACCAGAGTTCTTACTTTAAACATCCATGGTGATGATCCTGTTCTGTATTTCACACTGAGAATATCCTGATAAATAAGGCAAGCAAGAACGACAATGAATAAACCCCAGAAATAATCACCTGTTTCACTAAAACCAGACAATTCTGGGAAATGTATTCACTAGCTCGTATAGAACAACAGTGTACTGTTTATCCCTGTTGGCAAACCTCCAAAGATTGGCCTTTGAAGTGAGTAGAGAAGTCCAAAATATTCCTCTTCCCCCCAGTTGTGAGGGAATGGAAATGATGGCCTCTCTCTCCCCAAACTCCAAAATGCTTCGATTTATTTTTTTTTTAGTTTATACATACATAGAAGTTAGTGTTCAATACAGTTCTGATTTTCAGTAATAGCTACAGTACAATTCATGTATATTAGCTTAATTCATAGACAGTCCGTTCACAACAATGAGTCTTAGTGATGGTTCACCATCAGAGCCCGACGACATATTGTAAAGATTCTGAGGAGTATCACCAATAATAAAAACCCCTCACTCAGCTAAATGCAGTACCAGGAAAGTGCTCTTCACTGGAATTGGCTATGTGTACAGTACTCCAAAACAAAGACAGCTCAGTCCTAAAGAACGTGTGTGATTTGAGAGAAGTGATGGGATTCAGTAGAGGAATGTGAAAGGAGGATGATTGAATAGAATGTGTTGTTTAATATATATATAATATATATATATAAAATAGATATTTATATATGTTTAATATATATATAAAATGTCATATCTAATACACACATGCACATACACGTATGTAGTATAAACTGATCTTTGTGGCATCATAGAAAAAGTGGCTTAAGATAAAACGCAGTGAGCAGAGAGACGTAAGCCGGGCGTGAGGACTCTTTTTTCCTTTAAAAAGGACATGGCACTATGGGCATGTCTACACTGACAGATCAAGATGGATCTGATCTTCCTCTGCTAAGCCCCAACTTGGAACATGCAGACACCTGAGCCAGCTGGGGACAGGTCAGCTCAGGTCTCAGCGCTGTCTAAACACATGGGCCTCGCTTATAAATTCTGCTCGTTAGCTCCAGATTAGTGGCTGAACTGCCCCAACCTACCTGGTTAGCCTGGATGGTGCTTGATTCTGACATGGGCACATGCTGACTTAGGTCTTTGCTGCCCTGGGCTTGTCTGATTCTCCCATTCCCCTTTAGTAGGGTCTAGTTATGGTCTAGATCTGGACTTTGCCTTCAACACACATTATCTGGCCAGGATTCTCACAGCCCGGAATCCTTGTTCACTTGTGAAAGGGAGTCAGGGAGTCAGGTGTCTGAGTCTGGGTGCTTTGGACATCTGTGCACCCACTTTGCACACACAGTGCCAGTGGCATTCCATATGCAGCCCAGCTCTAGTTCTCTGCTTTGTGGTGGGACAAAGCAGAGGTTAGACCTGGTGGCAGCTCTTCAAAGAAAGTAACCCTAAATTTCCCTTCACGGGAGAAAGTCCATCCTGGGAACGTAGCTTTCTGGGAGTCATCAAGGCATGCACTGACCTTGTATGAAGAAAGATGCACAACTTTAAACTTGCTGAGTATTGTGACCACCTCGCATCTCTCCTGCCCCTGAAAGGAGGTTGTGCATCCCATCAGTGGTGGTGTGTGCACACGGTGCAGGGGACAGCCTGTGTCAGGCTGCCTTGGCTCACTAATGGGAGTCAGCACTCTGCTGTAGCCAGGTGCTTGGGTTAGAAGCGTGCATCCATGAAGGTGTCATGAAGGGAGATGTTTGTACATACTCACTGCCTCTTGGAGACGGATGGTCACAAGGAGCAGGCGCCATCCTTGGCAGCCTCGCTCGTCTTGCCCTCCCTCCTTCAGCGCGGGGCTGCCCCAGCGCTGCAGCAGCCGTGTTAGGGCACAACATGCGCCAAGGGTGAGGGGATCCACGTCAGCAAAGCATCCACACAGTGCCACTGCCCCGGCATCACTGGCAGGATCAAGCCCTTCGTGCATGACCATATCTGTGCCACCAGTACCTGTCTACGATTCCTTGCTCATTTTCTTTTCCCTTTCTTTCCTTTTTAAAAGCTAACCGCATTAGAAACAAAGAAAGCAAGCCCATACCTTGGCTGGCCTAAAGCAGCCCAGCTGCACAGCAAGCAAGAGTGATGGCTGATTTCCCAGGGAAGGCATCGGCTTGTATATTCATGTTTGGTTTGGTTTTCTTTCATCCTGACCTTTTCCCTCACTTCTTAAAAAATGTCTGTTGTGGTTCTTTAGGCTTCTTGTAGTCACATCTCCTAAGACTGATACAATTGGAGAACTTTCCTTTAGAAAGCAACAAAGCTTTCCCAAGTTTATTTAGCAACTGAAATTCGGGCTACAGATTCAATTGGGACTTTGAATTATTTTGCACTTAGGAAAATGAGGGGCCAAACTTCACTCAATTGTTCTATTTCACTATGATGCTGCTAGAAACATTGCTAAATGAAGACATACTAAGTTAGACATAAATAACATTCTGTATTTCATAGGTTTTTCTCCACCAGCATATATTGGCTAGATTGCTTAGTTGTCTTTTTCTGGAGTTTCATTGTCATTATTCAGCCAAGAGAAGTGCAACTCTAGAATTAAGATATTTTCTCGCAGATCTGTTAAGAGAAATGATAATAAACACAAAGGTCACAAACATGTGCTAGGTTGTCCTTTTAAATGCATGTGCAAGCTGCATTTCTCCTTTATTTCTAAGCCATGGTTTATAAATAATTAGATTTATACCAATCTTATTAGACTTGTATAATTTATGCAAGATTATACGCTTTAAAATATAAATCAGTACACACCTATCATCAGCTTTGGTGGCATCATAGACCTGAAACCGGACAATACTTTTATATTTGCTCTCCTTAGGCTTTTGCATGCATATGACAACAGGCAGGCCTGAGAAAACACTGCCTTTTGACTTTTAACATTTTAGCTACTCCAAGTTGTAGAGTATATAAAGCTGTAAGTCTCTTCACTTTATAATGTGGTTCTTATAACAATGTTATCTGGCAACCAACAGCATCCACCACAAAATACTTGATAGATTTATGTTGTAATGTGTTGCAGCATGTAAATAATGTAACTTCTCTGCAATAAAGCACATTTATATGAAATCTGTCTGCAGGCTTTTGTGTTGTGGTTTGTGAAGTTTCTGAAGTTTTTCTCATCAAACTTGTAAAATGACTAACAGTGAGTTTACAGCTTGTATGATCTGACCCCACCATCAGCATGGCTCTGGATTTTCCTTGGGTTTTCTTGACATCACATTTTAGACTAGCTGTGTACTGTGTTTGGGATTTCAGGTTCAGGAAATAGTGTGACCAGCAGATCTCTTTTCCCAGTGGCTGGAATTTTGAGAGCAAATTTGTAGGGTCCATGCTATATTCCCCTGAATTTAATGGCAAATAAAATGATAGAAAATGTTAGGAAGTAAGTAGATGGCATTTTAGGCTGTCATTGTAAAGTCCCATAGCTCATCAGTACTGTATGTGTGCACACCTGGATTCCTCATCTAAAATCCATCCATAACAGATAGAGAACCAGTTGAAAGTACAGTAACGAAGATGATCTGAGATAGAAAATGTCTGCTGCATGAGGGGTGACTAAATCAACCGCAACTTGTTGAGCTTGAGAGAGAGAGGACTGAGACCAATGAGACGTATATAAAATTACAGGTGGTCCAGAGGTACTTAGAAAACTGGTAGTTGCTGGGTTTTGTCCTGCAGAAACTACAGAACACACAGGGCAGCCATCATGCAGAAGTTTAAAACAAATGAAGTTTTCTTCTACATATGGCATGACTAACTCATGGAGCTCATTTTCACAGACTGCTGTGCATTGCATGGGTTCAAAAAGCATTGGAGAGGCCATGGAAAAGAAACCCATCAAGATTCCTGAAAGCGGTGCATACAAACCTCTTAAATCCCTAATCTGTAGATGGCTGATAAGCAGGAGAATTGTCTTTGCACAATCACCAAGCTTTCTTTCCATAGTGATCCACTGCTGGATGTGGTGCTAGAGGAGCATTTCATCCAGCACAACCTTTGTACGTTCTTTTGTCCCCACAAATACAGGTAGGTAGGCTCGATTAGTTTATTTTCTGTTGTCATCCCTGTTTTTTAATGACCCATTATTGACGTAGGAGTTCTGGTAGGTTCTTGCACAGACATAAATATTCATTTGTACCTTCCCCAGTGCCTCCTGGGTTGAAACGCTGCCATTTGGGTAACCAGTCTGAGTCATAGTATCAGGCACAATGGGGATGTGAAGGGGGAGAGAAGGGGAAGGGAATTACTTCCATTCAGTAAATGAGCTGTGTACCCATCCTTTGCAAGGGAGAAGTCCAGGTACCAGAAAAACAAGGCCTGGAGATTTTCCTCTGAACCGCTTCACGGGGCTCAGCTCAGACTTAGAGCAGGTTTGCTCTCTCAGGCTCCAGGTGTCAAAACTAATAGTGGCTTTCTGATCTCCACTTCTGACATTTTCACAGCTTTTAAGTAGTAAGGGAATTATTTCCAAAGTTTTGGTGCTCATGGGGCACCCATGGGGTGGGTATGGAGAAGAGAGAGATGGGCTTTTCACAGAGGTGCGTGGTGGGAGGAGGAGAGAGACAATAGATTCACACAAGAGAGGCTCAGACCAAACAGACAGAAAACTTTCATTATGAGAGAAGTCAGGCAGTGGAGGAGGTTACCCAGAGGTTGTGCAGTTCCTTGGAGCTTTTCATGAACCAACTGGCTAAAGCCCTGATCTTCTAGCTGACCCTACTTGGAGCAGCGGGTTGGACTGGAGCCCTCCCAAGGTCCTACCTGAATGACCCTGTTGCCCTATGAACAGTGTTCACTACTAAAACATGTTCTTTACATCATCCTTTTAAAAGCCTTCAGATGGATACCCCAGGCAGCTTTGACTCCTGCCTCGAATGACTCCAGGATGTGTAGTCACTTAACACAACACGTAACTTTGGGCAGCCCCAGGACAAACACCAGCTGCTGTAACAGAAAGGCATTTTGCTTTGCTGCTGATCCCCACAGCCTGGAGTCATCACGGTGACAAAGTGAAGAAGGGAATTACTTTGTTCAGTGCTGGTTGGGAAGAAGAGCTTTAGCTGCCCGAGTCACGCAGGTGCTTGAGCTGGTGCACAGCTAAAAGGATGTCCTCCACAAAAAGAAACCCCAAGCCCTTAGTAAAGAATAATGCTTTGTTTTTAATACTTTGAGGATGTTTTTAAAATCAGTACTGGGTTCCGAAGGGACCATTAAAGAAACTCTAAATTGGGGGGAGGGGTGAGTGCAGTTCTTCAAAACATCTGTTGATTTGGTTCAGGGTGGCAGGGCTGCAGGCCTGCCTGCAGAGTGGTTGCTTCAAGCTGAACACTTCTGTTTTGTTTTTCCCTTAATAAAAAAGTATTTCTGAGAGGCTGGAGTGAACTTTGTCCAATTCTAAAAGAACTTTTTTTCGTCAACTCGGAAATTAGCTTTTGCAACGCTAGAAATTCAGTAAAAGATATCGATGGTTCCCCTCGGCTTGGCAGGCTGCCATCACGTTGCAATATGCAGTATTCCGGTGCTTTAATACTTGGAAAATTGAACATTATCTCTCTATTTGTGCAGGTGATTTATTTTTTTCCCCATTTATTTGAGAGTTAGCTCTTTTAGTCACTGAAAGTATACAAACAAATCAAACACTGGACATTTTGCCATCAAATTACTGGATTTTACATTTCTGGGTATGTGAATTGGAACCAATTTTTCACTGTGTCAGAGCTTTATATTGTACCCAAAATAGCCATATATTTTTCAAATGTGCATTTGTGATCTCCATATAATAGAGATACACATCTCTTACCTACAAGTGTACTGAATCATTATTACGTCTTTGTAGCCACAGAAGGCGAGGGTTTCTGTTAATGGGCAGGATCCTTTAGAAGCAATTAAAAGGAAGATTGCTAAGCCTGCTCAGTGGAAGGCCACTCATGAAGTTCACACCACTGGCAGTCTTTCAGGTCTACCAGCATGGAATGTGTGCTCAGGGCTTGGCGGCATGTGTTCTTGGCTGTTGGAGCGATGCTCTGAGGCAGAGCAAAGTAGGTGCTTCGCCAGTCCCACCATGGCATGGGCTGTCATACCCTCATGTGCGACCTCATGCTTTCCTGCTTGCTGTTGGCCTGCTGCACCCTTATTTCATGATGGGGAATCATGGAATAAACTTAAAACCCCGTGTTTGGTGATTCTGCTTGGCAAACACCTATAGTGGTGCCTTTCTGTCATACCTTTGCCTGTGCTGTTGCACAGAAGATGACCAGAGGAGTGGTGATGAGCTGGGTTGGTGTGCAGTGGGCATGGTGGAGCAGGACAGAAGACTTCTTTTGGAGGTTGCCTGGATCTGTTTGAAGTCAAACACTTTTAGCTGTGCTGCTTGACAGATGATGCTGACAGCGAGTTTAGACTGGCTACAGAACTACAGGTGAGAAACAGGTTGCTTTGACATATTTCACTGCTAAAAATAATGTCATATAATGATGTCTTTCTTCCATTAAGATTTTTTTGAAGCTGCAGGGTGGCAAGAACTGTATGTTTCCAAGCAGTCATCTTGGAGACTTCACCAAGGGAAAATCACAGCAGCACTGGAGAAGACGCCTGTCCAGCTCTTTTCCCACGTCACATTTTATGAGGTACTTGGCAAATGCACATCATTTGTGTTAGCAAAACTTGCTACTGCTCCTCAGTAGGCAGTGTATTTTAACTGTTATGTTTCTACTCATTTTAATGCTTTTATGATATATCAGTTTCCCCCCTTTGCCACCAGTTTTGTTATCGCTCTGGCTTTTTTCGCAATCGTTTTGCAGGAACTTTCTACAAGATGTAGCAAGATCTCAGCTGCCCCTTTGCAAGGCCACCATTATCTTCACAGATTTCTTTGTGTTTGAAGTCAGAAGACAATAACTTGACAATCTGTGGAATTTTCTTCAGAAATATTTTAATGTTTTAAAATAGAACTTGCACAACTTTTGTTCTGTGCCCAGGTAGGGTTTGGGGTTCTTTTGGATTCACCATCTCATCAGCGTATGACAAGCATTTTTACACACACGTTAACTGCTTGCTAAAACACTTGCTTTGGTGTTTTATGCATTACCTTGTAAATTTAGATATTATTCTTAATTCCTTGGGAACAACATTATAGCTCAGTATACTGGATTAGCAGATAATCATTGACAATCAATGAGAGAAAACTGCATAGTCTTTTTCTTTGTCAAACACATGATAGTGAAAGTTTAAAAACTGACATTTCTGGGGAAGGAACCAGAACAAAACAGTAAGGATTTTTCATTCAGAACTGGTTATTTTTGGTACTAAGGAGCTTAGAGCAAACTTTGCCACCTTTCTCTTTGACCAAATACTGCCCTGTACTTTCTGTCTATTGAAAGTACTTGTGATTTCAGCTGAAACAAGTGTGTGTCTTGTAGTTCTTGCCCCAAACTCAATTTTCATTACACATGCATTTGGCCCAGTTGGGATGGATTTCAACAGAAGGTGCAGAAACCAAAGCTGCATATATTAAAGGTCCAGGAAGACTGGACCTGTGTATATGTATATACCCATGTTTATATTAAGGCACCGTTTTGTGCTGTTCCTGCTTTTACTTCACAGTAAATTGCCTTTCTGTGGAAATAAATTATTTGGATAGTATTACTTCAAAAGCACGTGCATGTTTAGGGTATCAAACAGGTAGGTTATAAAAGGAAATATATTTCCATAAAAACCAAACAGTGCAGCTTTAGGGGCTATTCCTGCAGAGTTCTTCCTTTTCTCTGCTTGTTTCTTTTCTCCTCACACAGGAAACACATTTTTCTGGTGTTACTTAATAAGAACCAAAAGAAGACTTAGAGGACAGGAGGTAGCACATTACTGAATGAGAGGCAAACTGTCAGTTGGCTAATTCTTAGCATAGCAATTACTGATTCTCAGAGCCACCAGGAAAGGAATTTAGTCTCCAGTCCTCTTTGAATTCGATGACTTCTTTGAAAGCTCCAGTCTGAAAGACTAGTTTATTGGATTTGATGGAGTGATGAATATTAACAAATGGCAATAGCAATTCTGCCAAATCAGCAAAGAGTCCATGGCTTCACACAATCACTTGGAGAAACTGGCTGATGCTGAGCCAGGTGGACTCTTGGTGTGGGAAACTGCTTTGAAAGCACACAGGACCACACGTTGCCTATAACTGGAATTAATGCATTTTGGACTACCAGGAATCCATATTCTGCATAGTTATTAGAGCCAAATGGGAGAGAGAATGGGTTTGGCAGCATAGACACCTTTTCACCAGGACTGAGATGGAGACACCTCAAGCTCAGTTTTAACTAGGCCACCAAACGAGCTGGTCTGTGTCAAGTCAGGATTTGGTTCACATTCACACCAGGGAGACAGAAACCTGCTGTCAGTGATCCACCTGATACAAAGCCCTTAAGGAACAAAAAAGCATTCAGCATCCCAATAGCTGCCTCTGCCCGTTCACATCCCTGCTTTCCAGCTGGTGGTCCCACCGGGAGCTTACTGCCCTTTGCCACCCTGCAGGTAGTACAAAGAAATGTCGCAGTAGCATATGCTTAGGTTTGCTCTCTTTTCAGCCAGAGGCCAGAAGCATTGTGCTGCAAACTGAAGCTCCTTTCAGCTTTTTCTCCTGGCTGCTCAGCTGCCTTTGATCCCTGGAGTTACTTTCCTGAGCTCAAGTCCTGAGCAGATGGCAGCACTATTGTCCTTATCTTCTGGAAACATCCCACTTTATTTTTAAATCACATGATACCATCTAGACTGGAGTTGTCCTGGTAAAATACCAACCCCCTTGCAGCCCAGAGATATTTAGGGCAAAGCCACACTCAAACGATTTTCTGCCAAGCTGTAAAATTCCAGTGTAATATTTGGCAAATTGTTTAGGGGCAGATTTTTACATAGGTAAAAACGTTTATGTATTGGTCTGGCTTGCAGGCTCCCTGTGCCTTCATTTCCCATCATTGGGGGGGGTGGGGGGTGGCCTGACTGCTTCTAAAAGATGGTAGGAAGAAGGATGCAGTCAAAATCTTACAGTCTTCAGATACTTCTGATGGCACTAAGAAAACCAAGCATGATCCTGCTGCTCACAATGGATTAATAATGGATATCATCCATAATTTGACAATGTATTATGTAGATCATGGACTTGCAAATTATGGAAGCTTGGTTAATGTAAGCAATTTTACTCTACATGAATTCTTTCTTGGCTGTTTTATAAACCCAGAGAAACTCTGAGTCGGACTGACCTGACCTTTTCCTGCATTAAAGTTCCTGAGCTGTTCAAACGTAGGAAATGAGCACTTGCTGGTTGTTAGCACGGGCGCCAGGAGTTCTCCAGAATTTCCCTTGCCCACCTGCCCAGCTTGCGGGTGTATCACGGCGTTCCTGCGTGCTCACAAAGAACAAATTAGAAACCTGCCTGGCTTCTCCAAAGACTATCCAAATGTCACAGGGACAGACTTGGCTGTTTGCGTCTCTGGTACATCTGGTACAGTTTAGTACGTCTGTTTAATTTCAGCAACTCTTCATCTCTTGTTCAATTCCATGGAGCCAGGTAAATTCAAAGAAATAATATCAAAGTCTGTTCCTCTCTATATCCTTAACTGAAATAGCCGGGCTCTGTAAACAGAGCTGAGACTGCTCAGAAGAAAGGTAAGTTGCAGCATAACATGGCAACCAAATCTGTCATCAGCATCCAGGTTATTCAATGTCCCTGTCACAACCTTCGTGCAAAGGAAACCCAGATCTTGAAGAAAGCTTGAAGTACATTTATTGGTCTTCCCTTCCAGCGTGCTCTACTGATCTCCTACAAGGACATTTCCTCCATAGCCCTTTTTGCACACTTGATGCCCAGCTCTTGCTGGGCCAGATCAGAGCTCTTCTCCTTCAGTGGGATTTTTCAGCTCTTTCTGTTGTTCTTCATGGTAGGACATTCAAAACAACAGAGACTTCAAAGCAGTAAGGGTTTAGATGTTCTCAAAAATCCAGTTTACCCCGTCTCTCCCTCATGTTTCCTTGTCTAATTATTAGCTTCTCCATCTTTCTCGCAGACAATGGAAACTGTGTGTTAAGAGTTTTCCTCTGCCTTTTCCACTGGGCTTGTGCTGGTGCTTTTACTAAACCCTACTGATCTTCCTATTCTTGCAGCTTCAAAGTCATTTCAGTTAGCAAAGGCCACATGCTCCATCCTCACAGCCCAGACGCTCATCACCCCTCACCTTGACTGAACCGACACATGCAGTTTGCTCCAGACGCTGCTGCCCACTTGACTGAGCCGCCCCCGCCTCGTCCCCACCAGCCTTCCTGCATTCTCTGAGCAGCACGAGGCAGGAGGGGCAGTGCCAGTGCCTCTGTTTAGGTTGTGCCCTGCACCATACAAAAGTGCACATACAAAACTAAGCACTGATTTTATTTGATTTTGTTGCTCCTTACAGCTTGGGATTATGGGAAGGCGATGACAAAAGCAAAAGAAGAGGGGGTGGCTGTTACGTGAGTATAATGAACGCATCACTGGCAATAAAAAACTCCTTCACCACTTTCCCAGCTGTATCTGCCTATTAAGGTGGTGTTTAAGATTTTGTAAGAGTGCTTTCAGGCAAAAATAAAAGATATAAGAGATCAAAACAGTTTTAAGAGCTGACGGTATTTCCGTTGACAGAAGCCTGCATGTATCCATACTGTGTGATACCTGCAGTAATGTGGGAAGAGGCCATGCCTGTTACCATGAACTGCAGAGGCTGAGGAGAATTGTACAGCACCATTTTCTAGATGCTTTGCCCACAGCAATCTAACCATGTGCACAGACTGCTGCTGCTCTCTGCGCCATCTCCCAAAACCTTGATTAACCTTTCTAAGGACCGTGCTGGATTAGGATTTGCTTTGTTTGGAAAGAGCTGTTTCAGTGGCAGCTGGCTTTAGCAGGGGTTGTAACGCTAATCAGTGGATCACCCTCAAGGACTAAATCTTTGCCACTGCTCTGTTGCACCTTCCGGATACCTCTTTCAAGTGTCTTGGAGTTGGAATTCGATGCTCCCTTATTGTTATCTCTCCCAGGAGGAGTCCTTTCACCTTCCTGCTCTTCCCCTCTACTGTGTGACCCTCTGGTGATACTGTTCAAACACTTTTTTTCCATCTCCATCTAAAGACAAGGACTTGGCTGTCTTGCTGATCCCAGCAAGATCAGCTTTCTGGCTGAAGCACTGCCTGTTCCCCCTTACTTTCCAGTTTATTTAATCCCTCGCTTGCTGGATTCTGTAGCCACTTTATGCACATCCTGTGTATGTGTAGTTTTGTTTAGCAAGTTGTCTATTTAACTGGGCATTTTCTCCTTTGTGCAGGCCCTTGTTTCTCCATGGGACTGCAGAGGAGAGCCTGCCCATAGAGGATTTCCATGCCCCTTAGTCTGTGGCACACTCTCCTTCCTAAGGGGTGCAGTTGCAGCAGTCCGGTATTGCCAGGGAAGGATTCTGCTCATTTTGGTGGCCAGGTGTACTGGACAACGGTCCTTCTGTTGCACCATGGTACCCAGCAGCAAATGCTTCTGGTGAGACTGGTTTGAATCAATGTCCCTGTGTGGAAACCTACACACAAGTAAGTCTTCTGAGGACCTTGTATGGGCAATGGAGATTTATTCAGTAGTCATCGGAGTCTTTTGTGTAATTCACTTCACACCAAAGACAATGCCTACAGGAGGTCATTTAAATGGCACCCTAAAGTTGCCGTCTTTCCATTTTCCATGGGAGATTAAGATGGCTAGCTGAGCTTCAGAACTATCCAAGATGCCTCATACTAGGTGAGATGTGGGATCCCACATAGGACGTGAATCATCCTATATTGTACATATTGGCACTGACAGTGCCTTAGTCTTCTTTCCAGCCTCCCAGCTTCTCATCTGGCAAGGACCATTCAAATACCCGATTTTACAGCATGGGCGACTGTCTGAGTAAGGCAGAGCAGTCATGGGCCAGACAAAATCCATCACTTTTAAACAGCATACGTAGTGCTCGTTAGTATTCGGTACCGAGTGATAATGTATACAGAAGTCATGTACTCCTCATCACTAAAAGGGGGCTGATGCGTTTTGATCTGTCCCAGGGGCTGAGTGGGGATTTCATTAAACTGAAGTGTCTCCATTCAGTTATCAATCCCTCTGTTCACTGCACACATTGCATGCTGCATGTGTACTTTCATTGGGTCCCTTACACCCAGCAAACAAAAAACAGCCTATGAAAGACAGCCCACAGCTGGGGGATCAACAAACCCCTGTCAAGTCCAAAGGATAATTATTCCATGCTTTGTGCAGCAGGGAGACTCTGTGCTTTCTGCAGTAAGAGGTGTCTGAAGGACTAAAATGTAATTACTGTTCCACCTAAAGCTTGGTCAAGCTCCATTTGTTTTGCTGAATGAAGGGTGCTGCTGAGAGCCGTGCCAGGAGCGGGTATGAAGGGGCCTCTCCGAGTTGCCGACCTGTTGTCTGCTCCTTCCCTGAGGTGGTTCTGCTGTTCAGAGGCAGTCTGATACGAAGCCCGAGGAAGCCACAGGGAGTTTTTCCACTGACTTAAGGAGGTTTAAATCAGGTCCCAAACTGAAAATTCTCTCTTTAGAAGGCAGGATGTAACAGAATGGTGAGGAACTGTGAGTGGCTTAATCACTACATTTACTCAGCTTTATGACTAATGCCTGTGTCAGTTAACAAGTTTTATTAACAATATAGTGACCTTGAAAACTCTGTACATCTGACTAACTCATTCTCTTTTATGAGTAAGTGCTCTATATCTTGAGCAAGGATTTAATTGAAATGATGTCATATAAAATGACTTGAAGCTTTAAAATTGCTTAAATAATATATGGATTGCAATTTCCCTTGAAACCAATATAGTTTTTAAACACTGAAAGGATATCTTAAATTACTGAAATTAAGGGTGGCAGTGTAGTAAAATTAAGGGTGGCAGTATCAGGTAAAATACATGTGTATAGTGAGGTGAATATTAAGGCTATTAATCCTAGGTATGAAGTGCTAGGTAGTACAGAATTATTCCAGCACTGGAAACTATTAAATGTGGATATGGTGAATTTGGGATCCATAATTTGCCAAGTTTGAACACCTGTATGGCAATGAAAATGGGTACCCATGAAGTGTATGGATCACAGTGCTCATGTTGGGCCAGGTCATGCTTAATACAAAGTGAGGCTTAAAAGATGCTCCATCCACAAGTAAGTGCAGAGAGCCGGACAATTGCTGTACAGCTACCGCGAGCCGCTGTGATTTGCTGTATCAATGGCGAGGGTACAAATGATACATCTCACTCCAGCCCACTCTGAAATCTAACCACCCCTTCTTACTGCCCCCAAAATGTCACTTATCACTGAGCTAAATCAGCACATCTACTTAGCCATTTAAGCTCTTTCTCTTCCTCAAAAACTGTTATATGCCATCGCACAGGTGTGATGTATGCAGCGTGATCACACCTCCCGAGATACAGAGCTGGCCTGCCTGCTGTTGAAGCCAATCTTTTACACCACTCAGCTAAATATCATACCCTTTCTTTGAGAAATGGATATCCACACGTTTCCCTGCACAAGCATGTTGTATTTTGCCCTGCATTGTAACTCTCAGTCCGCAGAAACCATCAATGTAGTAAACTATATGCATCAACAATGCATTGTGATTGAGCACCATAACTCCATATCCCTCCTGATGGCCTCGTTAACCCAAGAAACAGGTACCAGATGAGATTTGACCTCTTTCCAGATGCTTTGTTAGTTAAACCCTTTATTTAACCCAGCTTAAATGTGCAAGGAGCATCATCCAGGAGCACAGTAACAGCACAGCATTTCCAAATGATAACATGACTCCACAGCCCTGGGATGTGCTCTTTCACCACAGTGCTCAACAGCAGCTTCCCCGGTTCCTCTCATGCCCTTTGGAGATCTTGCACAGTGCTGTTGGTATCACATCCTGGTGAAAGGGCTTAGCCCAGGTGCAGGCAGGTGAAAGAGTCCCTGTGAGCACCAGAGCCTGCTGTCAAGCCAGCTGTATGGATCACAACGGTTCGCCAAAATGACTGTCCTCCACACCACGTTCCAGCCAAATCCCATACTGGGAGCCACGCAGACCCATGATTCCCTGCTGCTGCAGGGGTTGGGTTAAAAGAAGTAGCAAGAGAGAGAACACCATGAAAGATGTGTGGGAGGGATGAGGGAGAGAACTGAGAAAACCTGTGAAGTATCAGCAACTTTCTTTGCAAAGACTACCCAAAACAGTATCCATTGAAGTAAGAGCCAACATCTCTATCTGTGAGTCTCCTTAGGTCCCCTTTGCAAACAGAGATTATATCAGTATAGTTGATGGAGTCTGGGACACCATCTCCTACTAAGCTCCACATTGAAAACAGCAAATGAAACATACCCCAAAATATCTTGTCAAGCATTGGAACAGGCTGCCCAGGGAAGTGGTTGAGTCACCATCCCTGGAGGCATTGAAAAGACATGTAGGTGTGGTGCGCTGGGACATGGTTTAGTGGTGGGCTTCGCAGTGCTAGGTTAATGGTTGGCTTTGATGACCTTAAAAGTCTCTTCCAACCTAAATGATTCTGTGATTCTATACTAATTTCTCTCTCATGAACATGAAGGAAGATAAGGTTCAAGTTCAGACATCAGTGCTGACCTTGTACATGTCTAAAGTGTAATTAAGGTAAGAGCCACCACTGTTACCAATACTGAGAAAGCCACATTTCCTTCCCAGAATACCGTCAGGTTTGTCAATAACTATAACTGTTAAGCTTTCAGTTAACTTCTGTGGGGATACTGTAATTTCCCCCCTAATATTCCATAATTATAATGATCCATTTTAATCTTATTTTGAATAAGCTTGAAAGAAGTTTGGAGGAGTCTCAAGTTTGCACCAATTCAACTGGTTTGCTGTCAGGAGGCAAGTGAAGTCTTTATTCTTAACTCAGGCCCCAGGGTCTACAAGATCCTACAGCTGCCTGGCCAGCCACCCTGAGCTATTCTCTACAACATCCTTTCTTGCTCCATGAAGGCTGCTTTGACTTCAGCCAGAATCCCTCTGTGAGCACCAATGATACATACCCATCAGCGTACCACGACTCTGCTATGCATTGTCAGGCTCTCTCTTGCACCATGCTTTCATGAACAGTCAGCCAAAGGAATTTATGTAGAAAAATAGTTTATGTATGTGTACACATATACATAGGTCTGTGTGTGTGTGTGTACCTTCAGGGGTGTGCGTGTGTGTGTGTGTGTGTGTGTGTGTGTACCTTCAGGTACTGGCAGGCTGCTGTAAGATCTCCCTGGAGCTTTCTCTTCTCCAGGCTCAACAAGCCCAACTCTCTCAGCCTGTCTTCATAGGAGAGGTGTTCCACCCCCCTGTTCATCTTTGTGGCCCTCCTCTGGACTCTCTCCAACAGGTCCATGTTTTTCTTATGTTGGGGGCCCTGAAGCTGGACACAGTACTCCATGTGGGGGTCTCAGAAGAGCAAAGTACAGTGACCAAATCGCTTCCCTTGATACTTTTTGATGCAGCCCAGGATGTGGTTGGCTTTCTAAGCTGCAAACATACATTGCTGGCTCATGTTGATCTTTGCATTATTCAACACTCCCAAGTCCTTCTCAGGGCTGCTCTCAGTCCATTCTCCACCCAGCCTGTAGTTACGCTTGAGTTTGCCCTGATGCACGGGCAGAACCTTGAACTTGGCCTTGTTGATCTTCATGAGGTTCAAGCCTGTCAAGGTCCCTCTGGATGGCATACCTTCCCTCTAGTGTGTCCACCACACCACACATGCACAACTATATCAACTGTCCCTCATTATTTCCCAGCAGTTATTCAAAAAGTACAAAGAAAAGCTCTAGAAGCAGGAGGCTGGTACTGTATATTAACATATTGTTATGCAGATGTATTCCATCCACTGGAATGATGTGGCTGCAAATCCATTAGGCTGTACCCTTCATCCAGTGATGTTTATGCAATGCCCAACATTTTAATTGATGGAGTAAGGTGACAGTCAGTCCGTGTACATTGAGTAGATGCTACTTCGGAGAACTGTGACTCAGAATAAAGTGCCGCTGGGGAGGTTTTCTGTGTTACATCTACCAAAGTGAGTCACTGTGGAGGGAACTGCTGCTGTTTGCAGGCAGACCTTTTTGATAAGAGACTGTGAAACATCAAGAAGCTCTGAAACATCAGCCTTGTTCTAGAAATCCTTTTATGCAAAAAGAAGCCAATCTGCTCCATCATGCTCCAACATGAGATGTTAATCCAAGTCATCTTCTGTCTCGGTTTATTGGGTTTTACTACCCAGCAGTGTATTTCTCAGAGCAGAGGAATGCTCTGGCTGTGTGATCATTCCTGTTCAGTATGCTTTGACCCCCTGCATGTGGGGTTATAGATAACTGTGCTATTGCAGCTGCAGTCTTGATTGATGCTGGCAATATACTATGTTTTTAAGATCCTGTTGAAGGTAGTTAAGGTTCATCATGTATGGCAGCAGACTGAAGAGAACTAAAATGTTTTAAGCTACAGGAAAACCTGTAGCAATTCAGTCTCAATTCTAAATGTAAATATGAAAGTAAGGAAGTAGCTAGCTAAAATACCTTGGAAGCCCCAGCTCTGCCCCTCTAGAAACAGTAATCCAATTTCCTTCCTCCTGGCAGAGCTTCTCCGAGACATATGTTCTTTGAGCTGACACGATGTGTTGCTATTAGGGGAGGACTAAAGAGAGCTGGAAAAATAAAAACCCTCTTCCATGAAGAGTGTCATTGCTTGCTTTTGTGCTTCTTTTGAAGTTTAATTAAAAAATCTAGGAAGAGTAACTGTAGCTTGGAGATCATGGCAGCATTGGTATGTAGAGAGGTATCTTCTCTTTGACCAGGTCTATGTTATGAATTAAAGAATCTCTTTCTGAGGAAAGGCACATCAGTACATTGCCATGAAAAGTTTCTATGGGCTGGCATTTTCTGACAGCAGTGTAAAAGCCTTCATGAAAAAAAATACCTTAACCAGCTCCAGTGAGGGTATCTGTGCTATTGTCCTGGCACAATGAGCATCCTCTGTAACTTAGCTTTTGCCCTTTGATACGCTGCTTTCAGAAAGGCTTAAGAAAGCTTCCTGTAGATATTGCCACTATCTCCCACTAAGCCAGACCTCTGCATTGCATTATTTCTCTTCCTCAAAGTTAATGCTGAGGAAGTCAACAATAAGATGAAAAAGTGATCTTAGGCTTTGTCTAAGAACCATTGTTTGCTCGGAACGGAGCTGGAGGAGCAGCTTCACTCATGGTATGCACCCAGAAGAGGAACACATTTCCCCTCTCCCTCCCTCCTCCCACACCCTTAAATAATAGTGCAGAAAAACACTTGAAACAAATAAATAGCTTTTTGAAAGAAATGTGTGTCTTTATTTTCTTTACTTAAACGCAGGGACTTGATTAGATGGGAAAAACCCCCCTTTCGTTTCTATGCATTTATATGAACTAAATAGCTGCAGAGGGGATGATAAACCCATGAATCCTGAAGGCTCAAACATCAGAAGGCAATTAAAACTCGAGGCTTTGCACATACTGAGAGAAAGAGTGGCTATACAAAAATAACTTTGAGGAGGATACTTTCATGGCAGAGGAGCAGCTAACTCCTACATGCAGCAGCACAGACACACAACCTCCTTTTTGTCAGGAAAGGATTCAAGGGACCCCAGGTGTCCTGTGGGAATACTGTCACTCTGCAGTCACAACTTCAGGTGCAAGAAAACCCATGGCAGCGTGCACAAAATCCCTCAGGGGAGCCTGGGAAACCCCGAACCTGGACTTTGTTACTCTTCCTTTCAGAGATCTTACAAATCCATGCCCCCCCCCACTGCAGATTTCATAGAGAGCACTTCATGGGGCAGGTGAGTTAATTCTCCTCGTCCCCTCCTTTTCCAGCAGCGCTAGTCTCAGGGGATCCAGGCAATCATCACAACTCCTCCTTCATGCAGGGCTGGATATACCTGGGTGAGTATCTAGGCCACCTAACGATACAAACTGCGCTGTCCCAGCCCTTTCCCCGCGCAGCTGGTGCTGGCTGCCGAGTTTCCAGCGGCTCTAAAATATGCTTTTTACAACATTGCTTCAGGAAAAAACACAATGCACACTTCAGATTCCATGTCTGATTTAAGCATTCCTTGAAGGCTATTTAAATCAGGTGCTAAACAACAACATCTCCAACATCAGTGGCCATATCAATTAGTAAAAGATGATATTTTAAGCAGAAGTCTCTGTGGGAGGCTCCATTTTCCCATTAGAAACTTCCTTCGCCTCGATTATTTCTCCAACGTCACTGGTGTTCGTAATCCTTCTCCTTTGCTAGGAATATCTTTAGTATTATGCACCAGGTATGTAATGAAGTGAACTAGTTCACAGTAGGAAGCTAGAAGCGTACCAGATTAGCCTGTAAAAAGGAGCTCTTGGGGTGAGACCAGAACCTCACAGCAATACGTGTGGATGTGTATTACGTACAACTGCCCCTTACTAATTTATGTGTTCTTTCCCTGAACCTCAAGTAACGTTACTCTGCTGGGAGGCTGTGAATGCATCGTGTGGGCACAGACTAGGAAAAAATTGAGCCCAGCATGTTTCCATCTGAAAATGTGGAAAACTTTGATCATTCATTAGGGAAGAAAGAGCAATATTAAAAATCATTTTCTTTGTACTAAAAATAAATCAAAAGTGCAGAAACTAATTCTGCAGCCTGCCACTAGTCTGATTCTTCTGAGGGCTGCAGTTTAGGCTAACATTTTGGCAACTTGTGTTTACCTAATTCTGTCAGGAGAGTGTCACTCCCTCAGGGCTCAAGCCAGTCTCCTCCACGTTGTGCTTTCTTTTTCCTCTGTAAATCTTCTACATTCAAGTTTGAACCTGGAAGCTTTTTCAATTGCTGTGTTGTGTGTATTTCAGAAGGTGATTTCATTAAATGAATCTTCCTGGGGTACCCTGATATTTGGTGCATTGCAAAGAAGAGCTTGAGGCTGTGAGAAATCTGGGGTGAAGGAAGATCTTTCTTACCCCGGGCTTTCTACTTCTGCAACACTTCCTCTCTTGCAACAGAGGCCATGGAAATCCTGTGATATCTCATACACAACCTAGAAATACAAAGTATCCCTTTATTGTGGCAACTTTTGTAAGCCCTAAGGTGACTGGCAAAAGGTGCAAGAGGCCATCTTTCTGACTAAAGGCAAATAGAAAATTTTATGCTAAAAAGGAATAAAAATATAATGTATCTCTGATTTGCAATTTTCTCTCTAAGTCCTTCTGAATAAACTATCTGTATAGACAAAGTGTATTACATGAACGTGGTCAGTGAAAAGATACAAACGGGTTGTTGAAGTTCATCCTGTTTTGTCATTCCGAGTGTTAACATGGGTGTTATAGTCAGAAAATGGAACATAAGGCATATATCAGTTGAAACTATAACAACAGTTGGGATAATGCTGTTAAACATGTGAGCAAATCAGTGTACAAGCACAAGCATTGTCACATTTGCTCCCGTATGTCTCCAGCTCCCATCTACCTCATGCCCAGTAGACTGGCCCAGTAAAGAAGCAAGTGGAGGATCCTCAAGGGAGAGTGCCCGTACGGCTTTCCCAGGTCATTATAGAATGAGCAGCCTATTGGGAAGCAGCCTCCTCGCTCAGCATAGCTGTATCACGGATGTTCACTCGCCCATTGGTAGCTCCACTTTTGCAGTGGTGACCAGATTTTAGATCCTTTTTCTGGTCACAGAGATATTGCTAATTTATTGCCTGCAACAACAAACCCTCAGTGAAAACTCTCAGGCAGTTTTCTTCTTAAGCTAATTCTCCCTGCTCCACTCCCTGCTCTGTTGGGGGGTGTGGGGGGCAACATGTGGGGGTTTGGCCTGACAGCAGTGAGCTTGGACTCCCCAGTCCTGGGGAGCCGTGGAGCTCTGAGGGCCACTCAGAAGCACACAGGAGAGGAGCTACCTACCACAGGTCACTGACCCTCCACCCCAGGCAGCTGATCTAACTGTCAATAGTACTAATTTAGACTGCTGTTGTCTCTATTCTTGCCACACCACACTCTGCATGCTGCCTCCCACCTCCCTGCTCACCCAGCCTATGTTGTAGCAAGTCTTCCTGTAGTCTTCTCCATTTCTCATATATTGATGCAAATTGGGGAGGGGAGGGGGAAGGGGGGTGTGAGTTATCTGCAAATTATACTGGACTTTTCCCACAGTAATTAGGAAGCATATTACATATCATTTCTGTAGTGACTGCTCTGTCCATCAAGCTTACCTAGTGCCATGCTCTAAATGGGTATTTATCCTCATTTTTTCTTTCATTAACTGCACATCTGAGTCTGGTTAAAAAAATAAACAAATCTGAGTAAGAGATTAACAAGGCACTATGTTTCTTTTTTCTTTGGCAAAGTTCTAGTAAGAATGTCATGATATCATGACTACCTAACAGTTTCACCATTTCACATTTTAAATTATTGATTGTTACAGCCAGTTCGGTACTACTGAGAATAATCCTGGATGATGTATGTTCTTCCTGAGCTATCCCTAATTTATAATGAGGAGAAACACTGGTTCCTGTTTCTCTCTTGCAGCCATTGCGTTTTAAGAGCTGAAGAAAGCAAACTGTGAGGAGTAGGAAATCCCAGCAGCATGGAGATGGTTAAGGCAATAGCCCGTTGCAACCGAGCAGTATCCAAAGTCATTCTGTTAGAGCATATCCCATGCAGAAGCTGCGTATGATGATTCAGACCTTGGTGTTGTGGGTTGCAGTAGTGGGCATAACACAAGGGCATAAAGGAGCCATCACAATGCCATAGATTTGCCCTAGTCCTACTAGGTACAGCATTAGGTGACCAACATTTAATTTTAGGCTATATAAGATGAGTTGGCTGCACTTGATTAAAAACGTGGCGAGATTTACAAAATGGGAAGTTTTTATCGTTCTGTTTGTTCCACATCTATTGCTAGTTGAATAAAGCAAGCCTAAGGGGATATCCTACATTAAAAAGGCTTGTTTTCTTGAAGGTTAAGTTCATTAAATCATTTTCTGACCTTTCAGAGTTTACACTGAGTAAGCCTTTCTGCTTCCTGGACCGCCAAGCAAAATCATCAGTCCACAGATCTTGCTTTTCGACAAACATTTCTCACCTTCCCAGCCATTAGAAGCTCCTCCCTGTTCTTAAAGCGCTTGCTGCCATTCATCAAAATGCAAACAACTAAAGGGCATCTTCGAAGCAACTGTTAAAACAACATGGCTTAAGTTCTAAAGCAAATACTTTGCAAAATAAAACCACTTCTGCAACCACAGATTTCCCAAATCAGCACAAATGTATAGTTGCAAGGACATCTGCACATGTTCATACACACACACAGAGGTAATGTATAGACATAGGTATGTGCACACAGGCACGCTTAAGTGGGTGAGACACTTTTTGGCTTGCTGTGGTAGCTGTACTGTGGCCCTCACCTGAATACATCATGTTCCTTTAACTCCAGCCTGAGATGGATAGATTGCTGGCTGAATGGAGTCTTTTTATAGCACTAATCCCTGGGGAAATTCTTCAACAAAAGCGCTTTTCTGATCACATTTGCAATTCATATATGCTATGAACAGGATTCTATTAATTGAACACTGAAAGAAAAAATCCTAATTATTGCATATATTATTAATGACCTTCATGCCTCTACGATGAGCAAAACAGCAACGCTCAGTACCAATGCACATTCACTGCAGTTTCTGTACAACTGCTCTTCAAACCGTTATTTTTTCCTAAGGATTTCTACATTTAGATGACAAATCAAGCTTCTCTAATTGCCAAATTGTATCTGCTCCTTCATCAAGAGACACCTCACAGAGCTTCTGAGTCAGAGTAACCAGGCAACCCTAAGCCTCTAGACTAGGAGGCAAAGAAAAATGTGTACTCCTACAGTAAGAAGAAAAATCATCATTTCAATCTCTATTCAAAAATTTGTCATAATAGATATGATGTTTGCTGTGACTCAAGCATTTTAAAGTGTGATATAAATCCTCAGACTCCCAAAATGTCCCAGCTGAGGGGTTTCTTGTTGCTTCTCCCAATGTATTGGTGATGGGTAAACTGGAGCCCTGGTGAGAGCCGGTGGGGCAGCGCTGGGACGCCGAGCTTTTGATTGCCAGGAACTGTATAAAGTCATACCAGGGAGATACCAAACACCAATCTGTTGTTTTTCCTGGAGGAAAATTTCCCTGACCGTCTGATCAAAGCCAGGCCTTTATATTGTGAATTCCTACAAATCCCAGTGATGACCTTCCACCAAGGGCAGCCACACAACCTCATCTGTGCTCTGAGTCTCGGAGGTTTATCCAAACACCTGGCAATGACCTCAGAATCATGTTCATTGCTTAAAAATCACCTTACAAGTAATTATTTATATGCATACCTCAAACTATCAAGTGCTCTGTGTGTTCCCTGTGATCTCAAAAAACAAATCTCACAGGTCTCATGTTTGTCCCATCCTGTCCTGGGACTCTCTCTGTTATCAACGTAGTGAATAACAATTTCAATGACTATGAGATGCATTGTTCCAGGAACCCTTTGTCCTATCATGCCAGACCAGACTGGATTTCCTCTGCAGAAGAGTTGGGAACACACCTGCTATCAGGCCCATGAGGCCATATCCTGTGGAATCTGAGAAAGTCACCTTTCCATAGTGTTGTATCTGTCCTACAGCTCTCCAAAAGCATGGGGCCCATGGTAACACAGAGCAGCTGAAAAACAGATAAAATGTTGTTAGTCGCAATTCATGTCTAAACTACCATGTGAAATGGCAGAGGTGAGAAACTGAACGTTAAAGGAGTCAGCAATGCCAAAAAATAAAATAAAAGAGGTCAGAAGAAAGGGCCATCAGCACTGGTCATGACTTGGGAGGTGGCTAAAATGGGGGCTCAGGGCATGTCTTGTGGTGCTGCTCCATCCTGGGAGTGCTGTCCCATGCTGTGCCGAGGAGTGCTGCCAGGCCTTCAGCAAGGAAAGCAGCAGGCCGGAGGGCCAAATAGTCAACGGTGGTTCTGTGCTTGTCCCTCTCTCAGAGGCAGGCGTTCCACAGCTAGGCACTCAGAAGGCATATATGAAATCCACTTTCCACAGAAGCAGTAGGTTAGGCCATCAGATCCCTGTCCTGATTGCTTTTGGTCAGCTTGGCCCCTGGATGCAGTGGGATAAAATAGCAGCAACGTGACAGATACTCCTGCCCTTGGGTACTCAACCTTCCCTTCTCTTAAAGGACAGCTCTGTTTGCTGATGCCCATCCTCCTTCCTCCTCACTTTGTGGAGCTTTTTCCCCACTTGTGGTTGTTAGTGGGTGGCTTGAGGACCAGCAGATGTGGTTTAGAGACCCTCATCGCGGTCCAAAGGGATGCTGCCAGCCTTTGAAAAGCTGACATGACAACCTCAGATTATCCAGCAGCTCTCAGCCACCATAAGGTGCTTCAGGCTCAATTGCACAAGACTATGCAGGTCCCAGCTACACTGTGGGTATGCAGTTCCCAGGGGAGCAATGATTCCTGCAGGTTAATATCAGGACTTCCTGGTGTTTAATTAGGAAGAAAATGAAATCTAAATACTGGAATTATCTTTGTATCTGTGTGTTGCATTTACCTTCCTGTTTGCAATGCTAGAGAGTTACTCATGGCAGATACTTCTAACAAAATCCTCTGGGACTGTTGCTCCTCCACATACTTGCTTCCCTGTTCTCTCCTTGGGGGCTGCAGCAGCGGGGAGCATCAGACCTCAGCTTTGTTGGTCCCTCTGGCTTCCTCTGACAAGGCTCTTTGAGAATGTTCCCAGCATCTTGGAAGAGCAGGCATTCTTTTCTTTCTTTTCTTTTCTTTTCTTTTCTTTTCTTTTTTCTTTTCTTTTCTTTTCTTTTCTTTTCTTTTCTTTTCTTTTCTTTTCTTTTCTTTTCTTTTCTTTTCTTTTCTTTTCTTTTTCTTTCCTTTCTTTTCTTTTCTCTCCTCCTCTCCTTTCTTTTCTTTTCTCCTCTCCTCTCCTCTCCTCTCCTCTCCTCTCCTCTCCTCTCCTCTCCTCTCCTCTCCTCTCCTCTCCTCTCCTCTCCTCTCCTCTCCTCTCCTCTCCTCTCCTCTCCTCTCTTCCTCTTCTCTTCCTCTTCTTTTCTTTTCTCTCTTCTCTCCTTTCTTCTTTTCTTTTATTTGTCTTTTTTCTTTTCCCTTTTATTTTATCTTTTCTTTCCTTTTTCTATTTTTTCAAATTTTCTTTAATTTTCTTTTCTTTCTCCTTGTTTTATTCTCCTCTCTTCCACTTTGGGGAGTCCCCAGGGACTGACACTGGGGTATCTGCTACAGAATTCAACAGCCTCACAAACAAAGCTCCTGCTCAGAGCATTTCCCCTGGGCCCACTGAGTGAGGAGGGAGAGGAGTAAGAAAAGGAGGGGGGGTAGGAGGACAGGGCAGTATTCACTGTCCCCAGTCCTAGGCAGCAACCAGCTGCTCAGCCTCAGCTGTGGACCTTAGCTTCATCGATTTCACTAGAACATATGTGGATGTTTCCATGCTTTGCTGCAGGTAAAGGGATTCAGATATTTGTTCAAATGCATAAATTAAGGCCTTAATAGTCCATTTGTTTTAAGTAAAGCTGCTCCTGGAGTTAGATGTAGTTTCAGGCATTAAGGGATGTGACTGGGCCCCATACTGGGTAATTTTTCATTTCTGCTATTCTTGGAAGCATATTGGATTACTGAATTGGTGCTTTGTGAAAAATCTCAGCATGAGAAACACTGTAATCCTGATACCTGAGGTGCTCTGGGCTGCTGAGGACTGCAGCCTGGGCAGAGAAAGCTGATTGATGGGCAAAAGGTGTCGGGGCTCAGTGGAGGTGGGTGCAGTGTTGAAACAAGAGCAGTCAGCAGTCACAGAGCTGTAAGTGAGAGGGGCACGGGGACCTTCCCCGTGGCCTTGTCCCCTCTCTCAGAGGGTTTGGGTGCAGTGCTGTGTCTCCCAGGCCCCCAGGTAACCACCAGTGCTGGCGGCTCCCCCCAGCTGGGGCTGCCACATGCCTGCACTGGGACGGGACCCCTAGATCAGCCTGCTGGAAACATCTCCTGCAGATGATTAAAGTGCCCAACAAACTCTACAGCTCCTTCAGGGCCGGGAGACCCACACACACACACCATCACAGATGTCTTGGTGCCTCCCAGCCATGAGGCTCCCCAGAGCCCCTTCCCAATTGAGCCCGCCCGCAAGCTCTCCCTCCTCCAGACCCCGTACCACTCTCACGGGCGCTACAGCAGCACAGTGTTATTCAGCATCCAAATTTAAATACGAAGGACATTCCTTAAAAACTGTATTTTGTAAAATATATGGCCTTGCATTTACCAGGACGATTTTCGAGGCGAAGAGAGGGACAGAGCTCCACCTGGTGATGCTGCTGCGTCTCTGCCGCGCCGGGGTGGGACCGGGAACCGCTCTTCTGCAGCTCTTTGCTGGTGATGAAGGCTCCCGGGGCTCATTCCAGCTTCCACTCCTAGCTTCTGCTTCCGAGGGCCCAAAGGATATTTTAAATGAAAGGTTTTTAAGGAGAAGAAGCCCCGCAAGATTGACAGTGGTTTGTCTCGATCATTTTCTAGCATAGCATCAATGTAACTGTTGGCAGTAATTATCTTATGGCACTACAAAAACAGATTTAGCAACTGAAAAGAATTTCCCTGGTTTTTTAGGTCAGAATACAGATTGAGACTTTAATAAAAAAAAGGTTTCAGTGCCAGTTTGATGCTTAATTAGGAACTCACTGAAAACCACATTTTCCCAATCTATATGCTCAGAATAGGGAATCTAGAGTGCTTTATTTTCAAGTGTCCTGAGCATTTGACATTTCTCAGCGAAATCCGTTAGATTTCTATGATACTCAGTACTCTTAAAAGCAGCTGAGTCAGATCAGTAGGTATTTGTGACAACACAATTTCTTTATCTATAATTAACTGCAATGGAAAAAGTTCCCCCAAGTGGTTTCTAAGCCCATTGCAACATAAAGTAAAAGATGTGGATAGCTGTGGAAGGAAAAATCCCTTTACAGCATGTTCACAAATAATGGAAAAGAGAGGTGCAAGGTAAGTGAGAGAATATATGAGGATGCTGCGCAGTATTTATGCCTCTCCTTTTTTCTATACCACCCAGTTTCTCCTTTCTATATAATATTTTGTTAATTGGGATAAAAGGAACTGCCTATGGTTCCAGCAAGGTGTTTTACACCTGTTTTAAGATACAAGCATGCAACAGGAATGTCTTGCATCGGGGGGGCTGCCCTTGGCCCAGGCTGCAGTGGGTAGGCATGGTCACTGAGAGCCAAGGGCTCAGCCCTGGTGCAGAGCACTGTGTGGACAGGCACTTCATCACACCTGTGTGGCAGCCTCCTACGAGCAGAAATGGGGAGAAGAGCAAATTACCACTGCCTTCTCTGGACTTTGTAAGCCCTGAAGAGAAACGGATAAAGAATGGGGCAAAAAATGAAGGTGGGGGCCAAAAGGCTTCCTAACTCCAGCATACTTTGCTGTGGGTGGTGTCTGCTGCTTCTGCTCCTGTGAGCAACTACGTGGACTTTCCAGGCCCTGCATTGGTGTGAAGCACTCAAGGATCAAGGGAGCTCATCACAGAACAAAACAGCAGCATCCACAGCTTGTGTCCTGGTGCTTTTTGAGTCTCTGCAAGTAAGGAATGCTGGCAAAAACTTTGACATCTAAGATAATCTCTGCAAATAGAAGTAAAGTCACATTGGTTATAGGCAGTGGGAGAAGGGGACGATTTAACTGTATGTAAGGTATGCGAGGCTTGTGAGGACTACATTTCCCACCCCATATAATCATGTTGCTCAACAAGTGCAGATGCAGAGAGAAAAGTATCTATCTAAACATCACATACAGCTCTGGGGGTCTCATCATAAAAGCCAAAGCTGGCCTTTGGCAAAACACACAGGATACAGGAATGAAAAGTAGAGCTGAGACAGTGGGGCTGTCATACCTAGAACACATCAGCTCATCACGACTTCAGTATCACCTCATCATCTTATGCCCAGCAGGCATTTAGCCCAACAGTCAGTGAGGGCAAAAGGAGAATTAAATTTTCAAAAATTTTCAACAAGTTTTCAACTTGTGATGCCAAAGATGACTTCGTATTGATGGTTCCAGCAGCAGTAAGGTGCCAGACCTCACAGGGGCCCTTGTAATCCCCTCAGACGATGCGGATAGCCATGCACCCACACAGCAGGGATGGAAGATGGGCAGGAGACAGAACACACACTGCAAATATAAGATGGCCCCTAAATAAGTGAGGAAAAGGTCCCAAAGTCCTAGAAGAATCTCAGGACTTCTCCTGATAGCAGTCAAAGGGAAAAACTGAATATTCGGAATTAACAGCAGCAGAGTAGGGACTAATGCAGGCAATGCCACATGCCACACTGTAAGTATTGAGTCATTATTTGGAGCCACCTTATTTCTCCACACTATAAAGGCATAAAAGAGGCCTAAAAAAGTAGTGTTTAAGATGAGAGTATCTAGAAGCTACTGTTTGAAGAGAGAGTAAACAACCTGAAAAAGTGATGGCCAGAGGGAGATACGCTAGAAATATTTTAACTGCCAGTAGCAAGCAGCTACTCAGCATGGCTGTCCTTACAAGGGCTGGGAGTCACCTTGCAACATTTCTGCACAAAGGACTTAAAACTAAATGAAACCTCTCTCTAAATTTCTTTTTTATTCCCCTACTGCAAGGCTGGCAGCACAAGCAAGTGGAAGAGCAGCCCTAGTTGCTCCCATGGCCAAAGCTCTCAGCACCGCATGTTTTCTCTGTATTTGAAAGGTAACCTCTGGATTTGGTCCCATGCCTTCCACCGTGGCTTCTGCTACTCATGCCGTTTGCATCCACCTTCCATATTAGTTTTAAACCTGCTCTGTAGAGGAAATTAGCATAATGGGAAATTGTTACAGGCTGTACAAGATGCAGATGGGCAGGTTTTGGTGGCAGACGTGGCCCTGGCAGGGCCACGGGGATGCTGGCCACTGAGCTGTGCATAAGGAACGACTGAAAAGCATGGTGCACAGGGATGGTGGGGAGGTGTAGGGGAAGCCCATGGCCCTCGTGGTCCAGGTTTCAGCCCCCCGGGGAGGTGAAGGGAGCCAGAGGGGTCAGCAAGGTTTTAGATGACTGCGATAAGATGTTGATTTGGACTTCAAGGTTTTGTCTTGGAGCAAAGGGTATGAGACGCTTTGAAGGAGACATATGAGCTTAGGACAAGCACATCCAACCAACACTGAAGTTGGGTTTCCACAGAAAATTCATGGGGAACATTCACTTTCCTTCAGTCTGCCCTCAAAGTCATATTCCAAATCTGTTTTGTTGCAAAGCAAAATGTTCCCAGCAGGTCAATTCTCCTTTCTCAATGGGATCACTAAGGGAAGACTACTATTTAATGCTGGCACAGTGGGGACTGCCTTCTGCTGTGAATAAAAAATGTTTATTCCCAATCAAATCCTAGCAAAGAGCTAGTTGCTCTGTGACACTGTCCTAATTTTTAATTTTTTTCAACTCTCTATTTATAAACAGCTCCAGTTTGCTTGATTTACTTCAGTGTCTGTGGTTTATTGAATAGTGTTTTCAGAATGGTTTGCTTGGTTGATTATCCCTAAGTATCTAAATTATTATGACTTGCAATTAATTGTGCATTACTTTCTATTCCTTTCTGAGAACAGGCTTTAAAAATATGTGTTCCCATTTTGCAAAACTGGTTTATTAACCAGTGAAGCCCACACAGTACAGAGAGTTTTAGAAACTTATGGCTATGCAAAGGCTGGTATTTAGTCTGGGAACATTTCCATTGCTGTGTGACGGCAGGATGGAGACGTGGGGCTGGCCTCATTCTCTCTCCTACAGCTCCAGGGAAGAAGCAGGAAGGCACAGGTATGTGGAGAGGGGCTGGAGCATATTTTTCTGCAGCGTTCCTTTCTCCAAGAGAAATTTGTACCTTTAGGAGATGCCTGGGCCAGCCAGAGACAGCAGGTTCCCTTCTCTGCTCCAAGATGTCATGGGGAGCTCCAATCCAGCATGCAGGTAGCGACTCTTCATGGAGGTCACTGACTTTCTTCATTGAGATAAATAATATTCCCTGAAGGAATAATGTTTGGAAAATGTATTTAGAGATGTCACATATAATACTCTTTAGAAGAACGAACAATTTGGAACAGTTTCCCCACAAGATATATGTTGAATAACTTGTATGTCATCATTTGCCACTGAAACCAAACTTCTGAATTAAAATGCCTGTATTTGTTGAAATGACATAAAAGCATGTGGGGCCAGCCTGTTGCCTTCTGGGTTGTGTAGATCTGGCTCTATGGGGCTTGGCAAAGTAGAGGTTTCCATGGGGCACCCATACCCATGTCACTCCCACCAGGTACCACCGTGGCTGAGGCCAACAAATTATTCATGACAAATTTCTTATTTATCTACAAATGTGTGAAGTTTTCTTTTAGGAAATAGGCATTCCCTCCAGAAGAAGTGCATCCTGGTGGAAAATTCCCCTCCAGAGTTCATGTAAACCTTATAAAGGAAAAGAGGGACCGAAAGTGTAGTTAAAGTTACGTTACTTCCCCATACTGAGGAAAGAGCAGTGGAAACACCCAAGATATCTTAGTTTCCAGGGAGAAAGGAAGGAAGACACGCTAACAGGGGCAGAGGAGTTTTCTAAAATTTCCATGCACATGTAATTTAGAAGGTAACATGGTGATAAATTAAATATAAAATACTGTTTAGGTTTAATTTCAATACACATAAGAGGAAACATATTAAGCATTGCTCCCCCTTCCTGTACAGAATGCCTCTCTTCACTCATCTCAGGAAAAGGCAGGCATAAATCTTTTATGTGACTAGAATAAAGGTTGTGGGATATTTTGTTCAAGGAAACATCTATGAAAAGAAATCTAAAAGCATCAAAATACCTCAGAAGGACATGCTGTTTAACAAATGCCCTCATTATGTGTAACAGGTCGAGCTGCAGAGCTGTGTATAAAAGCCTGTGCTCAAGCAGCCATAAAATCAGAGCCTCGCTGAGCCTGGGAGGGACGTTCAGAGGTGCAGCATGTGGTGGCAGGAGGGCTGCAGGGAGCAAAAGCTGTAGGCTCACAGGGTGGAGATGGAAATGGCAGCACAGCTGTTGATCTTAATGGTTTCTATCTTGTTCCTGGCATTCTAAGATGTTGCCAAGACAGAGGACAGGATCTTTAAAGATGTTTAAATACAGATTTAGCTAAGTTCAGCTGAGTTCAGTGAGAAGCCGTGAAGAAAATAACCCCAAAACCGAGTTCTGGTCTTCATCCTTCACCCTTATTCTGACACCAAACAAAAGTGATTGAAAGAAAGCAGCTTTAAATGACCGCTAAAAACCCAGGTCATACGTAGCAGCCACAGACAAGGAGTTAAATGGCCAGGCAAGTGCTGGAAATGTGTGTGGCTCCCAGGAAGGTGCAAGATGTTTCCCTAAAGCCAATTTCCATCCGTCCACAGGGTGAGAGGTGAGTAAACCAAGTTGTGCTCGGAAGCATATGCCAGAGAGCAAATGCCGGCTGCAGTGCCCAGTGCAGGTTTCCTCTCTCAGCCTGTGGGAGAGCATCTCAGGCTGTGCCCTGGGGGAAGGACCGCGGACTCCAGAGCTGGTTCTGCTTTGCCAGCTGCTGCCTCTCCCTGTTCCCCTTTTAGTCTACATTTCACAGTTGAATTCTCTCTGATCTGAACCTGAGGGATATTATGTCCCCTCTCCCCCAACAGTTACATGCCCATTTTCTGCACCTTCCCAGTTCAGTGGTCAAGAAAAGAATGAAGACAGATAGAAACAAGTTCCACTTTAGAAGCCTGGCCAAATCTGACATGGTTTAGCCATAACATCACCTGAACTGTTGTTTTTTGGGGAGGCATGTGAAAAAGAGAAGGTATTGATGCTTTCAAGCACCACTTAGAAACAGCTAAGACACTTGTGTGTTATCAACACTGTTTTGGTTACAAATCCAAAACGCAGCATCACATGGGCTGCTATGAACAAAATTAACCCCAGGCTAGCCCAAAACAGTACACACCAAGAGGACATTTATGATACCTGCGGGCCCCATTTGTGGGTGACCATTCACACTTCTGTTACCATCACCCAGCACAAATTATCAAAGTGGTCCTTCACATCCTGAAGCCATAGTTCCATGGCTTTCTGTAACAGACAAGCAATGAGATTGCTCCACTGGTTCCTCCCTCTTCCAAATCTGGCATTCAGTTGATGTCACTACTATTGGACATCCTGCTTGTTCTCAAAATTTAGTATGGGCACTGAGAACTTTACAAGACCACATCTTGCTTCACTGACTGTTCTGAATGGTCACAGGTAGAGAAGTGTATGTGTCTGGATCTGGTATCCAAAAAAGGCAGTCTTGATAGCCCAGCATTGCTGTCTCAGAAGTGTAGTCAACTCTTCTGATAGACTAAACCAAGCCAGCAAGGAGGCTTTCAGCCTGATCTGGTATTAAGTGCAAACTGTCCTGAAAGCTGGCACTCATCCCAGGTAGGCAGAGTAGATATAAGGTCATGCACACTTGAAGCTGTCTGCCATGAGGTGCAATTCATAAAACCATTCTGTGAATGGTTTTGCATCTTTTCTCAGAGCTTGCTAGGTATTTATGCCATCACTGCCACACCTACACTGCTGGTAAGTAGTGGTGAGTGCAAGGAGTGGCAAGCGGCAGTGGCTCAGCTTACTGCAGCTGCGTTCATACTGGGAGCCCTTGGCTGGTGAGCTCTGCCTTGAGTACCAAGCAGCACATGGAGAGCTTCCCTGGGGTGCCAGATGGAGGCTTGATCTGGTGTCAATCAAGTGGTTTCAGTTGGAGTACTTAGAAATTGAGCCCAGGCCGTTTCACTGTTGGTTTGGTTACTGACAAAAGAGCTAAACAAACATCAGGGAAACAAAAGAGAAAATAATGCTAATTACCCAGCTTTTGAGGGCTCCTAACAAAATATAATAGCCTATAAAAGCCATGAGGCAGGGGGGTGACTCCCTAGGAAAGCACCACTCTAGGTGGCAAGGTTCATGGAAAGGCTGAAAATAACATACTTTAGCTTAAGCAGCATTTTCTATGCTTAGTGTCTAAATCATTCCATTCAACCCTGTCTCTTCAGCAAAATACTCTGCTGAATGCAAAAGCTAACCAGCTTATCATGTACACATGCACAGTACAAAGATAACTACACTTAGGGCACACACGCAACCTCTTGCAAGTACAAAGCCTACAGCCAACCAATGCAATGACAGAAGTCCTCACTGACCGCAACTGCAGCGTGACCCAGTGAATCAGAAGCAATGCCCAGGAATGCCTTGGTCCTCAGGGGTGCTGGTCACTCACAGCCCAGGTAAAGGCAGGATAGTACCTTGTTTGTGATAGCCAGGCCCTGCAAGGTTTCCAGAAGAGAAAGAACTGTGGACATCATCCAGGACGGCATTCAGCTTAGGTCTAAGACATCTAAATGTGGATGCCAGTGAGCTCTGGGCTTCACCAACCTCAGCTGCATCATGATGAGTGGGAGCACAGGTACCTGACCCTGCCCACAACCACAGTCCCAAGTAGTTGACACGTTTGTGGGCAGAACAGCCTGTGGGGCCAGAGCGTGGTGCAGCCCACTTTACCAGAGAAACCAGCTCCATGACAGCCTCAGTCACACCTGTCATGTGACCAATGCTTCACCAGTATTACTGACTCCGTCCACTTTACTGCAGCTTGCACACTTAGCTCACACACGTATGTGTATGTAGGTATCCAGGTTTGCATCTGCAGCAATCTCATGCGGAATCCCACACTCCCAAGGCCTCTGTAGTCAAAGCCAGCCAAGCTGCTGCCTTCCAGTGTAGTTACAGGGCTGCATGTGAATTTAGGAGAGGATAACTAGGACAGTTTTATTTAATGCCATGCTGTAAGGCTCCTTTATTTTCCCTCAAACGAAAAATAAACAAAAGCAGTTTCTTTCTGCATTTAGGATATCTAGAGGATTATGTCTCCATTGCATAAAACAAGCCATATCATCATTACTTCATCTGTTACTGGGATATCATGATAGTGCAACACATCAGTGCCGCATGGTGCATGCTAACCTACTTCCAGATGGTGCCTGACTGTCAAAAGACAGCAGGATGAGCTCTTCTCCCTAGCTGACCTCAGCAATGCTCCTGCATTCACGTGGCAACACAGCAATTTGTTTCCTCATTGAAGGGCTGCAGCAACAAAATAAAGGAAACCAAGGCAGGCTGCCAGCCTGAGGAGATGCCAGCATGGCCAGAACACAGTTGCCAAGCAAGTGTAAGTGATCCCAGCTGCAAAATATACTGGAAATCTCCTATGGCACCAAATGCTAAACCAGCAATAAGGCTAGATTGTGAAGGGCTGCACCGTGCTAATAGGACAGAGGGGCAGTCCTCAGGGCTGAGGTACTTGGGCTTCAAAGTTTGTGTTAGCTGTTAAATCTTCATCTTAAAGGAGCCCTAAGAGACATTAAATTACATTCATATCTTAAATATTTTCTTTGCTACTAGCTAGATGGAGCCAGTTGCATTCACTTTTCCTTTTAACAGCCTGTGTCCTCTCCTGCAATGCTTAAAACACAGACTGCACTGCTCTGCTTTGTATAAAAATAATAACCAAAAACCCCTCCAACTTAAATGTTTGCTCCAAAAATAGTGGATCTCTACAAGCCTAAAGCAGGTGACTAAATGTTCTAGGACATGTGGCGTGGTGACAGTGTAAATCAGATGCTGTAATCACCAATTTGCTTGCCCTCATGGGTATTCAATATAGGCTGAATGTGCCAGCTGTGGGCACGGGTGTCTTGCAGCTCTGATGTGTGGATTTATGGTGCCTTTGTGTTCCCCTGCTCTGCCTGGCTGCCCTCTCGGTACTCTGACACCATTTACCTGTTTAATCTTTGGCTGAAGATAAACCCCAGCAAACATGTCAGAGCTCTGCCAGCTGATCTGTGTGTGTGTGAATTCCTGAGCAGGTGAACCTGGTGATAAAACTGCAAAGCTCAAGAACCTCCTGTTCTTATACCAGGCAGCATCTGCTGATATTTAAGCAGCACCTACCCATCTGCTAAATCCAGGACATAGTACATGAATTTGGGTTTTATGTATGTAAAAGGAGGGAAGCAGAGCCATCAGCAGATGTAACAGCTCATAAAGGTGCTGGTTCCCCTTCTCCAGGCAGGGAAGAGATGTGAACTGTGAGGGTTGAAGGAATGGACATGACAGGCGGTTCCTGTGCCTCTGACCTAGATGGTTTGGAACAACCATTATACCCCTGTCATCTGCGTTATGCTGGGTAATGTAAATTCTTTTGTTCAATCGTATCTACCTTGACTGAGTGCTTCTGGAAGGTGGCCCTGGGTGGGGAGAAGTGAGGCCACAGCAGGACCCAGGTCTATCAGCTGCATCCAAATGCCGGTTAGACTTAATGAACAGCTTTGTAATGAACAGAATTTTATGATAATTAAAAACTGCAAAGGGAGGAAAGTTATGAATGGCATCACAGGTGTTTAGAGCAGACAAGTTAGATACAGATTAATACTTGTGCAGGGCTCTGTATGCCATCCAGCACATACACCTGATGCTTGGCATGAAAGCCATGGTGTTTAAGCATTTCAGTCCTTGCTGCAGCATCAGTCTAACATTTTGAAAATCACGTATTGGAAAATAAGGGACCATCCTCCAAAGTATGAGAATGCATTTCAGATACTGCACTTGAGGATTTTTGAAATTATTCTTGGCTAAGATTTTTTTTAAAAAAAGCAGAAATGAAAATTCTAAGGCTGCCCCTTACCTCAGTAACAAAGATTTTAAAGAACACAATATATTAAAAGAAACTTACAAAAATGGTGAGAAATGACACTGTACAGGTAGAACACCACATAAACAACTACAAAAAGTTGTACTAACTTCGCTGAACTGAGCAAAGAGCTGTTTTGACAAGATAAGAAGCTAAAATAAGTTGTGCAAAGCCTTTTCTTTTAGGCTGCCATATCACTCTGGCATCCTGGAAATGTAAAAATGAGGTAATGTATTAGCTCAACACATGCTGTGACATCAGTTTCCAGTTCCTGCCACCAGTTCCAGCATCCCACACATTTCTCCCTGCCTTCAGATACTTCACTCTTGACAACATTTCCCATAACTGTCAATTTATTACGCAGTTGCCATGGAAATTTGTGCTGAGATACCAGTTTCTGCTTGAAGAGATTGGGGGTTTGCTTTATCCCCCTGCTCTGCCCCACAGGGACCTCCCAAGATGATGCCCTGCCAAAGTCAAGTACTTTGTGAAGGCAAAGCTGCTTGGATAACACAGCATCTCCCTCTGGGAAGCCTCCTTCTGGTCAGCAGTGTAAAGAAAAGCCCTGTTGGTGTCATTCCACCTGGCACATCATGTATGTATATCAGTTGAATGGATTCATAACATCAAAAGTGCTGTTTCTGTGTGGTTTTAGGCAGGACGACAGGTAAGAGGAGATCCCACCACTGGCTTTTGCATCTGTATGCAGTAATAGCAGCGTATCCCCTTCGCTGTGTGTCTGGGTGAGGGCAATGTGCTGGTATCTTACACTCTAATTAAAGTTCAAGTCCCAGAAGAGTTAAGCTGCAAGGTCTGACCCAGTTTTCTCGGAACACTGAAGAGATATTTTGAAGACCTCCTCGCACTGGGCCTGCCATTTGCTTACAGCCATAGGAAATCTGGCTGCTGCTAAACTTTTCCTAGCAGGTATTTACAGTAAGTAAATCATCAGAGGTGAGACACACAGAGGCAGATTTTCTCACAGAGGTACTGTTTATGAGTAGAGATGCTGCAGGTGTGGTCTCTGTGGCACATGAAGCCCAGACTTCCCGGGGCTGGCTCTCCCACCACAGAAGGTTCCAGGAGGCATGCAGGGAAATGAGGTCACAGAGAAAATATCTGCTGGCATGGAGAAAACAAAAGCTGGGACGTGACTCTTGTGGCAAGGTGAGCACTGCCCAGTCACCCACCTGCTCATGATCCCCTGTCCCACACCTGTGCAGTGGCCTGGCTGAGTAAATAGTGAAGCACAGAGGATACTCCAACCCCAAAACTACCTCTCACAACAGCTGAGCTAATTTTGGCTTGAAGGGTTTGCATGAAAGGGCTTCATTTTCTGCCAGTAGCGTTCAACACCCACCTGACATGGGAGGGAACTGTACCTTTCAAACATATCTTTGAAATGGCTAGGAGAGCTGTGATCCATTTAGCACTGCTTCCTTAGGACTCTATGTAATGGCATGAAGATTCCCATAGCTGTGACCTGTTTATCATGAGCCTTGTGACATGAAGTGTGCTTCTGACAGCTCTTGGTGCCATAGGAGCATCTCACCTTTCAAAAAGTTACTTTGGTTGTGAAGACAGACAAGGAAATATGATGCAAGAGCACTCTACAAGTACAAAATTCAAAATGCCCATCACCCCATTGTAAAGGGTATAAGTTGGATCATTTTAAATTTTGTCTGTTGCTGGGATGGTTTGGCAACATGGCAGCTTTTCCAGGCTTGGAATGGCCAGGACATGACTCCATTCCAGGAAAGCTGGGGCTGCTGGAGTGATGCTGCTGAACTCAGTAGTACAAATGAAGGAGGGTTTGCAAAATCCAACTTTTAAAATACATAATCAAAAGAAATGAGATTTGTCATCCCTTCAGGGTCTTAGGTGGCTGCCTTTTCTGTGGTGAATGTCAGCTATCCAGAAATCTGCCTTCTTTCTGCGAGAAACAACTGATTCTTTAACTCTTGCCTTTTCCCTGCTGACATCTGATCATATGGCTTTTATTACAGATCAGCAGCTCTGCCGTGGGTAATAGCATTCACTGTACCCCATGTAGTTTTTTGAGCCAAAGACAATAATTAGAGAGAATACAGAGCATGAATCCTATTTCTCTTGGCCCTGCTATCAAAATTGAGTGACTTTATTTTATTTCACCTTAGTTGTGTTGATTGAAATGTGAAATCATGTTAGTAAGTGGCTCTCTCCTGCCTATTTATTAGGGTTCATTTGTTCATTCAGGCAGGTGATGGCCCATATCTAATGCTGAACACTCCGTTGCTTCATATAAGCTCCTCCTTTGGCAAAAGGATAATTTTTACCTTTGGAAATCATTTTGAGAGACAAAGTAAAGCAGCGCAGTACAATGAAAATCTGATTTAGCTAATTAAATGCTATATATTAATATATTTGTCTGACTGCTGGAGGGCACCATGACTATGACATCTTGACTCTTGCACAGCTTCTGGGACACATTTTTCAAATTGCCAAGTTAATTTTGTGCAGTGCAAAAGGTGCAAAATTCATCTAACACCAGCTGACGTGTGGACATGAGAACTTGCCTGTGCACGTCAGGTTCACTACCAAAGGGGAACAAGCTTATTTATGCCAATGCACAAAGAGCTGTATCGGAGGAGGGAATGGGAGAGGAGGTGAGTGACTTTCTGCCTGGATCCCTTCATCTGAGGAGACCGTAAAAACACTGCAATAGTATATCTGTTAGATAAGCTTCTGTGAGGTCCAGGATGCCCTGAAGACACTGACCCAGGTGTCAGCTCAGTGCTGCAGCATGTTGTGCCACCTGAAATGAGGATAACCACTGACCATGTTGTGTGAGCTAACAGCAAAGCCCACACAGAGGTGCTCTCACATCCCACAGCTGGACATTTGAAGTCAAAGCTTTTTCCAGTGTTCTCAGCTACAGTTGAGAAAGAGCTGTAGTGGAGCTCTGGTGGCTTCCAGAGCTGAGGACACAGAACACTAGAAGTCTAAGCACCCAGAAGGATACTACTGATTTCTGTGTGCTATGGGCTGCAGGGATGTGTGGCTGCAATGAGCAGTGCTGCCAGCCTAAGCAATGGAAGTCCACCAAGAGTACAAATCCAGCTTCTGAGAAACTTCATCTACATGAGCTAGCGATATGTGTTTTGGGAGCCCAACCTGCCCCAGGGCTGCACATCACAACTTCCACCCCAGCATTGCTCTTCTCCATCTGAGTGCAGAGATGGAGTTTCTATGTACATAACCTTTTGGCACCAAATGTCGCCTTGATTACATTAAGCTGAAATTACAGATTCCTTCTAACAATGACTGCACATGCAGGCACTTGTGATGCAGGGCAGCAGGCAGGCGGCTGGTGTACAGAGGCACAGGGCTTCCACCTGCACCAGGGGTACACACCCAGACACTGGAGTCCAGATCCCCACCTGCCCACCAGGGTTGATGTAGTTGCAGCTTTGGCTCACCCTGTGCTACAGCTCTTACTTTTAGAAAGTTATTTTGATTTTTTAGCAACTCTTTCCAAGGTGGGTTGCCTGCATTTCCATGCTAATAACTACTATCAATTGTTTGTGTACTGCTGTATCCCATTTCTAATGCAGGACCCAGTTATATTTATGAAAGCCAGTGTGTCAGAAAGTACTGGCAAATTATACCAAAGAAATCTCAAGATGGTTCCACAAGTCGTTATCATCATATGAGGTCAGGAGGAAACTGGTTTGTTTAGTGACACATTGTTTGATGTAGCAGCTGAGTGACTCACACCAAATTGAAGATTTGTTGCTACACTGAATGCCTAATTGCAAAGATAAGCCGTGCTGTTAGTTCAAAGATAGTGTGTAGGCTGGGACGAGCAGATGCCAAAATTGTGAAGAGAATTACCCAAGTTTAAATTATAAAGTCTGAATTGAAAGCTGTGATTAAATATGGACTGTTCTTCATTAATCACTATTTAGGCTTTTCCCTCTTTGTTTCATTCTTCACTTTGACAGAAGCAACCCTATAGAGAGGACCTGAAGCAGAGCTAAATACCAGTGTCTGATTTGAATCTTGCCTACACAGATACTCTATTTCCACCACTGAATTAACCCCAGTGAAGCTACCCAGCTGCAGAAGTTACCAGAATTTTTGCCTTATCCAGCCTGTCTGAGAGGGGATGACAGCACCCAGACCTCTCTTACTACCTCTGTGCTCTGTGCTTGTCCCAAAGGCATGTATGTGAGCCTTGTGTGAACCACTCCATGTAATTCCTGATGCTTGCTCCATCACCACTTGCCATCTGTCATGCGAACGGGAGCACCCCAGCAGAGGAGCCGGTGTGGGTAGCTGGGTGGCAGCAAGGGGTCTGCAGGGACCTGGAAAAATGGGATGCTGAGGCTGGTGCCAATGGAGTCCCTCTCCCTGGGTGTGCCTGGGGCTGTGCAGGGGAAAAGCTGAGAGGGGCCAGAGCCACTTTTCATCTCCAAACTGTTGGGTTTAAAAGTGCTGGCATTACCTGTTTTCAACTGAGAGCTAAAAGTTTTGTCTCAGTGCCTGGACACTCTTTGGGGGATTAGAAAAGAAGCATCAGAGATGAAGTGCTCTCTGAGTGGAGAATCAACTGTGTATATTTAATATGACAATCTTTGCATCTGGTAAATCCATGAATGCCATAAACCATGTGGGCAGGAAAAGTGTATTTGGTTAAAATTGAAGCTCCTGGCCTTGTCCCCTCAAGTTGAAAGGTGAGCACTAGCTGTAGCCCATCACTGCTGCTACAAGAGCAGCCTCACCTCCCACCATATGTCCTCTGCAAGGGCCACCTCTCCTGGGTCACCTGCACGCACTCCTCCCTTGGTGTCTTCCCTGACTACGCACTTTGGGATCTTGCAACAAGGCCACCCATCACCTTGGCATCATGGTGTCCCCATTTTGTACTGGGGCTGTTCAGCCTTGAGAAAAGAAGACTGAGAGGGGATCTTATTAATGTTTATAAATATTTGAAGTGTGGGACACAGGGGGAAATGGCCAGCCCCTTTTCAGTGGTCTGTGGAGACAGGACAAGGGGCAATGGCTGCAAATTGGAGCACAGGAAGTTCCGCACCAACATGTGGAGGAACTTTTACACAGTGAGGGTGACAGAGCCCTGGGACAGGCTGCCCAGCAGGTAGTGGAGTCTCCTTCTCTGGAGATATTCAAGACCTGTCTGGATGCCTATCTGTGCAATATGTGCTAGGGAACCTGCTTTGGCAGGGGGCTTGGACCCGATGATCTCTTGGGGTCCCTTCCGACCCCGACGATTCTGTGATTCTGTGATTACATGGGACAGCCAGTGGTAGCCCCCAGCATGCTCCGGGTTTGGCTCCTCTCCGGGGCATCAGGTTGAGGTACAGGGATTCCCTGCAGTGAGCTGGCAGGGTGAGGGGCTTCCAGCGCCGCCGGGGAGTCCTGGGCACCAGTAATGGTGGAGATCCTCTCTCCCGCGGGAGGGGATACGACTACATTCTGGAGCTCGCTTCTGGAGCTCCGTTGCTGGGCTTACCAGCAGATGGAGTACTCTCTTACACCAGCGGCAGCTCAGGGTATAGAAGGGAAAAGCGTAATTAATCCCGCCAGAGATCCCTGTGCCCGCTGCCCGCCCTGCAGCACGGCCGCGGGCTGCCGCCCGAGCCCCTCCAGCGCCGCCGCGGGCTGCCGCCAGAGACCCCGCAGCGCTGCCGCCAGAGACCCCGCAGCGCTGCCGCCCGAGCCCCTCCAGCGCCGCCGCAGGCTGCCGCCAGAGACCCCGCAGCGCTGCCGAGGGCTGCTGCCCTCCCGGGCACAGGCGCTCCTTGCGCAAACACGGAGCAGAAATGGCCGTGGCTGACAGGAGCGAAGGTAGAAAGTGTGACGCAATGATGCGGTAACTCCCACGGCTGCGAGCACTGCCGCGTTTGCCAGTGACGCTGCTTGTGCTCCTTATAGGAGCGTAAAGTTCTGTTCGGGGAGGCGGCTCCGCAGGCAGGTGCCTCCGTCACGCCAGTGCCCTTGAGTGACGGCACTGGGATAACCCGACCAGCCGTGGGGAAACGTGCCCGGCGGGGCACTGCTCGCTTGTTTTCCTGCCTGGAAGTCAGCTTGAAAATGCCCTCTGCACTTTCCCCAGCCCAGAGGGGAAAGCCAAGAACAGAAATCATAAATAAAATAAACCCCAAAGCTGCCCACTAAAATGCCACAAATTGAGCTCCACGAAAGGCTGAGGCGTGGGCTTGTGACACTCTTGTTGCGGCTCTCAGTGGCTCATGCCATACACCGGGACAAGGGACAGAGGAGATGCAAAGGGGTCGGTGCTCAGCGTACCTGCACAGCTCTCCTGGCTGTGACCACAGAGCCAGACCTGCACAGGGGGACAACAATGGCCTTCACCTGCGGAGAGCCCACTTAGCACACCCCTGTTGCTTTCAGATCCCAACAGCTGCAATATTTTTATGGAAGTTACAGGAAAAAACCACTATTATTATCCACACAAAGCTGACATCATCTTGCTTTGGGGAAGATTAAATGAGGAATTGAGAGTTTAGGGAAGCGAGGAAGCAAAGCAATAACTGGTTTGATTCAGAAATCGGGGGCGGTGGGTGGGGGTGAGTTACTTGGAAAGCCAAGCTTTTCCTTCTTCTGAGAAGGGGGTACCACTGCATTGGATGAATCATCGATCCCAGGGGAAAAATGTCTGGGTGAAAGCCTCCCCACCACGCCTGTGAAAATGCTCTCTGTGCCCAGTTGTTCCTGTGGAATAACAATGTTGGCTGCGGGGTTTGTTCTCTCTTGCAAATAGATTAGGCTGCTGCCTCTTAAGCTTATTGGAGATATTGCCCTCAGCTCGCAGGATTACCTTATCAGCAGCAGCCAGATGGAGCATATCAGGGCCGTGCCAGTCATTCCATACCTGTTGAGTCTCTGTGGGAGCCAAAAAATTAATTGCTTAGAAATGTGAAATCAAAAGCCTAAAATCATGAAAAAAAACAGATTAAAGGGGAAAAGCGGGGAGGGATGGGAACTTCTTGCCTGATACTGGTATCAGTTTCAGCACATTTTGGAGAATGACTTATGAAGCATCTGATGCAGTTTGCAAATGCAAGAGAGGTGGGGACCTCAGAGAGCAGATATTTTTGGCAAGAAATACCTATTTAGCGGATGCCAGCCATGTTTAATTTGCATACACTTAACTCACAGAGATAACAGCAAATGCAAAAAGCTTTCTGAAAGGATGCTGCATGGTGATGCTGTTGACTTCCCGCTCCTGCTCAGGGCACAACTCCACCCCAAAATACTCCCAGCAGGGCTGGGGTTCCCCAACACATGGCTCAGTGTTCCCAGAGCCGCGAGGAGGAGCTGATGCATCAGCATGAGTCCTCACACCAGGGCAGGCTGGAGCTGTTTCCAAGCTTGTGGACTGTGAAGGAACAACACTTCTCAGCTCCCTGCCCGTGACAGTCTCCAAGTGCCTGAGTCATGAGTGCGAATCAGATCAGATCTCCTGGCTGCCAGGGGGACATGTCCCATGAAATAGCTCAGGAAGCAAACACAGACGTGCTCTCCTGGGTGGGCTCAGCCCTGTTACATCTTCTGCAAATCACTAGTCATGCTTCAGGTGCTTGGAATAATGGCAGCAAATTAGGGAAAAAAATGCATACGAAGATTCACATGGAAAAATGCCATTTTTAGCCTTGCCATCTGGACCTGAGGAGCCCTGTACCTAAGGAATAAGTGAGGGTGCCAGGATGTCACTCTGCTCCCTGCAGCCCTGGGGTCTCATGCAACCACTGTGGCACTGGAGGAGGCAGAGGGCTGTCATCTCATCCTGCCCCACACCTTGCAGCATCCCTCAGGGCGCTCTGCATGCTGCTTAATTTTATACACATAATTTATATGCAGCGCTGCCTGTGAGGCACATGGCTGCGGCTGGGCAGGCACCTCAGCAGTCTTAGTGTGACAGTAGCCACCAATTTGCAACGTGCCCATGGGGTGAGCAGGGCACACTCAGCTGCCCAACCTGCCCTCAGCTGTGGGGAGCATGGGCACTGCACAGCACCAAGCAGTGCCCTAGGCTGCCTGGCAGATATAAGCCTACTGACAGCAACCAAAATTAGGCCCGGAAGATGCAATTAGAGTGTCTGTGCACACGGAGGAGACAAGCTCCCTTCCCTCTGTCTCTGTAGGAACTAGTAGCCCAAAGACCCATATGATGGACTGCTGTGTCTGCTGTGGAGAAATAGGGAAATCTCTTGTCACAACCCAGAGAAGCCCCACTCCAAGCAGTTACTCCTAGAAGCCTCGTTTTTGGAAATGAGTTATCATTTTGATTCCCTGAAACTAACTTTGCATGACTCACACATTTTGCTGTGCCCTATTAAATGACGGCCGTCATTCCACAATCCTTTATTTACGGATACAGAATGAAAATAGCACTGCTAAAAACAGCAGGGACTGAGGAGTGCTCCTATTCAATTTGCACAGCTCACATAATTCCACCTAGTGGTTTTGATATCATTTTTAATTAAAACTGGCAAATCTCTTAGGCCAGCCTGCATTCAAGACCTTTAGCCCCAAATTTGTTAACTCCCTGCCGGAATAATTAGGTTTTAATTCTCAAGCTTTGCCTTTTCTTTTAGTTCTCTCCTATGAAGTGATTCAGGCAACTACCAGAAATTTTTTATTCTCCTTATTTATGCTGTTCAGACTTGCCTGACACTCTGACTCTGGAGCTGACTCTGGCACTCTGCTTCTGTACCGAAGTCCACAGCTGCCATCTCATTGTGTGGACCACTTGTGCTGGGTGAGCTCACTGAAGCCTTAAAGATTGTAACAGTGTTGGGTGCAATTCATCTGGATGTGAGATGGAGAACAGCCAACAGAGCCAGTCTATTTCTATGCAAGTAGAGGACCACTTCCTTAGCATTGTATTTCACGTCCTATTGTAGGTAAAAGCAGGTTTGCTGTCCTCAATGTACCAGTTAAGCCTTGAGGAGCTGGGGACCTGAAAACCAGCTGAAACTGGGTTTTATGTATCTGACACCAAGAGGAAATATTTTTTTACACCTCAGCTGCAGCACTCATACTGAAACGGTGCTGGGAGCCTTGCTGGGCATGGGAATGCTGCTGTCCATACTTCCAAGTTGTCAGATCAGCTCCTGGTGTGTTCTTAAGGGGAGGCTTGTGAGGGGCTTTCTGAACCACTCCCAGTCCCAGGGGACAACACAGGCCGAGGCTGTTCCTGGTGGGCAGTTCAGGGTGGGTCACTCAGCATTGGGCACTTTTCCTGGCATGTTTAGCACTAGGGAAATATGGAGAAATCTGGCTCAAATATTGTTAATAGTGAAGTTTATGTAGGAAAGATCTACATACTGTTTAAAAAAAATTCCCCTGCTGTAGAAGCACCTACACCTGGTAAAATGGGAAGGATTCTTCCTGTCTGACTGGTCTACCCTTCAGCTGGTTACTGAAGGCTCCTGTGGTGCCAGTCAGCAGACATAGGTGACTGTAAGTCTTTGCTACCTGACCTGTCTGCTAGAAGTGTTCTTTCAGCTGGGATGAATCTCTTTCCTGGATTTGCCCATTCCTCTCCACTGCCTTTAAAGAGAGTTATATGTCTTCATTTGGCTGAATACCACCTCAGGCAAGCAGTGGGGCAAAATAAAACTCTTCCCTTTGTAAGAAATGGGGTCTGAGTTCCTCAGTGCCTCTAAGTACAGGATGTACCTGATTTAGGGGCAGAGGCTCTGCTCATTCTGCTGTCATGGTGGTGAGAAGTAGACACCTCAAGGGTAATACAGATTTATGGGCAAAGCCTGGCTCTCTAGGGCTGCAGACAGACAGCAGCCAATGCTGCCGCTGCTGCTCCACCCAAACACAGCCACTATCAGCCCAGCTGAGGTGAGCTAAAACACTTCCCAGGAGATAATTATAAGAATGGAATAACAAAATCAAAAATACAGTTGAGATGCACTACGGCATCTCTGCCACACTCTTCATCCACCACAGGAGAAAGCAATCCTTTACAGAAAAGATGCATCTTAAGAGTGCAGCAAAAGGCCCCATAAACACTGTCCCTGTAAAACAGTCCTCAAAAAGTGCGAGAGAGAGCCCGGGGGTTTTACAGTCGCCCTGTGACTTCAGTCCTTGCGCAGAGCAGTCGCGGGGAAGGGAATACAGGTACATGCACATTTATTTACCAAACATTATTTGTCCAAACGCCGGCAGTAAGATTTTGACTTTCATGAAACAACAGTGACATCCAGCGGCACCGGCGGTGTAGCCGAGGGAAGGCAAAGCCTCGCCGGGCCCGGCTCCCGCGCCCCGGCGCCTCGGAGGAGACTGGCAGGAGGCAGGAGGGAGGCAGCGCCCGCGGCCCGGGGCAGCGCTTCGGGCGGGGTGAGCCTGGAGAAGAGGAAAGAGAAAAAAAGAACAGGGGTTTTTCAGAGCATGGAGTGAGAACACACGCATTTCAGAGGCTCTGTAACTGAGCAGGCAGGGCAAAAAACTCCCTCAGCACGTTTTCTGATAAACAACATCTGCATGTCAATCAAAGTCTGCCTCTGTGTAAACAAACGCACAGTATACATTATTCCCAAGGACTTAATTGCACTTGCTCTAAGACATAATGAAAATTGTCTCCTTTTCTTTTCTTTTCTTTTCTTTTCTTTTCTTTTCTTTTCTTTTCTTTTTTCTTTTCTTTTCTTTTCTTTTCTTTTCTTTTCTTTTCTTTTCTTTTCTTTTCTTTTCTTTTCTTTTCTTTCATACAGATTTATAAACTTCTCAAAATATTTTCCTTTTATTTTCTCTCTAATCTCTTCCAGTTTCCCTCTATTTTCCTACCATTTAGTTTTGTATTGTGTCAGTTAAATTTTCTTTTCTACTTCTGACCACTTCTCTTGAATAAGCTCTCAGAGAGCGTCCATCATTCTGCTGTCATTTTGACTTACTTCCTTATCGTTTTCCATTGATTTTCTTGTAGGACTTAATCCAATTTACAGTCGCTAATCTGGGCAGCTTCTTTTAGTTAGATTTAGATTCCAACTCATTTCCTTTCCATTGACGACTGTCCGACTTTCGCCATTTAAATCATTGTACTCACTCTGTCTCGGCCAGGCTGTTCCCTTCCCGCTGGGGCTCGCTGGCTCTCGCCTGCTGCTGGCTGGGAAGCAGATTGAGGGAATGAATGGTTGGGAGATCAGGTGGCAGGAGGCAGAGCATCCGAGACAGGCACCCTCCCCACCGTGGCTTTCAGTTATTTTGTTGTGGCAATAGCAAGCAGGGGGAATGCAAATCTTTCCTGCGCACCAGCATGCCCAGCAGTCACAGCACAGTGTCCTGCTTGATGAGGGAGTGTGGTGCCAGAGGTGATCGGTTCTGCAAGGTCCCAAGGGACAGACACCAGGTCTGGCTTCCCAAGGACCCACAGACATCAATGGGAGTTGGGCTCTGTCTGCACAGCTCCCCAGGTTTGCTGAGGAAGAGCTGTTCACCACAGGCAGATGTAAAGTTGAATTAACTATCAGTATTAACACTCAGCCAACACTCAGTAATTAAAGCATTCGAATCCCTCCCTCTTAGCCCCTCAACACACAATGCATGCTCTTGTTTCTGCAGTAAAATGGTCAAAATTTGTTGCATTTTAACTGCCACATGTCAGGCATGAATCTACAGTGAGCTGTGAATCCTCTGCTTTCCAGGGTAAACCAAGGAAGTATATGTAGCTCTATGATGTTCTTTGGTTTCTTTCTTTTTCTTCTGTCTTATTTTCTTTTCTTGCCTGATTCACGTGTCCAATTCCTTCTTTGAAATGTAAATGAAAAAGCTATTCCACCAGACGTATATAGAAAATCATAAATTCTCTTACCTCTAATAGCCTAACCACACATTTCAGGGGAAAAAAAATCCCACACTGTAATATGGGCACATTTTTCCTCTCTGAAATGTACTTCTTCACAGTGTTTAATTAAAGATAGAAAAATATTCTTTCTGGTTCTTTTACAATAGATCTGTCTTTCATTTCTTCTGTAGGAATAGTGGTCAAACCCTTAAAAAGAAATTAAATAGTAGCTGTGCTTGTCAGGAAAGGAGGAAAACTGCAGTGTTTTTTGCTGCTTAGATTGAATGACAGCACAAACTTGGCTGCATCCATTAGGAAAAATTATGTGCTCATTCCCTGCCATACACCCATCTTTTGTCCAGTTGCCAACTAGCTTAATCTTTCATCAGCAAATAATTTTCACTTAATGAGAATTTACTTTTAAGTGCCTTCTCCCTCAGGAGCACACGTTGCCTCTTTGTCCAGCATGACTCTTTCTATGCAGATTGTAGCACTTACTGAAGCATGATGAGCCTTATTACAGGTATTGATTTGTCTTGAGCTGCTGTCTAGACAATTATTAGCATTGAACCATCACACACACACACACACACACACACACACACACACACACACACAAGATCTGCCTTCATTTTTCACTGGGTACTTGTTTGACTTGTCAGGGCATAGGCAGGCCTACTCTGTTCAGCTCAGTCCATCCTCTGAAGCTGCACTGCTCCATGACTTGCGAGGACGCAGCAAGCGAAGGCAAGGTGGAAGCTGTAATGGACTGTCACATCTCACAGACTGCATGGGTTTATTTTTAGATCTGTGCATCACACATGATTTGACACACATTTGAGTGATGGGAACTTGCTCTCAGTTGCTCTTTCTCTAGGTGACTTTTTGAAGCAGCTCAGTACTCCTCCCCACAATGCCTGCTCTGGGCAGGAGAGGGATGCCTGAGTGCGCAGGAGGAAATGAGGGAGGCACAAGAGGCAGTGAAGACAGGGAGGGTAGCACCTAGCTACCAACATGGGCAGGATTGAAAGTCAGTCAAAATATCTTCAAGATGCCCTGTAATATTCTTACCTTTACACTGGCCCAGTTCTTGCTACACTCCTTGCACTTGCTTAACTTTTAGTAAACTTGGTGTCTTGGAGCCCAAATTTTGATTCTAGTCACGCACAAAACCACTTGAAGGAAGTTGCACAAGCAACATCGCCACATCGATACTTGCATGAATGTGTAAACACTTGCTTCTGAACCTTGTGTCCCTTCTGAAGACAACTCTGCTGTGAGGCCCGGAGTACTACTGCTGCCTGCAGGCCTACTCAGATCTTTCCAAGTATCAACTTGCGAGAACAAAAGGGATTAATTTCCTTCAAAGAATTTATCTGAAAAAGATTAATCCTGTTTCTTTACTGTCTCCAATATTATGTTTCGGCTGGTTTTCATGTGCTTGGAGATCTTTACTGAAGTGCTGTTATATCTGTACCATATATATGTCTTCATTATTTTAAGGGCAATTGCTTCATTTTCAGGGTCTCCATTTGGCTTATTCTTTTAAAGGGGAGAAATAAGCATTGCAATCATTATGTTGTCTGGCAAAAGATGAAGCAATCACAGAATCACAGGGTTGGAAGGGACCTCAAAAGATCATCTAGTCCAACACCCCTTGCCAGAGCAATTTTAAAATCATGAAGCTGAAAGGTTCTCTTTAACAAGGTGTGTTAAAGCAACAATAAAGTTAACACTTTAATCCCTGATCACTTCTTCTGGGCTTCTGGTCCCAGCCTGCATGGGACCATAAATGAATGGAAAGCAAATTAGGCTGGGACCTGGGCCCTGGCCATCTGCCTCAGGCCCCAGCCATCCTCTGTGGGCTACGTGGCTCATGGGTTCCTGTACAGGGGATCACACTCAAAAGAAAAGTCATTTCATCAGCGCATCCCTTTCTCTGGTGGGTTCTATGCTCTCCTGAGATGTGGGAGAGAGTTCAGTCCCTTCCAAGCTGAGCAGGTGTTGCCCTGGAGAAGTGCCCCAACTAGTGCACAACCCTCACAACAGGTCCAAGGAAACTAAATCCAGCAGGGTTATGGTACTGGATAATATCCACTCTGGATATTTGTGGTAGTGGAAGAGATGATCTCCCCACTGCAATGACCTGGAGGACCCCAGCAGTCCCTCAGATCTGCCCAACCAGTTGGTGCAGGCAGCGAAGTTCCCATGAGGGGCAGGCTGGGTCTCTACCTACTGCTTCTTTTTCCATGGGTATGCAGAAGTGAGGCAGTCAGCAATCCCATCTCCAGAATTCTGGGGATGCAGCACTCAAATTAAATTCCTAAAGTAAAGGCTATCTCTCGCACTTGCCCTAGAAACACTGAGCTGCCAGATATGGCTCCCCTTCTCTGCCATGATCCATTTATCGAGTTATAACACAAGGCACAGTTAATCATCGTGCTGCATCTGCAATCAATTTAACATTAGCAACTTTTCTTGGTTTGTTTCCTGTCAGTAAAACTATCGCACGGTCTGAAAGTAAGTGCAGATTGAGAAATAATTGAAGAGATTTGTAGTTCAAGTCAGGCAATCTCCTTAAGGATTTGGGGCTGTTCAGCAGGTAGCTGTTGTCAGTCACCACCAGGCCCTGATCCCACCAGCTCTTCCACACACGCACACAGTCAGCAGCTAACATTTTCAGAAATGACTAGTAAACATTGAAGTTTAATGTGAAGGAATTGCTACCTGCCTGGACACACCTATTCTGTGCCTGATGTCAGCCCTTGAAAATGCAAACTCAGCAGTAGGCCGCTCGCCACTTGGTAAACACAGGGCAAGGTGTGTATGGCTTTTTCATGTATTTCACATATAAATATTTAGTTCCTTGCATTTCACAGACTATATGCAAAATAAGGTAATAGGAACATAAGTAAATCTAAGATGCAGCTGAAGCAAAAGTAGGTATCTGGGTGAATAAAGGAGGTCTTTTCAAAGAAGTCAATTTAACATTTGCATCCATGCTCCCTTAAAAACTTTACCTTGAAGGGAAATTATCTGGAGAAGGACTATCCTATATTGGCATAGAAATAGAGAGAGTGATTTTATGGCACTGGAAATCATGGAGGCTCTTCCCGGTGAACTCGATGGGAGGAAAGCTGGTGTTTCACGGCTCTCGCCTCAGAGCGGCTCATGCAGGCATGCAGCTCTGTTACCATAGCATCAGGGCTCCTCTTGCAGCATATTTCCCATCAAGTGCTGGTTGAGATGTTTTTTTCTTAAATCCAAGAATCCAAAGCAAGTGACATGTTAAAGAAAAGACTTTAAAAGAAAAGATATTGAATCTGCAAGTTTCCCTTTGATTTTTCTATCTCCAAGATGTTGGAATTGATAAAATTGTTCCATCAATTTATTATTGATGGAAGATGATAGATAATTATACTATAAACTCCATTAGCTGGAATGGAAATTTGCCAAGAACTATGGAATGTGGATGGGAGAATAAATGTATGTCCTCTGTCTTAGCATTGAAGTCTGGATTTCATTTCTTGTCATTCTGTGTATTATACATGCTACATAAACAGATTGATAGTCAGAGAAAATCCCTGTCTGGGCTTGGTTCAGGACCAAATTAAACAGATAAAAACTGAAGGAATTGCAGGATGGCAGTAATGCCTCCTCGTATTTTCGGTCCATAGCCTGGATTTAAGACCTTCAGGTATTTTTCTGGTTTACATAAATAAGGAACCTCATCACTGAGTTATGGTTAATGATGGTGTTCTCTTAACCCAGCTGTCATAAATAAGATAACTTTAGCCCCATGGTCACAATTTGTAAGTATGGAGAGATTTTTAACAGTGCTCAATTTTTGTCCTGGATGTGTTTTGTCATTTACAAATATCTAAAATAAATTCTTTTTTATCTCCGTCAAAGTGCTCTTGACTCAACCTATACATCTTTATTGGCTTCTCTGCTCTACTAAAACAGTATGCTCTCATTAACCGACAGGAAGGCCTACCCACCCTGTCTGCCTATAAATCTAGTACCTTATAATCAAAGAAGGAAGCTTTGTGTTGTAGAAGGCAGCTTATAAAGTGGCTTTTACCAAGCTGAGCCACTTATTTGTAAGCCTCTCTATTAGGGAGCTACAGATAAGCCATTCCTGAACTGAGCAATGTCTGCGGGTGAGAGACCAGTCTGCTCCCAGTGACAGCGATGCAGATTTGGAGCAACCTCCCTGAAGTCGATAGCTGGATGTGTAAAAGCTGCAAAGCCCTCCAGGCACACACACCCTTTGTCCACCCCAAAGTGCAGGCACTTCTTCTCTAAAGCTTCTTGTTTCAGTTGAGTGAAGTATTTCATTCCAAGGAGACAGGAACACCACTTTGTTTTTCAGCACCCTTTTAATCTTGCAGCAGGATTAAAATGCTTTTCGGTTTAATGCTAATCATATTCCCTCTGATTTTAGAGTGGCCTGGAGTTCCTCTGAATTGTTCATGTGGCATGACGACGGTGCTTCTGAGAGGATTAGAGAATTGTACATGTCATTTAAGGTCAAAAAGGCCTCCTGTTCATTTTCAAAATACCAAAACTTATTTTCCTAAAAATACAGTTTCCCTGCAAACACAACCATATGTAAAATGCCGAAAATTAGGATATCTTTTGTCCACTTCAGATGCCAGTCTGGTAAGGGGAGCATCCAGTGTGTGATCAGCAGTGATTTCTCTGTGCTCAGGATGTCCTGAGGTACCCCAAGCCTTTGGTTTGTGAGTACAAATCCTCTGGTCTCACACCAGCAGGGCATTCCCCAGGTATATAGGTGGTTTCTTCCTAGACTTCTTTTGCCAGAGAGAAAAGAAGCAGCAGTCTCTTTTTGGGAGAGTGGTGTTTCTTTGTAGTATTACTATTTCCTTTGCCTTGTTTACCCCCCTCAGGCAAGGCCACCAGGAAGCTTGGGTTCAGGATCACACAAAGATGGATTAAAATCTCCTTAAGGGTCAAAACATCTGTCTGCAGATCCACTGTGCATTTTGAAAAGACCTATATTGCTTACATAGCCTGCTAAGTTCTCAGACACAGTGATAAAAGTCAGAGAGACTAAAATGCCTTGGGGATTTAAATTATTCTCTTATACATTAGCCATTGCCACTTTTCCAGTTGATAAATTTATCAAAGTTTTAGAATATCTCCTCCTAACCCTCTGTTAAATTTAAGTGCACATTTTTAGTTCATGTAAGAGCATGATGCAAGGTATTTGACGGTTTGGGGTCTTTCTCAGTAGAACTGATTGGCAGCCTGAGGCAAAAATAACTTATTATAGTGGGGAATATATAGAATAGATTATTTTCTATTGCATTCAAATTATTTTGGGGAGGGAATTTTCCATGCTAGCTTCAACTTCTCCCTTTTCTCCTGCCGCCTCTCATCTCTCCCACGCATACTTAGGTTGTTCCTGCTGATATTTCTACTGCTTCTTTATCTATATGTATATTTTCAAGCCTTTGAGTGTTTGAATTTATTGTAAGAGCAGAGCACTAAGTAGTGGAAATGATCTTACCCATCTCAGTGGTATCTGAAGACATCTCCATCTTCAAATAGTTATTCTTCTTAGGCATATTAGATTTATTTTAAAACATTTCATTGTTACTTGATTTGCAAGCAGTCATTTAACATTCAAATCTTGTCTATGGGATTACATTCTTGATAAGATCAGCTAAAAAAAACTTGACTTGGGATAGAGAAGTATAGAGAAGGTGAAACATTGGTGACTGTTTCTCACGTGCAGCAACTAAAGGGCATTAAATGACATTTCCAGCAAGCCTCAGAAAATGAACCAATTTGACACAGAATGCATAATTAATCTGTGGAACTCAGTTTCTGCCACAAATTGCCAAATGCAGATGCCCATGGAATGCTGGGCAATGGAGATATGGTAATAAGCTAACCTCAGCTTCTGTCTAGCTCAGCCTGCTGGGTCTTAGACTCTCAGGTTCTTGTTGTGATTCTTACTCTGCATCTAGAAAATGTAGATATTCAGAATATTAGATAACAACTGCGTCCATGCTAACTCGTGGATGCAGTGGGAATTCTTGCTGTGTACACTGAAGGCATAACTCCCTGTCCCTGCCAGCAGGACTCCTATGGTTCAGGATGACTTCCCAGCCCTCGCCTCATGGCCCATTCAGCGTGTGGAACAGATGCACCGCTTTGCTTTTTAGCCCTCAAGGAGACTGATTGCATTCAGATGGTAGATGGCTTTTGGAAAATAAGAAAACAGAATTTGAACAGACATGACCAGCCGTGGTGCACCGACACTTTGGCAGGGCAAAATGTTCCCTTTCTGTGACAGTCCTTCATTGTCCTCTCAGGTAAATACATTGCCTGCCAAGGAGATCTACTGTTTGCATATACACAGAAATGTGCAAACCTTCAGCAGTGCATTTCAGGGAAGGCAAGAGGAATGAGGCCGCTTGGACTCAAATAGTCTAATCACGGTCAGGCTTCAGCTCTGTGCCTTTTTCTCTCCCTTTAAAGGAGAAAGAATACATCTGTATTGCTTGGGAAGTTGTGCCTAAAAGCTGCTGGCAACGAGCTTTTTGTATTAACCACTGCCACGAGTAAGCCAAAACCTTGGCAAGGGGAGTGTGGGGCAGCCCTGGGATGTGCCCCAGCACAGAAGCCCAGCTCGGGGTGCTCCTCCTGGGGCTCTCTTCTCCAGTGCTCTGGGGGCAGCGGTGTGGTTCCTGATGCCACCGGAAGGCACTTTTGGGAAGAACTGGAATACATTAAATAACCACTGCCTATTCTTGGTGGTTATGAATGACACCTCATGGCTCTGCGGTGGTTTACATAACCTATGCCTTGTTTTTCCCCAGTAAACTGTGCACCTCTGGATTAGCTAAACTGAGGAGCTGGCCTGAACTCCATGGCCATGAACTCCATGATCCTGACCTGAACTCCACAGTCAAGCTGTGTCAGCAAAGATACCTGGCATTTTCTGTAAAACAAAGGAAATTATGTTGCTTTGTGGCCTGTTTTAAGAGAAAGAGAAACTTGATCTAACTCTTCAGGTCCTTGTGCCTTAATGATTTAGAAATATCAGCCTTTTCAGATGGGCCTCTCTTTCTCCAGGGTCAGAGTGTGCTGTGATCCTCCCTCCTAATTACAACAGAGGTTTATTAAAAAAAAAAAAAAAGCTCTTGATGGCTTTTTGTATGTCTGGTGTCAGGCTTACTTGTGCATGTGTTATTTGCAAGGTTGGGAGAGCATTTGACAGCTCACAGGATGAAGCACCTCTGTCACTCTATGGCTGCCCATGTAGTCAATACCCATTTGCACAGACAACGGGCAGGGTCCCCTCTTGTAGAAAAGAAGGTCAGACAAATGTGATGTCAAACCTTCACAGCATTTCCCCAACTCTTCAGCCTTTAGGACTCCCTGACGATCAGTATGTGTCTGTTTGGTGTGACACTGAGGCAGATATGATCCTACTTTATGGCCACCTTAACTCTGTTTTTCTAGGATGACACAGTATTTCAAACTCATGCAGCTTCACATGGCAGCACTTCGGCTCCTTTACTACTGGTTGTTCGAGTTTTTTGTTTCCTCCATCTCTGAAGCTCAACAGATCAGCTCCATTTAATTTGAAATAAAGACAATGGATCTCAGCACTGAAAATTTCCACTCTTCAAGAGGAGAAGAAGGAGTCAATAAGCAGCTGCCATGTGCACAAGCCTTCTGTGAGGGCTTTTCTCTGACTCAGCAGGGGAAATGAGACTCGGGCAGACTGTGTAATCAGTGATTCTCTCCAGCTCCTCAAACAGGGCAAATAGACTTAAACATCCAAATTAAAAACTGCAGCTGAATGGGCCATGAAATACAGTATCTACAAAACTAGCCTTCTTTGAAAGGGGCTCTTCACTTTGCAGAGAATGCTCCTGTGTATAAGCAGCCATGGGGAGAAAAAGAAGAAAATAGAAGACAGCTGTGCAAAATAAATATTACTCTGCTCCTGGTTTAACCAAAAAATATCTCTAAGCTCATCAGGGATTGTAATAGAGGGGTATTATTTTTTGTAAATGACAATGTCCAAAGTCCAATGTACAGGTTTGTGAGTTCAATAGAAATGGTCCCTGTTGTAATGGTATGCTTTGTATTCTAGTCACGATGCATCAGCAGTTTATTCTGGAGTTCATTCTGAGGAGGTAATGACTAGGAAAATGACAAAGAAAACTGTTACTGACCATTAGTGAGCAATCACTCTGTCATATTACCAAGATAATTTAGATAAATGTGGGGTTTAGCTGTCTCCAAGGAAGACGGGATGCTGATATCTTAGATAGTGCTGCTTTTTAAAGCTTTTCCATTTGATGAATATATATTTTTGCCTCAAAGACACAGGCTAGTTCCCCATATCTTCCTGATGGAAATAGTAATAGCTCATTTCAGTGCTGTCATTTTTGCTCAGTTGTGTAGAGCATGAAGCTACATAGTTTTGCTGCAAATATGGAAAGCTCTGTTTGGAAACACAAGGTATTTAATAAATGAATGTAGAGCATACCATGTTTTTCTTCAATTGGCTTCCATTATTTTAGCAGCTGCTAATTATGCAGTGTTGATATTTAGAGAAAGAGTAACAGATTTATCTGTTCCATCTGGATAATCAGGCTTTTAGATCATGTCCTTCTAACAACATTGAACTTAACTCTTCCTGTTTCTTTTTTCCTCCTGTGGCTATATCAGGTGAAATTAGAAGGTGTGGAATTTCAGTTGAGATAACAATTTTGTTCCAGTTTTTAGAAGTTGTTTCACTGCATTCATCACTGGCTTGAGACAGCTCATGAATCTGCATTGGATCAGCATGGTGTGAGAGCCAAAGACTTTCAAGATCCATTGGCTATTACCACATTTATGTATCCTGTGTAATACAGACTTTTCCATATTGTACATTAAATACCACATCCTTCTCAAAAAGTATACAATTTTGCAGCTGTCAGATGATTGTCCAGATCATTGATGATTGTATCAGTACACTGATGATACAAAGCTGGGAGGAGTGGCTGACACACAGGAGCACTGCGCTGCCATCCAGAGAGACCTGGACAGGCTGGAGAGCTGGGCAGGGAGAAACCAGATGAGGTTTAATAAAAGCAAGTGTAAAGTCTTGCACCTGGGAAGGAATAACAGTCTGTATCAGTACAGGCTGGGGGATGACCTGCTGGAGAAGAGCTCTGCAGAGGACCTGGGGTTCCTGGTGGATGACAGGTTGGCCATGAGCCAGCAGTGTGCCCTGGTGGCTAAGAGAGCCAATGGGATCCTGGGGTGCATCAAAAGGAGTGTGGCCAGCAGGTCTAAGGAGGTGATCCTCCCCCTCTACTCTGCCCTGGTCAGGCCCCACCTGGAGTATTGTGTCCAGTTCTGGGCTCCCTGGTATAAAAAAGACAGGGATCTCCTGGAGAGAGTCCAGAGGAGGCTACGAAGATGATTAAGGGCCTGGAACATCTCCCCTGTGAGGAAAGCTGAGTGAGCTGGGACTGTTCAGCCTGGAGAAAAGAAGACTGAGGGGGGACCTAATTAATGTTTATAAATATCTTAAGTATGGGATGCAGGGGGAATTGGCCAACCCCTTTTCAGTGGTCTGTGGAGACAGGACAAGGGGCAATGGCTGCAAGTTGGAGCACAGGAAGTTCCGCACCAACATGCGGAAGAACTTTTACACAGTGAGGGTGACAGAGCCCTGGGACAGGCTGCCCAGGGAGGTGGTGGAGTCTCCTTCTCTGGAGATATTCAAGACCTGTCTGGATGCCTACCTGTGCAATATGTCCTAGGGAACCTGCTTTGGCAGGGGGGTTGGACCCAATGATCTCTCGAGGTCCCTTCCAACCCCTACAATTCTGTGATTCTATGATTCTATGATCTAAAACCAAATATTCAGGTGCAGGGTACCCAGAGAAGCAACGTTTGCCCGTTCTGCTGACGGTTAAGCTATAAACACACACGGCAGTCCTGCACGGCATGTGGAAGTGCTGTAAAGCCACTTCTGTAAAGAGCTCTGTTACCGTTGGACCCGTAATCTCCATATGACCATAGACAGCCCTAAAATGGATGTACATATACACATCTTGCTTGGCAGGAACTACACAGCTCTTGTTCCGCAACCTGAGCTTTCATCTTTAAATTGACTCTAAATTCTTGAGCATTGCCAAAGTGCTGAGATCTACCTGGAATGAAAAACATCCTGAGTCGGGACCAGAGAGGTGCAAATCACCCTGATTCACCTCCAAGGCTGTTAACTCTCCTGGCACAAGTGACAATTTGTATCTTCAACTTCAGTAATCTTAACGGGGGTTCAAACTAAGCAAAAGGAGAGATATTACAGCCTCAGGAATGGCACTAGACCCTGTTACTCCTGAATTTGTGGTCTGTTTTTGTAGTATGTGATGATTTTGCCTCAATTTAAGTGGCATATAAGTTGAACATTAGAAGGCCAAAATCAAGTGAATGGGTGGGATGTGGGGGAGCTCAAAGAACAAAACTGGTACAGGGGGCTTGAGCCGGCTGGTATTTACTCTGTTGGATGCAGGGGAAGCTTCCAGAAGCTTCCTGCAGAAGCCACCCCTGCAGTCCTCCTTCCTCCACCAGAACCTTGCCATGCAAAACCACAACAGATGGGCAGGCTGGAGATGCAGGCTACCGTGTCTTGGACTTTGATGGAATAGAAATGGTACCTGGACAGTGCGTACAAATAAATTTGGAGTGTAGAATAAACTGCCATAGGCTTTATGTGGGGCTGAGATTTTGTGGAGCCTCACCACTTTGTGAGAATAACTGGCAGCCCTGACTGCAGCCCACATACACGTGCTCCCCTGGAGCAGGGTGCCTTTGCTTTCAAAAAACTACTTACTTACTTAGCAGAGCTAAGTCATGATTTCTCATTCCTTGGTGTCAGCATTGCTAAATGAGAGCAGATACAACCATTCCATCTAAACATATAATCAGCAAAATAGCAAACTCATTTTGGGCATAAGTAATTCCTCACTGCTGCAATCCCCCTGCCTCAGGGGGAGGCAGTCCCTCTGCCTGCAGGAAAAATTAATTAATAAAGGCTAATGTATCATTGTATTGTTGTATCATTGATGTAGTTCACTTGAATGGTTTACTCTGTTGATTTACTTTACTCAGGCCAGAGTATTCTGGTTTTTTCATCCTGCTTTTTAACACAGCAGAAGTCATATTGAACACACAATGCCACAGCTATTTCCATAGCAACAGGCTCTTCTAAATCTTGATTAGGATTTCTTGGCAGTGCTATTTTCTCAATAGAAGGAGAAAGCTTTAGTCAAACACAAACCTTTAAAGAAAACATATACAAAGAAAACAACTGGGAAAGGATGATAATTGATTTTTATGGAAAAGCTCTGCAGAATTTAGGAGGATGTGTTTCTGTAGGGTTTTTGAACCCACAACTGTGAGATAAGATATATGCTAAATGTATCACATGGTATGTGGTGCCAAAAGATGAGTGAAAAATTAGCCTTGGGAGAATACTTTCTTCTTCATATCTAAACAACACATTTTTTCCCCCAAAAGGCATGTTGCAACACCTCCTTTCTTTCTTTACCACAGATGTTTCTCAATTTGCAGGTCCCTCTTTCATGCCAGGTGTGTTTTCACTAAGGCTGCCTGGCCTTAAACCAGAGACCAAAGGGAGATTATATGCTTCTGCAGTCACTTAGCAGGTACTCAATTTTGTTGGGTTTCTTTTTTCCCCCCTAGTACATCTCTACTACACTGAACTTTTCATTTGTTTAATTCACTGAAAGTGCAGTTCCCGGAGGGGAAAGGGGAAGGATATATACTTGTTATGCAGTCAAAAAACTCAGATGCTGATGAACTGGTGTAATCTCTCTAATACTATGTAAAGGTTTCAGGAGCTTTCTGATTAATCTGGATCAGTCCTAAGAAATAACAGAAGAATAACGAAGCCCTGAAGTACTTTCTGCAAACAGTAGCATAAAGGCCACCAATGATTTAATTTGGTTACTTTATATGAGCAAAAGTTTCTTCTTTATCCTAGCTGGTAAATCAATATCAGTACGGTGGTTGCCCAGCATCCAATCAGCTCTGTTCAGTCACGGTGCTGGGTCAGTTATGAAATATCGGTTTTAATGCCTTTGCCAGGATGAACAGTGCAGATTTAATCACCTATTTTTTTTATCTGATCACAGGTGAAAATGTACAAGTCCACCACAGATGGACAAAACATATAGAAATGTATAGAACCATATCTCCCAGATAGACCCTAGCAGGACAGCAGCTACCGCAGGCTCCATTACTGCACTGCAAGACATTTGTCACTTTGCCACATTTTCAATTCTCTCCTTCTGTTTGTATCGAAATAATTATTCTAAAATGGGGGAAAATGTATTTATTGTCTGATGCTTTTTCTCACAAGAGTGGCTATAGCAGCCCAGGACTTCTCCCTGAGCAGTACCCAGCAGCTAGAGAGCTCCAAAACCACAGGGAAAACTTCGAATGAGGCATCCTGGCTACAGCCTCTGAAAAACTTGCACCTCAGACACTTCTTGAGACAGAAATAATAACTTTATATTTAGTATTTGTCAGTGGATTTTTCTTCCTGGAATTTGTCTCCTTGATTCTATAGAAGCCACAACAATTCTGTTGCACAGTTTTAGTGTACATCATTGGAAGAAGCAACCTCATTTGATTGGCTTTGAGCCTATGATGTTTTATATCTGAAGTCCATCTCTTCTTTCCTCACTGTTATGTTCACCGTGTCCAGGCCACTCATGCTTTTACAGACTACTCCTTTCATTTGATCCTACTCCAAGCAAAAGCACCTCAGTGTATTTAATCTGTGTTTAAATGGAAGCTGTGCTGTACCAAGAACCATCCCGGTACCTTTCTCTGAACTTTCTCCAGATCCAGTATGTCCCCTGTGGGCTGGACTCTGAGGACCAGAACTACATAAATGAGTGAAGACACAAATGTCTCCTGTATTTATACAGAGGAACAACCATCTTCTCTGATCTGTTCTCTGTTACTTTCCTAATAACTCCTCATGCTTGGTGCATTTCTTTCACTGCCATCAAACTTTGAGCTGGCAGTTTTAATGGGATACTTAGAGCCCAAGTTTTTGCCTGAGTCAGTTCAAACTTTTTTCATTGTGCTTGCATTTATCTAGATCCAACTTCATTCCCTACTTTTTGCCCCGTATCTCAGTACTTCCAGGGTTCTTCTGCTGCTCTTAACAATCAGCTCTTGTCTTTTTCTCCCTGAATAACTTTGTGTCATCAGCAGACCATGTTACCTTGCTGCTCAATCATCTACTCAGATCCCACCAATAACCACCTCTGTTTTTAAAACTGACCATTTATTCTTACCGTCTTTTTCCTGTATTTTAACCAATTAATTTATCCAGGCTGGGACCGTCTCCCTTCGTCCTCAACCACTTGACAAGGCCCCTCATAAGTGAACTTCTCAAATAACTTTTGTACATCTAAATACAGGACATCATGTATGTTGAGGTCTAGATCTGTTGATGCTGGCTGGAAATCATCTGGTCTCAGCAAGTTGTTGCAGTTTGGTTTGTCCATATTTGCTCTTACAGACACTTCATGATGGTTTTTTTCCACCTATGTTTGATACTAGATGTCTCTAGTACAGCCTGATTGTTCCTAACCAGCACATGGAATGCAGGCTGTACAGGGCATGTGCTGTACAGGAGGACTGATGGTAAAACTCCTTTGACCAGGGTAGAAAAATGTCCAACAATGTGGTGAGTCTGATGTTACCCCACACAAACAGTTAGACACAACATTGGTGGGATGGGAAAAACATGCAAAAGCTCTGTGCTGCCAAAGGGAAGGTCGGCAGTGCCTTGCTCAGAGTGTGACAGTGGTGGTCTCCTGGCTCCTGCTGAGACCCACCAGGCTGAACTCTACCAGCTGCTGGGACACCATCATGTACACCTCATAGACCTCAAGTCTGTGTGTCTTACTCCTGGTTTGGAGTCCTGTTACACAGTCTTGTTGCCCATCATGCCTTTGACACCCCCAGGTGTCAGCCTCTCTGATCCTTCTCGAGCAGTACTACAAGAGGGTGCTGGCCCTCCATCTTTATTGCTCACTGTTCTTCTTCAGTGCTGCACATCAGAGCAGGAGCTGTACGATAAGAACAGCCCCACTGAAGGCAAACCACAGGATCCTGTCCATCCCCTAGCTGGAAACAAGCTCCCCCTGACTTCACTAGTGCTCACAGTGCATCCCCCTGCAGCCACCTGTACAGCCTTTGCACGTGCCTGTCTCCTGCACAGCTGCACACCACTGAACCGCAGGGATGTTTTAATAAGGGAGGAGGAAAGACACAGGCTGGAACGCTGAAGCTGCCACTCAAATTGCCTTCTGAGATGTTCTGTCTCCTTGAATGGTGATGCTTTTGCACAGCCTAGGGAGATATTTAAATTGCTGTTTCTCACAATACCATCGTTCGGGTTGTGGATACCTGATAGTGTGAGAGGAGGCACACTGTGCCGCTGATGGAGGCATGTGGGCTGTCTGCCTGCGGCTGGGGAGAAGCATGACCTGGTCTGGCAAGACAAAAGCTAGAGTCTTCATTTTCATCTATTTTTAATGATGAAAACTATTCCATGTTATACCTAGGAAGTGACACTACAGTATTATTTTAATTTTCTGTCAACACACCTTCCCCCCCCCCCCAAAATCTTAATTTTCCAAAAACATGAAGGAAAAAAAATCAACTTTGTGTCATCATTTTCTGATGCTCTGTAATCAGCTGCCTGAGGCCACCATCCCTGGCCAGCCATTTCTTGAGCAGGAATTTCATTATATCATAGCAAGTGGTTATATGCTTGGGTTAGTCTATTTGGGGATAGAAATCCACGCAAGATAGATGAAGTAGAAGGATCTGTGAGAAGTAAATGAGTTCCCATTCTTCCTGGATCACCCATAAGATAAGGTCACAGCAAGACAAAATAGGGTCACTTTCAGATAAAATGTATGTAATAATATCAGCAAAGGGTTTCTTTGATTAAAGGTAACTTCTAGAGGAATTAAGTGATGTTATGAAAGTGATTTCCAAATATAGTTGCAAGATAACCTTTACTGCATTGCCTTTATGGTTATCAATTAAAATACAGATCCCCATGAAATTTAATCTGTCAGTTATAATAGCTTTGTAAATCTTAATGTTCTTCCAAGTGTAGTTGAAGAGGTAAATTCATGGCACAAAAAGAGGACATATTCTTTCCTTCAAGGAAGTATCTGGGACTCACAGACATACCAAGTATAAATAAATATAAGTTTTTACAGGTAGTACATGCACACATGCATTAAGGTTAAAGTAAATTATTAAAACCCTTTTATTTCTTTTTAAATGTGCTGCTTCCCTGGTGCTCTACACTGAACTAGGTAATCAACTTCTTTATTTGGGGGAATATGGCTTCAACACAGGTCATATTTTTCTTCAGCCACCACCAATAGAAATGAAATAGTTTAGAATATACTGGATGGATTTAGCATAAACATGGATTCCTGATGTCTAGTCCACTGGAAACAAGACAGAGAAATCAATAAGGAAATGGATGTCATTCTTTGCTTAGATTTATCCTCAGACAGCAGAGTGCTGAGCAAGCCAGGCAAGCCAAGCAATCATATTTGCTGTACTGCTCAGGGCCTGGCATGGTTTTGATGGTTTCGGTCTCCTTGTGCCTACCCAAGGCATTTCAACCCTTAGGGGCTAAGCCTAGCCCTAGGCATCCCAGATCTGACTAGCCTGCGTCTAACCTCATCAGAGATGATTTCATCCACCGCATTCACTAACAGGAGGGCAAGGTGACATGGTGGTATTCTCCTCTGCTGACTTCAAGTCTCCCTGTCTCACACTGCTCCAGGGAATTAGCTTGGGAAAATTGATGGTAACAACAGGTAATCCTAAAGAGGACCTCACTGGCAAAACTTCAGGAAAATTCAGCATACTACAGAAAATATGCTTGGTGAGACAGACACAGTGCAGCATACCTAGTGGTATTGCTTTGCTCTCCTTTTATCATTGCAATACTGTAACATGAATAGGACCACATATCTTTATGCTTAGTGATCCCATGCATTTAACTAAACTTGCCTTCAAAATGCTGGTGGGGACATTCACTGTCTAAGCATTTCCTCTTGGATATGCCACAGCCTTGATTAAAGCAATATATATTATTTGAGCAGAATGAAACATGTAGGTTTGGTGAGCTGCTGAACATCATAGCCATAAATTGCATGTGAACATTTCTCCAGAATAATGCAGATACCTCAGGTAAATGCTGAAACTCTTATTACAGAACCTTTTATACTAATGCAGCTTTAGCAGTTCTGTTGCCAAGTTTTCTTCCCTCGAATCCCCTCAGCCTGCTGTGACACGTACAAACCCAGAAGTCTGACCCTCCACAAATGCCAAGCAAATATAAAACAATTGCAGTGCCTTCTACAAACATGTCAGTCACTCATCTCTCAGCACATCAGTCACTCACCTCCCAAGGCTGCAGGTTTTTGATTTGAGCCATTGAAGCCTTTCTCACTTCTTGTTCTCTGCGTTGTCAGGCTCAAGATTGTGCCAAGCCCTGAGTGACCATGCTGCTGCTTGCTATCCACCTCCAAAAATCAGCTGCATCACTTCCAAAGGGAAAAGATTATTTGACTTCAGCACAATTATGCTGTTTCCCTCAGCAGGTGTCCTGGTGCAGCTCAACCAACATACCTTCACTTGGCAATAGTGAACTCAGCGGCTGAATTTTTTTTACATTTTGCCTGCTAACTTCAGACGCCAGGTCCTTCCCTTGGGTGTCTGGTTTTCAGAGTATTCACCCCCTCAGAAGAACTTGCTTTCTGCAAAGCAAAATCTCAGAAAATTATGTCCAGCCTCTGCTTTCATAGGATACCCCAGTTCAGCAAACTGTTCACACCAAAATCTTTTTTAGTCCTGAAGCCAGTACCCTTCAGTCTGGTGGAAATGTAAAGAGTCAGTATCACATGTTTTGGATTTGTGTCCTGTTTTATTCTATCTGTTCAGCATCTTGTTTGACTCTTGGATCCTGATCTCTCAGGTGACATTGATTACTCTGCATCCAGCAATTTAGTATCAATCTTTCTGACATTCTGGGGTCTCCATAGATAGACATCTCAGTGGTTTCATTTATTAGACTGACATTTTGTTCTGTTATTTAAAAAAAAAAAAAGTACAGTTGATTGCTAGGATTCATCAGAATAGTTATTTCTGATTCAGTCATTGACTATTTGGAACATAAATATGGTTGCTTTATGTTGGAACAAGATGTATTGCTTTTAGCTTTGCATTTAGGGAACAGATCATTCACTTCCCATTGCATTTAATTTTACCATAGGGAAAAACTTAATGTGACTTATTACTAAATTATTATAATTATGATTATTTAGCAAGATGAGAAGAAAGTTTGTCATGAACCGAGCAATTTCTGTCCCACAGCTTCATATTCTATTTACTGAGTAATAACATAATTTGGAAAACAAATGAAGTCTAAGATTAGCCTTGCTATAGAGAAGACAAGAACTGCTATTAGGCAACATTTTCTCTCAGGTTGTTAGAAATAACGTTCCATATGTTTGAGCATTTCTAGCTTTGTTCAAGTAAGTATTTTTCTTTTTACATAGCTGACTTAAACCATATGTCCTACAGGTCCAAAAAGATACATGTCCCTCATTCAGATAGCCAGATCCTGCTGCTGTGTCAAAGCTGATTAAGCCCAAGTCCATATTAAAACATTACACTTTGATCATGGGGATCGTAAGGTGTGACTTTTCCTGTTTTTCGAGAACCCAGTGCTGATTATTGTCATAGGCAGGGCTTCTCCTTGACTGGGGTATTTCTGTGCCACATCAGTGTGTGTGTGTCCATATCATCACCCTGGTTCTGATTGGGAGAGTGCTGTTTAAGCAAACCATCACCACCTATCATGTGGCGTAATCTGAGAGCCTGTAAAGAGTCTCCCTTTTGGGTGTAGCCAGGCAGAAGCTGAGCTCCACAGGCGCACCTTGGGTGCTTCAGTCAGCCCTGGGTGTTTGGATGTGGCCCAAAGTGGCCCCCAGTGTGGACATCTGGTCCTCAGCAGAAGCTGAGCTCCACAGGCGCACCTTGGGTGCTTCAGTCAGCCCTGGGTGTTTGGATGTGGCCCAAAGTGGCCCCCAGTGTGGACATCTGGTCCTCAGGACCAACAGCTCTGCCGCTGCTGTGCTGCTTTTCCTGCCAAGACAGGCAGCCATTATCCACTCATTGTGTCAGGAAGAATGATGCTAGCAATTGACAGGTCTGGTTGAGATGTGGCTGGTAACTGATGGGTGTCACCGGACTGACAGATAAGTCTACTCTAAGGACATAAAGAGGCTGCTGTGCTCACTCTTACATGACTGTGGATATTGCAAAGGAAAAAGATCTCCCACCATTAGGACCTGTAGTTCACAGGCATAAGATCTGCAATAGCTGGAGAAAGCAAGGCAAATATTTCCAAAAGAAACCCAAGATTTGTTTACATATTCAAGTGGTAGCAGCAAGGACACTTCACAGTTTGTTCCCATGGCTTACTGCTCTCCCTGTTTAAGGAAGGCTGCATTTCAAATCTGTTCAGTATCCTGAGCTTCAGCTGCTGACCCTTGCACCCTACAGCAGCCAGCTAGTGCTGGATTACTGCAGGGATATTCTGGTGATGGTGCCTCATCCATGTCCCACTGCTGGCCATCCAGCTCTTCTCCATGACCCCCAGCCATGTCTGTACGGCTCATACAGGGGTTGTCCTGTCCTGGTGACATGCACACGTAAAGCTTTTGGGGAGGAAGGGAGTAGTATGAGAAGTAAGATGCTTTCCCTGAGCACCACTGCAAGAGCAAAGGCAGCACATTATCTCTGCAAAGACGTTTTCCTAGCTGGTTTGCCAGTGGGGAATTCCTGTGGCATTGCCCAACTAGATGTTCAGAGCAAAGCAATGTGTGTAGTCAAGAAAGTGTTTTTCTAGATGCTACCACCATGCTCTGAGGCACAGGTGTAGATGCAGACCCATCTCTCACCCTTGGGGCTGGGAACTGCCTGTGTGAAGAGCTGCTACCTGATGTGAATAACCACTCTGGACTCCAGCATCAGTGCCCATGAATAACAGAAAAAGCAAAAAAAAAAAAAAATCCCACCTGCAAGAAATCAGACAATTATGTGTCATACTGGTTTTTAAAAAGTGTGTTTATTTGGGATTTTCTCCCTTTGGATGAGGTATGTGGAAAGGGTATGTGGAGGGAGAAGAGTGTCTCTCTCATGCATTCTCTTTCTGAAAACTTGCATCTGGATAAGGTAAAATTTAATAATCTCACCCAGGATAATTACTTTGGTTCTAATAAAACATGTAAATACAGTGAAGATTATAATCCTCCTGTCAATAAAGAACTTGAATCTTTAAAAGTTCACTCTGAGCCAGAGGGAATGTCTCTGAAGAAGTAACACTGAAAAGGGAATGCAGCTCAGAAGGATTTTTAGAAAAAAAAACTGTATTAAGGTGAGGGATTTCTCTGCACATACAAGTTCCAGTTCCATCTTGTGACCTGTGTCCTTAGGAGTAATTTCAGGACCCCCAGTGCCTGGGATGCTGTGAGACCATCAGCCAGCCATGGCCCTGCTGCCTGCTCTGAGCCCTAGGACCCAGCCTGGTAACTGCTGGCACTGAGGTGGGGGGCGGGAGGGGGTGTGTGAGGACGTGCAGAGAAGCAATTACTTTCAGAAGAGTTTTGATACATTTTCCCAAAAGCACTTCCTACCCTCTTTCACATGCCAGCTGCAGCAGAGCAATTGCATTAACAACCTTTGGTTGCTGCTCCTTCCTCAATCCCAAAACCAGCCATACCTTCAGCTGCTTCTCCAACAAGTTCAGTAACCCCTCTCCTTCAGAGGGTGATGAAATAATTCGATTTGCCCGTGCTGCAACTGTCAGTTATGCTCTATTTTATTTTATACACCCCCTGTGCTTGTGTTAACAAGACAGAGGAATTGCATATCACAGACAGATCTTGCCTGGGAAGGAAGAGGACACTGGCAGGGAGGCACAGAAAAAGTTCAGAGGAGAAATACAGGACTCCAGGTACAGAGTTCCCTGGTCATATGCTGGAGCAGCAAGGGCAGTGGGACACGGATCACATATTTTTGCCTCACCTCTTTAGTAGAACTATGCACTTTTATGGTAACCCAAAGTGAAGAAAGAGCTTTTTGTGAAGGATGAAGCCATTCAGTTCCCAAAGTGCTCCCGGACTGCTTGACTGTCTCTCCATGCTGATGTGCTCTCCTTTGCATGGATTCAAGATCAGAACACCTTTGAGGAGACCGCCTTTTAAGGCCTTTATCACTAGGGAAGGAGGGATAGCAGGAAGTGTCTTTCTTACAGAGGGGTTTTTTTTTTAACATTTACATTTCCTGCCATCTGAACAGAAATAGAGTGAGAATGATGCTTTCACCTACTGAGCCATAAACCATTTTTGGTCATTTGTTTTTGTCTCAGTGAATCCTAAAATGTTTTAAAGAGCAAGGAGGACAAAAGCACCTTTCACAAGGATAATTACTTAAGGCACCTGCATCAGGAGAGAGTCTCATATTTGATTGCTTTAAAGAAAAAGAATCCAGTGGCAAACAATGGAATTATTAATCTATTATTTGGGATCATTCTGTGACAATAAATCAATGGCTGTGTCCTTTAGTTCCATTTTCAGCCTCTGTAAACTTTTTGGTACCCCTTAATTGGTTTGATTCTCTTATTGATTTTTATAGCTTGCAGGGGTCAGCAAGGTTACAGAGAAGCTGTCTCCTTAGCCCACTCTGTTGCCACCCATTGCATAATAAGCCTCTTGCTACCTTTTAAAATGCTAACTTGCTCACTTTCAATATTTGAAACCAAAAATCAGCATTAAGCACATAAGGAACTCACTGCCTGTAAAATGGTGGATTTTTAAATAGCTTTGAATGTAGCAAAATATTGTAGAATATTATTATAGGGACTTTATCATTACTGAGTTTACTTACACATTTCAATATTTATGTCTGGAAGAGAGACAAAGAAAAGGGGAAAAAAAAGAAGGGGAAAAAAAGAGTAATTATTCAGAACACAGTTGCTTAAATTTCCTCTCACAGCAGATATATGATGGTGTCCCTCCCCTCCATCATTGTCATCACCTGCAAGGGCTGCTAATAGACATTATGAGGGTCTCTCAATTATAGAAATGCTAATAGAAGCCATTCTAATGCTGTCCATCATAATGAATTATAATAATTTACAGCATGTCCATAGAGAGGTAGGAACAAAGCAGAGATTAGTAATTGAAATAATGCAATAGCAATTAAAACACTTGTGGTTAGCAGCTGCTTGTAAATTGCTAGAAATGGGTATTTACATAAACAAGGGCTTTCCTTTAGTGAAAGGGGCTTGTGTGTCACATAAGGTTCACTGGTCTCTTTTCTGGTTTCTGCGCATCCAGCAGCAAATGGAGAAGTTCAGCTCGGTGAACATTCATTTCTTCTGTAGAGAGCTGCGTTAGGGCCTTTGTATGACCGGGTCTCTCCTAGTAACAAAGCAATTAAATCACCCAGAGGAATAAATCTCCTTCTTAACTTGTAATCCAAATGCAGACATTTCATTTCTCATGCTTTTTGAAAGGTCTTCCTTAGATTTTTTGAGATTCAATTTGAGACTGTTTTGTAAAGAAATCTGTTTGGTCTTTAGACTTTCAAGGTAACTCCTGCCTGAAGGACAGGATTTGTCTTTCCTCCCCCTCTATAGCATTGCCTCCTAACCCTGAGGATGCACAGAAGGGTAGCCTTGCTAGGGGTCTATCACTGGCAGGTTTTCTTTTCTGATTGCTGTAGGTATTTTCCAAATTGAAAGAAGATAAAATACATAGGGAAAAGGTATTATTTTAACCCACTAAACTATGTTTGTACCTATTATTCGTCGAGCAGATTTCCCTGACTGCAGAACAAGGACTTTCAAGAGAGATTTGTGAAGCAAGTGGCCAGGAGCAGCCTGTGCCGAGGGACCAGGGCCAGGGTTGGCTGTTGATGCAGGGCAGCGGGAGATGAGCAAGAAAGTGGGAAGAAGGGTGATGCTGGCTGTGAAGGAAGGGTTGTTTCAGTACTCAGGTACCAGTGGGAGGGTGAGATGGAGGGCAGGTATATTTCAGGGGCATGGCAGGGGCACGCTTGTGCCCTGTGTGAGACAGGGGAGACTGGTATAGGTTCCTTCTATATAACGTAATTAAATAAGTTTCTGTGGTTGGTGCTTCTAGGGAGGCAGAGACGGTTTAAGACAGAGAATCTACTTCAAAGATGATTTAAGAACAAGGTAATCTGTGAGCAAAGATGCTTGCCAGCTTGTTTGTATCTCTAAATGGGTGCAACAAGCTGGGGAGAAGGGGATGTTTTTCAGAAATGGAAAAAGAACATAAAAGAGCATCGTATTAGAGAACATGCTAGCATACTTCACAAAGACATCCCCCCTTCACCATCTCTGCATAGAAAGCTTTCTCATTACACATATCCTAGGAAGGAAGGCTTTGCTACTGCACTGCAACAGATAGAGAATGTTCTTGACAAAAGAAATTTTCAATGTCTGCTGACAAGGTGATGCACTAATAATCTATCTTTGCCTTTTTTTCTATAAGGAAATTCTGTAGGGGAGGCAAAAAGATATGAGAGAAAGGAGAAACGAGAGAAAAGCTATTTTGTCTCTGGGAATTAAACGCTGTCAATTAAGTTACCAGACACAACAGTGGGGAACAGTAATATATTAGGAATGTTTTTGTTACTTTTTATAGACCACTGGCTGTGACTTGATTGCCATCTGTAAGTATCTGGAGGGCATGAATATTTCTCACAGGACAAGGTTTGGGTTTTTCAGGAAATAATGGTAGTTAATCGACATGTCATATTACAGACAGGCAAACAATCTAATAGTGGAAATTAGAACTGGACAGTATCAACTGGATAGGATATGTATCCTTCATGGTACATGGCATTAATGATTCAAATTAATGCATTAGAGAGGTAGTGGTTTCTCCATTATTTGAAGTCTTAAGATCACACGTTTTTCTAAAAATATTGTCTTGGTTCTAAGTTTGCAGCTATGTCATGCAGGGTGTCAAAAACAAAGGAAGATAAAGGTCCCTTTTTGCCTTTAAAACACCTAATTCTATAGCAACCTGCCATCTAGGCAGAAATATCAATTTGTCGGAAACGTCTTCCCAGGTGTCTGGGGACTCTGACAAACCTTCTGCTCATTTTAATTCACTTGCACAACTTGGCAAAGCCTTGACTAATACTTCCTCTTGAAACACTAATCTTCTGACTCACGCATCATTTCAGTTCAACCTCTAGCCTGGCAATGATCACACTATGAAAAACACAAAACAATAGTTACTATTATGGATTTCTGTATCACTGTCTGTCACCGGTATTACACCACTGGAGCAACCTGCCCAAGCTGAAAGCTTTCCGCTGCTGCCCACCCAGACAGCTGAAACAGCCTCATTTTCCTACTGCAGGAACAGTCCTTGTTCTCTCCTCCCAGTTTACAACAGAAGGATTCAACTGTGATCCTTTTCTTTATGCTTGGGGATGGGTGTCCCTATTCAATGATAGATTGGTCTTATGTGATAAAGTGTCAAAGTCATTATTCTGTGCTTTTTGTTTTGTCTTATATCCTTCTGTTTCCTATCATTGATTAAATCTTCTCATAGATTTTTGCCTTTGACTTCTTTTTTCATCATTCTTCATATTTTATGACACATGCAGATGTGTGTGCTAAAGACTCATCAACATCAGCATCAGTCTACATCTATTTCCCAAAGATCACTCTTTTTGGCTAGATCTCTGCTGGCCCCATTCAGAGAGGCTGCCTCTCACTGATGACCTGCTTCACGCTGGCTGTAATTTGTGGAGCCAAAAACTCTAGCATTCGGGGTTTGGGGGGATTGTTGGCTCTGTTGGCAGAACAAGTCTCAGATTGAAGGTGAGGCAGTGTACCAGTGCAGCTGACACAGCATTAAGGTCGGGAAAATTTCAGTACAAAAAATTTCTAAATAACCATATGTGTTTCTTACTGAGTGCACAAATCCTCACTGCGCTGATGTCCTGCTGACCTACTGGTATCATGGCTTCCTCAGTGAAATACAGGTAGCCTGACCAGATGTCTCTCAAACCTACGTCTGGCTACATGAACTTGTACCTCAGGCACTGGTATCTGAGGGCAGCTGCTTTTCTAACTGACTTTACATGTCTCATCTTCAAACCCTAGAGTTTTCTCTGTCTGTTTCCTTCCCCTTCTGGATGGCAAATAATATTTTCTTCTCAGTGATGGTCTCCTCTGTCCTGTGACTTCCCCATTACCAGTTCTGCTCATTCAGGCCCATTTTGTATCTTCACTGTAATTGCAGCTGTGCTGGTGTTATCTGTCACTTGGCAAGACCTGCATCACCAGGTGACACAAACTTCCTTGAGGAATCAGCCATGCCAGGGCACAGGCTTCCATCTCTCAGTCCCAGTGCCTTGACAGTTTCTATTGCCTGGGTTTCTTCCCAAAAATTATTAAAGAAAATAAATTTCCATAGGATAGGAGCAAAGGTCCTTTTACTGGTCTAAAGCCGATTAAAGAGCAAGAAGCTGCAGGCAGTATTTAACAGTCACTTTTCAGGGTGGGGAATAGTCCACTGTGTGAGCCAGTACAAATGGTACTAAGCTTTGCTGGGTAGTGATAAACAATCTAAACCAAGGCAGATGCTGGTGAATGGAACTGGCAAGCCCAACACAGGAAGATTTTTGATTTTCAGGTGCTCTGAAGTCATTGGCTCAATGCACAGCAGCAAGCAAGAAAGCCAACAAAATGCTGTGCTTCACCAGGAACAGTACTGAGACCAAGACAGAGTTTTGATGCTATGTGTTTTGTACAGTGGCACCCCACATCTTCAGCGGCTTAGGCAGTTCTGGTGTGCACATCTGAGAGACAAGGAGAAGGGGCAGAGGCAACCCAGTGGTCACAGGGGTGGAACAACTGCCCTGCAAGGAGAGGTGAGAACATCACTACCCTTCAACTGGTGCACTGGAAGAGAGCCCAGCCTTTTGGTCTGTCCTCATAAGGCAACTATGATTCCTCCACTGATGATAGGCTCAACATTTACAAGATTGTGAAGATCATGGGAAAAAATGAATGCAGACCTGTTATTCACAAAATCCCACAACCTGAGAACTGTGGGGCTTCAGGAATAGAAAAGAAACTTTAAAAAGAGTTTAAGCAGATGAAAGAGAGCACTTCCTTATGCTGCAGGCAGCAAGCAGTTGCAGTAACCTGCTGGCATGTGAGGTTTCAGAGGCAAACAATGTCAAAAGCGCTTATGCCACTTTTTGGACACCAAGTCCAAAGGGAGCCCTTAAAAGGTTCAGGCTGGGAAAGTCCTTTTAACATCTGTAATCCAATGAGAGGATGGACTGCAGGATGTGGCCATGCTCACGTGTGCTCCCCTGACAGCAGCTCTTGCTCACACTGGCAGAGTGCTGGTTGTCTGGCTGTGACCTGGCAATGCATCTCTTCTGTCCCAGTACATGCACATCTCTGACGCAGTAGAGCAGCTGCAGCGACTACATCAGCCAGGCCTTTCCCCTCCCACCCACCTGCAATTCCAATCCCCTTATCACCCCAGGCCAGACATGGCAAGGCAGACCTGCTTGTAGAGTGAGAGAAAACACTGTTTATCTTCCATGTGATCTGCACACATTGATATACCCTGGCAAACAGAAGACAGATGCTCAGATCTCTCTATTTTGAATTTCTGTTACCTGGAGAGTTATGACAGTGATGTTTTGTTGTGTTTGTTTTTTTCTTTTCCACACAACCAGGTCCTATCTGGCACAGGCAGAGCATGGTCATATCTAACAGACCTTCTGGATTCAACCTAATTCTTTCTGAGCAAGAGTATCTCTCCATTATACACCCCTGAGCCTTGAGCTGTTGATTAATATCTCATATAATGAAGAGTTAACAGTACAAGAATTTCCCATGAGGCTGATGTTCCAATTTCTGTGAGGCTGAGATGCAGCTGATTCTGCTTTGAAATAAGGAACAAATAAAATAGAGAAAGATTTTGTACAGTCTTTATCACTTTAAAGGAGTAGAAACATTAAAGAATAGGAAAGTAAATCTCAAGATCAAAAGCACTGTTTTCATCATGTTCTTTTCGTACACAATATTTCTGGTAAGAATGCACTTCATGTGATCCTCCAGGAGGGATGCAGATGTTCTTCACACCCTTGAAAATCCTGCCCTGCACTGCTTGGAAGATGATCAGGTGCCTTACAGGATGGATGGGGTAAGGAACATCAGAGTCAGGATGTGCCTCAGGAAGCAGAGACAGATTTGACCCAGAAGCAACATGCCAAGACCCTTCAGAGGCCGTACTGGACGAATGATAAAAGGTTTCTTCCTCTTTTTTAATAGTCTGTGGAAAGTATTCTGAGCCTAGATGGCTAAGGGAAAAGAAATTAACTCCTGTAACAAAGCCCAGTTTTAGTGTTCAAACACCTGTGGCTTCGGGAAGGAAGATTTCAATAGTGATTGAACTCTCAGATGTTCCAGATTTTCTCTTATGCCTCAAAACATTCATTTTTTTTAACCTGTGTACAAAAACTTTAGTAGCAACATGGAAAAGGAACCTGAAGGACAGAAAGCCCAATAGTGAGTTGAATGTATCGACATGGCAGTAAGCTGACACAGGTGGGAAGACTGCTGTGTCTGCCATGTCTACACATGAGAAAGCAGAGACCAACACCCAATCAGGACAGATATCTCAAATCTTCTTCACAATGTCCCCAGGGATCAGCTGTGCTACTTGGAAATAACTCTTCGTTTATTTGCTACAACAGATCAGCTGTTATACACAGCTCTAACTGCTGCTTTTCTCAAGTGCCAATCAAAGAAATCTTGGGATTCACAGGACTCTAAGGAATAACTGCTTCCCGTATTACAAGACAGACTGGATTGATTGTAACATGTCTTCTGTTTCTTTCATTGCAGCTGAATATCAGACAGGGAGATCTGAATTTCAAGATTGAGCAATACCCTAAAAACATTACAAAGGGGGAAAAAAATCCCCAACCACCACCAAAAAATAAAAGCCAAAAATGCAAAATCATTGGCATTGCTTCTGCTTAAAGCCAGGCAGGCTGCTAGTTCCTACAGAAAAGGAGATTAAGAGAGGAAAGAATTACCAAGTTCAAAGGTAGAACACAACCACAAAACGCTGAGTCTGATTCACTGTGTCTGGGTAGGTCCCATGTGAAAAACAGGGAGTCAAGCAGCTTCCAGAAGAGACTTTAAGTATTTGACTGTATAAAACTGAGGTTTCTGCCTAAACTTCTCCGTGCCTGGTCCAGTGTACTGCAGTAATTGTTCCCAGGCTGAGCAGCAGTATGAAATACCCTGTGTGTTTCCTTCCAATGAAAGGTGACATTGATCTTCATCTCTAGTTTAAGGGAAAAGCAACAAAAGCAACATCATTCCTTGATTCAAAGCATTAAACCAATTACTCTGCCCAAAGTTGCCAATTTTTTTTTCTAAATTTTATCTGAATCAGATAGTATATTTCTTTACTACATGGGAAGGTCCATGACAAAATAAAAATTTTGTCACTGTACTTGGAAATAAAGTGTAATGATCAAGTTCTCAGCACTGATACCCCATGGAGACACCCCATGGGTGAAAGGCTTTAAGATAACCAGAGGAAGACCATGGAGAATGACAGAAGTGCTGGGACTGACATTTTCTGCCCTAGATGGAAGAGGCTGAAATCACTAGAGGGACTTTTGTAAGAAGCATCAGAGATGTTTCTTTATTTGAAGGCTATTTGCTACCTCAGAGAAACAAGTTAAGATAAAGGGTAATGCCCAAATTTCGTGGGAGAAGAGGATGCTCATGAGGGTAAGGAGAAAGGCTTTCAGAAGCCAGGATATATTTGAATTGCAAACACCATGAGAAGATACTCTCAGAAAACTTGGCATATTGCTACCACAATATTTTGTGCAGTAACATGAAGCACTTCAGGGCTAATGACTCAACAACAGATGTCCATCTGTATTAAAGCAGCTGACTTCTCCGCTGCCACAGCGCCAGACACATGTCCAAGACTCAGCACATCCACCAGATCTGCATATCACACAATCCAGGCATGACTTGAGGGTAGGGAGCTTCTCCTGGCCTTGCATTACAGTAACCACTGTCACACACCCCACTGTGATCAACATGAAGGAGCTGACAACATGTCATGAAACAAGAGCACTATGGATACGCTGGGCTGGGGTGTGGTGGTTCAGTTCCAGGCAGCAGCTGAGCATCACACACCACTTGCTCACTCCCACAGGAGAGACTGACAGAGCCTCCATGGTTTGGGATAGGGACAGTTTACTGACAAAAATCACTGTGAATGTAGAACAGCAATGGCCAATTATACTCACACGCAGTGATAACACAGAATACCTTATTGTCCCAACGATTACAGTGTGCTGCCCAATAGCAAGGATGGCCAGCCCAACCAACATCCCAGCCACACTCAAACTGTCCTGGAAGCAAGAAGCCTATACCCTTCCCCAGTCAGCTGCTTTTATGGGGGAGTGATGTCAGGTGGTATGGAAAACAGCCTGGGCTTACTCAGCTCACCTGTGCTGGCTGCTTGAGGAGGTTAACTCTGGCCTGGCCAGAACCAGGACATGGGGAAAGGGCAATTTCACATAAGCAGGGACATGCAGGTGCCAGTTTTCAGTTCTGTGAGATGCAATCCATAACAGTTATAGACTTCTCTGGAAAACAAACATTATCCAAAAATAACCATTCCAGATTGAACAAAAATTTTTTGTTGAGGGTTTTTTTTTTGTCAGTTCTTCATTTTTGCAGTGGTATCAGAACAACAATTATTTACACAATTATCATTTTAATATCTGGTTTGTAACTCTAACAGTAGAAATAATCCGCTTCTGCAGTCCTCTGGGAATCTCCTCATCATGGCATTTCCAATAATCTGTCTGCTTCTGACCTGGTCTTTCTAATCCTTTCCTTCCTGTGAGAAAATTACAGTATATTCCTTCCTTGTTCTTTCAGTAGAGCATGATAAGAAGGACCAAAATATTGGTATATATTTCCAGGACTACCTATGTAGCCAAAATATTTCCTTGCTACAGCCCAAAGCCCTCAGCAAGAGTCACTGTACACAGCAAAATGCATACAGAGAGCATAACTATAAATGGTTCAAAATGGCATGTTTGTATTGTATTTATATCTCCAAATTATGCAGTCATTTCACCATTGACAAAATCAAGTTGTGTTTTTTTTCCAAGAGAAAGCCAAGGAATGACACACTCTGACGTGAAGCAAAAACATTTGTTTCCTTGGTTTAACAAAATGTTGTGAAGACTTCAAAGGTTTAGCAGTTCTTGGAATAAAAAGGACAGTGCAGGAGTTTATAAAACCAAGCTTCCTGTGTATGATTAATGTATTAGTGGTATTATATTGTGTTATTTATAGTAGATATTTTATGTTCCTCTATCTTGTTCTACTAATTAATCCAATAGTCAACTGACATCAGATAGGTTCTCTAGTGAGTATTTTCTTTGCTGCAAGGCTGGTGAGATGGGCTTGATCATCTGATATGATTTTTTTACCTCGCATTGGGTTGACTGAGCAATGAAGGAGTATTGCTGAATGAGCCAACAAAGTACCACCTATTCATGAACTCTGTTTTAAGCAATACTTAAATCTCATTAATGTTTGACTCGACTATGCAATGATGAACACATATGACACAGTGCACTCAGATACTTAGGGAAATAGTATTGAATACATAAATTTTTATATATATATATATATATATATACAGACATTTTTGTAGATGGGTTGGGGTGAATCATTCTGCATACTTGCATTTTAGCTTTGTTCCTAAGATGGGATGGAGAGAAGAGTTCAGTAATTGCACTCTTTCTTTAAAGGCTCTTGTGGATCTTGTCTTGTCTCTGTAGGTCAGAGATAAAATATCAGTAGTAGTACCTCAAAGAACATTGGATATTCCCCGCTGAGCCCCTTGGTGCTGTGGGATAGGAGTTGACCTGTGGGACAACAAGAAGGCATCACAGGCAATTGTTTCCCTCATGCATGGAACAAATGATGTCACTAGAAGACAGCCCTGTCCTTACACTATAAATGTCCACTTAATGGCACTTCTGGAATCATCTCTGCCCTGTCCAGCCTGCCTTTCGGTAGCAGCTTTTAAGGAGCAGTACACCAGTCTGCGTTGCTGTTAATCACCTTTGGCTGGCCAAGAGACTGCAGACCTTACAGCATTCATCCATGACTCTGTCTCCACCAGGTTTGTCTACTGTAGTGCAACGATTTTAAGTAATCTGCTGCGACGTGCTCCTGCAGAGGGAACAACAAATGCCTTCTTGCAAGATTACCTCAAATAGGTATGTTTTTTTTCAGTGATTTGTCACGAATATTTATACTGCTAAGAACAATGAATTTCCCTTCTATATAGAAAAATGCTGTCATGAGATTTGGTGTTGCATGATTTCTGTGCTACCTCTGCATTTCAGTGCTAATCAGCTGCCTAGAATAACAAACAAATACCTATATAGATGGCCAGAGCTTGCACACATTCCATTGAATTACAGCAAAAGGTCTTATGACTAGCTGATATGCTTTATGGTAAAAATGTTTGCTGATACCAGAGTGTGCGGGAAATATACACTGGTGTACTTGGAAGCTTAGAAGAGAGTCACTTCATTTAGGAGAGGAAATAAGCACCCAGCAATTGTCTGCATAATAAGCTGCTCTGATTTTCTTTTACTTGCAAAGATTCTTCCTGGCAGGCCTAGAAAAGATTTGAAGCAGTATAAGTGAGACAATAAAAAGAGAGAAAATAAAAGAGTTTAACTTACAGTCCTCCCAGGATGAGTCTTTCCATATCCCCATGTCTGCAGAATCTGGAGGCTTTCAGGACTCTTCTTTCCAGTGGGGCTTGATCACATTGACTCTCATAACCCCCACAAACCTTTGAAAATAACATCTGGAAATGGGACAGAGCTCCTGAGGTCACAACCTGACTCAAAATTCATAGAAACGGGGCCATTCCCACAGGTTCCTTGCTCCCAACTCCCACCCCCCACTCACCCACCGGGCTGGTGCAGGCAGCAGAGGTCACAGGGAGATGCACACAGCTGGGTCGCTGTGGCTCTCTTACTTTTTAAGCCTTTCCCTTTTGCAGGGGAACGAAACCCCAGCACCAGCACTGATTTCCTGAGCTATTTGCTGGGACAGAGCCAGCTGGGCTCCCTCAAGTTGCTGTGGGCAGGGCAGGCACCAACAAAATCACTGCTCTCTACTCACTGCTGATCATTACATCCCCTGTGTCTTGATGCTCCGGGTCTGAAAAGTGATTCCTAATGGCACCAGTGATTTCTAAAGTAGAGATGGCTTTCTCTGTAGGAAAGGCTCTTTAGGTCTTGACTCTTCCTTCTCCCTCTTGCTGGGAAAATAGCAGAGAGAGGGTGTGATGTAGAGGAAGCTCAGTCACTTTGCAGCTTGCCATGCCCCCTGTGAAGTTTCACTCTCTTCACTTAAAGGCTGCAGGTTGAAACTGCACTCATGTCTCATGGGTCTGGAAATACTACTGATTCAGCTGATAGTGTCTCCTAGTAGTCACTTGTCACTGTGGCGCTTTCATTGCACCTTATACCAGCCCAGGTGCACCCCTATCTAGAAACTCTGGCTTAAATGTGTTAGTATGTTCCTGCTAAAGTGTGTGAGAGTGCAGCAGAGTGGAAGGCCACTCTTCAGCCTCTTCATGATGGCTCCCCTCCTGGTCCAGAGAAACCCTCTAGAGGAGAGAGAGAAGAAGGTGCTCTTCCTTGGAGCCACAGAAACCAGCTGAGGGGGTGGAGGTATCTAAAAGGCTCAGCATGAGGGGATAAAGGCTGAGAAGGCAAAAGTCCTTTGAGGAAGTTGAGTATTGAGAAAAATAGGATTCAGACACAAAAGGGGTTTTGTAGCATTTGCTGCACCACAGGAAGTCACTGAAAGGATGTTTGAGGGACAGTAAGCCTCCATGTGTCTGTCTATGTGCGTGTCCACACCTCTGGAGTTAAAAGGGCTTCCTCCAGAGCAGAGAACTAAGCCAAGTGCTGTCTGATGCTTTCACTTTAAGAGCTCAGATGCTTGGGCTGTTAACTCCTGTCCTGGATACATAAAGAAGTCCTTCCTTCCTCTCAGTGTGCATGAATGTATGGGATGTACCTTGCAGGAAACAGAAAGTGTAAAGTGACCTGAGATCAACATATAAGAAATGAGTTTCTAGAAAAAATGCTATACACTTTATTGTGATCAGCAAGTACCTCACAGTTCTGGAGAATAACACAACTACAAAAGGAAGCAATAAATATTCAGAGAAAATTATATGACCCTGATGAGCATAAAACCTAAACAGTCATAGCCACTTTTTCCTTGTGTACATAAGAAAAAGGTACCTTCTGAGTCTTTATATAAATATGTTATTATTTATGAGCTGTGGCATCAGCTGTGCTGTGCATGCTGGATCCCCAGATCTGCCTGCATAGGCTGTGACTGTATCATTATGTCCCTTTATTTTTATAAAACAGTGAGAGGTATCTGGGCACTCTCCATACACCTGGAGGAGCACAGGAGAGCTCAGGAGAACTGTGGCTTTGGCTGTCAGTGATACCACATACACGTTTGGCATTAGAAAGGATCACCAGGCTCAACTTCCCATTCTCTCTTTGTATAATTATGCCCTATTGTAGAGAGATGCCCACTGCAATTTCAGCTGGCCATGATAATCCTCTGTGTATCTCGGTGCAAACTGTAGGATGTGAGGTGCATTACTAATCAGTTGCCAGGAATTATACTAGAGAACTATTTCTGATAGAGTGGCTAAAGCGATTTCTCTTCCGTGCATGTGTATTCTAACTTGCCTCATCTGGAACACTTAGTATTTCATGTGGGTCTAGTGAACTATGGGCTCATTTACTACTCCACTTAAAAATATATTGTGGGTGGCTGTAAGTACTTTCTTGAAATACAAGACACATGCTCAGGTCATTACAGCTTCCCAGCCTGTTTTGCATCATTTCCCAGGTGTTAGCGGCAACCTGTCGCTACCGCAGAGCGTGTTACTGGAGCACTTTAGAGAGCTTCACAGTTAACTCCCGTGGGATATTTTGCTCAAATGTTTGTGCAGTGGGCGATCTGATCAGATCTGAGCAGATCAGAGCATTTACAGTTTGGCTTTGCTTTGTTGTTCATCGGAATTTCAAGTTGAGTCTTAATAGGGGGAAATGAATCACTGGACAAGAGTGTACACTGTCCCAGATATGAACCACAAAACTCGAGGTAGCCAAGCAAAGTCCAAGCCAATTCAGTGACTGTTCTGTTTTTGAAGGACAACCAGCGTACAAATCAGAAAACATCTGCATTTGTATATGCAGGCATAATGTGGAAAACTGAATCTCTTACAGGAGAAATATTTTCTCTGTAAGTGCAGTTAAAAAGAAGTTTTGATGAGCTTACAAAGTTGCCCAGAGCCATAGATTTTGATTCCAGGACGGGATTTGAGCAGACTGAAGCAATGGTTTAGCTCAGCACTTAGAGAAAGGGCAGAGCTGATGGACCCACTGGACTTCACCCTTTTCTATCCTAACAGTTCAGCAAGTAATTACAAGCTAAGTATGACAGAAATAGACACATTCATCCCTTAAATGTGATCTTTCATCCTTATGCCAAATTATCATACCTTTTCATATAGCCTCTCCTCATGTTTCTGCGAGACTTGCAGGACAAGGTCTATTGGAATGCAATCCCAGAGTGGAGGAATTATGACCTGGTGATAGAGATGCTGTGTGTGCTGTATGCAGACTTCTCACTGATGTATTTGGCTTGATTCTTCAAGCCTGAAAACCTTAATAAGTGCTTTAAGAGCATGTTAACAACTCACATTTATCTTGATTTATAAAAATTCAGCCAGAACTAATATAGAAACCCCTTTTATTTTAAGGAAGAGAGACATTTACAGAAGGTTTAGATTAGTTCACTGGATATTTAATGTAGGCCGAATGGATCATTCAGCAAGACGGGAGTGAGATAAAAGCTACTGTGGTTCCTCTTGGACACAAAGACATGTTAGCATTTGCCAGACCTATGACAACATAGTTCATTACTGAACAGCTGATACTTGTCTTTTCTGTCCTTTGGTGTCCTAGAGAGACTTTGCTTGCTGAAAGAACTTTGTGGTACTCTGTTGCTCTGGAATATTTCTTCTTATGGTCCACTATGTATGTTTTTTCCTGAACAGAAGGTAATGCTTTGGTTCATGCCATTCAGAATTATAAACCACCTCCTAGCCACCTGCAGTATATGTGTACAGGTGTGCACTTAAATGCAAAGTTCGGTTAAAAACCTCTATTTTGTTATGCTTGCAGTATTAAATAATGTTTGGAATCCTGCCTGCAGCAATGGTACGATGTTCACAGAAGTGGCACAGTTTTTGTTTGCTAGCGGGATGTTAGCTAGAAGGATGTGGGAATGGAGATCATAGGTTTTATCTTTGACAGGTGAGAGACTGTTCTGTATTTTTACTGAATGTCCATTAGCGAGTAGCCTGGCCACTTATTGACTAGTGACTCATTAACACAGCTTATTAAAATCTAAAAAATTTGGCAAAAATCAATTGTCTGAAAATCAGTTATTCGATCATCCAAGAACCCAACTGCACAGAGTAACATGAGGACACGTGCATATTAAGTACTGTAAAGGGGGACACACTGAGCATATTAGATACTAACACCAGGTCTCAAGTTCCATTTTAAATTCATGAAATGGGAAGGCCAAAGAGCTCATTCTGCCACACAAAACCTGTGACTCCGGTGGCTGTTTCATGGCCATAGGCTGGCTGGGAGAGCAGGCACAGCTCCTGTTAGCATACAAGCGGTGCCAGATAGGATCAACTAGCTGTTTTCTGCCTCTCCTGCAGGCCCAGTTCTCTTGTTGGAGGCTTCAGGGCAGCTCTCTGTCTCCTCTCCACAGCCCATTTTTCTCTCCCATTTGCAGTAGGATGTCTGCTAGGCAGTACTGTAGCAGTCTTTGCTGGTTTAGTTTCATAAAACCTCACGTCTTTTTCTAACTACTCCAGGACCTACTGTCTCTCATTCAAAAAGCATGTGAAAGTCTGGCCCTTTGCTTGTGACTGTGTGGCCATTTATTTAATTTTAAAATTGCCCCATATATTTCTGACAGTCCTTAATACATGTGTGTCTTGTATCTGTTGGTCTGCCTTGGTTCTCAATAACACTTTACCCCTTTGGTCTTGATCTTCTGCAGTCCCAAATGACTGCACGTAGGCAGGCTTAAATATATGTTTTGAGCTGATGTCGCAAAGGAAACTGTTGAAACAAAGAGCCATGGCTGTTCTGGGTGTTCAGTGATCTGAAGAGTCTTGCTGAGTCAGCACACTGTGTTTCAAGCTCCATTGTGGCACTGCTGGTCTGTGGTGCGTGACTGTCCAAAACTATGTGCTTAGCTAGTCTCATCTCTGAAGTTTCTGGTAGTTCAAACGGAAGTGTAGGTATGCTTGGACAATTCTTACACACTTGCCCTTCATTTTGGTATTTTTAAGTGGATAAGATGATAACTCCTTTTAGTTCAGTGTTGACTAGAGCTCTCCACAGAACATATAAGATGGTTATGGCTGTGGCACCTGTCATGGCAGGGGCTGAGCTTCAGCCAACTGCATCCTCCCATACTTGGTTGTTTGTTGATTTACAGTGTCACTTCATACTCAAGATAGAGTGCCAGAACTGGGGAAACAGGATAAATTTGGAGGTGCTAAGAGAGTTGCCTTCTCTGGAGATACTCAAAACCCTCCTGGATGTGATTCTGTGCATCCTGCTGTAGGTGATTCTGCTTTAGCAAGGGGGTTAGACTAGATGATATCCAGAGGTCACTTCCAACCCCTACCACTCTGGGATCCTGTGATCCTAGGAGCTCACACTGACAGAGTGCAGCTCTGAGGCCAAAGTGAGAAAGTGAAGCTTCTTACCTGGGTTGTGCTTAAAACCTTGACCTTATGCAGCACATGGATTAAAGGGGAAGAAAATAAATTACTGAACTTGAAGCCTGAGTGACAGATGAAGCACCCAGCTGCAGCCTCTAGCCAGTTGCAATGCCCTGTATTTTCTGTACACATGAAATGAACTTCAACCTTTGTAAGGAGCTACTAAGGCAAACCTGACTAATACAGCTAACCCACACACAGGTTATTGAATCCATGTGTATGACCAGTCATTATTTATAGTGACAAAACTCAGTGTGGGGCATCCACTTAGCTCCAGCAAGGAAGGAGGCAGTTCATGGGTGGCTTTATGTAGCTAAAATCTGAAAATAACATTTTGAATCTTTCAAACTAAGATGGTAGTCTGTGAATTTAGCCACAGAAGCTGCCCTGCTCTTGGGTGTAGTACGGGATAGCACAGCATGGTTATGGTTAACCAAAACTCCAGGTCTTCCTTTCTGTGTTGTCTCTGCTTTCATTTCCTCAAGAAATGCCTTGATTTTGCTGTCTGGAAACCTGAGCATTTTGAAAGACCTCTAAGGCATCCACAGGCTGCATGAGGCAGGTCCTCAAACACTGAGGAGCGGCACTGAGCCTCACTTCTATTGACAATGCTCTCAGTTCAGGCAGCAGGACAGAACTCTTCAGATGCACTTCATGACTCCTGACCATGCCAGCATCAAGGCAGATCACCAAGGCACCCACTGATTTCCACAGGGGTCACTTTTATTTCAGCGCACCACAGAAGGCTTGTTCTTAGCTGTGTCTTTGTAGTGTCTTTTTGATTGGCTTTGAATTAGGCTAAAGTGGTACGTAGTTATTTATATATTTAGCAAATGCTGTTGCATCTGCACGATTTTTGACATTTAAATGTATGAGGCAAAATTAGCTGAGTTGGTTAACTCCCCATTTTAAATGAGAAGTGCCGCCAGTATGTCAATCGGACAAGGCTGCATGTCCCCTGGGAGTCCACTTGTGGCTTCAGAGAGGCTGCCCTGACAGAGTGATCCAAACTAGGCCCTTGAAGGACATTCCCAAGGCCTGCTGTCTAATTAGTAGGACTGCCTCTGCGTTGTCTTATGAGCACTCCCACTTCTTCCTGGTAGGGAGAAGCCTGAGGAGCCGCTGGTCCTTGCAGTGCCCTCAGCCAGTCTGGCCCCTCTGGGAGCCTGTTCAACTCCATGTTAGTCCTGTAAATAGCAAGGCATTGCCAGGAGCTCTCCTGGCAGGACATCCTGCTCCCCTTCACTGGGCAGATACATCCAGGAGAAGATGGCCTTCCCAAAGCCGCCCAGCACCCCTGTACATGTCACATATCAGAGAGGCTTGTGTTGGCTCACGTCATGCACCAGACACATTCCCAAGAATTGGTCATTTCCTCATGAATATGCAAGTGGCAGAACAGAACAATAAACTTTTTGTCTCTTAAAGGCAGATAAGAAGCATTTGGAGAGTATCCAGAGGAAGGCAATGATGATGGTGAAGAGTCTGGAGGGAAAGTCTTATGAGGAGAGGCTGAAGTCCCTTCGTTTGTTCAGGCTGGAAAAAAGGAGACTGTGCAGAGACTTCATCACGGTTTATGGCTTCCTGATGAGGGGGAGTGAAGAGGCAGGCGCTGTACTCAGTCCCATGCTCTGACTTGACTGGCCCTGTGTTGAGCCAGGAGTTGGACTCGATGACCCTCAGGGGTCCCTTCCAACTCAGATTCTATGATTCTATGATTTAAACATCCATGACCCAAAATCTCATCTGTCCTTGTAGCATGTTGAGATGTCTCCCAACATAATGCTTTTCCAGTTTTCTTCCTGGTTCAGATACCTATGTGTCCCATATTAACCAGTTCAGAAATGGAAATCTTTCTCACAGTTGTCCTTACGATGTTAGTGCCACCATTTTTAAAGCAGTAGAAAAGGAAATTGTAAAGACATACTGGTAGGATTGATTCCAGGTAACAGTGAATGTGCAGGATTTCACTGTAACATTGAAGCACCTTTGTTTTGTTGTAATTGAAGGAGTTCTTGGAATGTTTATAGGGGAGAAGCTATGAAACCATATTACCAAAAACCCAAACCTTCTGTGGAGCAGCTCATTGTGTATGACAAATACACATGCATGTGTTTATGATAGGAATATCTGCTTATCTCTTAAATAAAGAGTAAACAAGTGAATATAAAATTTATTTGCTTTACCAAAGCAAATGTAATCAAACCTTTTTTTCCCTTCATTTTTAATTTTGTTTTGTTTTTATATTTCTTCTTTTCATTTCTGCCCTTACAATGTGAATTTCAGGCTAAATATTTACATTACTCATGCCCAGACTTGCTTAAAAGCTGGAACAATGCTGTTTCTATTTACTAACATGAGACAACAAAGAAAAACTTCAGCAGAGGTGGAAGAGCAGAGGGACCTGCTGCAGTATCTTTGTACCTGAACTGATTTTAGAACACGTGGTACTAACAACCAAAAAATACAATTTTGTTGGTGGTGGTTGTTGTTATAAGGTTCAGCTTTCAGGCTCCTCAAACATTGACAGCATTTTTATTCTGCAACTGGATTTGTTCTCTCATCTGTACATGGGAGATTAATTTGTCACATTCCCATTAGAATTAATTGAAACTACTTACAAAAATCTCTTGATGATTCCGAGCCAGGTCATTCAATAGCAATGCCGGCCTAATTCTGCTCTGGAGGCAGCTGTATGCTGTCTTCAGACCTGTGTGAAATGAATAAAAGTGCTGCTATGGGCACAGTGTGCTGTGTTGCATTCTTTGCAAGTCACCCTCTAGAAACCCTCTAGAAGAACTGAGTGAAGCTCTCGGCATTGAGGACCGGTCTGTAAAATAGTGAGACTTGAATTTTTTCTGCCTCATTTTTGTCTTCATTCTACGGATTCTAAAGCTAGGAAAAAGAGAGATATGGAAAACCAGTAAATACAGATACTAGAAAATATGGAGAAAATAGTAAATAAAAATGTTACATTACAACTTCAGTAAAAATTTCTCTTTTGAGAAAGATTCCATGGAACATAAAGAGACCAGATTAAAGAAAAACCCCACAACTACTTCTGTGTTATATATAATTCAACAAAGGTTTCTACTGCCCCTCTAATACAACTTTCTTGTTTCTCTTCTTGAATAAGAAGCTGCTTAAGGTAAATTGTAGGGGCAAAGTTATAAACTATAATCAAAGTTGCTAATCATCCCAATTAACCTAGTTGGATTTAGAAACTGAAGAACATCATAAGATACATGAGGGAAAAAAAATTTATATTGAGCTATCTAGAGAACAAAAGCACAGGCCCTGATCTTGCTGGTAGTCTGTGAGGTGCTGGTGAGGAAATCCAAAGTAACCGACCTAGATTACCACAAACCTGAGAGTATGACAAACCTGAAGGAGACTTGGAGAAGACTGACAAACTGGAATGAATCTTCTGAGCAACTCCAGCCTGTATTTTAAGAAAACTACTGTCAGTGAGGTTTGCCTGGAAGCCACAGGAATCACACTGACTTGCTAGATGCTGGCTGAAGGCTGGAGGTTGGACATGATTTTCATTTGTCATTGCATCTTAGTGTAAGCATGTTGGTCTGTGTTGGGGGGCCTTCACCAGGTGCTTCTGTACCAAAGGTTTTTACAGATTGCCACATCACCTGCTTTGCAAAATAAACAGGTTTTATTTAGTTCTCAGTTTCTACTGATCAATTACACATCTCTCATCTCAGAGGATACAGCCTACACCCTGTGGATGAAAGCATGACTACTTCAACTAGAAAACAGACAACATTTGATTTGAAGCTTTCAGTCCTGAATCTCATCATAAAATTGAGACTGAACCTCAGCACTTTGTGAAACAATCTTTACAAACTGCGGATGTATCCCTGCACTAGAGAAGACAGGGCTCCCTACTTTGAAAAGAGAAAAAGAGATAATACATCTACTAAGAAATGGCAGGACATTGGTTTATTGCTCTGACTGATCGTAACTCCACTGATTGCACAAGAAGACGACAGATCAGGAGATACATAATCATCCGAGCTTAGGTACAGGCCTTCCAAATGACAGGCTTTATAAATATTGTACAAACTCAAACTAGTGAAATGAAAACAGTTCTTTGAAGAATATTAACTTAGCATTGAGTTTTTGCCGAAAAATGCTATTACTTTTAGAGCAGCTGGTACCTCAGTAAGCCCTCTGCCTCTAAATGAAAAAAAAAAAAGACCCTTTGTCTTAGTTAAACTGCACCTGGCATCAGAGCAAACATCGTAAGATGGTACTGCCATCTTCATGAATAAGGAACATTTGATTTATTTATTAGTTTGAAAGTGAGAAGATTCTGGCAATTTGCTGCCAAGCCAAAAGACTTTCTTACTGTATTACTTGTTCTTGCAATTTGTATTGATGAAGCTGCAGAGAGAAAGAAACCAACAAGTCTTTTACAAGTTACCTCTCAGTTATTTCCTAACCACACAAAGTAATGGAGTTTTCTATATTTGTAGTACCTCAGTAGTGGTTTAGGGCTATGTCACTTCAGGTTGTCACTGAGGTCCTAGGACACAGTCCCATGTAAGAAGTGCCTAGGCAAAAACAGTATCCTGTCACCTACATACCCAGAGGAAGTGACGGATGGAAAGGTTATTTCCTACCTTGCTTTCTCACAGCTAGTCACTGAAAGAAACAGCAGGGTTAGAAATGAGTAAATACTCACCCCCTGTACTTGTTGTTTATCATTTTGCCCATCATAGGGTACAGTTTAAAGGTAAGGTAGAACATTTCTTTGAATAGTCCATCAGAGATGTTCTTTATGCAAGGCCTGCATCACTTAATGATACTCTGCATTTCTGAAAGATGGTATTTTTCTATTACAGCAGAAACAGTAGACTTCCTGCAGGCTGATGGAATACTTTTTATTAGTCCCAAGGGCCTAGCTGTTCAATAAATTAAGAGCAGGAAATCCAAGACATGTTATCTCTTCTCTCTAAGACTACCTGAATTAATTGGCAAATTGTTCTCTGTTGCATAACAGGTGCAAAACACATCATATCCCGCGCCTTGCTCCTTCTCAGGCAGCCATCTGAGGTACCCTGTGGCTTTCTGTGCCACGGGTCTTCTGTGTCAGATTTCAAAATGGAAATCTTGCCTGCTGCCTGTGAGGATGGAGATCTCTATTGCCTACTGCAACACGTCTGGCAAGGGGCTGGTGATGTGTGTGTAGACTGTGGCAGACTGAGAAATCCTGGGAATAAGAAGTGCCAGAAAATGTAAAGTATTGCTCCTTACTGTTGTCATGAATCTAAACAGGCAGTCAGTGAAATAACTGAATGTCATTAAAAAATCTTGCTGTCAAGGCTCAGCCCCTAGCCCACTCCAAACCAACACAAGTTTTACTGCTTCCTTGAATGAGATCAGGGTTAGGAATGTAAATCTTAGTGCATCTCATAATCAGAAACCTGTATCTGCTCCCAACTAGAAAACAGTGCCGTATCGAACTACCTCATGCAAACATGGCAATTAGCTGTTTGTTACTTGCATGCAGTAGCATGAGCGTTAAGCCAGATAAGGTAGCTTTGATATAAAGAATTTGGAAGTTCCTTCCCAAGTCAGAGAGGTACTGGCAGCAGAGTATCAGGCTGTGTCCTTTGAGCACTTATAAATGGACCAGTCAGGAAGTCTGCATGGTGTGGCAAGGCACAGGGATAAGATTCTGAATCCATCCTAAGATGCAGTCCCTTTTTTTTAAAAAAAGAGAAAAGTTTGTTTGTATTTGTGGAAAGTTTGTAGGCAATTTTCTGCTTGCTACACACAGCTCCTTTCTTTGGATTCACGCAGAATTGATGGTAGAAATCTGAGCTCAATTGTTAGATGCAGGCAGGGGAGGCGGTGGGTGGTCCTGCTCTTCGCTGTGCCTCTGCGGCGAGTGCTAGCCTCTCCCCCACTGTTCTGATTTCTTTTTCCCTCTGCGTCCCGTGGCGCCTGCTAAGTAAGGCAGTTGCCACAATCAAAGCTGGAACCTCAGGATGCAAAACCATCCGCGGGACAAAACAACCTCTTCTGCACTAGACAGGCTGATTGAGGATGGCAGTGCACGCAGGATAGCAGCAGCAGCCCTGACCTCCACGTGGCTCAGAAAAACTATCAAAATTGCATTGTTGCCTCAATTGTATGTGAAAGCAATGATTAACTGGTGTGTTTTAGCAAAAAGGGAAAAAGGAGATTGGCTTGGCTTGCGCTGAGGATGTTCTCCACAGGAGACAGTGGCAGACAACACCACCCTAATCCTGATGCCAAGTGGCTGCAGTGGGAACACCAGATTTCCATAGCTGTGAACCAAAGCTGTGGGCTACCCAGTCCAGCATCAGGTCTCCAACAGTGAGCAATTTCAGCTCCATCAAAGACACAGGAAGCAATGTAACAGGCAAGGCAGGGATAAGACAAGTCCATATAAAATACCTCATCCTGATTCTCAATTTGGGACTGGCTCAATGTTTGAAATGAAAGGGTTTGTGGGTTCACAATTGTGTAAGGACAGATGAAGATGGTGGAAATAGCATTAATTATTAGAAATTATTATATATAATGCATATGGCTTAGATGAAGAGAACTTTATTATGGCTGCAAAGTCAAGAAGAGTCATTAGGAAAGGCTCTGGTTAAGACTGCCTGGGAGTGAGGCCAGGTCACATCTTAGGAAATGTCATTCTTCTCAGCACCCAGCTTGTAGCAGTGGATGAAATAGCTTTACCTCTACTTCCAGCAACAAATTTCCACCCCATTCTCTTATCCCTTGAGACACTGCTCTGGTGTGAAAACTAGTTCAAAGTCAAGTTCACATAGGACTCTGTAAGGAAAAACTCGTCACCTACATGATGTTCATAATTCAGGGTGAACACTGAAATTAAATTTCACTTTGCATGATCCATTCCTCAGAGACAGTTCAGCATTAGCAGCTGCAAAGACTGCTGAGTATGAGATGCCAAGTTTATTCCACGCATCCTGTACCTTACAGCATCTTCATAAAGACGATTTTCATCTCCAGAACTGGAGGACTACATGGTTAGGTCCATTATGGCTCTTCTGGAGCAATCCTTTTTAAAAGGCATTTTTTAAAGCTCTTTTAAAAAGCTAATTCTGGCACTGAAGAGCAGCTAGACAGAGTAACTGCTGGACCATTACACTAATTGCAACTTAAATGTTTTAAAGAACAGGCAGATAAGTTTACCTCAGCTTTGCAAAGGTATATTATTTAACAAGCACACACACTACAGTCGCCTTTGCTATCTAGATAAAGGAGAAGGAAAAAAAGCTTTTTTCACCATTGGCTTTGGGTTTTGTATGTTGGCTTTTTTGATTTAATTTAAATCTCATTTATTGAAACTTTCAGAGCTTATTCAATAATTTTCTTTATTCCAGACAATTTGTATTGCCATGTTGCTGTGGCTTACAGCTCATATTAAACCATGCCAGAGGCATAAGTGTATCTGAGCACTACCTGATGTAGAAATTATACATATACTTATTCATTTTGTGACCTTTATTTTATTTTTTATAATGACAACCATATCATATCAGAGATAAGATATATTTGAGCTGGGACTCTAGTTGGCAAAACATGGGGGGCTTACTGAGTTTATCTTGTTTGCCTTATTAGTGGTTTTGACAGACTATATTATAATGTGTCTGCTTAAATGTGGACCCTTGCTAACTATAGCATCTTATAAGAAATACCAAAGCCAGTCATTCTAGATAGTTTAAATTAATCCCAAGAGTCCATAAAATCAGTCCACCACCATTGGACAGATCAGAAACTGGCTACTTGTAGGTCTCAAAATCTAACATGAAATTAAACCCCATTCTAAACCAGGTATGTTTCTAGTAGAAGTCTGTATCAATCAATCTTGGTCCTAAAGACTTTTTCCTGGCAATAGCTGGGAAGAAAAAATATTTTCTGAAAAAGATTGAATCTAATGGGAGAAATTGGAGGAGTTACAAATAATGGAAAGAGATCATCATGGATAGAGCAATTGGAACCATTTAGCATAACAGCTTCCATAATCAATATGCTATTAATAATTCCAAGAACACTGAATTCTTGACGTTTTAACAGCCCTCCATTGTTTTGAATTCTTTACCTTGACTTGCAGGCATTCTGAGATGAATAATACGTTGGTACCTTTCATACTTCAGTGTCTACATTACCCTCAATGTTTAAAAATCAGTGTTTTTATTTCCACGAGTGCTTTTACATGGTAAAGTCCTAATGACAATTTGGCTCTAAAGAAGCTATCACCACAGAAAAGCTGGAAATACTCTGCAGGAGTGGAGAATTGCCTCAGTTCCTGCTAGCAGCCCAGACAAAAAGTCTGTCCCATCATTCAGGAGAATGAAGTGTTGGAAATGCTACATATGGGTAACTGGTAGGGCACTGGGACACAAGTATAAGAGAGAGAAGAGGCTAAAAATCAGAAAGGCACACAGATTTCTTCCCTTCTTTCTACTTATTTTTAAAAAATCTGCAATAAATAAGTTTTTCAATGTGAAAGGAGGAGGAGGGGCAGCTGGGAAGACAGCAGGAAACTGGAGCTGAGCACGTCTGGGTGCTGCTCACATAACCAGGCATGGACCCATTCAAAATGTAATCCTGTTTGTGTCACTGTTTGCTATACTCCCTTATTGGATTAAAAGGAAAAAGAAGACGACAAATCCAAATCCTCCAATAGCTATCTTTGGAACATCCTCAGAGATTAATGACAGGCTCACAAACAGAAAACTGTTTATGAGACTCATATGTGGTATGCCTCTGGATTAGGAAGCTGAAGAATTCAGCACAGTACTGACAGAATAATGGCAAAATACTTCAAAAGAAACTTTTCAGATTTTCTCAGATTACACTGTCATTCTTCATTTGGAGTTAGTGTGATACAACCAACCTGTCTCTTTTTTATTGCACCTAAAAGAACAAGATAATTTTCTAGGGTTTATTTATTTGTTATTTTGCAACTGTGGATTAATGAAGAATGGATTTGTCAAGTGTGTGAAGCCTGGCAATGTGCTTCCTACCTCTGGCATCACAGGGAGGATGATCTACACTGACAGCTCGTTCCTGGAATGTCCAAAATAGTGTGAAACAGAAAAAAAATTATGACCAGAACAAAGAACACTTGAGCCATTCTGTGTATCCATTGGAATTAATCTGCATCTGATATTCCAAACTCGAAATTGTCCAAGAACAGTATTTTGAGTACTTACAGCCTCAAATTTGAAAAACTCACAAGTCATATGCCTCCAAGCTTTTTGCTTTGAAAAATATAGTACTTAAAAAGGTGGCATAGGAAAATGAAATTTCTGATTAATTAAAACCTCATGAAATTTCTGCAGTTATCACTCTTTTCCATCTTATTCCTGAATATTTAAATTTTACAGTTCCTTACATATTACAGATCAGACACTTCATTCTTCCAAATGATAACCTCGATGTGCAATTAATCCGCAGATTAAGGAGCTGGTGCCCTGTGCCAAGGCTACTGGAACCGATTCAGTCTTGAGAGAAGTTTGCATTATGTAACCATAATGCCTTTAGTGCCTGAAATTCAACATGAAGGACTGTGATGGATATTTGTGGGAACTGTGAACATGGAGAATCTTCTGTCACTAGCCAAGGCTGATTGAAAACGTCACGTCAGAAAGAAAAGTGAGCAAGTGATTTGGAGACCTGCTGGTCAGGCAGATCCCATGTGCAACTTTCCAGAGAGAAATGCCTGTGCTCTGGCTACAGAACAAAACTGATTCCCTCTCCCTCTCACATAAAACGCCATCTAGTATTCCTGACTGATACGTCCATTTGTGTGCTGTGAGCCCTTCAGAGGCAGATGAGAAAACACTGCTCTCAATGCTGAGCCTTCTTTTATCACCTGATACGAAAAGAGCTCTATTTGCCCCATTCATAACATGGTTCAATGGCAGCACCTAGAATGCAAAGAACTCAGGAGACTGGATGCTGCACAGGTATATGTTATGTAGGAGCCTCTACTCTGGGTTCCGGGTCTTATTTTACTCCAGGGTGGGAATAAAGTATAAAGGATCTTACAGAAAGATTCTGCTGTGTTTGTTTGGGTTTTTTTTTTTTTAATTAAAGATCTTTTCAACTCTCCTGTAAGTACTTACCAGAAGAGCACAGGTGATAACTAAATGTATACACCAAACATCGATTTAACTGCTTGAATTACCAATACATCAATGCTGCTTATACTTCATTAGTTCATATTTAGTCATATTTAAATAACAAAGTACATTTTTATTCAGTAATGTTAATGGTGGTATTTGCTTAATGGGTATTTTTCTTTATGCCAGACTGCTGATTACCTAAACCTTCAGGGGCTATGGAGAAATACAGCTGTAAAGACATAAGCAGCTCATACATTAGGTATTTTGGTTCACTTGGATTGCGCATAACAAGGCACTGCTACTCCAGAATGTAAATGAGACCCTCTGTACATCTGACTGAAAAATATTTTTAAAAAATACATATATAAAGGGCCAAACCTGATATCTGTTAGCAGTCAGTAGGGGAACTGCTGTGTTAAGAGTATGACCCATGTGACTGATACTGCCACATGACTGGTGTTTATTGCTTACTTCAGTTTTTTAATTCCACAATTTTTAAGACAGCTTCATGACTCTGGAGGATCTGTTGTGCAGAGTTGGAAATGGCAGTACCACAACCCTATCTTTACCTGCACATTTACAAGATGGGCACTTCACATTACACCCCGGTATGCAGAAAGCAGCAACCCTCAGATGCCCTGCTGCCTTCTTACTAGTTCACATCACTGCACGTAAGCAAAATCCTTTAAGGTTATTTTCGTGATCAGTGTGTCCCAAGGAAAGGATAAGTGTATTCTCTAAGTAGCTGCTCACACTAGGAGCCATTTTGTAGCGTAAGTCTTCTCTGCAGTTATCATTTGGCCCCTAACCTTCTCTCCTGTGATTTTTTGGAACTGTGGAAGGTTTTATATTCTACATTTTGTGTAACTCTTGTCCTGTCCTGCTATTTTATTTTTAAAAAATGAGATATTTTTAAAAAATTGATTTTGAGACATGAGTTCAAATTGGGTCTTACCGAAGACTTTCTTAAGGTAGGAAACAATGCCTGCAAAACCCTAAAACTCTGCTACCTCAAACCCTGTGAGGTAGAAACAGCTGTGAAATTTCAACACAAAGCCTTGCATAGGTTTGCCTGTATTTCTTCTTTTCTAAATCAATTCCTGCATTTTGATCACTATCACCCTGTGCTTATGGGCTTCTTGAGACTGTGGAGATAGCTTTGGAGTGGGAAAAATTTTGAAAATTCTTTTGATTGTAGTTTTAATTGGATTTGTTAATTACCACAGAGCTTTTTCATTCTTTTTCTGGTTGTCAAATACTCTGTATTACACAGCCAGTTAGACCCCTGAAAACCACACTCGGCAAATTTAAAGAGATACAAGCATTTCTCCTTTAGGAACTGGGTTAGGTCACAGGACATGAAAATGCTGTTGATAGTCACAACTTTTCATCTGCACTGATCTGGGTTGGATGTGAAAGGTTTTGTATCCTATTAACAATCTCTGAGCTAACCAGCCCCTTAAATGTGATTATGAGGATCACACATCTAAGACCTTCAAAAGGGGTTACGGAGCTCTTTTGATCAACTAAAGAAAATATCTGGCAAACCTCAGGGTTTCTTCAGAGAAATCCATGCATTCAGTAAATAACTCATGCTTTTGGGCATGCTCAGTAATTCATTATGTTGGATGGTATTTATGATCAAAGGAATAATAAGGTAGCTGTAGACAAACTGTGTGGTGGTTTTCCTAGAGGATATTTACTCAGGTGTTGCAGGAAGTATTGTTTCTCTGTAATAAACACCAAAAGGGGAGGAGTTCCTCATATTTGCTCCAGGCTGTGCTCAGTTAAGCAGCCAGAGAGGTCAAAAAGCAGTTCCCCAGAGAGGTAAGTTTTTTAATTCTTGTAGTGATTGTCTCTATTCTGCTAGTTAAATGTGCTTGTTTATTTTCTTAAGTTATCATCTATGTATCTGCTGATCTTTTTGTGCGTCACTTGTTATTTGCATATGTACATAATTAGCCATCAAAAGACCTCCTCATGGGTAGAACAGTATTAAAAGCTCTGTTATAAAAAAAAGATAACTGGGAACATTTGGCTTAGGTCCTATGAGCCCTCATGGCTGAGCTCTGACCAACAACAGGAGCACCTCCTTTTGTAGGGGGTCCACAGGGTCTGGCACAGCAGGATCCCGGCTGTATTTGGATGTAGTAAGGACTGTCATAATACAGGAAATAATGTATTAAATATAGTCTTAATTTGGTGCCTTAATCACAAGAGCTTCTTTTTTCTTTTTTGTCATTAGAAGCTTCTAGGAAAGCAAATGTCTGAGTTTACCAGTTCTGAATAAGCATACTTAGGTATGCTTCTGGTCCATGACTGTGCAATGTAGAGCTTATTCTGTACGTAATTGTCTAGTGTCATCTAATGTTGAGGATGCTCTGAAAGGGTGCCTGTTTGTACCACTTTCATATTTCTCACATAGTAATTTAAAACCAGTTTTCAGACATACACCCACAGCATTTCTAATGAAGTTAAAAACTGTGTTGAAAGGCAAGGAGAATCTAAAATTAATCTACCAGTGTCTGTTAAAAAACCAGTGTAGTATAGATGCTGTCTCATGGCATTAAGCACAACTTTCCCTTGTAGCAGCTATGGTTGGAGATCATCGCACATAATCTATCTTCTAATATATATCTAGACATTGTCAATACATAATATTTGCCCTTAAGTATTTCAAATTTATTTTGGGGGAGTGGGGGCATATACCCACATTCACTCAGGAACTTTGAAATCTCATCTGAAAGTCTTCCTAGAGAAAAGCAAAGCCATAAATGTGGCAAAAGCCAAGGCATACTGAGATGGAGAAAGAACATGAGGAGTGCAAATAAAGGGAAAGGAGAAGTGTGGCTGGGCTGATTGTCACTTAAATCACCTCATGCCTTGGTTTTCCAGCACAGTCAGTCTGTATTTGACACAAAGACTGTCATTCACTAAAGGTGGAAGCTCCCCAGTGACCACCTTTACAGGCCTCACAGGCTGGCTGGGATTTTTGGTCGTTTAAAAAAAACCCAACTCAAATAACCAAACAGGATCATCTAAATAAAAGACACTGGGTTTTGGGAGTTTCAAAGACCAGTTCACCTACATAATTCATTAATACAGAAGACCAAAGTATGTACACCACTTCACTCCAGCTGAGCCACGGAAGAGGGAACACCCACAGTGAATTTCAGGACTTCAGAGCTAAGGGACAGTATCTCTATGCCAGAGTCACTGAGAAGCAGACAAGGTGGGCAGCAGTGGTTTTGTTTTCAGAGAGCGCTTCCAGGAGTGCAAGGGGACATATGAATTGAATCCTGAAGTTACTTTTTCTGGATTCTAAGATTGAGTCTAAGCACTTCTCAGCTCCTTGCTCCAGGCCTCAGGTGCATGGCAGCTCCTCCTGGAAGGAGAGCTGTGAGTGTGCACCATCCCCTTTTTGTACCTGGATTTCCATTAAGAGGCTTCTAGACTTTTTTTTGTGGTCAAGCTTCTGCATGATCGGGGTATTAGACTGCCGTGCTTCTCCATGTGACCCGCCATTCAGCCAGACATTTCCAAGGGCATTGGGTGCTGGGTACTCCAACAGGCACCACTGAAATCAAGGAGAGCCTTGCTCAAGGAAGGGAAGCTTTGCACAAGTGCTGCTCATGTAGCGATTCAAGCCTAAAAGACATGGATGTCTTTACAGCTGAGACCCTATTCTGCTAGGGCTCCTAACCCCAGTTAGTACAATGGGATTATAACACTAGGAATCTCACTTTGTGTTTTTGTAGAGTCTCACCCACTGGAGGAGGAAAGGTTATGAGGGGACAGAGCAGCCAGCAATGAAAGGAGTTAATGAAGACTATATGGCACCTTAAAATTTCCCTCATAAATTCCTATGTGCATAATACTGCACACAGTCTAAAATTGTTGACAATTTTTATACACTAGCAGAGCAGTGCTTTGATGAAGTTAATTAATGAAGCCTCTTGTCCTTATGAGTTGCCAGCTCATGGCTGTTCAGCTGTGGGGTTTAAGAATACAGAAGCTTCTATTGATGATTTTCCCACAGTGAGAAACTTTATAAGGCTTCTTGTCCATGTGTTTTATTTCGTGTCTGTGATGGATAAGCAGCTTTTCCTATCACAGATATATTTATATGGAAAGGTCATCCATGAACTGTGTGGTCTCTGCTTTCATGAAAGACATGAAACATGGTAGCTTTGAAACAACTCCCCCATGGTCAGACATGTCTGAAAACAAAAGCCAGGTTCAAGTGTTATTAGGAAAGGAGACAAGCTGAAAATGACAGAAGTCTCCCATGGAGGCACACACTCCTTGGTGCTGATGAAGTTTGGCTGCTTCTTTGCAGTGGATGTGGCAGAAGTCCTCCACAGAAAACCTAAACAGCATAATTAAAGACTGGCTCATATATCATACAGGAGCTGTACTGATAAAATTCATCCATTTCCCAACTTTTGAGTAGTTTGTCTTGCAACTTTGCCCAGCTATCAACTTGTGCTGCCACCCCGTAGTCACCCCGCTGTAGCGGGCAGGAAGGGAGCCCTGTGCATGCAGCCGATCTCAATTATTTTTAGTGGACCAGGTAAGTCCATTAGGTTTATGCAGGGCAGCCCCTTGCCGCGAGTCACAGCTCTTCCGTACTTAGTCCGCTGCCTGCCCGGATGCTCAGCGGCTGAAGGTGCGGCGTAATGCCCGTTGGGTGAATCAGGACCCAGAGGCTGCGACCTCCCTCCGGACGCGGCGAGCCAGCGATCCCAGGTTCGTGTGGCCCATCCGGGCCGGGGAGGCTGGGCTGCTGGCTTACCTACCGCTCGTGTCCCTGCCGCGAGGGGCGGCCGGGCCCCCCCGGTTTTGCCGGCGCCTGAGGGGGATTAGCGGGGCAAACCGCTCATCCGCCGCTGACCCCGAGGCGGGACCGCGGCCGGGCCGGGGCCATCCGGTGGAAGAGGAGGGCGAATCCGAGGCACGGCCGCCGGAGGTGGCGCGGCCCCAGCCCCCTCGGCGGGGCCGGCTCTGCGGGGACCAGAGGTTTCGCTGCGGGTAATCCCCGGCCCGGGAGCGGCGGCCAGGGCAGGAAGGGGGGGTCCTGGGACTGCTGACTGCCTGCCGGCTCTGTCGCCACAGTATAACGCCGCTGCTTCAGGAGCCGCCGCGGCCAGAGCCGTCCTGCCCGACGGCCCCGCCCCGCCAAGGGGCTTCAACGCGACCCGGCCCCCCGCGACATGGTGGAGCGGCTCCGGAGTGCGGCGCGGTTGGCAGGACGCGCCGGGACTGTGCCTCCCGCTGGCACCGTGCCTCCCGCGGGCGGCTGCCCAGTCGGGACGGGCGCTTAGGGCAGCTGAGGGGCGGACAGGCGTGGCCGGGGCGCGAGGCCTGCGAGCGGAGATGCCCGGGGAGCGGGGAGGGTGCGGGCTGGGTCAGGCCCTTGGGCTCTCTGGTTCAGGCCCGCGGGCGAATCCGGCTTGTTTCTACGTTTTTTGTTCTTTTTTTTCCCCTGTTAATGAGTTTCTGGCAGAGGAGAGCGAGTAGAGTATTCAAGAGAGGGGTCTGGGCGGCTTCGCGCTTGTGGTGACACCGGTGAGGGCGCTGGGGCTGGCTGCAGGCGCCCGCAGAGGCTGCCCGACCCCGGGCCGTGCGGGCCTGTGGCGGGACCCTGGGCCGCGGCAGGACACCGGGAGATCGTACCGTGCCCACTCCCTCCCGCACTACACCCGTGCCCCGTAGCTGCCTGCTAATCGTAAATGCTAGCAAATACGCTTGTCGTCTGTAATGGCTCCCTTATCTTGTTATTAAATTACTGTATCACCTTAATTTCCAGCCCTGCCAAGCCTCACTGATACAAAATTAATTTTGAGTTGCCATTTCCCTGCTGTTAGAAGTTCTGAGAGACAGGGAGAGGGTGAGGTTGCACCGTGATGATTTTTAGGGTCTTCTAAAATTTTTCTGTGTTAAAATGGGAAAATTAAGTGATGCTTTAGCTTTGAATGCTGAGTTCTTTGCTAATGTATTGATCTAGTGTATAGTCATTGAAAAATTATTGTCATCACCTGCAATGCCTCACTTCTGGGAGCCACAAAATGAGCTGGATAAGATTCAGTTCACGGGTTGCTAATGTCAGTTCATTATATCTGGTGACACAAGGTCCAAACACAATTTGATAATGAACCATTCTCCCTTCTGTTATTAATCTTGTTTCCATGATTGTAATGCCCCTGCATAAATATTCTTTGTTGGATGACAATTGCCACAAAAATCTTTAGCTCTCCTTTTTTTTCAAAATACTGTTTTTTTAAGAATTGACAATAATTACATTTAACATCTTTTTTCTATGTTCTTTTTGTATCCATTTCTAACTAAAGGTCAGTTTCAAAAATTGGGATCTTGGGTCATGTTTGAGCTCCGAATGATTGTCATCAAGTCGGTAGCCACTATGTATGAGTTTAGTTTGTATGCTTACAGCCCTTGCCGATTCTTGTTGCTTAAAAAAATCCCTCCTCTGTAAGAGTTTCCTGAGAACTGTAAACCTCAGCATGCAGTAGAACTCCTTAGGTTGCGGGGCAAGAGGGGAATGAAAGAAAACCAAGATGGAACCTAACACTGATGTGGATCTCTTCCAGCAGCGTCCTCTTAGAATGTTGAGAGTAAAGAGCTGGAGCCTCTCATGAGTGGTGCCAGCCAATTTAGTCTGCACCAAGTTGAAATGTCAAGATCAACCGAATAATAATCAGCAGATGAAATGTCAGTGTGGACACCCAATATGCATTTATCAATAGAAGGAGATCAGGTACCAATACCACCCAGTGCTGTTTCTCTACTGTGTGTAGAAGTTTTACAAAGGTCATGGAGTCCAGAGGCATCAGGTTTCTCTGAAAGCTGTCTTGCTTTGTTGGGAAAGTTGTAGCTGGATAACAGTCAGCAAAGAGGCAAAGTGGTTTTAGAAACAGAAGTAGTAGTTACCCAGCCCTTCAGAGAGTGAACACTAAAAAACGCCCTCAAAAATGGATCAGTTTTCTCCTTGAGCAGCCCTAAGATTAACATACATACTTTAATTGTGCCCAGGAAATACATTGCCTGAATTTAAGCTTTATCACCTCCAAGTGCTTTAAAGTAACCATTTATTTCTACATTTGCATTAAGGTTTGGTTCTTGGCTTCAAAGTTTGCTTGGCAATGTCATTGCATGGTTCTTGCCTTTTCTGTACGTTATCAGACGATGTCCAAGTTGCCTGCCAACTTTCAGATGGAGATGTGGCTGGCTTGCAGTTTTCCTGACTGTAGCCTGAAGCTGATGGTCATTTTGTCAGTTGTCAAGGTGTAACTCTCTGTTAAGTAGGATAGGATTCGTTTCCCCTAACATGCCCACGTCTGAAGCTTTATAACTGTGTATGTCTGAAGCTGTATAATACAGCAAGTTCCAGGGGTCCTGTTGTAGTCAATGGGAACTTAAGTGATGGAATCTGGAGAGCAAGTCTTCTTATGCAATGGTAGATGCTAACCAGACCGGATAATCAAATTTTGATTCCTTTGAGTATCTAAAATGGGATTATAGTATCTAGCTTAAGTTCTAATAACCATATTGCAAACATAACAAGTTTGGTGAATTCCAGCTCTTGTGTCCTTACTCGTGTAAGCACACAACAGTGTGCTTAGCTGGGGCTAGGGAGCTGAGTATTTTTCTCTGTAAAATGTCTTGGAGATGGGAAAGACAGTTATCCAGTTCTGGGAAAACACGGGGGATGTATGAAGTGGTAAGTAGTAAGCAAACTGCACAATGAAAAATGATAATTCAGACAGACACATGGATAGTACAAAAATTATTTACTCATGCATGCTAAATTATATTTTTCTGTTGTTACAGAGTGAAATTATGTTAAGTGTAATCAGCTTTTGACAAATGAGGTGAAAATACCAGTTGTGTTCTAAACACTTGTTTTTAACTAATGGCCAAGCTAGATAACCTGCTCACATTGAGCTTCGATTTGACTACAGTTCCCATTCAGTTGTATCATCAATGTAATTAGTGGCCCAATATCCCCCAGAATTAAGTGGGGGTGGTATTGGAATTTCCAGAGCAAAACTTATTCTTTGAATGATGGATGAGAGAGCATGCTGCGTAAATGGCTCATTACAGCTACATTTATACTAGCTCAGGATCTGAGCGACAGTCCATGTTTGTGGTTAAATAGTCAGATTATTTGGACATTTATCCTAGGTGTTAGTATGATGAATGGCACATTGCAGCCTCAAGCTCTTGGTTTGTCCTAAGAAGCCCATGCAGCAACCTTTAACTTTCTTACTAAGTACTTGTCAGCGTGGCATAAACTCATGAAATAAGAGGAAACATTGTGAGATGTTTATTGTGCTATTGCATTATTTCAGTGCCCCAGTGTGCCTTGTGATCAGTACCAGCACAAACAGCTTATAAACCAGATACTGGGTAAAGACATCAGGTAGTGAAAAAGTGAGATGAGAAGGGTTTTTTCTTTGATATAACAAGCCTCAGCAGTCTTGGCATGAACATAGAATCATAGAATGCTTTGGGTTGGGAGGGACCTCAAGGATCATCTGCTTCCAACCAACCTCCAACAGCTCCATGTCTTTCCTGTGGAGACTCATGAGAGCAGAGGGGCAGAATCCCCTCCCTCAACCTGCTGGTCACACTGTTCTTGATGCAGCTCAGGACACAGTTAGGCTTCTAAGCTGCTAGCACACATTGCTGGCTCATACTGATTTTGTCATCAATCAGCACCCCCAAGTCCTCCTCAGGGCTGCTCTCAATCCATTCTCTTCCCAGCCTGTAATTGTGCTTGGGATTGTACTGATCCACATGCAGGACCTTGCACTTGGCCTTGTTGAATTTTTTTTTTTTTAAATTTTCAGGGCTATTATTTTTCTGGCATTCATAAGGCAAGAGCTTTAAGCTTCTGAATCTGAAGGAATGCCAGTGTCACCTCCATAGAGGTAACAGACCCAATAGGCAATGTAAGCTAATGTTGCTGGCTCCTGACATCCATCTCCATTGGCACAGATTAAGATGTCTGCAAGTTACAGGGTAGGATTTGTGCAGGAGCTGTCTGATTAAACACAAGTAGTGTTTGCAGTGGGAAGTGAGAGTGACATGGGCAAATCAGACAAAAGAGATCAAAGAAGACCCCAGTATTTTGAACAGAATAAAAGAGATCCTGGTTCTAACTTTGAAGATCAGTGGATCATGGTAACCAGGATACAAGATGCTGATGGGAACCTAAAGTCTGGATTCATTTCAGTTATATATGAATAGGTATCTGCTTGCTCACCATTGATGATGCCTTTATGGAGAAGGGAGAATGACATGAAGCAAAGTGCCTCTCTTGTTTTATCAACTCCTTAAGGACGAAATGGGTTTGCTTTTGTCCAAGCAAAATGGAAGTGTGTTCAGAAAGTACTGGGGAGCCAAACTTAGGTGGTAGAAATAGGAGTGAAACTACTGGATTAACATTTACTATTCTATGTGAAAGTTAGGCTCTGTTGTGCTTGCAACCCAGCCTACAGAAGCAAAACCTATTGCTGATTCCCACTTGATTCTCTTGTCTGTAGCGCTCTGTGGCCTTGACCACTCTATAGCTTTAGCCCTCAACAGTGCAGTCGGTATGTGTCTTCATTTTTGTGTGTGATAAATGTGCTTCACTGAATTGCCTTTGCAGCTGTCAGACAGTCCACAGGAGGTATACTCTGTTCTTCAGGAGGTTTCCCCTCTTGTCCCTCTCCACACTAGTTAGATTCTGAAAATGATGGAGAATGCGGTGGTCTGCCAGCATTGATGCTGAACAGGGCATTTCTGGATATCTCTAGTATGCGACCCAAAGTCTGCTGTATAGTTTGTCTATGTTTGATGGGACCTAGTAAGCAAAAAATTATGGAGGGCTGGCTTGTAAGAAATGTCACCCAGTTTGTCCTTAGAACTGTGACAGACAGATCACCGACACCAGATTGCCATCTTGTAGGGGAAAAATAAAACAAAAAATAACCCCACAAAATCCTGAAACCCCAACCACATTGACTTGTTCTCTTCTTCAAAGAAAATTTTTTTTTTTCCAAACTTTTTCCCCACCACAGATACTCTGAATTTAACCACTTTTAAGTGTCATTTGGATCTCTCAGGTTTACAGGACAAGGTACTCTGTAACATAAACTTTCTTTAATAAGCTTATTAAGGAATACATTAAACTAGCATGACAAACAGGGTCTCAGTCCCCTGTTGCCCAGGCTAGCCTGTTACATGAATTCACTTATTCAAAGCTTCATAACTTAAAACCTAAACAAAAAAAGACTTAGTCCCCTAGGCAAGGGTGAGGGTGCTCATCCTTCTTCCTCCATCAGGGTCCCCTCTCCCTGTATCACAGTGGAAGCAGGAAAGCTTCACCAGTCCAGCTGCTGCTGGATCCTCTTTGAAAGCTGTTTGGGTAAACTGATGTTTTATACCTTTCATCTTGTTTCCCTACGTTTGCACATTCTTATGAAACTGACAGATAAAAGAGACTGGCTGCTGGAGATGGGAATTATCTGGTGATAATGGTATTGCCTCTGTGGTAGTCTCACTTTGGGCTGACGGCGCTGCTCCCTGTATATATTGAGCCTTAGCTGGAGCCAGGTTAGCCAAAATCTGAGCAGGAGTTGACTGAGCTGTCACAATGTGCACACCAGAAGTATTTTAGAGGGTTTTTATAGAGGTTCAAGGGTAGGTTCTTAGCTCAGAAGTTTTGGATCAAGTTGTAAGTTGTATTCTTTAAAGTAAATTTTTAATGGTGAGTGGTATGATAAATTATCCAGTTGTTTGGGCATGCAGACATATTCCAGAGACAGTCCAATTTATTGCTGAAATATGAGGTTAAATCATTATCAGCCTTCTTGACTTCACTGAGATGTAATAAAGCATTATTCATCACCCACAACACTTGAAATCATTCTGTTTAATATATTTTTAATAATAGAAGTGGAAGCTAAACAATTTATCTGCAGGGGTTTGTTCTTAAACATGGTGGATGTGAGGAAATATGATGTTCAATTTAACTTACTCAGGTCATGATTTTGAAGCTGTAAATTGAAAAACAAAGCACTAGGGTGAATAATTCTGGAATAGCATTCTTAAATTATTGAACTAAATGAGACAGCTATTGAACGCATTATTGTTAAGTTTGAGGTGACTTTTCTTAAGATGATGTGCAACTGGTGTGAGTTGCAGAGGAAAATGCAAGCAGATTGAGAGTGTTTCTAACACTCTTCTCTGGGAGCCACATAACACCTGCAGGTTCATGTTTCCGCAGTCCTTTAACAGTTCTCCTTGTGCTCGTATCCACAAAGAAGCCTGACTGGGAGTCAGTGAATTTCAGCTGCATTCTGTTTGTGTGGGAGAAGTTATTGAAGCCTGGGAAGCTATCAGAGGCCTTGGGTTTTGAAGTACGTGGTTTTCCTTAGAATGTTCCATTTGCTATATAACTTCTGTGTGGAAGGGTGGACCTTTGCTTAAAAGTATTTTTTGAGATTCAGGTTATCAGAATTCCCTGTTTGGCTCTGGCACAGAGTAAATATTTGAAATTGGTCTTTGTGTTCCTGCATCTTCGGTACTCATCTTTAAAAGGGAGGAAATAGGTCTGCCTTCTTCAATTTCTCAGTGTCTCCTACTGTAATCTGCCTGGGTCAGAGGCTCTTACTGTGTACTCTTGTAATATGGGACATAGTAGGCCCTAGATTTTTATGTGAAACTACATAATCTATAGAAAATAACTTGAATGTAGGCAGACTTCTATGTGGTTTGTGCCTCTCAGTTCTTATGAAAGCACCCATTAATTTTTTATTTCCCCTGAAAATCACCAGCTATGGATTGAATATCCAGTAAAATCTTAAACAGTTAACCTCAATTCTAACTAAAGCTCAGCTAGATAAATTTTGAAATTCCATCACTTTTGAATCCCTCGATGCAAGGGTTTTTATCACCCCCAATTTGGTTATTATTTTGTATAGGGCTAATTACAAAGCATTTTTATGTAAAGTGATTGGAAAAAAAAACTACCCAAAAAACCCAGAACAATTGCATTTGAGCACTAGGCAAAAGAAAAAGAAAGTTCAAAAAAAGATGTTGAAACTTACTTGTATTCACTTTCTGAGGAGTAGATGGCTTTGCCTTGAAGTGATAAAGCTCCAAAGGCATGGGTAAATGCTAGGTGTGAGGCAGAAGGGTAATACCTTATGAAGAGACTGCCGTGAGTGCCCTGACCAAGTTGTGTCTTTATGAATCCCAATGGACAAAAGGAAAAAGCAAATTTTGAATTTGCAATGGAAGCTTGAGGATTTACATATTACAGCTACGTGTCTCCAGATCTTGATCCTCTATCTTTGCACTTAACCTGGATTTGTATTAAGGGGGATTTAATTTTTACAGGTAAAATTGTGTAAATTTTTCCCACAGCCCTTGAAATCAAGGTGCTGTGGCAGTACTGGTTGCAGTCCTTGGGATGCAGCACACTGCTGCAGATTTCCTGATGTTAAGAGGATGTTTCACCACTTTGCTGTGTGAGTGGGTATAGAAATAGTCATGTATATATTAAAAGAAAAAAAAGGGAAGGCGAGGGGAGGGGAGAGAGAGAGACAAGAAAACCCTTCTTCTCACTCATTAGTGACCTAATCAGCCAAGAGCAGAATGATGGGAAGAATCCTGAGCTCTGGGTTCCCCAGGTGACATTGTATTATCCAGTAGAAAATTAGTCTGAATACACGTGATGTGCCAGTAAGCATTGAAAGAGCTGCTACAGGGTGTGTTTGTATAGCAGTCCATTTCAGGTGCTTCTAGTTGATCCACCACGTGGCATGTGCTGCACGTGTAGTGGGTTATACATGGTTATAGGAATAAGCAGATGAATAAAGAAAATAAGGCTAGTGTGTTGGAAGATATGAATGAAATGGAAATCAAAAAAAGTAGTATGTTATCACAGGCGCAGTTTCAGGGGTAAAATATATAAAATGCTTTATGTGTGTAGATTTGTGCTGCTGACATAAATAAATCCAATAATTATTACATTTTAATCTCTTTATGAAGTAATATATAACATTAAAAAAATGTGTATATGAACATAACTCCCCAGTTACTGTGTATTGTGTTCAGGAAGCTCTTCAGTACTCAGTAACTGGCTCATTTATTTATTGCTTGGTTACTTAGTAAGAGCTCTAGTCTATCCTCTTCCCAGCCCCTTCTCTTTTTAAATCTTGGCTGTATACAGTTCGGAATATGAGAATGCAATTTTTAACACATTTCTACTGAGTTTCTGGTCATTCCTAACAACAAGTAAAGATGGGGTTTCTGCTCTGTTGTTATTTGTTGGGGTGTGTGTGTGGGTGCTGCTTTGTTTCACCGCTGTGGCTGCTGGATGGTTAGTCCCTCAGGAGGCATGGATAAGTGAATTGTATCCATCATGGACCAGGGCATAGGTGTAACCTGGTCAGTGATAGATACAGTTCCATCATTGTAAAAGGTGTTTCCTTTACAGTATGCAAAACAGTTGCTAATGAATGTACATCAGTAAACACATTTTCCATGACTCTCAATGCTGGGCCGTTAGACCATAATATTCTGGTGAGATCTGGCACTTTGATCTGCTCGGCCTTATGAGATCTATATAAAAATTCAAATGGCAAGAGTAGAATTAAAAAACTGATTGCTTGCTGTAAAATGAACCTAATGCAACTATTTAACATAGGTTGGGTTTTGGCCTTTTTTTTTTATTTTATTTTTTTCCCCTTCTTGGTAATGGAGTCAAATCCTTTTGGATTTTATGAACTTTATTCCCATCGCCTTGCACCTCAGAAAATCCCAGAGTGACACTGTAGCTTCATTGAAGTGCATGGGAAAGCTTCTACTGACTTGACTCAAGCCTGTAATTAGTTCAAGTTATTTGAATTTCCCTTTATTTGATATTATGTTGATGCACATACCTGTGTTAAGCACAGCATTTCTTGTTCATTATGCTTTCAGTGCATGCACAGTACATGCAAAACCATTTCTAGTGTTTGAGATGGTATGTGTATTTCTTTTCCATTTATGGGAAGCCAATTGCTGTTAACCATTTGTTGAGTGAACATCGAAATCTCTTCTTCCTAGGAGCCGTCATTTGAGATGCTTCCGTTGACTGGGAAAACAATAATATTTGATAGCTTTCCTGATCCTTCAGATACTTGGGAAATAATTGAGACTATTGGCAAAGGAACATATGGAAAAGTTTTCAAGGTGTTAAATAAGAAAAATGGCAGCAAAGCAGCAGTCAAAATTCTGGATCCTGTTCACGTAAGCTACTTAAATTCCTTGGTTTGTGATTATTTAATTCTAAGTGAATTTATGGAGTTGTCTTTTCATCTTGGTCAATCATTTGCATTAGAAGTGATAGTGAAATAAACTGCTTCAACCTGCTAAGTAAAATATATTTCCAATCTATCAATGCATTTTTAATATCGTAAGTGAACTTGAAATTGCTTACACATGGTAGAAGTCAGAAGTATACCTAAACTTTGTTTTACTTTTGGTTCCCCGTGTTTATCTCTTTCTTTCAGAAGCAGAGCTGGCTATTTTGCCTCTTAGTACCAGTAGTCCAAGATTCGATTTTTACTGGGTTTCCTTCCCTTTCTTTTTTCCCAACTATTCAGTAAGAAAGTTGTACACTTCTAAGTGCTTTAGATGTACCTTCAGGCACCTATTTTGAGTACATGGATTTAGTTGAGTTACATGATATGAGTGATACTGTAAAAATAAAAGTTTTTTATTGTTGTTGGTTCTGTGTTTTCAGAACGTGTCAAAATACATAGATAGGACAGAAGGGTCCATCTTTTCAAATGGAAAATACAAAGGCAATAGCTCCTACACACAAAGCACCAGGTGACTGGAAGGTGGAATTACTACATTGTAGAGAATGTTTTTGTTCTCAATCACTGACATGTGTTGGGTGTCAGTTTAATGTTCAAAGGTTATTCTGGTTTGTAAAGGCAGACCCTGTTGCCTTCAGTGGTGCTGCTCATGGTTTGGGATTTTTCTTGAGAACACTAGCCCACAAAACATGGAGAAGGAGCTGTTCCTTCTTCAAGTGGCCCCTTTGAGCTCATATTTTGCACTGGGAGTTTAGGGAGTATGGGGTTGTGAGGCATGTGCTTCCATTGCACAAACTTTGAACAGGAAGGGAAGAGCAGCCATGCCTTGTGAAACACTGCAGGTCTCATGCCCCGCAGCCACACAGGACTCTGCCTACCCTTGCGTGACACAGTGTCAAATTAATGATCCCATGGCCTGTAAGCCCATGAAAGGTATTTGTGAAAATGTAGGCTCCTGTGCTGTTTTTGCTATGTTTCTTGTTGGTCTGCTTTTCCTTTCAACATGCTTTCAGAGCAACAAAAGGAGAAGGCTCATCTCAATTCAGTATCACCTACCTCTCCCAAAGTAGACATGATTTGCAACCAAGGGATAAGGATCTTGAATTCAAATGCATTGGAAACTCTATTTTTAACTGTGTTGCTTTCTGTAAACAGGGTTCTTGTGCTTACAATTGAATAGGCAGGACTTTCTTGAAGTTGGTGTTCGTCTAGATGACTGTATGGCAAGAAATGCTTCTGCTTTCATCTGTTTTGAAAGAATTCAGGAATGATTTATAAGTGGCAGCTGGATATGGCAGGGTTTACTGCAGCCATGGGGGAAACCTTCAATGTTGTGTACACTTGGGACCTTGAAGGAAAACAATAAAGGGTGGTGACAGAAAGAAAGAAGAGGTAGTAAAGCTGATGCTAAAGGAAAGAGATATAGATTAAGCAGGAGAAGGCAGTAGAATGTGAAGAATTCAGAAGAAAAGCAATGGATAAAGATGCAACATAAAAAATTGAAGAAGGGAAGAGCTGTAACTGATTAAAAGATTCCTTATTTTAATGAAAAAATGGAAATTGGCAACATAATCAGCATCACACTCCAGGACTTGAATTTTTTAACTGAATATGTTCTTCCTTTTATTCTTTTTTATTTTTATTTTCATTTGGGTTAGACAGGGTAAAGATTATCTAGTTCTACTCCCCTGCCATGGACGGGGAAACCCTCTGCTAGAACAGTTTGGTCAAAGAGTTCTAAATGTAATAGTATTCTAAGAACGCTGTTATTCTTTTCCTCCTGCTAAAATGACAATCCAGTATTAGAAACAGGGCGAAAGGAATTTGTTTAAACTGAAAGTATTATTGATGGCTGCAGAGGGAGCCATTGCAATGAAAAAAAAAAGGTACTTTCTCTATTTTCTTCTTTAATTCTTTTTTTCTTTGAAGATGGTTTCAGAATTGTGCCACTTGAGAGGTGAACTGAGAAAAAGGGCAGAAGAAATGTGCTTTTATATCACTTGATTTAACTGATATTTCCAAATTAAACTGAGAAACTACATTATCATGGGTGATGTGAAACTGAAATAAGCATTTAATGCTTAATCCTTTAGAGCTCTGAGGTTCTTTGTGTAGTGTAAAGCTTGGATTTTTGCAACTGAAACAGGAAAGTGACGTATGAAGATGGAACTGAGGATGCTCTTAGTCCTGTCCTCAGGACTCTAAGTAAATACCGTTGTACTTTAGGGTTCCTAACCAAATTATCCTATATCTAAGTTCACATGACAATATTCCCTCTACCATTTCTAGTAGAAGTAATACCTGTGGCACTGTTTTATGCAAGTTAATATGCTCAATTCAATTATTTTGAGTTCTTTTCATAAAATGCAGAGGAAGATTTTTCTTTCTAGTATGCACAGAATGAATATTCATTTCATTCTCTTTCTTTTCATTTTTCCTCATAATAGTAAGAATCTCATAAAATCTGAGTACCTCTCAGGAGACAGAAACCTCTATTAAATCACAGCAGGACAGTGGGCTAATTCTCTTCCAGATTCCCCAAGGCTGCTAGGACTATTGTAGCTTTTGTGTATATTGTTTGGCTTTTGACTCTTTCGGTTTTTGGTGTTTTGTTTGGGGTTTTTTTGCTTTATGATCTGTCACTTTGTTTTTACCGGATGTGTTCTCTTTCATCATCCCCTCTTTCACTCTTTCCCTTTCCTTCCTCTGCCACCTTCAGTACCTTTGTTCATTCTTTCTTCCGTGTTTCTTTTTTTATTATTATTGGCTGTATTCTGTGTTGTTCTTATGGGAAAATTAACTTAGAGCATGTTTCTCCTTTTTCTGAAAGATGACATCTGTTTTTTCACTATTCCAATAAAAACATCTCTAAAGCCCCTCCTCATGAGAAGAACTATTCTTGTAATCTCAATAGTAAAGTTGAACAGCCTGATTTATGAAGATGCTGGTGATGGGCAAAGTTCTTTGAGAGCTGTTAAGAAATAGCCTAAGGCTGATATGAGGAACTTGATTTGGACTTTAGCATTGGAGAGACCTCTGTAAGAAACAAGTGAGCAATATCCTCTTAGGGGCAGATGCCTTTGTTTTAAAATGACCAACGTTGTTAGTTTATTGATTGCTGTGTATTTCTCATTTGTGACTCTAGGACATTGATGAAGAAATTGAAGCCGAGTACAACATTTTGAAAGCTCTCTCTGATCATCCCAATGTAGTCAAATTCTATGGCATGTACTATAAAAAAGATGTGAAAAATGGAGACCAGCTTTGGCTAGTTCTTGAGGTAAATAATTAAGAGAAATTATGATATTTTTCCCCCAGTTTATATTCCTCTGTTGAATATAAACTCACTGAATGAGATGCAAGTCATTTGTTTGATGGTTTTTCTTTAGAGTGGTTGCATGTGAAGTTATAAGTGCTGTTGTTTTGTCTTTTCAGTGTTGTGAAATAATGATCTGCTCCGAGTTCAGCATTCCTATTATAGAGTTATTGCTGTGCCTTCAGAATTAGGATACAAATTCGAATAGGACTTAATAGATTTGCTACCTCACATCTTTCTTTGGTGAAAGGCTTGTCATGGGAATCTTCCTCAAGTAGCAATTTTTTTAAGTATGACTAAGATTTGACATAACAGTTAAAGAAACCACTATGATGATATTTTTTTCTAAAGGAAATTATAGAAATGAATTAATTAAATTGCTTTTGTGTGTGTGTGAAGTAAATGCACAAATAGACAAATAAACCAAGAAAAACAGGCCACTGCACTTTTTCATTTGCTGAATTCAGTTGAAAGAAGCAGGAATTCCTCAAATGTAAGAGGAATGCAATGTCCATATTCGCTGTATTTAAATCTTTAGTTTTGACTAATCTGGAAGCAAAGAGCTTGATCTTTACTGTTTTCATAGATTCACTATAACCTTGTCTGCAAAAACTTCTTCCTCTTCCAAGAGGAAAATGAGTAAGAAAGTCTCTAACAGAAATAACATAACTTTCATAACAATCAAGGCTCTTGCTGATGTTTGATTGGAAGATATTTTTAAGAAGAGTTTGCATTGGAAATCCTAATGAAGTATTAGGTTAGACTGACATCAAAAGATGTGCATTGGGGATCTTTGAAAAGCTAGTTTCTGATGTGTCTGCTGGGCATTTGAAACTCTATTTGCAAAACTTCTGGCCTGTATAGGATGGATGCCACACAGCCAGGATCGAACAGACTGTGAGGAAACAGTCGAGCGTTTATGTTTTAACTTTTATATTTTGGTGGATTTATTTTCTTAATGTTAAACTATATCCAGAGTGTAAGTTTTATAATTACCCTCTGCGTGCCAAACTATGTATGTGCAAGTGCCAGTATGGAGCATGTGGTTTATGATGAGATTAGTCTTAAAGTGAAATATTTCACCCCACCTTACATCTATGTTTTCCAAAATAAATATTTTCTTGTGATTTGGTACCTGTTGAACCTGTACTCTCACTAGGACAAGATAGTTGGACATTCAATTTTAAGCTAAAATTGAAATTTCCATTTGCTGCTGACTTTAGGGCCTGTGCAACAGTGAGGCATGGGGTGCTCACTATTCAAGTTGAGGGTATTGTCCTCTGACTAGAAATCATTAAACCAGATGGCTATCAAGAAATACTTACCTACAGCTGATTGGAATTTAGAGCTGGTCTATTGGTGTGGGACATCAGACAGTTTCCATGTCTGTAGATTGCTTTGGAATGGTGGAAGTGATCTGTTACAGACTAATCCTGCATAAACATGACATTTCTTCTGACTCACCTCACGTAATAATTTCTAATAGCACGTGCCTTCGTAGAAAAATCTGTTTTCTAACTTGAAGTGAAATTCCTCATTTTCTACTAAGCATTTGGATTTAATTTTATTTGTTGTATTTCTCTGTCTCCGTGCTAATGTGCAGATTACCTAACTGATCTTGTAAAACATTTTGAAGCTGCAGTGCTGTGAGCTGGAAATACACTTCTGAGAGAGTGGGAGCTATTGTTCCTTATTTTTTGTGTTAAATAAATACTTTTGTTGATAAAGCATCAAGAGATACGTAGTTTCATATTTTGATTTAACCTTTTGGTGTAGATCTAATCAGTAAAAACATGCATAATGATTACTCAGAAAAATAATCAAGCTTTTTGCATAACACCCTGTGACTGTGTGTGACAGCACGGTATTTATAGGGCAAGTTTGAAGTTATTATGTTGTGTTTATTTTAACACGGGGACCTAAATTTGAGACTATGAAATATGAATTTTAATAAATAATTAAAAACTACAGAAAAACTAATAATATAAGCACTTTTAGTATGGGTAGCATTTTTTATTAATAAAGTAACCTACCCTTCCCAGTTCAGCATTTCTAAGGAAATCACATAAGGGGAATGAAAGTGAAACAGAAATACATCTGCACAGGGTAACAAGTTCGCTTGACCCTCAGCTTGGAAATGCTGTAGGTTGCCCTCAGATAGGCTGAACATCTGCTCCTCCGTGGATGCTGGTCTGGCCACGTCTATAATAAAGAGTATTGCTGAGGGAAGGATTCTTGCCAGGTGTATTAAGCCATGTCGTGTGTGTCCAGAGATGCAGTAGAAGAAATTGGCCTATTGAGTCTGTGTTGAAAAGAAATTGCTTGAGTATTATACTTCAGATGAATCAATTTAGCAGTTTCACGTCAGCAGACATCAGCATGATGACACAGCTAAGGCAGAGTGTGCGATAGTCAGTTTCTTTCTGCTCTGGATGTTAGTTCAGAAGGGAATAGATCTGAGATAGCTGGAAATCAGCTGATGGAAGATGGAGTGGAGAGGTAAATCATGTCAGGCCCTACATGTGATCATTAAGGTCAGGGGCCTTCTGGAAAGGTGGAGGGAATTGCCAAGAAGTTAGTAGAAACACATCCCTTTGACTGTGCTGAATGTCAAGATGACTGACAAAGCATTCTTTTTAGGTGTTCTTGTTCTCCTAGCATGTATGTGCACATTTGAAGAACATTTCCAGTGCCCTGCTGGGTTAGACCAATGGCCCATGTAGCACAAAATTCTCTTGTGGTGGCACTAGAAGATGGTATTTGTGAAGAGCCTGTCTACGTTTTGCAGTCCGTTTCCCTCCTGCTCTCCAACCTCTCTTGGAGATTGTAGAGAGGTGGGCGATGGTCTCTTCAGCCAGGTGACAGGAGATGAGACAAGGGGAAATGGCACTAAGCGGTGCCAGGGCAAGTTCAGATCAGATGTTAGGAAAAATTTTTCACTGAAAGAGTTGTCAGGGCCTGGAACAGGCTGCCCAGGGAGGCGGTTGAGTCACCATACCTGGATGTGTTTAAAAAAAGGGGTAGATCAGGTACTTAGGGGTATGGTTTAGCATAGGACAGGAAAAGTTGGACTTGATGGTCTTTTCCAACCTTGTAACTCTGTGATTCCAGCAGCCATGGTTGTTGTATTAAGGGTGTCCCAGGGTATTCTGTCTGGCACCCATTTGTGGACACATTAAACCTGATGATACTGTGATGTTATACAGTCACCTCTTGGAGTGTGCAAATTTAATTTTTGTGTCATTATTATATAGTAATTTCTATATATAATATTCTACATAGAATGTAATGTTTTAAACACTACGAAAACATTCCCAAATCAAGATATTTTTCAGTGTGTGGTAAGAAAATTAGAATCATATTTGTTGAGAAGGAGGAATATGTTACAATTTCCAGTGGACTGCAAGCTCTGTTTTCTGACCAGCTCTAATATTAAAAAGTACCTTCACAAATAATATTTCTGCAGCTAGAGCAATCTGTACAGGTGCTGGGTTTGCACAATCCAGACTGAAATTAATCTCATTCATCTTCATTCTCATGTAGAACCTTTTTGTCTTCTGGTGTAATCTTCATCAGAGAAATCATGTGGAAGTGCAGATTAGCTTGTGCTTGGAACCTGCTTCTCTGAAGACGTGGCATGGTAGCCTTTTCCATTCCCTCAGCCTTTTAACTGCATTTAAATGCATTAAATACATTGGTAACTTGTCTTATTCTACATTGCTACAAGCAATGTTTGGTCTTCTGGATGTTTCTTGATGTTAATTGAACCTGCTAACCAGACACTGATCACTCAGAAGAATTACAGAAAGACTACCGTGAAGGATTATCATGATCCAGTTGGCAACCATGTTTGCTCATTTAAAATTTGCCTGAAGTGATGCAAATTTGTTACTTACTTTTGATCTTTTAAAGTTAACATCAAGAGGAAAAATAATAAAACTACAAATATCTAAATTATCTTTTTAAATACTTGGGATTCTTCTATTTGTTTTGTTTGGATTTTTTCCAGAAATAACAAAACCATTAAACCAAATAAATAGAAGCTCTGAGGAGTTTGAATTAAACTAGAACACAAAAAATTGTAGTGCCTCAGTTCACCTGGTACCCTTTTTGCAAGCATAAACAAAGTACCGACCTGTGGTGTGGATTACGTTTAAACTGAGTGAGGACATGTGGAAAAAGAGGGGTGAAGTGCCAGTGTACCGAACTGCCAACTGGTTATACCAGGGTAATGGCAGTCCATTACTACTAGATTACTTCTTGTGGCTTGCTTGGCCTGGGAATGCCTGCACAGCTACCCAGAATGCTTCTAACAGAGTAAGAACTGCGAGATGACCAGTCTAGCAAAGGCAGTTCCTATGTGATGAGCACAGAGTAGCAAGGTAGCGTGGTTCCTACTCAATTACCAATTATTATTTGCGATTCTCTGGTGAGTCACTTATATAATGAGTATATTAGAAGCAGAGATCCCCTGATACAACTCCTTTCTGGGTTTGTGCAGATCTTTTAGAAGAATTACCATCCTTGAATTTGCCCAGAGAGAGAGAGCCCGGCCCAATGTGTAGAGTATCAATTACTCCCTCCTTTCCAATCCTGAAAGTGAGGCTTCCTAGCAGGGAGCTTACATCAAAGCTTTAAACCAAATAGAACAAATGGATTTGGAAATGGAGAACCAAGGGGATAACAGCAGTCAGTTGTGATCTCAGGCAGCTGCAAGCATTTGTCAGTATTGGAGCACAGCAATTAAGGAGGATTTGAAGGAGGATAGCTCTGTGGTTTTCTGCTTGTTTTGGCTGCTCCTTCAAAGCAGAAAGGAAAACCTGTTTTGCCCACAGTTTGACCAATGCCAGAACTGTGCATTGATCAAGGATGGGAGTTGATCCGTTGCTGCCTTGGGAAACATATTTGGATTGCTACAGGTCCTGACAGTAAAAGCAAGTAGCTCATGTTCATGGTCAGTGTGGTTGAGAAGTGGCAGCCAGCATGATGGTTCAAGGGAAGAATGGCATGGTCCAAGGTGACCACTTAGGAATAAGAACTCACTAAGGTCAAGAGAAGAAGGTGTTGCAGTAACTACTGGGTAGAATGAAGAATGCTGAACAATACATCTGCATGGCTGCATCATCTGGCCTGGGCTGGATCTCCTGTGCTGTTGCACTGTTGTATCTGCTCTTAGGAAAGAGAAGTTTAGCAAATCAGATGCTTCCAGATGTTTGCAATTGCTATCTGCGGTCACAAAGAGAACCCAAGCATTCATGAAATATGTATAAATTTTCCTCACAGATTAATACATGAGCAGTGACAGCACAATTTGCATATATGTCAGATAGAGAAAAATGAGTATAATGAATGCCCAAATCTTGTGTGGCTAATCGTTTTGGGTCCTCCACTGACCTATTATACATGGAAGAGTTTCTGATCATGCTTTCTTTATGACATTGCATGTAATTCTAATATATGGTGAAACTCACTGAAGTGTATCCTTCTTCTTCTCCCCCCCCTCCTTTTTTTAAAAATTAGAAGAAATTCTCTGTTATATAACGTCCAAACCATGAAATACAGTTATGCATCTAAAGAAATGCCAGTCTCAGCACATCCAGTTGCATTGGGAAAGGGAAATGTGTTTTCAGCTGGGGAGTTGATAAGACTATCAGTCTAATTCTAAGGTTGCAGTGTGCTTTGCTACAGAAGAGGAGTAACTACTGTCCAAAGTCTAGGTATTGGTGTTTTTATTTAAAAAGTAAGGCTAAAATAGCTAGAAGCATAAAACTAACTTCTAGGATCAAGAAATCCTGACACATAACAATGTATTAGAAAAATCAGGTCCCTTTCCTATCTTCTCACACACAAAGAAAGGCAGAGATGTATCATCCAAATACTCTGTGGCTTAACTGAGTGAGGTTTCAGCTCTTTGTGAGCTGGGAGACAGGGTAACGTAAAACATGGTGAGAGACAAGAACCTGTCTCTCCTCCCAAACACCTCCCCCCCTAAAAAAACCCAAACCAACCCAAACAAACCACAAACTGAGAGATTCTTTACCTTTGATAGGTGTCTCAAATTTTGCAGTAGGTGACAATGTATTTGCTTCTGAGTCATTAATTTTGATTTTATGAGCTCTATAGGGAGACTAACAAGTTCTGTGTGCTGGGTAAATAGATCAATATTTTAAAAATTCTGTTTCTCTAGATAATCCTCCTTGACGAGGGATGCAGTGCCTTTCTCTTACTCCTGTATCCCAATCTAGAAGGGCAAGGAGCCCTGTAGCATGTGTGAGCTAGGGGATGAGTCTGGCTCCTGCAGTGAGAATGTGCTGTCACCGCAGTATAGGTGACACAATGAGACTCTTCACAAGACACTGCTCCTGTTCTGCATCCAAGCACAGGCCACTGCTTCAGAGTGCTGTCTATGCCAAAGCAGGCTGGGGATGCAAAACGCGGAGCAAGGTGGGTAGTTCTGTCCTTGTCTCTTGTTGGGCTTTCCAGCACCGTGTAGGTGTCCTGATGGCTGACATTAAAGCATTTTTCTCTCCATTAGCTTGATCTCTTTCCTTTCTTGGCTGATGGTGTCGTCACTCTTCAGAGCACCTCTCAGTGCGTGGAAGAGGGAGAGAGTAGCTGCTGTCAGTGTCGCAAAGCAGCTAATGTTTGTTCTTGATATTGAAAGTTGGTTGGTTGAAAAAATCTGCAGCCTTGAAGCCTGCAGGAAGGCTCAGAGCCTGAGGAGATGCTGGTCATGCAATCTTCTTTTGGGACATTGCATGTTGGGAGTCACAGACTAGTTTATCTGAAATTTAGCGGGTGATTTCATGTCATTGAAGCTGTTGGGACTTCAACTGTTGAACTCCATTTGAATGAAGATTTTGTGTTAAAAAAATAACAGAATTATAAGAAATGATTAGGAGTATGGAGACTGGAGTTGTTCTTATTGCTGTGATAATTTCCATCTGAAAATCTGAATTCGGTGAGAAGTGTGTCTCTCTGAGGTCTCTTTGAATAGCAGGCACTGCCTGGAGTGAGTCCCACAGGAATCTGTGGGAGCGCCTAGAAGCAGGACCCAACTGTCTCATTTTGGCTTTCAAAGAGATAAGCCTACCTGAGATAAAGTAGAGACATTGCTATACTGGTAACTTCTCTTTTACATTAAATAGAGGGACTTGTAGTATGTACAGATGAATAATTTATTATAGTGTTTTCCTTTGGCATGTCTACAGTTATGTTTTTGTTGTGTTCAGCAGTTACTATATGCAGATGTTTCCATGCAAGGGAATAAAGGCAAGTTTGTGGAGTTTAAAAAAAGCTTTGAATAGCAGTTGTTCTGTATAATGGAATATGTAACAGGAGTTACAATAAGAAAGCAGACATACACTTTTTTGATGCAGGAGATTTGCTATAAAACAATATTTCAGGAAATTAGCATAGTAGAAAATAACTAGTTCTTTTTGGTTTTATGAAGAGTGGGGGAAAGGGAGTTGAAATTTGTCTAATTATTATCAGGTACTTCAGGTGGCATATATAGAAGAAAAATTAAACAATTGAAAATTGCTTTTTTGTATTTCTCAACATGGGTCATTTTTCAGTAATGTCTGGTTATAATTGCCCCATTTAGACCATCTCTGAATATTTTGATTCATTACATGTCTGAATCAGCCTTGATTTCTCCATTTCTAATGTATCTTTCTTTGCTTCCCAATTATAGCAATTTTCACTCTTGAATTATGTCCTATTTTCTCAAGATGAAAGATGTGTAGCTACAACTGTCATTTGATGCTTGGAAGTTTGAGTAAATACTCATAATTTCTTTGCGTTGTGAGTACTTCATATTGCATAGTGGTTTGCACAGTGCACATCTTTTTAACAATTGGTGAGCATATGTTATGGCCCAACTTGCTGGAGAATACTGCTTATACAAAAAGCTGGGTCTGAGTAACCTCTAACAATTTTTGCCACCATGGAGTAAAGCCAAAACCCAGAAAAAGCCCCCTGAGTTTTACCATTCCGGCATGTAACTAAATAGCACATGGGTATCATGCATTTCACATTCTAATATTTAACATCACTTTGCTTTCTGTACATTTTATTTTTGATCACATCTTTACTAAAAATGTGAGGTTATTAAAAAACACCCACCACAAACCCTCAACAAAACACCAAAACCCACATTTCCTTAGCTTTTGGTTAAATTCCAGGTTACCAAACCTCCTTTAGCTTTACTGGGGGGTGGAGTCAGTTATCATAAAGATGCTTGGGCTAAGGCTTGTCACTTTGCTTCAGACACCTGAGGGCTAGACACTTAAATTCAAGTGTGATAGATAATATAATTTTGCTGTGTTTGTTCTTAGTTTACTTGTTGCATCCCTGTGGACTTGCACGTAGGGAGAAGAATCTCCTTCCCCTTGTTACTTGTCAGGCAGAGAGGGCTGGAGGGTGCAGAGTAGGGGAGAAATGCACTGCAGCGAGCCAGGAGCTAGGACATGCAGGACGTCAGTGGTGACAAAAAGAGAAGTTTCTTTGGCTCCAGAAAGGATGTTAGAGTTTGTTGCATTTCCAAAAGCTGCTGAAACCAGGCCCTGGAAGCAAGGAACTGCCTTGCGCAGAGACAGCAAGCAAGGAGAGGTTGGCTTACAGAGCACTTTCATTTCAATTCTGTCTGATGTAGTCTCTCTGAGTTAAGCATTGCAGTAGTTTATTTAAAGCAAGGTGGGGAGGGAGGGAAAGTGACATAAGAATGTCTTGGAGTGTCCTTCAGGATCTTCTTGCTGCTGTAGGGTCCCATCAGATATACTGAGTCACCGTAGCTCCTTTGGTAGTCACCAGAAAGAGGCAGGCAGGTCCTGGAGCAGTTAACTGGCCTGTCCTGCACACTCCCCAGAGGAGAGCAATTGCCTTTTGGCTGAGTCTGTTTCAGCCTTTCAGCCTTTCGTAAAAGGAGCCTTTAGACAAGCCCCATTGTTTGGATCTGCACTTCCCCAGTCGTGCTTTCACACTCAATAGGGAAGATTGCTATTGCAGTCATTTAAATTACAGTGAATTAGACTAAATTATTGTCTTCATGTAGGAACGCAGACGTGAAAGAATTATATGCAGTGTGGACATGGTAGTGCTTGGAAAGACTGTCTAAACCCCCAATTGTGTAGAAATGATGCTACAAAAGAGGAAGGTGCTTTGAAACGTTCCCTAATTGGTGAAGAGTGAACAAAAGCAGTGGGTTTCTGAGCAGGCAGTAAAAGCTGTGGAGTGCCCGCTCTTACCTCAGGCTGCCTTGTTTGCTTATGAGACTCGATGTATTTCCCAGACCCTCAGCTAAGTTTGCAGCAGTCAGTAGAAATGCTTCTGCTGACACTATTGACCCCAAACTTAGGTCATGCTTTTTCTCCCTAGCCAAGTGAATGGTTGTGCACTCAAAACGTTATTTTTACCAGTACTTCTCCTGAATGATAAAATGATGAATTGCACTAAGTTTTCTGTATCAAAATGCTCTGTTTTGGTAAGTTGCCTCTTGCATTTGCTCAGAAAGTCCAGGGCTCTTTACTGATCAGTGCCTTTCAATTTTGTGGTTAGGTTAGCTCTGATTTTGCAAAATGATCCTTCCTTTTATTTGATTTTTTAAAAAATTACAGCTGTGTTATGCTGTTGCCAGGCTATGAAGCTATAGTTGAAGCTCCTTCAGAATTTCTGTTGTAAATATATTATCTGGTGATTCAGATCTCAGTTGCCTTACACAGCACTATTCCAAACCATAGCTTGATACCACCTCAGCTGTATATACTCTTTCAGGGAGGAAATATGGGCAGGTGACACATTAATGTCTTCATTAGCAATTTCATGGGCATGTAAATATATTATAAGATAAAGAATGTGAATTATGGGATGGTGCAATATGTAGTTTGTGTCAGGAAGAGCTAGCAGGGGCATACAGTCGCGCTGCGCCCAGTAAACCTTTTGTACAGCACTGTCACTTACTTGCTTATTTTTCATTCTGTTAGAGACAAAACAATGTTACAAATGTTTCAAAATTGAAAAATATCCTCCTTGGGGGGTATTTCTTTTTCTTCTTGTTTATGTAAAGCCTGGTGGCTTCATTTAATCACACTCAAAAATTCAAAAGAAGAAATTTAGAAAAAAACAGTATTGGCACAGATGTGGCATTTCCGTTCTGGTCACCGTGCGATGTAGAGATATCAGTGTCCTGACAGAAACAGGCTGTGGAGGCCAGCATTGCATAGGATGGAATAGGCAAACTTTTAATCTGTCTGGTTATCCTATCAGTCCATGTGGATGACAGAGAAAATAAGAAGTTAAAAGCCAAACTGAAAGTGAAGAAATCTGAAGCAACAAACACCCATGAGGCTGTGACTAACACAGCCCTGGAGGTGCTAGATGATGTACGAGAGGAAAATTATAAATACCACATGGAATGTGGTCACCAAAGCTAAATAATTCAGGAAAGATGTGTTTCAATGATACATTTCATTCAAACTAAATTGAAAGCAATCAACTTTACCTAAAAGCGCAGGGCATTGCTATGGTTTCTTTTGGCTATGGGTTATTTTGCACTGTTCTTAGGAAAGATAGGAGCCACACTGCACATCTTTCTTCCATTTGACCTCAAATTAAAAATACCCTGTACAGACAGGAGCTGCTTATTGAACCACTTGGGCCATTGAAGGAACTGATTTAGCTCTCTGTACATCTTCACAAGGACCTTCCAAGTATTTGTGGTCAGCATTAGGTGCTGTTAGTGGAATGTGCCCTTCAGCGGTAATAGTTGTGAAGACATGTCGCACCACAGGCAGAGAATAGGAATTAATGTGGTCACAGCTGACCCTGTGTGACAACCAGTATTGTGAGAGAGACTCCATCAAGTTGTCTTGGAGACAGAAAGCGAAGAAAGGTACTCTGGAAATGGCTGTATCAGGCTGATTCTGTCCTAATAGAGAAAATCTGTTTTGAAAAGTTGTAGATGGAAGGCAATTTGAGTGAAAAAAACCTCAAAAATAGTTGTGTTTACTTTCCTTAAGATGGTAGAGTAACAGTGTAAGGGAATAATGAGCTTTAGGAGAGTATGCCTCACCCAGCTTGGGGAACTGGTAGGTAGCTGTGCTTAAGAAAAATATTGTAAAAATGAAGGAAAGCAGGATAGCTAGCAAAGACAGCAAGATAATAAACACACAACAGCAAATTAGTTGATGCAGAAAAAAGATAGAAGGACAGTAAGAGATGAGTAAGAATGCATCAGAATCATCATTTGCTTCTTGAATGCCTTCAAATAGGAGAAACAAAAATGCACAGCTAAAGTATGGGCATTTAAGGATAAGCTCAGAAAGACTAATGTGAAGTGGTGAAGACAAGATTACATTACTAAGAAGAGAGAGAAATGAGATGAAAGAATGTTTAATATATGTCTTTACAAAGTGAGGAAAGTTAGTGACCTAGGGAAGTACAGACCAGCCTGTTTAACTTTGATACCCACAATGATTCTAGAACAAATTAATAGAAACCAGTTTAGAAATACCCAGAACCCAGTAACATGATAAAAGCGGTCAATGTCGATTGGGCCAGAGCAAAGGATAATAACAAGTCTCTTCTTTTAACAGGATAACTGGTATAATAAAGGGAAAGCAATAAATCTGATTGTGCCTTTTCTACAGATTTGGTATGGTTCTATGTGACATTCTTGTGAGAATAATGTGGTAATACAGAAGTTTCACACAGTAAAGCAGATTACCTCCTCACATAACTGGACTCAAGGAATAGTGATCAGTAGTTCACTTTGGGTCTGGGAGAGCCTCAAGTGGGCATCTGCTTTTGACCTGTTTCTGTTCATTAATAACTTAGGTGATGAAACAAAGTCCACAGACCTGACTAGGAAATGGGATGCAAAAAAGGGATTCTCTACTATGTTCTGTTCAACTTTTCCCAGAGAAGACAAGACTTCCAAAGGAATTCTCTGTGCAGTTTGGAGCAAAACGTGTCAAAAGAAAATGGTGGCAAATTGCAGTGGCCTAAATTTAGAAAACATGGATGATTTCAAAAGGTTATAGCAGCTAACTTTGTACAGCCTAGAAAAGAGAAAAAGGACGTATCATGACAGCAGTCTGACAGAGATGTTAAACAGAGAACAATGATTAGTTCTTTTAAAAGACTCCTGGAGGGGAGGGTAAAGATGCTCTAACTGTTGGACTAGCAAAACAGAAACAGGCTACATGGAAAGATTGGAGTCTCCCTCAGTGGGAAGGTTTTAGGAGCAGGTTAGACAAATACCTGTCAATGAACACCTGAAAGTACCAGATCTCTACGCAGTGCAAATGCAATGGAAAAATTTGGTTCTTGAGGTACCATTTACTCTTTAGTTTTGTAGTTTTTTGACAACAAACCGGCAACAAATAAGAATCTTTTGTTCTTAACAGCAGTCAGTACTAAGAGCAAGGTCCAGTCAGCTCAGAGGCTGGCAGCGCTGCTGGACTGCATGCTCAGTGGAACAGGTCAGATTATTGATCTGTGAGAAGAAAACAGAGATTAGTGCCTGAGATGCTGTTAGCATTCTTACGTGTGACAGCATCAAAGCAAGCAAGCATCTGTTTTGTAACTATCATCCGTGCAAGCTGTAAGCTGTGCATATGTGATGTACTACCCACTCATTTACCTGTGCGCAGCCTGTAAAGATAGGGAAGGTAGTAATTGTGGTAGCCCCCCAGTGTTTGCATCCAGGCTACTGAAATAAGATGAAAGCACCTTGACAACTGCAAGATACAAGCAAATATTACCTGACAGCTTGGTAAACATGCATAAATCAGGAGCAGCTGGATGATTAAAGGCTGTAATAGCCCTAACAAAAGTGCAACTGATCATTTTCTTAAAAGCAAAGCCAATACTGAATCCTTATTCAGTGGGTCAGATGAAGAATACGACTACAAAGAACGCCTGCATGACTGTGATGTGATGGCAATTTTAACTGACATTTCATGTGTTAGGATCATGCTATTTTATAAATCTATTGTTGAAGATAGTTTTGCATGCTAATAGCTCAATTACAGTAGCACAGGGTTGTGGCAGATGGGTGGGTGGAGGACTGTATGTCATCACAGGATGAGTCTTTGCCTTTCGAGTATCAGAAAGTCATAAGGGAGGAGCCTTTCACTACCACTGTAGAAGAGTCGTAAGCACCTCTTCTGATGCAGCTGTGTATGACAATCAGCACTACAGCCCTTTCAGACAGGTTTTCACATGGCTCAAGCCTTCTATCAAATTAGTCTTTCCTTTGGTCCAAGTATGCAGTTGTTTCCTTAGTCTTTTCCCATTTCTGCTGTCTCAATATCCAAACCAGAGACTGAATATTTTAAAATCATAGAATCATAGAAAATTATAGCTTGGGAGGCCCCTTTGGAGGTTATAAGGTACAGCCCCCTGCTCAAAGATTATTAACTTCAGAGTTACTGCTTTGCACAAGTCTTCTCTATTCAAGTTTTGACCATCTCAAAGGATGGAGATAACACAGACTTGCTGGGTAATAATCTGTTCCAGTGCTTAACTACTCTTGGTGTGAACATTTTTCCTTTATGTCCATCCAGGACGAATTTGCTATCTTGCATTTGGGGATTGTTGCCTCTCATCCTTTGCTGTGTGCCTCCAGGAAGCACAGTCTTCTGTCTTCTCCACCTCCTTTTAGGTAGTCCAGAGGGTTCAATTTACCCCTCTTTTAGTTGCTTCTGCTTGCAGGTAGTATTTGCATTCTATCTGTGCAGGCACTGAAAATACTTCTGGTAAAGAAAACACCTGTAAATCACAAGGGAACAATAGAAGAAGCGACTAGCATTAAGGTGATGAAAATTACTCATGTACAGGGTTACCAAGATGACATTTCTAAATAAAATCCTTGTGGGAGGATCATGAATATCATCCCTTACCTTGTCTCATAAGCTGGACATTTATAAGAGGCTCTCTCTTTAAATTAAGTTTATTAAAAGTTTAAAAGATAATTTCTATCCTTCATTGGGAAAATGCAGCCTTTGGAGACTCCCTAAAAAGAGTTCAGAATAAAAGTCTTTGGTTTTGCATGCATTTCACATACCAGAGTATGTGTATCTGAGAACTGAGATAGCCCATTCAGTTTGTGTCTTATACTACTTGTGCTGCCAAACCTCAGCTAAGAGGCTACACCACCACTTCTCCCATACCCAGTTTTCCTTCTGGGATTACTGGTTGCTTAAAATAGGTATTGTAATACTGCAAGGCACCACAAGAAATGTGTCTGTGCATGCAAGAGAGTCCATGTGCACCTGTGGGTTTTTGAGAGAGAAAAGGACTTGTTACTCTCTCCTCCCAGAAGAGTCCTTGTCTCATGACAGGTTGAAGGACATTTGTATTTGATAACTTGTGTTGAGCTTTGGGGCAGGAAGTAGCCCTGTGGCACAGCTCAGATGGACATTGAGCTTCTGCTATATGTCTGTGTCCTGAGTTCTCCATATATTTTATGTTTTCTATTTGCAGTGCCCTTCATCAAGGTATTCTATGGAGATTTTACCGAATGATGTGGAGTCACAATGCGGTCTAATTAGCTACTTGGCCATGTGATTTCACAGTGCAATGAAATAATAGTTACCAGTACATCTCTCCTCTAGATGCTTTGCTGGAAACTAGAAAGATCTTTTTTTAAAATTGCCTTTGTTGCCTTCATGATTTCGTGTCATCCTGGCATTACAGTTAACTCAAATACAGTAACTTTGGTAAGAGGCTACACAACTTTTACTGTGAGACCAAGCTACTAAGAAACAGCAGAGATTGTAACTCTAAACTGCAATATTTTAGAGTCCAGCAGTACTGCTAAATAATGTTTATTCCATACTCTCTTACTTAAGGACCATATGAATTCAGGAAGTGTGATTTTTTTTTTTTTTTTATTCTTTAGAGGTTTTTACCTCTTTAAACTTCTGCCATGGCCTAGATCCTGCTCAACATCCCCAAGGGTCATTTATCTCCCTGCCTACTCAGATTCCCAAGGTCCAGCACTGCATAGGGCAGGAGTACTGCAGTTATCTGAGCTGCTGCTTCTGCAAGCGGAGAGTTTAACTCGATGAGAGAGATGGTTTGATGTGTTTATGATAAGCTTGCATTGAACACACATGCAATTTGCTTTCTTCTGAGTCAGGAGAAAGCATCACGTTTTGAACTTCAGTTGTGTGCATGGTAATAGGGACATGAGGCAGCACCACATGTGAAAAATAGGCAGTAGAAATAGGTAATGAGACCAGATGCAACATGGTACCCATGAGGCTTATTTGGTCTGTAGAAAAATAGAACAAGGTTAATACTAACCTGTGTCATCGTCGTCATCGTTACCCCTCTCCCCTCCTCACACAGCTCAGAGCACACACATACAGTGTCTGCCATAATCTCCTTTTCTAATTGTAGTTTGTATTCTAATAATCCCTTTTTCCCCTTATAGCCACTTGCATTCTAATACCTAGCCTTCCCCCCTGCCTTTTCCTCCTATTCCAGTGGTTAGAAAATGCAAATTGCCTGATATAAGGAAATATACAACTGTTTGAGACAGAAGTAGCAAAAGAGAAGTTGCCCTATGTGTGCAGTAACATGTGTCTAAGATATCCTCAGCTGAACTCTGCCTAAGCAGCTCCCTGCCTCAAGAAGTTGGTGGAGGATTTCAGTTGTGGTGTGGGTGACTTCTGTTTGTTTCTTCAGAACCTGCTCAGGTGGCCTTGTTTCTTCAGAACCTGCTCAGGTGGCCTTTTACGTACTAAGGTTCAGTTTTGGTTTGGTCTAAAATAATCACAGCTCACTTTACATGATATTTTAGATGTTTTATCTTATCATACATACAGTTATCTTGTAATAAGGATTTATGTCTTCCAGTAAGGATAGAAAAATTAGTTAAAATTAACACTGCTGACATAGGCATATTATGTTCATTCTTGTTTACTGCCTAAATAATGAAGAAGGTGTTTTCTGAGGTATAGTTTCTTCCTTTTCCTGCCTATAATACAAACATATTCCTTTCTGGGAAGGAAAACAGCAAACTCTGTAAAGAAAACAGAAGAAGATAGATCTATAAGAAACAAATTTTTAATACTAGATAAAGAAGAAAAATAGTTTGAAGAATATCATATGCGTAATTTATTTCACTGTTGGTTTGTCAGTTGTCAGACAGTTTCAGTGCTGTGAAATGTAAGTTCATTAAATTAACTAGAATTCTCATAATCAATTTGGTTTAACCTAACATATCAGTGATGTGGCAAAGTTAAAGCAGTAGAGATCATGAAAGGATAATCTCATTTTTAAAGAAAAAAAAAACCAAAACCTAGAAAAAGTCAACGGCATGGTTAAAGACAGTAAATTAAATCCTGCTTGGGAATCTGACCCTGATCCAGCAAAGCGCTTAATCTCATCATTTAAGCATGTGAGTTCTGCCCTCTCTAAGCGTGCGTATTGTCCTGCTGAAGTAAGGGTGAGATTAAGTGAGTTCTGAGATTGTTGCCATAGAGCTCAGCATCTCTCAGACCAGAGCCTTCATTGACCTGATGGGGGACACATCTTGCAACAGGACTTACGTATTGAATGCTGTTTGTGTAGGCGTTCATGTGGTGCGAGTTCGATGCGACCTAGGGGTCCCAAAGGTAGTCAGAAAACCTTTATTATGCTTGGGTACAAATGGCTATAAAATGTTTTGTACTGTTAGGTGCAAGTCTTTTTTTAATTTCAGCACAGAAAATAAGTAGACGTATAGGACAGATAAAAAAATATACTTCCAAAAGTATCTGCTGTCTGGAGTTCTGCAGTTGAAAGGTTTTATCCATAAATTATGCCCTTGATTTGAATAGACTTAAAAATCTGTAGTCATATGGAATGAATGTTTTGTGCTACATTGGTAAAATGTCTTATGTGGGCATTTATTTTCATATGAGAAGCTACTGGAAGATACAGTGTAAAACTCAGAGTTTGTTTCACTGTTTTATTGGAAGCAGCTAGTCCTTTACAAAGGCAACGACTCTTCAATCAATGAGTATTGTTAGGGGCATTATGGATAGTTTAAGGGCTTAAGAACTGATTTAATCTTTGCTGCTGCAGAATTAGTCACGGAAGTTACCTTGTTGCTTCCTCCCGCAGAAAAATTGTGATTACAATGAACATATGAAATACTGTAGGTTCTTAGGGAACCTGCTTTGGCAGGGGGTTGGACTTGATGATCTCTGGAGGTCCCTTCCAACCCCTACAATTCTGTGAATCTGTGTAAACTAATCTACTGGTAATGCCAAACCTCTGCTTCCCATGTACGTGGTACAGACCAGGGGTTTGCAGGAGCCTTACTGGACCTTAGGAGAAAGGATTGTCCCGGATGGCTTGTGGCTTTGCATCTCAAAGCAGAAGCTGACAGGGTTCATGCTACAAGAGCTATAACTATAGTGTCTTTCACCGTGACCCACCTTGTTTCAATGGGAGATGAGACAGACCTTTCCACAGCCATGATGCCCATCCCCTGTGTATAACATCCTTCTACACTAGGAAGTAAGTGCTGCTTGGCAAAGAGGGCAGCTTTCCCCTTGGAAGATGTTCTTGTTGGCAGCATTCCTCTGCTGCCTATCTTCTGATATCTTAAATCCATTTTATGTCGTATGTAGCTTTTGTACCTGAGAATTGATGCTGTAATAATCTGCATTGCTGGTGAGTTGCACATGATGAATGTAAGAAGCAATTAGCGTGTCCCATGAAACATGCCTTCACAGCAAATTTATTGCACCATAAGCAACTTCTGTTTCAGTGAAAAGCATTCATGTATATTGGAAAACAAAGAGATAGACTGCTGTACTTGTGTTTGGGCAAGAAGGGTCAAATGCAGAAAGCTGTGAAAAAAAGGCGGCAAAATCTGTGTATGTTGTTCAGATAAATGGTAGACACGAGGACAAATTTGTGGTTTGCCAGTTTAATAGGAGCTCATTTGGCTACAAACCCCACTGAAAACTAAAACCATGTGACTACTCCAGCACTTCTTAATTTCTTCTTATATCCCTGTGATGTTTTGCAGCTGTGCAATGGTGGATCTGTAACTGATCTTGTGAAAGGATTTCTGAAGAGAGGAGAAAGGATGAATGAACTTATAATTGCTTATATTTTACGCGAAGCTCTGATGGTAAGAGAAGCTCCCAGTGAAAGGACAGACAGTATTTAGCTCATATTTTTTCCTTTGAATGAATGAAGATCATGTCACCACTAACAAGGGACACCATCTTAGATTATTGCAGTGTTTAATAAAATCAAGGTAATGTGTAATTCGAATAGTTCTTGCAGAACATGCAAGTCAAAGAACAATTCAGCTATTTGTTTCGTTATTAAGAAAATGGAAATCAATTTCTGACCATGTATTTACTTCATCAGTGAATACAGTTCTGCATCAAAATTGCTTTTCTTTTGAGAAATATCAGTAATATGCCAAATATACTGGTCAAATTCTTATCCAAATGTCCAGAATATTTTTATAACAAAGTGATCATCAGGTCTAGTGAACTGAAACATTGCCACAAGAAAAAATTTTGACCAGTCCAGATGAAGTGTCCTCCTTTTTAATTGTCTTTTAACCAGAATTTGATTTTCTGCAATTGAATTAGTGATTAGCAGTTCTCTTGGATGTTTATCCTCTAAAGGTATAATACATAACATAGATTTATAGTCCTTTTTTTCTGCACATCTCTTAAAATTTCTATTTGACAGAAGTGGGCAATTAAAAAATGTGTGTTGCTCATGGTGTGACAGGTGTTTTACCAATAAGATTGTCATCTTTGTGGTTTTGGATAAAAAAAAAAAAGACCATTTTGAGTTCTCTTGTACTTTTTTGGTACCTTTTTATTCCTGCAAATGTAATACAGACAACAGAGCTGTTAGTAAAAATTTCATGTTTTCTTCTCACTTTCCAGGGACTTCAGCATTTACATGAAAACAAAACTATCCACCGTGATATTAAAGGAAATAATATCCTTTTGACCACTGAAGGAGGAGTCAAGCTTGTGGATTTTGGTATGTATGTTTCCTTATGTATACAAGCGTTGTACATCTGAAGCATGGAAAATAAAGTAAACAAATCAGAAAAGATGAATTATATTAACTTTTGATTAAGGTTTTGAGTTCTTCATCAAAAACCGCTTGAATAACCAAGGTTACTTGATAGAAATAAAATATTTGCAGATTCAGTGTTTTTATGAGTTTTTCTAGCGATATTGCTAATGCTGCTTAAATATCATAGCTAATGAGTAGAAGTTATAGTATGGTGTTATTAAGTGTGAAATGCTTTGGGGCCGAAACAGCAAGTGAAGCATCAAAGCAAGTTAATAGGTTTCAAAATAAGGTGGGTGTTTAGTTCCTCCAGGACTTTGTGCTGGTTCAGTGAAATAAGGAGCTGATAGGCTAGAGCTTCATACTGCATATGAAGGAATGTGGGACCTGGTATATATTGTGAAGAATAGGAGAGCTCTACCTCAGTCACATGTACTTTGCTAGCTTGATTTGAAACAAAACAAGAGGTAGTACCTGAAGGCAGTCAAGGGAGAGGTGTTATGTAGTATCCCCACTTTTCGAAGTCTAGGAAGACTAACAAATTACTTTTGGTAATGTAGATTTGGCATTAAATGAAAAGGGTCTGTTCGACTCTGTTAGGCCTAAAGGGATTCTTAAATGCTCTCACCTGGTTTTACCACAAGAAGGCAGAAGCAGAGAGACAGGTGAGTAGATACAACCTGTTATTTATCAGCCATGCCACAGTGATTTGCCTTAAAAGTGTATTGACTGTTGGTTTATATAAGGGGAGTGTAAAAATATGCAGTGCTTGCTGTTATGAATGATTATTGTCTGGTAGCACAACGTCTCCTAATGTTTAAATTCAGTATATTGGTAACTACTCACCGCATGGCAGCCAGGTGTAAGTATTGTTATTCCATTTATCAGATGGAAAATCTGAATTCTTCCTTTACCCTCCTGTTTTGTTAATGAGATTCATCCAGTTGAAGGGTAATGGTTTGTTTAAACTAAACCTGGGCTTTTAACTCCCATTAGTGTAGTGTCTTCTTGCTGGTTGATTGCATTTATGCAACTGTCATCACTTGACATGCAACTATAACTGTTACTAATTTTTCTGAAAATTCATATATTTGTGTTCATTATTTTATTCCTAGGTCAAATCTTTCTTTGAAAAGCCCTCAGAATTCCAAAATTATCCATCATATACTTACTACTATTTTCTGATAGTCTGGTAGTGTCACGTGAGGCAAAATCAGTATTTTTGTCCACAGCTTTTTAATGTGTTGTGAATACCTATTTTTTTTAAGGTGCTGAAGGCAATTAGAGCCACGAAGGATCAATGCTTCTGAAAATTAATTCACTTATGCAGATGTCAAAACATACAAGCTGTAGGGATGAGGTCCTGAATTCTTTATTCCCCAATTACTGCAATCTACTGCTAATGCTGTAATTGGAAAATAATCTTAAAATCTTGTGGGAAAAATTGTGATGCCAAAGCACAGATGAGAACGTGCAAAAGAAGCAAACACACACACACGCTTTTATATGGGTTGAAGAGGGGCCTGTAATATCTGCAGGCCTTTTTCTCAAAGAAATATAGGAACTACACCTTAATTTAGGGATAGATAGAAATTCTTTCTTCCTTCCCCTCCACCCCCCACCAAAATCCCCAAACCAGACAATTGGAAGCCAATGATGAGTAGTTTCAAATGGGAAAATAATATACAGCCTTCACAAAATCATCATGGAAGAAGTACAATTCATCCCTCAGGCTGATGTTTAAGCAATTCAGCTGGGAATTGAGAGATATGTGTCTTCTACATAAGAGGATTTAAACCCATGTTAATCAGATTCCAAGAGTATTTTTTAGCCAGGAATGTGAGTTGATAAAAATCATTCATATTGACACTACTACAAGACTGTTGTAGGTAAACATCTATTGTATCAGTGACTGAAACTCCTAGCTAACTTTTTACTATATAGGCCTGTGAATCTGCAGGCTACAGAATGAGATAGACATGCAGACTCAATCTCTTTATCTCCCAGTAACTACTCAGTAGAAGCAAATAATCCCACAGCCCTTTCTAGCATGCACACAGCTTTTCCTTGAGAGGGAAGCAGAGACAGTGGATCAAGGATTCCTTCAACCACCAAGCACATTTGGTGGACAGAGGCAGTGAGCCCTTCCCAAGATAATTTTGTCTGCAGCATTCTCCTGCATGCTGGTTGATGATGAGAGATATACATGAAGAACCCTTTGTTCTCCTCCCCGTTACTCTTATGGTGGCTTTCTTTTAAATAGGTGCATAAAACCTGTATCTGAAAGACGTACCTGTGAAGTGCCTTATGGACCACAATACTAGAAAAGTACTTAGTCTGTATGTGTTGTGTGGTCATAGAACTTGAATTTGGGCCTTTTTTGTCATTTTTTTCTTTTCTTTTTTTTTAAGAGTTGTAAGTGAAAAATAGTTAGCCTCCAGTGAATTGAATCGCCTTTGAGAATGGCTTTTCTTTCCTTTGTTCTTTTTGTACTCTTAACTTGGTGTATAGTGTACCACCACTGTGAGTCTTTTCTTGCACAGCAGTATGGACTTGCCAGAAGCTTCATTTTGTTACACAATTTATGTACATTGCCTAAACGGTGGTTATGTCATAGGGACTTATGTAAGCTGTGACTGTGGCTTCTGAACACTGCACAGTCTGTGATGGATGACCTTCACAACACTCTTACAAGGAAGCAAATTACTATAATTCCCAGTTAACAGTTGGAAATCTGAAACTTTGGAGACGGAGTTGCTTGAGGTGACAGAGTCTGTGGAAAAGTTCTCCCAAGATCTAGGCTAACAATCTGAACTGTTTGCTTTCCATAGAAGTATTGATAGTCAAGGAGATGAGAAAGACTGAAAGAAGACCATGCCAGTGCCTTACTCAGATTGCTTTGAAGAATTAAATTTTTGTTTAGCCTTAAAATTCTGCTGCAGTATTGCTTAATCACCCCAATAATATTCTCCGACCTAAAACCCACCCAGTTCCAGTTGATAGATTAATGATCAAATCAAGTAAATGTGTTTATAGCATTTCCACACCAATGCTTTTGGAGCTCAATTGCTTATTAAGGAGCTGCCAGATAGAAGTTTTAGTTTAAACTGTCAAAGCCATCAGAAGTTTGAAATACGGTTACAAAGGAAGCATATTCTCTCCTCACATCTGTCCAGTATGATAATTTAGATCAGCAGAGATAAACAGGATCATTCTTTTTTACTACAAATAATGAGTAGCAGACAAGGGCATCCACTCTGAGCACATCCCATGATTGCAGATTCAGTCCCTGAATTCATAAAACTTCTAGGTACATTACCAAGTCCATATTTTCCTTGTAAGAGAAGAAGATTGACTTGAAGGCGGTTTTGGTACCTAAACGTTTGTGGCAATTAGCTGTTCTAGTGGAGAAACCTTTGGGGAGGGATGTAATGCTTGAGAATCACAGCAATTATGCTCCAAGCAAGGAGCATCCTCTACCATGTCAATACAAATAATAAATAGCTGCACTATATTCAAGTCTAGCTGCTATGTTTTCACTATAGGGTAGAGAAAATTACACATTTGCATTAAAGTAAATGCCATGAACACTTTAAAGAGTGACAGCTATGTGATATATTGTATAAAAAGAGTTGGAGGCAAGCAAGGTGTGAACCTAATTACCTTTAAGAAATATTCTTAATTATATACACAGTTGCTTATTAGTGTTTTGGGAAGAAAATATTTTATCTCTTTTTCTCAGATTTCTGGTTCTGTGCAGTGGCTTGATGTTAAAGAGCTGGATTTTGAAAGAAATTTTAGCCACTAAAGGTGCAGAAAATCACCTGTTAAATTTTTCAGAAAGTTCTAGTGTGTACATACACATTAATTTATGGCTAGATACCTTTTGAACGTCTTGTGACAAATTTATCTACAGCTTCTAGTGGATTGAGAGCAGCCCTGAGAAGAAGGACTTGGGGGTGCTGATAGATGCAAGCTCAACGTGAGCCAACAATGTCCACTAGCAGCTCAGAAGGCCAGCTGTGTCCTGGGCTGCATCAAGAACAGCATGGCCAGCAGGTCAAGGGAGGGGATTCTGCCCCACTACTCTGCTCTACTCCCAGCTAGAGTATTCATTAAGCTCTAGGGCCCCCAGTGCAGGAAAGACATGGAGCTGTTGGACTGAAGACAGGCTGAGGGAGTTGGGGTTGTTCAGCCTGGAGAACGCTCCAGGGAGACCTAATTGCAACATACCAATACTAAAGGGGTCCTACAGGAAAGTGGGAGAGGGACTGTTCGCCAGGGAGTGTAGTGACAGGACAAGAGGGAATGGCTTCAAGCTGAAAGAGGGTAGGTTTAGATTAAACGTTAGGAGGAAATTCTTTACTGTGAGGGTGGTGAGGCCCTGGCACAGGCTGCCCAGAGAGGTTGTGCAAGCCCCCTCCCTGGCAGTGTTCAAGGCCAGGTTGGATGAGGCTTTGGGCAACCTGATCTAGTGGAGGGTGTCCCTGCCCATGTCAGAGGGGTTGGAAGTAGGTGATCCTTGAGGGCCCGCTCAACGCAAAGCATTCTGTGATTCTAAATAGCTTTCAGCTTCTGACCTTCCTTCATCAGTGTGGTGGTTTAGCACTGGCTGGTGGCCAGATGCCCACCAAATTCAGTCTATCAGAGAAGCCACTGCTGCAGCTCCCCTTTCTCCACCAGAACCCAGCCATACAAAACTGTAACATTCAGTTAAAAAACTGTCCTGAAGTCACTTGCAGTGAGTCTGGGAGCTTGAAAGCCAGAGCTTTGCGTGCTTATATGTTATTGAAAGCAGAGGATTGTAGAGGACTCCTTTCCCTATCAGCAAACCAGACAGGTGTGAAGAATCATGGAGAACAGAACCATTTTTTTCCACTAAAAGTTTTTAAATGTCTATAGTTATGTGGCAAGTGATTCTTTTACTTAAAGTGAGTGTAATGCTGATGGAAAATTCCTCTTCAGCTAGGTTTGTGAGGGTTAACCTTGTAGGCTGATAGTCTTAAAACAAGAGCACAAGTAGCTTTTACTTCTCTGGGATTGCTGAAGCCTGTTGTCATAGCCTAGAAGTACCTCAGGATGATCAGCTGTTGCCTTGGAAATGTCCAGAAAAAATGTAAGTATAAATTGTACTCCACCACTTAGGCAAACACATGGTTTTCCAGAAGCACAGTTCCTTCCCATAGGTCATGTCCTTCTGGGCATCAAATGAAAACATACTTTCATATCACATGTAATTAGGCTGTTGATGTTACAAACATGAAAGGTCATTGGGGAAAAAAAAAAAAAAAGTATCAGACATATAGATGGATATTAGAAATATTCATGTTCCCATAATGAAAATAAAATGTTGGAGATCTCACGAAATCTTTGGAATTTCAGGCAAGAGATCCTATTATTCCCCTCAGTTTGACTAGTACTGTCACTTCACTGTGGGAAAGGTGATATTGAAAAGGATTGGCACTGTCCATTTTCAGTTTCTTCATAGGTATTTAAATAATGGTATTTAAAGCTTGCCATCATTAGAGTCTCTGGATAAGTAATACACAGGAAAGATCTGAGGTTTTTTAGAGGTAAAGCAGGTTCTGGTGGAAAAATGTGGAAAGAAGGTGATGCAATCTCACTGCTGCTGACAGATGGTGGAGAATTACAAGCTGTTCTGCATGCAGTTAATAGAATAATGACTTCAAGGGTTCCTCTAGTACCATGGATAAAGAGATTGCATAATTAAAACATATTTTAACATCAATGGACTATGTAGTGAAGTTAAGGTGATGTTTGTACTTCAAACATGCTTAGTTTGTGTTTTCCTGCTTTTCTTTCAAATGTTAGAAGTGTAGGATTTAAAATTTACTTGTGCATATCGTCTTTGCATTCCAAATGCAGTTTCAGCTATTGTACTTTGCATGTAGCTAGCAGTTTTATTGTGGACCTATAGTAGCCTGACTCAACTAGAGATTTAACCTGACTATGACTCATTGGGTAAAAAAACTGATTTGGGGGATGGAATACTGTATTGCTTTCTGTAGACATGCTGCCAACTGACATTACTTTGTTCAATACTTGAACTATTTCTTCCATGTAATTTGGAAACTGCAGAAGGACAGAGGTAATCTTTTGTGTTTGGAATATGATAGGGTTATTGTTTTGCTATGGAGATGTCTTCGATTTATGTGTCAAGGGTTTGGTATCAGGGTAGGGGTGGTTTCTGTGACAGGTTGCTAGAAGCAACTATTTTCCCATGTCCAACATAGCCAATGCCAGCTGGCTACAAGACAGATCTGCTGCTGGTCAAGGCCAGGCCCATCAGCATCAGTGGTAGTGCCTCTGGGATAATGCAGTAAAGAAGGAGAAAAAAAACAACAAGAGCAATTGCAGCCTGAAAGGAGTGAGAATGTGAGAGAGGAACAACTCTGCAGACACCAAGGTCAGTGCAGAAGGAGTGGCAGGAGGTGCCTTAGGCGTTGGAGCAGAGATTCCCCAGCAGCCCGTGGACGACTCCACACGTGAGCAAGTGGAGACACCTGAAGGAAGCTGTGACCCCATGGAGAACCCACACTGGAGTAGTCTGTTCCTGAAGTTTTGCACCCCATGGAAGGGACCCACCCTGGGGCAGTTCATGAAGAACTGCAGACCGTGGGAAGGACTCATGGTGGAGAAGTTCATGGAGGACTGTGTCCCATAGCAGGGACCCTGTGCTGGAGCATGGGAAGAGTGTGAGGAGTCCTCTCCCTGAGGAGGATGGAGCAGCAGAGACAACATGTGATGAACTGACCACAACCCCCATTCCCCATCCCGTTTGCTGCTGGGGGTAGAAGATAGAGAATTCAGGAGTGAAATTGAGCAGGGGAAGAAGGGAGGAAGGGGCAGGCAGGTGGTTTAAGATTTGTTTTTATTTATCATTACTCTAATTTGATCAGTAATAAATTAATTTTCCCATGTTGAGTCTGTTTTGCCTGTGATGGTAATTGGTGAGTGATGTCTCCCTGCCCTTATCTTGATACATGGGCCTGTTGTTATATTTTCTCTTCCCTGTCCAGCTGAGGAGGGCAGTGACAGAGCAGCTTTGGAGGCACCTAGCCTCCAGCCCTGGTCAACCTACCACAGGAGAGAATGGCCGTTTTTCTTTTAAAGATATGTGAAGTCATCCAGATTTAAAAGCCAAGGAAATCTTCATGTGGCATTTCTGGATGGCCATCTTATTATTCAGAATTGCTGTTTGGTGAAACAAGCCAATTTTAAGACATGTTTTGGTAGTGTATTTTACTTTAAAAGCGGTATTTTTACTTCTCTTTACTTACAGAATTTCACTGAGATAATTCTAAATTAATATATTGCATTCATTTCATAATTCCATTAAGTTCATAAATTAAATTTCTTGGAGTTTTTTTTCCCTAGAAGGAGTGTGTAGTAGTTCTGCCAACATTGTTGTGACTCAGCAGGGGTGTGCTACTTCTTCTTTACATATTTTGGAATGCTAGTAAAGCTGTGCCACTGTGAGTGATCAGTAACAATTGGTGAATACAAGTTAGACTGTGTAGGTATTTTTGTTATGTTGTACTGCATGATATTCTTGCCTGTTGCAATACAGAAATACAGGCCAAAATATTTAAAATTCTGTGACTGTACTAAACAGGTTGACTTCTCAAAGTATAGATGAGCCAGCAGCTGCTATAATGACAAAGTGAGAATAGTAAAATCAGTTCCACTGGACAGTATGTCCAAAATAATGGGGACTATCTCAAAGTAATGAGTTCATGGTAAGACACTTTAATGGTTCCATCCACTTAACTGCTCACCACTCCTGGTTTTCTGATGCATGATGGAGCTTTCTGCTGGTCTGGTGGGGAAGGCATCTGAAATCCTATGTCAGAGGTTGGGGAGGCCACACAGCATTGAGGTGCAACCTTTCACTGCAGCACCTCATGAACTCTTGTGTTCCCTTGCTGTGGCAAGGTGCTGTGGCCTCTCCCTCCCATGAGCCGGCTTGAAAGACGCAGTTTGTTGTCTGATCACGGGTAGCACGTGGCATTGCAGAGGGAGAGAAGGCTGCAGCACTGTGCTGCAAGTGCACGAAATGCAGGTCAGGCTGCAATGGGTTGTGCATCTAGAGCCACCTTGTGCTCAGAGAATAGGTTGAGTCGTCAGTTGTGAGTGATCCGAGTTTGAGTATTAGGGCACTTTGGGAAGGACATTTTAATCTCTGTCCCTTTTAATATATGTAATGGTTCCCAGCCTCACGTGTCCCGCTGACGTTGAAGAGGAGATCAGAATGACCTTGAGTAGTTTTCCAAACTTTTGTAGATTACTTCTTCTGTAGTAGTCAGAAGATCCTATCACGTCTCTTTCTTCTTGCACTGCATTAGCTACAAATGCTGTCTGAATCATTCTGCAAAAATGAAACAATTAATTAAAATAATTTAATTTGAAAGTATTCAAAAATAACATGATTTTCTTTCTGCCCTTAGCTTACTTTAAGCAATGAATCATAGCAAGACTTGTATTTGCCTTAGTCATTCTAGCATGCATCCATAATAAAGCTGCCTGCTCCACTGGTTCAGATCAAAACCAGACTATTATCGTGTTGTCATTTCTGCATACCATATAGCATGACATTCACATGTTGCTTCTAAAAAACAGACTCTAGCAGAAGCCAATAAAAGTAAAATACTTTGAAGAAAGCTTTCTTCATGAACAGCTTGTCAAACTGCTTTGAACCAAATCAAAGAAATAATTCCAAATTTTTCAAACCAGGGTTAGCAGGGATAAGATGGATTGCATTTGCTTGAGCTGTGGAGTATTTTCATTGTTGATTGTTTAATTCTTTGTTGAAGGCTTAGTCCTTAAAAACTTATTTTGTGGGCCATGTGTGAATGAAAACCTTTGTGCTGTCCAGTAACAACAAAAGCAAATCATGTGGCAAAATGCTGTATCCCGGATAAGCTGTTCACTTGGTCTTTCAAATATTTTCTTCTATTAATTCACATAAAGATGTCACTGGTGGTTTAAACATTAAAGCAGCTTGACACAGAAACTTGGTGTCATACACCTGAGACACACAAAGCAAGAAAATGGCCCTTTCTGGCCCGGGAACCTCCTCTTGGCTATCCCATGGGTCACAAAATAGTCATCTCTTGAGGTTATTAGAAACCCTTTGGTGTCAACTGTGTATACCAAACCCCAATCATTTTTGCCTGAAAGTTGAAACCAGTAACTCATTTGTACTGTGGTGCTCCAGTCCTTAGGTATTTTAAATATTCTATCCCATCTGCATAGACGTTCCAGAAACCCAGATAATCTCAACAGGAAAACTGTGTCATATAACAAGGAGAGAAATCTCCAGGGTTTTCCTAGTCATACAGGAAAAAAATTCTTTTTGGATTTCAAAACTGGCAGTCAGTTTGAAATCTAGTATATAAGGAAGGCAGCATCTAAGTAGGTGGGCTTTCCTCACCAGCATACTGTACCAGATTGTGGATAGCTGCACAAAACCCTGAGGATCCAGAGAAGACTAGTTCCCAAGTCTAAATACATCTGGCCAATTGTGCATCAGGAAAACAAATGTTCCTGTGCATCCTTTTCAGGGAACCAGCTGAAGCCCTGAAGCATGAGATCTGATTAGAATCATTGGCCTCATGCCTCACTGAACTGTCAGAAGCATGTGGAGGGCAGCCCGTGGTTGCCAGCTCTATGGGGGTCCCTGCAGGGTGGGTGCAATCAGAACTGTAGGCTCCAAGAAGCTAGAGTACACCATCACACCATCCTACCTGATCTCCTGTGATGTGGAAGTTCTCACATTTCTTAAAGAATCATAGAATGCTGCATTAAAATGTTTTGTTTAATAAAGATTAATACATCTCACAGATGTACTGAACATTCTGGGGTTTTTTAGGTTGCTGTTTGTTGTTGTATTATCAGTAGGTACCTAGTAGAGGTTCTTCATCTGATTCAGGATTTTCATTTTGTTCTGTATATGCCTAAAAATGCCTTTTGTTTGTCTTTAACCAAAACAGGGCATATCCAAAATCTAATCCAGTGGTCCTTTACTACTCTGGAAAGATAAAATCTTAGTATCCAGAAGACCATGTATAGGAACTGCCTAGGAGATATAGAAATCCATCATCGTTAATATAACATGAAGATATATGGAGAAAAGTGGGATAAAAACCAGTGAATCTATACCATAAACTAAACAATAGAGGTGATATAAACGGAAAACTAAAGGAAACAAAGTCCAGTGGCTTTCACAGTAAAACCATCACAAGGATTAAAGATTTGCACCTGCAGTCTGCATTTCCCTAAATGTTTGGGAAACTCTGTTTTTCCAGTGACTGTTGTCTTGGCAGTCTGTTTCATCATTAAAATACATTATTAAAATGTGCATTAAGACAATCCCTAAAAACAAGATGTGGTAATGAAGGACATAGAAAAGACTGAGGCACTCTTTCTTTTTTGCCATGGTCTATACTTGTAAGACTGGTTTTCAGGATTCCAGGCCCCTGAGACCGGTGGAAAAGTCTGGAGAAAGGAAAACTTAGGCTTGGTAGATCAAATTAAACTAAATGGACATGGACATGTCTGTGGGATCTGATGGGGGATGCACCCAGGAGTGCAGAGGCAGCTTGACAATGCCATTGCAAGTCCACTCTTCAAAAGGCCTTGGAGATCAGAGGAGGTTCCTGAGAAAGCTATTGTCACTCCTACCTTCAGGAAGGGCAAGAAGAAGGATTCGGTGGACTACAGGCTGGTCAGCTCTGCTTGGAACTCTGGGGATGGTGATAAAGCAAATAATCCCAGAGATCATTTACAAACATACGAAGGAAAAGAAGGTGATTGGGAGTAGGCAGCATGGATATGTGAAAAGGAAATCATGCCTTACCATAACGTAACACCTTTCAGCATAAAATGCTGCTGAAAATTGTAGATTTTTGGCTCCTCATTTCAACTTTTCTACTTACTTCCATCGTACTGGACAGAACCCAATTTTAGTTCTAGATTTAATTTGAGCATTCATCACTGAGCAGAAGTTCTCAGGCATCCTTTTCTGTCAACAGCTCACTCAAAGAAACTGTACCATCTCTGTGCTCTTTTCATTTAAAAGTCTGGGGTTGAGATCAGTTGATAGTCTGAGCAATTCTGAATACTGGCATTGTTTCAAAAAGGTTCTGAAACATGTCTTGTGAAGTCATCAAACCAACCACTTGTGTCTTTATGGCCCTGTACAGCCTTAGTGGGGATGCCACCATACTCGCAGTGTGGTTGCAGGTGGTTATGTACCTGGGGTGTCATGTTGATTTTTGCCATTTGGACTATCAGAATTTTGTTTTAATCATGTTCTTTCCTCTTGCCTTTTGTCATTATGGAGTATGCAGGAAATGTGTGTATTATTTTTTGATCATTGTATGCATTTCAGCTGTGCTGGCTGAAATTATCCTGTCTGGGTATAACCATGACACAAATGGTAACAAATAAATGAGACGACGTCAAAGATAATTACAGAGGAGTTCAGTTATGTCCCCACCATTGTTGCATGAGAATTAACTACTTGTCTGCATCTTGACAGCAATGGTGGCTTCATATGGTGCCTTAAACCATTAGGACATATTGCCTCTAGATTAGTAAAACGATGAAGTTGAGCGATTTGTGAGGGATTTGCCTTTGTGATTTGCCTTCACACCACCCGACAGAGAAGTAAGGAAGGAGAGGCCACTTTTTGCAGCAAACAGCATGGAACCAGGGATGCCAAAACATATTTGCCAGCATGCTTAAGGGGAATGGAATGTAAGATGCTGCTGCCACTTTACATCTGTTTCTCTAGGACGTTAAAAAAATACTGGGAAATAATGCAAGGCATTTCATCCTGTTTAGATATGCAAGGTTAGCAGTGTGAGCAGGTTTTGGTCCAGAGACTAACTTGAGGAATGATCACCTTGCAGGTTCTTCATCAAAAGAAGGTGACAGAGTATGCTCTGGTAGGGATGTGGACACTGAAGGCACAAATGAAGAAGGGTTATGGATGAGGTAGCTGGAGGCAGTGTGATAGCTAGAGTGTAAGCCCTTAGGGATAGGGTCTGTGTTTTTGTCTGACTACAGTGGTGAGCGTTGTGGGAGTGCAGTCTCTCTGTTGCCTGCTGAATGGGAATTTGCTAGGGCTTGCCATTCCCCCATTACCATCAGCCAGTAAAATGTGCATACTTCTGTCACAGGACAGAATCATAAAACAATGTACAGCCTCCCAGTTTAGATCAGAACAGTGTGTGCTCAAATTGGGAGCTACTCTGAGACAAATTTTTCCTAATAATAGGGAGCTCATTTCTGCACTGTTTTTATTTCCTGGAGTGATAAGGTCATAAGTAGGTGGCTTTACTTTCCATGTTATTCCAATATGCCAGTTGTTGCAGTGGAAAGTTTGAATACTACTCATGGTATAAGACTGCTAATTGCCAGTTTTTATTAGCTTTATTAAACTAATGTCTGGGGGGAAAAAAAGAAGAAAAAAGAAAGGGAAAAAAGCGCCTTTTTGAAACTATATGCACAATAATTTCTTTGGGTATGGTGTGCATTGCTACTGTTAATGTGATTGTTTATTAAGCTCTTGATTTTAATAAGATTTTCAAATTTTATGTAATAAAACACCATTTTATCATATATTTTTATATTTTCTTAGGAGACTATTTAACTCATTTTGCAACAAAGCAGTAGTAAAGGGGGAGGGGGAGGAGCAAGATGTTTTTGTTAGAAAATATACAAGTTAAGAAAAAGCTGGCCAGCTCTATGCTTGACTGGTTACTGAAATGCTAGAAGAAATGTTGCTAAGTGTGGAATTACATCATCGTTCTTCCATACACTGAAAAAGCCTGAGGAAATATCATTTGTCATAAGACCTACACTCCATAATCTGAAATGCCACTTTACTGCTAAGAGCAAAAGGATAAAAAACCAAACAAACAAAAAGCCCACAAAAAAATCCAAGAGCCTAAAGAAAGTAGTGGTGAACGATTGAAATTAAATCAGCTTTTACTGAACTAAATAAGTGGGAGGAGGAAAAAAAAAATCCTTCAGCATATTTAATAATTACAGTTCAAAGAGAAGAAAAAAACAGCAGTACATGGAGAAGATTGTGTGCATTAATGTTCCTTTTTATATATTGTTCTTTATCTCTATGGAAAGTTATGATTATTTATAAAATCTGACACTGGAATCATAAAAATTTAGTCAATGCCCTTCTTTGCCTGCAGATCAGAATCCCTTTCCTCATCCTAGACTGCCAAAAGCACAGGGGACTCCCATAACACATAGAAAGGGAGGGAGGAGAGTAGCCTCGTTTCCCTCAATGACCAAGGATCACGTAATGATGTCAGTTTGCATCACTGCGACGGTGACATACCCATGCTGATGTCTGCTTACTCCTTTCTTTCTAAATGACGTGTTTTGCTGAGGGCTCAGAACAGCCACAGGCTCCACGAGCTGGAAGCTGGACCTCAGACAACTGCTTGAGGTAGCAAAAACAAAGCCCCTGCTTAGCTGAGCCAAAGCAGGATTGATGGACTTTGAGCTAAGACTCACATTGTCCTGCTTTCCATGCTGTGGTTTTGGACTTTCTGCAGGCACAGAGAGAGAAAGAGATTCAACTTTCTCAAGACTAGAGGGAAGAAGTCACGAAAGCAATGGTGGTGTCTGTCACCGAGGAACAGACAGGAGCTTTCTTGCTGCCTTATTTTTAGCAGGTATCTACATTTCTGTGATGGAAAAATGCAGATGTTTTGTGAATCAGAGCTGAACACTTAGCTTTAGAATGAAAAAAAAACGATCAAGCCCTCTATGCTTTCTTAACCACTACTCAAAAAACCCAAACCAATCAAATTCTATCTAGACAGAGGTTTAGTTAGTATTTCCACTGGGCAGTTAATGTGAATTGCCCCTGTGATGAACCATCTGTGGGGTTTTCAGGAAGATAAGGTCACATATGTTGAAACCAGACAGCACGGAGTTGAAACTGTCCAGTGATGCTCACTGGAGCTTCATGGGTTTCAGAATAATGAAATGGCACTCACAGAATGAAACTGAGTCTTTTTTACTTTTTTTTTAAGAGAAAGCAGATGTTTTTATGAAGGCAAAATAACTGAGGTTCAGTGTCAATGAGACTGAGGTTGGAACAAAAGTAGAACATAGTATCTCTCTTGCCATCCACGATATCAGCACTTCAGAATATGCCTCTAGTAGGACCTCACAGTTGTCTGTGACTCATAAATCCATAATAGTTCAGGACTTGCTAGTGGAGGAGCTGTTTTTCTCCACGTGTGGACCTCAGAGTTGATTGTGACTCATAAATCTGTAACAGTTCAGGACATGCTAGCTGAGGGGCTCTTTTTCTACAGTCACTAGAGATATTTCTGTACTCACTAGAGAGATTTCCTAGCAATACACCCTTGTTTTGTAAGGAAATTGGTGGCAGGCTGGTAAGAAGTGTGCTGCAGCCTAATTCATAATATTTTAAGTGTCTTTTAATTTAAAACGATAAGGAATCTTTAGGCTTCAGAGTTCACTTTCCAGCTCTTGGCTTGAAATAGTTAATTCCTTCAACTACAGCTTGTGTTACAAAGCTGATTTGCAGGCATTTGATGTTGCTTTGAGCATGGAGAGACTTCTGGTTTTGTAAGAATTTTTGAGGTTTCACTGTTTTGTTGTTTCTTTTGTATGGCAGAGCAGCTAAGAGATGAGGATAAGTATCTTCTGCAGTGTTCAGCCTGAAATATATAAGTAATGAAACAGTGGTCTAGTGTCAGTACTGAGCATTAAGAGATAAAAAAGACTGTGGAAGGTACAGCTCTCCATCTCTCCAAAGTGCTTTACTAGTCTCCTAAAATGGGATATAGAAACACTGTAATTAGCCGGTCAAAATATATGGAGTCAGATTAATAATGAAACACTTGTTTGGGACTAAATCCTTGTCCTGCTGAAGCCACTGGAAACGAAGGATACAGAGAACATTGGCTGAGGTGTTGAGCACCTTTGAGGGCTTGGCCTCTCTTTCCAGAGAACTGGAAAGATGTATTTGAGATGCACCTGCAGAGGAAGCCGTAGTGGCACAAGATGAGGATGGCACCATTCAGAAAGGGTGTCCTGGATGGAAGTCGCAGTGTCTCTGATCGTGTCTTCCCTTCGTTCTGACAGGTGTGTCTGCTCAGCTGACCAGCACGCGTCTCCGTCGGAACACGTCAGTGGGCACCCCGTTCTGGATGGCTCCAGAGGTTAGACTCATGTTTCAAAACATTTTGTCAGTGGTATTCAAACTGCTGCATTCTGCATTTCTTCTCTTTCTTTGTATTTTTTCCCTGGCCACTGGAAGTTTCACAAAATGAAATAGCAGTGTCATTTTAAAAGTTGTTTAAATGTTTTTTCTTACTTGTTTGCAAGGTTTGAGTTACATTGTAGGTTATTTTTGAAATCACAAAGATAGAAGCAGAGAGTGAGATGTTGAATTGCTTACTGAAGTGTAGAGAGTACTACCATTGATCCTTTTGAGCTCTGAACGGATAGGTATCTCCTCGTAGATGGAAGGAGCCCAGCGTGGTACTGTGATACTTTATAGCTTTTAGTTTTGGATTTTTACTACTGCTAAGTTTTTAATACTATATATCCATAGCTGACAGCGAGAAATGTAAGTGGTTATTATGAATAAATAAAATATACTATGTGTCTGGAGATCTTCCCAGTCTGAAATTGAAGCATATAAAGTTACATTTTAAGATAAGACAGGAAAAATATTTCAATCTGTATAGGCCCGTATATTTACACTGTTTGTGTATGCACAAACACGTGCATATACATCTGTTTATATGCACATGCAACTACTCTTCTTATACACATGTATTTTTATAAACGTACTCTGTTTATACACATTCATTTAACACATGTAACTAACAAGATACACATTGGTTTAGACCTGTAGCTAATGGGATGAAAAATTCTAGATTCATCCAGCATTGTGGATGACCTGAAATATATATGAAATGAAACACATTTGCTGTAATCCAGTGGCAAACATACTGTTGATATATTAGTTTGATCTTTGAATTGGCTCATTTGGCTGAATAAGGACTCAGTAGGGGACAGTGAATTCAACTTCTGCTTCCCTGCTTGTTTCACTTCAGAGACAGAGCAGTATATCTCCATTAGATAGTTTGCAGGAAAAAAACCCATAGGAAAGATACTTAGAGTTGCTGAGTTTCCTTCTACTTCCCTCAGCAATGGGGTGCATCTTACCACCTTCAGCTGAAAAAGCCAAAGATTTGCACCCTTTTGTCAGACCAGGGAACATCTGGTCAGAGAACCCTGTGTGCATGGACACCTGCTTTCTCCAGCTTCACATTGCTTTTTTCAGCTAGGGGTTGCTTTAGCTTTCTAAATGTGTTCACATCTCTTTATTTCACCCAGAATCTCCATCCTGTAAGAGATTCCCCCAACTGTGTGTTGTGTTGTGTTATGTAATGTACTCATAAATTCAGACCTTTGGCTATACAGTGACCATCCCAGTGTTTTACTCCAACAGGTGATTGCCTGTGAGCAGCAGCTAGATAGCTCCTATGATGCCAGATGTGATGCATGGTCACTGGGTATTACTGCAATAGAGTTGGGAGATGGAGATCCCCCCCTTGCTGACTTGCACCCAATGAGGGCACTCTTCAAAATACCAAGGTAATATCTTGATGTTTTTATTTCTTGCCAGGTTAGACTGAACTTTTTCTTTAATCGTTACTTTCTTCAAACTTAGACCATGTAAGTGTGTGGACTTTCTTCTATTAATTTTACCAGGAGGAGGCTAGAAATACTTTGTCCAGCTGTATTTTTTGCAGGCTCTGCTTCAACCATGTGCACCCATTGAGACGTTCAGAGCTGACTGTGTCTACATTTGAGAAGGCCTTCTGCTGAGTGGACTGCTGCCCACTATACATCAGCGCAGGACTTAGCTGAGTCCTGTATATTCTGTCAGAGAATGACTTAAGATAGAAATACAGAGTCTGAATATGCCATTGTGGTGAACAGGCTCCATACCTGCCCTCAAGAGTTATCTCGTGTCCTTTGAAGAAAAGTATTGTTCCACCACTCACATACATTTAGGCTGCCACCTTTCATTAGCTTGTGCTGGTCCTGGCAGTTCCAGTGCTCCTCTCCTCGGGCAGTGCAAATAGCAGCTTCTTTCGTGTTTTCTTTGAAGCTGGAGATGAAAGTACCGAAAGTGCCACTTACAGCGTTTCAGAGAACATCAATCTCCAAGTCTGTAGGGGATGATCATACAGTAGTTTGTGGATTTCACTCTCACAGTTGGAGGAGTGCAACAACATTTGAGACCACACAGTATACATGAGTGCTTCAAGTCCTTTTCAGACAAGTCTGAATTAGTTTAAATGACCTGCAGGTTTAAGAAATCTTGGCTGACTTGGCACCAAAGCAGAGCATGAATGCTCTTCTCGCCTTTACTTGCTGTGGGAAAAGTGGTTACAAACTACTGTGGTCAGTGATTCCAGCTGGGCCTTCAAACAACCATTTGGCTTATAGCCTTGCAAATATCGGCCACCATTCTGCCCTGGAGCAAAATCAAGATCAATACCCTTTCAATCCATTAAGTAAAACCTGAAAGTGATAGAGTAAACATTAAGCGGCACTTAAAGAAAAGCAGTTATGACACTGGACTGAAGAGACAGGAAAGTCAAGTTGTCTGTAGGTCATTCCTTTTGTCTTCATGACTATATGCAGTAAAAATGGCACTTCTGTTTGAATGGAAGATGACTGTTAAAATACTTTGAACCATTTAACACCTGGAATAAAGAGCTCTAACTCAACAGAGAAGAAAATAGAAGTATTTATTTACAATAGATCTGTATTTAGTCCTTCACTTCTTGTTATCATCTGATGAATGAGAAATAGCTAATAAAGAGTTAGTTCCTTCTGACACTTTGTTCAGCAAGTTGATTAATTCAGTCCTGCTGGGAACACTTAAAATAGAATTCCTTAAACTCTTCAGAAAGTATATGGTTTTGAGCTTGAAAAGAGAAACTTGCCATTACAAGTGAATAGTGATAAATGGGTTGTTGGTTTTGTTTCTGTTTATTGATTTGATTGGAAAAAGTATAGTGATTCTTAGCAATGCTTGGTGGATCATTTCCATGCTATTTCTCCTTGTTAGTTATATAAAGTCGGAGAACCAGGGAGGCATTGTATCATCTACCCATGCCCCTTTTACCAGTGGAAATCAATATCTTTTTTCAGTGGCCTTCTAAAACTCATTACTCAGTCTGCCTTCACATTGGTTTTGTCAACTGAGTAGCTTATTAACTTATCATCCCACTGACCTTTGCAGGAATCCTCCTCCAACGCTACAGCAGCCTGAACTGTGGTCACCTGAATTCAATGACTTCATTAACAAGTGAGTAACAGCTACCACTGTAACCGAATATGGAACATGTGCAAATGTCATGTGTAAAATAACTTTGTATTCTCTGTGGAAAGCTGTTGCTACCAATACTTTCCCATAAAAAAAAAAAATTGTAAATTCAGTTTAACTTACAAGTGTGACTCCAAATTTAAAACATGACATAACATTTTAACACACTTGATGTTTCTGTTTTGCTTAATTTAAAGAATATTTAGTTACAAAATGCAGTAATTTAACTTCTTGGACTCACCAATTCTGTGAAATCTTAAAAAAATTCAGTACAGAACTGTTATGATTTAGATGGTTGCATTTATTTTGGAGATAGGAATAACAGCCATTTCAAAACTTTACAGTGATCACTCGATGATCATATGCTTTTTCTGCCAGCACAGGTGCTTGACTAAAGATTATGAGAAGCGTCCAACAGTATCTAGTCTTCTGCAGCATGATTTTATTAAGCAGATTGAAGGAAAAGAAAACGTGCTACAAAGGCAACTCATGGAATTTATCGATGTTCATCAGCAAATGGGAGTCACTGAAAAGGCCAGGTAAAAGTAGCTAAGTATTAAACCAATTGGGACAATTTTGATACTTTCACTGTTTCAGAATGGTTAGCACTCAGAGAAAGATTCATCTCTCATAACTTTAGCTGGCCATAATATAGGGAACTTAATCTTTGGGGTTCCCCTATAGAGCCAGTGGAAAGAGAGGAGCATCATGACTTGCACATGTGATGAAAGCCTTTAGAAGTGCCTCCTCTTTCTCCTGTGACTCAAGATACAGATTAGGAACCCAGCTTTCTGAAAGCAGAGGTTAAGGTCTTATCCTTGCATGGTCAGCTGATGTTTAGTTTAAGCAGGTATGCTAAAAGTAACCATCCAGGTTTCTGCAAGAGTTGGGTGCTACCAACTGAAGTGACAGTGGTACCAGACCGTGTTTTGCAAACTTCAAATATTATCTCTTCTTGAATAGGTACTTTATTTCTTCCACTAATATTTAGTAATATAAAGTCTGAATGAATCACCTGGCACCTGGTGGCTTTCATGTAAAACTACTGAAAATGGCTTGGCTCAATTTTAGAATTTAAAAAACCCCAGCAGCACACTGCAGGAATGTATTAAACATGGTAGAAGATGAGTATTGATGTACTACTGGTGTGACTTCTCCTGTGCTTCAAGTCATAGGATGAAAATTTTACTTTTTTTTTAATAGAACATAAAATTCAAGACGTTTTGGCATTAGCATCTGTATGGGAAAAGCCTGCTAAATTCTGCCACATTTCCTTTCATATGTATTTTTAATAACAAGCACCACAGTGTTTGGTTCTGATCTTGGGGCATTTTCAAGTTTCAAGTGATTTTCAAGTTTTCTTGGACTTTGTGTAAGTGGTTATGGGGCAAATAATAGTTTATCTTTTCTGGCTTTTCAGAAAAAAACCTATGCAGTTGGTCTAAATTTAAACCTCTAACTGGATTTGTATCTTTCAGTGGTGCAAATTTGGCATTAGCTTAATCCAGAAAGATTCTGAAATGGAAATAAGTGTATTAGATGTCAGTGCTGAGCACTAAAACAACACTGTACTCCAGACCTTAAAAAGTATTTATTTACAAAACACATGGAAATTGTATGTGGTAAAATAAGTCCAAAACACTAAATTATATTAATTTAAATCCTGATAGCCTTTGTGACACTGGTAATTTCAAAGCCTTATTAATTTTTTTAATCGAGCTTCTAAGTCAATTAAGTATCATGAGCTTTTATTATCTATTTTATGGAACTCATGTTTGTTTTCTACCAAGCTCTGTCCTTTTTTTTCCCCAAATCCTTTTATTTTTTAATGTAAAGGCTGCATAAAGCAAATTATATGAACTTCCTTTTTGTATACAGTACAAACATAAAGAAAGTGGCACAATTTACACATGCATAGAGCAGTCAAATGGCACAGGAACAGGAACAAGATGATCTATTTGCACTTTCTCTGTCTTGTTTGGACTGCGTTTCTTTAAGTGATATCTCTTCATACGAACCAGAGTTTAAAGGAAGGTATTACTATGTGATGAAGTTACCTATGTTCTTAACAGTTAATCAAGTGCAATTTCTATATAAATGTTCTCAAAGGAAGATGGAATTTTCTCTTTGAAAATAATAATAATAATTTAATATCTGAATGTGTGCAAAAAATTTATTTAACTAAGGATGTCATTTAAATGGCATGGATGTCATTTAAGTACATGATTAATTACATGAGCTTGGTGTGCAGGGTCCATATTTCAGTTTTGTGGTTTAAAATACTAACAAGAAGGCTGATACTAGTTTAAATGTCATTTGCATTGATTTAACCAAATCTTTTCATACTTGATATCAATGAAGGTAGTATGAATATCTGCAAGAGAAAATCATATTTTATAGTCACTGTGCTTGTAATCACTTCAGTTTTAACACATTTATTGACTACATTTGCTGGAAGATTGTCTTTCATAACAGCAAATGCATAAAAAGTTTAGTCTTCTACTGGAAACAGTACAAAACCCCATCTTAATATCTACTGCTGTCTCTGTACAAGCAAGAAAAGCACACACTAATTTCCAGTAGCTGAAATTGTAGTGAAAAAAATGAAAAAGTATGTACATCATTTCACTTTGGAAGGAATTAGAATTCCAGGCCTATAAAGGGTGTTACTGCAGAATGGCATTTGTGTTTTCTTCTGTTGAATGATAAAAAGATTCTACAAAGACCTTTGAATTCAGTAGTCATACTTCCTTAAAAGTCTTTAAATACTAATCAGATGTATCTTCTGACCTTAAATCGGCACAGAGCAAATGGTGTCAACAGAAGTCTGTACAGAAGTACCATGTAAATCGGATTCAGAGTCAAGACATAGGCTGTGTAGTGACAAGTCATCTGCAAGAGTCTCATCTTAAAATCCCTTGGCTTTTGTTTTCTTGATTATCCTGTTCCAGAACTGTTAGGGCCCTACAGTGGAATTCATGAGCTTCCACCATTTGCTGGCAACTTTCCGTGTAAAGTTCCCTCCTGACCGCTAGCTCATGCTCTCAGTCCATAATTCAAAGGCATAGTTCTGCTTGTTGGCACTGGGAGGCAGGAGGTTTAAGGGATTAAGGAAACCTTCCCTCCACCAAGGGAAGAAATCTTCATACCTGTGTCATGTTGTATAAACGGACATGTGATACACACTCAGGAAGTTTGGTGATGTTGGCTGAAAGCTGGAGGTAAGGAGTCCAGTTATTTTCTCAGTATGTGTTTCCTCACTTCAAATTACATTTTATGAATGAAAATCTTGTATTTCAAAAGAAAAAAGTAAAATGCAGGGAAGCTAATAGCTGAGGTCCAGCCACAGGGTTGTGACCCTTTCTTCTTGTTTGCCAAGTATGCAATTGGTATAGTTCAAAAAGGAGACTGTGTCAGGTTATGTCACATTCTCTGAAGTTTTTGCAGAAGGCCAGATTCTCAGGTCTGATCTGTATGCACCATGCCTGTTTGGGAGGGATGGGTGTGTGATCTCTAGATGTAGAGTGGAGCCACCTTACAGTCACCATGAGCACCATTGTTCCTGAGGTAGTTTCTAACAGTGATGAGTCGCTGAGTCACTAGAACATTGCACTGGGCCCTCTGAACCTTCCCATTATGGTTACTATTCTAGTGAAGAGTGACCACCTACCTTTCCAAACACCTAGCAAGAGGAACTAGAACCACTAACCTCCTAAGTAACCGGAGAAATCTTCTCAACGGATAGAACTTTTTAAACAGTGATATCCCATGGATCTGCTCTAGACTTACTGAATGTGGTCGGAAGATTGCGCTGTTTTTTCAGTAGCCTCTGAACAGTCTTGTAGCACTAACATGTCCTGTGCTACTTGAGGATCAAAAAAGCACAAATACTGGCAGTGAGCTTCATTACAAATTGCACTTTCTGACTTTGCGCATGTGCATTATATTTTTCTCTAAAGTCATCACTTCTTTATGCTAAAAAACCCTCTGTATACAACTTAACCCTTCCTAGCTCAGATCTCAGGTTGAAGAAATTAAGATGGGAAGAAAATGTCTCTTGATAGATGAACATTTTCCCATAGCATCTTGACAGAAATGTCTCTAAAATCTGCTTTGTGGAAGGATGAAGTAAACTGTGGAAGATAAGGGAGGATGTGAACCACGCAAAGTAGCGTACTAAATGTATTTCATTTGTGGCTTTGTTGATCAGCATTTGTGTTCTCACTGAACTGTGAATGCCTGGTGAGCAGACACTCTGAGAACAAGGGTCTTGGCTTCATCAGGAGTTGCCTTTCTCATGGCTGCAGCAAGAAAAACGTGTTTCATGGTGCAACTCAATTTGGGGTATTTGCCTCTTTTCAGAGTGATTCATGACTTAGAACCATCTGGATACTTGTTTTCCCTCAGTCTGTTCAAATTGATGAACTGACAGTTAATAGAAAAAAACAGTTTACATCCTAATAGTATGATCTTGAGGTTTTATACAAATAAACCTCATCTTGTATCTGGTCCTCAGGACTACCTAGCACTTTAAATGTAGTATTTCAATTATTTTCTTAGTAGTGACACAAAGCATGATAATGGAATTTATTGCACTGTCTTTAATGAAAATATGACAAATTCTCTAATGAAGAACCAATCTCATTTGAGCCTGATAAGTCACCTTTGAACACTGTTTAAGCTTCCCCTCATTTTTAGCCAGTCCCTCAATTGCATACTTACATTCTTGTAAGTCCCATTATAGCTGTTAAAATTTGTAATTAACGATAAAAATAATTATTAGAAACGAGTGCTGCAGCATATACCCCAAAACTGTTCTAAAAATACACTTCTTGCTAGGCCAAACGAGGGAAAAAACCTGCATTGTAAAGAGCTTTACTTTGCAACAGAAATAGCTGTCTTTGAAACGGCCTTCAGAGCTGTCGCATCCACACCTGACAGTCAGGCTTGTAAGACTTTTATCTCAAGTTGTTTGGCTGTCTTAATCTTGACTGCTTTTACAGTAATCTCTGCAGAAATATGCAACGATTAGTGCAATGTACATTTCCTGGGAATTATGACTCATTCCAGAACGAGCTGCATATGCAGGGGATATTCACTGCACCTAGATTTCAGCAGCTGACTCTGGTCCCCAGAATAAGACACTTGTCTTTACACACCCTCTAAATAAATATGGGAAAGAGACCCATTCCCCTGCAGAGTGATTCAGAGCAAGGGTTTGAGGCAAGCCGAATTACTTTCCCAAGAGTTTGTCTTTCTGAATTGGCCATGTCAGGATAGCACTGCAACCCAGTGACAGGGTGCTACACAGTTCCTCTACTTAACTGCTTGGAAAGTTCAGGGATGGAAGTTCATAGAAGTTCATGTACAACATGCACAAAAGTGGTTATCAATTTATTCACTTCTGTCAAAAGCAGTGAGTACCATGGAGTTTCCTTCCATGACTTCCCCTGGTTGTGCAGATTTGCGTCACTTATTTTCTGGATTTTTCTCTCTGACTCATCCTTGCCAGCTGAAAGCAGCTGATAGCAATTCTTCAAGCTCAGCTCTGCAGGACAGGCTGTAGTGGAGAGTAGGAGATCACCAGACTAGCTTCGCAAAGGGAGGAGGAGGAGCAGAGTAAAATAGCTCACACAGAATTCAGAGCTGCCATGATCAAGGTCTCCAGATTAAATCTGTAGCAGAGTAGGGGTTTAAACCTGAGACTTAGGAGTCCCAGACTAATCCTTGAGCACTTCAAGCCACTTCCTCCTCTCCTGTCACTCAGTGTGAGTTTTATTGTACCAACAAGGAGTGTATATCCCTGCACTGAGGACACTCCAATGTAGGATGGCTATGCTGCAATCTGCAGCATAGTAGAAGCAGTAAAGAGTTTCTGTCAACATGGACCTTAGAATAAACAGATCATAGAATCATAGGGGTTGGAAGGGACCTCAAGAGATCATCGGGTCCAACCCCCCTGCCAAAGCAGGCTCCCTAGCTCATATTGCACAGATGGGCATCCAGACAGGTCTTGAATATCTCCAGAGATGGAGACTCCACCACCTCCCTGGGCAGCCTATTCCAGGGCTCTGTCACCCTCACTGTGTTGGTGTGGAACTTCCTATGCTCTAACTTGCAGCCATTGCCCCTTGTCCTGTCCCCACAGACCACTGAAAAGGGGCTGGCCATTTCCCCCTGCATCCCATACTTCAGATATTGATAAACATTAATAAGATCTGCGGTCCCACACACTTGTAGCAAATACACAACTCCGTAGCAGAAAAAGAACAAAGTTCTGGTCTCCTTCCATATGATACAATGGGCAACAGCAGTGCCTGAACAGAGAATAGTTTACCTCCTGAAGTGAAACAGGTGAAAGAAGTCCCTCAGCATTCAGGACTCCCACGGAGTAACACTCTGCAACTGCTACTACTGTCCACTTGCTCGGCAACTCGTAACTCCTGAAGGCAGGATACCTCACCAGGCATCACTTACTTCTGGAGCTTTGCCTTCATCTTCTCAGTATGGTTCTCATCATCAAAACGTGGCCCTGAAAGCAACAGAGAACAGATCACAGAATCCTTTTAGAGATCCCTTATTTGCCTAGTTAAGAACACGTATTTTTCCTTGAAATTTGGCAGAGGTTTCAGCCAGTTCATGAGCCTGTTATCAAGGACCAGTAATCTGCAGGGCCCTGCAAGTCATGCATTTTTTTTCAGGGTAAGGTAAACCAGCGCAGAATACGGCAAACAGCTTTTGCAGACCAGGACATGACCCGACTGGCTGGACATGGGCCACCTCTCAATCAAAAGCTCTGGAGCTCTGCTGGGCAGCACTCTGCTCTCTGCACCATTGCATAAGCTTGAACACAGCTCCCTGAGACTGCAGCCAGTGCTCTGCAATCATTTCAACATAGTTGATAGCGCAGGTTTGTCTGCAAACACACTGGGGATGAGGCTGGAGTCTATCAATGAACTTTTCTAAATTCAGGTACAGATTTTGCTTAGATACAAGACTGTAGTTTTATTTAAATGTATTTCACCAGATACATCTGTTGAGGACAACATTTTAAAGTGTGAATTAATATTGCTCCGTGCAGCCTCCAGAGGAAGAGATACACCAGCAATGACAGACCCTGTCCAGGTTTCTGCATTGCTTCTTTTCCGTTTGTCACTTTCAATGCTCTTTGTAACTGCTGGGAGGATTACAGCTGTTCCCACCTTCACCTTACAGAAAACTTGATTATTTTTAGTTTCTTCTTGACACCCAGACTAAGGCCAGCCCTTTTCCTATCACTTTGTAGTCTCTAGATTATTCTTCAACCAGTTTGAGAGTTCAACAGGGCATCATGAGTCACACTTCCCTTTTCATGGTATTTTTGGAACTATCAGAAATCTTTTAAATACATTCTGACAATTTGAAGAAGAAAACGCTGCAGTTGCCTTATTTTGATTTAACTGCATCTTGAAGCTAACCGGGGGGTGTGAAGGAGGATGCACAGAAACAATGCTGCCTTGACTCATTTTCTTGTCTATACTGGGCTGATGTTCCTGGCCTTTAGCTGCTTGAATTGCTTGTTGACCTTAGCTGTAAGATCTAATGCCTTCAACAAATAATTTTGGAACAGAAGAGAGAAAAATGGTTATTTCAGTTAACAATGTCTGTGTGCATGACGATAATGAAATTTCAGCATTGCTGCCAACAGCGCGGATGCGGGGTTTTTAAGTGGTTGGAGCTTTAGCAAGTGAAGCAGTGTAACTGCCCTTGAGGGGTCTGCGCCCTTTGACAGCAAAGCAGAAAAATATTGCATTCTGCAAATCTGCCACTTTTGGAGCTTCCCCAAATCTGGTTTAACAAGCACTAGTGTTCTCATAATGTCAGCTGAAGAGGATTACAGGAGAATCGATTTTATGTAATTAAACTTCCCTGGCATAAATAGAGATTGTTTCCTTAAAAAAAAAAAAAGAAAGAAAAGAAAAAAAAAATCTCCAGGACTAGAGCATTCCCCTCCCTTCCGGCAAGGCACTTGTTAACTTCTTACAGTAAATGAAACATGGTAATTGAAACAGATCTCTGGAAATACCACTGTCTTTCTCACTGCTACGCAGTAGCATTTTTTTAAAGTGTATTCAATGTGTAACAATTGCACCAGAAATGGGAAGGGTAACATGACAGATGTCTTGGTTTGGCTTTTCCTTCAGCAATGGAAAAAATAGAACAGCAGAGCTTGACATATTTCTGCATTTCCCTCATCTTTTCCTCGTGAGCATGTTGGTGCTCTTTCTCGGAGTCATGCTGATGTGAGATTCATTCTCTGGACAGAGAATGACCTTCATGCAGCAACAAAGAAAAAAATGGTTTCAACTGTCCAAATCTAAATTTTCAACTGAAACTGTTAAAAATGAGTATAAATAGGAGTGTGGGTTATTGAGGGGCAGGTTGAGGGGGTAGGATTTTGCCTGCACTTCTGGCTTTGAATGCAGTAGTATCCTTCAGCTGGTAAATGTAAACCAAGCAGCAGCAGACCATGCAATGTGGAAGAGTTAATTTGAATCTCAATATTGCTACACCATTTTTAATACAGTCTGGGGGTACATACAACCAAAAATTGTCTCGTGGTTTTATTGCAAGAATGGTACTACCAGGATTGCTCTTACAGTACAAATGGGTTCAAAGGGAAAAGGAAGAGCTTGAGCCTAGGAGAGGTGTGAATGCTTTACACCAGCCCTTTTGATGCTGCGTGCTCATGTTTCTGTATGTTTTCTGTTTCAACATTTCTAAACACATACCAAATTACAGTTCAGTTATGGATTTAGTGCAGCAGAAGCTGCCTTTGTTCCCTCCACACAGACACACTTTCCTCCTGCTGCTTATCTTTTTGTCTATTTGCACTGCTCATGTGGAAACGGGTCCACATGTTGTATGTTCTGCCTTGTGTGGCAGTAGTATGGCTCTGGTACTGCACTCTGTGGTATTGCTATTGCTTTTTGTCTCTGTGTAATTCAGCCTCACCATCATCCTTATAACTGTATCTACAACAGTCTTGTTTTGGCCTGTAGTAAATACTGACAGAAAACATCTGAAAGTAGGTTGGTTTCTTGTGTAGCTCCGGTGCCCTAAAACAGTTTGAGAGTAGTCTGCAAAATAGCTGGGTGTAAAACTGGTGAGACTTGGCCTTTCTCTTCCATCAGGGCACTATAGATACTGTTGATCCCAACTATTCATTGAGCTTCCTGGTCACTTCACCACCACAATGGGTATTGGGCTGCAATATTGCCACAGAGGCCATGAAATTATCTTGCAATGAAGTCTTACATGTTTGTGCCCTGATATTAAGGTTGCAGAATTAGTCAGCTGTGGTGGGTGTAAAACTCCAGCCTTTGCGCTATGGGAAATGGAAAGACTCCAGTGGTAGCTGGCACCTATCTAAGGGAGGAGGAAACTGCTCCATTACTGGTCCCTGGGTGAGGACAGGCCATTCTGTCATTGTCAGGGAATGCTCACTAGAGACAAGAGAAATTGAAAGAAGTGCTAGATTAAGTGCACTCATGATTGCACTTCTGTCATTCAGATCTTGATTGCACTCACAGTTTGCAAGGGCATCGTTTGTCCATTTCTTCCAGCCCCTTTTCAGTCCTGGCAATCAGTAACTAAAGCCAAGTGGGTGCCTGCTTGACTTTCTGAGCCTGCATCCCACATCAGTGCACAGCCTGCGTGACCTGAAGTAGCACACATGAAGTAGGTGATGATCGTGGAATGGGTACAGCGCATTAAAGTCTGCATAAAATCTTACTGTGGGAGTTCAGGAGTCTCTTAGCCCCATCAGTGTGATATTCATTCATTCTAACTTTCCATCTTCATGCACTTGTCCTCTTTTCCCTGTCCTCTGTTCAGTGTGTATGAAAGTTCTTGCCTGGATAGGAAACACTGTCTGCTTTTACTCATGCCTTATATAAAAAAATTAAAGGATTTCATCAGGACAACACAGTTTTCCTTCTGTTTCAATTTACCAAGGTGTATGTTGCGTGTATTTGAGAGGTGCCTACCTACGCGTAGCATCAAGGGGAGTGAGATCATGTCAGGAGATCAGATTTGCTTGGTAATCTTTCTGTGCTTGTGCTGTATTACACACCTGAGTTTGATTTAGTTTGTGAACTCTGCTATTATTACCCAGTTTCCCTTTCCCTATTTTTCACCCATCTCATAAAGCAAGTGTAACTACTGTGAATTGTAAACCCGGAATTTTCTGTGGCTTTTTCTTTGTTTAGCAGTACCTTTACTCTTGGATAGAGAATGATCCGAGTCTCTGGGAATTCTCTTGCTAATTTCTATAAGACTGCATAAAGTTTTCTTTGGTTTGATTAAAAGAGAAAACAAAATTCACTTTAAGACAAACTTAATTAAAGTTTAACCATGGTAAGAAAAAGCTTTGAAACTTTGTTTCCCTATTTTGTACATTTTCCTGTAGAGTCCAAGAACATTCTACTTGATCCGGATGTATTGCACTTACCTCAGTGGTTCTGTAGCACTTTGTTCTACACTGTGGTCATCTCAACCAGGCTTTAGAACATTGTCATTATTAAATAGAAATGTTTCCATCCTGAATGCTTTGTTTGCATCATCTGCTATTTCATCATACACAAATAAATAGGTTTTGTCCTAGCCATAATTTTTATCTGTGTCATTTTTCTTTTTGCAGGTATATGCCAGTTTGACAGGTTCATGCTTTATAAATACATTCTTTTTTTCCCTGTACTGCATAGCTCCAGTCTTGCAGCTGATGTAGGGGTGTGATCAAGCAAGGATCTATGCAGTGAAAAAGTTCTTCATTATATCAGTTGTGGGATCAAACTATAGATTTGGAATTGTCAGGTAGAGGTGTGCTGCACTAAGAAGTTATATCCTGTCCTGTTACTCAAAGATTCCTGTGTTTGCATCGAGAACAACGGAAAACTGGAATATTTTGGCTAAATTGCCTTCAAGATGATTACGGATGCAAGACCTGCTCTGTGTTTCCTTACATCAGGAAACTGCATGTCTTTCTTTTCTAGATTTGAACGTATTCATACAAAGAAGGGGAACTACAGTAAGTCACTGGTTTCAAACCAGGAAGAGGTAGATGATTTAGCAACCTTGGAGGTACTGGATGAGGTAAGAACCTCCTTTTTCATGTTTTCCTGAAGAGGGGTAATCAGATATTAAAACACAACAGTGTGATATTGATTCTCAAATTCAGCTACATTGTCACATTTCAATTGTGTAAGTGTAAAATGGCTCTTTACCGATTTATGCCAAATATTTTAGATGAGATTTGCTGTGTCAGGAATGGTTCCAACTCAAAACACCTTCTGCAGTTACAGCCTTAGACTAAGCAGTTTTGTAACGCCAGGATTTATATTGCTGGATGTTATTACAGCTAAATTTCACAGAATTGTAGGGGTTGGAAGTGACCTCAAGAAATCATCGAGTCCAACCCCAATTTCTAGTTTGCAGTGATCTGTTAACCTGAAATTGGTCCAGGTCCAAAGCAAGCACCTTCTCCCCTGTTGCTTGGACATCTAGACTTGTCTGAAAGTAACTTACCATAGTCTCTTAGGCTGGGTTCTCATTTGGGTGTGGAGATGCATTGAGATCATTTTCTATCAGCTGAGGCTCTGACCTGTTGTGGAAAACATCTGACAAAATTGCTGATGTAAATCTCACTGGTTTGTCAGAATTTGAAAATGAGTCCACTACGAGCAGTGGAAGTTGCATAATGGAGTGGGGAAGTTTGTTGCATTTATCGTTTAAGCTTCAAAAACAAAAGGAAGAGTCAGGCTACAGCACATTATCTGTGGGTCTTAGAGGCCATCAGTAGTTGTAAACAAACTGTCATTCTTCCTCTGCCAGGCTGTGCTTAGGCTGTAATTCACATTCTCTTTATCTGTCAAACTTCTCTGGTATATTTTATCTTCATCAGTCCAGAATACTAAATATGGCTTTTTGAGCTGGTAAACTACACAATTCTAACAGCCCACAGAACATCTTCCATCATCCAAGATCTTGGTTATGGTAGCTTAATGTTTAGTTAGTACTGATTGAGATAATCCTAATTTCATCTACTGCCCAAAGCTCAAATTTCAGCATATTTTTTTTGTTACTGGGAATAGCCATACACTAGCATGACTTTTTTATCTTTTGCCTGAAGCATATAAACAATCTGAGCTAAGGAGAAGACACACAGAAAAACAGATGAGCAGATGTATATCCCATCTCCTCAAAGGTGGAACATTCTCAGAAAAGTCCTCAGGAAGCCTCCACCTAAAGGCATTGTTTGACTATGTGATATTTTACTAAATCCAGTTCAGTTTAAAACCTCTTTCATGGATGAATGGCAGCTTTTCAGAGCTGTCTCATTTCTTCCATTCAGATTTTTCTTCCAGTTTAGATAGACCCAGTGGAAAGGCAAAACAGGAGACCTTCTATCAGTGCAAGAAATAATTACGAAAAGGGCAGAAGAATTTTGTTAATGTGAATCTGGTTATGGGCAAAAGCATGGCAGCTTTCAAAACCGAAAAGGGAAGAATTTATCAAGGCAATTAAAAACCAAGGTTTTCTCCTTATTTTCTCCGATGAGGGAAATCTAACCTATTCAGCTGTTGAGAATTCAGGTTTTACGTGCATTAACCAGAGCACAGTGCACAGGACTACGAACACATGGATGTGGTAGGAAAGCAAATCCTTCTGCAGTCCTCTACTGCTGGTTGTTCTGTCCCAGTGGGCCTAAATATTTTCACATGTACCTCAGATTAGTCTCAAGGCTGACTTGAATTCCTTCATCCATGTTCTGTTGTGATTGGAAACCTAATCAGGCACTTTACATGCCCAGCTATGTATGCAGAAGCCGCTGGGGGAAATTATGTCAAGAAATTGGGTATGCTGCTACTGGGCCCTCCTTTTTTCTTGTTTCAGGGCAAGTGCCTCTGCAACAGCAAAGAACAATTAGTGCAGAGACTGGTTTTGCATATAGAAAGGTGCCCAATTGAGTACATTAATAGAATCAGAACAGTTGACCCTCTGTGTCTTACTGTAACTGAGAGAAATGTAAGAGCAGCTCTAATGGCAGTTATGAATTCAAAACATATGTGTCTTGCTTGACTGTCTCATGAAAACCTTTGATTAATTGCATTATAGCCATACTTATTAACTCATTTTTCTACAGCCGCTTGGGGATCTGTAAGTATATGTTGTTCAGTGTGAGTGTGGGCACAGGAAATTATGAATGCTAACATTACTTGCTTTTGATCCAGATTGGTTGTATTCCTGACCATTAATACTTTCCATCTCATGGCAATCATATAAATATTTCATAGGTTTTCATAGTATTCTTTCCCCTCCCTGTGATTCAATGTTCCTATTCTCTCACCATCAGAATACAGTAACAGAGCAGTTGCAGAAGGGTTACGCCAAGGACCAGATCTACACATACGTTGGGGACATTCTCATTGCTGTCAATCCATTTCGGAACATAGACATCTATTCTTCACAGGTTTTGTCTTTTTCAACTATCACTGGTTTTGATTAAAATATGAATATTCATGTTAAGTATAAAGTAAGACCATTCCTGAGATTTGCTTAATTTGGTCTGAAAACCAGTTACCAATTCAGTTGTCCTTTCAGGTGTGTATTGATGCACATCCTTATCTTGCAGTAAATTTCAGGACAGAAATGAGTAACTCCAAAAAGTTTAATCTCTGCTATCTTTATAGTGTAGATCATGTCTAAACTGCAGATAACTATATCTAAGCAAGTCACCCATTTTGATCAATGGAGAGGTCATTGTTTAATCACTCTCAACATTAATTCAGGGATGATATAAGTTGTTACAAACGTCATGAAATTTGTTGACTTGGACCCCACTGACTTTAAAGAAACTAGCTGCTCACAGCAGCTAGTTCAGAAGTTGTATCGGTACAGATAAATGCATTTATTCAGATGAATCTTACCCACCCTGTGTGGGTGGGAGCATTCCTTCTTCTCCACTTCCCATGGGGAGCTTCAGCGCTGAGGCAAATGGTTAGAGGTAGGACCCAGGATCATTTCCTCCCAAGAAAGCTGGGGAAGCCATAGCTATTTAATAGGTCAGATAGTTCACAAAGCAACACAGTAAAATTTTAACTTTTATGAAGTCTCCCTGTTACACAAAAGGGTACAGATATGAATGTCTGGTCATACAATAATTTGCCATTATTAATTATCAGTTACTGCAGGTACAGAAAAATTCTTAATTTTTTTACATCAATATTATGCAGAGGATGTGAAGTACAAGTAGAATGAAATTATAATTTTGTCCTGTATGTCTGGCAACATTAAATTTTCTTCTAATAATTTGAGTTTCATAGCATAGTCAGGGCTGACATCACACAAAATTGTCCTTCATCTTTCATAACAGCTCTTATGGTACTAAGAACATACAGATTCACAGTCTAGTGAGTGTAGTAACAGCTCAGAAAACATCACTGCTGGTAACCTCAGCATGCTGTACACTAATCTGAAAATAAATCAAAATTCTGATACAGAAAAAAAAAAAAAGGTGTGAAGCGACACTGATAATATTTTCATTTTTTCTTACACTTAGCATTCCAAACTGTATATTGGAGCCAAACGGACTGCTAACCCTCCTCATATTTTTGCTGTTGCTGACATAGGTTACCAGTCCATGGTGACGTACAACTCTGATCAGGTAAAGTTGAGGTGTCTTAATTATATCCTTTGCTAGGCTGTGAGATCTGTAATGAGCTCAGTCATGTTCTTGTTCTCTGCAGTGTATCGTTATTTCTGGAGAAAGTGGAGCTGGCAAGACGCAAAGTGCCCATCTTCTGGTTCAGCAGCTCACTGTCCTGGGAAAGGTACATTTCAGAGAGGATGCCTCTGTAAGGCTTCACTCTCTTAGACCTAACTGACCAAACTGTGGAGAGGACATTGGCAATGGGTCAAGGCTATAAGACATTTTCCAAAGAATTTCTTTAAGGTCAGATTGGAACATGATGCTGATCTAGCTACCCTTTCCTTCCTCCTGAAATAGAGTGACTTGAAAATGTGGGAATTCTGCAAGGAAGTACCTACTGCAGTGAGGGCTATGACTTCATCCCTTATGCAACTGAGCATCTTCAAAGAGCTCAACCTGTACTCAGTTAAATCCTGTTCTACCTTTTCCTCTCCATCCACAACCAGATTGCTGTCAGTATGGCCTGGTCATTCTGAGAAGTGACCACTGTAATGGTCTAAATAAAATGTTGGGTTTGCATGTGCTAGGTGAGATGCAAGCAAATTGATCCCTTGGTATGGTGCAGGGCAGCAGTAAGTGGATGCTATCAAGGATTCTGAAAGCAGGCTGGCCATCTCAGACGACAGAAATCGATTAGTTCTGGTGTTGTCGTTATCATTATGTCTGTTATCTCCTCCAGCCAGCCATTAGTGCTGCAGATTGCAATATTCTGTCAGCTTTCATGATACATCCATGCTTTTCTTTCCATATGATTCCTATGGGAATGGCTGCCCTAGTGATGCCACTCCTCACAATACCAACTAGAAAGGTAAAAAACACTTAAGAATTAATTCATTTCAATGATTACTGATAATTTTAAGCAATATCTTTTTCATATCCAGGCTAATAACAGGACTCTACAGGAGAAGATCCTCCAGGTGAATAACCTCGTAGAAGCATTTGGGAATGCAGGCACTATCATCAATGATAACTCAAGCAGATTTGGAAAATATTTGGAAATGAAATTCACTTGTGGTGGCACTGTGGTAGGAGCCCAGATTTCAGAGTATCTCCTTGAAAAATCCAGAGTTGTCCACCAGGCAGTGTAAGTATAAAAATTATATTTGACCTCATTTGGGTGTTACAGAGTAGGCCTACAACGTGGTAAAATATCTTGGATCAAAACATAAATAAGGTACTGGGATTTTTTCTTATAAATATATATCTGAATGGTTTATTAATCTGTAAGTTAGCTGAAAACTCCTGGTTTTTTGGAGTTTTTTTCATTGCCTCCTGGGTTATTTAAACAAATCCCATAAAAATGCATGGGAGATACATAAAGTGTGTCAGAATGTGTGAAGAAGTGAAAACTGTATAATAGTTCAGTTATAAATTTCTCTGTAGAAGTTTGAAGTATTGCATTAAGTGTATCACTTTGATTTCATTTCTCTATGTTTCCTCTAGTATTGTAGCTTTTTTGTTTGTTTGCAAAGTGGTCGTTTTCCATTTTGGAGCACCTGGTAGGATTTGGTTATAAAGGGGTTTGGACCAAATGCAGAACAGTTCCATCTTTGTCATGTGTGTGTCTCATAATATAAAATGACAGAATAATGAAATGGCATTTCCAGTTAATTTGAATTATTGACATGTATTTTCTAACCTAATATACAGCACATCCAGATAAAAAATAATTTGGCAGCTCCATTTCTGCCATAATAACAACATCGAAACCAGAGTTTGAGACAAGGAATGTTGTCATTGATTTAAATTGTCCTCTTTCAGATATCACTCATTTTTACTCTTTCCGTAGTTCTGCACGACCTTGTTGCCTGTTGTAGATTTGTGACGTGAAGAACATCTAAGTATCACTTGGAGTGTTTCAAAGAACAATTTAAAGTTAGAGGCAATTTCACGAAATGGTATTTTTTCCCCAGTTGAACATTAGCACTGAGGTCTCTGTGTGGTTGGTCCTTACGGCCATGTTAGGGCACAGAACTGGCAGTTGGGTACCTGCATTGCAGGGACAGTCTGTTCTGCTTTTCTGGGAGGACGTGACTCTCAAACTGACATGGAGAGCTAGGAATGACTTTTTGCGGAAAACCAGAGACTGGCTACCCAGAGAATGGGAGGCCCGAGTTCCAGGCCCACTTCAAGCTGAGAGAGTTTGAAGCTACAGGTTTCCCTACCTTTCCATGGGAATACACAAACCATCAGGACACAGTGAGGTTTCAGAGGACGTTTGAAGCATGGCTATGCAACCTAGCCATCGAGACTGAGGGGGAAGATACAGGGATCTGCTCCTGCTCCTTGAAACGATCTGGTTTTCCACCACTGACTGTCCATAGTAAAATACAGAAACTATGTTGGCACCAAACTCTGCTCTAGGCACCGCCATGCAGAGAGGGCTCTGATCCCGTTTCACAGAAGGCTGTAATGGTGCTCCTGAGACGCACCTCAGCTCATGCAGAAACCAGGGGTTTGAACACAAGTCCTTTCTGCCATTTCATAGAGATTGCCTTGGCCATCTCAGGGTTCAGGGGTGGCTGGAAATTACCACCTAAGCATCTAGTTCTTCCTTGTAAGGTGCACAGGACAATTGGATGTGCAAATAAACCTGTCCTGGGTTTGGGCACCCAACTTCTATGCAAAGCCCATTAAATCATAAGACCCTTAGCTGAATGCCTGCTTATGTGCTACCTTGGTTCGGGGCTAAAGGACCCAGCAAACATACTGGATTAAGTGAATCAAGAATGCACATCTCTCCCATGGCCAGAAGATTTTTTTCAGATGTTAAGCAACCCATTCAATGCAGGTAGGTGAGCAACATGCAAGATCTCACCCAACATCAACCAATTGCATCAAAGGCAGAGCAGCATTTAGCTGCTTGCAGCACTGGGCAGCCGCCCTGGTAAGTTCAGGACAAACGCACAATGGCATGGAAAGGGTGCCATTCTTCTCAGGAACTTGTCATAAAGCTTCTTTCAGAGTCCTCTGTCAGTTTGCATGAGCCTTGTCTGTTATTAAAACAACATTTACCAGTAGCATGTATGTCATCAGTAAATGCAACATAGGTACATTATTAAATCACCTTGTTGTTTCTATTGTTTCAGAGGAGAGAAAAATTTCCATATTTTTTATTATATTTATGCTGGTCTGGCGGAAAAGAAAAAACTGGCACATTATAAACTGCCAGAATATAGACCTCCCAGGTAAAACAGTTTATTTTTACATAAAACAATTACTCGGAAAGGCAGTGTTGTTGAATTCTCACCTCATTTACATTCTAACTCCGTATCCATCAACTCTTTCAGATATCTGCAAAATGATCATTTCAGAATAGTGCAAGATTTCATGAACAATAGCTTTTATAAGTCTCAGTTTGAATTAATTGAACAGTGCTTCAAAGTCATAGGTTTTACGCTGGAGGTGAGTGCTGATAACCTTTTATTTTTGGTGAACTTTAACGACTGTCTTAATCAGGAAAAACTCATATAAGGCATAAAAAAAAAAACTTCCTTGTTATTTTCCCCCTTTAGCCGTATTGCATGGTCAACTTACTGTTATATTACCACATATAAATTTTTAAGGTTTCAAGGCACTGAAAAACTAATAAAATGGTATTAGTCAACAAGACTTTGAAATCAGTGAACACAGCACAGATGAGTAATTGGGGAAAAAGGCTTTTGCAAATTAAATGCATAGAAGTCAATGTTGTGCGTATTTATTAGCCTATAATTTTAGGTTTCTGAATATGAGTGTCATCTCTGTTTTAAGATGAAGTCCACAGTAAGACTTCTAAAAATTTATTGAGTTGATCTGAGTTTTGATGAACTCAGTACAATCCCACAACTCCAGGGGCAAAGCTGAATGAAGTTTTTACATTCCTTTGGGGTGAATCTCATCACTGAACATTAATTGAACCCATTCTTTCTGTATGTGATTCTCATATCATCGCTCTGCTGGCCATTAAACCCCTCTCTTCTGGTTGTCTTTGGTATAATTAAAACAAAAAACAGGTCCCTGGATATCTAAAATAGGATGCAAGAGAAGGAAACCCCATCCTTCACCCTAGTTCTTTTCTTAAGAGAAGTGGTGCATCACAGCTGTGGTTTACCTCTGACTGACTTTATCACAGATGACAGTAGGAGCATGATCCGTACAGTATCTGTGAAATACAGCAGTAGTGCTGCAGAATGGATGTATGTTTTAATTTCTTTGACTGTGTGTTGTGCAGAGCTTTTCACAGAAAACTACTTACTTTTGTTGAGTATTTCTGGCTTCCCTCAATGTAAATATGTGAATAGCTAGCAGAACAGATTTATTCACCTATTCTGTTCCTCCATACGCATTTTGCATTAGGCCACAGTAGCAGCAGAGTTCACAGTCTCTTTCTTCTCTACACGCTTATTTGCAACTGCACTTGGTAATACCACACATGTAATATCACACATCCTTTCACACCTGTACTTTCACCTTTCCAGAAGCAGTGTGGAAGGATGTACACAGTTCAGCACCGACAGCAGTTTTGTTACAGCGCTGGAGACCTTGATAAGTCCTAATTTATACCATGAAAAGCGCCCAGTCTGCTTTTGTTCCCGGTTCTTTTGTTCACTTTGATGGATGCAAACAATAATCACGATCATCCAGAAAAGACGACCTTCCTTACATAGTGAAGATGCAGTTAGAACTAGGTCACTGGCCACATTGTGCAGTTCTAGCATGCATCTTCACTTGATTAACTCAGCAAGCCTCCACGAGCTGAATCTGTAAAGAATTACCTACCTGTAGAAGCCCTGCCGCTTCAGAAGCAGGTTGAGTACCACAGGCAATCCAGCCCTGGCTACGTGTGAGCCCCACCCGTGTCCGCCCATGTTAACGTTCTCCACAGGATGAATTAGTCTTGTCTGAGTCTGTGTGTGCAAGAGTGAAGGAACAGAGTTCTCTTCCCTCACAGAGGTCCTGACATGGGGTATGAGTGGAGAGACAATTCATTTTCAGTGAGAAAAAGATACTTTAAGACAATTACTTCCTTTTCCAAGTTTGTTTTTCAGTAATACAGCCTTAGGCTTTGACATACATCCCAGTGCACAGAAGTTCTAGATAAGCATGTTTCATGTTTTATTAGCAGAAAACCTTGGACAGAGTATCTACTCCACTCCAATTAAAACTGAGATCGAACAAGGCTTTATTTCTTTGAAATTTGTTTTTAACTGACTACCAAGCTTTAACAGTAACTCCCTGTCTTAAAATACAGTTTTATTTCAGGCTGCACAGCAAAATTAGTAGGAAAGGACTGCCTGAGGTGAACAATAGTCATGTTGGATGAGACAGATCAAGCCAGATTTCAAACACACTGGAAAAGGGCACAAAAATGTCAGTAGTTATACATACTGCACAGTGTAATGGAGAAGTTAAGCTATCCATTTCTTTGCATTTCATTTGTGTCCCTAAGCTTAAAATGAAAACAGTTGCTTAAAACCTAGGTAAACTGAACGCTGATTATCCTGAAGATTATTTTTTACATTGAATTTACCTAGTTTGTCATGCTGTCACTGGAATAATTAATTTATTAACTGCTAGATTAACTTCTGAAAGTGTTGAAAACAAGATCAAGTATTCTAGAGCAATTAAGGATTTTGTCTGAGTAAATGATGCGACATGATACCAGCAAACTGTTGAATAGTAGGGATAAAATGTTCTGCAATTATGAGAAGTCCATCATTGTAAAATACCAATCAGATGTACAAAACTGCTTCTTATAAAACTACGATAAAACTTCTAAAACTGCTACTTATAAAATACACTATTACTCTGTGCCTCAGAGTATTAAATCTGTCTGCTTTTCTACTCAGCATTTCTGAGTAGAAAATACTTAGAAATGATCAAGTATACCAATAAACGTTCACAATTCAGATGAAAATTCACAGTTCAAATCTAAGTCAAGCCTGCAATGAAAGTATTATTTCATTCACTGCAAATAATATTTTGTCATATATAAGTACTTAAAATCATTTACTGTATATATCCCTTCACTGTCAAGACTAATATTAGCCCTTTTTCAAGGCAGAATCTTCTTCAGAACCTAAGAAATAATTTGAAATTTATTTAAGTAAAGTCCATACTAAAGTGCTTTGGTGAGTACACAGTTCCTGTGTGACATTTTGAAGGCTGGAGTGCTTTGCCAAGTCAGAGATGGGAGGTCTCATTCTTCTCCCGATTAAACCTTTTCTGATGGCATTGGTGGGAGCTGTTGCAGACCTATTATTTGGACTGTCTTTGTTTCCATGATTCAAGAAAAGTAGATGCAGATTTTTTAATATTTTTGTTCATGTAGGTATTAAATTTTTAGACACAGTTATGCCAGCAGATACAGTGACGATGGGTGGATAGAAATAACCTCTGAGTTCCTTCTGTGTAAGAGGATCATGCTCACCACTGTTTTGTGCTTCCCCTACTCCTTGTCAGTCCTGTCCTGTAGATAACTATAGAAGTCATACTAGGCTATAGTTTGTCTGGCCCTCTTTGGGTGTCTTACACTTGAAAGGGAATGCTAAGGAAAGTATTCCTAAAATATTGTCATGGAAATACAGTGCTTGTTCCAGGCTTAGGAATCAACACATGTGTAAGCCCATCAAACAAACCAAAGTGACACATCTGTCTGACTATTAAGCATTGCATTAGTGGACAACACTAAGCTGGGAGGAAGTGTCAATCTGTCTGAGGGTAGGGAGGTTCTTCAAAGGAATCTGAACAGGCTGGATCAATAGGCTGAGACCAACGGGATGAGGTTCAACAAGGCCAAGTGCAGACTCCTGCACTTGGAACATAACAACCCCATGCAGTGCTACAGGCTTGGGGAAGAGTGACTAGACAGCTGCCTGCCACAGAAGGACCTGTGGTTGTTGCTTGACTGCAGACTGAATATGATCCAGCAGTGTGCCCAGGTGGCCAAGAAGGCTAATGGCATCTTGGTATGTATCAGAAGCAGTGTGGCCAGCAGATCCAGGGAACTCATTGTGCCCCTGTACTTGGCATTGGTGAGGCTGCATCTCAAGTACTGTGTCCAGTTCTGGGCTCCTCACTCTAAGAAAGATATCAAGGTCCTAGAGTATGTCCAGAGAAGGGCAGCCAGGCTGGTGAAGGGTCTGGAGAGCAAACTTAAAAGGAGCAGCTGAAGGAGCTGGGGTTGTTTAGCCTGCAGAAGAAGAGGCTGAGGGGAGACCTTATCACTGCCTACAGTTACCTGAAAGGAAGTTGTACAGAGGTGGGTGTTGGTCTCTTCACCCAAGCTACAGGTGATAGTATGAGGGGCAATGGACTCAAGCTGCACAAGGGCAGGTTCAGATTAGATGTTAGGAAAAAATTCTTCACCAAAATGGTTATTGGGCACTGGAACAGGCTGCCCAGGGAGGGGGTTGAATCGCTGATCCTGGATGTATTTAAAAGACAGGTAGATGAGGTACTTAGGGATATGGTTTAGTAGAGGATGGGTATGGTTAGACTTGATGATCTCAAAGGTCTTTTCCAACCTAGTGATTCTGTGATCTCTTTTAATGTACTTTGCAGGAACTTGGAAGTGTGTACAGTGTCCTGGCTGCCATTTTAAATGTGGGAAACATTGAATTTTCGGCAGTGGTATCTGAGCATATGATTGACAAGAGCAACATTTCCAATCCAGTAGCCCTTGAGAATTGTGAGTGTTTTTTCTTGATTTAAAATAGGGTTTTTTTAGTGTTTTGATAGCAAATTTCTTTTATTGCAACAGTTATCAATGAAAACTCTATTCATATGGAAAATTTGAAAGAATAATGAAACGCTTAAGATAGATTAATTTCAAGCCCACCTGAATGAAAACTTCTCTGTGTTATGCACTTTATTTGACTACCCAGTTCACTGGCATTCAGAAAACATGACTAATACTGCAGATGTCTGAATAGAAAATCTTTGGAATTTTTCCAAGGTTATTTGAACATTTGATGGAGAACCTCATTAACACTTTGAATAGTGTTTTCCCCGCTTTATTTCTCAGACACTCATTACTTGTTCCCCATACGTGCCTGTTGAAATATGGATTGCTAATTCTTTGGAAGGGATACCTTACATTATAGGTTTCAGGGAGGCAGGGGAGGGAAGAGAAGGGCAAAGACTGTTGACGAAGTTGCTACTCTTTCTCAGTAATTACAGCTGGGGAGATAGTGAAGTCTTTGTGCTATCTTCTTACACATTTTCCTGTAATAGATAGAAAAATACTGTGCAACTGGGAAAGGAGCATCCTTTTTTGGAGCAAAAGGAGGATGGCAATGACTTAAATGGATGGATTATTACTGAGAGGGATATTTACACCTCACAACTTACATTCTCCTGACATAGTCACCTAGATAACCTAGCATTTCTCTGCAGACAGTTGGAGAAATAGCCTCATGGATAAAGCAATTTAGAACCTAAAGGCCTCTGTTTTGAATCATTTACTCATTGACTGCAGTGGAAGCTGGGAAAGCTAGCGACTAAATTAAATGCTGACAGCTGTTCAGTGTGAACACCCTCATTAGTCATAGTTCAAGACTTTGATTTGGCCCTTATTCATAATATGTTGCACTTGCAGCCTTGATTGCAAAAATGCATATTTTTCCTTCCAAAGTCTGCCTCTGAGCTGTGCCTGTGACCTTCCTTCCTAGGTGCGTCCTTGCTGTGTATTCAGGCAGATGAATTGCAAGAGGCCCTCACCTCTCACTGTGTAGTGACTCGAGGAGAAACAATTATTCGTCCCAACACTGTGGAAAAAGCCACTGATGTCAGAGATGCCATGGCCAAAGCACTGTACGGGCGCCTCTTTAGCTGGATAGTTAATCGCATCAACACTTTGCTCAAACCTGACAAACATTTAAGGTAAAAGAAACTTTTCCAGAGTAAAGGGAGATTTTCAGTGGGAATAATGTCCTCTACCAATGTTCTCATCTGCTTTGTCTTTTTGATGCCACCATGTCAAATAAAGAAAATTTTATCCTGTTCATAATAATATGGAGTGAAGATACAGTACCTACAGATAGCACAGGTGTCTTGTGTTTTGTAAGTTACATACTAACTACTTTTTCCTTTTTACTATTTCTCCTGGTACAGAGTCAACTCTTGACATTAATCAGAGAAGAAATGATGTGGCTTGTATTTTAGATTCTATAGGTCAGGGCCCTCTGTGGCTGGTAATAGCCGTGCAAAGGGGCAAACTTATGACTGAAGTGGGATATCAGTGGCCAATAACTTTGGTTTGTAAGTCTGGATTTTCTAGAATTGTATTTTTTAAACATCAGAGAACACCAAGGCTGCCAGTCTAAATTTTGTCCAAACTTTCAAATATTTGGTTAAAGCAGAGCAATAATAAACAGAGCTTGAGCATCACAGTAAGTGATAGGATGAAGAGCATGTAACACTGTCTGTTAGAGAGCCCTTTTGAAACTGAATACTTATTGTGCTCCTGAGGAGGGAGAAAGTTTGACCTGAAATGTTATACATAAAATAAATTTAAAAAAGAGAAGTCTGCTTTGGTTTTGTGGTAGTAAAAGAATTTGTATTTGCTATTTTTTGGTAATTAGCTCAGGGAAGGAATGAGGCAGACAAATTTCAGCAGTTTACTCACAAAAAATGAAAAAATGTAATTTCCAGACCAATAAAATAGTCACAAAATTCAGGTCAAAATCAATAAATAATTTTGATCTGCTCCACAATGAAATGTTCCCAGTTTTGAGATGGACTCCTTAAAAAGGTTCAAGTACTATTCATCAGTATCTTGAGGATGGTTCTTCAGATCTGAATTCCTACAGTTTTGTGGGGTGTTTTTTTTCATTGATTTGGGGTTTTTTGGGGGTACGAGGGAGGTGATTATTACAGATAGTCCCTCACAAGAGTTTAATAGATAACATGTTATTTATCCTTTTGAATTTAGCTAGGACAAAAAATGATAATGTCAAATTCAGTTTGTTATAAGCTACATCCTCCTAATCTTTTGTTTCAGTAAGTAAATAAATATACTAGAGGGCATTTTCCAGTTGCAGAAATGACCACATATCTCTAAGAATGCCTTAGCTAAACTTTCAAACTGAAGTTTTTACTAGTAGCACTTATCTGGAACTTAATTCATAATTTAAATTCATACCACACTCCAATACTTAAAGTAGTTATTTAGATGCATAAAAGGTCTAGTTATTCATTCTTTTGACTGTCATGCTAAAATGAGCAGTTTTAATTGTTGTGAATAAATAATATGAAGGAATCCTTTTTAATGACAGCAATCTTTAATTTCAAGATACTGGTGAGTAAAGCCTGTTTTATAAGAGAAACAAAAAGAACTCCATGTTTTTCCTATACTGTAGTCAGGTTTTTTTACAATAGAATAATAACTAGCAACTATTAGTTTAAAAATAAAATTTTAAGTCCTCTATACAGTTATTGATTGATTTGGTCATTTAGTATATCTGGTCTGCAAATACAGCCATCTTTGAATTTATGTGTGTCTATTGTATTTCAAATAAAAATTGATTGTTATTTTAAGGGATAGCTGGTTTAGCAAAAATTATCCTGGTTAACTAGCATACAGATTTGGCCCATTATTTTCTTTTGTGAAATAATAATGAAGTTAGTCACTGTAAAATAAAGATACAGCAATAGAAAGTTTATTTAATCTTTGCAGTGGAAATGATGATGGTTTGAACATTGGAATTCTTGATATCTTTGGCTTTGAGAATTTCAAAAAAAATTCTTTTGAACAACTCTGTATCAACATTGCCAATGAACAAATTCAGTTCTACTTCAATCAACATGTCTTTGCCTGGGAACAGGTATGTGTTGAGTATTTTGATGAAGGTTTAGTATTGCTGAAAATATAAAACCTTGTCTCAAGAAACTACAAGAAATTATGGTTCCTTCTCCATAATAGGTAGTGAATTGCAAATTATAACAATTTTTTTCTGAGTATGTATTATGTGAAGCAGTACTTGCTATTTACAAGTAAGATGCCTACGCAAAATGCATTAAACTTGAAATTTACAGTATCTAAGCAACATAACACAGTGATAATCAGTTTGATGCAAATGTAATGTTGTTTTCTTGAGGAATAACATGAGTGATGTAATCTATCATCCTACAATAAAAAATAAATGAGTGGTAACATTACTTTTAAAGTGCAGTATTCATAATAGCTTACTAATAAACTTAATGAACACTGAAATTCCATTATTAAAACTTAAAATCATGCAATTATTTTGTTTTTTTTCAAGAACTAGATCATCTAAGCTAAATAATGACGGATTTATCTAAATAAGTTGATGTAAAACAGAGGAAATGAATAAAATTGTAATAATAAAAGTTTATGAAATTGAAGTGGAGAGTGAAAAACCTCAAAAAATACCATCACAACTTTGTAAATAATTCCATAAGAATTAAATTAGCCATCTTTAAATCAGTGCTTAATATTGTTGTTTGAGGAAATAACATATCTGGTGGAAAAAATACTAATCTTGCTGAACATAGAAAAATTTCAGAATTCTGTTTGAGCAGAACAGTTATTCAAATTTTAGGTGAAAAAACACTTTCACTGTTTCAAAATTATTTGGGTTTATGATAAATAGACTAAAATGCACCTGAACACTGGTTTTAATTATTTGTAGAAAAAGAGTATTTTTTCAGTTTTGATCAGTATTTGTTCTAAGGATGAGACATAAACAAGTTTAGAATGTGCAGGTCTGTACACGCATCTGTTAGTCTACTGGTGTGTATATATATATATATCTGTGTGTAAATGATTTTTTTTAATAGCTCAATGTTTTAGCCTGTTTCCAATTATTTCAGGAAATACTGTCTTGCAGTCTTGGACCTTGTCATTGTTTATATAGATTTATGTGGGAGATTTTCAGTCTCAAGTATTTCCTTGTCTTTCATTCTGTCTGAAAGTCAGAGGGAAATTAGCCTCAACTGCTGTAATTACTTAGGTATCATCTCTCCGAAGTGCATAAATTCACACAAAAAGAGCGCTTGGGTACTGCTGTTTCTAGTGGCTGGAAGATGGAAGTAGCACAGACTGCGGAACTGTTATTTATTCCAGGCACTGACCAGGTGCCATGGCCTTGCGTACATCTGCTTTGCTCAAATGTTCCCTAACTTGATCCTCCCCCACTGGGGGTAAGTCTTCTTTGATCCAGGATTTCCCTCTCATCTCAGGGACTTGGCATTATCAGTCAAGACCAAGGTGAAGAAGGCATTCTCTGCCTTTTCCGTGTCATCCATGCCTGTTTAGCAGCAGGACATTTTCCCTAGTCACTTTTTTTCTGCTGATGGACCTGCCTTGGCTTTCCTAACCCTATCCCTGTACACCCAAATATTGTTCTAATAGTCCTTTTCTCCTTTAATTAGATGTGGGTCTTGTTCACTGTAATCTGCCTTTACTTGTTTCTAGATATCCTCATACAGAACATTTTGGCCAAAACTGCATTAGTGTGAAGATTTATGGTGCCACCATGCAATAGGTACCTTTTGTTCTCCTACATGTGCCCACTGCAGAGAGGTCAGGATGGTTATTTTGCTGCCGAGGAAATGGGGAAATTAAAATGAAAAAAATGAACCTCTGATTTTGACAACACACAGTTTACTTGTTTCTTAATATGACACTTGAAGACCTTATGGAAAGGGAAGGTGGTCTTTATTTACAGAATCTCTAACCTACACCCAGTCGTTCTCCCATAGCATTCATTGACTCACAGCCACATAAAGAGCATCAAGATACATGTGTATTCAAAAGGTCTGGCGAGGATCGTTTGTGAGCAGCAGAGAATAAGGGACACCAGTTCTCTTGGGTTCTTATTGCTGAAATAAGTTTTTGGACAGATCTCTTAAACCCTTTAGCAATCAGCGGTTGTTATGGGATGGTTCTTTGCCTCAGAACCTTACTTATTTTAGGCTCTGTAATCTTCAGGCAAGGTCAATATCTGATTTTGCTTGTTTAGAATATATACATCATTGTGCCTACAGTCCACTTCCTTGGTGGGAAAATGAAAGGCCTTCGTGATGCACTGTAGCCTTGCAGTCATCCTCCTGTTGTCAGATTTAGAGGGTGTTCAACAGCTGTCTGTGCTGGGTTTTTATGAGAGTGCAGACCTTCTGGTCTTGATGTAAACAACACTTTCCTCAATTTTATTGCTGCAAACAAATGTTCTTCATTCAAATCACAGGCCATTCTTCTAAGACTGTTTCTTCTGGTGCTTAAACTCACAATTCCATTAATACTTCATTTATACCATTAATAATATTCCTAGTGTGCATGTTCACATCCTGCCTGTAATACTAAGGCATCTACTTTAATTTACGTGACACCACTGCACCAGATTGATATCGAGCTTCATTATATTATCTTGTAGTAGTCTCCAAAGATATTACCACAGCAGTGCAGAATGAGCTATATGGATTAAGTTTGTGCAAGCGTGGGTGTAAATCCCCCCACTTTCAGAACCAGGATATGACAAATGTGTTATTCTGCATTACAACCCAGTGGTAGGATGATTTGCAGTATGATTCATAGTCATTATAAGACGTCACTTTTCACTTATCTATAATGTGTTTGTCCCAGTTTTACATCACAAGAACAGTCTCCAAGAATGCAGGTGGCTTCAGAATCTTTTCTGTTGACTGCAAGGACTCCTGTGTTAGCACCAGTAATGTACTTTAATTGTCAATACAGGACCTCCTTGCAGACATACATGAGAGAAAGATATTTTCAGGAAAATAGAAAATGCAATTCCTAAATTTTCGGTACATGGGAAAAAAAGAAAATCTTTTCAAAATCACATGCCTGAAATGAAAAGTTCATCGGGTCATTGTTCTTGTTAAGGACACAAAGTATCACTTAGGTAAAAGCCAAACAATAGGACAACCCCAGCCTTTTGCTGATGTGTCTGCCTGGCTTTACATGCATGTAAGGGTTGTGTCTTTAGTAGTAAAAGGCAGGAGTCAGTCAGAGCTTTGCGTTGACTTTTCATTAGCCAGAGCTCTCTGCCATGCTGATGGAACTACCCTGTTGCTGGGCACCCAGGTTAGTATCTCTCCACAGCCCTGTGCAATGTCAGACAGACATGTGGGATTGCTCTGTGCTATCTCAGCAATCTCTAACGTGACACTCCATTGCTCCCAGTAGATCTAACCAAAGTCATCTGGGGAATTTAATTTCTTTCATATTTCCTCCAAGAGATGTAGAGCTCACAGGTACATTATTCCTTCATTTCTTTCCTTGTTTTGCCCAGTTCTATTCTATAACACAGTTTTGACATATCTAGTGGGAAGTCAAGGCCCAAATCAGTTGATTATAGTCCAGTTCTCAATTAACCCATGTCTAGCTAATAAACAGTCATTATGTAACTAGGGAGAGTGAATTGTTTCTTGGCAACTTGAGCAATGAAACCAAATAGTAAATGAACTCATATGGCTAAATTGTACTTCTAGTGTTACAGGCAACATGTTTTTAGCATAGTCAGTGGCTTGTTTTCTGTACTTGCATCTGAAAAGTGTTCAGTTTTACTTTCTCTGAAGTGTGACCTACAAAAATATGGCCTCAGAAATCATAGGGATAGTAGGAAGGAACACTGGTACCAAGATGCGAGCTGTCTGTTAGAGCAATGTCTGCCTGCCAATCTGGAGAACTCAAGTCAAAATTAAGGGAATTTATTCTTTTCTATTTGCATTTAAGACCAAGGGCTTTTAGGCCCGAATGACATCTTCTTTCCATAATTTAACAGAAAGACTGAAGTGGGGAGTATAGTTAGTCTAAATCTAGTTTAGATTCCCAGTACTCAATGGAGACAGATAGATACATCTCTGCCTCCACTGACTGGGTGGAAACGTGGGTTCTCAACTAAGGCACTTCTTTTATCTGTCTCTAGTTGGACACAAGCTTGTTGGAACAAGCTTTTTTTAGGTTAATATTAAGCAAAGCACATCTTTTGCACCTTCAGTTAGGTCCTTGAAGGTGTTTCTCTTAAATGTGAGGTACTGATGTAAGTTAATTCTCTGTCAGCTTCATTATCTGCGGGTTACATTGGACATAAAGACAGCCTTCCCTTTTCTTTCTCATTTGTGATTTTTACCTAAAAAGTAAAAGATGTAATGTCAAGTACCTGAAACGTTTTGGAAAATGGCAGATTTACTGTCAGTTGGAAGAATGCTGCTTTTTGTATTAAATATATGCAATATTTATTTTACATTCATACAAAAATTTAATCTACTTTAAGATGGAAACTTATTCTGAGTAAATCTTTGGTGTTTTCATTTAAACCACAGCATCATTATACCATGTTCTCAGCAAAATGCCATTACCTTTTTTATTAAACATGAAGACCATTTCGTAATTCATTAAATAATTATTTTGTTATTAAGTGAAATGAGGTTGCACAAGCTAATGCTGTCTAGTTTTGATCATAGACAAGATACCGTGCAATACTGACATGAGACAGAAGCCAAAGTATTAGTGTACCTCAGTCTTTCCTTTTGATATTTCATACATAAGAATACTTTCTCGTGGATTATGCTTTAGAATTTCAATGAGCAATTGCTATTTTTAGGAGCTTTCTTGTCATTAAACATCATGGGAGATTACAGAATCCTATAGCTGATTCATCTTATTAATTCAAATAAGATCTATTTCATTACAGTTTTATGATGTGCATCATTAAGGCTTTTATCCTTGCTGCTTGTATCCTAATAATACGGTTGAAGACCAGTGTTGCATAAGAAAATGTAATACGATATCTTATATCTGAGCTATCTGTCACGCTGATGCCTGGGAGACTTGGTTATCAGCCATCCTCCAGGAGCCCCTGGGAAGTGATGGAGTGAACTCCTCCCATGTCCTACTGGGCAGACAGTGGCATTACCGAAACCGTCAGCGCTGACATTCGGTTGTCAAGGTGCAGACACAAAAGACTGAACGGTCACATACACCACAGGCTGGAGGTCAGGCCCTGCACACTGGCCGGGCAGGGAGGGGAGCAGGTGTTGTTATGGTGCAGTAGTGCAGCTATTACAGACCTCCTCTTTCATCAGCTCTCTAAATCAGCCTCTCTCACAAGCATTCGAAGTTGGAAAAAGTTAATCACTAGATAGTTTGTCTGTGAGAGCTTGAGGATGTCTGAGTGTCACAGAAACACTCTGATAGATTCATTCTGAGCAATCTCTCCCTTTTTCCCTCGATAAGTATCCTCTTGATAATCCTAAGCAGCAACAGCTGGTTTCATGAATGTAACATCTGTATGTCAGTAGAGCTGTAGCCCTCAGGTGAGCTGTCCCTACTTCAGTGTTATCTTTGAGAGATAACATGGGCTCATTTTCTTCTGGCCTGTAGCTCCTATAGGTATATAATTAACTTGTTGCCTATATCACTGATGCATTTATTACTATTCTGTCTTATCCTGCTACTCAGGTTATTGATTAAAATAAAAAGCAAAACTCCACCTGTCGACTACTTCAGGGGAGACATGAATGAAGTTAATGTGTCTAAGATGAGGAGCCCTGTTGGGGCTATAGGAGAGTTTCTTGCTGCTTACACCCTTGTATGGGCATATAAATGGAGCCATAACCTATGCTTAGACTGAAGAGTATCCTGGCAGAGTAGACCAGTCTCAGTACTGGAAGGGTTTAGGTATATAGTGTGCGCTCTCTTTCAAATGGATCAGATTTATTTATTTGTGCCTATATTTCCAGGACTTTACTAATTTTGCCATTTCTTTCTGGCTTAAACATTAAGAGGTATGGAGTCTAATAACATGTGCTTTTCTGTTGTATGTGGCAATTAACTGCTTTTCAAAACGTTCAATATATTGCTTTCTTCACTCATTCAGACTCAACTGAATGACATATAAAGAGAGGTCTCTCAGGGTTAGAGGTCTTTGAACTCATTAATATTAGCCATCATTCATGTTTATGACACTCTTTTCACAATGAATTCAGGATAGCACAAGTGCAATGTTGACACCATACGTTAACGCAACACTTCTAGAAAGCCCTTTGGAAGAGGGATGATTGTTAAAGTAGATCAAAAGGCTTAATTATGTGTTCCATACTATAACCTGCACAGGACTGAAGGCAGCTCTCTTCTATATGGGAGCACAGTGCAGTGGGCAACTGCTATTGCATTACACAATGCGTGTGAAGATAATGGAGGGGGGAGGGCAGTCCCTAGAGCATCCTTCTCTTGGTAGACCTACAACTGTCCTCTGCCGTGCTGAAGGATTAAAGAAAGCAATTCCTGTATTCGTCAGCTATAATTTAAATTATTTTCAAGGTGAAATCCAGAGGTATTTGCAGTCTTCAGGAGAGAAGAAAAAAAAAAAACTACAAAACAACCAAAAAAACCCCACCAGCTTTTATATTGGCTTTAATCTTCCTGAATGCCTTTCCCTATTTCCTAAAAAGGAGTGAGAATGCTATAGAAGCCAACATGAGACAATTTTTAAAAAAAATTTTAAAAGCATGTACATCATTCTTTAACCGTGTGCACCATACTTCTCTACATAAAAACTTTTCCTGGTGTTTGAGCAGGGGGGACAAACAAGTGAGACCTCATAGTTGCTTTTGTAAATCTTGCCCACTGCATATCACATAGATCTGAGAAACAAATTTAAAATGTAAATGTAATTCTAAATTATTAAGAAATATTTTTTACATTTCAGACAAGGGGAGTAAATAGACACTGACATCTCTATCAGCAAACACTGTATCTTCTTCAGCTCTGTTTCTTTAATTCTTCCATATTCCTGGAAGGCATCTTACTTTACCAAATATGCCATGGGAAGCACTTGTATATCCAAAGGCAATTTAAATAGCCTGACAATGTGATAGCTCCCAACTGACATTTGTTCCTGCAAAACCTTGATGTCTTTTGCCCTTGGGCATGCTATTTCAATGTAGTTTTAATTTGCTACAGTTGACAGTTTGTGAATTATTTTCTGAAGCAGTTCTGTGTACGTAGACAGAACATGCCTTCTGTTGCTTGTTACAGAATGAATACCTGTATGAAGGTGTTGATGCAAGAGTTATAGAATATGAGGACAACAGGCCTCTCTTAGATATGTTTCTGCAGAAACCAATGGGTTTATTGTCCCTGCTGGATGAGGAAAGTCGATTCCCACAAGCAACAGATCAGACACTTGTAGGTAAGTATATGGCTTATTTCACAGGATGCAGGATGTCTCTCTTAGATTTTGGTTTGACGAGTCCAGTTCAGGCTGTATGCTAGGTATGTTTTGAGTGAGCCTACATTCCAGTCTAGTGGTATGTTTGAGGGAGGCATGCATGCAGGGATGGATGTGTCTTTGAAGTTGATAGAGAAGTATCAAGAGTATAATTAAACCCAAGATTCATCAGCCCAGAAAGCCAATGTCATACTGGGCTGCATCAAAAGAAGTGTGGCCAGCAAATCCAGAGAAGTGATTCTGCCCCTCTACTCTGCTCTGGTGAAACCTCATATATGAAGATCAAAAGCTTAGAAAGGCAAACAATTTTCTGAGGTTACATAGAAAAATATTTATACAAAGTAAGTAACCAGTCCAAGAGCTCCCATATTGTCTATCCAGTGCCTTTTGTTACAAGACCATGAAGGTATCTTTGTCCTTAAAAACATCAGAGTCTGTTTTGTGCCTCTGTGTTGTCTGAGAAGTCAGGCAATAGCCTTAGAGGGATACAGTTTCAGAAGACAATTATTGTGCAGTAACTCCAGTGAGATAAGCTGTGTGTTTCCTTTCAGAAAAATTTGAAGATAATTTGAAGTCAAAGTATTTTTGGAGACCCAAAAGAGTAGATCTAACCTTTGGGATTTATCATTATGCGGGAAAGGTAAGAGACCTAATGATATTAGTTGGGGATTGTGGAATGGTAGGGCTGGAAGGAAATAGAAGAGATCAGATGTGTTGGTTCTCAACCTTCATCTATTCAGGCCTGATATGGAAGTGTTGGCAGTGCTTTACACATCAAAAGTAAATTGAAAGTTATTTTCCCTCATAAAAAAAAGCAATAGCACGAGTGTATTTTTCTTAAATGTCACCAGGTAAATGAACTTACTGTATTGTTAGAACAACAAAACACAACCATTATGTAATGCATCTCCATGCTCTTCCCCTTAAGCTCCTCAAAGTCCTGGGCCATGCTTGTTCCCACTACTTCAAATAAGGACCCAGCCCCATTCTTTCTACTACCTCCTACACCCTATCAGCCTTAGTTCTGTGCTTGTCATCAGCTCGACAGATAGTGCAGGCCCTGCTTTCTGCTTCACTTCATGAGCAGCCTCTCTTGCCTTCTTATAGAAGACAATGTGCTGCACATGTCTTTTAAACTTAGGAGGACTTGCTGATACACTGCAGCAAGATGCCACTGGTCACCTGCATCTTGCCTTGTGAAAGCAGGACCTCCCATCTCCTTTTGAGCTCTTTTAAAGGGTATGTAGTGGACATTGCTGGCTCACATAGGAAACTATGTTGGGTCTGTGCAGTGTTAGAGCAGCTGGCCTGGAAAGAGGCAACATCCTGCCCATCAGCTGCTGGAATATAACTTGCTCCTTGTGTAAGACAGCCAGCTACAAAATGCCTGCAGTAACTCCTCTGAAGCTCATCTCCAGCTGAATTACACTTCACCAGCATAGCATATCCTCCTGCTGAGGAGCTGAGAGCCATCTCTCCCTGTACTATTACTGATTCCAGCCACTGCAGACAGGGATTCCACCACTGTCCCATCAGCCCTTTCCACTCTTCAACAAGCTTTTCAATTTGGAAGTTTCTGCTAGTTCATTACTCCTAGTCCTGTTTACTGTGGAACTGGAGAACTACTTATTTCCTCTCCCTTTGTAAACCTTTCTCGTAATTTAAGACTCTTATGGGGTTGTTTTGTGGCAGTTTTTTCTAAATTAAATATTCCAGTATCTTCCATCCTTCACTAGCCAGATTTTCTTGTAGGTCCTTTACAGCATCATTGAGGTAGAGTCCTGAAGGTACATTTTGAGTTAGGTACATCATTCATGGACTTTTTAGAGAGATTTCAATTTTCAATAAGCAGCTTGTTATTTTACAAACTTCCTCTAAAATTAGTAGAGAGACTTCTAGGAAGAGTGTTAAGTCCTGGGTGCAGTACAGCATGATATGAACAGGACAGAGATTGTACAATCATATGGGAAATCATGTGTGATATGTTTGAAATCAAGTGTTGTTAATTGTACATTTACACATGTACTGGTGTAAAGGGGGACTACAGTACACTTGTCATAGTGATAAATCCACACTGGCTAAAACTAATATTAACATATCTGCATTAGGGAAAATACATGTCTCAAGCTATGCATTTGCTTTTAGTGATCTGCATCATAATGGTTCAGTATTAAAAAGTTAGAACTTTCAGGGATCAAAAAAAAGACTGTAAGAGCAAACTTGATAGCTGAAAAACTAATTGTGCCTTTTGGGATATTAAAAGCCACATGCAAGAGTGCTTCAATTTACAGTTAATTTTTGAAAGCCCAGATGATGCATAACTGCACTTTTTAAACAGGTTCTGTATAATGCAAGTGGATTCCTCGCCAAAAACAGAGATACTCTGCCAGCTGACATTGTGCTGCTACTGCGATCATCTGAGAACAATCTGACGCGACAGTTGGTAACCCACCCGCTTACAAAAACAGGTATCGGTATTGTGCTGATCTTGTTCTTCTCTTGCCTTCATGATGACCACTGCTAGGTTTCATATGACCATTTGTTGATGACTTTATACACTTTGTGGCTTAACTTTCCAACCCTAGAATCTATACAGAATGGAGCCCCAGCCATCTCAAGCTGCAGGGGAGGGATTGGTCTGGTCAAGTTCCAAGGAAGTGGTAGAGGCTTCTTTCAGGGCCCTCTCTTCAGGGTAGGGGAGCAAGACAGGGAGTGGATTGCACCCCTTGAGTTGAGGACTGAACAGAAAGGATCAGGTAAGTCACTGGCCTTTTTTGGACAGGGCATATATAAATTGCCTGTTTTGTCTCAGTGCCATTTTTCTCTGAAGTAGTAGAGAACCAGGGTTGGAGCTTCTAACACTGCAAAGAGTGAAGAGACACTATTTCCCCAGTCTTACAGTCGTTTACACTGAGTAACTGATAGAGTCCTAGTAGTTTACTCCCTGTGTGAAGACACTGATGCTTTACAGTAATAACTTTACAACATCACTTCCTTGTAAAACTACATGGGAGATATACTTGTAGTAGAACAGAAAAGCTAAACAGGAAGAGCCTAGTGGAAATTTCTCTAAAATGTTATCGTAGCTTACAGAAACTGAGGATTTGGCAAGGTTCCTATTCTTCACAAAGAGAGCTTTGCTGGTGGAATGCAGAATTTGGTCTTGAAGGTCTATTTGAAGTCAGTGTTCCTGGGAAAACACTGAGCTAAGTGTCCTTGTCTGAACTTTTGACTTGTTGATATCTGCTAAGATACTAAACTGTAATTTCTGTAGAGCCAAAGTCAGGGCCCAGATGGTCCCAAGAACTGATCCCAAGTCTCACGTAATGTTTTGCAAGATAACTGTGAAAGTCCTTGTAGTCTTCTTGTTAAATATTATGAAACAATGTATGTAGCCTTTTGAAACTGACCCAAACCATCCAGATATAGACACCCAGAAGTTAGATTTCTGATCTAAGTCATTCTGATCTTGAATCAGTAGAAACGTAGAGGTTTGCTAAGAGTCCAGCCCATCTTTTCTATCTCAGGTGTTTCTCTGAGAGTGGGATAAATACCTGAAGGTTCCTCTCTGTCCTGAATACAGCAGGGATCCTGTAGACACCTCACTTTCAGATAGCTGGTTAGGTGTGAGGAACCCTTTCTCTTTCCTTCCCACCTTGTGATATTCAGCTAAGCCCAAAGGAGGTTTAGCACTTGATATCATCACATAATACATGATGCATTAGCTCGGCATGCCATATATTTTCAGCTGTTTATCCAACTCTTATCCACCTCTTACCGAGAGCAGCTGAGCACAGAGAGATTACAGGTTGTCCCAGTGGAGAGTGAGATTCCTGAGGTGTTATGTTATTAACAAAAGCAATGACAGCAGGAAGGAATGATTGGAGTTTATCAACCCAGAGCAACATGATGGAAAGCCTAACAGAATTTTATTGTTCCTTTAGAAAACCAGTGCCTGTATAAACCACTCGAATGCACGTATTTCTTCAGGTCATCATAATAAAGGTACCACTTGATTAAGAATCCCAAGGTTAGAGTCTTAAGACTATGTTTATGCTAGTAAACCAAACAGGTAAGTGAACAATAGCTGAAACACTCCCACAGGATTGTCCACTCTGATGAATTGTTATCATGCTTCCGTGTGACAGTTTTGGACCTTGTCAGCTAGCAGTCTCACAGAAATACCCAGGCATGCTTTAAGAGGAAGCACAGGCCAGCAATGGTTTCTAATAAGCTCTGTGGAAAGATATAGCTGTGTTTTTACCAGGAGGTGAAAAGAGTAGTAAAGTATGGGGTTTAGCTGTATTGACTTGCATCATGCCACTTGCCCTCATGGCCAGAGAAGGGTGCTAGCATATTCATTTGGGGTTTTTTTTAATTAATATATTTGTAACCTTAGAACTAGAATAGTACAATTACATCCTTAGGGTAAACCACATGGATGCTCTCAGATATATCTTTCTTACCTTCTGCATCAGTCTTTGTTTATTTTTTTGTTCTAGTAGGTGACATAAGTGCTGAAGGAGAAAAGTTCAGCTCATGTTCCTTCTTCATGCAACTTCTTCAGTTTGTTCCATCCCAAGGGTGAAGGACAAATGAGGAATACGTCGAAATAGTCAATGACATCTGTAATCAGATGGTTACACTGGGGGCAATGAATAATGTGGTTCATCATAATTTTTAGTTTAGATGAGATGTAAGCATTTTGGTAGGTTGTTTTCTTTCATCTTCCCATAGGTAACCTGGCACACACTAAAAGCAAAACTACAATCAGTTACCAAATGTGGACACCCCAGAAATCAATCAGTCATACAAAGGTAAGAAAATTGATTTTGTGATACTGCATTGAACCCTAATTTAAACTAGAAAGGCAATGCTGTTATTGGTACTAAAAGTAAGCAAGTAACCCCTTCCTTGGTTTTTCTCCCTCTCCTATTTTCTTTTCTGTTTAGCTGGATATCTTTGTGTTGTGCAATTCATATTCCTTCCGTGAGGTAAAAACCTAACATTTCCCTTCTTTTTTGGCTATAGTTTTATAGCATCTTCAGAGGAAAAAAAAATATATATATACACATATATTTCCTGGCTGTAAATTAAAATATTGGTGTAGAGTATAGTCAAGTTCCTTAGAGAACTACCAAAATAACAGTGATGATGAAATAACAGACAGGACCTCAGACATTGTCAGGTTATTTGTGGCAGTTATTTAGGTACTGTGTTATCAACTTGTGTACTTTGTGTGTGAATGTTTGTGTATTGTGTAGCAAAGTAATGATGTAACATGCTGGTGTAACTCTTTTGTGCTAGTGATCATGCTGTAACTTTTTCTGTTTAGAAAACTTATTTTTTTAAATGTAATTCTCTGAGGGGTGCTTTGTTGTAACATTGGAAAGGGCATGACAGGCTTAACACAAATAAAAAGTGTCATTTTCTTTCTTCGTCTTTATAGAATGAAGCAGGAGATACTGGACATCATCCAAGAGAGACAACCAGCATGAAAACACAGACAGTTGCTTCTTATTTTAGAGTAAGAGATGATGTTTTTAAATAATTTCTTCTAGAGTAGTATGAATGTTAATTCTTTTACCTTTTGAAATTCACCTGTTGACTTAGAGTCAACAGTGATCCGCTTAGGGTTTGTGAGCTGCGTATATGGCGCAGTGGTCTGTGCAGTAAAAATATCTAGAGGAGATTGTGGTGTTTCATCTTTAATTGTGCAGCCACATTTCTGTCATAATGATGTATGGTGATCAATATTAATCTTTCACTTGCTTCTTTTCCCATCAAGGGAGATAAAGGGAGGTTGGACATTAGTGGTATAACAATTATTTAAGAGTTTAGAAGCAAGAGGGCTAAGTTAATTAGGATCTTGATGGTCACTGCTCACAGGCTGTCTGGAGTCCATCCTTGTGACTCCTTCAGCAGTGCTCTTGACCTTACCAAGCACTGGCTGTGCTGCTGGTCCTGGAAGAGTAAATAGCTGTGAAGAGCATTCTTTCCTCCAAAGTGATGCACAGAGTTGGTTCACTTGGGCTCAGCTCTGAATTTCCAACTCATATTTATTCATACCTTCCAGCAAAAAACATAAAGACACCTGAGATGATGTTCATGACCTATAAGGGTTCAGTTAAGTCTGTAACAGAGAACAGTAAGGAGCAAGATCTCTGTTTACTAGATACAGTTGCACAGCTTTTTGGACAGCAAAGGATAAAGGATAAATTCAGCCTAGGTATCATCATGGTCCAAAGCTGGATGGTGTTTAAAAGTTCTAGATGGAAATTGTGTTAAATCTTACTTGGTGGCCTTTTATGATGGGATTAAAGCACTGTTGGATAAAGGAAGAGCAACTGGCATCATCTGCCTAGACTTGTGCAAAGCATTTGACACTGTCCTGCACAACATCCTTTTCTCCAAATTGGAGAGGTGTTGATCTGACAGATGGACCACTTGATGAATAAGGAATTGGATGGATGGTCAGTCACACTCAAAAGAGTTGTGATCAATAGCTCAATGTTCAAGTAGAGGTCAGTGACAAGTGGTGTTCCCCAGGGGTTGTTGTGGGATTGGCACTATTTAAAATCTTTGTCAGTGACAAGCACAATGGGATCGAGTGCAGTCTCAGCAAGTTTGCTGATGACACCAAACTCTGTGGAGCAGTCAACATGCTAGAGGAAAGGGATGCCATCCAGAGGGACCTTGACAAGCTTGAGAGGTGGGCCCATGCAAAACTCAGGAAGTTCAACAAGGCCAAGTGCATGGTCCTACACCTGGGTTGGGGCAATCCCAAGCACAACTACAGGCTGGGCAGAGAATTGATTGAGAGCAGCCCTGAGGAGAAAGACTTGGGAATGTTGGTGGACAAGAAACTCAGCATAAGCTGGCAATGTGTGTTTGCAGCCTAGAAAGCTGACCATGTCCTAGGCTGCATCAAAAGAAGTATGACCTTCTCTATCTCCTTGAAGGAGGAGATTCTTCCCCTCCACTCTCATGAGACCCCCACCTGCAGTACTGTATCCAGCCCTGGGGTCCCCAGTACAGAAAAGACATAAAGCTGTTGGATTGAGTCCAGAGGAGAGACATGAAGATAGCCAAGGACTAGAGCGCATCTCCTATGAAGACAGGCTGAGACAGTTAGGCTTGTTCAGCCAGGAGAAGACTCAGGGAAGATCTTATTGCAGCCTGACAGTACCTAAAGGGACCTACAAGAAGGCTGGAGAGGGACTGTTTACAAGGGCATGAAGCGACAGGACACTAGGAGTAGTGGATTTAAAGTGAAGGAGGGTAGATTTTGATTAGATATTAGGAAGAAATTCTTCCCTGTGAGGGTGGTGAGGCTCAGAGAAGCTGTGACTGCCCCCTTCCTAGCAGTGTTAAAGGCCAGGATGAATGGGGCTTTGGGCACCCTGGTCTAGTGGAGGGTGTCCCTGCCTGTGGTAGGGGAGTGGGACTAGATGATCTTTAAGGAGTTTCCAACCAAAACCATTCTAGGATTCTGTGAAAACTATCATCTGTGATTCAGTGTATTACTAGCACATCTAGCATCACAGCTGCATATGACTTAATTAAATTTACATTTTTCTGTTATTATTTTCTGTAGTGGAAATCCCCACTCAGATCATGCTAGCTAATGGTTTTACATGATGATTTGGCTTCCACCCCACACATTTACTCATATGCAGAAATCCATGGGTTAATGAGAAAAGTATTTCCACCTCAGACTGAGTGGAAAAAAAGTTACCCATTAGTATGTCATACTTGTTTGTGTTCAATTGCCACACTAGTGATTAAGCTAATTAAGCACTTTGCTGCATGGTGCAGTGTCTGTCCAGAATGGAATTGCACGTTTTAGTAGGAAGCATATGGCTCTTGATGTCCTACACTAGTTTCATGTATCCAACCTACTGCTGAACTGCATTGCCTCCTGGCTGCCTCTTTCTATTGACTCAGGTTGAATCTTGAGGAATGAGCCTCTTCATTTGTGTTTTAATAAGATCCTGCCATGAAGCAATTTTACGAAACACCAGTCAAGGTTGTTTACAGTCGAATTCACTACAGTTGGCATGGGGAGCTGCAAACTGCATCCCCTCTGCTAGCCTGGTACCCTGGTGAGGTGGGAAAGTGCAACTTTGGAATTGTGATTTTATGTACTTCTAATTTTGCCCTCCTCATAAGTTTCCTCTTGGCAAGGCAGCTATAGTATCACCATCAGCCTGTACAATGAACAGGACGTGCCAGATCAGAGCAGTTTTAAGCAGCGCTTCTTCTGGGGTGGGCCTAGTTTCCTCCCATCTGATGAGGGGATGGCAATATTTACTGGCTTGCTGTTCTTCTATTTGCCATCTATATATGGATGATTTACTCTCTGGGTGAATAAGGATCTTCAAATACATGACAAAAGGAAATGGCTGTGGGCTGTAATTGCCCAATGAGATTCCAGGAGAAGTAAGTAAGTGAAAGGAGAGTTTCTATCATGTGTTAGACATTATGGCAGTTCATGAGAATGGCCCGTTTGGTACATCCATTTGGATTCGATGTTTCTCTCAAGCAGTGTACGTGTAAATGGGTTTGGACATGAAATAAAATTTCAGCTACACATGGACCTATACACAACCTTTATAAATGTCTTGTTACTTCCTTGCAGTATTCTCTGATGGATTTGTTATCCAAAATGGTCGTCGGCCAGCCTCATTTTGTAAGGTGCATCAAGCCAAACAACGACCGCCAGGCAAACAAGTTTGATAAAGAAAAAGTGTTGGTTCAGCTGCGTTACACAGGAATTCTGGAGACAGCGAGAATTCGAAGACAGGGGTATTCACACCGGATACTGTTTGCTAACTTCATAAAACGGTAACACTGGTGTGAAGATGCTTTTTTTCTCTCATATCACTGCTGCCCAGTGTTTGCTAAGCATCAGCAGTGTCTTTGGTATGATCTTTAAAGAGACAAGGCAAGACATTTCTGGTGACAAAGATTACAGACTGGATGAGTAGTTCAGGCACAAGATTAGTGACCTGTTTTGGATCGGCAGGGGAAAACGATGCATCTCAGGATGATTGCTTCAGGTTCTCTGTGCATTTGAGTAAAAATTGTCTTGCTCATAGTCTGCAAGTTTTCTTCTGAGATTTGAGGTTTAGAAATGTAATGGTTCAAGCTAAAGCCACGAATTTGGAGCACTAGCACTCAAGTAGCACCGCGGTTTCTCTACCTCCTGGTGTTCAGCTCTGTGCAGCATCTGCTTTTGCAGAATGTATGATAATTTGGTATTAATAATCTAAGTCTGATAAGTTCATTAAGTACATAATTTTGTTTAATAATATTTTCTAACTCTTAGTCATGTTTGAAGGAGAGTAATTAATTCACTATGATTTTATAATTCCTTTAACTATCTCTTTCCTTGACCCCCAAAAAATTAATCTTTAGCACTTAATATGTATTTCTCTCCTACAAATAAAGACCCTGAGTATTTTCCTCAATCAGAACTGAGATTTATGGCTTGGAGGGCAAGATACAAGCAACACCCATTCACACAGATGCACTTAAAAGTAATAGTACAGTAGAAACAGAGAGGTAGCAGTGGAGTGCTGAAGGTGCACAAGAGAGAGGAAGGACAAAGTGATGTTTTTATAGCAGCACTGCTTCTGGAAAGAATAATCCCGGGACTGTTACTGTTTTGGAAGAGTGTAGCATGAAAAACGGTAGTTATCACTGCATCAGCATGTGCCTGTGGTCTCTGCTTTTTATAAAAAATGTTGTTGTTTGGATAAAACAACACAGTGAATGTAACAGGGTAGGTCTCCAAAAAGCCTGCCTCTGATTACAGTGAGGCTGTGCACATCTCCAGTGCTGAGGATAGGGCCCCCAACCAAAAAGGAATTCTTAATAAGTACCTATCTCCATGTCTTTTTTTTTCATACTAATTGAGAGTTACAGATAGACCTGGGATAATGGCAAAATGATTTTTTTAGAATAAAAAATAAGCCAATTCATCATGTAGTAAAAAGAAAAAAAAAAGGAGCTGTAGGAATTGGTGGTAATGCAGGAATCAACATTGTCTCTTCTTTTATTATTCTATGAGGTAATTGTTGCCATTATTTAAAGCTGGTACAAGCCAGGCTTTGTGCACAAAGGCTGAATAAAAAGAAAAAAAGCAGAATGTACTGTCAGGAAGCATATGTAATTCATATAATTATCCTGAATTTAAAAAAAGAAAAAGACAGGTATGGTTCTATGGTTCATTTTGTTATTTTGGAAAAGTCCTAGAACACACAAGAACTTTCCTACTCAGCAGCTGAGCTGTATGTTACAGGTCATTTTTATGCATGAGCATCCTGACCTCTTTTTCTAGTAAAAATTAGTTCTAAGTAATGAGTTTGCCAGATTAAATGCTTACATATGAGATGTCATAACGGCATGTATACGTTCCAAAAGGATCTGCAAAGCTGAATTCAAGGAGGTAAGAAGAGCAGAGATGCCTCTCAGATCATGTTAACTATCTCAAAGGTATATGTCTAGCACATGAAAATATGAAAATTTCATTACATTTCTAGATATGAAATAAGCTAATTTAGGCTTTAGAAATATTTTTATTTTGCCACTGAAGTAATTTTCTCAGAATGAAAAGAGCCAGAGCAGCAAAGAACTCTATTTGGCTTGCACACTTTTTAAAAGCCTCCTGGTGTTGATATAGAATTAAACAACCCTCCAGAGTGTGCAATATGTCACTCATCCACTTTGATTGAGTTTCTCAGCACTGCATGTAAATCACAGCAATCTTTTTCATATGCTGTTTTCTTTTTTTTTCATGGCTGTGTTTCTTCATGTAACTGGTTTTATTATTTAAGTCAGTGGTTTAAATGTATTTGCATCTCTTGCTTGCTCTTAATGGAATAAAGAATCACATATTTGTCTTTAGGTATTACCTCATCTGTTACAAAACAAATGATGATCCTCCAGTAAGCCCGGAAACCTGTGCTGCCATCTTGGAGAAAGCCCACCTTGACAACTGGGTTCTTGGAAAAACTAAAGTAATTTTTTAATATACTGAATCTGTGTTATTGCAGTGTGTCATTGTTAACTTAGTAAGCAATTTGTTTTCTCATCCATTTGGTCGGGGTAGCTCTTGGCCTCTTGGTTTTAAAAAGCCACCCTTTGCTTGGTACTGTTCCCTGATATCGTTGAAGTCCTGCCCCTGTAACGTGTTAATATTCTGATCAGCTCTGAAGCCACAGTACAAAGCAGTATGTGACAATGACACTGACTGCATTTTCTTTCAAAAAAGTGTAGTAATAAGGACCCCAAAGAGCTTAGTCTAAGGTTTCTTATGGAAAAGAAGTTGCACTCTTTCCCTGGAGCAAGCAGACTCACTAAGGGGAGTCTAATTAGGGATAACTTGTACCAGTGAACAAAGATCAGAATTCTGCAAATAAGCATAATCATTGTCTTAATTACACAAGCTCTTTTTACACCATTTATTTTCTCCTAATATATGTATATGTATATAATTTGTATCCCGTGTGCTGTACTAGTTTTTCAGGGGTTATGTGAGCTTCACGCTTGATAAAAGCAATTTAGTAAATAAACAATTCCTTAAATTTAAAATTGGAAAGCAGAAAGGTTGAAGGTTCCAGATTTGGATCACATTTATGTAACACATCAGGTCTGTGTGGTTAGCAAAACTGCCAGCCTCATAATTTTAAAAACAGTTTTATAGTTACAGACTGAAGTTTTGCACTGGGACTTTAAAACTTCTTCCTGTGAAAGTATGAATAAACAGGGACTCATAAAAGTTGTTGAAGGGGAGAGTAAGGTAAACTAACACCCCAAACAACCAAAATACTATCTTTAACAAGAATGATCCTTCAGGTAATACAGCTAAAGTTCATCATTTGAAACCAATTTGTAATCTTGGTGATGTTAAATGGATTGAGTCAATACAGGGCCGGGGAGAGTAACTAAAACTTTTGTTTGTCTGCCTACTTCTTTTAAGGTATTCCTCAAATACTATCATGTGGAACAGCTAAATTTAATGCGGAAGGAGACAGTTGACATGATTATTTTGATTCAAGCTTGTGTCAGAGGCTGGTTGGGTTCAAGGAGATACAAAAAGATAAAGCAACAAAGGGAACAAAGTGCTATTAAAATACAGTCAGGTAATAACTTTAAAACATTTACATTTTGTAGTGCCTGGGTAGCTGATAGATGGATGTGCATGTTGGATGTGGATTTTGCTGTTTTCCTGCTTTTACATTTGACAAAGTATCTTATAATTGGTGATACCTGTTCTTATTAAGAAAAATTTCTTTCAATCAGGTTATGACAATCTCTTTACTGAAGTTACATTTATCAATGTTACATTTAAAAGGCAGTTTTAACAATGGAAGGTCATGATTGCATGGATGATACTGTTATTAATAATACTCTGGCATGCTCTGACAAGGTTGTACAATATAATAATGAAAATAAAATATATTAACTGTTCTAGGTAATAAGACCAATTACACTGCTGATGGAGATATCAACTGAAATTTTTAATATATTTCAAACACCACCTTATTTTCCATTCTGATTCTCTTGTGGTTTGTATTTATTTCATTCCTAATACCTTTACTCACCAGAAAACGTATTTTTAATGTAAATTTACTGCTTGTGCTTGTTTGCCATGTTTTTGAAAGGTTAAGCTGCAAAATATTTATGAATATTTTAATAGAGGTCTGTGATTCCTTCCAGACTTTTTTTATTCTTATAGCCTTTTGTGTACCTACTGGATTACTTAATTTTTTACATTTCTTTTCAGCTTACAGGGGTTTTGTTGCTCGTAGAGAATACATGAATGCAAAACGTAATAAAAAAGTGGAAGAATATATTACTCGACTTCAAGCAAGTAAGAATTGTTTGCTTTCGTGGCTTTTACTGTGCTGTCTGTACACAATATGTTGATCCAGACTCTGCTGTTTCGTAGCTACACTGATTGACTGTGCTGATTTGCACATTCTGAGGTGTAATTTATCTATTACGTATCTATCTGCAGTGGCTGAAATGGGTCAGTGTACTCCATTACCTGTGCCTCGGAGTGGCTTAGAAGCTCTTCCCACAGCTGGGAAGCGGGCTGGCTAAATGCCATAGCAAGCCTTGTCATTCCTCATCTGATGAGTATTACAGACAATGTTGTTGAAGCCCCATATGATACTATCTGCATGTAATGTGTGTGTATGTCCTGCTCTGTTAGGAGTAGGTTTTGTTCGGTACCATTAATAGTTATGTTTAAGAAGACTCCTCTCTTGGATTGTTTTTTGCCATCGCTCAATCCAGCCTAGGAAAATATTCATTCTCTTCTGCAGCAATAATCCCCTTGGGCTCAGATGGATGCTATGTGACATCCCTTTTTCCTCCCCCTATTTCTGTCTCCCCTGTTCCTGCAGAGATGTCCCTGAGCCAGATGTAGTCAAGGCAGCTCTGAAATCAGCAGCAGTACCACTAGAGAGGCACAGCTCTGCAAACAGCTGGCACAAATCTGCACAGCGCTCGCAGTAATTACAAAGGTGACAACCCCAAGTGTAAGATAGTGCTGCCAGTATCCAAGCTATCTAGATTTAAACTACCTCAGATATGCCTTCATGAGTATATATTGACACCAGTGCTGGGTTTAATCGTTGCCAGATGCATCTGTTAATTGCACTGAACCAATCTTAGTGCATACTGAAGAGCACTTCGCTGCAGTTAGTAGAACTTTGTCAGTGTAGGAAACAGTCTAAAACCAGAATAAAATCCAGTGATGTGCCAAAAATAACGTGACACATCCAAAAGTTGTCAGTTATATTAGGATATTTAGCAAAAGCAAAAGTATGAATTTATCACTTTGATCTGTTTGATCATCTCTCCAGTGTTTCTTCTTGTCCACCTTCTCTATCCCGTGTGAAGTTTCATTTCAACTTATTTTTCATTGCACAAGAAGACAGAAGAAAATTAAAAGTCAATTTTTACTCCTGTTTCCCACCCCCCCCCCCCATTTGTCTTTAAAGCAATACGAAACTCCTCTTCCAGCTTCAGAAAAAAAAGCTTAGACAGCTACTATCTCATAACAGAGTTCTCAGGAATATTCAAAGGTGAACCAGAACAAGTCTTAAAAGATCATACTTAGCTTATATTGTCATGTCCATTGACGTGAGTTGATTTATTTAAAAATAACTTTTGTGTTGCTTTTGTGTGAAAATGGAATAAGGATTGGCTCATAACTGAGAAACTCTGAAAGTATTCCAAGTACTTTACAATTTGCACTTTTCTAAGCCCTTGACAGATTGCAGTATAAAACCCAATTGTGCCACTTCCAATAAGTATGTCCCTTTTATACAGTCCTTCTTAGACTGAACAACTGCATCTAGTGGAGCCCAATTTGGGCTCAATTATGAGTAGGGATTGCTGAAGCACATAAAACCAACCACCAAGTTATGTGACTGTGTTAGAATAGACTGCTTATATCCCCCTCCCATTATTAAATGAGCTTGACTTTTCCTGTGATGCAGAACTCTTGTAGCAGAGTTGGAGAAGGAGCTCCCTTATCTACCATCTCAGGGTGTTCAAATCACCGGAGGCCTCTATCCCTAGACTTTTGTTGTGGCATTTGGAATTAGAGTTCAATGGAAATATTGTGACAAAACACTGTGGGTTTCGGGGTTTTTTTTGCCAGGGATTAGCAGATTCATGCTGAAACCCTGGAATTGTAGACTTGTCCAAATAACAGCACTTTGGAGATGGTGCCAGTTCCCATTAGGAAATTATTTGCAAGTTAGGGAATTTTTGGAGCAACATTCTGAATGCAATTCAGTTTCTGTTTAAGACACTTCAATGTAGATGTCTAAAAGTGATCTAGGTGTCTAAGCTCCTCTTGTAGCCAGCAGAGCCTGGAATTTGATTAATTTCATTTAAAACCACTAAATGCTCTGCTCATTTGTCTTCATACTGGTATCTAATGTAATTTGAGATGCCCTGTGTTATCTTGCCTGGCCTCCAGCTGTATTTCATGTGGTATACCCAACTTTCTCCAGCAAGTCTTGTTTTCTGCTGCTTCATGTAGATGTCTTGGCTATCCTTGGAGCATAGAATCATAGAATGTGTAAGGTTGGAAGGGACCTTTAGAGGTCATCTGCAGTAAGCAGGGACATCTTCACTAGATCGGGTAGCTCAGAGACCCATCAAGTCTGACCTTGAATATCTCCAGGGATGGAGCACTTCAGGTGACACTGGATCCCTATGTGCCAGTGACTGCATCAAGCCCATAGTGAGTAGTCAACACCTACATGCCTCAGGGAAGACCAAGTTTGAGCCCTTATTCATCCTAGTTCAGACCAGAAACTTGAACTTGTGCCTCCACAAAGCACAAGTAGGGAGTTCCCTTGCCACAGCGCACCTGGGTACTGTGGAGCTTAGCATATCTTTCATGCTGAGCTTTTTCATTTTGAGTAACGAGTCTTTGCAAAAGGAGCAAAGGAGCTAAGTCTTCTGTAACTGCTGAGATAGGAAATTTTCAGTTTCTCTCTGATCTAGTGAATGTTCAGTTAATTCCAAGCCTGTGCCAGAAGAGAGCCTGGTAATCTCTACACCCAGATAATCAGGTGTTTTCCAGAGAAGTGAAAGACTGCATCAAATCAATTGCCTGAATCAGGAGAAGCAGGCACATGAAGCTGAGACTGCTGTGTTCTAGAGGCACTTCTACATCACTGTGCTTCTGCTTCATTCTGCATCTTGCTGTATTTTTTTAGTCCAATAAAATACAAAAAAAAAAGGAGCCTTTTTGTATCCTTTTATAGAACAGGTACAGCTTTCTGAAATCTCAAAGAAGTTTTATGGGACAGAATAATTTCAGATAAAAGGTAATTGTAATAACCAGCCCAGTCCATATTTTCTTTCTGGTTTTCTTTGGTTAATTCTGTTATCATTTGACTTTCTGAAATGTGTGGGACACCCATTGCTTGTTGCCTAAGGTTGTTTTATATTACAATTTGCATTAGTTGCCAGAGGATACTTACTCAGGAAGAAGAGGAAAGAACTAACTGAAGCAAGAAACAAAGCAGCAGTAACAATTCAGTCTCACTACAGGGGATATAAGGAGAGGAAGATCTTCAAAACAAGGAGGTAGCATTATTTTCTGTCTCAAATGTGTCCCTTTTCAGTAACTACACTGTTGAAGAACAGCAATATAAGCTAAAAGTGTACCAAATTAAGATTATTCTAGATACATATACAGAGGTAGTGTACATTTATTTGGAGGTTTTTTTATGTTGGTAGCCAATTTTCTCATATTTTTAAGCCCAGAGAATAAAGGCATATTTCAGGCAAATATGCCCAATACTGTGCTTACCTGTAATCGTAATGTAATCTGTAGCTCAGTCTCTTTTTGGAACTAGCTCATCATAGCAAAATGCTCGGACAAGAGCGAGAAATAGGCATCTGCAAGCATCTGCAAGGAACTGCTCTTCCTGTCTTAAGTCACCAAGATAAGCATAGGTGATGACAGTGGGAACCCAGATGTCTTGCTCAGATCAAACAGCTAAAATTTAGGTGAGGTGAATCACATTCTAAATATCTCTGCAGTGTGGATGGAGTCCTAATCTCTGAAGTGGAGGAAGTAGCACTTTGCTGATCACTGTTGCTTTTTCAGTGATAGCTTCTGAGTAGGTGGAGACTAGTCCAGAGAGGAGGAAAACAGCTGTGAAGGAGTTTCAGAGGGAAGGAACAGGCTGGCAGATTTCACCAGGCTGGCACCAAACTGTCATTGATGGTAACAGTTTAGGGACTAGGTCTTTTAAATTTGACCTGGGTTTATGCCCAAGATCATTCTATTTGCATTCCTAGTGAGACTTGAGGCAGTTGTCTTTCTTAAATACATTTAGGATTGCTTGTATTTTTGAGGTGCTAAAAAGTTTCTGCCTTATGTTTTTGTTAACATTTAAATTAATTCTTCACTGTTTTATCAGCCCTCATGCAGCCTAGATTGTCCCACTAGCAATTTTTCGCAAAGAGATTAACAGGGATGGCCCTTTTAATTTAAGAAATAGTAATCACCAGAAAGACAGAAATTGGCTTCCTGTCTTTAATTCCAGCTGTATGCACTAAACCTTTCCCCTGTTGCAATGTATCAAATTGCCACTTAGTACGCAAACACCACTGAAGGTAGTTGTAAAGCTGTCACTACCCTTCATCTCCTTCAGCTGTAATTTTTGCCCAAAACTCTATTCCATTCAGGGAATCACTTCAAAAGAAACAAACTGAAAATGCAGCATCCATTAGTGAAAAGGATGAAGAACTTAAAGATAATGAGGAAAGTGCAGCAGAATTGAAGAGTGCCCTTCCTAAAACAGAAGAAGAAGCAGCAGCTGTCATTGTTCAGAGCCATTACAGAGGCTACAGAGTACGCAAAAAAATAAAGGAAGAGCACAAAAAAATAGCAGAGGAAGAATTATCTGCTGTAGAATTCCTTGAAGCACAACTGCAGCCAGCTCAAAATGATACGCTGGAAGAAGCAGCAAACGAGGAGACTCAAGATGAAGCTGGTGCTGTTGCTGCTGGCAGCGAGTGCTCTGGGTACAGTGACACAGGAAATGTACAGGAGCAACAGAAAACATCTACAGAAGGAGAAGGAACTTCTGTGAAGCAGAATCCTGCAGTAGACCATGTTGGTGAAGGTGAAGAACAGGCTTCTTTAGAAGACTTGTCCAGAAAATCTTCTGTCAAATTCACAGCTGAACCTGGTCCCCAGCAAGGGCAAGATGATCAAGACACACTCAGTGCAGATCAGCAAAATCAGGAATCTGCTGTGATCCAGCTCAGGACTGACAGGGATGTGGAAAGAAACCACCTAAAACATGAAGCAGTGATGCCTACAGGATGTAAAGGAATTACAAGAAAAGATTCACTAAGAGGCTCATCGAGGCAAGTTGAGGCAGAGAAACCATATTCAGAAGACAAAGAGAAGGCAGCAGTGGTTATTCAAAGCAGTTACCGGGGTTACAGGAGGAGGGGACAACTCAGAAAAGAAGGGAAACTACCTTGCAAAAGTCAAGAGAAAACTATAAAGGAGTCAACAGAAGCCGTACACAGTCAAAATAACGATCCCCAAATAAAAAAAGATAGGGAAAGCACCGGTACAGGGCCTGAAGACTCTAAGACATTGAAGGGAGACTCAGAGAAAGAGGCTTGTGATTTGGCAGCCTTTTCACGGCAGGTAAGAAGTTCTTAAGGTATGTGTGTTGAGCATAAAACTCTGAGCAATGACAGAATAGCAGTTATTTTACTGGCTTCAGTGGAACCAAGGTTTTACTCCTTAAACTGCAGCTGAGGTTTTATAATGAGTGTTCTATAAAAATGCATATTTTGGGCCACAAGAGAAAATGCCCTTTTCAGAAAGAAGGGAAAGACAAAGTTAGAGCACTGGCAAAAAAACCTGTTAGTTTTAACTTTGGTTAAATGCAGAAACTTTGCCTTTGTTTGTTGAAGTGTGCCTTTACCAGGAAAGGCCCTTAATTCAGCACACTTGTGAAATGCGTCTGAGTGAAAGTAAAGGTTACTGTGTTGATGTCAGGGACTCACACATGTGCACAGAAGTACTCCTACAGTTGTAGAAGTTTCTTTGCATCAGCAAGGCAGTGTCTGCTCACATGTGTGAACCAATGCAAAGTAGCTGCAGGACTGGGCTGCAGTGTGGAGTTTCCTACATGTCTTTTTTTTTTTCTTAAGGAGTATGGGGAGGTAAGTGTAGTAGGGCCTATACTGCACCAAGTAGAGAAATACCTTTTAAATTCATTCTCTAGTCCACTATTTTACCTTTAATTACTTTGAAACATATATACATATTTATATAATAATGTAAAATCCTGTTCTATATTTTTCAGATATCAAAATTGTCTGAAGACTACTTAGCACTGCAGCAAAAATTGAATGAAATGATACTGTCACATCAGCTGAGACCTGTGATGCTGTCCAAAGATAAGCAAGCTAACGGACGACTTTCTTCTCATGTTTGTCAGTCAGGTAATGTTCCACCTTACTGTTAGCAGAATTTCTATTTGTGAACAGGACTTCCAAGAAGTGGCTCCTAATCATGTTTTTAAAAGCCAGGGGACTACTGTCTTCTCATAACTCAGGCTGTTCATTTTTGTACTAAGACCCATAGAATCCCCTGAGTTGGAAGGGACCCACAAGGATCATCAAGTCCAGCTCCTGGCTCCACACAGGGCCAGCCAGGTCGGAGCATGTGACTGAGTGCATCATCCAGATGCTTTTTGAACTCAGTCAAGCTCAGTGCTGTGACCCCTTTCCTGAGGGGCCTCTTCCAGTGCCCAACCACCCTCTCAGAAAATAATCTCTTCCTAATATCCAACCTGAACCTCCCCTGTCACAGCTTCATGCTGTTCCCTTGGGTTCCATTGCTGGTTGCCAAAGAGAGGAGATTGGCACCTGCCCCTTTGCTCCCCCTTGTCAGGAAGTCACAGACCACGATGAGGTCTCCTCTCAGCCTCCGCTCCTCCAGGCTGAACATGTCTGGGTATTTCCAGAGAAATGTCCAAGCCTGGTTGGGATTTACATATTTACCATTTTTCTTGGTATTTTGTTTCAGTGCTTTTTCAGATTGGTAAATGTATCATTGTGAGACCTAGACAGAGAATTTCTAGAAATACTTTTCTTTGGTAAAGATTCCACATTTTCTTTTTTTTACTGATACGTTACTCATCTGTATGTGCTATTGATACAATAGGGAACTATGTTTATAAAAGAAAATATTTTTTTAGGTACTATGTCAAACAATTTACCAAAGTTTGTTGCATGTTTGCTGAGTCAAGTTTTAGCTATCCACAAATGCAGCTGAGGCTATAAAAAATTATAACTCCTACCCACATCTCCATGGGTATCTCCATAAAATTACAAATTTTATTAATAATTGGCATCCATTTAACTCCCACACTTAAGAGGGGATTACCTCTGAAAACTTGCTCCAAAGTTATTTATATTCCAGTTAACATGTGCAGTGGAGGTGCCCAAAATGTAAGCACACTTGGAGCAGGTTAGGTGGCAATGGGGAGGAGTACCAAGAGAATAAAGGTGGAAGACTGGGGATTCAGAGCATGCAGCTCGAGACCTATGCCCCACAGAGAGGTCCACAAGGAGCTGACTGAGCTGCCCAAGCCTCCTCAGTTGGAACAGACTAACAGGGGATATCCTCAGCCTGTGACTTGGGCCTTAGATGTGGAGGAAGGTGAGGGCAAATGTGGCAGATGACTGGGTGGGTCTTCACTTGTGCCAGCCCATACCACTGCACTGCTCCTGGGAAGATCTCCGCTTGCCCCTGCACAGCTGGGGGCAGATCCAGGACTCTCCCTCGCTGTCCAGAGCTAACTATACAATTTTCATTATAACATTGTGGATTCAGTTGTCATGTACACTGAAACTTTCTGCAGTTACTATGGCTAAGTTGAAGAGATCCTAAAAGTACTTCACCCCCACTTTGAAGTCCTCTCAAATGGGCAAGCTGCTAAAAAGCTTGCTGTTTACAAAATCTAAGCTTCTGAGTGCACACTGGTTGCTAGTAGATAATCTGTGAGGTTCAACCTGTTTCCAGTACCAAAGGCTGCAAGAGAAGACAGATGTGAAATGGAAAACTAAGTGTCATATATTTTTATTAAAGACAGATCATTAATGGGTTTGTACAGAATTCTCTATTAGATATTGCTGATTTTTGACAAGATAAACCCGAGGAATTAAAAAATCATGCTTTGCAAAATAGCTCTTGGTTCTTAGATATTTTCCTGCAAAAGCTAGAGGAGATAGGTAGATAGAAAGAGAATACACAAACCACTGTTTTATCAGTTAAAGCTCCCATTTCTTATGCAGGTGAACCAGGCAAAAATGTATCGGTATGTCCATGCCATGTGCAAATCAGAATAAAGTCTACCCTTCACATCACTATAAATTTAAGTAGCTCTACAGGAGGCAAAAGGATGCTGGAGTTTGTCATCTGTGCGTGCAGCCCTGCTTAAAGTAGTGACCAGTCAGCCACTTTATCCCTGAAATGCCCCACTGCTTTAAGCCTCTGTCATGTCATAATACAGCGTTTTTCCAGTTGGTAAAATGAAAGTTCTGTGCCATGTCCTTTTGAACACCAACATGAAAAATGTCGTACATTTCCTGGAACTAAGTCAAAATGCTTTTTAAAACAACACTGAAACAGTTGTCGAGTTGCAGAACAGATCAGGTCTTTTGCCTCGTTTTAATAAATAGAAGGAAATAGGATTATTTTACAAGTTATTGTTGTAACAAAAGGAGGATTTATTTTCTTTATGGTTTCTCCTGACAGATGTCTGTATGAGCAACGTGACAGCACATAGCTCTTTTGTGCACCAGGAAAAACCTTCACAGAAATTCTGGTGACTTAAAAGTCCCTGGTTTGGTTTGCTGGGGGTTTTTTTATGGATGTAAAAATTGACTAACTGCCTTTTGCAAAAAAGTGTCATAGAAATCATAACTTTAAAAAGAGAGTCCTTAATGCTCCTGTTCTAAGAGATAAAAACATACTTTGTAGTCAAGACATGCTAATTTTGAGATGGCTTAGGCAGAACTTGTGAAAATATTTTTCTCCAAAGTAAGTATGGTGAACATGCACTTTGGTTTTGGTTAAGCAGAGTGAATGCAGAGCTCAGGAGTTACTCTTTTCAGAGGTGACTGCAGTTAAAATGGAATGGTGGGTGCCATTTGACTAAGCAGCTGTGACTGAATTCACTACAGAGAAATGTGCCACCAAAGCAGGGGCCAGCTAAAGTTGTAGCAGCTGATACCTGCCCTTAAACATTGTAAAGCAGGAGTTGGCCCGCTCTACCGCAAACCAAAGCAGCCCTTCTAGCCTGTTAACTGCTGTCTGGCTAGTCAGTCACTTGAATGCTCTGCTCCAGTGAGTCAAACCACCCCAAAACCAGTCTTCATCCAGTTCTCATTAGAACTCATGTTCCCAGTCTTTCTGCAGCCAGCTTTCCCTTGATACAAAAGGCAGTATTACACTTTGGTTCCACTCTCTGCAGCACAGTTTGACAGGGTGCCAGGCTCAGCTGCTCACCTAGGATACGGATGGAGTGGTGGCAGCAGGGACCCAACCCCGATTTCTCACAGCCACACGGATGTATTTATAACTGCTAACCAGGCCACTGGAGGAACTTTATTGGTGTGGAATGTGAACTTTGTTTTTCTACACTGGAATGTAATTCACACAACTGGAAAACTGTTTCCCTTCCAGCTGTGATCAATGCACAGAGCATTGAGGGAAAAGAAAATGCTGCAGTAATTCCCCAGCTCGCCTGTGAGCTGGTTGAAGTCTAAGCGTTACAGAACTCAATCACAAAGCTGGGTTGTCTTACCTTAAGTAGACATTTATTATAGCAAACATGATCTAACTAGATTTAGCGATTATTTAAGTAAAAATAGGCCTGTGTTCAGTTCATTTGGGCTGTACTGTCTACAACACCAGAGTTGTCAGCTTTCTGGATATCATACTTTCTTCCTGTATGCAATATAGTGAGATCACTACATAAAACAAAGACCTGAGGTAATGTACCACAGACACTAAAGTGAAGCAGGTAGACATGGGGAGTGATCCGCTGTCTCTTAAACAGGGAGGAGCCTTCCTGTCTTCTTGCTTACATTATGTTTTACAGTACTGTTTATACACACACATTTACAGAAGAATATGCTTTTACTGCAGGTTTCTCTCTGACACTACCTTTGCCGTCCTGCCCTTAGGAAAGCAATGAGTGCTGAGTTCTAACTGTTCTTTAAATCATGTAGTAATTACCTATTTGTAATTACTTTGGTCATTTATTTTTATTTACAGTTCTTCCTCAGCTTCACTAGTTTTATATTTTTACACCTATAGCATGTGAATTGTATTTTTTAGCTGTATGACAGGTAGGGATACTTGTGTGCTTTCATCTGTGGCTAGATGGTCATTATTCGGTTTGAGAATTTACTGGCTTCTCTGATAAAATATTTTATTACATTGCTGCCCACAGAAGGGGAGGAACTGTGGGACAGCTGGATGCCGTACTGTAACAAATGGTCAGATTTTCAGAACTATTTAATTTAATGAAAACGCAGATCCTGCACTTTAAAGAACATGTGAGCAAAAAGGTTAAATGAATCTTAAATCCACAAGGTTAAGTTGCTCTAATGAATGCTTTATGCATTTTTATAAATACAAATAAAGTATTTCTAAAAATGCATAAAGCAAGCTGCACAAGGTTCCTGGAATAAACAATATTCCCTAGGGCTGAAGTTTCTGAGGAGGTTCTATTTGCTTGCTAAATGCATTCAGCTTAACCTAATGGCTGCATCCCAGCACTGCACCTTTGGACTGCTAGTGAGCCTGGGGTTAACAGTGGTGCCAGAACAGATGCACAAATAGCCACTGTCAAGTCTTTTGAGGTCAAAGTCTCAAGTGAAGGGACTTTGATCGTTATGGGAGCAAACTTTTTCTTTTTTCTCCAGATGAATAATGCCGCCCATCCTTGTAAGTATTAAATGACAGTTCAAGTACAAAATCTCAGGAAGAGAATTTTCTATATTTAGAATGAAATCTGCATAGTACAAGGAACTCTGGTGCAGCTGAGGACCTTTTCAGCTACACAAAACAATGGGACAGGCAATGTTTTGATCCAGGATTCCTCCTGCTGTAGGCTGCCACAGCACTATTTGCATGGGGTTTGCAGGCAGCGCTTGCAAGGAAAAGGAGCTGCTGTAGCACTGGCTGTGCAGAGCAGTACTCACTGGCTGGGCTTTCTTCTTTGGAAGAAAGCTCTCCTAAATAGCAGCAATCCCAAATCCTCGAACTGTCCAAAATGAGAGTGTTAGCTGGAGAATGAAACCTCTTCCCTCAGTGGGGCAAGCAGGACTTAGATATGAGAGATCAAACATTCTCAACTCCTACTGGATGCAGTTGGAAAGTTCTTGGTCTCTCGCAGTTCCTAGTCTTAGGTCTGTGCCAGAATAATCCCTCCATTTTCTCCAGATCGCTAAGCATTTGCACCCATCACCTGTAAACTCCAAATCTGGCTGTGGTAAACATTGCATGAATAAAACATACCTAAAAAGTTATTAACCAGAATGTTAAAGAGCAGTGCTTTTTTATGTGGAAATCGCAAGCCTGAGTAATGACATCCTCATACTGTGTACAATTAGGACAGTAAAAAGGTATGCACGTAAGTGGTGTAAGTAGTAAGAGCTGTTCACTTCTCATTATGGAGTCAGGGAATTCCAGTTACTGTATTTGCATTTTTTCTGATTTCTTCCAAGCCTCTCTACAAAACCCATACACTCACTGGTCTGACTTGGCTTGTTTCCTGCTTTATCCTGAGCCTGGCTTTGTACTTCCTGTCCCATGAGATGTGGAACAGTACTGAATCAAACATGTAACGTTTCGCTTAAATGACCTGAAGATGGGTTTATCTGTTTCTCCAGGTGGCCTTATAAATAGAGACCTTTCACCACTTAGATGCTTATCACAGCTGTAACCACACTATTTCTCCAGCCTTCAGTATAAGATCTGTTGTAAGTCATACGTTAATTTACATTTGCATCCATGGATGTTGATTCCTTGAGATTGTTGTCTTCCAAGCTTATCATTGTATGTCAGAATGTGCAGACACAGTTCAGCCTAAAGGGCTGTTGATACTGACTCATCTTTATTCAAGCATTTCTTGCTCATACTTGAACGTTACGAGCATGTGCAGCTCTCTGCAGTTTCGTAGTCTGTGGTGGTGTTCAGGATACGCATATGTTAAATGAGCAGGTCCTGGATTTCATTGTCCCTTTTCTTACTTTTCCAGTGTATATGGAGCTTTCAGTGAGCATTGGGTATGAAAGTAGTAACACCTTGTAACTGAGCACCGTATCGTCAAAGAGTGTGTGTGCAACTGATGTAGGAACCTCTGAGGTGGCATTCAGTAGGCTAGCTGAGATACTGATAGGAATAAGGATTTTTCATAGATTTGCTAAATCGTTTTTAATGTTACCTGGGAGCCACACTGTTCACACACCTTTGCTGACCCTTACCTCTGCAATTCATTCATTCTCATGGAGAATGACCTAAACTCTTATTAAATTTTCATGAAACATTCCATCATCACTTATCAAATGTATGTTTTGACAATCTGCTTCAAGTTTGTGCAGCAGAGAGATATAACTCCCTGGGCATAGGCTACAGCATGGCTGATACTTGCTGTTAAGGTTCAAAAGCAAAGCATCCACATCACGAGTAAAACCTCTTTTCTTTTGGCTGAGTACTGACTGCATGCACTTGAGCAGTTTGACAACCCTTCTCCCTTTCAGCATCTTCAACTCCTCTTCCTGTTGATAAAACCTTTAAAGAATGTCTGTGTTGCATCAAATGGGTTTGTTTCCAGTTTCTCCTACACATTGCTTCTAAGACACAGGAATGTGTCACAGCACCTGTCCAGGCAGATATTGCCACAGGACATGGGCTAGCTGCAGAGCTGGGAGTCTCAGCACAGTCCTTCAGCCCAGCTCCTCACCTGTGCTAATGACTGAGTTGGCCATAACCTTAAGCAAGTCTCAGTGTGTCTTGCTTTGTGCATCTCATTTACCCTGCCAGTAGGATAGGGATGATAGTGCCAACCTGACACTGCCAAAGTCAGTGACCGTTGTGGACGGTTTCCATGTCAGTGTTGTAACATACGTATTTAAACGTTCATTGGATAGAAAGCATCACTTTTCCTTTTACATGTAAAGCACAAGGCCAGATCTTGCAAGAGATACTTGCAGTCTTAAGAAAAAATAGGCTATGAGATATTTTACTATGAAGAGATTGAGCTTCAATAAAACCTTTTCTTTGTAATGGACTCTAGAAGCAACGTAATTGGCCTATGAATAAGTGAATGATTTTACTCCTCCTTTCTGTTCATTGCCTACTGCAGAAAGGTGTAGGCCATCTGGAAAACAAGCACACCAGACTCACCATTTATCAGGCTCAGGTATCCAATTTGCCTTCCAGCTTTAACTCTATGAGGTAAATGAGTTCTGGAATTATCAGCAACTAATTAAAAAGCAAATTTTACTTTGTGCAGTGAGTTATTCAGTACAAGCGACCACCACGTCAGCTTTGTTTCAGGAACAGCGAACACACAAATCTAAGTGCAAAAGGAAATCACAGGTTCACCTTCTGGTGAAACAAAGCTAAACCCATCAAGCTATTTTTTACTTAGCACATAATTTGGGAACAAAACTCAGAATTGCATTTTCAGCCCTCTGTGTAATTTTGAAAAGGAACGATAGAGCTCCAAGCTTAGAAGGCCTCTGCCCCAACATGGTATTTCTGTCCCCTCAGTTCTTCTGCATAGCTCATACATATGTACAATGCACAAGCCGAGATGAAAAGCTATTTTTCTGCAACCCTAATCATTGTCAAAATGATGGTTTTTTTGAATGTAAGAGGAGTCATCTTTGCAGAGCACATACACAAGAAGTGTACAAGTCATTTCAGTTGGAAAAATTGTAACTTAGAATACAATAATGCTTTACATGTTTGACAGTGATGAATTAAATAACCTAACAGCATACATAGTGATGAATACTTAGGGGACAATAAAAAAATGTAGGTATTATAAGAGCCTTTTACATGGGATTTTCCTGAAGCCCCAAATTTGGATCAATTTTTTTGTCACATTTTTATGCAGTCCTGACCTTTGACACAATTTCTGAAAATGCCCTACAGACAAGGGTTTAGGTGTTCCTATTCAACTACACTGGGTTTTAAGGTTTTTTTAAAAAAAGCATTGTTTCCAGTTTAGCCTCTTTTTGTGTTTAAAACCAAAATATGCCTCTACCAGAAATGGAAACTCTGATAACTCCAGGTGGCCCATTTGAAACGCAGCAGGGTAACAGCAGCCCACATAAGAGCACAGTCAGACCTGCTATACCTATTAAAGTCAAAGAATTAAATTTATACTTAATACAGGTTACTGAAATGAATTTATTGCACCTGAATGTCATTGTTTAACATGAATTATCTGTACCCTGGCATAGAAAAACACCATTGTTTTCTTAAGTACAAAACATTAAAAGATACTTGTTCATTCATTACATGAGAAGCAGGCTGCATTTCAGATAAGAAACTAAAAGAATAAATGTAATCATTACCCAACTACAATTTAAATTAACATTATTCATCCTGCCTCCTCTGTATATCCATGACCTTTACAAGCCTTTATTTATCACACATAACAAAAAACTTACACAGCTAATTTTGCAGGAGTCAACACTGATGTATTACTGATCATTTCTCATTTTAAATGATTGTGCCACCTCCTTAATTAAAAAGATGCCTGATGTACATGGGAGAGTTGGGGTTTTTATCGTGTAAAAGGGTTTCTGATGGCTATTAGAGAACAAAATACATTCTTCCTTCTAAGACTCAGCCACATGAAATTAGCACATTGGGGTTATGGAGTTAAAGTCACTTTGTGTGAAAGGGGATTAGATCAGCAGAACACTCTTCAGTGATTCATTGGGAGCTAGAGCCTCATTCCACCCTCCCTCACACTGTATTCATCTATGAGTAAGGAGGTGTTTTTTCTCATGGACTGTCCTCTGAATACGTCTGTGATGGGACAAGGACAATCTAAAACCAGTGCAGTGTACTTGGACACATGGTTCACCACCTAGACGTTGTGTCATGATTTCGTTCATCACCCTGTATGTGTCCTTATGACCCATCTCTATCATAGGTGTATTAGCCCTGCAACCCACACCTCCTTCATCATGAAAGAATTGCCTTAGCCCCCTATGAACTATTCCTGTAACTGAAGCTGAATGTAAGATGATGATGCTCACCATGCTGTGCATGTGTGGCTCCTCAGCCCCCCAGAGTCAGTTCAGTGGTCTCAGAACCTATGAGCACCCCAATATCTTTGCACAGACAAAACAGAGCAGCCTCAGCAGGACACCTTGGGGAAAATCTACACAATGATAATGTAGACGACTAACCTCTGAACCCAAGGTCTAATGCTACTTCACTCATTCAGCACCTTAGTGGTTGACTGGAGTCTGCAAAATTACCATCCTCACCACCCAGGTCCCTGTTAGGAGGTAGTAGCCTTCCAGGAGCCATCACCCTTCAGAGTCCTTTTCTGCATGCGGAGCATCAGCCCTTCTCAGAAGGAGAAGCATGTGCCAGGCAGACTGCTGCACTGTTGCAGCCTGACATTCCTCACATGGCGTGTGTCCATGTGGTTGTCTCAAACAGATAAAACCATTCCCCTTTCCAGTCTGGTCATGGAAGTGCCCCAAACAGTTGCTCTCTTTACTTACTGCAAGCAGTCAAAGTGGCTACATGGATATTTTTTTTTCCCCTCTATTTGGTGAAATTCTCTCCTGCTTTTGTAAAAGCCTCATATTCTGTGAAGAAATAAGCATTACTATCTTCTGCTTTTTTACAGTTGCAGCCAAAGTAGAAGACTCTCGCCCAATGCAGAGGCCCCCAAGGAGGCCACGGAAGCCCAAGACATTAAATAATCCAGAAGACTCCTCCTACTACACTCTAATACATGTGAGTTTAGCACGCTTTTGTGGGCTAAGACTGCCAGATAGTTCCCACCCAAACTTTCTTTCTAATTGCTCAATTTCCTCTCTTCCTTTCTAATACAAGATAAAAGCTGTGCCACAAACTTCACGTTTCACAAGATTAAAGCAAGCCACAAACTTCACATTTCAAACCAGATTTGAAATTATTAAGGCTTAGAGTTGCCCTGATTGGGGCCCTAGGTCTGGCCAATTTTTGCTTTTGTACCTAAATGTACAGACATTCATTACAGGCATAAGCAGCATTTGTACTTTCATTACACAAATTAAGTGCCCAGTCTCTGTACTTTCTTTGTAAGTCACAAGAGAGAAACAGGTTCATTCGCAGAGCTATTTTGAGTGTCTAAATTAGTGCTTGATCTTGCAGAGAGAGCAAATATTAAAATAGGCTGTATTAGTATGCACACTGTGACTCCCTTTACAAATGTGTCAGATTGTGATTATGATGGAATTGGCAAATACCACCAGCTCAGGAGACTAATGGATTTGAGTGTCTCTATATATAGCCTTTGGTCCAAGTTCAGATACCACAGGCTGCTTTCCACTCTTGACTTCGGTGCCCTTAAATACAGAAAAAATGGCAAGAAAGTACACAGAAAGACAGACAACCTAACAGCAGCTCAGAAAGCAGTTCCAACAAAAAACCAATTAAACTCATTTGCTCGAGGTGCCTGTATCTTAGTGACCTATTTTAACAGCCGGTGAGAGCCCAGCTAATAAACTAACCGTAGCAATTGCTTCTCCTTTCAACAGAAGGTGTCACCAGGGCCTTTAGGGAGAGTTGTGTCTGGCATACCAAAAAAGACAAATGTGGCTACATTTTAGTAGGGGGGCTTTGAAATAGCACAGCTTTGGAGCTGTGATATTATGAAAAGAAACTATATTTGTAAAAATAAATTGGTGTGTAGGAATAAGATTTGTTCTGTGAAGGCAAGATTGGTGAGATAAAGGACTGAAATGAAAGGCATGACACTGAATTCTGAATCGGCAAGTTTCTGAGGTGAAGTGTAAATCTGAAGTAAATGCATATTTAGAAAGCTGAGATTACACAGTCAGGAGCCTAGTCTTTTCTGAAAGCTAATTTGTTACATGGTCAGCTCCATATCAGGAAACAGCCATCGCATCAGTGCAAATAAAAACTGCAGTAATGCTGGGGAATTTTTAAACAAATTTTTAGCTGCAGTTTTTCAAGGTATTAGTCAATAGTATCTTCAATTAGTTGTATGCCTGAAGAAGCCATGAAAAAGAGAAGGCTGTCTTCCTGACACTGGTAAGGGAACAGTCCAGTATAAACACCTATACACTGAAGCTTATGAAGGAGACCTACCAGTTCTTAAATTATAAAACCTTGGGCAAGTCATTGAGCTCTAACTTCAGGGTAGTCAGCTTTTCCAGCTAACGTGAATCTTCTACCTTACTAGAACTCTCTGTGACCTGCCAGTATTCACAGATGATGGTGATGCCCAGATCACCTGAAAGTGAAGGCACACAATATGAGTGCATTTAAAAAAAAATCCCTCTGTCTCCTGCAAACCCAGGTATTTCTCTCACAACGTGTTACAGATACTAACTAGGTGCTTTCCATTCTCACTCATCTCCTTGCATATCAAATGAGCTAAAGTGGTACACAGGTATAAATGAAGGCTGACAATAGCCTGTGGTTTATGTAAGGCACTAAAAGTTTCATTTGGAGTTTATTTCTTTAGATCAGCCTATCATTCTGAAATTACACATCTTCTGCAGTTGCCTGCCTAAGAAGTGTCTGTCCATCGGCATTTCTGGTTCTCAGTGACTTTGCAGTGGTACAATTCACTAATTCTAATAAGTTCTCACTCGTTTGCAAGAAACACAGTCAAGACCAAAACTAGTGCCATCTGCACTTAAAAATACTGCTTTTGAAGTGTGATGCTTCAGATGCTTCACCACAGCATTGTTTTGGCTGTAGGGACAGAAATCTATTAGAGATAAGAAATTATTCACATTCCCTGTAATTCTCTCTCTCCTCTGCATTTCTGGATGTTTTGTATCCTAAAGGTGCTTTTGCCACCAGTATACTGCTTTTTTAATGTCCATTCTGCTCTGCTAAAACCCATGACAAGACTGCATTGACAGTAATGAGAAGAGGGGTTTGCTGGCGCCTGAGGTTTTGCCTGTACTCATGGAAATTCTTGTGGCATCACGGTAAATTTGCCTCCCTCAGTGAGGTAATGTTGTCAACTTCATTGAAACAACTATGGATAAACTGTAGAAAGTTTGAGATTACTTTTGTTTGTCCAGATCCCAGTGACTTTAGGGAATTTTTCACTGTGTGGTACCTGAAATTTGGGAGTAACAGTGCTAATCCTATTCTCAGTATCAAAGATTCTGAAAAGAGATTTCTCTGGGGCACTTGCTCAGCAAATTAGATTCTCTGTATTTACTTCTAATGAAGAACATACAACACTCTCCTACCTAACACATCGCTGAATTGAATCTTTGTGTAAGCTTTCCTTTTAGCAATTTCTTAATTATTTTGTGTTTCCTTAGAAATCAATACAAGATGAAAAACGGAAACCAAGAAAAGAAAGGTAAGTTTTTTTCATTATTTCACTATTGTCATTTCAGAACTCCAGAAATAATTCTCAGCTGCACTTCAACCAGGAGAATAAAGCGTTAAAAAAAGCACGGTAATTTGGTGATTCACAGGAAGGGCATCATATACAAAGTTAAAATATGCAATTTTCCGTGACAGAAATCCATTACAGAATTCAGTTATTCAGTTTTACTACAGCATGGCCCTTTACCATGGCAACACAAGCACAATAATAAGTTAAGATAAGGTCCGCATCAAAGATAGTTCTGACACAGAAAATAATTGAAGGTGCTTAAAATTCCAGTCAAAGCAAATGAGCAAACAGGGTATTTTTGTTGGCAAAAACACAAAGACTGCTAAAATGATCTCCTTAAAAATATATGGCTTTGAAAATGGATCATAAAAAAATTAAACCAATTATTATTAATAACAGGTAAAGAAGAGTAGCCATTGAAATTTCAACCAGAAGTCTTTCCTTCGCGACATAACTAACCTGTTTTTATGGATCTCTGCAGAGATAAAGGAGGCAATAGATATATTCTGCCCTTCTGTACCTTCAATTTTTACGTGTGCTACAGACCTGGTTCACAGCTCCTGACATACGTCATAGCTTTATTTTATTTCTGATTCTACACTTAAGCGTTTTTGCTGCTCCCCAGTGACATTTCTACCACATGTCCTGTGGTAGCCTGGTCTAAATGCCAGATGAACGGGCTTTTAGCTCTACCCTTGGCTGAGGTTGCAGAGTACAATCCCTGTATCTAAAATATGTATCCTAAAGGCAGTTACGTGACATATATGCACATAATATGTGCTCACAACATCTAGCTTCATTCAATCACAGTTTCAGTTGCACTCAGTTTTGCCGCTGCTTAAAGAATTCACTTAATGTCTGTGTCCCCCATGTCTGGTCTTTTAAGAGCTCTTCTTACAATGTCATCTGGATCCTCAAAAACATTGCACACCTATTGTTGTCTCCTGTTTAGGAAAAAAAAAATAAATCCAAATCTAGTTTTTTCTCACATTTGGCCTCAGGTTTCACTCATCTTGAATCTAGATAACCAGTTCCATGGCTACATCTTCTCTCATGTACTGACTCTGAATTAGCAAAACATAGCAACTGAAATCATTGAGTTCTTTCTGGTTTCTACCAAAGTGAGAATTGAATTCTCAGTATTTTATTTTTCAGATTACTTTTCAGATATTATTTTCCCCCTAGCCATTCTAAACTGGGTGTTTTTTCTGTACATAGGTACCCTGGATAGCATTGATCTAACAAAATAATAGGCATCTGCATTATTGACATTGATATCCAAACTAGTTGCTTTAGACTCTCTTCATGTACTCAGAGAGAGAGAAAAAATACCCTAGTCTTCAGGAAAACTACTCATCTCTTCCTCAAAGAGATATCTAAAATAAGTCAGATTTCTTATACTATAAAAATGTCTCTCTGCTGGGTGTAATGGCAAACCCAAACAGTTTCAGCCATATATGTCTGCTTTACGAATGTCTAGAAGTATTTAGCATTTCAAAACGCTCATTATCTGCGTCGTGTAGCAGTCACATTTCAGGGACCAATTTGTTGTGTGTATCTGTTTTTCCTTAGATCCTCAACACATAAACACAACTAATAATGGTACTTGGTTGCCTTTACTTTTGAATGGCAAATATAGTATTGAAAAGTGAAATCGTTAACTTAGTGTACTTGTTTATTGACAGTCTGAGCAAAGTGCTAGATTTAGATATCTACTACCAAGAAATTTCATCTACTGATTCCACCTCAAAGGACAGCAGTTCTACCACAAGAAAGAAGAGACACCCAGCTGAGCGCAGGACTTCAATTTTAAGAGCTACTGAGCGGTAATTCATACAAAATAAAAAAAGGAAAAAATAGTGTATGTCCTTGTTAAGATATTCAAAAGATTCATAAAAATAATGATACACTTTCAAATTAAAACACACATAGATGTGGCACTTCGGGAGCTGGTTTAGTGGTGGACTTGGCAGTGCTGGGTTAATGATCAGACTTGATGATCTTAGAGCTGTACATTTACAGCTTTATGCAGCAGGGACAAATGCTAGTATGGTTGGTGTTCAGCATACCTGCTAGTTTCTGGCTTCCTGAGTGCCCAGTGAGATGGACAGACATCTGCTGTAAATCTCTGATCAAAAAATCAAATTAAAGCAGAATCTAAAACTTATACTTCTGACTAAGGTAAGCTTTAAAGGGGGTGGATGTGAGCAGAACCTTTGAGCCTGCTTTCTGCAGACCAGCTTGACCACCTCCTTTTCCTGCTGTCTGCTATCAGCAGAAGTGTTTGTAGCCTGTGGTGGACCCCACCATGTTGTACGGCCAGGAGAAAAACCCTAAAGGGAGAGTTTGCTCCACCTCCTCTCTACCCACATACATTTCATAGAGGGTGAGCTCTGCTGGGCTAAGTAAATTCATACTCACTCTTGCCACTGCACCCCCACACACTACATGTGCAAACACATATTTGTATCTTTATATATTTGTATCTTCTCGTGTCTTCATATATGTAAGAAAAACCTTGGAAAATGTCTAGGTTAAGGGAAGCACAGCCTGGGAGGATGGCTGAATTTAAAATGTATCCATACCACTAAAGAAACGTTTGTAGAACCTTTTGTGACCCTTCCTGTATTTTATTTTTGTTTGGTTTTGTCAGGTAGAATCTAAATTAGCTTTAGAAAAGTGGTGGGAAGGTATAGAATTAAAAATAACAGTATAGGGGAATTACCATAAAATTCTGCATTTCTGGGGTTGTTAATTACACTGAATCAGTCACCCTGAGGTCTGGTTTAGACTAATGAGAAACTGGCTGCTGAGCTCACTGAAAGGGGTTTCTTACCTTTCCCTGTGTGCTGCTCTGATTGCATCCTCCTGAGCTACAGTGAAAAATTCTGTGTAACCTTTACATTTTCACTGTTACCTCTGAGGGTGGGTGACTGCAGTTCATAAACATTTCTGGCCTTCCCTGTCTCCCGAATGGGGTCACCTGGATCTAAGGGCTCTGCAGTCATTCTGATCTATAGAACTGAAGCGCTGGGTGTTTGCCTCTGATGCTGGTGGAGGACCAGTGGCAGGGCATGCCTTCACTGTACAACACCACAATTTCTTGCTCTTTATTTCAGAGTAATATACTTTTAAATTAACTGAGTCTTATTTTTAATCTTGCTCCATGGAAATGGTACCAGATTGGTCAGGGGTGGCTTCCAAAATGCAGCTTGCCATCTGAAAGAAAAAAATAAAATAAATAAAATTTAAAACAAGAGATGGACACTTAGTGTGAGCTGCACAGGCAGGTTAAAAGCAGCAAACAAACTGAGGCCAACTGAAAACCTGGTTGGTAACCATCAGGGAAACGATACTACAAAGTACCCCCATGTTCTCAATGTTTTTATGTCCTTTTATTATGTCCCCTTTCTAGAAGAACATGTTGTTCTTCTGTGTTCATCTGCTTTTAGTATATAATGTGTTTGTTCCAAGGTGCCTGCTTTATGCAGCACAGGAAGAGGCCCAGCAAAGTCAGTTGGTTTCTTGTTTTCTCCTTTTATTCACACGCACACACGCACACACACACACACATACGAAGGTGGGGGTTAAGCAGTCGATTAGGAGTGTTTGCCAAGGTAAATGTTTTGACTTTAATTTCTAAAGCAGTTCTGCACCTAATCCCTAGGTCGAGGGTTGCAGAAAGCCCCCTGGAAGAGAGTAAAACCGAAGATAATCCCTATGACTACAGACGACTGCTGCGGAAGACCTCACAGCGCCGGCGCCTTATCCAGCAGTTCTAGCTGCTGCTGCTGTTCCTGCTGCCATTTGGCTTTTATTAGCATAATCTTTTTTATCATTTTATACCATGTGCTTCTCTTTTTTTTTTTTTAAAATCTCCAATGTTTCAAGTTTACAACGTGTGTGCTCATGTGAATATGAATTTACAGCCCAGCACCGTTGCAAAGGGACACTGTCAGTCACATATCATAGACTTAAAAAATAATAATATAAAAACCAGCTTTCTTTTGGTTGCTGCTGCTACATCTTAAAATTATTAGACGTTAAGCAGCTTAGATCTAGTTTACTTTCCTCAATGCATAGTTCGTTCTTTTTTTGCGTTTCATCAGTCTCGTCCAATTAAAATAGATCATTTAGTTTATAGTTCCCTAGTTAAGCTTTCAAAGTCCCATATGCACCTTCAGAAAAGCTTAGTTATTGTTTCTAATAAATTGTTTTACAGGAAAAAAAAAATAAAAGAGCACTATAGAGGAATTTCCACTCATTTTAGGTTTACAATGCCTAAATTTTGAAATGAACTGTTTGTGGCAAGTGTCCCTCTAATGAAAACAGTTATTAATCAGCATACTATGGCAGTTTGCTTCATTATTGACTTAATGTAAAGTTAGTAGCCAGTGTTAAAGGTCAATTTTGTGTGTATGATTTTTATGTTGGAGATGACCACTTATGGGAAGTATATCCAGCCCTCTCCTCTGCCTCTGAGCTTGGTGACCAAGTGATGGACTTTTAAATCGCGATTGCTTTGTTCTCCTTTGCATTAGATTTTTAGGAATCTTAATCTCTGGGGTGCCAAGAAAGGAATAGAAATATGCTCTCTGGGTGATTGCTGCCTAAATGTAATGATCATTCCTAATCAGTTCCATTAGAAATTAAGTGGAAATAAAAGCAGTAGCTACCGTGTTCAGATTTTCCCCGGATTCCGTATTCAAAAGACCTGACTTCCCAGATAATTGCTGTGCTTCCTTTCAGGATTCATACTTGCACGTTCCCAGCTGCAAAGCAAGAGAAGGCATATTTCCTGATGTCAGTGCAAAGGCCTGATCCTGCTCCCTCGGTTAGCTCTCCTAAATACTACGACTGGCAGCAGCAGCGAGCCACAGGGGTTGGGTTTTTGTCTGTTCCCCCACGCGCTTGGCCCTTTCCCCAGAGACAGGTAACCATTGCTTCCTGAGCTGTAACTAGTGACAAGGCTGTGCACCAGAACAATATTCACTGCAATGTAGAATTCGTGATAAATTGTTTAAATTTGGAAATGTTTTAAAGTTGCTTTCTTGTGTATTATTCAAATGGTAAATAAAAATGCACAAGGCAAAGATACGGCCGGCTGTGTCTGAATTACACCCAGAACTGACAGACGCTGCGGACTGGGGCGAGAGCGAGCAAGGTGGGGAAGAGCTCACAGCAGACTCCTGACGGGGAAAGCCTGAGTTAGCATCGTCTGTTTCCTTAACGCCAAGCTGGAAGAGACCTGTGGTTTCAGAGATGCCTGTGCAGCTTTTCTTTTACTTTCCCACCAGGGCAGCCCTGGAAAACATCAGGATGTTGCCCTGAGACCTGGGGACGGTCCCAGTAACATATGGGTGCATGCAGAAAGGGGAGAGGTGGCCCCGGCCGAGGGCAATCTGGGAGCAGCGGGCAGCCTCGGTGACCGACCGCTGCTCTCGACAGAGCCAAGGCCTGGCACGGCCAGGGCCTTGAAATCCCTTCCGCGAGGAGGAGAGGCAGCCGCGGCAAGGACGGGCTCCGTGCTCCCGCGGAGAGCCGGCTGTGTGGAGCGGGGAGGTTTGGTTGCCTTCAAAAACGACGTCGGGGACGAACGGGATGGGTTGTTTTCCTCCTCCAGTCTCGCCTGCGAAACCTGCTGCCTCCTAAAGGGCTGGAGCTCCGCCCGGCTCCCTAACCCGGGGCGGGGGGGTTGCGGGGAGACCCCGGGAGCGCTCCGGGGATGCCAAGAGAGACGCCGGGGCAGGCGGGCACAGGAGCCAGGGGCCGCCCCCAGGCAGCCTCCTTGGCGCTGGGATCCTCCCGCCAGCGCTGCGGGAGCGTAGCCCGGAGCCTTCTGCCCAGCCCGGGAGCGGGGTGGGAGGGAGCAGCCCCCGTCCCAGGCCCGCAATGGCCCCTACACCAGCGCCTTCTCCGCGGCGGCCCGGCCCGACGGAACCCCCGCCGGTCGCTGCGGACAGAGCCGAGACAGAGGGGCGGTGAGGGCTCAGGAGAGCTGTCCTTCCCCCTCCGCGGGACTCCCCGATGCTCGCCGCCTGCGGCAGGGGCTGTGCCGACCTCAGCGCCACCGCCCAGGAGTCCCATCCTCGCAGCTGCGGGAGTGGCCCGATGCAGGGCGTGTGGAGCGGGGTGGGGCATTTCTTGGCCCTTTGCAGCTCCTGGGATTAGTTAGGGACTCGCCCCCGTAGCCCCTGGAACCGGTGTCCCAGCGCTCCCCTCCGGGCTGGACCGCGGCGTCCGCCCGCGCAAATCGGCGCTCCCGACCCTCCGGACTGCAGCCGCAGGGTCCGCGGGGCCGTCGGTGGGGTGGAGGCGGCACAAGGCACCTGGCCCGCCTTGTGTGTGTCCCGTCCCGCCCCCCACCGAGGCAGTCGCAGCCCTAACGCAGGCGGCCCCTAAAGCTCGGGTCTGAGTCCAGCGCTCCCCCCTCCACCCGCTTCTTCGGCGCGGGGTGCCGGGGACCCTCCACGGCAGCCGCAGCCGCCTACCTCGGCGGGGCACGTCCCCCGGCCCCCGCGGCGCAGCTCGCCCTGTCTCAGGCAGGGGGCAGCGGCCCCGCGGCGGCTCGGCGGCGTGCGCCCCGGGGGCGCCCACGGGAGACGCTCCCACCCACGCGTGCCCGGGGCGCCCCCGCCCCTTCGCCTGCCGCCGCCTGGCGCAGACGCGCGCACTTACACACCGCACACTCACACTCACGCACACTCGCTCAGGCCGCCTGGGCTGCAGCTCGCCGCTCCTCGCCCGCCCCGCCGGTTCGCCTCCGCCATGGCAAGCCCCGGCTCCGGCTTCTGGCCCTTCGGAGCTGAGGAGGGCACCGCGGCCGCCGAGAGCCCCGGCACAGGTAGGGGAGCGCCGAGCAGCCGGGCGGGACCTGCCCGACGGAACCGCGGAGCCGCCGTGGCATCGCTGCCCGGTCGCCGGAGACCCCTTTGTGGCAGCTCGACCGGCGGGGACGAGGCGGCAGGGACCGACGACGGCTCTAGCCCGGCCCGACCCGGCGCGGCTCGGCTGGGCGCGGGGGCCCTGGGGAGCAATGGTGGGTGTCGGACGAAGCGCCCCCCACCCGCGGCCGTTCTCACGGACCCTCCGCTTCGTTTTCTCTTGCAGCCAGAGCCTGGTGTCAGGTTGCCCAGAAGTTCACGGGAGGGATCGGAAACAAACTCTGCGGTAAGGGCAGGGAGGCCCCGGCAGCCCGCGGCGGAGGCAAGGCTGCGCGCCCGCGGAGCGCTGGCGGGCGGCCGCGGGCCCTGCTCCGGGACGGGGGGCGGGGGGACGGGGGTTAACGCCGAGGTTCTGAGGCCGTGTGTCCGTCTCGCTGTCAAGCCCTGCTTTATGGAGATGCCGAGAAGCCCGTGGAGACCGGCGCCAGAGCAGCCCCGGGGGCAGCGGAGCCGCGGCCGGCCTGTACCTGCGACAAAAAACCCTGCGGCTGCCAAAAGGCGGAGGTGAATTACGCCTTCCTGCACTCAACAGGTAACGGCGCTCCGGGCCACGCCGCATCTCTAAAACTAACAAAAAAAAAACCCCAAAAAGAACCAAAACCAAAAACCCCAGCGACTCGGTAGGGAAATTTCTTCGACCCGCGGTGCGCCGAGACCGGAGGTCCTGGCGGTGGGCGGCGGCGGCTCCGCGGAGAGCTGCGCTCCCAGCCCCGGGCCGCTCCCCCGCAGCCGCGGGCGCTGGGCTTTTCTCACACCCGCCAAAAAGAACCCCAAAACAACAACCAAACAATAAACTCCGTCCCCTCCGACCCTACCCAAGAAGCAATTAAACACCGGCGTGCTGGAGCCTGCAGGTTGCTCCAGGTTGTACTGACAGCCGCGACCTTCTCGCTGGAGCCCCTGCGATGTTATTAAGGTTTGAAAGGAGGAAGAAGATACGGCGCTCTCTTACTGGCTTATTTTAATTCGAGGCGTTTTTTGCACTTCATCTTTTCTGACCTCGGTGGTAGTGAGTCGGCGGCTAAAGCGACCCCCGAGAATTGCCCTGGCCAGAAATGTCCGGCCGCCCGGCCCCGCCGAGGCGATGCCGCTACCGGGCTGCTGCCGCCTGTCTGACCGCTCTCGGGTTCCTACCCCAAATTAGGTCTTCCACTGCAGCTCGGCTCTGCCTGAGCCACCGTGCTTGGGCTTGAACAAAAGATGTCAGTGTGTGCGCTGAGGGACCGTGCAGCATCGCCTCGGAAAAAGGCTCTGAATTATCAACAAGTTACTTGGAGACTCACAAGGATGGTAAATTCTGGAGGCCAAATGACAGTTTTCCGAATGCTTCTCGTAGCATTTGTTCCTCAATCTTTATTTTTCCTGAGATTTGTTTTCTCTTTTTGTTGCTGTTCGTTAGTTTCTTGTTTCCCCCCTCTCTCTCATTGTCTTAAAAATTGGTCTGAAATACACTGTGTGCACAATTTACTGTCCTTCATTGGAAATTAAAACTTGACTACATCTCTCAGAACACTCCTTAAAATACAATTTTACCAATTTGCTCATCAAATGGAAACAAAGTCTATTTTATTGAACACGGTGAAAAGGTTTCCTGAACATAAATGGGAGAAGCCTTTGTCCAAAATCCGTGTGTGAGATCGTAAAACGAAGTTAACTTTTCATTTCTCCATTCCCAGATCTCCTGCCGGCGTGCAACGGAGAAATAACAACGATGTCTTTCCTACAAGACGTTGTGGACATTTTACTTCAGTATGTGGTGAAAAGTTTTGATAGATCAACAAAAGTTATCGATTTCCATTACCCAAATGAGCTGCTCCAGGAATATAACTGGGAACTGGCAGACCAGCCACAGACCTTGGAAGAAATTTTATTGAACTGCAGAACAACTCTGAAGTATGCAATTAAAACAGGTAATAGCCATTCTCATTTTCTGCCCTATACGGTCTCATCCATTGATTAAAGGTGTCGTTTCGTTTTATCCTGAAACGTTAGAGGTTGAAGCAGCGACTGTATTTTGTCAGTTCAAAGCAATTTCCAGCAGGGACAGAAATCGTTTTCCTAAATGATAAAATACTCCAGCAGCCCCGTGCCGGCAGCTGTCAGCCCAGCGATTTTAAATCGCCCTTTCTTGTTTAAAATTAATGCTTCTGGGCGTCGGAGTTGCCGAGTGTGTCACCAAGCAGCCTTTTCTCCCCCTTGGCGACTCCCCTGCTTGCCTTTTGTCCGCACGCGTGACGGCCCGGGCACTGCCCCGTGCTCCCTCCGGACCGGGGGTGCGCCGGGCGCGGGGCTCGGGGACAGCCGGGACGGGAGGCGGGCGGGGGGTGGGGAGAGGAATGGAGGAGGGCAGGGGGACCAGCCGATCTAACAGCCAAAATCTCAGTAAACATCCTGTAAATGGGAGCTCTGAGCCGCCATTTGCCGTGTCTCTCCCCTTACCCGTGGGGTATAAAACCAGGAGGTGCGAGGGGATTTATTCAGGCTCAAGCGATGCGAACCAAGCCCGAATTGTTTAAATTGCCTGTTGTTGGCGGTGGCTTTCACTGGGGAGGGCAGGGGTGTGTTGACTCCTGGCTGTGTGTGGGGAGGGACACACACCACCCCCCCGTTAGACGTGTGGGGCGGCAGCGTGGGAAGCGCTCGGCTCCGCACCCGGGGCCACCTTAAATACGCCGCGGCGGAGCGGCGACAAGCGCGGCTACAGTTACGGCTGTGACCGAGAAATAATGTCCCGGGAGCTGGGAGTTTGCTTAAAAAAAAATGTGTGTGGCAATCCCCGAAAGGGACAAGAAGCTGGTTTGTGAGTAAGGGTTGAGGGGAAAGCAAAACCCGGGTGGTGTCACCTTTTGGGACCAGAACAGACTGATCCCAGTAAAGATTGTGGGGAATCTGTGTAATCCTCCCCGTTTAGAGGTGGAAATGTCCAGCTGAATGTGCCTGATGCAGTTGTGATGTTTGAATGCAGTTTGAGTGTTTGGACGAGTCGGGTGCTGTCAAAACATCTGTAAAATATTGGAATAAGTAGTTAGATAAATGGTGTCCACAGGAACAAAGTCGATCAGGCCAGTGATCCGTGTGATGTGGCTGGGTAGGGTGTAAGAAACATATTTAGTACAGAATGCTGTGAAACACAGGATCTGGGAATCTGGGCAATCAAAGAATAGGGTTTCTTAAGGTTTTTCGTTCATCTTTTTTTGTCATAGTCGGTTCCACATCGTGGACATTCTCATTTTGTGCATCCAAAAATAGCCTTTAAATCCACTCCACCATTTCTCTTCCTCCTTGTAAATATATGAGGCTTTTCTCTTCTTGGCATTTTAAAATTTGTTTTAATGAAAATAAGGTTTCCAAGGTCCAAGGACCGGTTCAGGGAGGGTGTGTTGTGTGAGATGCTGTGGTTCGGTGGGGTTTGCCCGCAGGGCCAGGGGGTGCAGAGCTGCCTCGCTTGGCTGCCCTGCTCCTCAGCGTCCTGGGGAGCCTCACAAAACGCGCAGGATTTACACCTTTCGGTGTGTGCTTCTGAGTAAACCACTTGAAATGCTCTCAGAGGAGGGACGACGTAGTGATGTTTCTGGCGGCGGGGGTCTGCTTCCACTCCCGCTGCAGGGGCTTTTTGGACATGGCCCCTCCTGGGTTGGGGGCAGGGAGGCTGGCTGCATTTGGCTGCAGGGGCCTGGGAGGCTGATTGGAAAATAAATTGTATTGCTTAGGATTAGTCTCACAGCTGGATGCCCAAGTCCCAGATCCAATCCCAGCTTGGGATGCGAGGAGCTGGATGGCTGATTTTTCAGCTGAGGGGTAGGTGTGTGATGCTCCCAGGTGTTACCTGCATGCTGTGGCTCGCTGGAGTGCCCAGGGGAGCTGCATGGGGATATCTGCCCCCTTAACCAGCTACTGGCATCCACCCCTGTCTGAGAGGTGATAAAAGGCAGCATCTGCAAATCCAGGGAAAGATGGATGCGAAATTCAGTTCCTGTGCAATGCTTACAGGGGAAATTGAGATGCAGCATTTATAAATGGCTTAGAAACCCCAGGAAGGGTGCAAGGAGCTGGCACTGGTCCAGTCTTGCTCCCTGGCAGGCCCTGATGCCAGTAGCAGACTGGGTGCATGGTGGGGCTGCGAGCAAGGCCAAAGCCAGTGCTGCCATCCCTGCCTTTATTCACGCTGTCTGGTTTTGATTTTGCCCGGCCCTTGTCGTCGCTTCCCTGTCGGAGCTGCGGAAGGCTGCATGTGATGCTAGGGGATGTCTGTGCCTTAAAACAAGTGCAAGCAGGAACACATTTGAGAGGAGGGTGCGTGGGGTGAAGACATGTCCTTGTCAGGGAAAGCTTGTCTCTGGCTGTCCCAGTGTCTCAGCCCCAGCTCTTGTCCATTATCTCCCGATTTACTCTGGGATGAGCACAAATATGTTGTATGTTGCTAAACCAACCAGTAATCTCCCATTTTCGCATGCCGTCTCCCTCCTCCCTGCACCCTGTCAGTCTGTTTTCCAGTCACCTCTTTGTTCAGTGACAACCACGACAAAGGCTGTACATTTCGGGCAGACAGCACCCAGGTAGTGGGCTTTTAGCATCTCTCCCTTTACTCTCTTTACCTGGGTGGAGGAGCCTGCCTTTTAAGCGAAACAACAATTTTCTGTGGCCGTGTAGCTGAGGGAAGAGAGCTCAGATATCACACGGATGGACAAGCCGTTGCAGTTGAGGTTGGTGGGGTCAGGTTGGGGCATTAGTTCTCTGCAGCTGTGTGCTTAAGCCACGTTGCTAAAGGAAGGGTGCTGAGTGGAGGAAACTATGTCACAGGTGTGGGCTCTGGGGGTTCTGCCATCTTCTATGCCAGCATCAGCAGCAGCAGCTCCTGCTCTCCCTGTAGCAACGTCTCTGTAAGGGGCAAAGCACTGCTCCCCCACCTCACTCGCTATGACCTCTGTGTGCAGCCAGCCCCATTCCTATGGCAGTTCCCAAAGCAGGAGGTGTGCTGTGGGGCTCCTGGAAGAAACAAGCAGTGACAACAGGGCTGTCACCTGGGGCTGGGTATGGGGCTGACAGGGAACCGCTGAGACACTGCAGCTGCAAATACGAATTCTGCTATTCCCCAGCTTTTCAGTGTGGATTTATTTCCAGAGCAGGAGACTTTCTGGCCTCTCTGAGCCATCCTGTGGCTCAGATTCACACAAGGCTTTCAGCTCCTAGTTTTCTGTTGCTTTCTGGTGGAATTTGGGAACCTGCTTGGAGCCTAGCTGTGGGATTGAATCCAAGCTATAAATATCAACATGTCTCTGAAAATCTCCCTGTTTGGGGAGATGCGGTCCTCTGCAGGCAGACCCCCGGCACAGTATCACTGTGGCTTTGGCGGAGATGGTGGGGTGCATGTGTGCCCCCAGCCCACCTGCTCTGTTTGAGAGTGTGTGGGGTGGAGGCTGGATCCTGTTCATCCTGCTGAGTCTCAGCAGCATCCTCCAGCCCTAGGGGAAGGTGGCAGTTCCTGTCTCCAGTGGGGAGGGCTCGGTGCAAAACCCAGTCAGATCAGAAGGGTTTGTCTCAGGTTGAGCGTGTGGGGAGATGGATTTTGTGTGTGTTTTGCCCCTCCGGGTCCTCATCCCCTACTCTAGTCTGTCAGCGCAGCCTGATTCCTCTGCCTTTGTGTGCTTCAAGGTGGGAGCTGGGGAGCAATTCCCTGTGCTGCTCTCCCAGCCGTGTGTCCACGCCTGATAAGAGGCCACTGGAGACCAAAGATAAGTTTTCTCTTGGTGCTTGGTCTGCATTTCCTCAATCATCTTGCTCTATCTTTTGTTTTCCATGAAGGCAATAACAGTACATCGTCTGTGGGTCAGGACAGGTGTTTTCCAAGCAGAGACTGCCATCCTTTGAGTCAGATAGTGTTCAAGCAATTGTGAGCCATCTGTAATTTGTATTGGTAATTATGCCACTTACCAGGGGCTTGCAGTGAGCAACTAGTAGAAACGAGTTTTAGTGGTTCCTGGGTTTAATGGCTCTAGGCATGTTTGTTTTTAAAAAAAAATCTAGCAGGATTTTAGAAAAAAATCAAGAGCCAATTAGATTAACTGGGTAAATGGACTGTCAGCTCATTAAGTATATTCTTGTGCGTCGTGCTGCTGGGGCAGCAGTGCTGGTTTTCACGGGGTTTGTTTAAAATCCCAACTGCGAGCAGCCAGGCTATTTGTAATTGTGTTCTGACAGGGAAGGAGCGACAAGGACCGCCACCTTCCCTGCCATCTTCGTACAGTCACCAGCCTTTGAGTCATGTGCAAAGCAGTCACCAAAATGTTCCATTTTCTCATTTCGCCCTGTCTATTATAATCATTAGCCATTCATCACTGATGTTATATGTACTGGCAAGCTCTTCAGATGGTGTCTCGTGCGTGCCTTTCAAACCTAGCCAGGCAAAAACACATCCAGTGACACCATGTGACACGCTAACGGGAGCAAACAGCTATTTTTGTGAGGCAGCGATGTGCTAATTTTCGAGGCATATTGAGAGGATAATAGGGAATGTTGGAATTCATTATTCTGCGTTCAGTGTAATTACTTTGATTTTACTGAGTTTGGAATGAGAAAGAGGAGAAATCCTGCCTTTTCCAAGAAATGTATTTATTGCTGTTTTCTTTGTTTCCTACCTTGAAAGCACTTCCTTCTCTATAGAAATCCAGAGGTAAATATACTGCTCAGCACTGAATAGTTATATTCAGAGTCATCAGCCTTTTGATAACGTTTTCTATCTTACGCAGGGCACCCTAGATATTTTAATCAACTTTCAACTGGATTGGACATGGTTGGATTGGCAGCAGACTGGCTGACATCAGCAGCAAATACTAATATGTAAGTAGCAGGCTTTTTTTCCATAGATTTATTTAATATAATTTTACAGTTGTACTCTAAAATATAAGCTGCTGTAGCTGAATGAAAGAATATTTTAATGTTAAGGTTACTGGAAAAAACAATCATCTGCTTTTTAAATGCTTGCTACAGCTATTTACATGAAGACTTTCAACATTGTCCTGTAGGTTGTCTCCTATAAAATCTCATTACAGTAATATGATGTCTTTTTTTGCTATCACCCCCCAATATACAGAAGAAAAATAATTTTGCATGCGTAAATGTGTAAAATTAATGTTGTGCTAAGTGAGCAGTTGCTTGCATGTAGAGGGGTTACATACAATCCATACCCTGAGCAGTTAGAGCCGTTGCTCTGTATAAGAAAGGTGCAGAATTTGAAGTGTGGGTTTGTTGTTTTTTCACTTGGAGACTAGGAAGCTTTTTTGTGCACTTGCTGAGGTTCATGCGCTGCCTTGTCATCATGAGAAGGACGGCTGACGCGTGCGCTTCAGACATGCGCACAGGGGTTTTGCCAGGCAAAGGTCTGGCCCTGCCCAGCAGCTCTTGAATCCAGGGCAAAGCTCTGAGCCTGGAAAAGGTGGGCAAGGTTTGTTTCATTGACATGGGTGGAAATGGAGTCTGAAGCGCCCTCAGCATTTGTCCTTCCAGACATTTGACATCAAATCAGAAGGAAGACAATAAGTATTGTAAAGCAGAACTCTACCCAGTGCAAGATAGAGCATTTTGTGGCCATATTGTAATGTAATATTGGAAAAAGATGTGTTAGTGTTGTAGATGAAAGCATTAAATATGGACATTACTACATTTCAGGTTCACCTATGAAATTGCTCCAGTGTTTGTACTTTTGGAATATGTCACACTAAGGAAAATGAGAGAGATGGTTGGCTGGCCAGGGGGCTGTGGCGATGGGATATTTTCACCTGGTACATTATATTTCAAGCTTTCTTTATTTTTCAGACTATGCTATGTGACATCCCCTGTAGTTAAAGAGTAAACATAATTAAATATGCATGTTCAAGAGGACACTTGCTAATAACCACCAGTGGCCTCTTTGAGATAAAGTATTGCATGTTTATGAATTGGAGGGATGTGATTATGAGGGTCTGTTTGAGCAAATTGCACTGCATTGTGAGCAGCTGTAATGGCACATGGGAAACATAATCAGAAGAGACATTTGCCTTGCAGTTTTGCTTTGCCCCCACTTTTTATGGATTACATGAAGTAGAAAGACTATTACATTCATAATGGAGGGAAGAAACACAACGCTCTCTGTCACCGCAGGGGAAATGGGAGCAGAGGGAAAGGCGTAGCATCCCTTTAGCAAAGTAGCTTTAGCGGAGTTGGTAAGAGCCTGCCAACGTTATGGCATGCACTTAGCTTCCCAGGTGTGAGCTGGCCCGTCGTGCTCAGTGGGGGTACCGGGGTGGCTAGTTAATCTTGGCACTTACAGGCTCAGAAACCTGGTTACTTCAGGGCAAGTCAATAAGGCAAAAAATAGTGTGATTAACTGCAGAGAAATCACTGACTCTGACAAACACTACATTGTTAAGGCTTTTTTTTTTTTTAAATCATTCCACTTAGTCTTTCGATTTATTTTCTTTGTTACCTCCTATCTTACCCTGGAATTTCATTGCTAAAAACTTTGGCCTATCTATGTCACCAAATTGCAAAAAAATAAAAGATTTAAGACTGGGCATAGCATCTTTGCTTGTCAAAAGAGAACAAACTGATAGTTGGTGGTGAAGGAGCCCTTCTGGCAAGAAAGTTCATTGACCCAGTAGGGAAAGGGTGTTTGGACTACTGAGCAAAGGAAAGGCCTTAGTGATAACAGCCTAGGAGGTTCAGCTCTCCAGGGCGTGAAGGGCAAAGTTCATGCTGTGCAGAAGATCAGGCAAGGCTCATCTTCAACTGCTCACATCTGAATGTGCATGTGGGAAGTGGTGCAGGAGTTTTCTCCTGGGTCTTTCCACAGAGGTGGAGAAAAAGATGAGAATTTACATTATTTTTTGTCAAGTCCTTTTTATTTAAAAAGCTCTGACAGCATTCATTTTAGTGAAAGACTTAGGTCTTAGAGGAGGACTTAGAGGCCCTGACCAAAACCCCATGATAGGGCAGCATCTAAATGTGCGTCACAGGCCTGGGACCTAAACCAAATTTTTTAGAACCTGGACAGTGGTTGGTTACTGTCCAGTCCCTTCCCTGACTCCGTACAGCTGGTCTTCAGTTCCTAACCTCACAGGCTTGAGCTGCAGTAGCCCTGCTGGGCTGCACAGGGACCTAAGAGTGGGGAGAAGAGCAATAGCAGTGCTGCTCAGCCAGACCTGGTGGGCAGAGGCTGGGCAGGGGTGGCAGGCAAGGGTGAAGGCCTCAGTCTGGGCACCACATCTGTCCAAGCCTGGAAAACTGTGCTTGAGGTAGCAAGGGTCAGTGAGAGGTCCCAGCCTGACCTGCGGGGCCAGGGTTTTGTTGGCGTGTCAGATGCTGGAGCTCACTTCACCCAGTTAAGACCTGTGTGGGGATGGGCTGCCTGGCAGGTGCGTACCTGGGCTGGGTGGTCACAGTGCCACCGCCTCTCACCCTTGCTTTCTCTGCAGTTCCTGGCTTGCGCAAAGGGTGATTTTCCAATTCACTCTCCTACGGCAGCAATACCCACTGTGCAGGTGCTGCTGCTTTAGACAATAATCAAAGTCATCTCCATGCTGCCTTCTCATTTCCAACTCACAGCTTCAAAGACCAGATGGCTGTGATTCTGTGATTCTGGCTCTCTGCACTCTGGCATGGAATACACAGTATCGATACATGCGAAGCATAAAGACCTGACGAGGTCTGTAGATTCTGTAGGTGTGTTTTGTTGCCTCCAATTAACTGTGGGTGTAAACACAGCTGCCAGATTGGGGGCTTATTAAGAAGCTTAAGGTAATAAATACTGATAGGAAAGCCTAGTATTGGAGAAACTTAATGTTTCATTCTTGATTCTCTTGACACTGAGCCAATGACTTTGGACAAGATAGGCCAGATTTCTTCAACCTGGACACCTTAATTCGATCACCTAAATCATCAACAGCAGCCATTACGTGACACAGGGATTTTTTAAGGACAGATACCTGAACGTTTCCTCTTAATCTTTTGATTTCTTGTTTTGTTCTTTGTGAAAAGAGGTGAAATATGAAACATGCTCGTGCCTCTCAAGATAGTCGAAAGGGGAAGAAAAAGCCCGATCTGTACTGACCCCCATGCCAACACTGCCATCCCTCTTGTGGCATTTTCCCTTGGATTCACAGGAGAGCCAGCGAGGTCAGGGAGAGCCCAGAGCAGGGGCAGCCTCACTGCAAGAGCAGAGCTAGGACACTAATTAGAAATGACGGGCACAGTTTCTGTGAGCTGTGGAACGGGGTATGTATCTCTAGTGGGATAAATGCAAATCTTACAAGAGTCAAAACACTGTTAAATTTGACAGCACATATACCCTCTGGTGTAACATGGTGTAACATCACTGCTTTCAGCAGAGCTACCTTAAAGATTTTACCTTATCTCGCTGTGGCTGTCCAAGCATTGGGTGTGTGGCCTGGGGGTAGTTACAGCAGCTCCCATATATTCAAGGCGGGGGGGGGGGGGGCGGGGGGAAATACATCTGCAGAGCAAGTCACCCCACCTACCACAAGCAGCTACCTTAGGATGAGCTGAACCATCTTCTGGAATTGCCTGTCTTGTGCTCTTCACTCCATTTTTAGATGGGTGAAGGTTGGGTTAGTTGAACTCTACCTCAGCTGCACTCTGACCTGTTCATTTAACAGCCGAAAACCATGATCAGCGTACACCTTTGCTTTATATATGTGCATAAACATCAATATATATCCAATCTGTATATATAGAGTATATATACAGGGTAAAACTGATGGAGTTTATGTAAACATGTCTCTGTGTGTGTGTGTTTATGTGTGTACATATGTAAAAGCACTCAGACTCGCCTCCGGTTCTGCATTATATTCCCATAGTGCTCATGCAGCATTAATGTATAACCAGACATTGTCCTGCTGTGGACACAGAGGCTCAGTTTATAAAAATCTCAAAAAGGAAAAATGAAGTGCTTGTCTTTAATTTATGCACTGACAACCGAAATACGGGAGCAGAATACCGAATAGCTATCACCTGCTACCCACCTTCAAATGGGTATTTTAAGTCAATGTACACCAGTAATTTTTAGGCCAGTGTTAGGGACATCTAACCTTTCCCCCCTGCTCCCATCAGAGGACAAATAAAAATATACGTTAGTATGATCACTTTTCCTATATCTTCGTCCCACTCCCCCTTCCCCCCCCCCCGCCTTCCAGTTATCCAGCAGATAATGTCTTTTAGGTCTCACTGTATGGGTTTCCTCAGAGCTGGGGAGTGAAACGCCACCCTAATTTGGGAGGGGAGGGCAGTTTGGGCTGTACTTAGAAGCCCCTTCGGGAGTTGCCTTGGGGTATCATCTGCCTGGGAGGTGGAACAGAGTGGGGATTACATGTTGATGGCATACAGAAAGAGAAGATTGGGGACTAAAAGAGAAATGGTAACAAAAATTAGGATTAAAGGAAACCCCGATCATTTTTTTCAGCAGTACTATTTGTATGAATTGTTGTTTGGGTGTAGTAGATCCTGTTATTACACAACCCAGCTGTGAGGAGTATCAGGGAGAAGAATCTGCCATTAGGCAGAAACATTGACAGAAGAGTTAGAAAAACTGTAGCAAGACTTGTCATTTGTTCTGCAATAATATTACAATGCATAGAAAAAGTAACAGTATATTACTGTGGACTCCAGGTGGTGCCATATCTAACATGTATGCTATGTTGATTGCACGTTTCAAGATGTTCCCAGAAGTTAAAGAAAAAGGAATGGCAGCTATTCCCAGACTGGTTGCCTTCACATCTGAACATGTATGTGCTTTTGGTTTTTATTATCTGTTACTTCTGCTTGTATGATTGTATGATGAAGAAAATAGATGGATGGGAATCTGTAGCCAACTCTCTGCATTGCTGTTATTCCTTCACTGGGAATAAAAAAAATGGGAAGGGGATGGCATTTTATAGATGCACGGATGAGCTGTGCTGGAAAACAGCCTTTTCTGTGGCTGCAACCCCGGGAGAGCAGTATCTAGAAACCACAGCCATACTGTTTTTGCTCTCACTTGTGCCTGTGTCAATGTTGGTGTGAATGGTAAAGACCGTGTCGAACAGTGGGGACTAAACATCGGGCTTCTGCATGGCCTGCCAGGAGTGCCTTTTGTTTGGGTCACTCTGGGGGTACAGAAAGTCACTGTCAATCAAAATGCTTCCAGCTGAAACCACTCCTGCTGTTATTTAATGAGGGGGTGGTAACGTAAGTGAAGAGAGAGGTATGGAAATGCTGTGTGTTGCAGCAGAGCAGCTGCAGGGTGGGGATCCAGGCCTTACATTTCTGTCTGTGAGCAAAGGCTTCAGCACTGGCAATGATGGGATCTGGTAGTGCAAGAGGTGAGGGGAGGTGGGTACAGGAGAAATCAGAGTGGTCCTCATGGGAGAAAAGTTTTGCTCTTTTAAAAACCATAGGGAAGTGACCTTTCTGTCTGTATTGTGAGCATTGGTTTGGGTTTATGGGCATTTCCACCTCCTTGCAGCTTACAGTGAGACTGTGTGTGCAGGAGGAAGGGGAAAAGGCAGGATTATACACAGGAGGGGCTGTGACTTCTCTTAGAGCTTCATGGTCCCTTTCTGATTTTCCGTCCATCTGTGTGGGCTTGGCCAGAAAGGACTCCTTCATGGCTGGAGCTCAGCAAGATGCCACCCATGTTAGGGGCAGCATCCTCCGGGCAGCCTTTTTGACTTAGCAGTTTCCATTCTGTGCAAGAGTGAAAAGCAAAGTGTCTTACAAACTGAACAGAAATGCCTGGCAGGAAATCCCCCTGAGGATGCCTTTCACGGCAAGAGGATGAGACGCGATACACAGCTGCAGGCACCACGCTGCAAAATAATTGTCCTTAAAGCAGTCAGAGAGGAGGATGTGCTACAAATGAGTAACAACTCCCTGAAGTTGGCTGTACAGCTAGAAAAGTGTTACTCATGTGGAATACACAGACCTAATAAGTCTTGCAAATAAGGTTCAGCATGATTATTTAAAAGAAAAATCCTATTAATCATTAGAGGATTTCATTGTATTCATAGTGAAGGAATGTTAAACAATGAACCAAATTGTGCTATCAGTCTCAAAATAATGAAATGAGCTTTAATAATTGTGTTTTCATGCCATGGAAGAAGCAGTTCCCTTAGCAAATTAAATATTGCAAAGTCAAATACAATACCAAATCCACGGAACAGCATCTGAGATTCCTCATGTTTTGAAAGTATCTAGAACTGCAGTTTTGTCCCTTCCTCTATCAAATTTTTTTTATAAAGTATGCAATGATGCACCTTCTAGGGGAGTTATGAAACCACTCTACATGAAGAAAGGGCCCTTTAACCCTTAATTGCCCAGAGGATACAGGATCAGAGTTTAACCTTCAAAATAGCAGAGGCTGTTACTGGCATTGCAGCAGCCTGGAAATACGGTCCCTTTTTAGATAGGAAATGTCATGCAGAACCTGAGTAACCAGTAAGATACTAGAATGTCATTTGTCTCATTTAGTCTGTCATGCTGATCTTGTACTTACTTTTAGACTCCCCAGTCTGATTCTAGTTTCTCTCTGCCACGATTGGATAATGGCCATGGAACAAACGGTCTGTTAACAAGATACTATCATTCCCCCATACTCTGCATGTGTGGCATGATAATAAACAAAGCTTTAAGTTATTGTGTATGTTTAGAAACTTGGAGATTTTTGTTTCAAAATTTGCAGTCCAAAGCAAAGATTCCAATATTAGCAATTCTCAGTCAATAATTTCAGTGTAACAGGCCAGATTCCACCAATCTAGAGCTTCCATTATTAGAAATGTATGAAGCTACTCCACAGCTGCCACCGGTATTAGTGCAACCAGAATCTGGACACAGTCTGATGCCATGATAGGTTCAGCTGCCAGTGGCGGAGGGGGAGGAGGGAAAGGGAAGAGAGGAGTAATTCACAGCTCCTAAGTAATTCCCTTCCTAATTTAGGAGTGCATCATGTTCCTAAATTAGGAGCCTCACTGTCTGCACAGTCAGTGAAGAGAGACACCTCTGGAGGGAAACTTGGAGCATCCAAATTAGGAACCTAAACATTCCTTAATTTAGATGTTCTAAATCACCTTTGGGAAGGATTCACCTACTGTGCATTGACCATACATAGAGATCAGCCTCCTGACATACGCACCCTACACTAGGTGCCTAAAGTAGTCTATGTGACTGCTCCAAACATGCATGTTCCCATTAAGCAGATCTTCCCCGAGCTGTTCTGTAGGACTGTGACTTATCTCTGCTTCTGTTTATTTCTGTTTCACCAGTGATGGTGAAGTACACTGTATCTGCTTAGGTCAGTCTCCAGTTACAATTTCACTGAGATGCACTTGTATGGGACTTAATTCAACCCACCGTATTCACCACTGCATCATCAGTGGTTCATTCATCTGCACTGGTGCAGGAGCAGAGTGATGTCCTTCAGGGCAGCTGTTCTGGACTCCACGTGATGCAAGAGACCTTGACTCAGAGGGGTAAAAGTGATGGATGCCAGTTGTAAAAACCTATTTTGGTCTATCCTTTCAAACACAATGAAAAATCTAAGATGAAGGCTTCCTCCTGTGTCCCAGTGCATCAGCTTTAGGCTGTTGTGAGTGTTCAGCTGAGCCACGTCCCTTTTTCAGTGTGGAGAAAACAGCTGAAAGGGGGACATGCCTTCTCAGAATATTTTCATTGATCCATTTGTCTATAAGACAAGTCCTGTTGAGGTTTAACCCGTTACCTGTGTGATTTTTGACCTGGCCAGATAGCACTCTCTTAGACAGCATCCCGCAGTAACTGGGAATAGCATGGAACAGGGATCACCCATAGCATGTGAAAAGGACAAGGTCAGTGAACTCTGAGAAGGAACAGGGTTCAGGAAGGAAATGTTTAGCTGTAAAAGTGGTGTTGTATTCCAGTTAAAATACAGTTCTTGGCCTTTTTATTTGGTAGTATAAAAATAGCTGAAGAGACTTGGATGTTTTACATGGACTCAGTGTTTAACTGGGGGCTATGCAGACTCTGTGCACAGTTCAGGGAATGAAAAAAGCTGAGCATAATTGAAAGGACATAGAGATTTCTTAATCTCTGCTATTCTCCAACCCAGCAAGACTGTGCTAATGTCATCCACATCAGCTTTCCTAATTTCCCATCCCCTCTAGCAGCCTCTAGAAGGAGGAATGCCTTGTCAGGTGCTCACTGGCAAAATAGCAATACAACTGCTGTCTTAGTTTTGGAAGAGGAACCACAGAGTAAGAGCTGGAAGTTCACCCAGTTAAGAGTGGAGGGAGCCCAGAGAGGGTGTCTCTGCCTCTGGCATTCCCCCCATCTGCACTGCTCTTGGGCTGAAGTGCCTCCTGCTCAAGGTTTCACTGGGGAGATGGCATCATCAGCCACTGACTCTGAAGGGAGGGCCTGCTGGCAGCTCAGGTATAAGGTGCTGGCATTGTAGATAGCCAGACATACACAGAGGGACTTTGTTCTCTGGGGTGCACTGGGGGCATCTGTGAGAGGTGGCTTTTCTGCGGTTGCAAGGGCAGCACCCTCACAGCCATAGCACACACAGCACCCACACATCAGTTAGATATGCAGTTTGTTTGCAATAAAACACTACTTCACTTTCTTGCATGTTGATTTCCCCTCATGGGCAGCCCCATTGCTGCCAAGATGTACAGCAGATTGCACCAATAGATGTGGGAGAAGAGTGGTTTGGGCAAAGTTTTTGTCTGAACAGTCTCTGAAACCTAAACCAGAGGTTCTTGACTCAGACAGAAGGAAATTAAAAAGTAACTTCTGTCTCAAAGCAGACAGCTCAACAGACCTCCGTTTCACACTGTCTCTGGAAGATTTTCAGTTGGTTTCTGTGCAGCATGTAAAGCTGATCTCTAGTCCCTCCACTTTGTGGCATGTAGTGTTGCCTTCTAGCCAGGTGACTCAGGAGGCAGTTTCCAGGAGTGGCACCTGCCAGAAGCAGTTCAAGGGGTGACCTGTGCAGTGGTGCTTCCAGGGAAAGATTTAAGGAGCCTGGAGATCATGTTTTCCATCTGGTGGCATAAATTATGAAGTCATAAATTATACTTGTAAGCATGCAGAGTAAGTAGAGAGTGTTTTCATTCAGCCTGTCCCAAAGGAGACATTCATAATTTGGGTCTAATCCTTCATCTGGTTGATATGTTGTGACTTTTACACTGCCACAGGATCCCCCTGAATTCAGTGCATTTCTTACCCACAGATAATGCTGTAAAAGTATCTACACTGGAAGAAAAGTTGTGAGTCTTGCTGGTTTAGAAAACCAGTATGAAGTTATGTATTTAAAAAATGCCAAAGATCAAAATATTAGTGTTTTGTGCCGAAATATGAATACATTAATCACCTGAAATTAACAAAAAACTTTAAAAATAGCGTAGCAGTAGCTAAAGGAACCAGTAGCAAACATATATATCATTACAGTGTATTTAAAAATGTGATGGGACACAGTATACTCTTTTTGTAGACAATTGAAGGAAAAGCTACAGCTTACAATGAGATGTTAAAGATAGGATTCATGTCACTTAACTTTAATCACCTAAAGTGTAAAATTTAATCTGAATTGGTCTATGCACTTTTTATAGCCAATAAAGAGAGAGTGAGATCTGCAGAAGACAACTCATCCTACTCTAAACTGGGTGCCAAAGCCTCGAGTTTGAGGTGGCTTCTGGAGGTACCTATTCTTCCCCACTGTTGAGAGAGCCCAGACAGCAAGTCTAGACCAGACACATATTTTTAGATGATTAAAAAGTAGAAGTAGTAGCCTGGCATACACATCCAGGGATTTCACATCCTTTAAAGTCCAGGGGAGATGGAGAGGAAAACATGCACACCTCCTTTGCTGGTGTGTGGCTGATGGGGTGAGGCTGGGGCGTCCAGTTCTGCAGAGCACCAGGTGCTAGCAACCAAACCTGCAGACCTCAGAGCAGGTCATTCGGCTTCTGGATGGCTTGGCTTGCTCAGCATTTGCAAGCTCATTCCTGATGACCTCTCTCCACAGAGCCTGTGCTGTTCTGGATTTATGTGAGCAGGGAGAAACTGCAATCTGAAAAACCAGCCATGGCCTCTGGGGCTAGCAGCATTCAGACCGTTCTTCCTGACAGCTTCAGCCATGCCAGATTAGGAGCAATTAATTTAGCAAGCTATAAAAATAGAAGCATTTTTATCTTCAAGCACTGTTCATTTAAGATAACAATGCCATACTTTCAGAATCCCAACATTTTAAATTATTCCAATTCTTCCTTTTTCCATTATAGCACCTGTAATAAATTTACAAAGTGTTTTTACTTTGCAAAGCTCACTATGAGAAAATGGCTACGAGGCACACAAACTCACTTCTAACAGTATTTGAAACTTTAGACAAAGGGAAGATTCCCCTGGTTCAAGATCACTCCCTCCCTCCCCCAAACTAATAATATGCTTTTGTCACTAAAAATGACTAATACTGTATGCCTCGTCCTTCACCACTGAATTTTGACCACATTTCTTTTCAGAAACAAATTGATGTTCTGTGCTATCAGGGATGTATTTGCAGTCTTCCATGCACCCTTTTGCAGTGCAGCATGGCATGAAGGGAGGGAGGGCAAAAGCTGCAGTGCCAGCCCACTCCCACCCACCTGTCCTCTTGTCTCTGTGTCCTGGTTTCAGCTGAGACAAAGTTAAGGAAGAAGCATGGAACAGTGATGAAACTCTGGTCCAGCCAGCTTCTCCTAGTCTGCTTTTTCCTTTGGGGCTGGCATCAAGCAGGCTGCCCTGTCCTCCCCTTTTGACCCTGGTTCTCCCACCATCAGACTTCAGATCTGTGTAACTCCTACATGGCTGTGTCATGAAAGATGGTGTTCAAGTTTGTTTCCTCTTGTGGTTGAACAGTCTCCAGCCACCTTAACCCCAAAGGGATCAAAATTAACATCCTTCTTCCCCATTAGCCCAGCCAAATCTGTCAGCAGTTCTGTCTAACTAGGCTTATTTCAGCACACCTTTCCTTCTCTTTGACTTTCACATTTTTCTGTGGTTACCTTCATTTTACACAGGCAACCAAATTTTCAGCACCATCCCAGGAATATGAAAACAAAGTTTAATATTCATCATAACTAGGAAAGTTTATTTTCTCTTACAAATATATTTTTTTCCACTTATACTTTCATTCTGGCTTTTCTGGAGCCTGGCAGACAGTTGGAGTAATTCCACTGATGTTATTACCCTGAGACACAAAAACATAACAGCAGTCCTAGATCTCTGGCTATATACACAGATTGAAACATTTCGTATTCAATGTTTGTTTAGAAATTGTAATTGCATTTGCCCTTCTGTGCACAGACTTCTGTATTTCTTCCCAATTTGTCCCTAAACCTGTTCTGGTTCCTGACCACTGAATTTCCTTCAGTCTGTAAAAAGCCTTCAGGCAACCGAGCTATCAGCACTACATTCATTTTTTCCCCAATGCCATGAGACTTCTCAATGAGCCAGCTGAGCTTGGCCATTTTCCAATGGATGCCTTTGAGCACATGAGCATAATTTTCTTCCTCATAGTAAACCATTCAGATCTGTATTCTCTTTTTTGAGGCATTTTGAACAGTTCTATTTTCTGTAGAAAAACAAATTAGAGTAGTAAATCTATTTTAACTAGTTTGGAATAAGGAGCAAAATTCATCAATGTAATACTGACTCAGAGGCCAGTGAAATACATCTGTGACTCTTCACTCCTACATCTCAACCTGTGTTTGTATTTTACGCTGCCCAGTACATGCACATCAGTTTGTGGTACACAAGTGAAAAACAGCATAATCTTTTTTAAGTATATAAGTTCAATTCTATGCACATATATCAACATATATCACTGAACTGTCATTGTGCTGGTAATACCCTAGTCACATTTCAATTTTTGCAAGGTTCAAAGATACCTTTCTAAATTTGGCAATTTTTGTAAGCCTCATGATGCCAGCAGGCTCCCTGTGCCTCCTTCCTGCACTGCTGCACCATGGGGCTCAGGGAGAACCCCAAGGCTGGGAAGAGACTTCAGTATCTTCCATGTACAGGGGTTTGTGGCTTGGTTGCTGTCCCGGCCTTAATCCGCAGCGCATTTGTACTTGGAAAGAGTCCACTGACGGTAGTGAAGCTGATGAAGATAGTGGAAATGTGTTCGTGCAAAAATTTGGTTTCATGAAGTAAAGAAGTGGCATGAAAAATACCAGTGTGGTGGCTGAGCAGGCCTGTGATGTTAGATGTATAAATACTTCATAGCACCTTTGATTCCAACTAAAAAACAGGCAAACTCCGTATCTAACCCAAGCGTACCACTAACCTGTGGCTTTAATAGTCTAGACAGTAACAGTGTGTTAAATCAAACACGTACCAGTTTCCAGTGTGCTGGTGCTGCAGGTGCAGTTCACTTCCCACTCCACATACAGAAAGTATCACAGGGCTTGGTCCATAGAGAAGGGGTGGAAATCTCCCCACCTGGTGCCGTTCAGCACCCACTCCAAACCAGTAACCCTTTTGCTGAATAGATCCTTCCCTAGAGGTGCATGTCACACATACACACACACACCCCCCGCCCCCTTCCCCCCACCCTGGACTGCATGGGGAGCCTGCTTGATGACTTAAGCCTGATTAGGCTAACTGCAATGACCCCAATCTAATTCAGCAAAACACAAGCACAGACACAAGTCCCTTGCTGCTCACCTAAGCACGTGGGTATGCATTTCATATCATAGTCACAGAATGGTTTGGGTTGGAAACGACCTCAAAGATCATCTAGTCCCATCCCACTGCTATGGGCAGGGACACCCTGCCCTAGCCCAGATTGCCCAAAGCCCCATCCAGCCTGGCCTTGAACACTGCCAGGGAGGGGGCAGCCACAGCTTCTCTGGGCAGCCTGTGCCAGGGCCTCACCACCCTCACAGGGAATATTATTTTCCTAATATCCAATTGAAATCTATCCTACTTCAGCTTAAACCCATTACCTCTTGGCCCTATCACTACTTGCATTTGTAAGCAGTCCCTCTCCAGCTTTCCTGTAGGACCCTTTAGGTACTGTCAGGCTGCAATAAGGTCTCTTTGGAGCCTTCTCTTCTCCAGGCTGAACAAGCCCAACTCTCTCAGCCTTTCTTCATAGGAGAGGTGCTCCATCATCTTTGTGCACCTCCTCTGGACTCTCTCCAACAGCTCTGTGTCTTTTTTGTTCTGAGGACTCCAGAGCTGGAAGCAGTACTCCAGATGACATCTCACAAGAACAAAGTAGAGGGGGAGAATTACTTCCCTTGACCTGCTGGTCATACTGTTCTGATGCAGCCCAGGATGTGGTTGGCTTTCTGGGCTGCAAACACACATTGCCAGCTCATACTTAGCTTTACATCAACCAACACCCCACATCCTTCTATTCTGGGCTGCTCTCAATCCATTCTCCACCCAGCCTGTAGTTGTGCTCAGGATTGCCCCAACACATGTGCAACATGTTCATCAGTGTGTGCAGAAGTCAGTGCAACACACATATACTTCCATGTCAGAATGTGCTTAGTTCAGGGGCTAGGATGGTTTGCTGTACTAGGGCCCTAAAAGCTGTTTTTATGTCTAGGCAGCGTGGTCAGTGGCTGCTCAAGATACACTGTTAGTACAATGCAGCCGTGCCCCATAGCAGAGAGCTGTACCAACCCACTGCATTAAACGAAAAAGTACCATGAAAAATGTCATTTGCTTGAAGAAGTACTTTCAAATTGTCCATGTATCATCAGTGAATCATGACTTAAGAATGCCACCTGAACTTCTTCAACATATCTGAACATCAAAAAACTCTGTGGGCATCATGAAAACTTGAGGCATTTCAGCCAAAATAATGCCATGAGACACATGAAAAAAGGAGTTTGGAGTGGCAACTCTTATGCAGCCTTAAGCACAGCAGTCAGGGCTGGTAGTGATAATTATTCCCCTAGTGATCTTTTTAAAATGTAGGAGTTTTTGCTTACTAAATAAAAGGTACATGTTGAAGTTCTACTCTTCTCCCTATCATGAAGTTGAGTTAGAACCGATCTTAATTTCTCCAAGTGTTCATTATGAAGGAAGCCTTTAAGCATGCAGTGAAATCCCACCAACTTCACATCCTTTCAATGAAGCAGACATATGTAACCATAGTGTCCATCTCTTCCCCATCAGCTCTCTGCTGCTAGCATTACAATACACCCTTGACAAAGCAACTGTGATTCCTTCTCTGCTTTGTGGTCTGCTCTGTGCCTCTGCAGTCTCTATATCTTCCTTTCTTCTTTAACATCTGAGGTGCCTGAAAAACCCTGTTAGATTTTTATCTTCTTGATCTTTCTTGTAGTGTTACATCCTGAAAAAACTACTGTAATATACACAAAGAATTTCCATTTTTTTAAGGCTTAATAATCTGTAGTTAAATTACTTTAGACAATATTGTTACAGCTGGGTTTGAGTTAATACAAAATCAGGTTCTTGTTGGTATAATTTGATATAAAATTACTGCATTATCATAATCACTAGGATTTAAATTAGAATTATAAGCCAGCAGTGGCTCAGGAGTTCAGTCCTATCAGCTATAAAGATTAGCCTGACTTCGATTCCAGTATATAACTTCCACATTATATTCTGTACATACAGATTAACTAATACCTTTATTAATAGCCCAGTTCTGAGTTTAAACTGCAGTAGCTCTATTTGTTAATGGGAGTTGTTACGAGTTTTCACTGGCATGAGATCACAATGAGGCTTTCTATCTTAACTTCTCTCAGTATATTATTTGGCCAGAAGTTACATAGCAGAAGCACATCATTCTGGATGCTACAAACTAAATGAATTCTCTAGGGGAAAGTTCTTTTGGTTCAGTAAATCAAGTTCATAGCTGAATCCATACAAGCAGGAGAAGCTGTAGGTATGCATCAGGGAGAGAATTTGGGCCCATCATCAGCCACAGTTGTGTATTTAATATTCCAAAAGTAAATCCAGATTAGTGTGCTTGCCGTTTCTCTAACTGACAGTAGTGACCTGATAGGAAGCTTCCAATTCCGGTGATCTGTTTCCAAGAAGTCTATGACTAGAATTACTGCTGGTGTGGGACTACTTGCTGAAGGGCTTGCAAGAGTGTAGTGGTTTATATTAGAATGGGTAAGAAATAATAAAAATATAATCTTTTTTTTTTTTTTCCAGAGTCACTTTTCTGTGAAGAAAGGAGCTGCAGCCTTGGGTATTGGTACAGATAGTGTGATTCTGATTAGATGTGATGAGAGGTAAGTAAAGATGCCAAATACAGCTCTTTTTATCAGTACACAGAAGAGGATCATCAAGGTACTCCGCTCAGAGAGAGCATATAGGAGACAGTCAACAGTTGGTATATAATTCATTGTAGTGCTGTTGGCTTCAGCAACCTTACACTGATTTATCCCACTTGAACTGGCTCTGTCAGTAGCTTCTTTACAAGTCAGCTTTTGGAGCTCATCAAAAATCTGAAAGTTCCCTTCCTCAAGGATTTCTGATAATTCCTTTTCTTTCATCCTGAAGTGAAACAAAGTATTGAACTAGCAATCATTCTTAACACATTCTGCTAAGAAGTGAGGGAGAAGCTTGTTTGGCATTTAGATACTTACATTTTGATCTATTAAAATGAGCTGGTGGACCATTTAAAGGAATAAAATACTGAGGCTCATTTTCCAATGAAATCCTATTACTTCATGGCCCCACCATGCTTCTCATCTGGACTACATTCCCACAGTGCCCTTGATGGGGACACCGTTACAATGGGATGTGCGGCACTGTATGCAGCATAGGCCAACAAAAGGAGGGTGGCACGTGGCAGGGAGGAGCACAGCAGGCACCTAACCCACAGGTCTCACAGGCACCACAGAACCAGTTTTGAGAAAACAAAGGTACATTATCAAAATCAACATGTTCTGACAAAGTTTCTCCATTTTAGGTGGGAAAAACCTTCTTTCGATGGGTCAAAAATTAATAAAAGAGTCCCTACTGATTCTACTGAGAATCTTTTCAATAGAAAATGCTCTTACTGTGAGTCCCAAATCAGGTTGTTACAAGGTATTGAATTATTTATGGCTCTAGCATAAATGGAAGGTTTTACTGCTATCAAAATACGCTGCTCCCACATTAAAAGAAGAGCACCAACTAAGCAATTTACAGTGCTAATCACAGCGCCTGCATATTGACTTATGGACTTATTATCTCTTTATTAACAAAAGAATGAGCACTCCTTAAAGAGGAATTAATGACAACATCAACATGAACCACACACATCAAAATAAACCTCCAATTGTTTCTATTCACTAAAGACAAACATGGATCAATGAAGTCATGTCTTCCTTTTCTTCCTGCACAAATTCAGCTTCATGATTTCCTGTGAAGATCACAATGCTTACCCTGTGCACCCTGAAGTAAAAAGCACAACTACTGCATGTCTCACTAAATCCCAGCGGAAGCCACCAGGACAAAGTGGGCTGTTTGCACAGGATGTGGGCTGGTGTGGTGGAGAGGACCCTCTGTGAAGATGTGGACCTATGAGAGGGCGAGGGAGCACCACAAGATCTTTTTAATGTTTCCAGGATGACCAAGCACACTTCTTGGTGGCTCCTCTCTTCCCCATCCTGACCCACACCTGCCAAGTTTACCTGGCTTTGCTGAGTCATAGGACTCTGTAAGTGTGTGGTAAATCTCAAGCCAGGAAAACATATAGAAAATCATGTTCCTGCTCATGCCCAAGAGTGGACGACCATACATTTCCCCTACCACACAGACTTATTGGTAACAATAGTGCATCAGCACCAGGTTTGGGGTCATATCAGTTCAGTCTGATGTGGCAGCAGTGAAGACTCCATGCAGACGTGGGTATTATGAGGAGACATTGGCACTAACACTCATTCTATTTTCAGTGTCCTTCTGCTGCTGAGTGTCTTCTGCCTCCCCCCATAGCCCTCCTGCCTCTGGAGCTGCCTGGCACATCTCATGTAACCCCCTGCCACATTATCCGTGTGATATTTGTCTAAGGACAAGGCTTTGCAATGCATTTTAAGTGTTGCAGGTCACATGAGATAGCACATGAAAACACTGTGCCAAGAAGCCAGCATGGGTAAGCTGAGTCAGCTCAGGCTGTTTCCCTCAACACATGACATCACACCCCCATAAAAGAGGCTTACCAGGGAGAGGAGATTCAGCAGCTCTGGGACAGCAACAGTCCTCTTTTCGGTGCCCAACTTAGGGCTCAAACTCACAACCCTAGCTTTAAGAGTTGCATGCTCTATCACTACCCCAGCCCTTACAGGCCCACGTTGGGCACCAAAAAGGACTGTGGTGGTTCAGCCCAAGCAGTGGCTGAGCACCACATGCCTCTTGCTCACTCCCAAAGAAGACACATACAAAGTCTCCACGGGCTGGGATAAGGACAGTTGACTGACAAAAATCACAGTGAAAGGGGAGCAATAACAGACCATGGCAAATTACACTCACACCCAGCAAGTACCTTACCAACCCACAGTACTGCACAACAGGAGGACTGACCAGACACCCTGGCCACACTTGGCTGCCCTGGAGGCACCCAGGAGGGCCCCTCCCCGCCCGGCCCCTTTTATGGGGGAGTGATGTCAGGTGGTGAGGAAGCAGCCCTGGCTAACTCAGCTCACCTGGGCTGCATGGGGGAGGTTAGCTCTGGCCAGGCCAGAACCAGGGCAGCACTGTACTCAAAGCCAACCTACTACTTGCTCCTTGGTAAAGCATGGCATTGCTTGGATGCTGCACTCTCCTGGCCATGAATTCCTGCACATACCCAGCATGACCAGGGGCTGGATAATTGCTTGTCTTGGTAAAAAAATGTTAGCAGTGACGGGTCTGCCCAGCTTTGTGTCTGCATTGCTGAACAAGCTCAGCAAATTAGAAACCATTAAAGACCAACATCTCAACTATGTTTGGAGGAAGAACTCATTGCCTTCCTTTGGCATGTTTTTTGGGGTTTTTTCCTTATTCCTCTAATGATCCCAGAAACAGTTTTTGAGGAGAACACAACTGCTGCTTTTCTCTAAGCATGTATATGTAACTGGGGGAACTCCTGATGAGTTGAATACTCTTTAGACCTTGAACTTCTACAAGAAAAATCAGGGGTAATTTTTAGGCTTGTAGGGCTTTTTATTTTCAGTTTCTCTTTTAGTTTTTTTTTTTAAATAACTAAAATGCAGGACACATTTTGCAAAAAATCCTCAGCAATAAAAACCCATTTCTACTGGAATAATTACTGGTTTACTGTGAGCTCTATAGGGATGAAAACTTACAAAATCCAGCAGTATTTTACAAGATTATTACAAGAAATTAGAATTATTTTTAAGATTTATTTACATCCATTCCAAAGTCATGAAAACACTTCAGGTTTTTTAATGCAAAATCAAAACTAAACCTTCTGGGTTTATTTTTTTCCTTGAAACTACTATTTTGAGCTTTAGTAAAGGTTGTTCTTTTTTCTATAGCAATGGGAAATCAGTGATTAGTGAACAAAAAAATGTGTTAGACTTTACTGAGAACTGAAAAAGTCTTTAAAAATAACATTAATCTAAATAGACAACATTCAAAGCCAGTGAAGAATGTTGGGAGCCGTCATGTTTTTATTGCTGTTGTGTGTGCTATCTCTTCTGATGGTCTTGCTTGTGGCTAAAGCAAAGGAAACCTTAACCTCAGTATTCAGTATCAGCACTGTTTTATCTGTACCTAATTAATTTACAGGCTTTCATAAATTAGCCTTCAAGACTGAGTCTGAGCCTGAATGTCAGGTAAATGGTTCATACTAAAGATGTTGCATAGACAGTATACAGTCAACACTAAGGGCCTGATAGTGCATTTAATGAGTCTGGACTGGTAGATTCTTCTCATACCATGCTTCAAGCAAACGTGAACCTGTAATGCACCAAAGCAGGGAACAGTTGCCCTGAAATGAGTTCATCCCTCGGATGGAAACACGGAGACAACTGCTTGCACCAGAGCTGAGTCGCACTGCTCAAGGCCATGCAGCTGAGGAGGCATTTTTAGTGCCTGCTGAACAGGGACTGTGGGGTTTGACACCCAGTGACCTTCTCGGGACCCTGGGCTGAGCCTCTCCCTGGGAGCCTGGAGCATATTTCCAGGGCTGTAAGGGCAAACAGGACCGGGAGGATCCATGGAGCAGCATCAGTCTTTAATGAGAGTGATCACAAGTGAAGTTCTCTTGGTTACCATCAACACATTGTTGCAAACTGGTTGACAAAATGATTAGGGTGAAAACTTAAACTAATGGTCAGAGTCTCTCTGTGCTGGGCAATGCTGTGTAAGCCTTGGACAAAAAAGTCACTTTGTTCCTTATTTGGGTTTTGTGTTAAGTGAAGAAGAAACAGCCAGAGCTGATTTCAAGTTCAGCTTTCTAATATAACTCTCTCTTACTCTAGAGGGAAAATGATCCCATCAGACCTTGAAAGAAGAATTCTTGAAGCCAAACAAAAAGTAAGTATACTAGCTGCTTTGCCTCCAAAAAAGGAAAGAAAAAAAAAGCTACAGCTGGGGTTCGAGGGGGTTTTGCTCTCCTTGGTTAAACAACGTAGGCTTGCCCATTAACCTTTGATTTATTTCTCAGAAACATAGCCTGGCAATTAGTGAGGCAAGACTTGCTGAGAAAATAGGTTTAGAGATACTTTATATTCTCCATGAGCTATTTGGCTTTTTTAATGTGTTCCTCTGCATAACATGCTCTTTTTTTTATATTATCAGCCTATGATGCAGTTCCTCAGCTGAGTATTGTAAAAGCAGAGTAATCATTTGGCTAATTTGTGTATATGTTAACATGTTGGAAGTATTCCTCATAGTCATTAAAACAATAGAAGATAAACTCAAATCTGCACATCTCTCAAAGTGCTCAGCTTTTATATGTGTTCATTAATAGAAGCTGGTATTTAAACAACAGATTTAAGTATGCAATGAACTTAGCCCTGTGCCTTCAACAACATTTATGTGAATAATCATTAGAAACACAGCATTCAAAGCTCTTTTATAACACAAGTCTTCAGTAAAACCTTACTTTGTCTAAGAAAAGCAATCCAGCAGATAAAAATGAAGGGCAGCATGGCAACAGAGCACCACCCAAACCTACTGACCCACTTTGCAGAGGGAAGATTAGACCCTTTTGATAATTTAAACCCCAGGTCTGAAAAAAAACAACTCTCCCTTTGTTGCTGTGAGTATTCCTTATGAAATCAACACAACTACAAATTAATTTAAAATGACACATTAGTATAAATTACAGCATGGGATGGGCAGTGAGTGCTCTGCTGTGAGGCACGGCATTTAACAGAGGGAATCCAAGAGACAAAACGTCTTTGGCCTCTTTGGAGATTGCTCTGGCCCTGCTCTGCACAAGGATGGGGTTGGAGGTGAGCACCTCCCCTGTGCATTTCCCCCAGGAGACACCCCTGGACAAGATGCTGCCACTGGTAGGACTGGGCCACCACACCTCCAGACAATGGGTTAATTACAGTGAAGACCAGGGCACAGTCCACATGAGATATTTTTTGCACAGTGGCTCCTGGGTGACGTTTGCTTTATACAACGTCACGCAGAGCAGAGGTTTTCATTTCAGGCAGGTGTCATGGAGCAGAGTTGTTCTTCAGAGCCCTTACCTATCTCAGCAGCCTAAGAAATGGAGGATGCTGGTTTGGAAGTTTGCTGCCACCTTAAGGTAGAAACGGTAATATCACCAGTGTCTGAGCTAGGAGGAGCCAGGGCGTGTAGCAGGTACGTGTCCTCTGGGAGACACTTGGGCTCACGGTGGAGGCAGCAGAAGAGGACTCGGGGCTGCTGCAGGCAGAGGAGGCCGCAGCACTGACCTTGCCCAATGCCTCTGTGCTTTCTTGCAGGGATTTGTTCCTTTTCTGGTGAGTGCCACAGCTGGGACCACAGTGTACGGGGCGTTTGATCCTCTCATAGCCATTGCAGATATCTGCAAGAAGTACAAAATCTGGATGCATGTGGATGTAAGGATTGGCTTGCGTGGGGGGCTGGATTGCAAGGTGTATCAGCATTAACTTACCGATTCTGGGCAGTGTCATCCTGTACAAAACCACCGTGTTTGGTTCCTGTAGTTAGGTCTAACATCCAAGAGCTGATTTCCTATTCCTCTGACAGGCTTGGGTCAGGGGAACATTTTGGGAGCTGTGACTGTGCAGTAGTTTTAGCAACTGGGACACTTCAGATGCCCTAGTTTGGGTGCTTTTGGCCTTCAGCTTTATCTCTAAATGCCAGTAGTGGAAGAAATCCATAAGAACCATGCTGAGCACTGGCTCATCTTCTGCAGCAGCTGCAAAATAAACACATAAAGAAAAAACTACATTTGTCTGGAGTAAAGTACCCCAAATTGCTGAACAGATTAATGCAAATGCTGAAGAAATTAATCAGATTGGCTACTTAACTTTGTCTGGGTTCTTGTCAATAAATCTTTCTGAAGTATCCTCTTTCAGCCCTAGAATGGCTTTTGTGTCATTTTTGCAAATCCTTTCTCCAGAAAGGCTTGGTAATTGAATTTCTGTAGGGCTGGGGTGACTTGCCTTTTGGATTACTGTGTCAGCAAAAATCAGTGCAATTCAAAGGAAGGACTTGTATTTGCTGTAAACTACTTCTCAGTCACATGAAATGCCTGCTTGTCCCAGATCTGCGGGAGCGAGAGCACACAAGCAGGGGGCAAGCTGCAGTGATATGAAACATGATGAAAGCTCAGCAGAGCAGCTGAGATCCCAGTGTGGTTTGTTATCATCACTTAGTTGCTAAAAGAGAAGAGGCAGCGTACCCAGGGGCAGCTCTGCAGGTCACTAATGACAGCATGGGGCAGCCCAGTGTGTCAGTGTTGGAGGAGGTGGCGAGGGAGGGGTTACCAGACAGTAAGGGTGGACACTGGGATTATGGGCTATAAATCGCTGCTTCCACACTACTGGAAGAAAATTGTTAGTACAGCTAATGCCTCAGGCCCCATCTGCCTGGTCATTTTGGAATGCGCCACATCAGCAAGAAGAAAGAAGGGGCCCCAGACTGGTGTGAACGCACAGATGTCATGGGGGAACGCAGAGTTCTCTTCTCATTAAGATAATGCCTCTTGCATTCTAGGGAGCATGGGGTGGCGGGCTCCTGATGTCAAGAAAACACAAATGGAAGTTAAATGGTGTTGAAAGGTATGATTTATTAATGTTAATTAAGCACATTGATGAAATGCATTTTAATACACTTGTGATTACCACAGCAATGTCTATAAATAAAAATAAAACCCAACATTATCTCCCAGGTACAGTATGAAGAAATCATGCAAGCTGTCCTTCCAGTTGAAATACCATTGCTAAGTGCCTTTGTTCAGTGCTAGAGTAGTCTGTAGTACAAACAGCAGGCATTTCTTGTTTGGATTGTCATTCCTTCCAGTATACATTTGCAGCTCCAATGCAGTTTATGCAACATCCTCTGATATAGTGTCCAACATGAATTAGCAATTGTGTTTCTATAAGAAATGAATCCTAGAATGGTTTGTGTTGGAAGGGACCTCAAAGATCATCTAGTCCCACCCCCTACCACAGGCAGGGACACGCTCGACTAGCCCAGGTTGCCCAGAGCCCCATCCAACCTGGTCTTTAACACTGCCAGGGAGGGGGCAGCCACAGCTTCTCTGGGCAGCCTGTGCCAGGGCATCACCACCCTCACAGGGAAGAATTTCTTCCTGATATCTAATTGAAATCTATCCTCCTTCACTTTAAATCCACTATTCCTGGTGTCCTGTCACTCCATGCCCTTGTAAACAGTCCCTTTAGGTACTGTCAAGCTGCAATAAGGTTCCCCCAGACCCTTCACTTCTCCAGGCTTGTTCAGCCTAACTCTCTCAGCCTGTCTTTCTAGGAGAGGTGTTCCAGCCCTCTGATCAGCTTCATGTCTCTCCTCTGGACTTGCTCCAACAGCTCCATGTCTGTCTTGTACTGGAGACCCCAGGGGTGGGTGCAGGATTCCAGGTGGAGGGGCAGAATGCCCTCCCTTGCCCTGCTGATCACACTGCTTTTAATGCAGCCCAGGGTGTGGTTGGCTTTCTGGGCTTCAGGCATGCATTCTCACCTCATGTTGAGCTTTTCATCAACTAATATCCCCAAGTCCTTCTCCTCAGGACTGCTCTCAGTCTTGGAGAAGTCTATGTATATAAGGTAGATGCACCTTCACTTTGGAGAGGTGCCCTGTCAGTCACTGACCACTGCTCTGTCACTTCTAGAAAGAATGCCATCCCCTTCCAGGCTGAGTTAATGACGTTTTTTCAGTAAGCCTGTGCCTGGATATACAAGGCTGTAGCCATGAGCACTCCACATACATACACACAGTGAACATAAGTGATGCCAGATCAGAGTCTGGAAAGACTGAGCTTAAACTTAGCTGTTTATTCAGAAACTTTTCATTTAGCTGTGGAACTCCCTCCACAGATTGTTAATATTTACCTGTGTTCAAAGGACAAACAAAAATAATTTGAAATGTCTTTGAGCCACAAATGACTGGGGGCTCAGAGAATATTTGGAGGAAGTTCATAGATGCTTGCCCTGTTTTGTATTTTTCCCAGACACCTGTTTACGCCACTTACTAGAGAGGGTGTACTGGGCTAGATGGAGTCACTCTCACATTTGTGCATTTTCTGAAGTCCATACTGTTAGAGAGTCAATTATTACTCCTTTATCTCCAAATCAAATTGCTGTTCCTTGCCAATTAAAATTACAAACAACTTCCTCATCCTACTCCTGAAGATTATGTTGATTCAGATACTTTCTCATACATCTTGCATGAAAAAGTTGGAGAGCAGCCAGTGGTTCTGAATTGGATAAAGTTTATAGTATAGTGCCTCCAGCACTTGGAACTTACATATTGTGCTTTAAAAGGATGTACACCTGAATACTCAGCATAAATTCTACCCAGTTGCCTGTGAGAACAGAGTATGGAAAAAAGAGTTTGCCTCCCAAATTGCTGTTCAAATTCTGCTGGAATGAGAAGTTCAGGTTGAATCTGTATTGGAGAATTTTCCAGATGATACATTTAGATCCAGAACTTCACTGGATTTTATCTAGTGTTTTGATAAGCACATCTCTGTATGTTTGGCAATAAATTAATTAAATTTGTCATTTCCAGTTCTATTCTGCTGCTTGATGGACACAGCAGCTCATTACAGTTTGTCCAGATCTCAAATCTGGGTACCTTTAGAGAAAACTTACTAGAGACAACTTGTATGGATATTCCTGTTCATTGGTAGATACTTGAGGAGAAGCTCATTACAGGTCTGGCTAGAGGAGAACTGGAACTGACACTTATGTTTTTATAGAGGAGAAAGGGACAAGGATGGAACATTAAATGGAGCACTCTGTGCTCTGAGTACTCCCATCCTTCTGGTAACATGTAGTGCTGCAAAAATACTCCTGTCAAAGGAGTTGCAGTACTGTGCCCTCCAGTTCCCACATGGCAGATTTCAAGTTGCTCCATGGCACCCTGAAGAAAACCTCTCCCCTGGTGTCCAGAGCAGATAGGTTTGGCCACCATCAGGAGTTTCAGTCTGGTGTGCCCCTACCAGAGACTCGGGGGTGGCAGCTACATGAGAAAACTATGTTTGCTGCTGAATGAGTGCTCCCATGCAGGGTCTGGGCATCCTTCCTGGGGCTGCGGCTGGTCAATTAACGTACCTCGGTCTGTTTTTAATGGGAGCTGAGGACCAAATTCTGTCAGTCTTGAACCTCTCCTGTCATCTATTTGAGATCTCTAAAGGAAGACCTTTTTTATTTTCCTGTCTGTGACCCACAGCCCCCAAAAAACACGTAAGTGCTTGGTGCCCTGTTACTTGGCTGAATGTGTGATGCTTTAAAAAAAATCTATGGATCTGTGTAGCTTTTTTGCTTCACTGTTTGTCTCAGTCAGCAGTTTCTTCAAGCATATACTGATGGCTGAAGCCCAGGAAAGCTGATAACAAATGAAAAATGGTGGATTTTTATTTTACATAATTAATTTTTTTCTATGTGCACTTGGAATGTAATTGGGGAAATAAATTACTTTAGAGTAAATTAAATGTTTTGGGCAGATAATGAACATCTGGTTGTTGTCAGTAAATAGTCCTTTTGCTTGAGAAAACCCATACCACTACTGTTACCTTGAAGTTTCTTACAGAATTTCTGCCTGATTCTGTATAGGCACAGATAAAAAATAAAACATATCATATCAAAGGAAATTCATAGACTTGAATGCATGTTCAGAGTCATTAGCTGTGGTGTTGTAATCAGATGACTGACTCTGAGCTGATAAAAAGCTGCCAAATACTTGAAAAGCCAAGCCAAGTGGCCAGATGTTGCCTGTGGAAGACTGTTCCCTATAGATTTTGCATCAGGCACTTGCACAGTCTCATTTAAACAGCAAAGAAGAAAGCACAGAGTGCTATCTGATGTCTATGTGAATTTTGGAGATGCTTGCTTTGAAGGAGTGGAAGCAATTTGGCAGGAAATGATAAGGACACACATAAACCTATAGCACTCTCTCCAAAGCCTACAAAGGAAAATACTGCCAAATTCCAACATGCTCACCTCTGTTCACATAAAGGTTACCTGCAAGTGTGTCCTGGGTCCTTCAAGTTTTTACATGCCCCGACTGACTGATTCATTCCATCAAAATTCACATCACTGCACTACATGGAATCCGGTGCGCGACGCATCCTTGACAGCCTGCCAAATAGGATGCAAATATATACACCTATCAGCTAATCATCATATCTAATGATAGTAATTAACAAATAGCCAGTCAAGCATAACACAAAATTAAAACAACAAACAACTGGACAATCTTCACTTGCCAGAGTCCGAAATGCCCTTACTCTAGGCTGTACTGCACCAGTGCCCTGTTTGTCCACAAGACCTGAGCTGACAGCTATTTTTACAATTAATGCATTCTAAAGGGAGGCAGGATCAGACAATTTTGTGGAGGAGTGGATCAGTTCTATGTTTCTTACAGTGGTGACTTTGGACCTAGTTAGTTGTGTGAATTATCGTTGTCAAGCTAAAATTAAAGGACCTGTGAACATTTATCACCAGGAGAGCGATGGTAAAAACTACTTTTGGCCATGGAAGTATCCAGAAGTATTTAAAGGAATTTTCAAACATGTGAGCTGCTTGCTAAAATCTTCCCTAAACTGGAGTTGATGGGAGGGAATATACTAGTTTGCCAGCTTCCTATCTGCAATTTTAATCCGTTGTGTGCCTTCAGAAAGTTCATCAGTCAGGCGGGTGCTTTTAGGAAGTTTGTACTATGTTTGTGAAATACAGATGACTCCCCAGAAAGTTTAATACTGATTACATTTAGTGGATAGTACAATTATCCTGTGGTAAGTTGCCAAAATTGTCATCCAATGGATTAGGTCCCTAATGAAGGCATTGCTTTGCTAATATCAGCCATGATTATTTTCAGCTTCGCCTGCTCAGAAAAAAGGAAAAGGTGTGTATTACTACATAGTTGTTATTATCATTAGTAGTATTATTACTATTATTACTACTACTGCTGCTACTACTACTACTACTAAACGTCTCCATGGTTTCATGACCATAGTGCTATGTCTGAGTTTCATATGCTTTTCTGTCTCAGAGCCAATTCGGTGACCTGGAACCCTCACAAGATGATGGGCGTCCCGCTGCAGTGTTCAGCCCTGCTAGTAAGAGAAGAGGTATGTCCCAATGTACTTGCTTCTCTGATCATTTCTGACATTTTGCTTACTGAAGCCTCTGGATGTTTCCTTCATAAAAGTGTCATAGCTAACATTTGTTAATGCACTGAGGATTATAAAAGAAATTGAAAAGTAGACCTCTAGTTATCAATTAATAAATTAATGTCAGTGTTTATGGTTTTCCATTCAAAATGTCCATAGCTAATTTGTGGGTGCATAGCTGTGTAACCCCACTCATTTCTGTGTAGCACAAAATGTCTACTCCTAAACCAGACAAACTCTAGTCCTCTTAGGATAAATAGTATGGTATAAATACAGCATGACATTTGGTCCAGCATTGAGACATCATTACACTTTCTGGACTTTTATGATAGTTATTTCAGCCCGGATCTGATCCATATATTCACTTTGGGGCACAGGGAAATAAAAAGAGAAGTCTAAGTTCACTTGGAATAAAAAGTAGACATTTCATTTAGTACTAGAATTTGAATTACCGTTCAAGCCTGTAATGTTCATATAGCCATCAGTTACTGGGACAGCTGCTATACAGCCACCACTTACTAGAGAAGCTATCAAAAAGCTGGTTGCTGTTTTACTAACAGCTGTACAACAGATTGTATACAAAGTGATTGTGCTTAGGAAGAGAGTAGCTGGCTTTTATTTGCACTATGGGTCAGTTCCCCAAGACAAATTCTGTCTGGCCAAACTTGGTATCATCCTTAACCTCTAGTAAGAACAGATGGCTCAGATTAGGAGGAAGCCAATTTTTCCCCCCTCATCTCATTTTACTATCTCAGTCTTGAGTTGCACATAAAGATTAGACTTGATGATAAACAGCCAAGTTTTGATTCTTCTTGGACTGGAAATTTCAGTTTTAGGCAAGAGCCGTGAGGTATACCTTAAACTTGGTTGAGGATGTAACTACAGCCAGAACATAACTCCCTGCATTTCACTTTAAAAAGCTAAAAAGGAAACCTCATGCTTTCATGACCCAGGTTTCTTCACCTTGTTGGTTTCTGACCCTCCCACAAAGCTGCCTTACAATGGTATCCTGCAACCCAGGAGTAGCTCTAGCTAGATGTCTAAAGGCGATATGCTCTTCTGCCCAAAGCTTTCTATACCACTTAAACATCCAATCTGCAGCTGAGGGCTTTGCAGAGAAGAGCTGTGCACAGAGAAAGAAAACAATGTAAATCAGAATTTCAGAGACCAAAGCAATTAGAAAAGCAGCATGGTGATATTTAGATTAGTCACCAAATTGGCTTGGTCTGACTCAACCAGAAAAGATGCCTTCCAAAGAAAGGAGGAAAAGGAACCAGAAAGATCCAAAAGTGAACTTATGCAGAATGATGCTAAAGCAGCACAATGTCCAGCTTTTTTTTTGCTTTTTTTTTTAAATGCCTTGTCCTGGGAGTAGATTACACATCACTGGCTCAGGCAGCAAGGTGTCCTGGGCACTGAATGTGATATGAAAAACTGAGATACTAAGTCTGGTTTTGTCCTTTTTTTTCTTTTGATCCTGTTTTTGCACTTGGACATGTATTCCACTAAATGTAGATGTTTGTAATGTCTTGCCCAAAGCAACCTTCAAAACAGCAGTCACATCTATACTAACATCACTTTTTTGTGTCTTTGTTTCTGTAAGGGATTGATGCAGAGTTGCAATCAAATGCATGCTTCCTACCTCTTTCAACAAGACAAGCACTACGACCTGTCATATGACACAGGAGACAAGGCTTTGCAATGTGGCCGGCATGTTGATGTCTTCAAGCTATGGCTGATGTGGAGGGCAAAGGTAGGGCTGCCTACAGTGTATTTGTTTGCATTAAAATAATGCACACCAGATACAGGCTTTTTTTCTGTAATCATCATTTTAGAAAATATCTGCCCTGAATTTCCCATATATAAGATGAAAGAAAGAACATTATTGTTTTCTGGTTTTTTATACTTCTAACAATTTAGCTTCAAAGCAGCACACATGACTTCGAAAGTTGAACTCCATGGCTTTGCATAGCATTTGCTTTGTGTAACTGTAGGAGTCTAACAGCATAAATCATATACCTAGGAATGTTGTTACAAAGATTTCTGGAAATAAAAAAGATGTTTTAATGACATTCAGAAATTAAACATGGCAAATCAAGACTGGAATACCTAGTTTCATTGCGTGCAGTAGATACAAAGTGATCTTTTGAAAGAGAAGAGGAAAACTCATCAAAATCTATTGTCTGGGAAATGTGAAAGCACCAGCTCTAATGATTAATTCATCTGTATTTGTAGAATGTTGCTAAATAAGTTCTTCCATATATTTATCCAATCTATCATGTCAAGTAGTCTCAGGTTTGTTCAGAGGAGATGACATCACTGTTTTCATTTCCAGAAAGCCTTAAAGATCCTCATGTGCTTCATTAAAACTCTGAAAACAATTCCAAGGCAGACATCAAATGTAGCTGGAGCTGTGGGAGTCTGTAAAAGAGGGTGCAAGTCTCCGTGGTTGCAATAGCTGTTGTGCTAGCTGGGGTCTCCAGAGTGACAGGCAATTTTAGCCACATGTCTCTCTTACTCCAAGCCTTTCTCCTGAGGCCGTGCTAGCTCTACTCTGTTTTGAAATCTCTGTGCACAGAGGGATAATGACATGGGCTTTTAAGTCAGTCCTGCACTGCCAGAACAGATTTAGCAGGGACATGCATCCATTACTAAGAGACATTTCTTCTTCTAAACCCCAATTTTTCACTATGCCTTGTACTGCTTTTTCTCTTCTCACACCCTGCTTGTAATACTAACAAAATAGGATGTGTGTTTCTTAAACAGTTTATCTATTCCAGCTGCTTATTCCCCTTCCTCCCTCATAAAGCTGGATCCTTTGTGGCATCACAGCTGGTGATTGCAGGAACAATTATGATGTCACAGAGAGAGGATTATGACTTCTGCCAGAGAAGAAAAAGCAGGATTTTCTGCAGCTCTCAAAAACACAGCTTCTGAGTTTATATGGTGCCTAGTAGAAAAGAAGAGAAAAAAACCACTCTGGTGGCTGCACAGTATCTAAACAAAATGTACCACTTCATGGGCATTAGGCCAGGCTCTAAAAGCATATTTGCCCACTTGGTGTTTAACTGAAAAAAGAAAAATTATTATTAGGAAAGCCCCTACTACATCACCTCTGGAAGATTAAAATGCCCTGTTCTGAAAATAGCAGGAGACGTCCCATGTCTGGAACTCAACACCTCCTAGAGACTCTTGTCTGTGTCAGTCCAGGCTGTCTGAAACCATGCTTTGCCTCTCTGCAAAATCTACTGAGGACACTCCTCACCAGAGGTGTTAGCAGTGTGCTGCTGAGAACCAAGCTAGTGCCTAGTGCTTATTTTGCAGAGGTGGCTACAGGGGAGTCAGTGGCAAGAGCTACAGACAAATGAGCTCTGTGTCCTTGATCTCATAGCATCTGCCCCACAGGCAATTCTGAGAGAACTTTTGCTGGTGCTTCAGCAAATGCTGTGTGGTCTTTTCGCCATTTTGGTTCACAGTACAGATAGTCACATACCTTTTTTCCTCCCTCTGTCTCTAAAGGGAACCACAGGATTTGAAGCACAAATTGATAAGTGCTTGGAACTTGCAGAATACCTTTACAATAAAATAAAGAACAGAGAAGGGTATGAAATGGTGTTTGATGGAAAGGTACGTATTGCAACTTCTTTCTCCTAGTTGGTCAACAGCACTTGCCTTAGTCGCCTCTTGCAGTGCTACCAACAGGTCAAACCAAACAGCACGTGGCAGGAAGCAGTGTCCCTTCTAAAAATCCCCTAATGTTGTGCCAATACCCCTCTTCCTTATGGAATCCAGTGACAAGGGAGATGAGGCTGCTGTGCGTAAGATTTCAGTTTGTAGTTTCACCCCACTGAAACTGAACACTGGCATCTCAGGCTAGCACAGCACACACATCTCTGCAGGCAGGTTGTGATGGCTGGGGACAGGCCTGGTGGAGAACTGTCACAAAGTTAACTGGTGTTTTGCCTGAGAGAAAAAAAAATAAGTATCTGATTTTAGCTTTTTTACCTCCTACTTGTGGTGGCTTTTGCTTTTTGTACTTGACCTGGAAAGTTTTGTCTTTCAGAACATTGCTCCCTGGTAGTGATCACTTAGCACATGCCTAAGTGTTCTGGAGCATTAGGGTAAACACCACTGTGTCTCTTCAGACAGAGATTGCTATGTGATTTATCTCCCCTGCCTCACACAACATCACTGAATTTGGCCGACTGGGTGTGATGATGAGAAAAGGAACTGACAGCAGTGGGAGCTGCTGTAACTCACACATTCAGTGTCCAGCAAAGAGGAACATAGCAAGGCAGGCAACTGTTGGGAGATTGCAAAAATGTACAAAATGCCAACTAGTTCTTATTCTATGCCTTTCTACTTGTTGCTCCTATGTAAGTTAAACTAGCTGAGATGCTATGGTGCATGCATATTAAGACAGCAGTTAGCTGAATCAAACGGAGAAGTAATTAGTTTAATTAAATGCAAGGAAATCTTAGACTGTCTCGTGCACCACCTGCAACTCCCATTTACAGAACCAGATTCTATATTATTCTGTCTTACAATAAAAGTAAATGACAGCATCCTCACCTCTAAATTATCTGTAGTAAACTCTTGCCTTAAGTCACATGATCCCTTCAGCCTCTGGAGGGGACAGCACCTATAAAATCTAGATGCCTCTCAGTAGGGAGTAAAATATATTTGCACAGCTGGACGATGTTTCTGCATCTGACACCCTGGGAATAAATTGCCTAAAATGATCTTTTCTGCATTAATAATGATGATGACTCCCAGTGGACCACAATAATGAAAACCATTGACTGCTGTCACAATATGATGTATGAGGGGGAGGGAAGGCATGAACTTAATTGCAATTGAGATAGTACGAGCATTTCTTACAGTGCAAACCATTGCTATTCCATTTTAGCCTCAGCACACAAATGTCTGCTTCTGGTATATACCTCCCAGCTTGCGCAGTATGGAAGACAATGAAGAAAGAATGAGCCGCCTTACGAAGGTAAGCAGTGTCCTCCAGGACATGATGCAGTGAGCACTGAAACCCTTGCAGGTAGGCAATCCCCAAAATGATCCCCCAGGGCACAGGGCAAGCCATTGCCTTAATATTCTGGCATATTACACCTCTGTCGTCATTGTACTACAGGTTAGTCTGACACCACCTTACTCCAGTCTCCAAGTTTGGTCCCTCATCTCTAGACCACTTGCTTGCCATATATTCACTGAAGTTACAGTGAACTGCAGTCACTAAGCACAGCAGTGCAACAAAAGTTCAACAACACCACAGCACTCTAGTATACTGCAAGAAGGTGGAAAACAATTATAACTGTGTTTTGAGTACTACAAAAAACAGCTACTATGTCCCTGTCAGCAATAATGAGAAAGTAGAGGGGAAAATTCCCCAGTGATTTTAAGAGCAGGACAAAGAAACAGGATAAGACCAGTGTCTTTTCAATGAGACATTTATTCCAATATTTTTATCAAGATTGGATGCAATTTCATTGTAACTGGTTCTTGTAGCTTCTTCATCTTTTTTTTTTAAAAAGGAAAACATACTCTGTTATAAAAATAATAATAATAAGGATGATGGTAATAATGAAAATAATGGTGATGATTATAATCATCATCATCATCCCCTGCTTTCTGTTACGCTGCAGGTGGCACCAGTGATAAAAGCCAGGATGATGGAGTATGGCACGACCATGGTGAGCTATCAGCCCCTGGGAGACAAAGTGAACTTCTTCCGGATGGTCATCTCAAACCCCGCAGCAACTCACCAAGACATTGATTTCCTGATTGATGAAATAGAACGCCTGGGACAAGATTTATAATAATTGGGTGTGAAAGTCTGTTCCTGGACCTCTAAGTAGACAATTAAGTTGTCACAAACTGTGCGAATGTATTTGTAGTTTGTTCCAAAGTAAATCTATTTCTATATTGTGGCGTTGGAGTAGAGTACAGTTTAAAATCAAGAAACATGGCTCCTTTAAAGTCCTTTCCTGAGTTTTAGAATACCTCCTTAATAATTAGCTGCAAAAAAAGCTGCATTGAAACAAGTAAGAAAGAACAAGAGATACTTAAAATTTTATCCCCAATATTAACACAGCGACTATTTTAAATCGAAAGCAATCAGACCAAATGATGTCAAATTTGCCCCAAATGATGACAAAATCAAATAGGGGGAAGTGGGAGGGGGCGGTGAGAAGCAGGGTATACAAGCTGTATGTTTAAAAGTGAAAGTATTTTGCCTTTTTCGTAGTATTAGAACAGAATTTCTAATTTACCTATAGCAACATTTCAAATGTATTTAAATAGGTATAGTTTTACAAAAGGAAATATATATATATAAAAAAATCCTATTTTGTAAACTATATATTTTTATTTTGTATGGGTTATAAAACTGCAAGGACAGAAGCTGAAAATTAACTGGGATTCTTTTTCTTTTGATGGAGGTGCCTCACATATTTGTTACTGTTTATTTTAAAATACAAGCCCGCATTACTGCATTCTTAAGGGGTACCTATACCTCATTTCTCCACGTCATATGGATTGTACATCTCCAGGGTTGATTACTGAAAAACCTCAAGAGTACTGCAGCTCTTAAAACCACTTAATAAGATCAATTACAGTACAACAATAGGATGCTATTATTCCTAATTATGATTCCCACTTGGCCTAACTAAGCAGACGCACAATCAATATACAGTGCTAACCAAGACTGAAATAAGGTTGTATTTGGATGGTTTCTGTGTTCTGTGGTAAAAAAGCCTATCAAAAAAAAAAGTCACGTATCTAAATAAATGCTGGTCTCATAACCATTTCTGCTGTGAGCAGTCCACAACTACACTGAAAACTAAAATTGACTGAAATTCTTACTAAAAAAAAAAAGTATGAAACCTCACAGCTACATTAAGAGGGTAAAGACTTCCTACAGATGTACAGGTCTGCAATACAAGGCCTAAATTAAATGTGTCAAGGATGGGATGTAAGTCACAAGCTACTGTGTCAAAGGTTTCTCCCAGTGCTGGACTCCATCCTTGTCTGCAACGGGCTTTGAAATTGCAGAAAATAACTGAGATAAGGCTACATCGGCCTAGAACAGCCCACACAGAGCCTCACGGCCTTCGTAGAAACCATGGGCACAGCTCTTGCAGAATTCATGTGCTGTATCATTCCTTAACATTAGAGGTGACTCTAGCATGGAAACTGAAATTTATCCTGTTTCCCCACAACATCTGGAAGTGCTGAAGAGTTCTGTGGCTCAGGCCTGTCTACTTATAACCCTACTAAAGTTTTGGTTTTAACTTTGCCTGAACGGCCAACTTTTGTTTGTAAAGCAATATTGTTTTGCTGCCTCTAAAATACTTGAAGAATAAAAAAAAGAAGTGCAATGTGGTTTTAATTTCATCTAAAATAGATAAATGGAGTATTGATTCAATGTAATATCATGAGGACATGAAGTAAGAGGAAATAAATTGTGTCTGTAATTGTGTTGCCTTTATTATATTGATAGTACTGTTTTGTCACCTCAGATTGAGGCTGTGCACTTTAGATTTAAACTGTACAATGTTGCAAATCAACATGTGTTGCTGTATAAGCTTGTACAATATATTATTGATATGTTCATTATTTGTGTGGTAGTAGTATTGACTCTTGATATTGTAAGAACTGCATTCACACCAGTCCCTCTACTATATCTTTGCTTGGTATTAGCCTCTCCTTGTCAGCTTTTGGGCAGACCCCTCACTTCGCTTCAGTGGACTTCCATTGCTACCCGCCATACGTAGTGTTGCAAGTCAAGCTATAGAGAAGATGCCAACTCTGTCAGAAAGGACTTCAATGTGACCTTTGCTAAACGTGTCAAAGCCAGCAGACTAACCACTGAAATACTGAGTAGAGCAGCAAATTATATTATTTTTTTCTCGCTGGGAAAAAGGCAAGCAAAGAGCTTAAAAATTAAAAATAGTACAGGGACAATGATGAAGGCAATCAGTAGCCTGGTTACATCTTGCATGTGCAATTCCGTTTTAAAGTGCTAAGTGCAAACAACATATTTATTAGCTGTATGTGCCAATCTGAGATTTACATTCGGTGTTCCAGGAGAACCAGCATTTTTTTCCCCACTTATTGTACTTATTGCAGCCAGGAAAGAGCGGCATAGCAATCTGTTCTTGTGTTTGACCAAAGTATCTTATCTGTGGTGTTGATCTAAATCCAAATAAAAGTGTAAAACGTGACTCTGGGTCTTTTCATTAGCAGCACTGATGGGCACTCTGAGCGTTTATCACTCGTGCTGTTCTGGAGCAAGGCCCCAATAAAGGGAATGTTTAATTGTAACTTTCTGTGTCTCCTGCTGAATTTTTTTCATTACGAGATGCATTCTGTTAATTATTATAACATTTAAAAAAACCCCATTTTTGTCACCATACCTCTTTTGAGGCAATACTCAGCATCAGCATACAAGTGTAAATCTGCCATCTGGTATTCTTTTACCTTATTTTTACAAGATAGATTTGATTGCTTCAGTCTCAGACAGGCTCAACAATTTTTAATGTTTTGTTTTGTCTTTTTATTCTGCTAGCACTTATCCCCAAATTATCCATAGACGCTAATCAGTCTCCCACACAGCAGTGAAAGCCGTCGGGCTTCCCAGGATGACACAATGGCAACCATTTGAAAGGGCCATGAAATAAAAAAGACAAAGCAACTGATAGAATAATTAAGATTTTAATCCTTATGTCTCCCCTGGCCCAGGGCCCCATTCCTCCCAAATCTGCCACCTGTCTGCTCTATTTTCCTTCCACCTTCTGAAGCAGTGCTCAGAGTGATGCCAGCAGCAGAGACGGAAAACAAAATGATGCCATGAAAGCAGCAGTGGTCAGAAAGCTTATGCCTGAATTGAATTTTTTTTGGTATTGTTTCTTTAAGTTTGCAGCAGAATTTGGGATTAATACCTATGTGTTGTGGTTTTATGTGGCAAGGTTGTGGTGGAGGAGGGGGGGCTGTAGGCGTGGCTTTTGCAAGAAGCTTCCCTGGGCCCAAGAGAGTGAACTCCAGCCTGCTCAAGGCTGGACCCACCACTGATCAAGTCCAAGCCCATCAGCGACAATCACAGCGCCTCTGTGAATCCCATTTAAGAGAAAAAAATCCTGCAAGCAGCCACCTTTTGCCACCAGATAAGGGAATGAGGAGATGTAAGAAACTGTGCAGGCACCAAGGTCAGTGAAGAAGTGGGGGGAGGAAGTGCTGCAGGCACTGGAAAGAGATTCCCCTGCAGCCTGTGGAGAAGACCATGGTGGAGCAGGTGTACCCCCACAGCCATGGAAGAGGATAGGGAGCAGAAACCCCACCTGCAGCCCATGGAGAGACCCCACGCTGGAGCAGGTGGAGACATATGGAAGACGCTGTGGTCTGCATTGGAGGAAGCTCCTGGCAGGGGCTGCAGCCCATGGAGAGACAGGCCATGCCAGAACAGGTTTGCTGGTGGCACTTGTGACTCCGTGGGGGACCAAGTTGGAGCAGCCTGGACCTGAGAGACTGCAGCCCACAGAAGTGACTGACGCTGAGGCAGCTGGTGAAGAGATGAAGCCCCATGGGAAAGGACTCACCTTGGAGAAGTTTGTAGGAGGACTGTCTCCTGTGGGTGGGACCACACACTGGAGCAGGGGAAGAGTGTGAGGAATGCAACCTCCCTAGACAAACAACTCATGTAAAACTGACCAAAACCCCCATTCCAGGTTTCCCCTCCCCACCCCCCTCACCTCCCTGGTGCCACCCTGGAGGGGAGAGAAGGGAGGGAAATCGTGAATAAAGCCTGTGAAGAGGGGAGGTGTGGGAGGAGGTGTTTTAAGATCTGGTTTTACTTCTCATTATCCGACTCAGGTTTCACTCTGGGTGTGTGTGTAGTGTAATAAATTACATGCTTTTCTTTTTTTTCTTTTTAGTCCATATTGAGTCTCTTTTGCCCATGACACTAACTGCAGAATGATCTCTCCCTGTCCTTATCTCGACTCCTAAGCCTCTCAATATATATTTTCTCCCCTGTTCAGAGAAACAGAGTGATAGAGTGACTTGGGGAAGCATCCAGCCTCCAGCCAGTGTCAAGCCACCACACAATGCCAAGTACCTGCACAGAGCCCAGATAGGAGTTCTCTAAGCAAATAGAGACAGGCAGAAGATGTAGGCATAAGGTATCATCCTTACCCCAGTGAAGCTATTCTTTTGGCATTGTGTAAGGCAGAACTGGTTCAGTATTTTTGAGTATTGGAGCCATGGGAATGCATCAACCTTGGTTTTGTATCTCTTGTGCCTGGAGCAGCATGGAGTGTCCCCGAGAGATGGAGGGCTGGAATGGATTTGACCAACTGAGTGGAGCAGAGAGTCCTGGCTGTGCTCAAGGAAAGCAGAGTAGAATTGCCAAACAAGAGGAATTCACATGTCAGTCTGAGAACCTGCTATTTACAGAGCCTGGTTCTTCCGGCATTCTCCTAGGAGAAGAGAAGCTCTGGTTTGCTACTTCGCTGCTCCTCTACCACAAAACCTGCAAAACAGCACCCTGCACAGGGAGAACCATGGATCTAGAAGAGGAGATGAGCTAGTTTGTTGCAGCAGCATAGTGGCAGGGCAATCTCCCTCTGTGGCTGGCAGGTCCCCATGCTGCTGTACAGTCCCAAGAGCCGTTGTTCCCATGGCAGACTCTGCCCTCCCCACTGTCCTGTTTCTGCCTCTCCACACTGGTCCCCTGCTCCACCTTGTCATGGCTCTCTTCCCTCTTGCCCTTTTCCCACAACATATATGTACATGAGTATCTTAATGACCTTCATCACTTCATGAAAACTCTCTTTTTTCCTACAGAGATTAAGGTTCCTTTGAAATGCAGCCTAAAAATTCAATTAAAACCCCACTACAATGAGACTGGGGTCCTTATTCCAAGAAGCGACTGCTGTTTATCATGGGGCAGTCCTGGTCTAACTCCGTGAGAGGAACAGTACCAGTGGGTGACCTCATCCTGGAGTCAGTCTGCAAAAGGAGACTGAGCTCCAAGGAAAAGCCCTTCAGAGCTCAGGGAGGCCTCAAAACCTGCCTGGAGCCGTCCCAATTGACTCCCACCCACAGTCCACTGACTGCATTTAGTGCTCTTGATAAAGTGTTTTGTAGTTCAATTCTTAAACATGTGTTTAATAAAATAAGGTTTAGTAAAGCTTAGATAAACCAGGTTCTGTGAAGCAGAGGCTGGCTGAATGAGCAAACCTAACAATGCCTGGATGAGGGGATCGAGTGCACCCTCAGTAAGTTTGCAGATGACACCAAGTTAGGCAGGAGTGTTGATCTGCTTGAGGGTAGGAAGGCCCTATAGCGGTAAGTGGACAGGCTGGATCGATGGGCCTAGGCATGAGGTTCAACAAAGCCAAGTGCCAGGTCTTGCATTTGGGTCATAATAACCCCAAGCAGTGCTACAGACTTTGGGCAGAGTGGCTGGAAAGCTGCCTGGTAGAAAAGGATCTGAGTGTATTGGTTGACAGCCGCCTGAACATGAGCCAGCAGTGTGCCCAGGGGGCCAAGAAAGCCAATGGCATCCTGGCCTGTAGCAAGAATAATGTGAGGAGTAGGACTATGGAAGTAATTGTCCCCCTGTACTCAGCACTGGTGAGGCCCCACCTTGAGTACTGCATTCAGTTTTGGGCCCTTCACTACAGAAAAGACAATGAGGTGCTGGAGTGTGTCCAGAGAAGGGCAACAAGGCTGGTGAGGGAACTGGAGAATAAATGTTATGAGGAGCGGCTGAGGGAACTGGGGTTGTTTAGTCTGGACAGGAGTAGGTTGAGGGGAGACCTAATTGCTCTCTACAGCTACCTGAAAGGAGGGTGTGGACATGTGGAGGCCGACCTTTTCTCCCTGATGACAAGTGAGAGGACAAGAGGAAATGGCATCAAGTTATGCCAAGGGAGGTTTAGATTAGATATTAGGAAAAACTTCTTCACAGAGAGGGTTGATAGGCATTGGAACGGGCTGCCCAGGGAAGTGATGAAGTCTCCATTCCTTGTGGTATTTAAAAGATGGTTAGATGTGGTGCTGAGGGACATGATTTAGTGGCAGTTGGCAGGTTAGGGTGGTGGTTGGATTTGATGGTCTAAATGGTCCCTTCCAACCAAGTCAATTCTATGCTTCTATGATTCTGTATAGCTTTGACATACTTGCATGTGATAGCCTCTGGGATTTTACTCTGTGGTGCATAATTTCACCCAGAGAGACATTCTTGCCACTACTGGAGATACTCATTCTTCTGTGAAGGGATGCTGTGTCAAGAGATGGATGGTGCAAAACTGCATCGTGTCAATAAAATACAGCAGAATATTTTACTGGTGATGCCTTTGTGCTATGAGGAACTAGGAAAAAAAATCAGCTGTTGAAACAGCTATTAGAGGCACCATTCAGTGCCAGCAGAACCTCTGGCTGAGATCTGTGTCTGCACCAAATCAAGCTACATCTTAAATTATATAAACTCCGTAGAGTTTTTTTGTTGATGACGAATCACAAACTCTGGCATGTGATTCTGAAGTCCACAGCTATAAAGAACAGCAAGACAGCATGTAAAAAAAATTATTGACATGATGTTTGCCTGGATGCTCAGTAGTTAATAGCTACTGGGAGGGCTAGTGCAGAAACAACACTGTTAGGTGGGCTCTCCTGCAGCTTTTGCAAATCCTCAACCCTAGGGCCATGCTGTTCAGAGAACAGGAGAGGCTGAGGGGCAAATGAGAGGCAGAAGGTCCAGCTGGCCTGACAGCACAAGGTGGATCACCAAAGGACATGGCTGATGAAGTGGTTGAGTCTCAGTGATTTTGGCTACTCATGAATGCTCCTTGCTCTTCTGCAAATGTCTTCCAGGATGGACCTGGAGAGAAGCCCTTACGTATCCTACAACCCACAGCTCTAAAGAACGCAAGTTTAAATATCAAGTTAATTGCATTAAACTCATGTCCCAGCATGGCTAAGGAAGGGACAAAGCAAGACAGAGCTCAAGGCTTTTATCTGACTTAGCCAGGCTAACTGCTAAGTAGAAAATCATTCTAAGTAGCAAGAAAGCCCTGTAGAAAGCCACAGGATACTGTCTTTAATGTGCTAATGCCTTAGACTTATAATGTCTGAACTATCAGCTTTCTACCTGACCAGCCTAAACTAAAGGGAGTAATTCAGCCATTAAGGGAAAGGCAAGTGCTGTGGCTGGAAGAATTACAGACCTGACTGTGCTCTTCACTGAGAAGACAGGATGGCTGCAGGTCATGGCACTGTTCATTACAGCGCTGAAGGATGGAGGTGAATAGGTTTTACACTGTACTTTGGAGCAAGACATTGGGTCTAAGATTAGAGTCAGAGGAAAAGGAATACATACCTCTTTCAGTACTAGAATAAAAGCCTATGTATATTGCTGTTGCAATTCTTGCATTGCAAAGACAGACAAAAACAACCTGTTCTATAAATTCACACTGCATGAACAGAGCAAAGATTATTTGCTCAGGGCATGGAAAAGTCATGAGTCAAGCAAGAGTGAAAACCTCCAGTTCTCCCACTACTCTGCAACAGCTGCTCCTGTGCATGTTCCCACTCCAGCTGATGCCAAGTCTTCCAAAGACATTCAGATACTTAATTTCCATAATGTGAACCCAGACTGCCTAATCCCAGTCCTCTAGACTACTCACTTTCAGCCTATGACCCATAAACCCTTATGGATAATTTCCCAGAAGTCTCTGACTGATAAATGGGAAGAACAAGTTCGTGTACTGCTCTTCATATGGGAAATTTCTAAAGGGGTCCTCGCCTTCCATAGAAATATTGTAGAGACTCACGACCCAAAAGAGCTTGAAAACCACACAATTAAGCAACCGATCTTTAAAACACTCCATCTGCATTATAAGTAACAGGACCTAGCATGCTACTAGCCTCTGACTCACTGGGCACTACAGTCAACCATGCAAGATTGTTGTGCTTTGCACAACAAACATTAAACTAACATGCAGGACAGGGAGTATAAGAATAGGTATACAAAATTTGCCCCATTCCCTAGATACTTTTATTATTTTATGTAAATGTATATCAGTAAATCTGCATTTTCTCATACTTCTGCATGGACTACATGATGGACTTCTATTTTCCTACCCATCACCCACTGTCCTGGTTATGAAAGCAGCTCTGGAAGAAAGAACAGATGTTGGGGGCTTGATGTAAACATGCTTTTGCTGCTCTGAGAAACTGAAAGGAAATGGCTTGTGTTAAAGTAGTTAGCTTTTTAGAGACAGTCTGTAAAGAGTGATGAGGCAGTGTGGTTGAGGACTGCATGCATGCCTGGACTGCCTGGCAGAGCTCTCCAGTGTTCCTGTGCTGAGAGGCAACGCTCACCACAGGAAGCAGCTCCACAACAGTCCCTGCCAAACAGCTTCCTCTGCTAAAGCTAATCCAGCTAATTTCCCCATTCAGATGAACCACCGCTGTTAGTCTTACATTGGCAACCAGCTGAAGCCCGTGCCTTGTCACAGTAACAGCGACAACGCTCTCTGCTCACGATCAGAAAAATGGAAGAGACTTGGTGCACAGAGCTTGTCTCAGGACTTAGTCTCACATGATGATTTTTCTTTCACCAATCTTTCCTTCTGATCAGGAGCGACTGTGGAAATAAAACATGAAGCTTTCAGACAGTTCTCAGATTCATCTTTTGACTAACTTGACTTTGGGACACAGGGTATTCAGAGCTGATCCTCTCCTTTCACCAGCTCCCAGATGTATGACTTCCACCAGTACGTTTGATAAATCTTCCTGATTACAGAAAGCTCAAAGAAACCAAGGCAGTGCCTCTGCACAGTGCCTGCAAAGAGAATTCTCAGAGACTGGGTCGATAAAGCTGCTGTTCGTAGGAGGAAGTGGGATAGTGCACCTTTCTCCTGCAGCAGACGGGGAGCAGAACCCATCTAGACAAGTTATGAAGCCCCTGAAACAGATTAGTTTCCACATACCTTCCCCATGCCTTACTTCATGGCTACAGCTCCTGCATCAGCAGTTTGGGCTGCTGTCTCAGACAAGTGTGTCTGAATTAAATTTGGGAGACAGAGAATTGAACTGCATTAATAGTGATACTAAATGAGAGTTGGTGAGGATGATACTAAAATGCAGAGTGCCTTAGGTAAGCTCCTACTACTCAGTGTGGTTTGTGACAGTTCTGAAGAGACACTTCAATAGAAATTTTTAGACTGCAAGATTATCATTGGGTCATTTTCTGTAATAACTTTGGAAAAACATCATCATTTCCCGTTTGCAGTCTACAGACCCAATAAGCTGCCTCAGGAATTAGTATCCAACAGGCAAATGATAAAGAGCAGGGTTATGAAATAGTTTGAGTGCCTCCATATCTCACTCTGTGCTTCTACCTTCACTACAAATGAGTTGGGATACCACAGAGGTGTTTTCCATGCTTAACCAGAGATCTGCCTATTTACATCTTACATGTACTAAAATATCAGTAAATGTCAGTAGTTGAAAAAAATAATCACGTTGAAGGGAAATACAAAATATGTATGATGAAGCTTAGTGCTCAGAAAAGTCAGTGGATGCACACACTTTACTTGGTGCCTGGTTTGTGCACAATATGGTTCAATTTGCGTTGATTCATTTCTCCCTTTGCCATTTCCCTTAATTCACAGTGTCATGTTTTTATGAGCTGGCGCTGCAGGAAAATCTACAAGCAAAGCACGTATTGTTGATATGACACTGGCAACCCAAGAGGTATGCACGGATCATCTCACTACTTTGCCATTGCTTCTGAAACAGCCTGCCTTTTATTTACCACCGTGATAGACTTTGTCTTCTACAGATGACAATTTGCAATCACTTTTCTCCTTTTCTTCAGCTAGTTCAGCTATAGTCATTATGAAAAAAGAGATAAAAATAATCAAACTCAAAAAACCTTCCAGTGATTGAATCTGCCTCAATTGCAATGCAGCTGAAATTACTGATATATTACAGATCTTGAAAGCAATTTTCTTGCAGTAACTCTGGCAGGAATCTCAAATAAATTGTAGCTATTGATCACTAGCCTTCATATTTCCCACACCAAAATTCTAGCTCTTTGTCCACACCGTAGGCAGCCTTGCTTGTTCCCAGGCTTGTTTTTAGTATGAGCCCACTAATCCTTTTTTATGGGAAACTGGGTACATTTGACAGGATAGGTCATCACGGAGTCTGATCCAAGCAGACAGCATGGATGCAGACAGCACTGAGTTTGACTTCTGCATCACAAGAGACGTAATTTCAAAAATACTCCTGCCTTCTCTTGGGTGCACAAAACCCCCCCTAGTGTCATGCATAAAGCCATCATGCTGCAGGCCCTCTCACACATGAACAGAGCCCTCTCACAACTCATAGAATCACAAAATCATTTTGGTTGGAAAAGACATTTGAGATCATTGACTCCAGTCGTTAATGTAGTACTGCCAAGTGCTCCACTAACCCATGTCCTTACACACCACATCGACCTGTCTTTAGAGAGTGTTGAAAAAGTAATAATTATGCCTCAGGACTACCCTATGGTACCCCAAAAAGAGACATGGTCAAAGTGCTGCGTAGTGTGGATGTGGACAACATGCTGTCCTTCAGCAGGGTCATTCAGATCAGCCTGGCCAGCCCAGGGTGTCTTTTGGGTCAATCCACAGAGGTGCAACAGACATAGTGATGGGACCAGTGTGGAATGGATCTGAGTGTTCTCCTGTTCTGGACAAGCAACTCGTGGCAGGGGTTAGGGTACCTTTGTTCATAAGGTGTCTTCTAGAAGGCACTACTGTAAGATGGTGAGTGGCTTCAGTTCATCTCTGGCTGTCTTGGGGCTAACAGGAAGGAGCATCTCTGGAGGGGTCTCTCTGATAGACATCTCTTATGAGACTGCTGTGCTTCTGCTCAAGGGGCAGCTGGCAAATGGCTGTCCTCCATCACCTGGCACATGATTATCTAGAGAAGAGTAGAAGGGATGGCATTTTGGAATGATGCCATTAATCTTCTCTGTGCTTTCTTGCATTCTAGCTCAACCAAGATACTCCCTGCTCTCCTTGTTCTTGGAAGAGGAAACTAACACTACCCAAGCATTTCTCATCCCTGAGAAAACTCACCCTGTCACAGGACAGTTCTTCATGCATAACATGAGCTGGGCTCTATCCTGCAGCACCCCTACTGTCCACCCAGCAAGAACGTTGTTGTCTTTTGCCCCTTCTGTAGAAAGATGAATGCATACAGCCAGCAGCTCCAGGATTGAGCTCAGTACCACAAAATAATTGGAGACAACTGTGTTCTTAGCTTCCCTAGATGGTAAGTCTAGGCAGAGGCCTCTGTTACTGCTTCAGCTGATATATAATCCTACCTCAAGGTCCTTACTGTTCACAGTAGTTCAGTAAATTTAGAAAACTAAGGTTGGATCCTTGTTTCTGGCCCCTTGTCCCTGGTTTCAATTCCCAGGACCATGTATAAGCTGTTGTCTGTTGTCCATCATTCATTGCTGTCTTACTACAAGCTCATTGAATGTGAAATAGCTCGAAGTTTCTTCCCACACGGGATTGCCACAGGAAGCAACAAACAGAAGACAAAATAGGCAAATCAAGAAAGGCTCACAGAGGAAGAAGTCTGCCCTCTCATTCAGTGGTTGGATGGTTGGGGCCTTCAAAACCAACAGCATGAGGTCTCAGGTCGAAACTCTAATTTGTCTAATGAGGCCTGAATCCACACCAGCACATTCTAGTAAAGTGCTCATTGATGCTTATAGGGGCAAGGAATGCTCTTAATCCCTTCTGCTGACATGTGGTCTGGATGAAGCTATGATGGGGTTAGTACAAAACTGGTTAATAAATGTGCCCAGATAGTATTCTGTAGGTCACACAGAAAGTGGCTCTGCAGGAACCTGTCCCAGACCCGATTTTGTTCAGCTTCTCACTAATAACTTGGACAGTGAAATACACACCACATCTGCCAAATGCCAAGATGGTATGGTGCAAGGAGCAGCAGGAGACTGGGAAGAATAGGGGAAGAGCAACAGCTGAATTCAAATCAGTCTTGACAACATGGAAAAATAGTCTGAAAAAACACATTAAAGCTCAGTAAAGGCAAGTGAAGGGTGTCGCTTCAAGCAGGACTAATCACAGTCATAGACTCGGGCGTGGGGGGAGGTGGTAATGCAGCAGCCTTTCAAAAAAGGGGCTCAATTATTAGTGAAAAATGTCCTGTCAGAGAGAAAAAAGATGCAGTCATTTTTGGAATATAGGAGTAGGAGAATGGCTTGCACCACAAACGGAGTCATTTCTTGGAACTGGCCACCAGTGACGATGGGTACAGCCTCAATAGGGACATAATGCTCAGTTTTAAGCATCACACTTCCAAGGAGACACTAAGGCGACAGCAGCAATAAGTATTAGCAAACTAAAAATGTACAATCTGCAAGGAAATACTGAAAGGTCAACTAGCCACCTAAAAAAGGAAGTAAAAAATTATGATGAAAGTCCTCTAATATCTAGAAGTTTGCTATAGAGAGGAGGGGAACATTTTTTTCTCTGTGGTCATGAAGGCTCAGACAAGAAATAGAGTGTTTAAACTCCAGCAGAGAAGATTCCATTCAACATTAGAAATAGCTTCTCAGTGGTGAAGGTAAATAAAGCCTAGAAACATCTTACCTCAGGAGACCATGGGATGCTGGGAGTCTTCAGAGAAGGGTGGATGAATGTTAGACGAGGAACAGCTGATACTGCTTTGGGCAGAGAGAGTTGGACCAGGAACCCTTCTTAAGTCCTTCCTGCTGTATTTTTCTGTGGCTCAAGGCAGCAGCCCTGGATTAATCTGTGATTACTTGCAACTCCTTTCAATGACACTTTTCAAGACTGTGCCAGTGCTGTGGATTAAGATGAGGTTAATTTCTAGGAAATCCAATGTAGTAAGAGACCTCAGGCAATCAGTGTGATAACAAATGGAAGGAACTCTGCTGGTTATCCTCCTTTGGCAAAGGCAGTGACCTGAACTGCCAGCTCCCTGAACTGCCACTACCCTATGTTAACCATACAGTTAGTTGTCTCCTCCTAAATCATTAAATGTTTCAAAACACAGCAGAAAATTCAAAAGATTAATAATAATTCTAAAATCTGAATCCTGTGAGAGACAACAGAGCAAGAAATCCAGTTTAAAATTGCATCCATATTTTGAAGGTAACAAAGAAAAAACAGGAATTGAGAGAGAGAAGATGAGTTTGGGCTCAATCCCACCAGCTCTGCTGGAGGAGCTGCCTGGGTGCTTGTCCTAACCCCTTAAAACCAGCACTGGGGAAACAAACTCGATCTTCTGGGTTCATTTCAAATTTGTTGGCTTGTTTTGCATACATATTCTCACCACACTATGCATTGGCACATTAATCATTTGCTAATGTAGATGTTACAAGATTGTAAGTAGATAAATGCATGGAGCTGACACCCTCCTACGCCAGGCTGCGCCTTTAGGGAATGGGGAGGGAGAAGGGAGGGATGGGTGTAGGAGCAAGGTGGCTGGACAGGGAGTGTGACCTCCCCAGGGGCTGAAGAAGGGGGAGAGGCGATGATGTTGCACATCACTGGACAGTCCTGGTCTAGTCCCAGGTAAAATACAGAAGCCAGATCCTCTTTAATTCATCTTTCCAGGTGGGTGATCTTGGATGCTCTCTCACCCTGACTCACCTCGAAAATTAACCTAGTGCAGTGGTGAATAGGTGATAAAACATCCCTGTAGCCTTAGTTACCGACAGATATGTGTTGAAGGAAGGTAGCTGTAAATCCTGCTCCCCTACACCCACACAAGCTGACTTTGATCAAGCCTCTGCCTGAGTTCATGGCAAAATTCCCACTGACTGCAAATGGACTTGGACCAAGTTTATGAGCCACATAATTTACAGGATGTCTTGGCTGCCTGAACTAATGTCCATCTGTTTCAATGCCATTTACTACGCCTAACAAATCGGTTGAGCCCAGGGCTAGGCAGGCCTGACAGGCAAACACCAAATGGAAACCCGGACTGCCGCTGCTGCAAAGCAGCTCTGTGGACACAGCCATTTCCCAGGGAACCTCCTCCAGAGCAGCACTCACACACTCGCTTTTCACTTCCCAGCCAAGGGGATACCCAAGCAAGGGGGTGCCTTTAGCGTCAGCTGGAGCAGTGGGTAGCAGTTGATCACCCATCCTTGCATTGCCCTACCAGGTTCTCATGGCAGTGGCTGGTGATGGGCATTTGTCTGCTTTCTAGACAGGTAAGATGTTTCCAAACCATTACAGAGGACTACAGGATAAACAAAACCCTGGTTCCTGATCTGCACATGCTTTTGGAGGTAAATATTCTCTTTCTATGCATGAGGGAATTAAAATAGACACCAGAAACTTGATAACAGCTACTATACTCTGGCCATCCAACTCAAGTTGACCTGAAATTAAATTTTATTGTGGGAGGGAAAAAAAAAATATATATATATATATATATCTGGTTAACAGACCGTAGCCAAAGGGTGGTGGTCAATGGGTCTATGTCCAGGTGGAGGCCGGTGGCAAGCGGTGTCCCCCAGGGGTCTGTCTTGGGACTGGTTCTCTTTAACATCTTTATCAATGACATCGATGATGGAATTGAGTGCACCCTCAGCAAGTTTGCGGATGACACCAAGCTGAGTGGTGTGGTTGACACAACAGAAGGAAAGGAAGCCATCCAGAGGGATCTTGACAGGCTGGAGAGATGGGCCCGGGTGAACCTAATGAGGTTCAACACTGCCAAGTGTAAGGTGTTGCACTTGGGCCAGAAGAATCCCAGACATAGATACAGACTGGGAGAAGAGCTGCTTTAGAGTAGCCCTGCTGAGAAGGACTTGGGGATTCTGGTGGATGAGAAACTTAACATGAGCCAGCAGTGTGCTCTTGCAGCTCGCAAGGCCAATGGTATCCTGGGCTCCATTAGAAGAGGGGTGGCCAGCAGGGACAGGGAGGTGATTGTCCCACTCTACTCTGTCCTTGTGAGGCCCCATCTGGAGTACTGTGTCCAGATCTGGGGCCCCCAATACAAGAAGGATGTGGAACTGTTGGAGAGGGTTCAGAGGAGGGCCACGAAGATGATTAGAGGGCTGGAGCACCTGCCCTACGAAGAGAGGCTGAGGGAGCTGGGCTTGTTCAGTCTGGAGAAGAGAAGGCTGCGGGGGGACCTCAGTGCAGCCTTCCAGTACCTAAAGGGAGCTTATAAGCAGGAGGGGATTCAACTTTTAAAAAGGATAGACAATGACAGGACAAGGGGGAATGGATTAAAACTAAAGGAAGGAAGGTTTAGATTAGATATTAGGGGGAAGTTTTTTACAGAAAGAGTGGTGAGGTGCTGGAACAGGCTGCCCAGAGAGGTGGTGGATGCCCCGTCCCTGGAAGTGTTCAAGGCCAGGTTGGATGGGGCCCTGGGCAACCCTGTGTAGATCCAGGCCTGAGGTTGGTGGCCCTGCCTGTGGCAGGGGGGTTGGAGCTCTGTGATCCTTGGGGTCCCTTCCAACTCATACCATTCTATGATTCTATGATTCTATGTACACACACACACAGAGGGTTTGATTTCTGGTCAACAAAATGATTGTGCTAGAGCTATTGTTGTATTTACTTTGGGGATCCTTTAACCTTCTAAACTTGTTGTGTGTTTGGGTTATTTTTAATTTCAGCAGAAGTTCCAACAAAACCCGCTTTTTCAAAATTAATACCATTTTTTCAGCTTAAAAATGCAGAAATTACGTTTCTCCAACATGTTCAGATAATAACTACACTTCTGTCCATCTTAACTAGGTGGTCAAAGTTGTCTTGATCCAAGTGCCACTTAAAGCCCACCTGGTCTTTTTCTTGCCAGTCCCATGCCTCCCCCTCACAGACCTCACTTCATTTCTGGAGGAGTTTTTGCTTCGCCCCACACACTCACCAAGCCCTTGGAAAAGAGTCTGACACACCCAGGCATGAGTTAGCTGGGGACTGAGGTGGCCTTGCACTGTGGGACCACATTTGTGCATTAATTGCAGTAATGTGAGTCAGTTCTCTCTGTATTCATAAATTTGCTTCTTGCTCCTTGCTACACAAGGTGTAAACACCTTGAAGGCACGTTTGTACAGCATCAGAGAGAGGCAGCTTGGCAGCCATCCCACACATAATGATGGATTTTGTGGACCATGTGACCATGCAGCCTTCCCTCCACTCAGACCACTGTGTACTGGGACCAGGTCTCTGGGCCTGCAAGGAAGTGAGAGAAAATGCTATTGGTCAATCCCAAATCTTTTTATCAGACGGCAGAAAGGATCAGAGGTAAAATGTGAAATGCATAACATAGACACAACTGCTGGCAGGACATGGGGTGGCTCAGAGGGCAGGAGATGCTCCTGCAGGTACTGCTGGCTCCTTAACATGTTTTTAACCTCCTGTAATTTATTTTTCTCTGCCAAATGGGGAAAAGACAGTTGGGGAGGGGGGGGAATGTTCTATTTTCTGCATTTACAGAAAACACTGAGAGTGTTTTCAGGAATTTGGCCAAAGGAGTAGAAAGAGGAAAATCTTGTATCACATAAAACCCACTGGAATATCACATTATGCTGAGACCACTCGTTTACTAAGGAAGAGTCCTCCGCTCACAACTGCAGACTGTAAAGTGTTTTTGAACTGTGCACTGAGACAAATGAGAGCACTTGCCACATGAGTGTGCTTGCAGCGCTCGGATGGGGAGGGTGATGAAAGGTGGTGGCAAGGGCCCTCCCCTTAGAGCTGGCCTTTTTATCACATTGCACCCGGGCTTGCAATAGCCTCTTCAGCTGGCTGAGACACCTACCACATGCCTTTTGTGGGAAGGTTTTCTCTCTCTCACGGCACTCTAAAGCAGCAGAAGGACTGGCATGATGCTGCCTCTGCTTCTGGGCAGTATGAGAGAGTATAGGGTCATCCATTTGTAGGTAGATGCCCCATCCCAACCCAATGTGTAACAGCTTCCAAGAGTCTTCTACCTATAAGCAGTGTTTTTCAGACAAAACAGATAAGTATCAAGCTGTTGTACCAATGCAGTTTAACGACCTAAATGCTGAACTTACTCATCTAGCTCATAAAGAAAGGTAGGTGCCTCTTCAGGCCCTCAGAAAAGAAGCCTTTGCTTCAGAGTAGGAGACAAGTTAGAGGGGCAGAGAAGAATGAGGCACACAGAAATGTATTTCATACAAATGCAAATCTTCGGCTTTCCTGCAGCCAAGGGCAACTTAAATTTGTACAGAAAGAGGGAAAGTGCAGCCCTTAGTAGGCTGGATATTTTAAATTTATAGATCAATTGACAGTCTATGACATGGAAAAATGAGATATTTTTATTAACAACAAGAGTTTTGATTTAGAAGGGTGTCATGGTTTAACCTGGCAGGCAGCTAAAGCAACCACACAGCTCATTGCCCACCCTTCCACACATGCCAGTGCGATGGGGTAGAAAACTGAAAAAAAAAAAGAAGGTAAAACTCGTGATTTGAGACAAAGACAGTTAAACAGGGCAGAAAATTAAGAAAATAATAGTAATAATAATAATTAATGAAAGCATATACAAAGCAAGTGATGCACAGCACAACTGCTTGCCACCTGACGTCAATGCTCAGCTAGTTCCTGAGCCGCTCCACCTCCCAACCAATCCCCAGTTATATACGGAGCGTGATGTCATACAGTATGGAATATCCCTTTGGCTGGTTGGGGTCAGCTTTCCAGGCTGTGTCCCCTACCAGTTTCTTGGGCATCCCCCACTTTCTCATTGGCATGGCAGTGTGAGAAGCTGAAAAGTCCTCAACAGCAGGGGAACAACTAAAATATCAGTGTATTATCAACATTATTCTCATCCTAAATCCAAACCAGGGCACTATACCAGCTGCTAGGAAGAAAATTAACTCTATCCCTGCTGAAACCAGGACAAAGGAGGAGAAAGAGGTACCAAGCTAAGACTGTCTTACATGAGTATTTAAAATATTTTGTGTTGTGGCACCCTGTCTATGGGAAGGGATTCTGCAGCCCAGCTGCTAGATAAAATCCCGACCCTGCAGCAGTGAGCAGTAAAACTCCCATTTATTTTAAATGTTGCCTGATTTCCCTGGCATCCTTATGGCATTCTAAACTTCACTGGGTCTCCTCTGTCTGAAGGGTGGTGTTTTCGCAGTGGGTAGTTATTCTCTACACGACACAGTTGTGATTTGGTTGTTCTCACAAGAATCAGACATCCAGTGAGTGGCAGGTTTGACTGATTAATATAAACCTGGCTTTGACTGAGGAAGGGACAGAAAGCTGCTGTAGACACCAGACATCAATAATGCAGAGCTCCACTGACCTAGAAGAGTGGAAGGATTTACCTGACATGCTGGTACCTATGCGGGGAGGCCATCAAATGTGAAAGTGACTGCCATCATTCAGAAGATGGATTTCTTTGTTAGTCTTTCCAGTAATTTCTCTATACTTCTAGTTGTATTCAGGAGACCTTATAATTTTTCCCCCAGTGGCTGATTTAACAACCTGGGATGTTTTGTTTCATTCTCACCTTGGATGTTATTATTTTTAAAAACAGGTAAGCTGACACAGGACTGTAGAATAAAAAAGTTAATTTTGTAAACTAATAATGCAGACTGATAATGCAGTGGTAGCAGTTGCGTACTTCATAATGATACCTAGGTTTTTTCCAAGTCACATACTTTCATCTAAGCATTTTAATAGCCATATATAAAAATTTAATTTATATGAAAAATAGATATATTTATATATAAATTATAAATTTATTTATAAATTCTTTAGATCAAACAACCATTCATCTTGTCTTACATTCTAACGTGTTTCTAACACATGAATCTGTGTCTCTCCTCAGTACCTCATTTTATTTTTTCCCCTCTGATGTTTGTACCTATATCATACTTTGTCTTCATCCAATTTTTACTGCCATATGTCTGTAAAGATAATATTTCTATCAATGATGCACACATCGGAGTTGAATAGCAACGTGGAATTAAACCTACCAAGCTGTGAATAAAAGAAATCTTAGTTGTTCTTTGTAGTCAACTTTCTGCCTAGAAACATTTACTTTTCTGTAGAGGCTATTTTACATAATGTAGCTTAAAAAAGAAAAGCTCAGAGCATAGAGGTATCTGGGCTGGTTTGGGAAGAGTGAGTCAGAGAGATTACAGTGGGGCGTGAAGTCAAGCTTTCACATTTTGAGCATTAATTGCCCACTAAGAAGGAATAGCTGAAGCGTAGGAGGAGGGTTAATTTTGGTGGGCACTAACAAAGAGTGGAGAGCTTCCTGGTGCTTTTATTTCTAAATCCTGCTCTGATACAAATTAAGCCTGTGAAGGTCTTTTAAAAGTCAAGGCAAATGGATGTGAGGACACTGCACTGGGATGAGGAGATGGTGCCTGCTCACAGTATTGCCACATCCAGCCAAGTCTCCTGCTGCAAGTACAGCATGCCGTGAAGTAAGGCTGGGCTGCAGCACCTCCGAGCTTCCCAGCACATCACAGAGATGGCTGTCAGGATAGTGCTTTCCACTAGAGAGTGTACGCCAGACGATGATGTTAGAAAAAGGGTTGTAAATATTTTTGAGGCGCTTCAGAGCTCAGACCGGTTCCTACAGCCTGTTAAATTCAGTTGATGGCTGAAATCCTGACTGTGCTGAAATCAGAGATGAAATGGTGCTGACTCCAGAGGTCCCAGGAGCCCATCTTTGTTGCTTGCTCCCACCAGAGCTGGCTAGGTTTGATGGCGCTTTTCTGTGTGTTGATGAGCTGCAGTGACAGAGGGGCTGCATTTTGACAGAGGTTAAGGTGGTACCTTCACCAGACCCTGTGCTTCGCAAGAGAACAAGCTCGCCACAGATTGACAATTTGGCCTTTTTACAGCTAAACTCTAAAGCCACCCTGGACATGCACAGAGGATAGAAGGGACCTGAGACTATAAAATCAGCTGCTTCCAACCTGCTGCTTCCAGACAGAGCGATGGACAGAAACCTCCAGGCTAGCATAGAGATTGGGGGTACATCCTCCAGGGCTGGGGGTAAGAAAGGGCTGCCTGTCACCTTCCAGAAAAGCTGGATGATGATCTACTCCTCAAGGAAGTCAAAAAGAAAGAGAAATTCAAATTGTAAAAGTTTGTCCTGCTCCTGCATATCACAGCGAGTCCACCCTTTTTCTGGGTGGACTGTGGAGTAGCAAAACAATTCCCTGCCAAAAATTAAGCAGAGTTTGTGTTTCATCTGAATATGAGCAGAATGCATGCAGCAGCTTTAAAGTACTTCTAAACTGGTGACTCTGTAATCTTTATAAAACTATTTGGGAAACTTAGTGAATGCAGGATACAGAAGCAGTGCACTGCTGTATAAATAAATAGAAACTGCAACATTCGAGGGAGACTGCAAAGTCCTGCCTGTGCTTTTTGAAACATCCTGCAGCCCCTGTGGTAGGGATTACATTCTCTATCAATTCTGCAGTGCAGTTCATTTTCTGCAAAATTCCACAATATAAGGATAACAGGAGGGGTTTGGAAATGTGTCATGAATAGGTACCCACTCTGCTCAAAGCCTGAGATATGTATACATAAATTATATAAGGAAATCAAGCATTTGTTGAAAATTAAAGTAAAGGAACTCTACCAGGCCTTTCATTCACCAACCTAACTAAGCTGATGTCTTCTACAAGAAGAGCTTTAGGTGGAATGTGCCTAGGATGTTTTAGGCAGAACAACAGGGACCAAGATGAGATTAAGTAAGGTGACAGAAACCTTGAAGTACCCATTGACCTCTGTTGTGTTAGCTTGTGCCTTTCTGAATACAAAAAAGTGGACTATATATGTATGACCGATCATTCACATGCATGCATGGCATACTATTCCACGGCCATTAGTGATGGTTAGCGTTTCCACAAACTCCATTAGTCAGCTGCACGTCATGGCTAGTGACTAATCTGCTACTTTTTTTGTATCTTTATAGAAATAACATGGAAAATACTTAAAAGTATGCTCTAGGTTTCTCCCTCTTTATGATCTGCTAAGATAATGAAGAAGTCACTACATTTTCTCAGCATGAATTAAGAGAAAACAACGATAGTTTCTTTTTGTCTAAAAAAAGACTTTTACATGTTCTTAGCTTAGCTGCTACTGTGTGAGTTGTAGTTAAAAAAAAGAAATAAACACAGCTGCATTTAGTCATAATGTTTAGTAAGCAAGAGGCCCTACTACTACAGAGATGCAATGAAAAATCCAAAACTGTAGTTTTAACAACCTCCCAGTTCTATAATTCTGAAAAAACCCCATGTGGTTCAGTTTTCAAATAGTGGCTTTAAACCCATTATAGGCTTCTATAAAGCCAGAGAAGACAAGGACATTTCTGAAGTGGTCATGAGTTAGTTTGCAGAACTGTAAGGAAATTATAAGGATTTGGCTGCACATGTAGTTGTCAATGGAAAACTATTGTGTTAGTCTGATTCCAGCATGGGAAATTACTTTCTCAGACATACTTTTTATTTTTTTAAATAGATTTCAGGTTGTTTAATTTGCACTGTAAACTAAACTATTGAGAAATTGTGCATGAGAAATATTTATTTTCAGACTCATCCCCGATTTTACAGCAAAAGTCTACTGCATTCTTTTTCCCTCCTTACTTGGATTAAGAGCCAGAGGCAAAATCTGCTTGCAGAACTCAACACATGCATAATCATGTGGCCATTAGTGTGTTCACATGGACACTTATTAACCACAATTATCTAATGAGAATAGATATTCTGTGCATGTAATCAGCCCCCGCAGGAAATGTGCAGGCACACTATGTATAGCATTTGCCATAAATGCTTAACATGTTAGGAGAGCTCACCAGTCCTCATTTTCTCTCTGGTGCCTCACAGTCCTTAATATTCTTCTACAAATAGGAAGCAGATAGTCGCTATCCCTAACTTACAATTGGCTACTGAAGTGAAATCAGTAGCACTCCACACCTTACAGCACTGATGCTTCTCCCAGCTTTCCTCTGCTAAGCCCTAAGGTGACAACACGCCGAAGATTAAATTAAGTGGGACATTTCCATAGTCAGCGAGAAACTGTGACTCAGCTCATTTCTTGCTTCCAAGTATCCTGGAAGTTCTTCTGGGGGCTGCTGCAGTGTCTCTGGGATCTGTAGAAGATCTTGCTGTGGTCTATGCTCAGGTGCGTTTCTTCTCTTGGCTGACATGGTGGGTCAGCACTGCTGCTTCTTCCAGGATACCAATCAGAAAAGCCATTGCTCTCACCAGCGCAGGCTTTCCTGTTGAAACAATTGTCGGTAATTTCAAAGCTATCAGGCAGCTACTGAAATCAGCCTGGGAAATGCCGTGTCAGCTAAATGCAGTGTGGTGACAGATGTGGAGCTAAAAATATCACTTGGACAATTTTTGGAAAAGTTGGGCCCTACCAAGAGATGTACCGCAGGCTCAGTCCGCAAGGTCTGGGCACAGCCATGGACTAGTGAGCAAGAAAAACGCAATACGGGAAGAGCCCCGGGCTGCGGCTGGACCTTCTCACTGCTCCCTGGAGCACAACTCTGCCGGGGGCTGGGGCACCACTGCGTCAGAGCAGCTCTGTTTGCCCAGCCCTGTTGCAGCAAGGTATGGCCTGGTTTTATCCCCTGCACCTAAGGTTTGGGTCCCCATCCTCTGAGGATTCCCATGTGGAGGGAGAAACTGCTTCTGTCCACCTAAAAAGCCACAGGAGATTTAGCACAAAGGCAAACAGCTGTACCCACTGCAGCTCAGGCTCATGCCATACTAAGGTGTGTTTCCATCATGTGCCATATAAAACTGTGGGCACTCTGCCCCTGGCAGACTCCTGAGCCCTAGCTATTACATTATTGCATTATACATGTTTACTCAGGGAGTTTATCTTACCCTGTTTCTGCCTCTGAAGAGAATCCCTTCCACCAAACATCCCTCCTAAGCACCATCTGACCCTCCTTGCAATTTTACCTGTGCTATGATTCTCACTCCTGTATCTTTCTTCCAAAGGGATGTGACAAATTGCTGTGAACTGGACATCAGCTCATTTCCTCTGAAAAAAAAAAAAAGGGCTCTTTCTTAATTTCAATCTTTTACTATTCTGCTTTAAACCAAGGTCAAGCCTCTCTCCTCTCCCCAAACCATTTAATCAGGCAACATTTGCTACTTTTGTTTCTTTTTTTTCCCCTAGTATAGTTCCTAATACAGAGAGTGATGCAGCTTGAATTCTCTGGTACCATGTCCTCAAATTTTTCAATGTCCCTCCAGAAAGGTGTGATTAAAAATAGACAAAGGAATTTTGTCTATTTGTCTGCTTTGCAGACCTCAGCGTCTTCTGGCTATTTTTTCCCACTAATTGCTAAAATTGACCAGTAAAGCCAAGTTTGCTGCCTGATGGGCCATTTCAGTGTTTGAGAAAAGGACACTTAGAAAAATGCAGTGGCCAGCTTTACCGAATCATTGTGTCAAACCTACATAAAGTCACCCTACCAATAAATTTTATGTGAATGAACTGAATAGCTTTCTACTGATGTAAAAGGCTTATATTCCAGACAGGGCAAGGGACTTTGTTATACCACACTACTGGCAAGCGCCTGCTTTTGACTGTCATTTTCCTTCTCCGGACTCTGATTTTATTATCATATTGCTGTAATGAAAAGCACAAATCATCTGGACAGCAACGGCAAGGAGCCATATCTCATCGCTCTGATGTCACCAAACAACTATATTTCAAGGCTTCGTCATCGTACAACTTTTGTGAAAAATACTGACTAGTCTGAGGACTGGCATGCAAATAAACAGGAGCTGGCTACACAGCCCTCCTCTGAGTCATGTCAGGCAGATCATCAGCCCTGCCTGTGTCTGTGCCCTTCATTCCTGGCTGGCTGTGGCAGCTCCCTGTGCAGCAGCTCCTTGTGGAGCCTTCTGTGCTCCTCTGTGGGGACCAGGGTATGGGCTCAGGATTTCCCCAGGGGGAGGAACTCAAATGTTACAGCGCGGCAGGGAAGGTTCTGTTTCCCCGTAGTTTCACACACCACAAACAAGTGCTTCATTGCTATTGCTCTATTCCTAATCCAATTATTTTGTGCATTGATCCCTCCCACCCGACAGCAGGAAACGCTGCTTTCTGAACTGCCCACATTTATTGCCGCTTGTACATAAAATTGCCACAGCAGAAATAGTGCTGCGATAGTGTAGCTTTTTTCAGGCTCAATTCCCCCTCCTTTAAATTAAGAAGTCACTGGACTGGAGCACTAACTCAGCATTGTTTCAGCTTTCTGTCGATATTCAGATCTCCTCCCAGCAAACTAAGCCCGCTCATGTGCTAAGGAGCAGCTGTGAGCAAATCTTATTTGGGTCTTTGTGTACAGAGCTACAGGACAGAGACCGAATCTGGAGAAACTGAGTGACCTTGCTTTAAAAGGCAGCTAAACTTTAATGTCTTAGGTGAAACATTCCAGAAAGAGCTAGTGATTGAGATATGTAATGTGATATCTGGAAAACTGACCCCAATTTCTGGTTACTGACCCTCATCTTACCTGCTACTGCTGCAGAAAGCTCAAGTAGCTGTGCAAAGGCAAGTGTGAACACATTCAGGCTCTGCAAAGGTAATGATACATTTCTACCAACAAGAAGAATTAGGTGGGGGAAAGCTGATGGGGTTTTGGTTTAGAAAATGTTGAAAGTAATTGCTTCATTAAAAAAATTCACTCCAAAACTATACAAAACCAAACTGATTATTCACTGCAAATCCTTCTTAATTACACTATTATGAAAATGCTGGTTGGGGCAGAATTTTTTCCTTTTGTGAGTTGTTACTGGTGCATGTAAGGGGGGCATTGCTGCTTGCATTCCTGTGCTCCTTCAACAGCAAGATGGAGTCAGAGTGGCACCAAGAAATTCTCACCTGTGAAAAGAATGTAGGGTAAGAAAAGATTATGAGAAGGGGCAATATAAAAAAATTCTATTTTCTCACGAGAAGCTGTATTAAACTACCTTTATTCAAGTAGCTCTGCAGGAGCTCTGTATGTCTGCAGGGTAGGCACAATCCTGCCAGCAACTGCTGCTTGACCGGTGCTTTCCTTCAAGAAGTCATCTTGGTTCATCACTGCAGAACCGTAATGTGTTCTCTGTTTATAAAGCAAAGCCTCTCATACTCAGATACTTATGTCGTGATAGGAAATCTAAGCAGCGTTTCTTTGAAAAAGTGTCAGTGATGTCTGTACACTTAATGGCTTCACCAACAATGAGCATTTGAAATCCATGTATCTCAGAATACCAGGTGTGTAGATGGGTTAACAGAGAGGCTTCTGTGGCCAATGCAGCACTTCAAGCTGGAGGGTTATTTTGAATGAAACATGGGACAAAAGCAACTAGATCTGATCACTAATAAAGCCTGAACATCTGCAGCGTCACCTTGGAACAATAGAAGTGTTTGAGGCACACATGTTCTCACTACGGACAATCTGTAGGAGCCTACAAGGTGGTGTTCTGGGTATGCCTTGAAAGACCTACATGTTGGTGGTGTTTAGCTCAATGTAGTCCTTTCTGAACTACAAATGGGATTTCTTACCATCTTACCATCTCATTCCATAGAGGACTCCTGCAGATTTCCCTTATGCACAAAACCAGACCGGGTTTAGCACATACCCGTGGAGATGCTGCTCTGTCCTTTATTCAGGCATCCATGGTCAGAGATGGGGCAGTGACATTTCATTCTCTCCTCTGCTTCAATGGATTTAATCTCATACCTCAAGGAAAAGTACTCTGCACTATGAATTCCTTGTCAGGTGCTTATTGTTGGACCCTTCTTTCTTTTCTTCTCCTGGAAAAAATAATTTTTTTAAGATGGGAAGTGAACCTCACCCCAGACAAATATATTTATCCTGGGGAGAGATACGCTTTTTTTCTAGCTCAGAGTGATTATTATGACTGTACACTTTTCCTAGAAATAATTAGCCCATGCTTATAAAACTAAGGCTTTGTCTTCTCATTCATATCTTATTTTAGGGTGCATATATATAGATACGCCACGTTACATATCTCCACACACCTGCACATACAGCTTGCACTGTATTGAATATACAAGTGTATTGACAGCCTTCTCAAATTTGCTTACCCACATCTCCCTCAGGAGCACAACAAATGGCAATAGTAGCAGTATTGGTAGTAGAGCAGTACTACATACTTGAGTCTAACGCATGTAAATGTGTTTACATGGAGACAGGTGTTACATGAGAGGTGACTACTATGTCATGCTATCAATCAGCAGTGCTCCTGCCAAATTTTGGAGCAGTTCCAGGCTAGGTGTGCTCCAAAGGGAGGCCAAAATGTTGCATTAGAGATAGTTAGTGTTTAAAATGCTATTGAATAGTGATATTTAAACAATCATTCTTTTAAATAAAAAACTTTAAGAGAATACAATTAAATCTGATTCTATTTTGAGCAGAGCAAATGACATGCAAATTTTTTCTTGTTGGCTCTTAACTAAGTACAAGGAGTATTGAATTTCTGAGTTCTGAAGGCTGTACAGCTTCTCTAGCCACTATTTGTGCATTCATTATATTCACCACAACATTTCTTGCCTTTAGAAGACACAAGATCAAGTACTCAAAGACAGATTCAGATTTGGTGGGGACAGTGGGGCCTTTGCCATTGGTTTTGTTGGAAGCAGAACTAAGCTTTTATGTGTTGCTCTATTTTGCTGAAATATCTGTTTGGTTTAGCACCTCTTTCAAAGCTTATCAAACACAATTAAAATCTTTTTTCATAAAAACAAATGTTTCAGCACAATATTTTAGAAGTCTGTGTAACAATCACATAGAACCATAACATCATTTAGTCTGGAAAAGACCTTTAAGATCAGAATTTGTTTCAAACAAAATTTTAGTGTCCTCACCTTCTGATGCCCAATGGTCACAGCCCAAAAAAGTGCAAGACCTGGTTTTAAACTCTCTAAGGTGGAAAAGCACTGTCCTTTAGTGAAAGCAGATGGGAAAGCCTGGGATTGCAGGCAATTACACACACATAGTGATCCAGGAATAGAGCAGCTGATGATGTTAAACTCTTTCAGCCTGCTGGAATGGATGAGTCCTCTTTAAGGATAGACTCAAAGGAGTGATATTTTTCAAACTGATGGATTATAACCTTTGACAATCACTTAAAACAAATAGGAACTTAAGGAAAACATAGCCTGAAGGCAATACCTCTTTGTACATTATTAGATTTCCATTCTCAGTGTGTCTGTGATGACCCAACATCGAAACTGGGCACAGTCACAGAGGGTGACTTAAACAGCCCACACCTTGCCTCCACTGTACCTACTGAAATCTCTTTGAGACATGAGTTTTGCAGCCCTGGCAGCAGCAGCAAAGGATTTGTGCTACCACTGCATGATTACATCTATTAAAAGTAATTGTAGCCATTAACCACCAAGCACAGCAGGCATGAAAAGGAGGAAATACTGTGAAGCACAACAGATGTATGAGATTTAAGTCACCTTTGAAGCCTTCTAACATTGACCTGTTGTGGACTGTATAGTTCATTTACATTAAAGCAGACCACAAGTCCTCTGAAGTGTGGAGTGCTGTGGAGTGCTAGTGAGCACCACAGAGTCCCCATGTTCTTGATATCAAGCAGCCCATTCTGGCTCAGGGTATCGCCCATACCCAGAGATTGTGGGCTATGTCTTACAAAATATCCCCACTGAGTTTGTACTGAATGACTCCTGCTCTGAGGGATGATACAGATTTTTAATTTTTTCACTTTTATGCTCTTCAAGATCTGCTTGTATGGGCAGGAGCTCAAGTGAGAGTGTCCCAGAGCTGCTTTCAGAGTACATTTCTAGCAGCTTGGCAGAGTTGCCTGCAAAATCAGAGGTCTGGACACTATGACTGCATTCCTTAATCCTACAGAAGCATTTGAGGTAGACCAACAAGAAGTCTGCTATTCCAGATTACTATTTAGAAGATGCTGAAATCATAGGTCAGAAGTGTAAGTCAGTGTATTAAAGATCACTGCTGGATTTGCAAGAACGCAGTTTTCTGAAAGAAGGATCATTTATCTCCATACAAGAGGGATTTTACATCTGTTTTTAAGCCCCTCCTTCCCAAACATTTGCCAGAGTCCATCAGCAGAAGGGTGGGGAAACACCATTTTAGATGTAAGAACATTTTAAGGTTGCCAGTTCTTCTGAACTTTAAATAAATTGATAATAAGACATTTTAATAAAATTGAACCATTTCATTCAGCATCCTGAAGATAATGACATAGGGTTTTTTTCCCATCAACAGCTGTAAAAGTCAAGACAAAATTGTGAAACCACTGCAGGCTGCAGCTGGCAATAATGCAGTGTGATCAGATCTGTTGTAAATAACTTAACCAAGGTGTGGATGCTGCTCCATTTCCTCTTTGCAGCTGTGGCTGGTAGCTGTTTATCAAATAGCTAGAAGGCACAACTAGGCTGCATTCTTCATTCTTCATGTGCTTTCATGGAACTCCATGCTTCTTGCATGGACTTGCACACGGCTGCAACATTTACTGTGCAGTTAGGTAGTGCTGGCTGTAATGACAAAGTTGGCTTCAGCATCGCTGCCGTGGAGCCTCTGGTGACTATTTGTGATTTGTTTCACAGCATGGCCTCAAAACCAGATGTAGAGGCAGGAAACTTCAGCACAGCATTGCAACTCTTGTTCGTGGCCGTTACTAAGAAAGGAAGGAGCTTCTTAAGGCAGCTTTCTCACTGGAGCCAGCCCACAGGATTGACTTGAGTCCCTACAGAAATGTAGTCCATTAGGCACTGCACGATGGAAAGTCCTGGGCTTTTTTTTCATTGGAAGTAATGTAGAAGGCAAATCACTGTGAAAGGTAGTGCACAGCTACAGCAAACTATGATGTGAAGGGGGCATGTTTCCCTGCTTCTCAGAGTTTTGCCATGACCCAGATATAATGGGCTGATTGGTTTGTATTTAATTTAGGATTCTGTTTCTTGTTAGAGGCAAGTCCACATTTGCTTTGTTAATCCCTTGCAGAAGCGCCTACTGAATTCTGAGGTTTATTTCCACAAAGGTCTCTGTCACACTCAAGTCTATTTCCCAGTAGAGGGAATTGCTGTTTCACCATATGGCTCCCATATTTCTGGAGTATATATATGTCTGTGGATATATATATGTTCTCCCATCCTGCTCTTCATTAAAGAAGACATGTATACTGTAAGATCTCTTTGTCATATAGCCAATGCTTTCTTGGTACCTACGTCAAATGAAACTAACAGTCTGCCATTCTCTGTACCCTTTCTATAGAATAGTTCTGCTGCTGTGTCCATGCTCAACTGTTTAAAGTCCCTGCTGCGCATGAACATGCTCAGGTCCCTTCCAAAGTTTCAGAGAACAACCCTAAAAAACTTCAGTATGTCTGGAGATTTGGGATATGCATGAAGCAGTCAGTGAGAAATGAGGAGAAGTTCCATCTCTTCCAGAAATTTTAATTCACAGAATCACAGAATGTTAGGGGTTGGAAGGGACCTTGAAAGATCATCTAGTCCACCCTCACCCCCCTGCCAGAGCAGGATCACCCAGATTAGGTCACACAAGAACATGTCCAGGTGGGTTTTGAATGTCTCCAGAGAAAGAGACTCCACAACCTCTCTGGGCAGCCTGTTCCAGTGTCCGTCACCCTCACAGTGAAAAAGTTTTTCCTTATGTTCATATGGAACCTCTTATGCTTCAGCTTGCATTCATTGCCCCTTGTTCTATCCCTGGCCATCACTGAGAAGAGCCTGGCTCTATCATCCTGACGCTCACCCTTTACATATTTATAAAAATTATTGAGGTCACCCCTCAGTCTCCTCTTCTCCAGGCTAAGGAGACCCAGATCACAGAATCACAGAATCAGAGAACTGTGGGGGTTGGAAGGGACCTCAAGAGATCATCGAGTCCAACCCCAGGTCCCTCAGCCTGTCCTCAATAAGGAAGATGTTCCACTCCCTTAATCATCTTAGTGGCCCTGCATTGGACTCTTTCAAGTAGTTCCCTGTCCTCCTTGAACTGAGGGGCCAAGAACTGGACACAATACTCCAGATGCAGTCTCACCAGGGCAGAGTAGAGGGGGAGGAGAACCTCTCTCAACCTACTAACCACACCCCAGGATGCCATTGGCCAACTCCTACATGAAAGCTGCAGAAAGTGACTGTTTTCACTTTGGATTAGCAATCTTGAACCCTGTCCTGGAATTAGACATCAGTGCTTTCTCACAAACACACATAAGAAGATTTGTAATTTTCCCCAACAACCTACTTAGGATGTTTTAGAAGATTAGGATTCAGTGGGGTCCTATAGATTTCAACTCATATCTGCCTAAAAAAGCTAAATCCCCACTGGTTTCCTCCTCTACTTCATGTAGAGATACTATATGTGTGTGTGTGTGTGTGTGTGTGTTTGTTGTGTTTAGGTATAAACAGGAGCACTCAATCAACTTGCACAAAACGCACTGAGGGAAGATCTCATTGGAATAAAGGAAAATGACATTTTGTAAGGCATTGGTAGTGTGTGAATTTGGAACTGATTTATGTTAACATTCAAGTATGTATACTTAATTAGCATTGATTTTAAAATGGAAAATGGTCTCCCAGGATACTGTAGAGCCATTCTTGATGTCTTAATTTGCAACAAATACTAGAAAGAAACAGATCTTAGTAGGGACCAACCTATTTTAGGCAAAATGTGATATATAACCTTGAAGAGATAGAACATGCACTGTGAGGAGGAACTGTAAGGATAATCTTCCTAGATTTTACAGAGAAAAGTTTATTTTACCTGCCTTCAGTTCTTGGGCTGGATCTTTGGCATCTGTAAATCAACTCACCATGCAGGAGTTCAAAGGAGGACACAGACACTGGCTGGATTGGGAGGATGAGGACGCACAAAGTTTCCACACTGGTGAGAACTTTCTCACATGAGAAGTCCTTGGGCTTCCACGGGCATAAACTCTCACCTGTCTAGAAACAGAGACTGCATCTGGCTCAGTACTGCAGATCTCTGAGATATTTGTTTTATGTGAAGGCATTCATACAACCATGACACGCATCAAGATAACACTGTTAGGTAATATCACATATCTACATTGCTAAAAGCAAAGCATTAATGGATAACAGCAGTGAAATATACACAGCTCTTTCCAAGGAAGCAAAACGAAGGTTACCACATACATCTGTTGACAGTAACAGATGGCAGCACTAATTGTTGTTCAGAAAGTTCATGTTGTTTTAATTTTCTCAAGGGCAACACATAGACATGGACATGATGTGTTTCCATATCACCCCATTTGTGCTCCATTTAGAGAAGGGCTGCTGCTTCCCAACATTGGTGGGGTGACCCTGAGACTTCTGCTGTAGAGGGCTAAGCTGAGCTCCGACCCCACAGCCCCCCTCTCTCCTGCTGCCCTTTACTCTTGTTTGGCCCCTGCTATCCCCGCAGTGCCAAATGGCGGCCTGACCACTCTGAACGGCACCTCAGCAGAGAACCATTCCTTTGTTTCATTTTTGCACAAGGTTAGCTCCTTACCAGTCAGCTGAACCAAATTGGCCTGCTCAAGGGGTGAGCACAGATCCTGATGGTAGAGAAAAGGTGGTTGGGGGGTGGGGGTACACACAATACAACACACCGCACCCCTGGGGAGGGAGAGGAGAAGCTGAAGGAGCCAGGAGGAATAGGCCCACACCATTTGGAGCAGCATACTGTCACTGTAACAAACAGAATTTTTTTTAATGGCAGAATATGAATGGAGCAAAATGTGAGCAAGCTTCAGTAATGATGCTTGGTATTCCCACGTAGAGTGGAGAGCAGCTACAACAGTACAGATGCAGAGGGGTTGTCAAGGAAACAGACATGTTTTGGTTCAGATGTGCAGTGAAGCACATACTCCAGACACCCATATAGGCTCATTACCGCTGCATCTGAATACCTCACAGTCATTAATAATGAACTTTACCCTCAAAACACCCCTGTATATAGTGGCGCTTTATCCCATTTTTTAAAGGAGTGAAAGCAAACAGATTGAGCCACCTACCCGGTTACACCAGCACTCTGGTCAGACCCTTGAAACCTAAACAAGAACACAGCAGCTGTGCTGATCATCCAGCCAGTGTCGTGGCTTTGATACGGCAACAATAAGCTACCAGGGAAGAGAACAAAGATAGCAAAACTCCAGCTCCTGATAGTGGCCACCAGCCTATTGCCAGGGAATGGTGCCGGGTTCATTGCCAAGGGTATGCGACACTTTCTTCCCTGAATGTAGCAGGGAAACAAGGCTATGGCCTGGGGTTCTATACTTCAGAATCAAATAAAGGTATAGGAAAAAAATCTCTTATCATAAAACCCCTGCCACTTTTATTAAAAATGCTATGCAAAAGTAGAGATAAAGAAATGAGCAGACATTACCCATCAAAATCCAACCTTTTCTCATGGTCCATTCACTTCCGCCTTCAAACCATGCAGATCCCTGTAAGCTTGTATTAATAATGACGAAGTGTCATCTTTAACCATCTAAACAAATTAACTCTCAGTTACTTATTTGTCCAGACCAAACAATCTAAAAGGGAACAGTACCTTTGAGAAACTAACCGAAGACTGACTGAACAGGACATGCCATTCTTCCTTTCCATAGCGACCGAGCCACAGCTTACAGAACTCCTCTGTCTTGAAGAAAGGATGTTGCCTAGCTTTTGCGACAGGTTTTCAGAACAGGCTCAGACACACAGAGCTCCTAACAGTGACTATGGACCTATCGCTGGACTCAATGATCTCTCGAGGTCCCTTCCAACCCCTACAATTCTGTGATTCTGTGATCGTACATCCTGAAATTGCTTTGGACTACTCTATGCACTGTGGACAGCTATTAGCTTTTTCTGTCACTCTTCCTACGTATCTCCAGCTTTCTTAAAAGGGACTGTAGTCCTTGAAAAGCAAAAGTACGTGTGTCCTAAAACCATTTTGAAGATGTCTACTGTCTACGTTTGTCTAAGGAACTTCGTTATCTGCCAGTGAAAAATATCTTTTTCAGATTTTTCTCAAATTTAAAATGGAACAAGCTGCAAAAAACAAATAAAAGTAAGTATCAAGAGTTCAGAATCTTATCTAATTTGCTTTTAGAAATACTCTTAAACACTTCTGCTATGAAAGTTTGACACACACACACTCTGTCTCTCTCTCTCGTTTTCCTTCACACACTTTTTCCTTCTGATAAAGCAACCCAACACATTCTGTTACATCAAATGAGGTTAAGGGTTTAGCTGGAATCTACAGAACTTGAGGGACTGTGACCTCCACTGTTTTCATTCTAACATACTCCATGTCTGCCATATTTTCTTATGTCAGATTAATTCAGTCTTTAAGGATTTCACTGTTGACCTCAGGGCACCTAAGGCAAGTCATGGATGTTCACATCCAAAACTCAAGCCCAGGAAAGCTACTTGAAATACGACATTTATTTTTACAATGATCTGTTCATTCAGAAATCTGAGAAGAGAAATAAAACAAAATGTGCATTGCTCAAAACATTGTACAAGGCAAACTGCAGGCTGTGGATTCCTTTCCTTTTGATAATGAGCATGTATGGGGATTTAACATTCAATTACCGCTCATCTAATTCTGTACAGAAATATCTAACAAATGGTTACAGTGAATATCAGCTGATTCATATTGTGATACGCTTAATGAAACAGAAAAGACAAAAATCTGTAAGACTCAGGACTACAAAGAAAATCTGTCATGAACTGATTGCAAATCAGAAGCCAATGTAACTTGCAACAAAACAATTCAGGGCAGACTTGTCACAAACACAGCTGTTTAATGTATGGCATCAAAATCAAAAGACATCTTTTTCTTTGTGCCCGAAGAGCTACTCATCCCTCACTCCCTGGTCTCTGAAGGTCTCTTTTAAAGAAAAATGAATTAACTATCAAGACAAAGGATGCCAACAGTAGATGAAGAGATTGTTGTACCTACTTCAACTACGCCTACAGTAATTTCTCTATCATTTACCTGTAGCATTACCTACATTCATCTGATGAGCTCATCTGTCTCCAAGCCAGCAACACCTCCGTTCTAGAGAGCAGCCATTCGTCAAAACCTTCCCCAGGGTCAGGGACTTGCCTTTTTACTGTCCTTATCAGCTAACTATTATTGCTACTTTTAAGACTGCTATGCCGAAGCAGTGATAAATACGACCTTCCCCCACTCAGAGATTTTCACTGGCATGAAAAAAACCCTCTTGAGTAGTCAAACCTGCTACTAGCAGCCTTGATGGGCACAGAAGCACCTCTGGGGAACTGGGAAAACAGTCAGTGCTTAACAGCCCTGAAATCAGAAAGCTCCTTTCCTGGCTCCCTTTCTCCATCAGCTGCTGCAGCCTGCCCATCCACAGCCTTCCTTGGACTACCAGGAACCCATCTGCATGGCTATGCCCAGCTTGGCTTTCCCCTCCACCTGGCTGGCCGCAAGGACACCAAACTTGGGGCGATGTTCCTGTGCACAAAGGCTGGGGCCACTTCAGCAGGGGAAACTGGTGTCATGTGCATGAGTTTCTGCTTTTGAATGGGGGCACCGGGCATTTTGGGGAGTTGTTAGTTTCCCCTCCTGGTGTAGAGACAGCTGTTGCTGCTGCCCAGCTCCTAAGACACTGCTGTTAACAGGACTACAGTGTGACACTGGAGATCGGTAAGGCTATTTTTGTTTTGAAGGCTGGACAGAAAGCTTGAATATGGTTTGAGCAGCTGTGACTTGAAGCAAGGATCCAGACCTCAGTGATGTGCCTTGTAGGCAAGTAACAGCTGTGCTATGGAAGCAAGGATTTTCAATTTACCAAAAATACTGCAATTCAAATACCTATTTCAAAGTGGTTACTTATTAGAAGAGAGCAGGATCCATGTGGATCCTTCAGATAGCTGGAAATAATGATTGCAGAAGAGATTTTATATGTTTCACTCCATAAATTTAGATGCACGTGACTAAGAGCCCTCAACACTTTGCTGTCAGAGACAAGTCCTGGGAATTTATTCCCTCTGGTTTCCTGGGAGGCACTGTGGTATGCAGCACACGCTACAGATGTGGTGAGCCGGAGCACACACAGAATGAACATTCTTCATGGAGTTACAGAGAACCAGTTTTTATTTATCCATCAGGGACTATCCTCAAAATTAACCCCAGTGGTGATACAGCCTTCAAACTGGATACTCACACAGTTTAGCATGCCATGCTGACCCCACCAGAGTGGTGCTTTTACAGTACAAAAATGAAGGCTATAAGTTACAGTTCCAGTCTAAGAGTCTCTGTTGTCAAGCGACAGGTCCTGTGTCCTCACTGACTTGTGAAAATTCAGCCCACTTTAGGAAGTTCTCCATGCTACAGCATCTTTAATTTCTAGACATTTTCCTCAGATACTTAAACCAGGTCAGGTGCCTGAAACAAATTTCCCTGAAGTTCTGGTCAGATATAACACTGAATGCAGGCAGTGTTCCAAGGAAAGCATTACATGCCCATAGGAGTACAGCAATCTGCAACAAAAACACTATAACAGCAAAATAGCCTCAGCACACCCCAGCCATACTCCTGGAGGTTGCTCAGGTCCCACGAACTCCTGCTCCTGCGAGGGGCTGGGCTGCAGCTGGACCTCCATCACGCTGACTCCTGAGCTTCAGCAGGGGAACCTTCTCACAGAGCCAGCCAAAACTGGGTGTTTCCAAGTGCTCCCTGACTTGTTTCTGGTAAAAAATACTGTACCCAGCTTGGGCAGAAACAAAACTTCCTGATACCTGCGTGGTGGTTTAAGTACTGCCTGCAGAGTTGGACAAATTCATTATTCCTTGTGTCCACTGACAAAGCTACAAAAAGTTCGGTAATATTTGGGTACCTTTTAGCAAAAAACAGACCAAGGGTCATAGACCAGTCACTGAGCACCATATGCCTCTCACGTTTGCCTGATGAAAATAAAATGCTAGCAGTTACAGCTCGAGTTCCCAGATCCTAAACATCAGCCACATTGCTTGTGCAGGTAAGTATTCCTGTTACTTCTAGGATTTACACTTTTACACTTACACATACCAAGAAGTTTTATCACAAGCAAACTCCCTGCAGCAGCAAGGTCTGTGTTTAATATTTTCTTCATCACATAAAGTTCAGCTGAAGGGACTCTGGTAAGGGATATTTCATGTGAAATAACTATCCAACCACTGTTTCCAGGTAGCAAAGATTGATCCATTTATTTTGCCCACTGGAACTCAGAACCTGATAGTGCTGCCAGATTTATACCAGATGAGTTGTATGGAGCAGAGCAGGTTGGTAGAAAAAAAAAATAATCTGATTGTGCACTTTCATGGCCCTAAGAACAACTAGGAAAAAAAATGGCTTCTGGCATAACTTGAGAAAAGCCATAAACTACTCTACATGATGTAGCTGCCATAATACCAGAGACCATATTTAAATAAGAGGGGTTAGGATCTTTATGACAGTTCACCAAAATCGCTTTCATAAAAGGTATTTGTGACCATGGGCTAAAATGTCCATTTCCCCAACCATGTATTGCAAAGCTTACAGAACTTGAATTTCTTCTTATTATGAATATTAACATTAGTATTAGGATATTTGGAGTATTAATGTTAAAATTAAACCAGCTGAAATATTTGATGGATTACCTTGAAGTTAAAGATTGTAAATTCTGAAATATGTTTTATAAGTAGCACACCAATAATACTGTAGGTATTTTTCTACATCTTATAGGCAGAATAGGAAACACACTGCTTTGCATTTTGGCCTCTGGAAATCAAGTGCTGGGAAGACTGGGTGAAAGCAGATCTCTTCTATGTAGTTGTCTTTGGAGACAATTGAAATGGTAAGATAAGAGAGGTATTCCCTCTTCTCCCAGGATGTAAGTGAATTCTCAAGTGCAAGTGCACATGCATCATCCTGAAAGAAGTTTTCAAGGACACCAACATTTCAACACCCTTATTTAGAGCAAGGGATGGTACCACGAGGTGTGAAACATTGCAAGAGCACTGTTATGGAAGCAGGTTATCTCTAGGTATGAAAAGCAGAACTCCAGGAAACTGTTAGTGAATTTACATTATGCCAGAACTGGGAAATAAGAAAATGAAAACCTCTGCTGGGAACAGGGCCTGTGGGTGAATGCTGCACCAAGGTCCACTCTGAATCAGCCCAAGCTATGGAGCACAAGTGACTGCATGCTTTGTCCCAGTAGCAAGAACATTGTAGGCTCTGGATTGTCCTGATGGCTTACGTCACCAAATGTCATTTCCAGCAGAGTTGTATGACGTTGACAGATAACCTAAAATTGTGCACCTGATTTTTCCCTACGTCACTTCAGGCTCTGGCTTACTTCTGGCTCTGATGTGGTTCTTCAAGGCTCACAGCAGGCTGGCAGCATCAGGCTTGTCAAAATATTCTCAAAGCTTGCAGCAGGAAGCACAGTGACGCTGCACAAAAGGAAAGTGGGGTGTTTTCTGCCTTAGCTTGAGATACATGAGCAACAGGGAGAAAAGCTGGGCAGAGAAAAGCATGTATTTGTGCCATGGTTTAACCCCAGCCAGCAGCTAGGCACCATGCAGCCACTTGCTCACCCACCTCCTCCCTGGTGGGATGGGACGGAGAATGGGAAAAAGTTTAAAACTCATGGGTTGTGATAGGACAACAAAGGAGGAGAAAATAATAGTCACAGAAGGTACAAAGTGATGCACAATGCGATTGCTTACCACCCACTGACCAATGTCCTTCTGGCCTCAAGCAGCGGTCACTGCCCCCAGCCAGCTCCCCCCAGTTTATATGCTGAGCATGGAACGGAATGGTACAGAGTATCTCTGTCCAGGCTGGGACAGCTGTCCTGGCTGTGCTCCCACTGTGGTACTTCACAGATGAGTATGACTGGGAAGCCTATAGCCAACCCAACGATTCAAACCATTGTCACACACAGGAATCTGAGAGAGCAAGAGCAAAAGTAAAGTGCATGTCAGGGGTGGAGAGGTGGGAATGTTGGATTTTCAGCCTCCCAGCAAGCCGTGAAAGGATGGTCAAACTCAAAATGGCCAAAATCAGAAGAAAAAAAACATTCAAGGCTGATCCAAAAAGTATTTGCAGCTTCCAAGGCAAGATATTTGCCACTGCACCCCTCTAGCAATGCCAAAAGGTGGGGGAAAGCTTGACCACCCCAGCACAATGGATTCAGGAGGCTGAAGCAGCTGAGGACGCAACTGCTGCCTCAGTTGGGATCCCAGAGCTCACATCTCTGGGGAGACTTGCAGTACTGGGCACTATTTTCCAAGGACTGATCAGATGTCTCTGAAATGTATTGTCTGGCATATGGGGGCAGGGGGGAGATATCCTCAAAGAGGTTTTAGCATGAATCAAGCCTGTATTAAGTCACTGACAGGACAGTAGTTTGAAACAAAGGTTTAAACAAATGTAGGTACACGTTCAAGACAAAGTGAAATGCTGAGCATTTTCAAGTCTAAAGGCATCTTAAGCTATTTGTCTCATCTTCTTGGCATAAACCACATGTTTTCATCTTCTTCTCCTAAAACCAACAAATGTACTTCTCCTTCAGCAAACAGCATATTTTTACAGTATATACTAAATCTTTTTACTTTTTGACCTTCTGAGTGTGGGGCTTTTATTTGAGCTTGATACAAAACATCTCCAGCTCTTTACTCAAGACACCTGCATTTAATCTATGAATATTCTCTGAAGTTATTTATACTCTGCAAGAAAAGGCTGCAATCATGCAACTCAGATGTGATTACCAGCTTAAACCACTGCCCAGGTCCCATGTGCTTTGACAGCCTGTATCTATCATATGGAGCCCTGAATTGATTTCTTGATTTCAACTTAATATTTAAGATAGTGAAACAAGTCAGAAAAAAGTAACTGTGACAACACTCTGTTGACATGTACAGAGGTCCTGAAGAGACTTAGTACAATGTCTACATTATTAACTGCAGTATAATAGAAAAACACCCAAAGGAGACTTAAATGAACAACGTTAGGTACCATTAGCAGTCAAGTGATGATAACGTGGAGCTCAGAGGAGGCTCATTTATCTAATGAGCAGCAGTTCCCAATATAAACATACTTAAGAGGTAATGATGAAATCTGAGGTTTGCATGCCAAAACCCACAAGTATATCCAGAGGTTTTCCAATACATGTTGGCACTTAATTAGCCCAATTACCCAACTTAATGTTCCAGCTCCGCAAAACATTTAAGCATATACAGAATACTCTCATGTTACTGAAGTTTACAGAAGTTGGTGGGTGGGAAGTGCTGTGATGAAAAGAGACAGAAATGAAGCCAAATGTGGTAGAATACATTTTCAGTTGAATAAATTTTCCAATTACAACCAGTTGAGAAAACAAGAATTTCTTTCAGGAAGTTCTGAAGAAAACTAGTTGAAATTCTTCTGCATTAAATTACCTAACATTGGAGATTCCTTTTGCTTTCTCCTATTTTTCTCCCTTCTATCTCCATTCCCCCCACCTTCACATTCTTATTTTCCCTTTTTTCTTCTTTCCAGTTGAAAGGTGAAAGTCAGATAAACTGCTTTCATAAGATGTAGAACCTTTTGAAAGTCCTTTTTCCACAGTTCTTCTTTTAGAGAAAATGCTATTTAACCCAAGGAGATATATCTGTTTTAATGTGTCGGGCTTTTACTTCCAGCCTCTGCTAAAGCCAGGCATTAACACCCTTCCAGTGAGGAAATTACATCCAGCCTTTAAAAGCTACTTTCACGAGATGGTATTTAACAGGATTGCACTAGACTGTCTGGAGAGCAGCTAGTTTCTCTTCTGAGGACCCTATAAACAAAAGATGCAATCCTGCAGGTCTCAACATGCCTCCAGAGCCCCAAGTAAAGGCTGAAGAAAGCTATACAAACTGCAGCTGCAAAGAAATTCCATTTTAGCAGTAACAGGTCAACTGTTGAATGCAAACAAAAGCTTCTTGAATCCCCCTTTTGCAGTCATTTGACTTCCATACATCGAGATACGTGCAAAAGACATATACATGTATAGATACAGAGATGCTAACGTTTGGCACACTGGCAATACAGCTATTTTGAGGCCCAGGCACTACCTACTCTGTCAGGCAGGACTAGCACAGCAGCACAGGCACTACCACTACCACAGAACCGTCTGGATGATGCACTCAGTCACATGCTCTGACCTGGCTGGCCCTGTGTGGAGCCAGGAGCTGGACTCAATGATCCTTATGGGTCTTTTCCAACTCAGGGTATTCTATGATTCCAAGACTGGAGGGCTATGAAGATGATTACGGGCCTGGAGCATCTCCCCTCTGAGGAAAGGCTGAATGAACTGGGGCTGTTCAGCCTTGAGAAAAGAAGACTGAGAGGGAATCTGATTAATGTGTATAAATATCTTAAGTGTGGGAGATAGAGGGAAATGGCCAGCCTCTTTTCAGTTGTCTGTGGAGACAGGACAAGGGGCAATGGCTTCAAGTTGGAGCACAGGAAGTTCCGCAACAATACGTGGAAGAACCTTTTCACAGTGAGGGTGACAGAGCCCTGGGACAGGCTGCCCAGGGGGGTTGTGGAGTCTCCTTCTCTGGAGATATTCAAGACTCCTCCAAGCAGAGGAAGAAGTACCAGGTTTAGTTGGATGTTGTACAAGTGAAGGTCAGAACCCAGAAGAGAAACATAAGGGGAATCTGAGAGACATTGTATGCAGTGGTCAAAGATCAAGATGGTTTGGGCTGTTACAGAAAGTTCATAAACTGTATCAGCTGCTCAAGGCCAGAAGAGATGAGGCAGTGTGGGATCCAGTCTAGAGGAGGATGGTTCTCTTTTCACCAGTTTTCCCCAAATAATCTTTCCTCTGAATTTCATCCTTGACTAATTTAGGCTGTTAATGATAACCGTAATCCCTTTCTTACAGGAATTATTTCTTTGAAAACTACAAGACAAATGCACTTGTTGAAAAAAACATTATGTAAAATTTCTCTTTTTTTGTTTTCAATGGAAAAGGATGAAATAAATACCAATTTGTTCTCAAACTGGTTTTTTTTGGAGGTATGAGTTTCAAAATTATTTCTAAACAGAGCTCACTTGACAGCACCTCTCATTCAGATCTATTAAACAGTACCATCTCCAACAAGAAGAAACAGTTGTATAACTTAAAATGATCATGAAGAACCCCTGCTGAGAACACCTGACCAAAGCAGAGCTGTGCTACAGCAGAGTCTGATCAGGAACAACACCCAATATCGTCCAAGCTTCCACACCTGACAGGAGAGCCTGCGAAGCACCAAGGTAGCACACATTTCTTCCTTTTTTAAATGTATTCTCATTTTTCTTCTCTGTATTACTAGGGAGGGTGGTGGCAATGACCAAGAGAAACTGTACTGCTCTTCTGACACAAGTGTAGCAGCATCAAATGCAATTTTCATCTACTCAGATCTACAGATACAGCAGTGGGAACAGAAAAGAAGTGGACTAGATGATTATTAAAAATGTGTTGTACTACTTGTTCTGGTTTAGTGCCACTTCAACAAACACAGGTAGCTAATTCAGGTAGCATCTGTGAAATTCTGGCCCCAAAAGAGGCAGCGGAAAAATTCGCACCTGCCACAACCAGCCTTTCTCAGAACAGAACATACACACCAACAAAGCCTTACTGGTTTATTTATTTCAGTAACTTTCTCTTAAAACATATTACAATATAATATTAACAGAGCCAAGTGCCAAAACAGTATTTTTAAAACAAGGTAATATTTCAAAGTACGAAATTTCATAAAAAAGCACCACTTGAAACTAGTGTAGTTTTCATGGTGTACTGCGATCTGCAGACGAGAGAACAGCGAAAGCATTCACACTACCACTGACTGAACCCGTTCTGCCCAGTTTGGACTTCATAGAGAGCATAAAAAAATTGTACAGGTAATAAAATATATTCAGGTAACATCTTTCAGTTTTCAGAATGGTTCAGAATAGAAACCGATGCAGGTCTTTTTAAGACAAAGCCTCTTTAAGCCAATTTTCCTCTTGTCTGAGCAGTACTATGCAACCTAAATTATTTTCCCCCTGTAATGACCATGTTTTCTGTAACAACCTTGTTGCCCATTACCCAAATAGCACAAGTGAAATAACCACCTGCCTTCCTGGATGTATTAATTTCAACTGTTTCCATACAGCTAGGTTCTGCCAGCTGATACTTAACTCTATTCCAATGAATGCCTCCATTGGAAATGCTCTCTGGCAGAAAGGGTTGGGGAGACTACCTCCAGCTCTTTTAACCGTATTCATGAATATGGTATCAAAAGATGCAAAATAAAAGCTTTTAAATTAATTTCATACTTCACAGTATTATATTGTGCTACTAATATAAAAATATGAAAAATTGAATTTTAAAAGTTCAAAAGCTGTAAATGTAATTAATAAGATATACCTGTCAATAAAGCATGCAATTTTTTAGGACAGACAAGATAAGTGCCATAAAATTAGCATCCATTCTATATCTTCTGATTCCTCTTGAACTTTATCTTATTTAGGATCATAATGCACCACTTAATGCTGCACGGTATGCATCGATATATGTAATTTTCATAGATGCAAAGACTATATACTGTGCCATTAATTACACTATCGTAAGTCCACAGATTCCAACACACTTACTCCAAATTCATGTTACTGTAACAAAGGTGAGCAAGAGGCCTGAACTGTGGATTCAGGGGTTTTTGTCTGAAAGGGAAAGATGCAAGAGTGGTTCAAAAAATCAGCCTTTTCTTGCTTGAAATAAGACTAAGCTTCCTTTAAGCTGAAATTAGTACTAAATATTTAATAAGCCTGTTTTTATTATGTGAATACCCTATCATAGATGACATTAGCAAAGCAGTATTAGATGCATTATCACCACCAGATAGGTGAAAAATGCCGCTTCTGCCATTGTGCATCTAAAAATCTACTCCGAATTTAAGGCCAGTTATGGGCACTCTCCCCAGAATCCTCAGAGAAGATTTACTACACTGAAGAATTCGTATTCTGGAATCTCTCTTAGCTGTAATACTGTTCACTTGTACTCCCTGGTAGCTTCTGCATCTTTTAATAATGGTGCATTTAGATGCAAGTACCACAACCGTGTGCATAACATGGGATCTGAGCATCAGTCTCTTCCACATTCAGGCAATTCCACTGATATCACAATCTCACTCAAATAAAACATACTCATTCAAATCATGCCATTAGATTTGCAATTTGTTATGTGTTGGCAAATGCTTATTATATTCAAGTTACTTCCACACTTTGCTAAAATACCACATTATGTCTAACAGCAGATTCTATTATCTGCTACACACGTTGAAATCCAGAATGGCTCTTAAACTATCAATCAGCTGGGGAGTGGCAGCCTTTAACACAACTGCATAGCACAAAACAGCACAGAAAAATGCTTATGTCTGTGAGAAAATTACTTTCTTAACTTCCTCTAAAAGAAAACCATAAGCCTATCATTTCAACATTCTCTTCTCCTGAAGAGAAATATGCACCTTAGAAATATGCAGGTGTGCTCTCTGCAGAGCTCCTCTTATGTAACATGCATCCTTGTACTGAAATGAGGTACCTGCTTCTGTGGGGAAGAACCCCTCCTCGCAAAATCACCTCTTTGTAGAGAGGAGTTTGAGAAGACATGATGGCCTTGGTATCACCTAGGAACCATTTCACTAGTTTGCCTTACTAAGCAAATGGATGTGTTAGGAAAGTTTAACTCCTGTGGCTTTTCATCTTTGTTCAGTCTCAGCAGACTTCTGATGTACACAGAAAAGCTGCTCTGCTCCTAGGTAAGGCAGCTCTTCCGTATTCAATGTTCTCATCCCAGCTTTCCCCTGGAAGTGTTCCTCTACCACTACAAAATATCCTCTGTAACAATAACTGTATTTTGCAAATGTTGAACACCTTTAATATTAGCTTTACTCTATTCTTCCTTATGTCCTTGTGAGAACAAATGAGCCTGGCTACACAAAGGCACCAAGACCTCTGTCACAGACTTTGGGGACCCTGGGACTGAACTTTCTGTGGTTTGCATACTTATGCTGGCTCCAACACAATGTCCAGTGAGGTATCTTGTGATGGAGTGCTTAGAAAAAGAGTTTGACAAGCTCCAAAGCAGGTGAAGAGTAGAGGAAAGTGCATCTACTTCAGACACACATATTGGGCAGGCACCTACGTTAAAGTCGTATCGTGCACAGTATTCCTTCTCTCAGAGTGGCTGATTGTCGTGGTTTTGCCCCAGCTGAGGGCCGCACCCCACACAGTCGCTTGTACTTTTAAAAGGAAGAGGGAAGGAAAGTTGGGGGAGGGGGGGAAAAGGGAAGGAAGAAAGGAGGAAAAGAAACCACAACCTAGAAACCAAAACCCCGCAGGTTGGGATAAGGATAGTTTACTAAACAAAGCAGAAAACTAGATATAACAATAACAGGAGTTTATAGCACAAAATCTATGAAACTGGTGATACACAATGCAGTTTCTCAGCAAACCACACAACTCAGGCCGCACAGCTTAGAGCCGTCCCGGAACCCGACCGTCCCCAGAAACTGCACGTCCTGGCGTTGTCTCCTCCTCTTCCCCCCAGTCCCCCTTTATACTGAGCATGACGTAACTGGCATGGAATATCCTCTTTGGCCAGTTCGGGTCACCTGTCCTGGCTGCGTCCCCTCCTTTCTCATTAGTAAGGAAGTATGAAGAACTGAGAAAGGTCCTTGATTGCCCGGCAACAACTAGAAACATCAGGGTGCTATCAGCACTGTTCTCATCCTAACACCCAAACATGGCATTCCATCCACTGCTAAAAATAATTAACTCCATCATAGCTGAAACCAGGACACTGATGTAAGGCAGCCTACAAGTGCTTTATTAAGGTCCCTCTTCTGTAATCACCTCAGTGACATACGTACATCAGTCCTTTGGTGGGGATTGTGAAAAAAGGCTGAAAAAAACTGAGCCACATGGCAGAGCATGCAATTTACTCCTAACAAAAGAAATGAGAAAGGAGCCTGAAGCAGGATTTTTAGAAGAGAATGGAGAAAATTAGAGCAAACACTACGTAGAATAGAAAAAGAACATACAGTTTGATGGAAGAGTTGGAAGAAGACAAAAATCAATGTCACTGAATATATAGTTTCTTTTTTTAGAATTAACTGAATGATTTAACAACAAACAAACAAATAAAAACCCCATGCCTTTTTAAATTAAGTACCTGTAAATCAAAATAGCTATGTTTGTGAATGGTGTTCCTTTTTGGTCAGAAAAATATTTTGTCATTTACAAGAAACTGAAAAAAATTGTTTAATTTCAAAAAAATCTCACTTTCAAGACTTTTTTTAATACTAATTTCTCTTCTCCAATATACATGTACTTTTCAGAATAGAAATCCTTTCTTCTCACCCTGCAACTTTTCAGTGGCAAAAAACTAAAACCAGGTTCTTTCCAAATTAAATTAGAACACTCATTAGTTCTAATGCTTTTGCTGTAAAATCAATTTTCTGGTTTTGACCCATGTCCATTTCTAGAATAGTAAGCATGTGTACTCCGGTGTCACCACAGTATAACCTCTAGTTTGAGGCATGTTCTCTCCTTTGCAGAAAGCATAGCTTTTTACAAGATGTAGACAAATTAGCCTTGCTATTAGCCTGCCGCAGTGGAGAAACTGAAAGCAGGCTTCCATTATTATTTGGCTGTACTGCTTTCAGCTGCAGTATTAAAAGGTATGTATTTACCCTCACCTGCAATTTCTTATGGTCCAGAAATTACTCACTTAAGAGACTGCTTTATTAAAAATAAGAGTTTGACTTGTATTCAAAGTTCCCCTGCCTGAAGATGTTGAGTAGATAAATCCTGAAGCACTAAAAGCTCTCTTTAAATACTGAACATTCCATTAAGATTACATTGAAATGTTTCTAAAATTGAGAGCATTTTAGTGGGACAATCTGCTCACGTCAACATAGTATAAGGTGTCAAGTATGTATCAAACTAGAGTAGAATTCAAAAGCAATTTAAACCTCAGTTGTATGCTACCTTCACCATACAGAATTTAAGATGAAATCCATAAAATAGATATACTGGTTCCATGTTCATGAGTGATCTGATTGATCCTTCCACGCACACAGTCAAGAGAAACTGCTATCAGCGTTCCGTTGTGTACTTCAAAAGATGCACGGAGGGACACACTGGTCCACATGCTTCCCTCTGGCATCTGACCTCCAATCTGCTGAGCAATTGCTGTGGGTTGCATGTCATCCATGGTCAACTTATAGAGAGTCATTTTGAGCACACTGCATGAGTGGATTAGCTTTAAGTTAAATGCAAGGCTGGCAATTCCCTTTTCAGTAAAAACGAAATACTTCTGAGCAAGCTGTCCAGAAGAAACCAGCTGTATCTGTTTCTCACTGGATGAGACCTGGGTGAAATCTAGCAATTTGTTTCTCACAGCTCCAGTAGGCAGCCCCGTAACAGAAACTGTGGCTGATATGGCACTAGAAACTGCTGAAGGGATCCAGATGAGGCTAAACATACTAATTCCAGAACTATCTCCGAAATACCGAACATTGCACTGTGCAGGAGAGAGTATCTCAAAGCTGATCAGATCTCCAGCACCAACTTTTGTGGCCCCAGAAGCAGATATTGATGTGTCTCTGTAATTTACCCCAGACTTAAACACATTCATTAACTCTATGTTGGTACCATTCCTATTGATATAAGAAATTAAGGAGAAGCCCTCTCGGACACACATATGACCCATGGAATACAATGCCTGGTGGAACACAAATTTGACCACGCCAGTTTCAGTGAACTTTATAGCTCTGCCATCATGAGATAAACTTAGCATGTAAGGGTCGGAAACAGATGTTATTTTAAAGGTAGGCCGATAGTTGGTTTGGTAATGCATTGCTGTTGACATCTGTGCACTGAGTGCCACAGCACCCGTGTCATGGGACAACCAAAACAAACTGAGTGGGGTATTAAGATCATAAATATTTAAGTCTTTACTTTGATTGCAGAATTGATTTGGACTCCTCAAATACACAGAAAGAGTTTGGCTGGGCTCCACTTCGGCAGCACTGCTTAAACTAGTGCTCTGGAAATACTTTCCTTCTGGCTGTTCAATGCGAACACCGCTCAGTTCATAGCCTTCCTCACTGCCATTTAGCTTTAAGGACAGTTGCAAAAAATTCCTGCAGTTGTGCTTTACTGCAAAGTTTAGGTCAGTCCACAACAGACCATGTTGCCTGAATACCAGGCTGTTCTCTTCAACGGATAGGATTTCACAGGGAAGCTTTCCCTTTATCTTCAAGTTCAAGCCAGAGTAGACCTGAGAGACACCAGACTTTACAGAGGGTAGGATGATGTTTGCAGCCCAAGACTCCGAGAGCTTGTTTTCACTGGTTGCTGAACAAACCGTATCACTGACAGTGGAACAAGGCATGGCCACCATTCCATCTTCACATTTTAAACACGCCTGGCATTCCTGCATTTCCTTATTAAAGAAATACTCCTCTCCGCACAGTCCCAAAGCTGCATCTTTCTCAGCAATTCCAAGGCATCGGAAACCACCTGTTCACAGGAAAGGGACAATTTTTATTGTCATACCTTTAAATCTAAGAACTCTGTATCTCCACATATCAAGTATCTTTGAAAACACATCTAACCATAAGAGAGAAAACAGAAGGTAATTATAATGTTAGATCACTTTGTGCTATTAAAGGATGCTTGATGGCAGAGGAAATACTAGAGGTAAGTCACCTTGACCAAGTGAAATCCAGTGGCTTAGAGTGGGAAAGGAGCAAGACAGGGCTGCATAGGGGCAGTTCTGACCAAACCCTATAATGGATCAGACACAGTGATAGTGCTGGAAGGGCATTCTCTCCCTTCCCCCAGGAGAAAGACATGGTGACTAACTGGTACACCGAGCAGAAATGATCTTTTCAACTAACAGAGAGTTCCCTGGTACAAGGAGAAATGTTCACTGTCTGCCCAGACATGTAATGGGGCAGCTCTGGTGTAGCTGAGACTGCTAAATGAAGTAGTCTTTGCAACCCAAGGGACATGGACCCTAGGCGTTCTGTGTGCAGTTTTTAAAGAACCTGTAAGAGACAAGTAGGGAAAACAAAATTGTAAACAGCAGGCTTAAAATCATTATGCAGGAGTCCACATTTAAAAGGTGGAAAAGCGCTGCCCTAAAACACAGGACAATAGTGGTTGTGATAGCCTGAAGTTAAAATAAAACACTGCTGCAAACTGTAAAAAGAGTATCTAAAGGTGCTATTTGAAATTACTTTATTTGACATAAAGCAATTTTGTGCTGTTAAATGGTACACCATGACCTCAGTGGATCAAAGAATACACAGACGAAGAGCGGGTTTTAAAACCAGCCTGCAATTTTCTCTGGCAGTTCAAGTGCACTGCCAATGCCTCCAGCTGTAGCAACCAGGGCCCAAAACCTTTGTGCATGAAGCCTTCAGGATCTAAATCAACACACAAGACTTGAGGCACCCTAAAGAATAACCACTTGCAGTTTGTGCCTCAAAGCATAAACACTAATGTACTTGCTTCTGCTTTTTTACCGCCATAATCAAAACTCAGTAATAATCTCTTACAGCTCTTCTTAAATATTCTTTACTGTCTAAATACTGTGCCATACATTTCCTTTATTCCTCAGTTGGCAAGTTGCTGTATCTGGGCTGGGATTAGCTCTGAGACTGGGACTACAAGGATTTGACACAGTCCCCAACAAGCCCTTTTTCTCCATTGCTAACCCCGGGGTGCAGCCAGCCGGGCAGACTGCTGATGCAGGCAGAAAAGCAGGCCACATGTACTGCAAACTGCAAGACAGAACAGCATACACACACCTGGCTCACAAGGAAGCTCAGAATACTGGCTAAAACTCACCTCTGATACTACATTGCTCAGCAGAGAACACCAGGCACTGTGTTAATTTATACAGGCTTCATATGTTCACCCTCCTATCTTTGTCTATTTATGTTTCATTCACTTAAGCAATGGTTCTCCACTAACACTGTACAATTTATGATGTGAGAACGTTCTTTCTGAGACCAGGTATCATTTTCTCAAGAGATCACTGCGGAACACAAAGATTTTTCCATTTGGAAAAGGGAAGAGAAACTTAACACTTTGTTCCCCCTGAAAGTGTCTGGCTTTAAGATAAACAAAAACCAAATAAATCACATTTTTTAAAATGAAGAACATTCTAGAGGTAATACAGGAAAAAAAAAACCCTGATAAACTTTCCTTTGGGAATCAGTTTTAACCATGGTGTAAATTGCTCACAGAACACTTCTAAACCAGTTCTTATCAATAGATCCCCCATCATTGAGAAATACCAGATCAACTGCTACTAGTACACAAATACAGCAGAGAAGATCAGCAGTAGTGCCTAGCCTTTTTATGCTATTTGTTTGTGTAAAATATTTCCATGTATATTTAAGTATTTATAAATAGCAAGTTTTAGAAGTTTTACATGTGGTGACTGTGCTCACCAATTTGCTTTCATTAGCTAGCTTGCAGCAGGCAGGGGGTTGGAACTAGATGATCCTGAAGGTCCCTTCCAACCCAAAGCATTCTATGGTTCTATGACTTTAAAGCAGCACACAGGTCACTTTATACTGTAGACACAGAGGCAAATGCAGCATGCTGTGACTTCTTTCTACTCTTTGCTGCCTGACAACCTCTCCCATCTCATCCTGGCTCCTGCTCTAGGCACTGCTGCACCTGGATTAACCGTGAGGAGCCCAGCTGTACTCAGGCTGGTTTTGTGAAATCAAGTATTTCTGCAGCACATTCCCAGCCTGTGCCATTCATGGATACCAGGCAGTTGCCTGGCAATTAGAATAAGCCAAGTATATATTTTTCTGCTGTTACTACTTGAAACTGCCTGATGCAAAGGTGACATTCAAGCAGATTAAGTACAGGAATCCATCTCTTTCTAAACCATCTATGTCAAAATTTGCATCATCACAAATCAACACAGCTTATTACAAATTGGGACTATTTGTCTCGGTTCTGTTCCTCTTCCCCCTGCATTCCACAGTAAGTCCTCTTTAGCCTGCATGGCATTCTGGGGAGCGTGCCTTTGGTTGACTCCGCTCAGTGGATTCACACCAGACAACTGTCTGATCACTCTCCTGTGATTCTCTAAGAAAGAAACAATGGACTGGACTCCATTTGCGCTGATTAAGTACCTCCAACGCTCACTGTTCCTCCATGACTAGCCTTTCATCAGATAGCCTAACAACTCATCCTAGATTAAAGCAAGAAAAAGCGGCAGGGGAAGAAGGTATGTTTTAGAGGAAAGTGAAAGGTGAAGAAGGAGAGGCTCCTAGTTGCACATTTCTTTATTGTTATTTGCTGTTTCCCTTTATACTGTACAGTGAACATGAGCTGCTACAGATTCAACAACTTTTGCGTGCCGCTGAAGAAACCACATACAACATCTGGAGCTCATATGTCAGAAGATCACATCCCCATCTCCCCTACATTACCCAAAACAGATATTCAGTTTCAGCCTCTCTTTTGACAAGTTAATTGCACTTGTACAAGATAATGAGCCATCATGAACAGACAGGCTGAAAAGTAGCAGTTCTCTCTAATGAAAAAAATAGAAAGAATGCTCTCATCCCTGGCAGATGAGGACAACATTGACAGGTTATTGATTCCCAATGCAGATGATGGGAAATAGTTTGCTTTCACATCTTAACAAGCAACCATTAAAACCAGGGGAGGAGGAATTAAGGGAAGAGTCCTTTCCTTTCAAATACATTGCTACTGCCTTTCTGTGGTCTGACACACCACCATTACCCATCTGTTCCCTGGCAGTATTCACATTCACTAGAATACAATGGTTTGGTTGGAAGGGACCTTCAAGATCATCAAGTTCCAACCCCCTACCACGGGCAGCGACACCTCTCACTAGACCAGGCTGCTCAAGGCCCCATCCAACTCTGTCTTGAACACCTCCAGGAAGGAGGCATCCACCACTTCCCTGTGCAGCCTGTTCCAGTGTCTCACCACCCTCATAGTGAAGAATATTTTTCCTAATATCCAACCTAAATCTACTCCCAATTTAAAACCATTCTCCCTCATCCTATCACTACATACCCTTCTAAAAAGTCCCTCCCCAGCTTTCTTGTAGGCCTCCTTCAGGTACTAGAAAGCCGCTATAAGACCTCCCCAGCGCCTTCTCTTCTCCAGGCTGAACAAGCCCAACTCTCAGCCTGTCTTCATAGGAGAGGTGCTCCAGCCCTCTCATCATCTTCGTGGCCTCCTCTGGACCCGTTCCAACAGTTCCTCCAGCAGTTGTATAAACTCACTTTTCTTCTGGGTCCCTCCACCACAGAACCCAGTGGATAAATTCCTTACAGCCTCCCTCTTCCAAGCCACAGACTAGAGCAGTACCAAATGACTACCACATTGGTGGCTCTACTTTCTAAGGCCGGGACCTTTGGGGTTTCCTTCCACAAAACCACCAACTAAAGAAAACCCAGTCTCTTACAAAAGGAGAGACAAACCCTTGCAGTTTTCCAGTGCAGTGTCTCAAATTTTGCACCCTGAGCTATCTTGCTGCTAACTGCCCACCACTAAGGCTGTCTAAAATGGTCTTGCCTCTTCTTTTGTAGGACTGATGGTACCTCCTCTACAGCATTTGCCACATAAGGCAACACAAGTGCTCTCCCCCTCTATTCATTCCCATTTTCCCGTGGTGTCTGTAGTACTACTATCCAACTCACCACAGTTCCTGCTCAGAGGAACGTAAGTGCAATAAAAGTGAGCCCATATCCTCTTCTAACCCTTTCCCAGGACCAATCCCCTCCCACTTTTTTCTCCACCAGTGGCAGGGCAGGAGTAGTACAAAATCACAGAATCACAGAATCACAGAATTATCAAGGTTGGAAAAGACCTAGAAGATCATCCAGTCCAACCATTCACCTATTACTACTAGCTCCCACTAAACCATATCCCTCAATACAACATCCAGTCTTTCCTTGAACACCCCCAGGGTTACAGCAGCTGAAAACAGCCCTTGCCCTTCAGAAAGGCCACTCTCTTTTTACAAGACCACCAGAGCAGGAAAAATATAAAACATAATATAAAACATAACTCTATTATTTGACTTGGAGTCCTCAGATGGAGGTCACAACTGGTGAAATCCTCTATCTGATCAGAGAGTACCTTTCAAGGTTTTTTGGCTGACCAAAAATTACATAAGTAGAAAGAAACCTAGTACCTGGATATAATTTGCTCAGTATGTCTATTCATTTTGCTCTTTTGTGTCTGACTGCCATATGAAGTAATGAAGTTGAAGTCTGCAGTGCAGAATTCCAGTCAAATCTGTTCTTAATGTTTGAAAAATTCCCCCAAGCCCCTGCAAATAATGGAAAATGCTGATCGTTCCTCAGTATTTGACAATATTGTTGCTAAAGAAGAATAAGATTGATGGAGGGAGGTCTTATAAGAACCTTCATTAGATCAAATCAAATATCTACTCCAGTGCAGAAGGAAAATTACAACTATTTTTCTCCATTAGGAAAAATATCTTTGATTTTGACCCTATTTGCACCGGCATAAACAAGACGAAAGTCAAGTCATAAGCGAAAATTAAAACTAAAGCACATAAAACCCCATGAAACTAAGGTAAAAGGCATCATCCAAGGCTTCTAGTAGATATTATGTCCTAAATAACCCACTGTCCACAAGAACTGCTATCAATTTACAGCTGAGTGTTTTTCAACTTCCTTATTCCAACAAGCTGAGCATGTCAACACTCACAAAGAGGCCTGAGTCCTTATCTATCTCTCTGGACTGTTTCTGAAGATCTAATTATTGTCATTTTTTAATTATCAAAAAATACAACTTACCTGGAGTATTCAGGCATTTTACCCTCTCACCACAAATGCTTGGAGATTCGGTGCATTCATCTCTGTCCTGTAAATCACAAGAATAATTGAAATGCTTCCACACAACAACTTAAATTTTCAGCAGGCAATACTTCAGGCTCTGTGACACCTATCTGCTAGTAAAAGGCATATGTGGGGATAGAGGGCGGGTGCTCTCATAAGCAGGTTGGGACAAGACAACTTGTTTTGCATTTCTCACCTGTTTTAACAAGGTATGCAAAAAGACTGCATGGTCTGCACAGAAAGGCAGCAGCATACACATGATGAGCTAAATGGATTGGTTATAAAACTAACACTTGTTAGGATGCACGATCTGTTAGATAGTACACATCTCCCAGAGCAAGAGCAATGCATCATTTGATTGGTCTTAAGGACATCATAACAATTGAGACAGTGTTGAGAAAGGCTTTTAAAGACATTTAGTCTGGGAAGAAGGTGATAGCTGAAAAACATGGGAGAAAGGTAAATTATAAAGTAGTATTTCCTGTCAACAAGCCTTCCTTTCACCCTACAGCAGGCAGAGTGGAAAGAATAACAGGCTACATTTGCATTTAAATGCTGGCATTAAAGAAAACTGAGACTAGTAGAAATTGAACCAGACAGACACTTTCAGTTTCTCTTCTCAGTATCTTGGGCTTAGGTCACCAGTCATTTGGGCTCATGTTAAGCTAGGAATTGGGGGCAACACCAGGCAAACAAGATGCTGCTTTAAATATCAAGTTCCTCATATATCTTAGGATTTCTAAATGAGAGCTATAAACCAAAGAACCATCTTATTTCATTTACATGCTGGCTTTGTACTGTATAACAACATTTATTTTATAATAAAAGGTATTTATTAATAGAAGCATCCATGTTCTACATTTTTATGTGTTTGTATGTTAAAGCTGGAACTAGTATTTAGATTTAACTGACAACTTTTGTTTCCAAACTTCTAAATATCTGACCTCTAGTTTTGCTTAGTAAACTTCCCTCTGCTTTTCAGAGATGTCTAGAAGTTCCTGTAGAGTGGATTGGGATTAAATGAACAACTTTAGCATGCATAAATATACAGGTTTTAGGATGTCTTTTCCTATCATCATGAAAAAAATCAAAATCCTGCCAGCTTTCAGGCTGGAAAAGTGTCACACCCAACCAGCACAAACTAGTGCCCCATTTAGAGCAGTAAATGGGAAAGTGAGAATCCACAAAAAAAATCAGGCAGTCTTTGAAGTGCCATAGACACATTTGGTAAAGAACGAGCATCAAACAGTATCTCTCTAGCTCCGCACATAGTTCTTTCCAGAATGTTATCCTGGTGTGTGCAACACAATACTTCATAAGCAATAACTGAAAATACAGAATTATATTTCACCTGGCAAATCCGATCAGAGTTTGCAGAACACTCAGCCATTTGGAAAAAACCAGCAGGACACAATGTGCATTTTTCACATTGTGAAGGTGTCTTTTGGAAATTGCAAAATTCATCACTTTCACAAAGGCCACAGTCCAGCAAAGACTCCCCAACATTAATCACTTTTGCATCCACTTCTACTTTATGCACAGAGTATGACTTCTGGAGCTGATTTCTGACCTGGTTCTGAAGTCCTTGAAGATGACTTTCAAAATAAGTTTGAATATCTTCTTGCAAACTCTGAAATGACATTTGTTTCACCGTATCAAAAAGCATGCCATACTGGACTTTGATCAGATCCATTTGCTCATACATTTTTCTTTGCTGTTCAAGAATTTCCCGTTGCTGGCTAACCAATATGTGCTGCTGTTCAGCAAGTTTTTGCTGCAAATCAACAATGATCTGCTGTTGGCTTTTTAGCATTTCAGTAAATTTCTCATGCCCTTTTGCAAGGTGCAGCTGTAGTATTAGGGCATCTTCAGATGGAACTTCATTTTCTCCTGAAATACAAACGATCCGTTATTGTCCAAGAAAAATAATTTTCCAGCTTGCAGTATTATCTCTTCAAAGGCATTCAAATGTTAATAAGTTAATGAAAAGTCTCACTAAATTCAAGTCATGATTATAAGGCCATTTCCTTTACTATCTTTGTAGCCCCTTCATGGGACCATAAGGTCTCCCATTTGATAAGCAACTTTTATAGTTGTAGACACTAAAAAAGTCATAATTAAGCCCCATGCTTCAGGGCATAAATTAATCACTGGGGTTCTGTAACAGATTAATCATTCCAATATATGAGTTCAAATACAATTAAGAGTAAATGGTCAATTTTCACTGTAGAGGCAATAAAATAAGGTGATAAAACTTGCTGAGAATACTAAGCTATTAAGGGTAGTAAAAGTAAAGGTCAATTGCAAAGAGCTGCAAAAGGAGTCTGTGATACTGAGTAGCAGCAATAAAATGGCAAAAAAACACCCTCAAAGGAGATAAAGGTGAAATGAGGCTGGAAAAAATATCTTTTTTATATATCAAATGTTGTACTTGTAGATTATTATTATTATTATTACTTGGAAATGATCTTGAGGTAATATATCTAGATATAGATCGTGGGCTACAGAGCCATGTAATCATCAGTTCAGTGCTCAACAGAGGTCAAAAAAGCAGATAAAATGCTAGGACTAATTAGAAAAGCAATACATAACAGATGAGAATGTATCATTATGACATCACATTAATCAATAGAGCATCTTTAATACAGCATGCAGTCCTGGTTCCCCATCTTAAATAAGGGCACAGAAGAACTCGAAATGTTCACAAAGGACAGCAAGGAAAATCTAACATATGATACTGCTGTAATACAAGAATGTAGGTAGGGCTTTTCAGGCTCAGGAAAAAAAAAAGAATCCAAACAACTGTGCTATATTACAGATGTCCCAAAGCAAATTGATATGGAAAGGATCTTCACTCTTCCACTACAATTAGGAGACATTAAATGAAGGACAGCAGTTTCATTCAAAAGTTCAACCAGGTCCAGAAAGTTGCTGGCCCAGTATATAAAATAAAATCAATTTGGGGCTAAAAGATACACAGACATCAATCACTTTCAGGAAATCTGAGCAATAACCTGTCGGAGCTGGGAAAATGATCTAGGCAGATCATGCCATGCTTTCTACAGTATCCACTGCTGGATTCTGCTTGATAGAGAATCCTGAATCCAATACAGTCACTCATCTGTTCTTATGCAGCACTGAATTTTTTTAAGCGCAGAACATAAAGGATGAGGCAATGACAAATACCAGGGGCATATGGAGGCTTTAAATACCACTCTGAATACCGTGACCTAACTGTCTCCTGGTAGAGCTCCCTCTCAGTTTTTTGAAAGGGACTTGATCCTCTTGTCCTGCATTAATGATTTCTTACATGCTGGGATCACATGTGAGAAGAGGGCTCTGTGCTAGTACTGCAATACGGTTATTGATAAAAACAATATAAATGTATTAAGTAATGAGCACAATGTTTGTACAATACCAGAAAACCTAAAATCTAAATGCATTCCCTAGGAAACTGCTGCACAGTGCTAACAGCCATGGCACTTACTGTCAAGTGATCTGGGTACATGTCCGCTTTTATCAATAACTCCAGAAAGAGATGATCTTGACCTTAAGCTTGAAATGTTAACACATCCAGGTGTGTAAGGAACAAAAAGTAATGAAAGTAACAGCATTAAACTCCCCCTTTCAAGGCCTTCTGACCTTTCTCAATGAAAAAGAAAAAAAAGAAATAACCTTCACAGAGGTGAGGAAAAGTCTCACTGCACCACTTAAAAGACAGCCCAGGGAACTGCACAAGGGAGTGAATCCTATAGTCAAGGGTATTTTACCAAACCACTTTTTACTAAAAGCAGTTTTGCTCCAGTTCTCAGTGGATGAGATTCAGGGACCAGTAACAGTAACGTTTTGAATTATTCCAGCCATCACAAATTTATAGATGGGGAGAATTCAGACTCTTCTAAGATGCTGTTACTGGACTCCTCCCATCCTAGGAACCCTGGTTTTTCTCACTTGCATGAGCAAACCTATTAGAGCAAAGAAAGGTTAACTAAAGCCCCCATTCAGTAAGAGACATGAAGTAGAGCTCATTTTTAAGCACATACTTAAGGTGCATTGTCTTCAACCAGTAACCATCTGACTTGCTGGCAGTAACAAGGGCTATAATTTTAAGTACTGACTGCAGTTGAGGCTTACTCACATGACAGACCAGCTTTCTATGACCTCTGACCTAAACAGCCTTAACAGAACTTTATAACAACAGCTATATTCCAGTCAGTCAGTTCAGCATTGCTCCTTCTGGCTGTAAAGCTCAGCTGGTGAGAATATAGGACCTTAAAAAGCCTTCATGACTGTGTTTTTTTCATTCACTTTTATCCATTTCGCAGTACTATGACTAAACTTACACTTACTGGTACCAGAGGCCCTTCATTGCACAGTACAGCCAGTGCTACTGGCAGTTCACAATGCTAGAGCAAAACAGGATGTAATAAAGCTCTTGCACAAAATAGAAGTCTCCACTGAAAATAAGACACATTTAATTAAGCTGAAGGGCTATCTTGTCTGCCAAAAGACTTCTGAAGGAAACTAAAATAGCTCAGATGTGGAGTGTCCTGAACACGGCCTTGTTTCTCTCCATTAACTCTATCAATGTAAGGCACAGTGAACATGTCTGAAGGGGATGTGCCATCGTACACATCTAAAAATATAAGAAATTTTCCACTGCAAGTGATGTTTACACAGTAGCAGATGCCAGCAATCCCACTCAAGTACACCTCCACATCACCCAGACAAGCATCAAACAGGTACACCCCCCAGCAACACTCAGACAGTCCCACGAGCACAGACACAATATTACTTTCCTCGCATGCACAAGCCACACACAGCCATGGCAAGGTCTGTTTTGCAGACACCTGCTTCATGCTTCCAGAATCAATCCATGGTGCTAACATCACCTAGGAACCTCTGCTACATTTCCCTAGTATGCCTGAAAAGGACACGTCATCCTGAGGACACGCTGCATGGATAAGGTAACTCTCAGGAACAATCTGGCAGTGCACAAGAGGCAGAGGCTAAATGCAGGCAGTCATCCTACTGTGAGGAAGGGAAGGTGAGATCCTGACTGGGACCAGAGAGCACAGTCACTCTCAGTAACCCCAGGAAATGAGCAGGGGGCTGCAGGCACTGCTCAGTGCACAGACAGCAATAGCATGAGAACCTCCAACTCTGTTCACCGGGTTTGGCAAGTGAGATATGGCAGCTGCTCATGACTTTGCCCAAAGGCAAGTGTTTGCATCTGCAGAGAAGTCTGCTAAAAGAAAACCACATAAAGATGAGTCTGATAAGAAAAATGAAAGATTTAATGGCAATTGAGTGAGGAGAGAAACACAGAGGAATACAAAATGATAAGGCAACAAAACCAAGTTGTGTATTCCTTCTTTTGGGATGCCAGTCCTTCATCTGCAGGAAGCTGTACTCACGGTGCTGATGAGGAAGAACAGTGACAATCTTGCAGAGGAATGGGCTCATCTGATTTGAAAAGAGAGTATAAGTCTACAATCCAGCATCTTCACCTGGCCAACAGAAGTGGTGGTTCATCTTCAGTTGGCAGCAGCTTTCCAGATGGTAGCTGTGGTGCTGGCGATACTGGCTGAAATGATGAAAATGTCCGTGTGATCCCCACAGAAGGGCTGTGCTGGTTCTGGCAGGCACTTGCCTCATGCAGATGAGCCTGGAAACACACAGTGCTGGGGATGAGCTAGTGCCCCTGACACTGGCCTGTATCTTGGAAGGCTGGTATCAAGCATGGTCTTCACCAAGCATTCAAGTAGACCACACCTCACAGGAATGGGGCTATACAACAGTGTTCAACCTGTGTTCAAGACTATTCTGCTCACCAAAACACCACCTTTTCCACCAGCTAAACTGGAGGGAAGGACTCTCTTAGTGACTAAAGAACCATTGCAAATCTACTCATGCCTTGTCACAGAGCTCGTAGTCATAGACTGGGGTGGACCACCAAGTCTCCACCTGTGGATGCTCAATACAGGCAGAAAAATGCCCTTGGGCCTGAGGAGAGGAGTGTGACAAAGAAACACCCTATGCAGGTGGCCTGAGGTGCTGAAATCCTAACCAGACAGAAATGTTCCCAAGAGAAAGGCAGGAATAGTCACTGACCTGTTTCTACTTCAGTAGATGTTTTCCGGTCTTCGGCTACATCACCTTAGATGTGAATCTGAAGAGCCTGACAGCTGTCCCTTTCTTCCACTAGGAACTAACCATACTTTTATCCTTGATCTAGAAACACCAGAAATCCCCAAGACAAATTCTCTCCACATGGCTGCCAGAGAAACTTCCTCTTTTCCAGTGATTAACTGAGGAAGAATTTGGAAGATGGGTAAGGATGTAGAAGTGGCAGATAATCTGTCACAACTAGTGTTCTTTCTGTCTGTGTGACAAGTTCCTGGAGGCTAAAATAAATGTACAATTGCCTGGGCTGGAGGTATACACCTACGCTGTCTGTAAAATGTATAGACATTGTCAGGCAAAAGATGTACTGTGCACAGGGGAAAATACTGCGGTGCCTTCTTTGCCTCCTGCTCACTGAAGTCACATGCTGAGCACATGGAGGAGCCTCATCTCAGACCACACTGCGAAGAGGACTGGGAACACACAGCTGCCACTCTGATTACTGGAGGTAACTCTGTACCCCAGAGGCTACTAGAGCTCAGCTAAGCCTGTCTGCAACACATTCATTCACTGCTGCACCGAAGAGTTCTCCCTGAATCTGGTTCTCCTCCATAAAGTTACCTCTGTACTGCACATCTGTAAGACGAACTCCTGCCACACCTGCATGAGATTTTTCCACAAAATTTCATGGCCGGAAAGCCACCATCTCCACTATGCAGACTGGGCACAGCTCTTCAGTGAGTTCTGTCTCCCCTAGCAGGGCTCTCCAGAAGACCGGAACTGCAGTATGCTCTTAACAGTCTTTACCTGCATTTGCCCTGACACATTCGCTGCATGCTGTTTAAGTAGCAGCTCTCTCCAGACAACCATAAATGTATTTCCCCTGATTAGATGTCTGATTATCACATGTGATTGTTCTGCCTGTTGTAGTAGACGAGCTGTGCTGGAATTGCTATGCAGAACCATGCTCATTTCCAAGATCGACCACTCCAGCTTGAACTCTGGATTGAGTAAGGTATTCTCTGCAGTAATGCAGGAAACCCACTGACCTGTGTTCAAAAGAAGGTCCTGGAAATGTAGAGGATGTAAAAAGTTGCAGGCAGAGCAGCATACCAGATGCCTGCCAGTACAGAGACTTGAAGGAAACCAAAGACTGTCAATGTGGCTTATTTTTTTTGTTCCTGATGCAAGAGCATGGAATTTCTGCTATATGTTGATGAATCCAATATGGTATTCTTCCACTCCTAGCACAGAAAGCTGCCTTTTGAAGGCCTAGGTCCAGTCTTCAGTAGGGGAAAATCTGTATATATGTCCTTCTGTCCAGTCTGGACAGAAGTATGTCTAGAACAAGTCCCATCCACACCAAGTGCAGCTACAATTGCTGCAGTGGTCTTGGGTGTGGGCTGGTGCCAAACAGTGTCACTTGCTGGCCCCAAGAGAAAAACAGTGAGAGTGGGGAACTTCATAGGGTGCAGTTGTCCTCACCTGAAAACTCTCCCACATATATGAGCTCACGTGTTATCACAGGCTTGCTCACTGTGTGCTTCCATGCTGACAGCGCCTTTCATGAGATTACGTGGTTTAGTGGGCAGTGCTGTCCCTCCACATACAGGATGCTTCTTTCTCTCTGCCACAGGAAAGAGATGAACGCACAAATCCATGACCGCCGCCACCGACAAGGCATAATCAATGCTTGATGCATTCAAGGACTTTGTTAAGGGAGACTTCTAACCACACTTCCGCTCTGCCAAGACTTCACCCACAACCAGGCCTGCAAAGAGCATAAAATTGAAAGAGCACAGTGAACTCTGCATCAAGTCTGAAAAATCCCCATCATCTTCACTCTCTGACCCTTTTGTTTTAATTTCCCTTATTCTGTTTTCCTCTGACCCATGTCAGAGGGGACAGAGGTCCTCTGCCCCTAAGCCTAAGGCCTAGGAGATCAGGGGTGCATGTAACTCACCATGTTAGCTGGAAGTGCTGATGGTACTGGAGACTGGGCAGCACAGGCCAATCCAGGTCCTCTAAAGGCAGCCAAAGAATAAGAGGATGTTTGGAGAAAAAGGTCATGCTGAGCTGGATGCACTTTGTAAGACCTTCCCAGAGATAAAGCACATCTCCTTTCGGCACCATCCAATAAGTATTAGGGTTTTCTGCCCATGCAGAATGCCCTTACTATTTGCCAGGGCTTGTATTAGAGATGGATTTTGGTAAGGACAAAGAAGACGCAAAAATCTTGGGTCCTTTTGCAAAGGGGAGGCATGGCAGTTACTATGACAGCACAAGGACTATGCACAGAAGCAGAGACAATGGAGGCTAACCACACTGGCTTCTCTTTTTCCCATCTACCTCTGGTCACTGACCATAGAGAGGTGCTGTAAGGCAACTGGGAGCAATGTCAGATGGTGGTAGACAATGTCACTGCACTAGGCACAAGGAGATTAAATCTCAGCACCGGGACTGGAATCAACAGTAAGAGCTGGGGTCTGCTTTGGAGGAGATGCCACTTCACTAAGTAGATGTTGATGATGAGGCTTGGCATGCGGTGTCTGAAGAAGCCACAGCCCTCAGATTACCCACACAAAATTTAAATTACCTTCCTCATGTTTTCCATTAGCTTTTAATACAACAGGGAATAAAATAAACCACCCTTCCTCATACATTTTTATATCTTTCAGGTAAGGCATTAAACCAGAACCCGAACTGCTTTGTGGTCATTAAAGATTTCCTGGTGCTTTTTATATGAATCAATCCACATGTGTCCAGCAATTACAGAACACCTGCTGACCTGCAAGTATAACCATGGATATACCTACCTGGCTTCCTACACAGATGCTGAATTGACCAGAGCTTTGCTCACATCAGCTGACACAGAAATGCACTGAATGGTGTGCATGCAGTACGAGAGGCTCTGCAATTTTTTTTGCTGGCTATTACAGCAAGATAATTCAGCAGCAGCAGCAGCAAGTTCCTTACCAATGGCACCAGTTTGTTCATCCTGGATGTGGAATGTACATGCCCCACTGAAGCCTTGTATGATGTTGCTATAAATTAAAAACCCCAGGAATACCAGACTGTGAAGACGGAGAGAGTTAGAGGTCTTATACTTATTTAAAAACAGCACTAAAAAAGGTTTGCCATGCTGTGAGTCTCCTTTGTGATCATGTGTGTCCAGAGAGAAGATGAAGGGGATAAGAGACAGGAGCCAGTGCAGTAGTTTCCCCAGGTGTCACGAAGACCAGCGCCAAATCTGCCTTCTAATTCTCCCAAAATGAGGAGGTCTGGTGTACCCACATGATGCCTTCGTGGCCAGGCTCCCAGAGATGCTCAGGCCCTCGGCTCAGCACACTCCTGCCAGGCGTGAGGAGACCCTGCACCCCTCCCGCGATGGACCTCAGCGAGCCAAGCCGAGCCGCAGGCACCTCGGTACAGCCTCTGCCCTCAGGGCCCACGTCCCAGGGGAAACCCTCCCGCCCCCCAGTCCCCTCAGGGTGCCTCGCACCTGGCTTCACGTCGCAGGTGAGCTGCACCCCCAAGGCGCCACCGCTCAGCTCGGGGGCGGCGTAGGCGAAGTCGTCCCCCGCGAACTGGGCGGCTCTCTCGGCAGCGCGCAGCAGGGCGGGCTCAGGGCAGCCCTCGGCGGCGGCAGCGCAGCCCGGGCCGCGGGGCCGCGGGCGCAGGCGAGGTGGCAGGCGGCACTCCAGGCCCTGGCAGTCGCGGCGGGTGCCGTTGGCGGCGCACTCCCCGCCGGGGCAGGCCTCCAGCGCGCCCCCTCTGCCGGCGGGGTGCGGAGCGCTGCCGGCCGGCGGGCGGGGCGGTGGAGCGGCGGGCGGCGCCTTACCCTGCGGTGGCCGGAGCGGCGTGGCGGTGTGTAGGAAGGAGCGAGCCGGGCGGCCGGCCCTGCCGCCGCAGCGGGCCCCGCGGCAAGGCGGCGGAGGCACCTCGCCGCCGGCACAGGGCGGACCGCGGCAGGGCTCGGCGCTGCCACCCCCCGCGCCCAGCAGCGACAGGCAGACGCCGAGCCAGCAGCGCGCCCACCACAGCCGTCTCCCCGGCATCTCCGGCCGCGCCTGCAAGAGAAGAGAGGCCGCGGCAGGTCAGGGGAGCAGCCCCGCTCTGCGGGGCGCCCACCGTTCCCTCCGCCCCGACCCGAGGTGTGCAGAGTCTCGGACCGCCCCGATCCCCTTCGGTTTTGCAGGTCCCGCCAGAGCATCCCAAATCCAGGAAAAACTTTTTACACCGCCCTTTCACCCCCGCCCCGTCCCGTCCCTCCCCGGCGTCTCCCGGCGTAACCTGCGGGAAGGTGCGGGGCAGCGCCCGGATCAACTGCGGCCTCGGAGCGGCTGCCCGCAGCGGGGACTGACCTCCTTCTAAAGCTGGAGGGGAATGGAAATGTGCAACGTTCCTGGGGCTTCGTTAGCATCAGATTTCCCAAGCGCCTCCCTTTAACTCCTTCGCTCCTCCAGCCCCTCCCGGCTGCCCGGGGCGGAGGAGGGGGCTGCCCCGCGGCTCCTGCCGCCCACCGGGCTCCGGCTCTCCCACGAGGGCCGCTGGCATTTCTTCGCGGTAATTGTTATCCCAAGGCGCCCGGCCGGGCGTCTTAAAAGGTGGTCTTTTATTCCGAGTGGTTTTATTTCGGCTGGGAGAAAAAAAAATACCTATCCACCCACTCCCCCCAAACAACAGGATTAAAGTACACGCGCGACTCGGTCTCAAATAAAGACAATTTCACCTGGCTGGAAAAAGTTACTGGTAGTCTGGGTTGCTTGGTTCTAACTTCAATCGTCAGGAACTAACATGAAAGATAACTGATAGCCGCAGTATAAACCACAGCGGAGGACTGATTTTGATTTTAAATTAGCCGTGCGGCTGTGCTAATGTGTATTGCGTTCCGATAAAGCAGCTTTCCTGGAGCCTTTCTGGCAGTGCTCACACCGATGTGTGAGAAGCAGCATACCTTTCAAGTGCCCCGAAGCGTGAATAACTCCCCGCAGCAGGAGCCACCTCACTTATCTAATCTCTTCCACATGCTACTGGGGGGAAGCGACACCAAGGTATGTGTCCACTTCAGCACTAACTGGGATGCCGCGTTTTGTCTTTGGGAAGTTGGCCGGCACAGATACAATCGCTATAGACAGAAAAACAATTACAGAAAATACTATTTATTGATTCATTGTCTTCGGCTTCCTTCCATCCACGGGCTCACATACTTAAAGCCCCTCAGAGTATCTTTGCAATGAGTCCCTTTGCTATCACTTACACAGGAAAGATGAGAAATAGCACATCGGGGGTTGGGTTGGGTTGGGTTGCCTCGGGTTGGGGTTTTTTTCTCCTAACAGATTCTATTTGAAATTTGCTGAGAATCTGTTGGTTTGGTTGTGGGTTTTTTTTTTTTTTAATCCAGACCAGCTGATCTCCTGTTCCCCTTACTACATAAAAAGCATACAGAATGCATCACTTACAACTTGCTGGCCTTTTTTTTTTTTTTTACTAAGCATTATTTCTTTTGACAAATCAGCTTGTCAAAACTGAAATACCATGCAGCAGCAGCAGAGGCTCAGACGCAGTGGGGTGGTATACCCAGGTGAATTCTGTGAGGCTGGTGACCTGAGAGGTTGCAGGGCTCCTGCCCGGGACAGGGAGACCTAGAAGCCCTGCCAGACCAAGTCCTACATTAAATGCTCAACAGTTCCTATACTCTCTGCCCTGACCTTCAACTGAAGCACGATTCTGGGATCAACTACTTCTGAAAGATCCTAGGTTTTCACATGGTTTCCTATATCTCTATCACAAAGAGACATGGAATAAATGGGGATAAACTTCCAAGGATCTGTCTCTCCAGAGAATACACGGCCCAGCTGTGGTAGTGTGGAGCTCTGCATGAGTTAGTTTTTGATTCTGAGTTAATACCTCTGTAATTTCTCAGGTTCCTTGATAGGTTTCGCAGCCAATCCATTGCTACTGTAGCTGTATTATTCTGGGGACCCATGTCATGTCATATAAAGCTACCTAAGATGCAAACTCATCTTTGAATAATCTTCAGAAATTACATAGAAAAGCTATAGAGTTGTGGATGATACCCAGGATAGCTACACCTGTAGGCTAATAATTCATGAAATGGCATGAGATGTGATAATCTCAGTCACAGTACTGAGAAGAGCAACTTTATTGAAATTGATGTGTTTCTATACTGCTGGGAAAAATGACAGAATTTAACTTCAAACCTGAATCTTAATAACAATATTTTTGCATTTAAAAAAAAAGAAGGGTCTCTGGTCTTTGGCTAGGCACACATTGTAGCTGTGGTAGTGCAAATGAGAGCACTGATTCATGCATTTTTACTTCGGAAGTGCCCACACTGCAGAATGCAACAGTGTGAAATGCTGCCATTGGTCAGACAAGCAGCATAAACATGAGTATGCTATCCTTCATGATAGAAAACTGTGCATCAATTAAATAGGTGGAAAAAAAAGACAAAAAAGTTCTGCTGATGTTATGGCATATAAACTATATGACAGTATTTGTAGCTACTGTCTACATAGATGCCAGTCACTCAGCAAACCCAACAAAGATCCAAACGGAAGTAAGTGACTTTGTATGGCAATACACATAAAACAGGACCTATCACACTGCTTTCCTTCTCTGCATGGGTTCTATGTAAGCAGGGAGAGCCCACACTTCACGTGTTTGCAAGATGGTTTGGTGCAAGGTGTGTTTTTTTCTCTTCATGGCATTTTTCAGATTGGCTGCATTCACGAGCACAACAGGAGTGCCTCAGATCAAAGAAGCAGGTAAGGAGGCCCCTACATCTAAACTTTGTGCAGTTTGGGGAGGGCACTTCAGACTTTGCAATGGTTAGAATTCATACAGAATCAGTGTGGAGCCCTACATCCCCAGTCAGGCGCAGGTGCCCATTTGGTGGTTGTCCAGAAAAAAGCTTATGTGTTAGGTTCCTCCAAAAGGGACCACCTCTGTAAGCACTAAAGGTGAATGTGATTGGTGAGAAAGACTGGGATAATTGCTTCCAAACTGCCGCATGGCTCCGAACCAGCACACGAACCCAGAAAGTACCCAAAAGCTACTTGCTTAGCACTAGCTTCAAGTAGACGCAGCAGGTCTAGTGTGCCCTGTGCCACAAGAGGTGGGCTTTGCCCGTCTCGAAATCTGTCACACCGAGGCCAAAGAGACGCTTTACAGAGGCTCAGCATCTCCTCAAGGCTTGCTGGAGCCCGTCAGGGGGGCCGGGGGGCCTGCGGGGTCCTTAGCCCTCCCGGGGCGAGCCCGGGGCGGGGCGGCGGCCAGCAGAGGGCAGCAGGGCCCCGCGCCTGCCCGGCCTGGCCCGACCCGTCTAGTCCCGGGCCCCGTCCCGAGCGAGGAAATCGCTTCCTCCCGCTCCCCGTTTTGCTCCCCGTGGCTGGCGGTTAGGTGTCTCTCGAGCCCGTATAGCGAGGCCCAGACCCCGGCACCGGACCCTGGGGGCCGGAGGGGGGATGTCTCCCCCAGACAGGGACCGGGTTCCTCTCCTGGGGCACCCGGGAGGAAGCACCGCTTCCTGAAAGGCCATTTACTTAGTCAAAACCTGAGCGGCACAGTTTTTTCTGCCCGTTTTCTTGTTTCTAACCAGCTGAGGCAGCTGCATGCTGTAAGATGTTATGTGTGTGTGTGTGTGTGCTTTTTGCATAAGCCAGTATTATGCTCAAGTCCAGACAACCTGTATTAAGCGTGTTTGAAGTTGGACAGTATTTTGCAGTATGAGTAACAAAACCCATCCAAAGCAGCCATATGTAAACAGGATTGCTCAATATGATTAATTTTTCTTAAATTCCTTGTTTAACCATGCAACCTTTTTGGAAAAAGTCCATGCCAGGTGCCATCTAGATCCCATTTTGTTTTCCCGCCTTTCATAATCTTTTACAATAGCAATGTACTACAATTATTTGATCCTACAGGCTCTACAAACATGCTTGGCAATCTGAATTGCTATTACATCCAGCAGGGCTGCTTACAGTGCATACCTTTCAATATCTGCAGTCTTCTTTAATCAATACCCAAATCAGAATGCCCCATCCCCCCAGAAGCCCCCCAACTTCTCTGGTTATTTTTAATTATTTATTTTTTACAAGTCTTTTTTTTTCAGGCTAAAATTCTACGTATTATTCTCATTTTTAGTAAATGTTAGTTTCCAAAGAAGATTTATACTTAAATAAACAATTATGAACCAGCTGAAAAGCCTGGGAATAGTTTTGACTTTTTCCATTAAATCTATTGGGACTTTTGCATGACCATTAATTATGAAAGAAATAAAAAGAAAATAAGGATAAACAAATTCTGCTACAATGTATCTAACTCACATTTGAAATGACCTAAATTTGCTCAATACCTTCAAGAACTTCTAAGTTTCCTCTTTAGAAATTCTTTTTAATGCCCACTAACCGTCAGTCGTTATTCCTTTGCTGGCTTTCAAGCAGTTTAATTCTGTACATTGTAAAAAGATTCCTAATCAAAATGTAGATGTGCTGATTAATAGTACGTGCTTAGAGATTGACAATTTTCTCCTAGAAGAGCCATCACCTACGGTTTCTGATACAGAATGAATAGATCTTTTTTATTCCTTCTTTTCTTGAATTATTTTCTGTCATGCAATGATATCCATGATTGCTAATTTGCCTGTAACTATACCTTAGAGGACTGAACAACTAGATAAACAGAGGAAAGAGCCGTGCCACTAAAGTAGTAGTTCTTTCTGCTATGTCCTCCATAAACAACATCAAGTCTTATGAGATAGTGAGCCTCCCTTAGGTGTCCAGACTATCATCCCTTTACAGGCAACAGTTTACCATCTAGTTGGTATAGGTAAATAAATGTAAACTCATAACTGTCCAAAGGAAGAAGATACAGAAACCCCACTGAATAATGACAATAATAAAACAATAACTTTATCTAATGCTAAGTTTTCATGCAAACAATAAAAAAGGGACACAAGTTCAAAGGATATACTTTACTGTTGCTAAATTCCACACAAGAAGTTTGTGCTTTGACACATGGGTACTGAGAGTTGAAAAAAGAAGTTATTCTGTGTGAGATCACTGCCACACATCTCAGATGACCCATTTGGCCACCCCCCACCTGCACAGAAGCAATAGTCAGTGCAGCTACAAACAAGAGAGGAATCGCCTTTTCCAAGTAAGTTTGGGAATCACCTAAAATCATTTTTGTGTGATTTGGTTAAAAAGAAATTCTCCTTGGCCTCTTTGGGGATCTGCGTGGTAGAGTACCAGGGGACTAAGCCCTGGAGGGAAGAGGGGCCCCAGATGGCTGGTTAATATTCAAGCATCACTTCCTCCCAACAAATAGGAAGTCAGACAATAACACCCAGAGCCCTGCATGGATGAGCAAGGAGCCTCTGGGCAAACTAAAACACAAAAATGAAGCCTACAGAGGCTGGAAGCAAGGTAGCCTGGGAGGAATACAGAGAAGCTGTCCAAACAGCCAGGTATCAGGTATCTGGCCAGGGACATCAAGAACAACAAGAAAAGTTTGTGTAAGTATGTCAGTGATGAAAGAAAGACAAGGAGAAATATGGGCCCTCTCCAGGATGTAATGGGAGACCTGGTTACCTGGGATATGGAGAAGGCTATGGTACTAAATAACTTCTTTGCCTTAGTCTTCACCAGGAAGTGAAGCAGCGCCCAAGTTGCAGAAGGCAAAGGCAGGGACTGGGAGAATGAAGAACCACTCTAGGTTCTTAGATGAGACCATCTAAGGAACCTGAAGGTGCACAAGTCAATAGGACCTGATGAGATGCATCTGTAGGTCCTGAGTGAGCTGGTGGGTGAAGTGACTCAGTCTCTCTCCATCATATTTGAGAAGTTGTGGCAATCTGGTTCCCACTGATTGGAAAAGGGGAAATGTAATACCTCTTTTTAAAAAGAGAAACAAGGAAGACCCAGGGTACTACAGGCCAGTCAGTCTCACCTCTGTGCCTGGCAAGATGATGGAGCAGATCCTCCTGGAAACTGCTCAGGCACATGGAAAATAAGGAGATGATTGGTGACAGCCAACATGGCTTCACTAAGGGCAAATTGTGCCTGACAAATTTGGTGGCATTCTAGAACAGGATTACCATGTTGGTGGATAAGGGAAGAAAAACTGATGTCATCTACCTGGACTTGTGCAAAGCATTTGATGTTGATGTCGCACATGACATCCTTGTCTCCATATTGGAAAAACATGGATTTGACAGATGAACTACTCGATGGATAAGGAACTGGCTGGATTGTCGCACTCAAAGACTTGTGGTCAACAGCTCAAAGTCCAAGTGGAGACTACTGAGGAGTGGCATTCCTCAGGGTTCAGTATTGGATCTGGTGCTATTTAACATCTTTGAGGGCCACAGGGACAGTGGAATAAAGTGCACCCTCAGCAACTTTTCACACCACCAAGCTGTGTGATGCAGTCAACATGCTAGAGGGAAGGGGTGCCATCCAGAGAGACACTGACAGGCTTGAAAGGTGGGCCCATACAAACTTCATGAAGTTCAATAGGGCCATGGGCAAGGTCCTGCCTTGGGAGCAATCCCAAGCACAACTACAGTCTGGGCAGAGAATGGATTGAGAGCAGCCCTGAGGAGTTGGGGTGTTGGTGGACAAGAAGCTCAACATGAGCTGCCAATGCATGCTTGCAGACCAGAAAGCCAACCGTATTTTGGGCAGCATTGAAAGCAGCATGACCAGCAGGTCAAGGGAGGGGATTCTTCTCCTCTGCTCTTGTGACACCCCTCCTGGAGTCCTGCATCCAGCTCTGGGGTCCTCAAAACAAGAAAGACACTGAGCTGTTTGGGTGTAGTTTTCTGCACAACAGTATGCTGTGTCATATTGGTGTGCTGATTTGCTTTGCAGTGGCTCACAGGGCTACACAGAGCTCTGCAGATGTGCTCTGTGTTGGAGCTGCTTCCTCCAAGTGAACTGCATCTGCCCTGTGGGTTAGCCCTCAGGCTCTCAGACTCTGCCTTTTCCAGGATTTATAGCAGGAGCATACTACGAATACTCAGAAATTTCTCATAGTTAGAACTGGTCACAGCTCAGAATTTACATTTTCTGAGAAATTTCACCACTCTGAAATCTTAATTTGTCCCATTTTAGAATGAAAACTGATAAAACATTTCATAGGAAGTAAACAGTCCAGTAATACAGTTTGGGAAACAAAGATTCACAGCATTTCCAAAAAGCAACAATTTCTCCTAGAGTAGTGGAACCCTGGATCCCAGGAGGTCTTGTATTCCCTGGATCCCTGAGACAAGGAGCAGATCTGACTGAATGGAAAACTGGCAGCCTAGCAGAGACCTCTCAGAAGTTATCTGTATTGCATTATAAGGCTCACTGCGATAAGCTTTCATGAAATATTTCACTCTCAATGAACCAGCAACTTTTGACAGAAAACATGCCAGCAGAATGGCGCTTCCAGAGAGATGCATTCATAACTGGATGACACAACGATAAAAATATCCCTGTCTTGGCTACACTAGCTGATCAGCGTTCGTTCAGTACAACAAGCTTCAGCCTCCTGAAGTAACAATCTTGGAGTCACCTTCTGTTCTCCTAATTGCTGATGGCACTCCTTCAGTAATGCTCCATGCAGACACTAGTGGCGCAGCACAGAATCCCTGTTAATGTATTCAGGCTTGGATAAAGAGAATGTCTTGGACAGAGATTTTTGCATTCTACTTTGAAGGCTTTAGTTAAATAAATATTACCAGGCTGCCTAGAAATTCTCCTGATCAAACCAGTTTAACAAGGAGTCTGTCTTGTTCTGCAGGGTTCCTGTGTCATGGTCGTGGTAACAACTCTAGAGAAGTTTTGGAAAACACTATTATCTTCACAAGTCTTTGTACAGAAGGTCTTCTACTAAGAGAAGGTGTGCTTGAGGTACATCACACTAAATGTACATCTTGGCTACCGTGAACTGTACAGCAGGGTCCCTTGATGAACATAAATAATGTTTTTAAAAAAATGTCATCTAGTGCAAGAGAGACCCAACTGTTCTGTAACTGCTGTAATTCCTTCCAGATATTTTTTCCAATGGCTAGAAGACAACCTCAAATCTAAACTGTCATCTCTCTTTTTCATTACAGGAGTAGCAGAAACTATCACTTTCTAGTAAAACTGTCTCAGATTTTCCTGTTCTAAGATCTGGGTTGAGTTCTTTACACTTTTACCAGTTTTTAACTGTTTGGACTGATACATAGTCTAGTAGGTATTTGCCTCTAACAGCAGTCTACTGAAAAAAGAATAGAAGCCATATAAAAAGCTATATACTGCATGCAAAGAATGTGACAGAAATTAATTACAGACATCAGCAGTCTTAATTCTGGCATTTCCTAAGTCATGAAAGTTTTATTTTGCAGCCTTAATAAAAGCTTTGGTTTTGTATATGCTTATTTTTTAAATATTTGGTATAAAATAAGTCACTGGCAGGTTACCACCTATCAAAACTCCATGGCCCCTGCAAAAGTAAACATATGTAAGTATGGTGTAGGTTGGACTAAATTGCACCAACTACATTTGAAACATCAAAGAGTCCCAAGGGAAATGGGATGGTGGTTAAAGAAAATATTTTTTAAAGCTAATATGAGTGAAAAATGAGGAAAAGGTCCTGGATCCCCTAAAGTTAATGGTAAAGTACCCAGAGCTATAAATGGTATCGTGATTTCATGCAGAAAACCAAAGCAGATAAAAAAAGCCCCAAACCCTAGAAAATCTGGAACTAGCTAGGTGCAAAACTGGATTCCTTATCTTGAAAAGTCTTCAAATCACAAAACAATGGGGTTTTTTCCAAAATAAAAAAGTATTTGGCTTAGTAGAGAGTGTATATGTAGAAGTTTTTGACTTGTGTTATAAAAAAGAACAGACTAAGAGATCTAACTCACTTCCAAATCTTCTGAACCAGGACTTGTCAAAATGGAAGTAGGACAAGATGGTCCTGTTTATATTGTACTTAGTTGCTGGATTCTGTTAAGATTCGTCTTCTTGAAACTTAACAAAAGGAAACAAAACAAAACAAAAGGAAACAAAACAAAACAAAACACACAGAGAAAAACCAACCCCCATACCACAAAAGCTGTGTTTGAAATAGCATTTTGAAAAGCTTTTGGCAATGTTCCTACTTATCAATTTATGTCTAACAGTTAGAAACAATGACTATGTCAAGCACTGGCCTAAAATGAAGAAATCTAACCAAGGAAAGTGTTAGATATGAGATCTCCCAGTGAGCACTCCAGGCTAGAGTCACATCAGGTATGGATCTGATAATGTTTCTACTTTTTTTAGACAAGTGTACAATCATTGTTAAAAAATGGAGCTTGAACCTGGAATTCAAAATGACATCTTGAATGTTGCCTATAATTCACTAATGCTGAAAAATATCACCATTCAGTTCTGAGGCTTTCCAAAGGGAATGAAAAAGAAGACAGCTAGATCCCAACTTAACACAACTTAAAGCAGTTTAATTTCAAAAAAGCCAGACTGCAGAGTTACAAGAAAGGTACAAATGCACCTTGGTACCTTTTGCTTTCAGGATGAAAATGGGAAGAAAACTCCAGTTGTAATAGTTGCTATGGCCACTTTTTTCCTTTATTTTACTTCATGATAAGATCTTGTTTTTCCAGACAAGCATGAGCATAGGAGTAATACACAGGAGCCTTTATAGTTTTCCAGTTCATTTTTCTTTATTCATCCAAGAACTGAAGTTTTTGATAAACAGTTTTTCAGAGATACCCAAGGAAAGGGCATCACCATGAATGTCTTCTGCAAAGACAGGCACCACTGTAGCAGCTGACAATTTAGACCTGTGCATTTCCACACGCAAGCTTATAATTTTTTTAAAAATTAGGCTTATTCTCAGAAAGATGACTAAATGAAGACTGTTTAGGCTACTAAATACTGTAGATTTGATCCTCATTTACCCCATGTGAAAGTGCTTTACTAGTGATGTGTATCAAGTACTCTGTGTTTTTCAACCTATTATGAAACTTCTTGCAATAACCATCACATATGAGCTTATGGTAGTGCCTTTCTCTGAAAAATTCAATTTTCTTCTTAAGAGAGCAACTCTTACTTTCTTACTCTTGCTGTGTAAGAAAAAAGACAAATTAGCTTCCTCGCTTCCTAGTGCAGAGTTCTGTACAGTAACTCACAAGGTTCTTCTCAATAATGCTGCAGTGTCTGGTGGTCTCTCAAATACCCTTTGTAAACAGTTTACATTGATCTTTGCTCCAAGCTGTGAGATGTTTATGGATCTTTTTTCAGTATGGCTATTTGCCCATCATCAAGGCCTGAGGCCTTATTTTGGTAATCCTAAAAATAGGCTAGGATCAGTTACAAAGGCGGCTTCTCAACAATGTAGTTCTAAAATAAATTTAAAGCCTAAGATTTTGGCAAAAAAACACATTAAGAGTCAAACTGGAAATGTTTCAAACACTGATTGATCAAGACCCAGCTGAGTTTATTCTACTCAAGATAGATTTTCAACAGATAGTCCAAGAAGAGTGTTTGTTTTGGCCCCTGGTTTTAGAAATAATATTAACCTGGCAAAAATGTTGTTTCTATAAAGAAAAAGGCTGTTGAGCAGGCTAAATATCTGTGTCTTTTTTCTCATGTACTACACTAGTTTCACTTACATCCTGTGTTTGCTTAGTATTTTCAGGAGCTGTGTTAGAGTCTCTGTGCTGTGCTTAAGTCACCTATCTAGCTCTCTGAGGTGCTTACCTGGCCAGAGTTTGTGAGGTCACAGTCCAATGCAGGTATGTTCAGAACACATTGGAGACCTATGGAAGTGATCCCTCCCCATTCTTCACCCATAGGAATTTGATTCACAGACAGTTAAGGTACAGATTTCCAGGTGTTTAAGCAAACTCAAGTAGCTAATGGAACCCACATATTCTTTACAATCCAAGGCAACATTTAGTGCTCTTGAAATTTTTAGGGGGCTCTAAATGCCTTCAGGAACCTGGTTACAAATGTATAGTGGAAGACTCGAAAAACTAAGTCTCAAAACCCTTGTTTACTTCCTTCACCTCACTCTCCATTGCTTTATTACCAGTCTTCTGTGCTTTATGGGAAAGAGCACAGAAGGGTAAAGCTTCCTTACTCTCTAGAAATGTTTAAGTCTTTTTTTCTGGAGTATGCTCACATAAATGAGACTTCCTTTTGCATGTCTGTATCATAAGGCAAGGAATTCTTTCTGCTTAGGAAAGGAAAAGTGAATACAGAAAAAAATTATTGAAGATGCTGCATTGGTCTCTGAAAGTTCTATTATAGTTACAGAATCACAGAATCACAGAATTGTAGGGGTTGGAAGGGACTTCGAGAGATCATCGGGTCCAACCCCCCTGCCAAAGCAGCTCCCTAGCTCATATTGCACAGACGGGCATCCAGACGAGTCTTGAATATCTCCAGTGAAGGAGACTCCACCACCTCCCTGGGCAGCCTGTCCCAGGGCTCTGTCACCCTCACTGTGTAAAAGTTCTTCCGCATGTTGGTGCGGAACTTCCTGTGCTCCAATTTGCAGCCATTGCCCCTTGTCCTGTCTCCAACACTCTACCAACACTTGTCCTATCTACAACACTCTACCATCACACCAAAGTGTAGAGTTTGCTTTTCACAGCCTTCACAAGTAACAAATCAAGTGCTGACCAAATCCGTGACAATAGCGACTGCTTCAAAAAATCAGTGCATGCCAGTTGCTGAATTTACTTGGAATGCACATTTATATGTTCCAGGCTCACTTGCAATGTATGCTTTTCAAATTTTCTCTTTATGCAGCTGTCAACTCAAGCTCAAGTTGTACCAATGAAGAGATTTAAGAAAATATTTGCTTCCACATGCTTTCCTTCCACATTGTAAACTAAGCATCATCTTTGACTCAGACATACATCCTGATCCTTCCAGATCAGCTGTGTCTAGAGATGGCTGATTATTTCCTTGCAGCACTAAAATTGGTGCCCTTTTCCCATACATCAAAACTTGAAGCAAGGCTCTCATTTCATATCGTCCTCCTTGGTCTCCAGATGTGGACTTTCCTATATCATTTATTCTTTCTTACTCTGCAAATTATTTTTGAGGCCCAGTGCTTTTTTTGTATCACTTAGTCTCTGCACTCCTCAGCTGGCAGTGGCTTCCCACTTAGATCTTCACTTCAAGTCCCTCTATGGACTCTCCACATTCTACACCACATTTCTTTCACTATAGATTCCTCAGCTCTCATGTCTTCCTTGTCCATTTATTAAAATTTACAAGAGCCTTAATGTTTTATATTTCACATCTGAAACTTCTAAAAAGCCTCTTCAAAAGGGTTTTGAAATCCAGGGACAATGTAGTGCACATACTCAGCTACTGTGACCTGCACTTACAAAGGTGTCTGTCAAACAGGGATGATCTAACTACTGTTAAATGCAAAGGGTTTTCATTCAAAAATGAGCAAAAATAATATCACAGAGTGAAAATACACAGACAATTTGAACTATGTTAAGAGATAATCTGAGAGATGAGAATAGTGTTACTGAGGCACAAAGGGAGCAGAAACAGAACCTTCAGCACGAATAAAAATGTACAGACTATAAACACCAAACACACTGGACTGAACATGAGTATGTGACAAGCACTTGCTAACTGCTTTGCTGAAATACACCCATAACCAGAACACACCCCTCTTCTATAAAAGCCTGGACAAAATTGGTTACGAACTTGAAGTTATTTAAGTCTATTGGAGAAAATAATCTGCTTACTTTCAGAGAAACACTATCCACCAAAAGATTTTTTCATGTTTATCATATTCTTTGATCAGAAGGAGCACTCAGAAAAGCAAGCTACACTTAGGCAAAAAATTTAAAGCCACATCCTGCCGGATGTTGCAATACAATTATCACTACCCAAGCTAGTACACAGAACTTTCCTCCTCAGGAACATAAAAGACTAGTACTGTATACGACTCTGGTTGGAATACTTAAGCTGTATGATTTTAACTACTGTTGCTGGGACAAAGTTTGCTTTACTTTATTCTCATAGAAAGCTCTGTTGTAGTCAGCAGATGGTTGCATCACTAGGCAAGAATAGAAATGTTTGACAATTGGATGCTTAAACTATCCTATGAGGAAAATATTATTGTATTTAAATTATTATTTATAACCATATTAAAAAATAATACAACCCATACATTGCAACTGGGCAGTATAGAAACTTGCATTATTAAATGGAAGAGGAAGTGAAAATTCACTTCCTCCTACTAAATTTTTGAAAAGCCACCAAAGGAAACATATTGTCAAGTTCCTCTTTTACATATTATTGAATCTATTAAATTGAAATAGTGCTTATACTTGACTCTTGTGAACCATGTGAGATGCTAGTCTTGAGTAAAAATGATATGACTGCCACAAGTCACATCTTTGCACAGTGAAAGAAGACTCTCATGTTGACTCTTGCTTTGTTCACAGCACCAACTATAGGCCATGGAGAGCTGTAGCAGAACAGAGGATAGAAAGGTCAAAGTCTCTAATCTTAATAGTAATATTCAGAGCTCAGCTGTACCTTACGCAAACAGGGTACATCCTACTCTTCAGATAATCTACAATTTTATGGAGGCAAGTTTTTATAAGCTCAAGTGAAATAAAAGAAGTTCCCTAGCAATCTTATACTTACTTAGCAGCAGCAGTGTAAATCATCAAGCATGAGCTGAGACCACCACCATAGTATGTTAAGGTTCAGCAAGTAGCTTCTCTTTTAGCATTCTCCATTCAAGACTGTGGTTGGGTTGAAACTGGTGGATATTTATTTGCTTAACAATTGTCCTGTATCTTACACAAATCTAACACAGTGTTAGATTGGTTGGATTGGTGTTGGCCACAAAAAGGTGGCCAAGATGGGAGAAAGCTGTTGTGGTATGACAAAGCTCTTAGCCTCAAATTTTTGTATTACATGTACCTTTTCTGTAGATTTAACTTGTTCTGCTATGACATTGTTTGGTCTGGCTCACTGGAACCTACCAGAAAGGATTCTATGTGTACCCAAATTCCATCTGTTAATTTCATATGCATAAGCTAATTTCATACGCACAAGCTAATTTCATATGCACCTCCCTTTGAGGTGGAGCAAGGATGATGAAACTCTTATCAACTTTCCCCATCTTCTTCCATACATAGTTCAAGGACTTGAATCAAGCTCTCCTTCCTACTTTGGCCCCATCTGAGGCGTAATGGCAACACACCTAAAATCTATTCTGCAAGAACTATCAGGATGTTCTGCTGCAGGAAAAAAAAAAAAGTCTGAAAACTATTTTTGAAGGTTTACATCAGTTCCCTGCAGATAGTGCTCACACTGATGGGAAACAAGTGATTGTGCAAAACCTCCACTTCTCACTTCTTCACATTAGAAAAGAAAATACAGATAGTCTGTAGTGCTGCTTTCCTCATACTATCCCTCACTCTATACACAAGTTACAGCTGGCCAAATGCTATACACTATACATTCGCTCTAAAGTGGCAGACATGTTTACTATGAATGGCAGAGAACTTTTTCAGCCTAATACTGACACAAGGTGTAACCTAGCATTTGGACTTGAAAACTACCCACTGAAATGATGCCATGGTTTCCCCCAGCCAGGAGCTGAGCACCACACAGTCTTTCTCTCTAAGGGCGGGGTGGAATTGGGAGGGCGGTGTAGTTTTGCGTGGCTGGGTTCTGGTGGAGGTGGGGTGGGGGGCTGCAGGAGTGGCTTCTGCAAGAAGCAGCTCGAAGCATTCTGCAGGCCCCAGAGAGTAAACACCAGCTGGCTCAAGACCAGAGTTGTTACTGACCAAGGCCGAGCCAATCAGCGATGGTCACAGCGCCTCTGTCGATCACATTGAAGAAAAAAAATGCAAACAGCCACATTTTTCCGCCAGAGAAGGGAGTGAGAAGATGTAAGAAATGTTGTAGACACCAAGGCCAGTGAAGAGGACAGGAGGAAGTGCCCCAGGTGCCAGAGAGAAAGACCTTCCTGCAGCCCGTGAAGCAGACCATGCTGGAGTGGGTGTCCCCCTGCAGCCAATGGAAAAGGCCAAGACCCCACCTACAGCCTGTGGAGAGGCCCCACGCTGGAGCAGGTGGAGGCATACAGGAGATGCTGTGACCTGCGTTGGAGCAAGCCTCTGCCAGCACTTGCAGCCTGTGCTGCAACAGACAGAGACACAGAGATGAGCGACAGAGAGACATCCACGCCAGAGCAGGTTTGTTGGAGGCGGGGGGGTTGTGACTCCATGGAGGGACCAGGCTGGAGCAGTCTGGGCTTGAGAGACTGAGATATTCTATGATTTATGCCTGCCCGCCATAGCAGTGACCTATGCTGGGGCAGCTGGTGAAAAGCTGAATCCCTGTGGGAAAGGACTCACACTGGAGCAGGGGAAGGGTGTGAGGAATGCCCCCCCCAGCTAAGAAGGCAAACAGCTCCTGTGGAACTGACCGAAACCCTCATTCCCCATTCCCTGCCCCTTCCCCGTGTCACAATGTCGGGAAAGAAGGGAGAGAAATAATGACTTAACTTTAAAGTCTGCTAAGAAGGCCGGGGTGGGGGGAGGTGCTTTAAGGTCTGGTCACACTTCTCATTATCTGACTCTGGTTTCACTGTGTGTGTAGTGTAGTGTAATGAATCAAATGGTCTTCTTTCCTTTATTCTGTGTTGAGTCTGTTTTGCCCATGACACTACTTGCAGAGTGATCTCTCCCTGTCCTTATCTCGACTCCTAAGCCCCTCAATAGATATTTTCTCCCCTGCCCAGCTGAAAAGGGGAGTGATACAGCGCTCTGGTGGGCATCTGGCCTCCAGACAGGGTCAAACCACCACAGGGGGAAAAGGGGAGGGAAAAGAAAACCAAAAAAACAAACCTCATGATTGGGATAAGGACAGTGTACTGGGACAGCACAGGGAAGAAGAAATAACAATAACAGGACTTTATAGCAAAATATACAAAACTGGTGATAACACGATGCAGTTTCTCACCGAACTGCACAACTCAGGCTGTACAGCTCAGAGCCGTCCTGAAACTGGACTGTTCCCAAAGCCAGCCCCCCTTTATGCTGCGCATCATGTAATTGGCATGGGATACCCTTTTTGGCCAGTTTGGGTTACCTATCCCGGCTGTGTCCCCTCCCAGATTCCTGGGTGCTCTGTACCAGCCCCCCATCCCCTCAGTGCCCGCCCCTCCCCCCCAGTCCTTCTCATTAGCAGGGCAGCATGAGACGCTGAAAAGTCCTTGACTGCTTGTCAACAACTAAAACATCAGGGTGTTATCAACACTGCTCTCATCCTAACTCCCAAACACAGCACCACACCGGCTGCTAGAAAGAAAGTTAACTCTTATCCTGGCCAAACCCAGGACAGATAGGTAAATAAATACCCATATTTTGGGGATACTTTCTGACAAGCAAAAAAATGCTGACAATTATTTCCATAAAGGTTTATGCAAAACACTGTGAAAATTAAGGGGTGTGGGGAGGATGTCTGTGTGTGTGAAATACAGGTTTATTTTGAACCCTGAAGAACAGAAAAAAAAATCTCTAAATTATGACATTGTTTTCAACTATTATGTAGTCAAAATAAGACTGTTACGTGTTTCAAAGGCTTTCCATGGGTTGCCAGGCAATGGGGTAAATTTAAATATTCTGGTGAATGTAACCAAAGAGTCAACAAGAAGCAAGTAACAGAGAAAGTATAAAATTGGTATGAGCTCGGGACCAAGTTCAGAGCTGGCTCTCCCATGAGTTAACACAGGTTGACCTTTGGATAGAAGAAACTTCAGATGATCATTCTTCCTGTGTAAATCATGCTTATGATGTTTTAACGATCAAAAAAAAGTTCATAAGTAAATCACAAAGGAAAAGATTAAGGAAAGAGTTGAAAGCTTGAAACGAGTAAAATACATCATTAATTTATTTCTGTTAATGGAGCCAGGTAATTCTGTCTTCTCTTGTCTTCAAAAGACTTTTATAGTCACTTCAGTAAAAAGCTTCAAAACCTTGCCCATATCGTATTTCGTTTGTCATACATGTGAAATCTAACACACGGCATTAATAAAATCTGATGTCCGGTATAAAATGATGCTTCTCACTAAGCCAACCTCTGTACACATTGCTTTGGGCAACAGCTAAAAGCCTATCTTGTAAAGCTGAAGAAATAATGCTAATGATAAATGCTGACATTTTCAAATGAAGACCCTCAGGTTACCATTTTCTAGTTAATAACAAGTAGCATTCTGAATAAGTTAGATGAGATTTCAATATTCCATTTCAGGTTTCCTTTTAGGGATGCAGCCAAATTCATTTTATCATAAGATTAATAAAGCTAATAAACAAGATATGGTAGTCAGGCATTTCCTGCCTCAGCTGCAATTTGTGTTAGATGCTCAGCTCTCACAGTGAAGATGTGGGTTGACTTGAACAGATGTTTTCAAAGAACAGAAAGGGATATGTACTCACAACATATAAACATTCATGAGAAATATGGACATACACAAAGTGGTATTTATATGTGAGAGCCGGAAAACTTCTGATCTAAAACTCATTGAACCCAGGGAAAAAAAGCCTCCCTCAGGCAGCTCTGCCTTTTGAATCAAGGCCTTTGAAATTTTAACAGTGAAAAGCCTGGACATGTAAATTGCTGCCTGAACATTTTCTATATGTAGCAATGAAAGCCATTGACTAACCTGAGGCCCTATCGTACACAGAAAAAAAAAAAAGTGGAAATCCAGCTTCAAATCATCACAGTGGACAGAACTCTAGGAACTAAACTTTGATCCTAAACTTTTCAGCAGTACTTCTGTCTTCATTTCCCACAGTTAAAAGTGTGAATCTGCTAGCTTCACTGCTGACATTTGCAGACAGACTTTGAACCTCTTCTTCAGCTTTTCATCCAGGTTAAAGTCTTGTTTTCTGTTTTCCATTATAAGATCCAATGCAAATAAGTTTTCCTATGAATAGCTATGGAGAAAGAATTCTATTCTCAGTTCTGAGTTGCCAACAAAAGGATGGAAGGACAGAAAGAAATGGATCCATTCATATACCTGCTCTTTAGCACATTGAGTTTTATCTTTTTCATTTGTTCTAATTTTAAAGAATTTTATGTAATGTGCTTGTTAACCACCTTCTGTATTCACAGAATCACAGAATCGTAGGGGATGGAAGGGACCTCATCGGGTCCAACCCCCCTGACAAAGCAGGCTCCCTAGCACATATTGCACAGATAGGCATCCAGATGAGTCTTGAATATCTCCAGAGAAGGAGACTCCACCACCTCCCTGGGCAGCCTGTCCCAGGGCTCTGTCACCCTCACTGTGTAAAAGTTCTTCCGCATGTTGGTGCAGAACTTCCTGTGCTCCAATTTGCAGCCACTGCCCCTTGTCCTGTCTCCACAGACCACTGAAAAGGGGTTGGCCAATTCCCCCTGCATCCCATACTTAAGATATTTATAAACATTAATTAGGTCCCCCCTCAGTCTTCTTTTCTCCAGGCTGAACAGCCCCAGCTCACTCAGCCTTTCCTCATACAGGAGATGTTCCAGGCCCTTAATCATCTTCGTAGCAATGAAATTGTACTTAAAATAGGTTTTCTGTGATTTTTCAAAAGGTATTTTTTTGTATTTTCTTCCATCTAAATTCTCAGAGCTCTCTGTCTTTCTCATAGGAGGTTTTACAGTTTACAGGTCCTCCACACTACTGCATAATCACAAAGGAATATTAAAAATCAACCACCTTAATTAGGATTAATTCCTATTGGAAGAACATAAATCCTATAGTTGCTACTTACTTATCTCAATACTTTCTGCTCTTGGGCTTTTTATTTAGGAAGATACCAACCAGACATACAAATTTTTCCCGAATACCCTGACATCACAGTCTGATGTGGTACTGTGATTCACTTCACACTAATTGCAACATCCTTAAGGTTTCTGGAAAAAACACAATGTCTTAGTGAGAGAAATTACCTGGTGTACCCCAGAGGATCATCGAGTCACAGTAAGCAAGATTTTCAGGGTGTCTGCAGAATACTACTTGAAAAGAGGACACTCCATCCTTTAGGTATCACTTGCCTTAAACTGATCCACTTTATCCTATTTTGTAGCTTGTATTCATGTCTTTGCCCTCTACAATTGAGACCTTAATCCTTCCATCATTCTGAAAGTTTTGTTTAAATAACAAACCCCCAAATCTTTCAATTGTATTTTATGTGTTTTGCTATGACACAAGATCTAATAAAGACACTGATTAACACGCCTTTTCCTTTGTTGGCCAGAGGGGCAATGGCTTGGAACATGGCAGTGCCCGTTCCGCTGATAATGCTGAGGGCTATGGTCTGATCCTGGATTACTCTGGACAGGTAAGATCCTTGCCAGTTTAGTGTCACATTTACCCTGTAGGGAAAATAAACGACAGGCTGATGTTCTAAAGCTGATAAAGTCTTTTTTAGTGTATAAATTGATGTGAAGGAAACTTAAGGGAAGGCATATATAGTAAAACTACTTTTTTGTCAATGAAGCCCTGTTTCCTGACACTAGGAGGACACCTATTTGTTTCCTTTCAAAAAGAGATGTTCTGCTTTAGCTCTAAATTATGTGCTGCTTTATAGAAATTTACACTACAATGAAATGCAATCCACAAGGACTGACTGTGAGGGTTAATAAAGCTCCCTGAGCTGAGGGTGTATGACAGCATATCTACCCAATGATCTACTCTCTCATGATAAGAAAAGTAAAAGAACAATTTGTCATTGCATGCATTAGATCTTGAGTCATGCAACTGCTGTGAAACACACAACTGTAATGTGGGTGGGGTGCATGTCTCTTCTTCCCATTAGAAAACAAAAAGCTTTTGGAGAAGAGTAGAATGGAGGCCTGGGATTAAAGAGAATGATTCTGCTGCATTTATTTTGGCTGAGAATAAAATCAATTTGGAAGCATTACATATTTCCACCTGCTCTTGCTACAAAATTTGCTTCTCTCTAACGTTAGGACATACACTGTTACTCAAGTCCATATCTGCTGCAGCATTTCCCTCACTGCATTTCTTCCTTATGAATACATACTGACCTCCACCCATCCCACTGGAGCACAGTGTTCATGCTCCTGAATGCAGCCCAAAAGCTTCTCAGAATGCAAGTTTTTCTGGGATTTCTATGATTTTCTCCTTGCTTTCTAGAGATGTGCCATTCTCATCTCCACTGTTCCTCTTAGAAAGAATGATGCCTATTACAGCCAGGTACAAAGAGAGCTGGAAAATACTGGCATTTAACTCTCTCAGCCTTATCTCAAGATACTCAGAGAGGACAGGGATGGATCTAATTACAGAGAAAACAAAGGCTTGTTTGTAGAAACAGAATAAATGCTTTCTACATTATCATAACTAATGTATTTCAACAACACTGAGGGTGGGAAACCACTAGGGTAATCAGGGTGTGGGCATGTTACTGATAGGTCACATACAGTAACACTTTTTGACAACAAACTGCACCATCAGCATTCACTGCAAAATGCCAATTTGAAAATTGACCTCAGTATAATTAAAACAAAAAATTTAATTTCAAATCAGTCTTTTGAAATGACCTCTTTCCTTGGCACCACAATAATCCTGAAAGCCAAAAGGAGCAACTCCAAAGTCAACGAACAGAATATGCAGTATCCATGGAATCTCAGATTCCCAAGCTGATGAACTAATAACTGTTTATTAACAATCATAGAATCACAGAATCGTAGGGGTTGGGAGGAACCTCAAGAGATCATCAGGTCCAACCCCCCTGCCAAAGCAGGTTCCCTAGGACATATCACACAGGTAGGCATCCAGACAGGTCTTGAATATCTCCAGAGAAGGAGAGTCCACAACCCCCCGGGGAAGCCTGTCCCAGGGCTCTGTCGCCCTCACTGTGTAAAAGTTCTTCCACATATCGGTGCAGAACTTCCTGTGTTCCAACTTGAAGCCGTTGCCCCTTGTCCTGTCTTCACAGACCATTAAAAAGAAGCTGGCTATTTCCCCGTGTCCCACACTTGAGATATTTATAAACATTAATCAGATCCCCTCTAAGCCTTCTTTTCTCAAGGCTGAACAGCCCCAGTTCATTTAGCCTTTCCTCAGAGGGGAGATGCTCCAGGCCCTTAATCATCTTCGTAGCCTCCTCTGGACTCTCTCAAGGAGGTCCCTGTCTTTTTTATACCAGGGAGCCCAGAACTGGACACAATACTCCAGGTGGGGTCTGACCAGGGCAGAGTAGAGGGGGAGGATCACCTCCTTAGATCTGCTGGTCACACTCTTCCTGATGCATCCCAGGATCCCATTGGCCCTCTTAGCCACCAGGGCACACTGCTGGCTCATAGCCAACCTGTCATCAACCAGGACCCCCAGGTCCTCTGCAGAGCTCTTCTGCAGCAGGTCATCCCCCAGCCTGTACTGATACAAGCAGTTGTTCCTTTCCAGGTGCAAGACTTTACACTTGCTTTTATTAACCCTCATCTGGTTTCTCCCTGCCCAGCTTTCCAGCCTGTCCAGGTCTCTCTGGATGGCAGCGCAGTGCTCCTGTGTGTCAGCCACTCCTCCCAGCTTTGTATCATCAGCGTACTTGCTGAGGGTGGATGCTATTCCCTCATCAAGGTCATCAATGAAGACAATGCGAATGATTTTTTAAATGCTATGAAGTTTGCCTAAATTTACATGTATTTTCATGTGCATGGTCTGATCTCAGCAAAGTCTCTGGTAAATTTGGGGTTTTTTAAAATACCATGAGCAGAACAATGTACTATTCCCTAAATGCATTCTTAAATATGCCTGAGATGTCTCAGCTGGAATTTTTCAAAGCAATTACATCTTAAAACATTGAAACATATTTGCTGTGTAAAGCATGGTGGTAATTTAAAACAGTACCATCTTTCTGGTCTTTTACCTCCCGCAGTGTTGGAGGAATGGAAAAAGGGACTTCTTGGTTGCTTTGGAGCAAAACATGATGGTTTAATATAAACTGACTGTAAACACAAGATTACCTGATGACTTTTCTTAACTAAAGTAACAAGAGTGACATCTTTACCTTCATTCACTACTCTGTCAGTGCCTTAGATACCTAAGAAAAGTTTAGCCAAAAGCTGTGATTTGGCAAAGTTATGGACAAAGAAAAATAGGGAGAGAGTGGTCTATTTGTGTGCCACCTGCAGCACTTAGAATGTCATCTTTTTAACTTGGTAATAATCCCACCAAGGCTGCGCTGAATTTTCTAACTGATGTTTGCCTTTTTAAATTCAGATGGAAACACCTGATTTTTTTTTCCGAGTCTTTTATGGAATTTAACATATTAGAAAACTATTTCTACTCAGTGAGTAAAATCTAAGGACATGTCAGTGCAGCACTTCGCAATGATACAAAATGCCATAAAAGCAGTTTTCTGCCTTGCAGCTGCATTACTTAAAAGAGATGCAGAGTCACTGAACAAAGTCGGGAAAGAAACAAATTTCAGTCTGAAAATCAGAGAACGTCTGACAGTGCTGCCCAGACAAAAGCTACTTGGCCTAGTTCTGGTGGCTGACGTGCAGAGGAGCCGAGGTGGAAGGGCTGGGCTGCTCACAATTGCCCGGGGATTCCCCTGTGGGTCTACTGCCTGCATGTCCTAGCTGCCTCTACACCTGGGTCTCCAGCCTCTCAAGCCTTCGTGGGCTGATTCTTTGGCTTCATCTTGTTGGCAGTCGCGGTGCCCCAAAGGCTCCGGAGAGGAGGAGGCCTCTCCCCTGCACGGAGGGGACGTGGCCGCCTCGGATCCCCACAGCTGCCGGGTGGATCTTGAGAGGCGCGTCCCCGTGTTGGGAAGCGTCGCGGGGAGCGGGCCCGGCTCCTCCTGCCCCCGCAGAGGGACCCTCACGGCTCGGAGGAGCAGGTCGTCAGCCCGAGCTCTGCGGGACGGCTGACCCTGGACATAAGGCGGACGGTGGCGCTGCGAGCACCGGAGCGGCTCCCGCGGAGGTGGGCGCCCGGCAGCCCGCGGGGCCGCCTCACTTCCCCACAGGCGGAGGGCGAGCGAGCTCCCGCTGCGCCGGGCTGCCGAGAACTGCCCCGCAGCCCCGCGCCTCCTGCTCGCAGCGCCTCAGGAAGCCGGCGGTCGTCGCCGCGCGCCCGCCAAGGTAAGCCGGACAAGGAGGGAGCAATCGGACCCCCAACGGCGTCCAGCACCACACCGGGACCCCGAGCGGGCGAGAGGGCTGAGGTGCTGCCGTCGCGGGAAGCGCCTGGCTGTGGCGGGGCGAGGAGCGCGGATTGCCCTACTCGTTGTGCTGAGAAGGCATGCCGGCACAGATCGGTGCTCAGGGTGGGGAGCTGCGGCAAACCCTGCTCTGCCCTTTGCTCCTGGTGCCCCTGGAGGGCGGCAGCCCTGGGTGGGCAGCCCGGGTGCCCGCTGAGGGGAGCCCGCCAGCCCGGGTGCCCGCTGAGAGGAGCTCGCCAGCCCCCGCCGCGTCCTCCAGGACACCTGAGGCGGGAGGCACCTCACACAAGGGCCTCCCTCTCGGGACAGGGAGCCGTCCCATGGGAAATGTAGCCTTGGTGGGCTGAAATGGGATAATAGGATTTAGTGCTGCGATGCTGGGTACTAGTGTGGGTTACCCTCTTTGGTAGGGCTACCCTGAATCGGTTCTTCACTAGGTCCAGACTCTGAGGGAGCAAGTAGGAGATAGATCATTTGCAAGGCAGAACTGCAGAAGTTTACCCACAGCCTCATGAAGTATTTGGGATTCCAGGGGATGCATGGTGCTTGTTTTAGGTGACTGCATTGGGAAAGTGAAGGCAGGCAGGAGTCCAAATTGCCTGGCACAAGCAGCAAAAAAACCCACACAGTGTGAATGTGCTAATATATCAGCCTGAAACTAAGGTTATGTCGTTGTGGCAAAACAGCCAGTGTTGACTCTAAGTAGCACAGTTTACATCTTTGCTGGTGGTGTGTATGGCCACATGGTTTATGGAAGAAATAAATGTGTCTCTTGACTTTGAGAAGGCCCATTCTGCATGATATCCTCATCTAAATACCATGGAGAAATAACATAAATACAGTCTCTACAAACTTGGGGTGGTTTTTCAATCCCTTGTGCACCAAGAGAGAATTTACAAAATCCATGCATTACTGCACTGGGAAGATGTATCTGGTTGAGTTATTTAGGCTCATATATCGTCCAATCTGTCTTAACTGTCATTAAAAATTTGGGTGCAGGAGTACAGCCTACAAACAAAAGATGCAGGGACCCATCAACTGGGACCGGCAACTCAATTTTTTTAAGGTCCCTTCTTGCCCCAAATTACTCTGATTCTGTGATTAGCGTAGCTCCAGTTTGATTCTACTCCTTAAAACTTACGTTTGCAAGACTTTGGCAGTCATTTTTCCTTGTTTGTTCTGGTTGTCTTTGTGAAATACACAACATGGATGTTTTGTCATCTGTTCTGACTTGCAGCTAAAAAAATACTCATTTCACATACGATTTAGTACACCTGTTTCATTAGAGATGAACAAGTAAACCCTAGTGCTTCAGAGGGCTATATTTGATGACCTGCTTCACTTGTGTAGACTTCTGTTTATTTGTTTTCACTACCTTTACGGTATTTTTTTCCCCATGAAACTGTGTAAAGAATATAGATTTAGGTTAAAACTTTATATTTAAAACACAGTGTTTAACTTTTTGCTGAACCTGTCCAGTTTTCCCCTCTGGGCTTTCCAAGGAGACTATTACATTTAATTGTACGTCATGCTTTCTGCAAACATTGCTTAAAATGGAGATAATTTGGTTTGAAATACGGATTTCAGATGCCTTTGGGAGGTTTAACTGACAGCATTACAGATAGCTGAGTGATCCTTACTTTGTACGCTCAGAGAATTCTGATCCATCTGGGAGCATGCATAATGGGAAAAATGTACTGTCTCTGAAAGGGTGCTTTTAATCATTCCTTGTGTCTTGTCTGTCTTCTTGAAATACGTCCTGTGGGTTACTACAGATTCTTCTGTTGTTTGGAAGCAAATATGCTGAAGGCTCAAAGTAATTATTGAGTAAATTGTGTTTTAATTGTTTGTGCTGGAATTTGTGATTATTTGATGTTAGTTATCTTTGAGCAGGGTATGATGCCTTTGAAGTGCCAGTTTATTTTGTTATCAAATATATTTATTCCACCTTGGTTTGATTTTTTTTTTTTTTTTTTTACTGCTCTAAAGTCTGATTCTCACTATTCTCAAGCAGTGTCTACTAGATTGCACACTATAACTGGTGCACCTCTCAATCAGGCTCTAAACTTGATCTTTTTACATTCTATAAAGCTTTAGCAAGTTTACTCTTGGGAGAGTAACAGAGCAGCAGTGTGAACAGAGGTATAGCTCAATGTTGTAACAGTGTAACACTACTGCCTGAGATTTCCTAGGTAGTAAATAATTTACCCAATCCATTAATATTTTGCCATGTTTCACTACTTCTGTTAGCAGGAAAGAAAGTGATGTCTTACAGCAATGAGAGGAAAAAGAAGCAGAAAGCCTTCCTTCTCTTGCCCTGCAGTATGTGGCTAAGGGAGATGTAGGACTTGGGTATCCTCTGGATGGATGGAGGGATCAGCATCCCTTTGGCCCTACAAAATGTCTGAGAAAAGTATCAGTCGAGTACTGCTGAAGATGAGAGGAGGGGTTGCCTTGTTCAAGTGATCATCTGTCTCTCTGCAGATCCACAAGCATCTGTGCTTTGAGAAGATCTGGAAATGTGGATGTTCTTGAAAGAGTGATTATATTTCAGATGTGATTTTATAGGAACGTAGCTGAATGTGCTTTTCCTGCATATCATTCAGATTTCAAGCCCTGTATCCTCTCCTGCTCTCTCTGCTAACTATGTGTATTTTTCAGTATGTTTTGCCTTGCTTTGTTTTAGTCCAATTTGACATGTTGTAATGATGACTTCATTGGATTAGGTGCTGATCTGGGATGGAAGTGAAAATAAGACCTCTTATTTGCTTTAAGCAATACAGAAGAAGCTTTAGTGTGTATCTGCTGGAAGGTCTCTAGTGACAATGGGAACTTGCATCCATGCAGACCTGCTAAAGCACTTTTTGGACTTAAAGGCAGGATCGTCATCCAATTTAAGCCATTAGCATTAGTTAATCACCTGAGGTTCTGAGTCACCTTTACAGTCAATGGAGAGAGATAGATACTGCTAAAACTTGGTTCAGCTACCCAGTTTTAGACAGCTACTATGAATCATGCTCTAGAAAATTGTCTTTCTTTCCTTTCATTGACTCAAAAGAGCCTATATGACCAGGTCAGATGCAGATGTCATAGAAACTCCACCGTATGTCTTTTCATGATTAGGAATGATTCATGCAGGCGTTTTAGGCGGCTTTCCTTATCAACCAGACTGTTGATTCATGGCTGCCCTAAATAGTAACTGTATAGCTGCCAGTGTAAAAGGTAGTATATTGTATTGTGAAAGAAAAAAGCTAGGGTGCCATGTTCTTAAGGTTCTGTAGGAGACTTTTGACCATATACGTGATTATATATGAACATGTGTTCTTTACCACTTCTTGATATTTATAGCATTGTTCCTGGACTGTGAATGAAAAGGAAACAGAAATTACTTTGATCCAACTTCAGATTTTAATGTGGGAATTCACAAACTGGTTTGGTAATGAATGTTTAAAAATTTTGTCTCATTAATTTCAAAGCCATTCTTCACTAAATTGACCCTGTGGCTAGCTAATTGCACTGGATGCATCTCAGTCCATTTTCATTTTCACTTTCACTCTATTTCCTTGTAATCTCAAGCACTGGATGTGAAGTGTGATATGTAACCCTAATATTAAAGGATGAAACTCCCTGTGTATCTGCTGTCAGTGATAGGCAGACCCTACACAGGTAATACTACTAAGAACAGAAAGTTCTTAGTTGTTCTCAAATAATCCAACTGATACAAAAAACATTTTGTCATTCTACCTTCACCTGTTGGGGAGAGGGGGGATGTATAGGGAGCAAATCTGCTTCTAGCCGCATTGCTAGTCCACCAAGCATGGAGAGAACAGCCAGGAGCTGAAATTATAGAGGCATTCACTGGTAACTTGTCCTGTAAAATTTGCAAATGGCCTTCTGAATTCCCAGTTTTAGGCAAAATAATGTGCCTGCTTAGAAGGCAGCTCACAAAGAGCAGGGAAGCCCTACAGAATTGTCACTTACTTGCTGGCATCAGGTCCATATACCAGGCAAATGAAAACATGCTCTTCAGTGGCCTTAGTTTCTCTGTTTTCATATTCTCACTGTATCTTCAGGTAGCCCAGACTGCAGGCATGTGATTACTGTTCTACTGCTTCAGAGCAAGATTTTGATGTACTTTTGAAGATTTTTCTAGTACATTCTAACAGTACTATAAACCCCCATTGTCTTACTTGCTATGGGAATTCCATTGAAATACAGAAATAAGAAGAATAACGTATCAGCCCAAAAAGTGTTTTTGAAAGTTGATGTGCTTTTTGTCTGTTATTGCAAATTTTTTTAAAAATCATTTAGATAAGTCAGGTTTACATTACAGATCTCTCTGCTTTCTGGTGGAATCTTGTATTTGGAAGGTCCACTGTACATGTGTTTTGGGGGGCCTAAGTTGCTGAGATAACCCTGAGAGAGTAAGAATAGATGATAAAAATCTGAACACAGATAACATTCTCAACTTGTAGTTACAGCTTCATTTTGGACTTTGGTGACTACATATTCATGACTGAGGGGGAGCTGGCATACCTAATGTTTGGAGAGCAAATACAAATGAACCAGTGTTTTTGGGTGCCAGTGCCAGGAAGGGATTCAGCATAAACCTAACTGCAGTTTTGTCCCATGTGGGCCATGTTCTTCAGTGGAATTCAGCAAAGCCTTTCAGATCTGTCACTAGATTGACCTCCTTTGTCTCCCCCGTGTCATGATGGAGTTGTGATCTCTGACCAGATCAGTTGTTCCGTCCCCTGTCCACTTGGTAAGGAAAAAGAGAGGGAGGTGGTGACATTTCATTCTCATGGAAAACCTTACAGAAATGGAAGAATTACACTGGAAATATCACAAGATTCTTATCTTACTCTGTTTTCTTCCCATAACTATTTCCTTTGTGCAGTTCAGGGCTTGCTGGGCTGTGGCAAAGCACCCACAGACATTCATATCATTATAACACCTTGCCTGTGGTGACTATCCTTCCACTTTCCTTAAAAATCCTTGCTGAAAGCCACTGCTTATAACTGTGATCACAGTGTGTTACATAGTCTGAAAGAAACAGTTCATCTAAGTGGAGAGTTAATAATGGGCCTTGAAATTGTACCTGACTCTTCAGGCAGTAGTAAAACTGAAAAAAGGTTTAGAAAAAAAAATATTAATTCTTCTACCACTGACTATGGTACTGAGGGCTGTACTTTGGTGAAATACTATATATGCCTATAAATTCATTTTAAAGTGTATTAAATATTATTATTAAAATGTTCATATAAGTACCTATAAAATATTAAAATTAATATTACTTTTTATTTTAATGCACAAACTGTGTATGAAACACAGATGAGTTCAATAAAAATTTTACGTATTTGTTTTTACCCTTTTGCTTCACTCTTCTCTGTTAGAGCATTTTATACTAGTGTCTTTTCCTCCTTCAGTCCTCCTTTCTCATACCATGTGCGCCCTGTCTTAAACATTTCTGGCAGTAAGAATTATAAGAGATAAAATGGTGACTAAAGGGTTCTGTCACAGACCCTTACAGCATATCTTGCTGTTACTCCAGGGGCTCGCTGTGGGCGGGAGGGGATGTTGGAAAAGAGGCGTTATTCGTTGTTCAACATAGCAGCTCCTGTGCTTAAATTTTGTACTGCAACTTTTCATTCCTTTGTTCCTCTTCCTAAGTTTGTGTTATTATTTTCATTATTCCACACGTCACAGCTTTTGAGTCTGTAGGGTGTTTTTCCCCATCCCTGTATGCCTTCCTCTCCCATCTGTGGGCTTTCTTGTCTACCATTTTCTGCTCATTAGTCTATTAATGTGGGATCAGCCTACCTTATGCATTTTGAATTTAAATATCAAAATCTTAATTTAGTAGAGAGCCACAAGACACACATCCCATAGCTCAGTCACCCAAGGATAAGAGAATTCTGTGAATAGTTCAGAAGTACCAAATGGGAATTAGATGCTTATAGCCCATCTGCACCACTGCAGGGTGGAGTTAGGCTGAGCATACTGCTGGATCCAAAAACTATTAATCATTGCAGTAATCTCATTAGCTGGCAATTTCTTCTCTAGTACAAGGCAGTTTCTTATTGTCATCTAAGTCCATGCAGCAATGTTGGGTAACTGGAAAAAACAGGAAGGAAAACATTACACCATCAGCAAAGTACAAGAATATGGGAAGGAATGTGGAAACAGAACAAATTTGTGCTACTTAAATCACTCTTTTTACTGTTTTGCTCTGCCATCAAGGCAGGGAATGGGCAGAACCTAGATCCAAAAATCATATCTTTTGATAACTTGTATGTCTGTTCATACCTGAATAGAGCTGTTATCAACACAAGATGGATGAGTCTAGATCAGCTGGTGGTTCGTGAGCTGAATCCAGCTCTGGGGACACACTTCCAATACAGCTTTTTGTCTTTACCAGGAGAGGATAAATTAGGGAAATGGAGATCTTGTTCCTGTATGCCAGTAATTTGGCACTGAATATAGAATTGTTTCTTCTAGTGATCTCTGTGAAGATGTAGGACTAGAAGTATGCCTCCTCTTACCATTTCATCCTACACAGAGAGTTTGTGCTGCCTGTATGTCTCAGGAGGAGAATGTCCCTCAACCGGACTGTTCTGCAGTAAATAAGTCTGTGACAAAGGAAAAAGAAGGTGACCAAGCCTGTAGTGGTAGAGTATTTCTGTTCTTAGACCCACAGGCCAGACTGAAGCACATTGTCTGTGGTGAGGATACTGTATAAAGATCAAGTCAAGTGCATTCCAACTCCGTAAAAGCAGTCCCCTTTGGGAAATGACAGGAGGCCACAAAATCAAATACAAATTGCTTCTTAGCTTTCTTTTCAAGTTTGTTCTTTACACGGTTTTTTCCCCTTGCATAAGGTGCTTTTAACTCACAGTTCCCAGGTGGTTGAGTACTTTTGGGATATGTTTTCTGGAGCCCAGGATCCAGACTCTATCTGTGCCTGAGAGTGAGTCTGGAGAGGAGATTGGTGAATGGGCTGTCTTAAAACCCAGCCTGCATACCATATCCATATATCCCTCTACACTCCTTTTCCATAGCATGTACTGCCTGTCACTGGTTAAATGTGCTTCCTGTTCTCTCACCTTAGCACAAGAGCCCTGTGCTAAGCCCCTCCTCTGGACTTGAGTAACTTCCTCCTGACATACTATGAATAGGCTTTAGGTAGTCCCTTGTTCCTCTCAGCCTCTCTTAAACTGAACGTTCAGTAATCACGTCTCACCCTAAGAACAGCACCTACAGCTGCTTCTCCCAAACACCAATCTCAGCAAGTGGGATAAAGAGGAGAGTATGTTTCTGGGGCAGTGCATGGGGGAAAGAGTGGGGAGCACAGAGGTGGTGGATGCTGAGGCAGTGTTATCTGAAGGACAGCCTCAGACTCAGTGTCCTGTAGTGTCTTACAAACATATTAAAACTTTTTTTTTTCTTCTTGCTAATGGAAAATAAAATAGTCAAATATCACTGGAGATCTATCACTGGTGGTGTACTTATGCTCAGCTGGTGTACTCATGTATAGGTGTTCCTGTGGTGTTTAAATTATCACCATAATCTTGGGTAAAATACAAATGCTGTCATCACTGAAGTGCAGCAGTGTAGCTTTCAGGTCTATGAAATGTGGGTCTCTTGGACTAATAAAGACTTCTTCCATATTCAGTGCTAACTGTAGGCTTGTTCCTGTAATACAAGTGAGTTAACTCTGAATTTCCAAAACAGTAAAAAAAAAGGAACAAACTTTCATGAGGTTTAATTGTATAAATGGTATTGTTACAATTTCCATGAAACAGAAGTAGGACCTGTGAGTCTGGCCTGCTTTTATCTAAAGATGTTTGTGCTTATGTCTGGGTGCATGATTGTGAAGCTAGTAATAAGCTTATATATCCAGTGTGCCATTACAAGCAATGTGATGCAAGGTAACAAGGCAACTGGAGTCAAAATCAGTTCCACAGTGTATGTAAAAATGTTTCTAGAGCAATCAGCAGAAAATTCTGTGAAGCATTCTTTTGTGGCATGGTCACCTGAAGATGCTCTAGTGCCTCAGGTTAAGCTTAGAAAAGGATTCTTTCACATTATTTGCAATTGTTTGAGTCTCTGCAGCTCCTAGTGTTTTAGTGTGTCACTGTCATTCCATCATGAATGGAGCTACAACATGCCACACCAATCCCTGAGATAAATATGCAATGTAATTTCAGCTGCAGATAAACTTATGGTCATTGGCGTACAGGATTTCCCAGAAGAATAGGTGATATGAGTAAGAAACTGCTTTCAGAGTTATCTGTGTCTACAAGCTTGTTCTTGGAAAATGCCATGCTTATGAATGTTAGGAAAGTGCAGTGCTGGAAGCAGTCTAATTCCTTTTGATTCATCCTTTTCAAAATAAGAGTTAGTATTAAAACAGAAGAGAGTCACACAATACAGGGTCATTTTATGTAGGTAAGAAAGAGAGAAGTCTTTGGAATATGCTAATTGCCAAATCTGATTGTGGTTCTGAAAGCTTGGGGGCAGGTGCCATTTCTCCTTTATTACTACAAAACTTCAATTTCCTGTCCTGCTACTAGAATTGGCAACTAATTGGATTATTTTCAAGGCTGAATTATGCAGAGATAGATCTTCTTGTATTTCAGAAAAATTGACCTAAATGTCTGTTAGGTACTTTTTACTAGATTTGATGCAATAGCTAGTTAAGGAACTTCCATCCTGCCTCACTTAAGTAGATATGAGACATTTGAGTAGTCATAGGGGTTTTTGACACCTGACTATAAAATCATTGTAAGAGACCTAGTTAGATCTACTTCAGGCCTGCAGTCAGTTTGGCCAGTAAGTTGTCCACAGCAGTGTCTAGCATCATGTACTACGGGAGGTGTAAGAAATCCTGTGCTGGAAGGTATGATGTAACTGGTCTATCATGAATGCTTTGCTCTGGTTCCAAATCGGTGGAGCCTTTGTTTTAGAGCTCAAAACATGAGGTTCATTGTCCTTGCCTGAAACTCTCTAAATACTGACCCTTCTAGCTATAACTATTTTTAGAGAAAACAACCCTTTATCTTGCTAACTTAGCCGTTTGGGTGATGAGTTTCACAATTACTATGTGTGTGTCCCTGGAACAGTTCTGCAGACTTTCAGTTTCATTTACTATCCCATTGATTTTTGTTATAAGCAAGGATGAAATGATGCATCAGTAACTGGACTCTAGGTTTTGATGCATTTTTTAATCATACTGTTAGCAATTGCAATTGTTAAGCACTTATCTACACAAAGCAAGTAAGACTCCAGCGCTGGGGAACACGGGGATTAGCTCCACCGAAGACATGTTCTCCCACATGTACAAAGCACAACATATTTATACAATTTTTAGCAAAAATCATTGCGCAAAAACGCTCAATTCTTAGCTTGACTTTTGCAATGATTGGCTTTTGATTACTTCACTTTATCTATATTCTTATTCTATAAAAATCATTGGTTAACTATGCTGATTGTTTTAAATACAAAGAGGGGAGGGTAATGATTAGCATATTTGTGTTACTTCCTGGAAATCATTATCATATGTAAATGTCCTCCATGCATGCATAGCTATGTTGAGCGGGGGTCCTCTGGTGGTCGTCGATAATCTTCCTCACAGTGTCCACTTTGTGAACCCCGTTCTTGCGCAAACTCATTTCATCTTCTGCTGATCTTTCATAACCATAGCCAGTTTCTTCATGTACCTATTGTTTTAACTCAAGGTCCATAACCAGTACCCATTGTTTTCATTCAAAGTCCCTAGCGATTTTCCATAGCGATAAAGGCACACACTGTCTTGTCCCTAAAAGCCTTAACATACTGTATATTCTCATAACTGTTATGTTTCCCTTAGAATTAAAATCATATCCTAAACTAAAATCAAAATAATTATTTAATATGATATTTATAACAATACTACTTTCACATCTGTTTCCTGTCACAATCAGTTACTCTCTACAGATTTGTTATTTATGGTGTGGCTTCTGTCACCTTCAGTACCCCTAATTCTCCTACCTTTTTTTCTTTCTTCCTTTTTTTCTGTCTTTGATATGGGATGATCTACTTTCCATAGTCTGTTGACGGTATGGGTGAATCTGATTTGAGTGATTTAGTCATTGACCACTGGTGGGTCTCTGAAACATTACAGAATTACTCATACACTCAGGAAATCATTTAAACATTTACACGTTAAACCAAAAGTAGTAGTCAAACGGCTTGAATTCATTTTGGTGGACTTGGTACTCTGACGCACGCAGGGACTAGGAGGTGAAGGTGTGCTTTTGGTCTTTCTGTCTGACTTGTAAAATTATATCTAATGTATTTTTATCCTTGCTGTTTGTATATGTACCAGTTTAAGAATAATAACAATGCTTTGAGTTTCAGGTATGTGTCCTTACCTGGACACCAGATCACTGAGTGGACTGGTTCCTAATAGTCCTTATAGCATGAATCAGCTGCATGTCTTTGTTCTATTGATAGGATGCTATTCCTCATTCCTTTTTTGTTTGTAGCCTTTAAGTTGATTAAATGTCTTCATCAACTGATACTGAATTGCAGCTGGTAGGTAATCTCACAGTTGCTATTTCCTGCTTGGTTTTGCCTAAAGGTTTAGAGCTTGTTTTCAGACCTCAAGTGCAGAAGCCTTGGTTACAAGGTGACCTAGACTACTCTTCCTGTTGAAAGGGGCCTACTTGCAGTAGTTCTCAGAACTATCAGATAAATGTGTTCAAACTGTGCTTACTATAGGACTATGCCAGGGGTTTTTAACCCACTGCATATGATTACCCTGTTAACTTTCATGATAATTTTCAATAGGTTCTTTTTAAAGCAAGGTGAATTTTGTGCCAATGGTTTGCTACTTAACAAATCAAAAGATATGCAGCCATCCTGATTTAAATTACTGAGACCAGGAAAGGCACTTCCTGTTCCACCTGTCAGTGCATGACACTAAATAACATAGGTGAGGTTCTACTTAACCCACATACAATTTTGCAAGGATTTCTTCTCAATTCTTGCATCTGAGCAAGGAATTTCTTAGTGTTTTTCTTTGGTGTCCTTGAATACTGGACCATCCCCATGGAAAAACTGTGTGTTCACCATCAGTGTGATAAATGACTAGGTCCCAAACAGGATTATAACCAAACTGAACAATTTATTAAACGAATAAAAGCAAGCAAATGGGACTGTGGTGCACAGACAGTGCCGGGTGCGCCGGGAATCTCTGCTCCACCAAGACACATCCTGGACAGTTCCAGTCCCTGGCTTATATATCTTCCAGGGATAGCACCGCCCGCTGGCTTAAACTGAACAGCCATATACTGACATGCTGGAGTGCCTCGCCAGGCGACCCCCACAAGACATCCTTTATGTGAGCTTTAGTTTTTGTCTTGCTAACAACGTCAGGCAGCTGGTTCTGCAGACTTGAGGCAGATTTTAGGCACCTTCCTATTCTTCTTTTCTTCTTCCTCTTTATTACCTCCTTTTCAGAGACAAGTTGTTTCTCCTGAGGTATCACAATGCATACAATGTGCTAACATTGTGGTCCTTTAGGCAAAGCTTTGCACATCCTTTATATAGTTTGTTGCTGCTTCAACATACTTTGTTCAGTACATGCAAAAATCTTAAATTGTTCCTCCTAGGCCCCTGGCCACACAAGGGTATGTCATTATGCACCCCCAACATTATTCCATATTAACACGAATCAGATGGACATATATCACAATCAGCAAAATACCTTTCTCTGGCAAGCACAGCAAGTTGCACCAGGGAGTGTTTTGCATACATCTCTGCATGCTGGCTTGCTTTCTGTACAAGCTGGAAAATGTGCCAAACTTCTATGGTGTTAGAGGTGAGATAACTTAATTCCAACTTCTTAGCCTATAGCTCAAAAAATGTAGACATTTACACTGCAGTTACAAAATAAGGCTATATATGGAGTAGATGTTTAGGAGAGGGAGGAAATTTTGTGTTGGTCTGTTGCCAAGTTTAGAAATAGAGTGCACAGACATTTTGTATTGTCATCTAGGGCGGCAGGGCTTGGTTCTTGTGAGAAGGAAATGGTTGAGGGCCCCCCTCACAGGGGCACCTGAATGAATACAAGTAGGTCTTTGGAAATAGCAACAAAGTTGTGACAGACAAAAGACAGTACAAAAGACAGACACTAAGAAAGACAAACACTAACAGGTAGGGAGAAGTAGGAACAAATATGCAGAAGCCATATTTTATCATTTGGTGAGCTGAAGTACAACGAGCAAAATAAAACACTGGAGTTCTGTTATTCGTGTCTCTGAATTATTTTTATCACCAAAGAGGCTGATAAATCTGCAGCTGGGAAGGTAAAATATAATAGGGGACTTCCAGTAAATAGTGGGGTGAAAAAAATGTATTGATGAGTCAAAATGCAATGATTCAATATTTATGTGTTATATAAACCCGTGAGAGTTTTAATATGCATAAACTAAATAATGAGACTTAGTGATTAGAATAGCAAGCTGAAGAGAAAATTTCCCAGCCCTTTAGATAGATCAGTATGAGAAATGTGGGGTATTAAAAAAAAAAAAGTTTTTATGAAAACTCAATAAAGATTTGAAAATGTGAAATTTGGGGAAAATAAGACAAGGAATACTTTTGCCTGTATTCTTTGTGTTTCTTAGTAAAGTGATATAGAAGACATAAATTTGCAAATTAGTCACTTTAAAAATAGGTTAGGTTTCACATGTCCGCCCTACCAGAGACCCCTCCTTAGCGAGTTTATTCTTGACAACACCGATTTCCTCTTTTTATTTAATTCTGAGTTTTTATTTGCTTCAAATCTTATGCATAACATGGGAAACTTGTAAAAATATTCTTTTTTCCCCCTTCAGTTTATTGCAGTGATTTTAAGAGTCACAATTATTAGTACTATATAAAGAATAACCTGACAGAAAAATTACTGTCTTGTGGACATAGATAAGGACCGAGTATGAAACTCAATATTCTTCTGGGGACACTGGTAAATATTTTGTCCTTTTTTGTTAATAATAGTTCATACACCTGCAGACTTCAGTTTTGAGTTTCAGGCTTGAATAAGTTTAGAGCTATTGACAGAAATCAAAATAATTTGCTGGTCCAAAATGCAGCAACATCTTTGAATGGAAGATGTTCCCAAATATGCATATTGTTTTGTCTGTTTGTCCCTACTGTGGCAATCAAATAAAAGAAAGGGAAATGATTCTGGAGAAGAGTCAAGGAGGAGAGTGGATCAACACTTTCCTGCAGTTATCCCTGATGAATCTGGAGAGTTCTCGTATCAGTGTAAGAGATCATTAAGTGTGTTTTAACATTAAAATATTTTCAGGATATTTGGTGATTCAGATGTTAATTTTGTCTTCCTAAACAAAATCAATAAAAATTCAAGAGAAAAAAAAGATACCAGGAGGGGCAATGGCGTGGTGACAACATGGCTTCATCAGTCTGGTGATCGTGATAGATGTCGACTCATTGAAGGTGACACTTGAAAGGGACACTGACGTATTTCCATATCAAAATACACGTTCAGGCCTTCTCCCTTACTCTGTGTGCTTAAGGTCAAAAACCCACTAGTATTAAATGACATTTATTTGAATCGATAAATGTGACTAACTCGGCTCCAATTTACAGTGGAAATTCTTACAGAATTCTTTGCATGTTGCTTTTTCATAGGATTACATTATTCTCCTTATGAATCAAATGTGTCTGAAGATTCAGAAGATCCTATAATTGCAAAGAAAGAATCTCTAAATTTAATAGAACCTGTAAAAATAATATAATTTGGTGAAAGTGGTTTTAATCCAGTATTCAGTTCTCTTGCCTTTTTTTTTCTTTTTTTTTTGTTAACTACTGAAGAGAGTTCTTAGGTGGTTTGGTTTGTTTTCCTTTTTAGACAGTTCTTACTACTCCTGTTAAGATCTCCTCGCTGTAACCCCAAAGTAATTTTTTTTGTGTTTTTTATGTTTCTATTCTGGAAAATATATAGCAAAGCAGGATTTTGGATTGTCAAAGGAACCACTATGAAGAATTATTCCTGAAAGTAGATCTAGACAATACTTTAAAAAACCCCACAAAAACATACAAATGGCTTGAACTGATAAGTTTCCCCCAGCAGATATATTTTTCTCCTAAATCAGAAAACAGGAAAGCATTAAATTATTCAGTATTAATTACAGACTGATGAGGTACTTGTCAGTATGAACTGTAGCTCTATTTTTTGTCATATGAGAAACCTGACTTCACTCTGCTTGATCAAATAAGTGCCATTTTATCTATCCTTTTTATGAAAATTGATTCTCCAAGTGCCAGGTGTATGGGAAGCTATACAGCTGCTTATTCAAATAAATGAATTAAAATTCAGTAATCATTTCCTCAACTGGTATACTGCTGAATCTAGAGAAACAATTTTATATAGAGAGCTCTGTTTGGTAACTGTGATACATACAGAGCGAGCTGTCTGGTGTGGGTTTGTCAGCTGGAAATGAAGCAGAAATGACTTTAGCTCTCCATTCGCTCAATCACGTGTGATGTGGCTTCTCAGTTTCTCGGGTATAGCTGAGCCATCTCCATCACTGGGCTAGGGTTACCCTCAGCCATGCCAACCACATCCTATTAAAATTTCTTCAGCATTTATCAAATCAGTTCCTAAATCTTTAATTTCAGGAACCTGAGGCTGTTCAAATTCCAGTTCCAGATTTCTTGAGCCTTGTTTAGTTACACCAGCTACCAAAAAAACCCCAAAAACCCCACATGTAAAAAAGCTGTACATACTTTCTTCTAACGAGTTGCAGTATTGGGAATAATACTGATGGTAAGAGGACAAGTGGAAGTTAAGCCAGTCTTGCCTATGTAGATGCCAGCAAGACCAATTCCAAAGGAGGCAGAGCAGGCCAGATTGCTCCGGTATTAAATAACATATTCAAGAGGACAAATATTTACTTTAGTGGTTCAGTGGTCTTTGCCATTTAACTGTGGAATAGTTACGTCACTCAAGATGCTCAATTAAAGGAAAAGCATTGCAGTTGAAGAACAGGATACTTGCTGGTCTTCTTTTCTGCCAGTTTGTGTAGCCATTAGAGTTGTTTCTGTCCTCAGATCACTTTCTTGCATCAGGTTGGTCCTATAAGGTGGTGTGCTGGGTTGACCTTTGCTGGCCATCAGGTACCCAATGAGCCACTCTATCACCCCCCCTCCTCAGCAGAACAGGGGAAGAAAATACCATGGAAACGCTTAGCAGTCAAGATAAGGACAAGGAGATTACTTACCAATTACTGTCACAGACAAAACAGGCTCAACATAGGGAAATCAGTTTAATTTATGGCCAATTAGTAAGACCACAGGATAATGAGAAATAAGACCAAAAATAAAAGCATCTTCACCTCACCCCTTCTTCCTAGGATCAACTTCACTCCCAACTCTTCTATCTTTTCCCAGTACCAAGTCCATCTTGGAGCCAGCTGGAACTACTTTCTCAGGCACGGGGACAGCTCCTGGTGCCTTCTCAGAGAAGCCACCCCCGTAGTTCCACCCCCACTGCCAAAACCATGAAGTGTAAACCCAGTACAGGTGCACACAAACCCAGTGACCTAACAGGACTACGTATGTGTTTAAAGTTTGACCCTAGTTGAACCTCTGTTTTATGTGATCAGAGTTCTCAGTCCTTTGCTGGCTCTAGCTTCTTAAGAAAATTATGTTTGTGGCTTGTCTCTGGCAGTGTTACGTGTCAGACACCTGTTTACATTGCTTCTCTCCCTGCAAAGGAACAAGTTTTTGAGAAAGAGGAAGAGGACTATTACAGAAGATGTACCTCCCCACTATCAGCACCACCTGTGTGCGGTGCTGTCCTCACATCCCCCTTTCGCAACATGAGCCACTGTTTACTGTTCGGCAGCATGTACCGATTTTCCTTGTCTCAGTGCTCTTCCTCATGTGTCTTGAGGTTAGGAAAGACTGGAGTTCTCTCAGTGCACCAGTATTTGAAAGAAAAGAGAGATACCAAGCAAAAAAGTTGGTCATGTGCCTAACCATTGCCAGGGCCCGCACTAGAGAACATCTAATATACTCTTGTACTGGTCACCTAAGCTAAAGGACAAAAGTTTTCATAGTGAAGCATTTGGGAATTTTTCAGCCTCTAACTTTGTTTCCTTCTCCATCCCTCACTATCTATATTTCTTTGATATTTAAGGTACAACCATGGTTTATTAGCCAGTGACTGCTTATGAAATACAAATAATAGAAGGAGTTTGTTGGAACTCCTAATGAGTGCAGAGCCCAAGTACGTATTTAAGCATATACAGGATTGAGATTCTGATCTGTTAGAGTTATTCCTAAACTAGGGATAGAGGGTTTTGCAAGTTGTGAGCAGCTGTTTTAAAGTTAATTTGGAACACAATATTAAACAATGTTGTATATGCTCCGCTTTTGATCATTGCTGGCTTTGAAATGAACTTGTAAATGATTCTTTGCCTGTGGATTTTTTTCTTTCAGATGGAGCAGTCTTGTGATGACATAGATGAAATGTTCAGCAATTTACTTGGGGAGATGGACATGCTGACCCAGGTAAATAATTTTTCTTTTTTTCCATCAAGATTAGAAAAATAGCTATTATGTGTTAGAGGAGAGAGGCCACTTTTCTACATTTGTCAAATGCCTCCACTCTGAATAGATACAGGTACGTTATTTTGAAAAACCTTCAACTAAATGTCTTCGCTTGACATTTAAAACAAGAGACCTGAAGGACAAGGTAATAGCAGTGCAGGCTAGATTGTTAAAGAGCCTGAACTGCTTGTGAAAGATGCTTTTTCCAAAAAACCAAATAAGCAATTAAAATTTGTCTGGACTCTGTCCCAAGAAATGGAAAGATTCTGTCAAAACAGGAAGTGTTTGAGTCAGAATTCTCAGGTATGAATGCTTTGCATATGTGGGTAAAAGGGATGTAGCTTGAGTGGAAATGAAAGCAACATTTTGAATATCTACATAAAAGCATCGCTAGTTGTGCAAAATAGTAGGTTGCATTCAGGATTTTATGGACATTATTGCCAACATAATGCACTCTTGAGAGGAAAGTATAAAACAGTGTGAACCTATTTCTAAATCTGTAGTCATAGAATACTTCCTGCAAAACCCAATGAAAGGCGAGTTTTTATTTCTAAAAAACACCTCAACAGGGTCAATAAATTTGTTGTATTTTAATAAATGTATGCATGAAAATATTTAAGTTGCCATCTTGGATCCTGTGTGAGTTTGATTGCTTACAGCCTCTGCATTGAGGGGTCCTTCCTCTTGGTGAATCACAGTGCTTGTCAAATTAAATACCAATAATTCTGAGCCCCAGAATAGGAATTACGCTTAAACTGTGTGAAAGCCAAGATTTCAAATTATGTTCTTAGCTGTCAAATTACAGTACTTTGCCCCAGGGTATCCTTCCTGCTTTTTAAGGGCTTTTATAACTGCACTTTTAAATATATATATATATGGGGGGGGGGTTAGGATAATTTAATTTATTATGCCTTGAAAATTAACAGAAGGCTGCTTGTGACAAATTTTACCTCCTCAGATTGGACACAGCACTGTTAGGAGCACAGATGATGGGGAGAGAGTAATAGAGTGAGTCCCTTCTCTTTCCACTCATCAAGGTGGGATGGTACATGTTCCTAAGATGGAGAGTGACTTCTCCTCTCTAAAGTGCTGGTGTCACCTCTTACCTCACCATTGTATGGGAGAAGGAGACAGCCCTATCTGAAAGCCTGAAGACTTCTGTTCACAGAGTTAGATCTGTTAATTCCTTCAGAATCTTCATTTCCAATATGAGACTGTAGATAGCTTTTCACCCTTTTTCACCAATCTGTTTGACATTTCCTAAAGGAAATGTAACTGATAGCAGCACACAGAGACGCCTTCATACTGCATTAAAAGGCTGAACAATAAATGCAAATTCAGAATTGGGCATTTCTGATATTTCTGTGTACTTAAGTTTAAACTTTTTTTTGCATTCTCATTGTTTTGTCTTTAATTTCCCTTTGTGTGTATTTTCATTGTTTTTCTGCACTATTGTGGCCATTATGAGATGTTACTACTTCTTGTTTGATTAGTAAAGTAATTCCTCAATACAGTTATCAATACATTTTGTGCCCACCCCGTTTTTCTTTTATTTATTTTGTTTTTTCTGGCACTGTAAAACTATCTCATGTGCTTCATTTCTCCCTTGTCCTCTATTTATACAGTATATATTTTATGAGTATTAACACAGAAACAATATTTGAAGTTATCATTGCTTTGGTTTCCAGCTTTGTATAGCTTCAGAAGCAACCAACATGTCCTGGGTGTGAAATAGATGAAAAGGGATGCCAAGTAAAACCTAACATTAATTTTCATGGAAAATGTCTGTCAGTTTCAGGCAACTCTCTAAGTAAATACCTCTGGTACAAACTGAGTATGAGCATGACTACTACTAGACAAACATCTCATAGGGATGTATGAACAAGAGTACATAGGCTGTAGGATGTATGAAGTAAGCCTTCTATTCTGTGCAGCATTGGTAAGACCTCAGCAGGGAAACTGTCCACTGCCAGTACTGCACTTGAGGAGGATGCTCAACTGGAGAAAATCCAGAGGAAAGCAATGGAAATAATGAAAAGGAAAAGAAACGTGACCTGTAAGAAAAGGTTGCACAAGTGTTTAGTCTAGAGAAAAGGAAATTGATAGCAATCTTAAAATAAATTAGAGACAGCATCAGAGCAGAAAGGAGTACTTGGTTCCTCGTGCATGGAGACTAGGACAGCAGGGAATGGTCGTCAGCTGCAGGAAAGGAAATTTAGGATCACAAAAGAAGTCTGTTTGAAGGAATAGTGATGTAGTAGAGCAGATTGCCAGAGGTGATGATGAAATTCATGTACTACAAAGCTTTTAAAATCAGTTTAGGGATACATTTTTCAGGTATGATCCAGGCATAGCTGCCCTGCCTTAGTACAGATACATGGTCTAGACAGACCCTTGACATTCCTGTCAGTCTTGTCTACAGTGTTTACTTATTATAGCTACCACCTTCCTCACCATGAAAGGGAGATTTTATCTTTTTCTGTCTCCACTGTATGTGCTTTTCCTAACTTGTGAAGGACTGGTTCCCTGCCAGCTTCCTAAACAAGAAGTCATGAACTAGAAGGTGAGGAATTCTCTATTTAACTATGCAGATTTTCAGTTTACATTGCAAACAGCAGCATGCTTTGTTGTTTGTTGTGTTTGGCTATTTTTGCAAACAGCATGAGAAAACAAGTTATGTTACATTTGTATTAGTAAATAAAGCACTCTGGAGCATATGGCACTGCATGGCTCAAATGTGTACACAGCTAAACTCTTTCAATACCCTCTCCCCACCCTCCTTCAAAAAACCCCACCAAAAACTAAAAATCACCCTGGCTCTATCCAGCAGAAACAACCTTAAGCTTCTGTTGTTCTCCACACCAAGCCTGGGTCTGCCTGACAGGAGTTGCAGTTGGCATGGGTCAACATTGTTTGAGAAGTGTGTAAACCACTGAACACTTGGCATGTTTGTTAGGCAGTGCTTGAACCCTTGTCCTGGCCCTGTTTATTTCACCAGTCTAGATACAATCCCAGAAGCTAGTGTGTGTGTCATTCTGTTCTTTGAAAAAGGATTGATTTCATTAGACAGGGTCAGGTAACTGATTTACAACTGTTAATGTCTGTAAGAGCAATTATGTCATCAGATGCCCATTTTGGTTTCTTTTATTTTAACAGAGTTTGGGAGTGGATACTGTACAACCTCCATCCCCCAAAGTGTTCAACAATGAATTTAGCTTTGCAGTTGGTTTTAAAGACTTAAATGGTAAGTAGCTGAATGGGCTTTTTCATGTGTTTTGAGCTTATTTAAAATACCTCACAGCACCAAGGGAGAAAAAAAGCTTCAAAAACCACACATCCAAACAAACAAATCTGTTTTTCTGGAGGGAAGGTGTGGTTTTGTGTCTCAATTTAGGAAACTTCAAAGGGGTATATTTTTTTTTTTAAGGGACATTGCTTAGTCTTACATAGGAGTCAGACTTTTTAGAATGGCTGAGTGTAAAGGAGACTAGAAATGAAAAGTCCCTTAAATTACTTTCTAAAATGCAACCTTTTTTATTTAAAGATTTAACTTAGTAGAAGATGAAGTTCCTCAGTGTGAAGTCAGAGCTGCATAAGCGTTTTTTTCCAGTGACGTATTGGCTTCAGTTGTTTAAACTTTACATTGCTTATACTCATTCTGGTTTGCATTGTCACTATTGCCTGTACAGCCACTTGTTGAAGCTGTGTGATGAACTGAATGAGGGAATTGATCCTAGTTTATCCCTTTGGCTTTGTTTGTGGTTTGTTTGTGGGTGGGTTTTTTTTTTTCTTTTTGCTGGGGGCTGGTTGTCTGCATTTGCCTGAGTTAGTTTTACCCTGTGTTTTTTGTCCCAGAATCAGTTCGCTATCAGGCTGCCTAGTGCCTCTACCAGCAAAGTGGGTACAGGTTTATAGAGAGGATCATAAGCCAACTTCCCACTGAAAATAAAAGCTTATGAAAATACTGTTGGTGTAACAGGTAAAGAAGAGTAAAATGAGACAATATAGTGACATGTTCACACTTAGTCTGATGAATTATCTATTTTTTCTTGATGAATGATCTATTTTTTTGTTGGACTATATTAGTATTTTTGAGTAACTAGTCAGTGCTCTCTATCGCTTTCCAAAAAGCCACTTAAAGCTTTCCCAATTTGTGATTTTTTAAAATTATTTTAAAGATTTTATCTAGACTCTTCAAAGAAATTCCACTCAATCTTTTGGTTCTTAAAGAACCCTTCCTTTCTAGAAAGCTAAATTGTCCTGCAGGATATTATTCCACAACATTGCTTATACCATGGCTAGTTCAAACAACCAAAGAAGAAATTACAAGTGAAGTTCTAGTATAGGTTTATATCTATAAATCTATCAATAGTAAGCTAAACCTATCTGTAGTATAAGTTTATATCTTACAGTCTGACAGAGTATTCACAGGAAGAAAAAACAACAATATTTCTTTCTGGTTTATATGATGCTTTTGAAAAGAAACTGGTTTGTTCTTTGCTTAAAGGGTCCTCAAAACCCTGCATATTACATGAGGTATGTCACAGATGTTAATCCCACAATTACTGATGTGCTACAAATGATACCATACAATTTCTTGTGTCTTAGAACTCTAATTCTGTTTAATGTTAATTTTAGAGTTGTAGAATTGTAGTAATATATGAAGATGTTCTTGATCCAGGCCTCAACCTGTGTTTGGTTGACCCTGGCTGGCAGCCAGGTGCCCCCAGAACCACTCCTGGGTTGAGATAAGGACAGGGAGGGATCACTCACCAGTTTATCATCATGGGCAAAACAGACTCAACATAGGAAAAATTAATCTCATTTACTACAAAACTAAACAGAGTAATGAGAAATAAAACCATATTTTAAAACATTCCCCCCACCCCTTCTTTCTTCCTTAACTTCCTTTCTGGGCTTAATTTTACTCCCAATTTAGCTCCTTCCTCCCTCCCAGTGGCAGTGGGGGACTGGCAATGGAGGTTCTGGTCAGTTCATCACATGTTGTCTCTGCCATTCCTTCCTCAGGGGAGGACTCCTCATGCACTTCCCCTGCTCCAGCATGGGATCCCTCCCACAGGAGACAGTCATCCATGAACTCCTTCCTGAGTCCTTCCCGAGTCCTTCCCACAGGCTACAGTTCATCACAAACTGCCCCAGCATGGGTCCCTTCCACCGGGTGCATTCAGGAACAGACTGCTCCGGTGTGGGTCCCCAACAGGGTCACAAGTCCTGCCAGCAAACCTGCTCCAGCATGGGCTTCCCACTACCAAAACCTTGCTACGCAAACCCAAAACACTTGCTAAGAATTTTTTTTCTGTGTTATCATAGGTAAATAGCCTAATGGGAGCTCATGGAATTTCTTGCGTCCATATCACTAAGCATGAGCCCAGAAACCTTGCTGGGTCAAGACCAGATTTCATAATATCATAAGGGCCTGAGACTCTATCCCTGAAAATTAAGCTTCCTGTCCTGTTTAATTTGTAGTCATAGATTCCTTGTACTCTAAACTTCAGCATGACACGATTAATGGCTATTCCTAAAACATGTTTGTTTTCCTGAACCCATTTAAAATGTTTCCTTTCCCATAACCCATATATGTCCCAGTAACCATGCCTTCTGCAATCTAATCTTCACTGAACTGGAAACAGTGTTTTGCCTTGAACTCACTCTTGACACATTTTGTGGTTTTCTTTACAGAATCCCTAAGTGCCCTAGAGGACAAAGACCTGGATGCTCTAATGGCTGATCTTGTAGCAGACATAAATGAAGTTGAACAGAGAACTTTACAAGCCCAGAAAACAACTTCTGGCAACCAGCAGAGTACGGTCATGAAAACTACTGGCAACCAGCAGAGTACAGTCACTCAGTCTTCAACAGGCTTGGATAGTGACATTTATTCTAAATCAAGTCTCTATGTTACCATTACTGGACAGTCGGGGGATGACTTGCCCCCTCCACCTCCAGACCCTTATTCAGACCTACCGCCACCACCACCACCTCCTCCTCCTGAGCCACTCACCCAGGTAAGGCTGGGTGGGAATTTGTTCTAAATCTTCAATAGTTCTTGTAATTTTGCAATTTGGCATTGGCACAACAGTGGATGTCCCAGGTAGAAACATCTTGTGAAAAGTCTGCAATGATGCAACATTCACATACTGCAGAGTGGGACTTTTCTGTTATTGTGGGCTCAGCAATGTCTGCCTGTCCCTTGACCTATTACCCATTCCTTCACCTTTCTAATCATTAATTTGATAGCCCAAGACAGGCATAAATCATTGCAAATGGTTTACTGTAACAGAAAACTTGTCACTGATTATTTTTAATAAGCACTGATCAATTAATACCTTCTCATTGAGAACTTGACTTTGGCATCAGTGCAAAGCATGGCCAAAGTTCCCCCATTTTGTGAAGATGTCGCTGTGTTTGTTCATTGCGCTCCGTGCTGCTGGTACCGATGAGGCAGTTCTGTGGATGTTCCCCAGATCCATCCCTGGCCTCATTTCTTGCAATAGGAAAAATTGTTAGGTTGTGCAAAACTCAACATTTTCTAGGAGACTGGGTGCAAAGCTGAGCCCAAGAAGTACCTCTCCTAATCCTAGCACAGAATCACTCTGCTCTTCTTGGTCTTGTCATTGAAGGGAAATGATGAAGACCATCTGCAATATGGGACAACTGCTCTTTACTTAGTAGGAGGTGGCAAAGTTATCAGTAGGTACTATTTATAAACAATAGGCTTATCTGTACACTACAATTTCAGACTTGTCACTGCCACTTCCATGTTTGTGTTTCTTGCAGAGCTGTTTTAACAACTGAAATTAAACATAATATATCTAGTAGAAGCATTAGGAGTTAATTTCTTTGACATGAGGTTTTGGAGATGGAAGTAATGTAAGAATTCTGCCCTATGACAGCCCTGTAGAGAAAGTGTGTGCATTAGAAGAGTGATACAGCCCAAAAAACAGGAATATGAAATCATGAAAGGTCTAAAAGTATCTCTTTCAGTATTCATATGCATAGTAGCTGTGACGGTAAGAAGATGTTTACATTTAGGGAATGGAAAAAATTCAAGGAATGTGACAAGTGCTCTGTCAGCCCGTGTAGAACTGTACCAGACAGTTTTGCTTAAAACCATGGGCAATTCACTGTGGTTTCAAAGTCCACACAAACTGAATATGCATCACTTCCATATCACTGCAGCCTCTGTATTTAGCATCACACAGCAAATGTATTTAGCAAAATTAACAGAAAATTTGGTATGAAGAGGGCCTTTCTGATTACACAAAAAGTGATTCACTGGATCATTTCATTTGGTGCATAGGACTTTTCAGTGCTGTTTGAAGAGTTAAAGTTGTAAACATGGGAAGAACTTTGCCATTTTTCTCAATCACAAAGATAACTGTTAACTGCCCATCTTAAGGGAATATCAACGTTTGCAAAACCAGCAGCTAGACAGCTTCAGAAGCTGGTCTTTTATTTAGCTAGTATAATTGATAGAATAGATGCTATAGAAGAGATACTATCAAGGTAACTTCTAGCCATTGTCCTACAGACATGTTCCTATCTTGATTTAGGCTCATGACCTTTAAGGAAGTACCAAGCTTCTAAATAATCTGGCTTGGAAGATGAGGAAGTGTAGTCTGGAAGGGTAGCTGGCTAGGTGGGCTGAGATTGGCCAAACTGCCTGACTCAAGGGGTAGTAATCAATGGTTTGCTAGCTGGTAACAAGCTGGATCAACACTGTGGCTTGTATTCTATAACATCTTAATCTGTGCTTGACTGATGACATAAAAAATCATCTGCATAAGTGCTGCAGATCCTTTTAATTGAGGGCACTGACTGACAAGATGAATGACAGAACTTCAGTGCAGGGCGACCTTGAGAAACCTTAGGACTGGGCCTGCAAAGCCAGCAGAAACCTGCAAGTTACAAGGTCCTGCACCTGGGGTGGAATAATGCCATGCATTTGTACAGTTTGAGAGGCGACAGGCTGAGGGATGCCATGTTGAATAAGAACCATGAGTGCAAAGTCATCTCAGTATGGGAAACTAGCCTGTGTTGGGAGTATTGACAGCAGACTGAAGGAGCCTTTATTCCTTTCTCTTGGCGCTGGTGAGGCCATACCTGGAATACTGCATCCCTTTCTGGATGTTTTGATACTAGAGAATGTCCAGTATTCCCAGCTGGCATGACCAGAGGCATTGAGTGATCAGGGTCCAATGAGGACAGGCTGAGGGAGCTAGGCTTGTTTAGTCTGACAGAGGAGGCTGAGGAGTGATTTAATGACAGCTTAAAATTACCTGAAGGGTAGCTACAAAGATGGAACCAAATTCCTCCATGGTAGTATTAGTTCGTATAACAAGGGCCACAGCTGCATGCTGCACCTTTGTAGTTTCAGACAGGACATTAGGAAAACCTTTCCCATTTCAGGTGGTGATGTAGCACTGGAACAGGTGACCCAGAGAGATCACAGATTATCTTTGTTTGGGAGTTTTCCAAACTTTGCCAGGCAAAATGATGTCTGACCTGGTGTTGGTGATGGTCCTGCTTCCAGACTGCAGACCTCCAGACCTCTTTTCCAACCACAGCTGTTATGATGCTGTGATCTAAAGCTCACTGAAATCAACAGTTCTGCACAGTTCTTTCCCTCAAGTCTTGTACTGAGCTAATTATTAGCTGGAATGCTGCATTACCTGATGGTGAAACAATATTTCAGAGGGACAAGCGTATATAATTGCTAAACACAACTGGAAATCTGTATCCAGAAGTTTAGCTAAAGTTACTTCCGTCTCCCTCAATTAAAGTGTCCTTCTGAGATTGTGTTCTGAGTTAAAACTCTAGAAGCGTTTTCTGGTCTCTTTCCAGATACAGGGAGAGGATGGAAGCAGGAGGCAGAGACATTTCTAAGGAATCTGTCTGCAGTAGCTGATTTCCTCATTGAGGCACAGTTCTGCTTTCTCCTGCAGCCCTTGCCTCATTTTCTGATACAGGTGGTATTCAAATACTGATGCTATATTCATTGTATAACTTACTGTCCACAAAATGAACTGTAGGACTATTACACAAGTTGCATGTGAATGATGGAGGTAACAACCATTTAAAATTAATATGGAAAGAACTGATTTCAAATTGGTATTTACTGTCTTAGTGTTTGCTTTGATGTGACATTTCTGCTCAGTAGAAATACAGCTGTAAATGAAATGTATTTTGTTTCATCAAAATTCATGTTCCAGTTAGCTGGGATTCTTGAGCCAATCAAGGGTGATGGGGTTTTTTTGACTCTTCCGGTCATCTGTAGTCAAATAAGAATACTGTTAATTAGTCCCAATGCATCTGGGATACTAAGACTTTATTCTCTACTGTTTAATTGTGCCAAAATTAAGAAGTAGTCTTTCTTTCATTGAAACATAGAACTGTCTCATAGGTTTCCCTCAATTCTGATGTTTCTTTTTAAAACTGCCTTTAAGCAAAATAAGGTTTCTACATTTTCTACAACATTATCTGGGTGACGTTTATGTGCTTCTGTTTGAAGATCCAGAAAATGTAATGATGATGCTGTAGTGAGAAAACAAATCTTGAGGCTTGTCAAAGCATTTCTTTAACAGTGCTAAAATTTTGCATCTGATAGCTCATTTCCTTGTTCTATATTAAGACTGACAAGGGTTATGATAACATGAAATCTCTCAGGTGAGAGCTCTGTTGCAGCTTTGTACCACGAGTGAACTCTGTTCAGCACAGGTCACGGGCAGGTGAAGCCTCAGTTATACCTGTCTAAAATTTTCAGCAGAAAGCCTTCCGAGACTGCCCTCAGCCATTTTGGTTAAGGTGGTTTTCTTGCTTCCTGCTAAGAGGTGTTTTCAGATGGTAAAGGGAGGGCCATGGTTTGAGGGGTGTGCTCTTCCCCCTGTAGAACAGTCATCCTTTCTGTGAAAGCCTCTTCTGTGCAACATTCTGGTCATGTACAGAGGCTGGTTTTGGATTCTCAAAGGTGAGCATCGCTGAGCTGGGGCAATGCACATTACCTGCAGAAAAAAAAGAATTTGGTAAGAGCAAACATGCTTGAAGCAATGTCTTTCAGGCTGCACACCTCACCTTGTATTTTTGACATCTTCAAGGATGCTAATATCCAGGGGAAGCAGTGAGAAAACAAAAGTTTAGCTCAGTGAGAGAGATGTCAGTCAAGAGTACTTTAGTTATGGTTGAACTTGCCTCAAAGCTTGGGATGAATAAAACTTTCTTAGCTCATTTTTTGCTGTGATTCTTTGAACCTTATGAGGTTGGTAAACCTCATGAGCTTCAACAAAGACAAGTGCAAGGTCCTGCACTTGGGTTGGGGCAATCCTCACCATCAGTACAGCCTGGGAGATGATATAGAGAGCAGCCCTGTAGAGAAAGTCTTGGAGATGCTGGTGGATGAGCTCAACATAACTGACAGTGCGTGCTCACAGCCCAGAAGGCCAACCACATCCTGGGCTGCATCAAAAGGAGTGTTGCCAGCAGGTTGAGGGAGGTGATTCTCCTCCTCTACTCTACTTTCATGAGACACCACCTGGCGTACTGTATACAGTTCTGGAGTCTCCAGCATAAGAAGGACATGGAACTCTTGGAATGGGTCCAAAGGAGGTCCACAAAGATGATCAGGGGGCTGGAGCACCTCTCCTATGAAGACAGGCTGAGAGAGTTGGAATTGTTCAGCCTGGAGAAGACCCCGGGTAGATATTATAGCAGCCTTCCAGTACCTGAAGGGGTCTACAAGAAAGCTGGGGAAGGACTTTTTAGAAGGTCATGTAGTGATAGGACGAAGTGGAATGGTTTTAAATTGGAAGGGAGTAGATCTAGATTGGCTATTAGGAAAAAATTCTTCACTATGAGGGTGGCGAGGCACTGGAATAGTTTGCCCAGGGAAGTGGTGGCTGCCCCCTCCCTGGAGGTGTTCAAGGCCAGGTTGGATGGGTTCCTGAGCAGCCTGGTCTAGTGAGAGGTGTCCCTGCCTATGGCAGGGGAGTTGGAACTTGATGATCTTTAAGGTCCCTTCCAACCCAAACCATTCTATGATATCTCTATAAGAAGGAATGCTTAGTTAGGCCCAGTTCCTTTCAAGTGCATCTCCCACGAGTTACTGGGTTTCTCTTTGTCTGAAGACCACTAAAATTATGACTTTAGGGTAGAAAATGGAGGCTGAATGTAATACAGAAAAAGAATTGTGTGGAAACTGTGCAGAAACCTTCTCCCACAGTCATTGACTAAAAGTTGAGTGTGCCTGCAAATCCTGTAACACAAAATCCTACCTAAAACAATGGAAACTTCAAAAGTGCAAGAGAGCAACAGGGACAGTAAAAATCAGCAAAGATTAAAGAAAGCAGAGAAGACTTTTCAATAGGGGGAGCATGGATTTACAGTTGGAAAGAAACTGAATCCTCCAGTAGTACTAACAGCCCAGGGCAGACCCACAAACCACAATCACTTGCTCTCCGAAATGTACTTTTCCAGCTCTGTATGGGATTGAGGGAGACACTGGAAGATGGCAAAATGAGAAATGGTCACAATGTACACACCGGTCCCAGAGGCAACAGTAGGCACTGGGACCTGGTATGTGTACCTAAAGCTCTCAGCAGCTGGGGATTCAGTCATCTTGGGTCACAAACCTCACTGATATTGAGAATGATAGTTAGAGCTGCCGTGTAACAGAAGAGCCAGATGATACTGTGATTTTTAGGAATCTTACTCTGTGTCCTTATGTAAGAAATATACCAAGTATCTTGTGTCTTTTCAGGAAGAACAAGAGGCACAGGCTAAAGCTGACAAGATTAAACTTGCGTTGGAGAAACTAAAGGAAGCCAAAGTTAAAAAGGTGAGCATTAAAACAGTGATGTTCTACCTTAAGAACTCCCGGCTAAGTATCTATTAACATTTTTCTCTATAATAGCGTTCTTACTAAAATCACTAGGCTTTTTCATATTTTGTCTATAACTTGAGACATGTAAAAATACTTTGTGGAGCTATCTTCTGCCTGAAGAGAAGTCTCTGGGAGAATGCTACCTCTGAGAGGCTTATTTCTAAGAAGACTTGGAAGGCAAATGTTCTGGCTCTCCCCCTCTTTTTTTTTTTTTTCCCCTCTGCAGTGCTGGGGCAAAGCTCACTGTTCTGATAGGTTGCTTCAGAGAAAGTAGAATGTACGTAAAATGCTGCTTCCTTATGCTGTGCTGATTATGGAATTAAACTTTTCTTCTACAGTAGATGTGGATTTAGCTAACCCCAATTAAATTAATGAGGGTCTTCTTGTTAAATCCTTTCACAGCAGTCTAGTAATGTACATGGATAATAGAAATTATTTTAGACCAACAAATTAGCAAGTTTCCAGCCAGTGTCTGCACAGTGCTGCAGTGTGTCATGTAATTATGGCACTCATCCTAAGCTAGTATTCCAGTTGAACTGAACAGAAGCTGCAGATGTTCAGTAGCTCTGAAAAATCTATGTGAAGAAAAAACTGTCATGACCTTTCAGTCTTGCTCAACTAGGAGATGGGAAGTGTTGGAGATCAGAGCCTGCAAGGTTCCTGAAAAGAATTGAAGCTTCCAATATATTTGGGGGTGTCAAGACTTGAGATGATTCCCACAGAAAATTTCACATTCATGTATAAATGCTACTTCTGAGACAATGTGTTGAAGAGGATTTCGCCAGTGTTGTCTTTGCAAAGCTCTAAACTAAACTTAGGACTGCTCATTGGTCATGTTCTTTTCCTTGCAATGTTAGCAATTCTCCTATGGGAGGAAGTATTTCTTTTGAAGACTTCTTTTCCCCCTTTTTTTTCCCACACTGAATATTTGGAACCATAAGGTAGAAGTAAGGTTTAATCTTCATGTTTCTTTGTCACTATAATGAAATTACTGTGTCATTCTTGAATTCTAAATTGACTAAATAATTGTGAAGAAAACTGGTCATCTCTCTTTTACAGTATAAAGAGATGATGAGTGTCTCGGGTTGATTTGGTCAGTACAAGTAACTCTTCTGTTTGCTTATTAATGGGTGTTGGTGTAGTACATCTTTGTACAATCTATTTTCAGGTTAATTTGTTGGCATGGCAAGATTCTTCCATTCTTTTTCTTATTTAAAACTAAACTGCCTTTATTTCTAGCTTGCGTTAAGGGCACTCTGTCCTTTTGTACTTGGTTCCCCTATCAGGCATTTTTCTTAATTGCATATCTAGTAGATTTAGAGAAGAGATTAACTTCTGCTTTTTCTCCATAGCAATTTCACCTTTCCCAAGTCATGCACAGGACAAGGTTCAATTTACCTTTTTGAGGAAAGGTCTTTATTTTGGTGGCAGGATAATGTCAAAGCTTCCAAGGCATTTTATTCCCTCAGCTCGCTGTGGGACAGGGTGTCTTTGGATCAGTAATAACCTTCAGCTTTAATCGTTCTTATCTGTGTTGGCAGATTCAGACTAGCCTTTTACTTGCTTCTGAAATTAACTGACTCTTCTGTGACTCTCTGCTCAGCTTGTTGTCAAGGTGCACATGTACGATAACAGCACAAAGTCGCTAATGGTGGATGAGCGTCAGGCGGCACGGGATGTTTTAGACAATCTCTTTGAGAAGACCCATTGCGACTGCAACGTTGACTGGTGTCTGTATGAAATGTATCCAGAGCTGCAAATTGGTAAGTGCTGAAGAGACAGAGCATACAGCAAATGTGCATAGTGTGTCCTATGCTATTGGTAATGTTGAAAATATAATTAATAATGTTTCTCCTGCCTATGTGTCTGCTGGTGTTGGAACTGAGGGATGCCGCAGGAATGTACTTGGGCCTTTCTTGCTATAGAACTGAGGCCTCCATTCATCCATGCTGTGAGCTACAGAAGGCTCCTTGCCTACCACCATTTCAATTATTCTGTTTTACAGAAAACAAAGGGGCCATCTGACATTAGCTGTGTTTGTCAAGGCAGTGACAGACCCAAACACACCAGTACTTATCTCTGGTCTTCAAGTGCTGTCAGCAGGCTGTTGTTACCTGCTGGCCAAACAAATGTTGTAATTAAACAAGACGCTCTGAGCAGCATTTCAGTCACTTCTAATGCTTTTCACTTGTGATGGTTATTGTCTTGAATGTTGTAAAGAGGATCTTGTACTCTGACAGGGCTGCAGTTCTGCTGGTGGTACCTTATGATTTAGGAGGTAACTAACCTGGCCTCCAGGTCCCCTAGGAGAACAGCTATGCAAAATTTCTCTGTTGTTCGGTGCAACTTAATGAGTTTTGTTTCCAAAAGACCTAAAGACCTGATTAAGAATGAGATATTCTCTAATTGAGAGTTATTTCTAAATATTTTTTTCTCCAGATTGCAAAGGTATTCACATGGAAAGAAAAGGAAAATTGCAATAACTTTCTTCCAGGACATCTGACCTAGGAAATTGTCAATCAGCCTTTAGCATTCTTAATTTACAGACTCTTAGCAAAGATGTAAAAATGCACAAATAAAGTTAAATATCAATGTTGCACTTTAAAAGAGCCTCAGGAATAATCATCCTGCTAAACTAAAACAAAAACATGTAAAAATAGCTAGAAAAAGCCTGACTGAGCAAGGAGAGATGCATCTGCTTGTGAGAATGGCAGAGACAGTAAATGCCAATCTGTCCTTTCTACTCCATTAAAATCATACATGAAGCAATCTTACTGCATTCTTTTTTTCCTGATTCTCTTAACTAAGGAAAGAATGGAAATACCATTAAACCCTAGAAATGTCACAAATATAACAAATATAAATATAATTTGGGGTGTTTCTTGTCTTAGAAAGTTGCTCCCTCTGGTCTCGCATGACTTGGGCAAACATTTCTGAGACTAGATGACAGCATATAAAAATTGTTTGCTGAATTGATGTAATTATTAAAAGGAATGTACTTATGTCTCTGCATAGTCTGGATAGAAGTTTTTAATTCCCTGTCACACAATTGAAACTGAAGGTATCAGAGAGATCATGTGCTATAAACACTGGGGGTAATGGTTAGACTGGTTTTTTTTTTTTTAAGTAAAAATTACTTGTGTTACTTTAGTCCCAGCTAATGGTAGGTATTCTGGACTGTTCTGATACATACTCTCATGATGAATAAAAATTATTTAAAAGCCAGGACAGAAGAAGAGTAGGAAAGGTAATAGAACAGTTGGTTCAGGAAAGTCTGTAAACTGATGCAGAAGTCTGTCACCAGGTAAAATCAGCTGGGAATAGAGCCTTTTTATTTGCAGGAGGGAATTTTGCTATGGATGGAATGGTACGTATTCTTGTGTTGCTTTCCATGTGCAGCAACATGCAGTTAATTTTGGTCAAAATTAAACAATATGATCTATTCTTCATTCTTGTTGGTATACTTCTGGCAGTTCTAGATAGTTCTGTTACTATCAGTGTGCTTAGTAAATAGGCTTTCCTGTCGTTTAACTTTCTACTTGCTTTCTATGGTATTGTTCAAGGAATAAAATTATCTTTAAGAAGCAAATCCAAGTAGAAGATATTTCAGATTGAACTGAAAAGTCCAAGAAAGTTTTATATCAGAACATCCTTACCAGAGTATCTTATATGTACTGTTAACATTGAAAGATAACCATTGTCCATAAAATAGTTTTAGATTAATTGCATGTTAAATATCACAGATAATCCCAGCAGTGGAGGACATAACACTGGACTGTACATATCAGCATGTATTTTGCAATGAATAGTATTGCCTTGTAATAGACATACAGATTTGGTGTTCTTTTGCAAAATTATAACAAAGATACTAAAGATCATACCTTTTACACAAGCAAAAACTAGTACTGGAAATCATCCAGCAGAAGTATTTGTGGCACAAACTAGTGGTTTATGACCTGAGAATTATTTTGTGTCTATCCTCGACTGGAAGATACTGTTTAATTTTAACTGTTACTTGGTTTTTTTCTAGTGCTTTATATTTCCTGGGCGTTGCAGAAGTATCAGTTGCTAAATGAAGTGTCATGTTACTTGTGTTCTTAAATTGCTGTGAACATGTGAACTGCTGGAAGCTAATCTCATTTTGTGAATTTAATTATTTTGCAAAATTTAGTTTTGATGGGGCATAGTGAACCCTTGTCAAAAGTAACAAGAAGTGTTAAAAAAGAAGGCCTGTGAAATGCATGCCCTGTTATCTCCTCTTACACTGGCCCAATCTAGGCCATTGAAAGATGCGATCACCACAGACAACTGAAATGGGGGAACAGCTGTTCCCAGGGCTGCCAAAAATCATACTAAAAATTGGAGCTGGGTGAATGCCCTGCTCGAATACTGAATTTATAGAAAAATGCAATTTAGGTCCTTCTAAAATTGCCTGTCAAATTATGCTCAATTCCTTTTCATTCCAAAGAGTCTTTATGTGACTTCTCAGCTACTTCATACAGGTGATAAGAGTACCTATCATCAGCATGCCCTGTGGCTTTGCTGGGTGGAGGACCTGGTTCAGATCAGTTCAGGGAGAGAATTGTCCTCAGGTCTCCCACATCTGTGATGAAGATTTTAACTGCACAGATGCTGTGTGAAACTGTGTATCTCCACATCAGCTGTCTTTCTATTTCCTCTGTTTTTCTATTTCTGTTTTCTATTTCTGTTGCTTGGGGGAAAAAAAAGTCTTTACAGTGTGTAGAATTCTTCCTGCTAACAAAAAGCAATTTTTCATTCGTTGCAATGAGTAAAATACAAGGAAATAAAGTTTTATTATTTTTTGAAATTCAGTAATCAAAACAAATGCATACCCTCCCAAGCATACTGCAAACGTTAAAAAACAAAAGCAAAGAAAAGCAGAGAGCTATTGAGAGTCATGAGTGTAACCATCTACCTCTCATGGGTCACTGTTTCTGTTCTTCATGGTCTTTGGGCAACAGCACAGAGATGGAGGAGGAATCCAAGGGCATGCCAGAGCTACGGAAGGCATTTTCTGTAGCTGACTTGCCTTTACACGTGACACTGTTTTTGTGTGATGGTGCTCCTGTCTCTCCAGTGGAAAAGAGTGCTGGGCTTTCCAGTTCTGAGGAAATGTCAGATAATGATGACATTCTTACTGAGGAATTTCTGCAGCCTCAGGAGAAGAGAGAGTTTGAGTGTCTTACATTACTTCTTCTGTCTCTTCAGAAAGATTTTTTGAAGACCATGAAAATGTTGTTGAAGTGTTATCACACTGGACTCGAGACACTGAGAATAAGATTCTGTTTTTGGAAAAAAGAGAAAAATATGCTTTATTTAAAAATCCCCAGGTAAGCTAACATAGTATTTGGAGAAGAGTCTAAAATTATGTCATTTAATCCACATGCTGCCTATTTGTTAATTTGCTTTCAGCTCTGTCACTTCGGAATTACAGAAAGCAGAAATTGTACTTTCAACAAAAAAAAAAATCCACCAAAATGTTGAATGCAAGGATTTGAAAATTAGTACTTTCTGGTTTTTTTCTGATACTCCTTTAAAGTCCCATCTGCAATGGTAAAAAATGAGGCTTGTAGTTCTCCATTGGTACAAGCTGTTGCTTAGGCACAGCTCTCAACTGGGATGAGATGTAAAAACTTGGCCTTTGTCATTACTATGGCCTCTCCACGGTTTCTACTGATGAAAATCAACATTTCCTTGAAGGTCGAATTTTTGCCAGTTGTCCATGAAACTTCCTAAAAAATTGAGTACTACAGATTGTTTATCTGGGTTTAAACTGGGGAAAAGAATTGAGTAAACAGTAACCTGTGCACACTGCATGTGTAAAAAGAGAGTCTGTACCTTGAATTATGTAAAATTATTCAGGATAGCCTGATACACAAAATAATTTATTTCTTGTGGTGTGGGGTCAAATTGTATTTACAAAGACCCTAGCACATACAATTGATGGGTTCTGGGGTGCTAGATCTTTTCCCCTTGTCAGCAGTGTGTTAACTCACTGGGTGTCTGGTTTGATCCTGAGAGCAGCAGGAGAAAATGAGCAATTCAGCATTGCCCAACAAATGAGTCAAATATATAATTTGGCAGCAAATCTCACCAAGCAGCTCATTAGGAAGTTTTTTTTTTTTTGAATGTGCCAGTGTTTCAAATAAAATCTGCAGAGAGGAAGTTTCATTCCCTGATATAACAAGTATCCACGGTCAGGGAAAGAAAACTTAGCCTCCAGTGTACATGGATCGATGTTGATTTTTAATTTGAAACAGCAAAGCCAAGTTTGGAAGTAAAACATACATGCTGGCTCAAGATACCATACTTTCTAATGCACATAAACATACCTAGCAGCAGAGGTTTGATTGTACATTTGATTTGCACACTAGTACTGGTGTTTGCTGTGGCTTAGGGCAGGGCCGTGAACCTCCCATAGGAAGTAAGTCTTTGATGAAGACTGTGGATATTTTGATTGCAACGACCTTTAGAAATAAACATGACCTAAACCAAAACCAGAATAAGAGCATAGCTCTGTCCTCCCATCTCAGGACACGCTGAGCTTGATCTGGGCAAGTCTGCAGTCCTTCAGCTTCAGCCCCTCTGTGACAAGCTCTAAATGAACAGCCTAAGGAAAGAGATCAGTGGCAGCAGTCACACTATTGAGATATTTTCCCAGTAATAAAGTCTAACCATCTGCCAGGCTTAGGAAATTCAAACATTGTGAGACAGAATAGTACAGTCATGGTTTGGTTTTTTGGAAGAAAATAATCAGCATAGTACAGACAGAACTCACACTAGATAGTGAAACGTGGTAAACTACATGACCCTCAGGAGGTAAACTGATGAGAAACGTTGAGTTGGTGAGGGACAGGGTGTGTGATTACCTAACTAACTACTTATAGAAATTGTGGCGTAACCAGCCAGCAACTGAAATCCCGGTATTCTCAGTATATTTGGCCTCCTGAGTCGGTCAAGGTTGCTTCATAAACTCATTTCATGATGACAGAAATTGCAGAATGCTTTTTTTTTGACACAGCCAGTGGTACCGCAGCAGCGGTTGGATTCTGTATTGTTCTTACTTAGAGCTCATTCTGTTGGGGGGCGTCTGTGGAGATCTGAGTTTTGTGATTTGCAGACATTTTTCTGGAAAAAAAAAGAGGCAAATTCAGTACTTAAAATTTGTTGTTAGACAAATTAGTGATACTGTATTTTCATTGTAGTAGATTGATACAATTAATTAGAAAATTAATGCTAGATTCCCATAGGCATTGCTAAATCAGGTGGACTTCTGGAGAGTGTCCATGACCTGTGCCAATATTCATGATCCCTTTCTTCCTTTCTGTGAAGTAGTTACATACCTGGTACAGATTAAACGACAATTAATTAAACATGTTTCATTTTCTAAGAAGGGACTTTGTTTTGAAATGCAGGATTTAACCTCTGTGTCTGTGCTAGCAAAATGCTGCTCAGGTTTTTTTTTTAAATTGTCATTGTTGTCATGGACTACTCTAATATTTTTCTGCAGCTCTATTTCTGTACAAATTTTGGAAGTATTTGGAGTACATTTTGGAAAAAAGCACTTACGAATTCCTCAGGTCTCCCCCTCTTCACAATGACCAGCACGTTTTTGCCCTTTGATCACTGTGATATAGTTTACCCTGTAGGGAACTCAAACTAAAAGACCATTCCATGAATGGCATCAGTGACTCATGTATGGAGATGGAACATCACAAGTCTATGACTAAAGAATGAAACAACAATATATATTGGTACAAGTGCAAATAAAGAAGACCTTTATAACATAAGAAGGGTGGTACTTTGCTATGCGTCTGAGTGATGCTGTGCTCAACCTTGAAAGGTTGTCAGGTCTCAACACCCTTTTCAAAAAGCTCAAACAGTAATTTGCAGCTCAAAGAGACTAAAAAAAAATGGGTTTGCTTCATTTAAAGTTATTTATAAAGGGCAGCTGAATCTAAGCTCCTGACTCTAAATGATGGTCACACTCTTAGAGAACTGTAGTTGAATTTTGCTTGTCTGGATTTTGATTTCCTATGTTTCTCTTTTGCTGATACAAGCAGAGAGGATAAATTCAAACAGTGCAGGTGATACTACATGCATGTGGGAATTTTTGTGGGTTTTAAAAATAATTTTTATGAAAATTAATGAAAAGCTGTACAAGTACTTTATGCTTCTGCTTCCTCATGTGTAAGCAAGAGTTGTACCCTCCAATGGAGAACCCATACACTGAATTGACGTTTTGTTTCTTCTGAAAAACAGGAGTACTGAACAGTGTGAGAAGGAGGTGGGGTAAGAATTTGTAAAGTCTTACATAACAGGACAGCTATAGTGAGTTTTATGCTTGAATATTTATTTTGAAGTCGGTGAAATTGAGCTGGTATCCACCAAGTGATAATTTTGGTTTTCACCACTTTAGCCACCCTTATGAATCAAAGTTTTTGTCTTGTCTCCACTGTTTCCCAGCGAAGGAAAGATAGAAGGATGGGGCAGGGAACCTGATTATTGAGTGTGCTGGCAAATGCACAAAAAAGTGGAAGTGAGAAAAGGGAAGTTTCCTCCTCTTGTTTTAGTGATCTTAATTTCTTTCTCTATTAGTATATTTTGGACCATGGTATAGTTTTGGGTTGAAGATACTACTTCAATAAATATCTTTCTTTTTCTACCTTGGGACTGTAACACAGAGACAGTCTTTACTCAGTTGAACTATTTTGCAGGCAGCTTGTAATCAGCCTATTAAGTGCTAGACAGTTAGCTGCATCCTAGCTTATATATGGCTTTCATTTGTTCCATGTACCCCCTTTGACGATGAAGACCTTCATCCTCAGGACATGAAAAGTCAGCTATAGTTATTTCTTCAAACAATAAAATTAAGTACAGAAAGTTGGAAATCAGGTTTTTGGACTTTAAAAGAGCTTTGCCTTTAGTTTCATTTATTTACATTTGTTACCTTCAGAGCAGTTATAGGTATCTTCTCATATTTTTAATATGCCATTTTCTAGTGAACATGTCACATACAGATTGCCAATATGACCGTGCTCTGTTCTAATTTGTTTTGTGCAAACCACGCTGCATTCAGTATGCAGTTGCTGAAATGGGATGTGAGCTGGCCAGTTCTTGCTTCATTCTAGCTACAGCATGGATGAGAGTAAACAGGCAGCTCATTGCACAAAGACAGTGATGAGTATGCAGCAGCTGCCTTGTTTGCTGCATGTCATCTGTGTGCTGTTGCAGACCTTGCAGGTCTTCTGGAAGGAGAGTTTCAGTAGCTTGATAGCCAAAATACAACCTAAGCAGAGGGAAGATGCTGCCTTTAACACCTGTTTTTTCATATGTACTGACAAGCAGCTGCTGCATTCCAGCTTGGACTGGGCTGTGCATGAAAAAAAGCTGAAAGGTATCAGAGAAGTGCTGTTTTAATTAGGAAATTCTTTTTATGAATATAGAGACACAGAACATTGATCAGAGAGCTTGGCAGTGCAGTAGCTAAGGCTACTGCTTCTACCATCATCCAGGTTTGCTTAGCTTACGTGCCATCAGAGATCTTCTTTGAAATCATTGAAAACACCTTCTGTCTTCCACTGTTTGAGGGTGGAGAGATACAGAGCCTGAACTTGTTACCTGCCTTTCCATACAAAGGGGGGTGACTGTATCTCTAAGCAGAAAGGCTGTATACATAGACTTGTAGTACTTCACAGTACAAAGCACAACATTAACTTAAGCTGGCTATGAAATCTTTACAGGGTTTTCTTTTGTGCATATGGAATTTCCTGCTCTCTTGCATAAGCATAGGGGAAATGCTGGTGTAACTTCTCTTTAAGAAGGTCCTAGCTGGCTAGCAGTACGTGTCAAAACTGCCACTGGAGTTCTGCATTAGTCTGAGTCAGGCAGAAAGGCATGGGAGTGTGAGTGGCTTTGTGTCAGCTTCAGCTGGTCTGGAGTGTGTAGGCACAGGGAATAATTCCACAGCAATGCTCATCTGCTCATCTCTGCAGCATCTAACCCAAACAGTGCAAACAAAGCAAACCCAGTGAAGAAGTGTGCCAGCATACTTTGTTTTATTTTTTTTAAAAAACCCTTTCTATTTGCTTTCTTATGTTATCAGCCCAAGAGGATGAATCCATCCTGTTAAGGAAGCTCAGCTCTCTATCAAAAGAAAGGCATTGTCTTTTGAAGGCATAAAAAATAGTTAATTCTCAAACCTGTAGGCACATGCAGAGAGCTGCCCTGTAACCATATCTTGTCCCATTAGTGACCTGACATCCCAAATCAAACATGCATTTCCTGGTGATGTCCTCAGACAGGAAAGAGCTTGCCTTTTATCATGACCTTTGACTACTGGACTTGGAATGACCTCTTGTGGACACATGTGGTTTGCCTCCTATAGGATGAATGCTTCTCGTGAAAAATAGACCACACAGTGATAAAACAAGTACAGAGTACAGTCTGCTCCCCAGATTTTTAGCCACTCACAAATAGTAAGTACCGTGTACTTCCAGATTTCAGGGCAGAGACATAAAGGAGGTAGTCAGTAATAAATGAAATGTGTGTTGACAGGTGAAAGATGACAGTGTACATCTGTGTAATGTTGGTTTGGGTGACAGAGTTTCTCTAATGAAAAAGCTGCATTGTTGGAGATCCAGCATGGATATGATTAGAAACTTTCTCTTTATCATTGATTATGTCAGTACAGAGTGGTCTGTGTTTCTGCTAAATAAATGCCAGATGCCTGAATGTGAATGGGTTGTAATCAGAGGAGCTTCGTTTTCTTATTATCAGTGCACTGAAGACTGACTGAGCCAGATGAATACTCTTCCCACCAGTAGTAAAGCTGATGAGCGAAGCCTTGAAACAGTGATAAGGTGTACTTACCCTGATAAATCTTCATTGTGCATTTTAGGGGTTGTAATATGTCTTTATAATGATCTGTAGAAGGTGGCTTACAACTTACATGTCTGTCTGCTTTCCAACCCATCCCAAAGTCTGAAGGCCCAACCCAGCCTGATAGTGACCTCTGAGGTTTCTCTTCATACCTTCATCAATGCAAAAGTAGATCTGCCAATGTCAAGCCAGCAGTGCTGTGGTAGTGCTCCCTGTCAAAAAGAGCTGTTGCACATCTACAGAGGACTTGGCTGCAGCTGCTCAGAGCAGTATCTTTTTTCCCAGTGGGATGTGTGGAGCACTGTCACTCAGACCTATGGTTTTGGACTGCATAGGCAGGCATTGCTCTATGGCTTAAACGAGAATGCACTTTTAAGTGGGTTTTCTTTTGAGATGGTTTGATTTTTTTCCATTACGAATACTGTCTTCAGATGTAGCCACAAAACTGCAGTCCTTAGTGTTTGCTTTACCTTCATCCATGGACTAAAAATGCACCCAGGCAGTGCAGAGCCACCTATGTGCTGCTGCATATCCCAGCATTGCTGTCTGTTGTATTGAATGTTCAAGTCTCTTTCCTTATGTTTGTAGTACCAACATGGCATCAGCATAGGCCAAATTGCAGGTGGCTGTGTTTCTGACGTCCTTTGTCTGATTTGATGTAAATTTCTAAGAAAGCAGTTTTTAAGAACTGTTTTTGAGGTCATCCTCACCTCTTTCCCTTCCTCTCCTGGTGCCTCTCCAAAAACATCTGCTATAAGGCTTGTGTTTTGGCAGACAGCTGTTCACAACACTGCTTGAAAAAGAAGACCAGGGTTTCACTTCAGATAGACCTCGCTGCTGTAAACATATGTTGGCAGAGAAGACTTGCTGCTTGTTTCTTTTATTTCTTACACTGTAGCATGTTGCTTCATTTACATGCTTCTCATCTGTCTTTTTGTAATGTCAGCAGTTTAGTTGTTGTGGAGTTTTAGGCATGTAAATATGTTGCCACATTCTCATAGTCTTGAGACATGAAAATATGGAAAGAGATGAAAAGTCAGTTAAACTAGTTTTATCCCTGAAAATCTGCTGAATTAGGAGTCATTTTAAAGTAGAAAACTTTAAAAATTTGTCAAGTTTTTATGACGCTTGTCTCTTTCCTGGACAATGGTGGTTGCTTGTTTTATGCCCTTTGTTCTGCAAACTTAGCTTTTTGACTAATTTCAGAGTAATCAGTAAGACTGTCCCATGTGTCAGGTATTTTCCAAGCCCAAGCTCCTCTTTTGCATGTAGTATTCCTCAGGAAATGATAAAACACAAGAACTTTGAGTGTTATCATTCTGGCCTCAAGCCCACGGATCCAAATGCTACCTGATGCACAGCATAGCTCCTTGGTCTACCTGCTTCCCTCGCACCCAGCTGACTTGTCTGTAGGCAGCTGGGCTTTGCTGTCTGGCCGTGCTTGCCGTTGAACAGAGCTGCTGCACTCAAGTCCAAGCATGCTCCTGAGCTACCTTCCCACTGCCTGAATTTGCACATGTCTGATTGCTGTCTTTTTTCCTATCTGTACAATGCAGATGGATGCAGATGGATGTTTTTGATGTTTAACAGAGGGTGAATTTATTTTTACTGTGTGCGTTGAGGTGCTGTGCTTCCTTGTTTGCAGGGACAAACAGCCACTGGATCTTCTGAGGGTGGCTGTGGCCTCACAGCCTTCTGCACAGGACTTGACGGACATTTGAAAGCGTAGGCTTTTGTTTCAGTAGGCTGGAGTACTTGGACTAAGATATCACAGCGATAATTTCTTCTGATTTCTCCTATATTTTTGAATATTTTCTTATTTCATAAAAATACTTTGCAGAGCATGAGAAGGGGTTTAAAAGTAGAAAATCTTAATTTTGTATAAAGGCTTTGGCACATAAGCACTTTTTTAAAATTTAAGAGCTGAGTTGCATGCAGGGTGCCAGATATGAAGCATGCAAATTACCAAATTGGGTTGTTAGGAAAAATGCTTTCTAGGTTTTTGATACTGCATTGTATTTATTGCAAATCAGCATGCAATAAAATGTTATGTTTTCTACTGTCTGTAATAATATAGGAAATGGTGAAAATTGGAAGGAAAAAATCAAACCTATTGATCCAGAAAAATAGCCAAGGACATAAGCCAGTGTTTTTAAAGTTTTGGGAGGCTGTATATACATACGCAAAAGTAATCTTCAACTACCTGAATTATATTGAAAATAAACAATTAAAACTCAAGAGCAGGCAACTGTGATTAAAGTTCTCTATAAGAAGAGATGCCTCTTGCATCTGCTGGTTTGGGTACTGAATATGGAAACTGTGTAACTATTGAATGGGTTTATAGTAATCTAGTTACTTGTATTGCTGTCTTTATAATGATCAATTTCTTTTGTGTCTTAATCAGAATTTCTACATGGCAAACAAAGGGAAGACTGAAAGCAAAGAAATGAATGAGAAAAACAAAGAGGCTTTACTGGAGGTAAGCCAGCGTCTCAGGTTGATGATGCAAATGTCACCAAAACTTGGCCATCATCTGCATCTGCTCTTCAACAACAGCATTTAGTTCTTTGTGGGCAATTGTGTAACAGTAAGTTCTGTGATAGTTGGTGTCTTTTTGTTGGAGGTTCAATATGTGGATTTCACTTTGCATTTGCTGCTCACCATAAAAAATGCCTATTGTATCCCCTATTATTATTAGAGAAATTAAATGATGGAGAAATATTTTGTTGTTAGAGACCACAGTGCCATGAAACATTTTTACTTAGTGTTTCCATGGAGAGTAATGCCATGACCACAATAAAAGCAGTGTTATAAGAATAAAAGAAACAGCAGTGCCTAAGAAACACCTGTAAGTCATCCCTTGTGACATTATATCTTTAGTAAGGATCAGTAGCAACAAATTATCTTTTGGACTAGAAGTAGATGTAGTTCTCACTATCACAAATTATTATTTGTACTACAACAGAAAAAGAACCTTTGCACCTTTCCAGAAAGTCTGTTTGGCCTCTTGCCTGAAGCTTTACTTGTACATTTGAGAGAGAAAAAATCTCAAGCTATGTGAAAGAATTGCAGTTCCCCTGGCAAACATTTTGACTTTGGTAAAAGTTCACAAAGGAAATGCTGTTCTCAGGTGACTGGAGATTTCCATTTCAAAATAAAATGTATCTCATGAAGGCACCAGATGTCAACCAGCAGACATCCTGGTAAATTATAAATGAAAATGTTAAGTGGTAAGTGTGTTGCCATTAGAAATTAACCAACAGTAAGTCTTTCAAGCAAATGGTGAAGTATATTTGTGTAAACAGTGTTGTAGGTGTTAGCATGTATTTCAAAGGGAAAGCAGAGATTGATGGGGATTGTTTTGCTTTAGCTGTTTTTAGAGCACTAGGCTGTGTCTAAAGTTTCTCTGTACAGAACACATAGATACAGCAGTAGAAAACCCAACAGCAGCAGTACCAACCATTCTGGTTTATTGCCTTCACTGAGCAAATCTATGTCTAGCTAAAACCTTTTGTAGGTTTTCGCTTTGCCTTTTAGAGAGTGGAGGTTTTGTGAGCCTTCTTTTCCAGTGTGAGCACCCAGCTTGCATGGCTCAGTTAGCACATTGGCTTGGAAAAGTTTCCTTTGCTGGTCTAAGATGTTCATCTCCCTGGTACCTGCATTCCCAATGTTCATATGTTCACTGTCACAGGAAATGTCTTTATTTTTCAAGTAAGCATTTTTCTGCTATTTATTAATGGAGTTGTTCTTAAATAAATTTATTTTGTATATTATTATTTATGTTGTATAGGAAAGCTTCTGTGGAGCATCTGTCATTGTGCCAGAGCTTGAAGGGGCCCTTTATTTAAAGGAAGATGGAAAAAAGTCCTGGAAGAGACGTTATTTTCTTCTACGAGCTTCTGGAATTTATTATGTACCCAAAGGAAAAACCAAGGTCAGGAAGCCAAATAATCCTTTTAGCAATAAAACAGTTCATGGAGGTGAAAGTGAAGAACTCCCAAGGTGACATTCTCAGAACACTGTCTGGTGCATCTGAGAGGGTTGGTTTTTTGGTTTAACTTTGATTTCACCACTTGTGCAAATATTAGAATGTAGTCACTGAATCCTGTCATGATTCTCTCCTTTTGATTTCTGTGGATAGATAAAAGCAGTAGTGAAATAGCACTCCTCTGGAAGTCAGTAGGGGAAAGAAAAACAGCACAGCACCCTTCAGCTGGTGTTATGCTGCCAAAATGCTTCATTGTTGCATGGGTTCCTCGTGGAAGATTGTTTTAAAAGTTCTCAAGTAAACTAATTTCCTAACACAAAAAAGGTGGAATTTTACTTTGTTTGTTCCTAACTTTTTGCACCAGTAAGCAGCATGCCAGAGGTACTATACATTTTTTCCTATAGTGAACTTTACCTAGAGAAAGTGTTGTGCCTTTTAAGGCTTTTTTAAGACTGCCCTTTGTGTAGAAAGGTGAGACAGAAGCATCCACCTGATGGAATCAAATGAACTGACATTCAGTCTTGTAAAGTATCTAGAATCTGAATTGCCACAACTGGAGAAGCAAAAGTGTCCTTGACATGTTCCTCTAAGGGCAGAGCAAGTCCGAGACCACCTCACGAGACTGAATGTCTGCAAGTCTATGGGGCCGGATGACATGCATCCCAGGGTCCTGAAGGAGCTGGCTGATGTGGTTGCTGAGCCGCTCTCCATCATATTTGGAAAGTCTTGGCTGTCAGGAAAGGTCCCTGGGGACTGGAAAAAAGGTCACACCCTCCCATTTATAAGAAAGGGAGCAAGGAAGACCCAGGGAATGACAGGCCGGTGAGCCTCACCTCTGTGCCTGGGAAGATCATGGAACAGATCCTCCTGGATGACATGTTGGAGCACATGAGGGATGAGCACGTGATCCAGGACAGCCAGCATGGCTTCACCAAGGGAAGGTCATGCCTTACCAATCTGGTGACCTTCTATGATGGAGTGACAGCATCAGTAGATAAAGGGAAGGCAACCGATGTCATCTACCTGGACCTGTGCAAGGCCTTTGACACAGTCCCCCACCACATCCTTATCTCTAAAGTGGAAAGATGTGGATTTGATGGGTGGACCATCCAGTGGATAAGAAACTGGTTGACAGAACATAGACAAAGGGTGGTGGTCAATGGGTCTATGTCCAGGTGGAGGCTGGTGACAAGTGGGGTCCCCCAGGGGTCTGTCTTGGGACCGGTTCTCTTTAACATCTTTATCAATGACATCGATGATGGAATTGAGTGCACCCTCAGCAAGTTTGCGGATGACACCAAGCTGAGTGGTGTGGTTGACACAACAGAAGGAAAGGAAGCCATCCAGAGGGATCTTGACAGGCTGGAGAGATGGGCCTGGGTGAACCTAATGAGGTTCAACACTGCCAAGTGTAAGGTGTTGCACTTGGGCCGGAAGAATCCCAGACATAGATACAGACTGGGAGAAGAGCTGCTTTAGAGTAGCCCTGCTGAGAAGGACCTGGGTGTCATGGTGGATGAGCCAGCAGTGTGCTCTTACAGCTCGCAAGGCCAATGGTATCCTGGGCTCCATTAGAAGAGGGGTGGCCAGCAGGGACAGGGAGGTGATTGTCCCGCTCTACTCTGCCCTCGTGAGGCCCCATCTGGAGTACTGTGCCCAGATCTGGGGCCCCCAATACAAGAAGGATGTGGAACTGTTGGAGAGGGTTCAGAGGAGGGCCACGAAGATGATTAGAGGGCTGGAGCACCTGCCCTACGAAGAGAGGCTGAGGGAGCTGGGCTTGTTCAGTCTGGAGAAGAGAAGGCTGCAGGGGGGACCTCAGTGCAGCCTTCCAGTACCTGAAGGAAGCATACAAACAGGAGGGGAATCAACTTTTTAAAAGGGTAGACAATGGCAGGACAAGGGGGAATGGATTAAAGCTAAAGGAAGGAAGGTTTAGGTTAGATACTAGGGGGAAGTTTTTTACAGAAAGAGTGGTGAGGTGCTGGAACAGGCTGCCCAGAGAGGTGGTGGATACCCCGTCCCTGGAAGTGTTCAAGGCCAGGTTGGATGGGGCCCTGGGCAACCCTGTGTAGATCCAGGCCTGAGGTTGGTGGCCCTGCCTGTGGCAGGGGGGTTGGAACTCTATGATCCTCGGGGTCCCTTCCAACCCAGACCATTCTATGATTCTATGATTCATCCCATGTCAGGGTGGCATGAAGAATGCACGTGCACCTTGCTGCAGTGATTCAGTAGTGATTGGAGTGATCTGTCATTGAGGTACAGTTGGCAGACAAAAATATCTTCAGCTGCTGCAGCTGTTTGGAAATTAGTCATGTTATTATGTTGTCACTTGTTATAAAAAAGCAAATAATCTGGTATACTTCTCCATGTTGGCTCTAAAATACATTGCAAATGTGAAAATACAGGGACATGTTCAGATAATTTTACACATGCCTTTGATGGTTTTTGTTGTTTGGGGTGGGTTTTTTTGTTAGCAAACCAGGCACCAGTCAGCATTGCTCTCATAATTTCTTTCTTCATCATTAGTCTACTTGTGTCTGTTCAAAAACATGCTGCTAATGGACAGGGTGACGAAACTGGATCGGAACTTCAGATATAATTTTAAACTGTGTTTCTTTTAATTGTCTTGCTTTGTCATCTTAACATTGCAGAAATACTGGCAATAAGTGCCTTTGTCCCTTGTATAAAAATTTGTTCCTTACTTAGAAGAAAATAACAACTGCATTCATATTGGCCTTAATTGGTATTACCTGATTGATAAAGAAGAGGAACAACTCATACTGCGTGGATTTGAGCACATTTAGGAACTTGCAGTGTTAGAAAATCCTAGGTCAACACAGTCAATGACAAAATCCCTGACATTAGCTTCAGGGGAGAGAGAGAGGCCCTGTCTATATACAGTATGGACTTTCCCCACAAATCTTACTTGCAAACTCAGTTTGCAAGTAACTCAAGTGTGTGTTATAGTGAAAGTATCAGAAGGATGAGAACAGCATAGAAGAACCATCATATGTGAAAATACAATCCTATTCTTAGTCAAGACAGTTTGGGGTTTTTTTGAGGGTTTTTTTGTGGTTTTTGGGGGGTTTTTCATAATTTCCTGATTTCTCCATTTAGCCAACAGTGACCATGCAACATGGACACTTTTGCATTTCCACTCAAAGGATTGCAAAAGTTATGCTTTGTCTGAATAATTCTGCACTGAGAAATGTGTCAACAACAGAAACCTTGTTACTTTAGCAACATATTGTGAACAGCTAATATTATGATAAACAGAAAAGGAATGATGCCAGGAAATATGAGAAAATTTGAAGCAAAACACATGACTGTGTGCTTATTTCCTGATGTGAGCTTGTTTGTCACGTATATCAAAACAAATCAAGCTCCAAAAGCAGTTTAGAACCCCAAACCTTCTTTCTCCCCTCAGAATTATAATGGTGTGGTTGCAAAACCTGTATCTGTTTTACTAAAATTACTTCTTACAGTGGTGTTCTTTTTGGCCATAAGACCAAATCTTCACACAAAGTAATCAAGGATGACAAAGCCAGAACAACAGCAAAAAGTTGCACTGTTACATATTACTGTTAACATGTACTGACTCTCTTTCTGTTGTTAGTTTTAAAATACACCTTTCTTCATAACAGTTAAAAATTAAAAGTTTTGGCATTCATGCACTTGAAAAAAGTAAATGAGTTTTACATCAAAATTCAGTTTGTTCTAACAATGATGTGCTTGGTTGTCGTTTGTAGACGTCACGGGATCTGGCATGCTTCCTTCAGTTTGAGAATATGAATGTCTACTACGGTTCTCAACACAAAGTGAAATATAAGGCACCTACAGATCACTGCTTTGTCTTAAAGGTAATGCACATGAAAAAAATTCTGCAGATTTTATATACAGTTTCTTTACATATAAACATGTTTAAGTTTGAAGCTCCAGGAACCTTGAATTTCTCCTGCAAAATCATGTCTGTTTTCTTCTTTGTTTCATTGCTGATCATCAACACACCTTTAGAACCTTAATTTTAAGGACTAATAGTCCTGCAGTATGTGTCTACACTGCATCTATGAACTTGTCTTCAGAACAAGGCTGAATATACTTCCAGTGATTGACTGTTGTGATATGGTCTACTTGGAGGCCTGTAGCCAGCGGTGTGTCCCAGGGGTTGGTGCTGGCTCTGGTCTTATTCAACATATTCCCTGGACAAAGGGACAGAGTGTACCATCGGCAAATTTGCTGGTGATAGAAAAGCTGTGAAGAGTGGACAATACACTAAAAGGCTGCACTGCCACTTGGGGAGACCTGGACAGGCTGGAGATTTGGGCAGAGAGGAACATAATGAAATTCAACAAAGGTGAGTGTAGGGTCCCAGGCACCAGTACAAGTTAGGGATTTACCTGCTGGGAAGCAGCTTTGCAGAGAAGGACCTGGGAGTCCAGATGAACAACAAGCTCTCTGGACTTCCCAGTTCAAGAAAGACAAAATGCTACTGGAGAGAGTCCAGTGGAGGGCTATAAAGATGGTCAAGGGACTGGAGCATCTCTCTTGTGAGGAAAGGCTGTGATGGCTGGGGATGTTTAGCCTTGAGATGACTGAGAGGGGATCCTTGTAAATATCTAAAGGGTGGATGTCTAGAGGATAGGGACAGACTTTTCAGTGGTGCCCAATGACAGCACAGGGGGCAACGGGCACAAACTGGAACACAGGAAGTTCCATCTCAACACAAGGAAAAACTTCTTTAAGGGTGGCAGAGCTCTGGGACAGGCTGCCCAGAGAGGCCGTGGAGTCTCTGTAGATACTCAAAACTTGTCTGGACACAGTTCTGTGCTACCTGCTCTAGGTGATTCTGCTTTAGCAGGGGGTGGTGGACTAGATGATCGCCAGAGGTCCCTCTCAGCCCCTTCTGTTCTGTGACTTCAGGTGACTGGACACCGGGACAAATGACACACAAGCCAAATATATGATGAGAAGACTGACAGTCCCTAATGTTGAAGTTATGAGCACTATGAACTATACACTAAATACTATGTCTGCTTTTTATTTGCAGTTGCAGTCATACCTCTTGAGTGGTTTATTGAACTGACATACAGACTCTTGCAGGAATCTTGCAGATGTTTCAGATGGCATATTATATTGCACAACTATTTGTGGCAGGAGGGCAAAAGACATTGTTCACCTACTTATGGAAATCAGTGCTTGCTGTTGAAGTAACTGTCTCATTGCTGCTTCTTCAGGTAACAGCACTGCCAATGGTTTGGGAATTCTGCATTCCCCTCAGGAAAGAAAAAGAAGCCTTTTCACATGCTTTTCACATAGTTCAGAGAGCAGAAATGAAGCTTTGAGGTTGCAGTAATTAGGTCTTGCTCGCTATCTGTCATTAGTGAGGATTTCAGAATGCAGTTTGATTGCTGTGTACAAGACTGAAGATAATCTTGTTTCTGCTTCCCTATTTAAAGGCCTGCAGTGCAAACAAGAGATTAGAAAAAACAGTATCTTGCCATCTCAGAAAAAAAACTATGGGAAACAGTCACATCAGAGGTCACTTATAATGCCACATTTCTGCCTGTAGCTGCATGCTTACAGCACTTTTTTTTTATTCAAAATGTCTGCTAGCCTAATTTACACATGGCCAAGCAGAAGTGGTTTATAGACCCAGACTTATTTTCTGAAGCAGATGTATCTAATTAATGCAGATGTATCTAATTAATACAGATGAGCAGTTTTAATACTATGGTTCTCTGCAAAATACTTTGCAAAAAACACTTTCTGCTTTTTGTTAAATGGGTGAGCCTTCTGAGGCTAACAGGTGTGCATTATTTCTGAAAAACACAACAAAAAAAAGGAAAAGGGGAGCTGATTTTAAAAAAGGGGAAATTGATTTTCTAAATGTGACTGGTCGAAATAACAATTATTCACTGTTATTCACTGTTATTCAGGTGTAATATAAGCGTGCTTTTTAAAGTGTATGCAGCAATGTGTTTAACTGTTCACAATGGTTAGAAAAACTTCCTGGACTTACTGCCATCTTCTGTGGAAAGGGGTATGCTATAAATAAGAACTTACACACAAGAAAGTCCAAAAAACTCAACTAAAGTTCTTGCTCTATCAGATGTGGGATGTTAGCACTGCATCCTCAATGCAAAATGTGAAGATCAGAAGCTCACTAGGGAAAGCTTTATGTGTAATAAGCTTATAAATGTATGAAACCTACTTAGCAAAGCTGTTTGCTCTGATGCTTCATGTGTTTGTGGTATACTAGAATAAACATCATATTGTGAAGATCATTATATCCAAGCAACACTACTTAGTGATGAATAGATTATGTTACAGTGATTGTTCTTAATTTTGATTCCCACAAATCAGCATTTGGTAGATTCCTGACAGGCTCACTTTCAGAACTGGCTTCTTCTAACAGCTCTCTCTTGCAGTAACTGGAGTTGGTCAGGAAATGTGGGCAAGTAATGATATCTTAAAATCTTCTGTTGCTTCAGAATCATAGAATCACTTAGGTTGGAAGAGACCTTTAAGATCACTGAGTCCCCTGACTAGTCCACTTCTAGACCATATCCCCAAGTACAACATATACATGCCTTTTAAATACCTCCAGGGATGGTGACTCCACCACTTCCCTGGGCAGCCTGTTCCAATATTTGACTACCCCTTCAGTAAAGAAATATTTCCTGATATCCAACCTAAATCTCCATTGGTGCAATTTGAAACCATTTCCTCTCATCCTTCTGCTTGTTACCTGAGAGAAGAGACTGACCCCCACCTCTCTACACCCTCCTTGTAGGTACTTGTAGAGAGCAAAGAGGAAGCCACCCACTCGGGATGGTTTTCTGAGGGTGATGCAATGGATGATTTGATATTTATTGTAATTTCTGTACATTAATTTTAATTCTGTGTATACCTTTTTGAAGGCATACAGCTGAGAAGAGTTTTGTCATACCCTTCTCTTACCTTTGGAGATTGAAGCTGAGGATGTAATCTTGAGGTCTGTGAGCTGAGGGAAATAGCGAAGTTAAATGTTGGTTTCTCTGGTTGGATAAGATGTCAGAGGAAAACAAACCGTCATCCTTGAGATAATTCTCACCCTGCCATATTTTGAGAATAAAATCCTTGAGATGAAGTGACAGGTGCAGTGAGCAAAAGGCACAGGTAAACATTCGTCTTCACTATGCTGGCAACGTAACCATTTTGAAGGAATTTGAATGCCCAGCTCAGTCCAAACCAGATGGAAATTTGTCCACAGCCAAGGCTGCACTGCTGTGTCTTCACAGCTTGTCCATTCCCCTCTGTGTGCCTTGGGACAGTGAGCTCTGCAGAGGTTCTGTTCCACTTACTTGTTTGTGTTGGCCACAGAAGATTATCTGTCTTTAAACCAAATGGGGGAAAGTAATTGGAAGAGTAGCAGCCTGCTGGCTGTTCACCAAGGATGGCTGTAAATCAAAGGAGATTTCACATTTTGGAAAATAGGGTTAGTCTGCAGCCATTGTTAGCTCCAGCAAGCTGTAACACCTTGTGGAAAGTTTTTGAATAATGATACCACTACATTTTTTTAAAAGAATTACTGCTTTTTGAGAACCCCCTTAGGAACTGCGGTGTCAAAACAGTGAGTAGTCATCAGCCAAGTTACTTGCTCTGCTGTGTGTCAAACTTAAAAGAAACTGCCCAACTTAGATGCAGGAGACCAGCTTGTACTTAATACTGCAGGAGGAATGTAAGGACATAGCAGCTTCAGCAGTATCTTGCTTCTGTGCTAGGTGGAAAATCCTGCTGAATTCAGAATCAGACATTTCCCAGCTTTGAGCATTGAGTTAAAAAAACCCCATATTTATTTCTAACTGGTTAAGCTAATTGACATCCTAACTTAAACAACAGGGGAAATGCCCTTTGTTCATTCAAATGCCCAGTGAGGTGGGCTGATTTGGAGTTGAATATGGCCTCATGCTTGGAAGCAGATGTGCTGGTTTTGGTTGGGATAGAGTTAATTTTCTTCATAGTAGCTAGTATGGGGCTGTGTTTGGGATCTGTGCTGGAAACAGTCTTGATAACACAGGGATGTTTTTCATATTGCTGAGCAGTGCTTACACAGAGCCAAGGCCTTTTCTGCTCTTCACCCCACCCACCAGTGAGTAGACTGGGGGCGCACAAGGAATTGGGAGGGGACACAGCCAGGATAGCTGACCCCAACTCACTGGAGGGATATTCCAGACCATATGGAGTCATGCTCAGCAGATAAAGCTGGAGAAAGAAGAAGGAAAGGAGAAGTGTTCAGAGTGATGGCATTTGTCTTCCGAGTAACTGTGACATATGATCAAGCCCTGCTTTCCTGGGGATGGCTGAGCTGCCTGCCGATGGGAAGTGGTGAATGAATTCCTGGTTTTGCTTTCTTGTGCCCTTCCTTTCCTCCAGTCCCCTTTGAATTATGAGCCTTCTAAACTAATAACTAGGCTAACACCAGTAAGTTTTGTACCTGCCTTCAAAGGTCCTGTCTCAGCAGGGACAAAAGACAAAGCATTTCTTTTTGCCTCCACCCAATCCTGGTCATCTTTATGGTGTGTCTGTATGTAGGGAAGAGCCCTCAAGAGATACTGTAAGAATGAGTAGAGCATTCCTGCCATTTTTAGCGTCTACGTGCCAGGCATCAGCAAGAAGTTACGCAAAAGAGGAACCCTGTGACTAATGCTAATCACAGTCCTGGTGATTTGGTTTTAGCTAGGACAAAGAGATTTCTCTGGTTGTCTAACACTGCACTGAACTACACGGGCTTTTGCCTCAAAGTCTTCATGACATTTCTTTGAATGTTGCTTCACCTTGATCTCCCTCAATGGGATGCAGGCTTTTTCTCCAGTTTCTTCTCTTGGGCTGCAGGCGAGTGAGAGGCTCAGAGACAGTGAGCCTTTGGTCCTAATGCGTGTCCCAGCTAACATGCATCTAACTACTGCGAGCTGGCAGCTCCACCTGTCCTGTTTCCTTTTTAATCTAGCCATTTAACTTCAACTTCAGTGGCCATACCTGGGTTACTTAGCTGATACTGGCTTGGGTACTGGTGGTAGTGTAGCAACAATGCTTTTTGGAGCCTGTGATGTTGGAGCTGCACTTAGTCTAGCTATTTTAAACTAGCTCAAACATAGATGTTCTTGTCTGCAGATCCATCCTGTAGGATGTTCCTCTTACAACTAAAGAAGCATGATGTGTGGTGAGCACTCCTTGCAATTACATTAGCACCCCATTGTACATACTGTAGCTCTGAACAAAAATGTTCACACAGCATTTTTTTTTTGCTTATTTGTTAACCATCAAGACACTGAGGAGATAGTGGGGAAGAGGGTGGTGTGCTAAAAACAATTCAAAAGTGTGTCCAAGTGGCTACCAGCAAAGGAGAACACACTTTGCTGAGCTCATTCAGGAGTTTCCTTTCAGGATGATTCAAGAGACAACTGCAGTAACTGAACAAAGCAGCTGCTTCCTCATATCACCTCCTCCCAGGCAGCAGAAAGCCCATCTGGGACCAACTGAAAAGAGCACAGCTGCCTGGTTGGTGTCAGACGGGTCATCTTCAGCAAACCAAAACCAATGTGGCTGGGTACTGAGGATGAGAGTGCAGCCTAGTGCAGAGGCTCCAATGCAGTTGTCTTTCAGGAATCCTTAGGCTTTGGGGCAACTATAAGGCTTGAAGAATAGTTTTATTTTCCAGTGGCTACCTGGTCTGTGCTGAGCCATAACCTTCTTAAATTGAATTGTTCTATGCCACTTCTAAACAAGCCTTCTTCCCTCAAAGGAAGTCACAGATTTAAAAATAACAACCCAAAAAACCAAACGACACAACACCACCCTCCTCCACTTATAACCCTCAACGTATTAAAAACAGAGCTTCTGAATAAAATAAATATTTTTGGGGCATCTGCTCTTCTAAACATGCAGATCTGTCCTATTTTCTACTCAGCCTAAATATGATGCTTGCAAAAATTTAAAGATCCCAGAGATAAAGTGAGTCTTTTCTTAACAGAGAGTTCCATATGCAGAAAAGAGGAAAGGAAAGGGCAGCCAAGTGTGAATGAAGACTCTCACTCAAATCTGCATCTGTCAAGGTCAGATCTGCCCCTCTGTTCCAGGCAGAGGAGGCAGGAGAGGGTAGCTGCACAGCTCTCCCCACCACCCTGCGGAGAGTGCTGACTGCTCCTGGGAGAGAAGCAGCGAGGGAAAAACAATCTCTCTTCTTCACAGAAAAAGTAATTTCACAGCCCTCACGCAGCAGGTGCGCCGGTTGGAGTCGTTTGGTTCCTCACAGTCACCTTTGCATTTAAAAATGCAAATTTTTATGCATAAATTCCCTGTAGATCCTCTTTTTCACCATCTATTGTGTTACATGGGAAATGCTGTTGAAATGGATGAGACCTTTTGTGACTCTATTTCATATTCTGAAGCTGAAAGCCCCCAAAACGAAGAGATTCCAGCATGAAGGGATCTATTCATCATGCTAGTGACAGCATGCATTGCACTGGACAGAAATTGTAAATGTAATGTTTATTTTGTGCATTAAGAGTGCCTCTGTGTGTGTGTGTGTGTGCACACGCGCACTAGAGTTCAGGAGCTGCTTTTGTCACACCATGTTGAAAAATCTCTCAAAGCAGACAAATAGCAAGGTAATCTATATGCAAATTTGCTGGTTTAGTCAGTCTGATGTGCCTGTGACAAAGAGTGGATTTAATTATAGTTTATTGGTGCTGGTTGTGCTTGAGTAATCTGGAGGTAATGGTGCATAATGCTGAATTAATCTAGGATGAAAAAAATTGGCTTCCTGGGGATAAACTGAGACAAAGGCAAATCATCCTCTATTTCCACAGCTGGGTACGTTTTCCTGTGCAGTCTAAACAGCTACATTTTCCTGGAGTCATTTGGAAACTACTGTAGTATTAAAAAAAATCCTAACGGTCCCAAGAATTTTGGAAGTAAATTTTCAAGAACAGTGGTGTCATTCTAGCAGGTGATTTGGTATTTAGTCACTCCACTCCTGATTCCCTCCTCCCTCGCACCCAGGATGTTCCATCCCAGACTGAGTCATGTCCATAATGCATTCAACACAATGACAGTTAAGGTAGAAGGTGGGAATTAGCACTGCTTGAGATAGAAAATGTTAGGAAAAAGATGTAGAATGAATGTAGAATGTAGAATGAATGGCTAGTGCAGGAAATGAGGATAGAAACCAGGAGCTTCTCTCTTTCTTTTTGTGAAAGATTTGAAAATTGTGTTAGCATGGATGCTTCAGATAAGTATTTCAGGGTAAAATTCATTGCTAGATAAACTGAAAAGCAAAATCAGAACTATTACAGAACACTTTCAGACATGTAGGATTATAGTCATAGCACGTGCGCACAGTCTTGCGAGAGTAATGCCCAAACAATGGGGAGAACAAAATCAGGAGAATGAGGACAGAGAATGGACAGTGAGAAATGGAATATGAGAGCTTTGGAAAAATACTAATAGCTGGATAAAGTGATCCTCTTTGGTTACAATGGCTATTATGTATATTTTTAATGACCTAAAATTTTTGCCCCCATCATTAGAGAATTCTAGGCCAAAAGAATAATTTCCATATAATAGTAATGTTCCTGTTTTGTCTGCATGGTTCACACGTCTTCAAAAGATCAGTTAAGCATGGTCATCTTAATGCAAGGAGTGCATAGCATCAGAATTGACTATGTTTAATAGTAATAATAATTTGAATCACTTCAGTGTGATTCTTTGAAGAGTGCTGAGTATTAATTCTCTTCTTTTGGTCATGGGAGTCAGAAGAGCCTCAGCGTTTTGGGTAACTTAGCTCAACATAGCACAAGTTCATCAGTGGAAGATAAGGTATCTAAAAACATTGACCATTTTGTGAAAATCTGGCCTAAAGCCAAAGCTTTTGATCCAAAGTTAGTCACACTATGCTTCTGGCTATTGTTTCTGCCTCAGAGACTTGAGTAATGATCCATATATTTTGGGGCAAGGAATCCAATGAGATGCCTGAGTAACTTCAGTTTACTTTTTGTCTTCAGTGTTGGAGGAGGCAAAGCAAAAGAACATTTTATCGGGATAATCTCTAATTCCATGCACACGTGGCCTTCAGTCATTTGTTTTGGCACAAACCATAGAAACCACATCATTCAGTTCCCATTTCTTCAGGTTTCTCAATGTGTTCTTTTTTTTTACTTCAGGCAGAGTTTACTTTATATCTGAAATCGTAATCAGTGCATAAATATTTTTTTAAACCTCTCCAGAAAATAAGCTCTTTATATTCAAGTGCTTCTGCTTGCTTATCTCTAGGCAGTTGATACTTGTAGATGAGACAGTGGCTCAGAGGAGAACACTAGATTCTCTTCCAAACTTTTTCAGTGCTTTTCTGGGTGGGACGTGGCACATCCTTTTGCTGCCTGATATTTCAGGTGTTCAGGCCTTAATAGGTAAATGGAGAGGTTTCCAGCAATTCTAAACATCAGGCCCAGTGATGCAACTAATTCATCATTATCAAAAGTTTTGACATCAACAGAGAAAAGAGTTCACTGTGGTCAAATTATGTAGCATTTTAATACACCATATTATTCTGAAGTATTAGGTTTGTTTTTTTTCTGTGAGGAAAATCCTGGAGTCCCTTTCTACCTGCATATATTACCACATTTCACTATGACTTCTGGGGTTGCTTTTTAACCAGTTGTCTTTCATACTTCATCTTGGTCTGCACATTTCAGAGGCAAAGGTGATGAACCTTTCCAGAGATGTTTTCACTTTGCTGTCAGATGATTTCCAGGACACAGTACACACCGTGTAACAAAATAATGTCTCTGTCTCTATGTGAGGCACGTGTAAGCGGTGGCAGACTGCAGTTAGCCTTGCTTTGCCTGAAAGTACAGTGTTTCACACATGACTGTCATGACTGATATCGTTTTGACCTCTGTTAGTCTCACAGAGAGGTTATTACAGGGACTATGAATCTTTTTTAGCACAACCAGACTTGCGCAGTCTGTGTGCTGTACTGAACAGCTACCCTGAGACACAGGAGCTGTGACAGGAGGAAATGGGTTCACATGACTTCATACCAAGTCATCATTTGCAGGGACTTTGAGCTGTCCAGATTCTTGTCTGCATTGATTATCTTGAGTCAGCAGATTATTTTTTTTTAATATCTCCTAGATTTTGCATGTGACCTGAAGTTTTTAGTGGAGAGTCGAGCTTGTAAAGGTCAGTGTTACAGCAGAGACCTCTGCCATTTGTACTGTCAAAGCAATTTCGCTATGGTACAGTTCCTCCCAAGCAAGCAAGCTGTTGAGGCAGGGTGTGACGTTTCTTGGCCAAAACTTCATACCTTCCTATCCAAAGTAGCTTGCTTCATGCATCCAAAAACACAGGAAGCCAAATGCCTCCATCAGAGACACTTCCTAATAACCTTTTCCAGGTATAAACCTTCAGTGTTAATCTTGCTGCTGCTGGTGTTTGGTCCTGTGGTCTGGCCGTGCACACAGCTGCAGTAGGCAGCGTCCACTCTGGGAGCCTGGAGCAGTCCTTCTTAGACCCGAACCAAAGCTCAGGAGAGGTAATGGGGATAACTCCAGTCAACTTCTGGGCCCAGTGCAAAATCATGTTTTATGTGAAACTGGTAAAGTTACACACAGAGGCGAGCCAGTGCTGTCACTGCTGCTTCTCAGAACGTGAGAAACAATACGGTTCTTTGCTGTTGCAAAGGGAAGATAGAGGCTGCCTCGGGGGCCTTGAGGTGTTTATCCTTCCTTATGAGAGCTGGGTGTTTGAATCCTGTTGACAAAATACACTCGTGACTCTGCATGTAATCATGGTTGCTGACTGGAGTAATTTAATCAAGGAATTGATTGGGGTAATTTGGAATAGGCCCCACCCCACTGATGAGTAGTTAAGATGGATTGCCCAGTGGAGACAATAGGTAGTAAAAGATAGGGTAGAGGGTAGGCAGTAACTCCCATGTTGTCTGGCACAGGACACTCTAGCCTTGTTTGCTAATGGTTGCCTCTCAACTTCCCAGGTTGGTGAGAACCCCACAGTCTCCGAAAGTTCATAGATGACAGAGTAAGCAGTGAGGTGAGGAGGATTGCTGCTGATGCTAAATTAGTCAGATCACTGAGGAAACAGCAGGCTGAAGAACTCCAGAAGGGCCTTGTGAGGCTGAGGTTCTGCACAATAAAGTCCTAAATCACATTCAGTCCAGGTATACACACAGCAACGTGCATAGGGACGAGAGCAATCAGAACTTGACCTGTGAAAATACTTGAAGCTGACCTATACTGTTCAGGAGCAAGATGCTGGTCTGGTATATAACTTGATGAAAGCTTTGTTTCAGTGCTCAGTAGTGGTCAGATATGTAAATCGAACATTAAGAATGGTTAGGAAAGTCATAGATGGTAAAATAGTGACTGTCGCCATACCGTGGCACAAGTCCATTGGTTTCCTTCATCTTTGCAGTTCTGGTCCTCTCATCTCAAAGAGGATATAAGCTTGGGGAAGGATCAAGGAGGGGCAACAAGGATAAACAAAGGCAAGGAGCGCCTTTGACTTGAAGAATTACTGCAGAGACTAGAAGCTTGTTGGCTGGAAGAGAGACAGCTTGCCAGGTATATGATGCAGATCTCTAGGCTCAGAAATGGAATGGAGAGGCATGGATAGGGGTCAGCCCTTCAGTGTCTCGTCCAAAACAAGAACATTACAAAGCTAGTAGCAGTCAGGTTCAGAGCAGAAGCAGGTGTTTCTTCATAGAGCTTGTAGCAGACCTTGGAAAATTGTGGCTAAAAGATGCTGTGGATTCCAGAGCTCTCTCTGGGTTCAGTAGCAAAGCTGAAGAAGTATCTGAAGGTGAAATCCGTAGAAGAACCTAAATATGGAGAAACCCCATCTGGCTCAGAAAATCCCCTGACTTGAATAGTTGCAGACAAGGAGAGTACAGAGAAGGAAGTATCATATATGCTTGTCTTTTTCTTTCTCTTCCCTCAGCATTCATTTGTGGCCACTGTCAAAGTCCGGATACTGGGTTCAAGGACCTTTTAACCTGACACAGTCTGGGTGTTCTTGTGAAACTGGTATTTCTGTCAGGTGGCCCAGAGGAGAGGTCTGCAGCAGCCCCTCTGAGCTCCCCAGCAGCACATACTGTGGCAGGGGATCTGTCTGTCCCATTACCTACCTTCTTCTATGCCATGTTCCTCCTCTGCCTTGTTCAGGCATTGTGCACTTTCTTCCTGATGTATGCATTAATTAGCTGTTAAATTATAGAAGCCAGAGGGTTTTTTTCTTGTAATAATACAATGTTGCTGTGATGTTTAAAAATGAGAAGAGATATGTACACCATTGGACTTTGGTGTTGTGAAAGAGAAGAAACCCTTGCTAGCCTGGCTTTTTTCATTTTTGAAAGCTTTGGGTGCCATCTGCTGGGTTCAGCAGGAGCTTACACACAGGCACAAAAAACTGCTAGTCTTGGTTGAAAAGTGCTTGAAGATTTGAATTTACCCAGGGTTGCAGTGTCTTCATTTTCATCTCCTGGTTCTTTTGGCTCTGTTGGTCATAACATAATGCAGGTCTATGGGATGTACTCTGTCGCACAGAGAAGTGCCCGCTTACAGCTCCCTTTTAAGGATACCATTCAGACTGAGTTTTCTAATGGTTTTCACTGTGTTTGGTCACATAACGGTGGAAAGCCATAAGGATGGTCCTGCATTGTGTCCTGGCCATGTGCTGCAGTAGGGGAGTGTCTGAGGCTGCTGGAGACGGGACAGGCAGACACTGGGGAGCTGGAGAAGGCTGTTTGTCCAGGTTACTACCTGTTTGATATGTGGCATAGGTGTACAGCAGCAAGGTACGGTCCTGTATGTTGAACTCCACAAAGGGGTGGTGTGTGAGTGTACCAGGTGGGTGAGGCAAGGGCAATGGGATGGGCATGGTGCCCACTCTGCAGTTAAAGCTCTCACTTTGAGAGTGCCCAAGAGCAAGGTCATAGAATAAGGTAGCCATGGGCCCTTCCAGAGGGCTGAAGTGGACTTGGCATATTCATCGTCCAGGGGAGATGGCCAGCTATGTGTTTGCAGAAAAATAGCGAACAGGGTGACCTGTGTAAGCAGCTGAGTTCAGATATGCAGGGAGCCGTAACACAGTTACCCACAGCACTGCCTTGGGACACATCTGTCACTGTGAGACCCCCTCAAGAGTAAAATCCCTGTTTTTTCCTTCCTCACAGTTATCTCCCTGGTATGTTCACTCGTGCTCTGTAATTCAACGACACAGGGCTTTGGCAGCAGTACTGATTTGTATGGTTTGTACGGTCCTGTTCTCACATCTGTCCCTTGCTACTTCTCTACAGAAACCACAGTGCCCTATCACGGGGATGCTGTACATGGGTCCATGCTGTGTACTGCTGGGTTTTAAAAAAATAAACCAAAACTACAGCATGATGAAGTGGGTTATATTTAACACAGACCAGTTCCCTTTTTGTCAAATCACAGTGTGGCCTCATAAACAAGTTGGGTCAGCACAAGCAAAGGAAGCCTGGTGTCTGCAGTGCTGAGCAGGGACATGTGGCTGAGGAGCAAGACCTCTGCATTCAGCTCTGCTTTCGAAGCCCTGGCTCACCCAGCTGTGGCCAGGGTTTGACATCCACACTGGGGATGCCCCAGTCACCATCGGGCATCTGCGAGGAGACATCTGGTGCCTGCATCAGCCCTGGGCTGGCAGATCCTGATGAGTTCCCCACATCCTGCACTGCTCTGCTTTGGGAGCTTAACAATATGTATAAAACCAGGGTGCTTGCTGCTGAGTGGAGCTATGTTTTGAATTTTCAGTTGCCCAGGCCAAAAAGAGAGTGGTTTGACAGGAGTGAATCCTTAGAGCGTAGTCAGTGACTATTTTCTGTGTTCACAGGATTTCACTAACTGAACCTATAATTTAGAAAACTGTAAATAGAAATGAACACATAAATTAGGACAATGATGCCTTTTCCTTTGGTTTCATTCTTTTCCTTGTGTATTAAGAGCTGGTAGTATATTATTCCACCCAAGCTACTAAAGACTTATATCCTTCTCTGCTGTAGCAGGGGAACCAAGTGCCTGTGGAGTCTTAGTGTGTTCAGTCTCAGGCAAGTAGGCAGCCTGGCGATTTGGTGATCTCTGAACTGCAGTGGTACATCACCACATCCCACTACTACATTGATCAGTAAGGGGAAGAGATCCTAAATTGTGTCCAAAAGAGAAAAAAAGTTTAAAAATTATAAAGGCTTCTGGTACAGACAAGTGAAGAAGATTACTTCTGGTGGTGTTGAATTTTGAATGATCCTCTATCTAGAACATATGGCAGTATTAGAAAACTGTTGGCAAACAGCAAGAGTAAAACAGAGTGAAAAAGTAGATGAAGAAAGCTAGAACTAGGCCCAAAGAAAGGCAGTCAGAGGGAAAAAATTGTTTCGGCTGAGAGATAACGCTTAAATAAATTTTACATACTCTTTGAAAACTAATTATGTTCAGCATTCAGGCTGGATGCTTTACAGATGACAAACCACAATGAGAAACATACTTCCTTCCAGTGTTTATGCATTGAGTGTTGGACCTTGCACCATGGCATTTGTTGACTTCATTGAACTCTAAATCACTATTAGATTTCTGTAGCCCTTGAGTTCATGTTACAATGCATTCAGATTATTTCAAGCATATGCTGCCTGTGGCAACTCATGTACAAGTCATAATCACCATCTTTTTTATATTTTCTGGGTTCTTTTCCTCTGGTTTTGCTGCTTCTTTTTTTTTCCCTCAAGTTAACATGATGCCTCCATGCAGTGTTCTCACCGAGATCCCTGTGCAGTGCCTTCACACTTTTGTATAGTGACTTGATTTCTGTGTTTGTCTTACCTTATGGATCAATATCTTTCAGCACCCCCAGATTCAAAAGGAGTCACAATATATCAAGTACTTATGCTGCGATGATCAAGCAACCCTGCACCAGTGGGTAACAGGAATAAGAATTGCCAAGGTGAGATTAAAAGTAAATTTAGTCGTGTGCTTTCTGTAAAATCCTGTCATTACTTCAGTTGAAAATGTTGTGGCAGGAATGGACATTCATGCTAATTTTACCATGGAAAGAAAGAGCAGAAGGGCATGACCAGACTGAATTTGCTGGGTGTTCCTGTACCCTAGTTATCTGTGTGGTTTTCTCATTAACATGAGGGTGAACTCTATAGCTATAAAACTCGCATACTCGTAAAACTCACTCCACAGTTATCTGGCGCAGTAATAGTGTGCTGTGGCTAAAGATGCTCAAGCTCTGGCCAGTCCAGCTGTGGCATTTTTCAGACAGTTCTGCACAAATTTTCTGTTTCACCCTCTTCAGAAAGGTCTGAGTTCACAGACCATTCTCATTTGCACAAAATGTGAAGGGAGGTGGATTTCTACATAGCCCATTACACTGGCTATACCTGGCTATACAGACCTGCTCCTGTTAGGAATGTGTTATTTTCTGCCAGTTCTGTGGCAGGCTGACATCCAATAAAGGTGTAGGGTGAGCATCAAACTATTTTGTGTCTTACTGACAGTTGTTTGTTCTAGAGTCCAAGATTCAGTGTCTCAAGTCTCTAGTCTGAAAATGTAATCCTGGGAAGCACTGGAAAAAGATATTTATTGAGAACAGTTGGTTTTAAAGCCAAATTTCAGGATGTTTATAGATAGTGAAGTGAACATAAAATGTGAGAATGATATCAGTAGGACTGTGTTTGGTCACAGGGATTCATGCTTTATTGTGCTGTTACAGAGACACTTTCCACCCGGCCCTATACAGAAACAGCACAGCACTTGTCGAAAGCTGCTTCTTTAACAGCACTGGGTAGGAAGGAAGTGGGGCAGAAAAGTTGTCCAAGAGCAAAACAAATGCTTGGCCTATTTCAAGCTTAATACCATGCTGACTGTATTGCTTTCATTGTTCTGCAGTATGGCAAGACGCTATATGACAATTACAAAGGTGCAGTGAAGAAAGCTGGCTTGTCCTCTCGGTGGGCAAATCAAGGGAGAGTGGAACCAGGTGCCCAGGCTGGATCCTTATCAGCAGGTACCGATGCTGTCACAGCATTTGAAATTGCATTTATTGCCCTCTTCTGTCATCATCAGAGTTGCACATAGTCTTTGTTCAGAAAACGATCCCATGGATTCAGCGAGGTAATATCTCGCTCTAGACAGCCCAGTGTAGCTCTGATCTGTAACTAAGCTAGCAGCAGAGCTCTCGCTTCAGAGTTACAACTTATTTTTTCATAATTTCATAAGGTATGTTCTGTTCTCCTTTATCCTCCATCTGTGTTTTATGGCCTGATGCTCCACATCTTGAAGTTCTCTGCCCATCTCTACACTTTTTGTGTGTGGGAGCTTTTCTCCTAATGAGTAAATATGGGATATGCTGAGAATGATCATTCCGGAAAGAGGTTATTATAGGGTGAGCCACTCTCTTTCCTTGCCTTTCATGCATTTGCATGTTAGGAGAAGGACATGGAGGGAGAAAGAGTTGGGTTATTTTCTAAGTTTACTTTTCCAGTAACTTCATCATATTGTTGTTACCTATTTTATCACTGTACAGGTACAACTATGCATGATACTCGTTGTAACTGGCATGGATGGTTTTAGCTTACATGCTTTGTTTATTAGGCAGGCCACGCTGGTCAAGTGCTCACTGTCATGAGAGAAAGTCAAAATCAGTGTTGACAGGTAATATTCTGACTTCTCACGCAGACAACTCAAAATCCTCCAGACACCTTTCTGAGGCTTTAGTTTGCCTTTTCTCAATACATATGGGAAGCAAGTGGACTTGCTGTTATTCCTTGGAGTCAGATTGTGGTAATAATTGTACATTTGGGTTAGGAAGAGCCAGTAACAGACTGTTCTACAATCAGAGGATTTTTTGATGGTTGTGGGGTGGGGTACTGTAGCAAGGGTGGATGGGACAGTAACGGAACACTTTGTGTTTTGGTGCTGATGGTAGTGGGTCGTTGTGGATGGCCAGTGGGGCTCCATGCTGATGCTGCAGTCTGTACTGAATCTGGGCAGGGTGAAGGCCTTATCAAGTATATTACATGTCTGTATAACTTCAGCTCCTGACTAAAATCCAGGAACACTGCGTGTGATCATAAAACATACTGTTAATCTTAGCTAATGGATCCCATTAAATGGTTAAGTAGCCTGGAAGGATTTTAGTCACGTGTGTTGTCTCTATGGACATATCTCTGAAGGATCATTAGCGTTCTAATTGAGGCAAGTCACTGTGATTTTTGCTGTCTTACAACTATTGTTACTGCCCTGTATAAAACCTGGGGCCCAACTGTAATGCTATAGCCTGAACCTGTGAGCAGTTGTTGGCTCCTGGTTTGGAAATGGAGGAAAGCGTTTTTTCTTCTGTTGTTTTCAGATGGCTGTACAGTACAGCCATTTGTATGGGCTTGTCTCAATACAGGCTAAAATCTGCTACAGAAAGCTGCAGCCCTGTGTGAGCTTAGCAGGGGGCTGTGCTCTATTAACTCTGTGGCAGCCCAAAGCAGTGCTCAGGAAGGCAGGTAGAACTTCTGTTCTCACATCTCACGTAGCCTGTATTCCTTCACTACGTTGCTGTAGCCAGCGTTTTGAGTGTTCGTGTCTACCCCAGAGCGCACAGACTGGGGTTCTGAACTGTCCCAAGTGCCAGGCATATCTCAGGCAAAAGATGTCATTTGCCTCTCGGCCTCACTATGTGTGTCTTTGCACACTGAAAAAACAGTGTATGTTGTGTGCCAGCCCAGTATCGGTGTGTTTGAAGGTGAAGGATCTTGCTTTGTTCAGATGTTCCATGTCACTACAAGGCTCAGGATTTTCATTATAACTTTGGGTATCCATATTTGACAACTTTGTTTCGTTGTTGGGTTTTGGTTTTTTTTTTTTGCTTAGTTGTTCATTCAATGTAAAATTTTGGAGAAATTGACTTACAAAGAATACTATAACATTGAAATTAAAAATAAGCCTTGATAACAGAATGCACGAGCTAGCATACCAGATTGACTGTGGGTCCTTTAGCTGACTGCATATTGCATGTGTGCAGGTGTGGGGCAGGATTTGATCTACCACATGCTGCTTTGAATGAAGTCTTGCCAAGTTTACGGAATCCACTAACAGAAGAAGAAACAGAGTACCTCTTAGCCACGTCCCAGCTTCCTGGTATAATGCATTTGCCAAGCAGAACGCTGTACCTTGGATCTCTCTCTGCTCTTTCATTTCGTTAAATCTTGGCATGACTGAGGGCAGCAACACCTTCGAGCAGCACGAAGCCCAAACTCCTGCTCTGCTATGCACAGCAAAATGAAGAGAGGCAGTAACTCGCTGCACTTGAGGGCATGGCCGCATCTCTCTCCACTGCATGCTTGCAGCCACAAGATTGTTTTTTATCTCTATCAACTTCCATGTTAGTCCTTCAACACACACAGACTAGTTTGAACGATCAGAACAGTGCTTTAGATTAAATATGTTGAACAACATGCAGGGAGAGACATAAAGCACAAGGACTTCAGACCATCTTCTGTCATCCTCTGAAGCCTAAAGAGCCCGAGCAAATGCAGCACAGTGCAAAGTTTGTCCTACTTCCCTGTCAACTGTGTGATTTGCAGGCACAGCAATAATTTATGCTGTTTCTTTCCATTTTCATGGTACCTCTTTGCTAAAACCATCACTGTGCTCAGACTTACATTGTAGACAGCAAAGGATACATGCATTCTGTTATCCTACTAGTACGAGTGGAACTTTGCTGTATCTCAGACCTGTAAATTATAATAGAGCTGAGGTAGTCATTAAGGGTTACAAATGGATTTGTAATCCTAGACCTAATATCTAGGCACCAAACACCATCTACTCCTTCAATATGTACAGCTTCCAAAAGTCCTAGACTAAACTGGAGAGTTTATTTAATCCTCATCAGACTATACAGGGGCTGAGAGGTTTTTTTAATAATTAAACACACAAACTTGTCCTTTCTTGTCCTTTGGTCTCACATTCACTTACTCCATTTGGCAGCACTGGGTTATTGGTGTATATCCCTTACAAACACAGTAATGGTGGCAGGCATTTTGCAGAGCTTTAGCTTGGTCAGCTTATCTTAGAATACAGTGAGGTTGGCAAATCTTCTGTGATTGCAGATGGGGGGGAACTTTCAGAGCTACTGGCTCATTTACTAAAGAAAATGGATCAGTCCCTCCGTAGAACTTCAAACCTTCAGCTCTTGTGACTCACTGATTGGAAACTATGGCACTTGTAACCTTTAGCCTAAAGTAAAGGAAAAAACCCCATGCAATAAAAAGTGTGAAGGTAATCATGCTACAACACACTGCAAACCTCAAAATGCTGTTAAGACAGGCAGGTATTTAACAATGGAAGGACAGAGGGTGGGCTTAACTTTGCCAGTTTGATTTCTGCTTAGCTTCCTTTCCAAAGGCAGCTCCCGTCCTCTATTCCTATGTCAACCAAATGCTCCCTTTCCATGATTACTGTTTACAAATGAGAAGAAGGAGCTCTTCATTTGCCATCACCTTGACACACTGATAATTTCTGTTGTATGTCTTCATAATTCTGGCACTTGCTCTTCCTGTTGGATTGTCGGCTATAAACATGGAAGCACGTGGACAGGTATTAGTTTCAAGGTGTCTTGTTTACATTCCCTAGGTCATGAACTGAATATGAAAAGTCACAAAATAAGACAGAAGTAAAAACCAGACATCCTCATGAATTTTACTCAATTCTTTATAAAAAAAAAAAAAACTGTAATGAGTGTGGTTCCTTGGTGGCAGTTGCAAAGACACTTTTATAGCCTTTTTCGTAAGTTTGCTATTCCCTGATCTGGTTAATATCACAAAAAACATAACACTCTCACACTCTCTTCCCTCTGTCTCCTCCTCACAGTTGCTGTTCAGTCAAATGGACAGGTTCACCAAAGAGACCGTCGTTCCAGTGTAGAATTTCCAGAGACTCAGAAGAAAGTGGATACGTCAGAGGTACAGGTCAGCAGTTCCTAGCAGTGCACTAGTTAAACGTGAGCTACTAGTGAACCACTTCTTCAAGTGTGTTTTTCTTCACTGTCTTCACCTCTCAGAGTCACAGGGTACTGTTGTGAGGAGGATTTGGCTCCTGCAAACAGCGTGCCCATTGCACAGGAGCAGGGAGCCACTGAATGCAAGGGGAAGGCACGGCTATCTGCCACTTCCCTTACTTGGGAAGAAGTAAGGGAAAACATGACATGTTTTCATTCGGCTCTAAGTGGATCCCTTGGTTAAGCTTCACATTGTGCCTACTTGCTCCATCTCTGACTGTGGAAGTATCGGTATAGTATGAGGTCTTCAGAAAGACCCTACAGGAAAACCCCATGGTTATTTGCAGTTCATTATTCAATCCCTCCATCTTGCATAAAGTGCACAGGATAAGTCCTAGGATTTCTCTGTCCCCTGCATTACATGTCCTACGCTTCCTGTTTCTGTCTTTGAGTTCCTCCTTTAAAAATATCTGTTTCTCTGTTCTGAACCTCGCTTCCTCTGGAGGAGATCATGTTCTCAGAACTCAGCCAGTTCCTTCCTCCACCGTCTCATTTACTTCCATCTTCACACTACTGCTTTGTAGACACGGAGAGTGAGGAAGAGAAGGTGAGCGTGTCACGCTTCGCTCATGCTACAGTTGGCACTGCTGACTGCAGGGCTGCAGAGCTAACTTTTCTCTAGCAGAAGCAATCAAGTTGCCGCCTTCATCTCACAGCCTCTACAGGCCTGAGACCAAAGGGTCAAGCTGCATTCTTTCAGGGTGCACTGTGCTACAGTTAGAGCCTGAACCTACCTGTGTCTAAACTGATAAACTGGCATAACAAGAAATGAATGTGTTACAGAGCTTTGTTTCCAGCAGAGCAGACTTCCCACAGGCTTACAAGGATAGATAGCATGTTTGTGTGGCAACTGTCAACAGCTACCAGTTGTCACCTAAAATAAATAACGAGCAAATTATATTCAGGTTTATTTATCTTCAGTGTCGACTAGCAAAGAAAATTTAAAAGAAACGCCAATTAAAATGTTGTCAAAACAAACATACCCATAATGAACTGCTATCCTACATTTCCCTTTTCTTAACTTTATGATGGATAACTTGATGGATTTTTTTCATTCAAAAAGGTTGCCAGAAGGTTTGAACATCTCAAAACCTTGCAAACACAGTGAGGACTTGGTGGCTTCAAGGGCCTCTTTGTCACAGTGCTGTGCAGAAGCGGAGGAGCCGTGTGCAGGTGCCTTGCCCAGTGGGCTGCAGCCACCCCTCCTCAGGCCCTTGCCTAATCACTGGGGAAAATCCTTCCTGAGCTGCACATGGCACAGAATGGCGGCAGGCGGCTTTGCCAAGCGCCTCCCTTCACAGTGCCTTGCGGGGGGGCTCTCCCTCCCGCGCAGAGGGGGCCCATGGGTACGTGCATGTCACACCGTGCTGCAGAGCGCTGGGGACAGGGAATCTGGACACATGAACTTTAAATTCCCAAATCTCTCCACCTTCTTCCCGGTTCACTGCTGCTGTGTCTAATCAGTTTGGCAGAGATAGGTGACTTCCCTCTTTTAGCTTTATCCAGAGGCCCAGCTGTCACAGCTAGATCTGAGATGGAGATACAGGGGATAACAGCCAAAACTACATCTGCTTTTTATGTTCTCAAATCTTGCTCGGTATTTCTGGATGCAAAACACAGCACAGTTTTTTTAAGTCTTCATGTTCTCCAGGAGTGAACAGCAGGGTCCAAGATACTCAAGAAAGTATTTTTATATGTGTTACTAACTGCAGTTCTTTGAGATTTTAAAAGGACTCGTTTTCCGAGGACAGCACTCAGAGAAGCACTTGTAGTCAGGAGGGAGCTTTCCACCATCAAAGCTCTGTAGGCAGCTCCAGAAAGAAAACAGAATACTATTTGCACTCTTCAGGCACAATGTGCTCAGCTCCTGTCGCCACCTGTCTGCTGCACCCTTCTCGTGCATTTTCGCACCCTGTCCCTGTTCTCAGGCGGTGCCGTTCGCTCGCACATGCACTCACTGTGTCTTGGCCTTTTATTCCTTGTTTACTACATGTGAAGTCAAACCACGTCAGTGCGCCTGGCCTGGCCCAGCCAGTGATGAGGTCACAGAACTACCAGAGTAAGAGGGTGTCACTGCAGCCTCCTCCTCCACCTGAAAGGCGGTCATCTGCTGTTTCTGCTTCACCGCTTCTACCCTCCAAAGTCAAACGAGACAGCGGCATTTTCCTGACGGATCCAGACAGCTATCCAGCCCCACCACCTACACTGAAGATTGATTTCCCACCACCACCACCGTCTGATTTCTGTGAACCTCCTCCTGATTTTGTACCTCCACCACCACCAGCCACCAGCAGCGGTAGCGGAGATGTGCCATTACCCCCTCCACCTCCACCCGTCGCCAGTAAGCCATCACCTCCGATGAAGAAACCTGTGCCACTTCCTTCAAAAAGGCTGGAAAACACAGAACAAGCTGGAGAGCCACAGTCAATTGGGCCACCTCCCATTGGGGGTGGAGGCAGGCAAGCAGATTTCATGTCTGACCTGATGAAAGCTCTTGAGAAGAAAAGGGGCAACAACAGCTCCTGAACTGTGGGAGCTGGAGGACTGCAAGCCATACCTGGGTTTCTGAAGTATCATGGAAGGTCCTGCTGGATTGTGCTCCTCCAGGAGGAATTCTCCTTCAGAGTTCCTCCTGGGGGCATCTAAAGGACTAAAGTGGAGCGCCCTCTGTCCCCTACTTTGTCCTTACAACCTGTTCCTGCGCCCCCCTCCTCCAAATCCCCCTTCCCCCACCACCTTTCCTCCTCCATTAACTAGCATTCCATCATCAGGCTGGAGTAAGAACTGCTTGTAGAGTCTTGCTTCACTGCATCAGGCCAGCCAGGGCTGGTGGAGCCGCACTTAGGGCCAGTCAGCGAGTGGAACACGTCTTCTGCAGCTGCCTCTCGAGCAGAACTGGAGCTGAAGTCAGAAATACAAGTGTTTGTGTGTGAATTTTGAGAGGTGGGAAGAGCCCTTTTCACAGATTTCCTCTCAAAGTTCTTTATCAGGAAGCCCCAGTTGTGTGGGGATTTTTCAGTAAAAAGTTCTTTGCTTTTTAGAAAGTAGTCTGTCCAAAAGTGTTAAACCTCAGCTACGTTATTCCAAGGCCATTTCCTGACAGTGTCACCCCTCATGTTACACGCTCCTGCTTCCACAGGCAACTTCAGCCATACCTGTTGGCACTCACCACCGTTGCCTTTAAATCCCATTTATTTGGTTCATCTTAGACAAAGAGAAATTTTGATTTTGAAGTCCTGTGTGCTTGCTTCCCTTGGTAAGGGCAGATTTTTTTCCCTGTTGATGAACACTTGTCTTCAAAGTGTACTTAGAAATAGTCTTCTGACTGTAATTTTCTTGTACCCAATAGGAATGTCTCCTCCTACATTTTTTTTCATTTGTTCTCCCATTTTAATTCTCCATTGTTCCTGCAAGCAGCATTCATTGGTAGTTCTCAACTAAAAATAGCTTCTAGTTGGTACCTGCACAAATTGTCAGAGTTAATGAACAGGCATTCTACCTGCTCTTCAATTAGTTTAAAGTGTTTGCCTCTACCTTCTGGTCGTTATTTTTCCAGTCTTTGCCTCTCTTCATGCCCCCCGTTCTCTCAGATAACATAAATGGATGTCCCTGGATGTGTTCAAAAAAAGGGTAGATGAAGTACTTAGGGATATGGTTTAGTTTAGTATGTGAATGGTTGGACTTGATGATCTTAAAGGTCTTTTCCAACCTTATTATTGTGATTCTGTGAAATAATGTGTTTCGGTGTCCTGCAATATGAAAGCAGAGCGCGCAGTGTAAATGGATCCAGGAAAAAGCAGCTGACAGGACCAGGGGCGAGTGCAGCTGTTGGCCAGAATGGAGTCCGGGCTGCAGCAGGGGTGGTGGGAGGCCAGGGACTGATGGGCCGGTGCTGCCACCACCTGGGAAACTTGTTTTGTCTCTTGTCTTGTTTTTGGCTTAAGGTGGGTTTGTCAGTAGCCACGTACCTGTGTAACAGCTTGGTAGAAATACGATGGCAATAACCATGTGTTGTAAGGTGTTTTCCTTTCGAAATGAGTACCTTTTTTAATAAAAACTTGCTGAAAACAGTAATGACGTCATGAACTTCATGCCGTGTCATCTCTGGTGGAAGAAGTGGCTGCTTGAGGCAGCCCAATAAACGTGTCTGTGTGTGTGCAGAGGCAGCTGGGTTAATAAACCTCCCTGGTTTTGAACTTGAGAAAACAAAAGCATTTTAATTAGCGTTTCACATGCTTGTATGCAGGGGGCGGGGGGGATGTCTGTACAGGTGGCAGAGCGCTGGGGCCTTGCCTGAGGGGCAGTGTTTGAGCATAGACAAGGAGCATGAAAAGGCTGTCGATGCTACAGTTCAGTCGAGGCCCGCGGCCACCCACTTCCCACCCCACCACAGGACGTCGCACCACGTGGTCCTGTGTTGACCACCACAGGACTTCGCTACGATACAGCACAAACCACAGGCCCTCAGTACCAGGGAGCCAGATGCTGACACGCTGGAGCACTGCAAGGCAGAAGATACCCATCTCGGCACCCAGAGGGGCGGGTAGTAGCTGGGCAAAGCAGCGGGAGTGAAAGGACAGGCTCCTGGGAGGAGCAGGCATGGAGAGTGGTGATGGACACAAGAGGAACTTGGGATGCACTGAAGGTGTTTCAGAACAGGGATGCATCGGCCAGGGAAGTGCCAGAGGAGTCACTGAGAAAAGCTGATGTGACATTCCATGACTTTGTTGGCTTTCAGCTGAGACAAGCTGAAGCCCAGGATGGATGCTCTTCTCTGCAGGAACTGTGCCCACCCTGAGTTACTCGGGTACAGCCATGGTGCAGCTGCTCTATTTCCTCCTCCCTTTCTCTGCTTTGCAGCAGTGTAAGCAGCAGTGTAAGAGGTAAAGCTTACTTCAGGGATACTGGGGGGAGGGGGGGAGGGGTATTTATACCTGCTGTTACGCATGTTAACCTGAAGCCTACGGCTAAGGATCTAGCACTGGTAGCAAGACGCTGGAGCTTGTACACCTCTGGCTTTACTGCTACATGTAAGAGGATGAAGTTACAAGCTTTGAGCTTGAGCCTTCTGCTTGCCCATGCTGACTGCTAAGCACAGTCCCTGGCACAACTCAAGGAACTGCAGGCCAGGCGCCATTCCCAGGAGACAACATGGACACGTCTAAAGCAGGTGTCACTCCCCTTCAATGCGGGTACAGACAGTTGGGCTACCAGTTCATGGGCCAAGGGACCAATTCCTGGCCCTCTTACTTACCATGATAGACAGAGCCTGTGTGGTGGTTACTGGTGTTCTACCTCCCTTGCTCACTGAACTGAGCAAAACTCTCTTGCCAACAGACCTGTGTTCACCAGTAACAAATGTTACCTGCAAGTTTGAAATGGATGTGCTAGAACATTCAGAGGACATGTAACCATCTCCAACAGCAAAACAGAAGTGCTCTTGAGACCAGAGCAAGGCTCACAAGCTTAGTACAAGCTGTAGTTCCAAGTGCAAGGGAAAAAATGCCAACTACCTAAAAGTAGGAGGGGTTAAAAATAGGATCAATAATTCCCAATTGCTTTCCATGCTTCCCAGTTGCTTTCCCTGTGTAACTGAGGTAAGTGTTATGCAGAATCACTGAATGCTGGAAGGCTGGGTGTCATTTTCTGACCAGGTATTAGGAGTGCACAGCTTCGACACACTTAGGTGACAACAGCTACCTGCTATCCCACTATTTTTAAGTCAAATTAATTTTCTTTTAGGAAATATATACCCAGCATCAAAATAAAGCAGATCAGGTCCTTAGAAACGTGTTGCACAGTAAGCTAGTTTCTCCAAATTCACAGAGACTTCTACACGGCCCTCCTGGCATTCACTCCTCTCACCAGAGCACTCAGCCTCCTGCCCGTTCCCCCCCTTCGCTTTTGTTACAGCACAATGAACTCAATTTTATACATTTTACATCTGCAATCATAACTCATGCACTTAAGCTGACACAAAAGAAAAAGTTGAGCTTTCTTCAAAACAAAAAGAATCAAAGCCCACGGAAAACTCCAGAAATCAATTAAAACGCTGTGATGATTAGACCTCTGTCAACTATTTTGTGTATGTACAAGGCTGCATTGAATTTCTGCAATGTAAGTACTCAAACTCTCCATTCAAAGAGCGGAGCTGCCACCTTAATAACACACAATTATCTGGCTCTATGTGGGACAGAAAAGCGACTGCAAAATACAAAAAGATCTTCCTTTCCTGGACTGTAAATCAAAGCCCTTGTAAAAAATTGAAATTAATCCTTCCACCTCTAACCTGCTGCCATACGAAATGGCCATACTCCTGTAGAGCGCAGCAGCATGTACATCTGAGGGACTGCAGTATTCTTGTCTGAAATGGCAGCCTGCTGTTCTTAACCTTTCTCCATAGCTCAAAAGGAAACCACCTCAGCAGCTGCCTTCGTTCAGCTCTTGCACCGCTGCTCTCGAGGAAGGCCCTACGTCAGGGATCGCTTTCCCAGCAGTCCTTAGGCCTCGCAAGGTTACAGTCTGTGTGGGGGATCAGCACTGCTGCCCCCATCACTGTCCCCTGATACACAGCATGAGAGTACAAACACCTACCTGGTCTGCTCCCCATCTGTCCTTGCATCACTGCTGCCTTTATGTAACTTGCAAGAAAAGGCAGCTCCGGAACCACAGGTGGAAGCCAAGGAACTGTACCATGAGACATGGTATCGATGCTTATGCTGCCATTATAAACCATAACGATTAGACTCTAGGAGTAGAGAGGGAGGAGGTGATCACCAGCAACAGTCAGCACTGACGACTGTGAAATTGGAACAGTCAATATTCCTAACAGCAGGCAACATAAACTCGTGGTAAAAGCAGGAGGGAAAAATCTGAGATCCATTTTCACATTGATCAAGGGAAGGGGACATGTCTGAGTCTGTGACTGAACTCCTGGAGAAGCAGCTGACCTAGTGCTTTCTGCAGCATGAGGAATACACAAAACCAACGCTCAGGGCTTGCTTTGCCCTTTCAGATGTTTTTCAGGCGCGTGAGAAATGCCTCACAGTGTGTCTCCCTGCTTGGGAAATAGCTCCCACTGGGCTGCTGGGCTTCTACACCGTGATGCTGGAGGCTTTCTTTGCCTGCAACCATGGGTAAAGTAGCAGCCCACTTGCTACTCTTACTAACAGGATTTAACATCTATAAAACAATTGTCAGAAGACAGCAGCACGTAAGTGCTTTGTGTTTATGAATTGCTCCATGAGGTAAAGCAGCCACGGTTGGCCCCACACAGCAGCAAGTTGCCAATTGTTCAGTTCTACTTAAAGGCGGGGTTCCTGGCCTTCAGCCAGCTGGAAACCAGGGCACAAGTTGCAGTGCTGCTGTATTTCCCTGTGGGCACAAATACACTCACCTGCAAGTCATCCCTACTGGGATGGCAGGAAGACACACCACGTTCACACGTGTGCTTGGCACGTAATTGCCTGATATCAGTGCTGGTTTCAGCAAGTGGGGGCACAGCCACTGCTGAAGGGCTTCTACTGACATACCCCCTCCAGCAGCCCCCTCCCTGTACCTGGCAGTGTTGCCAGCTCAAACACTAACCCCAAGGGTTGCAGAAGAGCACTCTATACCTGCACGAGGAACATTCAACCAGGCAGAACCTGTCTGAGTTTCTTAAACTTCAGGCTGGCCTTCCAGAAAACTGTATTGAAATATCTGTGTTGTGCCTCACATGACGATACTGCTATTTACGTTTCAACAACTGTATTTCTATTTGAACAGCTGTATATCAGGGCGGGGGGGGAACACCCTGAATCATTGTGTTGGTTATAGTTCAGATGTAGAAGGCATTCAAATATTTTTTTAGTCACTGAAGGATTTCTAATAATATAACTCTTCCTCCACTGATTATATTTCTAGAAATAGATTTGTGAAATGCTAATTATGCCACTTAATAGCCTCTATTTCAGAACCAAGTGGCACTCAGGAAATTTGGAAATTCTAAAACAATCCCCACTGTGGGTTGGGGAAGAGACGAGAGAACGTCAGGAAATAACAAAGCCCCCAAATAAGTGATTTTTGGTGTAAACTTTCTAGCATAACTTTGCACCTGGCTGCTTACATATTAATTTTGGCTTAATTTTATGCACTTGAGTGCTTAGATATTAATTTCAGCTTAATTATACCCTAAGTTTTGTGATGTGGAACTGCAGCGTCAAACAAGGATCAGTAACAACCCAGGACTCAAAGGCTAGTCTGTCTCTGTTACTCAGAGGACTTCTGCATAACAGCTTCAGTTCAATTTGAAATACTTTCCCTGCAAGATCCTTGTTAGTCCCTTACGGCATCAGGTGGCTGGATACAAAAGGTATATGGAGTGAGATAGATACTTCCAAGACAGTCCTTTGTCATGTCCAACCAGTGAAGTTTCCTGAGGCATTGCACGCATGCACCAACCATCTTTGTACTACTATCAAAAGAAACGCTTTAAAAGAGTGGTGGGCCATGCTCAATGGGCACCTGACTCTGGCCAAGACACCAAAACTTATTTTTGGGCAAGTCACTCCAAGACAGACATCTTTGCTCCCTGTGTAACTGAATCTCCTTTATGTTTTTGTTGGCAGTTTAGTGGGACAAAACAAAGTCACTAAGAGAAAAGGTGGCCAGGGCTAAGTGTAAGATGATCCTCTGTTCCAACTCTGGAAAGGACTTGGGAACATTTATGTCTTGAGAATGCAATTATACCTGAACAGCATGTAACAGCAAGGAGAGCATTCACCACAACACCGTATGATTCAACCCAGCTTGCAGGGATTTTACATTTACCAGCCATTAGAGCTGTCGAGTCCCACCTGACCAGTCAGGAATTCTGAAAGGGTGAGTGTGGACAGTTCGGCAGAACTTAAAATATTGGGACTCAAATTATGCACCGCTGAATCTGAAGGGCAGAGTTATAAACACCAATGTAATTTGCTGATGTAAATACATAGTGGTCCCTTTCTTTATATAAACTTGGTCAAGACCTTGCCTTGCCTAGCAGAGAAGCAGGTCCAGTCCACAAAGTCAAAGGGAGAGAAGCTCCTGTGGCTTGATCCATCATTCCTACTTGAAGGCCTGACCTCCAGCCCGGATCGTTTTTCTGGCTTGCTCAGATTTCTCTCAGGAGGAGCAGCTTACTTTGAGGTCCTTGGCCCAAGCTGGGGGGCGCAGGGAGTAGCCTGCCTTCTCTGCAGCCTGCTGTCTCTGGAAGGGACGTTGTAGAATCCGCTGCAGGAGATGAACCTGGAAGCAATTCAAATGGGAATGTTTTCATACTGAATGTTTTCCTGCAAACAATAAGAGTCTCTGCCACTTCACATATTATGCACCTTCCCAGCTCCAAAAAACTATCCATGAGTTGCTTACTTTATTACTCCTACTATTAGTATAGTCACTACTATTTATGTTATAATCGATACTATTAATAGTTTTGATAATACTTTAATAGTAATTGGCGTTGGATATTACAGTGGTGGTCACAGTGTAAACGCAACTGCAGAAACAATTATGCCAATTATTAATAAATGTGTCAAGAAATAAAGAAGCAATTTTACCTCTGAGAAATCATTCAAATTAGCTTTTTGCAATGCTGATTCTGCCATCCAATTCCTTAGTATGTATATAGGATTAACAGCTGAAACCAAAAGTAAATCATGTTAAATTTAGTTAGACATATTCAGCTAAAGCATAACACAGTCACTGAAACATGTCACTGAAATAGTCAAGGTTTAATTTGCAGATCAAGGAAAAAATGCATAAAAAGGGAAAGGAATTAATTCATTTTATGAGCTGCTAGTTTTTTTAACCTTGCACAATCAGTAATGCCAAAGTGCTAAACAGAAATCAGAATAGCAGCACCCCCACATCAACACACCAGTTATGAAGACCAGCAGACTTTCCATATGTGATGAGTTTACCATGGCCTAGGCTTCCTGCTGGAAAGTGCATTTCAGCATTGGAGAAGATAAATATTAATATTATTTAATCTACAAAGGAATCATCGAGACATTCATTAAAATATATGTACTTAGATAGTCCTTCTATATCATATGCCAGGTTTGGCCATAAATGGCTTCGATGTTGGATTGCAGCTGTATTTTTTAGGAACTACTTTTTCAAATTTGGCATTCCTTTGAGTTTCCTGGGAGGGAGGGGGGTCCCCAGTTTTTTCCACAACTGTCTGCTCTATCTTCTTGGAAACACCCATGGCAGCTGCACTGCTGCTCTGGCATGGTCCTGACTGATTGTTTCTAATTAGTGGTAAGGAGATTGTAGGGATGTTGGACAGGAAACTGATGAGTTAGTAACCCTGGCTGTATCTTACAGGACAGCAACTAACAACTTACAAAAGGAGGTCTGTCAAAGGGTGTGCTGAGGACAATTCTTGTATGCACATGTGGTTTCCATTACCAATTTTCTAGTAGATAATGTCAACACAACTCTTTTTGCTCTGCAATTAGAGCCTAGGATTCTGCTTCCAAAAGTTTTCCCTTTAATGATCAAACAATGTTACAGATTAATTGTTAACACATTTCAAGCTTGCACTGTAAGTCTTAATTTGACATTGCTCTGCATATTTTCCCGAATTCAGTAACTGATTATTACCTGAAGAGATTAATCAGTGATACCAGAGGCATTATCATCCATGGAATTGAAACTGAAAGTCTGTGATTTATGGACATACCACAAACTTCATCTGTTCCTTCTCTCCTCATTGATGTCCCAGTAGCTTTTATATTAATACATGTTAGTTCAAGCCTCACATTTTCTATATTTAATTTTTTTGAAAAATGAATTATCATGTAGTTTTATAAAATAATCTTGTAAATACAGCATATTTGAGAGAGGCTATTAGAGAAAGCAGGGTATTCATCAAAATCAGCACCCCAATTTCCCTACACTCAAACCCTCTAATAAATTTGCTATAATCTTATTTACAAATAATAAATTGTATTAGGAGGAGGGCAACCAAAAACAGTATTTTAGATAAAAACATCAATCTCAATAGTGTTGCGTTTCCCAATTCACTCTGATCTTGCATCTCCTTGTCCTGCTTTACCTGCTTGCAAATCTAACTTGTTTATCCCAGCTGACTCCCCAGACACTTGATGTCTTTCTGAAGAGTGGTGATTGGCTCCTCCTAAGGTTTTGTGGCCAGGCAGTCACAGGACTTTACTTGTATTTAATAGCTCCTCATACAGAATTAGCGCCTAGCGCAGCGAACAGGCTTCTCCAATAAGCACTGCTTCTAAAAAGCACCATTTAACCAGCTCCCAGACCAGAATTTACTGCAGCTACACTGAAACAATGCTGGCACCAATAGTTTATGTATGACAAACCAATTACATTCTTTGGAAGCGAGTGACAGCCATTTTAAACTGCAAGATTTTACAGACAGCAGCGTTACCCAAAAGGTCTTTATGTTATTCAGTAAAGTGAAGGACACTGACAGCAACTCACTCTGCTCTAGGTGCTGAAGTCTGACTCATGTTCCTGCCAGGAGAGTGAGGGTGGGGCCCTCTTCCAAAACCAGAACATAGGCTGAAACCACCTCAGGTGGCACTGCCACTCATCCTTTACAAAAGCTGCCCAGGTAATGGAACAACATTCCCACACCATGTCCAAGTGGTAACTTCCAGGAGAACAAAGGCAGAGGAGGGCACCCAGGCACTTCTTTTTCACATTACCACTGTGCTCTGTGTGCTTACACAGATCAAACAAAAGCCAATAAATACAAGTAGCTATTTGGAACCTGGATAACCTCTATAGAGTGATAACAACACCCTGCCCCAACTGCGAAAGTAATAGTGCCTTCCCACTCAGCAAAGCAACGTGCTCTGGCCAAGTATATGATTTAATCCAGTAAATGGGTTTTCAATAGCAAAGTGTGATAACAATATAAGAAGAATATTTAAAAGGTGGAGAAGTTAACATCTGACTCATACAAAAAAATGATAATTCACATTAAAATCACGACTCCAGTTAGCAGGAGAATATTTGTCCCAGAAATACATTCTTAACAATTGCAAATTGACAAGTTTCACAGTGGTGTTAAAAATATCCGTAATTAACACAAGTGACAAGATAATTATGAAAGAGTAAGACAAGCCAGATAAGAAAAGGAGAGAGCAGAAGAAATCTTGTGCCCTTATGAGCATTTTATGATCTGGTCTACAATTAATTTTTTACACTTTTCTTTTGTGAAGAAATACAATTATAGATTTGAATTGGGACTTAGACTGTCACAACTTCTTGATCAACACTTAGACAGTACAAGATAAAGTGCTACTACTAACTAGAAAGTAAAGAAAGAATGAAAAAATAAAGATAATGAATAAGTGATCAACTTCAAATGCTTCAAGGTAATGCACTTTGATAAGTGAGATATTTTCTACACTTACTAATTTTGAGGGAAAGGTGATGAATAATAAGGTGTTAATGGCATATATTCAAGGTCAGTCCATACTAAAGACAAAACTTATCTTCTAGGAATCTAGATAGGTGCAACAGTTTTGTCTTTGGCATGAAATACTGGATAAAAATGTACAGTTAAGTGAGGTGAGACAGGTTTCTGCTGCAAGTTGTACTGAGAAGGGACAGCTGTTACAAGCAAATACTTAAACAGCCCCCAAAAATTGTAAAGAGATCACAAGGGCCATCTAAAGGATCTATTTAAATGTATAGATGTAAAAGAGAGCAACAGCAAAACTCTGTAAGAAACTTCAGTTATACTGCAATATGGAGCAGCAAGTAAAAATGTAACTAGATTTATTGATTTTAAAAGAAAAAATAAACTTTAAATAAAACAGTAATGAATTAACATTGGCAGCCTAATACAAATTTCTGCAGCTCTGCAGAAATACCAAAATACAAATAGTAAAAGAAACCTTTCTTCTCAGTAACTGTTTTCATATTAACTTTCTAACGTGTAAAATTATAAGAATTGTTCTTAGAAACAGAAATAGCCTTGGTTAGGAAATGTGGAGGCAAACTTGAAGGCCCATGTGATGACAAATGGTGCCCTATGTAGTTATTACTACCTTATTACTGAAAGCCAGCACTACCTCCTGCCATTTTCCTACTAAATCAATTAAAGGTTTTGAAGAAAGCAGCCAATCAATAGCTAACAAAAGAGCAGAGCCATCTCCATTAGAAACGAGAGTAAAACACCCTGCAAAGCAGTGTCACAATGAACCTTGTAATACCACTGCAGAATTTTATCAGATCCTCTGTTTGCTTCATTTCCTCTTGGCCAGACACTTTCAGATGCTCACTGCCTTGCACAGGCAAAGTTCACAAATTTACGACAGCTCACTGCAGATCTGAGCAGTTCTCAGAATTTCATATCCACTGTTCTGCTGTGACAGGCTCCGCCATGCAGCACCTCTACCATTCTGAATTCAGAGTAACTTAGAAAATCAAAGTACCTGCCTTTGACTTCCATGACTAGACAGTTCTTTCATAAGGAAGTATTATTTTATCTCCAGGTGCAGAATAAAACAGAAGGTGTGTGCCTATCAGAAACTTGAATTGTTTATAACACATAGAAAGGATTTGGACATATTTAACACCCAGACAAATCTTAGTCCACTGAGCCAGTTCTACTACAGGCTGCCTACCAGAACCTTTCCTGGTGTTACCAAAGCTCATCACCAGAGAAGAATAACGTTCTTCTGAGCAATGCAATGGCTTATTTGCAGACTGCTAAAGGAAGGAAGTACAGATCAAGGCAAAGATGTTGCTTGCACTCAGGAAAAGCAGATACAGAAGAGGAAGGGCATCTCTTGCAATGAAGTAAAATCCTAGGAGCCCTTCCAGGGAGCACCCTACATTGCAGTGAAGAGTTACAACTTGGGGAGCAGGCAGAGCACATCCATTTCAGAACATTAGGGTGAAGTCCCACTTAAAACACAACCAGATACAGACAACCATTTCATATGGGCCAATAATTCTTAAGGTCTTAAAGAAATCAAAAGGTGAAAAAAATTACTCAAGTCCACAAGCACCTAAGTGTTGAACAAGCTGAAGGCCTGGCCTCTGCTGAGCCACCAAATGGAAACTGTTAAAAAAGGGGGTAAAAAATTAAGATAAAAATAAATATAAAAAGGTAAACAAAAAATAAAGAAAAATAAACAAGCAGGTAAAAGAGGATTAATATGGAATCAATCACAGCTGGACAGCTGAACTGGACTGCTTCAATGTCTATATTCACATACAGTGTGACACAGGTCAGAGCAGCCTTGTGGATCCTGATAGGAAGCCTTCTCCATGAGGTCTTCATCACTTTTAATTTCAGTCACCCAAAATATGAACAGACATGTGCTCTGTCATTCCCGACCAGCAGAATCTAGACAAGAGCAGCTTGGACTAGTAGTTGCGAGGCATTTCACAGATCTTACACTCTCAGGCCTGTCAACTGACAGGACTTGACTGTATTCACAACAGAAAGGGGTTGCATTCTTCATAAACACAGACAATTAAATTAAGAATTTTAATAATTTTTTTAAGGAAGGGAAAGGGAGAAAACAAGTCTCATTGTAGCCCAGGAACTTATGTAAAATGTGCATATACATTTACAAGTGTAGCCATACACTCACAGTGAGAGTCTAATTGCAAGAGTGGCTGAAACCAGAGATAGGCACAGTGAATGTACACTGTTACAAGACTTGCAGCAGTGTAATGAGAGTTCCTCCTCTTCAGAAAACCAGTACATTTCAGTTCTCCTCAAAAGGAAAAATAACCTATGTAAATAGATAGCTGCCATCTCCAACCATATGGTTCCTATGGATTGTTTTACTCACCTGTCATTCTTGTTCTCCTCTGGGTGTCAGAATCACTCTTGTTACTATTCATAAAAAAACAAAACAAAAGAAGAAAAAAGAAAGTGTTTTAGCTAATGAAGGTTATGTTTCTTTATTTTTAGAAATATTTTACTTGCAATAAAATCATTGTGTTCTGCTTTTGTGTTCATTGGAAGCAGGAGTGAATCTCTAAGAATGCTTAGACTTGGAAAAAGCTGCACACTTTCCTGTAGGTTTTGTACCTTATGTTGATTTTTTTCCTTAAGAATTGCATTTAGTGACTAAAATTTTGGAGTACCTGATCCATACTTACTTTTACTACGATCAACCAGCCATGCAACCCATAGATGGCTAAGCAAGACATGTTACATTCTGTATTGATTTAAGACAAAAGAATTGGTAGGAAGTTCTAGCACAGGTGTCCCCACCTATGCAACACCAGGGGATTCCAGTCTGTGTCGTCACAGCTGTTCAGCTTCCACCCCCATCATCCTAAAGCAGTATTATCACATAGTAAAAAATACACATACTACCAGTAATGAGACACTATTCGTTCCTGTGTATTGCAAAGCCTGTTTGTGATTCTTCGTCTTAATCTGTAGGACTGGTACTTTAACCAAAATTATCAACCAAAGAAATCTAATCAGTTGCTCAATGAAGGACAAAAAATACAGATCAATCCTCCTATATAAGTTTTAGGTACCTGTGTGTCAGACTAGAACTACAATAGTAATTATTATGGAGTTTAGCACAGTCTAGAATCATGAAGACAAAAAAGGCATATGAAGCCGTGTTTGGGCCAGTTTACCATAACCACTAAAGATTATGGAAAATCACTGCAGATTCAAGTCACCTGCTGCTGGTGAATACACACCTGGGGTTACTGCTACATTTGAAACTGCATCAGACTTACCGATTTAATCTCGAGAGGTACATAGCAACCCATTCTGAAAATGACTGATGTTTGCCCAGATCCTGGAGCGCCCAGAACTCCTAAGGAGAAAGCAACAGTTCATGGGGGGTAGTCAGAATTTTATTCCTGTTAAGCAAAACCCAAAGGAACTAAATAAATATTAAAAAGATTTAAGAGGGAAACATATGATGACCCTTCAAGGGATTTTCTCCCCAAAATTTCTACTAGTATCTTTTCCTCTGCATGTAAATGATTTCTTTTTGCTAGCACCATACATCCATATTAATCCACCTCTGATATGGCAAATTCTACCTAAACACCTCAGTACTTCACACCTATTTTTCCATTGCTTATTGTCTGACCTGTTTTATTTTTTAGGCTACATAAGCACACGTTTTACTCTGCTCTGAGTTTTGTACATGGATCAGATCTATTTGTAGAGACTTCTTTAGTTTCTTAAACTGTGGAAGTAAAATATATAGAAATATAAAAATATATAGAAAGATAAATTGTGGAGAAAAAGGGAAACTTAAGGCTACAGGGACAGGAGAAGACTGAGGAGAAGAATAGAGGCAGGAGGAGAAAAAGGGAGAAGAGACAGAAGTTGGAAAAGGCAAACAGAGAGAAACCAGAGCTTGAGGTTACTGCCTTCGGTGTTGGACAACAATCACAACCTTGGCTTCCCTGGCTGACTGCACTGAGCAAACAGCTGCTTCCTATTGCTCAGTTGAGAGAAAGTAGCCAAAGCTCACAGACAGAAAATGAACTTCAGAGAAAGAATAGATTAGAAAGAAATGGACACAGGTAAAAGGAGGTAAACAGCAGATATACAAGAAAAAAAAAAGGGGGGGGGAAATACTTAAGTAAGGGAAACTAAAAGCAAGAACAAAACAAAGTTTGTAGGTTTTTTTAAAAAGAGAGTAAAAATATAATGAAAACCACATTTAGATATAAAAATGAGGTAAAATTATAGAAGTGACTAAGAGCTGAGGGTCAGGCAGGTGGGTAACAGGTGAGTGTGGGAGACAAGCATTTGTTCTTTTGTTCAAAGATGTGCCAGGTTAGGCTGCTTTATGAGGAATTTCCAGTTAATACTAAATGTAAGAACTCCAGCAGTGTTTCCAAAGGATTCTGGCATTTGTAGATCAATTTTGGTATGCAGATGAAAAAAAACCCACACAGGTGATCTCCAAAACAATATGAGAACTTAACTTTGCTACTGACAAAGTATCAGTGTGAATAAACAGCAAGGTGAAACTAATTTATTGAAAAAGAACTCAAAACTTTTTACCAGCATAAAATTGTACCTGTTTTACCACATCAGTTTTGGAACTCAGACCCTGTGGGCAAAATCATTTCATGGTATGGATTAAAAAAATAAACCAACCAACCAACCAAAGTCAACTGCTGTTGACCTCCAAGTGAAGGCTGGAAATGACCAGTAGCAGGGTCACAACTCCACCACAATCATTGGCTCTTCAGCCTGCACCTTCAGACAAGGGGAGATCCCTTGTATTCTAAGCCAAAAATATATTCTCTTACAAACACACCCATCCTCTTATCACCCCCCTCTGTATAAATGATCAATTCCAAAGCTACAGCACTTGGTATTTTTATTGCTTACCACTACAAAATCTTAACTTTTTAACTATTAATGGCTTCAAGCCCATAGAAAACGTTGGTTAGACCTTGTACTTAACAGAAGAAAACAAGGAAAAACAGATAACTTGGCCAAAATCACTTAATTATCTAGGACACAACTAGAAAAAGAAGCAGTATCTCCTCATTTTCATTCTGTGCTTTACATACAGCCATTCTGCTCCCTAAAACCATCTTAGAAGTCCATCTGCTCTCATTTTAAATCAGACTCAAAGCCAAACAGAAATAAGTCAGGCATAAGGGAAAGGCAATGGAGTTTCCCAAGCAAAGTTATCAACACACCTTACGTGGAGAGAGCACTGTATTGAAGCCGGGGGTGGGGGGAAATTTGGCTCTTGCAAAAAGGTTTCCTATTTTTCTTTCCAGATCAGGTACTGAGAGGCTTGCTTTTCAGAACTTTCCCTCTGCTTTTTATCCAAGTTTTACTAGCCAAGCATCTCACTCCAGTTCAGAAATTTCAGCTATAGATCCACTTCTAAGGATTGCACTATATCCAGGTAAGGATACTCTTGTCTCTTTTATGATTATACTCAGTCCTGAAGAATGTTTAGGCTGCATTAGCAACAACATAGGATGGGATAGGAGGGTGAGCAGGACACAGTAACAAAATGTATTCTTATGCTTTAAACTAAATTTAGAACCAAACTTGTGCCCAAGGAAGGGCAGAGGCCACTATGGGCTGAGATTCTAGCACGAGTTTATGACAAGATGGGATCTCATCAAGACAAGCTGATGGGCCTGAGAGCAGAGGTTTAGGCCACTTGGTAAACCCACATTAGGAATAGTTTGGTTTACCCAAGGTTGAAGCTTTCCTTATGAGCCCTGTCCAACTTCACTTGTGTCTTATGAAATACTACCAGAAGGTGTTCTTAAACAAAACAAAAACAAAAAAAAAAAGAGGGGAGGTGGAGAAAAGTGCTTCCTAGCAGTCCCATATTAAATGTGAAAAAAATCACATTCTCACCTGTGTATAAATATTTATGACTACTCACACAGGAACTATACCAGAGGCTGAAAATCTGACTTCAACACTCTTCATTAACATATCTTTCATCATCACTCTTCATTAATGTATCCTTCATTACCAGAGTCTTAATGTGGGGTGGTAGCGTGACACATTTTTATTAGTCTCCCTGTCCCTTAGTAATGCCACAATGACACATTTGCCAGACAAATGATGGCTTAAGAGATCCCTGTTATGTCCAATTTGATTACTCATTTTATATTAAGTATCCCTAAAATCGGGTGCTTGTATTAATACCTCAGGGATATGGAGCTCCTGTAACTGGTCTGCAGTGATCTCACTGAGCTGTCGAAACGTCATTGTAAAATCTGCCTTCGTATCTTCCATAAGCTAGTGAAAAAAGATACTTCTATCAGTGTTTTTGAAGTATGGGATGTATCATTTTGGATGCCTACCAACAAAATCAGCAAAGCAAACTCACTTTTAGGAGGAAAGCAATCAAATACTTGTCATCCTCATTCTCCCCAAGAAGACCCAATTTTGTTTTGAATAGTTCTGTGAGACTGAAAATAGTAACAAAGTAAGGAACTCATTATAGAATAGAATTTATAGCACTGTGACTGAAAGGTTTGAGTTCTGGAACTGCGTACCACCTGTAATAGTGCTCACCGTACCCCTCCAAAATCTGGGAAGCTCTGCAGAAACAAAAGAAACGTCAAATTCTGTGGAACTAAACTACTACTGTGAGCACAATCCTACTGTACACTAAATAATGAAGACTTCTGTCTGATACCTCACAAACATCAATACTCTGAAACAAGAGGGATCTGTAGTGGGAATAGGACTGAGGAGAAACATTTTAACAGGCCTCAAATACATAAATAGCTGCTGCAAAGAACTAAAATACAATGGTTTTCATTTTCAAATTGAGTAAGAAGTCATGAGTTTAAACTGCACAAAAGAAGACTGCTATTAGGAATCCTTACAACAGGATATTAAAATACTACTTCATAACTTCAGGAGGATGCATGGTCTTCATAGGTAAGTATCCTAAAGAACAAGCTAGATGAACTTAGAGAACTACAGGCAAAGGCCCTACCTTAGCAAACAGAGAATGGACCACACAACATCTAGGACTGCCTTCCAGTCATATTTTGATATTATTTATGACCAATAAAAATCTTTCTTCCCTCCCTCCAATCTTATTCTAGCCAGTAATTAATTCAGAATCAACTTCCATTTAGAAAAAAAGTATTTTAAAAGCTAATCATTTTTTTTCTATGCATATGGTGATTAGAGGGTCACCCATCGTACTACTTCTTTAAAGCATTAAGATATTTTAAGGATTACTTACAGCTGCTTTTGTCTGGGATCCAATAAAGGTTTTAGAGCTTGTAACAGCTTGCTTAGATTAAACAGCCCAACATTTGCCTGGTTTCCTATTTTATACCTCCCTTCATCATCAGATGTGTTTGGAACAAAATCTGTTTCAAACAAAACATTACTTTTCCACAGTAGCGTAATTACAATAAGCAACAAATGTTAAGATATTGAAGTGCATTAATTTTTATAGTTACATAGCAAACTAACTAAAGCCCTAAAGTTACTAAATATTTAAAATCCTATCACAAGGAAACTTATTTACTGACCTCATGCTTTCCAAGAAAGGTTGTAATGACTGGGTAGGTTTGATTTCTTCCAATATATGTATTAGTTGCTGTGATTACAAAGCTAGAGCACGATGCATGTAAAATTATTGTAATACATGCAATTTTTAGTTTTCTAGTTTTCTGTTGTAGCATCTATTCAATTGATGAAGTTCAACTGGAAACATTCTCATGAAAATGGGTTTAATAGTAACATTTCATTAACAAGACTTTCAGTACTTGAGGTGCAACCTGTATAGTGTATCATAAAACTGCATACTGACAAAATTGTTTCCTCTAAAACTCAAAAAAAATGCACATGCATATTATTTTTCTATAATAATGTTAGGAGTTTTCATGCACATGGAAACTACATAAATGAATATAAATAATTTAGTTTAAGTAAAAAATATAATAAAATTTTAAAAAAGGTGCTACACTCACTTGGGTCGTAGGAGTCCATAAATCCAAATGGACCATAATCTATTGTTACAGATAATAAACTGAAGTTATCTGTATTGCACACACCTACAATTTAACAAGGAGAAACAAAAGTTAAACTTTCACCTGAACCTTGTAGTCTCCTGAAAAAATGCCATGAAATAGATACACCAAATCTAGAGAACTGTGGAGCAGTTACCTGCCAGAAATCAGACTGTGGAAAATAAACTTGTCCCTCTTCCTCTTGATCGTTATAACGTGTTTTAAGTATGAAGATGAGAAACTGTTTGCTGCATTATCTTGCAGCTGGTTTCTATACCTAGGTGGCACTGTTTCCTTTTCCTTTCAGTGCTACACAGACTGAAACAGCATCTTGCAAACTGGTCATTAGCTGCTTCCTTGCAAGTTGACTGGGTGTTGTACTAGCAAGACAATGCTATTTTATTTTTCATAATGTAAATGTGAAACAAAAGGGGACAGCAGTGTATCCTAACGCTATAAAAGGTCAGGTTTTTGTATGGATGCATCAAATTCAGAGTAATTGAACTTCAGTATGACATGAATATATGGTCTTTGCACATCAGGCTATTACGAGAATTCTAAGAATTCTTGCTCCTGTCAGATACAGCCATGCTTTGAAAGACCAGAAACTCTCATCAGAAGCTCCTAAAAATGTCATGAAAAAACTTGCATATTAATGCATCACAGATACTGCAGTAGATGGAGAAATGAGAACTAAAGAACAAAGTGACAAATAAAAGCCATCTTTAAGTGTGTGACTAAAAAGAGTCAGTGCCATCTATGGCACTTACCGTGTGCAAACCCCACAGACATCCACAGTGCCATCAGGTCTGCAGTCTCTGACACGACCGTAGAGAAGAATTCCTAAAATCACATACATCTTTTACTTCAAGTCCTCTGAATCAGAAATACAGAATACAATAAATAACAGGAACATTTGATTCACTTCAGAAATACATCATACACTCTTATTTTTAAATGTGTATACTTGTCTGTCAGGATTTTTCCATTTATATTCTAAATGACGTGACTACACAACAACCTTACCCAGCAAAGACTATAGTTGAATAAGTACATACAGATGTCCTAAAAGAAAATAAAAAGTCAAAAAAAGAAACAAAGACACTATCTATACTAGTGTATTACTAGTAGTATATATTATCTTTCCATTAGAAAAAGCTTAATTCATCATTTCGTGTCCACTGCTCACTTAAAATCTAAGCAGTAAGAGAACAAAAAAATAACAGAAAATGGAAGCTTCCCCATAAACATTTCCATAATGAAAAGTGGGGAAGAATGTTCATATTTGACTTTGCTTTAAAAAAAAACTTCAAGGAGAAGGTTTTTGCTGAAAAGAATTAACAAGCTTTCACTATTAAGCCTGGAAGCTTATTTCAAATTTTAAAACCTTTTAAAACTTGAAATGTTGAAAAGCTTTGTATAATTTTTGTTCACATGTTAGCGGAAAATCAAACTTACTTTTAAAAAAGACTTACCAGGTATCTATTTGAATCATTCATTGCTATTGATGGAAAATGTTCCTGGATGATAAAGTCTAGCAATCTTCTGTAATGGGAGAGGCAGAACTCATTAAACAGAACTGGTACTTTTAGAACTGAACATTCAAAATTCTCATTTTCAAACAGCTAAATGCTGATTTACAGCTTGCTACAAACACTTATTAGAAAACTCAATTTATTTTTTCCAGTGAGCCTTGGGTTAAGCCCTTCCAAATGCTTAGAGATAAAAGCTAAGGTTCCAATCATCAATATTCCCACATATTAAACTTCAAGAGCACACCAGGATCTGGTTTCATATGCAGTAATACAGATTTTTTAGGAAAAAAATATGTTTGTGTATCCAGAAAAAAACCAAGCATATGATTGCAAGGAATAAGTCTACATCAGAATTCTCACAAAGAAAATTTATGGCTGAATTCTTATGAAGTAGGGTGACTTGTCCTTTCCCAGAACAGTACCACATAGTCCTACAGGCTTGAGAAATTTGTATACATGCATTAAAAACTGCGGTGCCTAACAGATGCATATCTTTGCAGATCTAAAGCTTTAGAGTGGCTAGCATTTAGTATGTTTAGGAGCTCACTGTAGGACCCTTCTGTGGTCAGAGCCAGCCAGGGCCACTGGCACAGGGAGCTGCAAGCACCAGCTACACGTGGGGTTGGCAGCCCAAGGGTGGACCTGGGCAAAGGGTGGACCTGGGCAAGGGCTGTGCGACTGCGCACACAAGTATCCAGATTTTACCTTCTAATCAGGTTGTTGGAACAAACCACTGAACTCCCCTCAAACTGTGATGATTTTCTAGAGGAACTAGCACCCTGAGCTTTAGAAGTGTGTCCAATATATTTCCTCTGGATTTTAGCTGGTTGCTCCAGGACACCCTCTTTCAGGAGGACCTTCTCTGAGAAGGTATCACAGTCATGCTAGCCTTGGCCTGCTTTTGGCCACTCTTTCTGAGGTCCCTCCAAAACAGCCAAGGAGGAGTAGTCTATTTTGCATGAGTACAAGTGATCTTTACCTCCTCCTTAAATCCAATAGGTCACAAATACTTTAACAAAAAAAACTCCAAAAACCAAACCCCAAAACAAAGCTTAAATTTGGTTCCTGAATTCAGTCTTTCAGTTTTAAAACTAAAATCTGCTGTGAGATTTAAAAAAAAAAAAAAAGACAACATAGAGTGATGGGGGAAGTCAATTTGCCAGGTTGGATGGTGTCTTGGGCAGCCTGATCAAGTGAGAGGTGTCCCTGCCTGTGTGGAACTTGATGATCTTTGAGGTCCCTTTCAGCCCTAGCCATTCTATGATTCTGTGGATTTGAATTATCAGTTATTACAATGTACAAGTGATGGTATGAGCTCTTGCTCATTTTTAAGCACCCCAGCACAATTTCTATTGCTCCTGAGTAGAAAGGACCAACTTTTAAATATTTACAGTAGCCCTTCCAATTTTTCATGCTAATTGCTTGGCATACACACAAAAAAAGCACTTTATCTTTCTAAATTATGCAACCTTCCTTTCTAAAGCATTTGTCTAAATTCTGACTGTATATATGCATTCTAACATCTTGGGTTGGTAAAGAAAACTAATAAAATTACTATGAAGATTAAATTCAAACCTTTGTAAGTCCAGTTCCCCAGAATGAGCTAAGATTTCCAAGGATCCTATACGAAACCATGATTTGGCAACACGTAACACTACTGCACCTTAAACATAGACACACATGTTTAAATGTAAACAGAGTACCAGCAAAATAAAATAGTTCCATAGTATAAGCTGTCATGTGTTGTTTCTATAGATGCAGAATGTATATATGCATAAACTGGTATTTTTTGCAAGCATGCTCAATGCATAACAGATGAGTATGTTTACCACGCATACTTTTAATGCTAAAGCTTCATTTGCTATACCAGCAAACACAGGCAAAATTCCAGTACTGCATTAATACTAGAATTACTCCAGAGATGCCAGTAACAAAGCCAAATCCAACATAAATAGATTTTTCCCCATGCTGTGCCACCCCACTCTTTTCAGAGTAGTTGTAGGTGACATAGCAATGGCACAGCCACAGTACATTCCCACTGTCCTAGTACTGCTATCAGAACAGTGGAAGATTTCCCTAGTTTTCAGTATCACTTTTGTAATGGCAAGTGAAAATAAAAATGCCATCCCTACAACACATGCACCACAATCATAGGAGACCTGTTCACAGGGCTTCATTTCTTTAACAAGATATATTCCAGACTGTTTTACTCAGGAGAGGTTTTACATCTTAATTGAAATTAAGCCTGTTTAGTACTTTTTATTACACATATAGGACATACTCAAATTCATTTTTGCAATGGAGAATGAAGTTACAGTGCTTTAATCTATTATTTTGAAATGTGTTCATTACCTCTTTCCTTCTTAATATTTCCATTGTAAAACTGGTCTCTCCACACATCATCATCACTTACAACTAAGCTGTAACAGGTAAGAAATGAACATTAAGATGTTATCTCAGGAAAAAAATAAGTTACAATGAAGATCAGGTCATATTTTATATAACTGTATTTCTTTCATAAAAAGAAAGGTCTTTATGCTGGCATAACAAATGACACAGGCAAACAGTAAGCCGAGGCTTGCCAAGCTTCATTAACTGCATTTATTTTTGCATTTATTTTTGTATTTATACAATGTTGTCCAATTTCTGTTATTTACACTGCTCTTGGGGAGGGGTTGTATTCAAAAAGTACTACATTCATTTGGAACCTCAGTGATCAATTAGTGTGATGATAACATTAAATAAGTCACAATTTCCCTGAGGATCACAGTGAAGTTAGAAGGACAGGGAAATCAGAACCCAAACTGTTGCATTAGATGGAGGTTGCCCTTTATGTGAGCCAAAGTTGTCTCAGGAACTTCAGGGACAGATCTGTGACCCTTAGCAATCAGGAACTCTTCAAATGGTAACAACAATCTCTTCCTTCCATTTGCCTTGAAATCCTGCCCATCCTATAAATTTTAATGTTTATCCAACTATTGAGATTGAGTGCTTGGAACAACTTCGCTTGCTCTGAAATGTTTCACAACTTGCATTCATTTTACAAAATAATATATGTAATTTCACGGTATTTTCTGTTATATCAGGAAAAATAAAATTAAATCCATCTTCACAAACTATGCAAGGGCATCATATACCCCTAAGGTTAATATGTATGAAGTTTTCTCTCCAAAGCAACTGGGATTACACTGGCAATTCAGCAGAGGTAATGCTTGGTGCCCTCTGCGGAAAGAGGTAGTGTTCACCTCCACTGGCAGAGAAAACTTCTTGTCTTTCTGATAGCTAGCTTTATGCAGTTTAAGATTGCACAGAAGACAGAACAAAACTTTCCCTGGCAATACCCTGAAAAGGCAAGGAGGTAAACCTAATATTCCATTCGTAAATATGACTGAAGGGTCACAGAATTAAAGCAACTCCCAGGTTTTAAATTTCAAGAGTTCTGGCTTTACATACTTCAGCATCAAAATTATAGAAATACTTTAGTTGGACCAAAAATGTGGGGTATGCACATCAACATGTACCAAAAAATAATGAAAAGCGTGATTTGTCTGTGTTCTTACACTCTGCAGTTGCTTGCAACAGTAACTGTGGCTTCAAAACTGTATTGTTATAATATTCAGTACTTCTGAAGGTTATCTAGTAGCTATCCAGACTGAATGTTCTCTGCTAACTGCAAAGAACAGGCAGTGAATTCTTCCAGTAGGAGGGAAAATTGTGTCAGGAAATCAATCTGTTCCTGTTACTGGAGCAACCTTAGGAATTTTTTTCAAAAAGAGACTCTTTTGGAAACAATTACATGTGATTGGTATGTCTTTAGGTGTGGGTGCAAAAACTGCTGACCTAAATGAGATAGAAGAAGAAAAATGACACTAACAAAATAGTGTGCATATCAGAGCACTAAGGGAGACGAGTCAGAATGCTATGAAATTTTACTGTTTTCAAGAGACCTCTGCCAAAAGAGCTGTTTCTTTTTGGCCCTGTAAGACTTAGCAGGCTCTCTGCAAAAATTCCTAAGGAATACCAGCACTAATCTTATTACTGACATAAAAAAATCCATGGGGACTTCATTTGGTTAGTTACTAATACAAGTTAATGGATAGGCAACACTTAAGAGCTGGCCAGATAGTGGAGCAGCCACATGAAGATAACTACAATCCCACTATAAAAATACTTTTAAAATGGTCCCTGTAGTTGGTAAGTACCATTACTGTGAGAAGGCCACAGGAGATGTATACACTCAACCACAGGAAATGGAGCGCTGAAATTGCTCTTACATCAGAGAAGCTGGAACAGCATTTACAGAAGGATGAGTGGATTATATCCCTCCCTACCCCTGGCTCTAGCTTAAGGGCTGGACTTTACACTCCCAAGTGCTCTGCTTACTGTTTTGCCTGAACACCAAGCCCTATGCAAGGGCCAGTCTGAAAACTCTGCATATTGGCTCTGTTTTCTGACCTAATGCATAACGCAGCGAACTGGCAGTCCCAGTAGGTGACTAAAATGGTACCATATGAAGAAGTGTTCTTTATCTGGCAGTACAGTCATAAAACGTAACACCCCATTGGGAACACAGTAATTGAAATTAATAGAGCAAACCAACCTGCTGGGTGTTCCGGGATAAGCTTTTCCCACACACTTACGCCAAGACTTGACAAGACCTCTGTAAGTGCATCCCACCAGCCTCAGTGCAACAGCTCCCCATTGGGAAGAATATGGATATCAGCTGGGTTTTTTCCAAATGAAGTCTTGCAAACAGTCTGGAGAGCTTGTACAGCAGTTAAGAGAGCCAAGCATTTAACCAATTTGCCAGCAGAGAACTAAAGCACGCTGTGTACTCGACAGAATTTCTGCACAGTTAAGGAGTAATTTCATATTGGTTTTGCACTGAACAATTTGTTGAGACGACAGCAAAGAAAGGCCAGATGCTTTCCTGCTGATATTCAGACAGATTTAAAGTTCTGCATTAACAGCCAACAGCAAAGGGTCCCAAGGTGAAGTCAGTGAGTAAACCATCAAAAATGTCATTTACAAACACTGCACTTCAACAGAGCGAATGTGTTGGAATTAATTCTGGAGAGACTTGCAGACGTTTTGCAAATACAGACACCTAGCCATGTGGCAGCTGAGTACAGGCCTTTGCCACAGAACAATGATTTTCTTTAAAGCTTGAAATGCTAGAGTACAGACATGAGACTATTTGGAACACAGAATGAACTTGACATTTTAAACAAGATCATCTAAAAAATCCAGGTTACTTCATTCTGAGAAAATCATCCAAAATGAGTGTTAGTCTTCTTCGGTTCAAACACAACTCATTTTTTTATTATTATTATTATTTTTTTATGAAATCTCCCCCTCTGCTCAAGAGGTATTTGCAGAAACAAGGAACTGAGAGCAACTATCTATATTCAGTATTACCTCCAGTGCTAACATCTATTTATCTGACTGACAATTTTTCCTACCAATCTTAAAAATTGCAACTAGGTGACTACAACAATACAGAAATAGCCACTTTCAACGTTTTTCTACTTGGCCTGATTCTAGAAAAACTCATCCAAATGCTTAACTTTAATGTAATAAAAGACTCATTTATTAACCATGTAAAATATATTAATAGACTCATTGTTCACCCACATACACCAAAGGTTTTATTATCATTTGCAGAGTAGGAATCTAGTCCTGCTGTTGTTGCAAGTCTTTTGGTGAGCAACAAAGGGCAGAAAAATTTTAATTAATAAATAAATTAAATTTAATATTAATTAAAATTAATAAAAGGAAGAAATCCTTGATTGCAGTATCATAAAAGCTGGAGATGGGATTTAGTGTCGGATATAATCACTCCGTCAAAGTTCCAGTTTACACTTTCCTTACAAAATGAACCAGAGTTCAAATTAAGGTAATTCAGTTAAGACAGTTGTACAAGAAGTGAACACCAGCTGATGACCAGAAGACACAGATAATACAGAATATCTTATTTAAGCAAAGTAGTACTTTAAAGCATACCAAAGACAAAAGTGAATGGATTAATTGCTGGAGCTCATTATTACTGCAAAGTTTTATCCAAAAATCTTTGAAACCAGAGGGATGTATTTTGTTCTGATCGTATACATACGAAAAGATCTATCCTCTGGGAAACCAACTCTCCTGCTTTACTGATGCTCGATGAAACTCAGTCACAAAATTACCTGTAAATTAGGATGCTGTGAAAAAGAAAAGGAAAATACCTAGCAGCTCTGCTTGTAGGAATTCCGAGATAATGCATGGCTTCGCTACACAAAAACTCTCGCACAGAAGAGCGAAGCACAGCCCTTCCATCACCATTCCTATGGAGAACAGAGAAATAAGAAATAGGTTATAAAATCAAAGCAAATTTCAAAAGGAAAGCATCCAGGTTTAGTGTACATAGATTAACTACAACTTACCTCGAGTATGGGGTCTTTCCTGACCCCTTTAACTGTATTTCCCACCTCTCACCGTGCCTGCAAAAATACCATTAGCATTTCTAACAGTACACCTTGGGCTATGCACGAATCAGCAAAATAGAATATAGAGTTGAAATAGTCACTTAAAAAAAAGTCACACCTGTTTGTATATACTCCGAGCAAGTGGGCTCTTCCATCACCCAGCTGACCTGCCCAGCTACCAAACTGGCAAAAATTAAGATCCAAGTTATTTTCTTCTATGATTTGTAGCAGTCATACTTGCAACAGTATATTTCACACGTATGCTCTCTATGAGCTACACAACATAATGACACGTTTTCTCAGGTAGTCATTAACATATTTATCCCTAAAGCTGCATTTCCACACTCATGAATCAAAAAACCACAGAAAAGGAGTAACACCAGTAATCCCTATTTTTCCTCTACCTTCCAGCTATGATGTGCAGCTTCAGCCCTGCCTCTTTTGTATAATGAGCTTTTAAACTGACACAGCTTGTAATTATTTTTTTAATTGGAAATTACAAATCAAATTCTACCATTCTGTTCCATGAAAAATCTTATTCATTTCAATGAAAAAACTCTTAGCAATTGTGGTATTGCAGTGAGGTTCCATCCTTCTTCACTCTGAGCTGATAATATCTATCATGAATCAGAGCTTGTCAGGCTGCAGGGGTGCTAAGCAGACTCTGCAGCTAACAGAAGTTAAAAAGATAATTTGCTTCTGGCATAAACAGCAGCAGAGAAAGTAGACATGGTAAATGAAAGAATATCAAAGCTCTCTTCCATCTTCATTTACAAACAAATTCACAATCAAAGTGTTCTTAAATGTTCATATACTCACAGGCTTGTATGGTCATACACTTACAGATATTATCAAGGTATAACTCACATGAAAAGTCCTACGTAATTCCACCTGGAAGAACAAGTGCCATAGTTACCTGATGACCCCCATACCTATGGGCCAAAGGGACAGACCCAAATATCACTTTCCCACCACTGACAAACTGAAGAAAATCAGATGTTCCTTTGACAGATATATCAAGATCCAAAATATTTTCAAGAACATCCTGGAGAAAAAAAAATACAGATGGAACTTTAATACGATCAAAGTTTCAGTGGCAATGAATTTATTTTCTGTACAGACTTCAGTATTAAAGGACATCTTATAATATGTTTTAAATGTTCTATTTGTTTTAAGCATATATTGATAAGATGCTAGCATAAGAATATTAAAATATATTTTAGTACGCACATTAACAATCTCTACTAATTAGAGAAGAACAAAAAAATAATAGCCAACCTTTGAAACAGCTACGAGACGAACTCTAGATTTAAAAGGTGTAGGATAGACAACTGAAAAAATGCAGTTTCTCACATTACGGACATAATTTTCCTGGATCACATCAATTGGAAAAGGATCTGTAAACACGAAAGAGACAAGAAGTATTAAAAAATCATATTATTCTTAATACCTTTCCTCTTAACTCAAAATACTTCAGAAACATTTAAAACTTGACTCTTTACCACAATGTATATTAAGTCTGCATGAAAAACCCCAAATAAATTCAGGGTTTTATTCTGTCTGGGATTTTGGAAAAGGATTGAATTCTGCAGTTGAAAAAAACTGGTGGGCATGACAGTTTTAAGATGTAAAACATGGTGTAGATCAAATTAACTGCGATTAGAACAGTCTCAGGGCAGTTTTATATTGCACTAAATTACATGCAACTCTAAAAGATATTTGCATGAGACACAAAAGTTCAGCAAACAATGTAATGCAACAGATTAAGTCATCGTGCACCCAGAGCTGTGGTACAGTGATGATCACCAAGTAACCTAAGAAACCAGCTTGAAGTCTTCTCTGACTAACATAAAGAGCGAAAAAAAGGGTCAGAAGATACAGTTCTTGCTGCAGCATGTGTACTCAAAAGATGTGCTTTGCTCTTCCTTCAGACCTACTCTGTCCTGTGAACCATGGTAACAGAGGACAAATATTGTTTTAGAGCTGTGGACTAATGCTGTGTGTTTTAACATCTTTACTGAGCCTTTTTTCAACAATCTTACAATTTGGTGTTAAAGTCTCAGCACCTCAGTCACTGTTTGTGAAAACTGTAAGTTAGTTAGCATCTCCAGAGACTTGCTGTTAGCCACTTTTCCCAATACTGCTAATGACAAATCCTGTTATAGCCAGCTGCCACAAGATTTATCACTGATTATTATTTCTTAATGCTCTCAAGTAATTGTATCACCCGAAGAAATTATTTCTGCAATGTTATCATATAAATTAACTTTATTATTACAGGCAATTCTGCATGCCCCAGAGCTATGCCACCTCGTGTACTTCAAATCACATGTCAGGTTATCAATTTTGCATTAACACCTAATTGGGACACACGTGTCTCTGTGTTGTAATAAATTGCTACACAAAAACAGAGAAGAAAACCCCACCTCCTTATGGCAAATCTAGTTTTAATTCTAAAAGCATCAAGTTTTTGACTGTATATAAGGCCTCCGCTCAGTTACTGCTTTAGGAGCTGGTGCAGCTGGCCAAGCGAAAGCACCCGGGTGGCGGGGCCTACCTAGGAGGCTCTCCGAGGAGAGGGGCCAGGCGCAGAGGTCAGCCGCCCCCCGCTGCCGCCGGCAGTGCCCCGGCTCAGGCTGCGAGGTGTTGGGGCCGAGAGGAGCCGGGCAGAGCCCGCGGAATGCACACAGCGGGGACGGGCGCCCAACGCCGGCCCTACAGGCCCAGGCCAGCCACGCGGCCAGCCAGGGGGGCCACCACATGTTCCCCACCCCTCGCCTTCGCCAAGTCACATAAGGAAACGGCTTGAAGCCTCCCTCCTCTCAAAACTCCAACCCAACAACAACCCTGCTCCCTTATCTCTTCACAGAGACTTCGGTAGAGAGCTGGTGCCTCCTCCGAACGGGAAGGACGGAGCGGCTGTCGCTGCCGCTCTCCCTGTACTGGCTGGGCGCAGCCACACGCCCGCCGGGCAGTCTGGCCGAGACGGCTCCCCACTGAAGGGCGGTGGCCTGAGCGCTGTCCCACAGCTAGGTGCAGGGGCCGGGCCGGGCCCTGCCCGGTGGCGCCGCTCTCCCGCCCGGTCCTCAGCCGCACTCGGCACCGCGAGGGAGCGGCTGGAGGTAAGGCAAGGAACCCAGAGACGGAGGGGGGGGCCCCACCTGCCCGGATGTCCTCCCGGCACCCCTGCCAGAGGGTGACGGCGGCACCGGGTTTCCGCGTCCGGGTCGCGGCGGTGCCGGAAGGCGGTGCCGGCGCGGCGGGGCTGGGGGACACCATGGCCTTGCGCTGGTGGTGGCGGTGCGGTGCCTCCTCCCGCCGGGCGCCGCCGCTCGGCTCCCTGCCGTGCCTCCGCCCGCCGGGGCCCGGCTCCGGCACCCCGCCGCCAGCTTCCAGCGCGGCGGTGAGTGCGATGCGGCGGCGGGCGTCTGGAGGTCACCGGGAATGAATGGGGCGTAGGGGTCGGGCGGTCACGGCTGCCCCGCGTCGGGGCCGCCTCGCCTCCGGCCTTTCCCAGCCCGCGTCTTCCCTCCCGCCCGGGAAGCACGAAGGCTCGAGGCGGGTCCGGTATGCGATGGTCGGAGGCGCCCGGGACGGCGGGCAGGCAGTTCCCTGCCCGGGACGGAGGGGTTCTTGCAGGAGGCAGGAGCGCTCTCGGGGCAAGGTTAAATGCCGGCTTAAGGGCTTTCAGGGCAGGTTTGGTTACGATAGTGGGGAGGAACCTCTCAGGCTCTTCTCTAGGTGGGAGCAGAGAGCGCGATACTCGGCGAGTGATTTGTCAGCGTGTTCTGTGTAAGTTAGTGTTATAACTTGTAATGAGGGGCAGATGTCTCACTGCATTTGTTTACAGCTTCCTCAGAAGGCCAAGCTGCTGTTCTGAGCTGCAGTGAAGTGTTCTGGCTCTGATGCTTGCGGCCTTGGGCACGACCCAGTCTTACAGCATTAAGCAGCAGGGTAAAGGAGAGAGTCTGTCTGTACCCTCGCTGAAGGAAGAATAGGAAAAGATCAGCTGTATTTTAACAAGAGAGAGCCCTGAGAGGTATGAGAGAGTGAATTTAGGAAGGTCTCAGCCATAGGGCTGAGCGTTGAAGTCAGGCAGCAGTGAGTTGCAAATCTGTAAGTTAGGATTCCTCTCCTTTCCTTCCTTTACTTGTCTTGTCTTGCCTGGCTTTTTTTCATCCTGTACACAAGGAGGGTGGGAGGGTGCCCTGGAGCCTGGGTGGTGCTTTTGTTTGTCTCACTGCGCCCATGGAAACAGAGACTTCAGGAGACACTGAGGTCCTCAGCGAGTCCAGAGAAGGGCAACCAGGGTGGTGAAGGGGCTGGAGGGCAAATCCTATGAGGAGCAGCTGAGGGAGCTGGGGCTGTTTAGCCTAGAGAAGAGGAGGCTAAGGAGACCTTATCACCACCTATAACTACCTGAAGGGAGGTTATAGAGAGATAGGTGATGGTCTCTTCAGCCAGGTGATAGGACAAGGGGGAATGGTGTGAAGCTGTGCCAGGGCAGGTTTAGATTGGACATTAGAAAAAATTTTTTACTGAAAGAGTTGTCAGGGCCTGGAACAGGCTGCCCAGGGAGGTGGTCGAGTCACCTTCCCTGGATGTGTTCAAAAAAAGGGTAGATGAGGTACTTAGGGATATGGTTTAGCTTAGGATGAGAATGGTTGGACTTGATGATCTTCAAAGGTCTTTCCCAACCTTGTGATTCTGTGATTCATGAGGAGCAAGCTGGGGGAAGTTTTCTCCAGTTCTAGGTCCCCTTGAGTGTTTCTGTGTGGACGAGGGTCTTTGGTGAATGTGTGGATTGCAGTGATTTCAGGCTGGGTCAGCCCATCTGGGCCCCTGAGTCAGTGTGCACTCCAGGGCAGGGCTGTGTAGTTCTTGGCAGCGATGCCAGGAGCAGAGCAAAAGGTGTATTTCCTTTCTAGGTTTATCTCTGCTGGAATCTGTACTTGGGACTTCGCCTTTCCTCAGGCTTCTGGGCTCAGTCAACAGGGAGAGATCATTGGAGAGATCTCTGGTTTGGAGGTTAGGTTCTTGGCATATATCAGGGAAAATGTGCAGGTGTAAATTATCATAAGCAAGCTGAATTACAGTTGCTTCAGGGGTAAACACGGACATGTTCTTCTGCTAGTGTAGTAGTTTGAGGGAACAGCTCTTGTCCTTTTCTCTGTGCCTTGACTGGTGCCATACAGATTTATCTACAAGGCATGGGACATTTGAAAACTGTACCTTCCACAACTGCAAAAGCAAGGTTTCATTAGAGCAGTCCTAAGAAGTTAACTGATAAGCCTCCTGGGCTGGTCCTGCAAGGGGAGAAAGTCCAGCACTCCTGAGCGGAAGAGCCAGTTTAAGTCAGAAGCTAACATAGGTAATGGCAGTTATGTCTCACGTGATGTGGAAGGAGATTGAGACTCTCTTTGCTGCTGGTTTGTTAAAAAAGAGAAATAGAGCAGTGCTGATGAACTGGTTGGTTGGAGGTTTTTTTTGTAATAACATGTTTTCTGTCAGTTTAAAATTCTATTATATTAACCTGAATTTTTCTCTGTGCAGATGTGCCACTTTATCCAAAGAAGTTCAAGTTTACCATTTCCAAAAATACGTAGTATATGTTGGCGGTAAGTTGGAGATTCAGGTGGTTGTGTAATGGGTGAAGACATCGTTATTGGGGAACTGTATAGTTGCACCTGTGAGCTGTAAACTTTGAAAATAAGGTTATTCACTCTAGTGTACGTAGCTAGATAATTCTGTGTAGGCTGCTGCTGTAGTGCTGAGTCTGAATCTAAGTCTTCCATCCTGGAGAGCAATGGACAAAGCAAGGATGCCCCAAGAAAATCCACATGGCTCACTTCGAAAAGATAGACATAGTAAGAGGCATCTCTTTCAACTCCAGGGAACGTTAAAAAAAAGAAAATCAGGCCTAATGCATCTTAATGGGACCAGGTGGATTTTTTCACTCTTTACTGATGGACTTTCATAGCATCATCACGCTACCTGGGAGTATTGATTTAATTTATAATTTATAACAGTCGGGTATGCAAAGGAGAATTTTCAAATCTGAGTCAGGAATATTTTTCCAGGAGTGTACAGAAGGGAAAAGAAAGTAACAGAGTAATTGTGTTAGTGGAAGATGAAGGCTTCATATCCACACATGCACTATACTATCAGTGGTGTATTCAAAAGGAACACATTGAGACTGATGTAGTTTTACCTGTCTCAGAAGACTTCTGTAATCTGTTGAGGTCGTGGTGGGAGTGGGGGAGGGGGTTGTTAATGTTTCCTGAATGCTGTAGTTTGCCAGCTCCTAGAATTCTGTCTATGAACATCAATATGTAGCTGTGCTGACCTTTTACCTTATTAGCTGGCTGAAAAGAGTTTTCCCATGTCTTTGGTTTACATTTTAGCCATTTGGTTAAATTTGGTGTGAGGGGAAAGGAGACAGAAATGCTCTGAAATGTTTCTGTTTGGGGAATCAGGGGATATTTGCTTTTAACAATGTTACTCTCTTGAAAAACATTGTCACCAGGTTTCATCATACAAGTACATCCCACTTGTGCAGCTGCAGTAAGACAGTTAGTGATGAAAAATACCAAGACCCTTTTCAACTTGGTAGAAAAGACTTGAAGAATCTCTATGAAGATATTAAAAAGGTAAGGGATTTTGGTGATTATTCTGGGATGTGATGATTCTGATTTTAATAACAACCGTTGCTTTGGAGGACACTTATTGAAAGAATATTCTTTATTCATCTGTCTGAAACTTAAACTGAAGGCAAAGAGAGTGTTTCTACATATCTTATAGAACCAGAATGCATTTTTTTTTCTGATTTACGCTGCTGGAATACATCATTTACATTTTGGATTAGTTGTAGTAATTTTAAAACCAACTTCAGCTTGCATTGGGTGAAATGAATACAAGCAATAACCTTGTACAGGCATACTGGTTTGCTTACACCAAATAGATTGGCTTTGTGACTTTTATGCTGATACTTTCTTTCCCTTTTTATAGGAATTACTTGTATCTACAGCAGAACTTAAGGAAATGTGTGATTATTACTTTGATGGGAAAGGAAAAGCCTTTCGACCAATGATTGTGGTGCTAATGGCAAGAGCTTGCAACATTCACCATAATAATTCCAGGTGAGTCAGTCACTTAGACATGTGGACATATATTATACTTGAAATTTATCTTTCTTGTGGTCTGGAAAAATATGTCTAGTAATTTTGTGAAAATAAATAGCTCCTTTGTAAAACCTTAATTTAAATTTCACCATGAAGCTGTATTTCTGTAGGCAGCAGTGCAAAAGGAACTACTGGCTTTATCACATGATTTCATGTGTAAAATTGTGGACTATGCTGCAGTTGTAGCTGATGACGGATAAATAATGTTGCCAAATTCTGATATTTGAAAGGCTTTTAGTCAATTTTAGGTTCTTATTTAAATGCTTTATTAGGACCTGTAATACTTCTTGAAACTATTTGAACTCAATTGAAACTTTTCATTTGTAACCACTCCTGTAGCTATTAAACTCTTGTCACAGGTACAAACTTTGCTGTGAGAGGAGACTCAGCCTTTTTGGTAATTATGCAGACAATCCATTAAGCAGGTGGTATGATTACATTCAAAGCTGTGAGACATTCAGAATAGTCTGAGATCTTTTTTCCTCTTCTACAAGTAAGTTTCTACACTTTAATATAAGCTTAGAGCTGGTGTAATTCTCATGTTCTTCAAGCTACTTGTCTTTTGAAAGCAGTTTTCACTGAGCATCATGCTTGCCCTGTAGTCTCTCTTGCTCTGGCTGATTGCAAACACTCCCCACATTTTTCTATCAGGTGTTATGTTTGCATTTTAAAGAAAGATGTTGGTTGGAGTGTTCTCTGCCTTAGAGCTGTGCTTCTAGTCTTCCCTCATAGAATTTCAAATATGAAATCTTTGGTCCCTTGCCAGAAGTGTTTCCAGACTAATTTATCAGTCTTAAGGAATTTCTCTCAGCTCTTGCATAATTTTTTCCTTAGCGATAAGGTTAATGTCTTGTTGGACTTAATTTCTACCTCAGAGCATGGCATATATTTTGCTGCTTGATATGGCACCTCTCCCAGAATGCCCCCTCTTATGTGAATATAATTTCACAGGAGAAAGCAAAACTTAGTTGGCAGTCTCCTGTCCTGTGTGTGCCAACTCCTCTTGTTTTAAGAAAGGATTGTCCAAGACTAATGAACTTCACTCCGGCCTGATTCTGTTCTCCATTCAGTACAGCTCCTTGCCATTGCATAGGAGCTAGCAAAAGGAGCAATTTCAGTTGTGAAACACGTCAAGGATGTCCTTTGTCACAGTACCAACTGACTTAATCTTGACATGAAAAACAGGAGCATGATGATGGCATTTCTTGATGACAAGATCATTCTTGATGACTGGCCCTCCATGGTGGAATGAAGGGGTACACAATAAATCAAAAATTTCTGCTTGAGCTTGGAGATTGACAAGTGTCCTGTTAGGGCAGGACACCAATGTGATTTGCAACCACCTTCTCTACTCCCTTAAAGTAATCCTAGCATGCATCATATCCAGCTCAGCTACAGGAGTGCTGATATCCTGGTGTAGTGCTTTCTGAAATCATCGGCATGTCTGATCCTCGTGTTTAAAAAGAAAAGAAAAAAAAGGCCCAGCTTGCTTCAGGGATGGACTGCAAAGATAACCAGGGAGAATGAAGGACATGGTCTACAAACTTATCAGGAATAGGGGAGAAAGAGCTACTTAGGACAAAGGACAATGCTGTTAAGGAGGTAGAAACTTAGGATGAGACTCCTAAGAACTGGGGCAGTGAGCATTTAGAACATCCTTCTAGTCAGAATAACAGGAAAAATAGTTTTATCTCATTCTAGTGTGCAGCATGAGAAGCTTATGAACAAAATTATGTAGTGTACTTGCAATACTGAGAAGGCTGGAAATGATGTCATATAGTGTAGGAGGTGAGCAGTGAATCAAAGACAGGAAGTACCTGTAGAAATAAACTCAAAGAATATTTGCTGTCTTTTGACATACATATATGCTCATGGATATATTCTTGTCCATGTATTATACTGTCCTGAAACCATCAGGACCAGTTTTGAGACCTGCCCTGTGCCTGTGAGAAAGTGTCATCTCAAAGTTTAAGTGCCACACATGCCTGAGGCAAGTGTTTGCTTCAGCATAAATGCTCTGGTTTAGATGCCCGTGTCATTTTGGCAGCTCTTGTACATCTGTTGCAGTTTTTGTCAGGACCTCCAAACTATGATGTTTAAAATCCTCCTCATTAATCTAAATGTTCCTTGTATAAGGACAGACTGAGTCACTATCTCTGTCATGTTTTTAGGATGAAAATCTGAGTAGGGAGAACAGAAATGTTTCAGCACTGAAGAGAATGAAATCACAGGGTATTTAGCTTCCTCTTCTCTGCCTCGTGCCACTTTTCTCTAATCCTAGGATTGCAGTTAAAATTCACATAGGTTTACACTAGTCTTTGGGGTACTGCTTTTTGGTTATTCCATGATGACCAACATCTTTTGAGGGTTGGGAACACCATGCCAAAAGAATATGCTTTCATATCGTGGATGCTGTGAGTTGGTGAAGTTTTATGGGCATTTTCTTCTCTTTTATTCTTAAGCTTCTTGAAGCAGGCTGTTACACCTGCTCTGCATATACATATACTTCCAGTTCACACTGATACTGGTTTCATTGTTGTTGCTTCTTAAAGCAGCATTGCTTCCAGGTGACAAACTGTTCTTCCAGCTTTTTACTCTTTGTAAGGAAGCTTGTATACATAGAGAAGAAAACACTGAGTATCTGTATTTCTGCTACTGATGCAAGATACAGACTTGAAGGGAAAAAAACCCTTACTTTCCATTCTGCTTCTCCTTTTTTTTTTTTTTTTTTTTAAATTGCTTTTCCTCTTTCAACTTGGCATTTCCCTTAAAGCATTTTATCATTATTTTCCTCAGTTAATATTGATTCTGCTCCCAGGCTTCTTTTACTTCGTTGAAGCTTTGGTTCCCACATACATAACCAAAGTTACTGTTCGTGACGTCTGTAGACTTGTGGGGTGATGCAATATCCTGTGCTGTTCGTTGGAGCATTTTTTTAATTCTGCCTCTGGGGTTTGTGTTACTGATGCTGAGTTTCTGCTTCACCTTGATGCTATCCTCAACTGTCGTATTGCTTGCTAGACCCAGGATGCTTTTGCCTGTTCTTTCATTTGGTTTGGGGTTTTTTTTTGTTGGATTTATTTTCTTTTTCTTTTTTGCAATACTAGTAGAAAATATAATACTCTCCTTTGGCTGTTAAACTAACAGGACACAACTTTGTGAGGTTATAGGTTATATCCTAGGGGGCAGTCCGCAGAGATCACATCCAGGTAGCTTTGCTTACAGGTTAGGTGACGTGATCATTTGTTTAGATTTGAGGAGAAAGCTGGGTATTTGGAATGCCCTCAGCAGGTCAACTGTCTTTCTAGGGTGCCGTCACTTTATATGTTTTTACATATTACATATGACCACATTTTATTATGTGGACATCATAAGGAGATAATAAGGAGAATGGTAGTTGTAAAAAGAATCTGAACTACTATAAAAAGATAAGTGTCAGAAGTATTCAAATTGTTCTGTGCTGGTATGTTGGGGTTTTGTTCCTTGAAGATCCAAGCGTCAGAATTCCAACTCTGAGACCTTAGGTCCCTTGGGCGATGACTTTTTGCTTAATGATAGCGACTTAGCTTTGTGCGAGAGTGAGAAATACTGTCAAGAGTTTAGGCTGAGGTAATGCAAACCCTCAATTTCACACTTCTGCTGGTATTTCTTCACATAGCTGTGTGAGAAATTCACAGAATTATCGCTTAACCTCACTGGACCTGGTGTTTCTGTTTAGGGTATTTCTCCAGAGGTGTTTGCAAATAGGAATTTCTATTTCTGCTAACAAAATGAGAGAGACTAAGAAGTAAGAGAAGGCAAATGAAATACAGATACATCTCAATAGAGAAAATAGTGATCAGAAAAGATTTAGGGGAGAAGAAGAGAAAGAAATCCATCAGCATACTTCAAAAATACTTAAATTAAATGACCTGGCTATACACAATAGAATAACATTTCCTAAAGATAGGAGGACATGCCAGCAATCTTAGTCCTCTTTTCCTTCACTCCTCCAAACCATGGTTGTCAGATACCCGTACTGTATGCTGTTTTTCAGCTGTTCTGATACTGCTCCTGAGTAAACACATCCTCTCTCTGTTTCCCCTAGTTTGCCCTTCCATGTCACAGGCTGTGTTTCTGAAATGTTAATTTCTTTCAGTCACAGAAGCTGAACAACAAAAGCCTACTCTGAGGAGTGTGGTTATAACAGAAATTTTGCAAGTTCTTTTGCATACTTTCTGTCTTTAAACTGGCAATATTTACTTACTCACAAAGGCTATGCAGAGTGTAAATACTGTTTTGTGTTGTTTTAAGTTCCCTCCTCTTCCCCCACCTCTGCACTCGCCAGAATGGATGTGGCAACCCAGACAGTGCTGCCACAACCACGCAGCTACCCAGCTCTCAGGCCATGGGGAGTGCCAGAGCCTGGCCCTGGTAAGGGGTGGCAGTAGGGAGACTGGCTGCAAAGTGTGACCAGGTGGATGATCTGCTCAGCCTGGTGGCAGAGCTAAAAGAGGAAGTAGAAGGGTTGAGGAGCATCAAGGAGGCTGAGAATGAGAGTGGTAGAGCCAAGCTCTGCCCTCCCTGAGACAGAAACAAGACCCAAGACAAAATCCAAGATCAAGGGGACCCTGTGTCCTCCCCTTGCCTGGTTAAAGGCAGTGGCTTAAAAGGAAGGAGTGAATGGAAGGAAGTTCACATTCATGGTGGCAGGTAAACCTCCTCCTTGCCCTCTGCACAGCAGTCACAAGCTCTGGCTGTGGGTGGCCAGTTAAAGGTTGGCAGTTGAGCTACACCAGTGATATCACCTAGGCCAGAAAGGCCCCTGCCCCATATTGTGACTACCTTCACAAAGAAAAAGTTACAGGTTTTGGCAACTCCCTTCTGAGAGGTACAGAGGGTCCAATATGCCAGGCAGACCCTCTCAGGGAAGTCTGCTGCCTCCCTGAAGCTCATGTTAAGTACATTACTAGGAAACTCCCCAGGCTAGTGCAGCCCTCAGACTGCTACCTGCTACTCCATCTTCCATACAGATGGCAGTGAAGCTGCAGTACATAATGCAAAAGCAATCAAAAGAGACTTCAGGGCCTTGGGACAGTTACAGAGGGAATCTGGAGTACATGTTATTTTTTATTTCCTCCTTCCAGTTGCGGGCAGCAATGTTGGGAGGAACAGCTGGAACACGGTCTGTTAATACATGGCTCCACGGCTGGTGTTACCACCACAGTTTTGGGGTTTTTTGTCAATGGAATGATCTACACAGCAGCAGGCTTGTTGAAGTCAGACAGGATTCACCTTTCCCACAGGAAAAAAAAGGGTCTTTGCTCTGGAGCTTGCAGGGCTCATTGACAGACCTGTAAACTATGCTCAAAGGGGGAAGGGGGATAACATCAGGCTTGCCTGTGACAAGTTGTGGGATGACATGCCCAGGGTGACAGTGAAAGCCCCCAGTGTGTTGCTATGAGACATTCTGGACACACTGCAGCATGCTTGAAGTCTAGCAGAGATGATCCAGGGGCTTTTGAGGTAATAGGAACCAAACACTGGTGAAGTGCATTAAAGGAATTCCAACTGCTTCAACCGGTTGGTCACCTCCATGGGGGGCTCAACTGAAATGCCTCTAGACAAACCTACATAGCATGGGGAACAAACAAGAGCAGCAAGAGATGTTGTGTGCATGTTTGCAGGGCTGTGATCATATTGTCATCACAGAGATGTGGGATGGCTTCTATGTCTGGAGTGTTGGGATAGAAGGATACTGGCTCTTTAGGAAGGACAGGCAGGGGAGACTAGGAGGGGTGTTGCCCTCCTTGTCAGTGATCAGTTGGAGTGCATGGAGCTCCATCTGGTGATGGTTGAGGACATTACAGTGGGAGTCTGCTACAGGCCACCCAACCAGGGAGAAGGAGCTGATGAGGCTGTTTAGAGGCAGCTAGGAGCAGCTTCATGTTCACAAGTCCTCATCCTCATGGGGGATTTCAACCACCCCACTATCTGTTGGGGGGTCAGCACAGCAGGGCACAAGCAATTCAGAAAGTTCTTGGAATGCATTGATGATAACTTATTCTCCAAGTGGTAGAGGAGTCAACAAGGAGAGGTGCCATGCTGGACGTTGTTCTCAGCAACAAGGAGGGGTTGGTGGGGGAAGTGAAGCTCAAGGGCAGCCTTGGCTGCAGTAACCATGAAGTGCTGGAGTTCAAGATCCTCAGAACAGCAAGGAAGGGACACAGCAGACACTGCCCTGAACTTCAGGAGACCAGACTTTGGCCTCTTTAGGGATCTGTTTGGTAGAGTACCGTGGGACAAAGCCCTGGAGGGAATAAAGGCCCAAAGAATCTGGCTAATATTCAGTGATCACCTCTTCCAAGCTTGGGTGTGATGCATCCAAAAAAAGAAAAAAGCCAGGCACAAATGCCCAGAAGCCTGCATGGATGAGCAAGGAGCTCTTCAGCAAAGTCAGATGCCAAAAGGAAGCCTACAGAGGGAGGAAGTAAGGGCAGGTAGCCTGGGAGGAATACAGAGAAACTGTCCAAGCAGCCAGGTATCAGGTTAGGAAAGCTAAAGCCCTGGTAGAAATAAAACTGGCCAGGGACATCAAGAACAATAAGAAAAGTTTCTGTAAGTATGTCAGTGATAGAAGGAAGACAAGGGGAAATGTGCGCCCTCTCCAAATAAATTTTTTGCCTCAGTCTTCACCAGCAAGTGCTCTAGACACACTGCTCAGGTCACAGAAGGCAAAGGCAAGGACTGGGAGAATGAAGAACCACCCACTGTAGGGTAATATCACGTATGTAACCATCTAAGGGACCTGAAGGTGCCACAAGTCTGTGGGACCTAATGGAATACATCCGTGGGTTCTGAGGGAACTGGCAGATGAAGTGGCTATGCCTCTCTCCATCGTATTTGAGAAGTTGTGGCAGTCTGGTGAAGTTTGCAGTGACTGGCAAAGAGGAAACATAACCCCTGTTTTAAAAAAGGGGGTTAAAAAGTTCTATAAAAAGGGGAAGACCCAGGGAACTGTAGACTGGTCAGTGTCACCTCTGTGCCTGGCAAGCTCATGGAGCAGAGATCCTCCTGGAAACCATGCTTGGGCACATGGAAGATAAGGCAGTGATTGGTGACAGCCAACATGGCTTTGCTAAGGACAAATTGTGTCTGACAAATTTAGTGGCCTTCTAGAACGGTGTAACACTGGTTACAGCACTGATGGATAAGTTGTGACAGACGTCTCCTACCTGGACTCGTGCAGAGTATTTGTCACTGTCTCTGAATTAACATAACTCTGATTTGGAGATACATGGATTTGATGGATGGATCACTCAGTGGATAAGAAATTGGCTGGCTGGATGGTCACAATCAAAGAGTTGTGGTCAGTGGCTCAATGTCCAAATGGAAATCAGTGATGAGTGGTGTTCCTCAGGGGTTGGTATTAGGACCAGTGCTTTTTTAACGTCTTTGTTGGTGACATGGACAGGGGATCGAGTGCACCCTCAGCACAGTGTTTGACAATGATGCCAACCTGTGTGGTGCAGTCAACATACTGGAGGAAGGGATGCCATCCAGAGGGACCTTGACAGGCTTGAGGGGTGGGCTCGTGTGAATTGCATGAAGTTCAACAAAGCCAAGTGCAAGGTCCTGCATATGGTTCAGGGCAATCCCAAGCACAGCTCCAGGCTGGGCAGAGAATGGACTGAGAGGAACCCTGAGGAGAAGGACTTGGGAGGATTGATTGATGAAAAGCTCAACATGAACCAGTAATGTGTACTTGAAGCCCAGAAAGCCAGCTGTATCCTGAGCCACAATAATAGAAGCATGGCTAGCAGGTCAAGGGAGGGGATTCTGCCCCTCTGCTCTCATGAGACCCCACCTGGAGTCCTGTGTCCAGCTCTGGGGTCCCCAGTACAGGAAAGACGTGAAGCTGTTGGAGCGAGTCCAGAGGGCCGTGAAGGTGATCAGGGGGCTGAAGCATCAATCCTGTGAAGACAGGCTGAGAGAGCTGGGATTGTTCAGCCTGGAGAAGAGAAAGCTCTGGGGAGAACTTATAGCAGCCTTCTAGTACCTGAAGGATCCTACAGGAAAGCTGGAGAGGGAGTGCTTACGAGTGTATGTTGTGATAGGACAAGGGGTAATAGTTTTAAACCGAAAGAGGGTGGATTAGGTTAGATATTGGGAAGAAATTCTTCCCTGTGAGGGTGGTGAGGCCCTGGCACAGGCTGCCCAGAGAAGCTGTGGCTGCCCCCTCCCTGGCAGTGTTCAAGGCCAGGTTGGATGGGGCTCTGGGCACCCTGGGCTAGTGAAGGGTGTACCTGCCCATGGCAGGGGAGTGGGACCAGATGGACTAGATGAGATGCCTTTTTTTTTTTTTTTTTTGAAGAGGGATATTTGTGTGTCTGGGTGCTTTTTCGTGGACCTTTTTTTTAACCTGTAAGATCAGCCTTGGTCTTACACAGTGTATGTGAAACAAGTTCTGTAATGGAAAAGACCTCAGAGTACTGTAAGTCTATAAAAGCTACTTACAATTAAGCACGGGGCGGGGGGGTCCTGCTGTAAAACAGAACCTGATCAAGTACTTAAAAATTAATATAATGTATGAGTAAAAAGATAAACTTAAGAGTTGTATAAAAATTAGTGTAAGCATATATAATCTTGGGGTGCCTTTACTTTGAGAATGACTTAAAAATGGCATCTTTCCACTTACTGGACTTGTGAGGTGACAGTTATCCATTGACTTGAGTTACTGCTACTTTTTGCTTTTGTTTTGCAGGTGAAGCAGAATGAAAAATGGCAGGGAATGAGAAGGATCCTGTTTCTTGTTTGTTTTCCCTAAAAGAGGCATGCTCTGATTCACTATTACTCTCACAAGATGTTTGTAGGAAGCTCTTGCAAAATTTTTTTGCCAGGGATGGGAAGAACCTTGCTTGAGACCTTGCAGAAATAGTAGTTTATAAAAAACCCTTCAGGTTAAATTATTGCTTTTGATAAAACATCCTGGGAACTAGACACATGGCCCATGAGCATTCCTGTGCCATTTTTAGTCACCAGTGATGAAATGCACTGTAATGCAGAACTTTTCAAAATCTCCTTTTGCAATGTCTGTCCTTGTGCTGTCTTCATACTATGGAAAGATTTTGGTGTGTCAGTGAGTGTTGCCATTTACTGCTACTTCCCAGCAGGAAGTCCAGTCTGCTGACATAATTAATGAAAAAGGGATTCCCCAAAAGGAGACCAGTGCATGAAAGAGGCTGGAGACCTTTACAGTTTTTTGAAGGTAAGTTCTCCTCCTTAGTAACAATAGTTTATTTTGGAAAGTTACTTACACTGAACTAGCACTTGACTAAATTACTAGTCCACAGTAAAACTTACCTTCAAACGACCGTGAGGGTTTCCAGCTCTTATTTTCTGTTGCTTAAAAGCCACATTTCACAGCCTATGAGCCAGGCATCCTGCTATTGTTCAGGATACAGACCTCCCACTGACAGCAATGCAGGGTTCTGCACAGAGGTAGGTGTCAGAAAGCAGTGTTATGTCAGCAGACTGCAAGATGTTCTCTCATTTTGTGGTTAATCACTAGATTTTAATAGATGTAGGCAATGCAAGATTTTAAGTTCCCTTCAGCTGAGCTGAAATGATTATCTTCTGTTTCTCTCAGGTTTTTTTATGTTCCCCTGGAAAATAGCTTGATTTGCTTGTTGCCTGTATCCCAGAAGTCAGGTATCGATATAGAAGAAGTATTTTTGTCTGTTGTTGAGTGTTTATTTGGTTATTGGTTTGAATCTTTTTCTTTTATTTGGTTTGGGGGTTTTGTAACATCCATACAGGCTGCATATTGTTACAGCTTATAAGGCAAGGCTGACTGCGATAGGCATTTCTGGGGTCCTGCATGCAACCCGGATGAAAACAGGTTTTAAAAAAAAAAGGATACTAGAACGAGGCAGTGGCATTTGGGTACTGGGGTAGAGGGACCTTTGTGAGCAAGGTTGGTTCTTTTATGTTCATTTTGCCAATCTTTTTCCCAAGATAATTGCTTCTGTGTTGTTCTGTTACTTTCTTTTCACCTAGTTTGAAAAATAAAGTAGGTGTGAACTACTGAGAGTTGAATCATTAGTGTTAGATCTTCCCAAAGGCTGAATTTCAGTAAGTGTTAGGTACTTAGTGTTTACAGTCCTAAAGTGATTGCAGTATAATTCCAGTTAATTCCTCAGGCTTTTGAAGAACCTCTGAGGTCTTAAGGTAATCAGATAGCATTAAGGATAAGATCCATGAGTTATATCTTTCAAATGTGGAATACAGATTTGTGTGCCTGCTGATCTCTGGCTTGCTGGTTAGTAGAGTTAGTCGGCTTTGTAGTTTGTGGTGTCTTATAAGGTAAAGCAATACATAGATAAGAAAACTTAAAACTTATCTACAAAACGACCTGGCATTCTTTTCTCCACCAGATTTCCATCTCCTTGGAACCAAGCATCCTCGATGCTGTGCTATTTCTTGCAGCCTGGATTTAGAGGGATTAGAATCAAAAACTCGGGAGTTTTGCAGTACTGTTCATGCAGCAAGACAGACACAGGCCTAACAAGGACAGAAACATCCCCTTGCACTTACTGTACTAATGTGACCTTAATTTCTCTTGTTTTCCTAATTCCAGGTGTGAAAGATGGGGTTCAGACCATGGAAAAACTGCAACAGCTGTTTTCAGACAAACTCTTTTTTCATTTGGTTTTACCAGAGATTTCTTTTAGTACATTGCAGCACCTACAATTGATTCAATTATTTGACAGTTCTTGGTTTTTATTTCAGGGAGGTGCAAGCAAGCCAGCGTTCTGTGGCCATAATTGCTGAGATGATCCACACAGCTAGCCTAGTTCATGATGATGTTATTGATGATGCAAATTCTCGCAGAGGAAAAATGACTGTCAATCAAATCTGGGGAGAGAGGAAGGTGAGCTTGAGTTTGCTGTTACATGCAAGACTTGCCTTTGAGCTCCAGCAGATGGGTTTTCATAGAATCATAGAATCATAGAATGGTATGAGTTGGAAGGGACCCCAAGGATCACAGAGCTCCAGCCCCCCTGCCACAGGCAGGGCCACCAACCACAGGCCTGGATCTACACTAGGTTGCCCAGGGCCCCATCCAACCTGGCCTTGAACACTTCCAGGGACAGGGCATCCACTACCTCTCTGGGCAGTGTGTTTTGTCACACTACTATCCCTAGGCACAGTCTTTCTTGGGGTATGCCAGAAAAAGCATAGGAGTGTGGACGCATCGTGGGTAAGACAAAAGTGGGTTCCTTTCCTGAATTGCTGGAAGCATTAGATAATGTATGATTGTAGTGTGATTCTCACTGGTTTTACATTCCCTCTGCCAGTCTCTGCAGTGCTGTTGGAATAATCTGAACTTGTACATCATCCAGAACACTGTACGTTACACTGATTCATTAGTAAATCTAAAGAGGTTTTCAGTCACCATGAACATTTTTTTTAACTTTTTCTTTTTGAGAGAGGTGTGTTGTCACAGAAATTAAAAGGAAAGTCATCCTCAAAAAGTGCAAGTTCTGACACATCAGAACTTGTCACAGCAACTCAGAGCTGACATGGCGTAACAGTCACAACACAGTGGTCAAATATTATTATTATTATTATTATTATTAAAAAGAATACCTGTTCATATGCTGCATACAGGGAGGACAGTGCTTATATAGAAAAACATGTAAGGCATTCAAAAGTGGTTCAAATTTTAACATGGTTATCTTCTGTTTTCTCTGTGTTATGGTGAGATATGTGTTTTATATGAGTAGACCTGCCAAACAAAGGAAACTCTATTGTCTACACTAACACTTACAGGGAAGACTTAAAAGATCAATATCTTTTTTATTCTTAGGCTGTTCTAGCTGGTGACTTCATCCTCTCAGCTGCTTCCGTAGCTTTAGCACGAATTGGAAACACTACTATCATCTCAGTTCTAACTCAGGTGATTGAAGATCTGGTGCGTGGTAAGGTCTTTTTCCATTTGTGTCTTCAGATTTGCTTGCCTAAGCAGTAAACTCACAAATTAAAACTCCCATCTCTGCAACTTTTTAGGTGAATTCCTCCAGTTGGGTTCCAAGGAAAATGAGAATGAGAGATTTGCTCACTACCTCGAGAAGACTTTCAAGAAGACTGCGAGTCTTATAGCAAACAGTTGTAAAGCAGTATGTACGTCTGTCTCCTCTAAAGTTAACATACTGTACTGTAAGCTTCACAGCTAAACTCCTAGTTATTGCTGTTTTCTCTGGAGACCCTCCAAAGCAAACCCTTTAAGTGGTATTCTGCCAGAATGTGAATGGGTTTGAGATTGTGCATTTTATCACAGTTCAGCTGTGTAGCCTCCAATATTGGTTTTCACTCTTTCTTTTTTATATTCATACACAGATTTCTCATTATCCTCACTTGAATCAAAATAAGGTTCACAGTGGCAGCCTTTAATTTATTGAATTCTGCAACTTTAAGGCAGTGTTTTTAATCTCAGTTGATAATTCTTGAGCCTGTAATTTGGGTTTTAAATCGTCTTTGACATCTGGTCCCACTTATTGGTGCTGAGTGGGACCTTAAATGAGAACAGTGGGAGGAAACAGCTAACTGTATGTACTCTACATTCCACTGTAAGAGAACAGAAGCATGTACTTCTTGACTGGTTTGAGGTTTTTAATTATCAATTGCTATATCCAACCCTGTCATTCATTTCTGTTATTTCATGACAAAAAGATCTGATTCAAGATGATGTTCTTATTCAAAAATATCTTTAATTTAATGAAGAAAATGGAGGTGGTAGGAAATAATCTCACCCAAAATGAGAGTTACAAATTTAATATTTCGTTTGTTTTATTAAAGTCAGGATAGCTGGTGTGTGCTTTAGCAAGAGGGAGTTCTGAGAGAATTAGGCTAAAAGTCTGTGCTAGTGTTAATTGTCCTCCTTTGTTCTCAGAGAACTGGTGTGTTTGTGCAGTGAACAGCAGTTGAAAATCGCTTAAATCAGAAGGAGGGACACCGATTTTGTGGGGAGGGAAAATACCTTTCATTCTAGTTGGAGGAAAGAAACTATGTCTTCTGGATTGCTCATATTAATATGACAGAATGACCCTGGCAAGAATTTCCCTTTGCAAGCCTTCATTTGTATTATTGGGCAATTCGACTAGTAAGAAGCGTGGCGTTATTCTGCTTCCCAATGAACCCATGCACGGTTTTATGTTCACTTGACAGTCATCCTAAAACAACCTTCACAGATGTAAGGAGAAATCCCCTTCCTGCTGGGTAGAGTCTCCTTACAAATGTGCTATTTTGAGTTTTTTCCATTTTACAGCTCATAAGAGTTAAGGATTTAAGCCCTTCCCTCCGGTCTGTGGCCGTGGTGCTGGTGAGAGGACTGTTCAGCTCCTTTTCTTCCAGTGCTTTTTCTGAGTTGTTGTGTTGCTGAATTGCTGGAAGTTTATATGCAGTAAAATTTGTGTTATAAAGAAGAAACAAGAGAAAGGTCTGTCTTCATGGCAAAACCCTACTTACTGCATGCAATGATGTATCTATAAGTCTCCCTCAGTTTTTGTATGGATTAGGAGCACTCTAGATAGCAGTGAAAAGGGGATTGTTTTTTTGTCTTGTTCTGTTCAGGATTTGGGGTTTTTTTGAGGGGTGGGTGTTGAGGTTTTTTTTCATTTGGATATGTTTGGCTACTAAGGAAAAGGATGGAATCAGAAGGGAGTTGTGTTTTCTGTAGCAAAAAATATAAGCAGGATCATCAGTTCTAGCTTAAAAGGAAATTCAGTTGGGGAATCAAGAGTATTCACATCTTGTTTTCGAGGACACAGCTAAGGGGAAAGATTATTGGTTTTCAGAACATCAGTTACAACCAGGCTAATGAGTCATTAGCAGCAGGTCAGTTCCTGTTAGAGACAGGAAAAAATAAGACAAAAATATTAACTGGAAGGATGTCAAACAAGTTCAGGTGGCGCCTTAGAATTCTACAGTGTCATACCTAGAGAAGGAAGAGTAGAGTATTCCTGGAAAAATGTCTGATAAATAGATAGATATCAACAGATGTTGTCTGTCAGCACTGGTCTAGTCACTGTATTATGCTTTGGCAATGCAGAAGGTTTATTACTGCATTTAAATCAAAACTCCTTTAAGTCTGCAAAGGAATTTTTGTATGGACAGAACAGTCTCTTCAAGATGCTGGTGCCACCCCAGTCTCCAGTTTATTTCCACTGTAGTTCTGCCTGGGAGAACGTTACCAAAGCAGCAGTTGAAGTAAACACATTGCGAAAGGCGATGGTGGCAGATGGCCCAGAGGGTCACTGAAGCCTTAGTTACTGAAAGGCATTTTTCAGAGAAACATGAGAGGTGACTTTGGTTCAAGAATTCAGAAACAGTAAAGCTGAAGTGGAATTTCTATTAGTCATCAGGCGAGCTGGAGATGGTACAATAAGCTGAGCAGGTTCTCTTTCTGTCTTTTTTTTTTGTCCTGCTGTAATGTGAATTCCTGACCCTCATAAAGCTGTTTATATTTTGCATAGCATACTTTCAGAAGAGGGATTAAATCAGGCTTGTTTGAGATAAGTGTGAAGTCGCCCTCAAGATTCTTGCTGTCTCTGTTAAGAGAAGCATGCAGCCTCCTTGTGTAAGGCGCGGCTGTGTACGGGGGGTCTGCCTTAGGGACTAAGAAAGATCAGGAATAGTCAGCAGCTCTGGCTCTACCTGTGAGCTCCTGCTTTAACTGGCTCATAGTTTGGTGTATGCACAGGGCCGCATCAGGAAAACCTACCAGGGTGTGGAACTGGTGTCTAGGAACACAAGGTCTCTGGCTACCACCAGAAGAATTGATCCCCACAGCCCAACTAGGCATGCAGTCTGCAGGAAAAGTCCAGTGGCAGATGTGGGGTAAGAGCATCAGTAACATCAGATGTAATGGTCAGACAGTAAATTTCCTTATTACAGTAACTCCTTTGGGAGTATTTCTTCATAGTGTTTGCTATGGAAAAGATGAGCATAAGTGTATCACAGATACTCAGGCAGATAATCATCACCTCAGTACAGTTCTTCATAAGCATGTACTTGGTTAACATGCTAAAATATCAATTACTTGAGAAAAGGTCAAACACATGAAAATGCAGGCTCAGGACAAGGAAGTTGTCTACTGGGGCAGGGGGGCCCTTGCTGGGTAGATACCTTCCCCTCCCATGTAGGCCTTCATAACCCCCTTCCCAAGAGTAGTTACCAGAAAGGATTTGAAGAGCCTGGAGGAAACATCAGTGGCATGCCCTGTAGTCATGAAGGATGAGTGCGTACTGGGCTGCATCACTATCTGCATAGCTAGCACATTCACGGAAGTGACTGGTTTCCTCTGCTCAGCATGCGTGAGACCTCACGGCTGAACTCCCTCACAAAAGACAGACATTCACATCGTGGAGTTCAGCAAAGGGACCACCATCATGGCTGGGGGCTGGAGCTCTTAGGAAAGACCTCTCCATGAGGTTGGTCAAATGCTGGAACAGGTTGCCCAGAAGGCTGTGGGATCTTCATCCTTGGAGATGCTCAGAACTCAACCAGGACACAGCCACAATCAACCTGAGCTCACTGTGAAGTAAGGTGACTGGACCAAATAGCATTCAGAGTTCCCTTCCAACCTAAACTATTCTGTGATTCCACTGGGAAGAGGAACAGGGCTGCTATCTTGAAAAACAGTGGTGCATGAGCCACAAATGGGAAGACCGGATCCTGACCAGTTCAGGAGATGGACATGGAGGAGAAAGGCTGGAAAAGGGAAATGTTTTAGAGCCTTTTCCTGTCAAAAAATCTAAGAGTGTGAGAGCGAACATCTCTTGCAGTGTTTCTAAAAGCGTATCCCTGCCCAGCAGCAGGTTTTGCTCCCTGACCTCCAGGGCACCGCTCTAGATGTGCAGATGCTTTCAGCACCAGCTGCCCTATTCTTACTAACAGAGCAGGATCAGTCTGCTCAGTTGATGATAGAACACTGGATGTGAAATGGATGTGAAATTCAGTAGAGGCCAGATTTGTTTACAGTCTCTCCTGTAACATAAAACAACAGAAACAATTTTTTATTTTACAAAGTGTGTTTGGAATAATGCCAGGGAGATTGACTTGCTTTCCTGAATTCAAAGGACTTCTCTAAAGAATTTGTTCCACTTGGTATTAGGAAGGATTTTTTCCTCAGGATTTAGCAGAGGACATGCCTGAGTTCTGGCAAGACTGTATTTGCAATCAAGCAGTCATATCAGGGGAGCTATAGGATGTTTTCAAAGGGTGAGCTTTATCATCGAACCTTCTATTGGGGACACTGTTACCCTGTTGTGTATTTGTAAAGGCATGCTGACAAGCAGGGGAAGAGTAACAAAGTTCCCATGGTTCAGGAGGAAATGATTAGCGACCTACTTGGCCAGTTAGATACCCACAAGTCAATGGGGCCAGATGGGATTCACCCAAGGGTACTGAGGGAGCTGTTAGATGTGCTTGCCGAACCCCTTTCCATCATCTATCAGCAATCCTGGCAGACTGGGGAAGTTCCAGTCGACTGGAGGCTGGCAGATGTTACACCCATAGACAAGATGGGTCGGAAGGAGGATCCAGGGAACTACAGGCCTGTCAGTCTAACCTCAGTCCCAGGGAAGATCATGGAGAGGGTCATCTTGGGAGCTATCATGCAGCACATGCACGATGGCCAGGGGATCAGGCCTAGTCAACATGGGTTTACAAAAGGTAGATCCTGTCAAACTAACCTGATCACCTTCTATGACAAGGTGACCTGCTTAATGGACGAGGGTAAGGCTGTGGATGTGGTCTACCTGGACTTTGGTAAAGCCTTTGACACAGTTTCTCACAGCATTCTGACTGAGAAACTGGCTGCCACTGGCCTGGACAGGTGGACCCTCAGCTGGGTTGAAAACTGGCTGGATGGCCAAGCCCAGAGGGTGGTGGTGAATGGAACAAAATCCAGCTGGAGGCCGGTCACGAGTGGTGTCCCCCAGGGCTCAGTCCTGGGTCCAGTCTTGTTCAACATCTTTATCAATGATCTCGACGAAGGGATTGAATGCTCCCTCACTAAGTTTGCGGATGACACTAAACTAGGAGGAAGTGTTGATCTGCCTGAGGGTAGGGAGGCTCTTCAGAGGGATCTGAACAGACTGGACCAATGGGCTGAGTCCAATGGGATGAAGTTTAACAAGGCCAAGTGTAGAGTGCTGCACATGGGACATAATAACCCCATGCAGCGCTACAGGCTTGGGGGAGACTGGCTGGAGAGCTGTCAGGCAGAGAAGGACCTGGGGTTGTTGGTTGACTGCAGACTGAATATGAGTCAGCAGTGTGCTCAGGCAGCCAAGAAGGCCAGTGGCATCTTGGCTTGTATCAAAAACAGCGTGGCCAGTAGGTCTAGGGAGGTGATTGTGCCCCTGTACTCGGCATTGGTGAGGCCGCACCTCAAGTACTGTGTCCAGTTCTGGGCTCCTCACCACAAGAAGGACATGGAGGTCCTGGAGTGAGTCCAGAGAAGGGCAACCAGGCTGGTGAAGGGGCTGGAGGGCAAATCCTATGAGGAGCAGCTGAGGGAGCTGGGGCTGTTTAGCCTAGAGAAGAGGAGGCTGAGGGGAGACCTTATCACCGCCTACAACTACCTGAAGGGAGGTTATAGAGAGGTAGGTGATGGTCTCTTCAGCCAGGTGACAGGTGATAGGACAAGGGGGAATGGCATGAAGCTGTGCCAGGGCAGGTTTAGATTGGATGTTAGGAAAAAATTTTTTACTGAAAGAGTTGTCAGGGCCTGGAACAGGCTGCCCAGGGAGGGGGTTGAGTCACCTTCCCTGGATGTGTTCAAAAAAAGGGTAGATGAAGTACTTAGGGATATGGTTTAGTTTAGTGTGTGAATGGATGGACTTGATGACCTTAAAGGTCTTTTCCAACCTTATTATTCTGTGATTCTGTGATTCCCAGTATGGCTTCATGGCTGCCTGCCTGCATCCCAGGGACTGTCCGGATGGGGGCAATAATCCACAAAGGCAATGGGAAAAATTGTGTCCTGGGGGAACTCCCTGCTGCAGGAGAAACAGTCACGTTGCAGGTTTATAGTGTGGTCAGGGAGTTGCTCGCTTGAGGTGCAGTATGGCACATCGGCCTCACGGGGTTTTCTGTTGGTTTGGGTGGGGTTTTTTTGGTCTTCAGAAATGTTTATAATGGGAATAGGAGCTATGAAGATTTTCTCTTGCATAGATGCAAGAATGAATTTCGCATGGGTGAGTTTTGCTTACGTTACATTTGTAACTCATGGTTCTGTGTTTTACATGTACGTGTGCGGCTGGGATTCGTTACACAGGCAATTAATGTCTGTGTCCCAGGGAAACTGTCCACCTACAGGAACAGCTCTGCTCTGCCCTTTCAGATCACATGAGAAAGCTCTTCTCTTTACATGGCACTTCCTCTTCCCATGTATCAACTCCTGCCCACTCTGACCCTTTGCCGTTAACCAGGATTTTCTCACTGTTTGCTGATTTCCACACTAATTCTTCATGTGAAATGTAGGCAGAGGTTTCACAGAAGCAGGGTAGATGCAGTCCCCTGCCTTGCTAATGTTTCATTTCTATTACAGAAGCGACCAGAAGTTTGCTAGGCATGGTACATCAGTAGATGTTAGTTTTTGGGGGCAAATGCTGCTATTTAAGAGACAAACATCGAAAGGAGGATAAAAGGGCAACATGTTCTAGTTTGATAGACCCTAGCAATGTCTGTTTAAATATCTCATATTTGCAGTTCACTCTGTTTTAATACCCTTCAGGAATTTGTGTGATTGGTTATAAGTAGCATCGTTTTCCTACTCTACTGTCCTCCTCTTTTAAATAAAATGGGAAATGAGAGATGCTGTTAATGCCTCGGGCATCCAGATTCCTCTGGGTTTTAACTATTATCCACAGATGCAGGTTATGACTGGGAAATGTTCTGATGCTCGGTTACAAAATGCAGTGATGCATGAAATAGTCTCTAATCTTGTGTGAGTTGCATTGCATTTATTAGGTTATAATGTTTCTTATTTCCATCTTCACATTCAACTTCAAAGCTGCTACTGGACTCGCTTTTAGTTTGGGGTTTTATTTGTTTTGTTTAACGATCCTACCTTACAGGGTCTTGAAGAGGAATTCTTTTATATATATATATGTTGTGTGGTTTTCCTAGCATGTACTTTAGTTTCACATAAAGAAAATGTATCTTCACTCTTTGTGTCAGTTACAGCAGATTTGGAATGTCTGCAGTAAACCAGGGTGGATTTTTGCCCCCTTGTTCTTTGTTGCTTTACTGAAGGCTGGAATAAATCTGTGTATTTAAATATAACCTTTGTTTTGTAAAGTGTATAGTCAATAAGTAAATGCAAAAGCGTTAGTGCCCTTGCTTTGAGGCAAAATATTAATTCTCAAATCTCAGTCTGTGCCCTAGCTTTGTGGAGTTTATTCAGCAAACCTCCTGTCTCTCAAGTAGTCGATTCCTTTGTCTGTACTCAATCAAAATGTTTTATTTGTCTTGCTTAGTGAGCCTTCTGCCTAGCTTGGTGTGCTTCCTTCATTCACTGCCTTTGCCACTAATTATCCCTCCATACCTTGGTCTGCAAGCTAATCGGCTAATCTTCTCGAGCAATTGAGTTATAGTTAACATCACCCTTAAAAATAATCATCCTTATCTCAACTGTCCCTCCTTTACTGTGTGCAACACATCCAGTTCTGTGGATCTTTTACAACACATGTAATGTCCATTTATCTGTTGTCTGACCTCCAATTATCCCCTGGCTGATTTATGTATGTAATAAATTTAATTCCCCTGTCACTGGACCTTATATGACCGCTAGCCTGCACATGCAGAGCATCCCCATTTCTTCTCTCTTCCTCCTTGCATTATAATTTCTAAGTCTGATAAATATTTAATAAAGCCAATCTCTTTCCAGACTTGAATATATTTTTAATACTGCACCACTGTTCAGCTTTGTTTTCTAACAAGCTTGGCTGTTTGTGTGTATCCGTGAACTGAGAGAAGCAAGAACGTGCTACCTGGTCAGCTTTTATTTTCCATTCCCAGATCCCTACTGCCATGCTTCCTATGTCACACCTATGGTCAGAGACTACACATGGAAACTAACTAAAGCTTCCTATTTATGTGGGTGTGTTTTTCTTTTCAGGTTTCAATTCTAGGCTGCCCTGATCCCAAAGTTCATGAAATTGCCTACCAGTATGGAAAAAACGTTGGCATAGCCTTTCAGGTAGTGCTTCTGTTCTACTGAAGAGAATCTAAACCCTAAACTTTTCCAAACTGTCTTAGAAATCAAAGTGGGCTGTCTTAATCCTTTCTAGAAATCTTCTCTTAACAAGTATTACTCTGTGTTTAGTTCTTGTTTAAGATAAAAAGTAAAAATAAAGTTTAAAAATCATCTGAATGCTTTCCTCTTTCCAGCTAATTGATGACGTGCTGGATTTTACATCGTGTGCTGACCGCCTGGGGAAACCAACGGCAGCAGATCTCAAGCTTGGATTAGCCACAGGCCCCGTCTTGTTTGCTTGTCGGCAGGTAAGTCAACAGGGGCTTACTTCCCCAAAACAAAAAGTGTTCACTGCTCTGAAGGCACACAAGGAGGTCCAGTGCAAACACATCAAGTCTCAGCATAAAGTGATGAGCAGTAAGTAATCAGCTGGGTTTAGTTTGCACAGGCAAGTTCTTTCCAACCGAGAAACACCTTCCTCCACAAGTCCTCTTATCAGTAGGCCCTTGTATCAAAAGCAGCCCTAGTCTTGCTGCCCCAGTGCAAGTGCTTTACCTTTGCAGAGGGGCAGGTATTCAGAGGGGTTTTGCATGTTTTCTGCAGGTCCTTCCTAAGTAGCTTCTTGCCTATGTTCTTTCCTAAGATGTTTTGATCTCCCCAGGCTTGACTACATATGTAGGCTTTTTGCCAAGTTCTGGGCTTTGTATCCATCCTGGGGCAAGAACTTAAAATTTCTGCCTAGCTTTTAGGTGGGCTCCTCTGCTTATTGGATTTGATCTCTTCATCTCGTTGTCATCAAATCTTACCCAGTTACAGATGTGGGAAGCTTTCTGTTCTGAAGGTAAATGTCATAGTCGTTTTGATAAGAGAAAAGGGAGTATCATAAGGTAAGCTTAAAGTTGGTTGAGATTTTTGATGGTTTAAACATTATTTGGACGAGTAGCAGGAAAACAGAAGTACCAGCAGCACCAGAAGAAACATTAAATTTGGTGCTAATCCATAAAAGGGGAAGAAGCTGGTTTAATGCATCTCGCTCAAGCTTGTGGTTCACTTGAGGAAAGATTTGGGACTTGGAAAGCAGTCCTTCCTACTGAGCTTCACACCATGATACAAAAACTGGCACAACTTGTCCAGTAGAGCTCTAGTTTGCGATCTCTCACTGGAATTGCTCAGAGGTTGATGTGGGAAGAGTTTTAAATAATTAATAACCACACACCCCCCACTCCCAACTCAACAACTTGATGACATTTACTTCCCCCTTTCTTAAAGAGCCCGGGGTGGGGGGGTGGAACATACCCATGTCTTTGTTTCCTCATCCTTTGGGCATTCAGAAAGGTGTGTATCAGAAAAGACAGGAAAGTGAAGAGTAGCAACTGCTTAAGAACGCAGCTGAGAACTGCCTCCTCCAGGTTCTCAGTGCCTCCCCACAGGCTCGTTGGGGATTCATAAACTTGTTCTGAAACCATTATTTCAGAATTTGTTGATAAACAGCAGGATCTTGTTAGTCATCAGCAACTGGGGTTTTCTAAAGAACAGCTGAAGACGTGGGTACAGAAAGAGTATGCAAGTGGGAAATGAGTTCTGTGTCAAAGCCACAGGTAGGGAGAAACAAGGACACCATGCAAATCCTCTGATTTTGGCAGAGAATGTGTGACACTGTCTCGTGGGCGTTGAATGTATCCATTTTTATAATTAAAACTATTCTTTTATTCATTTGTTTGGGCTGGCTGTCTTCGACTTTCAACTTTATGTATCGTTTCATTAGCTTTATAAGAGAAATGACTTCACAGTATGGAAGTACAAGAAAAGAAAACCTGTCGGTTCTACTTGGAAATCTTACTTGTTCTGTGTAGGTCACTTTAAAATGCCTTCCCTCCTTTCTGCCTTTGACAGATGGGCATTTTTGCATTGAAAGATAATTCATCTTGCAGAGTTTCCCCCATTAACCGGAAGGCTTCTTTGCTGAAAATTTCCTGCTGTTTTTGAGCCTGGAAGAACAGCACTCCAGGCTTAAGTGAGCTATAAACAAAGTTTAAGTGCTGAAAAAAATTTGGAGTTTCAACAGACACTTATCTGTGCTGTTACTAAACAATGTTTCATCTGTGTCTGAGAATTAAAAACTCCTGAGCCAGGACGTGAGGATAGTCCAAGATGTGATTGTAACTTACAGGTTGTCTTTTCTCTTGAAATCAGTATTGCTGCTGTTGTCCTGTAACATGGCTGGTAATCCTCACGCTGCTGTCTTGGCAAAGGTACTCGAGTTCCTAATGTGCTCTGGCTCTTCGGTGACAGCTGCCGTCTCTCCTTGCCCTCTCCCCTCCCTCTGAAACACACCCTGGTGCATTAGATGTGATGCTAGGAGAGGCCTTTATAAAAAAATGTTTAGTGTGATGCGAGACCTGCTTATTCACAATTTAAAGTTAGCTCATTCAGTAAAAAAAACCCCAAAACCCACTTTTTTTTTTAAGGAAATACACAGTATATGGTAAGTCTCAGGGCACTGTTAAATTTCTACAGCTGAGGAATGAAGCTTTATTTTTGTTCTAAGCATTCCTGCCAACTGCTTATATGCTTATGGCCCGTTAAACCTGCAGAGCTGCTAATAACAGCTCTGCATTACAGGTTGGGGGATTTTTGTATCCTTTAGTGCTTAAACATAAAAAGTGAAAGCATATGCATCCTATATGATTGTAAATATGAATAACATGAAAATAGATTATACGAACCTTGCAATTAAATTGTCATTACATGGGAAGAAAGCTAGGCTCTAGAGAAACCCAAGTATGAGTCACCAATAAACTTCTGCATGTATCTTCCAAGATGACTACCTATGCAGAACAGGGAAATGTCACAACAGTGAGGGATGCTACATGCTTGTTCCCTAACAAGATGCAGACCTCCAGTTGCAGGACCAGAGGTGTGCAAGGAAAGCAGATCGTTGTTTACAAGTGTACAGCAATTAAATTATCTTTTGTTGACTATAGCCCTTTCAGCCAGGATGAATGAACACCTCTTCCCTTAAAAATAATTCTGCAGTGTAGTTGCCCTGCAGTGTGGCCTTAGTGCTTGTTAAGCACCAGGTTTTTCTTCTTCTGGACTGTCTGAATAAAGTGCCTGCATGTCTAGGTAAGGGATGCTGTGGCTTTCTCAGACAATGTAGTTAGGTACGTGATTTGTAGGGAATTGAGTGTGTAGTACTAACTGCACTTTCTGTGCAAGCAAATACACTGTAGTTGCCATTTTTCTCTTCTAAAAATCTGCCCTGACAGATTTTACAGAGCCTGTGTATGGAGCAGAGGACTGGAAAGCCCAAGTGGATAGAACAGTCAGGCTGTCAGCAAGGGTGTTACAGGTTGAACCGTGCAGTGCAGATGTAACAAACCTCCTGCGTTCTGTTGTACACGATGGGAGAGGTGCTGCTTCTAAGTGTGCCAACAGTGGCCATCACTTGTGTTGTAAGGCTGTGTGAGCCAGACTGCACCTGGAAGTAGCCAGACATCAGAAACTGCCGCCCTGGCTCAGCTGCTCAGCACAGCGGGATGGCAGGCACCAGCTTTCTCTACAGCTGGTTTTGATGTAAATGCTTGGGCTTTGCTGTGCCACAGGCCTGCACAGAACACAGGTATCAACCTAGACCTGCAGTAAGAGGAGTGGCAGGGAAGAGGTCTGTGCTCTGTACTCCTGTTTCTGCCCGTAGCATGGCAGGCAGCTACGCAGAAAACAACTTGTAAGCAGTATAAAAACCTTCTCCTTTTGTGCTTAGTTTCCAGAAATGAATGCTATGATAATGAGGCGATTCAGTAAGCCAGGAGACGTTGAACGTGCTCGGAAATACGTGCTGCAGGTAGGACTGATACCCAATATCTCATTCCTGAAGTTCTGTCCCTGCTGAAGCCAGTCTGCAATTCACTGCCTCTGAAGTACAGCAGCAGAGCTGCATTTCCACATACACGTGAAGTAGCACGGTGTGTACAACACAGTTTGCACTCTTCTGCCATCTTACTGGCACAGTGCTTTCACAGAAATGCTAAGTACTGAAGACTTTTTTCACCCCTCTAATAGCATGAAATCCACCTAATAAAGGTGAAAAGCTCATGTGTTAACTCAGTTCCTGCAGCTCAAGAGTAGCTGTATCCAACAACTGGTGTAAGTTGCACATAATTACTAGTCTTGTAACTGCTGTGCACACTCCTTATCAGTTTTAATTGACTCTGGTCTGAAAAGACTGAATAATTGTCTGTGCAAAATTACTACCTGTTTTCTCAGGACAGCATGTTTCCTTGCACCCCTTTATTTAGGGCAGGAGGGGAGGGGTTAAACCATTAGTTTCTAATCCTGTTGGACAGTAGGTTATTAATACCAGTGTTGTTTTTTAGCACGGATGAGCTTTAGTATTTTAGTATTTTTTGAACTCAATGAATATAGAATGAATCTTTTTCCCTTCCCCCTTCATCTCATACTAAGGAAGGGGCCAGGGTACTTGCCGAGCTTAAAACTTCCCCCAGTACCTGGCAGAGGCAGCAGGGAGGCTGACCAGTTTTCCATTACTTCTAACCATCTTCTTACACCAGAGTGATGGTGTGCAGCAAACAACCTACCTCGCCCAGCGTTACTGCCACGCAGCTACGAGAGAGATCAGCAAGCTGCGGCCATCCCCGGAGAGAGAGGCCCTTATTCAGCTGACGGAAATGGTCCTCATGCGAGACAAGTGAGAGAACTCCTTCCACTCGTTCTGGCAGCTACTTACCAGACTGTGCCTACATGCATTTCAAACATTACTTGCTTCCAACACAGGCTACCAAAAATTATTTTTTTAAGAAACTCTTTTTTTTTGGAAGTTCTACCTTTTTTTAAAAACAAAAGTTTAATGTGTTTTATTGTGGGAAGCTGTACAATTCAGAGCAAATCAAACTGTGCTGTGCAGTTGTTTTAGTGGGGGCTATTAATTGGGGGTGGGGTGGGTACAAGGTGGGGAAGATGTTTACATGTTGATGCACAAAGGCCACAAGGAGAATAAATACAAATCAGTGTATGAGAACGGAAGTTGTTCCACATTTCCCTTGTTCACACCAATAAACAGAGCATGCATGTTACTGTCTGGTAAACTCCTCTGAAGAGAGATGGTCTGAACACTTTCCTGGCTGCTAAACTAGAGAGGTACCTGGGAACTGGACATAGACTTCAACTGGGGATACATGTCAGTGAGCCAGTGTCCGATTCATAATGAAGTACAAGTATGCTGCCGGTCACTACGTGTTAGCAGTTAACAGATGCAGAATTTGAGATTGTTAAAGTTAAGAAAGTGAAGGACTTGGTATCTCCAACACTAAAACCAAATGCCTCAACAGCCCATCAAAGCTTCAGCTCCGTCACCTGCCACCACAGTGTATTCAATGCCTTCCTAGAAGTCTGGTTTAGGGGTCCAGCCACATTCCTCTTGCAGTAACTATCCAACACTACCATGTTCCTTCTCAGGCTCTCTAAGCCACAGAGTTCATATACTTGCCTGTTCTATCACCTCTGTCTCTTGCCCATGATCCCTTAACAGAGTGGTGAAGTTCCCACCAGGTTTGTTCCCCTGTTGTCACTGCTTGCAGCCAGCCTCTGTCTCTGCTCAGCTGGGCACAGCACAAGCCAGGTACAGGTCCCACTGAGAAGTGTCAGATGCAGATGGTGTCCAACTTACTGCATCTAGATAACTAGACCCAATGAAGAATCCTCACTACAACTAATTTTGGAAGGAAAAGAACTTTTAAGAGTATGTATAAATGTGTAATTCAGGTTTCATATCTAATTTATTTGCCCTGTGTCAGTGATGAAGTCACATTACAAACATTTGCTTTTTAGTACATTGCCTGGGATAACACAGCCATGATTTTGCTACGTTAGCATTCCAAACTTCTTTGCCAAGCCAACCAACAAAGTAATGGACAAGACCTTTGGTTCACTTATATATTTATGAATGGAAAAAGTCATAATGTAAATTTACTCATTAAAAAAACTTGGGTACAAATTACACATACATAAGACCACCCATTTTTTGATTCACACGGACATCTTAGACCCAAACAACTCATTGTAATAGACTTTAGTGAGAATACTCCAGGTAAAGATTACAACAATTGGAAGCATCTTGGATTTTTAAAAAAGTATATTTCAATACATAAGTTTGTATGCATGCTTTAAACAAATATAGTTCAAGAATGAGCAAAGAGTCTAAACAAAAAGTAATATGACCAGCACTAACATTAAACTTCTCATCCAGATTTTAATATGTTAGTCTAACGTAGTGTTAGTTACCATGCTGTACTGAAAAATGTAATGGCACAATCTGATCATGGTTCATTAAATATTATACCCTACTTCCCCAGAATATTTAGGCTGGTCATAAAATTAACAATGCATAAGTAAATAAGTATAACCAGTTATAGACAGTTGCTTGTTTTACAAATTGCCATCAGTAAGACGTACTGTCTCCAGAGACTCAGAGAGATGGACATTCAATCATACCATTAAAACAGTATGGCCTGAAGAAATGGGCACGTGTTTTCTGAAAGTATGTTAAGACAATTCCGTAGCTTGTAATTACCCCTAGTAAGTAATCATGGTATGACTGAGTACAAGACCCAACCTCGAAAAGCAAAGGATTTTAATCGGCATAGTGCATGATTGATTCAACATAATTCCCAGGAAACAAGCCAGTGACTCGATTGCAAACTCCTTCATACCAGCCGTCATCGTTCTTCTTTATCACGTAAATGATTGCACCCTCCATAAACGACAGCTCATCGTCTTTGTCCTTTGTATAGTCATATATAGCAACAACTGTGGATCGAACAGGGACACGTTTAGCATTTGATTCATAGCACCACTACTCACATTTTTGAAGCACAGTTATTTTTTTGAAAAGACAAGTTTGTTCCCCTGGGATTTTCCATAAGGAATTCAGATGCTTTCCCCACTGAACATTAAAAGTCCAGAAAATGAAATTTCACTTTTCTTACCACATTAACTACCAGTAAGGAGCTGGTGGTGCCTACACTGAACGCTCAGTTAGGCTGCTGACAGAGGTACAGTTGAGACTGACACAGTAAAGCAGGGCATACGGACACTTAAATGCTGAGCTGTGAAGTAACTGGCTCCATGAGTGTGGCAGTCATTTTGGGTCAGACTGTCTCAAAAGCACACAGAGCCTGAAATGGACTTGATTGATTAGAGACAGCTTAAAAAAATCCCAATAAAAAAGTCCTTCTGTAGAAATGGACTAACAGAAGAAAAAATCCAGCCTACAGCCCCTGCAGGTAGAGAGCACTGTCAGTGCCTGACCTCGTGTGCACAGCCGCCTGTCGCCGCTGCACGGAAGGGCACGGTCTTTCCTACAGAGCTCCTATGTGGTAAGGAGTTTTGGCATTACTTTCCAAGGAGCTGCAATGACTGCAGGGATGAAAGTTACTCTAGGAAAACACAGAAGCAAATTTATGGCAACATTTGCTATTTTTCAGTACCTGCTTGGTAAATACATTATTCTTACCAACCTCCAACTCACTGTGTGCAACTAACAAAGCAGAGCTCTCCCGAAGGAAAGTAAACGTCACCACAATAGTGGGGTTAAGAACTACCACTATGAATACAGAAACTGTGGACATCACAACCTTACCCTTCAAAATACAGATTTATGATTATGTGTCGGCTTTATGAACTCCAAGAACCTGCTACTTTATGTAAATGTATTCTCAGAAATCTGAGTCTTGATGCCAAGCAAATAATGATGTAGTGTATCAGTTATCTTCATCCTATGAGTATGTGCTGCATGCAGCCCAGCTAGGGAGGGGTGGTGCCATGCAACAATTCTGCCCAGGGGGGCGTGACAGGTACCCCACCCCACTCCTTCGGCACCACAGTACCAGCCAGATCACAGGGAAATGTGCAACAGTGTGCTGACAACACAGTCATTCTCAGAACACAGACAGCAGGTGGAAATGGGCATCCCAGCGATTCATGGGATGAGCCATTCACTACAGGAGTTCACACCTAAGCACAGTTCATAGCCTCCTGGTCAGGAGTCACCGGTAAGTCTCCAGGGAAGCCTCGCTACATTTTATAGTTGAAAGTCTTGTAATCCACCCTAGTTGACTAGTCTGATGGGAGACAGAGCCCAGACTTTTTGCAAGACACTTTCTAGATCAGCAGTCCTGAGGAAGCTACAGGCAACAGTCCAGCATCTCAGCAAAGATGAAAGCCACCTGATTTACATCTGCTTTTCATAATGAAGGATTTTTAAGGGGTTTTTTTAATCCATTCTAGAATGCTTGAAGGTATTTATAATCCTTCCAAAGAAGGATTATATTTTACCACATTAGGTGTAGCCACAGAGAAACTAAGGAAAGAATGGTTTGAGTTCTGATTTAACTGTTTGCATTAGACCCAAGCCAAGTCATTCCCTTCAGATACCACTAGTCCTCTGATACTGCAGGAACAGAGTTGCCATGCTTCTCTTACCTTTCTCTATATAGTTTTTAGGTGCCCAAGCAGGATCTCCATCTGCGTAGGGATCGCTGTACTGCACGACAGCGGCCTCCTCATCCTCGTAATCCACGGGAGGTGGGGGTGGAGGAGGAGGAGAGTCATCGAACATCGGCATCTCATCGGGAGGCGGGGGGGGGGGAGGAGTCGGGCTATCAGCAACTAGAAACATTTGGAAATTATTTTTTTTTCTTAAATCAAAACAGCGTGGAGATGCAAACAAACCTGAGGCTGCACACTGCAAATAAAAGGGGTGGGGGACAGCACACATAGCATGCACTACGGTAACATGCACTGATTAGAAACAGAGGCTTTGTGTTAACAGCTACAACATACAACTACATTTGTTACTAGTGGCCAAATCTATGTGTAAATGCTACTTGAGTCAAAGCACATGCTGCAGGGCGTAAGATGAACACCAGCAGAGAGAAAAGTGTCCAGCTCCGACATCCATGCGCTGCGGGGCTAGCTGCAGCGGTTAGCTATGGGAGGACTCCGAGTGGCACCCTCTGAGCCAGGCAGCAACAGGCCTCTGGACTGGACCAGCAGCTTGATTATTTTTTAACAAATCCTTTGTCTGTAACAATCACTTTAATTTATTTCTGAACACTGCTTCCTTGGATTCCTGCTCTCTCAGAGCTAGCATTAAGGAGTCAAGAAGACCTGGCGTGGATCGTAAAATAGGGAAGAAACTAGTGTTTAAAATTTAACCAGGTAAAATTTAAGCCAAGTAAACCTCCCGCAGAAGAAAAGCTTTGCACAGATCCTTACTTGCAGACTAGCTTGTGTGTGTGCACACATCCAGGATTCAATTAATAATGGAAAGCTACAACAAGCAGCTGCTGCTCTTGGGGAAAAAGTGCTCAAGGAATTAAGTGTATAATCCAAAATGTCAGATCTCTGCCCTGAGATTCTCCAATCAGCACAGTTACAACTTGCTTCAGGAAAGGGAAAAAGAGAAAGGCATTATGGTACAAATCGCTCTTGAAGTTCATCAAATTAGTTTTCAGTAACATTCACAGCAGCTGGCAGCGAAGTAGAGAGAGAGCACACTCAGATGCAAGACATCAACCTATTCCCTGGAAACTGTGGTCCACTACACACAGACCTAGGTGTAAGCACTATGAAGCCAACAGTTATGGGAAGGAAGCTACTGCCACAAAATTCAACTTTGTTATACAGCAACAGAGATGCAAGAGAGGTGTGGGAGTCTGTACACTGAATACAGACAAACCTCTCTGGAAGGGGTTTGACTAGAAGGAGCCATCAGGCTGGGCACGTGCTCCAGAACATGTAGCTCCAGCACAGCACGCACACAACATTAATTTTCAGAAGAAAGTCAAGCTGTGGGGCAAAGAAAGAACAACACTGAGTGAAGCTTTAGCTGCTGCTAGTTACAATGGCACTGGAGAACTAGGGTTTCTGTTTGCTTTAATGCTCTTTAGTTTTGCCTGGCCACTACTCCAGCAGAGACCAACCCCTGCTCTTCAGCCACAGGCCCCTGACAGGGGGCTTGGGCAGTGCTCCCATGTCCCAGCTGGGTCAGCTGGCTACACTGGCATATATGAAGGCAAACTCCTGCTTTGAGGGGAAGGAGTCAGCAGGAGCTGCTGCCTCAGCCCAGGTACCCAGCTGTCTCTCTACCCCTTGAAGAGCTAATGCTGTGCTTCTCCTGCAAGCCCAGCTACTTCTTCAACTTGCAGAGCAGAGCTGTGCACCCCACAGCTCTCGCGGTCAGCAAGACTGGCTGCCCCTGTATTAGTGATTCCTCTCCCATACAAAAACCCATTTATGTCTCTTGGAGACAGACTAACAAAGTCTTCAGCTGAGTGAACACTACGTCTTGCCCGTGTTACTGAATAGCACTCAGAGGCAGCTTCATTAATCCACCACAGACACATGACAACACTGTTTATGAACGGATTGGTTTTGTGCAGTAGTTTCTGAACATCTCTTACAAAAATTATTTCTCCCCTTAATTTCTGTCTGCAGCCAGGATAAACAAATCAGTATTGAAACTGCAACCCTTTGAGATCCTGAGAAATCCTTACCTTAAGAAATATAAAAGGTTGTATTTATTCAATAGTGAAGTTGCTAATTTGAAAAGACAACAGGGCAGAAAATGCAAGTGTGAAAGCACCAACACAGACCCTAGCTGAGATGCAGTGCAGAAACTGCATGCTTATGGGAAACAACTGAAACAATTTAACTTCACATTTAAGCAAGGGGAGATAATGGAACAGAAAATTAGACAAGTGCCACCCCATGGAAGGTTTCCCCCCACCGCCTCTTAGATTTTAACCTAGACTCTTTCTAAACTTAAAACAGGCAAACTCTAGAATAGCAGTATTCTTCCTAGGGGAGTTAAAAAAAAAGCATACAGAAACCACACTAAATGAGAAAGGATAAAAGGACCAGTATTTATACAGCTCCAAACTGAGACATCTTTTCTTGTATATATTCACATCCCTGTTCTTCAAAAGGGGACCAGCAGACTCCTTTTGAAAGGACTGGGTGTGACAGTACAGCAATTTACATCCAACCAGTTGTCCCTGGGCACTGGACACACTGGCAAACCTCTCTGAAGGAGATACCCACAGTTTGGGCACAGGGCGCAGGAAAAATAGGGGTTGCACAGCTTCTAAGCCCTCTGTCCTTGTTCTCTGAGAGAAGTCCACAGAGCAGAGGATGTTGCTTTCCAAACCCACAGATCTTTATAAGGAAAGACAAGCCTACACACACGTCTCCCAAACTCCACTCCCCCGTAGACTTCTCGCAGAAAAGGAGGCAGAAGAAAGTCTAGCACACAATGCTGAAACCCAACAACAGCCTCTACAGCCAGTTTTGCTGCGCGTTCGTATGCGCAGACTGCCACACGAACCGCTGCCTCCCAAACGAGGCAGCAGCAGCTCAAAGCCATACTCGTTACATAACTTTCAAACCCAAGGGACTGTTAAAAGAAAGAAAATAAAAAGAACAATTCCTAAGATCAGATTTAAAGCTTCAGCTATTTTTGCTGCAATCTCATTCACAAGTCAGCTTGCATTTTGTTGTTGCACACGCGAATAAGGCTGTCCCTTTCACCTCCGCTCTCCCAAGGGCTGTGTTATCTCCAGGAGGACAGCATTTGGAACAATTCAGAAGCAGGTGTCAATTTTCTCAAGTTTATCTGAAAGTGAAGACATTCTGTAACCTTCATCTTCAATATGTTTACCTCTACACTTTGAATGTACACAAGTTTGTGGCATACAACAGGATTCTTGCCAATTACCTAGCGCAACACCAAATACCTTGTTTTTCAATGAGAACCAGAGAGATCCTCTGATTTCCAGGGAAATTCTCAGAACATGGCCATTTAAAAGCTCTGGTGAGAAGCTGAAGAGCAGCACAAGTCAGATCTAGGGGGCCCTAAACGTGTGCTGGAGCTATATAGCCACTACGGTGTAACAGCCCCTGAGATCCTAGCAAGCTTCAGTACAGCTCCCTCAAATATTTTATTCTTACTTCATGCCCTACCTCCATTGCATCCGTTCTGTTGTTAACAGAACCGCAACATACTCCTACAGCAAAGACGTCCCCAGATTTGGAATGGGACTTTACACCTGCGTTAGCACCTGGGGCAGTAACACTCACCTGACATGAATCGAGCAGGAAGGCGAGAAGCAGAGTTACCAGTACAGAACCCCTTGCAGCAGAGATCATGGCCACAGAGCGTATCTTTTGCAAAGCTAACAAGCAGAGCTATGCTGCAAGAAGCTCAGTAGGGAAATCTGACTAGAGACCACAGAGAGATGAAGGATGAAAAGCTACTGGGAGGAGAAATACCTTACAAGCTCCTTTGTAATGGCATTAGATCATAAGAATGTACATTTTCAATCGATCGTACAGCTTTCTGAAAACTACTACAGTATTAGAATCAATGGCTACACAGTAATGTTTTGACAGTCTACATAAGCCTTTCTAATAAAAGCTAATCAATTATCCCTAGTGAAAAAGCCTCAGGCAGGATGATTCAACATGAAAATAATATTTTTAATTAAGATACATTTCTACAGTCACGACAAGCATCTGCCACATTTCACACTGTATTTCTATAGTAATTTTGCAGTTCAGAACTTAAGTGGGTCAGTAATAATCATGCACGTGTTATAAAATATTGAAGAGTGTGCCCTTCAGCTCCAATAGCATATTGACACTAGAATGCAAGATGGTATTAGCTTCTGGAAAAGGAAACAAAATAGAGTCTGACTTGGCAGCCATGCATGCTAGAAGAAAGTAGGCTCTACCCTTTAACAGCTCAGCTTGTCCAAACTTACTGTTTTCCTGCACCCTGGCCACGAAGCCTGTGAGAGGTATCTGTGGAGTCAACTGAGGCATAGGGGGAGGGGGTGGAGCAATAGAAACTGGTAGCAACACACACACCATATTGGGAAAGTCAAACAGACAAAGGAAAAAAGGAAAAAAAAAAAAGAAACAAACAAAAGCAGCCGTCAGTAACAAGGACCACAAAACAAAGTATGTAAAGAACAACAAGAACACACACACACACACACACAAACCTTCTTCAAGCTTGTGTTTCCAACAAGGCTGAATTCACAGTTAGCCAACTGAGGATCAAAAAGCAAAGAGCTGAACAAAAACCAAACACAGGCTGTGGATGCTCACAGGGTGTGTGTGTAAAGGAAACACTGCTTCATGTGCAGAGCACACAAAACTGAGCTTTTCATCTTGCTGCCAAGTAAGAATTATTCAAATTTAGTTATCTTTTGTTAATATAGTAGTGATCTTCTAAAAGTACACTGCTAGAAGTAGAGGTGATGTTTTGCAGGATTCTGGATGACTCCTCTAAGAGTAGAGCGCTACATCAAGTGCAGCAAAGCAGCACTGCCATAGAGCAAAGACAACCTCTTTACAAGGGCAACAACCCTGCAACATCAATACTTAATACTCATACAGAGAGCACCCCTGGAATTTTGTTCTGCCGGGGCAGGGGGCAGTGGCTTGGCTTACTATGGTTTTGTATTAGAAAAAGGAACCTTGTCACTTGTTGGTAGGAAATACATACGGTTCTACAGCAGAATGGAGCTTTATTTTAAACTATTAAGTCTTCGGTGGTTAGAAGGCACTCAGCAGCCAACTGGCAAAGGTTTCAACAGCTACACCTGGCTGTACTAGCTCACAGAGCTCCCCAGGAAGCACTTAGAAGCTTGTCTTCTCTGAAGTATGTATGTATCTGGTGAGTAAGGAGATAAGACACATAGCATCAGTGCTCAGAGATGCTGGGCTGGCAGCTTTCCTAGGGGTAGGAAGGAGGCATGGTAGAATGTGCCATTCCTAGTGTCAGCTCTGGCAGGATGTCTCCCCATGAAGCAGGGGGAAAGAAAAAGTCAAAAGGAAAAAAAACCCAAACCATCAACTCATTTGTTTATACTGTGCCCCTTCTCAGTGGAACTTCTCTTGGCCTGAAGCAGACAAATTGCTGCGAAGGTGGGAATTCAGCAGAGTAACCCAGTTGGAAACAAACTTGAAAGAGGTTCTGTACTTCCAAGTAAGCAACAGTTTTAAATAAAGCCATAACTAAGATTAATGTTTGGTGAATAAAAATGGAGCATTTAGTTCATCAAAAAACCAATAATAAAATAAACTGTATGGGAGAAACAATCAATAAGAGACAAACAAACAGGTTTCTCACAAAATTGTAGTAAACATCCAAGAAAAAAAAAAAGAGCATTCGTTAGCATGAAAAGTAAAACCTTAAGGAAACATGGGACCAGAATTTAATATCAAGACAGTAGCATTAAAAAATTAAAATGATCACCAGGTACAGCAACAGAGGAAAACAGTTTAAAGTAGAAAAACACACCCATCAAAATACTGTTTTAAAAATGCTGACAATCAGTATTTTGAAAACACCAGAGAAGGTAGATTAAGGAACAGCACCTGCATTTGAGCAAAAAATTGCTTTGGACAAATGTATATGTTCAGAAACAGCGGTGTGCACAGCATTTAAGACAACTGAACTATTTCCAGGAGTAAAGCCTTGTTTATTTAACAGAACACAACTGTTCAAACAGAAAGGAGTTTCTGTTGTTATGGTGATTTAATTTGGGGGAACAAGAGTGTGGAGGAAAATGAAGGGCCAGTGTGGGTGAGAAAGAGTGGGAGGAAAATCAGGACTGGAGAAAAAAAGATAGGTATGCTTTCTGATAAATATAATACTTTTAAACCACTGAGAAAACTCTTCACCTCTGTCTCAAGCACTTTATATGCCTATTTTTCTTACTAGTAAGTTATTATTATTAAAAAAAAAAAAAAAAAATCACTCTGAAGCTTAAAGAGTTGGCATGCTGAAGAACACCAGAAACCGTTAGAGGACTGTCACTCCTCTCTATGTATCTGATCAAAATCTATAGAAACAGGAAGAAAGAAGTTTCTTGATAAAGACAGCTTTCTACTAATGCTCAAGTAGATCCTTCTTTTGCAGCTCTTTCTGCAGCCAAGCTCGTTTGCCCTGCAGCGTAGGTAGGCAGGATGCTGCTGACTAAAACCTGCTCACTTGCCCTGTAGCAGCCCTCCCTTCATCTTCACCTACACTACTACTAGTGTGGAAGCACAGAGAAGTCTGCTAACAAGTGAGACCCCAAGCTCTTCTTTAACAGTCAAGATCAAAACCAAGAACAAAGGAGAAACTTGGAATCAAGAAAGAATTCAGGAAAGAGACAGAGACTGGGAAGAACTGTGTAATGGGAGAAGTTTGTTACGCGAGCACTGTGGTCTGACAGCACTCGCTTGCCACTAGCCCAGTAGTGGAGGCTCTGTGCTACAACCATATTAGGTCTCCTGCAAAAAAAATCTGGTTTTAGTTTATGTTCTCCAAGCACACCTGAAATGTTAAGTATAATGTGCCTATAATTAGATAGGCAGTCATAATAATTTGTTGTTATGAGTAGCAGCAAACAAGTCATAGGGGAAAACAGTATAATTGCATATAGTGCAATCACTGTACAACTTCAATACGGTTTTTCTTGTTTGTTTTTCCTTCTATTTTAGGAAAGAAAGCAGTAATTTGATTGATGCTCTTTATAAATGAATTAAAATGCCATGCATGCTTTTACAATCATTTTGCTCAAAACAGTTGTGATTTCAGAGCTCGGAAGCTTACTTGAATTTTGAGAATAAAGAGGCCCGCCATTAACATGAGGTTGAGCAGAAAATGGGGCAGTCACAGAAGGGTTCCGTCTGTATCCACCAGAAGATGCTGAAGAAGTGGTAGAGTTGTGTCGCGAGATTTGCCTGGTCATTGTGCCATACTGGGAACCAGGAGCTGAACCCGGAGCAGCTGAAAAGCATTAGCCAGAGGAACCACAGAAGAGACTTAAGCAGAGCATTACTTGGGACAGACAGCAGAAAACAGAAAAAAGCCCAGAACACGGGAAATACTTGATTACAGGTCTCCAATAATTTAAGGCCAGGTATCAGGAGATTAACAGAAAACAAACATCCCTGTTATAACCAATAATGAGAAAAAACACATAGGACATAAACCAACACTCATATAAAGGGCATTTGAGAAATGCTGAGAACTACTTTGAGAGACCGGGTTGGACTGAATCATCTTCCAACTCCTAAGCATCTCTCAATTGTGCTACATGCAATACCCTTTATTAAAAAGCACACAGGAAAAAAAAAAAAAAAAAAAAAAAAAATAAAAATCACATTCTGCTCAAAGCAAATGTTTTCCATTGTGAACCAGAACTTGTCTCCAATCTAATATAAAAAGACTCTCTAATAAAACAGTAAAACAAATGTCGTAAAGCTTCAGACACTTGGCACATTTATCAAACATATTTGCTAGTTGTGCTTTTACATTGATGGAATTTGCACTAACAAATCAGAATCACCAGTGCCAGCTGACAGAAAGACATGTCACTCACTCTTCAGAACGAGCACCCATTTTTACCTTTCACATGCTTGCTGAACTGACTTCAAGGTTAATAAAACAATTTAAGTTCTCTTTCAGAGTAATCTTTGGCACAGAAAAGGATCACACCTTGCAAACTAGTGAATCTCACACGTTGAGGTCACATGGATCAATGCAATTTTTAAATGAAAAATTGTTTGGCAATAAAATGTATTGTGCTTTTATATACATATGTATATATCTTATATAAATATATACAAAAGCACGTGCACACACACATATATACACACACAGAGACTGTGTGATCAGAAGTCTGTGGTTCTGTAATGCTATCCAAAGTCACTTTCGCTCAACACTTCAGTAAGGGAAAGTGCAAAGGGTTATGCGGGTCAAAGCCTCCAAAGCTGGTTTCATAACACAATCAATGAACTTTGTCATCAACCAGTGACAGGAAAAGGAGGGGGGATATTTTTCCTGCCTGTTTTGAAAAGTACTACTGTTAGATCCCATCCTAACAGCCACATGTAACGCTTGAGGCAGTTTTTCAAGAACTGCTAGTACACATCCTCAAGTCTTCCAGTCTGCCAACAGCCTGCAGATTACAGAATCAAACCCAAGCCACTGTGACAGACACTTCTCCTTTTCAATCACCTTACGCCCACAGGATAAAATACACACATCAGCCTACACCATCAGCTACCATTTTTAAGCCAGAGTGCAACTGTTGTGGCTTAGTTTCAGCTGCAGGAGCGGTACAGCCGTATGCCAACATTCAAGCTGATTTTGAGTTCTTATCCATCAGACTAATTGGATCTTAGCTTTATTGGGAACAGAGATTTGAAGTACCCCCAGTACCTCATGCATGTACCTTCAGAGGCTTTAACCACAGGAAATTAGTGAAGATTAGATTTGTTTAAAAACAACAAAAAAATCATCCAAGAATTTCTTTTAGCACTGAAATCATGTAACCCCACTCCAGAAGAAAAAACACCCTTACTAAGTTCATTAGGAAGAGATGATTATTGATTATGCAGCATGACTGCAATCACTTCAGCACTGACACAAGTCTCACCTATCAGACTGCCCATCGGGAGAGGTGGTGGCAGTGGTGGTGCTGTCGGGGCTCCAGGAGGAGGAGGAACAGAAATGTGTGCTAATAAAATAGTTTATATTCCTAATTAGCCCATATAGTTAAAAAAACCCACCCAAAAAACCATACTAGATAAGAACGCCTGGGCACTTGACAGGCTTCCCAAATAAATACAGAAATTCAACTGCTCCTACACAGGGTTCTGTACCAGCAGATCTTTATTCCCATTGATTCTTATGGGATGCCAGACAATAGTCAAATTTTATGTGTATTTGTATTACTGCAGGATCAGAAACACCTGGGAAAGGAAAGCCTGTATGTGTGTAAAAGTGAAGACTCATCATCTGAGGAACAGAGATCTAAGCAGTGCAATAGCAAAATCACATTACACCAAAACTCCACTGTTTTCTTGTGCAAATTAGCTTTATGTGCTTACAAAATACACTGAGAGTAAAGAAGTGACTGAGTTGGTTTATAACCAAGATAATCCTGCCAGTTTATAATAAAGCAGGATCCTACATATTCTCACTATTCATCATTCTTAAAGACAAGGGAGTATGCTTTCGATGCCAAGAGATCCTGCATGGTTCTCTCTCACACACATTAGTTCTCCTGCCTCTCTCAGTGAGCTCCAGCACAGCTTCGTAACTTCAGACTTTAATTACAGCATAAACAACACTGGCAGATAAGCCTGAATTCTACTAGCGGTGTTTCTGTAGGTCAGCTACTGCATTTTATTTGAAGTAAAGACCTGTTTAATTATGAACATGGATATACCATCACGGGCAGAGGGTGAAGTTAGCAGGGTATTTCAAGACATTTCCCATCAAACACGTACATAGTTGCTGCTGCTTCTCAGAGCATCCAAAAATGCCAAATTACAGACAGGCATTTAAACAGATACCCTCCCTCCTTCTATCCCCTTCCCTCCCTTGATTATCTTGTAAAAACACGGACTGACAAAAGTGCTTTAAACCATCCACTATTCTATAGTGATTTGGTAAATAATTAAAACTTTACATGTCCCTCTGCACTCATAAGCTATTTCAGGACAGTTTCGACCCCATTGTATTCAGGCAAAATCCCTCTGTAAACACAAGTGACTGGCATTACAGCCTTTAAGTAGCAGGGGAAGAGTGCCCCATACCTGGTCCAATGGTTGGCGGTGAAGGTGTAGGCACGGCAATGGGAATGCCAATACTGCTGCTTCCACTGTTCTCTCGACTGCCACTTCCGCCACTGCTACCACTGGAAAAGAACCCAAGTATTAGCACAGCATTTCCCACAAAGGCATCCCAGTCACACTTCTTGTGTGAGCTCTGCTAGCCTAACTCAATTAGAGACTACTGAAAAATCCCTGTAAAATGCCCCTGTCTCTACCTACAACTGCATATAGCTAATCAAGTCTGGATGCATTACACTCCTAATAAATGGAATTAGGGAAGCTGATAAACATCACTACACATAAAATGTCTAATTAAGTGCTTTAAAAAATAACAGGTAAGCAACCATACCAGATTCTAGGCAATGGAGTAACAGCTAGAGAAATAGTTCAGCAGCCTTGTAATAACTGAAAGCAGTAAACTGAGGCTGGAAGGGTTCACACCTAAACTATACATCACAGAATCACAAGGTTGGAAAAGACCTTTGAAGATCGTCAAGTCCAGCCTATCAAGTCCAACCATTCTAAATAAATATTTAAGATTTATGCTGTCAGCTAAAGGAATATTTTCTCCATTCAGACCAGAAATTTAGATAGAGAACTTTTTAACCGAGAAGAGTCACGATATACTGATGGGGGTGGGGTATGGTGTGGATCATTTTCTGTATACGTAACACTCCCCACCCATGGACATGCTTTTAGCATATGAGGGGTTTGTTTCTAAGATAGTCTGAAAGGTATCTGTGCAGGCAGGTTACAGTGTGCCTAAGTAGTGTTAAATTATATATAAATTAGAGGACAGCAATATAGATTGTAAAGAACATACTTCTAAGTTAACTGCTGGGTAACATTTCTACACATGCCTTTGGAGGCCATAACACTTTTCATTGAGGGAGCTGAAAAAGAATTATGATTCAGGCAGAATCTGCCCTTGTTCTTATTCAAGAGTAGTCTTTGTGTCTAGGCTTGAATTTACACAGATTAAATGGATAATATAAAGGGAACCAAGTAGTCAAGATGTTTTGAAGTCAACACATCACTAACTGCTAACTAAATAGTACTTAGTGATGTTATAGAATATTTATCATTATTGGGTACCTACAAATCACTGCTGTCAAGGGTTAAGTGCAAATCATTCAAATACATCTTAATAACACTGTTACAAAAAGAAAATCAGTGATCTGAAATTGAAGCCAAGATAATTCCTTCAAAATTAGTGTTCTGTCTGCTGAAGACCTTGATCTTGTCACCATGGTTGCAGCTGAGTTTCTAACTGCAGTCTACATAAAAGATCTTGTGAGACTAGAGTAGGGAGCTTTCACAGTAGCCAGAAAAAGAGGTTAACAAGATCTTTGTTACAGCCCTATTTACAAGTTATTTTATTCTGACAGTATTTCATGATCAACTGTGTCCAGAGTATGCTCTCAGCCCCTGTTAGTGGCCTACTGTGTTTAACTGCCTACCGAGAGTTTAAAAAAAAAATTAGGAAAGAATGTCTGAAAAATAAGCTAATGTCTTACTTCTAACTACACTGATGTCTTTTCTCTGCTTTTGTCCTGCACTTTGAAGCCTATGATAAAAATAAAATAGAAAAAAATTGAACTCGATCAGGAAAAGGATCTAGCCTTGCAATTAAGAAAAAATTTAAATTAAAAAACCCCAAGGTATACTCAGAACACACCCTTCTCACCCAAAACATACAAAAGACACTCAAAGCCCTTAAGCATGTGGAAACAACTGACTGATACTGATAGCTGCTCTGTAAAAAGGTTTTATTTTCTGCTTCTATCATTCTAGCACTGATTATGAGTATTAAGTTTTAGTCAAAAGAAAGCAATCAGCTCTTTCAGGCTACCTTCACCACAGTGTTTCTAATCAACAGAAATTTCCCTCTGCAATTAGTGGTCTTGAAAAGATTAAAAAAACCCCTAAGTATTTTAGACTAAGGTTAATAATGCAGCTTTAAACCTATCAGCACTCATCACTACCCTACCTTGCAACTGCATAAATTTTGAAGTTTTGCTAATTCTTGGGAAACAAATACCATAGAACAAAATTAATGGGTTATATAAAGTAAGGCCTGTGGTAATTGAAGCAAGTGGCTAGGTATGATGAGGCTTCTACAGAGTATGAAGACACTTCTGTGTGTTACAGAAGTCAACAGTACAAGTGAAGTTCTGTTAATGCAGAGCAGTAGAATAACTCACCTGGTGCCTTTCAACAAAAAGCCAACAGCACAAAGCTTCAAAGCCTTTCTGTGACTTTAGTTAAGCATCAGCATGCCAGGCAGGAAAGTTGTAGTGAGAAAACGCTCTACCTGTGTGTTCTTGGTCTCTGGTTCAAAGAAGCCGTCCTTCCTGGACTGTGCTGGCTGCCCAGTCTGGCAGGACTGGTCATGTAATCATTGGGGACTGTTGGTGGTTTGACTGGCTCCAGGGTTTTGTAAGGAGTATTTCGTCTGGTCAAGGAGAAAAGGATTTGAAGACAGAAAGATAAAGGATCAGAAGATCAAAAAGATAAATTAATTAAGCATTGAAGCCATTCATTTTCTTAATTTTCATGAAATCACTACACAGTGACCCACATTACAGTATATTAAACAAATTCCACCGGGCAGGGTAGACAGGTCCCATCCAACTCTCCAAAGTACTCTTACATAGACAGATCCATAGAAGTTGGCCTACAGCACAGACTGATTAAAACCCCCTAAATTATATTTACCACCCCAAAATATATTCTTTGAACTACATAACACACAAATGTTATATCCACATAATACTCTGGGGTTACCTTTCAGTATGCTGCACATGAAAAACTCCACCACTGTAACAATTTCCTCTTCCCCCTCCCCCTTCCCTTCCCTTCCCCTCCAAATGCTTTCCAAAAGCATTCTTGGCTAAAGGTATTCAACTCATTAAGACAGGAGGAAGGCTGAAAGATTCACTGAACAAGTTACATCTGCAATCAACAGTGCTCTTCTTAATAGCATTGTTTCACTCAGTAATCAAGCAATCTCATACCACTCAAGCAGATCTTAAAGTGCTTCACAGATGAGCTTCATTGTTTCCGTTTTGCAGCCTGAGAAAGTGAAGCCCAGAGGCTTCCAAGGTCACCTAGCAGACTGCATCAACTCAGAAATGTAACACAGATCTTTTGAGATCTATTTACCAGACCCATTACTGCCTTAAGAACAGTGTGTTTATTGTACTGGATTGCAGAGCTCTTCAGTTCTCACCAGTAACTAAGAGATCCCTTGCAAGACATGGAATTTGGCAGTGCAGCAGCTAAGCAAAACCAAAAATACTAAACTACTGGCATTTAATCATTTGGTCAATTACTGGTTATAACTGAGTCAGTAAGTTATACAGCTTCCTGGTATTTTAAGAAACTTATTGCCTTTCTTTTTACAATATGGAATGCAACAGTACTACATTTTAACTACAGCATTTTATTATTAAAATCTCTCAAAAGAGAAAAGTGGGAATACCATAATTGAGTGCATGCACTGTGGTGTTTGTAAATTTTGTCTATATAAAGAACTCCAGATGATTTTATTATGCAGACTGCCACCACCTATAGATCTGCCAGAAGAGATCAGTTGTGGGAAAAATAAAGGGACTTTGTATTGCAGTTGGAAGAGACAGACCTCTAAACAACCCCAAATAAAGTGATAAGCAGAGAAGATTTTAATGTGCTTCCAACAGAAATAACCATGAAAACTAATGTTTTAAAAGTGTTCTACCTTGGAATGCACTGTCAACAGGAACTAGAACTCAGCTCTGTAGTACCATTTATTTTGCCTGTACAATTTAAAAACCCCAACTACATCCACAGGTTCAGCCATTCAGTTTCTCCTTTGCTCTTCTCAGCTTCAATGAACTCAATCTCCTAAGCACCAGAAAAGTAAAAATAAATCATGATCCCTAGGGGTGTTCAAAAAACAAGTAGATGAGGCACTCTGGGAGATGGTTTAGTGTTTACAGTGGTGTAGGGCTGACGGTTAGTCTTGATTATCTTGACAGTCTCTTCAACCTTGATGAGCCTATGAATCTGTGATTCCTGTTGCCACCAGGGAGAGGTATAGGGAGTCCAAGGCTTTGCTCTGCCCCAGGATGCTCAAGGTATGACTGCAACTACTCCCTCCATCCAGCTCCAGCAATTCACTCATTGCCCTATGGTACTTCCAACCTTAGGGTCCAAGGTCTTACACAGTCTCTCCCTGGTCTGGTGAGGAGACCCATGCTTCCTGCAGTCTCTTTCCCTTTTCAGCCTGGTGATTTCTGTGCAAGACTCCCTCCCAACCACATTGCTTTAAATAGTCCTGCCTTAGAGGGACAAGCTGCACAATAGGCAGCATGTACTTAAGGGCCTGTGTTATGCACCAAGCTCCTCCTGATTTTACATGCTTATCTCTGTTTCCTAGATCAAAGGGTGAAGAGCATATCCTTGCGGTTTCTAGCAGTCTTCTCTGCATATATTAGGGAAACAGTCATGCCTATGATATTTCATGCTTTGGCAGAACACAGCTGCTCAAGACAAGAGCTATACTTCCTGAACAAGAAGGGCAGATAGAAATCTCTGTTACAAACCCACGTTATTCCTCCCCCTCAGCCAACTGCTGCCTCTTGTCAAGCTCATCTGGAAATGACGTTCAGCTGATTAATCCTTATCAGGCATCAGTGAAGGCAACTAAACAGCTCTGGCTTGTTGGGGCCAGGGGTGGCATTAGAGAGAGGCAGCTCACCTGGTACACATCCATCGACACTGCTCTTTCACTAGCAAAAGTCCAAGAGGACATAAAAGTACTACCCAGCTTCCCAGGGCTGATAAACAACTCGCTCTCAGCTGGGATAAGAGAGATAACTGGAATACTGATTGCATGCCCTTGAGCAATGGGAATTTTCACAAAACATGCTGAGGACGCCTCTAGTGTAATTTCTCTGCAGAATACACAATAAACTGCCATAGAGAAGCAGCAAGGCATCAAATCAGGATTAAAAATCACTAAGTCTTTGACAAAAGGAGTTGCTGCTTCTAATTTTCCTTGACGATTGCTCCTGATCCCCATCCTGTTCCATCTCATTAGTGCTTGTTTTTCCAGCTCCCAGACAACATACCTGAAGCCAACACTACCATGCCAGTCAGCTCTACAGTGACTCACTCCCCCACAGCACAAAGGAAAGACTGAGAGTGACAAATAGGTAGGAAGTCTTGCTTAGGATGCCTTTTGGAAGATGTTGCACAGTTGGACAGACAAAACCATATGGCACGTGCTCTGAGCTTCCCAAGTATTAATGTTTTGGTCCCTAGCAACAGCTACTTGCTGGCACACTAAGATAAGCAGATTTCACTCACCACAGGTCCACAGCAGCAAAATAGATGCCATGGTAGGGAACTCTGGTCACAGTGAGACTCAGGAATAGCAAAGTCCTCTCTCATTTAAACATAAAAATAAAAAGCACAAGCCAGCAAAAATCAACATTGCCAGTGTGTTCACAATGCCATTAATTTTGCTTAGATAATAATTAATTCAATAGATATGGCACCGGCAGTCACTTCACACCTCACGTAACGCTGAAGTAAGCAGATGAAAACTTCAACAAATGAAGTCTTTCCCCCACTGAAGTTAAAGCCTTACTGATATTCTTTTCTGTCACTGTGCACTTCTCCCCAAAAATCAGGAATAACAACAGCCTCCTCATTTACCTGTATTCCTAATAAATCCTTCCCCCATGAAAAAGCATTATTTCAAAAGGTCACAACGAAAATAAGAATCAGTGCAGCTGAAAAGGTTTATACAGAGAAGGTAACTGTGTTCACTGCTAAAGGCAATCAGAATTGCCAGCTATCCACATATTTCTTAAGAAACTCTAGCACTGGCACAATGAAAACTTCCTATTACACAGGAGGGACCAGGCAGTCTTCGTTCTTACCCCAGAGTTCCCCGGCCTGACATAGGAGGACTCGGTGGTTTTTGTGTAGGCGGATTTGTTCTTGACAAGGTGCCAGTTCTTGCAGGCTGGTTATTTCCATGCTGAAATAAGGGAAAACATGATTTTATTTTTATAGCAGAGCAGCTCTATTATTGACAGCTTTTTTCTTTTTTTCAAGTGTAAGAATGAAGTGAGAATTCCCAGACAGCTGTCAAACAGCAAGTTTTCAGGTACACACAAGACAGACACCAGTAAATACAAAGAGTCTAAACACAATATTAATGTTATTTTTGCTATTAATTTACAACAGACATCAGAAAGGTACGCAACTGACAGGTTCATGCACAAGTCTCTTATATCCTCTTTCTTTAAGGGGAAGCCACATTTGTGTTCATCTCCATTCGGCTGTTAATAATTTAAATCAAACTTTAACACTGACAGTACAATACAGTCAGCATGGGCCCAGAATTTCTCAATTTGCCCCTGCTATTTGACTAGCAGAGTCATTCAGGTTGTCTGGGAAGTCTCCTGCAAAAAAATGTAAGTGAAGGGAATCAAGGCATCTACTGAATTCAGAGCAAAGCACTAAATGTGTTAGAGGAATTAATGTATCTATGTATAATGCAGATGTCAATGTATCGCAGATATATTGACACACGCTAAACGCTGTAAATAAAAAAATAATCAAGTATAGCATGTTTAATCTAAATATCCTATGGAAAGCAGAGGAGAGGGTAAGAGAGCACTAGTTTTCAGTTTTAATGGCTCTGCAGCCCCTACTATCAGTCACATGAGGCACTGTGGGTCAAAGGAGAAATAATACTTCTTACCTTGGCTTTTAGCCACTTAACGTTGGCAAAAAAGGGGGGAAAAAGGTAGAAATTAATGGCAGATCCATCACAACTGATAGGACAGGTTAAACTACAGATAATCACATTTTTTAAAAAGTCATTTGTGTCTACTGATAATTAGCTACACCCCAGCACACTAACAGAGGTTTTACTGGCTCCCTTAGTCATTCAAAGTTCTGTGTCTGGCCAAGTGACCACAGAAAAAACACTTGCATCAAAATTAAGTTTAGCTGAGCTTTGCCAAATTTGTTTTCCAGGCTCCTCATGGGCACTAAAGGGTTGAAAAGCTCTTTTACTGACCATTCAAGTCCAAACTCAAATCAATGCTATTTCAGTGGAGATGCACACTAATAATTTGTTCACAAAACCAGTTTCAGCGATATGGCACAGAATAGGCTCACTGTTGTTTTGACACTTAACCTTCATGTGTTTTGAAGAAATCCTAGCTGCTGCACTGAATGGTAAATAAAGAAAAGGGAGTTCTCAAACAGGATGAGCACTGGCGCCTTTCACCTCTGGTTTATTGATTGAAATCTGATTCAAGCCAGCACTGTGCTGGCTGCTCAAAACTGTGTTGGCAGTGCTCTAATGATTGTTATTCTGAAATTTTATCTCTTAGAATCAAGTCATTATATGACTCCACTATACTGTGATTGAAGAGGAAGGGAAAAAAAATGAAAGCTTGGTCTCACAAGGAAAACAACTGTAAAATTTTAAATAAATTCAAGTTGAGTTCTCTAATTTTATTCGGGGAAAGGACTCATGTTTTTGAAAGGGGAAAAGGATTAGTTTCACCAATTAAAAAAACCCCAAAACACGCAAACATAAACCCTCAAAACATAAAATAAGCCCAACGCTTTTTTCTTGAGGCTGTTTGAAATAAACTGTCACTTTCAGAGTAAGTCTCCTAATGCACAGCTTTTCCAACTGCAGTTTGCACCTCCTCCTCCTCCCTCTACTCCCCCTCCAAGAAATACAGACCTGTTTAAAGACGTCCATAAACACAAAAATAGAAATTAAAACACGCTATACATCAACGTACATATGTGATATTTCTGACAGGGTCTGCAAAACCACTGAAAAACTGCTGGGGTTACAAATCAAAATAACTTGAAAGCCACTGCCCTTAAGTTATTCGTGTTACAAGAACAGAAACATAAAACCTCCATCAAAACTCAAATGAAAAAGTGCGCAGAGGTTCATCACCAGCGCGGCAGAATTAAGGCATTTAAACCACTTCTGTCCTTACATACTTATTTCATGGATAAACACGAAGGCTCAGTTTTCAGGATGCCTGAGTAGTCTCCCAAAAGTTACTTTTTTTTTTAAAACAGGTTTTTAGCAATGAAATTTGTTCTCCCCTCTCACAGTAATACATGATCCTTCCCCTTATTTCACCAGCTGCCAAGGGCAATGGCATGATATAAGGCATTTGTTAAGAGACCAAAATGTGAAACTCTTGGTCCCCTCCCTCCCCAGCAGCCATAGATAGAAACCTTTTAAAGACTTGAAAGGAAGGGTGGCATGGTTTCTTACCCAGCCTCTGCTACTAAATTTGCCTGCCTCAAAAATATAAAACCAAAAAGCTTCCTCTCTCTCCTTCCCTTATGCAGTGTCACTCAGCACTTATGGTGAGTCTTTCCACCCCCTCCTTAATCACTGCTACATTCTGCCTCTGCTGCAGCAACGATATGAATATCAACATCTAGCAGTGATTCAGGAATCTTCATCTTATTTCAAACCCTTCTACCATTACATACTGTTTAACATACTGAACATATATCTGAAGTCCAACAGCTCTTGACCTTTGTTCCTATCTCTTCACCTCTTTTGCTACCAGATAAACCATATACAGACAGATACACACACTTCTTTATTGTGCAGAATTAGTAACTATTGCCATACTGTTTTCTGTAAGTAACAAGCTCTGTGCAGGTCCTCTTGGTTGCTGTCAATATAAACAAGAGTCATATGGGGAGGAAAACACAGAAGGAATTTGAAGGGAACGGGGATTCTTACAGAAGAGGAACTCCTGATCCAAAAGACAGAAGTAAGGCGGGAAAGCAACGGATCAAAGCGAGATCAACCATATGTCTACTTAATCATGGTTAATAAGCTAATTAATTAGGAGGAGACATTTTCTTGTATTTATTGGCTGAGCTTATAAAATCAACCTTGCTGCATTTCTTGGTCTGAAAACCAAATGTATTGCTTTCTAAGCAATTTTAAAAAATACTCGGAGCTGGGAACAGTCTAGGCAGCAGGGTCTAGACTCATTATGATTTAAAGAAAAACTGGGAAAAAAAACCAGAAAACAAGAGAAAAACAGGTAGATGCCTCTGTTTTGAGCATCTCTAGAAATGCCTGTAGGCCAGCCAGCCAGTTGGCAGAACATGACCATCACCAACTGCCTGATCAGTACTGAGAAGGTCAGAGACAGGAAGGAAGGAAATGCAGACCGTGAGGAAGATCAGCAACAGTATGCATAAGGTTCACAGCTTGAAGAGAGAAGAGACTGTTATGAGATGGATCTATAAAATAAGAGATAGAAGGTGCAGAAGAAAAAAAGCTTAGTGAAATGAAGAGCAGCCCTGAGAACTCCTGCAAAAGCTTTAAGGAGCTCAACTCCCTTTCTCCTCTCACTAGCCACATTACTGTAGGCACAGGAGACAGTTTTCAGCCTGAAACCAGCATCCTGGATGACGAACACATCAGAACAAAAACAGTGTGTAGGCTTGCTGGGGACGCTTGTGATGCTGAGGCAGAGAACTAGACAGATCAGGATGTTCCCAGAAACAAGACAGCATGGCAAGCAGCAGTACCAGTTGGGGTTTCTCACAAGCATCATAGCAGAGAGAGGTTTTAAGAAGCAAGTTGAGCAATTTTGCCTTTCCAGGCAGGAAAAAGCCACCAAGCATGTGGCAGTTGTGGATAAAGTTTTAAGGGCTGTCGCAAAATTAAAAGAAAGAAAACAGTTTCAAGTTCAAGAAATTGCAGTCAACCTCACTTCATTTCCAGCTAGGGCAGTGGCACATCTGCAGGGCTGTGACAGTGCGGGAGAGCAGGCTGGCCAACGACTGAGAGCCAGCAGTGGGCTGGAAACGAGTAACAATGAAGGCAACAGGTAAAACAGGTGTTTGCACCAGCCATGCAAGGCATTTATCACAGCCAGGCCTGAGGCTGCTTCTGTAACTGCTGCCAGGAATGCAGAGCACCTGGACCAAGAATTCCAGCTGTGGGTTTGGCCAGGACAAGCAATGCTTTGGGACAGTCAAACATGTACTGCAAGTATGAAGGAAGAAGTTTACTTGCTCAAGGTAACTATTTCAGCAATTCCACCATGCTCAGTTTTGGTCTTCTAAACAGTACAAAAATACCTGCCAAAGGCAGTACTGCAGGATTCTCGAGCTGTGGCCAGAGACAAGACCAAGAACAGGGTGAAAGGGTAGAGTATGAGGCAACCAGAAGTACCTACTGGTAGCCAAAGGATGTCCAGACATTTGAGGGACTCTGCTGCCCAGCCTCAGGAGGCAGCTGTCTAACTATTTAAAGTTTCCATGCCAAGTAACAAGTCATGGAGGAACATTAGTCACGATTCAGGGAACCAGACAACTATTATCTGAGTTAGAAACTGTGTTTAGAAAACAGGGGCTAGGGACATTGCACACAACTCATCTGTGTGAGAAAATGTATCTGTAGGCACAGAAATAGAAAAAGCCACTTGCACACAATAACAAAGTCCTTATCACACTGATGTCCAGCAAGTTTCTCCTGCACATTTCAGCTATGAACTCTCCAGTTCCAGACCACAAAATCCTCAAATCTCTGTGCAGGTTGATTGTACTGCCCCTGCTGCACACTGTCCACTACTTCTCAAACTCCTGAATTTAGAGCTAATGTCACTCTATCCTGCCATACCTCGAATCACTGAAAGCAGTCATTAAAGGCCATCCAATATAAATGAAGATCAATGGAAACTAAAGTTTAAAAACTTTACCAATCTGCTCTGCATTTTATCTGTCAAACTCAGAACTTTAATATGTACAGTCTGCAATAAGCAGCCTTAGATCTGTTACCTTTGACCAGTAATCACAGTCATTAACCACAAGAGGAAAAAAAAGCTATGACTACTCTTGATGACTACTCAGTCAATCTCCCCTTTTACTTAAAGGGTATTTCCTTATTAGTCAAGGGAGAATTATCTGAGACAATCCAACAGAAAGGCAGCTGGCTGTAAGACCTTTTGAAGTGCTATTATGTATCTGCAGCTAGGAAAGTCAGTTACCCCACAGGCATCCTTGCAGATTTTTGCACAAGATTGCCTCCGGTCTCGCCAGAGGAACAGTCCTGGAGTATGACAAGATGACAGTCAGAGCAAGAGAAGCAACTGGAAGGGTACTTGTACAGGAAAGTGTGGGATGCCCAAGGAAAGGACACAGTAAAGCACCAAGTCCAGAACATGGTTTCCTTGCAGAAATCAAGATATGGACTTAGGGAGAATATGTTACCAATGATGTTTTTCTGAAGGCAGACTGTACGTGGGTGTCAGACACTCAGGGTAACACACTTCTGTCACTAGTTCTGTGCAGTTTTAAGGAAAACATTTCTGTGTCTGAATTTCCCTATCAGAAAGGGTCAGAAGCCTTTCTTCTTGGTCTTTATTTCCTTATAGTCTATGGTACACTGATTATTTGAAAAAAGTTAGGTTCCAAATTAGTGTTTCTTTCAAAAGTGAACATGAGTAGCTATGTCTCTCCTGAATGAAATTCTACCTTTATATTTTAACTATAACCCCTCCTTGTACTATTTGCAACCTTGTAATTACACAGTCTTCTGTTAACAATAACCAGATGCGGTTTGTCAGTATTGCTTCTCTCCCTTTTTAGTCTCTTTAGACACTTTTGGTCTTTTAAGACCATGATGAGGTACCCCCTCAATCTCCTTTTCTCCAGGTAGAACAAACCAAGGGATTTCAGCCTCTCCTCATAAGACTTTCCCTCCAGACCCTTCACCATCCTCGCTGGCCTCCTCTGGTCACTCTCCAATAGTTTTGTGCTCCTTCTGGAGTGTGGTGCCCAAAACGGCACACAGTACTCAAGGTGAGGCCACACCAGCACAGAGTTACTTGAAGATTTCTTAATTCTTTGAGTTGATAACTTTGAATCTAGCTCAAATAAAATAAGGGTAATGTAAATAAAAATTATTTTCAAAATTAGAAAATAAGGAGCCCTCACATTTTGACTTCTGAATTTCAAGCAGCAGCGCCTTATGAAAAAAAACACAGTTACAGTACACAGTCATTAGAGTTGGCAACAGGAAGAATTACTTCTCCTCCCACCCCCAAGAAGTGTTCTTTACCTTACAGCAGTATTTACTGTTTGGCCATGACCCCAGAGTGATGATGTGACATTAATGATTTGGCAACGTGACATCCTTTGAAGCGTGAGGGTCTAAGGCTAATACAGGGACAAAGGCATCAGAGGCTTAGGTTCAGGATCCCAGTCACACTTTGTTTTTATTAAAGTGCATTATTTAAAAGTTAATACTCAAGTGGCTAACACATAAAAGGTCTTCACCTAAAGAGAATGCGGACACAATTAGGTAGCCTTCCACCCTCACTCACATCATCTCACATGCATTTTTGTTTTGCACTGACAGATATAAGCATGAGGACTGCAGGCAAGTAGAGCAGGCTGAGAAGCATAACAAGGGTTAGAGGACAGTTCCCTTCTTTAAGTTTAGCACTGGGTTACTTTTGGCCCAATCCCCACTTGAACAGAGTGAAAGATTCCTGAATGCTTAACTCCTATTTGACTTCCTGGGCTAGGAAGACTTCTGCAGCTTTAATGCACTACACAGCAAGTGCTTTACAGTGATGAAATTCTCGTTTTTTTTCTTAAATCTGAAGAGAGATCAATCCTCATATAAAATTCAGGCATGGTTTTGAAGAACTATTAGTTTCATAAAACAAACTCGATCCAGTTACAGCTGTAAGGGTTTTCAATTTAGCAAGTATTCAACATCTTATCTGCCTTTACCATAGGCATCATTTCATTACCTCGCTGCCATTTTACAAATCGCTGCAATTCCACCTGCCTCCTATTCAGGGGGGGGAAAAAAATTGTAATAAATTCAAAGGCCAACTTCAGGGCTTTTAAGGCAGCTTCCAAGCTTCCTCCTCCTTCTGCCCCCTCTGAAACTGAGGATTTTCTGTATGAGTAATTGTATTTGACCTATTTATTTGCTGGCACACTGTTGTTTTTCCTTTCCCTTTCACAAAAGAAGGGGAAGAGAAGTAAGTAAATGTTAAAGTAGCCTCTGCTTAATAATTTTTAACCAAGCTGTACACAGGAAGGTAGGCTCTTGCATCACAACAGTTAGTCTTATTTACCAAGAATGACTTTGGCTACATTCCCCTATCCCCAGAGGGGTGACAGCTGAGCAATGCCTTAACAGACTGACAAAGCTGCTTGTCTGTGTGTTTCTTGGAGCCATCTACATATAATATTTGTGTTGCAAAGGAAAGCTTTCTCACTAGCAAACTCCTGATTTTAACTGACACTAGCCTTGGCTTCATAGGCACATATATTAAAACAAGCCAAAGGAAAAAAAAAACCAACACACATTACTCCTTTTGGAGACTCCATCTATATGTGCAACTGTGAAGACAAAGGACAGGGAGTGGAGCAGCTGAAGCAGCCTGGGTCTGCCATGGAGCTTTCAGGTCAAAGGAGGAAGTACCTCTGTGACTCTAGGATGCTCTATAAAAGCCTTTCTACCAAGAAGCTGCTGGAGGAGGAAACAGCACTGCCTTCCAAAGAGCTGTCTGACAACAGGGAGGAAGCCTGCCTTAGAGAGCAGCTGCTTACCATTACTGTCACTCCCCCCAATCACCTGCCCCCACAAGAATCACTGCATACATTGGGATGGGGGGGGGGGGGGGGGGGGGGCGGCACAAGTAGAGCCCTCCTCCAAGCTCCAAGCATAGGCATCTGCTTTTGTATCCCCTCTACACAGCCATGAGAGATATCACACACACATGCAGACAAAGAAAATGAGCTGTGAGTATGCATAGGAAGTGCCTCTGCATTTGCTCAGGTGGAAGATGTACAGGGGAAGACAGTATTTACTCTGAGGATTACCCATCTTTCTATTATTTGTTGTTTTGCTTGTTTTGGTTTTTTTAATTCTGTGAGACGGTATTATTATTTACACTTTTAATATAAAACAATTCAGGTTCACCCCCTTAAAATACACTGCATATTTTAATGACATTTTTTCTAGGATCAGTACTTCATGACATAAATAAAAATTGCTGAAATAAGTAGATGACTGGATTGTTATTAATGGGACTGTTGTGTTCTGGTGCAGGATTTGATAAAGAAACAGAAAGGAAAAATACAAGGAAGATAAATCAGATAGAGGCTGGATTATAGCCTGTTCCTGCTTTTATTTATTACTTAGATGTCAGTGTATTCACTGCACTGTATTTTAATGACAGCTGCCACAGCAGAAGACATGCAGGGACCTCCAAGTTAGTCAAACTGACAAGTGTTCCAGGCAGAATTCAAACTTCTTTTCCTGCAGAAAAACATTGTTTCTAATCCCTTATCAGACATGTTGCTGTCCAACCTGGGGCAAAATCTTTTATCAAGAAAATAAGACTTAACAGTCTGAAGCATCTCCTAAGACCATTGTGAATACAGTAAACTTTATACCTCAATTTATTGTATGCTTCCCCCAAATTTGTATGTTCAAGAGGCAACTCAGATTCTCAGCATCATGCTGCTGATTTTTTTCCAAAGTTTTTTTTTCTGTTTTTCTTGCAAAAGCACTGGCTACATCTAGGTTTGCAGACAGAGCAAGCACTTCCTTCAGAGCTAGGATGTGTGTCACACTCTCAGAATCCCAGTAATGTGATGGCTAAAACATTATATGTCATTTACTACCTCCACCCATTCACTGGACACACTGTTGAGAAGAATATGGTGAAGGTATCAAATGCATGAACTATATATCTGAGGCCTGGCTGGCAGCTTATTTCATTTGTGTCACAAGTCTACACAGAAAATAACCAACATCATTTTTCTACTGGTTCATGCCTTCCACAGTCATAACAACACTTAAGTTAATCCCTTCAATAAAGAAACCATAGCAATATATCATTTGTAGCTGACTTGCAATAAGTTGCTGATTTGGTTATTACTGGAAGCTATTTTACCTCTGAATAGACCAAGTTTTTAATACAGAATCAAACCACTAACAGTTAAAACAAACCCAAAACACTTCACTAAAAAAAATGTTCCCTATAAGCTTCCTAGAACTAGGTAAACAGCATCTCATTTCCACCCTCTAAACAAACAGGGTCACATTAATAAAAATAAAGACACCAGTACACCTAAAAGTTAACAGTCATATATACAGCAAAATGCAACCACTACACCTGAACATCATCCGTGCTTATGGATGAAGCAACCTGCTTTGAGCCTGCACAATACATGTAATTCAGCAAAGCATCAACTTCAGAGACTAACAGTAAGTATTCTATTTTTTAAAAGTCTCCCCTGGCACTTGATCCCTGGAGCACTTAAATGAAGAAACCAATATCCTGACATTGAATTTGTGGATTCCTGTATTCTCTATTCACAGAGCTCTCTCCTTGAATGCAGGGACTGTACTGAAAAATTATCAATTTCTCTGCTCCCAGTGTTTCTGTCTGACAGAAATTCAGGGCTCCTCTTTCAGGCCATCTCTTTCTGGCCTGTGTTTCATCCAGTCTGGTTTAAATTATTAGCATGAGACAACCCTAAGAGCTACAGATTCAGCTGTAAAACCCCGTCCCAAAAATCAGGTAGTCCAAAGTCACTATATTCAATCATAGAGCTGTTATGGTATTGAACTGCTCTCCAACTCATGTTGGCATTAGACTCCTCTAGGCATTCAGAGGGTTACTACGAAGCAGAAGGCACCCTGGCACTTGTGTCAAGTAATTCTGAAAGACCCGTTTCTCAAGAGCTCAGCAATTCAAGGGGCACATGATGGGCTGACCCAGCTGCACAACTCATGGACCAGAGCACATCAAGTTTTAGATATTATATGGGTGCTGAATAAAAGCTCTTTAATGCTATTCAAGGGAAAATTGTTGTGAACTGAATATACCTGGAAGGCCTGCTCTAGGGGTATATAAAGCTTAAAAATATGTCCATGGAGAAAAGGTTGTGATATTAATTCACTTCAACAATGACCATTTTAAGAAAGGTGGACATTAATATGTGAAGGCTTTTATTTAGAGAAAAGGAAAATGAAGCTATCTGAAAGCACAAATGGGAGCGAGACATCAAGTGCCACAGATTTAAATGCCAACTTGCTGACACCCTTTCTCCTGACTACTCTCCAAGAAACCCCAACAAAAAACCCCATCCCACCAAGCAGTTTCCTAATAACAGATGATTTAATTTTTCTCAATAATGAAAGAAATAAAGGGAGCGACAGAGGAGGAAAGACTGAAGTCAGTCATGGCTTTTTTGACAAGTCATTAGTGTAAGATCATGAGCCAGTATTTCCAGACATTGTGACTACCATTGACAGTCACAAGGCTATGGCAAACACTACTCAAAAACACCTTGCTGTAAACCAGTCCATTTTGTTTGAAATGTTTATATGTTGCAGCATTCAAACCGAAAATCCTTCCTACCATAAAGTGACTAAACATTTTAATGTCAAGAACATTCTGCCCCAATCCTGCCTCCTGGCTTGTATTAATTGGAGTCCTCAAGTGTTGAGATAGTCTTACCTTTACACCATGGCCAACATCATCCAGCACCGTGTAGTCTATAGGTTTTCGAATATACCTTACAGGACGTTCCATGTTCGCTGGCGCTATAATTTTGTGAGTTCTTGATGTGTTCTTGTTGGTCGTCAAAATGCCTATCTCTCTGCGAGCGACCTTTTCTTTATGGATGTCCACAGTCTAGATTAAAAACAAGAAAGTATGGTTTTCTTTAGGCATTTGCTGTTTTCTCTACAGAGCTATCTACATGTTTAGGCTTCACTATACGACAAAGCGGACAAAGTGTCTGAACTGAGTTAATACTGCTGGAAGGATGCCAGTTTATTGATGAAATGAGTTTAATCTACATGATTTCTTTGAAAGTCACCATTTAATGAAATAACCAATACTAATAATAAGATTGCAATTATACATTACTGCTTTGACACTCTAAAGACACTATGCAGATACAGTACTTGCAGATTAACCCTCAGCATTCTTATGACTGACACTAGTAATAAATTACTCCAGCTCCACATCTGGGAAACCAGGACAGACAAGCTAAGCAATTTGCCTGCAGCCCCAGAGGGGGAGCTTGGGAAGTCTGTGCAGTAATTTCTTTCAGTAAAGCCATTAGTGCTTATCAGAGTAAAAGTCTGCACATGGAAGGACTAGTTTCAGCACTGAGGCTGGTTTCAGTCATACTCTCATAGTGGCTTTACTAAAAGAATAAAACAGAGCCTTCAAGATGCAAGTAAAGAACATAAAATATGCTGATCTCTGTCTTTTTATGTATTTCCTAATAAAATGATAAAGGTCAGTCCAGCAGTCTGTGAAGGATCTAACTATGCTTCACATTACACACACATACTTCTACATGCAACACAACCACTGCTTAAACCCTAGCTGAAAGAACCAGTACAAATCAAGCATCAGGTGCCGCAGGAAGTCCTCCCTTTAGGAAACCTATTTCAAGATTCAGGGGCTGAATTTACTGGTTTAAGTATCTACTAGAACCTCAGGATCTCATTGCAGGAGACAGTGGTGGTTTGTTTGCTAGACATTAAATGACTTAAAAGTGATAGCTTGATACGTTAATTTTATCCACTAATGAAAATAATTCTCAGTCTGCAAGCATCAATTCCTCACTGAAACAGACAGTCAAGGTTCAGAAAGACAAAAATCCTCATCCATCAGCACTTGTTTAGGTATGTCTGTAGAAATGGCCTCATCTAACATGGACATTGTGCAGAGTTTTGTTTAGCAAAGCAGAGTCACAGGCAAAGTACAGAATTAATCTATCTTTCCCTCTATGTCTGTATGAGGTAAGATGAAAGAAGCAAGGTAAGCATCCAGAAAATGACAAATCCCGAGAATGAATGCTAAATGCTGCCTGAGTTCACTATTAAATGCCTTCAATTCAACTGTTTGTTGGTGTTTGGTTTGGTTTTTTTCATTAGCTGGTGCACACGCTCAAATAATCTTAAATTCTCCTAAGCACAGAAAGAAATAAAATCCTCCTTAATAGTTTTGATACATGGCATTGCAGATTACAAATGGGAACACAAGTGGAGAACCACCTAAAAGCAGTGATAAGAAGCAAGCTTGTTTTCACAGCTTAAAGCTAAATAACTGTGAAAGATTCTTTTACTTCAGAAGCACAGGAAATCCTAATAGAAATTGAAAGCTGTGATTTTCTTGAGTAATGCATGACATTAAACATGTGTGCCTGCACAGAATAAGTTAATTAAAAATCCAAATAACACTTTGAAGCAAGCTTTATTGTTCTAAATACTTATGCCCTGAAAAAAATCCCTAAGTCGGGCATAAAAAGCACCTTTCCAAATGTGATAGTCCTATACATCACACATTTACCACTGCATCAGCATCAGATATCAACCACTGCACCCATGTTCACCCTGGCAGCCCATTTTCACGGACTTAGAACAAGACTGATATTTCTTCAGCTTCATCTATTATTTTTTCTTTTTGAGACTAAAGTACATGTTAGTTCTGCTTTTTAGTTTGCTTTCAGCAAGACCAAGAAACATTATCTGAGTACTATGCTACATGTTCTTAGATCATGTCTTCCAATTTCCTCATACAATCTGAACCCTTTTGTTCCATGAAAATACCAGGTCTCAAAGTGTCTTACAGAACACCTGTAAGGAACCTCTTCATATTTTGTAATACATGAGCATTGCATAGGTTAAAAAAACACTTTAGACTCACCTAAACAACACAGCAATATTAGAGGCTAAGGAAAACATCAGTTTAACATACTACAGTGTTTTAAATGAGGGTATTTTAAAACACTACTACAATGCTCTCTGAAATCAATCCATGCTTCTACTTAATTCTCATGAACAGAATCTGTTCTAATAAATACATTTTTTGTTTAGTGGATGGACAAAAAAGTGCATCTTTATACTAACAGTTCTCTTAGTGTTGATGTAAAGGAAAAAGGAAACAAAACAGAATTTCACAGTACAAAAAGATGCATCTTCTCCTAGCAGGTAGTCCATGAAGATTGACTTTTCCTCCCTTCAATGAGCAATGGAAGTTTCATAAATTGCTAGAGCAGATGATGAGAAATTCCAGGAACAGATGCTGTGCCATACATACTTTAGAAAACTACTTAAGTATCCTGCAACGAATTTCTGTTAAGGGAAGAAAACCTCAAGAACAGGAAGAGAGTGTATATTAGTTATATCAGACAGCGTATTCAATATAGAACAGCAATTTGTAAAGTCTTTCCATGGATTTCAGTCATGTAAACTGAGCAGAGAAGACTGACTATATCAAGAGTGCAGGGCCAGCAACTTACGGCACATATGTAAATCGCAAATGGTGCACAAGTGTGCCTGTGCAAGGGACTGATTTGCTGTTCAAAGCAAATGAGACTGCAAATCCTACCACATCTGGTATGCTGGAAAAGCAAGGCAGTATTTTGTCCCTATGCAAATCAAAGGCTCCCAGGCCATGCTTTGTCCAGAGCAATATGGTAACCATCAGGTACTACAGCATCTTGCTTCTTCAAGAAATTAATTTTACTAGATCTATAAAGACTGCATGTTATTAATTTTTGTGTGATCATTATGCAAAACAAAGTACATAAAAGTTGTTCATTTTTGTATTTTTATTTGTATCTACTTGCTTAGTGTTGATGGGGAAGTTTATTTCAGTCACAGACAATGTTTTCCACTTCCAAAAGAGAAAAACCAAAAACACAAGCAATTTTTAGCGGGATAGTGTAGCTATCTAGACCGACAAGGGAAGCCACATATACCGGGTAACCAGACCCTTCTCAAAGCTCTGGCCGCACTTGGTGTCCATTCTGACATGGTGACAACTACACAGTAGTTAGCTTGTGATTTCATGCACAATACCTACTTTTAAACATCAAACATAGGAGAGGAGCAAAGTATGTCAGCTTAACAATAAACACAGGTTAACAAGCAAAGTATGTTTGGCCTATCCAAAACCAAATACACAGTGCAATCTAAAATTTTGGGAGTAGGGATGGGATTCTCACTTCTAGACAACATAATCCAGCAGGAAAAAAAGTCCAGCATTATACTGATTTGAAGGAGGGCGAGAAGACAGACCTTCCAAAACACGTTCCATTTGGGAAGCAAATTTAGACACCACTGAACCTCTTTACCATTATAACTGGGTGCTACAGACCAGCTAACCCTAGAAACAAAGTCAAGCTTGGAGGTTGAAGGAATTGTTAATGATTAGCTGCCTCCACTATCTGTCTCCTTCAAACCATATTAAAAAAAAAAAGCAGTTGATCAACAGGATGTAGAGTTAAAATTTAACTATTTGCTTCCTCAAAAGCAGCCTCAAGGCCAAGTGCAGCACCACAGTGATACAGCAAAATAGTTTTTCTCTCCCCTTTTTCTGTGTGCTGCAGATACTGCTCTACCCATGTGCTACAGTGCGCAAAACTCCAGTGTACAAGCTTTTTACAAGAAATACAGACTACAGTGCATCTGGACAAGCTAATGAGAGGAGTTCAAAATATTTTAGGAAAGCCCACATATGTAAGGATATTTAAAAGAAAAACAACTTCAAGCTCTGACCATTTTTTAAATTCTGAACCACTGCAGCTCAAATTTCTGAGCCAGTTCCTCACACAGCCACTGCTTCTCTCACTACACGCACGCAGTCAGAGAAGAACAAGGGGGAAAAAAAATACCCAATCAACTCAGCTAACTAGACCCTGGCAACTTCAGGCTGTCCTAAAGGATACAACTTATCACACTAATACCACAGATTTACTTACGCCAAGCAAATACCCTTGAGATGAGTGTTGAATTAACTGATACTCCAGAAGCATCATAGAGGAAAGCGCCTCCAAGGTTCCTCAAGAATGAACCCGTAAGAGCACACACTCTTAACCTGACAGAGGGAACAGGAGAAGTGCTGTGTGGTGCTGCACAGCTACCTTGCCAGCAAGCTAGAAAAGGCTGCCAGGCTTCTGGAAAGAGGGAAAGAGCAGTGTCTACTGTTTTTACTTTAAAAGCCAACTGAAATGCCCCAGAAAAAGAGGCCAAGATACAGTATAGGAAGCCACAAATTTAAAATATTCTAATCCCCTCCACCCCCCCAAAATGAAACCACCATACACTCTCATCCTTGAATTTGAAGATGAGTGAAAAGTCAATTCAAGGGCACTTCCCTGATATTAAAAAAAAAAATATCTAACATCCAAAACACATTAGAGACACACACACCAAAATCCTAAAATGACACCACCACTTTTACTGATAGTTTTTCAGACCATTTCACCCAATGCTTTTAAGAACTTTTACTTTCACATAATGAACAACCTAAAAACAAATATCCTGTGCAGAACAGAGCTGCAGATCAGTAACCTTTCAATCTGTCCAGACAAGAGGAACACAGGCTCAAACTGCATTCTTTCTTGTACTGGGGACCCCAAAGCTGGATGCAGGACTCCAGATGGGGTCTCACCAGAGTAGAGGGGAAGAAACCCCTCCCTTAACCTGCTGGCCACACTTCTTTTGATGCAGCCAACGCAGCTCAGCATGTGGTTGGCTTTCTGGGCTGCAAGTGCACATTGCTGGCTCACAGAATCAGATAATGGTTAGGTTGGAAGGGATTTTTAAAGGTCATCTAGTGCAGCACCCCTGCAGTAAGCAGGGACGTCTTTACTAGATCAGGCTGCTCAGAGCCCCTTCAAGTCTGAATACCTCCAGGGATGGGGCCTCCACTACCTCTCTCTGGGCAGCCTGTTAGAGTGATCTACCATCCTCGTAGTGAAGAACTTCCTAGAATCCAACCTAAATCTCCCCTTTTCAAGTTTAAAATCATTATACTTCATCCAATTGCTACATACTCTTGTCAACAGTTCTTCCCCAGCTTTCTTATAGGCACCTTTCAGGTATTGGAAGGCTACTATAAGGTCTGCCTGGAACCTTCTCTTCTCCAGGCTGAACAACCCCAACTCTCTCAGTCCATCTTCATAGGAGAGGTGCTCCAGCCCTTAAAAGCTCATCATCAACACTCCCAAGTCCTTCTCCCCAGAGCTGCTCACAATCTATTCTCTGCCCAGCCCATAGCTGTGCTTGGGGTTGGCCCCAACTGATGTGTAGAACCTTGTACTTGGCACCTTGTTGAAATCCATGCAGCTCTCATGGGCCCACCTCTCAAGCCTGTCAGGGTTCCCCTGGCTGGCATCCCTTCCCTCCAGTGTGTCAACTGCACCACACAGGTTGGCGTTCATGGCAAACTTGCTGAGGGTGCACTTGACCCCACCATTCATGTCACCAACAAAGATGTTAACGCTGGTCCTAATACCAACCCCTGAGGAACACCACTCATCACTGATTTCCATTTGGACATTGAGCCACTGACCACAACTCTTTGATTGCGACCATCCAGCCAAACCCTTATCCACTGAATGGTCCATCTGTCAAACCCATGTCTCTCCAACTCAGAGACAAGGATATTATGCAAGACAGTGTCAAATATTCTGCACAAGGACAGGTAGATGACATCTATCACTCTTTTCTTATCCATCAGCACTGTAACCCCGTTCCAGAAGGCCACCAAATTTGTCAGGCACAATTTGTCCATAGCGAAGCCATGCTGGCTGTCACCAATCACTGCCTTATCTTCCATGCACCTGAGCATAGTTTCCAGAAATAAACCATAGTGTCAAACAAAGGAAACTTAAGAAACACACACTATAGCACTATCAGCATTCCTTAATAAAAGAAAAAAACCTCAAACTCTCACTCTTTGCAATTTGTTCCTAGTCCTAGCTTTAGTATTAGCCCTTACTGGCATTCTCCCAACTGCAGATTTCACTTGCTGTATAGTTTAGACAAGAGGCTTCCCTGAAATTAAAAAAGAATAATCTGGTAAGAACAACAATATTAACCTGTTCTGTTACAGAAATACCAATTTATCCCACTGCTACTTCCATAAAGAAAGCATATTTGCTAAGACTTTTTACATAAATGAATCACGGTTAATTGAATAGAGGCACTCAAGAGATCCTGGACAATGCACATTGTACAGGCTAACTACAAGGAAGTCAGCTTGATCTAGAAAAAGGACAATAAAATGCCCAGCCTTAATGAGCTCAGCCAGACAACTAACTTCTGCAGGGAGAACACCATTTAAGGCTATTATTTTATGAAGGAAATTAAAAAGAAAGTTTAGCAAATACGATATCAGGAAATGGGAACATATTTACACTGCAATAGAAATATTCCACAGAAAAGACCAATTATGGGCGCATCAGGCATAAAAAAGCCTAAGTACTTGGAGTTTTCACATACAATCCTGTGCAATCAGATGTCTGCACAATGTTGCAAGTTGTATCTTCCCTTAACTCTTGATGAAAGAGCAAGTAACTTCAGTATTTGACTTGATTACTTTTGTTTATATATTATCTAATCCTCATCAAGATAATGTTCAAGAAACTCAAGAATTTACCTGCAGAAATAAAATAATTTATTTCCACCTCTTGTCCAGGAGAGTCTACATGCTAAACTAGCCTGGCCTCACAGAGATGCAGAGAGCAGAGCACCAGTGCAACTGGCACCACTGATCTTTGTTTATCATTATCCACACGCTCATTTATCCTGTGAGTATTTTCTCCAAGGTATGATGCTCTACTGGTGTTGGGAATTATAACTGTTAATTCCATTGATTAGAAATAGATTGAATATGCCAGGTGTCTCTGTACCAACTCAGTTATAGACCAAACCCAGGTAAGTTTGGTGGGCATCAACCTCTTCCCAGTTCTTCAGCACAGACAGTTGGTTACATCAACCAACATCTGATAAGCATATTTAAAAAAAATGAAAGAAACTCTGATAAAAGCATTGCCCTGTTATCACTGACTGGTGGGGCCAATCCTATCTCTAAGGTAGAAGACTGATGCCACCTTTTATCATGCCCAGGCATCAGTGGTGTGAAATTCAAGTCCCCAGTCAGCTTTGACCAAACCTTCAACTGAAGGTACCATACTAGAAGCTTTATACTAGTTCTCTTTCACAGTAAGCGGTGGAAGATCCTTCTTACCACCCTACCTTCCCCCCACCAAGAGATGAATTCAAGACATCTTTAACAGCCCCTTAGACAGCCCCCACAATCAAGCCCGCTAATTTGTCAAGCCACAGAAGAAAGGCAGTGCCCAGCAACAACCAAGAGTTACTACAGAAGAGAGAGAGGTCCTTTTTTCCAAGTTTCACAAATTATTTTAAGAATATAAGGATTTCAAAGCTTTACTATTTCATATGTCCAATCCTTCAATCCAATTTTCACTAAATTGCCTGAACCCCGGTGTTTAATGTCATCTGAGAATCCTCAGAATATCCTGCCATGCCTTCTGAAGCTTCACCCATGAAAGACATGTCTCCTGTCACCTCTGAAGCATTTAGGCATCTAAGTTTCACCTTGTCTGTTTGTTCTGTATGTGATGCTGGCAATGTAGGAGGCAACTGAAAGAGGTTTAAGAGTTTTATTTCCAGAGCTGAAAATCCAGCAATGTTTTCTTGTAGGTTTATAGATAGAAGTTTCTCACACATTCCCTTCAGCATATAGACAAGTTACAATAGTAGGAGAGGATCTCCAGAAAGCTTGATCTCCTGAAGTCCTGGTAAATCCAGGGCTCTTAAGGTAAAAGGCTAGAGGAGACAGATAAGCCATATCTCATGTAATCTGATATGTCACCTTCCTTTTCCTACAGAGAAGGTTCACAATCAACAGCTTTTACAGATTAACACAATGATCTAAGGCCATCAGCACACACACAACAACTTGCAGTCTATATAAAACATTGGCCATCAGAGGAGGAAGGCTCCAGACAGGATAAAGGAAAAATAATGAAAGAAATACTAAGTCCTATTTCCAGAGATAACATGTATGTAAACGCATGCATTTTATATCTCCATACACATAAAAAATATATATATATATATATAAAAAACCACAATGCTAACAACTCATTTTACAAATATCATCCAATGTCGGGGGGGTGGGTGTGAAAAATGCCGATAGTATTTTTTTTTTTGGCAGGTTATCATGAGATTTCTTCAATTACATCTGAACACACGTTATACTCCAGTTTAATGCTATGGAGCTGGTCCTGGACTTAAGAGTTTTTATTGTTTTCTTTATATATACACTAGCAGGTTCTCAGATTCTCCTACCAATTGCTTTCAGCACAAAACAGACCAGATTTCAGGAAAGGTTTGAAGATATTTTCTACCTTTATAGAAGCATTTTTTGTGGGATATCAGGGCTGTTGGAAGCAGGGTCTATCAAAGAGGGAAACATACCATAAGCATCCCATTTATTCAGGGCAGTTTGCCTGCCATTTTGGTTTTAGAATTCAGAAGCACAGAAACAACGTAAAACAGTAATGGTACACAGTCCACAGCATGTCCTGTTCCAAAATTGTTTCTTAAAACTATAAACAATTTCTATGCAAGGCAAACTTAACAGAAAATGAATTCCTGACCAATAAAATGTGCTCTTGCAAGTGTTAAAATATGTCTTAAAAAAAAAGAAAAAAGAAAAAAGTACAACTGTTGATAAGCCTCATTAAAATCAAGGAGCTGAAAACAAGAGCTAGAGAAAACGGCTTAAAGCTTACTGGTCATAGACAAACAGCCTCACCTTTAAGCCTCTTGCTGTTATGAAACTGCAAGCCCTTCTTCCAAAAGGAAGACTAGGATTCACTGAGAGTTGGACTCAAAGACCCTAATTTCCAAAACACAATCTGAAGTGGCACACACACCCATACAACAGCCCTGAAAAGGAGAGGCAAGAGGGATCTGTTCAGCTAAAGCATTATTTATGCTTTTCAGAGTACCCTGTTGGCAAATCTAGTCACACATTCTGCTGAAGAAACTGAGCAGAAAAGGGATACAGGGCAAGGAACGACCAGAGAGGCTGGGAGTGGGTATGTGACATTCTAGGACAAGAATCAGAGCAAAGAAACCAACCCTCTCATCCAAAAGCCAGACTGCAGGTCACGCCTGATTTTTCTTTCCTGGTGCCAACTGGAGATGGGAGGACTGCTATGGAGGACACATTCATCCTTCAGACAAGACAGAAGGAAAGAAACTTCTCCTGTTATTCTCCAACAGCTACTTCAGAGCATGTTCATGCTCTGAAGATGCTGAGGACAAAGTGGGGCAGCTGAAGAAAATCATTAAGTCTTGCCAGTGAAATGCCACCTCACAGAATCAGGCTCTATACAGGAGAGGCATCTATAGAAAAGTACAAGGGCATCTCATTGTGCCCCTGATCTCTGCCCCCTACCTTCCCCAACTCAAAGGAAGATGATGTCAACATATAGCATAAGGAGAGGAGGTCTGCAGGAGTATCTTTGGGAACAGGGAGAGCAATGTGGGAAGGAAGACTGGCAGATGGCAACTGAAGGCAAATAGCATTTAAATCCTACAGAGGAAGAGAATTTTAGCAGCTCTATGGAGGCCCTAATTATGGGAAGAAAACAGTTAAGACAACAGTCCTCCCTCCTCTCTGTTGCATTGGTGAAATGCCAGAAACAGTTTGCTAAAGTTCATGTAAGTATGGGGGAAATGGAACTTCAAACATCTGGAGCATGGAGGTCAGACGCTGCTGCAGAAGCAGCTGGCCCTGCATGTAGGAGGCGGCTGTCTGCCGGGACATCAGTCGAGTGAAGGGAAGAGGTAGGATGGGTCTGTGCCTAAGAGCAAGAGCCTGGAAAACAGCAGATTGAAGCTCTATTCCTGGCTCTGCCAGACTTCCTGTACTACGCCAAGTAAGTCACTTTGCTCCTTGGGCCAGCTTCTTGGAGCTGCCCACCTGCAGCAGCTTTCAGAAGAGACAGTGTGTAGGTGGGCACAGGTATAGGTGATGCTGCCATAGCTGTCTGCTCTGAGCACAGGGAAACACAGCAACAAAGATACCCAAGATTTCTCTGTAAAACACCTTCCACCCATGTTTATAATTGCCAGTGAAAAATGCAGGAGGAGTTATGTACCACACTTTCTGTGTGTGGGCAAACCATACTGCCAGATGTAACTGTCTGAGCAAAGAGATGTACAGACACTTCAGTAAGAAGCCTGTTGTGAACATTACTTACTCAAAATTTTTTTAAAAGCAAGTGCTCCAATGACCCTGATACCCATTCATGGGGAGCACAATATGACTTTTTGCATTCTAGCTAACACTTCTTTTGGTCTTTCAAATTCAACTGTCCAGTTCCCCCTTCAAGAATCTAAGAAACACACAGAAAAAACCCCACATCACTAATGCAGAACTCTGTGGGATTACAGAGGGAAGGGGAGGTGGGGAGATTATTTTGCAATTATCTTCTACCTGCCTCCTAAAGTCTGTGGCTTTTCAGCATCAAGAGTGGAGGGGAGAGAGTAGTTTCCATGGTGCTACTCCCTGTACTAACATAAAATCCCTGATCACTTTAGAACACAGTTTCCAATATTTTCTGGGGATTCAGCTGTGGCTGACCACCAGTCCACAACTGTTGTATGACAGGAAGTACCAGCCCAGCTCAGCATCAGGTAGAAACCAGAGTGTGGCAAATGAACAATTGCTAACCATCCATTTCAGTTTCATGCTGTATGACAAACCCCTTTTTGAAGGTCAGTTCTTTTACTCAGTCATCCCCTTGCCCCCTTCCCCAAGACAGGATTCTGATAACTACCAAGGTATGTCCTCTCTCCTCTTGCGTCTAGTGAGTCAAACAGACATTTCAGTGATTAATACCAGTTGCATTGCTAATACAAGTTTCCAGAGGAAAAACTACCTAAATGGAACCAAAGACTTATTAATTATGTTTAAACAAAAGCCAGGAGTGCAACAATCTGCTGATTTAAAACAACCTTTAAAATAGAAGACACTTCAAGAGAGAAGTGATTCAAGTGTACAATCCTACTGATTGACTTTGACAGAACAACAGTTGGGATGTGCAGTCATAACATGTTACATTTGTATTCAGTCTTAAAAAGCACAAAAAGCTGATAAATGCTTTTGATTATGCAAAGCCAAAATCCCAACTGTATGTGTGAGAGTATTTCAGTACCTGAAATTAGATTTTAGTAATTTCAATTTTTTTCCTGCATGTTCCTCGAGATACACATTTAAGAGTAGGCTCATTAAAAAAATACTTTTTAATTCTTATGCAAGCTCTCCAATGACTTTCAGCATTTTAAAGTGACTGAATGAGTCCCTCTTTTCCTTGCTAGAAGTAATGCACTTGTCTAGAATTAAACAAAACATACAAATCTAAATATATTATTGACTGAAAGAAAGCACAAGGACAGAAAGGAAAAATTAAAAGGCTTCTTCAGTAGTTTGGACTCACTAAAGAGCCATCACTGAAGTAGAACAAAATTGCATGTCAAACGAAAAGCATTTTGTGAGCCAAAAAAAGCAACTTCATAGGAGATGAACATGTGCAGTTGCAAAGAGCACTGCAGGTGGCTGAAAAGGAAACTATCTAAAAAAAAACCTATAAAAAAATAAACTCACCAGAACAAGCTTGAACTTTCTCAGAGTTTGACTGAGGTGAGGAATTGATAAAGCTGGAATAATGACAAGCTAGAATCATCATGCCTGAAGAAAAAAACCCCCTCCCATTTAGTTAGAACTAAATGCAGGGATGACAATGACCCAAAAAAAAGTGAGCTAACATAACATTATCTTTAAATTATCACCTCTTTAGAGGTGATAAACCAAAGCACTAATAGCAAAAGTAAAATATTCTCCAATGATAAAGGTTATGTTACATGATTGGGACAGTGGATTTATTGCATATCTCAAAATAATCATTATGCTAAAGAACACCAAAAATACCAAAACTCCCACATAAAACCTATTCTGATTTGTCATATGTGCTTAAGTTTTAAATTAATTTTCAGGCACATACTTGCCTTTAAAAATCCCCAAACAACCCAAAACGAAAACCTGAACGCAAAATAAACAAAAAGTAAAATCCACACATACACAAAAGTTCTTCTCACAAGTACCCCCCTTCTCAATGTGAATTCAGGGCCTATGAGGTGTCTAACATTGACAGTTCTGGGACAGATTGTGTGTCTTACATATAAGTCAGGAACATTATAGGTGGATATGATGAATATCCTTTAGCCACCTGCAACATAGTTTTGGTTACCAAGGAACAATATTGTAGCTCTTTGATCTTATCTCATTTGATGGCAGTGATATAAACCAGTGCTGGTTTTCAGCTGGGTTAGCACTGCATCAGGTGTAACTCATGAGTATTAATTAAGCAGCCATCAGATGACTAAAGACCATGTTATCTACACCACAAAAAGCTTCCTGGCTTAGTGCCAAACACAGCTTACTACACATGAAATTTATTTCTCTCTTTTGTTTCCTACAGGTTAAAAGATTGAAAATTACATTTTCTCCAGAAGATAACTACTAAAGTTCTGAATTTTGTACAAAGCAAGCAAGTCTCTATGGCAAACAACTTGGTTGCAACACTATGAGGTGCTACTCTAATGGGATGATAACCAGCAATGGCCACTTTTTCCTCTCTTGTGCCCATTATTGTGGAGTCTTATCAGTAAAATAAGATAGCAGAAACAACATTTAGCCACTAGAGATACCACTTAAAAGTTTTCATTATACTTATTCCACTCAGCAGTTAACTTACTACCCATACTACCACCATAAAGCATATGAGCTCTTCCATGTCACTTTAATATCAAAACAATCAGCATCTGACAAGCCCATCATTTTTCTTGTCGAAGACAAATACAGAAGACGACAGTTCAACTCTTATCCAGTCTCCCCTTTCTCAAATCCCCTTCACTAATCAGCTATCACTTCTGATGGTACATTAACAGAGGGCAAGCTTAAAAGCATCATGAACTTTACTCAGTTCAACCTTCTTCTGAAATCCCAGTCTCTACAGCATTGCCCATGGAAGCCTATTAAGATATTCCAGTAAAAAAGGAGAGTTAACAGCAGTTCCCTCACATGTTTCCTGTGTTACTATTTTGGACTGAGTCATACAGATTTCTTGTCATTTGGGATATATTAAGTAAAAGCAGAAGACAGACAACCAAATCACAAGCATGTACAATGACATTTACCAGTAATAGAGTGGGGAGGAAGGGGCAGGGCAGTGATACAATTGCTAAGTCTGCACTACTTCTTCATTGCCATTTTAATTTCCACACACAACTTAAAAAGGGAAGTTGCACATTGTTTCTGCAAATGAATTTCCCTTAGCTTCCTACTTTTGGCCACAACCAATATGAAATACTTCAATTCTATCTGTTGGGAACACCCACATGGCCTCAACATTACAGTGGCACTTACTCTATACGGAGCCACAGCCTTCACCCAGCTAAAACTTTCCCAGACTAAGGCTGGACACTCTGGGGGAGGACTGTGGCCCAAGAAGAAACCCTGTCACGAGTCAACCCCTCTTCCAGGGCCACCTCTCCACCTGATACATGTTGGCAAGCAGCAGTAAATTCTCAGCTCTGGCCTATGCAAGTGCACCTAAACAGAAACGCTGCAGCCTGATGGCAGGTTGAAAGGCAGCACCAGTCGTGAAGAGACATCTTGCACACAGGCAGAGGGTAGGACATCAGTATGCCCTGCTGCTGAATGCATTATCCCACTACCGTTACAGTAAATTCATTAGTCAGAGTGATTATGTGTTCAGAAATTAGACATTTCCACTGTGTGGTTATTAGCATAATGATTAAACTTGATTGCAAACGCTTGGGGAGAAGCAGAGCATCAGCCACTGGGGATGACACACAGAGAGAAGCATGTAGGAAAAAGCAGCCAGAAGCCTGTAGTTTTCAAGATCCGTCTTCAAGATAATTGATCTCACAATTTGGGGTGGGGGGAGTCAGAGACCAAAACACCTTCTGTCATGATAGAATGGCAGGCAAAAAGAGACTTAGCATCTCCTAATGTCACCTTAGGCAAAGTTAAACATACACTACATAGACACTGACCAGTGAAGTGTTTAAAGCTAGCTGGGTAGCTGGGGAAGGTACACTGGTGCCATAGTAAGGGGCTCCAAACACCATGGTGGGTTACAAGCCTCTGAACTGCACCAGAGCATTTCCAGAGAAGGACTTGCAGCTCCACAATAACAAGCACCATGGACTCACGCATGATCTGTGCAACACTGGACAGCTAAACACATCCAAAACAGTTAATGATGGATCAATACACTGCTACAGTTACTTTAATCAGGGAGGGAGGTGTTGGTGAGGAGTGAGGTATTTCCCTAAGAGATAAGGCAGTAGGTGCATCGGGACACAATTTAATGTACTACAGACAGACAGCTGTGCAAGCTTCTGTGGTCTGCCGCCTCCCCACTGCTCTGGTAATGCCTGGTTTTCCTAAGTGAGGTCAATGTACTTTTTGGATTTAGGTTGAATATATCCAGCCAGCGATACAGTCAGTCTTTACTCCCAGCAGCATATAGCTAATGTAAACAACAACTACGCATTTGTTTTAAGAACTACCATGATGAAGAAATCTAGGCAAATGGGCAGGAAGGGAAGAGTACACAGGAAAAGTATTCAAATAAGATCTGCAGACTGCTCACGGGCTGTTTTTCCAGGATGCCTAAGTCACATAATTGTTTGCAGAACCTCTGCTTTCTAAAAATGCATTTGGAAAAATTCACAGCACATCATATTTATTCTGTTTCTAGTGATTAGATGATGCTTTTAAACATTATCAAACCAGGTGACCTGACATTATCCAATGACCAGCCAGCAGCATTCTCTCAATCTTATTTCAGGCAGACGTTTCACATGGAAAACAGTCCTTTAAAGCTTTTTTTCAATTAATTTCCAGAAGAATAAGTATGTTATACACATTTAACTCCAGGTAATTCAGACAGCTCTAGTAGACAGCATCTCCAAAGAGTTTCTGTGTTGACTACATATTTAATGCAGCCCAGGGAAATAGTTTCATAAAGATGTTGAGTTGACAATAAGATGCAAGTGATTTGGAGTTGTGATCCCATTGAGCTCCTTTTGCACCCAACCCTGGAAGGTCTAGAAGCAGCAAGCTAACTGAGACTGAAGCTTGATATTCTCTCCGCCAGCCAAGAGGCATGCTGTACTGTAGGACAAATGCTTAAAACAGCAAAATCCCAAGTGATTTAACTTGACTTTCTCTCAGTGAGAGCTAATGGAAACCATCCCCCACTTCCTGAAGTCTCATTATTTGTTAATGTGCCACAGCCTGTACTAAGAAAGGTGTAAAACACATTTTAATCAAACTACCACGGACACCCCCATAAATTGTGTCTTTCAGTTTTAGTGTCCAGATGCCAGATCAAACACTACCACTCCATCAGGAACACTTCAAAACTACAATATATGAAGGACAAGCACTTCCGTGGTCAGCTGTCATGCTACTGCCAAAATAAGGCACTGTCAGACACATGGATGAACACCATTTGTATAGCACAGAAGCAGATATACTTAATTATACATCAACTTAGGTGAAGGCTGGAATGGTGATACTTAGGTGGCAAGCAGACCATCCTCAGTGTGCAGAGAGGCATAACTAAAATAAAGGATGGCCTAGCTCCTATCAGCTTACAGGCTTATAAGCCAGTCACAGAGCTGTCTCAACATGAGATTTTGTGTGTATGAGGAAACTAAATCCAAATCACAGTGGCATGGGTAAGAGACTAGGCTGTTGAGAAAGTCTATTTTCTTTCACATTGTTTGACTGGACTTCTCTCTTTGATGACACGTAATTACTTAAGGTAGCTCATTTGGGAGGTTGCACCTCCCAAATGGAGACTGTCCTCAGTTACTTCAGCATCTCACTCACCAACACAGCAGGCAAAAAGTGCCCCTAGTTAAAGCACTGGAATAAAATAGCACTTCTACCATTCATCCACTCAAATGCCATGTTTCACCTGCCAAGACACACGTTCAGATGAACTGAATAGTTTCAAACTAAAGTTTTTTGTTTGGTGTTTGGGTGGGGGTGTTTTTGTGGGTTTTTTTTTTTGAACATCCGGGTTTAAATAGTATCAGAGAATCACAGAATGATTGGGGTTAGAAGGGACCTCTGGAGATCCAACACCCCACTGCAGAAGCAGGAATAAAGATTTTACACCAGCACTTCAATTTCCTCTGAGGGTAACAAACAAACAATTTGATAGTCCACATGATCTGGCTTGTTATTAACTTACCATACACCACCTATCAGCTATTGGAGAGCACAAATATGTACACTGCTCAAAACCTTCAGAAATACCTTTTCCAGCCTAGCTTAGGAGACAGGCCTTACCCACAGTACAACTTATCTCTTGTAGTCCCTGTTCTACATTTGGCCATTAGTGCATCTTGCCCAATACTTAACAACACATGTAAGAAAATCCTATAAAGGGACGAAAAAGGATCAGCTTCCCAAAGACAATGTTTATCCCCTTTCTAGTCAGATAGAGGTTGTTTTGTGGTTTGAAGGCTTATCCTGCAACCTTATACAGCCTAGTTTTGAACACAGTTCAAAAACACAACTGAAAAAGAAGCAAAACCAATTCCATAAGCCACAGAGTTCAACGAGAAAGTAGAAACAAGCCCTTCAGTCATTATTCAGTATTTCTTTGTACTTGTATTTTCAAAAGATGGTCCAACTGACCTTTCCTGAAGCAGTGATAAGTTTTGTTATTTCCATCATGACCCCTCTTAACTCTAAAGGTACCCCCGTCCTACTTGTCCTCACTTTGTATAGAAGTCTGATAGCTTTTAATCATACCCTTCCTTCTCCTGTTTTTTTTCCACATACAGGAATTTGAGATAGGATGACAAGATCAGGTTGACAAGACATTGTTTCTTCCCTTGCAAGCAAGGGACAGAGAAGCTGATTACAGAAATACCAAGTTATGCTTCAATCCCCATGTGACACCACACTGAATTGTGCTGATGGATCCATTGTCAATAACCATCCCAAGACAACACGTGAGGGGAGGAAGCAAGTGCTTTTAGATATAAACCGGTGAAGCTACAAAACCACTGTACATTAGCATTTATACAGGGGTACTTTAAGGAAAAAGTCATAGCTATTTAGCATATCCTAAAAGAGGAAGCAAACAAAATATAGATCTGTGATCCCATGACCATATACATGCATTTTCACATCCATAAGATATAACTAGGAACAATATTAGGCAAAGTTATTTAATAACTATTTGCTGGAACCAGGAATGAACATTAGAAAGGAAAACAACAGCTTTAGTAATTTTTTTTTTGAGTAAGATGCAGAGATACTTTTATGGTGGTTACTTCTACATGCACAGCCAGCATTCCAAATAATGACTGAAAAAAGTCATGACCTTCGATAGTCGTCACTCGACCTGTGCCAGTCCAAAACACACACACTTTTCTCAAAAAAACCAAACCCCAAATCCTATATACAGTACAGCTTTTAACCAAATAAACCTACAATTTTATTTCCACTACCACCATGATGCCCTTTCTGTGATAGCACTAGCACAGCAGGGTCAGTTAAGACTCAACAATCCTCTCCAGTGAAATAAGTAGTTCTGAAAAAATAATATTCATGGTAACCTATTTCTACTTAGGTGTTTAGCTATATACTATATCAGTTGATACAATTTCACACACACTCTTTTCAATTACAGCAGAGGGAAACTTCTCACTTTGTGCTCAGCAACTGCCCAGCGATGCAGAGGTGATACTGTCCCGGATGATGCTGGGGAGGGTACACACCGTGGCACAGCAGCCACATGATGAAAATATTTGTTAGGATTAACATTGGATAGATTTCTACACATCAGACAACTTTTCAAAGTTATGATAAATGACAGAAATTGTCCCAGCTTTAGAAAAGCAGCTAGTAAGTCATTCATATACCAAACTAGTAAAAGCTTGTTCACTGCATATATATATATATATATATATATATATATATATATATATATATATATATATATATATATATATATATATATATATATATATATATATATATATATATATAACACCTGTATGAGGGCTTTTACAAGACATTCATAACAGTGGCTGAATGTTACTGTTAGCTTAAAAAACACTCACATGAAAGAATATTACCACTAGCTTATAAAACATCATTACCTGGTGTTTTTCATCTGCAGATCAACAGTAACTAAGCAATTTCATGCTCCCCCCCCCCAAAAAAAAAAAACAACACCAAAACCCAACAAAACAGCAGAAAGCACTAAGCATCTCCTTTTTGAATGGCACAAGAAGTCACACAAGCACACAGCAAAACATGTTCATGTGCTTGAGGGGCCCATTATGAAGAGGGGCAGCTTCAATGATGCAGTACAACCAAGACTCATCTGCTCCAGAAATAAGCTGCTTGTACTTGCTTTCTCCCTCCTTTTTCCCAAATACAGTCAGCTCAAGCATAATCATACCCAGCTACCATGAAAACCAACATCACAGATAGCTGTACTAGATGGTACCAGTGTGGTGACTGACTTAATGCTTTGGGAGCTTATTACCTACTGCTATATTGGACACAATGTTCTTCTAACTACCACCTCACACACATGCTCCATTTCCTTTTTGCTTTGCCCTTACGCCACTAAAACACTGACAGGCATAGATAAGAAAAATCCTCATTTGACACAAAACAGGAGCTGTTCACATGTGAAGCCTGATGGTTTACTGAGACTTGAAATATAAGGGAAATTAATTTCAGACAATCTGATCAGCTGCATCTGAAGAAAAAAAAAAGACTCCTTGCAAAGTCCAATATGTGACTTTGCAGCAGGTTAGTGACGCATTTCATTTATGTGGTGTCTTCCAGATAGGAGAGATTTTCATTAAAACACACTGCACAAACACCCTTGACGCCTTTGCTGCACAAAACTATCAGGAAGGCATTTCAGAGTAATGTTGACAGTCCACAGGCTTTTGGCTTCGATTTCAGGAAAAAAAAGAGGCTGCATCAGGCCTCTCATTTTAGTATTTAATGAGGTATCTAGAACTTTCGGCAAATACCCATTCAGTAGAAAGGAAGTTTTAATAGTCTAAAAGGCATTGAAAACTATGCATTCAGACTGCCCTTCTGGACTCTGGAATCAGAATCAACACATGAAAGAATTCAGTGCAGTCAACAACTATTAAAGTTAGCAACTTGCCCCAGTCCTTAAAAACATGTTCAAACCCTGCATTCACACAAATAAAGGTGGAAATAAAGAATGACAAGAAACCAAAGTTTCTGGCTTGTTTTTTTTTCTCTCCATGAAAGCAACTGTCCTTCCCCATCACAGAAAGGCTGACAGTTGCTGCTGCTCTCTCAGGGGGTGCATAACTAAGTATCATGGGGAAGGGGTTTTTGCTTTTGTTTTTTTCATGTATTGGGTTTTTTTTACTGCATCAGCTGAACTGTAGAAGAATTACAGACAGATCCTATGTGTATTCATTGCGGTCATAAAGGGAATTTCTCAACAGAACAGATAACAAGGCAACCCTTACAAGTTATACTACATTCTGAGCAATTTATACATATCACATAGAAGCTGATATGCACAAAGTTAACCAGAACTTTCACAAGCAGATAGATAACCAGAGTGAGCACAGTACAACTTCTGAGCCCTGGCCTCTTCCTTGGAGAGTACAGGAAGAACAGGATGTGACTGTCTCACTTTAATAGGAGAGGGCACATCACCCAAGGCAAGGGTAATCCAAACAAAAGATGCAAGTTCCTTCAACATATTTAGAATATTTGTGTCTGCTGGCAAGGGCAGTTCAAGGGGACCAGGGAGAAGACATTATCTTTCTAATGCGTACAACATTAGATAATACTCTGGTTCCCGCAGAAATACTTAGTCTCCTCACACACTAATGGGTGTGAAGTTTACAAGGTTTTGTAGACATGGAGTGGCAGTTTCTCCACTGACTTTGTATTTGTTTCCCTCTTCACCATTTAGTCCCTATAGCTTATGATGTGCCTTGTAAAGATACAAATTCAGCTACTGCTGTGTAGCACTGAAGAGTCACACCAGAGGGTAACCCGTCCCAGTGCTGAACCAGCCTCCAAAATAAAAAAAGACTTCCCCAACTCCATGTGCTAACCTGCCGAGTTTCAACTTGTGTTCAAAGTTACGCTGTCAGTACCAAGAGAAAGACTAACTGAAAAGATGACAGAGCCAGACATAAGTATTTGTAGGCTACCATAACATCACTACTTTGCTCCCTCTTTTTCAGACTAGATAAGTACAACTCCTTCAGCTTCTGGTAAGGTTCATGCTCCATGTCCTTCATCATCTCAGCATCTCTCTCTGCTGGACTGTCCAGTTGCCCTAAATCACACTTGAACAAGACAGGGGTGACAAAAAAAACATTGACACAGTGCTCCAGGTGAAACCTGATCACCGCAGAGCAGCTGATAATCACTTCCTTTCATCTGCCAGCCACACTTCCCACTGCAGCCCTGTCACACTGTTCACTTATTCAGATGGCCTCCTGTTGCTGGTTCATGCTCATCACAGCATCCACCAACACACCAGCTCTTTTTCAGCAGGATGGCTACTCAGAGTCATCTACCAGCACATACAAATGCATGGGGTTATTCTACCTCAGGTGTAGGTCCTTGCATGACTTCTTCCCAAGGGTTTTTCTGGCTCAACCCTCAAGCTTCTCAAGGTTTCTCTGCACTGAAGCTCTGCCATTCAGCATATGAATCACCTTTCCTAATTTAGAGTTATCCCCAGATTTGCTGAGGACGTTTATGTCCTGGATGGTCTCCAAAGAATATTCTGAACAGTGTGGCCTCCAGTACCAATACTGCTTGTTAGCAGTCATTAACCATTTGCTAGTTCTGTCTGATTTTCTTTCTAGTTGACAGTCCTTTAGTCCAGCCCATATGTCGCTCATGTCAGAGAACAGTATCAGTATTAAGCATGCTCTTTTTAAAGAGGCAACTTCAGGGTAAAAGCACCTGAACGCATGTCCTTTGGAAGCACAGTCATCACAAAAATGATCTGGGGAGGTCTTTTTGCTCGCATCTGTAAGTGTACTAAAGTACTTTACATAATTGTTCCTAGGCATGACCACCCACATTCTTCAGCAGATGATCTGTCACATTTTCTGCCCTCTTTCTGTTTCTTGGCTTTCCAACATGAATTTGAACTGTGCCGTGATCATGTACCACAATCCACGAACGCAGTATCACATTAATCCAAAGGACACACATACAGTCTCAAAGTTCTCTTTCCCAGAGAGTCAAGCTTAAAGAGTCCCCAGTGCACATGCACTGCCTTATGCCTCCTCAAACATCAGGGACCTGCTGAGCACCTTATGCTCTTCTTTCCTGTCCAACACCAGTTACTCTGTTCTCAACTTGCTACTACTTAAAAGCTCACCCTTACAAGCCCCAGAACATTTTCAGCAGCTTCTCTGAAACCTAATTTACATCAGTCCTGACTGGTTGCTCACTCGATGGGAAAGACCTTCATGTTTGGAGGTGAGGGGGGTAGTGCATATGTATGATTCAGCACAGGCTACATCTTAAGTTTCAGAAGTCCTATAAGAAAAGATAAGAACTGTGTATTTCATTATTACCCCTGACTTCAGCGAGACAACTATACTATAGAAACTGAAGGCATCTGGCTTTCTGCTTATATGCAGTATTTGAATTATACATTCAGTGAATGGTGACAGGCAAAATTCTCCTAAATTAATTTAGGGGTGGGGTTTTTTTTAGTTCTAAAAGCTTCTAACTTTTATTGGTGACAAAAGATGCACTTTTTCCCCCCAAGAGTTATGCTTTCAGAACATACTGTTTTGCAATAGTCCCTATTCCGCATCAGAGGAGAGCTTCAGATGCACAAGAAAATTTAGCACAATGTTTAAGGGCTGCAGTGTTTCTTGGTGCAAATCCACATTTCTTAAAAAGGAGTCTATTGCTTCCTTCATGCTTTGAGAGGCATGGTTTTAAATACTGAGCTATTTAAAAACTGTTTATGTCCAGGGAAAAAAAAAAAAAAAAAAAAAAAGAGAATAGCTGCTACACCCAGTACTGCAGCTGCTCTGACATAAATGTGAGCACTGATCAGTTACATTTTTCAGTTTTGACACAGTAAACAAGGATGTCCCTCTCAACCACTCTCCTCTGATAAATCTGGCTCTGGCCCATCTTTATTCTCTTGAATTTTGTGGAAGTAAAACAGCAAAAAAATTCTCTTAAAGTACATGTTTAAGTCAGCTCTTGTTTCCAAGAGGAGGAGGAGGGGAAGACAGGATAACCAAGAGCAGCAAGTCAAAAAAGCAAAAGAACACAGGCCCAAATTTCTGGAGGAGCAGTCTTCCCTTGTCAAATATATTCAAGCTACAAAGAGTTGAAATTTTAACTCCTCTACGAAAAGACACAGATTTTCAGAATGAAGGTAAACGAGAGAATTTAATTTTATTTTTTAAAGAATTAACTCATTGTCTCGGGCACCCATGCAAGGTTAACATGAATAATGAGTTTAAACAGCAGGCCAGAAATTCATTTCATACACAGCAAAGCACAAACTGCATTCAAAGCACAAATATACAGCGTCTTGCTTAATTCATCATCAAGGTACACCAAAAAATCCTGGGTTTATTTAGTTGCAGCATACTTTAAGAAACATCATGTGCTGAACGTTAAGCTCTTCATCCCTTCCCCACCTCAATATTCAAGGTCCTTCCTGGTATCTCCAATTGCAGGCAGATCCTCAGCTCGTCCTTTCCCCTTTCACTGTGTAGCTCATGCATTCACTAATCTTCCCTAAAATTGCTACAAAAGAAAATACTACCCATTCAAGACAACTTACACATCACATGCTGTGAAGAAAACAAAATATCTGGCTATTGCTATTCAATCTTCTTCAAGGAAAACAACTTTTGGGTCACTGCAACTGATGGCAATCTATACCAGGGCAGAACTGCTGTTTTGATACTACCTAGCGTTAGTGGGTGGACAAGTCAGCCACCGTGATTGTAAGGAACCACATGGAGCTCAAGTCCTTCATCCACTGCCTTTTTTACACTAGCATCCCACAGGGAAAGTTGAGATGGCACACCATAACAGTGCAGCACTCAGGCTGGCTCTTTCACATCTTAGATCAAAACTAGCTCAACTCCTGCCTGAAATTTCCCTTTTAAGTATGGCCATTCTCAAGTCAAATGAAACAAATACACAATGTAACTGTGACTGCATCAGAGAACCTGCAGTAGGAGTCTAGAGGTATATATGCCTTAATGTCTAAGTGAAACCTTGATGCTCATGTTGGTCCCAAGTATAGATTTGCTATCTTCCCCCCCCCAACCTTGCCTAACAGGATGTGTAGGATCACTTATACTATGAGAGTTTGCAAGCTTCTCCAGAATGGTGATCAAGTCTCTACTCTTGTCATGTCAGAGCAGCTTGGAAAGATCAAGTCAGCTCAGTGTCAAGGGTTTAGGCCAAAATGCTGAGCTATATGAGCACAGCTCTGTATACTACGTATAGTAAATAATTATGCAGCAGGTCACTCGGACCCACCACACATTACAGCTGAAAGACAACCGTGACTGCAGAAAATACAGATGCAGCTGGGCAGGTTTCTGCTCTGGCTGCTACGTGAAAGCCATCCCTCGATTCAGTCGCTACCTCGTGAGCGGTGCTCCCTCACCACAGTGCCATTACTCACATGAAGCCTGTTTGCTCTCAATAAGAAACTGAAGTTGAATTAAATTTTTTTCCCCCTATAAAAAACAAGCAGACTTTCCATCTGTAAAATTACACTCCAGTAACAAGAATAGAACACACTACTCCATCCCCTAACTTTTCATGAGCACTTTTTCCAGTGAAGGAGGTACATAGCTCGGAAAAACAGAGTGGCTCCTAATCAAGATTAGCTATCCAGCCATTTTAGCCTGGAGTCCTTTTAGAAAACACGCACAGAGAACTAAAACACAGTAAAGGAACAGAAACTGCCTGCAGGTCAGAAAAGCCACGGGATTTTCTTCCACAGAAAGAAAGGGGGTTGGTTTTTTAAACCAGATAAACCATCAAATTGTACCTTATCTAACGTATCTGCTCTGTGTTACAAAATCCCAGAACTAAGTGACTGGCAATGCCTCAGATCTGTGTTCCTAGGCAATACTTCTTTCATGGAGAAGAATTCCATTTTGAGAACATCTTCATCCCCGTGCTTTATGGCATGAAAATATTCATGACTGATACAAGCACAGGGAAAAACACTCTGGAGACCTTGGAGAATTTAGAAACAGTCTATCAAAGCAACTGCATAGCACATTTAAGATATGCAGTTGAAGCATTTGAGCAGAAACAGTTCAAAGCAAATAGCTGAGCTGGTATGTGCGCATTATCTGTATCCAGTTAAATTCTACAAAATTAGTCTGCAGAGGTTCATTTATAAGCAAGGATTAGTTTCAGGAAAGACCAACCAGGACAGAAACTACAAGCAAGTGACCTTGCTAAACACTAGTCGAAAGCTCTACAAAGCACTGATTGTTCGCAGTCTTTAGCAAACAGTTCATGTATCAGGTGACTCAATAGCTTTCAGCATAGTGCCTTCAATTCAGGCAGCAAACAGTACAGAGGGTTAACACCTTTTGTGCTAGTATCAAACATTTGGCTTTTTCCATGGTTAGTCATATCAATGGGCCAATGAGAATTTAACAATCATCACTTCACACATAGTGCAGCTCTGAAACACGTAAGAAAAGATGTGCTCACTATAAAAAGACATCCAATGCTTGGGAAAGCCTGTAGGTTCAGTCCTTTGTCCAGTCATTTGTTGAGAGGTAGTCATAATCCTAGCATCAAGAAATCTCCCAATACTTGACAGAACTAGAAACTTCTCTACAACAATTGCATTTCTTTCTACTTTCCTGTTTCAGTGGCAGGTACTTTTTAAATACTTGATACAGTTTTTAACATTGTGTAGTTCTTAACATACGCTAACTTAACAAGCCTTTTTTCAAAGGTTTGTTACTAGGAGGGCTCTTCTACATGCAGTGGCATCTTCTCCCTGCTTTCATGCTTTCAGTTAATCACTGTGCTGCCATTTAACAGAAAGATTTATAAAATTGTAATTACTCTAAAAGAACAGTAAACAGAGGTTAGCAGGGCCTACAGGGAGACAGAGAGCAGAGGCCATGAGAAGCATTCTCTTTCAAGTATTAGGTGTACCACTAACAGGGGATTGATTGACCAACAAAGGTTTTAAGTTCACTGGCTGCACTGAAGAACATTTTAGGTTAAATCCTCTGAGATTTGTTTATGAGGTGCCTCAGGTAGGCATAGGACATAGAGCCCAAAGACCCAACTGAATTTCAATGATGGCATATGACAGAATGGACATTGGGCCCTTAACAAATCAAACCCACTTCAGAACAACGTTAGGGTGAAATAACTGAGTGGATCCTGTCCATTCCTTCTTCAGTACTAGCATGGCACCTGCCTGATCATGCAATAAGCCAATTCTAGGTTAAGCACAGCAGAGGCTTTTTGGCTGAGTTACCAAGCTACACTTGATAAGACCAGTGCCAGATCAGGTATAAGGCAGGCAACAGCAGCAACTCATCTCCCTCAGCAGCAGCCAGCTAGTGTGAAGCTTCAGCCAAGGAAAAACGAGGCTGGCACTGTCAGGGACAGACCTGTTTCATGTCCTCCCTCCATCAGTTCTAGCAATACTGCAGTCACACTACAAGTCAGGTCAGCTCAACCATCCAACTGCCTTGGCTTGGACAGCTTGGTTTAAGCGGGTAGTGGCAGCATATGAACCCTCCCTTTCTCCACACAGCTCATAAAATTATATCCTGCAAGGGTATGAAAACAAACGAGATTGCAACATGTGCAGTAACACCAAATAAAATACCACTACTCATATGGTACTTCTATCTGGATTTCCTTCAGAAACAGAATCCTTCTCTCCAACCCTCCTTCAACTGCAGCGTCAGATCTTGAAGTCTTAATTATTAACCCCTGCTTTAAACCAAATACAATCCCAGTGCTTCTTGATAAAGGAACTGTCTTATTTCAGTCATGACTTCCATCACAAAGTGGCTTTAATAAATATTAAAAATACCTTATAATCTTCTGAGATAATTACTGAGATAATTCATAGAAGCCAACATAAACTAACCAGCTCAGTGACACTAGAGACAATTCTTCCTCCAGCACTGTCAGTCCTCTATTAAAAAAAAAAATTAAGATTACCTGGGAGATATGGTTGATGGAGGACTCCATCCTCCGTAGCTGGGATGCTTGGATGTCCAGCAGTTGCAATACATTGTTGGCCAGTGCATTGATCTGATAAGCAACACTGGCTAGAGACTGAGTTGTGTAGGCTTTGGTCTCTTCTAATGCTTTCCTTTTATCTGGAGCCTGTAAAGCAGAAGAACAAGAGGTTTGCTTAAGGCCAGGAAAAGGGTGGGGGGAAAAGGACAGAAACAAAAAATACAACCTATATTTAGACGAATCTGTAATCAAGAAGATCTGACTGTGCAGTCAAAGTACTCCATCTGCATTGATAAAATTCTCAATAATAAGGAACAGATAAAGAATTTGAAACATATTTGACTATACTAACATTACATGCTGAGAAACAATTCATTCAGTAGAAAAAACAACACTATCACAACTTGTTGGAGTCGAGTTTCTATAGTCTGTCCAATCCTTCGTGTCCAGAAAGGCCTCCAATTCCCCAGGAACACTGAAATGCAGCTCTCGCCATCTCTTATGAGGTCACGCAGCACAAGCCAGTTAAAGACAGAAAAATATTTTCCCACAGTTGGGTGTCCCCTACTGCACATGCCACCTACAAAACCAACCCTCCAGCTATGCTGGCTACAACTCCCAGAGTCCAGATGGGTGAGGACAGCATCGTAATGGCACGTACACAGGGCTCCTGCACACAGTATTTGTGAAGCTATCCCTCCTCACACAAAAGCATAAACAACTTTCTTTGAGAAAGTTCAGGACTGACCAAGACAACAAACATATTTTGCAGTGTCTACAGTGACTACAGCTTCCCTCTAAAGGGCAAAAATATAAGGAAAGGATCACTTTCCCACTGAAATCACATCCTGCTATGGTAAAGTCCTCAATCTGTCCTGAAGTATCACTCCCTAGTCAGAGGGCAGATTACTGTCCAAGATCAGCAAATGCTTACATGACTTGAATTGCATGGACCAAGTAAGTGCCTTCTTACTGGAAGGATGGGAGGCACCAACACCATCTTCACCTGGAGAATACACACGCACCCCCAACTGAAGCACTCCTTGGGACAAGGCTTTGGAGCAGGTGTTGGATGCCATGTACTTCATCTGTTACCCAACCTGCAAACCCCACATTTCTTCTGTTTGTGGGAAAGGTGCACTGCCTAAGGAAGGATCTGCTGTACACGCTGAGTCAGTGCTAGCACAGCTTCTTCCGTGTTTTATTTATTTGTGAAATACTTGGTTGATCTCAGCGATCAAAAGGAAAGGTTCATATTAATAGTCCCTTCCAGCTGGACTTCTGGATTTTTTTGTTGATTCCTTTCAGTAATACTCACAAGAAACATCATATGCAACAGTCACAATATTAAGAACAAAGTGAAGAAATTCCATCTGCATTCAACTGAGCCCTACTTTTTCCAGTTTCCATGCGCTCACTCGTTCTTAAATCTTGCCTTTTATTTCCAGGGGGGCTGGAGCTCTATGATCCTTGGGGTCCCTTCCAACTCATACCGTTCTATGATTCTATGATTTCTTCACCTCAATATTCTAGTTTAACATCCAGAAGCGTTAAGTCTACCTGAGTTAAAGACTGAAGAGATGCAACAAACAGTTAATAAGGAATCCTGCTATTCTCTCTTCCTTAAAGGAGAAAAACAGATGGCAAGCTGTTCATATGTATTATAAAAGTTGCAGTATTTAGGTCATGATGCAACACAAGCCATCCTATGCTACCTTTTAATTAAAGATTTTTTAAACTAGGATTTTAATCCAGGGAATTTTTTCATATTCACGATTAATATTCCTACCAGCATTTTGACACATTAGAACACTTGGTTAATGCCATCCTTTCAAATGGATTCACACACAGATGCCTTCTACAGTGCGAAGCGGCAAGAACACTTTAATGCAACCTGTTGCCAAGAGGTAAACCAGCTATTACATGTACTAAGACCACACTATGTAAAACTTAATTTTTTATGATTTCAAACAAAGCTACCTTTCACCTAAAAAGAACAGTGACATTTCTAGCTGTCCGAAAACATTGCTAAGAGTCATTCTGCTCCTTTAAAGAGCAAACTTTGCTGGTGAACAATATGTAAAACGACTACAAATGGTTAAAGAAGCAAGTTTCCCAAAGCACCCCAGCTTTCTGAAGAGGCATTAAAACCATCACTAGCAGTGACTTTAAGAACACTGTCCTACTGAACTGGAGCCTACAGAAAAATCACTGATGATTTGTACTTGAACTTCTACCACCCTAAAAAGCACTGAGTACGCAGGTAGCAGCTTCAGTGATACCTGAAATTAAAGGTTTACTGAACTAGATACAGCCAAAAATGCAGCAGACAGCATGATTCTCACTTTATATAAATTCAAGTGTAGATCTGCAGCCTTTACTCAAGCAGTTTTCTTATTACAAAGTTTCAACTAAATAATGTTATGCTGAAGACTAACAGGTTACAAAGCCACAGCACTCAATTACTGAGCATTTTCAAATGGGAAAACGTCTATGTATAAAAAGTTTCTTTTTGTCTCAATGATCTGTTGATCAAATGCCTTGCCCTCATTTGCTTAAGCATCTCACATTTTAGTTATTTGCTCAAATGACCAGTTTGGCAGCAGGATTAGATGAACATAGCTGTGATGTGGAATGTATTTTATGTCCTAGCTGAATTAGTTAGAAACATTTTTAAGCTTTGCAGATAATTCAGACAATTTCAGATTGCAGTTTAACAAGTTTAGATTAGAAGTAACTTTATATATAGTCTTTTGCATTTTTTAATTAGAACTGCTGGCATCCAGAAGATATAAGGTAAAGCTTCACAGCCAGCAAGAGGGGGATGGGAGAGAGACAAGCCAAGAGCTATGTGGCAGCCAGTATTTCCTATGCACTGCAAGTGTTACTTTCATCCCCTTCCTCAAGTAAAAAACAGAAGTGGTATAGAAGTTAACATCGGTGTTTACAGGCTTACAGATACTTTAGTATAATACAGAAGCACCAGTTAACTCTGCAAATTAAAGACACAATACAAAGGCTGTCAACGGACTTGTTTCCCCAATAGTTCAGAATTACTTTATGATCATATATAAAAGCTTCAAGGATACTGTTGTTTCCACAGTAGTCCTTGATATATATGAAAATGTGCCTGTCCATTTAATAGCAAAGTGAGTATTCTTTAAATCCAGAACACGGCTTTTGGAGTTTCACACTTAAAGTAAGCTCCCACCTGTATCCCCAGCTCACCCCTGACACTCACTTTGCAGTCTGAATTTGCTGTCATGTAGCTAGATTTAAGACTAAAAAAATAAATCCTCTCCTATAATCCAAGTGGATACATAAAGAGACAGTTAAACCTGCATGGCATTCCATACTGTAGATCATGTATTTTTGTCAAATGCAAATTTGTATCAAAGCTTCCTTAAAAAGTTTACATAATTACTATAGTCAAGTCAAAGCTGCTTCTGTACCCAAGCAGTTGCCACAGTACAATGAGTAGGAGCTTCTTTACTGATTCTTTAGTTCAGTGACACATCGTTTGACCTTGACAAGGAACCTGCCTGTCACTCAGCAGCTGATCTTTACAAGTCACATACTCAGTCCATTTTGTTCTTTCCCTCTCCACACTGCCACCCACATAGGTACATCCTCTCAAAGGGATCTGTGCAGTGTTCAAACCATCTGCCCCCCTCCAGGTTTCTCTCTCCGCTAATTCCCACCATCTTCTAGCTCACACAGCACACAACTACATATACAAGCTTCCACCAAAAATTACATCAACCTCACACTGCAAAGCATCTTCAGAAGCCAGACTTGGTTGCAAACACATTGGTCCATACCCTCATTACCTGCTCTCTGACCTTTGTTTTCCTTCTTCTCGCCTCAGTTCCATCCACTGTGCTTGGAACTCCCTGTAAAACAAATGCCCCAGCAGAACTGGCTCCGTATGACAAAGGTCAGAAAGCAGCTCACACAAGACACACCAAGACAGGCTGCCCTAGAAGAATCAAATTAATTTGCCTCCTCAGTATGTGTGGCACATGTTGCTCTACATTTTTCATCCTCAGCTGTTGGAATATGTGCAAACACAGGCACAGAAAAACCCATCCAAGAAACTACTAACAGACACTGCCCTAAAGCAGACAAATAACCACTAAGCTAAACAGAGCTGTTAATTTTTCAGTGCCCAATACCTGCTCAAATGCCTGGCATTCTGTTCAAGGGCTTGATCACTCCCAGCAATCAAGCTACAGGAAAACAGCTTTACAGTCAGTTGTACATGCCTCTGCATTATTGCTCATGCACATTGAATGAATTCAACAGTGCAGTACACCTTGTGTTTGCTTCACAAATAAACACGAGGTAATTGTTTAGGTTTACATCTTGGTTGCCTTTTTTTTAAAAGAGCTTCCACCTTTCACTAATTGATTAAAGAGACAATTAGGATGCCATGTGGCAACTGATTGTAGTAATCTCTATCACATATCAGTATTCACAGGATGCAACTATGCCAAAGACATCAATAGCTTAAGGTAGCTACAGCCTACAACACCTCATTTTCCAAGTCAATTAGAAATACTTTTATAGAATGGTGAAGACGTATGTCCAGGCAGCAGCTTGGGGACTTATAGATATCAGTACTTAACATCCCGGAGAACTAGCTGGGGACACTCCAAGGTGGAAGGAGCATACATCTGAAAAGCAGCTTGCCCACTCAGAAAACAGGAGCTCTCAAACCTCCTTAAAAGCATGAGGTTGTAGCATTATGGGGAACTTCCAGATGCATCTATGAGTTCGAAGTAGCTGCTTTACTGATCCAATAAGGCTTTCAAAAACTCAAAGCTGGTCTGAAAGGTTAGTTACTTCTGACTACTAATGGCAAAAGGCTTGGTTATTTCTAAATTATTCACAGTGTATGTTCAGCTTAGACCAAGTACTTCTCTTACAAGCTGCAGTAATGCATTTCAAAGGTTTAAATATGCCACAGACACTATATAAAGTTTACCTACTGAGACAGAAGACTAATTTTGAATATCAAGAACCATAAATCCAGAGATTGCAAGTAACTGAGGGGTTACATACTGAAACAGGTAGCCCATGGATACAGGTTCCTCCTTACCCATAGTTTATGAAGCTCACTAGACTACTTTGCAGACATGCTGCACCATGGTATACTTTTTGGCTGTTACTGATAGTTATTACATCAGAATATCAGTTATAAATAAGAAAAGAAAGTCAAATTGACAAGTCACTGCAGCAAGTGCCACAAGTTTCTATGTTCTTAAGAGAACTTCTTCCAGAAGCCATCTACAGAGATCTAAACAGACTGTGGCTATTACTAGCAGGTACTCAGAAGGGAACATTCAGGGTTTCTCTTAGGGGACATGTATCACTCCAAAGCAGCAATGAAAACTAAGTCTTCAAAAGTAACAAATAAGGATTTCTCACACTATGTATGCCATCCATAAGGACAGAGTATGAATCAGAGGTGTCAGTTGTCTCCCAGAACAGGCTCACTATGTTCATGCCGTACAGCAATTTCTTTGAAGAAATTCTCTCTGCAATGTGTTAGGCTAGCATTTACTTCAGGTGGATGATGCACTGAGTGTTTCCCAATATCCACAGAGCTGTACTAGGCCTGGTGTTTACCTGCCTACAAGTTACAGACTGTGCCTTACTGATCAGCACCTCATTATCCCACTGTAAAGTGAAGTAAGTCATCAGGAGATTAGTTCAGAAGTTTAAGCTCAACCTTTGCCAAATATACCAGCACAAGAGACATCCTCCCATAGCACCACAGATAAAACTTCAAAGGGTCACCAGTACACTTCATCTACAGTCTCTCTTCAACCTAACAAATCACAGACATTCAGTCATCAACTGGTGCTCTTGCTCCTTTTGTTGCTTGCCACTCATATCGTTACTATCATCAGTAAATACAACCATAGAAAACTTTAAGAGAAAGCACTTACATGGGGACAAGGAATAGGAAAGGACTTAGTACAAACACAGCCTGATAAAACGACAGGGCAAACCCAACCTCCATATGAAGGGGAACTGAAGCCAAAACATGTTCGAGAGCACAGGCTAATCTCAACTGAAATTCTGCATCACAAAGATCAGTATTACATTATGCACAGTAGAAAAATGTTTGTGTTTTACTTCAGTGATTTGCCATAACTTGTCATTTGGTTGTACTTTTCTACCATTCCTGAATTTATGTGGGAGATCGAAAGCTCAAGGTTTTATTACCCAATAGCTTGCAAGCTATTAATAGCAACATCTTGCAGTCACTGAACGTGTCCACCTCCAGTCCAAGACCTTCCCTCCAGGGGACTAGCAGTCAATCCTTCTTGGCAGTAGAAACAAGAAATAGAATAGGCTATATCCAACACACCTCTTCCTACACATAGTGAGAAGTGATGTCTAACAGAAGTATCAAAACTCTCAATTACTAAAATAACTGGCTGTTCCAGGAGTAAAAAGGAATTTAAAGACCAGGGAGCAAAGAAGGATGCCTAACCATGCAGAACAGTTCCAAAACCCAAGATCCTTCTCTGTACAGTAACCCCAAAATTAAAACCAGGATGATGAAATTCTTTTGGGTCCATTCAGTAAACAGTAATTCTTCCCCATCAGAGGCAGAAGACCTCAACACACAACAGCCAGGCTAGATCTGCAATTCAACTCTAGCAAACTTCCTTCCAGCATTCACAACAAAAAGGCCCACTGGTAAGAAATAATACTATGTCTGTCGAGTTTCAACAAGATAAGATGTAGTAACTCATCTACACAAAACGAAGAGGAACTGGTAGAACTTGAAATCTCTTCTCTCCAGGTAAAAGACCTTGCACAATAAAGCTGGCATTTATTCAAGGTACCAGATAAGGTGATCACCACCACAGCAACAACCACACCACAGCCCACAAGCAAGATTTCACCGTTCCTTTTTAGAAACGCTACCTTGACAAAAATCATTGACTAGTCAGCTATTCCATCTCAAGGATCAAGACACATGCCAAATTATTGTAGTTTGATAAACATGTAGGACAATGTAACAAGCACTGCCTGTAATTCACAAGCTCTGTTTCAGACAGGCCCTTCCCCCAAATCCCATACATGCTAGACAGTCAGCTAGAAGCAAATCCTTCATTTCCATCAATAATATTCCCCTGACCAGTCCTGAATAGCCTCGATAGCAAATTAGCATTTCTATGGGCCGAGACAAATTTAGCCAATCTGCCTGTGTCCTTGCAGATTTTCTTTTACTTGAAAGTTGCTTTTTATTCCATTGATTAACTATTAAAAAAAGTGATTAGAAAAATTGAAACTCTATGTCTTTTGGGGAAGGTACAGGGAGAAAGTTTTCTTCATTAACTCTCTTCCAAAGGAGAGTTCGAGGGACATGCTTCTATTACATAAATACACATATACAACCCACAGTGACAGAAGTGTCTAAATCTGCTAACAAAAAATACAAGACAAATGTGTATATTGATGTTTCTTTTAAAAAAAGTGTTTCACTTCGACACATTGATACAGGTTATCATCAGATCCTAGCCCATTCTGACCTGTTTATACGCAGCAGAGAACCATGTCTGAGATTAAGCTTCCAATAACCACCTTACTCTCATATGTGTTTTCTACTTAAGCGAAGACAAATCCACAGGATGTAGCATTCACAACGGTGATGCAGACTTTAATAGGTCTGTAAAGGAGGGCAGAAGTAGCATACAAAACCACATTTAAAAAAACCCAAACTAAAAAGTAAATAAATTAAAAAACCCAACCTTGGAATTCCATTTTAATCCAGGCTGTGAATATTATTGCAAGAAATGAATCTATCCAATAGGAGAGCGATTTACAAAGCAATGCCGACTGACAGATGGAGCCTGGGAAGATATGTGCCAGCTGCTCTGTTAGCAGCATTTTCTGCCCAATGCAGCAAACAGTGTTCATGTTAGCTTTAGACTAAACCACTCCCCTTATTAAAAACAAAATACATATATAAATATTGTTGAAAGTACAATTTTCAATTCTCCCTCCAAATCCAAGAGGAGATGTCATAGTAAACATGTATGTTGGCACAATCCTTTGGTAATGTTGGTTGTTACAGTCTGTGTATACACCAAAAATAGCATGCAACACTGAACTAAAATGACAGAAGCAGACATGCCCATGTGTCTTTTTGACACAACCCTTGTACACTGAGTTAGTAAGACTCCCAAGACTGCACATGCAGCCGGCTTAAGAAATTTGGTCTGAGTCTTCTGTGTTTAACACTGTTTAGACAACACAAACTCCAGGACAGAAAGCATCTATTCCATTTCTGTAACACACAGCACAATATTAGCACATACAGTTGCTTCAAAAATACGTTTTTAACTTCCTTGCAGTGCCTATGATTTGCCTTATGACATTAAGCCCACAAAATTCTTCAGAGCTGACAAAGCAGGTCTGACATCAGACAGAGCTCCAAATACAGACTAATGCCACACCCTCGGACTATCAGCCAGGAAAAGAAACCCTTGGTACTTCCACAGCAGTCTTCCTCCTTCAGCACTAAGAAAGCTACCCAAGACTTCAGAGTGTATGATTATTTCAGCACGCTAGACAGCAGATAATAGGGAATTAGAGAACTTATGTTACATTTGTTTCCTTATATACTGTCTCTCAAATATTGATCTTTCATTTTCAGCTTGTAACAGGGCTTGAAATTTGAATGGCTTTCTGTTTACTTTCTGAAGTGCCAGCAGCTACCCACAAATTTTAGCTTATCTAGCAAGGACATGCTCACTGATATGTCCAAGACTTATTCTTCCTTTTTTTTGTGGGAATAGAAAGGAGACACTTTCTTAATTGCCTTAATATCCTCTTTGTAATACAGTGGCAGCAACACAGAACCTAACTGGAGTGAAATATTGGAACTTCACCAATTTCCACGCTGTGCAAGTCTTTGAATCAAGACAGCTCAGAGTACCTATTCAGGGGCAAAGCTTGTGCTGTGTGTGAATGTTTCTTTACATAATACTGATAACAATGATTCCTTCTATGGCTTTTATTTACCTCTTCAATTTACTCTCAGGGATTGGTGAGTGTTCATATAGTCAAAAGATCGTAGCTTAGTTTTGACAAATCAAACTGAAGGAATAAGCCCCGAATACTATAATAAATCTATATCTGAAGACAAGTAACATGCTAAAATTCAATACAGGTGAGCTTCCAAGACTACCTTTCTTTCCCTACTCTCTCGTCAGGCCTGGAATCATATCAGACAGGATTGAGCAAGAAAGGTTAAAACAACAAGATTTAGCATACAAAGGATCAAACTGCAGTATCACCTCAGCGTATCCTGGTATCACAAATTACAGATCAACAGTGCTCTGAATTCTCACAACAGGGTGATCTCAACTGCTGTTTGCAAGGCAGCTACGTAGATCAGCACCTGCAAAAGGGTTCATCCAAAAGCAAGCAGGCTTAAAGCTAAGCTCTGCACCCAACAGGTTTCTCCACATGGAGATGTCAGAGACATCACAGGAGAGCAAAGTGGGGAGGGAAGTGAGGAAGGAGAGCATGGAAAGTCATTAGCTAGCCTGTCCAGCTCCAGAAAGAATCTCAAGGCACTAAGAATGTAGAGCCAAGAGTTACATAGGCCCTCTGACATTCAGCAAATGCCTGGGCTGCAAGTGTTCCTAATTCAGAAAGAGTTCTTGTGCTGAAGAAAGATCACTTTCGACACAGAGCCGCTGCCCAGATTTTACAGTTCAGGCAGTTCCCAAACATCACAGTGTTTTTTAAACAAAGAAGAAAACAAGGGCCTTTACAGGGTCAAATTCTCTTGTGCTTTGTAGCACTATACTGCTGACTATTTAGTGCCTGGAAGATCAATATACTCACTCCATCAGGAAACCATCCAAGGGCTTGCACATACCTCACAACAGCAGTGTAACATGCTTAGACCAGAAACCAGTGGATCCCCAGTTTTGTAGCAGCTTGATTTCCAGCACAAGGCACACTCTCACATAGAAAAGCTATGCAGTGATCTCATGGTAATAAAGTAATGGACTGCAACACAAGGACTGATTGTTTTTACAAGAACTTGCACGTAAGTGGAGGAAATCACAGATTCACAGAATCGTACGGGTTGGAAGGGACCTCAAGAGATCATTGGGTCCAAACCCCCTGCCAAAGCAGGCTCCCTAGGACAGATCACACAGGTAGTTGTACAGATGGGTCTTGAATATCTCCTGAGAAGGAGACTTCACAACACCCAGGGCTCTGTCACCCTCACTGTGTAAAAGTTCTTCCGCATGTTGGTGCGGAACTTCCTGTGCTCCAACTTGCAGCCATTGCCCCTTGTCCTGTCCCCACAGACCACTGAAAAGAGGTTGGCCATTACCCCCTGTGTCCCACACTTCAGATATTTATAAACATTAAGCAGATCCCCTCTCAGTCTTCTTTTCTCAAGGCTGAACAGCCCCAGTTCATTCAGCCTCTCCTCAGAGGGGAGATACTCCAGGCCCTTAGTCATCTGTGGCCCTAGTATACTTCAACCCGATCGCGTAAGAGCTGCTAATGTTGCTTAGGCTTTTATGTGCTTGTGGATCTTACAGTACAATTTTTATCTGATAGTTGTTGTATACACTACAGCCAGTTTCTTTTTGAAGAATTACTTATGTTAAAATTTGTGCCTATTGTTAACAACAGCATTCCAAAACTTTATGCACATAAACTCATTTCAAAACTGGATTACTTGAATTGCAGCAAGTAGGAATTTTGCTCAAGAAAACTACCAACCCCACAAATGCACACAAAAGAATAAAACACATGGCTTAGGAGAATAGAGAAAAGCAGGGAGAGGAATGGCGATTCAGTAACATGCCATTGTTTTGTTACCCAGAAAGAGATGGACAGTAGGTAAGAAAAAGTAAATAAATATGGTAGTGTCCACATCTAGCATCTGATAAAACTTAACTTACAGAAAACCCACACAAGACAGAAAGCAAGTTATTCAATAGGAAATACAGTTAAATTCAGGAGTGAGGGTGGTGTTTTTTGTTGGTTTTTTTTTTTTTCAAAAAAGTCCTTGGAGAGAGAATTGCTGTGGTGTTAGCACAGCAGTAGTTCAAGTGAGTAACTTTTCCTAGAAATACAGCTGCAATGCCTCTGGCAGACACAATTACAGCTAAGTTTTCTAACTCATGTTAGGGTTCCACTGATATTTTGAAGCTGCTCCTTCACATGGCTTTGAAGACTGCTTCCCCTTCACGTACAATGCAGAGTAGGGAGCTTTAGGCAGATGCAGGAAGTGCAGAGTGACAGCTGTGCTTGCAGTTCCATAAAACCAGATGTATAAAATAGTCACATCCGCATCACTCCCCATCCCCCCTCCCCCTCTAGTAGTAACACAACCTATTCTATTTCAGCATTTGTAGTAGGGCCACCAGGACACCTTGCTACTATCTCATCTGTAATCAGCTTGACAGATGAGTGGCTTTATTACAGACACAACGGAGCTGTGTTCAGAGAAACAGCCCTTTCACAACAGGAACACATCAGCTGCAGATGCATATCCACCCATACCCACACTGCTGCCCATCTGTATATTGGTGCGCCCCAATGTTAAAACACAAGGGAGGCCAAAGGAGGCCACGCACAACCCTGGAGCACTATGTGGGACAGCATATCTGGCATACCCAACAGCTTCAAAGCTTGGGATGGCCTCTCTATGCTGTAAGAGAGGCAGAAGTAGTAGTGCCAGCAAATTTTATGCCAATTAAGTCTGCTGGCAAGGCTAGCTATCAGAGATAAGACTCCTACTATGATGCGAGCAGATGCAAGCAAGCCCAGAACTGAAACAATTACATTTCATAAGCTCTGTTTGAAACACTAAATTAAAACACCAAGGAAGCGGCTGTGTTGGTAGCAAAAAGCAGTTACATCCTAAAAACATGCTCTCAATTTTACCAAAAAACATACAGTAATTTCATGTAAATAGAATCCTGCATGAATAGGGGAATGGAAAAAGACATTTTATACAAAAACCAGCCTAAATACTGAAAATATATCCAAAGCAGAACTGGAGATTGGTCTTTTTACCACCTCTCCTTCTTACCAACTCTTACAAGGGGAACTGCTTTTCAGCTTCCCACCTTGTCATTTTTTTTTTAAAAGAAACTGGAAAGAAAAAAACCCCAACCTTTTATGTTCAACTACAGAAATTCATTTTCCTAGTCAGAAAAAGAGAATTTTCTTATTATGATGAATGGCCAAATTTTTGCACCGATTATACTTAATGATGGTTTTCTCTTAACTTTCAAAGTGGTTAGGCTACATTTAGTCATTTTCTGAGGAGGCAGGAAGCTTAAATGAGTATCTTTTGCTCATTATTTATGGTCTCTATTTGCATAACTCCTTCACAACTGCTCCATTAAACACCTCTTCCCCTCTAAGGCCAATTTTAAAAAGACTCCTGCTTTATGAGACTGACAAGCATGACTCATAGTATTCCCCCACGTTCATTCCCACAGGCCTCATGGGATGTTAGACAGCCAGTAAGTACCTGTTCCAGTTCATACTCCCCCACTGCCCGTACTGCTGCAGTAACCCCTTACAGCCATCTGGGAAAAGACTAAAGCTACCTCTCTAGCTGTCAGCTGTAGGCAGGAAGCAAACAGTAACAGTATTTGCTTTTAATGCTGTCCTACCACACCACAGTCAGCAAGAGAGTGCCTGAAGGGAGGCACCCTGCAAAGGATGGGTACACACTCTCCCTGATTCCTCCTGTGCTTTTTTTAGAGTTGATCAGGACCCTCGACTTGCTTTTCAATCAGCCTTCAAACCACTCCCATTTTCAGCAAGGCAGAGAGTTATTCAACATAAATTATTTACTATCTCTTCAGCCCTTTCCAAGCCCAAGGAACATGCTCAAATCCCCACATGTTCTACATTCAGGACCAAAACCAGCAACTTCTCTCCCCTCAGCAGAGTAGCAGCTGCACACAGGTACCACATCCCTGCATACTTGGCTCCTATCCCCAGTGAACTAGCCCCTCTCATAATTAAAACAGATACCTTCCCCTGTCTCTAAACAGGCAATATTCACTGCAGAGTACCAACAGGAGCCAATTTTACAATTCATGTTCACAGGTAGTAGGTTTCCAAAGAGGGAATGTGTGCTAGAAACCTTTGCATTGATTGTTATCCTTCTTCATAGGCTTAATGGACAGACTGCTAAAGAGGAATGAAATATAAATCTGGAAGTGACACAGCCAGTACTCAAGTGATAGATTTCTTAAAAAGTAAGCCTTCTATGAACCCAAGCTTCAACTGCATCTACAGCAACACCACTTTTCTCTAATATTCAGAGCTAAAGACACCTTAGAATTTAGATACAAAAATCTGTTGGTGTTTAAGACCACATGTAATCACAATGCTCCCAGACAAGTCTCAGGACTACTGCAAACAGATCACTTTCAGTGCTGGGAGAAGATTCGGTACACTGCAGCAGGAAACACACCCACAGTATTTGAAGAGAACCCTTGAAAAGCCAAGTGCTTCCAAACCAGACACACATTTTATCTAACACAGCTAAAAGACAGGAGTTTGCATCACAGAAACAATAGCTCCTCCCAGAGATTTAGAAATCTGGCAAGTCAGCCAGCAAATCAAAAGCCGAACAATCCCCATACAGGTCTCCACGGACCTTGTCAACATAAGTGCATTGATCCATCATATCTCTATTTGTTAGTCCAATACTCTCTGGACTAGACTGAAGCATCATCCAAGCCACCTGCCACGAGGCCTCAAGTGGGAACCCTGGAGACTATAATCACATTTGATAAAAACCCTTCATGATCAGGTCTAGCTCTGCTTTGTGGGTACACACCCACCAATGTATGCTAACAGAACACCATTCCCCCAACACATCCACCTTTCCCTCACTGATAAGGGATCCAAAGCCCTTCAAGCAGAGATATTTTATAAAGCTCTTTCCACTCACTGGTCTCAGAGTAACAAAAGGACTGGCTTCATGATCAAGACAGATGTCTTATAAAGGAGAGGCCTGGCCACATATATTTGAGAGGCTTCCTAAGAATGTTACTAGAAGACAGAATCACATCAGTCCCATTGCATACTGCATCTCCCCAGCTGCCTGCTGTTTCCTCTGTATCCTGCTCATCACAGCTTCCCTAAGTGGTTACAGACCACTCCACAGCCAAGGCCTTAGCCTCAACTCTGTGCCAATAAAGACAACCTAAAAAAAGAAGTGTACATAAATGCCTTCAGTAGCTGCAGGTTTCAAATTATCCAAACCCATCCAGTAGAAGCTGTTTGTCTGAAAGTTATCACGGAAGACAGCTGTATAATTTAAGTTGTAAGGCAGTAAAATATGCAGTTAAATAATAGAAAGATTAATTAAAAGAAACAGGCAAGGGAGAAGACGTTTTCATATGAGATCTGAAATGAGACTGAAAGTCAGTGAAGTAGAGAGCAAGCAGATGAGTCTGGTTCTGAGGCAGATGCTGTGATGAGAGAACTCTTGCATCAATGGCAGCAAAAGAGAAAGTCCACAGTATTTAGTAGTGGGAGAAGTTAGACTCAAAAGGTCTAGGAAACAGCTGGAAGCAAGAAGCAGACCTGAGACTTCAACAGTGAAAGAGAAATCAACAAATTCACATTAAGACAACAAGCTACAAGAAGCATGTGGAAAGAGAGAAATGTCATCACTAGTAGCATTTAGTGACATGGTAGCAACTAACAATACTAGGTGTACAAATGTGAAAAGACAAGCCAAGGCATGGCATTCTGCAACTTAGATGCTACTGCAGTAGTCTGAGGCAACTGCCTGGACACATTGTTCTTCTCTTGTCTACTTGTTTTACGTAGATATTTTCTTACCTTCAGCTCCAGAAACACAACTGTTGCTTGAGGACCACAGTTCAAATATTAATTTGTAGCACACCTGCTACAATGAAGTCAAATAAGATGCTCAAATGATAATAATTGCTGCAGGACAAACACTGGTTGGTGGATTTGCTGACCCCAAAGTACAAGGAGATCAGAGGATGAGTGAAAATATTCGTCTGGTGAAAGATAAGCTGGGGAAAAAAGCCAAAATAATAAGCCATGCTTGACTGAAAGTACAGCTTACAAAAAAATCATCTAGTGAAACACTGGTGCGAAAGTAGCCAGCAGTCTACACTTCATTTTTTTTTTCCAAGAATATAAGAGAATTTTTATGCTTCAAGTAGTAAACAATCCTCAGGGGTTTTTTTTCCTTGAAACTATTTATAACCTTAAGACCACCCAGTAAGAACATTATGTTCAACTCTAAAGATGTCAAACCAGCATGTGTTTTAGTAAACCTCCTCTGCCCAAGTTCTGAGAAGCCTTCCTGCTTTATTAACAAATGCAGGAACAGTACCACATTTTACTCCTACTTGTCTGAGGTTACAATAAAATTAGGAAAACTCTTCCCTAGGATTTCTTCCACTGCTCATCACTACAGCACAGAGCCTCCTTGCATGCAGAGCAGCTCACTTGCTCTTTAATTTCTGCTGTAGAAAGAATATGCAAGGTTGATTACTTTGGGCTCTTTGGAGAGGCAGGGAAGACTATAACTCACTACAGAAGAGCTAACCTTTACTGTTCTTTTAGAATATTCCACTATGGCAGAAGACTCAGTACAGCACACATCACCTGCAGCACTTAGGAAAAGACTGTATCATGGGAAAGGCCCAAACTGAGAGAAGTTTTGAATTTCAGAACCTTTTCCAAATTGCCAAACCCAGCACTCACTAACTAAACATACTTGATCTGGAATCTTTGACAAGAATAGTATTTAAAAATAAACTCCCCCAGCCAGTCTCCTTCAGAGCAAAACTAGTTTGTTTTGTCAGCTTAGCCAGCAGGTTGGCTACCAATTTCATTTCACGTTAATACAGACTGTTGAATTTTACAAGCTGTATCTGAAAAGTCTGCATTCATGTTTCACTCCAAGCTGAAATTCTCCTGTAGGGTCCCTGTGTCACCTCCCCATTCTTCTAAAATACCAGCATCATAGCAACAAATACATACTCTGAGAAGCATATATGGCTCCTGTCAACAGCATTAAGAGCTTGCCTAAGTAATGAGCAACACTATTTGCATAGTTTTAAGCAAAGGTGGCACCTACACTTGTTAATTAACACAAGGAATAACAGGCATTCCCTGTAATACCAAAGGGATGAGTCCTGCTTTCATCTGCGGTACAGTAAATGGATTCAAGAAGCCTACCTGTTAGAAGTGCTGTATCTTTTATTTCACTACTTGGCCCTAAGCCAATGAAACACTTGACTGAGCCCCTCCAGCAGAGTCAGAAGGGCATGCTGACAGGCCAGAGGTGAAGGAGGAAAGACACCTGCAGATGCCATCTCGCTCACCGAGCTCTGTTCAGGAGCACACCGTGACCTATTCTCCACAGTGCTGGTCTGGGCCCCTGAGGGCTCTGTGCAAGTTTCCAGCTGCAAAGGGTTATTTCTACAACCCACAGGAGACATCAAGTCTCTGTCTACCGCAGCTGCTTCGCCAGCAAGGTCAGGAAAAGGGAGTAACCTCATTGAGGCACCTTATCTAGCATTATGAATTCAGCAGTTACTTTCCTTTACTTACTGGTGGAGGGAAGGGAGGATTGCCATGACCAAGCCAAATTGCCTCTGTCACCAGTGCTTACATTCTATTTACTTTTTGTGGGGCGGGACAGGGACAAGACACCACAGGGTGCAGAGTGGCAGGGATGGGGGGCATTGGTGGTGTTGGGGAGTGAGTGGTGGAAGGAATAGCATCAGAGGAACATTGCTCTGGGTAACACAAGTATTAAAGAGAGCAAGAACACTCGGGTAATTACGAACAAGCCTGGACACTGAGTAACTCAGGGCCCACAATTTCCTATGAAGTAACAACAAGTAAAAACCACACCGTGCTCTTCTGGATTCCAAGTTGCTAATTAAGGACTGAACACAGGCACAGAGAGCAAGAGACCCTCTTATTCCTCAAGGATGTCCTGCTACACAGGACTGACGCTTTCACAGAATCACAGAATCACAGAATTGTAGGGGTTGGAAGGGACCTCGAGAGATCATCGGGTCCAACCCCCCTGCCAAAGCAGGCTCCCTAGCTCATATTGCTCAGATAGGCGTCCAGGCGGGTCTTGAATATCTCCAGTGAAGGAGACTCCACCACCTCCCTGGGCAGCCTATTCCAGTGCTCAGTCACCCTCACTGTGAAAAAGTTCTTCCGCATGTTGGTGCGGAACTTCCTATGCTCCAACTTGCAGCCATTGCCCCTTGTCCTATCCCCACAGACCACTGAAAAGGGGCTGGCTGATTCCCCCTGCATCCCCTGCTTCAGATAATTATAAACTTTGATTAGGTCCCCCCTTAGTCTTCTCTTCTCAAGGCTGAACAGTCCCAGCTTACTCAGCCTTTCCTCATAGGGGAGATGCTCTAGGCCCTTAATCATCTTCGTAGCCCTTCTTTGGACTCTTTCCAGGAGATCCCTGTCCTTTTTATACCAAGGAGCCCAGAACTGGACACAATACTCCAGGTGGGGCCTGACCAGGGCAGAGTAGAGAGGGAGGATCACCTCCTTTGACCTGCTGGCTACACTCCTCCTGATGCATCCCAGGATCCCACTGGCTCTCTTGGCCACCGAGGCACACTGCTGGCTCATGGCCAACCTGTCATCTACCAGGACCCCCAGGTCCTTCTCCACTGAGCTCTTCTCCAGCAGGTCATCCCCCAGCCTGTACTGATACAAACAGTTGTTCCTTCCCAGGTGCAAGACTTTACACTTGCTTTTGTTGAACTTCATCTGGTTTCTCACTGCCCAGCTCTCCAGCCTGTCCAGGTCTCTCTGGATGGCAGCGCAGTGCTCCTGCGTGTCAGCCACTCCTCCCAGCTTTGTATCATCGGCGTACTTGCTGAGGGTGGATGTTATTCCCTCATCAAGATCGTCAATGAAGATATTAAACAGGACTGGACCCAACACTGAGCCCTGGGGAACACCGCTGGTAACAGGCCTCCAGTCAGATTCTACTCCACGAATCACAACCCTCTGGGTTCGGTCCGACAGCCAATTCTCAACCCACCTCACTGTCCACTCATCTATCCCATGCTTTCTCAGCTTTGCTATCAGGATGTCATGGGAGACAGTATCAAAGGCCTTGCTGAAGTCAAGGTAGATGACATCCACTGCTCTCCCTCCATCTACCCAGCCTGTCATGAGATCGTAGAAGGCTATGAGGTTGGTCGAGCACGATTTCCCCTTAGTGAATCCATGCTGACTACTCCTCATGACCTTCTTCTCTTCCAATTGCTTGGAGATGGCATCCAGAACAAGCTGTTCCATTACCTTTCCAGGGGCAGAGGTGAGGCTGACTGGCCTATAGTTACTAGGCTCCTCCTTCTTGCCCTTTTTAAAGACTGGAGTGACATTGGCTATCCTCCAGTCTTCAGGCACTTCTCCTGTCCTCCAAGACCTGTCGAAGATGATAGAGAGCGGCTCAGCAATCACCTCCGCCAGCTCCCTCAGCACACGTGGATGTAACCCATCTGGGCCCATGGATTTGTGTGCATTAATCCCTTTGAGCCGCTCCTGGACCTCCCCTACTTGAACCAGAGGGAAATTCTTCATTTCCCAATCAGTCCTACTCTCATCCAGTGTCTGTGGGTCCCGGGGGGCCTTTGAAGTGAAGACCGAAGCAAAGGCGGCATTCAATATCTCCACTTTCTCAGCATCCCCCGTAACCAGGACACCCTCCTTATTCAGCAAGGGACCTACATTATCCCTGGACATCCTCTTACTGTTCACGTGTCTAAAAAACCCCTTTTTATTATCCTTTATGTCCCTTGCCAGCTTAATTTCCAAGAGGGCTTTAGCCTTCCTAGTTGCATCCCTACAGGCCCTGACCACATTCCTGTATTCTTCCCAGGTGCTCAGACCCTTTTTCCACGATTCATAGATCTTCTGCTTCTCTTTGAGTTTGCTCAATAGCTCCCTGTTCATCCATGCAGGTCTTCTGCCTCTCTTTCCCCATTTCCTCCTCAAAGGGATGCATCGTTCCTGTGCTTGGAAGAAGTGCTGTTTGAATGCTAGCCAGCTCTCGCAGGCTCCCATTCCTTCAAACAGCGTAGCCCACGGGATAGCCCCCATTAAGTGGCGGAGGAGATCAAAGTTAGCTCTACCAAAATTCAGGGTAGCTATCCTACTTTTTGGCTTGCTTCTTCCACCCAGGATCATGAACTGAACCATTTCATGGTCGCTTTGCCCTAAGCTGCCCTCGACCTTCACTTCCCTAACAAGTCCATCCTTGTTAGTGAAAACAAGGTCCAGCAGCCGCCCTCCCCTTGTGGGCTCCTGCACCATCTGTAGCAGGAAATTGTCTTCGACACACTGCAGAAATTGTCTGGACTGCATACGACTGGCCGTATTGCTTGCCCAGCAAATATCTGGGTAGTTGAAGTCCCCCATAAGGATCAGTGCCCGGGAACTTGAGGCTACTTCTAACTGTCCACGCAGCTGCCGCCCTGTTGTTCTGCAGATAAATAAGATTTCAGTCACCAGAACTGTCAAACACAGAATGCTTTCACTAACGAGAAATAAAGTGGTGTCTTCTACTGCCTCTGCCAAGACAGAGAGACCCACCAACATGCAGACAGACAATGCTGTGAGCATTATGTAACTCCAGAAATTTGCAAAGCCAAAAAGAAGAATCTCAAGGTTCTTACAAGAGCATGTATGTAAAACTCTTTAAAAAGTAATTGCTGCTAATGAGTTCAACGACGGTTTCAGGTGCATCTTTTCCCAAGGGATTCACCACACTGCCTGCGTGGACACTGTCTCTGTGTTTCTGCGAATATATACTACAACATAGCAAAAGGCATAACAGAGGCAATTTGGAAAGGGGTGGGGGAACCCTTGTGCACAGCACTGGAAGCCGAAACAATCAGGTTCTGTTCCCAAATCTGACAGCATGTCCCTATGTGACCTTCCACAAGTCAGTTATAAATTCTATGCCTCCATTTATGTTTCTATAAAATGAAGACAGCTCAAAATACTAAAAGATATTGAGAAGTTGCATCAGGGTGTTGTGCTTTTTTTTCTTTCAGAGTTTGGGGTTTTATTTACTGAACTTAGATCAGCAGCACAGATACTAAACAGGAACTTTGCCCTCAGAGGTAGAATGCTTCCTACTTGTACACAACCTGCTGCTGTATGCTTACCTTCATCACAGTGTGATCCACTTTATGAGCCCTCCTCAAGGCCTCTTTATTTTTCTCTTTATCATAAGAGCTATTTCCTGCAAGAAGCTCCCAGAGATCCAGATGGAGGTAAGTATTAGACAGTTGTCCCTCTTACACATCTTTCTCCCTTACAACAATTCCACAGGGCTGGGCACAGCAACAGCAGCACAGAGAGCAAGGATCACTCTTAACATACACTGACAACACACAACCTGCAAGCTTCTTCCTTCTAACATACACGCAAAGCAAAGGGACTAGACAGTGCCTCCAACGTGGGAGAAGTGGTACACACCTGTAAAAGCTTATCCCAATCCACTGTACTCTGCCTAATTACGCAGGCAAGGTGCTGACACAATCATCTACTGAAATACTAATGAGAAATGGAGCAGGAAGAGCAGCTGACATCTTCCTGGCTTCCTAAACCAAATGCACCAAAATTAATGGAAACAGTTGAAATTTTGAAGAGCTGCTCTCCTGTCATCTGCCTCCATGGGACACAATACAGCATTCTAGGATCTGTTTCCTGTGTATGCAGGGTAATCCTTTGCTAAATCAGTAAAGTTGCATTATTGTCTTATTGCTGCTTTCAAGCTAAATATACAGCTGTATTTTCCAAAACACAGGCACCACACTGGAACAGAACCTGTATACAAGGCACAGAAGAGCAACAAGCCTAGCCCACCAACCTGTACCCAAATTATTATTTAAAAAAACACCCCACCCCAAAAAAACCACCCACACAGAAAAGCTAGTGTTTCCTATACTGATGGCAAACATTTGCTTAAACTACCTTAAAAAAACCCTAAAAACCCCAAAAATAGTGTTTAAAGTATAAGCTAACAGCTTTTCTTGAAGAATACGATTTAAGCCTACAAAGGACAGTATATGGTACATCTATATTTTATCTTGCTGCTTTCAAGCTAATTTTGAATCATACTTTGGTGCTACAGAAAGTGAACAAGCTCAACTTGCTGTTTTTGTAAAATGTTCCTGCTTTAGCAATGAAACCAGGAGGGGGAAAAAAAGGAAAAAATAAGTCACTGTATTTACGCTCAATACAAGCTAATTAACCTATCAACATAAAAGCATTTAAGTTCTCATAGCACGTAAAAGATTTGTATTAGTGACAATCTAAGAAGTTTATCCTTTTAAAAGCAGGTCACCTCCTGAATTAGATGTTCTGAGTGAATTTCTTTGTACTCAACTGAGTTAAGCTACTTTCCATACAACAGGCAATGAAACCAAGCGTCAGATCAGTTATCAACATTTAAGGAAAAAGAAACACAATGAATAAATTTAGCATGCCTTGGAAAGGAAATACCTACTGTATAGAAGTGGAGAACATCCAACCTATCAGACAGCACTCCTACATGTATAATGGAAGATAACAAGGATTTGTGAAACTTCGTGCATGCAACACTTCTGCTCAACCCCACACATCTATTTTTCTAACATCAGAGTTTTTTTAACATCAGTCAAACTGAAACCCGTCCCTGATTTTGTCTATTTTACCCAGAATAGCTTGTTAACTCACCATTCAGTTTCCACATACCAGTTGGACGCTACAGAAGGAAATAACATAACAACAAAGAAACCCCACGCATTTAAGCAACACAGCACTTACTTCCTTAAAAGGTCTTTCAATTTATTTTCTAAAGCTGCTAAATCTACCTACAAGAGACCATCAAGATCACAATTTACACAAGTAGTACATATTCCAAGCTATTCCTTCAAAAGTTCTCATGCTCATATTAAAATTATATTTGAGCTTTTAAAAAAAACCTTAAAAATTACAAATGGATCTTCAAGTGTTTTAGAAGTAAAGAGACTGATGAAAACTATGTGTCTGTATATGCATAAACAAGACTGTAAGAAACATCCAGTTGAGAAAGTAGGGGAGAGTTGTAAGCAATATTTTATAGCAGAGGCCTCTCTGTGCTACGCCAGTCAACTGAAGCTGTTCAAAAGGAAGTCATCAGCACAGTAACACTGGAAACGCTGGTTTGTCATTCTAATGCTTCGTAAGCTAGTTACTATAAATAAGTTAAAAACAGAAAATAATTCTATTTTAGCTAGAAAAGCTCTCTAGAAGTTAGTATTTTCAGGTGAATAATCACAATTAGAACTGTAAGTGCTTTAACTCCCTATGTCATTTCTGTATCAGTACTGATAAAGTTCTGTTGAGGATCCTGATGCAATTCCTCAATAGTATCTTCAGCTTTATGCTACAGATTTTCAGATAACCTTTCACGGTTACACACACACTCAAGGTGATTAGTCCCAGATTTTACTCTTAGGTAAAAAGATTTGGGAAGGCACTAAGTACTGGAACTCACAATGGAAATAAGTGAAACTTCTTCATAGATGTCATATAAATACAAGACAGTTTCACCAATCCTCCCCTAACTTAATCTCACCATACATCATAAAGGCATGCCAATTCACAAGCAAACATCTCCATCATAAGAGAGCACAGTCATACCAGTATTCTAAAAAGTGCCAGAAAAAGCATTTAGAAAATATTAAATATAGAGAAATCACATTTTTCTTAAGAACACTTACTTCAGGAGACAAAAGTTTGCTTCCATTTAAAGATTCAAGATTCAAAACCTGTCCTTAAAAAGCTCAAAATATAAGTCTCCAATCTAAAAGAAAATAGGAATCTAATCTACCTGTTTGTCACTGAAGCTTCCAACCAGAAATATAGCAGATTTAAAATCTTGTCATATATTAAAGAGTAATTTACTCATAATGCCTTTTTCCTTCCAGTCAAAGCCAAAATCCCCACCAAAAACATCACAATTTCCTTCAATTACTACTTCTACATTTGGTTTCCTTTCTTGTATTTCTGTCTCACTCTCCCATCCCCCCCGCCCCAGGACTGCAACCACACAAAACTTATTTGCTCTGCTTGTCCCAAATTTTTTTCCCCTCCTAGCAGATAAACCTTCTAGATAACCAGAACACACACGGTCTGGAATGCAAACTGTGTTACTGCCTGGAACTCTGATTTACTCACAGTTTGACTTTGCAAGAAACTTCGTCCCACTCGGACAACAGCAGCAATCCTCAACTTAAGAGTCACAAATGCTGTGGCCTTTCATAAATACTTCAGTAAAAGGACAGTTACTTCAGTAGAGTACTATTTCAGTTAGGGACACAAGTTACACCCAGGTGAGTGTTTCACTCCTTCCTCCCTCTTTTTTTTTTTTTTTTAAAAGGAATCCCTAAAGACATGGAAGACCAATAGTTATTTTCAAAAAAAACCCAAAAACCAAACCACAAAAAAACCAACCAGACAAAAGACCATGACTTAAATTTTACCAGAATTATTCCCAGATTAACTGAAAGAGACAAAACAAGAATCATATTCTTTCAGATCCAAAAATACAGATATAGCTTGAATACAGCAGTACTGGGGGTGGGAAATTACTTTCCTGCTTAAGTGAGCAAATAATATAAAAGGTAAGACTGAGAACATCAAGAGTAACGAATATATATCCGAGTGCTACTAAAATGACTACAAATTGTTAGCACCAGCACTCAAAATGGTCAAACTTGTTCCACCTCAGTAACCACACTGCAGAGTGGGTCACAGCAAGCTTTCCCAAGGAGCACATAGCCTTTGCTACAGACAGAGGGAAAACTCTCCAAATTCAAAGCTATCCAAAGTCAGAGGCCAGATTGTAATTTATCCTGCAGCACGTAACTGATTCAATGTGTAGCCACTTCTTAACTATTTTAACGCTCACTTCACAGCCAGGTTCTCTGTACTGGCCTGCCGTTTTACATTACATACAAACACTTCCCATTAAGTGTTGGTTAAGTCTCTCCTTTCCTCTCTTCCCATCCCACAAAACACACGCACTCCCAAATCTCGTAACCCAGTGCCCTGTGTCATGTTGCCTAATCCTGCAGTGGCCCCACCACTGACACTGGAAGCATAATCTGTTCAGTAGTCCAACTGGAGAGCAGATGGCTTTCTATAAAGTACCTGATTAAAAAAACCCACCTCCATCACACATTTAAAAAAACTGTATATAATGTAACAATGTATTTGCCATTTATACACAGTAAATTAACAATGCATGTAGAATCTAAGGTATAATTTTTTTTCAAAGCTATTGTGCACGTCCTCATTAGACGTTTTAGAACTCCAGCTTCCTTTCAGAAGGGATAAACACAGCTGTACACAGATAAAACTGACAGTGCCAATCCCACATCCAGCTGACCTTGATACTTGAGGTGAAAATGAGCTACCAAATTTAAAAAAAAAAACACAAACAAAACAAACAGAAAAATAAAAACCATCCCAAATAACCAGATGGGAACTAGCCCAAGCATTGAGTTTTCTGATTTGTCTACCTGAAGAAAGAAAATACAAGTTTTAGGACTCTGTAAAGAAAATGATGTAACTGATGATTCTCTGTAGCTTTCTGACATAGGGGAAAAGTCAGGAGTAGGAGACAGGTCAAAACTTGTGCTGCAATTACCACGCTCATGTATTTGTCATATTTCCCATGAGTAAAACCAAATGAACCTCGCCTCTTAGAAGCATTTATATCAGCAGCTTTCTTTGGGTGGAGCAAACAACTAGGAAGAGTAAATACACATCAACTCATGCTACCATTAAAAAAAAAAAAAAATCTTAAAAATATGGCTTGTTAGAGCAGTTTGAATCCAAGTACCTCATTTAAAAAATATTTCACTTCACCTTATTAAAACCATATTTCCGAACTTACTGCTCCATCGGTAAAAACAGTAAGACAACTTACCACAATCACAGATGCCAAGAATTTAATAACCTGTATTAAATACTCATCACAGGTAGCCTAGTATTAGATTCAACAAGTTCACTTTATAAGCTGTCTAGTAAGTAAAGTGGAGTTTATTCGCTTTTCCCCTTCATTTTTTTTTTTTTTTTACAAAAAAAAAGTTGAATTTGAGCATCTCTGAACGGTTGTGGATCCATGTCAGTATGACCACATATACAGACTTAGAGATTTAGATGCTTCAAATTCTGAAAAATGCAAATTGCGCTTAAGGCCGCTTCCTGAAAACAGACTAAAGCAAGGCCAATCTTGGGGGTAAAATCCACCCCGACTGGAGCAGACAGGCTACAACGATCGGAGCCTCTTCCCGCACCGGAGCCCCGGGCTGACGCGATTGTTGTAGGGCGTTCGAACTGCGAAGCCTGCGAGAGGCACGGATTGCCATTTTGAAACACCACCTCAGGCTCGCACACCACTGCTCGCACACCACTGCCTGCACACGGGCGGCTTCCTGCCCCCGCCAACCGCTCCCTGCAGCGATGCGAGCCCTCAGCGCCAAGTACGCGGCGGCCTCCCCGGGAGCCACACGGCCGAGGAGGACCCAGCGCACGGTTCCCACCGCGGATCCCACACACCACCACCCCCCCACCCCCCATGACTGAATTCCGTGATGTCACGCGTGTGCGGGGCCCCTTCCGCTGCCCAGGCGCCCGCCGCGCCGCTGCGGATGGCGGCCCCGGGCTGCCGGCGCGGCTCTGGCGGAGCGCGGCTCTGGCGGAGGGGGGCGGAGGGGCCGGCCGGCACCCGCGTTCCACGTGAGGGGAGAGGGCCGCGCAGAGCGGAACGGCGCTGGCCGCCTCAGCAACCGTCACCAACCGCCGCCCCGGGGGCCGTCGGCTGCCCCCGGAGGGAGCCGCGCCGCCGGGAAGCGAGGGGAAAACCTGCGATACCGGCTCTGAGCCGGCCGCACGGAGAGGCTCGCCGGCCCTCACGCCTCACTCGCCCCCCCCCCGGCCCAGGGAGGTCTCCGGGACATGACTCATAGTAAATAAATACAGAGGGGAAATTAAAAAATAAATTAAAAAAAAGGGGGGGGGGGGGGGGGAAGAGACACACCCTCTTGAGCCGGACTGACATAATAACCCCCTCCCTTCCCCTCCGGGGCGGGAAGCCCAGTCTTTTGGCTGGAAAAGTTGAAAGAAAAGGCAAACCCCGGGGGAACGGCTGCGGGGCGGGGAGCCGCGGCGGGGGCAGCCGGGCGCCCCGCTCCCCCGGAGGCAGCTCCGGCCCCACCGCCCGCACCGGAGAGCCGAGCCCAGCCGAGTGATCCCCGCCGATCCCTGCGAGCTGCCCCGCCGCCCCTCACCTGGATGTAGTTGTTTTCGCAGTAGTCGGCGACCCGAGTGAGGTTCTGATAGCTCTCGAGCAGAGCCCGCTTGCCAGAAGGGATTTCCTCCTCTAGCAACATCTGCAACTCTGCCATTTTCCACCCCTCCGCATCGCTTCCTCTTGCATTAAAGAGACAGCAGCAGCGCCGGGCTCGCAACCCGCCTGGTATTGTGGGATTCCTCCTCGCCTCGCTTTCGTGAGCTCTCGCTTTCCCCACCCATCTTTCCCCCTCCGAGAGGAGGGGAGAGGAGGAGGGGGGAAAAAAAAAAAAAAAAAAAAGAAAAAAAACCAAGAAAACCCACCCCCGCTTTGCAAAGCGAGTCGGGAGTTGTAGGCAGCACTGCGCCGCCCAGGGCACATGCGTGGGACGACGAGAGGCGGGGTGCTGCTCATGGCCGCCGCCCGCGGGCCGGAGGTGGTGGGCTTTGGGGATCTGAGCTTGCTTGGCCCTTATGATATGAGAGCGGTGGCTCCAGGGCTGTCGGACCGTCCCTGTGGGCGTCTAGAGATGAGGGGAGATGCCTGTGTCCTTCCTCTGTCCCCCTCAAAAGAAAAGCCGCGGCCCCATCAGTACTTGCCTCAGGCAGCTCCTCTCCACAGAAGGTAAAAGGGCCTGGGAGCAAAGTGCTGCCCTGGTTACTCGACCTCCTGTCAGGCTAGAAAGTTGTAATATGGCAGCAAACTCGGTAAAATGGTATGAGTGTTGTGATCGGGATAACTGGTACCTTCCCGAGAGGGTTACCCCAAGGGGAAGGGGATATACTGAATCCAAGCCATGTAGATCTTTGTGGCCTGCCCAGAAGTACTTGTTTGGTTTTAGTTTCATAAGAATTTAAAAATTTGTCTGAGATAAATACATTATTCCTGCCACGCTTTTACCTCAGTTGTTAATCATTGTTCAGGGCCTCCTCAGTTTATTATAAAGGTATCAAAGATACGGGTCCAGTGGTTATTTAGTACCATCTACCTTGCATGTGTTTTTTTGTCAGCAAAATCCTGTTTCTGTGATAATACCAGAAGAAAAGCTAATAACAGCAGGTGGCTTCTATGCTTGGGATGTCCAAGCGTGCCTTTGCAATGAGTAACAGGGCCAGAAGTAGCCATCTCCAAGTCCAGTTATTCATGCATTGGCTTTATGTTCTTGTGTACAAACACAACTGGTATTAGTCCTTGTGTTTTAGTAGGTGTCCCAGAAAAACCCACACAGCAGTGAAAAGTCAGTATGTTTTGGGAAAAAATACTCTCAGAAACATTATAGTGAGAGTAGACTGCCTCATCTCTGCATAATCATGTGGTATTTCACATGTCCTCTGGAGTCTGTCTTCTGTTTACAGCACTGAAAACAATTCTGATCAGGATCCTTTGTCCCCTTTAGGTCAGCACAATCCAGCATCTCAGTCTAGAACTGTGGACCTGTGGATGAATGGGAAAGAGCCTGGGAAGGGCCAGTTGCCGCTGGGATTACAAAAACACCACCACTTGGCTGGGAACAGCTAGACAAGTGCTGAGAGAGATATATTTGAGTGCTGTCTGGGGCAGCAGAGGAAGGAACTGGTACATCTGCAGCACTTGCTGTGGGGTAGAAATGCATCTACGTTGCTATCTTCTGATGGTAATTCATTTGGCAGCTTAGCAAAATTGTTTCCAAAGTGGCTTCAATAACTCTCTTTAGGACAGCGTGTAATTTCCAATAAAACATTTTATTTTGGATTCCAAGTACCCTTTTAATGTAAAATAATTAAATTTGATCTGCAACCGTATTGAGATATAGACACTCTTTTAATGGGTCCCAGGGCAAGTGTGATCAGAAACCATTTTGGGCACTGGCTTCTCCTTTCCAGCTATCATAATACAAAGACAAATTTGATTTCTCTATTCAGTCTGGCTGCAAATTGCTTAACACCCATTGGCTTGAATGAGTCTGTAATTGCCTGCAGATCACAGACTGACTTCATAGAAGCTGTTAACATCATCAAACATAGCACAACTGTTGACGGCTCTTCTAAAATGTTATTGCTGTCCCTGTACCAAGAGACAGCAGATGTGTGGGGCCTCGCACGTCAGCTTTTTGCAGAATGAGAAAAATCAGTGGTGTGTGTTTTGCTAAATGTATTGTGTGTCACTTTGGCGGGCAACCTAGTCCTACAAGCAGGTGGTAGGACAGCAGCTGAGAGCAGGGCAGTGCTGGCTCCTGGGGAACACATCCGCCTCAAGCAGTAGGGCAGAGGCTCCGGGAGGGCTTACGGCCCCTCGCCCTCCAACGGATCTCGACTCAAAAGGCCTTACACAAACCTAAAAACCTACCAACTCTACCTCAAAATGTGCTCGCAACTCAAGACAGAAGATCGCGTCAAAGAGCGCCACCTTGTGACGTCTGCGTTGGGACTTTTCTTCAGCCCTCCTGGCACAGCCGAGGGTTATCACGATGCCTCGTGGATAGACCTGTGGTAGGTATAGAAACACCCAAACTGGCTCCACGCTGAGCTAAGTCATCTCCCGCAGGACTTTTTACTTAATGCCATGCATCCACAGCATTGCTGTGAGTGTCACGCAAAGCCAGATGCATTGGGAATCATGCGGCCATGCTCAACTGGTTAGATCAGCAGGCCTTATAAGCTCCGGCTCCATGCTAGCCCCTCCTACGTTCAGAATGACTGCAGGGTCATCTGAGTGTCATTGCAGTGTGTTCCTCATGTTTGAGGTTCTTGGAGGTGTATTGACTCAGATGCAGCAGACCCAAGCTGGTTCCATAAGAATGCATGGTGTGTACACCAAGCAATTCCAAAGCACAGTGGACATTTGGGTAGCTCTGCAAATCCTAGCCAAATCTAGCAGAACCAGCACAGAGCCACAGCCAGTAACCTTGGACTTGAGCTGGCCTTTTCTGTGTGCACTAGTGCCCATTTGAACTGCATTCACTTAGTAACTATTTTATTCTGGTGGGTGGTTTGGTATTTTGGGGTTTGGGGTTTTTTTAATTATACATGTTCCCATTGCTCCAGACAATAAACTGCTGATTAGAAGGAAAAGCTAACTTACTCAAGACAATACTTCAAGTGTGTCAGAGAGCTGGGAATGAAAATTTTCCTGGCTGGGGCAGCTGGACTGGTAGAGGGAAAATCGTAATGATGCTCTTCAAGCTCCATCCAAATGATCATGTGAATGAGATCCCACCCAGAGTAAAATGTGCTTGTACATCTCTCAGTGTCTCAGCTGTCTGCCTGACATTTACTCCACCTCAGTAGACAATGATCTCCAAGGGCAATACCTCCCCTCTGGGACACAGCCCATTTTTGAGTGGGAGAGAAAAATGTGGCTATATTCTAAACACACCTGTATAGAACAGCATGAAAGTAGCAGCATCAAAGCAGCTTCTCCTGCACTGTAATTTGTGTAGCTCTGCAACTGTCTATTCCCTTTTATAAGCCATGGATTGACAAGTGTCTTTGGCTTTCCCTTGGGAATACTTGCTTTGATAGTATTGACTGGAAAATAACAAATATTTCTTGGACTGTTTCTCAGCTGGATCAATTCCTGGTTCTGTTGTTTAGATGCACAAGCACTTTTGACAGTGTCATGGAAAGGGAGGTGAGGGATCTGAGAAGGCAGCTGGAAGCACAGAGGAAGCGGGGCCTGTTCAGATCAGCCACATCAGCTCTACTGCCAAATGCCAAGTCTCATCTTCTCATAAGAAAATTTCTGTTGATTACAGTGATACACTTACACAAGTGTGGGTGTACTGCCACAATCCTGTGTGAATACTTAATGCTATAACTTCAATGTTTTATTTGGGTTTTTTTTGTTTGTGTGGTTTTTTTCTGGGACCAAAAGATACCTTCCTGGTATTTCCTACACCAGATTAGAAGTAGCTGTGTTGGTTTGCTTTCCTGTGCTTTAGATCCAGCCCACAGAGCCTTATTTAAGAACCAGAATAATTAACCATATTGATATTTCATTTATCATCATGGGGTGTCTGAGTATTGCAGAGATGAATAGGGCTGTTCCCGTGTCTCGGAGACAATTTGTCAGGCTCTCTGCACTCTCATGGGCACCTCTACATGCCCTTTTATCCAATTAATAACTTTAAGGTTTTCATCACAGCTTTAACAACTGAAGATGCTCTCTCCTGCTTTGCTGTGGGAACAGGGGTGTTTGGGGTAGGGCTGAATCCCTGAGCCTGGTCAGGGAACCCCATCACACCCCCCTGCCAGTTGCTAGGCAGCCAGTGAGCTCTGCGTGGCAGAGCCCGGAGACGCCAGCCAGGCATTGCTAGGCAGCCTGAGCTGCTGGAGAGCACACAAATAATAAGATTCAAAATTGCTGCTTTGAGAATGCACAGGATAAGAGCGGCGTAAAAATAAATAGTTCTACTGTATTTTGGCATGACCTTTCTCCTCTAAAGTACTTTCAGTTGCTGGATTTGCCTTCTGCCTCAACCTCATTTTTAATAAAATTCTCTCTCCATCCCTCCTGCATGCTTATCTTTGCTCCTCAGCAGTGCTCTGGTGTCAGCAGTACTTCCTTTTCTCTCAGCTCCACTACCCTTTTCTCAACCCATCATCTTGGTTGTTCCCTTGCCATGAATCCCCTGTTCCTCTGGCCTCTTTCATTCTGGCCTTTGTTCTTTCATCTTACTCAGCTCAGCCTCCAACCACCAGGTTGCCTCCTGACTTTGCCTTTCCATTTTCACTGCACCAAAGAATTCCTCCCATATCTCCTGTTCCCAGCTTCCGATTTAGGTCCCTTCTGCTGCCCTCCCTTCCAGCTTCCCATCAAAAGGTAGGCTTATCTTCTCAATCTATCAAAATACTGGCAAGGCAGAGAGGGCATCCACTGCCCTGAGGAAATGGGAAAAGTGAAGGATCCAGACCCTGGTGTGGCAGCCATACATGAGCAGAAAGCCCATTTATTTCTTCCTTCACCTAAGCCAGGTAACAGGGGTATTGTGTGACAAATTACAAGATGGCTTGCTTCTTACACCAGTAGCAAATGAGGCTAAACTGTTTTGTTACAAACACATTTTTGAGGATAGGGTGGATTTAAAGCAACCACTTAAATCAGGAGGCAGATTTCTGGCAGTAATCCTTTTTATTAGCAAATGGGGTTTTGCCTTCTTTTATTTAATGGCTTAGGGGGGTAATTTAAATATGAAAAGAGTCAATCCCATTGCACTGAGTGAAAGTCAGCTTCCTGAATAGACCCATGCGGGTTTGGCCCACACATTAGAGGGGAGGTTGGAATTTTCTGACTAAGCAGCTGTTTGCTGGAGAATGCCAATCCTTTAAAATGGAAGACTTTGTATATACATGTGAAACAAAACATGCCCTGGAAAAGGGCTCTCACCCTGCATAGAGTTTCTGGTCAAAAGCAGAAAGAGAGACACCTGGCCTAGGAGAAAGTAATATTTGAGAATTAGCAGTGAAAGGGAATATAGCAGATCCAAAGGCAAGGCTCCTGTGTCCCTGACTTGAAAGCAGGCCCTGAAAGGTGGATGCCCCATGTCAGCAGTGGCCCACTCACTTAGCTCTTTGGAGTGAGCACTCCTAGCAGGAAAGAACACTTCTCAATGTCTTGAGAAATGTTTTGAAATCTGAAAACACCATTAGCACCGTTTCTGTTCTGTTTTGCACCACTTGATAAAGGCTACAAGAATAACACAAATGTTCCAGAGTGAACACATATACTTATAGAGCCACCCCAGGTTTAGTGGGAATTACTGACTCGGACATTACTTACAGGGTCAACAGGAATATAACTGCTTCCTTGAGCTGTAGAGCCTAAGAAGGCTTTGGAAATTCATGCAACATTGCAAATGATGTCTTGGGACCACTGGCTAGTGCCAGAGTTAATAAGCTCTTCTGGACAATACACAGACCTGCGGTGTCTCTGGTGTTCCTTGGACATCTCTAATGTCCAGGTTTTTCTGTTCTTTGGTTCCCAGTCTCCCACTATCCCAGATAATGGAGGGCTGACTGTAATAATACCATCATCTGGTTTACATACACCTCGGGATTGATTAGTCCACAATCATGGCTATACCTAATTGCAATCTCTAGCTTAATTTGTTTCCTATTTCAGTACTAAATTTCTGTACATTAATTGGATGGGTAAAACCCAGAAAGTAGTAAACATATATGTTTCAGTTCTCAGTGTTTCAGAGCTAACATTTCATCTATCTCTATGGCTTTTTGTGAGTTTTTTTATCAATTGAAATTAGGTATGTCCATTTTTATGGTAAATAAAAATAAATCAGTCACATCAAAATGTTCTTAGCATAATGCAAATCCTTAAAAGAATATATTATTCTGAAGATATTTTATTTGTACAATTGCAATTTTTTAATTAGATTTGAGAAAATGTGAGCATGGATAAGAATTACTTTTATATACTTTCTATTTAAAAGAATGGTGTTTTACTAAGCCACACAGGTTTTCTTGATGCAGATTAAAAGCATTCATATTCTGTGCTGATTAATGATGGTATGCCTCTTTTGCATTTAAATATATACTTCATTGAATTGCAGCTTTCCATCATAAAGCAGAAAAGAAAAAATAATTAAATGATAACATCATGCTACTGCAGAAAGGGTGCTATTTTCCCAATAAAAATAAATATTTGACAGCAATTCTGTGTTGATAATATTTCTCAGCACAATGTTTGGATGGCAAAATAAGGCACAGCACAATAGTATTTTTTTCCAGCAAGTAAAACCACATCACAGTTATTGGGTCTGTTCCAGCTCCCAGTGAAACAGTAAAGCTTCAACTGGAAGCAATATTGAGTCCATGGGGTTCAGCGGTATTTGAAAAGAAGTGAGTATCTTCAATATGCAGTGAAGGCAAAAGGAATGAGATTGGATACACACAGCCCTCAGATGCAGCTGTCAACTGTAAAATCATTTCCACATAAGATAACATTGACATCCTCCTTGGTATTGTCCCAGTCAGAGCCCAAACACAGACTGTGCAGATAACGAGGGTAAAAAGTCATTACGCACAGACCAAGGCTATTCTCTGTTGGGAACATTTAAAAATAAATCAGGGCATTTAGTGCAATCCAACAGAATTTAAAGGGTAAGCATTGGCTGTTCAGAATAAATAGGGGGTTTCTTGCCTGTTACTTTTCATTACATAACAGAAACAATCTCTTGTGCCTATGAGATTGATTACATGTCTCAAACTTGGTTTAGATATTAATCAATCTCAGCAACCACTTATTGTTTTCTATAGCATAATGCAGTCGAAATTGTCCTTTAATTACCACAATGAAAGTTACCTGCAGTGAAAGTGAATATATGCCACTGGAAAATGGCTTGATTCGGAGGGCAGCCAATGCAAATATGAACTGTCCTTATGTTGCACAGGCACAAATGGAAGTGACTGTGTAAATCACCACTAGCAGCTTCCTGCTATGCTCAACTATGATGTCAACATTAGCTATGAATGTTACGATTTATTTGGTCATAACCATAATAATCCCACAGTATTTTTCTGGGCAGTGTGTTTCCTGAAGAGTTGGGACTTTTAAACACTGTCATGTAATAAATACGTTTCTAACATTTTAAAAAATAATTCTGAGTGTGAAATTACTTCACTTTAAATATCTGATGCTTCACTCTGTGTCTGACATGTTTGTGCTTCTCAGAATTTCTTCAGTGTGTCAGGTGGACCCTATCTAGGTTTTTACATCAGTTGGAATGTGTCTCCTAACTAGATATCTTTGCTTATAGGTGAAGGAAAGAAAGACTTATTTAATACTGTTCTGTCTTCAACAAAGATCAAGATGCTGTTTTACATGGAAGACACATTATAGACACCTCACTGTGCTGTATGTGAAATTTGTAGTTAAGCTTCCCTTTGTAATGCTTTGCTTCCAGTTGCTTATACCTTCATCAGTCTTAGTTTAACCCTGGTAGCACATATTTCTATTTCAGACTCTTTTTTTTTCCCTTCAGGGAATTTGTGAAAAGGAAATGAGGAGTGCTCTATTGAATCTGTTACAAATATTTCAGCCAAGAGGTTAAAGCCCCAGCAGCTCTATATTTCAAATGAGGACTATCAAATTTGGCAGACAGCCATATTCAGGGACATACCTCCTGCTCTTTCTGAGAAAACCTGACAATATTTGCTTAATTCCTAAGTATCTAAAGGCAAAATATTGTCATACTCTCGGTAGTTTTTAAGAGTTAAGTTACATCCACTGGGGAACTGGGCTGTGCTGATGGTGTTCCACTGTGCACTGCAAGGGCCAAGAGATTTTCCTTGCATTTATTCTTTTTGAATGCACAGTATCATCACTCTGATGGATAATGGTACAGAGGGACTATATCCTCTGGCACCTACAATACCACAGTAGGATGAATTTTGGGACAAGAGATAGGGGAGAGGTTTGCAGGAGCCAAAAAGGAGGAACACGTACAGGTGTGAAAGAGGAGGAGAAGGTCAAGAAGAACTATGATGAGATGCAGGCTGTGTAGATATGTGATGTAGCAGGATGGGCTTATTGATGGCAGAGAACAGGCAGGCTGAAGAGAACACTAAAAAACTAGAGACACTTCCTACACAGGACATGGACTTGGACTGGGGCACTTATTTTCTCTCATTTTCTCACAATAGCTATAAAATTCACAGAAAACTGTGGACTACGGTCTGCAGTCATTGGCAGTTAGTTCTGCTGTGTAAAGGTTATTTGCTGTGGATCTGGAAAGCCACATCCTGATGTTGGTACTGATGTTAACTGCACACTGAACTCTTAGTAGGTTGGAACAATATATTGACCAGTAATTATCTAGTGAATGCCATAATCCTGTGGTCTCACAGACAACATGTCACTTGTCTGACTGTCATCATACAGGCTAATAAAGGCAGCAGGCCTTCTTTATCCTAGAAATTTGTTGAAACAGACTGTCTTTTGAAAACTTTTGGTTTCTAGCAGAAGAAAAAATGTTTTGACAAAAAGGATTGGGCTGAATATCTTTGCTCAAATAGCTGATATACATAATTTTTAATTATTTTTTATTGTGTGGTCTGAAAGGTTCCTTATCTCGTTTCAGATAACAGAAGTCAGTATTCAAATGCTTTCTTGTTCTGCATTAGGAACAGAGGCAAATCTGTCATACGGTACCTCATTCAAAGGCATTATGTCTTCATGACTGAAAAAGCCTCATTTCAGTCAACTCTTAGTGCTATTTAAAATAGCCTTGTGCTACAATAGACTGTAAGAACAATAAAACGCCCATAAAGCGATTTTCCATTTGAGTTCTGTGGTGGATGTAAGCTACATCAACCTGTAAGACAAACCTATAGCTGAAGTTAATCTGTTGCTGTAGCTCAGCCGGAAGCCAGGTGGTGTTGGTTGAAGTTGCAGTGAGTCAGTCATAACCCCGCTCCTGCCAGCGTGCTGCCCACTGGCCAGGACATGCTGACATTCGGCGGGTAGCTACTAACTGCTCCCCTGGCACCTGCCAGACACCGCGTTTTCTGGATCAGAGTATTGCTTATTTGACCCCTTAGGTAATATTAGTAAGAGTCAGCAAATGACTATGAGAAGATTGTGTACATCAGTAGAAGATACTAATCAGAAGGCCTATAGCAAAACTGTCCTCTGTACTTCACAGTCCAGCTTCTTATGTTCTCTAATTTTAAACGTCCCCACTGAAAAAGGCCTGGAGCTTCCAGCACGTCAGCTGTCAGACTGTTCCACAGCCCGCTATGGCACTGAACAACTTGTGCGATGCTGAGGGTGACATTGCCATATGACTTTTCACAGATTTGCATACAAATGTAGTTTTCAAAGGTTTAAAGAAGCCACAGGGGAATATATTTATTTATAAGTGCCCAGGAATAAGGATCACAGGAATGATCCAACAATTCATGTTTAATCCATTGCTAGGGCTTATTCACAAAATAGATTGTATAAATTATGCTGCCCAATGCATAACCATTTTTGTGTCCAAGTTTTTAATCAAATAAAAGGAGGTATTTTGTCTCAAAGTAGCTTACAAGCTACAAAAGATAAAATAAGCAAAAAGGCTTATTCATTGTGAAAGAAGGGTTCTCCTGTGCAGGGTAATACTAAAACAATTACATCGATTTCAAATTCATGCCTTAATGTATCTGAGATCTCACAACAGCAGGCTGGTTTCGTGTGCTTGCTCCTCCCAAAGCAGATCTCTCATACCATTTATCTTCTGAATTTGTGAAGGAAAACCTCAAAATAATGAGTGGACAAATTTTGCCCTTAGTTGTCATGTATTTATTTCTTAAAGTGATAGACTAGTTGTTTTACATAGTAGTGGCTAAAAGTGCAAACTGTATTTGATAATATTTACATTTCTTAATCTTTTCTGTTGGTTAGCAGGAAGAGATTTAACCACAAGAGGGTTTGTTTTCATATAAATCAATAGTCTGAAAGCTTAATTCAGGACACAAAGGCAATATATAAGCCTCTGGTTCTAGTTGAAATGTTGGCATGAATGGTATTTCTTCCTCCTTGCTATTCCTGATGTTTAGAAATCTGTTTTGATATTTGATGGTATTACTCAATAATTAATCCAGAATAATATTCTCCTACCAATTAAAGTTATTTGAGTTTGCTCAACCATTTCTCAACATCATACCTATAGAAAGGAAAGGGCACACATCTGTTTACTATAAAACATATTGCCCTGTCTGTTATTCAGGGAGGGCCATGTTACATGAATGAAATGATGTCACAGTGGAATGCAAGACTTGATCCTATCTACCTACCTAATCCAGATGTTTAGGACACACCTGACTTCTGTATGGTTGTGAATGAATGAGCCTGTCTACCTCGCAAATACAAAAGCACAGATAAAACAAAGCATGTGCTCCAGCAGGACATTAATGACTGTCAGTGTATTGCCAAAGTGCTTCAGCACTGCTGTGGGGCCTGGAGCTTCACTGCGGGATGGTGTAGGTAACGCTGGGGCAACACCAAGTGTCCCGTGACCATGAAGATTTGCTAAAACATCTGCAGCCATGCAAGAGGCTGTGGGCAGTTTTGTAGCCAAGGTTAGCCATCCTTACACAACCCCACCAAAACAAATCTGTTGCAAGGATTTGGTCAGCACCTTCAAGCTGTTTAACTGAGCCTGGTTTACTCTGAAGTGAGCAGTCCAGAGGCAGATCAGAGAGCAGCAGCCAGCAGCTGTGGATCTGTAGGACATGGTCACCTCTTCAGCCAGCTCAGAAGTAGCTAGCAGGGAATGTGTGAATGCAGCCTGTGTTTAAAAATGTATTTACTTCACTCAAATGTAATTTAACTCTGTCAGTTAAAAGAGGGTTAAACTTAAAAATTAGTAATTTGTCTCTATTATGGTTTGAATTCCCAGCTTTGACTAAAGAGGGGAGTCAGTTTTGCTACAGAGTGACTTGACACCCTTGTTCTAGCACCATTCTGCTCTTTTGAGTAGTGCCTCATCTGTGAGCTAATCTGATAAATGAAGACATTTTGTGCACACATGGCATGCATTTTGAAGAACTTCACTGTGTTAACAAACTGCTCTGAATATGGTGGGCCCCACCTGGAAGCACATAATTTCAGGCATGTGAGAAGGAGATGCAGCCCAGGGAAAATAAAGATGGTCCATGTGGAAAGACTGAGCAGGCACCACAGAGCTGCTTTCTAGGGTGGGCACGAATCTTCATTTACTTTTAATACAACTGTTTGAAATATGTTTTCTCAAGTAATTCACAACCCCTTTTCTCTTTCCACTAATGTAAAATATCCAGATCTATTGATTAGGGAAATTACCCTGCTTCTTTGTACCCCCAAATTTCCCATTTCAAGGCACGTAAGACAACTTAATAGTTTTAATATCTGAAGTAAAAAATGTAACACTTTAATAATTTTGTGCATATTTATTCTGTTACAATCGATTCCCTATACCAGTTATGCCACAGAGATTCTTTAATCAAATGTAACACAATGATGTTTTAGTGATTCAGACAACAGCATCCAGCAAACATGAAGCTCCTCCTCAAGGATTTAGAAAATATCCTTGAGTCCTCCTGTGAATGCAAATCTGAGTCAAGAAATAAGGGTAATGACAGGTGGCAGAAGAAAAACCCAAGGCCAGAATTCCTGACAGCCAAGGGCTCCACCTTGTAGATGTATACAGGATTTAATTTTACTATTATGAAATCGGTGGGATGCTCAGGATGTTCGGCTTGAACATGTGCATAATCACAGACTGAGTCAGTGCAGCTGCTATTTTGTCTTCAAAAGACATGTATTTGGCTTGTGGTTACACTGGTTTAGTCTCTGCATTGTGAATGGCTCTCCTTCCTTCCTCTGCCTCCACGCAGTTTTGGTTTTGTTTATGCAGAAGAAAGAGGGAGTGTCAGTGGGAGTGGGGTGAGAAGGCAGGAGAGCACCCCACTGCCACGTGGGACACAGCACAATCCAGGGAGGAAGGGGCTCTCCAGTCTCTTCATCTGTTTAAACTGAATATATTGCTTTTACCAACAGCTCGCTCAGACTGTATTCAACATTTTTATATATAACATCACTACTTTATATAGCAGGTGGGTACAAATATATGTGTATATAGTTGGTCATTGCATTGTTTCCTGTATTATAAAACAGAAATATGTTTGTGTGTTTTCTCAAAAGTTTTAAATCTTTTTAAAACTTTGAAAAAGGAAGTCAGTAAGCAGTATGTTTAACTTGACATACAAATTTAGAGTTTGGGATCAAAACCCCTTAGATTTTAAGACTATTTTTTTTGGTAGGACTACCATGCAAAAGAATGAGAGAGCATATCAAAAGTTATTAAGTAAAAAATGAAAAACCACCCCCTCCTGCAAAGGTTAGAAACCGGACTGAGCTGCTTATAATGCATGACTTGCTAAGGAAGCTGACAGATATTTATCCCAAGGGTTCATACAAGTCAAAGGTAATCTGCAAAGAAATCTGTAGCTCCCTTTTAAAAAAAAAATCCTTAGAAATTCAGAGCCCCTTCCACCTGCAGGATTTCGAACAATGAAACAGTGAAATACCAGGGGAGTGAACACAGCTACAAAAAAAATATTTAATCACAGTTTTTAAAACCCAATTTTTTATTTACGTTTAAAATAAAATCAAGGGAGATCTAGTTATCTGCAGATTCTATTTTTAGATCTCCTTAAATCAGCATGTACAGATTAATCACATCCAGGAGTTTTAAATGAGCCAGCAAAGAGCATTATGGACTGTTAATATTCATTCTCAGCCAGTTTTCAAACGTTGGAGATGTTCCAGAGCACTGAAAGGAAGCAAAGGTTGTACCAATACTGAAAAAAGATATATAGGTATTGTAATCCTATTAGCTTAATACTGACCCCCAGTGTATGACAGAATGACTGATAGGAGATTACATTAAGAAAGAATTAAAGAAGGATAATTTAATTAATGCAAATCAATAGAAATGTACAGAGAAGTGCACATATATTCAGGATAACTCAATATCCTTTTCTGTGAGAATACAAGCTTAATAGATTAATGTAAATGTCTTGAGAAATTTATTTATGCTTCTGTAAAATATCTGAGTGCATAAATTTTTGATTGAGAAACTACAAGGAAAAATTTTAATTAAATTATTATTGTGATATAAAATCAGCATGGTGCATATTACATTTAAAAATGGCTGTCAGACTTTGAGTATGGTCATAAAGGGTGTACCAACCTTAACTCCTTGTCCTTTAACTTATTTTGAATAACCTACAAGAAACCAATAAAATCACTGCTAATAAAATATGCAGAGAGCACAATAATTAGGAGAGTGACAAATAATTAAAGGAACAGGCTGACATGATCAAATGATCTGATAAATGAGCTGCGAAACCAGCATAACTGAATACAACCAAATACCACCACCCCAAACAAAAGCTTTAGGAGTGCACACTTATAAAGTGGGTCCTCTGCTAGACACCTCCTAGGGTATGAGGAATCCTGTGCTTTGAGGACTTCCTCCACTTCTGCATCCAGAAGGCTCAATGAATTCTGGACGTACACATGAGAATACTGAGTTTGGAGAAGGCAACACCTCAGCCCTCTATTGCCTCTGACATGAATACAAGTATTACTGCAGCACTGTACCTAGCAGTAATATCTATGATTCAATAAAGATGTTAAAATATTGGAAAGAGGTAAGAATGAAAGAATTAATTTGCTGGAGTGAAAGCATTGGTGAATTCAATTCTAAATAAAAGAAATCAAGGGGTGGCTTGAGTTCTATTTATAAGAATCCGTAGGATTGCTGGAGAACCCTTCAGAGGATAACAGTGAGCTCTCTAATCCAGCAAACAAAGCTGCAGAAAGATTACAAACTGATAATAAAATTTAGGCAAACAAATAGAAGAAAAAGGTCATATTTTGTTGTTCTGTTTCTTCTGCATGACAAATATATAGTACTAACTCTTAATTTCAGGGTGTTTTAAAGCAATCTATAGGACACTGAGACTTGGGCTGTTTAATCGGTACATCATTGGTTAAAGACTTACAATCCCTCCCAAAACTGCCCTCTGCCCTCTATTAGGTTACTTATTGTGACACACGGACTCCAGCAAAACTGTTGTCACAGTGACGTGTCTGCCCAGCTCCCCACTTCGTTTAGGGCTCCATTTCTATCGTTGTCTGGAGCAAAGTGACTTGACCTTTAAACTCATCTGTTTAGGTGCATTCAAAGACTTATGTGGATTCTGTGATCATTTTTATTCTGTGCAGCTCAACTTTCTCTGTTTCTTGGGTTGTTTCTTTTAGAAACCATCAGTTATTTACTTAGAAAAACATTCAGCAAGTTCTTTGATATTTTTCCTACTTTTTGGGGAACAAGAACTGACAGGTGTCTTTCCTCATTAACCTTTCTGGCATTTACAGAAGCTTTGATATTAAGCTTCTTATGCTGAACATATGTGATAGTAACCAGAACATTTTAGTGCAAAGGAAAGTAAAAAACTACTCAAGACAATTTCCTAAGTTTACATCCATCCCATTTATTCACGCAATAATTTTCTGCTTAAGAATTCCCAGCCTAAAAATGAATTCTCTCTTTTAAATGGCAAAACCTGGGAGGTTCTGATCTTGAGATGCCGTATGTTGCTTTAGTTCACCCATGTCCCTCACCTCAGTGAAACAGACAGGTGTTATCACCCCAAAACTTTGAAGCAGGGATGACTCTTTTATTTCTGTTGAGCAGAAATGATCTAACAGTGTAGAAACAGTTCCTGAATGTCAAACTTCTTTCTTCCTTGGATAATAACCGGTACCAGACCTGACCTGAATATGAGAGTGAAAAATCCGTGGTTTATAGCTAGAAAAAGTGTCTACCTGGCACTGACTTCTAAGGAAGCCTGATTTTTCACTAGGATTCGTTCAGCAAGAGAGCTGGATTCTTATGGGGATTGTAATGAAGTGGTGGACTTGTGCTGAGACACACAATTAAACTCAGGTTGAAATCCTTCTGAGAGCTTGTTTGTTGGAGGACTCAGTCCACTAAATCACCCCTAATCTGTTAGATTAAGTTGTTGAAACCCACTGACCACAACTGCAGTGGTATTTTTCCTGCCTGAATAAAAATCCAAAATGTAAGACATGGGCCTGAAAATGCTTGAGTTCAGTTATCTTTGTCAGTTATACTCCAGGTTTTGCACACTGGTGTGCATGAAAACATTTCCACAAAGTAATTTCTCAATTACTCTAGAAAGAATAATAACCTTCCTTTGTCAGAATTTTCAAACACACATAAACTAAGGGTGTTTTGGTTTTTTCCCTTCCAGATATTGGGAAAAAAAAAATCACAAGAGCTGCCTGGCTATAAATATGCCATTGCATAAGCACATTAATATGATACAGTCACAGCATTTTGTTTGCTATTCCCAAGAGGCAAATTACACAAGGATAGGCTCCTATAAGTTTACCAGCAGTAGTTGTGAAGATAAGAAACACGAATGTCAAAACAGAAATAATATACCAGACATATTTAGATTTTTCAGAGTCAAATTGTACTCATTTGCATTGTGAAAATGTGTAACACCGTAAATATCCCAAAATCAACCAAGTAACTCCAAATTTATATCACTGTAAATTGAAGCACATTTTGACCTCCAGATACTCTATTTTTTACTAAAGGGAAAAGACTAAGGATTTGTTATAAGCTGTCTGCTGCTGCTGTTTATAATGAGATACAGTTTGTCATTGCTGCAAGATGAAACTACATGCTCTTTAAAGCTCAGTCCATGGCTGTGTAGGGGAAAAGGATTTTTCAAATGTTCTTTCTAGAGTACGCGAAATCTGAGCAATTCTGTTATAACTATCTGCTGGCTTTACAAAAATAATACCTTGAGGCAATAAGGAAAACTGAACTTTATGAAAAATTCCATAAAAGAAATGAATAGCAAGCTTGGAAGAAAAGAGGGGCTTAGGACACAATATGGCACTGCATTATACATCAGACCTGCAAAGATACAAACCTGTAAAAGGCTTTGACTTTGTAAGTATTGTATAGTTGAGTGCAAAGTCAAATGTTTCTAAATGTCTTTGGAAGTATGTCCATATTTTGTTCTTCAAAGAGAACCAATCTAAGCTTAGACTTCAGTTACTGCATCCTCTTTTTGGAAATATGTGAGACGTGGAGAGGCATGAGGGGAAACAAAAATGCAGCTCAAAATATTGATTACCAAAAGACCTGAGACACCTGAAATTAGTAACTCAAAAGAGATTTGAAGTGGGATATATTAACTTTAACGCCTTGGACAACATGGAGCCTAATCCTTAGGCAAAGCAGCTGCCGTTAGTAATGGTTAAAAATAATTCCATTACTTAATCCCCAACTGTGAAATGAATCAGTATTTCTAGTTGGGTTATTAACTGCACAAGGAAACTTCCATCCCCAAAAGCATTCTTGCTTGTGTCAGACTAGTCCCTTGCCCAAAGGGCTTTCTCATCAAGAACAGGGATTGGCCTACATAGGTGGACAAACTTCAGCTGCAATTTTTTACCATATTCATGGTAGGCAAATGGTTCTCTTTCTCCATAGCTGTTTATTTGGATACAAATATTGTTTATTACTTCATTTAAAAATCCTGTAAGTAAATGTCATTTGATGCATTAGCCTTTCTACTGTAAACAAAGTGGAAAACTACTCTTTATGAAAAGCTCTATCCTTCTTTGACAACATCTTCCCATTCTTCATCAGCAGGCTTAGAAATTCTAATGCTAACTTAGTTCTCCATAATTATGACTATTAGGTTTTAAATAATTCATTCTCCCTCCTTGCTGCATTACATACTTCAAAAAGTAAGCTTTGCTAAAATTACATGCTCTTGGATCTGGTAGCTTACAGAACTTGCTTATAATGCGTATGAGGCTATGATCTACTTCCTTAAGGACTATTTTAAAATACTTCTGTAAAATACACTGCTATGATTCAGACCCTTGAGGGACCAATGGGCATAATTGGTTCCAGTTTCTGCTTTTTACTTGCATAATTTAATTGACTTCTTTGTCCCTCAAGTAAAACAAAGGTGCTCTTCAAGCTGGACTGGGTGTACCTTGGCACCGGAAGCAACTGCTTAGAAAACCAAGGCAGACCTGGGATACAAATGAGAGCAACATGAAGGGACAGTGGCAGCCTACACACAGCACAAAATAAGTATTGTAAGGTAGCTCAACACATCAGACTTTGAGAGACTGCCTTTGCCATAACACCACTGGACTTGATAACAATCCCTAAGTCCAAAGTTGCACTGGGGATCACGCCTGTCTACCTTTTCTCCAGGCACTCCCTAAGTGTACTCACTCCTTGAGGAACTACAGTAGCATTCTTCCATACAAGATTTTACATGTCTTAACATTGCCAGGAATGCATCGTATTAGCAATTCACAGGATCTCCATAAGTAGTTTGTGAAACACCAAGTGAGGTGTGAGGACAGCAAAGCACTCAGACACATTAAGTGTCACACATTGCACTCACTGCCAAATTACACTGGCAGCAGAATTCCATGGCCTCTTCTCTCTCACATCGCCACTGATGGGCATCGCCCGTCTTTCTGTCACAGTTCCCAACATTGAGCTTCTCACACACTGGACCAAAAAAGAGTAAGAGCTGGTCATTCTTGTGATTGCTTCGGGGACTGCTCTTGTGGACCAACAGAAACACAGCCTAGTTCAACACACAGATTATACTTAGATTTTACAAGCATGTGGTTGTCCCAATAGGTATTCACCAGACAACAGAGAAACGTGATATAATTTTGTTCCCTAAAGAATGGTGTCTAGATCCTCAGCTTGGGATAAAGCTGCAGATCCATTTCTGCATGTCTGCAACAGACTAGAGGGTCTCATTTATTACCTCTATTCCACACCTGATTAGTGTTAAGCCTACATGGAAGTCACTGCAATGAGAATACAAAGTGTATGCAGAGGGATGGCTAATAGCACTGCTAATTAGTATTATATATGAGCATTTAAATTAACTAATAATGTGCGATATGTTCTCACAGGCTCACCAGTGCTCAAAATTTGCCTCTCATTTACTATTTCATCCTTGTCCTAGGGCATGACGGTACTGATTATTTTGGGTTACTTCAAGTGGCTCATTCTGGATCTGCAGATCTCACACTCTCACACATCGTCAGTGCAAAGAGGGCAGCTTCTGTTTCTGCGCACAGCCATTAAATAGGTTGTCATTTGCATCTCTTTTAAAGCCTACTTCTAGTGAAAGTCTGGGGACATTCATTATAAAAATGCAGACTGCATTTCTCTTAAATCAATTAAAATGGCAAACATCATTATAGATTTTCTCAGGTAAATAGAATTTATACATCAGCTGGCCTCACAAGAGGCCCTTGAGTTTTTTATTACTTTTTTGCAATTAACTCTTTGCATGCTCAAAGAATCTGTATAAATACAGAGACCCAGTTATCTTCAAATAAGCACTTCCCTTTGATCTGAGCTTCTGTCATTCCTACCTTCATGGATAAAAAATGTGATAGATCTCAGTATGAAACTCACAAGAGCCTTAGAAATCTAGCACTTGAAAATTTCAGAGAAATTAATCTGTAACGTTCACCTGAGTGGAGCAGAGGTGTTCATAACATGGGTTCATCGTTTGCCCAGTGCGGGGAATCCTATTTGAACACCTCTGGAAGTGTCAGCTTCTCTCCAGCAAAGCTCTCTCCTGGCCAGCTGGCTGCTGACCTTGTGGAATGTACTAGCTCAGCAGCGCAGGGGCTGATCTGCCCTAATTCCCTCTCTCTGGGGGGGCTTGCTTTCCCTCCAGAGGGCATATACTGTGAGCATACAACTGCCTTCAGAGGAATTTAAAATATATATTGTATACCAGATAAATGAACTGGCTCAAATGCCAAGATTTTGTACTCAATTCTATTCAAAGGGGCTATTAATTCATCCTGTTGCTCACTGGGTAAATTATTCTAATTGCTACAAAAGCAGTTGGTTTAGCATACTTTTGTTTGACTTCGTAGAGCACTGGATGCACAGCGCTTTTCAATAAGGCCATTCATTTAGCTACTGAGCTAGCTGGTGGTACTGCACTGGTATTCATCCTCATCTCAGAATACTGTGGAAATAGTTACTCCGTGTGCTCCAGGCTTTTAAAATCTCATGCCTAAAATTTTAATATAAATAGAAGTCTTTAAAGCTAGCACAAAAATATGTGGCTACAGTAGTAATTTATATTAATTATATGGAACTAGGTATGGGTAGGAGGGTGGCTGTGAGGAAGGGAGGAAGCAACAAAGCAGACTGCCACAGTGGTGGGGTTATCTCCTGAGGATAACTAAGGTCCATAAAATGGATGGAATATGGCATGTTTTGTAATGTCCATTATAATGATGCCAGACTCCTTCCAGTGGTGCCCAGTGACAAGGGGCAATGGGCACAAACTGGAACACAGGAAGCTTCATCTCAGCATGAGGAAAAAGTCTTTACTCTGAGGGTGGCACAGCTCTGGGACAGGCTGCCCAGAGAGGCTGTGGAGTCTCTGTCTCTTGAGATATTAAAAACCTGCCTGGATATGATTCTGTGCAACCCACTACAGGTGATGCTGCTTTAGCAGGGGAGTTGGACTGGATGACCTCTAGAGGTCCCTTCCAACCCCTACCATTCTGGGATCCCGTGTTCCTGTGTAAATGTAGATATACAAACTGAGAAGATAAAAGGTAGAAAGAGGAGAAAAGCAGAGAAAAAGAAACGAGGAAAAAAATTGGGAAAACCGAATTTTTCTCAGTTCCACGCCCTGGGACCAGCACTTCAACGTTTTCCCGGCCCCAAGGACAAGACGAAACTCGCCATCACCCAAACCAACTACGCCAGGCCCGAGGGTCAGGCCGGCACAGGGGCTCACTCAGCCTTAGTCGGGCCGCCGGGGCCAGCCGGCCGCCCCCACACAGCCCTTGCCCTTCGCTGCGAGGGGGCTTCCGGAGGGGCAGCGGCCTGCAACCGCGGCTGCTTGTGGCGACCAGTGCTTCCCTCAAGGCCGTTAGTTCTTACTCCCCGCGGCGGAAGGAAGAGAAGGCGCAAAAGGGACACGGGCAGCTGGGACACCTGCACAAGGCCCGGCCATGCCGCGGGGGGCAGTGGCAGGACTACCTTTCCCGGCGTGCTTCGCGCCTCGGGGCGGTGCGAAGGGAAGGGAAGGGAAGGGCGCTGCTGTGGCAGACATGAAGCTGGGGTGAAGGTGGGGAGTGGTAGTTTGTTGGTGTCGTTGGGCCGCGCTCGGCCTGCGGGACGAGGCCGGTGCGAGGTGCCGAGCGGGTTGTGCCCAGCCTTGCCGGGGGGAGGGCTGGGGATTGGGGCGGGGGCCGGGCGCGGCAGGGGCTGAGTACCACGCCCTGTTGTCTCCGGAGGAGGTGGCTGCGTACGGCCCGCCGCCTGTCAACCAGTCTCCCGTGCAGTCGGCTGCAGGCGCTGCGCCGAGGGAGGCTGACCTGAACCCGCCCAGCTGGACGCGGCCTAGCGGCCGAGCAGGAGGCGGCGGGCGGTGAGGGGAAGGGACAGGGACATGGCGGAGACCGGCTCCGTGCACGCCACCAGGTTCGAAGCAGCCGTGAAGGTGATCCAGAGCCTGCCCAAAAATGGTAAGTGTGGCTTGGCTTGGCGGGGCGGGGAGAGAGTCCAGTGGCATCGCCGCGGGGCCTGGCCGCCCGGCCTGGCCGCCCGGCCGGCACCTGCGAGGCGGGCAGGGCCCGGAAGGCGGCGAGAGGTGAGGCCCCTCTTCTCCCGGCGGCCGCTTCCTCGGGACAGGCGATTCCCGAGCAGGGACGGCGACGCGGCCCGCCGGGTGGCTGAGGCCGGGGCAGTAGGGCCGCCCTCTCTCAGCCGCCCCGGGCCGGTCAGCAGACGGCGGCTGGAGAACCGCTTGGAAACCTCGGTCCTGGTGCTGCCATCTGCTTCCCCTGAAGAGACGCCGGTTCGGGGGCACCCGAGGCCCGGAGAGAAGTTCTTGGGTCAGGCGCCGGGAGGAGGGAGCTTGCCCGCTCCCCCGGCCCGCGGTGCGGTGCGCGCCGGGGAAGGGCCTCTGCCTCGCTGCGACCCTGGAGTTGGTTTGACAGCTTCGGAGCTGTTAGGCTGAGTGCCTCAGCTGAAAGGCTTTAACAGAACGGAAAAACAAAGGAAAATCAGAATGAATCTTTTTGATAAAAGTAATTAAAACCAAAAGTTGGTCATTTAATCCTGGTATAAGTAAACCTGGGTTTGCTGAGATACTAAGAATAAAGGCACTGTAAACTTCCAGTGACTAGATTAAAACCTTAAAAGTGTTTGATTTAATGGATTGGCTTTGAATCTTCCCTGAATCGCCCCCTTGACGAAAGTGTGTTCTACAGGGAAGAAGAGAAAAGAAAAAATACTGAAACAGCTATTGAGAGTGCTGTCAAATTCCCAAAGTAAACAAAAACAGGTGGAAGGCTGTGTTTGGGTTTGTTGTGTCTGTTGGGTTTTTTTTCGTGAGTTTGGGGGGGGGGGGTTGTTAAGGACTTTTTGGGGGTTTTATTTTGTTTAACTCGGGAGTCTTTCAGTAAGTTATAGTAACAGTAAAGTGATATTCAGGATACTTTATTGTGAGCTTGAACCTTTCTCTTTAAACTGAGTGAACGGATGCTTGCTTTATGTTACCTATTACTTTTAATTCTAATTGTGGAGTCTGAACTTAGTAGTAGTAAAGGTTATAGTCCTTTAAACAACCTGAAACTAGCTGTTTCTAAAGTAAATATTGTCAGTGGTGCTGATTCTTGGTAGATGAAACAAATACCTTCTTTGTTGACTTAAATTGTGCTGCTCTGAATCAGGCCATAACAAACTGCAGGCTATTTTCTCACAGAAATGCTAAGCTTGAAAACACTTATTAATATTCTTGATTGCAACTTAATTGTATTTTAAAATGCTTTCACTAGGTTCATTCCAGCCAACGAATGAAATGATGCTGAAGTTCTATAGCTTTTATAAGCAAGCAACCCAAGGACCCTGTAACATTCCACGACCTGGATTTTGGGATCCAATTGGTAGATATAAATGGTAACTTTTAATGACTCTTGTTTTGTTTTGTTATGGAGTGGAGGTATTTAGAAGAGTGGCACTTGAAGAAAGAGTTTAGTGAGCTTATTTCTCATTTAAAAAAAAAATAAATAGAACAGTCACAACTTCTGATGCTTGAATTTGTTTTCTGTCTTGTGTTCCAACTTTCTAGCTCAGATAACTTGTAACTCCTTAGAGTTGCAGGTGAAAACATTCCCTTGGGTTCTGCAGGCAGTTAGGTTTTCCTGAGCAAGCACCATGGTGGTAACTCATGCAGTGTTTATCCTGTGTTGTTGAATGAAATTGTAGGTGCTCTGCAGAATGAGTGATGTGGACGAGAGTCTGGAATTCTTCTTTTTCAAGTGAAACATCATGTATGACGTGAACTTGAAGTAAACATGTGCTCATTGGCAGTCACTGATACAGCTTCATGCTCTTGGGGAGAGGTCTGGTTTATGTGTCTTTCTGTCTTGTCTGCTCAGTGGCAGGGCTTCCCTGTGCTGGGAAGACTTCTGATTTGCTAAATTGCTAAGATCACTTTGAAAAGTCATATGAATGCTTTGCTTATTATACTTTAAGAATGATTTTTCCTAAAGAAGAGGTATAATCATTTACTTTATGGTTGTGGTCCTATTGGAATGTGTGAAATAATCCTTTTGATACTTTTGTTTGTTTGTTTCCTCCCTTCAGTTCCCTCTCTTGTCAGGGTGAAGGGGTATCTGTGCAAAGAGTAGGGCAGTGAGCTTCCACCGACCTGGTTGGTTGTAGCTGAAATGTGAGCTGCCAACCTTGGGGTTTTGCTGTAAGTAGGACAGATACTCTGACAAGAGGAAGGGATGCTGTCAAATGAAGTGCAGGGCTGAGTAAGGAAGTGTCTTATTCCACTTTGTGTTCTGACGTTCCTTGTGCAATACTGATAAGTTTGATTGGAATTTTGCAGAGTTGGAGAGGGTGAGATTTTTTAGGTCATAAGTAGCGGCTGTGGTAACTGGGGACAGTGATTAAACTGTGTGTCTATGTGACTGATGTGTCTTTCCCCACCTGCTAAACCCGAAGAGGACAGATTTTTCTTGTAGCCTGTTGTAACTTGCTGACAGCTGTTCTAAGTGCTGGCTGAAGTGTCTGTGCCTGCTTTTTTTTTCTTTTCTTATGTAGCAGACGGTCTTAAAAATCAGTCTAATCGAAAGGGTAATGTGTGTGTCTCCTGTCTGGGGTTATTAATAACTTAATGGGTACAAGATCGTAGCTGGTCAGTGAGGAACTCTTCATTCGCCGGGCTGTTCAGTTTGTTGCTTCTTTGTTGATGAACCACTATGTGATTATCCTAAAAAGTTATATATTTGGACTTTTAGTAAAATTTAAATAAAATTGTGAATTGTTGATGCAATTTGTTTGTATCAGAGACACTTTGAGCATTACATAACTGATCTACTTAAGGCCAGACTGAAAAAAGCCAGTAGGCCTTGCAGATACTGAAGATGTACACGACTTTCTCTCCTAGGGATGCCTGGAGTGCCTTGGGAGACATGTCCAAGGAAGAAGCCATGATAGCCTATGTTGAAGAAATGAAAAAGGTAAGTTTGCTCATGAGTGGAAGGCATGTTCTAGAACAAGTGTTCCAGAAATAAATTAAGGAACATGAGGAGGCTCTTGCTGACTGCTACTGTCAAAGCTCCAAATGAGCTATTCCTATGTGAACCGTTACATTTCAGTACTAGGCTGTTTGGCCGGCAGGGAGAAGAAGATGATGTAGTTCCTCCAAAGCTATAGAATTTTGGGTTTTCTTCAGAGAAACAGGAGAGATCTAGCTGCTGTGAAGCTTAAATGACAGAGCCAAAGAAATTGAAGTATTGAAATCATGGTAAAGGGGGCAGTGGGGAAAACAGTGGAACTTAAAGGTACAACAAAAGAAACTGCCTCAGTTCTCAGGGTTGAGAGAGGTAAGTGATACTTATTTTGGAAAGGAAGAAAAACAACCCTCCAGAAGGACTTCAAAAGCAGGAGTCTCACTATCATGACTGGAGACATGAGTATAATATGTACACTTAATCATCTTTGATCATTTTTTTTCCCAAGAACTCAACAACCTGAATTTTCTGTATTTGTCATGAAAATATTCCTTTTATGTTGTAGTTGCTGTTGAACGGTTGAGTAACTTGATCTGTCTTGAAATAGATGTGTAATGTGTAAACAGTCATGCTTGCTATATTAATCAGGAATTGCAGTATTAACTAAAGTAAACATTCAAAGTTAAATTTTCTTCTCCTTTATTAACTAGCCCATTTCATTGCAGTCTTTTCACTTTTCAGCTTAAAGATTATTTATTGTTGATCCAAATAAAAATAAAATTGTGAACTATTACTGTAATGGGGTTAGTATCAAGGTGAGAAAATAGTTTTACTCCGAACACACTTGCTTTTCTGCTAGGCCACTATCTTGATTGACATTGAACTCTTGACATGTTTATGGTTGATACAACAAAAACTTGTAGTAGGCAAGGAGCTGGAGTCTGGCTACGGCTCCCTTTGCTATCTGTAATTTCGGTAAGTTAGCTCCTGCTGCTAGTACTGTGGCTGCTTTAAAATGAAAAACAGCTCCAGAAACACAGGAGGCAAAGTACTATTCATTTAGTCAAAAATCCCACTAAATTTTGATAATTCCTTTTGAATGCATACCACGATATTCGGTCCTTTATTTCAAATCTTGGATTAAAAAATGTGTTAATGCTTCAGTAGATTACCTAATGCTTTCTCAACCAGTAACTGGTTTGGCCAGGACATTAAAACTAAGTGAAACTGCAAGGTTTGTTCTAAAAAGACCCTACTAAATCTCCTGTGAGAAAGTCTACTTACTTAACCCTAATGAAGCACAAATATTCTGCCTCTGTACAGATTACATCTAGGGATCAGAGAGCAAATGATTTATTGCCTCACTCAGCTTTGAAAGTGGGAAATCTGTTTACCTTGCTTTGGTGCTGCTTCAGCTCTCACATTTGAAATACTAGCTTCACCTTTTCCAACCTGGTTGATTCTACTTGAAATGTCCACGGAAGTGCATTTCAGATGGATCCAACCAGGCTGTGTTACCAGCATATCCTGTGCTAATCCTGTAGTGGTACTGCGGGCGTTCTGCTGTCGCTGCATAGCTATCCGTGTCTAAGAGGGTGAAAACCCACTTGTGTACTAATATCACAGGGCTCTTTTTAAGGGTGTGTAAGATTGCCATATTTCCCTCCTTGCCCGTGGGGCATGTCCCTAGCACTTGCACATTGTGTCTGGGCTATACATGCATCAGATGACCCTATTACAAGGTACTTTGATTGTAAACTTGTTTGATGGGGTTTTTTCCCCTCATGTGATAGCCTTGAAAAATCACAGCTGTTGAGGGATGTGTCTGGGAGAGGTTTTGAGGTGCTGGTGGGAGATGTCTTAGCTAAAATGAATCTGAGCATTATGGTTAAGATTAATTTATCTTCCAAGTAGCATTTCTGAACTGTTATATCCCATTTGTTATAAACTAATATATAACAAAACAATATATTAGGAAGTGTAAATAAATTAGAGTAGTATTTTAGCATAAAAACGTGTTGACGGTATTTGGTATTTCTAATTTAAAATAAGAATCTTCCTATATGAATTGACTGACATCCAAAGAAAACAGTAACTGAGGATATGTAATTTATTTTGCATTTTCTAAATTTTAAGATGCATGTTACACCTAGAGGCTATATAAGTAAGCAGTTGATTTTGTTTTGGAAGTATTCATTTTGCTCACCTGAAAGCTAGCAGTTACAAAGCTTACTTTAATGTAAGCTGTGTGGTAGCTTCTGAGAACTGCCTCAAGTTGCAGAGAGTATATTGAGGTCTCTTTAGAATAGATGAAGAGTAGTTATGTGCATCATACAAATCCACGTATGAAGCAGTTTACAGTGCAGACTATAGAAGCAAATACATAGTGAATACAAGTGTTATGTTCAAGTAGGTTTCTTGTTTCAGTGCTATTGAAGTAAGAAAAAATTGCACAGTTGTTCTGTCTCTAGCTCATATCCAGCTCTGTACCTCAGCACTGAGCATTTCTAACAAATACAGAGTGAGTTATATATGTGGAATAGATTGACGATGAAACTGCAGTTTGATAGGATCCCTGTTTCTTGGTATCTATCCTTGATTGGTTTGCAAGTGTTGACTTGTGCAAGCCTGCCTGGAGCTCCTGCTTTGTGAAGTAATGCTGTAGCTTTTGCTTCTGCTGCTTTGTGATGTGCTTGGTGCTTTTGAACAGCATGTTCTGTGGCAATTTGTACCTCTGTTGCTTTCTTGGTGCTCTTCTGGAGGTGGAGGTGTACTGTAGCTCTAAGTTTGCTTCTACCTGAGTCTCCTCCTATAGCTATTGCCTCTTCAAAAAGACAATAATAAAGAAGTTGAGGATGGAAGAGGAACAAAGCTATCAGCAAAAGCCTTGGTTAAAAGGACTTAAGCTAGAATGGGGCAGTAATATCATATACTTTAACATTCAGGTATTTAATTGCTTTTGTTTATTTTAGATTTAAGGTTTTGTATTCTTCTCAGATGATCAAAGGTATTTGGTTTGTAATTTAAAATTAATACATTTTTATCAAAGGCAATGCTTCAAATGACTTCAAGAAAATAATTTGGGTTTAGTTTGCTCTGCTCAGTATGTCTTTGCACTGTTCAGTTTTGCTGTGTTCTGCCCATTTTGTCATTTGGGTTTAGATGGACCCAGTAGGGCATGTTTGATCTGTTCCTTACAGAAGATGACAGGTTTGACAAAGATGAAGAATCTTCTAACAAAAAGTCTTTCTGTTTCACTTTCTCTGTGGGAAGACTTGCCTATAAAATAAATTGTTATAGATAGCAGCCTGTTGAACTTTGAGTTGGTTTAGTTTGAAATTGCTGAAGTAATGGATTCCAAGGTCTAATCCTGTGCTGAGGCAGTGCTTTTGTGGTGGCCAATACATTAGCTCTCTCCTCTTCACCTAAAGAAAGTTAATACGGCTTGTTTGGTAAATTAGTTTTACACTGTTTTCATTTAATAAAAACTTTTAAAATTGGAATAACATCTGAAGTGACTTTGTGAAATCTTACTGAGGTTTATAGTGACCTGCAGTTTCTAAAATCAGTTGAAATGAATAAATTGTTGAAATGCTGTTTCATAAGTTGCTTCATATTTTGGACTTGTGCAGATTCTTGAGAGTATGCCAATGACGGACAAAGTTGAAGAATTACTACAAGTAATAGGCCCGTTCTATGAAATAGTAGAAGATAAAAAGAACAGAGGATCTGACCTAACCTCAGGTTCGGACAAATAACTTCCTTTGTACTACTAATCACAATACCAGATTTTTGGGGCTTGTTTTCTAGAAATTATTTTAAAGCTAAATGTTGCATCTTTCTGTTCATTCTCTTTACCTTATGGCAGTTCGAATGGAGAAAGTCTCTAAGTATTTGGAAGGTAGGAATAATAAATTATGTGTAAGTCCATCTTTTCCATTGTTTTGGTCCTGTAGTAAATTCCTGCTAACACTTGTGACTTCTGGGCTTGCCACCTCATTAGGCTGGATTTTGGTTGATTTTGCTTTTGAAGTAAAAAACAGGCCCAGGGAGCTGTTTTTAGTCCTTGTCTACAGGCTTTTTGAGCTGCTGAAGGAAGCATCTTCCTGAAATAAGGAGAGTGTTTAAAACAACTCCCCCAACCAAATCTAGTTGCTGCCTTTCCATTAATAAAGGAACAACTATTTATAATATGTACTGCGGTGGATTATCAAACGACATGCAGAACTGGTAATCCACCTCTGTCACCTCATCTCAAATTAAAAATAAAAAACCCACAATCAAAGTCCATGCTTTTTTTAAAATCATGGTGTCTATAATACATACAGAATCTAAGACGGGTTTGTGAAACTTTCAGGTTAAGCTTTTTGAGGCTCACGTTCATGAGGGGAATACCTATTTAAACACTATAAATCGCTGACAAGTGGCAAACCCAGTGGTGTCATGGCTGCATAAAACTCAGTGTTATGATTTTTATTTAGCAATACCATTGTGAGAATGTTTTGATAGTGCCAGTTCTTTACGTTATGGGTAATGTGTTCATAGGGTTGTCATACAAGGATTACAGTTGTTTAAATATGGCTTAAAATTACAGTTAAACTTGGCCTTGTTGCATTTCAATTTTTGAAACAGTTTTTAAAAAAACTGTTTAAAATTAGTTTTAAAAACTAATTAATTTGTTTAATCTGTTTAAAGAAGTAGGAATCAGCTAGTTATGTTGCCTTTTGTGTGTGGCTTTTTTTTCCCCCTGCCTAAAGGAACACAGTTTTGGTATCAAGTCCTAGAGAAACTTTTTGAATTGCTTTTTGGGGAAAGATAATGGTAGAAGTCTTTCAATGGCAGTTTTGAAAGCTGTGACTTTTTTTTCTCAACTAAACTTGTGTATGCTTCATATCTGGGATTTAATGAGCTTGCCAGACAGCTGGATTGATGGACAAGATTGTAAGAGTATCAGTAGATTCAGGTCAGTGATCTGTGTAATAAGGATTTACTTGGGCTTGGTGTCTGTGGCACTGTGCCACTTCTGAAAAAGTGACTTATCTAGGCAAACAGAGTCACAGAAGTTAAACCATGCCTGTTTCAGTAACAAATTTAGCATATTTGCTCTTTAAGGAGGCAGCTTAAACACATGGTAGTGCAAGTAAAACAAAATAGCATATTTAACTTCACTTTGTTCTCTCAGTGTTGCAATGAGTCTGGTTATGTGTCATCATTTGTGTGGTTTAAAGCTGCAACATGTAACTGTGCCACAGTGAGTTAAGGCAGAATTTTCAGTCTGTTGTATGTTACAACTTTACCATTTTGTTTTGAAATTGTTTCTTCAGCACTACTACTACTCTTCCAATTAAAAGTGAGCTGGGAAATAATGATTGTTTACAGGAAAGATCTCAAAATATTTCACAGATGTATGGAAGCATAAGTACCTTCGGACTTCTAGATACACGTTAAAGAGTAGAACAGATCTGCCCAAGCCTGTGTTTGAGAGACTGTCACCCATCTCTACACTACTGTTAAAAATAGCTGCATGGTTGTGTTTTGATTGTATTAGTGCCTCCAGTGCTGTTTCTTCCCCTGCCCCAAGCCTTTGCTCTATTGCTTCTGTTGTCAAAAGTGTTTTTTCACAGGCAGGTAACCGGTATGTTATGAAAACTGGGACCCTTCCCTTCAGTGTGTGCCTTCATACTGTACTCGCCCCATCTTCCCATTCTGTCTTGAGTTTGCCTTCCGTTCTTTTTTCTGGCAGATTTTGGTCTGTAGGAGGATCACTCTCTGTCTAAGAATTGCATGCCACTCCCTCAAAATTGACAGTATTCTTGAATTAGTTGAAGAGATTGCCTGGAAGTTCAGTGTACATCAGCTGCGTGTATTGACTCTAGCAGAATGGCCTTAACAGAAAAGCATAGCCTTTTAAAATTTAATTTCTACTCCTCATGGTTTCACTGAAAATGTTAAATATAAAGCATTGAAAAATCCTGTCTTCCTGAATCAGTAGGGCTTGTTGCTGTCCTTAATGAAGAACACCGAGGTCTTACATGCCAGCATTAAAATGACTTGTGATGTCCACTGGACAACCAGGACAAGCTTGCTATAAAGAAAGGAAAATTGAGAATTCCCTCTAGAAGGCTGAGGTATTTCAAAAGGATATAACCTGAGTAGTGCTTTGAAAGCTTATCCTGCAGCTGTGTGAGAAGCTTAGGTTCTCCAGAAAGTTGGTCAATAGTCCCTTTCTGACAGGTATGAAGTAAATCCTTACAGAGGAAATTATTGACAAATTATTTTCAGGGTCATAAAATATTAGACATCAAAGAACTAAGTAGGCTCTTAGCTGTCATAGTGCTGTGGAAGAGAATGAGTAATTTGCAGTATTACAGGAGGACCCTTTTGTTTGCCGCTGCTGGAAGCGTAGCAGGAGGACTGCTGGCTAAGATGCGTGCTTCAGAAGAGCAACCTTTTAACTTTCTGCACTTGCTAATAAATGCATAAGAAATCTGATGTCTAAGCCAATGCTAAAAAGTCCAATAAGCTTCAAAATACCATTGCTTGGAGATTTTGAAATTTTCAGAATGGGCATTCAAGCTTTCTTCTTACATTATACCTGAAGAAGCCAAAAGTGGCTAGAATTAGCACATTACCGATCTGTCTCTGGGTGAAAAATATTGGGAGTTTCAGAGGCAACTCATCCTTCTGAATGTTTCCTTGAGAATGTTTGTAGATTTTTTCTTTTTTCTGAACACGAATAAATCCAACGGGAAGGCAAGAAAATCCCTACCTGACAGGTCTGCACTACATGGTCTCGACAGCTGAGCAAAGTATCTGGAAATTGTTCACAAGTTCTTCAGTAGAATTTTTCTGTGTACTCTTTCTGCTTTGTGACAAGGCATTTAATTGATTTTTAAAATCCTCCTAAATAAAGATGACCCTTGGCCTTTACCCTGAGTAGCAGCATTCTTTGTAAGCCTTTGTGAAAACTAAATATTGCCTCCAGTAATGACAAGTTCTGCACTGCAGAGGCTGTGGAAAGTTTCAGCAGTATAATACTCCTCACCTTTGTCATACTGCTGAGTATTTCTCCCAATTGCACCAGATGAAGCCTTGATGAAGCAAGGTGTATGTGCTGGCTTTGGGTAGTGCTGGTTGCAGCATAGCGAGCTTGCACTAGGAGCCCATACAGGGCACTGCTTCAGTAGCACCTTGTGTGAATGGCAGGAGCTGGCCTGGCTCACAGGCAGATACGGGCATTTAATAACTGTCTAGTGTCTTCCTGCATTGGGTATGGGAATGAGGTTTGAAAGACAATATTGAGCTTTCTGTGGTTTTAGAACAAGCAAATGCATGTAAACTCTTCTATTTCAAAGGCAGTACTGCACTTGGAAAAGAGCAAGCCTGTTCCTAATTATTACTTTCCAGGTAGAAACACTTATTCTTACTCTTAAAATGGGATTATATTTTCCAACTGTGTTTCTGTAGATTGGCTATGATTAGTTTCTCTTTTCAAATAGTTTTAATTTCTCTTAAGAGCTTCTCATTTTATTTTCAACATCTTTGCTTTATAATGGAGCATTTGGTGGCACGTTCTTACTGCTTGTGTGTGGGCCTCTTCTGTGAAACACCCTCTGCTTCATATGCTGACTTTTTCATTTATGTTTGACTTCAAGTATACTGCTAAACTGATTTATTTCCTTCTCCTTCCTCTTTTCCTAATTAGGATTCTTAAGGAGCTCAATGGCTGTGAATCTTTTTAATGCTTTGTAAGAAGGGGGAACAGAACTAAAATCGCTGTTACTCTGAAATTGCCATCATTTAATAGGGTATGTTGCATGGGTGGCAGCACCAAAACCGAGAGGTGCATCAAGGCAGGGCAAGTGTGGGGCAGGAGAAGCTGCTGGGTGGGTGAGAGAGGTTTGTAAAATTCTGCTTTTGAAACTTTCTCCTCTTCTAGCTTCCAATTATAAGCTAACAGCCACAATCAAGGTTACAGATTATATTTGGGGAGGCTAGTGTGAAACTTAGTATAGAAATATTTTTTTATTACCTCTGTAGTTTAATAGTTTCCCTTCAGAAGCATCTAGAATACTCTCTGCAGTGTTTGATGCAAGATGGAATTATTACAGGATTAAGGGGCTGGGCCAGCAAGTGCCAGTCGGTGGAGAGTCTCAGTGAGATGTGGATCAGTGTCTCAACAAGCCGTGGCTTATCTTGTTGCAGTACATACCTGTTTCAGGCTTTCCAGTTCAACTTTGAGCCTACTTTCATACTTGACCTAAAACTGGCAGTTTGATGCCAGTGCTTTCTAACGATGTTGGAAATTAGGGCAGAGCATCAGTATAGCTCAAGCCTGAGGATATCAATAGCTCCTCTCTCACACATAGTGGTGAATATATTGCCACAGGGTGAGCAGCAGAGTATCCAAATGTGGAAATATAAGAATAAAAATTGTTTCTTTCAAAGTGAAGGGAGCTAAGAGAAGCTTTCTTCCATGAAAAGAAAAGCCTCTCTCTATTCCATTTCGTGCTGGATTGAGTCAACAGTAACGGGTTTTGTGTGTAATTGGATGTTGGACCTGCATTTTTTTTCCTTCACCCAGACAAGTTCCTTGTAAAAGGGAAAAGAAGTTATCAGAAACTCTTAAGATTATAGCAGATGTACCCACTTGCTATAAAACGTTGGGGTCTTACTTGTAGACATAATCTTGTGATGAGAGAACTGAAATCCAGCTTTCTCACAGTTGTGTTCTACAAAGACATGCTGCAAAGAAGTAGTAGTAGACAGAGGTATGGGAAGCTGGGGAAGAACAGATGTAGTTAGCTCTGTCTTGATTGTTGTCAGAAGAGTGCCCAGTGGGCACAGGCTGGTGTTTCCTGCATACCTTTGTTACAGCAAAAGTAATTACTTTAATCATAGCTTCTAAGATGCGTGGAAAAGACAACGGTGTTATCTGTGAGGCTGCGTTTAATATTGGCATTGAAAAAGGCTGTTCAACTGGTAGCCTTGGAGTAGGTGGCAGGAGATTAGAATCCTAATGTTTATTTCCTTGTTTGTTGGGGGATTTTTCTTGCAGAAGGTGAAGCAGCTTTTGATTTGGGCTACAATATTGTGGGCCAGAATTTCTGGACTATAGATGACTCAGCAATATGGTTTTCAGTTGCTTTCAAGCATAGTTCAGTTTTCTTTATGGGTTATTAAGTTCACGGTGTTCATGTTTTATATCTTCTGGAACAAAACTCAGGACTGTAACACTCCTCTGCTTGCCACGAAAAGTTCCAAATTTTGACTGTGTCTCTTCCACAAAGAAGAGACCTTAGCAAGCCCTGCTCATTCTCCCAGAGGGAAGTAGTACCAGATGCAGGGACATCCTGGAATGATCTTGCTATTCTTTCAAGTTACTATAAATATCTAAGAAGCAGTTGTTCTTTGTGTTCGTTCTCTGACATGATTGTTGGCTAAGGTGTTGACAGTAAGCTGGCAAAGCCTGGATTCGTTGGTCTTGCTGCACATGCACCATGTAACTGAGCTGCCTGTGCTTGGTGGCCCTGTACTCTGGATGTCCTGTGGCCTTCGTGGAACTACTTGGCAGTACTGGGAGTGCCAGTACACAGCAGCTGCTGTGCTCCCTGGGCTGCTCTTAGGAAATCTCAGACAGGTTGTCTCTACTGGCAGACAGCTCAGGGATGACTGAGCTGAAATGGGTCTAAGTTAACACAAAAAGCTTGGTAACCATATTTATATGGAAAGCTCTCTGAAAATTCAAGGCAGCAAGTACTGGTGGATTAGGTGTTGATGAGAAACTCCATAGATACTGAAAACTATAAAGGTCCAGTATGACTAGACAGTAATTCCAAGTACCGTTTTTGCAAGTTCATACAGATGTCTAAGAAGCTGCTATTGTCTGTCTGTTTTCATTCTTATCCACAAACTATTGTTTTGATGTTTGTAAATGGTCAATAAAGACATGGATATTGTTGATTAAATTGTTTTTTGAAACACAGTGACATTTCTTCGAGTGTAACAGCTTGAAAAAGCAATAAGCAGAGTGTGGAATGCTGGCCAAATGAGGCTATAGTCTTTTAGAGTATATTGAAAGAAATAAAAAGGAGGTGCTTCTTTTTCTCTGTAGTAGCGTCGTTAAGTCTTCCTGAACTTCAAAAAAAGGAAAACTGTATAGAGGAAAATCTGGCTCCTGCAATCTGTGTTTGGGGAATACATTTTTCAGAGAACTTACACTTAATGCACTTAAAAGTGATAAAACGTTGGTAGCCAAAGTAAGGAATTTTATACTTTTCTATTCTTGTGACCTTTCTAAAATCTCATTATTTGTGATGATGGTTCATTTGAATACTGTAGAACAGATGTTTTGGAGCAAACCGGGCCCCTAGACATTTTCTTTGTAGTGTGCTATATTAAGAAGAATGGAAGGAAATGAGGGTATGGAAACTCCTGTTCTTCTAGCAGAAGAGTTTATTGCTCCCAGATGCTTGCATGTACCCCGCCTTTCTCACTGTGGTAACTCCTGGCAGTGTTGGGGATACATCTGTTTCAGAAGGGAGGTGGAGATTGTGTAACTGAGTGAATTGGAAATGGCAGAACATGGTTGCACAAACTTGGAATTGAAGCAGGGAACCTACTTGGATCAGTATCAAGCATGAAGCATTAGGCTGTGATGGCAAGAAAAGAATTCTAGTTACCTGATTATCAGAACTGGTTTGTACAGTGCATAGGTCTGTCTCTCTGAGACTTAAACATTTTGACAGAGCTCGATTCTACTTAGCAGGAGTGCAAGGGGATCCCTGTGTAAGGTGAAGTAAGTGTAGGTCATGGAAATAATCCTTTAGTGACAAAGATTTTGCTGCTATTGAGCTGATACTAAAGTTATGGTATTTTACAAAAGCACATAACTTTTATTAAATGATGAGGGTGTCCACAGCTAGCTAAATGTTTTATAATGTGTTTCGCCTGCTGTTGTAGACTATTTCCTGATCACTGCTATTTGCAGAGCATGAAAGAGGCCGCAGGACTGTGTGAGTTTACTGCATTGTACTGGGACAGCCAACAGTACAGCTCCTCAGTGCATGTCAACTTCATGTAAGAATCACTTGCCTGGTCAGCCAACAAAGAACACAAGGCATTTGAGGAAAAAATCCCAACCTGCTAGGCTAGGTTTTGTTTGTAAGATGACCCTTGAGCTGGGGCAGATCCACACGGGCGTTTAAGCTCCTCACTCCTGTACAAGTAACAAAAATGGCCTTGAAATGCCTGGGGCATTTCATATTTGAGAAACTTGGCCCTGTTACACAGATCACTGAGAATAACTGTAGTGCTGCCTTTAGAGAAACTTATTTAGAATTGCTCTTAAGAAAACAGCTTAATAGAGCCAACAGAAGAAAATAAACATCTCTTAAAGCATGTAGAAAGGCTTTGTGTTGCTGAATAGAATCATGATGATGTGTCCTTCACTTTCCATCCCATTTTCTTTTCGTTCCTTCTTCCTTCTGTTTGCATGCTGTTACTGTTACACAGCTCTTGATATATAGCATTAAAAAAATTTCCAGGCTTTTACAGAAGAATATAATTCCTTTTACAGCTACAGAACAGTACAACTTTGGTTTAGAAAACTGTCACTAATCTCACAGTTCAGTGGTGTAGGCAGTAAGATAAAAATAATAAACTCAGAGGGATTCTGTAGTATTTAAACTAGGGCAACAGTAAAAGCTACTAACATTTTGTCTGCAGTTGAAGTAAGTAAACAGAATAGAGGGGTGGGGCATGGGTGGGATTAGCAAAAAGCAAATAAGGTTTTAAAAGTTGGGTTGACTTCTATAATTTGTATTAAAAGATGCATTTCTCAGGAAGTAGTCATTAACCTACAACAGGGACTGTAGAGCTCACTGCTAGTTGGCTCTGCTTAGTCTTTAGTCCTATCATCCCAACTACTGGTCATCATCACTGCTGGTTTTTATAGCAGATACTTGAAGTAACAAGGAGAACTGCAGCAAACCCTGGTTTTACCTATGTAGTATAAAAGCAGCTGGGGGATGGACCTGATGATGATAGCACAGATGGGTTCTGAGAAGAAGTACGCAATCCAGTGGGGTATTTCAAGTGGCCAGAATTGGATACAGTGCTGTGTTCTTCAGAGTCGGCATCAAAGCAGTGCCTCTTTACAGTATTCAGCAGCACTGCTGCCAAGAATGACTTTGTGGAAAAAATATGAACCTGATGGATTTCAGTTATTCAGGTGTCCCATGGCATTATACCATCAATCTCTTACTATTGATACTTTCCCTGCAGTCCCATCTCTTTATTTAAATGTGAGATGTATCATTTAGCAGTTTCTCCAAATGAATAATTTCCTTAGTGAAATTAAGTGAAGAGAGAACATGCTTGAATGCTCAAAGACCTTTCCTTCAAAAGAAAAAAAAGTAAATCTTAAGTATAAAGAGTATGGTATATATAGCTGGGGCTTTTTACACTGTCTTTGGTAGTGTGAGGAGGTTTAGAGTTTTAATTCACCTTCTTTCACAACTGATGTTCCTCCTAGTCTTGTTTTGCCTGTTTACTCCCACAGTGGGGTAGGACACATGGATGATTGTGCTCCCACCCCTTTTTTGTTTCATGCTTTACCATGCCAAGGGAGCTGTGTCTGCTTAATGATCATGCTGGGAGAACTTGAAACTGCTACCTTACTCTCCTCACATTGCTGCTCCTTGGAAAAACATCTCGAGAACTGGGTTTCACAAGAAATGAAACATGCTTATGAGAAATAACCTGGGAATATGTTGGGATTTTTATTTCATTAAACAAATCTCCTTGCAAATAAGAAGTGTTCTTTGGTGAGGAGAAAATGAGCATGTGATAGCTTGTACTTCTGCAGTCTATGACACAGACAATAGTTTTTCCAGTTCTCTTTTTACAATAAAGAAGCATGGGGTTTTTTAATCTTCAGATAAAGACTGGATTAAAGTAATCCAAAGCAGTGATGCAGGGTGCCCACAGAAACCTTATCTTGCACTAAAACAAAGGTGAACAGCATATTCAACATCCTCAGTATTTCTACAGAAGTAAAGTTATTTTGCTTGCCTTTTTTTTTTTTAAGCAGTATGGATAAGCTTTGAAAATAGAGGAACGTGGGAAGGCTCTTCATTGCAAGATTAAAGCAGAAACCCCTTAGCTCTAAATTACCTTGCAGCAAAGAAAGTAGTGGAGCTGGTTTAGCAACTCCAGTATAGCTGGATACTATATTGCTGTTTCACGTAAGCCTAAAGGTCAGAGTTAATCTTTCAAGGCTCTGACGAGGGAACAGAGAAATTGTGCAAATGGAACGCTGTGGTGATGCTTCAAACACACATGCATCAGCCTTGGAGTCAACCCCTCTTGTTCCCTTAATCACTCAGTCCTAAAGTAGGATGCTTACCTGATCATCAGGATGTATTTACCTGTATCTTCTGTACAGGAGGTGGTAGTATCATCCCTTAAATTCTCCATGGTTTTTAAGAATCTTTACCTTGCAATTCCTTGTACAGAGTAAATTGTGATCCTTGGAGTGATCAAAGATATGGAAAACAAGGGTTTAACAATTACCTTGTCTATTTCAATATATTTTTAATATTTATGTAATTAGACATGCAAACCAATGCTCAGTGTATTTATTTCATCTTTTTTTCACTGAAATCAGAGAATTTATTTCCATATGCCCTTTGCCAGGTAAAGGTCTGTGTAAATTTCAGTCATCTTCTGCATTTTGTGTGTGCTTAAGTCGCTGCAGGAGAATAGGGATATTGTATTTACCTTCTTATGTGAGAATCCTGTTGCTCAAATGATTGAATAGAACCTTTTAAAATTTGCCTTGAGTTGAAAACAGTTTGAAGCATTTCAGCCCCAAGGGGAATTTCTATAAAAATGCTGACTTCTGGGCTTGAACGAACATGGCCTCACTGGTCCTAGATAAAAAGTTACTGCACCTCTACCATAAATGTGGCTAACAGAGATGACAGTGGCCTGCTGTCTCTTTCTATCAGGCTTCCTCAGTATCACTGAGAATCTCTTCACACCAGTTGTGGCTCACCACAGAGTGCCTGACTAAAGAGAAACATTAAACCAGTTAAGGAAGAATTTACAGAAACAAAGCTGGGATTATTTGGCACATGTTCTAATACAGAAATACTTTTGTAGAACTATGATTAATCATTTTGGGGGGTGTGTGGGGGGTGAGAGAGCGTATGTTTGTTTGTTTGAAAATACATCTTTTTTTTTCCACTTTGAATTTTTTCATAGACCTTAGTAATGTCATGAATTCTGCTCCAAATATAAAGGCTGTGAATGGAAAAGCTGAAAGCAGTGATAGTGGAGCAGAATCAGAAGAAGAAGGGCTTCGTGAAGAGGAAGAAAAAGAACTGCAGCTGAATGGAAAGGGTATGTTTTCTGCACTGGGACCATTGTCTCTTCCAGAGTTAACCACCTAAGGCAACAGAAAATCCCAAAGAATTATGAATGCTGTACTTCTTCAGGAGAATTAGATGAAAATGCACAAGGATGTGTGTGAAAAATGGCAGTGTCTTAACCTTGGCTAAGATTTAGAACCTTTACAAATTTGCTTACTCATGTTTTAAATATCATATTTTCTTTGTGTAAATGAATTTTTTTATTTACACCTTTTACAAGAACAAAACAGTCCCTGCAAATGTGAATATATCTGTTACAAAGTTAGCTATTTGAAGAAATAGGTTTTGAGCTATTTAGGTGTGTAACTTTCTATTTGCAAAGTTTTCTTGTTCTTTTACAGACTATAAGAATGTGAAACTAGAATCAGCAGCTGCTAAGGATTTGGAAAGCATTGTTGCTAATGGCTGTTACAAGGACAGCTTTATCCCAGACATGCAGAATGGCATCCAGACCAAATCTGCCCTGAATGGCTTGAACCCAGAGGAAGAAATAAAGAAAACGGAGCCAAGCCTAGAAATAGCTAATAGCAGTGCTCACCAAGGTATGTTCTTGCAAGACTATGTTTTCGTTTGCATATGTTTTTCATGGAAAATATTTCTTTCCTTGAAAGCCTAGCCCTGGGATTCAGAGACTATCAGTGGTGTCTTTCAGTTGCAGAAACTTGAAGAAAGAACACTCAAAAAGATGTAGCTTAATACTCATTTAAAGTGAGGCTTTGTTATAGGATCTCCTGCAGATGGAGAGATGAATTCAGAGACAGAGGGGCCCAAACCCACAGAAAAACAATTATTTCCTTTCAAAATCGTTGTGCTATTCATGCAAATACTGTTTGTGTTTGTAAGTAAATTGTAAGAAAGCTAAATTGTAGTGAAATGAAGATTGCTAATATTTGTCATTCCTAAAGGCTGAACACATTATAAATGTTGGCTTGTTGAAACTTATGTCTAAATATATAATTTTAAAAGATAACTAGTGGTAGGCAAAGCTTCTTTATACTGAGCTTAGGAAGGAGAATGGAATGAACAAGCAAAAATTAAAAGTATCAACTTATAATACAGAAATGCAAATATGAGTTATAGTAAAAGCTTTAGATAATTCCTACAGTAATATAGCCTCTTTATTCAGAATCTAACTTTAGGATGATTATCATAGATAAAAGGGGCAATGAGTTGAAGCTCACTTCCATTTTCACTTTGCCAGGCTTGTCTCACCTTTACAAACCATGTGTGATTCTTTCCTTTCCATAAAGGTGAAAATGAAGAGAACACTGAAGAGGTCTCAGCAACTCAGCACTTAACCAGTGATTCAGACAGTGAAGTCTATTGTGACTCTATGGAGCAACTTGGACTGGAAGAGGTAGGGGTTGTTATTCCTAGGTGTACTTGGAAACTGGTATGCATGTTTTTAAATAGACTCCCACCTATCAGGTGAACATGGACATGCAGAGGTGAAGTAACTCATGCATACTTTTCCCCTGTTTTCACTATTGGGGTTTGTTCTTTTTATTATTTTGGTCTTTTATAGCTTGGTTACTAGTGATATAAAAGCCTTGAAAATTTTGCCCTTAGAATTTATGTGAAGGGGAGGTACACAGTACAACGAAACAACTGTCAGAAATGACAGTGCAAAGAAACTAGGGGTTGTGTCCATAAATAAATTTAGAGTCTTATAACATATGTAGGGACCAGAATCCAGCTTTTTTCTGTAAGAAGCAGGGAGTGTCTTGGGAATGCTTTTTGCATGCTCTTTTTCTGGCCTGATGAATGAATCCCCGTTTGTTTCTGACAATAAATGAAGAGCAAGCCTTAGCAGGTGACCTGTAGGCCAGTGCCTGAAAGTGGCCTAGGTCTAAAGAAGTGAGATGTTACAACAATGTCTGGATTCTCCTGTGCTCTCTTCAGTCATAATGTACATCTCTGACCTTCATATAAAAGGTGGGCACCAACTGTGCTGGCTTAGTTTTGACTGAATTTGTACTCTTGCTCATGGTAATTTTATTTGACTTACTGGCAACTTACAACCTAGTTGTACCTCCTTCAGAGGTCCAGTTTAAGTGTGGACTTACTAAGTTGTACTCAAACAGTTTCCTGATTCTGGGAAGGAATATATGAATGATGCATGAGATCAGAAAGACCAGTAAGAACTCTGCTATTGCATCACTTTCTTGTCTAGCTGTTTTCTGAGGACCTAGCGAATTCCTTTTAGCAAATCAAAATTTTACCCAGTAATGAAGTGTGTTGGGAAAGGGATTTAGTAGAAGTGCTGCAAGCACTCTTCTTACATGATTTCCCAATCGTCTTGTGTATTGTTCAAGTTTGTTTGAGATTCTTCAACTGAAGTGGGTGGATAATTTGCCAGGATTTCCCAGGCTGCATGAGAAAAGATTCAGTTTTCAACAAAATAAGAAATGTTCAGGTATATGTAGATAAATATACAAGTAGAGCTACAAATGTACCATTTATGACATAAAAAAGATTAATTTAAAGAATGAAATACAGCTTTTTATTGGAAAAGATGTAGCAAACACCTTGTCTTTCAGTTCTGGTGGTACACATTTGTGGACTGTTATTTGACAAACAGGATTTTGGCAACTGTTTCCATTTCTTTGCCCCTCCTTATGGTTGTTTTGGCTTTTTCATGGAGTTATTTTTCAGCTAGGTGAGATCCCCAGTCTGCTTGAGTATATGCTTGTGCAAGTGCTTGTCCTTGCACTGAACAAAGGGTTGCTTGAACCACCTTCAGGCAGTCCTGTTGTAGAACATGTAATTGTGACCTGATCAACACTTATGTCATCTGTTGTTACTATCCTCCTACAGAACCACCAATTTCGAGTGAGAAGTTGATACAGTACTATGCTTTTCTTTTGTTTCATGAGAGGTACAGGGTGCAGCCAACCTGTTTCAAACAGGTTGACAATAAACAGTGGGATCTCATTGCCATGAGCATAAACACTGCCTACTCAAGGTTGCTACTAGTACGTGACTTCTGGTGGTGTGGCTCACAAATCCAAGTTAGGACACCACTTCACTGTCTGGGAGGCAAAACCAATTTTACAAGGGAAAATGGAATGCTTTCAGATCTTAATGTTCTATTTTAGTGATTGCTGAGTGTTACTTGTGTTGTAAATGTCTAAAGTAATTCCAAGTAGTATCACTGTTTGGAGAATACTTACTCTGAAAAGGACATTCAGACAATAGTAAGCACATTGTATGGAAAAAACCTGCTCCTGTTAAAGGTCTTAGTTCTGGGCAAACTGTTTTCTTGAAGTAGAGATGATGCTTCTTCCTTTTTATTGGTAATCTGTCACATTTTACAGAATTTAATTACTTGCTAATATTAATTTGTAGCCCTTGGAGATCATCACATCAGCTAAAGGATCTTTAAAGCATTCATCCCATTTCTTGGATGTAGATCAGAGTCTTCCATTAGAAAATACGGATTTTCCAAGGCACGCTTGCATGGCTTATGGAAACCTCCAACCTGGAAATACTGTAGAGGGAGCAGTTCAAGAACATGGTGAAGTCAAGTGTGGAGGAGAAGATGGCAAAGCCAGTAACGGGGGCCCTCACAAGGAGAAGAAAGGTGGAGAAAAAGTGGATTTCTACAGTGTCAGAAGAGGGAGAGGTACTGTGCACGTGGCTTTTGTTTTCCCCACTCTCCTGATTGCCCTCAGTTCTGGTGCCTGAGGAGCACTTGTCACAATTGTCTGGTAAGGTAGTCATACCATGCAGTGCTTCTGCCCTTCAAAGTAAAAATAGATAACAAAATCCTAATTACAGTGGGTAGCCATCAGCATTGTGTTCAGAGCATTTATTTCATTCAAAACAAGTATTACAAAAGGATTTTCTTGTGCTGTGGATCTTGAAGCATATTGGTGGCTTCTCTTTTGGCTTACCTTAAACTCCAGCTGCTGTTTATGGCACCTGGCTTTTTAGAAGTGTAATCCTCAGAGTTGTCTGTGCATGACAAGAGTTTCATTGCAAGTTACACACTTATTTTTAAATGCATATGCATTTATACCTCTACGGTGTCTTATTTTAAACCATGGAACATCCTGAAAAGGTATCAGTGACACATTTTTTTCTATATAACTGGAGTGTTAGCCACACCTTAGAGGGATTATGATGCTATCAATTAGGATTCTTAAAACTTAATGATTCTTAATCACTTAATAGTCCATCGGACCCTCTGCTCTCTTCAATTCCACAACACTTCTAATACCTAGGAGCAGCACCAGATTCCAGTGGTATGATCTGTAAAGGCAAGAATAAAGTTTACTATTCTTGTGCTTAAAAAAAAGCCAGGACATATTTTATTTATATATAGCATACCTTTTTGTATGGTGCCTGTATATGATCAGATGCAAAAATTAAAGAGACATTCCAAATACAACATTTGTATCTTTTTTATATATATATATATATATATATATATATATATATAAAAAAAAGGCGCCTATCACTGTACTGATAAACATTCTTTGGAACCACTCTGCCGGCAGAGGTGAGAACAGGAGTCAGCCTGTCAGTACCTCTGATAGGAAGAACATAGTAGAGGATTGCACATGAGTTTAGCAGTCTCCCCTTCCCTCTGGTGTTTTATTTTTGCTTGGTACTTACAGGCAGAGACAAGTTCAGCTAGCTGTATATAGTTTTAAGGAAATCACTGGTTTCAAACGCTTCTCTTATCACTCTGTTCCAATGTTCCTTGTTTTCCATCTGGTGACTTTGCCAAGCTTAAAACGTGCCTACCCTTAATAATGAGACAGATCTGCCTTCCTTTCCACTAGGGCAGAATTTACTGCTGAACTTGACTGGATGTGAATTAGTAATTTTTTGCTAAATGTTTATGCAGTTCTAGGACTGAAACCATCACACTGGGCCTGTAAAGAAACATCTGAAAGGATGTTGCAGTAACCAGCCAGTGCTTTTGAACAGCCTGAATATAGCCTGTGATTAGGAGTTCCACACTCAGGTGGGGAGGGTGAAAATTGAACTATTAAACCCAAACCCAGGAGGGCAATGAGGATGGTGAAGGGTCTGGAGGGGAAATCTTGGGAAGAGAGGCTGAAGTCCCTTGGTTTGTTCAGCCTGGAGGAGGCTGAGGGGAGACCTCATCACGGTCTATGACTTCCTGACAAGGGGGAGCAGAGGGACAGGTGCCAATCTCCTCTCTGTGGCGACCCGCAGTAGAACCCAAGGGAACAGCATGAAGCTGTGACAGGGGAGGTTCAGGTTAGATATTAGGAAGAGGTTCTTTTCTGAGAGGGTGGTTGAACACTCGAACAGGCTCCTCAGGGAAGGGGTCACAGCACTGAGCTTGACTGAGTTCAAGAAGTGTCTGGACGATGTGCTCAGCCACATGCTCTGACTTGACTGGCCCTGTGTGGAGCCAGGAGTTGGACTTGATGATCCTTGTGGGTCCCTTCCAACTCAGGAGATTCTGATTCTATGCAAACGTTTTCAGTAGAGTTGGTTGTCCATTCTGTGTCTTGTGTGTCTGTTTTTCTCCTTCAACATAGGGCATAGACTTCAGCCTGTAGGAGATGGTTCACAAGGTGGACAGATGGGCAGTGGAGGGGACGGAGAGCGCTGGGGATCAGACAGAGGACCCAGGGGTAGCCTCAACGAACAGATTGCTGTAGTGCTGATGCGGTTGCAGGAAGATATGCAGAATGTCCTTCAGAGGTTGCATGTGCTGGAGGCAGCTACAGCATCACAGGTATGATTCATTGAAGTTGTATGATTAATTTTTATTAAATTTACTGGGATATCTTTTATGCTTTTTCAGATTAAAACTTCAGACAATACTTTCTTAAAACTGTACTTTATAGTTTATTCCAGTTTACAGTGTCTTCCTAATGCCTACTGTCAGGAACATTATTCAGGACTCTTGTAGACATGTGTAAAACAATGCATTTTGACCTAAAATTGAACCATATATTGTTTTACTGATTTCTGATCAGTAAACCGTGGCCCTATTTACTCGTACACATTACACAGTCACTATACAGAGATTCTGCAGTTCATATGAGTAGTATGTGATTCCAGAGAAAACATTTATCTGTAGATCTCAAAGCATTTTTGAAGGAAGTGAGAAATTATCTCATTCTTCCAGATTGCTGAATGTTTGCAGGCAGACACCTGACTCCATTTTCCCATTAGCAGACTGATTCTTCATGGCATCTTTCCCCACATTCAGCTTTCTTGCAGTTTCACAGCGTGCATGCAAGATAAGCAAAAGAAGTCTTACACAAGTGTGAATGTTTATTGAAGCAGTGTTTCTGTGTCAGTGGCAATACTGTCTATTCAGGAAATAGACTGTACTGTGAAAATAGTCAAACAGCAGCCTGAAAACGTTTGGGTTTGTGTGACTTGCTGATATATTTTGAGCTACCTGAGAACCCAGAGCACTGTACAAGCAGTATCCTATGGGATGCACACACTCCAAATCTGAGGCAGCCAGGGAAGAGAATTTATTAAAACCATTATTTGGCTCTATTACAACTATTCAAGAATCTGATGGGGTTTTTTTTAAAATTATTATTTATTTTTTAACTTGAGCATTATATGACAAAGTTGTAAAAGACTCTGTCCCAGCAGTTCATGCTGTGCTTGGTACCCTACTGAAGGAGAAACAGAAGCTTCTGGTTCACACATAAATTAAAAAGACCTAAAATCCTGACTGCTTTGTTTTTGTGGAAGCACCACAATAGTATATGAGAAAAGTCTTGAAGTTTCTGGTGTTTCTCAGTTTCTGGATTGCCTGGAAGATTTGGAGCAGAGTATTCTCTTTCCTTTATGCTGTTACACATGCCTGCAGCTATAGCTCAGGGCACACTGACACAGGACTTTTTGCCTTTGTATAAACTAGTGTTGACAAACATTTAATCAGGCAGATTAAGCTACTGAGATTCCTACTCTGGGTTGCAACTGCTGGGACTGGACCAGAGTTGAGGAAGTTGCAATGACAAGCTGGGAGGGGACAGGCCTTGAAAAACTGTAAAGGTCCAGTAAATGACACTGATTCATTTTTGAACACACAGAGATGTAAAAATGCTTTAAAGTGTAACAGAAATGTGAGAAGTCAGTCGGAAATGAAATGGTGAAAGGGAGGGTGGCATGAGGGTGGTTCTCTGCCTTAAACTGTCATATATACAGATTGCAAAGCCTGCACAAGAGGAGAAGTTTGATATTCTTATTTTGTGAAGCAGAAAAAATTTAGTTGCAGTTTCCTTTTTTTATACTTACAAGTTTTTGTTTGTATTTAAAGGCAAAATCTGCAACACTACAGTCAAATTATCAGCCTGCCTCCTCTGTCAAGGTAAAATACTGGCCTTTCTGTTTGTGAAAAGCAGTGTGAATGGTGAAAAAAGATGAGACAAATATTTTATATCTCACTCTTAGAATGTGCTTTTCATAGTGCCTCTCCCTTGACCAGGAGATAAAAAATAATGTCTGTCTGAAGAAGTTATTTGATAGATTAATCTTTTTCTGGTCTCACTAGTATTTTCTACTTTGATAATGTAGCTTTTGAAGTCGTTGGGTAGGATACGTGTGCTATTCGCTTGCCGACTACATTTTTTTTCCTGTTTTCCTTAGAAACCATCCTGGTGGCCCTTTGAAATTTCTCCTGGTGTTTTAGCTTTTGCTGTTGTATGGCCCTTTATTGCCCAGTGGTTGGTACATGTGTATCTTCAACGAAAGCGAAGGTAAAGAACACATGTTCAGTACGGCGTTTTTACAGCATCTCATCTGTTGAAGCCAGTAGGTAGTATGTCATGGTACTCAGACAGGATACCTTACTTTGCTTAATGTGCCCTGGTGTAGCAGTGACTCATAGCTCTGAAGATACCAGGCTATAGCAGATTGTGCAGTAGAGTCCTTGGTATGGTTAAGATAGAAAAGCGTGTGCTTCAGGCCCAGGAACTCAAGCCACATGCACAGGAAATTCTGAAAGCTTGTAGGAGTGCTTTCCGTTAGCTGGGAATTCTAGGAAAAGACATGTATAGTTTTCTTTGCCTTGGAAGTTTCTCAGCATAAGAAAGCATTGGTTTATATTACTTTGGATGTGGCAATTTAGGTTAAATCCATGAGATGTGGTGCAGGATAAATAATTCCAGTGACCATACACAGTTGGTTGAGGCTGGACAGCTTGGAAGTGTCTCCATGACATGCTCTGGCCCTCTCACTCCTAATATCCTCTTCATCCACTTTTACTACTTTAAGATTCCCTAGTCTCCTTGTGCCATGAGGGTGTTTTTTCTGTCAGATTCTATCAGATTCCCATCTGTCACCTATTTCTTACTCAACATTTTCTAGCACCTTGGTACAATGTTCTTTTAACGTCTACTTTGACTTCCTTCAGTTGAAGGACGGTTGTGCTCTCACCTTTTCTCAACTCTCTGAGCATCAGAAAATCAAGTGAATGTTCTCTGTCTACCTCAGCCTCACACCTGGCTCTGTTAGCTTTGTGTGCTCTAACCTTTTAAGGTTTTCCTTTTCTGTCAGTCTGCAGAGAGTCTGCACACGTGTAGATCTTACTAGAATTTGTGTAAATTGTTCTAGCTTTTTAATGTTTGACAGTTTTCATGGGTTTCTCTCATATAGTAAATCACAGAAACACAGAATGGTTGAGGTTGGAAGGCTCCTCTGGAGCTCATCTGGTCCAAGCCCCCTGCTCAGGTAGTCACACCTAGAGCCAGTTGCTCAGGACTGCCCCCAAGTGGCTTTGTTTGGCTCCTTCACAAGGACGGAGACTCCACAACCTCTCTGTGCCAGAGTTCATCTCCTTATAGGAGAGATGCTCCAGTCCCTTAATGAGCTTCACGGCCCTTTACTGGACTCTCTCCAGTATGTCCATGTGTCTCTTGTACCCATAACTGGACATAGCACTTGAGGTGTGGCCTCTCCAGTGCTGAGTAGAGGTGAAGAATCACCTCCCTCGACCAGCTGGGAGAGGTAACGCAGCCCACAGTACCATGGGCCTTTGCTGGCTCATGTTTAGCTTGGCCACAGGGACCCACAGGGCCTTTTCTGCTAAGCTGCTTCTTGGCACGTACTAGTGGCCAGGGTTGTTCCTTCTCAGGTGCTGGACTTGTCCCTCCCCTCGTTGTACCTCATGAGGTTCCTGTCAGCCCATTTTTCCAGCCTGTCAGGTCCCTCTGGATGGCCGCACCACCCTCTGCGTATCAACCACTCTGCCCAGTTTGTTTGATCTGCAGACTTGCGGAGGCTGCACCCTGCCCCATCACCCAGGTTATTAACAAAGATGTTAAACTGGACTGGAGCCAGTACCGACCCTTGGCATTACACCACTAACGACTGGGCCCCAGCTAGACTTGTGTGAGTGATCGGCACCGTCTGGGCCCAGCCCATGGCACCGTGACCACCTCAGTGCCCGCAGAGGCCGCAGGTCTGCAGGGAGGTTGCCCTGTCCCACAGCTGTCATTTGGTGGTGCTCGCCCTGTGTGGTGAAACCGGAGGTGGCACCACTGAGGCATCTGGGCAGTTGTGCACATTTGCCTTCTGTCTCACTCTGGTAAATGGCAGTTGCCGTTTCACCAGCAAGGGCATCGGAATCTGGGACGTGCTGATGGCTGGAAACCGGCTCCTGAGCGTTGCTGTGCCAGGAGCCAGCAGAGCACGGACTGGTGTTCTGAGGAGCCTCCCCTGCAGCTCAGGCTTCTCGTGGCACTTTGCATTCCTCAGTGGAAACGGTGCAGGTTGTTTTGTAACTGAAGTGGGCAAACTGGCAGGTGTCCTGAAGTAGCATCGTATTTATTTTTATTCATGCATAACCTTAATTGTTTAAATATACAAATGAAAAATCATCTCATAAGCGATGGCATGTTAAACTAATGTATTTGGTTCCTCTTCTAGAAAACTGAACTGAGAATTCCTGGCTTGGCTTAAGGACTGCTAGGAGAAGATGGGCCTGGAGCGTGAAGGAATTCTGAATTCTTATAGAATCTCAGGATCTGGGATGATGTTCCTTCTGTTCTAGTAATATTTTGTACTACCTTTGAGCTAAACATTTAAGGACTAACGCTGAAACTTGAATGATTCACAGCTCCTAGGTTACAGATAAATTTAATAATTCCATCTTCAAAACTATATGAACATTAATTGTTTTGGAATATGATGAGCATTGTTTTGGAATATGCTTGTGGATGGGCCCTCAGTCATTACTGGTCTGGCTGATGTCAGATAAAGAAGAGTATAATCTTTGTAGAAGAGTAAGTGAAAAATACTTAAAATTGTCACTTTAATATAGAAATAATTCTACCATCACAACATCCCTGCCTGTTTTTCCACAGGGTTCTATATTATCAGATGAAAGAACTAAGTGTGAATTCAGTATATTGGAAGCTGTTGGGAAAATACAAGAATAGCTCTGAGGAATTCATCTGGGTATTTTTGCTGCTAAACGCGGGTGGGGCAAATGTCCATGTGAATTGGTCAGAAATTAAGCTGAATGCTTCACCTGTCCTTTGATGTTGTAACAGAGATGAGGAATTCATTGTCAGGCAGGTTAGAGCCATAACCAAGGGACTGTCAAACGTAAGCTTGTAAACTGTGTGGTACAAGGGATCCATCTGAAGACGCTGCACCTTGTATTTTTAACTTTGATAACTGTATTCTTGTTGACAATGGCTTGTTTTAACCAAAATACATAGTTTTAGGCACAAGGTGCTTTAAAATGAGGTGAAAGCTAGCTCTGTAAACATATCTCTCAAGGCTTTAGAAAAGCTCAGTGCACTCTAAGTTTTCTGCTGTTAAAATTAAATGAAGATTTAATCAAGCCCTAATCTATTGTAGACTTCTCCCAGCACCATTAGGAAAAAACATACATGCAGATATCTCCTCTTCCACTCCTTCTTTGCAAAACGGAACTTCTAAGCTAATTTTGGTGCTGATTTTTTTTTCCATGGGTTATTTATTAACTGATACACAGATGGAGTTACACCTGTGTGAAGTTTGCTTGATTAAAGCATGCTTGACACTTAATTGTAAAATAAGTTGTTTAAATCTCTGAAAAAGGGAAATTAGGCACTAAAATTTGTTTTGTCAAATCTAAGACATCAGTTGCTATGAAGAATTGCATCATGACAGAACTTGTGTTTAAGAGCTGAATGTTCACAACTGTCACCATATTATCAATGTGTTTTCATTCATTGTTACAAATAATTCTCAAGTAAAGTTATTTTCTGACCTTCCTGAAAATCTTTTATAGTTTGGAAACATGTTTCATATCAGCTGTTCTCTACAGACTCACAGAACTCAGTGCTTGTTTTACCAGAGCAATTTTAATCTTTTTAGCTAAATGCAGGGGCTTAAGTTACTTTTCCTCTGATTTCCTTGTAAAGCTGAAAAGGAAAAGTGATCAGACCCTCTTTGAAGACTGCTGTAACTGCCAGCAGCTTCACCAGCCAGAGCTGAGTTTTGGCATGAGGCCTCCTGAGAACTCAGGTTTGAACAAATTGCTGAGGCAAGTTCTGCCTGACCTGGAGCCATTGGGCCTGTAGCTTGAAGTTCTTACAGCATCTGGGTTCTTACTGTAGCCTGATAGAAATGATTCTACAGGAAGAATACTTGATCTTGAAGGTCACCTTAAAAAAACCCACCAGAGCTCCCGCAGCAGCACTTCTGAGAGGAGGAAGGAGCTCGCAGTGCCTCCCTCTGGGGTGGTGGGAGCCCTGTCAGCTGTGGCTGCCTCACTGATGGAGGTGGCCCAGACATTCCCACAGGTACCAAACTGTTAACAGCCACATGAAATAGATGCAGGCATGTGCCATCCTTGTTATTTATTCCTGTTTCAATAAACCAATCCCTGAATATTTTGTATTTGATCTTGAATGTTGTTAATGCTTAGTGACTGCTGTCCCTGGGGTGCTTTGGCAGTACATCTAACCAGGCCTCAGCTACTCAGGGTATCCCAAACAGCTCTCAAAGGAGCTGGTATGTTGTCTTAAAGCTAAGGAAAAGTACCTTCTGTTTAGAATTTCCCAGGTAGAGACACATACTTCAACTTGGAGAAAGCAGAACTTGCAGATAGGTGGTGCAGGCTCTGGAGGGCAGTACAGTTCTGTGCAGCACTGGAAACATCTAGACCCAGCTCACCATGGCACTTGTGAAGCTGCAGATCATCCCTGGCTTTAGGTAGCAGGATGGAGTCTGGGCTTCTCTGTAGAAATCCACCTCCCACCCCCTGCAGGACTGTAAGTATGAGACTTCAAAGACAATGAGGTTCAGAAGCAAACAACAGCAGGACTGCAGGGTTTTATTTTATCTATTTACACAAAAGTGCACAAAGTAAAGGCTTTGAGAGCACAGGAGAGGAAGAGAACGTATTTTACTGTAAGAGTAACCCAAGGCAAAGCCTGATCACACTGGAACCCTACAAGCTCAGGAACACACAGCGGCAGTGCAGGGCCTGGGCCTTTGAGCGCTATGCAGGGTACATGTGAGTTAGTGGTGTAAGAATTGTCCCCACCTGCTGCTCCTGGATAAGGAAGTGTGACAGTTACTCCTCTCATTTTTAGCACACTTCTGTCCAGCTGCCAGCAGACAGACCCTCTCCCAGGGTACCCTCAAGCTCAAGTTTAGATACAGGCTATGTACAGAAAGGTCTCCAAAACACAGTATGACTCAAAACATGATAGGAAATAACTTATGTTCTACAGTGTGAAACAGATTCATTCTAAGATGAACTTTACTCAGATGACTAGATATGGAAGAATCAGTTGCATAAAATACTAATGATTACTTAAATTCATATATTGTTCTTCCTTCCCCAGTTTGTATGTTCTAACCATATACAGGAAGAACACTGAAGAACATGGTAGAATTAGAGATCATCATCTGTGGATGGTGCTTCAGTGATGTATTTATTGCATTGGAGTGTTTGCTCTGTTTTCACATAACTTTAGTTTCTGTAAGACTCAGCAATGGAGCAGCTTTCTGAAACTCAAGTCCTTTGCACAAGGGGTGAGAGTCACTCTGGTTTGCAGTTTGCCAAGACTGTTTTACTGGAGTGACAAAGCCCAGCTGTTGATGTGGCAATTCAGAGCTGTTAAGAATCAGCTCTCTTAATCCTTTTAGGAAACTTCCTTTTTTTCCACTACGATTCCACTATTCCCATTCCTCCCCCAGCTACCCAGGGGGACAGCAGGAAGCCCTGCAGACACCATTTGCTCAGAATTCATCAATAAATCTTGTCTTCTAGGAAGCAGGGCAATGAAAGGACCGCTCCCTCCCTTGAAAAACCCTTGGCTGAAGCAACTAGCAGAACGCTTGACCTCTGCCATGGCTGGTGGCCAGCCTCACTGCCTTGCACAAGCACTCTTAGCACCCAACTACAAACCTGAAAAAGAAAAGTCTTCAGTAACTAAGACAGACACCCTTGCAAGAACAATATAGAAGACAATTTAAACTGATTCACCTGAATCTCTAAAACTGAGCAGATGCAAGTTGTGTTGCATTTAAAAATGAGTTTAAACCTATTTCCCCTAATTAGGATAACACTGAATACGCACTTGTAGCTTAGGTTCTACCAACAGCTAAGATCTGACTGGGAGTTTACAGGACAGTCTGGTAATTTGCAACACATTATAGTCCTTAATATATAGCAGCTTCAGTACAAGTAATACTACACTTGTCAGCTAACACCCTGGTGATTCTTTTCCATCATCTGACATGAGTGAGCAGGGACACACACACACTCAGCGTTCTCCATTTAAAACAAGTAACAGCTAAAATGTACCTTGCTCAGTTCATCTCCTACAGTGCTTAAACTGCTCCAGTGTAACCACTGGCAGACTTGCCCCAGGTATCCTTCCCCTACCCCCTTGTCTAGGGAAGGGCAACCACTGGTGGAGCTGCTGCCAGTCTCACAAGCCACATCCACCTGAGTTCATTGTGAACAGCACCTGTGACCCTTCTCAGGGCAAGAGCAGCAGTAAGAGGTTTCCATGCTGCGTTACGGTTTCAGTTTTCCACCTCTAATACACATCCGTTTTGCCCAGCGAATACATATTCAAACTGGTCAGAAAGGACTACTCCCAGACAAGACTGAGCCACCCAGAGGTAAGTTAGCATTAGGTACAATTAGCATGCATTTATCTCCTTTCCTTATTATGTTTAACTGGGAAATAGCTACACACCTCCTCAGAGTTACTCATGGCTATTAAAAAAGCTCCATCGTGGCCAGGTGGTGTTAGTTCATAGAAACACAATGCGCTGGCCTCTTGGTAAGGTGCAGTACATGAGAGAAAGTAGCATGAAGGCACTTGATACCAGCTAAGGTTCACACAGTAGTTTTGCCTTAGAATAAAGGATATGATAATAAAAGCAGACTGATAACTTAAAACACGCTAAATTTGGTAAGGAAGTTTAAGTCCAAACTAGTGTTCTGTGTCAACCTGTAAATGTGCAAAAACATGGAGGAAGTTCACTTATCTTGATGCTATAAGCTAAATCCAGACACGGTCAGGTGCTGAGCATTATTCCTAGCTTCAAAGTAAGAGGTATCTGTTTCATCATCAGGCTGAGGTATGAATGGCATAGGTTGATTCTGTAGATTATCCCAGTCCACACCATGAAAGAGGGGGTGACGTTTCAGTTCTGAAACAAATCCGTATGAGCATTACAAGGTTTTGTTTGTCCAAGCCCCTCAGTCACTTTGTTCCCCAGGTGTGTAACTGACATTATGTTCCTCCATTTTGCTGGTTTGGAAAGTCACAAAAGCAAAAACGGCAATTGGGGTTTGATTGTCCCCAACCTCAGAGGGACCAAACCCATCATGCCATCTGACTCTCTTCCTCTACCCAGAGGACCCATCCTACAGGGCATGTACCCCACATCAGAGGTGCCCTAGGGGCACTTCTTAGGACAGACACCACAGAGATTTTAAGCATCACTTAAAGTTCTGTGCCAAGTAGACATGTGGGAGTCACTCCCGGCCACCTGCTTTTTGCTAGCTCATGGAGCAGTCCTCTCACAGCAAAACAGCATCACAGCATCACAGCAAGAGTTCACAACCCAACAGCCCACCCCCAAAACTTCCTCATTCAGAAGTGCCAAATCCCACAGTACAGAAAATACCACCTGTTAAGTGTTCTGGCACTATACAGAGAAACTAAATAAGCATTAAAGTGTATTAATCTAAGATTCAGGAGGAAAAACCCCAAGAGAATTTCAATACTAACCCTTCAGACCAGCTCTCTTAGTACTGTCAATTGTTAGAAGAATGTCTATTGCATTTTGGGCATTATCAGACAACTTTTCATCACCCTCAGGCCAGGGAATATCTAGAAAGATGCAAATGAGTTGTTAACTCAAACCATAAAACAAACATTGGAGATACGTAGTTAACTTCCCCCAATTACTGAAATAGATTACCTCTTTTCAAAATATTCTGGAAGACTTGTGTTGATGTTTCATCATTAAAAGGTGGAATTCCGGTTAGAAACTCAAACAGACAAACCCCAAGGGCCCACCAGTCCACTGCAGATCCTGAGAAGAAAAATCCAGTTTGTTATGGTAACACAAATTATACTTGTAAAGATTTGAAGATTAGCCATGGCAGAAATTGGACCGTTTAAATCCTGCACAATTTTGTGGAAATTGAAGAGAGAAAATAAGTTGTACTTAATAATCATGTAGAAGACTAAAAATACATTAAAGGACTTTTAAAGCCAGTCTGCTCCTTAATTTGTCACAGATTACTATAGGATTTGCTGAGAAAAGCAAAAGGGGGTCTTAACCTAATTAACTCCCATCACAGAGAATCCAAGAGCTGACTTCTCCAAGAGATTGCTCTGTGGTAAGGAACAGTTGTCTAACAGCAGCTCTAGAGCCTGCATGAGTGCCCTGCATTGTGACCTGTATCTTTTCCTAGGTTCTTTGAGAAGACTCAAAGAGTTCAAACTATTGAACTTAGTTTTCATTTGTGTAAATTTATGTAAAAACACTGAAGACCACTCGCAGAGATGAGCCAGCATGCAAGAAACTGGGATTACTTTCCATCACAGCACCATTGATTAGGGCAATGCATAGTTACAAGCCATCTCCCTTGTTATTTAATAAATTGGCTTTTCCACATTTCCAGAGTGGGATTTTTGCCAAACCCATCTTATTAACCTACTTAAGCAGGCAAAGCAATCCCAGACACCACTGCACTGCATGCGTTCTAAGCTGCCCGCGTCTTTAAGCGGTGCCCACTCCACTGTATAAAGAACAGATGCCACACTGGCTGGAAAAAAGCAAGCCAAAAACCCCACATCACCACCACACACAAAAACAGACCACTTCAAGAGTGTAATTTTTCTGGCATATCAAAAAAATTAAGACACCTTCAAGTTTAGAAAAGCAAATGCTTTGAGCCATTTCAAAGGGCTGACTAAGCTTAGAAATTCTGAAAACTGCAATGTTTTACTAGCAGGCTATTGCACTTTTAACAGCAGTAAGAGTGCCCCACCAAGCCAAGCACATCAAAGCAGTGAGATCACGTCCACTGTTGTTAGAGGTACTCGGATGCTCAGATAAAGTGTTCCCAGCTTCAGTCAAAGTCTAACAAGATCACAACTCTGAATATAGTGACACAGGTTTCAGCAGCAAGTTTTCCCACTCAAAGTTTAACTACAGATTAGCTTAACTCCTACTGTATCGCTGCTAAATCATGTCTATCAATATCTGAGCAAGAAACAGAAGTACCAAATCTTGAGCATCTGAGCCTTCTTCACGTGTACACAAAGTATGCAATCAGACTGACTGCATGAACTGAAAGGAAGCAGTGAGAAAAAGTGTCTCTGGCTCATTTCCTGTCACACAATGTCTGATGACTTGACTCCTGAAGTTTAGGCTTACGTGTGTGATGTCCGACAGCTTAGTCACAGTGACACTGCTGTTCCCTGAGGCCTGTGGAAGCACCACACATTTTGTGTGGAATGCATATTGGACTCATCTTTCTGTATAGAAACACCCCCACAGCTGTCTTGGAAGTTGTGATCTAGTTGTACTTTGACTGTTCAGTTACGCTGAACATTCAATTTCTGCACAGCATATAGCGAACTCACCAGAGGTCAGAGTCCCTGCGTACGAAAAGACAACGAAGCAAGGACATTACAACTATTGCAAAGACACCTTAACAGACACAAACATCAACTACCAGTCTCTGAAGACATGGGAATGCAGATTATTTTCTTGAGTTAGTAACTCAAGAATAAGGACAGTCATGTTAAATCTAAGTTAGAAACAGGAATAAAATAGTTTTGTAACACAGCTACAGTTTAGGAACTTAAAACTAAGTCAACACTGAAGGTAATGGGATTTGTCATTTCCTAACTTAAAACCCATGCTCTTCCCAAGTTATCACTAAAGACCTGAAAACACTCAATACTTGCACACAAAATCGCCTCACAACCAAGTTTCATGTCCAAATAGCACTGATTGCATTTCCAAAGTACTAATGCCTGCCGAATTACCAGGATTCCTAAATGGAAGTACAAAACAACAGCTATATATGCTTAGTAGTTTTAATGATTAGGTTGTTAAATCTCTTCATACAGTTGTAGTTCACCTCCATCAGCTGCATACAGCAGAATTTTATTGTCCCACAGATTAGTAATCCCTATTCCTCAATGAAGATCTCATACAATTTTCCTAAGACTATTAGCTCCACAAAATAAAAGTGAACTTTTGAGATGGCAATAAAATGTAATTATAAATATGACAAACATACCAGGGATACATTGCTAATGGTTCTTGCAAGTTAGGAGGAAAATATTTCAGACTTTCTCTTGATCTCAGTAGAGCTCAGGATCTGAGCTAGGGAAGCTTACGCACTTCCAAGTTGTGCCATTTTATTATAGTATTTTGCAAAAAAACCCAAACTTGATGGCTACTCCTGTCCACTCTGATGGAGATGCTGCCAGATACCTTAAACATTTTGTGAGGTCACTGAACTCAACAACTGATTTTAATGCAACTTTATAAAACTTGTCTGGATGTACATAGCACTTCAAAATCAAAAACACAAAATGCATTCTAAGAATAATTGGAACTTAATCCTAAATTACCCCTGCCCCACCCCAAGGAAACCCAAAGGATGCTCAGGATGACAAGGCTGTGATTCTTAAACCATATACAAGTCTCAGACTGCCCAAATGCAACTGCCAACGGATTAGATTAGCAGCAGGCAAGACTACACTAGATAGTCAAAACCCCTGGTCTTGTGAAGAAAGTAAATGGAAGGAGCAGCTGAAGCAAACACAGCCATCCACATTAAAAATACCTAGTGCTCACCTTTTGTCAAAAAACTCACTATTGTATTATTTGAAGGCTTTAGAGCTCTAAAAAAAAAAACCCAAACAAAAAACCGACATATTTACACTTCCAAATGACTCAAGTATTTACAAACTCCATGGTTTACCCATCTTACCATGAGGCTTTGTCAAAAGAAGCTCAGGTGCCAGGTAGTCTGGGGTCCCCAGGATGCGTTCACCTTCTGCTGGGGCAGCACCTCTCCTTACACTCTTTGGAGTCCTATATGGTGTGCCAGCATCTCCCTGATGAGGGGTCTTAAAAGATGCAACAAGTATTTCAGACATCAAACAAAACTAGCTTAGACCCGCCCCCATCTCCAGGTGTAGTAATAGGTGTTACAGTTGATACTTAAGTCAAACACACATCACAAAATGTACATTTTTCCCCTCAAAAAGCACGTGTGAAATGCACTTCTATCTCAACCAAGTTGAAGTACTAGGAGTAGCCATATATTCTCTTTTAAAGAATTTTCCTTAAGTAGTTCTTCCAGCATCAAATCCACAAGTAGTACCTCCAAAAAAAACCCCAACCAACCAACCCTAAACTCCTCTTTCAAACTCAAATCTGAAGATAACATAGTAAATACAGTATGAAAATAGCCTTCAATTTTAGCACTGAGATCAATACGTTCTCACAGCCAACAGCCTGACTGCAGCAAACTTTTCTGTTATGACCTGAAGATTCTACTAAGTCGTCTTGCCCACCCTCAGTCTATTTTTCAATACACCCTTAATTCCAAAATAACAGTATAGTTCTGTTTCCAACTTCATCTTCAGCGCAGCAGAGATCAAGCCATTATGACTATGTCATAAAGGCTACAGAATCCACTATTAAAACAGAGAACAGGTAATCAGGTCACAATGATGTGACTTTAAAAAGAATCACAAAAATACATTAAAAAAATGTATCCTGTTCAAGTCTAAGTCTCGAAAAGCATAGAATGACTGATGGCATTGATTTCTCAGGACTTGACGTGCCTACTAACTCCATTTCAGCTGAATGCAAGCTAAGTTTCAGTCAATTAAAGTTTTATACAGATGAAACAGAAGCTAGGAATTCAAAGACATCAGAAAAAAGGCTTTCCCAAAAATATAATTTTGAACATCCCTTTTTGGCATACCAAATCATACTGCCACTTCTGTCAAAGCTTTAATTCTACGACTAGAACCTAAGGAACTGGATGAAGGTTTTGTAGAGCTATGCCAAAGTGAAACAGGAAACACTGATTGCAAAGTAACCTTTTACTTTGCCCACACTGGGGTTCTAATTTACTTCAGGACCATAAGATTTTTGTTTACTATCAGAAGGATTGAAAAGGTCAAAGCAAAAGCTTCATAACCTGTAAGCAGCTGTTACTGTTTGCATTGATCTTAGTAATAGACTTGTAATTGGTCCACGAGAGTACGTATTGCAGCATCCCTTGCACTGAGACAAAAAAGAAAATAGCAGGGACAACAGCAGTTCCTAGCAGCTGAACCTCACCAGCAAGTTTTTTGGGAAGGGTGCAGGATTGAGGGAAAAAAAAAGGAAAAAAGGAAAAAAAAATTCAAATACTTCTCATTACATCAGGAAACCTGTAATTACTCGCAAGTAGGACTTCACTAAAAGTAGGATGAGACAAGAGTAGCACAGGCTTTCTTTACCGGTTCATTGTAAAAGCCAAGGATTTTTGAGAGGTGGACAGACAACGCATATGGAGCCATAGGCAAACCCATGGCACAGAGCTGTTACAGTGTTCTTACAGAAATTATAGTTTTGGCCACACCGGTGCAGTAAGTGAAAAGCTATCAAAGGTCCCTCTGAGAGGCTACCTCAAACTACAACAGTTTTCCCCTAAATTAACACCTGAAATCATTTCAGGTCCCTAATGTCAAATGTATGTCTCCTTACATACCTGACAGACCAGATATGGCCTTCCTTTCTGTAATGGAGTAATTGCTGTTGGGTAAGAGCCACTACAAGCAGGTGAGAGTTCCAGGATATCCAAGGAAGCCATGCTACATGGCTCAGACACATTAGACATATTAATTGGACTATTATAACTTCGAAAAACAACAGCATTTTTTTTAAAGAGATTCAGTGCTTCCATCATCTTTTCTGAAGGAGAAGATGCTGTGTCAAGGTAAGTTTCTTTCATGTGGTTCTGGTCATTATCTTTTACATGTAATGGCTTGCTGCCCTGGACAGCATGTGCTTCCTCCTCTCTGTTTTGTGAGGCATCTTGGGACTCTGGTGACAGTGCTTGTGTGTCTTCTGGTTTTGGCTCTTCAAAGGAGAGGTCTTTGACACTTTTGTCCAAATCTAGAAGCTGCTTTTCTAATTGGCTGTCTGTAGCAGACGTTTCAGGAAATAAGTCTGAATCTGCACTGAGGATTCCTAAAGGTTTTTCATCATCAGTGCCCAAAAAACTTGAGTTCATATACTCCTTTTTATCATCTTTTTCATAGTCTGTATCCAGATCATGCATAAGATTTTTGGCTATAATTGGAGCAAGTGATTTTTCTACTATTTGCTGGTTACCAGTAAGACTCGTAACTTCCTCCTTGCTTTTGTGTGCGTCACGGAGGCACCTATCATCACAGAGCAGCAAGGACTGGATGTCTGTTGTCAAACCTGTCCTTTTGTCTGCTGGAAACTCCAAGATCTGGCAGCCACGTTTATATTCTGCGTTGCTTTTTTTAACGTTGTTAAGCTCCTCACGGGGACTAGTGTCAACTAATTCAAAGTTTCTTTTTACACCTGGCTTTTCAAAAACTTCTTCCTCTGTGATAGGCTTGACAGGCTCATTCTGCCTTGAAGGTGACTTTAGTAGATTGGAAGTTTCTGCTGTTTCATTAGCCATCGCTCTTTTATCTACAAAGATTTTTTCTTCCCAGATCTTATTTTCAGAAAGGCATTTTCTGACTGTGCCTTTCACATCCAGTGTGGTCACAGGAGTATCTGTTATTTCGGAATGTTCACTTCCCAACTTCTGCCTGCTGCCAGAATCATTGCTGCTGATGGGAGAAATGGCAGACTCCAGCTCTTTTTTCTTTAAAACTTTAACTCCATTGCTATTCAATAATTCCACATTTGAAAAGAGAGCTGACCCACTGTTACTTGTCTTGCCTGTTGCAGAACATAGGTCATCTTCACTTTGCTGGAAATGAGCACATTAGGATTTGAGTACCAAGAAAAATAGGATTATAGTATTACAGAAATGCGTCCTTTAAAATCCCTTGTTTCTACCTCCATACAGAAGTGAAAACTGCCAAGTGTTACTTATTCTTTAGAACCACTGGCAATGCCAAATGTGACATAACACATTCACAAGAATTCAAGACTAAGTTAAGCATAATTTCATCATTTGACTTTTAGAACATAAATAAGTTTACTGGAATACAATAGAAAATGCAGTGGTTTAAAGTGTCTAAGGATGAAGAAATTTAGCAGCTAAAATTGTTTTGTGATTTTATGTTATGTAGTTAAGCAACAGTTCTCAGTTCCAAAGAAACCCTGAACCAAAGAACTCCAATACTATGACATATTATGCTTCAGAAATGACAAGAAGAAAATCTGATACTGCTACTGTTTTGCCAACACACCACCAAAAACATGGCCTAGGGAAATGGACAGATAAAACAAGAATTTGTTTCAAACAATTTATAATTCTTTGTGACCTAAATAGAAATTGCAGCAAGGGGCTAAACACAGCAGCACTTTCTTTTAGGTCTGCATTTGTACAGAATTTCATTAACTGTTTAAAATAAAGACAGGCAGCTGTAATTACTGGCATTAGACTAGTTGATATCAAAAACCTTCAGTAATACAAGCCTTAAGCTTTTTCAGTTTTTAACAGCTAATAGAAGTTGGAAGTGTTATTGTTTTTCCCAAGTTCTGCCTTTTAAAGAAATATTTTTGTCTGCAGACTGAGCTAATAAAACTAGAGGGGTAAGGTCTGCTTCCAAAGAGCCAGTGCTCCCAGCATTGCCCACCTGGTGAAGAATATGGCTAAACCAGTGACATCCAGCAGAAGCCTTCTCTTTTAACTCCTTTGCTGCAGGCTAAAAGTCATTTGCTTTTCCTATTATGTTGCACAGGATTACTTGTTTGAAGAAAAAAAGTACTATTTTTTTGATCCAAAATTCCTACTCAGCAAGGATTACCACCTCTGCTCCTTCTCCTGTAGGAAGGCTTCTCAACACTTAAAGTAACTGGAGTGCATAGATAGAGATGTGCAATACAAGTTACAAGTACAAACTAGTTTTAATTTATACTGGGAAGATGAAACAGTCCTGACCTCTACATCTTTCTCCCACCTGGGGCTGCTGTAGCATTCTGATTCCATACTGGACAGGTGTGTGTATGACTGACTACTGACACTGGAAGTACCAAACCTTTTTCTTGACTGAAGTAGAGTAGGAGTTAAATTTCTCACTGGCATCACAGGAGTTAACTGGGAAGTATCAAGACCTTGAAGAAAAAAAAAATTCAAATGTAGATACAAATACGCAACACATTAAACAGCTTCACCCTATGTTAAGTTTTCACATCAAAGGGACTTATAGAAAGCCATGCATGACATCATAATTTCTCATCACCTTTCCTGCATAGTCAATTCACTCATTTTTTTAAGTAGGAACTTGATTAGAATTTAAAGGCAATATCAAGGGTAGCACCATAATAGCCTTAACATGAGCTGGCAGTGTGCGCTAGCAGCTCAGAAAGCCAACCCTGTCCTGGGCTGCATCAAGAACAGCGTGGCCAGCAGGTCAAGGGCAGGGATTCCTCCCCTCTGCTCTCGTGAGACCCCACCTCGGGTCTTGTGTGCAGCTCTGGGGTCCCCAGTACAGGAAAGACAAGGAGCTGTTGGGATGAGTCCAAAGAAGGGCCATGAAGATGACCAGGGGCTGGAGCACCTCTCCTATGAGGACAGGCAGAGAGAGTTGGGATTGTTCAGCCTGGAGAACGCTCCAGGGAGACCTAACTACAGCCTACCAATACTTAAAGGGGTCCTACAGGAAAGTAGGAGAGGGGCTGTTCACCAGGGAGTGTAGTGATAGGACAAGGGGTAACAGCTTCAAGATGAAAAAGGGTAGGTCTTGATTAGACATTAGGAAGAAATTCTTTCCTATGAGGGTAGTGAGGCACTGGAACAGATTGCCCAGAGGTGTTGTGGAATTGTTCAGGGCCACGCTGGATGAGACTTCGGGCAACCTGATCTAGTGAGTGTGTCCCTGCGCATGGCAGGGTGGTTGGAACCAGATGATCCCTGAGGTCCCTTCCAACCCAGAGCATTCTATTTCAGGTTAGAAATGAGAAAGCAGTAGATAAGTCAATCTCAATCAAAGCACTCATTGAAAACGATTTAATCTGTTAATGTAAGTATGCCAAGAACTGACACTATTTATGTAAAAATCTCAAAGGGTCATTTTGAATTCAGTGGTCATACATTTGAAACAATAAAAACCAAAAGTGACAAGTAGTATAGGTGAAAGTATGTCAGACCTTAAGTACTGGAGGAATAGCAGCCACCAAGACACTGATAGGTGCGCGTGTTATCAAGTGGGTCCAAGTTAACTCATGAGACTATTACTCAGAACAAGGCTTGGGATACTCACATGTTTTGAACAATTTAGCTGAGAGGGGGGTATTTTCCTTCTGGACCATAGGTAAGGGAGACATCATTTCATGTAGGCTGTCAGATGACTGACTTGAAGTGCGCCCTGGCATTTTCATTCCAGCAGTATACTATCAAGCAGGAAAAAGCAGTTAAAAGTTAATGGATCCTGAACAAAATATCCAGGATGGAGAGTGTAACTTCCCACATTCTTTGTTACGCTTGCATTGCAACTTAGCCATACCCATTTACCAATTTTTTTTGGAGCAAAACTGATAGTCAGCAATTTGAATACAGTCCCAGGTAATAGAATCAGAACTTCATGGTACTGGAAACATATAATAAATCATTCCATCAGCTGCCAGAAGGGGTGGAAGAATAGCCTTATAAACCAAAAGAATTAAGCCATTCAAAGACAGTGAGAATTACTTACAAAACCCAGAGAACTGATGAGAGACAACAATTGTCCTGGAGTACGTGAGTAGTCTTGTTTTGGCTTTGCCATTGATGGTGTAGTAAGGATATCCATCATGTTTATCTCTACAAACAGACAAGAAAAAATAAGTAGATCAGGTTTTCCTTTTGCTATTTATTAAGTAAATTCCTGTAATTTTGCTTCAATTTTATCAGGAGAGAAAAATTTAGCCACACACTGAACAATTATACAAAAGCCAAACCCAAGTGAAGACATACACATATTCTTATTCAACACAAGCTGTTTTTTCCTGCACATCCATCAAATTACAGTTTATAAATACAGAAACCATAAAAGTAAATATTTTTCCCCCAACATAACATCTGATATTATACTTTTTAACTTCATACCAGCTTTGGTTTTTAGGAAGCAACTCCAGCCCACGGCCTATGGGCTAAGATGACAGATTTTATTCGAAGCCTCCTTCTCTTCCAAAACATCAAGAACTACAGATGAATTTTTATAGGTGAAAATTTAACCTTAGATGACATTTTTTTGTTCACTAGAAGCAAGTAGGCATATAGCTTACGTACCATGTTCAACTAGACACAATAATCTGTCAGAGAACCACAGAATGATTTGGGTTCAAAGAGACCTCAAAGATCATTTAGTTCCAACCCCCCACCATGGGCAGGGACATCCTCATTACAACTTACCCATTAAAGCAGTGTATTATAGAAAATACAGTATACTGGGGAGTTCCCTCCATACTCTTAAACCCACAAATCAAACTCCATAGACAACTCTGCATCTCTACATTCCTTTAACTATACAAAAAGGATGTACCCATCTCACAAAAATAAACTGGTTATATACTTGAAAACGGTACATTCATATGAAAAGTGCTGATTTACAATCTCCTGTTAGGGACTCACCACCGCCCCCTGTTCCTCACATTACTATCTGGAAGGTTTGAGTTCAGGTTGGAAATTAATATATACAAGAACAAAGGAACATGAACTGAAGGACCAAAATAACCAGAGAAATACTGAGAAAAAGCCAGATTTATTCATTCACTCTTTGAACTCTCTTAGTGGACTTCAGAGATACGTATTTCAAAGTTTTCTGTGAAGAGAAATGGCTCTAGATCTTATTTCATACATACTTGGCCCAAAGAATAAATATTTTAGCTTTTGAAGTACAGTGCATAGAGCAGATCCTTTGTTAGCATGTACCTTATCAGAACTTAATTACTAGAAATCAGGTATTACTGTAATATTGATGCTTAACTGAAAGCTGCCCTCTGCAGGAATGCAAATCATTCAAGAACATCGAAGCGTGACAAAAACAGATTCTAATACAACCAAAAGGATACAGACAACTCTTACCTCTGTTCAGAGTAACTCTGGAAAGCCCAAAGTCTGTCAACTTTATATGGCCCTGATTAGAAATGAGCATATTGTCTGGCTTCAGATCCCTGAAGACATGAATATTGAAGTCAGCAAAAAGAACAATATTGAGAAAGTTAACTGACCAGAAACACTCAATACAAAACGCTGACCGTAGCTGTTTCTCCACAACACTATCTTAGCCAGGAGAAGATCCCAACTGGCTGAGTACCCCAAAGCAATTAAACACATCCCATACTAAATATTATACAAATGTTTCAGGTCTGTAAACCCACCATCTAAGTCACTAAAGTCACACATCATCTGTTTTAGTATGTTAAACACACATTCTTCATGAGTATTACCATCACAATATTTACCAATGCGTAGCTCCTACAAGCATGACAAGCAAACCTCTAGTAAAAGTTCATGTATTTTCTGTGGCACTACTGAATGCAGCAAAGAACTCTCACTACAGGGGGAGCATTAGTGTAGTCAATGTCCCATTGTCATACAGTTAACCGCCTGCAGTATCCAGAGGGTTCCTGAACTGACATTTAAATGCCACAGGGAGAGGGGACCTATAAGGTAGCATAGCTGCTAGTACACTGCTGTACTGGGGGAGAGCACACAGGCTGGGGAAAGCAGCTATATTTGTCTGCTTAACATATACACACCAGTTTTATTTTAGGTGGCATTCTGGGACATTGCTGCAGCGCACATGCAATACAAGCTTCCAGAAGCTCTAGCAAATGAGGTAGCTGTTACCATGAAATGGTGATTGGTTATGTGCTTGAGTGAAAAATGAAAACCCCACACTAACAAATACTTTTTTGTTAAAAAAAAAAAAAAAGTAGGAGGTTTTACCTATGGATTATCCCATGCCTATGAAGATAATCAAGAGCCAATGCTGCTTCAGAAATATACTTAACAGCCATTTCTTCATCAAAATATCCATAAATATGGAGAAGAGATTTGACATCACCACCAATAAGGTACTCCATCACCTGCAATTCAAGTGTTTTAAATTTAACTTTTTAAAACACATTTCAAATTTGCAAGTAAAATATAAAATAGCTTTTACCCCTTGAAAAAATTTAATTTCCAAGAGCAAAATCTGATAGAAGCTTTCTTGTGCTAACTTCATTTCCCACACAATATGTTTCACTTGGATAAAGTAATAAAAGCTTCAGATTACAAAGGAGATGAATTTTCACTTGCTTTTAGTAGACCATTATTTGCTAGCCTATCTTCTGTAGTCAAGTCTCCAATAACTACTGTAGTTAGCTTTTCAATTAACTTCTGAAAGACTTCTGTATTATAGAAAATAAACTGAAAAGCACTTCTGTGAAACTCAAGGACTGACACCAAATCAAAATATCAGTGACCTCAATGATTTTATTGCGTTTACAGACATTATTGAAGTCAGACCTGAGCTTCATGAAATAAGTGCAAGTTTCCAGAAATATATACAGTGAGAGCTACTATGCATTTAAGACACTAAAGGATGTGTTTAAAAAAAAAAACAAACAAACAAACACATGCATCCAAAGAAATTATGCAAACCCACACATTACTATGGCTCACATCATATTTGGGATAAAAGTCAGCAGGTTCTCAGAAACACACTCTTAACTTCTGGGGTTTTGGTCAAGCACTTAGTTTTGCCGGTTATTCTCTTGCCATCTAAGCCAACCACCATAATGAACTCTGAGCATCAGCAAGTAAAACCAATTCCCTTTAAGGGAGACATGGGATATCTTTCAGTCACTTGGATTCTGCTTGAAAAGAATGCTTTCTTGTTTTGTTTTCCCTAAGGTGTCTACATATTCTTAAAACAAATTAGCTATTAGAAAAGACTCTCCTGTGAAAAAAGGAGCCAAGAGGGAAGTATCAGAGGTACCAGGGAAAAGAAATACCTTCAAGCATTCTGAGAAAAAGTAGTAAAAATCACTAAATTCACTACCACAAAAGTGTTTTCAGACATGAACATTGTATTGCACTCCATTTTCAGTGATATAAAGCAACAGTTATTTATATACTCACTAAATAGATGTTGTTAGCTGACTGAAGTGAGTAGTACAAGTGCACAATGAACGGGCTTTTACTGAGAGCTAATGCATCCCTCTCCGCCTGGACCTGGTGAACCATGTTTTTGTTGATCATGTCTGCTTTTTTCATCACCTGAAAAATAAAACAAAGTCAAGTAAATAAACATTCTTTTCTTTGCTCAACCCAAAGTTCTTCAGTCAATTCATTTACCTCTAAACTTGCTCACACACACATATACATAACAGATATAATTTCATATACAGACAGAATTTTAAACCACAGGCTATCACAGAACCTTTTTCATTGCTCTGCTCCCAATTCAGTCCTGAATGGAAATTACACAACCAATATTTCCTGCATTTGCACAAACTGGAAAATGAGTGTTTAGGCTGTATGTGAAATTAAGCTGCCCCGAGTTAATCCTCTTATCCACAGTATAGAAATCTGAACCAGAAAAAAAAGCATTCAATACTTAGATATACACTTGCTGAGCAAGTCTTTCCATCTCTTCAGAGGCTGAGATATATGGCCTGAGGATTGAAAATATTATATAGTAGTAAGCCACCCCACCTTGGTAACCTCAAGCATAAGACCACAACTACTCCAGCCTCTTAAATTTGCTGAGAATGCAAGCAAATTTTTAATTTACAATTTATAATCAAGTCACCCAATAAATATTTGTTCCCTTGGGAAGACGCCTCAAAGGCATACAACTCAGAATGAGGTAATAACAAGCTTAACTGTGAAATAAACTCCAATTCCTATACTGAATTATTCCACTATATATTGATGCCCAGTCTTAATCTTGATTAGAAGATGCATAATAGCGCAGTTGGTAGGTCTTTAGACAAGCACTGCATACACACTGGAAGTTCGCTCACCTTTAACAGCTTTAGTCCAGGTATATAAAGCAAGTTTCATTCATCCATTCTCTATGCCACACAACCGTAGAGTTACCACCACCATTCAGTAACAGAATTTGTTAACATAGAAAGATGCCAAGCCATAAGAAGCATAATTTGGTACCTTCTAAGTGCTGGCCCTAGCTATAAAAATATTTAGCATGTTAAATTCAATAGCTTACACAGTCTGTAAGTCTCACTGCAACAGAGATAAAGAATGTACACAAAAGCTTTTAGGTCACAATACTTCCAACAAACTTCCGTATGATACTAAAGTAAGGCAACTGACCCACTCTATATGCAGCACAAATTAGTTTCCACAGCTACCATCACTATAATCAAAGTTGATGCACAAAAAAAATAATTCCAAGATATACACAGAACGCACAGCACTCCACATTTAATAAGCACTGACAAGTGTTTAACACATGCTAAATGTTATAGCTGTAAACAATCTGTAAACTTCCCTGCAATAGTGATAAAGGATTTACGTGGAAGCTTTCACCTCAAAATGCTTATAATAATCCCGTGTAAATACACATATAGCTCTGAACAGCAATATCTGTTTCACCTTTTTACATTTCCTTTACATACTACACAGCTGGTTACAATCTTTTTAACTGCAAAACCACACTCCTACAAACCACCAGTAAAGTCTTTAGTACTGACAACCCTAGTTTTTAATCCTTTGTGTACCAGCATAGGAAATGGAGTGGTTATGGGTTTAGGGTTTTTTTAAACTGTGCTCTCAGAAAAAGTCCTTTACATAACCCTCTCTCTGTGTACATCTCAGAGGCGGCCTTTTCCCTCGTGACCAAATGTAAGACCGCCCTCCCAGTGGCACAACAGCTAAACCTGTTCAATTTTAACAGGTATTTTTACAGGCAAGAAGCAAACAGAGCCCTGACGCTCCAGAAGGTTTTCAGTGTCGTTTCCTCGACGCTCAAAGTACTTCTAATAACACCTGCCATTACCAGAGGCCTCCTAAACAAAGCCTCCACGTGAGAAGAAATGTGAGGAGAAAGCCAAGCGCAGCCAAGCGGGCAACAGGCCTCCCAGGCTTCACCCAGAATGGCGGCAGCTCCCCAAAGCCCGAGCGTCAGAAGCTGTCATGCCGGGGCAAGCCACGGGCTCGCAGGACAGGCCTAGGCAGGGCACCTCTTCCTCCCCGAAACGCCCCTTCCACACACAGGGCTAAAGGAAAGCGGAGGGCGGCAGCGGCGGAGCGGAACCCGCGGGCCGCAGGGGCGGAGAAGGGCCTCTCGCAGCCGCTCACCTTCACGGCATAGAGCCTCCCCGCCTTGCGGCCCAGGTACACCTTGCCGAAGGCTCCGCGGCTGATGGGCTTCACGATGGTGAACTCCTCGATGGAGGGCGGCCGAGGAACCTCGACGCGCCTCGGGCCGGCTGCATCACCCCCCTCCCCCAGCCACTCCCCAGCCGCCGGCTCCACCGTCCCCATGTCGCGCTCCGGCGCTGCCGCCCCGCGCCGATTCAAAGCGGCGCCCGCCCCGCCCCGCGGCGTCACTGGCCAACGGGCGGGCATGGAGTAGGGGCGGCGCTCTCGCGAGACCGCTTGTGCGGCTGCCGTTGCTGACGCGGTAGTGGCTTGTTGGCGGCGGGAAGGAGCGGCAGGCAGCGCCCAGGCGTCCGCCTTCCTGCTTGGCCTGCTGCCCGGGGCCCTGCTGCGGACGGCCCTCCCCGGCAGCGCTTCGTATACTTTGCCGCAGCTCCCGCGCCGTTAGAGGCGCCATCGCTGCCGTTGTGTGCAGGCCTCTACGTAGCGGCGGTTGCCGCGATGCCCGCGTTCCGACCCCACCCGTGCGGTGCTGCTCCGGGGGTGTCTAGTGAAGGAGCTAAATACTGGACGCAGGCACGCTCAGTAAAGGTGGTTGCGACGTTACCCGCCAGGTTTGTGGGCGCCGCTCTGGCACAAGTATTTCTGGTGGGCTTTTTTCTACCTGGCTGAACCATATTGCCTTGCTACAGCCTTCATGGTTTCATCAGAAGGACACCTTCAACAAACTACCTCTGATAGAAACGCCAGTGGTCCTAAGAAAGGACTTGCAGCGGGCTTACTAGCGAAGCAGCACTTTATTATATGTTCTTGCAAGAGTGGGTGTCCCAGTGAAGTGGGCACACCTGTGGTCAGAGTTTTCAGCATTTTATACCCTGTTCCCATCTGAAATCCCTCCCTTGTTTAACTGTGAATTAGGTACTTCCATTGTTTACAGGCTCAACCGAGGCGCCTTCTTTGTAACAGCACATAATGTAATGCGCGTTGCAAGTCTGGCAGGCCCCTACTTCCCACTGGTGAAGAAAATAATATTCATAAGCTTACTGAGCAAAATGCAGTGTCTTCCTAATTTACTATTGTTCATCTTACATAGCCCTTAAACTGTTGCCCCTTTATTAACATATCTTGATTGACAGTTGACCTTTATCTTCCTTTTATGGTACAACTTAGTTTTAGGCCTCAGTTTCCCTGAATATCACGTAAGTCTTTGGTAAATGATTCTGGATGAGGCAACTTGAGTCTTTTATTCCTCAAGTCAGTGTAGAAAAATATTCTAAAGTTTGCAAAAGCAACATTGCTCAGCATTTTCTACACCTCCTCCTCTTCATTATGTATACCAATTACACCCCACAACATTCATTCTGTCGGTTTTTTAAATACAACAAACGGTCAGAGCTGTTTTTCGGACTAGTTGCACAATTTGGCATGGAGGTTTGTAATTTGTCAGCAGTTTTAAGTATCTATGAGCAGGTAGACTGTCCTCTCATTTCTGTGGGATGTGTGGGAATTCAGAGGAACGCAGTGTAAAACATTAAGAAACAGGAAGCTGATACTTAGAAAGAAACAACTGATTTTGGTTGCACATAATAATTCTCTCTCACTTGCATAATCAAAGCTTCAAGAGTTGTGTGTCCAAACAGCATAGGTAGGTGGGCTAGTTCATTACCTAGCCAGGCCTGACTATCACTATTGAGCCCTTAGTGTCTCTTGGTGTCATCTGGATTGGTGATGGCAAACTGCTTTCTGGACAGATCTGTATGATCAGAAGTTAGAATAATGTGATCTGTTGCTTCCCTCCAATTCTTGATTACTTCAGCCTCCGTTATCTTAGGTGAGGTTACTCCCCATTTTATTTCCTTGTTCTTACAGCAGGGATGGGGCTGGCATTTGCAGGGTGCTCTGACCTTGTTGCCACCTTCCTGTTCCCAGAGCACAGGATCCAGGAATCCCAGGAACTATCTGTGATGATGTAACGGAGCGCAGTCCTTCGGCTCTCAGTTTACACACAACAGTGTTTACTAGTTGTACCGCTCCCATTCTTTTATCCCTTGCCTTAATGCTTTTATGTTGCTTACACATATACGTTGCTGTTCATAATTAATTCACATCAGTCTTAATTGTTCCGTTGCGGTCCCAGCATCAGCAAAGAGCTATGTCTATAGAGGTCAGTGCAGAAGTGTGTTTCTCTGTAACACAGCCTCGTCAGGCCCTTTTTTTGCTCCAAGATACATCACTTACACTCTGATACTGCCCAGGGAGGCCTTGCTTGTACCTGTGGAGTGCTGCAATCTCACAGATCCCAGCAATAGATGCAATTTAATATGCAAATGTAGGAAACATAATGGTTTAATACATTGGCTGTATTTTAACTTTGCAGCATTAGTTTAGTTGTGCCTTGTCAGCAGCATTTTCAGCAGAGACACCCAGTTGAGAGCAGGAGGGCTTGCTCCTTCTCGTGTTATCACATGCCAGCATCAGGCTATGCCTGTTGTAGAACTCTACCGTCACCAGTGTGTCATTCCACTACAGCCTGAGATCACACTGGAGAGGACCTAGACATTCTCTCCATTCCCCTGGGGCTGCACCAGCCACAGTACAGCTGCCTGGGAAACCGCTTCACGGGGTGGGAATGCTCATCCCTTTTCAGGTTTTGTTGTTGTGGAGGTGTTTGTCACATCGGCCAGCTCAGCCATGTGGCTGTGATCATGAGCATGCAAGTGGAAAACAGCAGAGATGGCATGAAAGCAGGTGGAGGCAGCACTGTGGGTGTGCTCATCTAGGTAAGTAAGATGACACTTTGAGCAAGGAAGGAAGTGGTCAGGTGAAAGAAAAAATGGTAATAAACCCTCAAAATAATTGGAGAGCACATGGAAAAAATAGCAAAAAGCTAAGAAAAAGGATGACTATTGGAGATGAAATTCTGCTGTATGTAGATGCATGTGCCCATAATGTCTTATTTTAAGGTGCATTTTAACTGGATGTGACTACCAATATGTAGGTTACTGATACATACTTTTATTTATAAAAGGTTTTTTTCTACAGGCAGTATATTCTAACTGTCTGCAAAGCACTGTCAATGCTTCAGAAAGGCATTATTAGTAGTGATTCTAATGGATGTGATCTAAACAACACGTACTCTTGCAAATCTGTTCCATGTGCAGGTGCTAGGCTGATGTTCACCCTCCTATTGACGCCCTGCGGAGCTGGCTGCTGCACTGCACTTGCAGCTCCCCAGGCATGGCTTGGTTGGGGCATAGCGTCACTGCCTCATTTCCAACCCAAAGGCACCCCCACATGCACTGGTAGTCTTCGTCTGAACAGGGGTCCTGGAGTCTCTCTGCTTTGCAGAGGTGACAAAAGGCAGTCGGACCGAGCGCGCCCCGTGGCCAGCCCTGCTGGCACCCCGGCCGGCTCGGCTGACTGGACAGTGGCCCCACAGGCAGCCCTCCTCACCCATCACCCCGTGTCACGAATCACAGAATCACAAGGTTGGAAAAGGCCTTTAAGATCATCGAGTCCAACCATTCTCATCCTAAACTAAACCATATCCCTAAGTACCTCAGCTACCCTTGTTTTGAACACATCCAGGGAAGGTGACTCAACCCCCTCCCTGGGCAGCCTGTTCCAGGCCCTGACAACTCTGTCAGTAAGAAATTTTTTTCTAATGTCCAATCTAAACCTGCCCTGGCACAGCTTCACACCATTCCCTCTTGTCCTATCGCCTGTCACCTGAATCGTCCCCGCCTAGCACTGGGAAGAGGAGCCCAGCTCTGGCCGCTCCCCGGAGGCGATGACCCCCGGGCAGGGGCAGATCTGTCCCCTCCGCTGCCGGCAGCTGACAACGGGCACCCTGCTCGGGCCTCCCTACTCCCCGCCCTGGGCACCGCTGGGGCGGGGCTGCCCGCACCCTTCCTCTTGCTCTTCCTGACAGCCTCGCTGCTTTCCGTGTCGGTGGTCCCAGTTGCCCTGCAGACGGGCCTTCCCGGGAGGGTGGTTTGCCCCTCACTCCCCCCCCCTCCTGTGGCCGATGGTTTGATCCCGCACGCGTTGCAACGGAAAGCGGGGGTCGTGTACAGCCCGATTCCGAGCTGGCGGCTGCGCGGGGGCGAAGGTAGAGGCGACCCGGAAGCTCTACCGTCTCCGGACGCTTCCGGGGCAGCCTCGGGCCTGGTCACCGCCCGCCGTAGGGCGCGGCCATTTTCCCGACGGGGGGGGGGGGGGGCTGTCGTGCTGGCGGTGGCTGCCACAGTGACCGAGCGGCGGAGGCTGACGGGCGGGTGCGGCTTCTGGGCTAGGAAGCGGAGGAGGCCCCTGTGGTTGTCGTCGCCGTCCCCGCCGCGAGGATGTTTTCCTTCTCTACTGTGCAGCCTCAGGTGAGGGGTGTCGCGGAGCGCCCCGGCCCGTGGCGGTGCGCAGTTCGCCGCTCTTGGGGCCCCTCTCCGCCGGACTGCGGCCGGTGGCTCGCTTCCTGTCTGGGCAGAGGCAGTGGACCCCGGCGGAGGCAGTCGGAAGGCCCTGGGCTCGCGGGCCTCCAGTGGAACAGCCGGGATCCGCCTGCCACGGGTCTTTTAGGCTTTGGAAAGCATCGGCCGGGCGCGAGCGAGCGCCGTGTGCGGGGACGCGCGTCACGGGGGCTGCCGGCTCGGCGGCACCGAGCGTCGCGGCGGGGAGGGGAGCGGGCAGGGGGGGCTTCTGCAGCCTGGCGTTCCTGCCGGGGGGAGAAGCACGTTAATGGAGGAAAGGAAGGTGCAATAAAAGCCGAAGTGAAGCAGAAACCTGGAGGTGGCGCTTTTTGTACCTGGCTTTGCAGTAGAAGCATGGGGGGATGGTGTTCCTACAGCTGAAGTTAAACTGTGCTGTTCATGTCATGGGCTGTTGCGAAAAGCAAACAGAGATCACTTGGAAAATAAAAGAGTGAGTGGAGGAAAAGTTCCTCAAGTATTTTTTAATACAGGACAGCCTGGATGTGACTGGGAAGGAATCTTCTATTGGAGTGTCTCTGATGGGACTAGTAGGTTTTCTGGACTTGAATCTGAACCAGTGGTTTTATGTTTTATGTTACAGGGTTAGTATGTAATAGTCCTAGTCCACAGTGAGACATGTTTGTTTGTTCCAGGTGTGGAGAATGCCCTAATTGCTTTTGTTAGTGGAACTTGTGATGGTATTTTTGAGAATGTATCATTCCAACTCTTCATAGTGGGAAAGCAGGAGGAGGGCTTGATTAGTGGTTGGGATGCAGGCTCTGGCCTCTGGAGGCTTTATGGTTTTACCGCAAGCTCCTGAAGTTTAATTATAACTTTGTGCAGTTAACTCTGAGGCAGTTTTCATGTCTTGCAGCATTATCTCTCTTGATGTTCTGTGTAGTCAACACAGAGATGGAAATCCTTGTGGAAGGACATTCATAGGCAGAGGCTTAGCCAGGTATTGCAACCAGGTATTTTTCCAGCAAGAGCTGTACCCCAACTCACCTCCCTAGTGACATGTTATGTGTCTGAAGCGTTTTGGAAGTGTTGAAGTTTCGTGCCATATATTAACTAAATAGGCATAGTCAAATGCTAGAGGAGGAACCCTGATATGTGGTGCACTTGGGCTTCTGCACTCATGAATGAAGTGGTGTCACTGAGCTGACCGAGTGCTGCTGAACTGTAGAACTGACTATTTTATGTCTATATGCTTTGTATAGGTTGATTTGATACTTAGGTATATTGCAAAAGTGGGGTCCCAAGTAAGAAAACAGGAGGGAAACTTTTGGGAATAATTTGAAAAATCTGTATTTTTCCTGCTTTATACAAATTACAAAAGTATTACTTTATACATGCAAATAGGCAGTGTTTGGAAAACAGTACAAGAGTCAGTAAGTTCTTAAGAATGGTGATCTCTGAGTTATTAAATTGTTGATAAATAAATCCTCATGATTCAGTGCTGTTCAAAAGCTTTCATAGTGGTTCAATGGGAAACAGCTTGATGAGGAATGATGCTTTGGATTTCTGTCCAGGGATAATCTAGAATTTACTGTGCTTTAATATTTCATATTAAAATCTGAAATTAAGGTCTGCCACTAAATAGAATCATTTACCATTCTTTTTCTGTTTATTATTTAAGGAGCATTGCTTACATTATCTTCTGTGGCTGTGTTGTGAAGTGGTATCAGAATGGTGATCTTAATTTTGTCTTGGCAGACACCAAGACAAGTTCAGGATTATTCTAATGGCACACCCCTTCCAAAGAAGGGAGAGTTCTTGAATGAGAGTAACTGTAAACAGATTTTAAACATTTCCAATTAATTGTGTTTCCTTTTTGGTGTCTTTTATTGCTATATGGGGAAAACCCAACTATTTGTCATGTAATCACCAAGCCCTTACCACTGTCAACTAACAGGAAAAAACATTTAGTTTCACCAAGTTTTGTATTTTATTTGCATGAAATGCTTAAGTTTCTGATAGTTGTCAGAAGACAGCAACAGTCCTTATTGTTCTGTCACCTGGTTGTAACAGCAGGTACCTAACACAGCAAACATGATACATTTTAGAAAAATGAAAAAAGAAGTATTAAATGTAGTAGCAATTTTGTTTCCCTGCTGTTCAATCTATTAGAAGTTTTCTGTCTTTTTTGGTAACTTAACATTGTCTTAAGTACAAAACGAGGACAGTCTCTGCATCTCCGAAGTGTTGATGATCTGTATCTACTTCTGTATTTGCAAATCTAGTTATTATTCTCTTTAAACCATGCTTATGTTTGGAAACCAGGAAATGTAGCCTTTTTTTAATTCTTCCAAGCGTTGTGCTAATGTAATCTGTCATGCATACTTAATTTTATTTAAAAGAAATAAGCAAGTTTATCAGCTAACACTGGTCAGTTCATATGGCTTATTATGAAGTTCTCACTTAAAAGGCAGCATACAATTATAAGTCAGGGTTTGGAATGGATATATGTTTAAATAGTTTCAAAAAAGCTTAAACTGAATTTTTTTGTCTGTTTTGGCCAGGCTACTGTTCCTCTGAGTCACCTTATCAATGCCTTTCATTCACCAAAAAGCTCCACTACTACTGCCAGCACAGCATCTGTACAGCCTGTCCAGAGGGACACCTCCCCAGAGCATGATCCGCAGAAGAATGAGGTACTAAAAACCTTTGGAAAAAGTGGCTGTTTGATTTTAGCTGAATTAACATCTGAGTAATGTCTGTTTAAGTGAATGCAGTATTTGACTCTCTTTGTAAAATAATGCAACTAAAGAAAACAGAATGTTAACACATTGAATGTAACTCTTTCACAGAACTTCAGTAAGTCAGAGCTTTGGCAGTAAGGGTTATATAAAAACACAGTATTTAATTAGTAAGATAGTACTTGTCTCATTAATTCACAAATTTGCTTTCACTTTCAACTTAATGTTTCTTGTTCTAAAGTACTAACACTTCTGTCAGTAAACCCCTTACTTTATTTCCACTCTCTGAGTTGGAGTAAAGTTTGCGTCTTCATTGCTTGTGAGAAAAGGGACTGTAACTTAAAATACGTAGAGGGGCTTTGAGCGATTAAATAGTATATTTGTATGTCATCTTTATTTTCCTATTACAATATTTTTCATTATCACCAGGTATTTTTTGTTTTTCACATTGAAAATTTAAAATACAGAAAGTGAAAAGTAGTACCAGATCTTTCCACTTCTCTTTGAACTTCTTTCTTGTAAGACTTGTATAACTAAGGAAATGTTTGGGAAGAAAAACACGGAGTCTCCTGCGTGGTATTGGCAATGAGCATGGATTGCATTAATCCATGGATCAGGATTCCATTGTTGGGGTGTTTTTTGTGATTCCCTATTTGTTTCCGGTGATAAAAATTTATTTCAGCGGGAGACCTGTTTTATTGAACAAAACTAAAATTGTATTTATTTTATTCAGGTCTCAGTTTGTCTTTCTAGTCAGCAAGAGACTCTGATCTCATTTAAATACAGGGTTGTTTTTTCACATTTAGTATTTTCACTCTTATTCATCATACACCTGTTTGTTTCCTCCTAGCATGATAAAAGTATAAAAATGATAAAGTCTCAAAGTATTTTAAAAGGAAGTTCTTAAAGCAAGTTGATTATAGTAGATTATAGTGAACCTTAGTTTAAATAGAAGTTAAAATCAGCAAATATTCACATAGTACGTTCTGTTCTAATATTGAATGAAGTAGAACTATTGGAATGGCAAAAAAAACCCCCGTGAAGCCTCTATGCTGCAAGAACAAATCTGTACTTGGAAGTAGTAACCTTTTCTGAAAATGTTACGTTTCAAAATTGAGCGTTCTCCTCCTGCTTAGCTTTAGGTAATTTTTCAAGTAATTATGCTGAGGTTGGAAGGCTTCACCTATTCATTTAAAACATGGCTAAAATTCCAGTTACAGATAAAAATGTGTTTGTACTTGTTTTGAATATAAGTGGGCCAGAAGCAATCCACTGTAGCCTTTAAGTTACCTAAATCCATTTTAAACTGTAACCTTTTAATATGGTGGTATTCTGGATGCATCAAGGAACGTTTCTTTTGATGTTTTATTGATGTATTTTTCATGTATATCTTTTTATTCGTTATCTAGTTTGACCTCAAGAGTAGATTGATGTAAAGCTTACATAGAAACAATTTAGGAAAAGAAAACATAATCCATAATGTTCTAACAATCAACACTTATTCTAAATGTATTTGCCCAGGTACTTAACTTATAATTTTTACTTCTCAGTTAAGAAAATTTTACTCCAAAAGCAATATTGCAAGGACAATAGATATTTTTAAGGGTCCAAATCATTATGTACTGTTAAAACATATTCTGCCACAAAAATATTTTTTCCTACCTGTAAAACACAAGATTAAACTGACTTTGATCAAGGTTATTTCTTAAAGTAGCTCAAGTGTTGTATGGGCCTTAACTTCCTTGTTGGGTTTTTTCATAGTTTCTTTGCTTTGTAGGAAAACCCAGAAAACTTGCCCTTTTTCTTGTAGGAGCCTTTTGCCTTTCATTATGTGTCTACCCAGCTCATGGCTTTTTAAGATTTTAATACTGGGTATAACTTCTGAATATTCACTCTTTGCTTTTAAACCTGTGCTATCTGCAAAAAGGCTAACACAGGAGAAAAAAAAATGGGGGGGGGATTTTTCTGTTTGCTCACTTGGATGAACTATAATGGCTGGATATTGGTATACATTACTCCCACACACAAACACACTGTCCATTTGCTCTGTAGTAAAGAGTAGGAAAACTGTCGTCTTTTTTCTGGTGCTGCTTTAATCGGGGAGCAGGAGGGTGTTGAAAAGGCTGAGTTGTGAAGAAAATGTGCTTGTCATAAATGTACTGTGCCAATGGAAATATCAGCGTGCACAAATGGAAAACTTGTTCTGCACTGACAGTAGCAACTATTCTTTCTTTAATTGTCCTTTATCTTCACATAGACAATTTTTGTTTGGCTGAGCTATAGAACATAAATGCTGCACCAAAAGTTAACTCAGTTGTTCATTACCCCCCATCCCCCAAGTAATCTTAAGTAAATTTTGAATGTTTATTTCTATTTTGCAGTCTGTACTTCATTTAAGAGATCTGGGATTGTCTGATTTGAAAGCTAACCAGTTCAAGGAATTGGTGAACAGGTTGCTTCCTGGCTACTGTGCAGAAAACAAAGTCTCTTCACCGTGGCATACATCCTACATCTCTGCTGAGTCCTTCTTTGAAAATAAACATGGTATGTTTCAGCATCAAGTACCAGTGAGAATTCGTAGAGATTATAAAGGTTATTCTTTAACCTCTTGCACTATAGATAACTCATAGTTTAAGAAAACTTTTAATAAAAAAGAGTATTTTATTATATGCAGGTCATCTCTAGAGTGCTGCCTTAGAATCTTGGGGATTTTAGAAAACACAACCTGTTTCTTCAAACTCAGATTTGAAGTTGGCTGCTATTAAACTTGTCTGACCTCAACTGTAGCACAAGTGCATTCATTTCCTCTTCATGAGGAGCCTGAGCTATATTTTTTTTCACCAGCTTGTTTCAGCAAATAGAAGAAATTAGATTTTGCTGAATTAGTAATGTAACAGAGTAATAAACATCTCCAGTTTACATTAAGTTATTCCTTTTTTGCTTCAAGGAACATTACACAAAAGGACATGAATTAGAACAGAACTAAGGGTGGCAAAGTGTAACAATCCTTCTAGAGTGTTTAGTGGCTGAAATAAGCCAAAAAGGTGGTTCTTTACAGTTAAAGATTCTTTGTTGGAATTGATCTCAAATACAGGAAGCAAGGTGTTAAAGTAAAATACAAGGCCGTTGTAGATCCTCAGCATGTTAGAAGCAGCATGTAGCTGACAATTGAGATACTGCAGTACTGTCTTATGTTATTAGTATATTGTACACCATATCATAGTATTGCAGTTGGGAGAAAGAGCGTAAGAAAAACATCTCAAGGCTGCTATTAGAGGACAGGTATTAAATGGCATTGTGATGTGAGATATTAAAAAAGTTAGACCAGAGGTAGTTTCCTTAATGTGAAGAAAGTTGCAAGTGCTTCAAAGCTTTGATAGATTAGCATGTAAGCTTACTAGAAGGGTTGTTTCATTCACAGTTGAAAAGGCAAGGTTTATTTCTTTTTGTTTCTGCATTGTATGAGGCCTGTACAGTTTAAGTAGATTTAGTATAGTTTAAAATGTTTTCATATCTTATACATGTTCTGTTTTAAATTATCCATGAGCAATTTGTTCTTCAAAGCATTTGATACTGAATGATTGGTTGAGTGCTGGTCCTTCAGCTTCATTAAAATCTTTGAATTCCTGCCCAGTGTAGATAACTTTATTCAGCTCTGTACAGATGTGAAGAGTTTTCCCTCTTAAATACAGCTTCAAATTTACAATTCTGGGTACCAGTATTTTTTGGAAGTTCTATTTTTAAAAAATCTGGTATATTGTTAGGTGCCTGACATAGGTTAATGCAAAGACGTTAACTATCTGTGTTCTTGTAATGGTTAATTTGTTTTATTACAGATGCCTGAAGGACTGTAGTAAAATACAGTAAATATTTAAGAAAGAAAAAACAGCTTATGCAGGAAATAATGTTTAGTTGCCGTTTAATATATGGTGTATTTATGCTTTGCTGTATGTTTTTACAGGTTTTGTGGATGTTTTCAGTGCTTTACGCTCATCTTGTTTGTACAGACAGCATCCTAATCCCCTCCAGAATTTCTGTTCAGATGCTCGGCGTTGGCCAGGTATGAAACAAGCCACAGTGTTTTTAATCTCTATCGTATCTCTTTTATTTTGGGAAAATATTTTTACTTTTGTCATAGAGGTATCACACAGGAAATATTGGTAAAATAACAGGAGAAATTTAATATTGGTATTAACACTTCAAATAATGAGGTTATTTTTACACTTGAGTAGCATGTTTGTGGAATTAAATTAATGAGCATGGTGGAACTATGGAATCTTGTTCAGAGATGTCAGATGTCATTGGAAGATTTTCACAATGAGAATGGCCAAGTTGTGAAACGGAGGGGTTGTGTTATCTTAATCCTCAGAGATTTTCAGAACTGAGCTGGAAAAGGGCCAGAGCTGCTTCATCTGATGTTGAAGCTGGACCCTTTCTTGATCAGGGGTTTAACTAGATCACCTCCAGAACTTCCTTTTATCTAGTGCTGTTCTGTGATAAGGGAGGGCTTAGTTAAAACTATATAATTGACTGGTACTGGTGATTATTTTCATAGTAGTGAAAGAAGATAAATATTCGTGGCTTTTGTGATTTATGTGATAAAATCTCCATCACAAGGTTTCCAATGTGATAGGACATGCAGTGCTATAAGCTCACTGTGTTTACCGAGTCTCTTTTCAGTTTCTAAGTTAACAGCATGTTCCAGATCCCCTCAGGGCACCTTACCAGCTAAGCTTTTAGACAAAGCTTTATCTTAGAGCAGGAATCTTCATTCCTGTCTTTCTAGATTAGCTTAGAAATGTTTCGTGTTTGTCAGCCTGCCTGGTTTTAATTCGGCTGTATATCTCTTCTGTTCCCTGATGATAGGGTTGGCCAGTTATTTATAATTCACATTGTGAACTCCTGATTATTTTAACAAAACATTTATGGGAAAAACATTGTGGAACAGTAAGGAGTTTGCTTGCAACTTCAGTTTACAGACATGGGTTTATTTATCCAGTTTATTACTATTGGATCCAGAAGCGTCTGTCTTACAATTTTCTGTTTGGTGGGGTTTTTAAAACTTTTTCAGCCTGGCACCTTCAACAGATTGCTGTTAGCAATTCTCTCCACTTTGTGCTGTGGGTATGTTGGGAAGATTATAAAAGACTCCTGTGACTGAACTGAATATATAATGGTTTCTGAAATTCTAAGCTTTGGGGTTTTTTTGTAGTGATAGTAATGGATAGTTTTTAACTTTTAAAAATTTATTATTACTACTCTAAGTTTACATACAATCACGGACCTTTAAGACTTTGAGATCAAGAGCAAGACGTCTGCAGTCAACATCTGAACAGTTCACAGAAACAAAAAGTTCACTCTCTTCACTTTTGAAGGTAAATACAAGTAACATTATGACATTGTTTTGGGCTTGTTCATATTATCTCATTCTCGTGAATGAACCTGCACAATTTACCCAGGGTCTTCTGTTTCACCAGTGAAAAAACGTTTTAATTCTAAAACGTGAGCTAATGACAACGTACTGGTTTTCTTAGCAATACACAGTTTTGCTCCTTGTGTCATCAATATAAAGAATATTTTGAGTTTTTTAGCCAAGTAGTTTCAGAGCATAAAAATGGTTTTAAATTCTAGAAATAAAATTCTTTGTATTCTGGTTTTTTTTGGCTTTGTTAAGAATAGCTTGGAGTCATGAATTGTCCATTTAAACAAATCCAGATAGTTTAACATACAATAAAGTAAATTGCTTTCAAGCAGTTCAGCATGTGATTGATGTTTTAAAGATATTTGTGGGTATTTTTGAGATACAAAAATTGTAATGATGGTATTTTTATGGGTTACAACTTGCTGTCACACTTGAAATTCAGAAGATAACTATCTAGGCTCAGGATAGCAAAGCACTTAACAAAACCAGGTTAACCTAGGCAGTCTTTGCTTCTAATTGGTTGTACAGAAGTCAGGCTAATTACAGCATTTGATCTTATTGTTAAATTAGCTTTGAACTTTCCCCTTCTAGGTATATGTGGTTTGTTTCATCTTTGGATTGGGTATACAGTGGGTGAAGATAAACCAAAGATAGCTCCATGCAGTGCTGCTCTTAAATTTGGTAGGGCATATGAGATGTCTGATAAAGCTCCATAAAAGCTATATGTACAAAGAAAGGTACTTCACATTTGGAGATAATTTCAAATTACCTTAATGAGAAAAAAGCTTAATCTATTAACTCCCAGTGAGTCCAGTGCACAAAACCAGGCACAAATCTACCTCAGGCTGCATTTTCTGTTTTGGAACTGGTGTCCAGGACGGCTCTGAACCAGACCTGTTCAGCAAAGATAAGGGTGCCCCATTGTGATTCCACACTCAGGCTGTTGCCCTTTGTCATATAACTTACCCGTAGCACCTGAATCATATGCTGTTTAAAATCTTTTTTTAAAGCCCATACCCATGCTAGCCAGGTAGTAAAGCTAACTGCACATCACAAGTATATTAATGCTGCTGTGGAAAATATTTTTAGGGCTTTATCCTGAGAAAGCGAAGAATTGATGTTGAAAACTTAGACACGCTAATGAAAACAAAAAACATCCCAGAGGCACACCAGGAAGCTTTTAAAACTGGTTTTGCAGAAGGCTTTTTGAAAGCACAGGTATTCCTGCAAAAAACACTGGGTAAGTTGTTTAGTTCCTAAATGCAGCAACAAGATACATGAATTAACTTATTTCAACCCATATTTAAAGGTTTTTTTTGTTTTCTTTCACAGATTCCTTAAGAAGATCACGTTTGCTTTCTTTCTTTCTCTTCGTTCTTTGTTTCTATCTTGCTGTATATTCATCATTTTTACCTGGCAAAGGTTCCTTTTCTGATGCTGGTTAGTTACCTTTTTTCCACACTGTTTTGCTTATTCATTACAGCAGGTTTAGCACAGATTAAATGTGTTCTGACATTAGGATTGTTTTAGGATAATATTTCAATGTTCTAATAAAAGAGAAGAGTTACCTACTGCTTTTGGCTACAGCCTTTCAGATGGTCATATGATAAAATGTTTATGGAGACTAAAGGTTTCTGTAGTTATTTTAATTCTTTTGCTGAAACAATTATGTAGAACCAAGTGGAGAATAAGTCAGATTTTTCGCCAGTTTCACATTTGTCTTTGACTTATGATGCTGTGTTATCCAGGTCAGCAGTAGAAAAATGGCTTGGTTTTTAGTTGTAAACACAGTCTCATTTATAGCAGCTAAGCTCTTGCATGGCCAGATTATCATCTTGAGAAACCCACTGGAAATACTGGAATGATCAAAAGCTGATCTGGTGTAAATGGAGAATTTCAGCTGGGCCTCGAGAAAGTTAGGGTACATGCAGAAACACTAAGTGAGGACTTCCAGCCCTGTGTACATGCTGTTGGATTCAGGGCTTGCTGTGCTACAAGTGACTAAGAAGCATTTATATCACTGAGTTAATGGCAAATACTGTAACTTTTTTTGAATCAGTCTTGTTCTTGCTAGACACTTATCAATGGAAATGTGCCCTTTTAAAAGGGCAAGTGTAAAGTTAGTGGCTCAATAGCGTGTGTTGAAGTGCAAAGTTTAGTCTTGGAATGAAATAACTTCATTTGTAAATTTGTTGTTCGTCATCTGCTGTTTGCTATTAGTACGCTTTCGAACATCAAGTATCTTTGATGCAGCAGTTGATCCAATCCAGTTGAAAAATGTCACCTTTGAACATGTAAAAGGGGTAAGTTCAAAAGTAATGTGTCCAGTTCTTGCTTAACTAACCATTGCGAGCCTGAAGAGTGTCTTGCTCTGTTCCAGAAATTTATTTCTGTGAACTGAAGCCTCATATATATTGACCTCTCCAAATCAAGGAGGGTTTTAATGATTCTTGTTCTATTTTGTATCTGTGGCACTACAAGAGAGAAACTATTGACTTGTTGAATCACATTTTTAAAGGCTGTAACAGCGAAAGGCAGGCAAGGTATCCATGCTAATCGTATTTTTTGCAGAGTTTGACCAATACAAGAAGATGGTAATTCCATTTTATCTCTTTCAGAGAAATTATAAAATCCCCTTAAACAAATAGAATTAATCTCTTTTTCATTAATTTCATTATTCCTTTCAAAATTCATAGAATTTCTGATTCTGTATTGATCTTGTTGGTCAGATACAGTCTTGAGCTGTGTAGTTATTCCTTCAGTATTAACTTCAGCGTTTACCAATTACTATGAGGAATTCTAGGAAATAAGTTAAATTAATTCATGGGCACTTGGTATCCACACAAATTCAGTGCTACGCTTTTCTCTCCTCTTTCTGTTGTGTGTTTTTGGTCAATATGCAATTACAGACTTAGTCTATAACACAAAGCTCACCTACAAAAAGATGCAGTATTTTATAAGTGCTTAGTTATATTTTGTGTCGTGTCTTTAATGTGTAGGTTGAAGAAGCTAAACAGGAATTGCAGGAAGTTGTGGAATTCCTGAAAAACCCACATAAATTTACTGTGCTAGGAGGTAAACTTCCAAAAGGTAAGTGTCATTGCTCATCAGGAGTGAAAATCATATGTAGCCATGACTCTCTCTGTAGCTTTGTTCTGTACGGAATCGCTAATTTACAGCCTGACTTCTGAATGTTTTTTTTCCGTTTTCTTTGGTTATATAGGGTTTTGTTTCCCTAAGTGGGTCTTAATGCTGCTAGTTTGTTTAGTTTGTATCAGGAAAAATAATCAAATAAGGATAGATACAGGCAGTGGATTTCCTTATACATTTAAAATATTTCAGGACCAAGTGCATCTTGTTGTGAAAGCTGCTTTGTAAAAGGATATCCTTAAGTGAGGTATTAAATTAGCCATTACTCTCCTCCCTCAGAAAACTGGAGATACCAGAGTTCTTCAGATAGAAGAAGCAAAGATGCCTGGGTACATCTTACATTCATTAGAAAATCAGTAACAGCGTTAGGGGGTAATAAGCAATGACAGTGCAAAGCAGTGACTGTAGACTCCAGGCAAAAAGCCTTTTAGAAATCAAACCTGTGTTTATAATTGTTAGCAACTTTATTTACGGAGTAAAGAACTGACATTTCTTTTGAAGACCCAAGTAGAGCCCCTTTTTGAGAGGGTGTACTGAACTACAAAAATTCTTTTACCTTGTCACTGTACGTAACATATTATTATTAAAAATATACTTACTGATAAAGTTATATGAAATTGGTCTTGCTGAGTAGAACTTTATGTAGCCCAGAGGAGTTTAGGTTTTAATTTATTTTCCTCCCCTCCTCCTTTAACTGTATCTCTAAGGATATATATGTTTTAAAATTTTTTTTAAGTTAATAGCTTTCAGTCACTGAATATTTTTAATTCTGCTGTACCTTTTCTCACCTGAGAGATATACCTAACAGAAGTTTGGAAAATCTACCCAACATAATGCAAAACAGAACCTGTGTTATGCAAATTAGTATGTTGGGGTTAGATAAAACTTCCTGTGCCTTTAGTTATTGAACTAATACACAGTACTTCTTTATCTTGAACAGCAGGGGTTCTTTATGTAACTGAACTTCTTTTAGAAGGAGGCCTTTATTTCTTCCATACAGCTTTCAGCATCGTTAGTGCTTGCTAACTGCTTTAGATGGTTTGGGAACAAATATTTTCATTTAAAAGGATGATCATAATAGCAGACTAAGTGAATCTGAAATATGTAAACCTGGTAAGTCTGTTTCCTGTTAGTGCTCTACACTGTTTAATGTCAGTTACTTGGAATGATCTAATTAAACAAAAAGTTCCACTTTCAGAAACTGCTAGAAAAATACCATTTTGAAGAAGACTGTTAGGGATTTAGCTGCTAAAATCAACAGTAATTTTGTAGAATACTTCAGGCTTCTGTTTCTATTTGGTAAGACTTAAGGTCCTTGTTGCTTAAATATGGATCGTAGTGTACCTAGGTCTGTTATAGTGACTGAAAATGCTATTATTAATTGTCTCTTAAGCTACATCATTGAATCACTGCACATAATTGTTCATAAGTGTTTAATTGCACATAAGTGTTCAAGGCTAGGTTGGATGGGGCCCTGGGCAACCTAGTGTAGATCCAGGCCTGAGGTTGGTGGCCCTGCCTGTGGCAGGGGGGTTGGAGCTCTATGATCCTTGGGGTCCCTTCCAACTCATACCATTCTATGATTCTGTGATAATGAGCAGTATCTGAAGTGAGACATTTAACAGCTTTCTGAAGCCACGTGTAAATTATTTCTTCTAATGATGGAAGAAACAGTATCTGTATAATAGGATTGTGGGTTTGGTGGTTTTCATGGGGTTTTTTTGTTTGCCTTTTTAGGTATTCTGTTAGTTGGACCACCTGGTACTGGTAAAACACTTCTTGCACGGGCTGTAGCTGGTGAAGCTGATGTTCCATTTTATTATGCATCTGGGTCAGAGTTTGATGAGATGTTTGTTGGTGTGGGAGCCAGTCGCATCCGGAGCCTGTTCAGTAAGTTAGAAACTTGGGGGTTCAGAGTCTCTTCACATGCAAGATGAAGTATTCAGTGTTGTTTACAAGTTCTGATTAGGTATAGTTCTGGTTACTGGAAAGTAGCAGTGTAGGAGGCTAATAAATAAAATGCTAATTGGTGTGGGCAAATCTCAGCATTCTGCAAGCATCAGTCAACTACAGAATCTTGCTAGGTGTCAGGCGAAATTATAGGAAAACTGTAACTGATGTGAGAACACTCCCAATAGAATAGAAATAATTTAATTGGAAATGAGATGCCCTATAAACTAAATTAAATAATTATGTATGACAGTAAGTAAATTATAAATTTTAAAGTATTGTAAATTTGAATTAAATTGCAAATTTAAGATTATAAAATAGTGTTAGCCTTCTCAATTACTTCCTTCATTTTTATATTTTCCTAAATCTGAATTAGAGCTTTGTGGCATCAGTGTAGCACCAAGCTCGATTTTCCTTTCTCTCACTCATCAAAAGGTCCAGAATGATAACTCTCATAGAAGAGGCTTCCTATTTTAAGCACTAAAATATTATCAGGGAGGGAGGAATCTAACTTCTTTCCTAAATGGAAGATCGAGAGTGTCAGGCATGTACAGTATAGGAAGTTTGCGTTTGTAGAAGAAATGTGACTTGCTTGACATGGAAGGGATGTAAAATGTAACGTGTTATACCTTAAAATGTGCATTTCTTTCTGTTGACCACAAGTTAGTCATCTTCTGTATGTTAATGTTACAGCTATGTCTGTCTGGCTAAGATAAGTTGCATGCAATGTTTACATTGTTTATTATTGCATTTTTATTTGTGTTTTTAATACCTGTAAACTTGAGGGTGAGGTCTTCACTGTTCAACTTAACATGCAGGTTCTATTAAAGTATTTGTGTTTAGACCCATCACACTTCAAGTTATTTTCCTTAATAGGTCAATGTTTCCTACCCAAGCCTGTCAATAAACTGTTGTACTGAGTCGATAAAACACACTACATTTCTTAACCTGTTTTACTAGTAATTTCTTGTAGTGTAATGAGAATAAGCTGAGGTGGAGGTGCAGAACCTAGCTTCTCTGTATTGCTTCATTTCAAAACCTTTTTTTTTTTCTAGTCTAAACTCCAGACAGTTCTGGCGATGTCTAATGAAACTCTTAATAATCCAAGACTAATAGAAATAGTAGAGTCCTAAATTACGTGAAACACTGTCTGCTTCTTTGTGTGGTTGAAGTGCCCTTCTGCTATTTTTCTTTTGTTAGGGGAAGCAAAAGCAAATGCACCGTGCGTCATATTTATTGATGAGCTGGACTCTGTCGGTGGGAAGAGAATTGAATCTCCAATGCATCCCTATTCAAGACAGACCATTAATCAACTTCTTGCTGAAATGGATGGGTAAATATATGCAATTCTGAGAGCACAAAGTGCTTTACTGACTGGTATTTGGACTGTTTGGTTGAATTTTTTTGTCCTTTTACAGCTTTAATGTGTGTTGTCATTTTTTGTAGTAATTTTAAGGATAAATTTCAGATATTTTTATGATCACATTCTAGTACTGCCACCAGCAGTGTTAACAGCCTTACTGTAAAGAGTATAGAAGCTTCTGAGTTGTAGTAACACAGCAGCAGTAATTGCTTTATATAATTTCTCATCCCCCATCCCTTGCAGTTACATACCTAAAAAGGTTCAAGGCATGTTTTTAACCACTTCCTGGGTTAAATGTGGTTATTCTTGGATCATGTGTTGTTTGATGGTGTGTTTTCCAAAATAAGAAACAGAAGTAGTTATTAGCAAAAAAAGGTGTAAATTCTGTGTTTAAAAAAAAAAAAATCTCACTTTTTTTCCATACAGCTTTAAACCTAATGAAGGTGTTGTTATTATTGGTGCAACAAACTTCCCTGAAGCATTAGATAAGTGAGTATAATGTACTGGTCACTTTTAAAGGGAATGTATTAAGAAACAAACAAAAAAATACCCTGCAGTGTTGCTTGTGATCATCTTTGAGTATTTACAGCATTACAGCTGGGGTTTTCCTCTCTTAAAACGGATGTGCTGAACAGTGCAAGCATTTCAAAGGTTGTTGAGTTAAATATTGAGAAATAATGTAATGTGCTTAGAGAATTTTTTATATGCTTATAAGTTTATCTACTTAAATTGACCAGCTGCATTCTTTGGTCACAATGCAAAAAAAACCCTTTAAAATGCCAATAAACACCTTTGATCTGTCTTTTTACAGATGGATAAGTAAAATGTATTCTGTGCATCTGTGCACACGACGTAGTCTTTAGAAATATCAGCTGAATTTCTGTTCTTTATCTATGTTAATAACAGTTTACTGCAGCATTTTTAAGTCATTGTGTTAAATTTTCTTTTCCCTTAGTGCTTTAATACGTCCTGGTCGCTTTGATATGCAAGTTACTGTTCCCAAGCCTGACGTAAGAGGTCGTACAGAAATTCTGAAGTGGTATCTTAATAAAATAAAATACGATCCATGTAAGTAAATACTTTTGCTGTAATAGCTTTTTATGTAACAGCTTTTATACTGGATCAGCCTGCTCATGTATTAGTCCTTTATTCCATCAGTAATTGTGGCTTTACCACGTGCCTCCAGTAAAGAACACAAACTATCTGGTATGTAGTGTAATGACAGATTTTTGAAATGGTGTTTATTTCTAGTCCGCAAAAGTCTTAAGAGTTCCTTCTGAAGCTGAAAAATATATGTATTATGCATTACTTTTAATAGAACATGAGTCTAGCTTATCAAGAAGTGATCGAGTTATGCTTGCTTATGATACAATCTTTTTCAGGAGCAATATGGATCCTAATGACAAATTGGGTTTTTTTCCCCTACAGCTGTTGATCCAGAAATAATTGCACGAGGCACAGTAGGATTTTCTGGAGCAGAGCTTGAGAATCTTGTAAATCAAGCTGCCTTAAAGGCAGCTGTTGATGGAAAAGATATGGTAACCATGAAAGAACTGGAATTCTCCAAGGACAAAATTCTAATGGGTAGGATTTTGAACAAGAGACGTACTTAGATGTTAGACTACACAGGGGTTATAGAGAAAGTAGTTTTCATGCAGTTGTTTTTTTGCTTGTTGGAGGTAAATGACTTGATAGGGTGGGGCTTTTTAAAATCAAAACCACAGCATGTTGTACTTCAGCCTAGAGGAAGATGCAGGCTTGATTTCTTATCCTACCCCTACTTATTCCTAAAGGGAAGGAGAGAAGAAATGACCAGAGACCTAGAACTTCTGCTTAACTTGCCGTGTGATAACACATCTGAGACGAATGCACTAACAATCTGGTCTCTTCATAGTTGAAAGAAGAAACTGAATTTTGTCAGCTACTCAGACTACACTTTAAATCTATTATTTTAAAATAAACTTGTATGTAGAGTATATTGACACCCATTTTAGACATGAAAATCCTACTCATAAGCATTTTGCACTTCATGGGTGTTAGTTCATTTTGCTGGTGTTTCGCAGCTACTTTGTGCTCTTTTTATGTAATGTGTGGATTGTGGTGGCCAGCTGCAGCAACAGAGTTTATTTAATGTTCCTCTGTTTAAGGACCTGAACGCAGAAGTGTAGAAATTGATGAGAAAAACAAAACCATCACTGCATACCATGAATCTGGACATGCTATCATTGCATATTATACCAAGGATGCAATGCCCATCAACAAGGCTACAATCATGACACGAGGAACAACACTTGGACATGTGAGTATTTCTAGAATTGTGTTGGTTTACTGTTGAGGACATCGAACAGTTGTAATTATGTTAATTGTTATTGTATGTTGACAGGTTCAGTTCTGAGCAATCTCTTGGGAAATTCATTGGTCTTTTGTATGATAGAGAGCTTTTTTCAGTTTGAAATAAATTAGCACATGCTAACACAGTGGTTCACACACACAGAGGAAGAAATGTATGTTTGAGTCATCTGCACTTAACATAGCCCCCAAACAGTGAAACTTTGAAGAATGTCTGAAGGACTGGAAAGCAGTACTTTTAACACAGACATCCTTTATCAAGTTGTTCTTTGTCCAGTGTGACTCTTTCTTAAACCTAATCAGTTACCTGCCTCGTTTCTAGCTTAGATATCTCTACGTTTCTCTGTTCTGCCTTTAGCTGTCAAGCATTTGAACTGAAAAACATTTCTGTGTGGTTTTGTTGAACTTTATCCAAGTCAACATGTTCAGTTAAAGAAAATCATGGGCCTTAGTCCTCCGGGCAAGTTGACTTGTGCTGGGTACAAGGGTAAGGGTAAGGATAGATTAGATGTTTCCGTTTCTACTGGCAGTAAGTTCAAGTTGTTGAATTTTATGTAGTGCTTGTGGCCTGTAGGAGGCTATTTTAGCTGGTAGGCTAAGTGCCTCCAAGCAAACCTGATGAGTGCATAGTCTAGAACAAGGCCCAGAGCATTGAAGTTGTTGCCTAAAGGCCTTTATACCCACTCTGGCTATAAACAAGAATGTTTTTCAGAATATTTCAGTATGTCTTCTGTTTATGTTACCTGACCAGAGTTCTGTATCTTACAGGTATCTTTGCTTCCAGAAAATGACAGATGGAGTGAAACTAGATCCCAGTTGCTTGCACAGATGGATGTCTGTATGGGAGGAAGAGTAGCAGAAGAGCTCATCTTTGGAAGTGATCACATTACAACAGGTCAGCTGATTGGTGGTTAAAATAGTTTGATCAAAGCTTGTGGATGGGCATGTTTAACTTGGTTTTGGTAACTAATTTAAATCTGTTTGTTGTGTAGGTGCTTCCAGCGATTTTGACAATGCGACTAAAATTGCAAAACTCATGGTGACTCGATTTGGAATGAGCGAGAAGGTAGTATCATCAGTCCTTCGTATTTATATGGTCCCAAGACATGTTCTGTTTGTAACTAAATACCTGTTGGGCTGTCAGAGACTAGTTCTGGCAAAGAAGCAAGTAAGCCGTGTGACTGGCCCTGTTTATAGAGAACTCTGCTAGAAAACCTTTATGCTTGACAGTTTCAAAATAAGCTTGGAAGATCTTCAGCTCAAAATTTCATTTTAAATTACTAATGTCTGCAGGTGTTTATAATAAAAGCCAAAATTGTGAAATTGAGGATAATCTTAGGATCTGGGGGGGACGGGGTAACTATACTGAATTTTCTAGACTTCTAAAGAAACTTCTTCAGTCACCTCTATTACTCATCAAGTGTTAGTAGTCTAAGGATTTTGGGTTTTTAAATAAGAAATAACTTAAGATCTGTACTGTGACCTGCTGAACTTTGCAGTGACTACATGGGTGATGGATAGGCTTCGTGTTTTGCTTTTGATGCAAATACTTTGGAAAGCATTTAATGATGTTATTTGTTTGCACATAGAATTAATAGGTAAGGAAGCTCTTACAGTGCTGTATGTGTATTTCTGCAGCTGTGGCAAGATAAAGATATTTTTGTTGTTGTTTAGCTTGGTGTTATGACCTATACTGATACTGGGAAAGTTAGCCCAGAAACTCAGTCTGCAATTGAACAGGAAGTAAGAACACTTCTACGGGTAAGAGTCTTTCCCCTCCCCTCTCCTCATTTTTTTTTTTTTAAATAAGTTGAACATCAGTTTACCTGATAATGTAATACTTAAGATTTAAGTTAATGTATACTGCTGATAATACACAGGAGGATGAAAGCATTCCCAAGTATTTCATGTAGCTGCAACTTCAAATATCTGCATGTCGCGTTGCATGGCTGTTGGCATGTACAAGTAGTGAGAAACAAGTTGGTGGTGTTGCATTCTTTTAATATACTCTTTAACGTTTCCTCTTACATTTGGTCAGGATTTGTGTTTTGCCTGTGCAGTTCATAGCAAAAAAAAAAAAAGGTCGGGTTCTAAATTGTTTCAGAGCAGATGTGAACTGGTGCTAGTGCCGTGTTTCATACCGCCCGGCTGTGTCGCATCACAGAGGATCACAGGAACAGTCCTGCCGAGTCAGGGAGTAGTTGGGTCTTGGGGTATCCTGTTCCTCACAGCAATCCGTACCAGATGTTTTGGGGAATCTGTAACACTCCAATTACAGAACTTCCAGATCGCTGTTCTGGTAATCTGAATTAGTTTGGTATTGGCGGGAGAATTATTTATATCATAGTATTTGAATGATTAATGCTTCTGCTGCAGCTGGTTTTGAACTGACTTGGTCATGTAAGAACCATCTGTGTAGAAGCCAAAGTTAGAGTTGAGGCTGGTGATGCTGGCAGTGCGAGTCTACTTGTAGCAGCTGGTAACTCGATGGGCAGCTTTCAGCTTTCTAAAAGTAGCCAATACGTAGAGTTTTGTAACCTCTTGAAAACTAGTCTTTGAGGAACAGTTCTTGAATGCTATAGCAGTGCTTATTGTATAAAATCAAGTATATTTAAATTAAGCATCAAGTTTTCAAATCCAGTAAAATTTTTTCCCCATAGGTCACTTTGTAAAAATACTAAGCTCTGTCTCGTCATAGTACTTTTAGTTCTACTTCTGCAAGATGCAAAGGTGGTATAAAGTGTGGGTTTTGTGGGCTTTTTTGTTTTTTTAAATTATTCACTATGCCAGATAGATTTTAAATCTTTTTGACATAGTAGGTGTGGTAGTTACAAAGTGCAAGGCACAACTGTAAATGTCTGTTTCAAACGGCTCTTACCAGGAAACAGTTTCTAAAGTGGAATCTTGCTAGTTTTGTTCTAAAGTCTTAAAAATCTTCTTCCACCTTTTTTTTTTTTTTTTTTTTTTAATATTAGGACTCATACGAGCGAGCAAAGAACATCCTGAAGACTCATGCAAAAGAACACAAGAATTTAGCAGAAGCTTTACTGAAATATGAGACTTTGGATGCCAAAGAAATCCAAATTGTTCTGGAGGGAAAAAAACTAGAAGTAAGATGATAACTTCTGGGATACAGTAACTGATAAACTGAAGAATGTACATCTAGCAATGCAGTAGTCTTAATGCAGCGTAGCCTTTTTCCCTTCCTGATGTGTGTATGGCATTAGTGACAGTTTAATGTTATGTCTCTTGTGAGCTTCTGCTACTCATCTACTTGTCTCATCAGACTAAGACAGACAAAATAAAGCAAGTTCCTAATCCTCTGCTCCCTATGCTCTTCTCATGCGAAGTTACTCAGAAGGATAAATCTCAGGGTTGAATTGAACATTTTTGGTTCAGTCAAATGTGTTGAAGCTGAGAAGAAAAACCCCCTGGAAGCGATACCCCTTGGTATGTGCTAGGGAATGTTTTATGGGTACTGACAGGTTGGTTGGTGAAACAGCAGTATGTAGTCTAACCAGTGCTCGTACCCTGAGGCTACAGATTGCTTTTAAAGCAGGCTTCTTACTTGGGAATGTAATGGAGCATCTCTTAAGAACAAAGTGTGCATCTCTATTAAAGGGAATTGGGGGAGCTTAGTGCTAGACATGAACATCAGTGATCGCGTTTTCAGTGCTCTTGGGGTAAGCAGACACGTAGGGCTGGGAGAGAAATTCTAATGGGAAAACAAGGGTCTGAACACCTCTAAGCCTCTTTTGGACCATGTTTTGGGCAGAACTGTGGCAGGGATAAGAGAAACACCTGTGACCTCTGATGTGCTGCTGACAATATTCTTGGATTTTTTATTACTGCGGTAGATGGCTAACAGTGCTTTGCTGGCAGTGCTCTTACACTGCGGGAGAGTCTACAGAACTAGTTTCTACTAATACTATGTAAGGGCGTTGGATAATCCAGCAGGTAACTCCTTCAAAGAGGGCAATATTGCTCCCTAAAGAGTAGTTCAGAAAAAATGTGTGAAGCACGTGTTGTTTCAAATAACATTCCCAGTTCTGTTCTACAGTAGAAATAGGGAAGTAAAATCTTTCTTTCAGCCCTTACAGAAAACTCTGAAAGTTTGAAGATAGTAAAAAAAAACATTTTTGAAAACAAAAGCAGTTTCCAATCAAGTAGAAGTGATTGCTAGCAATGACATGCCAGTATTCTTCTGATCTCATGGAACTGATTTTTAGTAGTAACACATCTTGATCATAATCTTTATGCACAATTAATTGTAGCCTCTTGGGACTATAAACTTTGTTGCAGAGAGGGCCTTAATGTTGAAGGTCACCATACTTGGATGTTAAAATAGTTAGGCTGGTGCCAATAAAAGTGAATGGAAATTGGTAGCTACACTTAAAACTAGAAGTGACATAGTATTTTAGAATTTTGAGTGTAATGCTTGATTATAACCTAGTTTTTTAGTAAGAACACATGCATTTTTTTTTCTTTCAAAACAAGGATAACTTTCTATTTGCCTATTTTTGTCAGCTTACTCTAGTGACATCCCAGTGCAGCGTGGGAGAACTTCCAACTGTTATAAAACAGTATACCAAATGTCTAGGCTGACTAGTCACAGCTGTACCTGTATTTTAGGAATATGCCAACAGAAATATACTGCATATTTGGCATCTGGTTTTGGAGTAATAAAGGTTAATTTTAATTATACATATTGGTTTTCTTTTTATTCACTGTAAATTGCTACAAAATGTAATGCCAAGTTCCCTACTATGTAAATTGAGGTGTATAAAACATATAAAACTGTAAATAAATTTAATAATGGCAAAATTTCGTTTTCTCTAGTTAGATTTCTAGGGAACGTTCTCCCTAGAAATTCAGACCTTTTTCAGTTGTTACTTCAGCAGTGGCACTTGAATGTGAATCTGTGTTTAGAAACATGTCACTCTTGAAGCTGGCAAAATCTCTATGGAATGATCTGATTTGAAAGGTAAGTGCTTGGGCTTGAATTAATGTTTCTTATTCAAAAAGCTGCTTCCTGTATGTGAAGGCAAGTGAGCACGGGGCGGGGGGGGAGGTATCTCTGGGTCATCAAAGAAGATTGACGCCTGTCTTTGCTTTCTGGAGAGCTTAACAGCAGAGGTGGTACTGCAGACTGTACCTAGAAGGCTGTGTGCATGTGGTAGCTCTGGGGTTTCAAAGAAACTTGTCTGTTTGACCTGTGGTGCCCTCAGGTGCATCTAGGAGCTGAAATGCTGTTTCGTGTAATCATCGGGCAAAGGTAGGACACCACTGTACTGGGTTTGGTGCCAGGGGTTTGGTAGCGGTGTGACCTACAGGGGTGGCTTCTGTGAGAAGCTGCTGGAAGGTTGCCTTGTGACTTCTAAAGCCAATCCACCAGCTTCAAGATGGACCCACTCCTGGCCAAGGCCAAACCCATCAGGGCTGGTGGTAGCACAAGCTAGGGTAATGTATTTAAGGTGGGGGGAAAGACAGCTGTGAAACAACTGCAGGGGAGAGGAGTGAATATGAGAGGAACAACTTTGCAAGCACCCAGGTCAGTGCAGATGGAGGGGCAGGAGCTACTTCAGGTGCTGGAGCTGGTTGCCCTGCAGCCCACAGAGAAGAGCAGGGTGAGGTAGCCTGTTCCTTTGTTGTACACAGAGGAGGATGATGAAGCAAATGTCCATCTGCAGCCCGTAGAAGACCCTGTGCTGCAGCAAGTGGATGCCTGAAGGTGGTTGTGACACCCTGGGAAGCCTGTGCTGAGGCAGGCTCCTGGTAGGACCTGTGACCTCCTAAGTGGAACACTATTTCCAAAAGCATCACACCAAAAGAGACAATCTCTTTGGCTGTGAACCACACCACCTAACCAGCAGCGCTGGTAGGGCTGGTGGTAGCGCAGCTGTGCTGTTTCTGGTGCCGTGGGCTACTCTGAAGTCAGGCACACCTGTGGGGAAAGGGAATGCCATCAGGAGCAGGATGCTGTGGTAGCTCCTTCCTCTGCTGTCTGAACAGAGCTGCTGTTTCTTCAGAGAGGTCCCATGAGGAGCAGGGGGGAAAAGAGCTCATGAACACCAGCCCTGTAAATTGGTCTTTAAATTGTAAATTGATGGATGTACCTTCAGAGGGGGAGCTTGTTAAATTGGTGACAAATTATGACTCGAGTACAGGTTAAAAGAGCACCCCGTGTATTGTTCAGTGAAAGCTCCTCTGCTCTGTCAGTGTGTCACAGGAGGGGCTGTCAAGGGTGAACACAATGATCAGTGTCTGTAGTTTTAGGACCGACCAGCTTAAACCTGTGTTGCTTTTTTGTTTGCTCCTCAAACCAGGGTGGGGTTGTCTCAAGTGAAACCTTCCCTTGCCATGCCATGGCACTGGGGCTTCCACAGTGGTTACTGAGGAGCTCCACACAAGTCCAGCCACCTACAGCATCTCCCTTTGCAAACTGCAGCCAACAGAAGCCAGGCACGCTCTTCTTAAAGATACAGGATGTTTATTTAATATGAGTGAAAAGAAGGGTTTGAATAGAAGATGTGAGCCAGTTGGGCTGCGTTATGGCACCAAGGCGAACGCCGTCCATCAGGCTGGGGCAGGAGCAGTCTGTATAGCAATTTTAATACCTTCAGTAAACAAGTCACAAGAAAATACTTAACAACCATGGGCAAAGTTATATTTATTAATCTTACAGCCAAGCACAGGCAAAAATAAGGAAATGCAAATCCATTCTGCATGTTTTCATTCCTTCGGTTCTTTTTCCTGCCTGGCTCTTCTGGAGCCTGTGCTTCCCCGTTGCTTGTGTTTTTCTGCCCTACAGTTTCTTCATTTCTCACACACCTTGAAAATCAGTGCATTTTAATCTTCGCATCATAAATATATAACCAATGCAAAATATATTCCATTCAACTTAATCAGGGACAATCTTTGTCATTTCTAAACCTAAACTCTAGAGTTTTAGGTTTGGTATCGTGGGCTGATCCGGCGTTGGGTTTTGTTCGGTGGGGTGATCTGCCAAAGTTTCCAAAAAAGGTTAAAAACACTGGAATAAAAACAAGTCCGTGAAGAGCCCCAAACAAAATCACAAGGAACATGATCTTGAAAAATGTCCTAAAGATGTAGGTTTTTGCTGCAGCCAGGACAACTACTCCCAGTACAGTAGAAACTGCACCTTGTAATACAGGGTAGCCCAGCAGGGACAGAGCGTCGACTGCCCTTTTATTGGCGGACAACTCTCCACTCGTAACAAAGGCATAGGAAATATGAGCCGAAAAATCCACTGAGAACCCTATGCAAATGACCAGGTTGATCATGGATATGGAATCTAGACTGACTTTCCAAAACGCCATGAAACCAGCAACACCAACTATAACAGAAGCAATGGCAAAAGTCACCCACAAGCAGCACAACGGGTTGGGAATAAGGAAAAGGGAGACGACGAGCATTGCGCCAGCAGCAACGACAACGTTCTGAATGGTGTTCTGCACTATCACCAGGTACTGATCGTAGTAGATGAACGCTGGGTGGTACACCATGAAAGGAATACTGCACTGCGTGGCTGTCTCTCTCAACTGATTGAGAAGATTCTTCTCATCAACGGCTGAGGTCACGTTCACCGTCTGGATGAAGAATCGTGAAGCTTCTATTTTATCCTGAGTCCTGTTCACGTCCCACTCAAAACTGGGAACCACTCGGAACAGTATCGGTAAGCTATTCATGAAAAGGGTCTTATTGTTTATATTTACCAAGCCCCCTGCGGCAAGTCCTGTGTATACTCTCAGCCATGACTCTGAGAGGTTCTTATCCACATAGGAAAGGTCCTCTAAATGCTGCACGCAGCGCTCAATGCCAAGGCGAACAGTCTCATTCCAGTAATCTACACTTTCAGTAATGACAACCATGACCCGGGGTCCGTACGCCGAGAAGTATTTGTCGTTATCGTCATAGTAGGGAATAACGTAAGAGTCGTCGCTCGCCAGGTTTCGAAGATCGATGCCTTCCCTGATCTGAGTACATCCGTAGATACTGCCGCCCAAATATGCTCCGTACAGCAACACCACAAGTAGCTTGATCCCTTTAGTTGTGAAGAAAGGGCCATAATACTTTTTGAAGAAGATGCTCATTGGATGCTCGCCCGCTGGCCGAATCGGCTTCCTAGAGCAGCTGCCTATACAGCAAGCGTTGTACAAGCAGGACGTCTCAGCCCCATCTTTCTCCGCTTCCACCGGCATGCATGTTAGCCAGTGTCGGTTTCCTTGCTCCCTTTTATGATTTAAGACAATAATTGCCCCAAAGAAGGTCATGGTATATATGTAGCAGAAGACAAAAGCAGTGCCCGTGTAGAGGCAAAATGATCTCACGGACGGAAAAGCAGTCCAGGTGCCAATGAAGAAGGCCAAAACATCTGTGAGGGTGGTGATGGTCACAGAAAGGGCTGCTTCTGCGTAAGTCTCGGCCAGCAGAGTTTTGATGTTGGATTTCTCTTTTTTCCTCAAACTTTGTTCCCAGGAAGCAATCATGATGAACATGTCATCAACACCGACTCCTGCAAGAGGAGAAAAAGTTAATGCTGCACTGCAAAGAGCAGCTTCCACTAACACCCAATGAAAGCACAGAAGTAATCCCATTCAAGGCCGCATCAAAGTCGGAAAAGTAAAGTTAGGCTATTAACATTGCTTTAGGGCTGAGGCTGGATCAACAGATACAGGAAAACAGATCCTTTCTGTGTTGCTCAATGCCTCACATTTCAGAACCCTCTGGTGACCTGATGGGTTGCTGAGCCCTCACCCTCCTCTGCTGAAGCACTGAGCACACCTGGCCCCTCTCTGACCACGCTGCATCTGCTGTCCACGTCTCCAATAATGCAGATTACACAGATTTAAACAAATTGTGTATTCTGATGCTCAACTGGAAACGTTCCCCATTACCTCTGGAATCTCTTCTTCATCACTGCAGCAAATTGGACCAGTAATATCTTGCTCTGACTTCAGCAGACAGGGAGAACAGTTGCTTTCACATGGGAGAACAGTGGTCCCAGTCCTCCATTGGTTTGGGGGTTTTATGCTCTTTGCTCTCCACTTTTCTTCTCTCCAGTTTATCTTTGTGCATTTATTCATGATTTATGTTCGTTGATCTTTACGTTTATGCTGATGTTCCTGCATGTATTACCCACCAGTCCTGGGAAACCCTGCCAGGAACACTGGGTCCTGGGCTACAGTTCAGACCTTTCAGTATTTTGCCAATTTTACTTAATCAAGGGCTCTTCTACTCCCTAAAAATTAACCATGCAAAAAGGGGAGTCAAGCCTGCCTGGACAGAGGAGCAAGCACAGACGATATAGCTAAGCTTGAAACAGATGAAATCACTAATTGTAGCCTGAACAGGGAACTGCCAGTAGACATGCAAAGACAAATTAAGTCACCAGGTAATAGTGGATGGCAGCGAGCCAGGCTGCTTCCAGAGGGCAGGCAGGCTTCAAATCCACTGTCTAATGGACTGATAATTGGATTGCTTTAACACCAGGTAGAAAAGTCTGCATGCCATTTACACCAGATAAGGATTTTAAAAGCAGTAATCTGCTTGCAGCAACATTAACTCCTGGTATTTGGATAGTGCAGTGCTGTCTGTCAAGCAGTCTGTACAACTGTGATGATACTAACTTCCTTGCGTTTGGGGGGAGAAGGTTGCATGAATGGTACATCACTCCACTTGTATAGCTACACGGGATCTTTCAGACACAGTCAATATATCACCAAATGAGATGGATTTCTACTTGAAATCACAGACAGTCCAGCTCACTGCTTCAGGCCTGATTTTACCTGAGCAAAGACTACACTCTGAAAATGGGATACAAAAAGTTAGGGCAACTCACTTCCCACAGTCACCTCAGAATACAGGTACTGGGTTAAGCCAGTGCAAGTGGAGCACAAGCTGTACACGGGACACATGTTCCAAGGTGCCACTGTTGAGCTGCCTGGAGATCTCTCTCTGTGCTGCAAAAAGAGGTGGCCAAGAGGTGGAGGCTTTGGGGAAGGCTTCTGCACCTGCTTAAACTGCTGACAAATTCAGCAGTCTCACAGAACAGCCCTCACAGCAAACTCTTCTGGGGTAGACAAACTTCTCCAGAGCTAATGATACATATAAATGCTTTCTGTACTATGCCTCTAGAAAAAGAGCAGAGGACAAAACAGGGAAATACGGTGTCAGAACCCAGCCGAGTTCACCTCAGGTATTAGCACTAGTTAAAGAAATGATTCAACAGCAAGGCTAAAATACCAGGGGATGCTAAAACAATGCCAGAATTGCTAACTGTACCACACCCCCATTTCCAGTTTTCATGCTGTAGCAGTGGAACTAGAGCAGACATCATTTCCTGGAAAAAGCTGCCCTTCTGCCAGATCCCAGCTCCAGGCCCAGCGGCTCCAGGCCCAGCGGCTCCAGGCCCGTTCCTGAGCGGGGCAGCTCACCCGCCTGTAAGAAGGAGCTCAGAGAGGCTCTGCCTCCACGCATCTCACACCACGATAAATTACCCGCCGTAAGGTCATTTCAATTCTTTGTGTCTGAATCCGAGTCCCTCTGTCTACTTACCGAGAATAAGAAATGGCGCGTTTGCTACAGTGACCACAAACGGCACTCCACAGAAAAGCATCAATCCAAAGCTGCTTAACACAGCTAAACCGGCAGAGACCACTCCACAGCACGTGAGCCAGACATTATTTCTTATACAGCTCAATCTGAAAACAGTTTGAGGAACATCTTAGTTACATGTCAAGCATTTCACCAGGGTGTTTGGCATGGCAGGTGCACAGATACCAACGACTGTGAAAAGAACTCTTGATGAAAGCTGTGATCTGTAGGAGAGCTCCCAGCTGTGAGCACTGGACAAGATTAATTTATATAGAATGTGCTAAACACATTATTGCTGCTGGCCAGTTACAGCTAAAGATGTGTACTGATCTGTGCATCAATAACAAGACAGGTGGCAAAATGAAGATCTCTAGGGTGATCTAGGATGACCCAGGAAATGATGAATTTTTAGAACTCTTTATACATGGGTTCTTGGTGTAGCATTTCAGTGTAGGGTGGAAGCACCTTCCAGACTGTATAGAGCAGCTATCTCAACAGGCAGATTGGCTAAGAGCCATCTGTCAAAACAGGGCTGACTCAGGGATTCCCTGTGAAGTGCTCCCAATGGGAGACTTTGCATGTGATGCTACTGACAGCACCACAATGGAGTGTGGGGGTGGGTTGGGGGGGGTTGGTAGAGATTTGCCTCTTGTCTGATTCGTTGTATTTTGCAGGCTGTAGGCCATTTCTCAACCTCAACAGAACCTCTCATTTCCACAGGAAGAAGCCTGTGTTGGTGGAACTGCTCTTGTTCCGGCTGCACTCAGAAATAACTGGACATGACACAGCAGATATCCAGGAATTGTACAGGCTAATGAGCATGATGTTTGATGCAAATACGAAAGCAGTAAGCCCACCCTCCAACTAAGACTTGCTTTCTCAAGTACAGCACACAAAAGCTGCCATACAGTTGTCAAATGTACAATGGTTCACCTTCTAATAGCACAAAAAAAGGGCAGGCTAAGTTCTCTGCAGACAGCAGGTAAGGTTCAGACTCCAGTAGCAAGCAAAATGCCTAAAGCTGTACCCAGCCTTGCAGTAACCTATGAAATTACTGCTCATTCAGTTGTGCTGAGACTGAGAGAGTGGCAGAAAAAAAGTGCAAACAGATCTTATCATGATATCCTTTCTCCTCCGTCTCATGCTTCCTTCCCCTTTTAAACAATCTGTACAATAAATTAGTATGTTGTGGGCCGGATGAGGCTAAAAGCTACGAAGCAAGAAACTAGCAGAATAACTTTACAATAGCATCACTTCTTCCTTCCCTCCCACCCAATGCTGGCTTTTCCGTTTGACTTCTGTACATCTTTTCATAGAACATCTCCCAGGGGAATGCCACGTCTGGCTGGGAAGTTTTATTCCACAGAAGTGTTTGCACAGAATTCTGCTGCTGCGGGGCTGGCTAGATCTCATTCTGCCCCCGTTCCACACAGACAAGCAGTGGAACCGTTTCATAATGAGCAGTGTTTACTCTGGCAGGGTGCTTTTCAGTGCCAAAGCTGCAGCACCTCTGACTTCTTAAAAAGATAAAGAGTAGGAGGTTGTTTCAGTTATTCAAACAGTTCCCCAACCATCTGCTACAAAAAGGATTCTTATAAGGCAGGGACTACAGAAAGGTCTGATGGCTTCAAAGAACTGACAAATAGATCCGAGCATTCGGAAAGCTCTGCGTGTCTGAACCAAACACCTGTTCAGGTATTTGTCTGATACTTTCCATGAACACCATTTAAGCAGTTGGGAAACACACACACAAGGAGGAGAGAATCAGCAAGGCCATACACACTGCCTGTTATTCCGTGAAGCCTGCAGCTTCGAGAATGACTTTGCTTTACAAGTGCAGAAACAGCTTAGGCAAGGTGAAGAAGAGCACAGGTCACCCCTCATCGATCCGTAGCTTAGAAGAGGTTTTACCTTAGGCAAGAGACGATGGAGAAGGTTATTGTCAAGAAGTATGTTACAGAGAAGAGCGGGATCACACTCTTGGTGTTTCCTTCAAACTCCCGTTGCCTGGACAGTGAGGTAAAGTAAGTCACCTGCCAGGGAAACAACAAGGAGGATGAAGCACTCGCTGCTCTTTTTCTCGGTCTCTACACACACGCACCGGCACCGATAAGCAGTACGGTGGCACGGCAGCATTTCCGCGGCCCTCGCAGCCGCCTCAGGCGCTGCCTGCACCCAGCACAGGCCAAGGCAGGTGCCTGGCATGGGCAGCGCGGAGCGGAGGGCGCTGGAAGCCCTGCGAGGAGCGCGGCAGACAAGCCAAGAGGCCGACCCAGCCTCTCGCCACCCTCCACCATCGGCCTTCGGGCGACGGGGCGGCCCCTCCACGGCCGCGGCCCCCCGCCGCCTTACCTGGACGGAGGCGAGGCGCAGCTCCACCAGTTCGGACGGGATGTCCCGCAGGAACTTCTCCAGCCACCGCTGGCTCTCCTCCGCCGCCGCGGGGCCGTCCTCCCGCAGGTAGTACAGCAGCTTCAGGGCCCGCGCCGACAGTACCCTCCCGCCGGCGTCCGTCTGCACGCCGCCCAGCGCGGCCCCCAGGAAGGTGCCGTCGCTGAGGGGGAAAGTGAGATTCTCCAGGGCGGCGGCCGCCGCGTCGTTGAGCAGCGGCAGCAGCGGGTTGGCGCTGGCGCAGGCTTGGCCGCTGCGGGCGCACACCTGCTCGTAGCCGCGGGCGCGCACCGCCGCGTCCAGCTGCAGCACGTCGAGCCGCGCCGGCCGGGCCAGCACCGAGCTCCCTTCCGCCGCCACGGCGACGAGAGCGGCGTAGGCGCCCTCGGTGGGCAGCCGCGGCGCGGAGAAGCGCTGCGAGTCGTCGGTGGGGAAGTGCCGCCGCACGAAGTCGCGCTCGGCCTTGGCGGGCCCCCGCGTCGGCGTGAACTGCCCCTCGATGTCGTTCGCCTGCCTCTGCGGCAGGAAGAGGAACCCGGCGCCCAGCCCGCCCGACAGCAGCAGTGGCACCAGCACAAAAGGCCAGGGGCAGGCGGCCACGCCGCTGCCCAGCCCTTCGAAGAGCCGCCTCAGCGGCCGCTCCACGCAGTCAGTGTTGCGGCAGGAGCAGCCCTCCGCGGGGCGCCGCGGCTCGGCCATGGGCGAGGCCGGGCGGGGGCGCGGGCTGCCGGCGGCAGCTCCCCGCTGCGGGTCTGCTGCTGCGCGGCCTGTTGCTGCGCCGGGCCGCGGGGAGCCGCCTGTTGCCCGCCGCAGCCGCGGAGGGAGCGAGCGTTCCTCAGCGGCGCGGCCAGCGCCGTCCCGCTCGAGCGGGAGGTCGCAGCCTTCCTGGCTGTGACTCACCGAGGCTTCCGCCGCCTCCCCGGGGCAGGCAGACGGGGGCGGGCGGGGACATGAGGCTCCCCTCAGCCGCGCCCGGCTCGGGTCAGCTACGTCTGCCCTGCCGGCTTTGGCCCCGAGGGGGCCCTGTCCCGGCGGCGCTCGGTGCCGTTATAGGGCTCGCCGTGCCGCGCCCGCTTGCGCCGCGGGGCATGCTGCCGACCGCAGGCCCGGCTCCTCCTCTGGGCTTCACCCTGGTCTTTACTGCTTTCCCGGCATCTGCTGCAGTCATTGCTTCATGACTAAGGATTCCTCTTTTGCCTGGGAGCGCAACACGCAGCGTGGCGCTGTGCATCGCTCTGCGTGTGCACATCTTGCTCTCTTAATTGACATGTTTACGAAACCGGAGGGTTGGAGAAGGAAAGGACTCTGAAGCGCGGCTTAGTGCCTGCACCGGGCGAGCCACAGAAGCGTCAGTGCCGTGGTGCGCCAGAGCGCTGTGTGTAACACTGACACCAAGCATCGTCCCGCGACCAGAAAGACAGACAGCTTGCCACCTGCCGGCATAAACCCGCCAGCCAGGCTGTGAGCAGCGGGACAGATCTCGCTGTGGCCAGCTTTTGGCGCAGGTTGGATGCCGGGGGTTCCCTTTGCTGTCTGTGCGCAGGTGTCCTGAGGAAGCTGTGTCAGTTCTGAACTTCTGAGTGGGAGAAAAGAACTTCGACGGTATTTCTGCAGCTCCTACCTTGTTGAAATCTAGGGGTTTTAATGAATCTGACTCGAAACTGACAGCGTCGGCCACATTCTGTTCTCAGTTGCCTTGAATGGATTGACATCATGCTAGAGAGAGAGCTCTTGCCACAGGAGGAATTTCTCCTCAGAAGAAAAGGGGCAAGCTATTTGATGTCACGTAGACATTTGATAAATTATTGTGAAAAGAGTTACGCAGCTGGAAAAGATAACTTCTCTTATGTGGAGATAACTCCACGGAAAACCAGCCCTGTGAGTGGGAATAAACTACAGAGAGACACCTACCCCATAGCTGCCACCAAGAAGAATTCTAGGATCACCTGGCAGTAGACCAGGTAGCGGGTGATCCACGGACATTGTATCAGACATGAGGAGACTGTGTTCATCTCAATGGTTTCACAATTAAAAAACAAAACAAAATTAAAACCCCCAACAAAACCAACCATAAAACTGATATTTTTAAGCCCAGCAAGGCAGAAAATAAAAATTGACCACTTGTGCTAGCCAGCTTCTTTCTGTCCCCTCAGGAGCTGGAGACAATCTGTGGTAACGGGGAGGAGGTAGGAAATGGCCGGTGGCAGGAGATACCTCATTGAGGACCCAGTGCATTGGGCACAGGTAGGTGCCTGCAGGTTAACTCTTCATGAGGCTTGTGGGTCTGTCTGGCTTATGGTGTGAGAAGATGGCTCCAGTAATGCACAGTTCAGAGTGGTACGTGTCAGTCTTCTCTCCAAGAATCTGCATTCTTGTCCTTGTTGCGTGGCCTATTCATGCATTTTATCTTAACTTCTAATAGGATAAAATCTGAAATACTCCGTGGGACAGGGCCAGGAACTGGACTACAGGGCTTCCAGCAAGTCAAGCTTTCCTGTATTTTTGGATGAAGGCACAACCTCTCTCCTGAGAGGTTTACTGGATGGAAGACTCCTCGAGAGAAAGACAAAGCTGAGCGCAGATCTCCCTTTCAATGGGCACGTGTTTTCTGCTAGGCTAGTAGATAAACCCCCCAGGTGATACTGCCATCTTTTGCAGCCAGGCTTGGCAAAGAAAGTGGCTGTTGTTCTTTTTCTTTCATAATCCAGTTGACAGTTGTTGGGTGTGTGCTGTGGTTAACAGGATCAGTGGCTCTTCAAGGAGGCTTCCCATACTTTGCATTTCCCCACTGGCTTACAAGGGATTTGGAGGCGGGATGCTAAAGTCATGGTGTTTCTCTGTGCGTATGTTTGCAGAACCAAGTGACTTTGATCCAGATACTGTAAAAGATGAACAGATAGGAAATAAGAGAAATCAGACTTCCTGGTTAGAACACGATCTCTGAACTTTGGTGTTTAAACTGACTTAGGCTGTATGTTAGCTGTAATCTTTTTCTCAGTAGTGGAAACAAAATCAAATCTGATTTTTGTTGAATTTGTGTAGCTGAGAAATACAAGTTGAAAGCACCTCATGAGGACTGTGACAAAATGCAGATAGGATTTCATTGTGTGGATGTCAGGCAGTGCCAGTGCCTTTGCTGGGAATATTACTACATAGGTCCATATTCACAGTAGTGCATTTTTTGGGTGTTTCCCAATGCTACTGGAGTGGTGACAAGCAAAGCAGCCACATACCTGACAAACCAAGAAGGGAGCTGAGTTAGCTACCTGCCTGTGGACGTGATCTGTGGGGACTGAGAAAGAGAACCAATTAACTTCTGACATCCCCAACGGCCTCATCTCTAGATGGGGTCAGAAAGAGCCTAAGACAGGTACATTGTCCACCTCAAGACCACATAATCCAGTCAAGAGCACCTGTAGGAAACCAGCCACCAATGAGAAATAAAACCAAACAAGCAGGGCCTGTTCAGGAGGCCGAGTTGCCTCCCTGTTGCACAGCATGCAGGGTCAGACCATTTCCCAGGAGGGCTGGAGACCTGTGTTCAACCCTACCCTCTAACCTCTAACCAGGGTGCCAGAACCTTCTGTCCTCCACAGTGAGGCCCAACAACCAGCACTGGGGCATTTGTACCCTGCAGGAAGCACAGAGAAAGCAAACATTCAGCCTAGCTCTCCCTCAGGCATGGCCCAGGAAGGTTCGCAGGTGCAGGCAAGGCTTTGGTCATGGCTTGAAGGTCACAGTGGCTCCAGGGCTGAACCAGCTCCTGTCCGAAGAGACAGCAGGGTAGGGAGAGCACAATCAGTTTCTAGCGGGTGGTAGATACTCCACAGTGCTTTGAAATTAAGAATCAGCCTATGCCTGGCTGGTGAGACTCCCTGTTGTGCTCCCTTTTGTGTCTAGAAAGCTGCCTTTCAGTTTGCCTCTTCAGGCTCTGTTTCCCTCTCCTTAGAGCAGGAGCCAGCTGTAGCTGTGCTTGCCTGTCATCTTTGCTCGCAGACCCTGTGAGAATAGTTACTTATCTGGAAGGCAGGCTGTCCTCAGTAATGCAGAGAGAAAAATGCTCTGCTTTGTCTCTATTCCTCTGCCTTCCAAACCTCTACTGGGACTGAAAGTGATTCAAACAATTCTGTAGAGTTACAGAATTTGACTGGTGTTGCAAAGGCTCTCTGTGCCCCATGTCACCTGCACCCCTCTCAGAGAAGGGCTGGCGTGGGTATTAGGCCAGGTTGCTCAGGGCTTTGTCCAGCTGAGTGTGGAGTAACTCCAAGGACAGGGCCTCCAGAGGCTCTGGGCAACTTGTTCAGTGTTTGATAGCCTTCATCATGATTCCACCCCTCCTCGCCCCTGCCACGTTGTCAAGGTTTTGGTAGCTGGGCTACAGGGGAGGGTCCTCTGAGGAGAGACCAGAGGCTGTCCTGAGCCGGTCACAGATGGTTCCAGCCGGCTCCAAAGGATCCTTGGCAGGACACCCTCAAGGGGAGTCTGTGGCACCTCTGTGTGTCTGGCAAAAGGAGAAACAAGGCCTGAGCAGGAGGACAAAAGAGAGAAGACCATGCCTGGGCTGGAGCTGGAGCCATGGGGCTGCTTGAGCAGGAACCAAGAGGTGCATCCTGAAAGGGATTGCTGCCAGTGAAGGAACCACCATGCACATGCTGGTCACAGTCTCCTGGGCCACCCACCACCTCACCAAACGGGCTGAGCATAGTGTGTGGTGAAGGGACTGAAGAGCTAAGGGAGGGGAGAAGAGGTGTCTGAAGGGAAGGAATCAGGGGTGTTTGTCCTAAGGGCTGGTTGGTTGGTTTTGCTCTGCCTTCATACCAGAATGTGTAATTAAACGATTGTTAACTGGCAAACGAATTACAGTAATGGAAATTCCCTGTACAAGGATAAACTGTTTTTCCTGTGACAGTATCTTACTGGAATCTCTCTTGATACAACTTGTGGCAGTTGGTTCTTGTCCTTTCCCAGCACATCTCTTAGTCTGGCTATGTCTTCTCTGCACCTTTCTATCACATAGCCAAAGACAGCACGAAGATCTTCCCCAGCCTTGAACTTAATTACAGACTGAATTACAGCTTTCTTGGCCTGGTACATATGTGCTCCTAGCCATCATGGTGACTCTTCACTGGTCTCACTCCAGTAGGCTGAGATGTGTCTTATACTGGGGAGCCCAACCTTGAGCATGGTAGTGCCAACGAGGTCTGCTGTGCTGAATGGAGGAAGAGAATCACTTCCCTTCAAGTGCTGGCTACTCTTTTGCTAATTCAGCCCACTGTGTGGTTGGCTGTTGCCACCACAAGGTTGTGTTGTTGACGCATGTTGGTACACTGCTGACTCATGCCTAGTTGGGTGGGAGTAGAGGCTTAAAATAAAATGTGTAAATTCTTACGAAATAAGGTGGAGAAGATGTCAACAATCTCAGCTCCATGAGTATTTATTTCCAAGCACGCCTTAATGAAAATCCCTATCTGTTCTGTGTTTCATTGGCAAAAATATCTCTGTGATTTCTGTTGTTTCAAGAAATTGTGCCCACAGTAGTACCCAACAATGACAGGGTAGTTTCCTTTGCCTTGCCTTGTCTTGGCTTGGCTTTCCTTGCCTTGCCTTGCCTTCCTTTGCCTTGCCTTGATGAGGCAGGAGTGCTGTGTGGACTGTCCATCTACTGCCTCTGTTTGCATGCATCCCTGGGTGAGACAGGAGGACTTCGTCGCTACCCCTGCTAGGCAGTGACAGTCTGTGGCCCCGGGGTTACATGACTGCAGATGACATGGGAAATGCAGCACTTCAACCCCCTGTATCCAAAGCAAACAGTCTATTTGTCAAGCTGGGGCTGTCACCTGGGAGATGTGTGTCCTCTGTGCCCTCACTAGCCAGAGTGCAAGAAAGAATTGTGTTTCAGGGAAATGCACACACAGGATCGATGGGTATGGCCCGATTATGAGGGTGGCCAGATGGGAGGTGAATTCCTGGTTTCCTCCTGGGTGGTTTATCTTTTCAGAATACATGATTCCAAAGAAAACCTGGAACTTATTCTGCCACCAGGACCCGGAACTAACAGATGTTTATTCTTGTTGAGGGTCTGCTCTTCCTCTCTTTGGGAGCACATGGTAACTCTCTGCAATTGCCATCTCCTGAGCGCTGGCAGGATGAGTGGCTGTAGGAGGGCAGAGGTTCAACACAGAAGCAGCTGTGTTGTGCAAAAAGCTGTTGCTGCCTTACGTGATTTCCTAGCTGGCATTATGTGTTAGGCATGTTCTGGGACTCTGTTGGTGTGAGACTCTTCAGCAATTTCCATGCTCATTTGAGTTTTCTTTTGTATTTTTAGTAAGAATGAAGTGACATAAGTATTTTAACTGTCTGGGTGATATGCTGTTTTTATTGTACATCATAGCGATAGACAGAATTTCAGCTTATCAGTACAGGATACAGGAAAGGCAAGGTGAGCTGCCAGATTTTCTTTATTTCTTTTCAAGCTGACATAAAGAAAAATTCCTATCTCCACTTTGATTTAATAATCATGTGGTTTTCCATGAGGACCACTCTACATATTATATTTTTAAAACCATGGAATTCTATGAGTATGATGTAACGTGAGGCTACTGAAGCACCTAATCGAAATTCGTACATGGCATTCCTCATAAAACATCCATAAAACGTTTCTTTCCTTAATGCATATAAACAATTTCACAACCACTCCCATGAGAGCTGTAAAAATTTTACCTCTGTAATCTGTATCTTATTAATGAGGAGTATATTATTTTTCAGACTGTTTTTTTGTTGTGTACATGCTTATAAGCTTACTCTTAAAATGATCAGCCAGGTCTTGAGGATCTTCAGGAACTGTAAGTGCACCTTCTTTATGGAGAAAATCTGCAGAGCGAAACTACAGTGACAACTCTTTCTCTGGTGTCCATTTGGGCTTTTTTCATAGTTTTGTTAGTTTTTTGAAGCAGCAACTTGCTATTCTGAATATTTATGTATTAGAGAATACTGATCTGAGCACAGGCTAAACTTTGATTCAGCAGAGCTCAAATACACAACAAAGATATCAAAGGGCCTAGCATGAGCATTTGCTCTGTTATTCATGTGAGGTATGACCTGTCATACCCCTCCACATTTCATTTTTGGAAGGTAATTTTATACATCCCTGAGATGGAAAGTTTCTGACAACAATACAACCAACTTAATCATCGCCCCTCTGTGCCTGTGTTTCCGTGCCAACACGATGTTAGAGATGGTATCTCCTTCTCAGAGCAATCCAGGCTCACCTGCCATTTATCTTTATTATAGCTGTGCATATCAGACTAATATCTTTTGTTGCTGATACAAGTACAGAATTGTATGAAGTGGATAATATGTGTGGATAATACCTGTGCCTATATATATTTTTATTGACATGTGGTTTTAAACCACATTAAGAGGGACTTGCACAAGCTCAGAAAGTGAGCTACGTGAACCTCATGAGGTTCAGCAAGGCCAAGTGCAGGGTCCTGCACCTGCATCAGGGCAACCCTGGTATTGATACAGGCTGGGGGATGTGTGCTTGCAGCCCAGAAAGCCAACTGTATCCTTTGCTACATAAAAGGAAGCGTGGCCATCAAGTTGAGGGGAATAATTCTGCCCTTCTACTCCGCTCTGGTGAAACCCCAGCTGGAGCGCTACATCCAGCTCTGGGGTCCTCAGTACAAGACAGATATGGAGCTGTTGGAACAAATTCAGAGGAGGGCCACAAAAACAATAAGGGGGCTGGAGCACTTCCCCTATGAGAAAAGGCTGAGAGTTAGGCCTGTTCAGCCAGGGGAAGAGATGACTCCAGGGATACCTTACTGTGGCCTTTCAAAACTTAAAGGGGGCTTATAAGAAATATGGGGACAGACTTTTTAATAAGACAAGGCATAATGGTTTTAAACTAAAAGAGGGTAGATTCAGACTAAATATAAGTAAGAAATTTTTTTACTGTGAGGGTGGTGAAACACTGGCACAGGTGGCCCAGAGAGGTGGTAGATGCCTCATCCCTGGAAACATTCAAGGTCAGATTGGAGTGAGCCCTGAGGAATCTGATCTAGTTGAAGATGACCCTGCTCATTGCAGGGAGGGTTGGACCAGATGACCTTTAAAGATCCCTTCCAACCCAAGCCATTCAATAATTCTACAGTTCTGTTTCAAATCCCTTTGAGGTCTCATGCATTATTGAGAATGGATTGAGTTAAAAAGTCAATAAACAAAAGACCAACAAACCAACACATTCTTCCTTTTTGGGGAGGACTGTATTTTGGTGTGGAACAGAACTTCAGCAGGCAGACAGACCAAGGGAGTGATTAGTTTTGGCACAGCAGTATGTTATTTTTCTACTCCCAAAGTCTCCTTTAACTCTTTTTTAGCTTTGTGATTGCCCTCTCAGAGAGTGCTTGTCATGCAAGGTACATGAGATAGTGTAACCCTGTTGGGGAGTGTCCTGTTAAGGGATAAGCAAGGTAATCCTTTGTTCCTTCTTTAGGGGAAAATTGGGTCGTGTGCATCATCTTCATTATGCCTTCATTTGGAGCAATATCGTAATATGTGTCCTTGAATGGGATCTTCTCTGTGGTTTTGAAGTTTCAGCAGGGCTTCTTCTTTCCTTCTTGTTTGTCTGGGTTTTTTTGGTCATTCAGGAAAATATGTGGGTGCTGAAGATTAGATCATGGTTCTTTTTAGACTAATTTTCTATGACATAAGTTGTCAAGAAATGTCATTTCACTTGACACTTTGAATATTTTCTACAGCTTTCAGAAGAAATCATAAATTGTTTGAACTTTGCTCAGTATTTCAGTATAATAAAGGAAAATAATCAGCTAACTTTTCAGGAAGCTCTTATTTTATGTGACTTCAGTATAAAGTCTGTAATTACAGTCATGGGAAATCGTAAGTTTATGACATTTTTCTCTTTAAAACTAGCTGTGTCTACAGTGACTGTTACGAATGCTTTGGAAGGATACATCCCATAGAATTTTAAAACAAAGTATATTATAACTTTATTTCACCTTCAAAGAGAAACTTTTTTTTGATGTAGGGAAGACCCAAGTGTTCAAGGCAGCATAATGTGGTTTCTTTGTGTTTGAATGCAACAGAGAAAGTCCTTGTCCTCAGTCCAGCCTCTGTCATATCTATAACACGCCTTGGCCCAGTCCCACCAGAGACAGAGACAAAATTGTCAGTGAATTTTTGACGCTGCTCAGCCAGTCCCTGAGTAGTGGCCCTCCCACAAACCTCTCCCCCTAGTTTTACTGCTGAATATGATGCCTTATGGTGTAGGGTATCCCTTTCGTCAGATGGGGTCAGCTGTTCCAGATGTGTCCCTTCCCAACTTTTCATGCACCCCCCAGCCTACTCACTGTCAGGGCATGGGAAATCATGCAGAAGCAGAGGGGCAGAAGACACCTTTGTGTTGTATAAGCACCGCTCAGCAGTAATTAAAACATCCCTGTGTTGTCAGCACAAATCCAAAACATAATCCCTTAAAATCCACCATGAAGAAATTTATTCCAGCCATAATAAGTACAGTGAACTGGGAATTTTTTGGAGGAATTGCTCCCTAACTGCACCTGGTCAGGACCCTCTATACATTTGCACACAGCTTCTCTGTGTATGGGGCAGGAAAACATAATCATGCTCTTGTGCTTTGGGCCCCATCACAGCAGAAATTTCCAGATATTCACAGCAGAAATTTCCAGATATTCACAGCACTATCTGAATTCCATTGGTATACCTCCACTGACTGTGTGGGGAGACAGGAAGGGTAAATCAAAACCTTTGGGACCTGTGTCATTTTGACATTGCTTGCCAAAGAGAACTGTGGATTTATAAGGAAGACTATAGCCAGAAAGAGAGAGAAACTGTCATTTGGTGGGTAGCCACACTTTAAGACTTGGGAGGTGCGCACTCACCTAGCTGATACATTTACAGCCTGAATCCAGAAGCTAAAGGTAGGTGGCTATAGTTCCCCAGTAGAATGAGGAGACAGGAGCCTTAGAGGGCTGAACAACAAATACAGAGATTAAGGAGTGGGAAGAAGTCCTAGTGAATGGAAATGACCACTGAAAGAGGAAATGACAACTCGGGGTGGCACTGATCATGTGTTTTGCAGGCTGCAGATGGATACTTCTGTGTACATGGAACTAAAAAGAAGTGAACAGTAACAAGGTGAAGAGGTGCCAGTTTCTTCAACAGTGTCTTATTGGTTACAGCCCCTATCCAGGAAGGGTAAAGCATGGGTATGAGTCCTGTAAGCTGGGTGGCTGCATACAGAGAATGAAGAGGACGCCAACTGGACAAGCTTGAGGGAGCTTTGTTCTTCAGTCTAGAGGCTAGGCTCAGTTCATATGGGGAGTGGAAATGATCAGTTCAGGTTCCCAATCAAGGCTAAGTGTTTTATCTGAAACAGTTACTGACTCAAATAGCAAAATAATTCAGTGTAGAAGGGGTAAAACCTTCCTAGTGATTCCCTGATGTGTAGAGATGCATGTAGGGCACATGACTTGGGATCTCATTGTGGTGAACTGTTTATTAGCTCTGACCAATAGCTGAAAACGTGTGTGACTCTCTCCAGTGAACAAAGCTAAATGAATGTTACCAATGCTGTGTTTTGAAATAACACATTCATGTTGGTTGAAATAGGTGTATACAGGGCCTGCTAAACCAGATTGAATTTATAGGAGTGCCTAGTGTGTCTGACTGGAACCTCATAAGCTTGCCATCTTGCTTACTTTGTCAGTCCAGAGCATTTCCTGGTGCAACAAGAAGACCACAGTGATCTTTTAAATTGAAAATAGAGGAATCCTGTCAGTTCACTTCCAGGTGAGCAAATTTGTTTGTTTGTTTATTTAATTAAATTTATCTTTTAAGTGCCTAACATTCACTGAAATCTTGAGGTTGCTCTTGAAATACTTATTTGGATCCAGTCTGTGTTGTCTTCTGACAACAGTAGGTGAATACATGCTTTAATCAGAAAACACAAAATAATCTTTGTTGGAATTTCAGGATGGAGTATAAAAAATAAAAGGGTCATTGCATGCAGGTATCTACACCATGGAATGCTTCTTTTAGGTATGTCTTTTTTTTTTACTCCCATTGCTAATGTGTTTTGGAGCCTCACTTCTACTTGCCTTTTTTCAAAGAATTCTGCTGACTAACTTTAGGTGTACCTGCTTGAGCAGAGAAGTTGAGCCAGATGATCTCCAGAAGTCCTTTCCAAACTGAGCTATACTGTGATTCTATGAAAACTTGCATTTCCCACATCTTTTGTTGACATGCCACTTAGTCGTGCTTTAGGGAAACAAGAAATGAGCCCATAGGTGAGAAAAAGTAATCATCAGTCTTTTATTTCTCCCAGGCTGTTTCTTTCTCCCAACCTGTTTGTTCCTTGTGTTGGAGATAGTGCTGTTAAGAATTACAAATAAGTGCTGGAAGTGTACCCTGAACTGCGACTGTCTGAGGTGGATCTTAGAGGAACCTATAACATATAATACATTTTATGAATTCTTTTATCAGTGAGAAGCACTGTCACTTAGCCTACTTGCTTTTTACTCCCAGAGATATCTCTACAGTGAAGTGTTTATCTACATGTTTAGGTATATGCTTCCTGGCTGGTTTTTGTTTTGAGGTGGTTTTTTTTTTACTTTAAATATGAACGTGTGTACTTGGTGTATCTGAGATCCTGTAAATGGATTATTTAATTCCTTTGACTTTGGTTATCTCTCTGTTGGCTAACAGCCCTTTGTGCTTCATAAACTGCTGTCTGAAGTATATGTGCATGGCTTGTGTGGGAATGTATGTTAAGTTTCTTAAAACAGTGAACATTGCTGTCTACAAGACTGGCAAAACAACCTATACTTCTAGAAACTCCCTTTGGAAATACATATGTATATTTAAACAGAGCTACATGGTAGTCTCACCACTTGCGTAAGATCCTTATGAATTCCCAGAAGATGCAGTTTCTGTGAAAGGTTGTTTGCCGTCTGTAATCCTGTAACAGCCTGACAATCTGCAAGGGCCGATAAGCACACTTCAGCCGTTTACCAGTCTGTGGGAGCCAGGAGGAAAACCAACTTTTCTTAAAGAAACAGTGCCGGGTTGCTTGAGCTGTTAGTTGAGGCCTCGGGGTACAATTTAACTGTCTGTTGTACTTACCTTATTGTCATTTGCTTACAGGCTAGATTTAAATTTGCACAATTTGTTTTTACATTAAAAAACTTAATTATCCAGTAATTTAATTGTGGGGAAAAGTACAAATTATCTGCTCTAGAATATTAAGGACAGTTGGTGAGGCAGCAGCTGTGGCAACAGTAAGTTCTGTAGCTGAGGGCTAGGTCAAGGTGTACAGGTGGGTCCCTGGGGCCAGGGGGAACCTGAGGAAGAACACAGATCCCCTTGGGAGCCAGCAGCTCTTATGAGAGAGGCTGAAGTGGCCTGGGCATTGGCAGAAGCAACTGTGGGAGATTCTAATGTCGCTAGATAGTGCTAGTGACATAGAGTGCTGTGACAGGGTGTCCAGGCAGGGATCGAGAGGGCGCAGCAGACTTCCCAGCAGTTTGCACAGTGTTTGTGGGCCCACAGCCCAGGGAAGGGCTGCAGGTCTCTGCCATAATGGCGGGCACTTGCCTCAGAGGTAAAACTAGTGTTTCTACAGAGAAAGCCCTGGAGATGTCTGATGCTTCCACCCAGATGGAACTGGTAAGGAAGGGACTTTAGTACAGAAGGGAGGTTGCTACGATCCCAGACACTTCTAGAGAAAAGATAAGTACCTGTAAAAGGTGTGTACAGGTTGATGATCTGTTGTGTCAGGTGGTCAAGCTGCACTACTTAAAAGGCTGTGCAGCATTAGAGGGGCTGAGACAGAGTAGCTATGAACCATGCTCCTGTGGTGGGCACCACAGAGAATGAGGAACCTTGGACACTGGTGACCCACAAAAGCCAGACTCTGCTTCAGTCCCACCCTCCAGCACTACAATAAAGCCCAGGTATGAAGCTTTAACAGCTGCAGACACTCACGAGCAAGATCTGCAAGGAGAAACTACGCTAGCAGCACACAGTGAGTACCACAAAAGGAATGACGAGTGCTCACAGTGATTCTGTTAAGGGTCATTGAGGTGCCCATCCGCCAGCCTGACAGGGAGTCACAAGAGGTATGCTGCCTTACAAGTACTAAGGTCAGAGATGATGCCAAGATGGTGCCACAACTTATCAAGGGCTCAGACTACTATCCATTGCTAGTCTTTCATGTGCATAGCTGCTTCCTCATCCAAATGTTAAATGTGCCACCCAGGAATGGGGCACTGCTGGACTTGATGCTCACAAACCAAGAAAACCTGCTTTGTAATAGCTCTGCTAGTGATATCCTTGGCTGCAGGGATCACAGTATTGTGGAGTTTGGGATCTTGCTAGGCACACTCAAGGTTAGTGCTAAGGCAAAGGTTTTAGATTTTAGAAGAGCAAAATTCAGTTCACTCAGGGCTCGTGCAAGCTTCTCTGTAGGAAGCTTCCATGGAGGATAAAGGAGCTAGGAATGCTGGGAGGTTTTCAAGAGCGTTCTCCTGGAAGCACAAAAACCAGTTCATCCCTTTTAAAGGTAAGGGGAGCAGGAGAAGCTTGACTAAACTGCAAGCTTCTGAGTCTGCTCAAAACCAAAAGACAAGCATACCAGAGATGGAAAAGCACAGGAATACCCATTGAGAGCTACAGGGGCATTGCTAGGGTGTGCAGAGATGCAGTTAGAAAAGCAGAAGCTCAGTTTGAGAAAAGTAAAAGCTCATCTTGAACTGAAATTGGGCAGAAATGTGAAAAACCGCAAGAAAAGGTTCTTCAGGCATGCAAACAAGTAGAAACACAAGGAAAATATTGGCCTGCTGTTAAACAGGAGAGGTGAATTAGTCACCAAGAACTGAGAAAGCTTCTTAACACTTCCTTCATGTCTGAGCCTGTAAAAATTGCTATCTGATGGTTTGCGAGGCCATCATCTTTGAGAAGTTATGGAAATCAGGCAATGTCCCAGACAACTGGAAGAAGGATAATGCCACCCCCATCTACAAGAAGCTTAGAGGAGGAACCTGGAAATTATAGGCCCATCAGTCTTACTTCAGTCCCTGAGAAAGTTACAGCACAAATCCTCCTGTGGGCTATCACATGTCAAATGAAGCATGTGATTGGGAAAAAACAGCACAGATTCACCAAGGGCAAATCATGTTTGACAAACCTGATCACCACCCACGACAAAGTAACCTGATCAGTTGATGTGTGGTGAGTGTTGGACATCGTCTACCTGCTTTCAAGGCTTTCAGTACAGGTTCCCACACCCTTCTCCTAGACAAACTGATGTGTTGTGGTCTAGACAAGAGGTCTGTATGGTGGGTAGTAACTGGTTGACAGGCGGCACCCACAAAGTGGTGGTAAATAGCTCCTTTTCAATCTGGCAACCTGTCACAAATGGGGTCCCGCAGGGATTGGTATTTGTCCCAATGCTGTCTAATGTCTTCCAAAGTGGTCTGAACTATGGGAGCAAGTGTACCCTGATGAAGTTTGCTGATGATACCAAACTGAGTGAGTAAGTGGACACTTTGGAAGGGAGAACAACCCTGAAAGAAGACCTGAATAGGCTAGAAGAGTGGACTAGCAAAAACTTTATGAAGCTCAACAAGAACAAGTGCAATGGCTTGCACCTGGGAAGACATAATCCATGAGTGTAGCACAGGCTAGGATATACACAGCCAGGGAGTAATTCTGTGGAAAGGAACTCGGGGGTCCTGGTGGACAACAAGCTCAATATGAGTGAAGAGTGTACTGCTGTGAAAAAGAAGGGGCATCATCAACAGAGATAAAGCCATTATCCCACTCTACTCAGTGCTTGTCCAGACACACCAGGAATATGGAGAAGGTCCTGAGAAGGGCAACAGAGATGGTCAAGGGACTAGGAAGCCTGTATATGAGGAAAGGCTGAGAGAGCCAAGTTTGTTTAGCCTTGAGAAAAGAAGGCTTCAGATAGACCTTACCACCACATTGCTGCATTTAACAGGTGGCTATAAAGAAGATGGAGACTCCCTTTTTATAAGGAGTCACAGGGAAAAGTCAAGGGGTAACAGGTGCAAGTTACTCCTGGGGACACTCAGTGGACACAAGAGGAAAATTTTTCACAATGAGAACAATGAACCATTGGAGTAATCTCCCCAAGGAAGTGGTGGATTCCCCAGCATTGGATTCTTCAGCTGTACCCAGTGCTGGGCCATCTTGTCTAGACCGTGCTTTTTCCAAGAAAGGTTGGGCCAGATGATTGTTGAGGTCCCTTCCATCCTGATACTCTCTGTTTTTATGAAGATCCTTCTTTGTATTTATTGTAAAGACTGCACATGGCTTTTCCTAATGCTTTGGGGCTAGTTTTACTTTTTTTTTTTTTAAGTGTATGTATTCATGCACAGTTACATGCTATTAAAAAACCAAACCCAACAGTTTTCACATCTCAGTTTAAGCCTTGATACCAGATGCTATTGCTTAATAGTAGAATTACCAGGGAAACATTTTGAAATGGCTAAATGCAATGTCAGGAATCAGGAACAGAGAAAATCGGGGATTTTGACAGGATGTGGTATTACTTTTGAAGCTGTGAATCTTAATAGGAAACTGGGAGTCTTGTTATGTAACCAGGTTATTTCAGATCTCAGATTAAGTGATTGATAAAAAGAATTAATGACATTCCTGTGTATATTAAAAAGAATATGGAGTAGGTATAGACATTCATCAGTGAAAGTGGCTTTCTCTAACTTTAACCATCTAAATTGATCTGATTTTCCCACTGCAGGCTTTTTGTCTGTTGTCTTTGAAGAAGAAGGCTAGATAGCTCTAGCATAGTCTATGTGCCTAATGTTTAAGTAGCTCAACTTAAATAAGGTCATAGAATCACAGAATCACAGAATGGTTTGTGTAAGAAGGGACCTTAACGATCATCTAGTTCCAAGCCCCCTGCCTTGGGCAGGGATGCTAGACCAGATTGCCCAAAGCCCATTCAACCTGGCCTTGAACACTTCTGGGGAGGGGGCAGCCACAGCTTCTCTGGTCAACCTGTTCCAGCATCTCACCATCCTCACAGTGAAGAATTTTTTCCTTATATCTAATATAAATCTACTGTTCCTCATCTCAAGGCCATTACCCCTTGTCCTATAGCTACATTCCCGGATAAAGAGTCCCTCTCCATCCTTCCTGAAGGACCCCTTAAGGTACTGTGGGAATGCAGTAAGGTCTCCCCTGAGCCTTCTTTTCTCCAGGCTCAACAAGCCCAACTCTCTCAGTCTTTCTTCATAAGGGAGGTGCTCCAGCCCTCTGATAATCCGGCCCTCCTCTGGACTCACTCCAACAGATCCATGTCTTTCTTATGTTGACGGCTCCAGAGCTGAACACAGTACTCCAGGTGGGATCTCACAAGAGTTGAGAAGCACTTCCCTCAAATCTGCTGGTCACACCTCTTTAGATGCAGCCCATAACACAGCTGGCTTTCTGGGCTGCAAGTGCATATTATTGGCTCATGTTGAGCTTCTTATCCACCAACAAACCCAAGTCATCCTTCTCTGGGCTGCTCTCAATCCCTTGATAAATTGACATGTTTACGAAACCGGAGGGTTGGAGAAGGAAAGGACTCTGAAGCGCGGCTTAGTGCCTGCACCGGGCGAGCCACAGAAGCGTCAGTGCCGTGGTGCGCCAGAGCGCTGTGTGTAACACTGACACCAAGCATCGTCCCGCGTCCAGAAAGACAGACAGCTTGCCACCTGCCGGCATAAACCCGCCAGCCAGGCTGTGAGCAGCGGGACAGATCTCGCTGTGGCCAGCTTTTGGCGCAGGTTGGATGCCGGGGGTTCCCTTTGCTGTCTGTGCGCAGGTGTCCTGAGGAAGCTGTGTCAGTTCTGAACTTCTGAGTGGGAGAAAAGAACTTCGACGGTATTTCTGCAGCTCCTACCTTGTTGAAATCTAGGGGTTTTAATGAATCTGACTCGAAACTGACAGCGTCGGCCACATTCTGTTCTCAGTTGCCTTGAATGGATTGACATCATGCTAGAGAGAGAGCTCTTGCCACAGGAGGAATTTCTCCTCAGAAGAAAAGGGGCAAGCTATTTGATGTCACGTAGACATTTGATAAATTGTTGTGAAAAGAGTTACGCAGCTGTGGGTCTGTCTGGCTTATGGTGTGAGAAGATGGCTCCAGTAATGCACAGTTCAGAGTAGTATGTGTCAGTCTTCTCTCCAAGAATCTGCATTCTTGTCCTTGTTGCGTGGCCTATTCATGCATTTTATCTTAACTTCTAATAGGATAAAATCTGAAATACTCTGTGGGACAGGGCCAGGAACTGGACTACAGGGCTTCCAGCAAGTCAAGCTTTCCTGTATTTTTGGATGAAGGCACAACCTCTCTCCTGAGAGGTTTACTGGATGGAAGACTCCTCGAGAGAAAGACAAAGCTGAGCGCAGATCTCCCTTTCAATGGGCACGCGTTTTCTGCTAGGCTAGTAGATAAACCCCCCAGGTGATACTGCCATCTTTTGCAGCCAGGCTTGGCAAAGAAAGTGGCTGTTGTTCTCTTTCTTTCATAATCCAGTTGACAGTTGTTGGGTGTGTGCTGTGGTTAACAGGATCAGTGGCTCTTCAAGGAGGCTTCCCATACTTTGCATTTCCCCACTGGCTTACAAGGGATTTGGAGGCGGGATGCTAAAGTCATGGTGTTTCTCTGTGCGTATGTTTGCAGAACCAAGTGACTTTGATCCAGATACTGTAAAAGATGAACAGATAGGAAATAAGAGAAATCAGACTTCCTGGGTAGAACACGATCTCTGAACTTTGGTGTTTAAACTGACTTAGGCTGTATGTTAGCTGTAATCTTTTTCTCGGTAGTGGAAACAAAATCACATCTGATTTTTGTTGAATTTGTGTAGCTGAGAACCAATTAACTTCTGACATTCCCAATGGCTTCATCTCTATATGGTGTCAGAAAGGGCGTAAGACAGGTACATTGTCCACCTCAGGCCCACATAATCCAGTCAAGAGCAGCTGTAGGAAACCAACCACCAATGAGAAATAAAACCAAACAAGCAGGGCCTGTTCAGGAGGCCGAGTTGCCTCCCTGTTGCACAACATGCAGGGTCAGACCATTTCCCAGGAGGGCTGGAGACCTGTGTTCAACCCTACCCTCTAACCTCTAACCAGGGTGCCAGAACCTTCTGTCCTCCACAGTGAGGCCCAACAACCAGCACTGGGGCATTTGTACCCTGCAGGAAGCACAGAGAAAGGAAACATTCAGCCTAGCTCTCCCTCAGGCATGGCCCAGGAAGATTCACAGGTGCAGGCAAGGCTTTGGTCATGGCTTGAAGGTCACAGTGGCTCCAGGGCTGAACCAGCTCCTGTCCGAAGAGACAGCAGGGTAGGGAGAGCACAATCAGTTTCTAGCGGGTGGTAGATACTCCACAGTGCTTTGAAATTAAGAATCAGCCTATGCCTGGCTGGTGAGACTCCCTGTTGTGCTCCCTTTTGTGTCTAGAAAGCTGCCTTTCAGTTTGCCTCTTCAGGCTCTGTTTCCCTCTCCTTAGAGCAGGAGCCAGCTGTAGCTGTGTTTGCCTGTCATCTTTACTCGCAGACCCTGTGAGAATAGTTACTTATCTGGAAGGCAGGCTGTCCTCAGTAATGCAGAGAGAAAAATGCTCTGCTTTGTCTCTATTCCTCTGCCTTCCAAACCTCTACTGGGACTGAAAGTGATTCAAACAATTCTGTAGAGTTACAGAATTTGACTGGCGTTGCAAAGGCTCTCTGTGCCCCATGTCACCTGCACCCCTCTCAGAGAAGGGCTGGCGTGGGTATTAGGCCAGGTTGCTCAGGGCTTTGTCCAGCTGAGTGTGGAGTAACTCCAAGGACAGGGCCTCCAGAGGCTCTGGGCAACTTGTTCAGTGTTTGATAGCCTTCATCATGATTCCACCCCTCCTCGCCCCTGCCACGTTGTCAAGGTTTTGGTAGCTGGGCTACAGGGGAGGGTCCTCTGAGGAGAGACCAGAGGCTGTCCTGAGCCGGTCACAGATGGTTCCAGCCGGCTCCAAAGGATCCTTGGCAGGACACCCTCAAGGGGAGTCTGTGGCACCTCTGTGAAATTATCTTAAAGGGGTGAGCACCAAGCAAAAGGAGAAACAAGGCCTGAGCAGGAGGACAAAAGAGAGAAGACCATGCCTGGGCTGGAGCTGGAGCCATGGGGCTGCTTGAGCAGGAACCAAGAGGTGCATCCTGAAAGGGATTGCTGCCAGTGAAGGAACCACCATGCACAAGCTGGTCACAGTCTCCTGGGCCACCCACCACCTCACCAAACAGAATGGTTTGTGTTAGAAGGGACCTTAAAGATCATCTAGTTCAAGCCCCCTGCCATGGGCAGGGATGCTAGACCAGATTGCCCAAAGGCCATTCAACCTGGCCTTGAACACTTCTGGGGAGGGGGCAGCCACAGCTTCTCTGGTCAACCTGTTCCAGCATCTCACCACCCTCACAGTGAAGAATTTTTTTCCTTATATCTAATTTAAATCTACTGTTCCTCATCTCAAGGCCATTACCCCTTGTCCTATAGCTACATTCCCTGATAAAGAGTCACAGAATCACAGAATCACAAGGTTGGAAAAGACCTTTAAGATCATCGAGTCCAACCATTCTCATCCTAAACTAAACCATATCCCTAAGTACCTCATCTATCCTTTTTTTGAACACATCCAGGGAAGGTGACTCAACCCCCTCCCTGGGCAGCCTGTTCCAGGCCCTGACAACTCTGTCAGTAAAAAATTTTTTCTAATATCTAAACCTGCCCTGGTGCAGCTTAGTGCCATTTCCCCTTGTCCCATCTCCTGTCACCTTGCTGAAGAGACCATCACCCACCTCTCTACAACCTCCCTTCTGGTAGTTGTAGGCAGGGATAAGGTCTCCCCTCAGCCTCCTCTTCTCCAGGCTGAACACCCCCAGCTCCCTCAGCCACTCCTCATAGGATTTGCCCTCCAGCCCCTTCACCAGCCTGGCTGCCCTTCTCTGGACTTGTTCAAGGACCTCAATCTCCTTCTTATGGTGAGGAGCCCAGAACTGCACACAGTACTTGAGGTGTGGGCACACCAATGCCGATTCCCTCTCCATTTTCCTGAAGGCCCCCTTAAGGCACCGTGGGAATGCAATAAGGTCTCCCCTGAGCCTTCTTTTCTCCAGGCTCAACAAGCCCAACTCTCTCAGTCTTTCTTCATAAGGGAGGTGCTCCAGCCCTCTGATAATCCGGCCCTCCTCTGGACTCACTCCAACAGATCCATGTCTTTCTTATGTTGAGGGCTCCAGAGCTGAACACAGTACTCCAGGTGGGATCTCACAAGAGTGGAGTAGAAGGGGAGAAGCACTTCCCTCAAATCTGCTGGTCACACCTCTTTAGATGCAGCCCATAACACAGCTGGCTTTCTGGGCTGCAAGTGCATATTATTGGCTCATGTTGAACTTCTCATCCACCAACAACCCCAAGTCACCCTTCTCAGGGCTGCTCTCAATCCCTTGATAAATTGAATCCAAGGTGAACTCTATTCATGGCTCAGCAATGTGCCCTTACAGCAAAGAAAGCCAATGGTATCCTGGGGTACATTAGACAAAGTATTCCTAGCAGGTCAAGGGTGGTGATCCTTCCTTTCTACTCAGCACCAGTGGCGCTACATAAGGAGTGCTGTGTCCAGTTCTGGGCTTCCCAGTACAAGAGAGACAATGATATACTGGAGAGAGTCCAGTGAAAGGCCATTAATATGATTGAGGGACTGGAGCATCTCTTACAAAGAGATAGTAAAAAGCCATCCACACATGGTCCTGGGAAAAGAAGCTCTAGGTGTCCCTGCTTGAGCAAGGGGGATGGATCAAAGGATCTCCAGAGGTCCTTTCCAACCTCAACCATTCTGTCACTCCTTATGACAATCTTGGAATAATGTCTTCAGTTTCAGTATCCTTACTTCAGGGTAGATGCTGATCTTGCTCTTTCAAGGCTTGGGGAACATCAGATCTATAAGACAGAAGGTAAGCTTTTTCCTGCTCAGTTTGTAGTGCTTCATATTCACATTCCCCATGATTCTCATTATTAATAACGATATGTTTCCATATGGCTGGGGAAAGGACTGTTACCATGACCTGGAACAAGAGACTTTTTTTTACTCATAGGTGAGGGTGAGATTACTATTAAAGCAGGGGGCTGGGGGAGGGGGAATAAAATAATTTTGAGTCCCGAAACTGCTCTTCTTTTTTCCCCTCCTGATCAGCCCCATAGAGCAGAGCACTGGAAACTAATAAAGAGAATGAGGAGTTCCACACACATTGCTCTTTGTGATGAGGCACTTTTTCTCCCAGTGGATTAGTATAGCTCCTTGGTGTCATGATTAATGCTATAACAGTTACAACAGTGGTGATGATGATCATGACGATGATGACCATGACATCAGCAAAGTGCTGGAAAAATTCATACAGAATGAAAAATGTAAATACAGCTCACTCATTCAATGACACATTAATATGCATTAATTATCATTATGTACAAAGCGAATTTTTGAGATTTGACTTACTAAAAATGGTTTGCCTATAAGCCAGTGCCTTTTCTTACTGGAATAAGATATTTGTGTCACCCCCTCCTAGCCGGGCAGAGCACTGCTTCAGTGAAGAAACAACTGGTAGTGATTTGCACCGTAACCCTTCTTGTGTTCTGTTCGAAGCCGGGAACCCACAAGTATTTTTGTCCTAACACCTACTTGAAACTAAAACCCTTTCAGAAGACATTATTTTTTTTGCTTTTTCTCTGTGATCTCTGAAATAAATGGAGTCCTCTGGGAACTTCACTCATGTGTGTTTTCCCACTAGAAGACAGAAAAAACTTGATGGAAATAATGAAGACTAGCCAAATGAGTAGTTATTTTCCTGTATCTTGAGTCTTGGTAGGATGTAATTGTTGGTTTGAAAACCTGGGGAAATACACAAATTTTATTTGTACATTTGGAATTATCAGACATAGATTTGTTTAGAGCAAACCAATGGTTTGGTTCAGAAACCGGCTCCGTAGTGACATGGGACACAGAACAAATATAGTACCTCCCATATGACAGGTCTTTGGTTTCAACTTTGAACATTTAAATTTAAGTGCAATGCATATTAAACGATGAGAAACCAACTTTTTTAGCTCTGTTATAAATAGGCTGCCTACGTCAATAGTAGTAGATGCAATCCGTTATTGCTACATCTGCTTCCCTACTTGGTTCGTATTTCTCTTACCGGCATTGCTCAGAAAGATTGAGCAATTGTTGCTTGATTTTTTTGTATATGAATAATTAATACCTAGCTGTGATGAGATTTGTGCAAATCCATGGATAACTAAACCAGTCTTATTTGAAACAGTGACATTAACAACACGTTCTTAGTACGGCCCTAGTCTTTGTGTTATTCACATTGTCTTTGGGTCACTGTTTTTCTGGTTGGCTTAATTTACATTGAAATTAATGGCCACAGCTCTGCAGGATTCATTTCAATATCCTTTCAGATTTACAGCAATGAAAGGAAGAGCAGAACTGGAGCTTTTCAAAGTAGGTTATGAAGCTGTTCAGTGGCAGAATAAACTGTTTCTTCTCGGCACAGTGGTCTGTTGCTGACTCTGAAAGAGTTGGGTCCCACAGCCAGGGAAAACTTTGACCACATATGAAGTCTCCTGGCTCATCCAACACTGTGTTGCCATTACCTAGTGAGAAGAGGAGAAGGATGCGTTTGGGTGACTGGGATGAAATCAAATGAGGGAGGGTTAAAAAGCATCTAGCAGAGACTGAAGGACCTGATTCCTTCAGAGGCTTCTTCTGGATATTCTACTGTTCATTTAGCTTTTAAGAAGATGGCAGTTTTTAGAGGGAAAGCTCAATATTGCTTTTAATGTGCTGGTGGACTCAGAAATATTTTGGGGCCATTTGTCTTTTGACAAGGCTTTTTTGGCTTGTATATGGAAAGGCTTCTGCACAGTAAAAGAATGCAGCTGTGACTCAAACATGAAGCTCAGGTTTCAAGTTTATAGAGAGTTGGTGTTTAGTTTTCTCCAATGGCACCTCCAACAAATAGATGGGGCTTTAACCGGTAGTTCAGATTTGTTGATATTAAGAGCAAACCAAATGGAGTTGTTACTTTAAAGAAAGAGTCTTTTAAATCATATTCTAAAGATAATGAAACTTGTATGGGCTATTTCATGGCAAGGATATCTCCAAGTTATTGTTTGCTAACTGTAAGAAGGTAGATAAGATGGTGATTTTACTCTTGTAAAATCAGATTTACTATGATTTTAACAAGAATTTACTACTTCAGGGAAGTGGTTTTGAACTTTAGTCAGGGCCACTGACTGATCTCATGACTCACTGATTTTTTTTTTCCCATTTGAAAGGTGTTAACATTTTCATCACATTTAGCACGCCTATTTAAAAAAGAAACCACAGAATCCTGTATAAATAACTTCTAGAGACAGCCTGTTCGTACACACTACTGGGACGATACAAGGTAAGAGTTACATAGCTCACTGGATAACTCTATAGATGGCAAAGATATATTTTGTGTCATAATTGTAAGATCCTTGTTTTTCTGTGAAATGCCATTTAAGGGCTAACTTAGAAACAATGCTTAGGATTGCCTCTGTGATAGGAGTAGCTGTGCTGGGCTTTGCAGCCTGAAGTTAGCAACAAAGGGAAAACACAAAACAGAAAAGCCATAGAAATGATAGAGAATTTAGAAAGAATGAAAAGGATTTTTATAGCATTTGAGAATTTGTATTATTAGTAGAGTAGAATTTTCTTCTAGAAAGCCAGATTGCGGTCTCCTTATTTTGGCTAGGTGGCCTTTTAACTTTCTCTGTCTTAGTTAATGGAAGCATGAAGTACATTTTTCAAAGTGTACCTCTGAGGAGCTGGTTTTAATTTCCCATTTGAAAGCCAACCTCCAAGGAAGCGTAACTGGAGGATGTGTGAGGCTGTACAGCAGCCTGATCTCTGCTTCACTGCTGTCAGTAACTGAGAAGGGCTCTTTGGGACCTACCGTGGTATCACTGAGATGAGAATCTGTTACCAGTGCCAAGAATCCCCAAAATCCCTTTCAACATGAATTTTGTCCTCTTTGCGGGTTAAAGCAAGCCTGGGAGGATTGAAGGGTTCAGAAGTGGGCACCCTAGTGAATGCTAATTAATTTAATGTAACTGATTTTTCTTAAAGCTTTCCTTGTGAAGCTGCAAGTGAGGTGAAAGGCCAGTTATTCCTTTGGCTGTAGTGGGGCTGCTGGAGACTGTGCGTTGTCAGGAAGACAGAGATCTTGTAGCTGTTGGTGACTTTCAGCGTGGTCTGTGGGGGTTAAGCTCTGACTGCTGAGGGAGCTGCTTTAGATAAAAGCAAGGCAGCTGTGGGATCAAGCACAGCACGGCTCTGGAGAAGGTTTTTCTTCCCAGGCACTGGAATTTGCTGAGTCTGGGAGATCTGCTTAGTGCACAGGCTAGAGGAGGTGACAGAGCTGTAAGCGTGCCTTGTTGAATACACAATTCACTTCTGAATGCAGGAGGTGAGGCAGGACTGCTCTAGGGAGAGGCTCAAGAGCAGATCAGCTGGTGGCAGTAGCAGAGGTTAAGCACAAGGAATGAATTGTCTGTGAATGAGGGAGTCTGGGCAATTAGTCAGGGGGTTTCATCTAAATGTAGAGAGAACGAGAAAAATCCATCACAGCTCTTGTCATCTGTGGGGAGTGTCATTTCTCATGACAACTGAAAACATATCCTTCAGGATTACAAAGAACTGAGCAAGCATGTGTGTCTGTGCAAGGTTTACCTTTTAACCTAATGTTTATTTAATGATAAATGCATAATTGTTTGAGCTGGCTGACTCTTACACCTGTATTATGCAGGGTGAGAGATGGAGATTGAAACTGGAGATGAAATTGCTATTGTGGGAATAGGATGCAACTTTCCTGGAGGTAAGTTTTGGATAAAACCAGAGGCAGGCTGCTGAGCAGAGATTGAAAAGCGTGGTCCCTCATTCATGTTGAGGCGGAAGAAAAGAACAGATTCCTCCCTGGCTTCTGTAGAATTTGTTGCTTTGCTACTTGTAGAATCATTTGAGAAGGTGACATTGATGCAAAATACTGCTCCAGCCTGGTCCTGTATGGAGTCACAAGTTCCCCCAGCAATCCTGCTCCAGCATGGGGTCTCTACACAGGCTGCAGGTGGCATCTTTGCTCCCCATCATCTTCCATGAGCTTCAGGTGGACAACCTGGATGAGGGAATAGAGTGTACAGTCAGCACGTTTGCTGACAACAGAAAACTGGGAGGCGTGGCTGACACACCAGAGTGCTGTGTTGTCATTCAGTAAGACCTAGACCGGATGGAGAGCTGGGCAGGGGGAGGTTTAATGAGATTTAACAAGAGCAAGTGTAAGGTCTTGCATCTGGGGAAGAACAACCCCAGGTACCAGTATAGGTTGGGTACTGGCCTGTTGGAGAGCAGTGTAGGTGAGAGGGACCTGGAGGTCCTGATGGACAGCAGGATGACCATGAGCCAGCAACGTGCCCTCATGGCTAAGAAGGCCAATGGCATCCTGGGGTGCATTAGAAGGGGGGTGCGTTCTCTGCCCTGGTGAGACAACACCTGGAATATTGTGTCCAGTTCTGGGCCCCTCAGTTCAAGAAGGACATAGAACTCCTTGAAAGAGTCCAGTGCATGGCCACTAAGGTGATTAAGGGAGTGAGGAGAAGGCTGAGGGAGTTGGGCCTGTTTAGCTTGGAGGAGACTGAGGGGTGACCTTATTAATGTTTATAAATATGCAAAGGGTGAGAGTCAGGAGGATAGAGCCAGAGTCTTCTTAGTGATGGCCAGAGATAGAACAAGGAGCAGCGGGTGCAAGATGGAGCATAGGAAGTTCCATGTGAATATAAGGAGGAACTGTTTCACTGTGAGGGTGATGGAGCACTGGGACAGATTTCCCAGAGAGGTTGTGGAGTCTCCTTCTCTGGAGACATTCAAAACCTACTTTTGAATGTGTGTTCTTGTGTGTTCTTGTGTGATTTAGTCTAGGTGATCCTGCTCGGGCAGGGGCGTTGGACTAGGTGATCATTAGAAGTCCCTTCCAACTCCTAATGTTCTGTGATTCTGTGATTCTCTGAACCTGCTCCACCATGGTCTTCTTCATGGGCTTCAGGGAATCTCTCTCTTTGGTGCCTGGAGGGCTTCCTCCAGCCTTCTTAATTTACCATGGTGTCTGCAAAGCGTCTTACATCTCACTCCCTTCTCTAATGGTAAAAAGCATCTGCTTAATTTTTCTTCCTCTTAAATGTGATTCACAGAGGTACTACCACTGTCACTGAGCCACAGCCCAGCACTGGCCCATGTCTGTTCAAAGGAGGAGGAGAAATGTGAGCCATGGTGTGGATGCCATGTTTGTTGGTTTCTGGACTAAGAAAGGGGACTAGACATGTCTTCAGGGCCTAGAGCTGGAGCTCTGGATCTCAACCAGTAAGGACAGGGGCCCTCACAAACCAGTGAGGTGCAGGGCTCTGTCAGCGTTGAATATACACATACTTTTATGTTTGATTTAGGTGCGCCTCTAGTGTCAGAGACAAAGGATAAGACCTCTGGCATTTATCGTGGCATTTACCTGTCACTGATTGTCTCGGCCTTGGTCAGCAGCAGGTCCGGCCTTGAGCCCAGCTGGTATTTAGTCCGTCGGGCCCAGGGGAAGCTTCTGGCAGCTTCTTGCAGAAAGCCACCCCTGCAGCCCCCCACTTCTCCACCAGAACCCAGCCACGCAAAACCACCACACCTGGTACTTGTAAGCTCAGTCTGCCTTCAGAGAGCTCATGTCCAGAGCTGACCTTTTGCTGCCAGTGGAGCTGCCTGGGGAGTGGTGCTGTTCAGATACAGAAAGACTTCATCACACCCGTGTGGGCATTGAGGACACGGTGCATGTATATAGGAGGTGCAGTGAGATGGTAGGGAAATGGGGGCAGCAGTAAGTTAAGGATTTTGTGGGGTTCCTTTGCCTTTAAGCAAGCAGTGGAGGATCAGTCATGCCTTGCCATTTTCCTCTCACCAAAGAACAATCATTTCTTTCTCTGGTGATTGTAATTGAGCAACGTGGAAGTTCCTTGGAACTGAGTGTGCATTTCTGAGTCTGCGTGGGGAGGGGAGCACATAATCTAACCTACTTTAAACCCCGTTGTACAACAGGTGATGGAATTGACAATTTCTGGAAAGTCCTGGAGGAAGGCAGAAACTGCACAGTAGAAATTCCTGTTGAGAGGTTTAATGTCCAAGAGTGGTATGATCCAGATGATAACAAGCCAGGAAAAATGTGTACAACGCGAGCTGCTCTTCTCAACGAGTGAGTCTGTTACTAAGCCATGCCAGCGATTTTTTGTTACTGGTTTTAAATTGTAAAGCATCTCTGTGTGTTGTTTACAACAATCTAGAAGACAGTATTTGTTTGAAACTTGTTGAGTAAGACCCCATTACAGCAGAGGGAGTCTCATTCTGCAGATGTTCATAATCTGAGGAGTCCTGTTGGTATTAATGGGATAACCAAGTGAATAAACATTTCTAGGGGTGGGCTCGTAACTCTGAAATGCAGAATCATAGATTAAAGTACATATGTTTTGGTGGGACATAAACCATCCTTAGCCTATAAACGTTTTATTCTGAATTTCATGAGTGAGAGCTGTGGCCTAAACACCACTCACTGCTTTGCTTTTCATGAAATTGCAAAAGGGTGTGTACTTTGAGTTTAGAAGTAAATGCATATGGTAGATCAAGTGTACCATTTCCTGGTCTCTGTGTTTTAGATTTAATGCCTTTGACAACCACCTGTTTGGGATTAATGATCTGGAAGCTGAACGCATGGATCCGCAACAGAAGTTACTGATAGAGTGCACCTACAAAGCCCTGGAGGATGCAGGAGTCCCTGTAGAAGCTATCAGTGGCACCAGAACAGGTGTTTTTGTTGGTAAGATGAAAATGTCATGGTGAAAAATGTCTGTTTGAACCTCACAAAGACTGATGGACTGCTTCATAAACTTTCTATACGTATGTAGCACTGGAGACCTAAAGGCTGCCGTGCTATGACACTACTGGATGTTTTTGCCAAGAGTTACTAGGCTACTCCCTAAGTTCATTCCATAATTCACAGATCTATTTTAGGTGTTCTTCTTAGTGTCTTCAGGCACTGAAGTTAAATTGCCTCCCCAGCCCTTCCCAGGAACGATACGAAGATGATTAAGGGCCTGGAACATCTCCCGTATGAGGAAAGGCTGAGTGAGCTGGGGCTGTTCAGCCTGGAGAAAAGACTGAGGGGGGACCTAATTAATGTTTATAAATATCTTAAGTATGGGATGCAGGGGGAATTGGCCAGCCCCTTTTCAGTCGTCTGTGGAGATAGGACAAGGGGCAATGGCTGTAAACTGGAGCACAGGAAGTTCCGCACCAACATGCGGAAGAACTTTTACACAGTGAGGGTGACAGAGCCCTGGGACAGGCTGCCCAGGGAGGTGGTGGAGTCTCCTTCTCTGGAGATATTCAAGACTCGTCTGGACGCCTATCTGTACAATATGTGCTAGGGAGCCTGCTTTGGCAGGGGGGTTGGACCCGATGATCTCTCGAGGTCCTTTCCAACCCCTACAATTCTGTGATTCTGTGATTCAAGCCAGGCCTGCACTTGTTTCCAGTGTGCTCTTTTCCACTATGACATCGGTTGAGGTGGTACAGGGGTTAAGAGCCTCTTCAAGCAGCAGAAATCCTCATGTAGGTACCAGTACGCTGCCAAGGGGCACCTGTCCAACTGCTTGTGTTGTCAAGGCTCTAAGAGTAACAGCACGTGTCTGCTGGTGCAGTCTGTGCCTAAGCAGGCTACACACAGCTTTCCTGTATCATACACTGAGCTAAGCCATCAGGAAAGGCCTGCCATTTGGTGTGCAGGCAGAACTTTCAAGTCTTTGCTATGTTTGTGTAAGTTGGGTCCAGGGGGCTTGCTGGGCGGTCTGGCACTGACTTGCGCTGAAGCCAAGTTTCACCACAGGAGCGCTGATGCCCTGTAGTTTACTATGAAAACAGAACCCCCAAACACGTCATCAGGTTTAGAGCTGAACTTCCCTTTTGTTTCCTTGAGTTAACGTGACACATATTTGATATCTTTACAGGTCTTATGAACCGAGACTATGAAATTGTAACAAGCAGAACAGTGAGTGAAATAAATCATTATGACGGTACGGGAACAGCAATGAGCATTGCTGCTAACAGGGTCTCATTCACGTTTAATCTGACTGGACCATCACTGACTATTGACACGGCATGTTCATCTTTTCTTTTTGCTCTGCACTATGCCTTACGAGCAATTAAATCAGGTAATGGGAGTGAAGAGATGCTGGGCAACAAAATTAGGATGGCTGCTGTTTCTGTCCATCGTCCTGGACATCTCAATATGAATATGTTTCTGTTTTACTCCAGGAGACTGTGAGGCAGCAATCTGTGGCGGGGTGAACTGCATAATAGATCCCCGCACCTTTGTGTCTCTCAGTAAAGCAAAAATGATCTCCCCGGAGGGAATAAGCAAACCCTTCTCCAAAAAGGCAGATGGCTATGGAAGGGGAGAAGGCTGTGGTGTTGTCTACCTCAAACCACTGAAAAAGGTAAGACCGCTGGCCAAACAGCCTAAAACAAGACTGGTTGCTTACCTGAATTTTGTACCTGCAACTCGAGCAACTGCTTTGCCAGGAAAGAGTTTCCAATTCAACCTGAAGACTAATGAAGCAATTTTTAAGCATTAAGCATTTAGGCATTTCTCCTACATTTAAATGCTCACACATTTAAATGCCTGTATGTTGCTCTGTCACTTCTTCTTGGTTGTTTTGTTTTGTTTTCTGCTACACAGAGAAAGCATGAGATTGCTAAAGCAAATTTTACCTCTTTATGACACAGGCAAAGGAAGACTACAGCAAAATCTGGGGTGTTATAAACATCAGTGCACTAAGTCAGAACGGTAGGTCCACGACTCCAATCACAAGACCGTCAAGAGTAGAGCAAGAGAAGTTACTGCACAGTGTTTATGAAACTCATGTTGATCCTTCAGTTGTGCAGTATGTTGAAGCTCATGGTACAGGAACTGCTGCTGGAGATCCAACTGAAGCCGAAAGCCTCGGTAGTGTCATTTGTCAAAACCGGTCTTCACAAGTTTCCATCCTGAAAATAGGTTCAGTGAAAGGAAATATTGGCCACACGGAATCAGCCGCTGGAGCAGCAGGGTTAATCAAAGTGCTTCTGATGATGCATCATGGAAAGATTGTTCCGTCCTTGCATTACTCAAAGGAGATGAGCAGCATCGATACAGAGAAATTAAACCTGGCAGTTCCCACAGCTGTAGAGCCCTGGGAGGAATCCAGTGAGTATGGAAGAGTGGCTGGCATCAACTGCTTTGGATTTGGAGGAACCAATGCTCATGTTGTAGTCAGGCAGGTTAAGCAGCTAGAGCCTCTTCCAGCCTTTAAGAGGCCCCTTGAAGTAGTTCTGCTGTCTGCAGCATCACGTAAATCCCTTCAGATGACGATGGCTGATACAGCTGAGCAGCTGAGCACAAGAAGCTCAGTAACTCTCCCAAGCCTGGCCTATACTTCTGCCTGCAGAAGAAGCCATGGCAACTACAGGTACCGAAAAATGTTTGTCACAAATTCCCTGCAACACTTGCAGCAAGAGATTATGTCGGCAGTGAGCAGTGAACTTCCCACCTCAAAGGTGGAACCACACCTGGTGTTTGTGTTCTGTGGCAACGGCGTAATGCTGAAGGAGTTCACTCTGTCCCTGCTGAGCTCAGAGCCAGTGTTCAGAGACAAGTGCAGGGAAATAGAAGCGCTTTTTCAGAAGCACGCTCCCATCAGCCTGCTGCCAGCAAGAGGTCACAGCCCAAAGGACTTGTTGAATCCAGAGCTTGGCCAGCCCCTGCTTTTTACCCTGCAGGTTGCCTTAGCTTCCCTGCTGAAATACTGGGGCATTAAGCCAGTTGCTGTCGTTGGCCACTCAATAGGGGAAGTTGCTGCTGCGCATTTTGCTGGGTACCTTTCCCTGGCAGATGCAGTCAAAGTGATTTATCACCGGAGCCGGCTGCAGGCAAAGACTGCCAGTGGCAGAATGTTGGTGGTTGGAAACATTCCTGTTGGAGAGATTGCTGAACATCTGCATCACTACTCGGGGAAGGTGTGCATTGCAGCTTTCAACAGCCCAGTTTCCTGCACCTTGTCTGGGAATGCAGACTCTGTGGATGCTGTCCAGAGAGATTTAGCTCAAGCTTTCAGCCACAGAAACATCTTTCTGCATGTGTTAAATGTCTCAGCTGCGTACCACAGCCCCAGCATGGATGGGATTCTTGGGGAGTTGGAAAGGCACATAGAGCCTTTAGAAAAACAGAGGGGGGAAATCGAAGTGATTTCAACCCTGACTGGGGGGTCTGCTTCTGAGAAGGACTTTGCTCAGGGCAAATTCTGGGCCCGGCATACTCGCGAGCCGGTTGCTTTCAGTCAAGCCATAGAAACCGTAGCTAGAGGGAGAGAAAACGTGCTGTTTGTGGAAATAAGTCCTCAGCGAGCGTTGCAGCGAAGCATAAAGGAAACTCTAGGAAAAGGCACAAAGGTCTTCTCTGCTTTGCAAACTGATGCAGAGTATCAGACACTCTTCACCCTGGTAGGAAATCTATTTGAACTGGGATGCAATCCCAGCTGGCAGCACTTTTATAATGGGTATCAAAGCACTCCAGTGGCCATTCCACGGTATCAGTTTGATCGCAAAAAACTCATGACCTACCTGAGTAACCATCAACAAGGCAAGCAAAGAGGTGTTGGCTCCAGTCATGCTTTGATTTACGCCACAAACAGTGACAACATGGAGTTTGGCTGCCTGCTGTCTCAGGACACGACATCGTACTTACATGAGCACAAGAACAATGGTGTGCCTTTGGTCCCTGGTGCTTTTTATGTGGAGCTTGGTCTGGCCTCTGTGATGAGCAGCTCAAGACCTAGAGTGCCTCTAAGTTCTTGCCAGTTGAGTATCAGTTTTTCTGCGCCATGTGTTCTCACACAGAGCTCCCAAGCCTTGACTATCAAGCTGAGTCCACAAAAAGCAGTGACAGCCTTTGAGATACTCTCTTCCTCTAACGCAGTTTATGCTGCAGGCCAAGTTACAAAGACACCTGAAACTGTGGTGGAAGAAAGTACCATCTCCTTCCAAGCCATCTATCAGAGATGCAGGTCAGTGGTTAGCAGAGAGGAGGTTTATGAAGCCCTGTCGCAGGTGGGCTTTCAGTATGGCTCCATATTTCAGCAGCTCAGTGATGTGCATTATTGCCAGGAACTGAAGGAAGCTATAACAAGCATAAAGGTGAACAAGGAGACCATCAGAGAGATGTACAATTACTGCATCCATCCAGTGCTGCTCGACTGTTTTCTGCAGATGACCGCTGTCACCACCTCAAAAGCGTTCCCGTCCAGAGCAGGCTTTCCTTCAGGGATAGGCAGCCTGGTGGTGCTCCGACCACTGGAGGAAGAAATGATGATCTATATGAGAACAAGCAAAAACACTGGGAACTGTCTAGAAATCTGCGGATGCTTTATGGACAAACGTGGCTGTGTGTTGGCTGAACTCAAGCGCGTTGCCATCACCTTCATGAAGGAAGCATCTTCCAGAGACAATGAGTTCATGTTTGAAAACAAGTGGAAAGAAGTCTCTCCCTCCCAGGTGCCTGGCGCTCTGGGGGCTATGCCCAGAGTCCTAGTGTTGGCAGACAAATTTGGGATAGCTGAGCAGCTCAAAAACTATTTGCATCCTGATTCGCGATATGTTATGTATGACAACTGGGAAGCCCTCTTGGAAGGCCACGCACAGGATAAAATGAGAGCAGAGGTTGAGGATTATGATGAAATTCTGTTCCTGTGGGGAATTCAAAAGTTAAATGAAGATTACCCAAGGAAAGTGGTAGACCAGTTGGCAAAGTGTTGTGAAGCCTATCGCCAAGTTGTTGTGGCATTAAGAGAGAAAGCGTCCTGCTGTTCAGTCAGAGTTATCACCTATAAAACGACGGAAAGAAATGTAGACCACATCAATTGCGGGTTTGCGCTGCATGGCATGACCAGAACTTGTGTTGTTGAAGTTCCAGAAATCACCTTTCAGCTGATTGACCTCAGCTCTTCCAGTTCCCTGGACATCTCAGTGCTAGCAGATGTTCTTGTCAAGTACAAAGGTGTGGACTATCCAGAAGTTTGCATCAGCCAAGGAAGAACGTACATGGCTGAAGTCAGACGCTCACCGTATGTAGATGTGGATTACAGCCAACCCGTAAGATCTCTGCAGAAGTCAGAAGCATTCACTTTGTACACTTCTGATCCATACACAGCTAAAGACTTGTCTGCTGAAATATCCACCAGCACAACTACTCAGCTTGAAAAACAGAGCGTTGAAATTCAGGTGGACAAAATATGTCTGCACTCAGAAGATTATTTTCCCATCACTGTTTCTAGTCGTAACTTTGGTAGTACACTGTATTGGAATTCACAAGCAGTAGACAAACATGGACTTTTAGCTCTTGACTTCAGTGGCACAGTAACAGCAACAGGCATCGATGTGAAGAAAGTTAAAGTGGGAGATCACGTGGCTTTGTGTTATCCAGCTGCTGCATCATCCCGAGTTCAGATTCCAGGAGCAGTTTGTTTCAATGTAAAGAAATTCCCATGCTTTCGGAATGTCCCTTGTGTGTCATACTTTATCATTGCCTGGGAAATCTTCAATCAGAGGTTACCCAAGGGGAAACATGGCAGAACAGTGGGCATTATTTCTACAGAGCCATCGTCAGCTTTGTGCCATATTCTTTCTGCGGCAGCAGAAGAGATGGGTTGGAGAACAGTACTTGCAAGGCCCACTCCAGACAAGTTCCAGTATATAAACCTGTGCAATGCCCTTGTTGTTCTTCCTCCAGTGAACAGCCTGTCTTGGGAGGATCTGGCCCACATGTACTTTCTTAAGGACGTGGTGATAGTATGTGGCAATATTCAGCCTGAATGTGTCCGGAACCTCAGTGGACTTGATCATGAAGATATCAGCTTTCATATCCTTACACTTAGCAGCATTTTCCAGAAAGCATCCCTAAAGGAATTGCAAAAGACTGTGCAAGAGTGGATCGGTTCCATGGACATGAAACGGTTTAGACATCTCTCAGGTTCTGTTTTTCAGCAGACCGAGAACTTTGAAAGAATGAACTCTACGATGTCCTATTTTACTGACCAATCTGTCCCACTTGCTGTACTGAGAAGGCAGAAAGACATCGCCCTGCTTTCAGATATCCCATTGTATGAACCCCAGAAGAAGTTGTTTAAGCAGAATGCTGTGTACGTGGTAGTCGGGGGGCTCACTGGACTTGGCTTTGAAACAGTGAAATTCATAGCCATGAACGGAGGCGAGTTTATTGCAATACTCTCCAGGAGAATTCCAAGCAAGGAGAAGCAAGAAGAGATAAAGTCTTTGCAGCAGCAGTATGAAGGAAGCAAAGTAGTGTTTGTGCAGTGTGATGTTACTTTGACCAGCGATGTTGAGAAAGCTTTCCGCTATATCGCGAACATCTTTGCAGGGAGTCCAATCAAAGGTGTGTTCCAAAGTGCTGTTGTTTTACACGATGGTCGTCTTGAAGTTCTGAACTTGGCTGACTTTCAGAAAGTGCTGAGCCCAAAAGTAGCAGGGACCCTAAATCTTCATTGGGCTACCAGAGGCCAGGATCTTGACCACTTTGTGTGCTACTCCTCTGTTACTTCCTTTCTGGGCAATTCCACCCAGGCAAACTATGCAGCTGCAAACTCTTTCTTGGATGTCTTCTGCCTCTACAGGAGGAACCTTGGGCTTTCAGGCCAATCCATTAACTGGGGAGCTTTGAACCTTGGCGTACTGTTCAATCAAAACCATATTCAGAGCATCCTGGAGTCCAAGGGCATAGACATTCTGCAAGTGCATGAAATTCACGAGTATCTCAGGAAGAGTTTAGTTATGAATAACCCACAGCAAACTGTCGCCAAGTTAAATTTTCACACTTTGTTGCATCATGTCTTTTCTCAGATTTTTTCACTCAAAAGTCGCTTCATGTCACTTATGTCAGAAGAATTCAGGAACAAACTTGAAGCCTCTGAGGAACCTCAAGTCCAGGGTACTGCTGCGATCAAATCTGAAGACTATATCACTTCAGTGGTGAGTGACCTCACCGGGTTAAGCCCAGATGAACTAACCATGAATACACCACTTTCATCCTTGGGCATAGACTCTATGTTAGCAATGACAATTCAGAACCGCATCTTTCGAGAGAGAAAGGTGGACATACCTCTTGTGAAACTGCTTGATCCTCACACAACTCTGTCAAGTTTAATAGTAGTTTTAGAAGAAGCGAGCAATCCAAATGGAGTGGTTGAGAAAAAAAATGCTGCGGTTGAAAGTGTAGAGGATGGGAGCTGGCTATAGGAATCTTCTCACTCAGGAACCGTGTAACTTTTGAAGATACCCTGGAGCATTTGTAGCATCTTAGAATATTCACTGCAGACAGAAACGAACATCTGATGGTGCTGAATGTACTCTTCTGTACTGACCCAGAAAAATCACACCGGGTTCTGCCACTGCACTAGCTGTACTAAATTCAGTCAGTTGTTTGACTTGATACTCTCAGTATTTTAACCTTCATTTTCAACATTTTAAACTAGAACTGTGTAGTTTAATACAGACACGTTTTCATTTGGCAAATTTGTATGTTCAATGAACACTGCATTTTTCAAACCATATTGAAATCTTGATGAAAATTATGTGTTTGCACTACTAAACAATCTAAAGCACCTTAGGATTATCACCATTTTTCTTGTTATTATATTCCTTATCTGTTATTCTTCTTTTGAATATTTTCAAACATGTATACATATGGGCACCTTTTTGAAAGTCTTTTAGAAGTTGTGAATTTCAAAGATTTCTTCTCAAAAATGACACGTAATTTTTTCCTTAGGTCTGCAGAAATATTAAAAAATTACTAGTTGCAAAGCATACTGTTTTTCTTTATTAGGTAAATAAATCTTTTGGAAAGCCAAAATACACAAGTGTAGTAAAACAGTTTAAAGAGGAAAACCTAAAGTGTATCCTTGTCTTATTTAATTTTTTGTCACTGACCCACTCTCCAAGCTTAAATTTTCTTAGTCCCAACAGCCACCCTTAGTTTAGTCTGGGGAGAAAATACAGATTTTTCCCGAAACTGTGTTTATAGTGTCTTAATGTGGGAATGAGGTTCCTGTATTGTTCCTCCCTTTCATACCTAATTACCATTCACCCTGAGGTGTCTGCTACAGCACTGGTAGTCTTCTCCAGTGCATGGAGTACCCATGGACTGTGAGGTGACCCTAAAACCACCTCTTCTCCAGGCTGAACAAGTCCAGTTCCCTGAGCTTCACATCACAGCTCTGGTGGTCCAGCCGCCAAGTGTCTGAGGGCCTTCTGCTGAGCTTACTCAAACTTGTCTGTATCTGTCTTATACTGTCAGGCTCAGAAGTGGACCAGGGTTCCAGGTGTGGTGTAATGAGTGAAGTGTGGTGTAGTGGTGGTGTGCATTCCCTTGGTCTCTGGGCTATGCTGCTGTGGATACAGCCCAGTCAGCTGTTATCCTTCATTGTTGCCAGCATGGGCTGTTGACTAGTGCTTAGTTGACTGCGCACTGGGACCCTCTGGTCCTTTTTATGCAAGCTGCTCCCCAGCCATTCAGTCCCCAGCCTGTGACGTTTTGGAGCTTGGGCTGTCTCCCATGCAGAGCTGGTGCAGGGAGCTATTCCATCCTGGGTGTGAGGCCTTGTGTTTGCCATGGCTGGAATTCATGAAAATTCTGTTAAACTATTTGTCCCCCAGAATAGTGGCCCTGCCCTTTGATGTGTCAAATGCTCTCGCCTAACTTTATGTCCTCCATGATTTTGTCCTGGTGGCCAGGCTGTTCATAAAGACCTGTGGGGTGCTGCTAGCAACCTGCTCTCAGATGGACCTTGCACTGCTGCTATCACCCTTTGGGCCTGGCAGTCTGGGGAATACCCCACTCAGCTTGTAGTCCTCTTTGTCAATCTATCTCACCTCAGTTTGGCTACAAGGATGTACCAGGAGACTGTGTTGAAAGCCTTGCTGAAATCACAGTGAAAAACATTCTCTCTCTGTCCATAGAGCCAGCCTTCCCATTCTCCAAGGTAACCAGGCTCGTCAGGCATGCTGGTTGTCTCCAACCACATCTTCATTCATGTTCCTTACAGCCTGAATCTTTTGAATTTATGTCTCTTGTCCTGGTTCTGGCCAGGCCAGAACTAATCTCCCCAAGTAGCCAGCCCAGGTGAGCTGAGTTAGCCCCAGCTGTTTTCCTCACCACCTGACATCACTTCCCCATAAAAGGGGCTGGTTGGGGAGGGGCACTCCTGGGTGTATCCAGGGCAGTCTGAGGGTGTCAGCTTGGTCCTCGTGTTGCGCAGCACTCTATAATCATTGGGTTGGTAAGGTACTCTGTGTTATCACCGGGTATGAGTATAATTGGCTGTTACTGTTCTACTTTCACAGTGCTTTTGTCAGTAAACTGTCCTTATCCCAACCTTTGGAGGCTCTGTCTGTTTCTCCTCCGGGAGGGAGTGGCAGTGTGTGGTGCTCAGCCACTGGTTGGGGCTGAACCAACAGAGTTTTTTATGGGTAGACATTCCCTTACCTTGCCCAAACATATTGGAGGGAAGCATGGTAGCAAAATGAGGAGTAAGAACCTGTATATGTATACATAGGATTGTAGAATTACAGAATGCTTTGGGTTGGAAGGGACCTCAAGGATCATCTAGTTCCAACCACCCTGCCATGGGCAGGGACACACCCCACTAGACCAGGCTGCCCAAAGCCCCATCCAACCTGTCCCTGAACACTTCTTGGGAGGGGGCTTCCACAACATCTCTGGGCAACCCTCATAGTAAAGAATTTCTTCCTAATGTCTAATCTAAATCTACCCTCTTTCAGCTTGAAACTGTTACCCATTGTCCTATCACTACACCCCCTAATGAGCAGCCCCTCTCCCACTTTCATGTAGGACCCCTTTAAGTATTGGTAGGCTGTAGCTGCGTCTCTCTGGAGCCTTCTCCAGGCTGAACAATCCCAACTCTCTCAGCCTGTCTTCACAGGAGAGGTGCTCAAGCCCCTGGTCATCTTCATGGCCCTTCTTTGGACTCCTTCCAACAGCTCCATGTCTTTCCTGTACTGGGGACCCCAGAGCTGGACACAAGACTCCAGGTGGGGTCTCAGGAGAGCAGAGGGGCAGAATCCCCTTCCTTGACCTGCTGGCCACGCTGTTCTTGATGCAGCCCAGGACAGGATTGGCTTTCTGAGCTGCTAGTGCACGCTGCCAGCTCATGTTAAGCTTGTCATCAATCAGCACCTCTAAGTCTTTCTCATTGGAGCTGCTCTCAATCCATTCTCCACCCAGTCTGTAGTTGTGCTTGGGATTGCGCTGACCCATGTGCAGGACCTTGCACTTGGCCGTGTTGAACTTCGTGCAGTTCACATGGGCCCATATCTCCAGCCTGCCTAGGTCAATCTGGATGGTGTCCCTTCCCTCTAGCATGTCGACCTCATAGACATCCGCATATACAGAAAGAAACAGGGAGGATTTCAAATGCCGAGTGGTTCTGGTGTGGCAGAACTTGGCCAATAGCCAGGAAACTCACAAAGCAGAGAAACACACAGAGTTATTGTTCTCGTTGCCTGTGCTGTTCCCTCTACAAAAGCACAAGAACCTTGAAACACCTAGGGCAAGGTCAAGGTGGTAATGCACCAGGGCTGCTTTGAACAGAATGAGCAGATTAAATGGATGTTTGTAACTATGATACAGAGGCTGGAAGATACTTTTGGACATCAATCTCTCATCAGTTGATGGCTTGATGGGACACACCGTGGGAAGTGTGATGTCAAGGCCAGTTACTGTTAATTCAAACATGACCGTTAGTCACAAACTTTGCGCTCAGGAGTGTGACGTGTGAACCAGGAAAGATGCCACAGATGCCGTTGCTATAAATGTCCATATGGGTGTGACATGCTAATGGACAGAAGCAGAAGCTTCCATTGCCTCAGATGACTGTTTCTGCACAATATACTCAAATGCCAGAGGCAGCAATACCACAAATGTTGCACTGTGTCATCCTGACCATCTGAAATGATGTTTGTGTGAGTAATTAATGCATCCCACCTGCAAAGCTGCAGACTTGTTGCCTGAGTGTAATGCAGCACTGGTGAGGCCACACCTGGAGTGCTGTGTCCACTTCTGGGCTCCTCAGTATGAGAGACATACTCAGTGAAGGGCCCTGAGGATGATTAAGGGATCGGAGCATCTCTCCTATGAGGAAAGGATGAGACAGCTGTGATTGTTCAGCCTGGAGAAGGGAAGGCTATCAGGGAGTCTTATTAATGTATATAAATACCAGAAGGGAGGCTGCAAAGAGCTCGGCATCAGGAAACACTCCTTCACTGCCAAGGTGACCAAACACAGGCACAGGTTTCCCAGGAAGGTTGTGGAGTTTCCCTTCTTGGAGGCATTCAACAGCCTTCTGGACATGGTCCTGAGCAATGGGTCTTCGTTGTCCGGGCTTGAGCAGGGAGGTTGGTCCAGGAAACCTCCAGAGACCCCTTCCAACCATTCTGTGATTCTGTGAAAAAAGCTGCCTTCAAATCTGTAATCAGTTGTGAATTCCAAGCCTCTCAGTCCAAAAAGAAATCTCCTCTTTAAGAGAGAGAGAACTGAGAACCAACATGCCACCTCTCCTGCCATGACTGGGTGTGCTACCTATCACCCGTGTGAGGTATCATACTGCTTAAGTGTCTGTGTTTGCTCTGTTTCTATACATGGATAGACCTATGACATATACATTTATACTTTTACTGGATTTGTATTCTGAGAAACCTTTCAATCCCATACTACAGCAGCTGTTAAGCTCTGCAGAGCCAACTGTCACTGAGGAATCACAGATTACACAGGTTATGGCTCTCCTATGAAGGAAGTCTTAGTAGGTATTTTCCCAGCTGCCAACAAATCAGGCCTGACTATGGCCCATAAATAATTTCCAAAGAGCCAACTTGTGCTGAACAGCAAAACCCCAACAGCAAGTCCACCAAAATGTGGCAAGTTCTCTGGAGGGGAGGAGATCAAAGTCCTGAGCTTCTGCAGGCACCTTTGTCTGCAAAGAAAAAGGTGGAGATACGCACAGTCATAGAGGGGGTAGTGTGGCACAACTTCATTGCCTCTTCAAGACAATTTGAACTCAAAAGTGGCTTCTTTGGCCTCACAGACCTTGGAGTTTGTGGAGAAATGGCTCCGTGAGAACAGCCACATATTCCCACTCTCTATCCCTGCACACAAAACAGCCCGAATGAAATATCACTTTAAAGGAATGTGGAGCTAGCAGCAAAGTCAGATAATGAGTTGGGGAGTATGGACTGTGAATAGAAGTTCCTAATTCTGAAACATTCCTCTGAGACAGGATAAGATATAGGCCTTGCACAGGTGTCCACTCTATCACTTTCACTGTTTTTAATTTCTTCTCCCCGCGGTTCCCAGCCATGCTTTGTTAAGCTTGCTAGAGAGTATATAATCACGCTGCTCTGTAGAATAAACGAACTGACTGCTTTTAGCCACATTGGTGTGCGGTCTGATTCCTAGCGCCGTCCCGCTCTTTCGAAGACCCTGGACCTAAAAGTTTCCCAAGATCTGGATTAGGACGCAGGGAACACTCGACAATTGGCGCCCGAACAGGGACCGGAAAGAAGGTTTCGGAGACGGTTGCTACAGAGGAGGTGCCGCTGAGAATCGTAAGTGTTGCGGTAGCTGGTTGCGGGGTCGCTACCTGCCCTCTGTGCCCACAATGGAGTGGGGAGCTGCGGAGAAACCGCTCTTCAGTACCCTCTCTAAGAGAGGCGAGCAGGAATCTCCAATAGGGCTAGCTGCGGAGAAGCCGACTCTAGTTATTTTCTCAAAGAAAAGCGAGATGGTGACTCCAATAGGGCTTTCAGATTTAATTAAATGGGCCCGCAGGTCGGGACACCTGGAAGAAGTAGCACTGATATTCAGTGTTGCTGAGTGGCGAGCGATAGGATATCATATTTGGGATGTGGTGATTACTGGAGGAAAGGAAGAAAAATGACTGCGATCGTTGGGTGCGACTTGGCGTGTAGTATTTAACACCCTAAACGCCATGCAGGCAGAGAGGCAAGTAGCTGCTGCAGCTGTTCAAGCTCTGTCTGGCTCAGTGACACCATCTACCACCCTGTTAGAAACTCCGGGACGCAGACTGGTTCACCTGGTTTGTTCAAGTGCTGCAGAGTTACAGGACTCAATTGAAAAACAGCAATCTAACACCTCGGGGGGTGAAGTTTCTGAGTCCTTTAATTCTACTCCGAAAACTAACTCTGCTTTAAAAACTAAAGAGTCAACACAAACTCCAGCTTCTGCTGTTGAGAATACTCCCTCGAATTTAACTCCTAGTTGCCCTCCTTCCTCCGAAGCTACTTGGCCAGATTCAGAAGGGGAGGAAGGAGAGACTGAAATGTGTAAACTTACTGGGCGATTGCAGTAATTGGAAATATCACGAAGAGAAAAATTACAGAAAAGCAATCGACATAAAAAAAAGTAAAGGAGGAGGCAGCTGTTATTCCATCATTGCCTTCTGCTCCTCTGGACCCGGGAGTTCGTAGTCTTCCCTCCCGTTGGACTGGAGTTATACAATATGCTCTCTAAGAGAGTAATTAAAAATGCTTTAAAATAGCTCCTTTTGTGGAGCGAAGAAAGGAATCTTATACCAAACGTAAATACAGCGTTTGATTTGCCTACTTGGGAGGCTATTGGAGTTTAACTCCTTGACGAACCCTCAGTTGGGGCGAAAGAAGCTTAGTCATAAATAACTCTCTGGAAATTAATTGAAAGGACTCTAACCGAAATGGAGGCGGTTTGCGTTGCTGCCGCTTCAGCCTTTGCAGCTTTAACACCAGTTGTGAGTTCTACAGAACCAATTCAAAAGGGAAAACATCTACTATGGAGAATGTGTTTGTTGTTTCTGGGTGCTCTTTCACCTACCCCAGTTACTATGCTAAGTACTTATGCCATGTTATCAGAGCAAAGTGATAAATCTGTCGGAACTGACCGGGACGGCAAGCAAGTTGTGCACGTAAATCTGCCACCACGGTCTGCAACCCCCCCACTGTGATAGCTTTGGAAGGAAAAAATGTGGAAGAAAAACAAAATGTACAACCGACTGCCTTTAATATCTATTCACCTCTAACTTTTACTGAGCCTAAAAGAGCCTGTGACGCAATCGGAAATGTTAACTGCCATCTAAAACTTCAGCTTGTCTTTGAAAAGCTGGAAAACATGAAAGCGGAGCAGGCAGCTGTGGCAACGACATGCCCTGCTGTGAAAGGGTTTGCAGAATTGCCCACCCACCCACCCAGACACTACCGACACGAAGAATCACCGACTACGGCACGGACAAGGAACCTATGCCCACAAACAAGAAACCTAAGGACAGGACACAGGACACCTACGGCCGTGGACAATTATCGGCTTCGACAACCATCGGATCAGGGACACGTTTTGTATCTATACCCACCGCCCGACAAACATCATCGATACATCTGATGCCCGACAGACTCTGCAGAGACTGCTCGTCGGAGCCTGGGCACGTAAGGTGGCATCAGAGCGGGAAAAATGGTTAAATCAGGGTATTTTGATTCTTGCATAATCATGAAAATTACCAGGGAAAAGTTTATGTGGGGATGAGCAGGTGGTGGAGAGAGTTGATAGCAGGCCGGTGGGAGGTGGACAGAACAGGGTCCTAGCACTCATGCAGGGCTCAATCACAGTGACTACTGGGGTCACGCTGTGGTTCACAGCGGGGGGAGAATGGTGCTGGGCAGCAGCCGCGACCCGTGACAACGTGCCGCGCAGCCGGGTGCCTTGACAGAATTGCTGTAGAAGTGGGAAAACTGCCCCCCCGCCCCCCCAACCCACCCACCCATACGGACTGGATGTGACAATTTGCATCTTGCACTGTTGTTTGTCTGATGCATTGGTTTGCAGCGTATGTGCTATAGGGTCAGGGATGCGTTTATCCATTGAGAGCAAGGCTGGTTACTGAGCAAAAGGATTTTTGATAGTGACCATTGAAAGTGGGAAGCTTACTTTAAGAATTTAACCTGGAAAACAGAAATCCTCGTTTGGGCTGATTAATGTCTGCTTACTCAAGGAAAAAATTGCCCACTTATAAGATTTAATACAGGTGCACTAGACTAAGGGTCATATCAAACCTTCCACAAGTCTGTGGAACATGCCAAAATTTTTAAAAGATTGGGTTTTCTTTTTCAAAAGGTATCACTGGGTGCGCTCCCACAAGGCATAAAAAATTCACCAACTATGTGCCAGAGTTATGTAGCTCAGGCACTTGCTCCAGTACGAAAAATGCATCCTGATCTAATAATTTATCTTTACATGGATGAGATATTGATTGCGGGAAAAAACTTGGATGTTGAAAGTTTGATTCATGAGTTAACAGTGCATTTGAAAAGCAAGGGGTTACAGATTACAGAAAATTCAAAATAAGGCAGTATGGAAATACTTGGATTGACAGATTCATAAAAGTACCGTAACACCTCAGAGGATTGAAATCAAAGCTGAGGTTAGCACATTAAATGGTGTTCAAAAGTTCCTTGAAAATATTCACTGGATTAGATTATTGTGTGGTATTGTGCATCAGCATTTTACTACCCATATGTGCAGCCACACTGAGCTAACTGACTAACTCAAGGTCTAGCAGACAGAAACCAGAGAGCAGACAGGCTGCTAGCACAGGCCTGGGCTGCTCCCTCAGCAGACGCTTTGCACAAGCTCAGAAGTTGCATGCATTTTTCTTAACCAATCTGCTAAGGTACTTCAATGACAATGCCACTTGTTGGTTGCTGAGGCTAAAGGGATTGTACAGTTGTGCCTGGGTTGTCAGCAATCCTCGTGCAAAGCCATAGTGAAATGTATGAATCAAACTCTCAAGCATTTGCTTCACAAACAAAAACGGGGAGAGAAGGGTATCTCTCCGGCTGATTGATTAAACAAAGCTCTTTATGTTTTGAACTATTTATGTCTGCCACAGAACAGTTTGGTACCTCTAATGGTGAAACATGCAGTAGGTTTAAAAGGAGGTTTGAAAAAGGAAAAAATAAAATAAGAAAAAAAAGAAAAAAAACACCAAGAGAAAAAAGTTAAAAAAAAAAAAATAATGAAGTTGCAGGTACTAACTTGGGGAAGGAGATCTGCCTGTGTCATTACAGATACAGGAACCAAGTGGGACCCAGTGAAGTGGATAAAGCTGTGGATCCAGAAGAAATCAAGCTTGCATGAACCAGGATGGGATCCTGATCACAGTAACTGAAGTCGATTGTTCCAGCTGCAGCCCCAGTGGACTATGAGTTTTGCTGTGGGACATTTTGAACCATCTAACAGTCTTTGAGATATGCATCTATTTGTGGTAAATGAAAAGTAGAGAAATAGTGATTTCTGCACAGCCTAAGATCACAGACTGTGTGAGGTTGATGTTATCTGCACCTCTGACACTCCTGATTCGCAAAGCAAACAAAGAACCTGGCTGACCACTCTCAGTCAATTCATTCAGAAATTAATAGATCAAGCACAAAAGATACAACGAGAAAAGGGATTGTTCGGATCAGACAATTGGTTTCACAAGTGGGAAATTTCAGGATGGATATTGTCAGTGGTCAAATTTGGGTTATTGGATTTGGCAATTATGGGACATGTCTTACTGCCATGCTTATTGAGCTTTCTGCAAAGGGCCCTTGCAGAGACCTCTAAAAGCAGTTTTTGAAACGCAGATACTAAAAGAAAAAAAAAAAAATTGTCAAGGAGGACAGCAGGCCTGACGGCGGCCTGGCTCTCCTCACAAAGACACAGGCCCCGACAGTATCCTTGAATTCCCACGAGACAGGAAAAGTACTCATGCTGAGAGGTATTTGGTAATCACATTTTCAAAATGTGGCCTTGAAGGCAGGTGGACAGACTGCCTTAAACCAAGGAGTTGTGAGAAGTTATTTGGAAGTAAGTGAATATGTCAAGAACCAGCCGTAATAAGAAGGCCAAAACACAGCAGGTGTGCAGATAACTTTTAGACATCAAAGGTAAACTAACAATGTTTAGCTAGAAGATATGCTTATCAAAACTTGTTTTAATTAGCAGTTTTTAGCTTGTCACATTTTATAGTATGGCTTTTCATTTATAGGATGGCTTTTAAATATAGTTAAATAAGGACTTATGCTTTTGTTAGTTATTTTTGCCATATATGTCACAGTGTTTCTCTTACAGGATGGATAACACCTTTTGCAAAAATCTGGCTGGTCCATAAACAAAAAGGGGGAATTGAGAGGAATGGGTTTCGTGGCCCATCCAGATTTATTGCTGACCCCCAGATAATCAGGCCTGGGTAACTGCTCAGCCGAAGCAGAATGTATGGGTAACCCCTGCAAACATCACTGGTCAGAATACACTGTGTCTTTCTGTGGCTACTCCATCTTCCGCAGCAGACACAGGAACCTCAAGGGTTAACACTATGGGGTGCTGTGATGATGGATGCTTGTATATATTTTAATTATACTTATAGCATTACTTGTAGAGGTCAGAATGTTAACGCTATGCTTAGTATATATCGTAATGCTGCTGCTTGGTGTGGTTATACGAGTCCAAATATTTCCCAATCATCAGCCATACCGCTCACTTTGCCTCCTGGCATCTTTTTGATATGTGGAGACCGAGCCCGGAGTGGAATTCCATCACGTTTGAACGGTGGCCCCTGCAGTCTTGGTCGTCTTACCTTGCTGACTCCTAACTTGGCCACGATACATGCGAAACAACATAAACTAAAAGGATGAGTGCATAGAAGCATTCACAAATTTGAGAAGGACTGTGTTGACCAGCTAACATTTTGGGGACCCGCAGAAATAATAGCATCATCAATACTAGCCCAGGGAGTGGCTTCTGCTGCTGCTCTAAAAAAACTAACGAAATTGGGCTGTTGGCTGAGTAAGCAAACTAATGCTACATCCATTGCATTAAGTGGTTTGTTAACTGACGTGGATAGCATTAGACATGCTACTTTTCAAAATCAAGCTGCAATAGGTTTCTTACTCCTAGCTCATGGTTGTGAAGATTTTGAGGGTATGTGCTGCATGAATTTGTCAGACCATTCAGAATTGATCCATCAAAGTATTGCAACATTGCAAAGCCAGCTGGCGAAGCTGAGATATGAGGGTAGCTGGCTCGATGGATGGTTTAACAAATGGGGAATTACTGTGTGGGTTAGAGACATGTTAAAGGGTGTGTTAATTATATTGATAGTTATTTTGCTGATCTTAACTGTTATTCCTTGCATTATACAGATTCTTAAGAGACTTCTGAGCGAGGCCTTGTCTTCAGCTGTTTTGTTTGCGCAAAAAGAAAAAGAGGGAACTGTGGAGAAATGGCTCCGTGAGAACAGCCACATATTCCCACTCTCTATCCCTGCACACAAAACAGCCCGAATGAAATATCACTTTAAAGGAATGTGGAGCTAGCAGCAAAGTCAGATAATGAGTTGGGGAGTATGGACTGTGAATAGAAGTTCCTAATTCTGAAACATTCCTCTGAGACAGGATAAGATATAGGCCTTGCACAGGTGTCCACTCTATCGCTTTCACTGTTTTCACTTCCCTCCCCCCGTGGTTCCCAGCCATGCTTTGTTAAGCTTGCTAGAGAGTATATAATCACGCTGCTCTGTAGAATAAACGGACTGACTGCTTTTAGCCACATTGGTGTGCGGTCTGATTCCTAGCGCCGTCCCGCTCTTTCGAAGACCCTGGACCTAAAAGTTTCCCAAGATCTGGATTAGGACGCAGGGAACACTCGACAGGAGTTCACTTACAGAGGGCTGCTACACATGTATTAACTGAGATGGGCTTATATTCATGCTAAACCCATCTACACCAGCTCCTGGCAAAGCAGCAGATGTGGAAGATGTGAGGAGGCTCAGACCTCCAGGACAAACTGTCAGCATCAAAGTTCAAAGCAAGGGCAGCTATGGTTTCTTATTTAAGCAGGAAGAGGAACTGCAGAGAGAAAATGCCCCTTGATCTCTTCAAACAAAGGCCAGTCTGGGAAGCAGCCTGTTCTCAAGCTGGCCTATGGCTTGGGAAAAGAAGCAGTTCAAGCTGAGCTCCCCAAATCTCCTGCTCCATCCTTAAACTCATCAGCCAGAGGCTCACCTCAAGTGAGCAGATATATTCCACAACACAAAAACCCAAGCGCTGTCATGATGTCTGTTGATGGTTTGCCCACATCTACCCAGTGGCTGGTTGGGGCTTGCCAGACCACTTAGAGCTGATGTGGCAGCAGGGGAGAAGCAGCAGCAGCCTTGGGATACCTCATGGGTGTGGGATGGGGTGTCCCAGGAAAAACACAGCAGTAGATGTCTATGTAAGAAGCCTAGTGTGAATAGAGCCACCAATTGTTAGGTCCATGGGGTAGGCAGGTGGTGGTGATGAGTCTCAGCAGGGCTTAGGGACCAAGGAGCAGCTGCACATTGGAAAAGGATCAGTGGGAGGTGGGTTCTCCTGCCTGCTGCATTTTGAGAAGGCAGGGCCTTGGCTGGCACACAGAAATGCCTCATGCAGAGAGCAGATGAGGGCTCCCGACTGCACTACACGGGGAAGGCACATAATTATGTAGCTTAAAAAAATATATCCAAGCCAGTTAATTATTAGTTTCCAGACACAGATACTGACTTTGGTAATCTAAGAGTTAAGCCATGAAGCACACTGAAAACTTTCCGATGTTTTTATACTGACGATCTTGCTATTGCTTTAAGGTGTGGAACACGTTGTTTGATGATGCCCTACATTTGAAAGGGCAATCTGTTGTCACAGCAAAACAAAGTCACCCACTCTGTGTTTTGTAAGTCCTTCTTGCATTAAGCTGACGGAAGCAGAACTGGAGATGATTTTGTGAAACTAGAGGAGAAATGGGGAAGAGAGAAGGGAGGGAGCCAGAGCTTAACAGGGTTATCATGCACAGCAGGATGACTCCAGAGCTTGCATCCCCATCTCCTCAGCTGTTATGTACACTGACAGACGTAGGCAGACAAACTGTGTTGTTAAGTAGATGTGAAAATCTCTCAGATGTCTCCACACTGTGCAGTTGAATCTGAATCTATTGATTTTAGCCTTGATGAATGCAGGTCTGATTCTGTGGGACCGAAGCACCAACTTTTTTGCTGGGTGCAGCCAGTGCTGCTCTTTGGCTTCCTCTTGCCAAAGCAATCACTCTGAAAGCTGGGTTTTCATAATCCACTGATGGTGCTTGCATTCCGAGGTACTGCTGAAGGAGCTCCTGTCTTCTCTGTGTTTGGGTTTTGACGGCTTCTGTGGACCTGCCAGGGATATCCTGGAGGCCGGAATATTTGAATAAAACTAAGACTATTGCCAGCCCCAAAGAGTACAGTGAGGAACCTGATCAGTGCTCTGGGAACAGTGAGTTTTGGCTGCAGCCAGGGCAATCAGTGCTGCCTATTCTGACAGCAGCAGTTTGCAGCACAGGGTAATGCAGAATCAGCAGAGGAGCAGTGACTACTCTTCCATTTGTGTCTGACAAATACGTAGGACGCATGACCAGAACAATAGCCTGGAAAATCCACACGCATGACATTGCTGCGGAGATATATTCAAAGTCTTGAAATATGCAGTCAGCTGGAGAAGGAAAAGTCACCCACGAGCAAAGAAGGGGCTGCAAAAACACAGAAGCAACCCATGTTGCTGTAGGAGCGGTGACAAAGTGCTGAGTGCTGTTTTGTACTGCCAGACACCCAGCCGGAACACATGCACAGGACCCTGCGGTTCTTCCCTATGCCTCCGAATTAGTTTAAAAGGGTCTTTTTTCTTCATCAGTGCTGTCAAATGTGATTGTTTGAAGAAAGCTGTAGTTGTCCTTTCCTCATGAAAAATGATATTCTGCTCAAAGTCTGCATTGTAATTAGATAAATTACTCGTGAAAAAAATCTTCATCTGTGTTTAGCAGAAGGCTTTTAGTGACAATGTTGTTTGGTTAACTACACAGGGTGTATTTTTAAAGATTCTCTGCTCTCAGTCTCCAAACCCTCGGTCCTGTTATCAGAGGAAGGATCCATTAGCAGGATGCATATTCAGTAATAAGATAATCATGATTCTGGCACAGTACCTGGAAAACTATTAATTTTTCCAGTCGGAGCCTGAAGCGATATAACATTTAGCCAAACTACTAAAACATCTGTGTCCCTTCTCTGAGTACAACCAGAAATGCAATTACTCAGACACGTTCTAAGCAGCAGTGGCATAAAATCAGAATTAATGGCACAGAACCCTAATGTTTCTTTGGCACGTATGCTCATGGATGAGCTTCTTGCTTTCTGCCCCAGGCAGCTGAACAAAACATCCCCTGTTGCGTAAGAGGAGCTTTCAGGCTGAACTAACTTTGTTTTCCTGCAGGTAAACCTGTGTCTGTTTCTTGTTTTGCTTGGATCACATAATGCCTGATAACGTGCGCGATGGCCCGTGGCTGCGATCTGTACCCACATCAGGGGCCACAGCCAGGCTGCAGCAGGACCACAGCACAGCAGTGGCCACGGCTCTAGCAGAGGCCAGGCGATGGAGCTTGCAAGCAGTTGCCCAGGGCCAGGGCTGGCTGTGGCCTCCCCGCAGCGCCTCGCAGACCCTCTCTCTGCATGGTCCCAGCTGAGTACCTTGCCCCCGAGCCCAGGCAGCCAAACCTCAGGATCTTATGAAGCCGACCCATCTTCTCTTCTTCAGATAATATCCCACAGAAGTAGGATTCAGTTGGTAGTGGCAATGCTGCTGAGAGGGCAGAGCTGAGGTCTTTGCCCAGTGATAGCACCAGAGGCAATGGGCACAGGCTGGAACACAGGAGGTTCCTTCTGACCATCAGGAAACACTCCTTCACTGTCAGGGTGACCAAACACTGGCACAGGTTGCCCAGGAAGGTTGTGCAGTCTCCCTCCATGGAGACACTCAACAGCCTTCTGGACATGGTCCTGGGCAATAGTTCTTAGGCATCCTAGCTTGAGCAGGGAGGTTGGTCCAGAAAACCTCCAGACACCACTTCCAATTTCCACCATTCTGTGACTCTGAAATCCATTGGTGGATGGATTTGATCATCTCCATTAGTTCAAATCTAGGGGAGTGTTTGATACCACCACACTAAACGGAGCCTTGTGAAAAAGAGCCATCAGTTCAGAAGCCTGTGACCGATCTCTCTCTTTCCCCTTACGTCTCTTTCAACCACCTTTTGCGCTCTAAGGGAAGTCCTACCCCATGCTTTTGGAAGAAGTACCCAGAGAGACAAATGTAATGATACATAGCAGTAAGCCAATTCTGGAAGTTCCAGCATACTTTTAAAAGTATTTTGGTTTAAAATCAGAGCATTGTGTTCAGCTGCCAACTTGACTATACGATGTTGTTTTCATACGGCTCAGGAAGCATCTTCTATTGCAAACTCAGAAGCAAATCATATGCATCAACCCAATATAGCATACAATTTCCATGCAGACAGTCATTCTCTGTGACTTCATATATGACCTGAAATTCATCAAGAGACAACAGTCTTATCTACTGCCTCAAACACAGACCCTCCTCAAATACTTTCTTCAGCTCAGACCAAATCATTCTCTATTTGGCAGAAGTCTGTGAGACTGGACAGGAGGCTGCATATGACAAATCTCAGACAAAAATTCATGACAGCGTTACTCAAGTCTACACATATCAGCCCTCATTGGAAGAGTAGCTTGCCCATGCTTGTGGCATGGATGATAACTAGTGAAACCACTTGAGCCACGGTGCTGGTTTAGAAAGACTCCCTTACATTTCTCACATAGACGTGAAACGTTGAGTTTCTTCTCAGTTCTCAGAGTATGAAGAGGGTCCTGTACAGAACTGTAATTTCTTGTCATCTGTGACTTACTTGCAAACCATTAGGAAATCCAAAGAATGCAATATTTCATATTGACATAATGTACATTTACTTACATATATGAATGGAGGAGAAAATAGCCCATTATTCTGCTTTTTAATTAAGGAGGCCAGTCAGTGGTAGAACTGACAATTTATGGAAGCAGACACAATTCATATGGTGGAAATACTATTGGAAAGGTTTAACATAAAAGTAAGACCCAGGTAATAACCACACAGGGAAAAAAATGTGTACAACGTGAGCTTGGAATTTGTGACACAGGGACCGAACATACAGATCCAAAGGGGTTTTGTTGTCATGAAGTCAATAGTCTAAAGGTGAGAGACAGGTTTTTTTACAACTCGAGGCATGTATCCCAACAGAGACACTCATGTAATGAAAAGATATGGAAACACTAGAGCTGGAACAGGTTTGATAATTGCCATTGAGCTTTCTGAATTACTATTATGTCTGTCTTTTATAGATGGTATGTTGTAAATACTAATGTGGTAATTCAGAATTGATGGCCCATACTCCAGTTGCAAACACAGCTCAGTTTCAAGCAAGAAAACTACTTTTGCTCAATTTGTGAAGTTGACCATCAATTGAGCAATCTTTACAAGTGCTTACTCTGAAGACCGACTTTGTTAAAAATCAACTGGGGTTAATGAAATTTGCTTTTAAGGATGTGTACATTACATCAGTGAAGAGATTGTTCAATATTGGTGTTCCTTAATTATCTGTGTGGGAGACTTATGAAGAAGTGAAACCTCCTATTTTCAGCATCTCTATGCAAATGAGAAGAAGCTGCCGAGTTCAGGACAGCGTGGGATTGAGCAAGGCTAGGTTTAGGAGAAACAAGGGCTTAAAATGGCTTATACAAATACAGGCTGCTTCTCCCTGCAATGGAATTATTTCTCCTTTCTGCACTTGAGATTAATACCTCAAACTGACGACAGAAAATACAGCTGAGCAGCTGAATGCAAGAAATCAATTGCCTTCTTCAGATTTGCCAAGTTACTCGCACACAGAAATGCCAAGTTTGCTACTGCTTTTCAGAAATAGTTGTTTTAGCACTCAGCAGAAGCAACGCCTGTCTTCATCTTTTAAACACCCCGTTGTGTTCCACAGCTTGTATCCAGTACTACAGACCCTGGGAAAGAAAATACTGAATTTAAACCACAAGAAGTGGCTTCAACACTGCCTGGGATGGCTGCTACTGCAGAGCAGGCCACAGAGCAAGCCACAAAAAACTTGTGGTGTGTTATTTTTAGCGAAATAGGAGAAAACCGGAGAGTTTTTAGAAACACGTCCTCAAAGAGAGGTTTAGTGATATGTCATAGACACTCGACCAAATAAGGAGGATCAGCCTCCTTGCACACTAGCTCCAAACACCCCCAGTCTGTTTGACCTGCCTGCAGCCTGCCTGTGCATCCTTTGCTCTTTACCTGAATCACTAATGAGAGTGTCCCAGTGGCTGTTCCATGGTACCTGTTTGATCCCACAAAACTCGTGGCCTGTCTGGCCATTTCTGCTGCTGAGCAGTACCGCGGCTTGAACCGTCAAAGGCTCTGCAAAAATACAAAAGTTAAACAAAACATTGGCATTTTGCTCAACTGGAATTCCATTGCTACATTTGTCAAATAAAGAGAAAGAACAGGTGCAGGACATCTGAGCGTTAAAATAAAACTTGTTGAACAGTTACAGTTGCTTTTAACAGAGCAGCGCAGAGACCTGGAAACAGTGACTACTGCCAGTAACTGCAGCATCTCCTACATCTGTCTACTGAACAGTTTATTTTCCCCACAAGTGCAGCCAGACTTGACAGACATGAGAACATGAACAAGTGCTGCCAAGAAGCAAACCAAGGTGTGTTAGGCCTGGGGTTAGCTTGGTGTGCAGAAATCCGCACTGTGAAACTCCGGGGGCAGGGCTCTGCCTGGCATGTCACCAGGCTGTGCTTCGATGCCAAAGGCATCCAGCTTCCCCATTCCTTTCAGGTGCCCCCCCAACCCCCCACACGTGAGCACTTCCTGGAGGCTGACACAGCCCACTCTGCAGCTGTGCAGGGCAGAGCACTGTGGGAAACCCTCCGTCCATCCCGCCCAGTGTCCAGTGCTGGCCGCAGTGTCCATCTGCATTGAGCTCGGCGGGTCCATGCAGTACCGCAGCGGAGTGCTCTCTCAGAGGCTTTGAACGCTCAAAGTCTTTGTCCTTGTCCCGTAAGTGCCCCCAAGCCCGCCCACCTCGTGTTGCTGAAGTAGGCAGCAGTGAAGATGACTTGGCCCACCTGACTGGCCTGGCAGCACTGGGGCTAGTGAATTGTTTTCTGCTGAGCTGTCCTCAGTAAAACTGCCCAGAAACCTCTGGCAAAATTTCTCTGCCAGCCCTGGAATTCACATATTCCCTGTGGTGCCAGGGATTTGAATTCCTGCGTGGGTCCAGACTGCCTTGCAAGGAAGGACAAATCCTTAAAACCTGCCTGGCATCTGACCCCTTAATATGTTGATTATTAACTGCCTAAAATGTATAAATGTATCTGGATAACTTTCCTTTGCAAAGCACAAACCCCACAGAGCGGTCTGTTTGAAATGCAACAAAAGGACAGGTCTTTGCGGGGGGGACGGCCGACACCGCATGGACAGGCACAGGTGAACAGTGAGTTTGTATCATGCACGTGGCGTGTTGAGCAAAGCTCAAGCCATCTCCGACTTCCAGCCCACTGGCGCGGAAAGATCCGCGGGCAGGTGTCTCAGCGGCTTGGGCAGGTGTCTCAGCTACATGGGCAGGTGTCTCAGCGGCATGGGCAGGGCGCTCCCTTCCTTCTGCTCTCTGCGCTGCCTTTCGCTCTGGCCATTTGCTGCCCCGGCACCGCCCGTGCCGAGACACGTACAACCCGGGGGAGCAGACGCCCCTCGCCCTCACGGAAGGGTGACGCGGGACCGCGAGGGCCGAGCTGCGGCTGCGGTCGGGACGTGCCGCTCGGTGCGGCGGAGGCGCGGAGCGGGTGCCTCGGCCACATCGCTGCCGCCTCGGCCACATCGCTGCCGCCTCGGCCACATCGCTGCCGCGGGGACCCCGCAGCGGGCGCAGGGACCGGCCCGCGGCCCGGCGGCGGCGGCAGTGCCCGCGCGCGGCCAGCAGAGGGCGGCGGCTCGCAGGCAGCACGCGGCCGGCGCGTTGCGGGGCCTGGCTGGCCGCCCCGCACAGCCCTCCCGAGGGACTGCGGGGCGCCCTGGCGGTTTCCATAAGGCCCGTTTTCCGATTCTCTGATCGTTTCCTGCCACTGAGGCCTTGACGTGTGCCACGGATTCTTCAGGGTTTTGGGTGCCCACGACGCGGGGAAGCAAAACGAACTCAGTATGAGTGATCCAACTTCACTTTATTGCTTACAACAGAAGGCTTATATAGCCAAAGAAACATCTTATTGGTTATTCTAAACATATACGGTTACACCTATTGGTCAACTGCCTTGTTGCTAGAGCTCCTGTCTACAAGCTAGCTGATCACGTGGAAGCCAGCTGCTTGTGCCTACGTGCTTCACGTGTACCCCATCCTGCTTAGGGCTCCTTAGTTCCCGCCTTGCCTGTCTCTATTGCCAGTACTTCTCCATTGTTAAGGCTTCAGTACCACCACAGAGACCTTGCTCGGACACTGGTTCATGTCCTCCCTGGTCCCTTAACCATTCACCCACAGACGTGACTTCCAGCGCACTGTCCCCGTGCACAGAGACCACCTCATGTATCATCGGCTCTTACACACTCTTACCCAGGCAGCCTGTCCCCCATGTAGCCCATAGAGGATGCTGATGGAGCACATGTCCACCTGCAGCCCATAGAAGACCCTGTGCTGCAGCAGGTGGCTGTGACACCCTGGGAATCCTGTGCTGGGGCAGGCTCCTGGCAAGACCTGTGACCTCATAAGGGGAACAACACTATTTCCAAAAGCATCACACCAAAAGAGACAATCTCCTTTGGATGTGAACCACACCACCTAACCAGCAGCGCTGGTAGGGCTGGTGATGGTGCAGCCATGCTGCTCCTGGTGCCATGGTGTGGAAAATGCTGAGAAATGTTGCTTTTGCAAACTGAAAAGGGTTATTGTATTTTGTGGAGGACTAAGGCTGTCTCATCAGAAATCTTTGTGGGGAATTTAGAATGTAACAAATAGCACATAAGATAAAGGGGAGGGAAACTTTTACTTTACCTGTTATCAGTCACACGGTGTAGCAACTTCCCCCACCCCTTTCCTGCTTTTGTCTAATAGATTTATAGAAACTCCTGATTAATTGAACAAAACTAAACTTTATTAGTGTTCACAATCATAACAGCAATGGAAAGCAGTCACAGTCATGAGGAAAATCATAGATAGCAATCCTCAGGCATCGCTTATACATCTCCTCATCATGTGCCACCCTGCGGGGAGAGGCATGGGTCGTCTGCCTAGAAATAAAGCAATAACAGAAAAGGAAGGCCTTGATCCTTTCTAGGCCAACTATCTAAGTTTGAAGAGACCACTCAGTCTCAATAACACCCACCTCTCTGGTTTCTCCGGGAGGCGAAAAAGCACCCGTCTCGTAGGTGATGATGGCCTGAGAATCTAATGGTAAAGGAACAATATACCACTATAGCCACAGCAGGGACATTGTCCCTACTGCCTGGCTATAGTGCTGTAGAGGGGAGGCCTTACTTCTGGGGAAGTCTGGGGATCTGGGGTCTCACCTTCACCCACGCCAGCCATTTTCTGCCGCTCGGGTGCTCGTTCCCCTAGCTATGTGTTTAGGGAAATGCGCATGCGCAGTGTTCCCCCAACCTCCCCACAGAAAGTACTAGAAAGGGAAGGTCACGCATGCGTGAATCCAATGAAGGTGAAAGCTAGAATCAGACAAATATCTTGAAAAGTTAGACAGAGAATCATTATATTAGGATTAAGGTGTAGTAAAAGAATTTACTAACTTTATAGAAAAAGGGGGATTGATATGGGGCTTTCTAACAAGATGCTTACAAAGGGTTAAAGGGTGCTTGCTAATAAAATGCTTGGTAAGGGGGGCTTACTAACAGTTTGTGTCAGAAATGACCTTGCATAAACAATGCCTACTATGAGCTCTGTGAAAATAGAATTATTTCTTTGATGAGCTCTAGTCCCCCCCAGTGGTCTAACGAACTCCTTATCTGTTCAGGAATTTCTTGCTTGTCTTGTCTCATAATTGGTCATAAATTCAGAGAAAGTATTTCACTGTAGCTAGTTCGAGCTCTCCCTTGTCTTTGAAAGTGTGCAAAACCTGCTGAAACCGGGTTTGCAGTTTGGATCAGAGTCAAGGGGAAACTGAGTCTGCGCAAGACAGAAGGTTACTTGCGGTGATGAAGAGGAGTCATCCGACTTCATCCCCCACAACCCTCAACGACCACCACCAAACAGCAGTGCGCAGGCGCAGTTGGGAGGAGTTTATGGAAATGACTTCTTGGAACTCATTTTAATACGAAGCAGGACAGGTTATGAATATGTATAGGTGTATGATGTAATCTAATAATTTCGGCCAGGGAGATGGTATAAAAATCCTACCAGCTCTGACCAAAGGTGTGCCTACTTTGTTAGGTCACCCGCTCTTGCAAGAATGCATAATAAATTACTGCTTCACTAACGTGTCTACCTCGAGTACTTTCTCAGGACCCTTGCCATTTCTAACAATGGGCACTAAGCTGAGGGATCCTCTGAAGCCAGCCACTCCTGTGGGGAAAGGGAATGCCATCAGGAGCAGGATGCCATGGTAGCTCCTTTCTCTGCTGTCTGAACAGAGCTGCTGTTTCTTCAGAGAGGCCCCATGAGGAGCAGGGGAGAAAAGAGCTCATGAACACCAGCCCTGTAAATTGGTCTTTAAATTGTAAATTGATGGATGTGCCTCCAGAGGGGGAGCTTGTTAAATTGGTGACAAATTATGACTTGAGTACAGGTTAAAAGAGCACCCCGTGTATTGTTCAGGGAAAGCTCCTCTGCTCTGTCAGTGTGTCACAGGAGGGGCTGTCAAGGGTGAACACAATGATCAGTGTCTGTAGTTTTAGGACCAACCAGCTTAAACCTGTGTTGCTTTTTTGTTTGCTCCTCAAACCAGGGTGGGGTTGTCTCAAGTGAAACCTTCCCTTGCCATGCCATGGCACTGGGGCTTCCACAGTGGTTACTGAGGAGCTCCACACAAGTCCAGCCACCTACAGCATCTCCCTTTGCAAACTGCAGCCAACAGAAGCCAGGCACGCCCTTCTTAAAGATACAGGATGTTTATTTAATATGAGTGAAAAGAAGGGTTTGAATAGAAGATGTGAGCCAGTTGGGCTGCGTTATGGCACCAAGGCGAACGCCGTCCGTCAGGCTGGGGCAGGAGCAGTCTGTATAGCAATTTTAATACCTTCAGTAAACAAGTCACAAGAAAATACTTAACAACCATGGGCAAAGTTATATTTATTAATCTTACAGCCAAGCACAGGCAAAAATAAGGAAATGCAAATCCATTCTGCATGTTTTCATTCCTTCGGTTCTTTTTCCTGCCTGGCTCTTCTGGAGCCTGTGCTTCCCCGTTGCTTGTGTTTTTCTGCCCTACAGTTTCTTCATTTCTCACACTCCTTGAAAATCAGTGCATTTTAATCTTCGCATCATAAATATATAACCAATGCAAAATATATTCCATTCAACTTAATCAGGGACAATCTTTGTCATTTCTAAACCTAAACTCTAGAGTTTTAGGTTTGGTATCGTGGGCTGATCCGGCGTTGGGTTTTGTTCGGTGGGGTGATCTGCCAAAGTTTCCAAAAAAGGTTAAAAACACTGGAATAAAAACAAGTCCGTGAAGAGCCCCAAACAAAATCACAAGGAACATGATCTTGAAAAATGTCCTAAAGATGTAGGTTTTTGCTGCAGCCAGGACAACTACTCCCAGTACAGTAGAAACTGCACCTTGTAATACAGGGTAGCCCAGCAGGGACAGAGCGTCGACTGCCCTTTTATTGGAGGACAACTCTCCACTCGTAACAAAGGCATAGGAAATATGAGCCGAAAAATCCACTGAGAACCCTATGCAAATGACCAGGTTGATCATGGATATGGAATCTAGACTGACTTTCCAAAACGCCATGAAACCAGCAACACCAACTATAACAGAAGCAATGGCAAAAGTCACCCACAAGCAGCACAACGGGTTGGGAATAAGGAAAAGGGAGACGACGAGCATTGCCCCGGCAGCAACGACAACGTTCTGAATGGTGTTCTGCACTATCACCAGGTACTGATCGTAGTAGATGAACGCTGGGTGGTACACCATGAAAGGAATACTGCACTGCGTGGCTGTCTCTCTCAACTGATTGAGAAGATTCTTCTCATCAACGGCTGAGGTCACGTTCACCGTCTGGATGAAGAATCGTGAAGCTTCTATTTTATCCTGAGTCCTGTTCACGTCCCACTCAAAACTGGGAACCACTCGGAACAGTATCGGTAAGCTATTCATGAAAAGGGTCTTATTGTTTATATTTACCAAGCCCCCTGCGGCAAGTCCTGTGTATACTCTCAGCCATGACTCTGAGAGGTTCTTATCCACATAGGAAAGGTCCTCTAAATGCTGCACGCAGCGCTCAATGCCAAGGCGAACAGTCTCATTCCAGTAATCTACACTTTCAGTAATGACAACCATGACCCGGGGTCCGTACGCCGAGAAGTATTTGTCGTTATCGTCATAGTAGGGAATAACGTAAGAGTCGTCGCTCGCCAGGTTTCGAAGATCGATGCCTTCCCTGATCTGAGTACATCCGTAGATACTGCCGCCCAAATATGCTCCGTACAGCAACACCACAAGTAGCTTGATCCCTTTAGTTGTGAAGAAAGGGCCATAATACTTTTTGAAGAAGATGCTCATTGGATGCTCGCCCGCTGGCCGAATCGGCTTCCTAGAGCAGCTGCCTATACAGCAAGCGTTGTACAAGCAGGACGTCTCAGCCCCATCTTTCTCCGCTTCCACCGGCATGCATGTTAGCCAGTGTCGGTTTCCTTGCTCCCTTTTATGATTTAAGACAATAATTGCCCCAAAGAAGGTCATGGTATATATGTAGCAGAAGACAAAAGCAGTGCCCGTGTAGAGGCAAAATGATCTCACGGACGGAAAAGCAGTCCAGGTGCCAATGAAGAAGGCCAAAACATCTGTGAGGGTGGTGATGGTCACAGAAAGGGCTGCTTCTGCGTAAGTCTCGGCCAGCAGAGTTTTGATGTTGGATTTCTCTTTTTTCCTCAAACTTTGTTCCCAGGAAGCAATCATGATGAACATGTCATCAACACCGACTCCTGCAAGAGGAGAAAAAGTTAATGCTGCACTGCAAAGAGCAGCTTCCACTAACACCCAATGAAAGCACAGAAGTAATCCCATTCAAGGCCGCATCAAAGTCGGAAAAGTAAAGTTAGGCTATTAACATTGCTTTAGGGCTGAGGCTGGATCAACAGATACAGGAAAACAGATCCTTTCTGTGTTGCTCAATGCCTCACATTTCAGAACCCTCTGGTGACCTGATGGGTTGCTGAGCCCTCACCCTCCTCTGCTGAAGCACTGAGCACACCTGGCCCCTCTCTGACCACGCTGCATCTGCTGTCCACGTCTCCAATAATGCAGATTACACAGATTTAAACAAATTGTGTATTCTGATGCTCAACTGGAAACGTTCCCCATTACCTCTGGAATCTCTTCTTCATCACTGCAGCAAATTGGACCAGTAATATCTTGCTCTGACTTCAGCAGACAGGGAGAACAGTTGCTTTCACATGGGAGAACAGTGGTCCCAGTCCTCCATTGGTTTGGGGGTTTTATGCTCTTTGCTCTCCACTTTTCTTCTCTCCAGTTTATCTTTGTGCATTTATTCATGATTTATGTTCGTTGATCTTTACGTTTATGCTGATGTTCCTGCATGTATTACCCACCAGTCCTGGGAAACCCTGCCAGGAACACTGGGTCCTGGGCTACAGTTCAGACCTTTCAGTATTTTGCCAATTTTACTTAATCAAGGGCTCTTCTACTCCCTAAAAATTAACCATGCAAAAAGGGGAGTCAAGCCTGCCTGGACAGAGGAGCAAGCACAGACGATATAGCTAAGCTTGAAACAGATGAAATCACTAATTGTAGCCTGAACAGGGAACTGCCAGTAGACATGCAAAGACAAATTAAGTCACCAGGTAATAGTGGATGGCAGCGAGCCAGGCTGCTTCCAGAGGGCAGGCAGGCTTCAAATCCACTGTCTAATGGACTGATAATTGGATTGCTTTAACACCAGGTAGAAAAGTCTGCATGCCATTTACACCAGATAAGGATTTTAAAAGCAGTAATCTGCTTGCAGCAACATTAACTCCTGGTATTTGGATAGTGCAGTGCTGTCTGTCAAGCAGTCTGTACAACTGTGATGATACTAACTTCCTTGCGTTTGGGGGGAGAAGGTTGCATGAATGGTACATCACTCCACTTGTATAGCTACACGGGATCTTTCAGACACAGTCAATATATCACCAAATGAGATGGATTTCTACTTGAAATCACAGACAGTCCAGCTCACTGCTTCAGGCCTGATTTTACCTGAGCAAAGACTACACTCTGAAAATGGGATACAAAAAGTTAGGGCAACTCACTTCCCACAGTCACCTCAGAATACAGGTACTGGGTTAAGCCAGTGCAAGTGGAGCACAAGCTGTACACGGGACACATGTTCCAAGGTGCCACTGTTGAGCTGCCTGGAGATCTCTCTCTGTGCTGCAAAAAGAGGTGGCCAAGAGGTGGAGGCTTTGGGGAAGGCTTCTGCACCTGCTTAAACTGCTGACAAATTCAGCAGTCTCACAGAACAGCCCTCACAGCAAACTCTTCTGGGGTAGACAAACTTCTCCAGAGCTAATGATACATATAAATGCTTTCTGTACTATGCCTCTAGAAAAAGAGCAGAGGACAAAACAGGGAAATACGGTGTCAGAACCCAGCCGAGTTCACCTCAGGTATTAGCACTAGTTAAAGAAATGATTCAACAGCAAGGCTAAAATACCAGGGGATGCTAAAACAATGCCAGAATTGCTAACTGTACCACACCCCCATTTCCAGTTTTCATGCTGTAGCAGTGGAACTAGAGCAGACATCATTTCCTGGAAAAAGCTGCCCTTCTGCCAGATCCCAGCTCCAGGCCCAGCGGCTCCAGGCCCAGCGGCTCCAGGCCCGTTCCTGAGCGGGGCAGCTCACCCGCCTGTAAGAAGGAGCTCAGAGAGGCTCTGCCTCCACGCATCTCACACCACGATAAATTACCCGCCGTAAGGTCATTTCAATTCTTTGTGTCTGAATCCAAGTCCCTCTGTCTACTTACCGAGAATAAGAAATGGCGCGTTTGCTACAGTGACCACAAACGGCACTCCACAGAAAAGCATCAATCCAAAGCTGCTTAACACAGCTAAACCGGCAGAGACCACTCCACAGCACGCGAGCCAGACATTATTTCTTATACAGCTCAATCTGAAAACAGTTTGAGGAACATCTTAGTTACATGTCAAGCATTTCACCAGGGTATTTGGCATGGCAGGTGCACAGATACCAACGACTGTGAAAAGAACTCTTGATGAAAGCTGTGATCTGTAGGAGAGCTCCCAACTCTCCGCGAGCTGTGGAACCCTTTCATAAGGCTTTACTCTGTCAGAGTGCTTTTCAGTGCCAAAGCTGCAGCAGCTCTGACCTCTTAAAAAGATAAAGAGGTTGTTTCAGTTATTCAAACAGTTCCCCAACCATCTGCTACAAAAAGGATTCTTATAAGGCAGGGACTACAGAAAGGTCTGATAGCTTCAAAGAACTGACAAATAGATCCGAGCATTCGGAAAGCTCTGCGTGTCTGAACCAAACACCTGTTCAGGTATTTGTCTGATACTTTCCATGAACACCATTTAAGCAGTTGGGAAACACACACACAAGGAGGAGAGAATCAGCAAGGCCATACACACTGCCTGTTATTCCGTGAAGCCTGCAGCTTCGAGAATGACTTTGCTTTACAAGTGCAGAAACAGCTTAGGCAAGGTGAAGAAGAGCACAGGTACCCCTCATCGATCCGTAGCTTAGAAGAGGTTTTACCTTAGGCAAGAGACGATGGAGAAGGTTATTGTCAAGAAGTATGTTACAGAGAAGAGCGGGATCACACTCTTGGTGTTTCCTTCAAACTCCCGTTGCCTGGACAGTGAGGTAAAGTAAGTCACCTGCCAGGGAAACAACAAGGAGGATGAAGCACTCGCTGCTCTTTTTCTCGGTCTCTACACACACGCACCGGCACCGATAAGCAGTACGGTGGCACGGCAGCATTTCCGCGGCCCTCGCAGCCGCCTCAGGCGCTGCCTGCACCCAGCACAGGCCAAGGCAGGTGCCTGGCATGGGCAGCGCGGAGCGGAGGGCGCTGGAAGCCCTGCGAGGAGCGCGGCAGACAAGCCAAGAGGCCGACCCAGCCTCTCGCCACCCTCCACCATCGGCCTTCGGGCGACGGGGCGGCCCCTCCACGGCCGCGGCCCCCCGCCGCCTTACCTGGACGGAGGCGAGGCGCAGCTCCACCAGTTCGGACGGGATGTCCCGCAGGAACTTCTCCAGCCACCGCTGGCTCTCCTCCGCCGCCGCGGGGCCGTCCTCCCGCAGGTAGTACAGCAGCTTCAGGGCCCGCGCCGACAGTACCCTCCCGCCGGCGTCCGTCTGCACGCCGCCCAGCGCGGCCCCCAGGAAGGTGCCGTCGCTGAGGGGGAAAGTGAGATTCTCCAGGGCGGCGGCCGCCGCGTCGTTGAGCAGCGGCAGCAGCGGGTTGGCGCTGGCGCAGGCTTGGCCGCTGCGGGCGCACACCTGCTCGTAGCCGCGGGCGCGCACCGCCGCGTCCAGCTGCAGCACGTCGAGCCGCGCCGGCCGGGCCAGGACCGAGCTCCCTTCCGCCGCCACGGCGACGAGAGCGGCGTAGGCGCCCTCGGTGGGCAGCCGCGGCGCGGAGAAGCGCTGCGAGTCGTCGGTGGGGAAGTGCCGCCGCACGAAGTCGCGCTCGGCCTTGGCGGGCCCCCGCGTCGGCGTGAACTGCCCCTCGATGTCGTTCGCCTGCCTCTGCGACAGGAAGAGGAACCCGGCGCCCAGCCCGCCCGACAGCAGCAGTGGCACCAGCACAAAAGGCCAGGGGCAGGCGGCCACGCCGCTGCCCAGCCCTTCGAAGAGCCGCCTCAGCGGCCGCTCCACGCAGTCAGTGTTGCGGCAGGAGCAGCCCTCCGCGGGGCGCCGCGGCTCGGCCATGGGCGAGGCCGGGCGGGGGCGCGGGCTGCCGGCGGCAGCTCCCCGCTGCGGGTCTGCTGCTGCGCGGCCTGTTGCTGCGCCGGGCCGCGGGGAGCCGCCTGTTGCCCGCCGCAGCCGCGGAGGGAGCGAGCGTTCCTCAGCGGCGCGGCCAGCGCCGTCCCGCTCGAGCGGGAGGTCGCAGCCTTCCTGGCTGTGACTCACCGAGGCTTCCGCCGCCTCCCCGGGGCAGGCAGACGGGGGCGGGCGGGGACATGAGGCTCCCCCCAGCCGCGCCCGGCTCGGGTCAGCTACGTCTGCCCTGCCGGCTTTGGCCCCGAGGGGGCCCTGTCCCGGCGGCGCTCGGTGCCGTTATAGGGCTCGCCGTGCCGCGCCAGCTTGCGCCGCGGGGCATGCTGCCGACCGCAGGCCCGGCTCCTCCTCTGGGCTTCACCCTGGTCTTTACTGCTTTCCCGGCATCTGCTGCAGTCATTGCTTCATGACTAAGGATTCCTCTTTTGCCTGGGAGCGCAACACGCAGCGTGGCGCTGTGCATCGCTCTGCGTGTGCACATCTTGCTCTCTTAATTGACATGTTTACGAAACCGGAGGGTTGGAGGAGGAAAGGACTCTGAAGCGCGGCTTAGTGCCTGCACCGGGCGAGCCACAGAAGCGTCAGTGCCGTGGTGCGCCAGAGCGCTGTGTGTAACACTTGACACCAAGCATCGTCCCGCGACCAGAAAGACAGACAGCTTGCCACCTGCCGGCATAAACCCGCCAGCCAGGCTGTGAGCAGCGGGACAGATCTCGCTGTGGCCAGCTTTTGGCGCAGGTTGGATGCCGGGGGTTCCCTTTGCTGTCTGTGCGCAGGTGTCCTGAGGAAGCTGTGTCAGTTCTGAACTTCTGAGTGGGAGAAAGGCACTTCGACGGTATTTCTGCAGCTCCTACCTTGTTGAAATCTAGGGGTTTTAATGAATCTGACTCGAAACTGACAGCGTCGGCCACATTCTGTTCTCAGTTGCCTTGAATGGATTGACATCATGCTAGAGAGAGAGCTCTTGCCACAGGAGGAATTTCTCCTCAGAAGAAAAGGGGCAAGCTATTTGATGTCACGTAGACATTTGATAAATTGTTGTGAAAAGAGTTACGCAGCTGTGGGTCTGTCTGGCTTATGGTGTGAGAAGATGGCTCCAGTAATGCACAGTTGAGAGTAGTATGTGTCAGTCTTCTCTCCAAGAATCTGCATTCTTGTCCTTGTTGCGTGGCCTATTCATGCATTTTATCTTAACTATTAATAGGATAAAATCTGAAATACTCCGTGGGACAGGGCCAGGAACTGGACTACAGGGCTTCCAGCAAGTCAAGCTTTCCTGTATTTTTGGATGAAGGCACAACCTCTCTCCTGAGAGGTTTACTGGATGGAAGACTCCTCGAGAGAAAGACAAAGCTGAGCGCAGATCTCCCTTTCAATGGGCACGCGTTTTCTGCTAGGCTAGTAGATAAACCCCCCAGGTGATACTGCCATCTTTTGCAGCCAGGCTTGGCAAAGAAAGTGGCTGTTGTTCTCTTTCTTTCATAATCCAGTTGACAGTTGTTGGGTGTGTGCTGAGGTTAACAGGATCAGTGGCTCTTCAAGGAGGCTTCCCATACTTTGCATTTCCCCACTGGCTTACAAGGGATTTGGAGGCGGGATGCTAAAGTCATGGTGTTTCTCTGTGCGTATGTTTGCAGAACCAAGTGACTTTGATCCAGATACTGTAAAAGATGAACAGATAGGAAATAAGAGAAATCAGACTTCCTGGGTAGAACACGATCTCTGAACTTTGGTGTTTAAACTGACTTAGGCTGTATGTTAGCTGTAATCTTTTTCTCGGTAGTGGAAACAAAATCACATCTGATTTTTGTTGAATTTGTGTAGCTGAGAACCAATTAACTTCTGACATTCCCAATGGCTTCATCTCTAGATGGTGTCAGAAAGGGCGTAAGACAGGTACATTGTCCACCTCAGGCCCACATAATCCAGTCAAGAGCAGCTGTAGGAAACCAACCACCAATGAGAAATAAAACCAAACAAGCAGGGCCTGTTCAGGAGGCCGAGTTGCCTCCCTGTTGCACAGCATGCAGGGTCAGACCATTTCCCAGGAGGGCTGGAGACCTGTGTTCAACCCTACCCTCTAACCTCTAACCAGGGTGCCAGAACCTTCTGTCCTCCACAGTGAGGCCCAACAACCAGCACTGGGGCATTTGTACCCTGCAGGAAGCACAGAGAAAGCAAACATTCAGCCTAGCTCTCCCTCAGGCATGGCCCAGGAAGGTTCGCAGGTGCAGGCAAGGCTTTGGTCATGGCTTGAAGGTCACAGTGGCTCCAGGGCTGAACCAGCTCCTGTCCGAAGAGACAGCAGGGTAGGGAGAGCACAATCAGTTTCTAGCGGGTGGTAGATACTCCACAGTGCTTTGAAATTAAGAATCAGCCTATGCCTGGCTGGTGAGACTCCCTGTTGTGCTCCCTTTTGTGTCTAGAAAGCTGCCTTTCAGTTTGCCTCTTCAGGCTCTGTTTCCCTCTCCTTAGAGCAGGAGCCAGCTGTAGCTGTGCTTGCCTGTCATCTTTGCTCGCAGACCCTGTGAGAATAGTTACTTATCTGGAAGGCAGGCTGTCCTCAGTAATGCAGAGAGAAAAATGCTCTGCTTTGTCTCTATTCCTCTGCCTTCCAAACCTCTACTGGGACTGAAAGTGATTCAAACAATTCTGTAGAGTTACAGAATTTGACTGGTGTTGCAAAGGCTCTCTGTGCCCCATGTCACCTGCACCCCTCTCAGAGAAGGGCTGGCGTGGGTATTAGGCCAGGTTGCTCAGGGCTTTGTCCAGCTGAGTGTGGAGTAACTCCAAGGACAGGGCCTCCAGAGGCTCTGGGCAACTTGTTCAGTGTTTGATAGCCTTCATCATGATTCCACCCCTCCTCACCCCTGCCACGTTGTCAAGGTTTTGGTAGCTGGGCTACAGGGGAGGGTCCTCTGAGGAGAGACCAGAGGCTGTCCTGAGCCGGTCACAGATGGTTCCAGCCGGCTCCAAAGGATCCTTGGCAGGACACCCTCAAGGGGAGTCTGTGGCACCTCTGTGAAATTATCTTAAAGGGGTGAGCACCAAGCAAAAGGAGAAACAAGGCCTGAGCAGGAGGACAAAAGAGAGAAGACCATGCCTGGGCTGGAGCTGGAGCCATGGGGCTGCTTGAGCAGGAACCAAGAGGTGCATCCTGAAAGGGATTGCTGCCAGTGAAGGAACCACCATGCACATGCTGGTCACAGTCTCCTGGGCCACCCACCACCTCACCAAACGGGCTGAGCATAGTGTGTGGTGAAGGGACTGAAGAGCTAAGGGAGGGGAGAAGAGGTGTCTGAAGGGAAGGAATCAGGGGTGTTTGTCCTAAGGGCTGGTTGGTTGGTTTTGCTCTGCCTTCATACCAGAATGTGTAATTAAACGATTGTTAATTGGCAAACGAATTACAGTAATGGAAATTCCCTGTACAAGGATAAACTGTTTTTCCTGTGACAGTATCTTACTGGAATCTCTCTTGATACAACTTGTGGCAGTTGGTTCTTGTCCTTTCCCAGCACATCTCTTAGAACAGTCTGGCTATGTCTTCTCTGCACCTTTCTATCACATAGCCAAAGACAGCACGAAGATCTTCCCCAGCCTTGAACTTAATTACAGACTGAATTACAGCTTTCTTGGCCTGGTACATATGTGCTCCTAGCCATCATGGTGACTCTTCACTGGTCTCACTCCAGTAGGCTGAGATGTGTCTTATACTGGGGAGCCCAACCTTGAGCATGGTAGTGCCAACGAGGTCTGCTGTGCTGAATGGAGGAAGAGAATCACTTCCCTTCAAGTGCTGGCTACTCTTTTGCTAATTCAGCCCACTGTGTGGTTGGCTGTTGCCACCACAAGGTTGTGTTGTTGACGCATGTTGGTACACTGCTGACTCATGCCTAGTTGGGTGGGAGTAGAGGCTTAAAATAAAATGTGTAAATTCTTAAGAAGTAAGGTGGAGCCTATGTCAACAATCGCAGCTCCATGAGTATTTCCAAGCACGCCTTAATGCATTAAAATCCCTATCTGTTCTGTGTTTCATTGGCAAAAATATCTCTGTGATTTCTGTTGTTTCAAGAAAGCTCTCTAGCCTAAAGTAATTTCCGTATACAAGTGCAAAGATCTTTTAGAATCATGTTATTTGAAGTAGAATGAGATTTCATTTAATGATGTGTGGTGATTTGACCCTGGCTGGAGGCCAGATGCCCACCAGAACTGCTCTATCACTCCCCTTTTCAGCTAGACAGGGAAGAAAATATATATTGAGAGACTTAGGAGTCCAGATAAGGACAGGGAGAGATCATTCCACAATCAGCATCACAGGCAAAACAGGCTCAACACAGAATAAAGGAAAGAAAACTCTAATTTATTACACTATGCTACATATACAGTGACACCAGAGTCAGATAACAAGACGTGCAACCAGACCTTAAAGCACCTCCCCCCACCTGTCCCTTCTTAGCAGACTTCACTTTAGTCACGATTTCCCTCCCTTCTTCCCCCCATTGTGTCACGGGGAGGGGCAGGGAATGGGGAAGTATCTCCTCACGATAGATTTTCCTTCTTAGTTGAAGGGGGCATTCCTCACACTCTTCCTCTGCTCCAGTGTGGGGTCCCACCCATGGAAGACAGCCCTCCATTAACTTGTCCAATGTGAGTCCTTTCCCATGGGGCTTCATATCTTCATCAGCTGCCCCAGCGTGGGTCGTTTCTATGGGGTGCAGCCATAAATCATAGAACATCTCTAAGGCCCAGACTACTCCAACCCGGTCCTTCACAGAGTCACAAGCCCTTCCCCAGCAAACCTGCTCGAGTGTGAGTATCTTTCTCTCTCTCAGTCTCTGTGTCATGGGCTGCAAGTGCTGCCAAAGGCTGGGGTCAGAGCATCTTCCTTTTGTCTCCACCTGCTCCAGTGTGGGGGCTCTCAGCAGGCTGCAGGTGGGGTCTCTGCTCCCCATCCTCTTCTATGGGCTGCAGGGGGACACCCACTCCACCATGCTCTTCTCCATGGGCTGCAGGGGAACCTTTCTCTCCAGAGCATGCAGCACTTCCTCTCTCCACTTCTTAACTGACCTTGGTGCCTGCACAGTTTCTCACTGCCTTCTCTGGTGGCAAAAAGCAGCCACTCGTGTGTTCTTTTCCTCTTAAATAGGATTCACAGAGGTACTGTGATTGTTGCTGATGGGTTTGGCCTTGATCAGCAATGACTCCAGCCTTGAGCTGGCTGGAGTTTACTCTGTTGGGCCTCGGGGAAGCTTCTATCAGCATCTTGCAGAAGTCACGCCTGCAGCCCCTCCTTCGGCACCAGAACCTTGAAAACCACAAAAATATGCTTCCCTCCTTTTTTGAAAACATTCAGAAATTCTAGCTTATTCCATTGTTTGGAACGTTCACCTTACAAACAAGAAATGACAGTTTTTCTTTGCTGGATTTTACATTATGTTAATATTTTTCTTTAACTTTTATTTCTCAGCTGTCTGGGGAAATTGGAATGTTGTAATTCATTGTAAAGTGAAATAAATTTCACAGAATCATAGAATAATTCAGGTTGGAGAGACATCTGGAGATCTAGTCTAACCTATCTCACTGAAGGGTCAACTAAACGAGATTACTCTGGATATTGTCCTGTCCAGCTCTGAACATGTTCTGAGATGGATACTGCACAACCTGTGTGGACAACCCGTTCCAGTACCTGACATCCTTTACAGAAAAAAAGTTGTAATTTGTTTCTTACAAGTATAAGGGTAGTCTAGAAAAGTTGTAAAACCTCTGGTGAATGCCAGTATGGCTTCCATTGCTTCTCAGGAAGGTAAGGAGTCATTTTCTCATTTGTCTACTGTCATAAAGTCTCTGAACTTGGTAGCAGACTCCTGCTCTGTGGTGAAGTGCAATACAACCAAGCATCAGAAAGCGGTGTGCTGTTTTAATTTCAAAATGGTAAGCTTTGTTCTTACACCTGGGATGGATATTTGTAGTATGAAGTTCTCAGAGCAGAGATGGCTTATTTCTTCCCTCTATGGAGCACTAGAACAGAGTGGCATTTCTGTATCCAGCATGCCCATGGAAAGTACTTTGACAATTGTGTGATATGTACTGGACCTTAGAATTAAAAAAGGACATCAATTTTATCCCATTCTTTCCACCATAATGCAGCATCAGTTATGCCTATGCCATTTCTGATGGAAATTTGACTAACCTGTTCTTTACAGTGCTACAATAGTACCCAACAGTGACAGGGTAGTATCACTTCCCTTCCCTTCCCTTCCCTTCCCTTCCCTTCCCTTCCCTTCCCTTCCCTTCCCTTCCCTTCCCTTCCCTTCCCTTCCCTTCCCTCTGGATGAGGCAGGAGTGCTGTGTGGACTGTCCATCTACTGCCTCTGTTTGCATGCATCCCTGGGTGAGACAGGAGGACTTCGTCGCTACCCCTGCTAGGCAGTCACAGTCTGTGGCCCCGGGGTTACATGACTGCAGATGACGTGGGAAATGCAGCACTTCAACCCCCTGTATCCAAAGCAAACAGTCTATTTGTCAAGCTGGGGCTGTCACCTGGGAGATGTGTGTCCTCTGTGCCCTCACTAGCCAGAGTGCAAGAAAGAATTGTGTTTCAGGGAAATGCACACAGAGGATCGATGGGTATGGCCCGATTATGAGGGTGGCCAGATGGGAGGTGAATTCCTGGTTTCCTCCTGGGTGGTTTATCTCTTCAGAATACATGATTCCAAAGAAAACCTGGAACTTATTCTGCCACCAGGACCCGCAACTAACAGATGTTTATTCTTGTTGAGGGTCTGCTCTTCCTCTCTTTGGGAGCACATGGTAACTCTGCAATTGTCATCTGCTGAGCGCTGGCAGGATGAGTGGCTGCAGCTCCACAGCTTGATGATGAGACTGGTATTTGCTGGGAATATGGTAACCTGAGGCATTATGTAGGAGGGCACAGATTCAACACAGTCATTGTCCCCTGTCTAGTCCCTGTCACATCCACAACATGCCTTGGCCCAATAAACTCCCCCCGCCCCCTAGTCTGGGAGAGAAAATTGCCAGTGAGCTTTTGACACTGTGGGAAGTTGTCTTCTCTTTTCTGTTATGGTAAACTAAAGAAAAACACTGGTATCGGCTGAGGTCTGAGCTGAGGATTCACGTTGAAAAGCAATGCCAAAAGCAGAGCTTGCAGAACTGCTGCATCTTTTGTCTGAGACTCCTTGACCACCCACTCTAAGGGGACTGATGAGCTACATGTACAAACAGGGAGGGACCTAGATCTTCTCCTCTCCTGTTTATCTTAAACCTGCATGCAGTCTTTTGCTTACTCCTCTTTTTTCCTTCAAAATTCAGAAAAGTGACTGAGTGAGATTTACAGCTATGAAAGGAAGTATCCAATGCTGGGGAACGCACCACTTCCTTGGGGAGATTATTCCAATGGCTCATTGATCCCATAGTTCAGACCACTTTGGAAGACATTAGACAGCATTGGGACAAATACCAATCCCTGCGGGACCCCATTTGTGACAGGTTGCCAGATTGAAAAGGAGCTATTTACCACCACTTTGTGGGTGCCGCCTGTCAACCAGTTACTACCCACCATACAGACCTCTTGTCTAGACCACAACACATCAGTTTGTCTAGGAGAAGGGTGTGGGAACCTGTACTGAAAGCCTTGAAAGCAGGTAGACGATGTCCAACACTCACCACACATCAACTGATCAGGTTACTTTGTCGTGGGTGGTGATCAGGTTTGTCAAACATGATTTGCCCTTGGTGAATCTGTGCTGTTTTTTCCCAATCACATGCTTCATTTGACATGTGATAGCCCACAGGAGGATTTGTGCTGTAACTTTCTCAGGGACTGAAGTAAGACTGATGGGCCTATAATTTCCAGGTTCCTCCTCTAAGCTTCTTGTAGATGGGGGTGGCATTATCCTTCTTCCAGTTGTCTGGGACATTGCCTGATTTCCATAACTTCTCAAAGATGATGGCCTCGCAAACCATCAGACAGCAATTTTTACAAACTCAGGTGGATATTGTCATGGCCCATTGATTTGTAGGGGTCAAGCTCCTGTAATAATTTACTCTTCCTTCATTGACTGTGTTTGCTTCAATCTGGACTTTTGTTCCCAAGGCCTGGGGCCCAGCAGTGCTGGTAAAGACAGAGATGAAGGAAGTGTTGAGAAGCCTTCTCAGTTGTTGGTGACTAATTCACCTCTCCTGTTTAACAGCAGGCCAATATTTTCCTTGTGTTTCTACTTGTTTGCATGCCTGAAGAACCTTTTCTTGCGGTTTTTCACATTTCTGCCCAATTTCAGTTCAAGATGAGCTTTTACTTTTCTCAAACTGAGCTTCTGCTTTTCTAACTGCATCTCTGCACACCCTAGCAATGCCCCTGTAGCTCTCAATGGGTATTCCTGTGCTTTTCCATCTCTGGTATGCTTGTCTTTTGGTTTTGAGCAGACTCAGAAGCTTGCAGTTTAGTCAAGCTTCTCCTGCTCCCCTTACCTTTAAAAGGGATGAACTGGTTTTTGTGCTTCCAGGAGAACGCTCTTGAAAACCTCCCAGCATTCCTAGCTCCTTTATCCTCCATGGAAGCTTCCTACAGAGAAGCTTGCACGAGCCCTGAGTGAACTGAATTTTGCTCTTCTAAAATCTAAAACCTTTGCCTTAGCACTAACCTTGAGTGTGCCTAGCAAGATCCCAAACTCCACAATACTGTGATCCCTGCAGCCAAGGATATCACTAGCAGAGCTATTACAAAGCAGGTTTTCTTGGTTTGTGAGCATCAAGTCCAGCAGTGCCCCATTCCTGGGTGGCACATTTAACATTTGGATGAGGAAGCAGCTATGCACATGAAAGACTAGCAATGGATAGTAGTCTGAGCCCTTGATAAGTTGTGGCACCATCTTGGCATCATCTCTGACCTTAGTACTTGTAAGGCAGCATACCTCTTGTGACTCCCTGTCAGGCTGGCGGATGGGCACCTCAATGACCCTTAACAGAATCACTGTGAGCACTCGTCATTCCTTTTGTGGTACTCACTGTGTGCTGCTAGCGTAGTTTCTCCTTGCAGATCTTGCTCGTGAGTGTCTGCAGCTGTTAAAGCTTCATACCTGGGCTTTATTGTAGTGCTGGAGGGTGGGACTGAAGCAGAGTCTGGCTTTTGTGGGTCACCAGTGTCCAAGGTTCCTCATTCTCTGTGGTGCCCACCACAGGAGCATGGTTCATAGCTGCTCTGTCTCAGCCCCTCTAATGCTGCACAGCCTTTTAAGTAGTGCAGCTTGACCACCTGACACAACAGATCATCAACCTGTACACACCTTTTACAGGTACTTATCTTTTCTCTAGAAGTGTCTGGGATCGTAGCAACCTCCCTTCTGTACTAAAGTCCCTTCCTTACCAGTTCCATCTGGGTGGAAGCATCAGACATCTCCAGGGCTTTCTCTGTAGAAACACTAGTTTTACCTCTGAGGCAAGTGCCCGCCATTATGGCAGAGACCTGCAGCCCTTCCCTGGGCTGTGGGCCCACAAACACTGTGCAAACTGCTGGGAAGTCTGCTGCGCCCTCTCGATCCCTGCCTGGACACCCTGTCACAGCACTCTATGTCACTAGCACTATCTAGCGACATTAGAATCTCCCACAGTTGCTTCTGCCAATGCCCAGGCCACTTCAGCCTCTCTCATAAGAGCTGCTGGCTCCCAAGGGGATCTGTGTTCTTCCTCAGGTTCCCCCTGGCCCCAGGGACCCACCTGTACACCTTGACCTAGCCCTCAGCTACAGAACTTACTGTTGCCACAGCTGCTGCCTCACCAACTGTCCTTAATATTCTAGAGCAGATAATTTGTACTTTTCCCCACAATTAAATTACTGGATAATTAAGTTTCTTAACACGAAAACTTCTTACAGTTAGCAAAACAATAACTTGGAGATATCCTTGCCATGAAATAGCCCATACAAGTTTCATTATCTTTAGAAAATGATTTAAAAGACTCTTTCTTTAAAGTAACAACTCCATTTGGTTTGCTCTTAATATCAACAAATCTGAACTACCAGTTAAAGCCCTGTCTATTTGTTGGAGGTGCCATTGGAGAAAACTAAACACCAACTCTCTATAAACTTGAAACCTGAGCTTCACGTTTGAGTCACAGCTGCATTCTTTTACTGTGCAGTAAAACTAATGGTTTGGGGCTAGTTTTACTTTTTTTTTTTTTAAGTGTATGTATTCATGCACAGTTACATGCTATTAAAAAACCAAACCCAACAGTTTTCACATCTCAGTTTAAGCCTTGATACCAGATGCTATTGCTTAATAGTAGAATTACCAGGGAAACATTTTGAAATGGCTAAATGCAATGTCAGGAATCAGGAACAGAGAAAATCGGGGATTTTGAGAGGATGTGGTATTACTTTTGAAGCTGTGAATCTTAATAGGAAACTGGGAGTCTTGTTATGTAACCAGGTTATTTCAGATCTCAGATTAAGTGATTGATAAAAAGAATTAATGACATTCCTGTGTATATTAAAAAGAATATGGAGTAGGTATAGACATTCATCAGTGAAAGTGGCTTTCTCTAACATTAACCATCTAAATTGATCTGATTTTCCCACTGCAGGCTTTTTGTCTGTTGTCTTTGAAGAAGAAGGCTAGATAGCTCTAGCATAGTCTATGTGCCTAATGTTTAAGTAGCTCAACTTAAATAAGGTCATAGAATCACAGAATCACAGAATGGTTTGTGATAGAAGGGACCTTAAAGATCATCTAGTTCCAAGCCCCCTGCCATGGGCAGGGATGGTAGACCAGATTGCCCAAAGCCCATTCAACCTGGCCTTGAACACTTCTGGGGAGGGGGCAGCCACAGCTTCTCTGGTCAACCTGTTCCAGCATCTCACCATCCTCACAGTGAAGAATTTTTTCCTTATATCTAATATAAATCTACTGTTCCTCATCTCAAGGCCATTACCCCTTGTCCTATAGCTACACTCCCTGATAAAGAGTCACAGAATCACAGAATCACAAGGTTGGAAAAGACCTTTAAGATCATCGAGTCCAACAATTCTCATCCTAAACTAAACCATATCCCTAAGTACCTCATCTATCCTTTTTTTGAACACATCCAGGGAAGGTGACTGAACCACCTCCCTGGGCAGCCTGTTCCAGGCCCTGACAACTCTGTCAGTAAAAAATTTTTTCTAATATCTAAACCTGCCCTGGTGCAGCTTAGTGCCATTTCCCCTTGTCCCATCTCCTGTCACCTTGCTGAAGAGACCATCACCCACCTCTCTACAACCTCCCTTCTGGTAGTTGTAGGCAGGGATAAGGTCTCCCCTCAGCCTCCTCTTCTCCAGGCTGAACACCCCCAGCTCCCTCAGCCACTCCTCATAGGATTTGCCCTCCAGCCCCTTCACCAGCCTGGCTGCCCTTCTCTGGACTTGTTCAAGGACCTCAATCTCCTTCTTATGGTGAGGAGCCCAGAACTGCACACAGTACTTGAGGTGTGGGCACACCAATGCCGATTCCCTCTCCATTTTCCTGAAGGCCCCCTTAAGGCACCGTGGGAATGCAATAAGGTCTCCCCTGAGCCTTCTTTTCTCCAGGCTCAACAAGCCCAACTCTCTCAGTCTTTCTTCATAAGGGAGGTGCTCCAGCCCTCTGATAATCTGGCCCTCCTCTGGACTCACTCCAACAGATCCATGTCTTTCTTATGTTGAGGGCTCCAGAGCTGAACACAGTACTCCAGGTGGGATCTCACAAGAGTGGAGTAGAAGGGGAGAAGCACTTCCCTCAAATCTGCTGGTCACACCTCTTTAGATGTAGCCCATAACACAGCTGGCTTTCTGGGCTGCAAGTGCATATTATTGGCTCATGTTGAACTTCTCATCCACCAACAACCCCAAGTCACCCTTCTCAGGGCTGCTCTCAATCCCTTGATAAATTGAATCCAAGGTGAACTCTATTCATGGCTCAGCAATGTGCCCTTACAGCAAAGAAAGCCAATGGTATCCTGGGGTACATTAGACAAAGTATTCCTAGCAGGTCAAGGGTGGTGATCCTTCCTTTCTACTCAGCACCAGTGGCGCTACATAAGGAGTGCTGTGTCCAGTTCTGGGCTTCCCAGTACAAGAGAGACAATGATATACTGGAGAGAGTCCAGTGAAAGGCCATTAATATGATTGAGGGACTGGAGCATCTCTTACAAAGAGATAGTAAAAAGCCATCCACACATGGTCCTGGGAAAAGAAGCTCTAGGTGTCCCTGCTTGAGCAAGGGGGATGGATCAAAGGATCTCCAGAGGTCCTTTCCAACCTCAACCATTCTGTCACTCCTTATGACAATCTTGGAATAATGTCTTCAGTTTCAGTATCCTTACTTCAGGGTAGATGCTGATCTTGCTCTTTCAAGGCTTGGGGAACATCAGATCTATAAGACAGAAGGTAAGCTTTTTCCTGCTCAGTTTGTAGTGCTTCATATTCACATTCCCCATGATTCTCATTATTAATAACGATATGTTTCCATATGGCTGGGGAAAGGACTGTTACCGTGACCTGGAACAAGAGACTTTTTTTTTACTCATAGGTGAGGGTGAGATTACTATTAAAGCAGGGGGCTGGGGGAGGGGGAATAAAATAATTTTGAGTCCCGAAACTGCTCTTCTTTTTTCCCCTCCTGATCAGCCCCATAGAGCAGAGCATTGGAAACTAATAAAGAGAATGAGGAGTTCCACACACATTGCTCTTTGTGGTGAGGCACTTTTTCTCCTTGGTGTCATGATTAATGCTATAACAGTTACAACAGTGGTGATGATGATCATGACGATGATGACCATGACATCAGCAAAGTGCTGGAAAAATTCATACAGAATGAAAAATGTAAATACAGCTCACTCATTCAATGACACATTAATATGCATTAATTATCATTATGTACAAAGCGAATTTTTGAGATTTGACTTACTAAAAATGGTTTGCCTATAAGCCAGTGCCTTTTCTTACTGGAATAAGATATTTGTGTCACCCCCTCCTAGCCGGGCAGAGCACTGCTTCAGTGAAGAAACAACTGGTAGTGATTTGCACCGTAACCCTTCTTGTGTTCTGTTCGAAGCCGGGAACCCACAAGTATTTTTGTCCTAACACCTACTTGAAACTAAAACCCTTTCAGAAGACATTATTTTTTTTGCTTTTTCTCTGTGATCTCTGAAATAAATGGAGTCCTCTGGGAACTTCACTCATGTGTGTTTTCCCACTAGAAGACAGAAAAATCTTGATGGAAATAATGAAGACTAGCCAAATGAGTAGTTATTTTCCTGTATCTTGAGTCTTGGTAGGATGTAATTGTTGGTTTGAAAACCTGGGGAAATACACAAATTTTATTTGTACATTTGGAATTATCAGACATAGATTTGTTTAGAGCAAACCAATGGTTTGGTTCAGAAACCGGCTCCGTAGTGACATGGGACACAGAACAAATATAGTACCTCCCATATGACAGGTCTTTGGTTTCAACTTTGAACATTTAAATTTAAGTGCAATGCATATTAAACGATGAGAAACCAACTTTTTTAGCTCTGTTATAAATAGGCTGCCTACGTCAATAGTAGTAGATGCAATCCGTTATTGCTACATCTGCTTCCCTACTTGGTTCGTATTTCTCTTACCGGCATTGCTCAGAAAGATTGAGCAATTGTTGCTTGATTTTTTTGTATATGAATAATTAATACCTAGCTGTGATGAGATTTGTGCAAATCCATGGATAACTAAACCAGTCTTATTTGAAACAGTGACATTAACAACACGTTCTTAGTACTGCCCTAGTCTTTGTGTTATTCACATTGTCTTTGGGTCACTGTTTTTCTGGTTGGCTTAATTTACATTGAAATTAATGGCCACAGCTCTGCAGGATTCATTTCAATATCCTTTCCAAAACCTAACCAATACCCTGAAATACAGCGGAGCCTTTACTGCTTTCAGATGGTAATTTTGAAAATGTAATGGAGGTTCCCCACAGCACTCGTGATTCACTTGAGGAACACACATTCTGCTCTGCACGGAGATGTTAATGGTACCAGCACTGAAAAGAGTGCTCTTTGACATGTGTAAAATACATGGATGCTCAAGTCAGCTTCTGACTAGCTCTCTTGTGCATAAGCCTAGTACCAACATTAGTGAAGCGGGTTAATTGAAAGAAATCCTTAAGTCCCAATAACGTCACAATTCAGAAAAGTGACTGAGTGAGATTTACAGCAATGAAAGGAAGAGCAGAACTGGAGCTTTTCAAAGTAGGTTATGAAGCTGTTCAGTGGCAGAATAAACTGTTTCTTCTCGGCACAGTGGTCTGTTGCTGACTCTGAAAGAGTTGGGTCCCACAGCCAGGGAAAACGTTGACCACATATGAAGTCTCCTGGCTCATCCAACACTGTGTTGCCATTACCTAGTGAGAAGAGGAGAAGGATGCGTTTGGGTGATTGGGATGAAATCAAATGAGGGAGGGTTAAAAAGCATCTAGCAGAGACTGAAGGACCTGATTCCTTCAGAGGCTTCTTCTGGATATTCTACTGTTCATTTAGCTTTTAAGAAGATGGCAGTTTTTAGAGGGAAAGCTCAATATTGCTTTTAATGTGCTGGTGGACTCAGAAATATTTTGGGGCCATTTGTCTTTTGACAAGGCTTTTTTGGCTTGTATATGGAAAGGCTTCTGCACAGTAAAAGAATGCAGCTGTGACTCAAACATGAAGCTCAGGTTTCAAGTTTATAGAGAGTTGGTGTTTAGTTTTCTCCAGTGGCACCTCCAACAAATAGATGGGGCTTTAACCGGTAGTTCAGATTTGTTGATATTAAGAGCAAACCAAATGGAGTTGTTACTTTAAAGAAAGAGTCTTTTAAATCATGTTCTAAAGATAATGAAACTTGTATGGGCTATTTCATGGCAAGGATATCTCCAAGTTATTGTTTGCTAACTGTAAGAAGGTAGATAAGATGGTGATTTTACTCTTGTAAAATCAGATTTACTATGATTTTAACAAGAATTTACTACTTCAGGGAAGTGGTTTTGAACTTTAGTCAGGGCCACTGACTGATCTCATGACTCATTGATTTTTTTTTCCCCTTTGAAAGGCGTTAACATTTTCATCACATTTAGCACGCCTATTTAAAAAAGAAACCTCACAGAATCCTGTATAAATAACTTCTAGAGACAGCCTGTTCGTACACACTACTGGGACGATACAAGGTAAGAGTTACATAGCTCACTGGATAACTCTATAGATGGCAAAGATATATTTTGTGTCATAATTGTAAGATCCTTGTTTTTCTGTGAAATGCCATTTAAGGGCTAACTTAGAAACAATGCTTAGGATTGCCTCTGTGATAGGAGTAGCTGTGCTGGGCTTTGCAGCCTGAAGTTAGCAACAAAGGGAAAACACAAAACAGAAAAGCCATAGAAATGATAGAGAATTTAGAAAGAATGAAAAGGATTTTTATAGCATTTGAGAATTTGTATTATTAGTAGAGTAGAATTTTCTTCTAGAAAGCCAGATTGCGGTCTCCTTATTTTGGCTAGGTGGCCTTTTAACTTTCTCTGTCTTAGTTAATGGAAGCATGAAGTACATTTTTCAAAGTGTACCTCTGAGGAGCTGGTTTTAATTTCCCATTTGAAAGCCAACCTCCAAGGAAGCGTAACTGGAGGATGTGTGAGGCTGTACAGCAGCCTGATCTCTGCTTCACTGCTGTCAGTAACTGAGAAGGGCTCTTTGGGACCTACCGTGGTATCACTGAGATGAGAATCTGTTACCAGTGCCAAGAATCCCCAAAATCCCTTTCAACATGAATTTTGTCCTCTTTGCGGGTTAAAGCAAGCCTGGGAGGATTGAAGGGTTCAGAAGTGGGCACCCTAGTGAATGCTAATTAATTTAATGTAACTGATTTTTCTTAAAGCTTTCCTTGTGAAGCTGCAAGTGAGGTGAAAGGCCAGTTATTCCTTTGGCTGTAGTGGGGCTGCTGGAGACTGTGCGTTGTCAGGAAGACAGAGATCTTGTAGCTGTTGGTGACTTTCAGCGTGGTCTGTGGGGGTTAAGCTCTGACTGCTGAGGGAGCTGCTTTAGATAAAAGCAAGGCAGCTGTGGGATCAAGCACAGCACGGCTCTGGAGAAGGTTTTTCTTCCCAGGCACTGGAATTTGCTGAGTCTGGGAGATCTGCTTAGTGCACAGGCTAGAGGAGGTGACAGAGCTGTAAGCGTGCCTTGTTGAATACACAATTCACTTCTGAATGCAGGAGGTGAGGCAGGACTGCTCTAGGGAGAGGCTCAAGAGCAGATCAGCTGGTGGCAGTAGCAGAGGTTAAGCACAAGGAATGAATTGTCTGTGAATGAGGGAGTCTGGGCAATTAGTCAGGGGGTTTCATCTAAATGTAGAGAGAACGAGAAAAATCCATCACAGCTCTTGTCATCTGTGGGGAGTGTCATTTCTCATGACAACTGAAAACATATCCTTCAGGATTACAAAGAACTGAGCAAGCATGTGTGTCTGTGCAAGGTTTACCTTTTAACCTAATGTTTATTTAATGATAAATGCATAATTGTTTGAGCTGGCTGACTCTTACACCTGTATTATGCAGGGTGAGAGATGGAGATTGAAACTGGAGATGAAATTGCTATTGTGGGAATAGGATGCAACTTTCCTGGAGGTAAGTTTTGGATAATGCCAGAGCAGGCTGCTGAGCAGAGATTGAAAAGCGTGGTCCCTCATTCATGTTGAGGCGGAAGAAAAGAACAGATTCCTCCCTGGCTTCTGTAGAATTTGTTGCTTTGCTACTTGTAGAATCATTTGAGAAGGTGACATTGATGCAAAATACTGCTCCAGCCTGGTCCTGTATGGAGTCACAAGTTCCCCCAGCAATCCTGCTCCAGCATGGGGTCTCTACACAGGCTGCAGGTGGCATCTTTGCTCCCCATCATCTTCCATGAGCTTCAGGTGGACAACCTGGATGAGGGAATAGAGTGTACAGTCAGCACGTTTGCTGACAACAGAAAACTGGGAGGCGTGGCTGACACACCAGAGTGCTGTGTTGTCATTCAGTAAGACCTAGACAGGATGGAGAGCTGGGCAGGGGGAGGTTTAATGAGATTTAACAAGAGCAAGTGTAAGGTCTTGCATCTGGGGAAGAACAACCCCAGGTACCAGTATAGGTTGGGTACTGGCCTGTTGGAGAGCAGTGTAGGTGAGAGGGACCTGGAGGTCCTGATGGACAGCAGGATGACCATGAGCCAGCAACGTGCCCTCATGGCTAAGAAGGCCAATGGCATCCTGGGGTGCATTAGAAGGGGGGTGCGTTCTCTGCCCTGGTGAGACAACACCTGGAATATTGTGTCCAGTTCTGGGCCCCTCAGTTCAAGAAGGACATAGAACTCCTTGAAAGAGTCCAGTGCATGGCCACTAAGGTGATTAAGGGAGTGAGGAGAAGGCTGAGGGAGTTGGGCCTGTTTAGCTTGGAGGAGACTGAGGGGTGACCTTATTAATGTTTATAAATATGCAAAGGGTGAGAGTCAGGAGGATAGAGCCAGAGTCTTCTTAGTGATGGCCAGAGATAGAACAAGGAGCAGCGGGTGCAAGATGGAGCATAGGAAGTTCCATGTGAATATAAGGAGGAACTGTTTCACTGTGAGGGTGATGGAGCACTGGGACAGATTTCCCAGAGAGGTTGTGGAGTCTCCTTCTCTGGAGACATTCAAAACCTACTTTTGAATGTGTGTTCTTGTGTGTTCTTGTGTGATTTAGTCTAGGTGATCCTGCTCGGGCAGGGGCGTTGGACTAGGTGATCATTAGAAGTCCCTTCCAACTCCTAATGTTCTGTGATTCTGTGATTCTCTGAACCTGCTCCACCATGGTCTTCTTCATGGGCTTCAGGGAATCTCTCTCTTTGGTGCCTGGAGGGCCTCCTCCAGCCTTCTTAATTTACCATGGTGTCTGCAAAGCGTCTTACATCTCACTCCCTTCTCTAATGGTAAAAAGCATCTGCTTAATTTTTCTTCCTCTTAAATGTGATTCACAGCTACCACTGTCACTGAGCCACAGCCCAGCACTGGCCCATGTCTGTTCAAAGGAGGAGGAGAAATGTGAGCCATGGTGTGGATGCCATGTTTGTTGGTTTCTGGACTAAGAAAGGGGACTAGACATGTCTTCAGGGCCTAGAGCTGGAGCTCTGGATCTCAACCAGTAAGGACAGGGGCCCTCACAAACCAGTGAGGTGCAGGGCTCTGTCAGCGTTGAATATACACATACTTTTATGTTTGATTTAGGTGCGCCTCTAGTGTCAGAGACAAAGGATAAGACCTCTGGCATTTATCGTGGCATTTACCTGTCACTGATTGTCTCGGCCTTGGTCAGCAGCAGGTCCGGCCTTGAGCCCAGCTGGTATTTAGTCCGTCGGGCCCAGGGGAAGCTTCTGGCAGCTTCTTGCAGAAAGCCACCCCTGCAGCCCCCCACTTCTCCACCAGAACCCAGCCACGCAAAACCACCACACCTGGTACTTGTAAGCTCAGTCTGCCTTCAGAGAGCTCATGTCCAGAGCTGACCTTTTGCTGCCAGTGGAGCTGCCTGGGGAGTGGTGCTGTTCAGATACAGAAAGACTTCATCACACCCGTGTGGGCATTGAGGACACGGTGCATGTATATAGGAGGTGCAGTGAGATGGTAGGGAAATGGGGGCAGCAGTAAGTTAAGGATTTTGTGGGGTTCCTTTGCCTTTAAGCAAGCAGTGGAGGATCAGTCATGCCTTGCCATTCTCCTCTCGCCAAAGAACAATCATTTCTTTCTCTGGTGATTGTAATTGAGCAACGTGGAAGTTCCTTGGAACTGAGTGTGCATTTCTGAGTCTGCGTGGGGAGGGGAGCACATAATCTAACCTACTTTAAACCCGTTGTACAACAGGTGATGGAATTGACAATTTCTGGAAAGTCCTGGAGGAAGGCAGAAACTGCACAGTAGAAATTCCTGTTGAGAGGTTTAATGTCCAAGAGTGGTATGATCCAGATGATAACAAGCCAGGAAAAATGTGTACAACGCGAGCTGCTCTTCTCAACGAGTGAGTCTGTTACTAAGCCATGCCAGCGATTTTTTGTTACTGGTTTTAAATTGTAAAGCATCTCTGTGTGTTGTTTACAACAATCTAGAAGACAGTATTTGTTTGAAACTTGTTGAGTAAGACCCCATTACAGCAGAGGGAGTCTCATTCTGCAGATGTTCATAATCTGAGGAGTCCTGTTGGTATTAATGGGATAACCAAGTGAATAAACATTTCTAGGGGTGGGCTCGTAACTCTGAAATGCAGAATCATAGATTAAAGTACATATGTTTTGGTGGGACATAAACCATCCTTAGCCTATAAACGTTTTATTCTGAATTTCATGAGTGAGAGCTGTGGCCTAAACACCACTCACTGCTTTGCTTTTCATGAAATTGCAAAAGGGTGTGTACTTTGAGTTTAGAAGTAAATGCATATGGTAGATCAAGTGTACCATTTCCTGGTCTCTGTGTTTTAGATTTAATGCCTTTGACAACCACCTGTTTGGGATTAATGATCTGGAAGCTGAACGCATGGATCCGCAACAGAAGTTACTGATAGAGTGCACCTACAAAGCCCTGGAGGATGCAGGAGTCCCTGTAGAAGCTATCAGTGGCACCAGAACAGGTGTTTTTGTTGGTAAGATGAAAATGTCATGGTGAAAAATGTCTGTTTGAACCTCACAAAGACTGATGGACTGCTTCATAAACTTTCTATACGTATGTAGCACTGGAGACCTAAAGGCTGCCGTGCTATGACACTACTGGATGTTTTTGCCAAGAGTTACTAGGCTACTCCCTAAGTTCATTCCATAATTCACAGATCTATTTTAGGTGTTCTTCTTAGTGTCTTCAGGCACTGAAGTTAAATTGCCTCCCCAGCCCTTCCCAGGAACGATACGAAGATGATTAAGGGCCTGGAACATCTCCCGTATGAGGAAAGGCTGAGTGAGCTGGGGCTGTTCAGCCTGGAGAAAAGACTGAGGGGGGACCTAATTAATGTTTATAAATATCTTAAGTATGGGATGCAGGGGGAATTGGCCAGCCCCTTTTCAGTCGTCTGTGGAGATAGGACAAGGGGCAATGGCTGTAAACTGGAGCACAGGAAGTTCCGCACCAACATGCGGAAGAACTTTTACACAGTGAGGGTGACAGAGCCCTGGGACAGGCTGCCCAGGGAGGTGGTGGAGTCTCCTTCTCTGGAGATATTCAAGACTCGTCTGGACGCCTATCTGTACAATATGTGCTAGGGAGCCTGCTTTGGCAGGGGGGTTGGACCCGATGATCTCTCGAGGTCCTTTCCAACCCCTACAATTCTGTGATTCTGTGATTCAAGCCAGGCCTGCACTTGTTTCCAGTGTGCTCTTTTCCACTATGACATCGGTTGAGGTGGTACAGGGGTTAAGAGCCTCTTCAAGCAGCAGAAATCCTCATGTAGGTACCAGTACGCTGCCAAGGGGCACCTGTCCAACTGCTTGTGTTGTCAAGGCTCTAAGAGTAACAGCACGTGTCTGCTGGTGCAGTCTGTGCCTAAGCAGGCTACACACAGCTTTCCTGTATCATACACTGAGCTAAGCCATCAGGAAAGGCCTGCCATTTGGTGTGCAGGCAGAACTTTCAAGTCTTTGCTATGTTTGTGTAAGTTGGGTCCAGGGGGCTTGCTGGGCGGTCTGGCACTGACTTGCGCTGAAGCCAAGTTTCACCACAGGAGCGCTGATGCCCTGTAGTTTACTATGAAAACAGAACCCCCAAACACGTCATCAGGTTTAGAGCTGAACTTCCCTTTTGTTTCCTTGAGTTAACGTGACACATATTTGATATCTTTACAGGTCTTATGAACCGAGACTATGAAATTGTAACAAGCAGAACAGTGAGTGAAATAAATCATTATGACGGTACGGGAACAGCAATGAGCATTGCTGCTAACAGGGTCTCATTCACGTTTAATCTGACTGGACCATCACTGACTATTGACACGGCATGTTCATCTTTTCTTTTTGCTCTGCACTATGCCTTACGAGCAATTAAATCAGGTAATGGGAGTGAAGAGATGCTGGGCAACAAAATTAGGATGGCTGCTGTTTCTGTCCATCGTCCTGGACATCTCAATATGAATATGTTTCTGTTTTACTCCAGGAGACTGTGAGGCAGCAATCTGTGGCGGGGTGAACTGCATAATAGATCCCCGCACCTTTGTGTCTCTCAGTAAAGCAAAAATGATCTCCCCGGAGGGAATAAGCAAACCCTTCTCCAAAAAGGCAGATGGCTATGGAAGGGGAGAAGGCTGTGGTGTTGTCTACCTCAAACCACTGAAAAAGGTAAGACCGCTGGCCAAACAGCCTAAAACAAGACTGGTTGCTTACCTGAATTTTGTACCTGCAACTCGAGCAACTGCTTTGCCAGGAAAGAGTTTCCAATTCAACCTGAAGACTAATGAAGCAATTTTTAAGCATTAAGCATTTAGGCATTTCTCCTACATTTAAATGCTCACACATTTAAATGCCTGTATGTTGCTCTGTCACTTCTTCTTGGTTGTTTTGTTTTGTTTTCTGCTACACAGAGAAAGCATGAGATTGCTAAAGCAAATTTTACCTCTTTATGACACAGGCAAAGGAAGACTACAGCAAAATCTGGGGTGTTATAAACATCAGTGCACTAAGTCAGAACGGTAGGTCCACGACTCCAATCACAAGACCGTCAAGAGTAGAGCAAGAGAAGTTACTGCGCAGTGTTTATGAAACTCATGTTGATCCTTCAGTTGTGCAGTATGTTGAAGCTCATGGTACAGGAACTGCTGCTGGAGATCCAACTGAAGCTGAAAGCCTCGGTAGTGTCATTTGTCAAAACCGGTCTTCACAAGTTTCCATCCTGAAAATAGGTTCAGTGAAAGGAAATATTGGCCACACGGAATCAGCCGCTGGAGCAGCAGGGTTAATCAAAGTGCTTCTGATGATGCATCATGGAAAGATTGTTCCGTCCTTGCATTACTCAAAGGAGATGAGCAGCATCGATACAGAGAAATTAAACCTGGCAGTTCCCACAGCTGTAGAGCCCTGGGAGGAATCCAGTGAGTATGGAAGAGTGGCTGGCATCAACTGCTTTGGATTTGGAGGAACCAATGCTCATGTTGTAGTCAGGCAGGTTAAGCAGCTAGAGCCTCTTCCAGCCTTTAAGAGGCCCCTTGAAGTAGTTCTGCTGTCTGCAGCATCACGTAAATCCCTTCAGATGACGATGGCTGATACAGCTGAGCAGCTGAGCACAAGAAGCTCGGTAACTCTCCCAAGCCTGGCCTATACTTCTGCCTGCAGAAGAAGCCATGGCAACTACAGGTACCGAAAAATGTTTGTCACAAATTCCCTGCAACACTTGCAGCAAGAGATTATGTCGGCAGTGAGCAGTGAACTTCCCACCTCAAAGGTGGAACCACACCTGGTGTTTGTGTTCTGTGGCAACGGCGTAATGCTGAAGGAGTTCACTCTGTCCCTGCTGAGCTCAGAGCCAGTGTTCAGAGACAAGTGCAGGGAAATAGAAGCGCTTTTTCAGAAGCATGCTCCCATCAGCCTGCTGCCAGCAAGAGGTCACAGCCCAAAGGACTTGTTGAATCCAGAGCTTGGCCAGCCCCTGCTTTTTACCCTGCAGGTTGCCTTAGCTTCCCTGCTGAAATACTGGGGCATTAAGCCAGTTGCTGTCGTTGGCCACTCAATAGGGGAAGTTGCTGCTGCGCATTTTGCTGGGTACCTTTCCCTGGCAGATGCAGTCAAAGTGATTTATCACCGGAGCCGGCTGCAGGCAAAGACTGCCAGTGGCAGAATGTTGGTGGTTGGAAACATTCCTGTTGGAGAGATTGCTGAACATCTGCATCACTACTCGGGGAAGGTGTGCATTGCAGCTTTCAACAGCCCAGTTTCCTGCACCTTGTCTGGGAATGCAGACTCTGTGGATGCTGTCCAGAGAGATTTAGCTCAAGCTTTCAGCCACAGAAACATCTTTCTGCATGTGTTAAATGTCTCAGCTGCGTACCACAGCCCCAGCATGGATGGGATTCTTGGGGAGTTGGAAAGGCACATAGAGCCTTTAGAAAAACAGAGGGGGGAAATCGAAGTGATTTCAACCCTGACTGGGGGGTCTGCTTCTGAGAAGGACTTTGCTCAGGGCAAATTCTGGGCCCGGCATACTCGCGAGCCGGTTGCTTTCAGTCAAGCCATAGAAACCGTAGCTAGAGGGAGGGAAAACGTGCTGTTTGTGGAAATAAGTCCTCAGCGAGCGTTGCAGCGAAGCATAAAGGAAACTCTAGGAAAAGGCACAAAGGTCTTCTCTGCTTTGCAAACTGATGCAGAGTATCAGACACTCTTCACCCTGGTAGGAAATCTATTTGAACTGGGATGCAATCCCAGCTGGCAGCACTTTTATAATGGGTATCAAAGCACTCCAGTGGCCATTCCACGGTATCAGTTTGATCGCAAAAAACTCATGACCTACCTGAGTAACCATCAACAAGGCAAGCAAAGAGGTGTTGGCTCCAGTCATGCTTTGATTTACGCCACAAACAGTGACAACATGGAGTTTGGCTGCCTGCTGTCTCAGGACACGACATCGTACTTATATGAGCACAAGAACAATGGTGTGCCTTTGGTCCCTGGTGCTTTTTATGTGGAGCTTGGTCTGGCCTCTGTGATGAGCAGCTCAAGACCTAGAGTGCCTCTAAGTTCTTGCCAGTTGAGTATCAGTTTTTCTGCGCCATGTGTTCTCACACAGAGCTCCCAAGCCTTGACTATCAAGCTGAGTCCACAAAAAGCAGTGACAGCCTTTGAGATACTCTCTTCCTCTAACGCAGTTTATGCTGCAGGCCAAGTTACAAAGACACCTGAAACTGTGGTGGAAGAAAGTACCATCTCCTTCCAAGCCATCTATCAGAGATGCAGGTCAGTGGTTAGCAGAGAGGAGGTTTATGAAGCCCTGTCGCAGGTGGGCTTTCAGTATGGCTCCATATTTCAGCAGCTCAGTGATGTACATTATTGCCAGGAACTGAAGGAAGCTATAACAAGCATAAAGGTGAACAAGGAGACCGTCAGAGAGATGTACAATTACTGCATCCATCCAGTGCTGCTCGACTGTTTTCTGCAGATGACCGCTGTCACCACCTCAAAAGCGTTCCTGTCCAGAGCAGGCTTTCCTTCAGGGATAGGCAGCCTGGTGGTGCTCCGACCACTGGAGGAAGAAATGATGATCTATATGAGAACAAGCAAAAACACTGGGAACTGTCTAGAAATCTGCGGATGCTTTATGGACAAACGTGGCTGTGTGTTGGCTGAACTCAAGCGCGTTGCCATCACCTTCATGAAGGAAGCATCTTCCAGAGACAACGAGTTCATGTTTGAAAACAAGTGGAAAGAAGTCTCTCCCTCCCAGGTGCCTGGCGCTCTGGGGGCTATGCCCAGAGTCCTAGTGTTGGCAGACAAATTTGGGATAGCTGAGCAGCTCAAAAACTATTTGCATCCTGATTCGCGATATGTTATGTATGACAACTGGGAAGCCCTCTTGGAAGGCCACGCACAGGATAAAATGAGAGCAGAGGTTGAGGATTATGATGAAATTCTGTTCCTGTGGGGAATTCAAAAGTTGAATGAAGATTACCCAAGGAAAGTGGTAGACCAGTTGGCAAAGTGTTGTGAAGCCTATCGCCAAGTTGTTGTGGCATTAAGAGAGAAAGCGTCCTGCTGTTCAGTCAGAGTTATCACCTATAAAACGACGGAAAGAAATGTAGACCACATCAATTGCGGGTTTGCGCTGCATGGCATGACCAGAACTTGTGTTGTTGAAGTTCCAGAAATCACCTTTCAGCTGATTGACCTCAGCTCTTCCAGTTCCCTGGACATCTCAGTGCTAGCAGATGTTCTTGTCAAGTACAAAGGTGTGGACTATCCAGAAGTTTGCATCAGCCAAGGAAGAACGTACATGGCTGAAGTCAGACGCTCACCGTATGTAGATGTGGATTACAGCCAACCCGTAAGATCTCTGCAGAAGTCAGAAGCATTCACTTTGTACACTTCTGATCCATACACAGCTAAAGACTTGTCTGCTGAAATATCCACCAGCACAACTACTCAGCTTGAAAAACAGAGCGTTGAAATTCAGGTGGACAAAATATGTCTGCACTCAGAAGATTATTTTCCCATCACTGTTTCTAGTCGTAACTTTGGTAGTACACTGTATTGGAATTCACAAGCAGTAGACAAACATGGACTTTTAGCTCTTGACTTCAGTGGCACAGTAACAGCAACAGGCATCGATGTGAAGAAAGTTAAAGTGGGAGATCACGTGGCTTTGTGTTATCCAGCTGCTGCATCATCCCGAGTTCAGATTCCAGGAGCAGTTTGTTTCAATGTAAAGAAATTCCCATGCTTTCGGAATGTCCCTTGTGTGTCATACTTTATCATTGCCTGGGAAATCTTCAATCAGAGGTTACCCAAGGGGAAACATGGCAGAACAGTGGGCATTATTTCTACAGAGCCATCGTCAGCTTTGTGCCATATTCTTTCTGCGGCAGCAGAAGAGATGGGTTGGAGAACAGTACTTGCAAGGCCCACTCCAGACAAGTTCCAGTATATAAACCTGTGCAATGCCCTTGTTGTTCTTCCTCCAGTGAACAGCCTGTCTTGGGAGGATCTGGCCCACATGTACTTTCTTAAGGACGTGGTGATAGTATGTGGCAATATTCAGCCTGAATGTATCCGGAACCTCAGTGGACTTGATCATGAAAATATCAGCTTTCATATCCTTACACTTAGCAGCATTTTCCAGAAAGCATCCCTAAAGGAATTGCAAAAGACTGTGCATGAGTGGATTGGTTCCATGGATATGAAACGGTTTAGACATCTCTCAGGTTGTGTTTTTCAGCAGACCGAGAACTTTGAAAGAATGAACTCTGCGATGTCCTATTTTACTGACCAATCTGTCCCACTTGCTGTACTGAGAAGGCAGAAAGACATCGCCCTGCTTTCAGATATCCCATTGTATGAACCCCAGAAGAAGTTGTTTAAGCAGAATGCTGTGTACGTGGTAGTCGGGGGGCTCACTGGACTTGGCTTTGAAACAGTGAAATTCATAGCCATGAACGGAGGCGAGTTTATTGCAATACTCTCCAGGAGAATTCCAAGCAAGGAGAAGCAAGAAGAGATAAAGTCTTTGCAGCAGCAGTATGAAGGAAGCAAAGTAGTGTTTGTGCAGTGTGATGTTACTTTGACCAGCGATGTTGAGAAAGCTTTCTGCTATATCGCGAACATCTTTGCAGGGAGTCCAATCAAAGGTGTGTTCCAAAGTGCTGTTGTTTTACACGATGGCTATCTTGAAGTTCTGAACTTGGCTGACTTTCAGAAAGTGCTGAGCCCAAAAGTAGCAGGGACCCTAAATCTTCATTGGGCTACCAGAGGCCAGGATCTTGACCACTTTGTGTGCTACTCCTCTGTTACTTCCTTTCTGGGCAATTCCACCCAGGCAAACTATGCAGCTGCAAACTCTTTCTTGGATGTCTTCTGCCTCTATAGGAGGAACCTTGGGCTTTCAGGCCAATCCATTAACTGGGGAGCTTTGAACCTTGGCGTACTGTTCAGTCAAAACCATATTCAGAGTATCCTAGAGTCCAAGGGCATAGACATTCTGCAAGTGCATGAAATTCACGAGTATCTCAGGAAGAGTTTAGTTATGAATAACCCACAGCAAACTGTCGCCAAGTTAGATTTTCACGCTTTGTTGCATCATGTCTTTTCTCGGATTCTTTCACTCAAAAGTCGCTTCATGTCACTTATGTCAGAAGAATTCAGGAACAAACTTGAAACCTCTGAGGAACCTCAAGTCCAGGGTACTGCTGCGATCAAATCTGAAGACTATATCACTTCAGTGGTGAGTGACCTCACCGGGTTAAGCCCAGATGAACTAACCATGAATACACCACTTTCATCCTTGGGCATAGACTCTATGTTAGCAATGACAATTCAGAACCGCATCTTTCGAGAGAGAAAGGTGGACATACCTCTTGTGAAACTGCTTGATCCTCACACAACTCTGTCAAGTTTAGTAGTAGTTTTAGAAGAAGCGAGCAATCCAAATGGAGTGGTTGAGAAAAAAAATGCTGCGGTTGAAAGTGTAGAGGATGGGAGCTGGCTATAGGAATCTTCTCACTCAGGAACCGTGTAACTTTTGAAGAAATGCGGAACCTTTTTAGTATCTCAGAATATAGAATCATAGAATCATAGTATTGTCTTGGTTGGAAGGGACCTTTCAAATCATGAAGTGTAACCATCAACCAGCACTAAACTATGTCCCTAAGCATCGCATCTATGTGTCTTTTAAATATCTCCAGGGATGGCGTCTCCACCACTTTCCCTTGCAGCCCGTTCCAATGCCTAACTACCCTCTCTGTGAAGAAATTTTTCCTAACATCCATTTGAAACCTAGCCTAGCACAAGTTGTTGCCATTTCCTCATCCTTTCTCTTGTCACCTATAGAAGAGGTCAGCCCTCACCTCTTTACAACCTCCCTTCAGGTAGTTGCGGAGAGTGATTATGTGTTTTCTGAGACTCATTTTCTCCAGACTAAACAACCCCAGTTCCCTCAGACACTCCTCATAACATTTGTCTTGCAGTCCCCTCACCAGCGTTATTGCCCTTCTCGTGACTCAATGTCTTTCCTTTAGTGAGGGGCCAAAAATTGAACACAGTACTTAAGGTGTGGCCTCACCAGTGCTGTACAGGTCCTAGTCCTGCTCACTACACTGTTCTTGATACAGGCCAGGATACTGTTGGCTTTCTTGGCCACCTGGGCACATTGCTGTCTCATATTCATTTGGCAGTCTATCAACGCCCCTCTCTGCCGGGCCACTGTGCCCAAAGCCTGTAGGACTGCCTGGGATAGTTGTACCCAAATGTACGTCCTGGCACTTGGCCTTGCTAAATCTCATACCATTGGCCTTGGCCCAGCAATCCATCCTGTCCGGATCCTTCATCCTACCCTCAAGCAGATGAACACTCCCACCTAACTTAGTGATGTCTGTGAACTTACAGAGCGTGCACTTAATCCCCTCATCCAGGTCATTGATGAAGATATTAAAGAGAACCAGCCCCAGCATTGAGCCCTGGGGAACACCACTGGTGACTGGGTACAAACTGGATTTAACTCCATTCACAACCACTCCCTGGGTTCAGCCATCCAGCTAGTTATTTACCAAAGAATACACCCATCCTGCCCTTCATGAAGCCATGCTGACTGGGCCTGATCACCTGGTTGTCCTGCATGTGCCTTGTAATGGCACTCAGGATGATCTGTTCCATTAAATTTCCAGGCACCGAGGTCAGACTGACAGGTCTGTAGTTCTCCAGATGTCACTGCAGACAGGAAAGAACATCTGGGGATGCTGGTTGTACTCTTCTTCACTGATCCAGAAAAAAATACACGAGGTTCTTCTGTCATTGTGTTTATTGTCTCTTAATGTGGGAATGAGGTCCTTGTATTGTTTCTCCCTTTACTACCTAATTACCATTCACCCTGCAATGTCTGTTACAGTGTTGGTAGTCTTCTCCAGTGCATGGAGTACCCATGGACTCTGAGGTGACCCTGAAACCACCTCTTCTTCAGGCTGAACAAGTCCAGTTCCCTGAGCTTCTTTTCATAGCTCTGGTGGTCCAGCACCCAAGCCTCTTCATGACCTTCTGCTGAGCTTACTCAAGGTTATCCATATCTGTCTTATACTGTCAGGCTCAGAAGTGAACCAGCGTTCCAGGTGTGGTTTAATGAGTGAAGTGTGCTGTAATGGTCTTGTACATTGCACCACCAGTGTGAGCTAATGAGTAAAGCCCAGTAGATACAGCCGAGTTGGCTGTTACTCTTCACTGTTGCATGGTCCCCAGCCATTCAGTCCCCAGCCTGTGACGTTGTGGAGCTTGGGCTGTCTCCCACGCAGAGCTGGTGCGGGGAGCTATTCCATCCTGGGTGTGAGGCCTTGTGTTTGCCATGGCTGGAATTCATGAAAATTCTATTGTCTATTTGTCCCCCAGAATAGTGGCCCTGCCCTTTGATGTGTCAAATGCTCTCGCCTAACTTGACGTCCTCCATGATTTTGTCCTGGTGGCCAGGCTGTTCATAAAGACCTGTGGGGTGCTGCTAGCAACCTGCTCTCAGATGGACCTTGCACTGCTGCTATCACCCTTTGGGCCTGGCAGTCTGGGGAATACCCCACTCAGCTTATAGTCCTCTTTGTCAATCTATCTCACCTCAGTTTGGCTACAAGGATGTACCAGGAGACTGTGTTGAAAGCCTTGCTGAAATCACGGTGAACAACATTCTCTCTGTCCATAGAGCCAGCCTTTCCATTCTCCAAGGTAACCAGGCTTATCAGGCATGCTGGTTGTCTCCAACCACATCTTCACTCATGTTCCTTAGAGACCCAATCATAGAATCATGGAATCATAGACATAGAATGTGCTAGGTTGGAAGGGACCTTTGAAGGTCATCTAGTCCAACCCCCCTGCAGTAAGCAGGGAAGCCTTTAACTTGATGAAGTTGCTCAGAACTTTTTCAAGCCTGACCTTTAATGCCTCCAGAGATTAGGCCTCCACCACCTCCCTGGGCAACACATACCACTGTCTTACCATCCTCATAGTGCTGACTGTGTCATCCTGACCATCTGAAATGATGTTTGTGTGAGTAATTAATGCATCCCACCTGCAAAGCAGCAAACTTATTGCCTGAGTGTAATGCAGCACTGGTGAGGCCACATCTGGAGTGCTGTGTCCAGTTCTGGGCTCCTCAGTATGAGAGAGACATACTCAGTGAAGGGCCCTGAGGATGATTAAGGGACCAGAGCATCTCTCCTATGAGGAAAGGATGAGACAGCTGTGACTGTTCAGCCTGGAGAAGGGAAGGCTTTCAGGGAGTCTTATTAATGTACACAAATACCAGAAGGGAGGCTGCAAAGAGGCCAAAGCTGAGCTCTTTGCCCAGCAGTGGGACCAGAGGCAATGGGCACAGGCTGGAACACAGGATCTTTTAAACACCCCGTTGTGTTCCACAGCTTGTATCCAGTACTACGAACCCTGGGAAAGAAAATACTGAATTTAAACCACAAGAAGTGGCTTCAACACTGCCTGGGATGGCTGCTCCTGCAGAGCAGGCCACAAAAAAAACTTGTGGTGTGTTAGTTTAAACGAAATAGGAGAAAACCGGAGAGTTTTTAGAAACACGTCCTCAAAGAGAGGTTTAGTGATATGTCATAGACACTCGACCAAATAAGGAGGATCAGCCTCCTTGCACACTAGCTCCAAACACCCCCAGTCTGTTTGACCTGCCTGCAGCCTGCCTGTGCATCCTTTGCTCTTTACCTGAACCACTAATGAGAGTGTCCCAGTGGCTGTTCCATGGTACCCTTTTGATCCCAAAAAACTCGTGGCCTGTCTGGCCATTTCTGCTGCTGAGCAGTACCGCGGCTTGAACCGTCAAAGGCTCTTTCATCGCTGCCTCTGGGCTGCTCTGCGCTGCCTTTCGCTCTGGCCATTTGCTGCCCCGGCACCGCCCGTGCCGAGACACGTACAACCCGGGGGAGCAGACGCCCCTCGCCCTCACGGAAGGGTGACGCGGGACCGCGAGGGCCGAGCTGCGGCTGCGGTCGGGACGTGCCGCTCGGTGCGGCGGAGGCGCGGAGCGGGTGCCTCGGCCACATCGCTGCCGCCTCGGCCACATCGCTGCCGCCTCGGCCACATCGCTGCCGCCTCGGCCACATCGCTGCCGCCTCGGCCACATCGCTGCCGCCTCGGCCACATCGCTGCCGCCTCGGCCACATCGCTGCCGCGGGGACCCCGCAGCGGGCGCAGTGCCCGCGCGCGGCCAGCAGAAGGCGGCGGCTCGCAGGCAGCAAGCAGCGCAGCCGGTGTCCCAGCCTCACCCTGCGCTGGCCGGGGCCGGAGCCGGGGAACCCAGCTGTGCCCGCCGGGACACCGAACCCAGCCCGCCGGGACACCGAACCCAGCCCGCCGGGAAACCAAACACTCCCACCGGGAAACTAAACACTCCCGCCGGGACACGAACCCTGCCCGCCGGGACACCGAACCCTGCCGCCGTGCTGTCCCTGTTGGCGTCCCGCCGCAGGCAGGCCCGCTCTCACGTCTTCCTCGCGCTAGCGCAGGGCTGAGACCCCCTGAGCTGGGCGTAAGGATGGCGAGGTGCGGGCTCGAGGGAACTGTTCCTGAAATATTTTACCTGTAAGTCGGTTGCTTGGTTTCCTTCCTCACCCCACCCCACCGCTCCTCCCGCCCCCTACCCCCAGGTTAATTTTCTGTTTTCAATTCACTGCCCGATGTTTATTTGCCACCAGAGCCTTGGCAGAACTCTCTCTGGTGGCTCAGGTTTGAGGTAACTGTCAGGAGCACACAAGCCAGATGAAAAGTAAATACTGAAAACGCTGACTAGAATCAGAAGTGTCAAAACAGGGAAGCAAAACCAAGATGGGAGGCTGACAGTGTCAAACGAGAAAAGCAACTAGAAAACCTCTAAGTAAAAGCACAGTTAGGCCTCGGCAGTGTGTGGAAAGGTAGGAGAGGTGTGTTGCAGGGTTGTTTTTTCTTCTGTTAACCATATTTATGAAAATCAAAGAAAAGATCCCGAGAGATAATCCAAGCAGGATGTATTCTCCTGAAACCTTCCTTGGAGGACGCTTGTTTAGCTTGATCTTTGAAAAATTCCAGGAATGGCAGTTCCACAGCACCCTACGTAAACTGCTTCAGCACTTTATTACACTTTGTGTAGAGAAAGTTTTTCATAATACATTGGATTGCTTGATACTCTGTCTGTTTTCATGCAATAGTTTGCTCTTTTATTATGTTGCTGTTCTGAAGATTTGAGGCTCTATATTTGGGTTCTTAAAGCATTCAGGCGACTTGTTTAATTTCATATTTATCACTTGCTTATGACTCGGTTCCAAAATCCATTTTCATTTCCCAAAATTATTTCACTCATGTACATTTGTTATGAAACTATTTGGGTTGCATATTTTTAAAACAGTTCATTGATATGAATATACTGCTGTGAACCAGAGGCAGCTGTCTGTGAATCACATTGATAAAATTAATACAGTCAAAATTAGCCTGTAAGAATTGACCTTGGCTGTTACACAATCCGCAGTTGCTTACATTTTCCCCCAGTGATTTTCCTGATATTAGTTATAAATTCAAGGCTGGGTAAATGTTTTGGCAAAATATTCAAAGCTTCCTGACTTGGCAGACTGGTGAGCACCAAAACCAGATGTTCATCCCAACGTTTCAAAGAAGTAGCAAATACACTTATTCCACAATGAGCAAGAGCAACAGAAATAAAATTCTTTTTGCTGTACTGTGGATACAAAAAAAAAAGTATGAGGTGGGAGAGGACATGTCTTCTGTTCTCCAACAGCAAAGTGAAACTTTTAGAATTTTTTTTCTAAAAAGCAGAGCAACAAGACTCCCTTTGGCATTACATGAGAAAAAAGAGAGAACACTGGTTCTGTTCCCTGCAGTTGGCTCATAAAAGCAAAACAGAAGATATGCATGGAAAACTTCAAAATACCCTACTTTCTGATGGATATGGAAATACCTGGAAAGTGCTTACAATGAGAATGGAAGTCCTAGTTTCAGATAGGAAGAGGTGTGCGTCGTCATCTTACATCTACAGTAAGTGGCTTTATTGCTTCTGCTCTAAAGGACCTAAACCACTGCTAACTTAAACAGCAATCAGAGGTCTTTCCATGTGGGTTCAAACAAGGAATGAGTATGCTGCTATCTCCTATATGCTGCTGCTGCTTGCAGGTCAGGCACAGAGAGGAAACATCCATTATGTCTCATCCTCCAGGCTTCGCAGTGACTTTGTAAGCAACGCTTGTAACCACAAACTTTCAGCGCGTGAGCCCCTGGGCTGTGTATTCTTTCGGCTTGTTATTGTCAGTACTAATCCTGCCATCTTGTTAAGGGCCTGTGTCACGGCTAAGGGCTCTGCTCTGCTGCCTGAAGCGCTGTGCCAATACCGCTTTCCAAACGCTGTGGTAAATCTTTGAGTAATGTTTTCAACCATGTCAAAGTGACTTGCTTCCCTAAAGCCAGAATTGACTTAGAGGTGTACATTTGTATAGACATAAGCATTTATGTCTTACTTCATTCAGCCTCACTCAGTGTCTGTCTGTACTTCTGCATGCCAAAGGGCAAGAGACCAGGAGACATCCATGCAAAACTTCCCATTCATCCTTCTTTTACTCCTGTTGCCTTGCCTTGCATGCATGATGGTGGTCAAGGTGCAAGAGTAGTGCTAGAAACACACATTTCTCTCTCCCACACAGAAACATTTAATTCTTTGTGGGATTTACAGTGAGAGGAGCAAATATTTTGGGATGATGACTTATGGCTTTCCCCTCTTAATTCCTGGTGCTTAAGTCATTTATTTACAGGGCAAATCTCCCAAAGCTCAGATTCTGGTTGCACTAAGAGGATTGATGAAATACATGCCCTTTCCTGCCAACTAAGGAGACATTTCTCAAATAATTTGGCTAACTGGCAGGACAGTGTCTCTCAAGAAATGTTTCCCAAAGGCATCCTGGCTGATTTGGTGCAGGAACTCGCTCCAGGTGTTGGCTGAGACAGGGCAAACTCGCTCCATGGCTGCTGCACCGTGAGTCGATGGCCCCACAGAGCAGGTGCTTGTGGCAGCCCGAGTGCCAATGTGGAGATGGGGGATGCTGAACTCCCAGCAGACAAGAGAAAGGGCTCAGCTCCACTGTCTTCAAATGTCTCTTCCCAGGCCATGCTGTGGTGCCTGAAGTCCCCGCAATGTGCCTCCTCCACTAGGAAAGCAAGGTGCATGGGGATTTTTAGCAGAGATGCAAGAGTTGAGCTTCTGACACTGTCTTGGGCTATTTTCAATGAGTAACTGAATCTGTTTTCCTTCACAGCTGCACATACTTCAGTGTAACTTTATGTACGAACACTCACTTAGGAGTAAGAATTTCCTATCTTGACTTAGTTAAAGTTACTTTAAAAAAATAAATCTCCTTAAATTAAGTCAAGCCTCTTAATTTTGTCCTCACATAGCTTTGTAGCAGAATTGCTGGAAGCGTGAATTAGACCAGATGTAGTCGATTCAGTTCCAGCGTGTGTGCTGAGGAAACGCTCCTGTGAACTGATCATCTGAGGATTTTGCAATATATTTCTTGTCAGCAGTCGCAACGAAGCACTTCAAGGCCTAAGCCGCAGCAGCACGGTTGGATGACAGAATCCATAAACAGCTCGCCGTGGCCTGTGATTAAAATAGAAAATGGCTTATTTAACTTCAGGCACAAATCCCATCACAGAACTTGGCCCAAATCCACATGAGTGCTTCCCCAGGTCAGGGGGAATTCACACTTTGAGCAGAGGTCATGGCAATGCCTGGCTTCTTGCCACAGCAGTTCATCAGAAAATAATTACAAAAGTCAAATTGGTGATGCTTACAAAGTGCCTGTAAGGACACATCAAGTAAGGTATCGTGCTTTCTCTGCTAGTTACTTCTGTACACAGGGAGCTGTCATTTCTCAGTCCATTGACTGCTCTTCTACACAGAAAGAAAGGCAATCCCACTTCTAGTCAGAAAGCATAGTGTTCCATACATATGCCTCCATAAAGACAACAAAAATCCTGGAGAAATGCAACAACTAGTATTTGCTGATTTACCAGGAGGAGTTTTATCTCTGCTGAGCTTCAAAGAAAAGAGAGAGAGGTTGAGGGGACAACTTCCTTGGGCCAGCATTTAAAAATCATCATCCTTATCACATATGTTTACATATGCATTTACACCAGCAGATATTCCCATGTTTGCTCCTGGAACACCCCATGGACAGATATATGAGTTGTACCTACAGCTTTAGCCCTTACAAATTGCCATTATGAGTGCACACAGAAATGTAAGCCACTTTGAGATCTCTGCTCATTATGGTTCTGGAAGAAAGGCAAGGAAATATGTTAATCTCTGGTGAGGGAATTGCTCTCAGGTCTGTACTGGTAAGAATAATAAGTCGTAATCCATTACGAAGGCACAGGGAAGATGGGAAAATGGAAAGGTGGCCCTTCAACCCCCATGAAAATTTAAATTATATGTTGTTGTGATTAATCTGGAGGTTTCTTTGGTGAATGTCTTGAGCTGCATAGTTACAATACTTACAGAAGAACACACGCCTGCTTATAAATGTTCTATACTTTAGCAAAGCACCAGAATCAGGAAGCAGAGAACTGGCCATTCCCAATTCATCTCCCTGTATTCTTCTCCCTCCATTGTTTTTAGAATTTTTGAATTAAACTCCAACTACCTGATGTGCTTGAGGCTAAAGTCACCTTAACAGTTACAGTAAAGAAATCCTGCTCAAAACCAGACAGAAATGTCCCTGTTCCAAGAGGAGTGAATAGGAGGCTGAACGGTGCTACTGCTGCCTGCAGTGAGTGCTTCAGCCCCCCATGGCAAAGTCTTTGTCATCTTCCCTCTCCTTCAAAAACATGCCAGGGTTTTTCCACGGTCAGGGAAGCAATGCCAGCTTGCAAGGAGAGGAGAGGCAAGAGGGGATGGTTTGAAAGAAGCCACAGAAGGAAGGGAAAATTCCCAGAATTTGGGAAGGGTGTTGTTTTGGGTTGGGGAGGTGGGGAAAAGTCAAGTACGCAACAGTCCTAAATGCCTGTTGGAAGGGCATATGGCAAAAATGCATTGCTTGGAGGGATGAACCTTTCCTACAATTAGAGCTGCCCACTGCTGAACATTCACACTGTGTACGGATGAGCAGCCCCTGGGTGAGGAGTGTCCTGTGGCTGAGGGTCCAACACGGGAACTGTCAGACTACAGGGCTATATTGATACAGCCCATAAACTGAGGAAAGCAAACGCAAAGGCTCCATTTTGTGAGTCAGTTGCTTTTTATTTCAGCTTTCTTTTCAGAAAAAAATTTCCATATTCCATTAGTGTCAAGGCAATTTAAGTCCTAAGTCTCTCATCAGACCCCTAAATCTCTTCAGAACATTCTGCTCTTTTCTCGAGCTCTTGTGTATGGGGCTGCCACAAGTTTACTTGTAAGACCATGTTTCTGCTGTCTGCAGAAAAAACCAACAGCTTCTGCAACAAGACTAAGCCCCTTTGCAAAGTCCTTCTGAGATGAAGTACCCCTTCTGTCTGTAATACTTACTTGGTGACATTTTTTTTAATATATTTTCAATAAAATATGAAAATATGCCCAACTTGGCCTCTAAATACTGGTACAGAAGCTACAACAAAACTCATTATAAAGTATCCCCAGATACGGTGATTATGGTCTACCAAAAATTATCAATGAAATTATCAATGGCAAATTTTCTGGTTTTCCTTTTAGTTTGAGAAAAAGTTAGTTATCCCAGTCCTCCTAGAGAAGAAACTGGTTGTCTGTTGTTTGGCAGCACTTAGAGAAAAGTTCTAGTTGAAAATCATGTATTTCTGTTCATTTTAAAACCTGTCTTTGTGGAAGATGGCATTAGATGATAGTTTCTTCTCAGAGTAGCTGCATGCCCTTTTTCTGTTGTAGCCTGTCTTCCTCAGTTCCTCTTCCCATAACTACTTGTCTCTCCCTTATGATTCATGCCTCCTGTCAAACTCAAAAGGATTTTCCTTTCCCTACCATCCTCCTGTTAGCTAAATTGTATAGTAACCTCCAGAGATTAATCTAGTTGCCAAATGTACAAGCTAGACTGCCTAAGGTGCTTTTTTGTTGCAATACTGCAGTTTTCAGGGAGCTGGAAAGGAATTCTCAGTGTCAGCCAAAGGTTTGGAATTCTGAAAATCAGAGCCTCCCTCTGCTTCAGCCATCTCCAACACCTTGCCTTCCTAATTCACCCATTAGAGGTGCCCCTGCCGGACACTTGCACAGCCCAGCAACAGTGGCACCTCAGACCTCGCCACTGTCACACCTGTGAGCTGAAAATCAGGAGATGTCAGAAAGAAGAAATGTACATAAAACCAAAATTATCTGTCCAACTATATTTCCCTTCATTTCCTGGGGTGAGGCTTTGGGGGGAAGCTCTGCTTCCCATTTTCATCTATCCATAGAGAAAGAACTAACAGAAGTACCACTGACAGTACAGTCAGGTTTACTGCCTGTAGGAATGGCTCCATTGCAGGTGTTTTTCTAAATGGTTGCAAGACTGCAGCACTGGAGATACTACAGCCCTAGGGCTCTTTTTGAGCATTAGTTTATTCTAAAGTATGGCATGAAATACATACCAAAAAGGAGGTGGGGAAAGGAAGTGCTTCCTTTACCTTCTCACTGTGGAGGAGAATCCTTCCCTTTCCAGAGTCCTCACAGGTGCTCTTACTGCACACTGCTACCTTCTCTCCCCGTGTCCACTTTCTCTTGCTCCCTTTAAGTGCCTGGTTAACTCTGCAAGGCTGTCACATGCTTTCTGAGTGGCCTCTAATGATAGCAGCAGCAGGATGACTTGGAAGGAGATGGTAAAAATGGCGTGGAACAGGAGTGGGATCTATTGTCTCTGTTTCTGCCCCTGGAAAAGGAGTGGCAACAAGGAGGTATCTGTAATGGGGATTTTCAGAAGCATATATTAATTGTTCATATTTAATTCTGAAAATGGAAGTCAGTTGCAGGACATGGAAGGACAGACCCTGGGGTGGATAATGTTTTAAATCTTTACATTTCCTTACAGCACTTAAAATACGCTCTCATTAAGGGTATGGTAGACCTTGCCAAATCTGATTTTTGTACTTCCAAGTTATGTACCTCAGTATCTATATGACACATGTAATAGCTACCATTAGTTTTGAACTCCAGGTAGCCATTTGTCATGCTATGATCACGAATATCAACCCATTTCATTTGGGTTTCTTTGGGTTTGGTTTTTGTGGTGTTTTTTCCTGAAGGGCCTGTATTTCTTGAATTGTGAAAAATATGTGGGAATTTCAATTTTTATAATGTAAAAGTTTTCTAGTACTTATTACTGAAAGCTGGAAGGTCGAAACAAGGACATGAATGTCAGAAAGCAAAATTTGCAGTCATGATTTTTAATATTGTTGCTGGTGATGCTGGAACAATAAACGGGAAACCAGATTTCAAACCAGACCTTTAAAAGCTCATCTATTCCCAAAAGCCTGTGGGTTATCCTGTATACAGTGATCTTTAGCCGTGAAATTTGTTCGTTCAAAGGGCTGAAGGCTATTTCTAATAGCTTATCACCTGAGACCGTACCTGGCTGCCAGGAGCATCACAGGGCTTCTTTCCAGCCATCACCTTCTGGAGCGGACCTGCACCTGCAATCTCAGAAAGGCACAGGAGGTGGCACCAACCTCCCAGCAGTGACCCCGGCAGACAGGTTGGGCAGATTTTGCTTCCCCTGAATTTACGCCTCCAACTCCTCCAAAATACCTCTTAGTCCAGAGGTGCTGGGGGGACGTGAGAGCTGAGTGCGGGCCGAGCTGAGGAAAATAATCAACAGTTTGGGGGGTTGTTTTCTTTTTTTCTGCCTCTCAGGGGGCCTGCAGCACCAAAAGCTGAAGTGGCTGTGCCAAGGGCTGTGTCACAGGCACCTGCAATATAGAGGGTGGTTTTCGGAAAGGACTGGACCCCAGGGAACTCCTCGCTGGGACTGGTTAGAAGGTCAGCAAAATTTTTGCTTGTCAAGGGTGGAATAAAACCTTGTGCAGATCCTGTTGTGAAGCTCTTGTTCAGTCAATGTGTAAAGTGTTTGTTTAATGTACGAGGCATATTTATAGTGACTTTTTAAAGTGTACTGTAATGTAATAGTTAATAGCCCGGTTTCTGATGACATGAGTAAATGGATGATAGCACACATATTAGCAAGAATGTCAAAATAACTGTGGAGGAGTTATGAGGACCCTGAGTTCCTACAGCATAAAATATTTTTTATGCTAAAGGGGTATTTTTTCTTCTTCTTCTTTACAGAAAGTGCAGAATTCAAAGTGGAAAATCTAAGATTAAATCTAAAGCTGCTAGCTTACAAGTGAGAGGTGAAAAAGTGACAGTCTTCATAGTAATACTATTCCACATGGCAACCAGCAGTATTTTCCATTCCTGTTTTTCTTTTCAAATGTTTCTTTCTGGTGCTATTGAACTTCTTGCCCTCTCGAATGCTTTGGTTTCTGATACAAGAAGCACTGCAAGCTCATCCTTCTTGAAAGGGGCTATTTATTCAGTGAAGTTTTTGTCAGACCACTTATGTAACTTCAAAACCAATTCCCAGTGCTTTCCTTTCGCTGCCTCTTTGTGTGAAGCTCTGGATTCTTGGACAGAACAGATATATTCTATAAAAACAATACACTATGCTGCTATATCAGCATCGATGGCAGTTGGATCCCCAGTGCTGTACAGCTGCAGAGAGGAAACGGTCTTGACGAATAGGATAGGTTGGATTTTTCCAGTACAGTATTTAGAAAGAGCTGCCACGTGAAATCCCCGTTAGGCAGCAGCACTGCAGCGATAAAGGCGAGCTACATAAAGTGCCACAGCAGCAAATGTGAATCTCTTGCCTTCTTACCGAATTCTTGCTTGCTGCGATCATCATCATCCTGCCTAAGTGAAGGACAGCAAAATGGATTGGATTATCAGGCATTGGAAGGCTGATGACTGATTGAGAAAAGCAACTTTACTCCGAGGCACAGATGGGAAGCACACACTGTCCTGAATTTGTCTGCCTTTCCTGTAGAGAATGACAAGTATTTAGCATTATACGTCCCCTGGGTATCATTGCTGAACCACGAGTGTTAGCTGCGCGGAACGTTTCAAAGCAATCCTACTGTTAGCACGGTTACAGACACACTTGATTAAACCGTCCTGCACTATGAAAAGAAGTTAAAACAATAGATTCAGGGCCTGCTTTTCTGGTTGGCAGAGACCTGCTCAGAAGGCTTCAAGTAGGTCAATTTGTGGGCATAATCTAGGAGAGTGCTGAAGTAGTGACACAAACTGTGTTGTTGAGGGAATAAATTATACTACTAAATTATTTTTGCTTTTCCCTGTTTGTTTTCCTGGTACTAAGCAGCCAGTTTTGTGTTACTTATACAAACTGGCAGGGAGACTTTGTGGTATAGAAGTCCTGCTCAAACATCACTCCACTCAGATCACTTCATGTTCTTTCCACTGAGGATGATGGCACCATCAGATAAGCTGTATGTAGCCCATTGCTAGTAAAAATACTCTTTTTTTCATTAACGGATCCTGACAGGAGGAAAGAGAAGAATCAGCCCACAATCTACTGTCTTGAGGTTGCTATTGACAAAACATTTTACCTAAATATTTTCAGGATGAGGATCCAGTATCAGATGGATTGGAAAAGGAATAGAAATGACAGGAAGATTGTGAAGATTTTTGGGAGAGACCTGAAAAATGAAAATGTCTTTTCCAGATCTTTCCAACATTCCTCAAGTTGGCCAAAAAAGGGAAGGCATTTTGCATCTAAAGACTGTTTTAGTAGAGAATCCAGAAAGTGCTACTGGGGGAAAAAAACTTACCTTTGAAAACATCTTGGCTATCAAAGGAAAGAATTAGACTGTCACTTGGACTGTTAAATGATTTGAAATATGAAGGATACTATTGAAAGGGGTATTGGAGATGATGGATTATACCTATTTGCTCCACAGTGGCAAAATAGATGCATAGTAGTATGGTTTCTAGTGTGCCTCTTTTCTATTTCTAGTGATTTATTGGCAGAAGGCCTGTAAAAATAATGGAAAATCAAACAAAGAAACCAGTTAGTTAAAAAATGATAGGATTAATACTCTTAATCTGTTCAGAAGCCATATTTTTAGTTTAAATAATATTAGTTGCTTTTTAAATAGGGTATTGTATGCTTTGTCTGAGGTCAGAGCAGGTACATGGTGTTTGCATAACTCACAGAGTACAAAGCTCGCTCTGCTATTTCTGGATGCTCAGAGCACCATTGAACCAAGACTGTGTATTTATAATGCACATTTTCTTCTTGAAGCTCATGTATATCTCTGATTATAATTCCTACAAATTACTTGAATGCCTCCGTGCAGTTTAAAGTCATGTGTCAAAGTCAAGTCTTTTTAAAGAAGTGATTTGCAGAAAACGAAAATACACTAAGCCTTTTTATCTTAAATCTTGCCCTCTCAGCAGAAGAAAAAGGATCTGAGTAGAAAAATACAAACCTGCTCTTATGAAAACCAGTGGAAAATGTATAAGAGGAAAAAAAATACATAAAAAAATACATCAACTGCGAATACTGGCAATCTAAATCTTTTGGACGCTCTAATACTGAGAATTAAGAGAATGTGTGTTCTGCTGGTGAGATATGTCCACTGATGGAGAAGGAAGAGCCTGAAAAAGTATGGAAGTTTAGGGGGTATATTTTTAAAAGAATTTACCAGAAGAAACAAGGTTTGCAAAGCCCTATTTCAAAAGTCTGTTTTTACAATGAAAGATGCAAAATTACTCATCAAGTGCTTAATCACAATCTTCTATAGTTTCTTGGCTGCTTGTTAATATGAGTATTACCATCCAGACTGATTTAGTTGGCTCGGCTCTTCCTTTGATGGCTTAAATGATTTACTATCCATCCTTCTGAGAAAAACAGGCTCCAGGAACATGTGTTCTAATCTCTAGGACATGCCTGCACTGTGCCTGCTCTGAAGAAGGCTTTTTTTTTTCTTCCCTGTTTTTTCCTTTGGCTTTCTTATCTTACACTGCTGATAAAACAACACACATGGGTTGTGAGATAGGTGTTGCGTGTGCCAGCTGGTTCTGTTGAAATACTACAAGCATACTAAGGCTCGCTGAGGGCTGAACATTCTCTTGCATCAAGGAAGTTGGGAGTAATGGATTGAGTAAATTTATCAACTTTTACAGCAGGTAGTAGGTCTGTGATAGCTGAGCTAGGGACAGTGTGAATTTTGTAGGGCACACACCATATTTTTGAGGAATAAATGCAATATGCCTAATAGCAGAAGCAGCTCCATTATCTTCTTGGTCTCTTTAGCCATCCTTTGGTAAGTACGTTCAAGATTTCAGAGTTCAAGAGACTTGAGCGCAGTCTATCAGGCTCAAAGGGAAGCAGTCCCTGCTCTGTCTGCCTCTCCCTGCCTGGAGAATCTCTTGGTTTTCTCCAGACCCCCCCACCAACACCTAGACGGTGTGAACCGTCATGCAGCTGGGGCTCAGATGACCATATGACAGGGTACTAGTGAGGGGACTCCACTGTATAGTGGGTAGAGTCCTACACTTCTCCCACTCTTGCCTTTGGGCGCAGTACCTTTAGTTTCAGCTCTGTTGTGCAGGAACTGTGAGGAACAGAGGGAACAGGCAGCTTTCTTTAACTGAAGCATTGTTTTGTATTAACAGTAGCAGCATAATAACACCCAAGAGAAAAGGACTTCAAGTAGGAGAGGTTTACATCACATATGTGTGATCTCAAGCAGACTTCAGTTTCCTGAAGACTGTGGGCTGTTCCCCTGCTCCAGGCTGCCCCACTCTTACAGCTCGGCATGCCTGCCTTGCTCTTAACAGCCTCTCCCCTGCTTATGGTGTATGTCCTTTTAATTTGCTGTGTTCAACAATTTCCTGTGTTCATCAATTTGCTCCTCCTGCTGTACCCACAAGAAACCCTATTCCTGTGAGTTCAGCAGTGCTTTAAGGGTAAAAGATCTAAGCCAATGCCCTTTCTATCAGTGGTGCTGGGTGTGCAGTCTTGAGTCACTGTCATAGGTCCTGCCTATTCTTCCAGTGTGCTCTTAAACTAAATAAACAGATTTAGACAGAAATACATCAGTAACAGGCACGCAGGCATACCCTATTCAGAAAACAACAGGGAGCAGCTGTGCCTTAAGAAGAGCTGGTAATGCTGACCTTGAAATTGCTGGATCATTCTCTTTGTCATTCTTCAACGTGAGAAATGAAACAAGAAGATGACAAATCCTTTGGGCTGAGTTTGGTGTTTTTCATAGTTAAGACTTTTCTGTTAAATGGGAGTTTTGACTTAGGAGTCCAGTCCCAGTGCTTTTTATTTTATTAGAGAGTAATTGAGTATTGAAGTAGAAGCAAACATGTAAAGCTTCTTTTGGATCAGTAAGTGTAATGTTGTATTTTGTAGTGCAGACTCCGCTTTCCTGACTAATACATATTGGTCATTGTATATACCTATAGAAATAAGCCTTTATTCTGTACAATTTGAGCACATCTGCTGTTTTGCCTGCTTTCCTCTTCTTTTTTTCATGTGTTAGGGAGGCTCAGAATCCTACTGTTAGAAAACCTAATCTGTATTACATTTTATGTGTGTAACATAGGAGCGACAAGGGTCATAACAGTTGATCCATTTGCACACACTAATGTTTGCAAAACACGGCCCTAAGATTTTAGTTGATCACTGTAATACATTTTGCATGCATCTTGTTAGATATCAGCAAAGGAATATACTTCCTTTATAACCAAGGGACCTTGCGTGCAGTCTCTAAATAGCCTTTTCAATAGGTGGAATTAATCCAAGTTACTACGTGACTGGAAAATCTCTAGAGACCAAGCTTAGGAAGTGGCATGGGTGGTTTGATAGACTGGGCTCTACCATCAGAGAGCCGAATGGGCACACCAGGCCAATCCTGAGAAGCCCTGCTCTGAGGAAGGCACTCACTACATTTATTTTTAGATAAGACATGAAACCGAGACCCTCACTGCTCATGGTCATCAGAGAGCTTAAACTACTTCTGTGGTGTCAACGCCAGTGCTGTTGCCAAAAGCCACACATGCCATTATTTTCCACCCACCCGAATCCCCCAGCTATTTCAGTGGTATACAACACCCTTCCCTACTTCCGACTACAAGGTCATGCTCAAATCTTCCATGGTTAAGCAGCTACTGCATTCCCTCATGGTGTGGGAGTCCCAACTCTTGGGGCTACTGTATAACATTTAGTATTTCATCCTTCAACTTCCTCTGAAGGAAGGAGAGAGAGAAGCCAGACACAGCACATAAATATATGTATTTTAAAGCTTGCCCTGTGAGCCCAGAGCTGAACAACTCCCATGGCTGGCAGCAGGTTAAACTTAAAAGTAGAACTTTGCGGGAGACTCACAGTTGTGATACAAGTGAATTTTCTGAAGCGCTGACATGTTCCCTTCCCTCAGAGGATAAAATAGATCAGTTCTAGGTCCTAGTGTGAATTTTGTGATTTGGTCTTTTTCCATGGGAATATAGGACTAATAAAAGAAGATGCTTCCTAGGTCACAGAATCTAGTCCTGTGGTGTCACTGGCAACAAGATCACACTGTCTTGACTATAAATTGATCTTCAAAATATTTTTGTTTCTTCTTTCTACTTCCACAGCAAAACCCTCCTAACTTTCCATTTCTTTTGGAGTTTATTCTTCCAGGGTCACCATCACCACTATGGAAGAGAGAGTGGGACAGGAAGCTGGTAGCTGTTTATTTTCTTTTACTGGATGTGAGAGGGCTGAAAGCAACATGCCTTTGGCCGATTGCTGCCAGCTTTCTTGGCCTTTTTCAAAATCATGGTAACTTTTTGGTTTTTTCAGGAAGAGAACATGGGATTCTCATGGGTATTTTCCTATTGGGTGCTTTGAGTTCTGTGTATTTTGACGGTATTTTACTGAAATTTTGGACACTGGGTCTTTCAGGAGAAGATAATCCCACAAGAAGCTCTGCCAAGCACCCTGCAATTAGTGAAAATTTAGGTACCAGGTAACATTCATGCAGTTTTGTTCTGCAAATAGATAGGGCTGCTATATATTCCTCAGTCCCTTTTTAGTCTCCAATTCTTTTGCTCTTTCCAGTTATTTCTTTATTTCTAATGGAAATAAGAATGGAGTATCTTTCTTTGCAAGACATCTTAGCAGCAATTACTTGCTTGGAAACTTAGATGGATACTTAGGAACCTTGCTTAAGTGGAATCCATGGTGGAAGACATCCAGGAAAATCTATTGGCGGCTCAGAGTGTACTGAGTAGTGTTAGAAGATTTAAGTCTCTCCAGAGATGCTTAAATCTCAACTAGATTCAGCAACTGCAGCATCTGTTGCAGCTCTTTTTAAAAAATAAAATAAAATTTAAAATAATTTAAAAAAATGTAAGCTACTAATAAATCACACTACAGTGCTCTATCAGTACGCATGAAATGTAGAACTGGCAGCGTGGAATCAAGCAAGGGAGCAAGAGATGTAACTGAAAGCATATCAGAAACAAATTCCACCAAAGTCAGTCACTAGGCAAACAGTTTCAAACAGCAGGTCCGTGTACAGGTGCACAAAGTACTGGCAACAGAACCAGAAAAGTTCAGCTGTGACTCGGTTTTATTGGGAGAGAGAGAAAGTTATTGATATAACGAACACAATGAAAACAGTTATGTTTCAGGACTGTCCACGTTTTTGTGCATCTGGAGCATATTTTCCTTGGAGCACAAGTAGAGGTAAATCTTCATTTGAATCCCAAAGAAGCCAGCACAAGTCTTTAAATTGACTTCAGTGGGTTTTTCACCAAGCCTTGGACCTATCATGTAAGCAGAAGTCTGAAATGAGAATGAGATTAATTCCATTGGCTTGCACTGCTGTGGACACCTTTCCTAGCATTTTGGATGGGGAAGCAGCACAATATTTTATGGAAATATTTTGCTTTCTTGCAATACATGTGAGGCAAACCCATTGTTAGTGACAGAACCAATAGTACCAGGGCCCTATAAACAGCAAGAAACAGTAGAGCCCTTGGCAGGCGTGTCTCCACCAGCACTAACCCATGCATTTCATTTAAACCTGGGTAATTTGCTGAACTGAAGCCAGAATGCTCAGTGCCAGGCATTAATGAACCTGCAATGCCCAGTCATCAGGAGTGTGCCACAGGGACTTAAAATACCAATTTCAGGAGCTCAGAGGCTTCGTGGTATTATCTGCTGGAGTTTTACCTCATTCCGCAGTGCTTAAGTTTCTTTTGGGCTTTCCATGAGTAGGCACCGACCCAGTATTTGGCCTTTAATGAAGAACAGAAGCATTAAATACTCTAAAGTTTTCCAATAAAGAAGTGAGCCATTACTGAAATTCACTCATTTTATCCTAATAACATTGCATTTCCTGCCAATAGCTTAAAATATGCCGTTATTCTCCCTGAAAAGAAAAAGGTCTTAACTCTAAAATAAGACTCTGGAAATGATATCATATAAACATGTGCTGACATTAATTACTGTAATATTTATCTATAAAACAGATGGTAGTGCTTTCAAAAACGTGTGAGCAATGATCAGAATGAATTCATTAGGCATTTATACGGCTGTCATGTACTCGCATAGGTGTTGCCTTGGACCCTGCTCTATGCTAAGGGGTTCTTTCTTTTTAAGTGAGGTTTTACCAAACAGATGGAAAACATTATTAACTACTGTTTTCCTTTCTTGTCAAAGATGTTTTGTCTAATCATCGCTATAATTACACATCCACATTGTAGTAAATCATGCTGTATAAACATTTAGAACAGAGTGGATTATTAGGGTGAAATGCAAAGTATTCCAGACATTAAAACAAAACAAATACGGACTGGACTCTGCTGAATAATAACAATTTTCAACATCAAGGACAGACAAAACATAATTTAATAGCTTTGGCTTTTCATTCTTCCATTTATGTCCCATTATTCTATGTACAGTGTATCCTGGGTGCTTTCAAATGCCTCTCTCCCCTTTCTTTGTGTGAGTATCTTAGTGAGGAGATGTTTTCCTTTGTACAGCAGTTCCCTTCTTCTTTCCATTTAATATATGACCACAAAAGCATTCAGGAACAAAACAGACAACGATGACATCTAATGAGGCCCTTTGTTTCTTAAGATAGCCACAAAATTTCCGTTCTGGTTGAAGCAAATGTGCTTGATCAGGGTAACCAACTATATTGGGACCAGATCCTCAGCACTCAGCTTTTCTACCTGCAGCTCCATATCTGTCAGGTCCAGAATCACAAAACATCAGCTTGAAGAAATGCATTTCTGTCGTGCTCGTGGCTCCACGCAAAGGCTGCCGCAGCCCCGCTTCGGGCCACCTCGTCGGTGTGGGAACTGCTGGCGCGGTGGTGGTTCAGCGCAGTTCACACCGTGTGGCTGTGCTTGGCCCTGTTTGGCCAAGCAGCGAGTGCAGTGGGAATGCACCTGATTTAACATCTAGGTTGTAGGTGCCTACAGTTGTGCTGGAGCTCTCCTTTAAAGTCACTGAGGAGAAATAGGGACTTTTATGGCACTGGATTGATTGACCATACTGGCAAGGGTGAATTCTGCTCTGGTGCACAGATCTTTCTGCTTCCAGGCTCTCTGAACTTCTAGGATTTAAAAGATCCTACTTGAAACTAATGTCTTCCTATTATCCCAACAGCTTGTGTCAGAAAATTGAGCTATTCTTCTGCAGACATAACGAAAGGTGTCTGCTCAGTTCTCACAGAAAAAATTCAGATTCCATCAGAGACTGGAAGCACATTTATTGCATCTTACATATGGTTCATGCTTGGAAAACAACAAATACCTTAACACTGTGTAGAATTTCAGAACAATTGTCACATCTTTCTAAGAGTCACGCTGCATCAAATTTTTCCCCTTCTGTCTTAAATGTTATTGCACTGTTTCATGCAAAATCAAAACTTTATGATAGCGGTAGGAGCTATGGCCAGACACTAAAATACAAAGAGGTTTCATTTGCTTTAGACCTTTTCTGCATACTTTCGTATCCAAAATAGAATTGTGCAGTGTCCTGCTATTCCTGAAAACACTACAGTGAACTGCTGAACTAGCAGAATATCACTGACATTGGGCAAATGAAGTTGGTTTACAGGGGACCTGAAATACTGAAAAAAACCCCAAACACCACAAGGAGAGATATAAATAACTTCTATGAAAAGCAAACTAACGATATTCAACAGGAGAAAAAATCTGTACAGAATTCATTCACCAGGCAATAACAGCTTGATCCTTTGGTCTTTTGTGGTACAGTAGCAAGATCTACTTAAAGGCTACAAATGCCAGTCTATTAAAATAAAAAACCCATGGAAAGACATGTTTATCTTTCATTTCCAAAGAAATTAGTGTAACTTTCCTCATTGCATCAATCTTGCTTTTATTCCTATTAAAAAAAAAAAGACAGTTGAAAGCAATGATTTACTGCTGCAGATTAATATATTTCTATCTATAGATTTTTACATAGTATATCCGAATTAATTATGGCTTACATTTTATCAGCAATGTTCTCTTTCTTGTAATTCCATATGTTGCCCAAGGAAAACCAAGGGTACCGAGGTGGCTACTTCTATAAGCTGATTGCAAAGCTTGCAACAAATTGTGAGAGTTGGGCTTGATTAGTGTCTGCTACAATAATAAAAACCCAGGCAAATTGTTACTCCATAGAAAAAGATTGATCATCAGTAAATCTGTTATACCTTTCCACAGATGCATTTTTTAACAGCCTACGTACTCAGCTCTCCTACATGGGTGGCAGAGGGTTTACTCAGCTTAGTTTTGCTGTGTTGAAATGACCCCGCAGTGCTATGGTGCCGTTAGCTGGCAAGGCAGTAGGTGTTTAATGTTGTTCTTTCAAAGCACATTAAGGACACCGCAACTTTCCTGGCTCAGGAGATGCATTTCCAGCTGGTGCTTTGCCCTGCCAGTATCGCACAGGGACCATCGCTTGTGGTCGCCCTTTGTGCCCAACACTGCACTGAGATGAGGTTGACCAGATGACAGCTCCCTGCTTAAATGCTGGTGCACTGTAAGGATCAGTCTGTTTGCAGTGGTGTGCTCTTAAGGGTTGTACTAGAGCATGCTCCTAACCTTCCAGTAACTGCTGTTAAGGACTGACATGCCATTCATCTCTACCGACAGGCTGAGGGAGCTGGGGATGTTTAGGCTAGAGAAGAGGAGGCTGAGGGGAGACCTTATCACCTTATCTACCTGAAAGGAGGATGTAGAGGGGTGGGCGATGGTCTCTTCAGCTGAGTAACAGGAGATAGGACAAGGGGGGATGGCAAGAAGCTGTGCCAGGGCAGGTTTAGATTAGATGTTAGGAAAAAATTTTTCACTGTAAGAGTTGTCAGGGCCTGGAACAGGCTGCCCAGGGAGGGGGTTGAGTCACTATCCCTGGATGTGTTTATAAAAAGGGTAGATGAAGTACTTAGGGATATGGTTTAGCATAGGACAGGAATGGTTGGACTCGATGATCTTAAAGGTCTGTGGTCTTCTGTAATTCTGGTCTGTAATTCTGTGATTCTATGACAGCAATGCAGAGGTGAGGCACATTGTGTCTTCTGGAAAAAGTGGATATTCAGGATCTCTTTGTGAAGAATCAATCATGAAAGAAAAAGGTAAGGGCTGTCACACTTGGTACACAAATCCATGCCACATGAAGAATAACTCATGAAGGTGCTCTCATGCTATGAGAAAGCCAAGGACAAAACTAGACATCTGGCTGCTTTGAGGCCACCTGATGATACTGGAACAGGCTGGACAATTTGCAGAGTCACCCTCACGCCACGTTTTAAAGCTGACATCAGCGAGCTGTGAAAGCTATCAAGAGCACTGGGACTGACTGATAACAGCAGGACCTCACTCTATACCAGGATGTCTTTGATACAAAATCTATGGCAGGAGGAAAAGAAATGGGCACTAAGCCCTCACCTGGTCAACCTGATGGGGAAGCCTCCCCTCTAAGTACAGTTCTTGTATCAGATAGTGGAGCAGATGCTCTGGAGCACACATCTATTAACAATTTTCCTGTTACTGTGATAAAAGGGTTTCTGTGATAAAAGGGTTTCTGTGATGCTGCTGGACTTTTCTGTTTTTAAGGTCATAAGAGACATCATGATGATGATATATGATGGTAAGTATTATATGTCTGCTGTTTAGGGCTATAACTCTTTCTTTGGGTGCTAGCTGGGTGTTATAATTTTGGGGGGATTTGGGCCACTAAACAGTCTTTTTAATGCTGAAAGTATGTAGGGGAGGTATCGCTCTAAAAACAGTGCTGTGAAACGGCTGTCTGGCTTTTCCTTTCCACAGACCTCTCCTCATTTCTTCCTGTCAGCTGCCAGCCATAACAAACTCTTACCACCAAAATGTACCTGGGGAGATGGATCAGGAGTGGTGGTGAGGGAAGGGGCTGTTTAAGACACCACTGCTCTATGAAAGCAAAAGTTCTCAATCATCCAGCCACATGTCTCTCTCTCAGTTTGCCTTGGATGACAGAAAATGGTGCTCTTCTGTGCACCAACTTCAACAATATTACCTTATCCTGAAAATATATTAAGGATTGGGATAATGAGACATAATGTCAGTTTGCTTGTTTAATAGTTGGAGTAGTGTCCAATCCTAGAAAAGGGCCTATGCCTCGGCATTGGACTTTTTGAGTTGCCAGAACGATGTCAGGAAGGAAAGCCTGGGGTGAGAGTCAGTTCACACACATCAAGTTGGTTAGCTCTTCACTGTGGGAAGAACCTGGCAAAGTTTCAGATGGCAACCACACTTATCTGAGCAGTGAGGGGTGCCCACCCAAGGGTTCTGCAGAGGTGAGCTCTGCACCCAGTGCTACCGAGCTCCACAGCTTTACTCTTGTTGGGGAGTTCTGCAGACAGCATCACTGCTGCTACCAGGCCAGCAGCAAGGGCCCTTTGCTACCAGCTGAGGACCAAAAGCAGGATTGCAGACAAGGCAAATGACCTAAAAATAATTCCTATACTAGTGTCTGCTCAACAAGCGCTTTCCTAGTATTATTGTTACTCTTTTCCTACCATTACCACCATGGATGGGGTGCAGTACCACTGAAGAAAACCACTACAAACTCAAAACCTGGTAAATTTGCTCTATTTCAAAACTTTTGGCAGACCCTCAAATATAGCGCTGGAAACTGCCAGCTCCAAGAGTGTTTTCTCCATGCTAGCCTGCAAGAGATCAATAGCAGTGCTAATCATGAAAGTAAGGAGAGATCATAAGAGAGCAGTAAAACAAGGGAAACTGTGAGTTTCACCTGTCACTCCTGTTGATTCTGGATGGTTTCCGCCAGTAATTTCATAATGCACCATGAATTTCCATAAGGCAGAGGGCCCAGCGCACGCATAAAGCACTTTTGGAATTTTTGCCCATAGGGTTGAATGCTTAATATAGAGAAAAATTTTGATCTATGGAAATAGAGGCTGAGATTGCAGTAGGGGACAATTAGCCATCTGGACCCAGGAATGACAGGTTGTCTGGTCAGCCCAGTGCAGCGCAGAGAGCTGTAACCTCCACACATGGGCAGACAGGCCCTCTGGCTGCCCCAGTAGCCTCTTCAGCGTCAGTAAAATGACTCCAGGCTTCTGCCAGTGTGAAACCAGGCACAGCTCCTGGCAGCTGAGTTCAGAGGTTATCTATACGTACACTGCAGGAGCCTAGCTTGATTTGCAGACAAAGGGGACAGAAGATGGGCTAAATCAAGCGGGATTAGGCTCACATAGCTGCATCTCAACATTTGCACCAGTGTGTCACTATGCACAACAGAGCCATTGATTTTTTGCCAGATGCCAGCCTGTGGGAGCACTGCAAGGACAGGACACAATTTGGGAGAAGAAAGGGCTGCTATTCCCCCTCAGCAGCCTCCTCCAACCTCCTGTGCCCAGTATGAAGTTGAGAGCAAAAGGTGAAAGGACTCTTCAATGTTTCTCTGCTGGGAGGACACTTGTCAAGAGATGGGGCTCATGCCAGGGCTGTGGAGGAAGCAAACAGGAAAGAAGCTTCCAGACAGCAATTATAAAACAATCCCAAAGAGCAGACTTTAGACAGACCACTTTAGATCATAGGAAACAATTTATGAACCTATCATGTTCTGGTTTTTGCTAGACTGAACGCTGGGTACGCAGACAGTACGTGGTCAGGTTTCCTCACCAACACATGGATATATACCGCCTGCTGTGCTGGAAGGTGACGTGCCAAGCAGCCGGGCTGCAGACGTGCAAAGGCACAGGGCAGGGAAAAAAACTGCAAGGATGATGCTGTTTATACAGTGAAAAGTTCACTGAGCTAGGACTAGGCACTCAGACTTTTAAAGGACAGGGTAGGAAAAGCCACATTAACATACTTTTGATAAAAGGAAGTAGTATAGACTTCACAGAATTAGGAGGAAAAGCCCATATATTTTTACTGAAATATTTTGTGTTGTATTTCATCTGTAACGAAACCAGAGGAACTATGGAAAGAGGTGCATGTGGCCCTTGACTGCTTACTTAGAATTATTACAGGATTTATATACTGACCATGTCCCATCTCAGGCAATGTACTTTTCTGTCATTCATTCAGACACACACAATTATAATATAATCAAAGCTGATAAAAATGCAGTCTGTGGCATGATCAATATGAATGTTGAACCAGCTTTAAAAGGAAAGTGCAAAGTCCAAAAGCTGTAAAATAAATAAATAAAACATCACACTACCAAAAGATGATAATTTTTATTTTACTTGTTATTCTTTCCTCAATTTATTCCTCAAGAGTTTAAAATCTTCAAGCAATTTCTATACTTGTAATATTTTTAGAGTTCTGCTATAGCAGAAAACAATCTGTGATCCTTTACAGAGGCTTGTTAGTTCAAAGTTTCTGAATTTTGTGTGCCTGCTAAACCTGCAATAGTTAAAGAGTCAATGTGAAATTCTTCTGACTTATTAGTAAAACAATAGTCAATGATCGAGTACACAGTGGTAAGAAGGATGGGTGTTCTTAGCAAGTCGTCAGATTTTGTCAGTCTTTGAACAGTTTTTGCAATAACTTTCCTTTCTTTCCTTAAAAAATCCTGTTTTTTCTTGGATTGCAGCAGTTTCCACATCACCACTCAAGAAAAATGAAACTAGACAACAAGCTTGGAGTTGTATATTCCCCCACAGTAATTTAAAAACAATGGAAGATTGTATCACCTGTGGATATATGGTCTGCTTGTAACGAACTCCCAGGGCACAGCAATGAGCCCAGTGATGGCCAGAGAAGATGTCATCCGCTGCCCAAAGCTGCTGCTTCCTGTTTCAGATACACAAGGGTATTATTAGGCCATTTTGATGATGTAATGCTTGCAATTTTGTATCCTGTTTCCATAGTTTTTGTGAGCGTAATTCCTGGGCTGAAATTACCTTTGTGTGGTTGAATTAATCTCTCCCATTTGAAAGAGGTTGTTTTTATCACTTGTCTGCAGCACCTGAAACAGCGGCACTCCAAGCAGATGGCTATCCTCTTTGTCACAAGCCAGAGATCCTGACTTACGGATTCTATTTATGAATCAAGATAGATCTCAGAGGCAACTATTTGCTCTTACACATATTAGCACAATTTCCCAGAAATAAAGCTAAACTAAAAATAGAAGAAAATTGGTAAAGAGAAAAAGTAATTTTCTCTGCTTCGTGTACCTGGTAAAGATGGAGAAGCACAAGCTATTCTCAATAGTAGACTGCTGTGGAAATAAAGGTATTTTCCTATAGACATAAAGCTTACCAACTTCTGTTGTCTGTATCACCTCAAGTTGTCTAAACTCATACTGAGTGAGGACTGCAGGAAGGGCTCAAGTGGACCTCAAGACTGTGCTGCCACTGAGTGAGGGGGGATCCCCTGACCTCCTTTGGGTATGTGCTCCTGCCGCTGCATCTGTGCCAGCCCTGCCCATACAGTGCAGCCATGGGAGAGCAAGACTGACTTACTGATCTAATAGAAACCTTCTTTCTGCAAGATTTGTTTTCCATCAGGAACTGGAGCTTTTCCCACCACACATGATCTGGTGGCAGTGGGAGCATGTGGGTGAGTGGGAATAAAGATGAAGTCCCTGCTTTTGGCAGCAGTATGGTCTGAGAGAGGCTTCTGCAGCCTGTGGGTGCCTGTGCTCTGGAGGATACATTAAGACTGTTTGGGCAGGTAATAAAGCTGCCTCTTAGCTTTAGTCAAAACAGAATTGTAGGAGCTGCACAAACTCTTTTCTTTATATCATAGCTCTCATGTAATTCATTTGTTGTATTAGCGAACGTATTTGTTTCCTGGAAAAGAGCTCTTGATGGATAATGGATGAGGAAGGAGGCCTTCGTTTTGAGAGTTGAGAGACTAATAACATGACATGCTTCCTAAAATGTAGATGGTTATAACCTCAACTTATGCCCTGGACCTATTTGATCTCTAGTACAAGTTAATAATTAAATCATGATTTAGTTTTTGCTTAACATCTGTAACCTTTTAAAGCCTGTAATTTTCCATAACATCCAGGCAGAGTTTACCCACTCTTTCTGTGATTTTGTTTGTTTTGTTTTGTTTGTTTCTGTGTTTTATTTGTTTGAAAGGGTAAATTCTGCATGCAGCCTGATCACTCATCCTTGGTGAAGGGCCTGGTGGAAGGGCCTTTTCATGGGAGCTGTGGCAGGAAAATTAAGCTTTTCTATGTTGCTAGTACAGTTTCAGGCCTATATTAGCTTGTGCATCTCATCTGTTGCAACTCCATGGAGTGAGTGAGTGAATGGCTGGCAGACCTGGGCTACCCTGTTCTCCCTCATTAGCAATAACATCTGGCAGAGCATGCCTCTGCTGTCTGCTCCCAAAGCATAGAGGCCATGCACAATCTCCTTTTGCTGTTCCCCAGCAGAGCAGGGCCATGCCTGCAGCTTCTATTGAGGGCGAGGTAGGATCTTGTTGAGTTTGACTAGAATATAATCTTAGCAGACAATGCAACTTTAGAATAAAAGGAAGCTATGAAGAAATAGGCAGTATTACTATGTCGTTAATATGGGAAGTGCCTTGCACATCTGCCAATGTGCCCTGCTAGCGGAAAGCTTGTGGTGTCTAAAGGTCAAAAGGAAGTTTTCTAATATCAACTTTCTTTGCTTTTGTGGTGCTTGTAAAACACCCTCCAGCATATGGAGCTAAAGTCTCACACTATTTCTGCCCCACACTATGGCTCTAAAGGGATGTCTAGTTCTTTCATGATGCTTTCCATCACTAGTAATGTTCTGTAAAGGGGCTTATTTTCTTGTACTAAATTTACAGAGGAAGGTAATAATAATATAAATACGTGGTGTCACTTTTATAGGTCATCCAGCTAACTCTCTTAAAATTGAACCCTGGCCACCAAATCCCCATGGTGTGATCTAGTCCCTGTGTAACAGGGCCTTGCCTGTGTGTACGCAGCCAGAGTGGTACAGCTGTTGTCTGTGTGGGAAGTTGTATCTCATGAAACATCCTGTAGCCACAGGAGAGATTTTTTTGTTTTAAACAGAAAGGGTAAAATGACAAGAAGCAATAAGCAATTTTAAGAGCTATTGATTTGCATGTATATTTAAGAAAATGTACTATTACAGAACATGCACTTGCTTATTTGGCTAGAAATTAGGTTGCTGCTTAGATTGAAAGGCAGAGGCAGTTTCTGATCTGTTCAGACCCTTCTATTTGGTTGAAAAGCCTCCTCTGGGTTTCCTGGGTAGCCTCCTCTGTATTATGCCCCCTCCACAAATTGTTCTCCACAGTCACCCTTGTATCCTGGCCTCAGGCCACAGCTCTCCCTGGTTTGAAGATCCCCTACAGCTAGGTGAGCTCTGCCAAGACTTCCCTGAGAACAGCACTGCCCTAATTCTTTCATACATTTGTGTTTGTTTTTACTAAGAAGCCCTTATTTTCTAATAAATGCATCATCCTTCCTGGAGAAGTACAAGGGGACACTGGGCACTGGAGTACCCCAAATAGCTCAAGATGCTGTGACCACTAATAAATTAGTCTCCAGCTATTTGTGAAAACAAAGAAAAACTATAGGCAATTTCTGCCTACACAAGTCCATGAACACATCCTGAATATCAAAAATTATGTAAAAATACTTCCCTATGTATAGCACTGCACATTCTCCATTCAACATGGCATACCGAGTAAGAGTAATGAACAAAAGCTTACTGAAAATATGTGCTTGCAATTGCTTGTTCAGTGAGTCTTAAAACACTAAGCCACATAAGGTGATGCACTAAGAAACCACAGCTGAGACAAAAATTTATTAAAAAAATAAAAGAAATAGGAGAGTCAAAACCCACAGAAGACTGAAAAAACCAGGATCTACTTGCAAGGAATCCCAACAGATTGTGAAGGAAACCATTATGACTTAGTTCTGCTTATAGAGAAATCACTGTGAGATTTATTAGTAGTTCCCCAGGAGCAGGACCAAACCCTGTATAAGTGGGTAGTGAATGAGAACAAGAGGTCTGGTGCTAACAGTTTACATCCTCTCATGCTCAGTGTGTGCATTCAGGTATTGTGACATACAGATTCAAAATCAAAAAAGCTCACAATCAAATAGTTATATAAAAAGTTGCTAGGTTCCTGGAATACAATTCAACATAAAGGGTTTTTTCCCCTTATGGAAAAAATATAATTAGAAGAATTTCTCTAATTTCACAAACTACAGTTGCATGGAAATGTACTGAAATGGACTCAGAAATTATCTGTAAGTAAAAGACTTTATATGAACTTTGTCAGGCCGATATTTCAGTCAAGAAGAGATTAATTTCACTGATCTCAACAGGAGCTGAAAAAAAGCCAAAATGTGAAGTGATCGTAACTCTCTATATCCAGTAATAAAGACAAAAAACCATGACTGTATTGTCTGCTAATAACTGAATAACACTATGGACCTGGAATTGATGGAAAAAATAACAGCCAAGCAAACTCACAGAAGCCCAAAACGTGGCTGGCCACGGAAAAGCCAAATAACACATTTGCTGAAGTACAACAATAGGTATTCATGCCTTGTCAAATGCTACCCAAGAGAGAGACCTTGAAAAAAATATTTTGTTCGAGGAAGGTGCACAGGTTCATAAAAGGTCACAGAAAACAGGAAATTACTCATATTGCAGGACTTCAGAATCTCCTGCCACTTACAGGGGTGAGCATGCTGTGCCTCATCTGCTCAAGTTGTAATGGATATGATTTAAACCCGTATTATCTTGTTAAAGCAACTGTGAATGCAAAGGATACATAAGATCAAAAGATCAAATAAACATGAAATCTGCGAAAGTGCTTCCAAAGCTCAGTGTGCTTCTAGGACCTGAGGTGGAAAGCTCAAGTGACAAATGGAAACCAAAGACTTTAAAGTCCTTAGCAAATGCTAAGTATCAATTCGTAATGCAAACACTTCTGGGAAAAGACTACTTTAACACAATGGATAGTGGGTGATGGAACAAAAGATCTTAGAGGTTGAATACAAGAGCTTGGGGACTCCGGTAGTATACCCAAAGACTAAATGACAGATCTAAAAACTGTAACTTCATTCAGGTTACTGGACATACTATAAACACCGAGTTGAGCAGACGAAACCAGAGAATCAAGGGGAAGTGCTACAGTGATGCAGGAAACCCAGTGGAAAAATAATCTTTTCAAACCCATGGGAAACAAAAAAAGTCTGTGTAACTATATATATTGTATAACAGAGGAGGATTAGGTGAAAGACAAGGAATAATCCTCTCATGCCAGGAAAATTCAGTCATCTAATTCAAACTCCTGATCCAGAAGAAAATATTTTGGTTTGTTTACAAGTGTTTTGGCTTACATGTTGTCATGAGATGACAGCAGATTATACTTAATGTTACCATCCAGGACATAAAGACTGATCACTACTTGGAGATAGATAGCACCAAGAAAAACCTCCTATAGGGAAAATTCTTGCCTGTGTAAGTAGGGCTGGTTTGCTCTTTCAACAGTTTCAGAAGCCCTGAGACAGAAATGAATACAGTTGGCCCTCATTCTAATGAAGGTCTCCAGGCATTTGTGCAGTGGAAATATAGAAATAATAGGAAATCAGTACCTCAGCCTGGTATTAAGAAGGCTTGCTCATTTATTGGCACTGTTTTGTATCAAATGAGAAGTAAGGAAAAAGATTATGAACATGAGCTGTAGATTCCCATTGCAATTTTTGCAATGGTATAAGGGTACTATTAGCATCATTAAATTTTGACTGTGTCTATCTATGTTTTGGCTTCAGTTTCAAATGGAGACTGAATTTTGCCTTGCTTTCTCTTCTAAATTGGTCTTCAAGGTTGAAATGTTGCATAGTCTCTGGCTGCTGCCTCAAAGAGCTGTGCTTCAGCAATTGTTCAGAGCCTCCTATAAAGTTTACAGATAACACTCAGGAGAAAGGGGTCATAAAATATATTATAAAGTCATTGTAATATTTTATGATTGACTTGAAAGCAAGAAATATTGACTACCTACACCTCCTCTTAAAGGGGAGTTGCAACAGATTATCAGGATGACCAGTAGAAAGTTTCATAATAATACCATATCTTAAATACAAGACAGGTGATGAAAGTGCAAGAGAGTTACTCAACCACCCTACTGCAAATCCTAAACCCTGATGTGCTGCAACTTTTGTAAGGGGAGATCTAATGATGCACAATGTTTGTTATTACGCTGCCATGGCCACCTAGTGAGGAACGTGCTTAAGAGAAAGTTGAATAAAGACAGCACAGTTACACTAACCTTGGCATAAGCCTTCTGTTGGACACAGAAACAAGGGGCCTTTGCCAAGTATGTTGGTGGATAAAATAAGCTGTGATCTCGAAGGAGAGGAGGACATCACATTCTTTGTACTGTATTTTGTTTTAATGCCCAAGCACTCGCAGTGATGCCCAGACTCTGAAGGGACTCCATCTCCCAGGGTGGTTGTCTGAGATGGCCCATCCTGTGCCAAATGCCCATTTCCACTGCCTCTCTCTGCCACATTCACGTGACCGTAAAGGCACTGACACACAGATTCTCTCAATGGATTTTACATTCCTATCTTATCAGCCAGTTTGTGTGTTGGGGCAAACTTTAGGCCACATGGTTATTACGGCTATTAGGCTAAAGGCTTTTCCTGATTGGAAACCAATTACTTAATATGCAAACAAAAACAATGTAGGCCTGGGAGTGTGCAACAGACTACCTGAGCAAGGCGGCCACAGGGCCAATGACATGATGAACCTCTTAGCAAGAGTAAGTCTCTCAGGCTGAGAGGGAAGAAACTCAAATAATAATGAAAGCTTCAGTTACCTCCAAGGCAAGTGAGATACAATGTCATGTCTAGACATGGTGCTAGGAATGAAGGTTTGGATTTCAAAAATAACTTCACCACTAATCAGGTAGCTCAACACAAGAGGAATAACAACCACTAATATTGTCCTGGATGATAGAACAGTCACAACTATGAAAAAACCTTACTGTCACAACTGTGTATTCAACAGCCTTGCAGAAATGACAAAAGAAGGAAAATCTAGTACCTCAAAAAAGAGAAAGATAGAGAGCACTTAAAAGAAGACTAGAGTGTAGGCAAAATGCAGACTGTTTAAAGATACCATATGTGAAGCTCTGTGCAACTGTAAACCATCTATGGGTAGCAGCTTTTGAAAGATTCAAAAGGCCAGCAAGATTTTAAAATTAAGCGGGCATACCTCACAGTAATGAAAGCAAACAGATTCCTGGGTTGTATTAGGAAAAGCATTGCCAGCAGGTCAGGGAGGTGATCCTTCTCTGCTCAGGTAGAGGCCACACTGGACGGCTGGGTCCAGTTCATCAGAATGATACCAACTTAATGAAGCCAGTTCAGTGAAGAGTTCCTTGGGAAGCCAGTGTCACATCCAGTCAATGCATACTACTTTGCAGCCAATAGGTGTTCAACAAGAGCCTTCATCAAAGACCATAAAGACCGTAAGCTGCCATGGAAAAAGAGAAGACCCTCATCTGGACAAGTAACTGCTTAAAAGATAGAAAGCAAAAGACATGAGTTACAGGGGATTCATAAGTGGCATCTGAGCAGGAAGATGTGTGCTGTGGCCTGTGATCTACCATGTCCCTTTCTGAATAAGCAGGATAACAGGTGACATGGTTTGACTCTGCTGCTGCAGAATCATTCAGGAGAGGACTGAAGAAGAGTTGCAAGGATCTTGCACTACTGAGACACCAGGAGACAAAATGGCAAGACAAAATTAAACATATGTAAGGGAAAAGTAATTTTTCCTGGGAGAAACTGTCACATGAAGAGAAATTGAGAGACCTGGGATTGTTTAGCCTAGAGAAGAGAAAGCTCAGGGTGGATCTTATCAATGTGTTTCAATACCTGATGGGAGTGACTAAAGAAGATGGAGTCAGGCTCTTCTCAGCAGAGCCCAGTGACAGGACAAGTGGCAATGGGTACAAATTAAAATGCAAGAAATTCTGTCCTTAGATTCTGCGATTCTGTTTAAGTACATTTGTAAGGAAGAGCTCTGACCTGGCTGTACCACTCTGGAATGAATGAGAGGCCAGGATTTCAAACAGATAAATACTGGCTAAAGTGTAGGAGTAAAAGGAGAAGAATAAATATGCAAAGGAAGGAAGCAGAAAAAATTATAACACATACGTCTATAAAAACATCAGCTCAGGGATAACTGGTGACCTACAAAACTAATAGATTGTTAGAAACTACTAGAAAACACTCATCAAATAAAACAGAAAACATTCCATTCTCAGCCCTAGGTGCACTCATTTTTTGTGTACTTTGTATAGTTCTAGTCTTCTCATCTGGAAAAGGATACAGTGGGAAAACAACTGCACAGCAAAGTGAAAATGGGATAATTAAAATTATAATGGCTTCTATATGAGGAACAATTAAATAGATCTTGATTCCTTCAGCTAAAAAAATTAAAGCAATGGGAGGATATGATGGAGATCTACAAAGTCATGTGTGGCATGGAATAAGCACACAGCTGCTCACAGTTGTGTGTGTTATGAGAAGGGAAATCAAATGAAACTATCAGGTGGAAAGTATGAAACAAAAATGGCGATGTATATGTAGTTAACCTGTGCAGCTCTTTGCCACAGGAGGCTCTATATTTTGGGTTCAAAATAGGTGGATGAGAAAATCTCTTCTATGAAGAGAAATACAGCTATTATATATGATGATACCATCACTATGGACTTGAGAAGCCCTGGATCACAAACTAATGAAGTCTGCAGCAACATTCTGGGCAAGTATCACTACATGCTTGTCCTGGTCACATGCTGCCGCCTAGGCAAAGCTGCTCACTGGTGACAGATGGACTTTGCTCTGACCTGGTAAAACTGTTTGCCATAGTAGGCCTTGATTTACCCCACTTGGATTTACACTTCTGTGAGAATTTCTTCCAATGACTGTTACAGATGTAATACAGACTGTTGTTTGGCTTACTTGGCAGTCCCTGCCTTGATATTGTGTCTCTGTCCTTTGCCCACCAGAACCTCTGATTTATCATGATTGCTTCACACATTGTTGTGCAAAGGGCAAGATACTGATGACAGTGGTTACTTAATCCACTCTGTCCCATTCTAACTGCTAATCCTGCAGGCACATGCAACTGAAGGCTACATGAGGTACGTTATCCCTTCACAGGGGATTATGGATAAGATGGTTGCACAGTTGGGAATGAATTATCCCTTCCCTCCCCCCTCTTAACATTAACCATGTTAAGTATTAAAAGCAACTGGAGAAGGAGAAATTAATATGGTCTTTACTAAATGTAAAGTCACTCTATTTCTCATTTCCCCCCTTGAAATGGTGATTTAAAGTACTCCCTTGTTGAAAATGGAAATAATTCTTTCAGAACAGCTGCTTTCTGAGAAGGAACCTGAGTACCCTGCTTGAGGGAAATACAGATTTTGCTAAAGCAGAAAGGTACTGCCAACAGAAGCATGCCTACTCTGTCTCCTTTAGCAAGGTTACTGTAGTCATAAACCATGCCTTTAGCTCTCCCACCAACATAGAAGGTCTACAGTGGATCCTAAAGGGGCCTTTGAAAAACTGAAGGATCAATGTGGAAAAGGTTTAGGAAATATACCACTATTTTTTGTTTCATTTAGATTAAGAAGAAACACTTCATATCAACCTGGTCTGTTTTGGTTTTTTTTTTTTGTCTTCTCTCTCAGTGGTAAATACATTAGATATTGTGCTGGATACAAATATATTTGCCATGAAAATGAACAATTCACAGCTCAGTATGTTCATAAAGTGCACATAAAGTGCAGCTGTGGGAGAGGTCTAGCTCTACAACTTTGTTGTTCTAACTGCACCCTTTGAAAACTGTTTTCACCCTTTTCACTCTTGGTGTGCAGTAGATGATAGATATCCTTCAAACATCAAAGTTGGTTTCTTACTATGTAAAATGTAGTAAATGTTTTGTAAGGAATCCAGCAATCCTAAACAGGAATCTACTTCTGTATCATTATTGTTTACATATTTCAGTGGTTGCTTTAGAGACATTTAAAGGTCTTCCTTAAAAGCTGTCCTTGGTTTAAAGGTTCATGACACAATACAGAAAGATAAGCTGTCATTTTTAAGACTACTACATGCATTAGTTGGGATTAAATGCTTAATCAATTTATCTGAACAAATTCAATGTAAGTAGGAGGTGGCTAGCCTTTTTCATCATTTTCCAGCAGAGAGGTAAGATGTGGTGTCTCCTGAGTGTTACACCTTGGCCCTAGCAACATAACATTTCAAAGCATGCAACGAAATTTTTTGTATTATCTTCAGCAAGCAAATTATTCTAGCACAAAATCTGGAATGTACTTGTGATCATTATACAAGACTTAGTTAATGATCTTCAAAATACATGTTGGTTTTCCCTGAAAAATGCTCCACTCATATATAGCCATAACTTTTTGAGTGGATGAAACACTATTTTTCTTGTTGTTCTTCCACAAATGGCTGATTTCTGTCTAACCCCCAGACTGTGTGTAATCCACTTTTTAAAACTGCATTGTCTGTAAGCAGTGTATTTTAATTGCCCAGAGCTAATGTGCTTACAGTCTTAAATCCTCCTTACTGTTCACAGAAACTGAGCAGGAACTGAGAGGATCAACAGATGGGAGTGCCCAGCTCTGGCCGCTGTTGGACAGGGCAGGGAGAGAAACATTATTATGTAGTTGCTTCATAAAAATAGGTCGAATTCTTTAGAAAAGGAGTGGCCAGTCATAGCAGGGTCATTTACATTGTAGTGTGGTCTCCAGAGAGGTCCTGTCCAGAGTTCTGGGACTGCTGTAGCGCTTTTCACTTCTTGCTATTATTTGCTGAATGTGAAATCATATGGGTGTGCTGACTGTGTTTAAGGATGTCACACAGCAAAAGAGCCTCCCTGAATCTGACACACGTGACAGTCACTTTTACAAACTTTGGGGATTACTGCACGAAGAAAAAAGAATGAGTGTGTCTGTGTGCGTCATTTCTGCTAAGAGGGACTGGAGAGCTTAGCAGGGATGCTGGTTGCACTGCGAGTCACACTCCTGACTCATTGCCACAACAGCATGCAGGTCAGCCTCACAATCTAGAAATGGGACAGCAGCAATAGTCTTTGCAACGTGAGACCTGTATGTAGACTGCTGTCAACTTCTCTCTGAAGTAGTTGAGCTTCTCAGCTTCTGCAGGACATTTTGTGTTATAGGCATAGCTGAGATAATCTTTGAAAGTCCCAATGAATTAAGGACTCCTGGAGACACGCATCCTCCCAAGACTTATGTGTACCTAAACAACCTAAACAGAAGCTATGCATTTCAAGGCCTCTTTTTATTTGTGATGGCATTGCTGAAGGGAGAAAGAGGAGAACAGCAACATAGTTACGTAGCCACACTCCCATCATGAGTTTCACAGCTCATGCTAAACTAGGCAGGGCCGTCAGGGAAGACACAAACTCTTAGCTCCCTTGGCATATCAACCCTTACCATTATCCCCATGTTTAAGCAGTGGAAGCTAAGGCAGATGGTTCAAGTGTACTTACCAAAGGCTCCCAGGTGTCTTTCAGACACAGAATGAGACTGTTGGAGCCCTGTGTTGTTTATACCAGGTTGTCTCTCACTTTACTGACTCATTACTGACACACTCGTGTCTGTTTCTAAGGTTACACTACAACTAGTTCAGCAGGAGCAAACTGGATGGAGGTCCTTCTTGCCTTTCCTTGCTCAGTGGCTGCCTAAGGGCACTGTGCTATGTAACTGGTCTAGGGTCCCTCAAGGACACATGAAGTGCAATGGCTCTTCCTTTATAAATCCCAGCCCTAAGGGAAGGACTGTAAATAATTCCCCATCTACTGAGAGAGGTAATCACAGTTACTCAGTCCCAGTGACCTGTTTTCATGGTCAAGGATACAGCCAAGTCTGTAACATGGTGGACAGGAAAGTCTGATACTGAAAATATGGAGATATTATTGTTGTTTCCCATGTTTTCCTTTGATTTGTCACATCCCTGAAGTAATTAAAACCTCGGGAACACTGATTGCATGCATAGATTTGTGCTAGCTGAGATGGAGCTGACATTTTTCTACTTCTCTGAGCCCTCTATCAGGCCAGAAACTAGGCAGCCTGCATGCAGGACTGTAAAAACATGAGGAGAAACTCTGAAGTGGAAATTTGATCTCTCTGTAGATACCTCTCCAAATGTGACAGGTCCAAGGGAGCTGCCTTGGAACCAGTTATGCTAGTTTTCTACCATTAGACTGCTTCCCTTAGCAGCATATGAAGAATCAGTAAAATATATGTAGAATTATTTACAAATATTATTTGCAGACAAGTTGATCTGCTTGGTGCTTTTCTGCCAGAAATTCAGAGATGGCTGGAAAGAAATCAAGATGCAACAGAATAGCATTTTAAAAAAAAAAAAGCAGTCAAAATATCTCCAGCGTTCTGATAGGAAGACTAATTATTAGGGAGAGCTTTTATGGCTTGACCCTCCCACATCTGAGATCTGGATCAAATGGGATAGTAAATGATAAAAAGAAAAAAACCCACCCTCCAGCCTTATTAAAGAAATGGATTGGTTTAGTTTCCATGAGCACCTGAGGGCTCCCCATTAGTACTGAAAAGCACAAAAGAAAACAGGCAGACACCCGTGAATAACAGCTGGCTAGATGTCTCTCCCAACATGGAGATGGCTTTACTGAAGAGACCTGACAAAAGCTGATTGTTGTACATCTCTTAGTGCATAAATACTCCTATTTTGAAGGAGCGTAGTTCCACCTGGAGGAGGACAACACAAAGAAACACATGCTCAAAGGGCATGCTCAGGGAGGCCTAAAGCATCACATCCATAAGCATGAGCTATGGAACTGTTCATTTGGGGCAGGTTTTGCCTCCTTTCTTGGCTCTGCTGATCCTTAAGCTTGAAGATCCAAAAGCCACCCTGGCGAACTCCATCATTTTGAGCGAGGTATAGAATTATAATCTGAACCAGGACTAATATCCATATGGACTAGTTTGATTCTGTGGTTACAATGGGGAAAAAATAAAATCCCAGAACACAAACACTCTCTGACTTCAAGGGATGAAGTGTCCTTAGTAGAATACTTTGTGTTTGTGCACCTTCCAAATCGAAATTCTCATCCTTTTCCATGCTAAGATCCCACAGCTCCTATACATTTCAACCAAAACCTGCAAAGTATAAACACACTGGTTCCTTCTCTGACTTCAAAGCACAATCCAGACCACGAAAACTAAGTCACACCTTCAACAAATCTCAGATTATTACTAATAAAATGTCAAAGTCACGGTATAAACACTGCCACCCATTTGCACATGTTTAATTATAGAATATGCATTCATAATTTAATAGGATAATTATTGTTATTGTACTCATCCTGAAAGGTTTGTTTTATGAGGTAGAAGAAGCAGGAGAGCAGATCCTGAAACCAGAGGAGCGATGCGGCAGTGATGTTTGCCACACAAACACAAAAGAACAGTTACTGTGTTGACCCTGTAACTCAGCTGAAGGCAACTCCTAGCAAAGCCAGGGCTCTACTAGAGTAACAGTGCTCTCTGCAGCCAACATTCTGACAGAACCCACCAGTCTCACAAGCACACCTGCCTTGTGCAAACTGCTGACATGGCTTGATCTGTTATTCTGTGACTACAGAAGAGGCCAAGGCGGTTCACATGTGCTACTGAGTCAGTCTTTGGAGATGAACAGAGGCTGCCTAGCTGGCCCAAGAAATATAGCATAGACCAAGGACAATTTCAGACCCACATCATATAGGCACTTGGTTATGCATCACCCGAGGTAGGTTTCAAGCCCTTATAGCAGGTTAGCCAAATTGGTTATAAATAGGCTTTCTCACTTGAAAGGATGCAAAGGGTTAATAAAAAGACCTTTGTGAAACCAACTGTAGCTAGAATGTAACAAGAACCCTGAACAAATACCACATCCATGATTGATCCTTAACATACTAACAAGAAACCCATGAATTGGGTTTAGTTCAGCAGAAGAAAGGCCTTGAGGAGGAAACTTTGTAGATAAGCAGAGCATTGAGGAGGACACTTTGTAGATAGATAGAAGAGGAATTCTCCACGTGATTGGATACACATGCGGAAATTGGGCCAACCATGAACTTTAATGAACCGAGGAGTGTGATGGATGAAGCTGCAACCCTTGAGGCAGACAAGGATGAGGAAGAGTGCCCCTCGACTGGTATCAGTTGAGAGGTGGAAATACCATAGAAGGAAGAAAAAATTTGGGACCCCCAATTCCCAGAATGGCTATGAGTATGTATTAGATTTCCCTGAAATTTGTCGAGTAAGCATGCAATGCTTGTATATAACCACGCTACACCTGCAGCGTGGTGTGCCTTCGGAGGAAGGATTCCCTGCGCACCCAGCGCTGCAATACAGGATACCTGCTTAACAGCCACGTTGGGCTCTGGCTGCTACGTGAATCACCACATTTCACACCGCAATCAATTGTAGAAGAACAATTTTGGCCTTCGTGGAGGTTGGAGAGTTCTGCCGGCAGGAAAGCACACAGCATAACGTACCAACCGGCCTACAGTGCCGGCCGTACGGGGGTGGGATCAAACGAGCCCACGGTTTCGGCAGCAGGTCCTGCCCACCTGCTGTCTGCCCCGAGAGGCGGTGCCGCCCTGCTCCGGCAAAGGGCGCTGGCCAGCCTCCGATCTGCGGCTCCCGCTTTCTCCTTCCCCCTGCAACTTTATCCGCTCCCTTTTCTCCGCCGATCCCGACGCAGACAAACACTGAAAACCCAACCGCAAAGACCACCTCCTCCTGCGCCGGGCCGGCGGGGAGGGGCGGGGCGGCAGCAGACAGAGAAGGGTGACACCGCCTCCCCCCGGGCCGCTCACAGGGCCGCGCCCTGCCGCGCATGCGCCCGCAGACAAGCCAGCCCCCCAGCGCGCACGCGCGCACTGGCAGCACGGGCGGAGCCTTCCCGTCCCGCTGTAAACAAACAACTCGGCTCCCGTCCCTCTGCGCATGCGCCTTCCGCAGGGGCAGGAGCGATTGTCTGCTCCGCGCTCCGCCGCGGGCACACCTGAGGCGCCCGAGGCGCATGCGCGGGGCAGGCGGCAAGGGGGCGAGTAGAAACGGGTGGCGGGGCGCGCAGGCGCAGGCGGTGTCGCTGTAGCCTGCGTAGGGAGCGTCGGTCGGGGTCGGGGCGGGCTGGGCCGGGCGCGGTGACGGGATGGACGAGGACGTGCTCACTACTTTGAAGATTCTCATCATCGGCGAGAGCGGCGTCGGCAAGTCCAGGTGAGGGGGCGCCCGCCTCCCCCAGCCTCTCCTGCCACGACGCGGGGCACCGGTTAGGCCCGGCCTAGTCTCCCGCGGTGCCGCGTTGGACAACCCACCTCCGCATCAGCGGCCGCCGGGCTGGGCGCGGCCTGCCCTGAGGAGGGCTAGGCCCGGCGGGGGGAACTTCATCGCCCTTTCTCGGCCGTCCTCCTACAGGCGGGGGGCTGCCCCCGCTCGGGGCTGCCTGTCTCTTCCGCAGCCTTCCCCCAGCCACCGGCCCCGCGGCAGGGAGGGGAGAGCTGGTGTCTGCCTGACCCACTTGGAACGTGAGACAAAGCAGAGCTCTGCCGGCCTGGCCGGAGGATTTGGGCCTCCCTGCGTCCTGTGTAGCCTTGTGTCGAGTGGAGATGGGCGCTCCGTAGCGCTTCGGGGTTAATCCGGTCCATGATGTGTACATGTAGAGTCACAAGTGACCCAGCGCTGGGTGTAGGGGAGGGGACAGAGGCAGATAAGGTAGACAGTGAAGTAGTTAGTTCTACCACTGACTGTTCTGCTGACTAATTACATTCTTTTTCAAGTACAGTTGGGGTTGACGTTTGCCTCATCCCATCCCCTGCCCTTTTCATAGCTTTTGTCTAAGCTACCTTTTTGGTCTTGTAGGATTTTTTTGCTTTAACTTTTAATTTTTGTTAGGGCCATAGGCCATAATGTGTGAGGTGGGATATAAATGCAGGAGGAGGTCTGGATATGTACCACACTAGTCAGATTTGGTGTTTTTTTATGGCAGCAATCTGAGTCTTCTAGCATAACCATAAATAACATACAAGTTGCTAAATAGAAAAAATCCCATAATATATTTGTTAAAAACTTGGCAGTGGCTGCTTTGAGTTAGTTGCTGGATTGATAACCTGGTATGGTAGGCCTCTCATGACAGATGTGATCTGAGCAAGTCTCTTAGTTGAGGCCACCTCTCTTAGTTTTCCTCTGACAGATACTATGCACAGCGGTTTTGTATACCTGCTTACGGTTATTTCTTCACAACAGGAATGGTGTTAAAAGATACTTTATGTGAGGAAATAATTGCTGTGAAATAATATTATGGTTGTTCAGGTAGGGTAATTTAATGTGGAATTACTCCTGAATTTGTGTCCTTTATTACTTGACTAGGAAAGGTCAGATGCTAAACTTGTTTTAGTATTGTATGTTAAGTGGTTGGAGTCCTGTGAATCCAGTGCTGTCCTAAACCTGTGCATGTGCTGTGCTTTGTAGGGATATTTGCATATGAAAGAAAGGTGGGGAAAGTAGGAGTTTTCTGAGTTTAGTACTCAAGACTTGTAAGTTGATGGTTTTATTCTAGTGGCAGTATGAGGGTTCCATGTTTTGTCAGCTCTGTGTGAATTAGTTTTGGTTGTAACTAAAAATAACTGCTCTTAAATAGCCACCTGATACAAACATCTGAAAGTATGAGTAAAAACCTATGTGCTATCAGTTGTTGAGACTGATATTCTTTGGTAAATAAAGATGCTGTTTGGTTTTCGCATTCTGGAGTAAGGGGGAAAAAAAATAGATCTGTGGTTAACTTAGGAATTATCACCAGCCTTATTGAAGTAAAGGAATTTCAGTAGTCACTTTTCTGTCAGATCAGGACTGTGTCCAAATGCTAAAAAGTACTTGGCTGCTAAATTCACATGCAAAAAGAGGAGGGGAAAAAACAGGGCAGGGGGAAAGACCAAAAAATAAATAGTGCTTTGTTTGGTTTCTCTAGCCTGGAAATGAATACAAGCTATCAGTCATAGCAAACAGCTGTCTGCCTCATGGTAATATACACTTGCCACAGATGCCTAAGACTCTCCTTTTTTTTTTTTTGTTTTTTTTAAAAAAAAAACCCCAACATGCTCACAATCCTTGTCTTTTGCCAAAATATTTACATTTGACACAAGTTCAGTGGCATTATGGGCACTTCTTCAAAGACCTTGCTACTGTAGTGTGTTGTGCTTAGTTATACCTGTTCTTGTGTTGGTAGCAAACATATCCCTCAGGATCAGGGAAAATGTGTGTGTGAATGTCCTTATTCAAAATCATAAAACAATGGTGTGGTAATTCTGCTCTAAAACTTCTTCATCTTTATTTCTGAAGGGTGTAGTTCTTACTGCTCTGCTGTGGGCCCAGTTCAAGGAGTTATTTCTGGAGTGGAAAGCTGACTTAGAATTTTCTTCTCAAGCTGACAGAAATACTGTGTGAGGCAATATGAAACAAACAAAAAAATCCTCTGTACTGAATTCTGGGAGAAAAAAAATAGAGTAAGATAGAAGTAAAATGCTTTTAGAAGCAGACCATGTGATTGTTAGGCAACTGACTTGACAATTTGTGTGGTACTTTGTTTCCAGAGAGGCGTTCTTGGTAATAGATGCAGGAAGAGGCCTGCGTAGTTATTTTTGTGTTCCTTTGGTTTTTTGTGGGAAAGAAATTATAGAAGAATGAGATGTGTTTATGTTTAGCTATGTTATCTTCTTTTACTTTCAGACTTGAAATTTATAGGCTTCTGGCAAGCTATAGATACGCTGCACTAATAGTAACTCTTATTTTCCTTCCCTATCAGCCTTCTGCTGCGGTTCACAGATGATACGTTTGACCCAGAACTTGCAGCAACGATTGGTAAGTATCTGCTGCTGCCACCTTAGAAGATTTTATACCAACTCTCAGTACAAAACTGTAGTTTGTTCTGACTTGCTCAACTGCCAGTGAAGCTCAGACGCGTCTGCCTTGCTGTATGGAAGGAATGATGTGGACACAGTTTTAGCATGCAGCACTTTTGGGTGTAGAGCACTGACTGGCCTGGCCTGTAGTTTTTCCCCTTTATGCAACAATAGATACTTGGCTAGGAAAACAGATAGGAGTGTTGCCCTTCACCATGATGATGGAAGCCATAGGTATGGGCAGAGACAAGCTCTCTGGAACAACCTGTAGTTCACTGTTTGCAGGGCTTTCAGGCTAGAATACAAGCTTAAGAGCTACTGTTATATCTCCTACTGATTTATCTGTGCAGGATAGTTAAGTTGTGTGAATAGTAGTATTACTTGTCAGAACTTGTGTTCTATGTGATATAATCCTTGGTAGCTATCTGAGGAAGACTTAAGACCCTCTTTAATAGGGGTTGTTAGCTCTTGCAACTCCTGACAATACTAGTGAGTGCTGGGCTGTCTGTGGCTTCTTTTCCTCTGTTACAATGTGGCTTTTTCTCTCCTACTTAGTAGTCAGTTCCTTGGCAGCTAAACTGTTGAGAAAAATGGAAGAAAGCCAAGGCTGGGGTGGGGAGAAGCAGTGATGTTTTATTGCTCTATAGGTATGATACCTACTGACAGTGTTGGAGGAGACCCAGAATGCCAGAAATATAGATGGCTGTCAAAGGAAGCAAAATGAAACTTCTAAGAATGTGATGTGACTCTGTGCCAAATTAACAAGTGAAATAATGAAAAATAGAGATGGCTTTTCCACATAATGCATTGCAATTGCATTCTTTACTTTCTCTGTAGGAAAAGTTCTGACTAAGGACTTAGCAGCTTTTTCGAGTTTGGTTTTTGGTAAACAAAGCTAGCTCTAATTGATTAAGAGGTTAATAAATTGATATATTTTTAATTAATGTTAATAGGATACAGGAGGACTGTCTTGTGTAAAACAGTGAGCAGCTGAGGGAAGAAATATGGCATTTTTTGTTAATTTCATTGTGCATGACGAATGAACTTGTGTGAATATCACAGAATGTTAAAGATTGGAAGGCACCTTAAAAGATCATGTAGTCAAACCCCCCCTGCCAGAGCAGGATCACCTAGATTGGTTATACAAGAGCATGTTCAGGTGGGTTTTGAATGTATCCAGAGAAGGAGACTCCAGAATCTATCTAGACAGTCTGTTCCAGTGCTCTGTCACCCTCACAGTGAAAAGTTTTTTTTTCTTATATTCACATGGAACCTCTTATGTTCCAGCTTGCACCCATGAGTAGCCCTGCTTTAGTTCATGGGGGAGGAGAGGATGGAAGGAAATGGGAATGGAACAGGCTAGGTGGTGAAGATGGCAGTCTTGTATTCTAATCTTAATAGGTTTGGCACCATATATGCTTCAAATCGTGTTACTTTCTTGGTATCTTAACCATATGGGTCAGGAAGTCAGTGCAGAATTGATACTTGAGCTTTCATGGTGTTTTGGATACCAAAAGTTTGGTCTCAGCGTGGGCATCTTTCATTGGGTGTCTTTGGTGGTTCTTTTCTTAATTGTGGGTTTTTTTCATTATGCTGTTCGTACAGCATGCTCTTTACCAATGTAAAAAGCTGACATCGGTGCACTATTGTAGAAATCAAGGAATTATTTCCTGAAGTTCTTTGGTATTGCCATTTTTCTGGTGAATGCATTGCTAAGAAGCAATGTGTCAGCTTTAAAGTCTGGGCAGGATTTGTTGTTCATAAGGTACTTGGAGTGAGTTCTTAGACATAACTGTGTCCTGCTGCATGAAAACAGATCCTAGATTCCAAAGTCAGGTACTTGCAAGGTGGTGAAATGCCAAAACACTTTGTGAATCTCAACCTGGATTTCTTTTTGTGCTGTTTTGTGTGTGTTTTTCCTTCAGAATTTTCTAAAAACACTGTGGTAGTCTCAGAATAATAAGCTGCCTTGTACAAATATATTTTGACTTCATTAGCTTCAGTTGTATTAACAAGGCTTTATTCAGCTTCACAGATCACTTGTCCGCCTTGTGTTTTGTTGAGGCCAATTTGTTCACTGGGCTTTGTCATATGGATCTGATCAGACTATATATACCCCAGTATTTTACGTTGTCTGTACAGCATGTGCTTGTCTTGACTTGCCTGCTCTTTGTATAGGTATTCTAGATGTGTTCAGTGCAATCCCTGTTTCATAAGTTATGTATTGCACAGATCTCATGTCTCATGTTTTTAGCTTTCCTTGCACATGGAGTGCTCCAGCTCCAAGTTGTCCGACTTGTCAGTTCCCTACAACCCCAGCCGTATACTGTAGCTGGCTTTGCATTTCCTGTAAATACAGCATGGCATCCTGGCATCAGTGAGAGCGCTGTCACCTCCATGCTACTATTGCAGGCTATGAGTCCACAAGATGTTGGTGTGTAGTGCTGAGTCCATTTGGCTGACGCAGTAGGTGTTAGCATGTACAAGTAGCAGCCTCATAGTGTCTTATTTCTGGCTGCCTTCCAATGCATGGTGAAAAACACCCTCAAGTTTCTGTTGTTAATGGTAGAAACGTCACTCTTGCAAGCTCAAACTGACACCTGTCATGTAAACATGTCTGTATTTCATGGAAGCATTTAAGGAACATAAGTACCATGGCGATTCAATTTAACAAAATTTTCTTGAACCCTGCATTTTTTCTGTGTTCTGTTTTATGGCAGATTGATAATAAATAACTAGGTTTTAAAAATGTCTTTAACTGGCTTTTGTATGTGTTGAACTCCTTTCTTTTTGTTAGAATTGCGTCTGCCATGTTTGATCACTTCAAAGCGTTTATTTTCACATGCTGTTTTCATACTCTTCTTTTTCAGTTAACAGTCTATAACACATGGGTTTTATTCACTATTATAGTTTCTTAATTTGCTTGCATTACTTGTGCAGATTTTAAAACATTCTCTTTTAATTTTAAGCCAGCAGCAAGGCTAACAAAGGTGTATATGCACTTTCTATGAAACTACTGCAACATACTTTTATTTACGTGAAGTATCTGGTAGACTTGTAGTAGCTGCAGTTACAGGTTTTGATGTCAGGCTAGTGGATAAAATAATACATTGTGAGCTGTTGGAGGACATCCTGGCTGAGCAGTGATGACTTTTACTGTTTAAGGATGGAAATATGCAATTACAGTGGAAGAAGATATTCTAGTAATCTAAAAGTTACTGCTGAGTGCTGAAAAATGACAGGACAGTAAGTTCTTTAGAATCAGTTTGTGCAAACTTGCTAGCGTAGCAGTCTTGTATGAATGAGGTACAGTTCTAGGAACTGGTGTTTAGAACAAAGTTAATAATGGTTGTTCTTTTCTGTGAACACAGCTCTAGAATAATGTATCCTCCTTGTGCGTGGCACAGAGCATTACATTACTAAGGTAGGGACTAAGAGTATTAGTCTGTGTCAAACACAGAGTTCTGCTCAGTTACTGCTAAATTTAATGTACTTTGGCAAAATTTTTCTTGAAATAAATTCCAGTACTGAACATAGTCTTGATGCTTTAGAGGACACTAGTGAGCTGAAGCTGTGAAATGGTGGAATTAGTGTTCTTTAGTTCAAGTAAACCTATTTTAAACCTCAGTTGCAATGAAATTTGAAAGGCTGAGTAAGCTGGGACTGTTCAGCCTTGAGAAGAGAAGACTAAGGGGGGACCTAATCAAAGTTTATAATTATCTGAAGCAGGGGATGCAGGGGGAATCAGCCAGCCCCTTTTCAGTGGTCTGTGGGGATAGGACAAGGGGCAATGGCTGCAAGTTGGAGCATAGGAAGTTCCGCACCAACATGCGGAAGAACTTTTTCACAGTGAGGGTGACTGAGCACTGGAATAGGCTGCCCAGGGGGGTGGTGGAGTCTCCTTCACTGGAGATATTCAAGACCCGCCTGGACGCCTATCTGAGCAATATGAGCTAGGGAGCCTGCTTTGGCAGGGGGGTTGGACCCGATGATCTCTCGAGGTCCCTTCCAACCCCTACAATTCTGTGATTCTGTGGTTTTGTTAGTATCTTATCTAGTCTGGCTTGAACAAGTTGAACGTATTTTGTTGGCTGTTCGCACTTGTTTGTAGTGTGAGCGGTTTTGGGAATAGAAGTGCAGCTCACTTATGAGACCTTGTTTAAACATGTTAGAATAGTTAAAACAGAAATTCTTACTCTTGTAGCAAGTACAATGAATACCATTTAAGTCTAAGTGTAAAATGTGTGCTGTTACACTTGTAAGCTTTTCATATAAAGAGTTGAACTTTCCACTCTGCTACCTCATTGCAGAGCTGTGGACTGGTGCTGAGCGAGAGTCACTCCAAAATAATTGAAATAAACTTCCAGTTACTTGCTATTAGTAACCAAAGAATTAAATTACAGCAAAATGGATCATAACTGTACTCAGCCTCTCAAATTATGTGAATGCTATGCCCTTTAAATTTGGACAGTTATTAACATCTTGCCCTTCTTGGCTTGTTTTGTGCGGCTTATCCTTGGGCAAGTAATAGGCATGTAGTTCATCTTACATAGATTCCAGCATGTTCAAATCATTCAAAATGTATTTGACGTGTTTGTTAGAGGAATTACTGTTATCTAACATTTTTCATAAGATAACAATCTCATCTACTCACAGTACATGAGTCTGTATTGGTTTACATCTGCACGATCACCTTGATGTACATGATCGGATTGAGATAGTTAGGGAAGCAGAGCAAATAGTTAAATGCAGTTCCTACTTTATTTTGAAAGTTCCTCAAGATCAGGGACATATTCAAGGAGAACATGTGTATGAGTAATGAATAGGAAATTAATCTGTTAAATAAAACTTGAATCTTTGTCATGGTATGTGTTTCAGTGCAAGAAATGCAGTATTTGCCTTCTATGCGGTGTTTTGAGTCAATGGCTTAAATGACCCTTAGGCTTTTGCAAAAGTTTGTCAGCAAGAAAGCCTTGATTTTTCAGCATGGTTCATAAATAGCTAATGAAACCTACTCTTTTTGCTTATGCAACTTGTTTTCTGAATTTGGTTTTATTTTTCCTTTACTTTGGAAAAAGAAAAATAGTTGTAGTATGTTTGAAGAACTAAAATATTTTTCTACCTCTAGGTGTGGACTTCAAGGTAAAAACCATTTCAGTTGATGGAAACAAAGCTAAACTGGCAATATGGGTAAGTCTTTCCGAAGTTTTTAATGTATTACCTTGCTTTATGCAAGCTATTGCTGTTCCTACTGTACAGTTTGTATAGACTTCACTTATTTTTAATATGAAGGTGCTATGGAGGAGTGGGAGGTTAGTATTGATTCATTCAGAAAGTGGAATGAACTGTGGGACAGTGGGCACAATTCTGTTGCCTGTGAGCTGCTTCTGTAGCACTGATTCCAAAAAGGGGGAATAAAGTGGTACTGAATCAAGCAGACTTTGAACAGTGCTTGTGGCCATTCCTACGTTACTTTAAGGAAGTCATTGTTTAACTTGTGTTAGCCCTCGCTAATCTGAGACTTCCCTGTATACACCATTCTTGTGTGTACTTGACAGTTTTTAAAAGGGTGCACTACTTAACCTAGATGTTTAGGAAAACTTAGTACTGTGTTAATAGGCTAGGAATTATTGTTGCTTGCTCAACTTATGCTCACATATTAAATTTTAAAACAATGTTTAGCCTGAAAACTTTGTAGCCCTCATAGAAAGATTTTTATAGGCTCAAGGTCAGGGTTATTTGTAGCAGATGCAGCTGAAAGAGGTCAGTATTTGTAATCTTAGCCTTAGAATGTTCAACATCTACTGTAGTTAAAAGTAGAACTTGTGAATGAAAAAGTACTTCCAAGCTTTTTTTTTAAGCATTCTTCATTCTGCCAGCCGTTCTCCATACTTGTGTGACCCGAAGCACCTTTTGAATATTCAGACCCAATTAGGACCTCTTGCAATAAGCATGAATAAAACCTTGTTTCTTATATAAGGTATCTGACCTGTGCTTCCTTGGAAAGTAGTAGTAGAACATGAAATATATATTGCAATACCTCTGTTGCTTTGAGGCTGTTTCATATCTCAACTAACAAACAGGACTTCTCTTAGTGTGACAATAGTAATCATCACTAAAATAAAGGGGCTCGACAAGGAAAAACTGCAACAGCTTTGTAGACAAATAGACACATAGAAGGAAAAACAGCCTGATAGCAGAATGAGTGAGTGATTGTGGGTAGGAAAACATTACATAGGGCTAATGTAGGGTTTATTAATGTAGCTTTTTTTTGTCATGATACATTACTACCAGTTTGAAATGTGTGGGATCGACTGAATGACTTAGAGAATTTTGGAGGTCCAGTTCAGTTATTCAGGGTCTTTGGCAGGGAGCTGTTTTGAACCCACAGTGTCTCTTATGTCACTCCTAACCTGGGGTAGGAGTGTAGCTTGAAGTTATTTAAGTCTTCTGTGCATAGTCTGCAATGAGTGTGCATTATAACTTAATCTCTTCTAAGAAATCAGCATTCTAATACTTGTTTTTCTTGCAGAGCTGTTGATACTTTAAATTTGAGGCTGTAAATTCAACTTTCCTTAAAACTAGAAAATCCTCTGACTTATTTCTGGTTCCGCTCTGTCAGAGCGTGTTAAATGCATTTATCCTGGCACTGAATCAAGTTTAATTGGACCAAGTTGATTGAAGAGGAGGAACTAGTTTAGTTGCCATGGGTTTTGATGCTTGTTGCAAAACCTTAGTACTGCAGCTGTGCTTTTTTTTTCTTGCTGGTTGCTGCTGTAATAGCTGCAGAACACATGCTTCCACAGAAATGGCTATTGTATTGCTTTATAGTCTGGTTATTTACTACATCTAACACGTTAAGGGTGCTTCCCAGGACAGAATGTATAAAATTTTAAAGTTAATGTGCGGTAAAACAGCAGGGGAAGTATAAACTCAGTTAATCTGGTAGATGAATATACCTTGAATCTTATTTTGTATGTTCATTAGAAGCAGAATACCTGAGAGCTAGACTATTTTCTGCTCAAATTCTGAATAAGGGAATTTTCTGAATGACTTTTAGGACACTGCAGGTCAGGAGCGATTCAGAACATTAACACCCAGTTACTATAGAGGTGCACAAGGTGTTATCCTTGGTAAGTATAGCTTTGCATGCTATTTTGAATAAGTTTCTGGTTTTCTTATGTGTTGGAGTTATGTAAATTCGTATAACCTTTCTGTAATCACAGAATGGTAGGTGTTGGGAGGGACCTCTCAGGATCATCCAATCCAACCCCTCCTGCTAAAGCAGTATCACCTAGAGCACATTGCACAGAATCACATCCAGATGGGTTTTTAGTAACTCCAGAGAAGGAGACTCCACAGCCTCTCTGGGCAGCTAGTGCTCTGTCACTCTCAGAGTAAAGATGGTTGGTTTTTTTCCTCATACTGAGATATAACTTCCTGTGTTCCAGTTTGTGCCAGTTGCCCCTTGTCTTATCATGAAGCACCACTGGGAAGAGTCTTGCCGTATGCCTGTGCTCACTAATGCCAGAGTCAAAAAAGGTTTTTCTCAGTGTATTCTTTCTGTGTCAGTATTTATAGAGCTTTCTCTTTCTTTTTCCTATTCCTTTTTCCTAATGAAATGAATGTAAATGCTTGGAGTCTGAGGTTTTTTTTTGCTATTTGTGTCTCCATGCCAATGGGATGTTACACAGTCAGAATCACTTAGAAAAGACTAGCTGGGAGTATAAAAAGCATCAGTCGCTGTGGGAGAAACGCAGGCCAAACCCTGTAATTGCAACTTCACAGTGAAGTCTCTTGCTTTTCTTTCGTCTTTAGAATTCTGTTTAGAAGTTCTGCTTCTCCATCACTAGAAGTGAGGAGCTAACTAAAGTAAGGGCAGGGAATTAAGGTTGGGGTTTTTTTTGAACTTGCATCTACTTGAGAGATTCTTGGTAAGTTACTATGTCCAGTTAAATTGTTGAACTTGGAATAACCTCTGTCACAAGACCTCCTGTAGATTTACGATTTTATGTACTCTTTCCCAAGTCTGAGTTGTGTTATTTTGCTGCATTGGAAGATGTTGTCAAGGCATGTCTTAGTTGATAGCGTTGGACCTGCCACTTAGTGTTGAAAGCTGTATAAGTAAGCAAGCACTGGTTGGGAGCTATAAAGTTCTGCTGTTGAGATTTGTGCTTGAGATAATCTTCTATTTCTTTATTAAACAACTTCCTGAAAATAAGGTGGTTCATGAAAGCCAAGCTTGCCAGTATGATTGAAACCAACTGTTTATGCTTGTCTGCATGTGGGACGTGAAAGTAAAGGGGAGTATTTTCACAGCTTGAAGTGGGAGTTATTAGTTGCTGGGTAGTGGATTTTAGGTTTAACCAAGTCTGCTTTGTCTCCTGTTTATGCTTCTAGCATGGCTTATTACTTATATCCCACACAAGTGCTAGTTAGTTTGAAACACTAAAATGCTGAAAATTCAGTAGTTCACTGGTATTTGTGAGGATTTGGTGATCAGTTTACTTTTCTTAGCTAAATCAGCAGCACAGCAGTGGTGTTAAGTCTTATCACTAATTAATGCAGAAGGTTACACCATACTCTGTGTATCTTCTCTGTAGTGATGTTCAGTATCCTACGTTGGGGGTCTGCAAGTGTGGAGTTCTTTGGAGAAGCCAGTAGCCTAGGATGCCTCAATATAAATTAGTTTGAGAGCAGTACATGACAGACTCTTAGAGTCACTCTGCATTATTATCATCAGTGATTTTAGCTGGTGTATGTGCAACCTTTTTTTTTTTAGTTATTCCCTTGCTGTAAGTAAGTAAATTGAAATCCTTGGAACTTCTTCAGTTTTCTAATGTAAAAAGCTGTAACTTTTTGCTCCTTTCAAATACAGCTTAATTTCATGTAAAAATATTGTGCAAATAAGAATTCCAATGTCTTTCAGTTTATGATGTCACAAGAAGAGATACTTTTGTCAAGCTGGATAACTGGTTAAATGAACTGGAAACATACTGCACGAGGAATGACATAGTCAAAATGCTAGTTGGAAATAAGATTGATAAGGTAAACCACATTCAACTGCAGTAACTAATCTGTTGGTGTATTTTGTTAATAATGCATACTAATGGCTATGTCTTACAGGAAAACCGTGAAGTTGACAGAAACGAAGGTCTCAAATTTGCCAGAAAACATTCCATGCTGTTCATAGGTATGTTATATGCAGGGATCTTACTTGATTTTTGCTATTATGTAATGAAAAGTACCACTTCTGAGGGATTTATGTCTTTATATGTAAAATCCAATTAATGATATCTCAGCTGCTGTAGGTACAAAGTTAGTAGGTATTTGCCTTTTTAAATGAGCCTAAATATGTTCAGTTATCTAGTCTAACTGTGAACGGGTATACTGGAATTCATAAGGATTGAGGACAGAGTACAGGCTCTACTGTAGTCTGGCAAAACCTGGTTTAGGTTTGCGATTTTGACTGATTTCTTTTCCCATCTGAATTGCGCAGAAACAAAATGAAAGAAGGAAAACTGGCACTGGTGGCCAACTTTGAGTGTAGCCAAAGAGCTGGTGCTAGACAGAAATCTGTTAGAACTGGGCTGTAAAAATAGGAGAATTAACTTAAATGGTGGATGGGATTGAGTAATGACGTAGTCATGACTGGAGCCATCTTGCTGCAAAATGAGATGGACCTTAGTAGCTAAAGCCTTGTAGTGATGAAGTGGGTAATGAAGTGATTCTTTATTACATGCTTTGTTTAAGGATCAGCGGGGATTGCTACTGGAATCATCCTATGAAGTAAAGCTGTTCATTGACATGTCCTATACTTAGACTTGCGTCCCTCATCTGATTAATGACATAACTTTGTCTAGTATCTTGCTGTGTTTGTTTTTGGCTACAGTGTCAGATATGGAAATAGAAGTTCAAAGTTGAGGCACAAGCTGTTAAGTGTGTGTAAGATTAAAAGAAACCTGAAAATTAAATTATAACTAAATATCTGCATGCTGTATATGCAAGTATCAGCATGGCTACGTAGAAGAACAGGGCAAGAAATGAAACACAGAACAGCAACCAGGTTTACTAGACATTTTAAGTTGGTATTTGTCTTACTGAAGGGCTATGCACAGGAAAATACAACTAAGCTATGGCTTATTTGCCTTATACTCTGGTAACATTCAACTTGGAAGCTCTTCTTTTAACAGTGGGAACAGAAATCTGCATACCTGCTAATTTGGGCACTATGTTACCATAGACTTTATTGTAGAAGTTTAAGTCTCAACCTACAATCTAGACTTACCTCAAAGAGAAATAATAAACAACTTAGTGGACGCTATGCTGATACCTGACTTCTTGTGTCCCTTCTCCAGAGGCAAGTGCAAAAACATGTGATGGTGTACAGTGTGCCTTTGAAGAACTTGTGGAAAAAATCATTCAGACTCCTGGACTGTGGGAGAGTGAGAGCCAAAACAGAGGCGTAAAGTTATCAACCAAGGAAGAAGGATATGGAGGAGGAGGAGCATGTGGTGGATACTGTTCTATGTTATAAACTTTGGGAAGCTTATTCTTTGCATATTTAAACAGATAGATAGTCACATCTTTCTGTACATAAATTCATTAAATGCTATTTTTAGGGACCTTGCAGTTTGCACATATTTGTTTTGTACCATGGCAGTGAACACTAGTAGGAAAAATGTTCTGCAGCTTTCCCAGTTTGAAAATGTTATGGTAAGCATGCCCAATTTGCAATCTTCAGGTTTTTATAAGTAGCATAAATAATGTGCAAGAATAAATGCACTAAAAATTTTACAACTGTATACATTCATCATGTAACTATTCTAAACAAATCTTAACAAACACATTACTGCATTGTCTGCTCTTTGTCTTATTTTTAAATACTCTTGAAATTAGAGAACTATATATTGTGCACAGATCTTGAAAACGGTGTGAGCTATAAATGTTACATTTCATCTCTTCTGGTAAATGTTTTTATGGTATTAAAATCACCAAGATTATAGAGTTCTTAGACAAATCTGCTAAATTTTTGTCTTTCAGCAGAGCTGTCTAAAATACAATTTGGCACAGCCTATAGTTGGTATCAGCACCTTTTTGAAGAGATGCTTTGAAATCTTACTTTGCAAAGTTCGAGAATGCCCATTTTTTTGTTTTAATCATCACTTCAGTTGATAGCTTAACTGGAGTTTTAATCCTGTGATATTTATATACTAAACTTGTGGTACCCTCTTGCACTCTAGGTTTTTATGATGCAGTCAAATCTAGACTTGCTGTAGAAAGTCTTCATTATTGGCAAGGGGTCTGAATGCCATCTTTGTTCTTTCATTGTGAATCCATTTGCCACACTTTGGTATGGATGCCTAATTTTCCAAAATGTTTGTAATATAACTTTATTTCAAACTGTAGCTCACTGTAGCTGTGAAGATCTCTATCACGTCTGCTTTGTGTGGCTACTTGTTAAGAAATAAAACTTCCTTTCATAGACAGTAAATGGGAAGCTATAGGGCTTCATGATCTCTGTATGAAAAAATACTATTGCAGTGAGTATTCACTTGAAATTACTGTCTCAAAGCCAATGGTTTGTTTCAGAAGACTTGTATAGACTAATAAATTTTTTCCACAGTATGCAAGTTTTCTAACCTCTTCCTATTGTAAAGCTGTATATTTTCTAGCACATACAGTTTAAACAAGGTCACTTCTTACAGACAAATTATTTCTGAAGGGTAAGACAAGGATTCTGTGTGGGTTTTTTTTTTTTAAATAATCACTACAGTGCAATCAGTAACTGAACTATTGGGCAGTTTCTTGTAAATATAGTTTATGACAGTACCTTTTATTACTGCAAGGTTTTGTGTAAATGTCAGCATACATGATCTGTATTTTGCAGCAGGTCTTGGCTGCTTCTGTTAAAATACACTTTATTCTTCACAAGGAAACTTTGTTTTCTATTATTTTACACTTGCTAGAAAACAATACCAAAATTTGAAGAAAACCATGCTAGTTGTTTTTACCTAATATTGTATCTATAGTATTATTAATGTAGTAGTATTATTTAAATATGTAAATGTAACATTAAATACACATACCTATTGTATTAAAATGTTAGATTTGTATTATGTTTCATGCAGAATATGTGCACTGAGCAAATCTTGTTTATTAGCATTGAGTTCAGAGGATTTCTGGGTTTTGTAGGGTATCAGTAGAGGAAACTTCTAGGAGCCTTAAAACTCTGAATAACTGAATTATTTTAGCATTATCTCAGCAGTACTGAGCCATTATGGGAACTGCCAGATGCTTGTAATTTATTTCCGTACCTACTTTTTTTCCCTAGTCTGGATGCATCCCTGTGTTGAGAAGAGACTTAGTTTGCAGATTGTCACAAAAGGTCCTTTTTTTTTACAGGACCTGGATTCATCTTTCATTCTGACTTTGTCAGATCTAACAGCTCTTGTCAGAGGAAGGAGCTGCAAGGTACTCTGAATAGTGGGTATTATTCTGCAGAAGAATGAAGTCATCTGCCGCCTCTTTCCTTGCAAAATTTTTCTGAGGAGAGTATTCTGAAACAGCATGTTATAGTGAGACTGAGAGCAGTTTTTAGACAGCTATTTAAAAAAGATGTTTTCTAGTTGGCATGCAACTAGCTTTTCTATCTTTTAAGCATGTTCAGATATGTCACTGAGGAATGGCTTTTCCTAGAATCTCAACTCCTTTCCTCATTGCTCTGTCAAGAAACTGTATACTGGAGGGGTGTTTCCAGTATTTGGTAGAGCAAATTTACTATCAATTACTGCCATCTTTCAAGTAGGACTGTTCTGATTCTTTCAAAGTTGTTTTTCCTCTTTGCAGGTCATAATTGTATTGCTGTGATCACCAAGTGCAGTGTTGTAGCTGTAATGCAAGCATATCTGAAACTATTACAAGCTGTGTAATAACATCTGCTTAACACTGATCTAAGCCTGGGTCTTTGTGGAATATTGACCATTATGGTCAGAAGAGTAAGCACAAGGGATCCTTTGGTCTATCTCTAAGTAACTGTAGCTTAGGGGAGATAGCTCTTGTTTGCTCTTTATCAGGTAATAAGAATATGTCCATTTCCATGCAGATAGATAAGAGAATGCTAACCATGAATGAGGTAGCTGAAAGGTGGTTAAAACTGAAGCTGTTTCCAGTTTATTTGCTGTGTAGTCAATATAAAAATACTGGCTGACAGTAAAGTACTTGTGGCTAGCAGAGGATTTCCATAGTCACTTTGCTAGCCTGGGAGAATATGGCACAGCAGTTGCATCTTCTTGAGCTTACACTTGAGAATACTAAGTGTTGGATTTGTCTTGGATTTCTTCCACCTCCCTTTTTGAAGCAGTGGAAGGACAGGCTTCTGGTGGAGATTCCAAGATGCTTTGCCGTTTAATTTTTTTATTGCTCACGGGGCTTCTATCCAAACTCCAGCATCACTTTTCCTGTTTTACTGCAATGAGATCAACAGCTGGCTCAAAGAAAGCCTCAATAAAATGAAAATGTGAGTTCAGTAAGTCCCAAACAATACCAGTGACTCTCATCAGCCTTGGCAGAACTTCAGGAAACAGCGGTGGTCTTGCTGCCATCAGCAGCGGGAACTGCTCTGTGTGCTTTGTTTTGTTTGTTTCCTTGTCTGCCACTAACCTGAAGGATGTACAGCGAGCTGTCCTTACGATTCTGCCCATAGTTTAGTGTAATAATCTATGGCTTTGAGGCTGAACTGGTTGCATTTTTTTCTACATTTGCAAAAGTTGGGCAGCCTGTGTTGTGGTCAGCACGAATTACTGTTTAGCTACTGGAGGATTGATACAAAAGTTCAAGGTGCTGCATCCAACCCACACATGTTCTCTTGTTCAAAGCTCCTGTAGTAGTTCTCAGTGTCCTGCTGACATGAGGGTGTCAAGCAGCAGCACTGGTATCAGCAGGGCTTTTCATGTTGCCAGACAAACCATTGGATGGTTTTCAGAGCTAGTTGAGCCTTCAAGGGCACGATATAAGATGTTTTTTCCTAGTTGTTTTCTAACAGCATTAGTGTTGGGGGGAGGAAAAAAGAGTAGTTCTCCCTTAAAACTGTTTTGCAAGGTTTCTGCATATCTTGCTCTTGAGTACCTGTGGCACCTTCATTAAAAGTTGGTGAAAGATTCTACAGGCAAAGAGCTGTAGAGGCATGTTTTCAAAGTACTACATGCTTATGTTCTGTGGCTGATTTTTATGCAGGAGTTACAAGTTTTGTCATTGTCCTTGAGTAACTTCATCACCATCTCTGCAGTTAAAATGGTCATGGTGATTAACTACTGAAGAGTTTTCTCACGCTACTAGTTTCTGTAGCATCTATATGCATTTCAGTACACTGAAAAATCCTAGAAGCTCAAAAACAAATGGGGGAGGCTTAAAATAAAGTGTCAAGTTGTGATTGGAAGGAAACTTTTCTAGTGTTTTCCAGGTACAATCAGCTCTGGGTTTACTTCATTCTAGGAAAAAGTCTTCTGCTTAGATCCCAGTTCTCGCTGCTTGTCAGGCTGAACTTTCTGATGTGAGAAGTTTGGCTGTCAGAGGTTTCTCGACAGCGTGAATCTTGTTAACGTAGCTAGATCTGGAGCTGCTCATTACTGCGTAGGGTTAGGAGCAAAGCTGTAAGCTGGGGTTCAGGGAAGAGCAGTAGCAGCTGTCCAAACTCTGAAGGCAGTCATAATACATTTAATGTATAATGTTACATACACAAAATGAATAATTATTATATACTATGCCATATAGTAAACAGACTTTTATAAACACATTTTATTATAGTTGAAATAGACTTTAACATACTATATACATTATATATTTTAATAATATTTTATGTTGGCAACAGATTATGTATGAACTCTCTGAACTTCATCTTCAACTCTAATTAATTACTTGAATCAGAGTAGGTATGACAAAGGTACAAAGCCTGTTCCTGAAGAACAGAAGGAAGGATGCCTATGGAAGCAAGAGTTGAGCTTTATATCCTGATAATGCCTGGGCTTAGTATGAAAGTTCTAGATTAATTGGTACTCAGGGTGCTGCGTGTTAGAGATTGCATCTGCCTTGATGGGATTTGACTTAATTTTTTCTCCTGAATCAGTATCCTGAATCAGAGAATGCTTGAGGTTGGAAGTTGCCTCTGGAGGTCATCTGGTCTGACCCCACCTAGAGGTGGTTGCCTGGGACTATGTCCAGACAGACTTTTAATGTCTTCAAAGAAGGAGAGTTTTTCCCACAACCTCCCTTGGAAACCTGTTTAGAGGGAACCTCCTGTGTTTCTATGTCAACCCATTGCCTCTGGTCCCCTCATGGTGCTGCTGAAAAGAGCCCAGCTCTGTCGTCTTTGCAGCCTCCCTTCACCTTTATATACAGAAATCAGATTTCCCTGTACTGCCCCCAGCCTTCTTTACTCCAGACTGAACACTTCAACCTTTCCTTACAGGAGAGATGTCCCTTATTTTTTTCTCTCATTTTTGTCCCTCCAGTATGCCTATGTCTCTTGTACTAGAGACCAAAATAGGATGCTACTCCAGCTGTGGCCTAACCAGTGCTGCTGAGAGGGCAAAGATCACCTCCTTTGATTTGTTGGCAATGCTCCTCCTAATGCAGCCCAGGAGATGGCTGGCTGCCTTTGCCACAAGGGCACATTGATGGCTCATGGTCACCTGGTGTGCATTGCACCCTCCCCCCCCACCCCAGCTCCTTTTCTGTTAAGCTGCTTTCTAGCAGGGTGACCCCTTTGTCTGGTGCCCGGGATGGGGGCAGGGGGTATTCCTCTCCTTGGGCAGGACTTGGAGCCCTTTGAGCTTCATGAGGTTTCTGTCGACCCTTAAAAGGGAGCTCGTCCCTGGGTGGGATTGAACCACCAGCCTTTCAGTTAACAGCCGAACGCGCTAACCGATTGCGCCACAGAGACTGATACACAGCACTCTTCTTCAGGAGAGCTGGAGTCCTGATTGTGTTTGGTAGCAGCTGATGGCAGTGGCTGTACATGTTAGTGACAGGCCAGTTCTGCTAGTGTATGCTGCAACAAACTGTCTGTTACTGTGTCAGCGATGGGGGGAAGAGGAAGAAATGCTATTACCTGCTGTGGGGTGTGAAAGATGAGATAATTTTGATCTGTTGTAGCTGTAACCACTTCTCTCAGTCAATAGAGGAGGACTCAGGGTCATGTCATGCTTGGCTGTCTGGTCAGTACTCCAGAGGTGGGCTAACAGGGCTGTTTCTCAAGCCAAAGCTACAGAAGTGCAATACCCATGTGCTTTTTGTGCTCATGGTTGTAAGAAGTCTGAAAGCCTGCGTGGCTGGGAAGGTTAATGCAATTGAAGAAAAACAGGTAAACTTCAGAGTGAGGATTGAGAGACATCTGAGATGGTGACTGCAGAGTTAGTGCGAACTGGAGCTGGGAGATGATGCCCCCTCTTGGGCAGGTCTTAATGAACAGTAAAGATTTTTGTGGTGAAAATTATGGTTTTACTTTTTGAACTTTCAGTGTACTGCCTCAGAGAAACTGCATATATAGCTTCACTTTGTAGTGGGCATATGTATTTTTCACAAGCCAGGAAAAGATAGAGCCTTTCAATCATGATAGAGTACCACAGTACAAAGCCCTGGAGGGAAGATAGGCCCAAAATAGCTGGCCTGTATTCAAGGGTTACCTCTTCCAAGTTCAGGAGTTGCGTATCCCTACAAAGAGGAGATCAGGCAGCATTGCTCAGAGTCCTGCATGGATGAACGAGGAGCCCCTGAGCAAACTCGAACACAGAAAGGAAGGCTACAGAGGGAGGAAGCAAGGTCAGGTAGCCTGGGAGGAACACAGAGAAGCTGTCTGAGCAGCCAGGGATCAGGTTAGGAAAGCTAAAGCCCTGACAGAAATAAATCTGGCCAGGGACGTCAAGGGCAACAAATAAAGCTTTTAGTATGCCAGTGGTAAAAGGAAGATGACTGAGACTGTGCTCCCCCTCCCTCAATAAAATGAGAACTGGTTACTCAGTATGTGGGGAAGGCTCTGGTACTCTGAATTTTTTGCCTTGGTCTTTACTAGCAAGTGCTCGAACCACACTGTCCAGGTCATGGCAAAGGCAAGGACTGGGAGGAGACTGAGAAGAACCACCTATTGTAGAGGAAGATCAAGTTTGAGACCATCTAAGGAACCTGAAAGTACACAAGTCCATGGGACCTGATGAGCTGAGTCTTTGGGTCCTAAGGAAACTGGTAGATGAAGTGGTTAAGCCTCTCTCCATCATATTTGAGAAGCTGTGGTAGTCTGGTGAAGTTCTTCCTAAGTGGCAAAGGGGAAACATAACTCCCATTTTTAAAAAGGGAAAAAAGGAAGACCTAGGGAACTACTGGCCTGTCACTCTCACATCTGTGCCTGGCAAGATCATGGAGCAGATCCTTCTGGAAACCATGCTCAGGCACAGAGAAAATGAGATAATTGGTGACAGCCACCATGGCTTCACTAAGGACAAATTGTGCCTGAGAAATTTGGTGGCATTGTATGATAGGCTTAGTGCTGGTGGATAAAGGAAGAGGGGCAGATGTCATCTACCTGGACTTGTGTAGAGCACTTGACACTGTCCTGCATGATATCATTGTCTCTAAATTGGAGAGACATTGGGTGCCTCCTCCGTGGTGTGTAGTGATCCAGGTAGAAAGGTGGTAAAGGAGAAAGGGTGTGAAAAGTGACAGTGGAATGTTAACATGGTACAGGTGTGGGAAGTAGTTCAGGTGCCCGTGGCAGCCTGGCTGAAGCAATGGCTCAACAGGTGAATGTACTCCTCCAGAAAGCAGGCCGCTTCCTGGGTCTTCTCTGGTTTGGTGCCACAGGGAGGTTATTTGGGAGAGGACCTGCTCTGGCTGTGAGGTTTGACTGATTTTGCTCCTACCATGTGATTTTCTCCTAGGATTGTGAGCTAGCTGGCAAATGGAATGAAGGGAACCTCTGTGGCTTCACAGGCAAACATGAAATAAGATGGGCAGGCTTACAGGTTTCTGTGGACTGAGCCAGCAAGTGAGTTAAGCCTGGGAGTATCCTGCCTGCTTCTCTTCTCCCTTTAGACAGTAAGAAAAAGCCATCTTTTGGTCTCATAATTTCTTTTTGCCTGGAGAGGAGAAAAAACTCTGAGGCTGTAGCAATCAGAAAGAAGAATGAATTTATTTCCTCTCTAAGTTGCAGACAGATCATAGAGATACCTGAATGCCTGAAATTATATCCTTAGTTCTCTTGTGCTCCTCAGAAATATGATTAGCAATTTTCTGAGCTTAGTGGAAATTATTTGTTACGTATTTCACAGTGGTAGTCAAAAGCAATAAAAGTGCTGAAATGTATTTGCCATGCCCTCCAGAGAAGTCAAAATTGTCTGATGGTATACAGATTGGAATGTTTTATTGTATTGTCTTGAAGTCTGAATACATCCTTTGTTTGCAAACTTAGTTTGGGAAAACAGAGCAGGAAAGGACGTTAAGGTAGCCTCTCTCTCTACCCTAGGAAAGGATCAAGTATACTCAAACCATTCATGTATTTAAAATATTCTTACAAGAACCCTAACAAAGAAGATTTTATTGCATCCACGGACAACCTCTTCCAGTGTTTTTGGAATCTTAATAATGGAAAGCTTGTCCTTCTGTTTAATCTTTATTTGCTTTGCTGTAATGAGAGGGTGTTCTGTTAGCCAGGGTTTCTACTGAAACCTCTATTTGCCAGGTGATGCCTATGTGCCTAATGGAACCAAGCTGAGATTTTGTTTCATTTATGACATGTAAAATAAAGAAGCAGTTGCGTTTCCTGGTGGGTAGGAAAGCTGGTCCTTGTAAAATGATGCCTTTTCAATGTATTCTTCTTTTTGGGTAGTACAGTACAGAACTAGTAATGTAATCCTCTATGGGACAGTACTTATTTTTTAATGCATCAGTGTCTGTGAAAATAAACCATATCAAAAAGCTTAAACCTAGTAATAGACTTAGCTTTCAGTGTGGCTCTGAGGAAAGCAGCTTAACTGCTCTGTGTCTCTCACTTTGTATACAGGAAAATGCCTCATGGCTTTTCTGCTCCCTAAAACATTTTTACTTTAAAGAGCCTGTGGTAGTCCTATTTTGGAATGTCTACCTGGAGTTTTGTCTCCTGAGTCCTAAAACGCTGTGGCATCATTAGCAGTCACCCCTGAGCTGAGGCACATCCTTGGGGATGATCAGTCCCAGTTGTGCCCTGCTACAGGGCAGTGGGTGTCAAGTCAGTGGACTTGGAAATGCATGAAAATGTGTTAAGGGGAAAACAAATGCTGAATAGCCCTAATTTTTCTGGCAGAAGGTGTTTGGTTTTCTATCTATATGTAAATCATCTAATTGAGAATTGTTTCAGTTCAGTTATTTAAATTCATGTTTTCTTGTTTGGACTGTGCTTAGGCTTCTGTCTTGACCCAGGCATGTGGCTGATGGCTCCACATGCTTTCCTGCCACTTTTAGCCCTGGCAGTGATGTGTGATTGAAATTTTGTTGTGTGGCTGCTATTAATATGTTAATGACCACACATAAGAGATTAACATTAGTGTGGTTTCCCTATACTTAGAGGAAAGTTCTAGGTCTAATGTTAACTTAATAATCAAAGAAGATTAGATTGAACATCCCTAAAATATTTCCAATCTTATGGGCATAACTGAAAGTGGGAAAGGAAGAAATTACACGATGCTGAGACAGCAGCATAGTTTAATGGCATTTTATCTTAAAGAATACCATGACATTTTGTAACTACTTGCAAACACTGTCTGCATTGCAAGAAGGATTGCTTTGGCATCTCTAATAGAGGAACTATTAAATAAAGTAGTTGCTATCTGTTAGCAAGGGGTTATGTACTTCCAGAAGGCTTGGATGCTCAAATCATACTCCAGAAGTTTGCAATGTGTTGAAGGGCTGTGCTGTCTCCTCCTGCAGTGCTCAGAAATCCATCCTGTGCTGTCAGAGCCATCAGTGATAGTAGAGGGGCTGGAAAGTGTTCTGCAGCTTGACCTATGTGTATAGAGTGAGCAAAGTCTTCTGTGTCCATCCTTGCAAGTAGCATACATTCTTTATCCACCTTGATCCGGAGGTATTTTTGCAATGTAACCTATACAGGGAAGTGAGGGAACAAATTGGGGGGCTGGTGTGTGTGAAAAAGTAGAGCTGTGAGTGTTAAAGAGAGAATCTGCTTCTGCCTCCCCAGCCCCAAACTGCTTGCAAAATTGGCTTTGGGTAAGAAAGATTGACAGAAAGCTCTGATTTTAGGACTATGTCATTGCTCAAGTGCATGTGTGCTTTGTATAAAAAAATTATACCTAATCATATGTAAAACAACTTTAAAATGGTGAGAGTTGATGTGTGTTCTTGTGCTCTGCAACCTCTGCCTCCCCTGCAGGCTCTCCTGTAGGCTTTGCAGGGGTTAGAGGGGTTTGCCACCAAGCAGAACTCTTTCCTCCAGAGCTTTTTTATTTTGAAATGACCTATTGAAAAATTCCCCCTTTTCCCACGCACAACTGATTTTTATGAAGTCTCATCAAATCTCCTAATCCCGTTTTGGTCTTTTGGTACAATTTACTTTTATCCCAAAACCTAGTTCTCCAAATTTGCCAAAGAAAACACCAGACACTATAGAAAGAGCATTTGAACTGCAGCTGTTTGGAGGAGCCTGCTAGGAAGGTAAAAAAAGTAAAAGAAAAAAAAAGACAAAAGGCAATGTTTCTTAATATCTTAAATATGTTTAAAAATCTCTTTTCTTTCATGCTTTGATTAGAAACTAAATGGACCTTTGAAATCACAATCTCTTTCCTTACTGAAATTTTATATCTCGGTTAGTAAGGGGCCGTGAAAGTGCTGGAATTTTTATTTAAAGACCAACATGAACATTATAATAAGATATTTGCAGGCTTAACTAAGAAGTGCTGCTAAATGAGACTTTGCAAGCTGATATGAGAGAAAGAGGATAGTATATTTGTCTTGGGCACCTGTGGCTATCCATTACCCTCGCATGTGAGCTCTCTGCAGTCATTAGCCCTCTGCAGTGCTTTGAGAGAGGCTTGCTGGGTCACTGCAAGATAGGTCTTAACTTCTGTAGAAGAACATATGTGGCAAAATCCCTGTGAGTATTTGGGCACAACTTATTTGTGCAACATCCCACAAGGAGACAGAAGCCCACGGCTTGAGCTAACATGCCAGAGTTCCCACCTAGTGTCCTTGATCAGTTCTTTTCCCCTAGTACGATGGTGGTAGCTTCCCCGTAATAGTTCAGTGATGCTCTGTATAAGCTTCATTTAGGATCACTGGGCTTGTGGGTAAATAGGAAATGCAGCCGGCCTTGGGACACCAACTAATGCTGTGTGCTGTTGCTCTGGTGCTATGGCTTTGGGTAAGAGAGAGTATGCAGTTATGGTTCTTCTGGATTAGAGCAGATTTCAGTTACACTTCTGCTCTGGGAAGGAATGATGCAAAGAGACTGTGCTTGATGTATGTGCTCTTTCAGTGGACTCATTTTAACAGATGATCCTGATGTCTCTGTAGGGTTTCTTTGCCCTTCTCAGTAGTCTGTATTTTTTAAAAAATTTTTTTACTATTGCTAGGAATGACTTAACTTTTAAAAAAACTCCAGATGGAAATAGAGTGCCCGCAGTGTCGTGCCTGTGCTGCTGTCTGAGGTTCTATTTACCTTGTTGGTAATGTCAGTTTAATCTATTGAGGGTGGGGCTTATGGACACTGTGTAGCATGGACTTTTTCTTTAGTGTTCCTGATCATGATGTGTCCAACTCCTAAAAACTGTGTCATTTTCCTCACCACTTACTTTGTGATTGCCCCAAAGAAGGAAAGCAGATTTTCCTAATGAGACCTATGCCCAATAAATGGTGTTTAAGAATGTTTAATTCTGACAGCTATTCCACTCTCCGGCCAATCCATTTGAAGACTTAGGCTCTTGACTTGCCTCTTGTTGCCATGTGTCCCTTACTCAGACTGTGCAGTTACACACAGCTCTGGAATCTGTAATAGTCCTTAGCAAACTTTTCAGTCCCTGGTGTAGTTTTGCTCTCTGGTTCGTGCCTCCTAGCAGCACAGTGATTAAAATACGCTTTCATTCTTTATTAATGACATACTGTAACATCTTTCTACTGTGTTGTCTGGGATTAGTGTTTGTATAGCTTCAAATCTTCCTACTTGCCTTCTTGGAGACTGATACAGCACCATAACTTCTCTTTTTCATGGAATTTCAGTGGAATGCAGTATTTATTAGACATAGCTATCAAATGACTATACATCTCAGATCTTAGTGTTCTTGGATGCAAATTACCTAAATCTAGCTAATATAACTTAAAAATCTGGGTATTAAGTAGGCTGTTTATTCTCAGTAAGAATTCTTTATTTACCAGTGGATTGGAAGTGGACAGGGAGGGGAAAAATGAAGAGCTGAGGCCAGGTTAAGTAAAAGGAAGCATGTTGTTACCTGGTGATTGTGTTTTACCCCTTGGTGCTAGCTGCAGAAGGGCTGGGGAGCTTGGGCTTGCTGGTAGCAGGTCAGTGTTTGCTGTGGGCAGTGAGAAGAATACTGGGCTTCTCTCATGCACTTATCCTGATCTTGTGAAGATCATGTATCTTACATGTTTTTGATTTAAATGTTGAACACCATGTCCTGGATCACAAGAGCTATGACCTTGCAGGAGTCCTACGTTCACACAAACGCAGTGCTTTTCACCTTGCTGACCGCTCTCCGTTCGCTGGCAGTCCTTGTCTGCGATCTTGTGTTTCTCTCGTGCAATAACTGGGAAGCTTGTGGAGGTGTTTCCCTGTTGGATCAAAGGCAAAATCTCTCAGCAAAGCTCCCTCATGCCCTGCAAATGCAGCTCTTTTTGCCCTACAGATGGATAAGTTGAACCCTTATGTACATACTGATTTCAGGCTTAAACTGGCATATTTTCATTTATCTTAGTAAGCATGTTAAAACTCACACCTGGTTCAAGCTGTCCACAGAGAGAAGGCTGGAGATGGAGCACAAAGAATGACTGCCTTAAGACTGGGCAGAAATGATGACTATGCTGTAGTAGCTGAATGGCTCCAGCTGGCTTTTGTTGTATAGTACAAGAAATGTCTGTCTGAGGCAGTGTCAGGATTAACAGCCTGGCTGCTTGGTTCTCTTTCTCAGTGCACAACTTTGCCTGACTTCCTGGATGCTCTGAAAATTGTTCTAAGTTCATAGGTGAGAAAGTAACTTCCACAAAGAATAACTTTCCACAACACGCAGATCTTTGCAAAGCAAGGAAATTCTTTTTTTTAAAAAGAAGTTATTAATCACAGAGTAACCCAAGGGAGATGAAAGAGCAGGACTGGTTTTGGACCAAATGCTTTTCAAGGTCTCTTCCATAAGATGGCAGCAGCTTATTTGGTGAACTGGACTGGGAGACTGATGGGAAAGGTTTATCTGCTGGAAGCCCTACAAAACAGACATTCAATTTCATAGGCTTTATCTCTGTTTGCATGGTACACATCCCTTATAACTGTCCCCACATAGATCACTTGGGAAACTTTACTCACTACACCATTTTCTGTTGCTTGGTACAGTGATGATCTTATTTTTTCTGAATACAGGCACAGATGCTAAGAGACAAACTCAGCAAGAGAGTTACTGGTATCAGATGACACTTTTGCACTTGCAGGGGTTGAGTGTGCAGGATGGGGGGAGAGAGGCATGATTGTTTCATCTATTTGGGATTTTAACTACTTCCCAAAGCAACTTGAGTTCTTTGAGAGGAAGAGGTAGAAAAATAGTTGACTTTCCTTTAAAAAAAAAAGTGGTGATCTGTTTCATGCAGTTAAGCTGTTTTGGTAGGGTCGAACACTAATTTTCTTTTGAAGAGGGAGATTGTAGAGAGAGGGGATTTTAATTTTTTTTTAATCCCTAACAGAAGGCAGTGGAAGGAAAAATATTCGAGTAACTATTTTCTGAAGGCCCTGTGACATAAAAGATTTAATATTTCAGCTATTTTTCCTTTCCTTTCTAAAAGTTTTCTGTATTTTCAGTGACACCCACAGAGGCTCGTGGGATACATTTATCCAGTTTGACTGTCTCCTGCTCTTTGATGCATTTTTCTCTGCAGATGAGCATCAGACGCTTTTCCCATTAGTACCAAACATTTAATAGTCATAAACTGCTGTGATAACCTCTAATAAAAGATTCTATTTAAATGCAAATTATGAACAAATTATTCTGAATAGCCTAATAACATGGGAGGAGCTTAAAAGCAGCTTATTTTTGGGTCTCCCTGGTGCTTCCACTTACTGCCTATTGTCAGTCATCTGCTTTTGTTTCCTGTGGCCCTTTAGTATCCAGTCTATCCAGCACAGGAGTCACAGTAACAAAGCTGTAAACTTGAGGAGGTATTTACCTTCCGTCTGGTTTTAAATTAAACTGTTCAATTTCTGTGATTCTGATTTCTGTGTGTGGATGGGCCGTTACAGTACAGCCCAAATGGGGACGATCATGAACCGGTTCTGACATTGCTCCTCTGTCCTCTACTTCAGACTCCAGCCTGGTGAGGATCCCAGGGCTGGATCTTGTCTGGAAGTGAACGGGCCAAACCAGCAAGTGTGAGTGGTTTCCACAGGCATGCTGGGAAAGAGAGCACTCAAATTACTGATGACAGGGGTCTGATAGTTTTAGTCCTGAAGGAGAATGTGGGAGTTTAGAGGCTGAGAGCTGCTCTTAACTACTGGACCTGCTTTTCTATTGAAAACACCAGCGGACACGGGTTGCTTTAGCCCCTTTTCTTTTCTCTGAATCGTGCCCCAACTTGAACTAGGAAAAGAAGAACTTTCAGCTCTCGAATTTTGGCCAGTAGTGAAGTTTAAAGTCTTCGAAGAAGTTATGCTTGGCAAGAAATGCAGTGTTTTAAGGGGTCATTTCATTGTTACTGGTGTGCAATGTGTGCTGCCTGATTTATACCAGGGAGATTCCTGGAATGTGTGTCTTGGTGACTTCTTGCTTTCCAATTAACTTAAAAGAAATAAAAAGAGAGATGAAAGCAAGTTATTTGAATAACATTTAAAATGTTTTATTTATTCTAGAAAGGTTCACATTCTTTCCAAGAGTCCACTTTCTTCAACTTTCAGAATGGAACCTTTTTCATCTCAAATTATTTGTATTGTGATAGCATCCAGAGTCTCTGGTCAGGATGGCTTCAGAGGGCTTGGGGAAACAAACTGGGTGAAATGAAAAGTAAATGAGAGCAGTTTGGGGAATGCTGGGTGTGCTAAGTTGGCTTGTGGCACTGAGCAGATCAACACAGAGCTGGAGCCTGGATGGGGCAAGTTAAAAGTGAAGTGCCTGGTTCATTCAGTTCAGGTGGAGTGGACGAGGCTGAGAGGGACGGCCCAACATCTAGCTGACTGTTAGCCTAAGGATTGGGCTTTCCATGGCCACATAAAGGGCTTTTGTTTTTCTTTTGTGCAAAGTTTTGCTATGGAACAAGTTAATGGCAATAATTTTGGTTAGTAACTAATTCCTTGGAGCAAATGGCTTTAGGTCAGTTGCGTATCAGATGTTGCCACATATTACTTTGCTTTGGTGTGTAGCCACAAATAGGTCACGACAATATTTTTGTATTATAATACACCATAATTTACTTGTAGAAAGCGTGTAATTCCTAAGAGACAGAGTGGCATTCAGCCTATATGTTCTTTGGTCTGCTCTATATTGAATCCAACACAATGGGTGCAGCTGAATGATTTAATGTCATCCTGAAAGAATTCACACAGGCTGCTGAAAAAGAAAACAGGCCATGGAAATAAATTGTAACTAAATGCATTCTTAAATATAGGGCTACAATGCGCACAGAGGTTGTATAATGCTGTCCCCTGCTGAACTTTTTCAACGGTCCAGGAGCCTAACCCTGTAGGGTAAAGTCCACTAGCTGGTAAATTCTGTGAAATCCTCCTTTTGTGTTGGACAGGTGGAAGTTCAGGATTCCAGGGTGGTTCAGGAGAAATGAGACTGATACCAAGCACGAAGCTATGGTGATTATTGACATGCTGCTTTAAGTAAGGGTGGGAAATCTAAGAAATCTGCTAAAGTCTACCTACCAGGTGTGGGTAACCTGCGGAGTTTAAGTCTACTGTATATCAAAACAAATTGCTGGTTCAGCAGGTGGTAACAGAGTGGGGGGAAAAAAGAAGTCATGGCGTTGATCAATAGCTTTTGAACAGGTTGGCCTGCAGTGGTATATGCCAGCGCTGGCACTCGGTACGATTGTAACGGTTCCTGAGGCAAGATCCTGACATGGCACCGGCACTGGGCGCTGGCTTGCGCTACAGTAAAATGAGTTGAAATTCGGTGGTTCGCTTGATAAGCCCAATTACCTGCTGGACGCATAAAGGCCGTATGCTTGTTTCACTGGGGTAGAGGAATAGCTTACACATTACCTCTGGCTGGCACCACTCTGAGCAAACTGGCTTTCTTTTGGGTTTGGAGGGGTTGTGTGTTAAAATTACCAGTTTTCTAGTCACAGAGGCTATTTATTTTTTATTTGCTGGAGGAGCCATGTGATTTCTTGCATTAGAACATTCACTAATTCTGCTCTGTTTTAATTTTGTCAGAAACCTACTAAAAAGGGTTCATAGAATTTCCACACCAGATATTTCAGTGTACTTTAGACAATTTGTTTTATTCTGCTTCTAGCTTATTTTATTTCAACTTGTACTTGAATGCTTTCTTGAACATGGGCCTAAAGACATAATTTTTATTTCAAAAACAATGGAAGCAACATCAACCAATACTCAGGAGGATATCACTGAGCAAGTGTGATATTTGCTATATGGCTTTGTATGCTGCTTTTGCAGCAGTACCTATGGCAACTGTAAATCAGTTTTTTGGTGCCATTGTCCCCCGCATTAGGATCTGCCAGGTAGGAAGCTGAATCCCACTGAACTCTGGAGGGCTTTGAGTGAGCCTGAGGATCTGCACTGAGGTGAATTTTGTTGCAAGGTGGAGGCTGTGGTGTTGAAAATGCAGTGACAAGATAGAGTTCAGAAAATGTTGAGTCTTCTTTCAGCATCTCCTGCCAAAGAAATGACGTCTTTATGGCTGGAGGGTTCAGGCAACTCGCTGTTTATTAGTCTTCTAGTGCTTTAAGGCTGTTAAAGATGGATTGAAGAGGCAAAACACAAACAGAAGTATGCTGGTGCATGCTGATGCCCTTTACCTTAAAGTGCCTATTCTTGCAGAAATTGGTACCAATAAAATACGTACCGGTAAGAAGCCAATTTATCTACCAGAAATGACTACATGTGTTACATAATTAGAATACCTGCCCCGACTTCTGAAGCCTATCGCTTCTGGGCCTGCTTTTAATCTAGCGTCGTCTCTTCAGTTTACGAGATGAAATGTAGCTGGGGAGCGTTATGAGAACCAGATGGGGAGCCTGGCTGGAGGGCTGGCAGGGATGGAGACTACCTTGGCCTGCTCTGAGCCGAGCGTACTGTGTACCTTCAAATGATACCTTAATCCATGATAAAGACAGACAGCTCACTTTTCTAAAATCAAAACCATATTCATCAATGGTAGCCTCTTTCCAACACGGCACAGGCTACCGCTCAGAGTGATGCAGTCTGGAACAGCTTGATACAGGCAGAACTAGATGGCTACACATGGATAAGATAAAATCATTCAGCTACCTAATAAATAAATTTGAAAGATGTTCTAAGATGATACAAATTCAAGTACTAACTTGATTTATTTTCCCGGAGGGATGCGTGCTCCACCTTTCAGTCACTGAATCCTGATTTATGTTAGGTGGGTTTAGGCTTGGTTTTTTTAATTTTTTTTTTTTCTTAAGGAGGACAACCTTTTCAATACAGCAGACTGTCCTAGCTCTTTCTGCCTAGCTAGCTTCATGCTGCTTAAATTAATACAACTTGTTAAAAAATGCAGTCAAACGGATGGGATTTTAAGTCAGCAAGGATTCAGTTTTGGTAACTAAATGTTATTCCTACATGGTAAAACACCAGTAGAAGTAAAGTCAATAAACTCTAAAGGCAAATATATTAAAGAATTCTTATGCATCATGATTTTCCTTTTGCTATCGAGGGAGAAGATTGTATTTTATACAGGAACCGAGATGTTTCCTTTTCTGTAGTCCTGTGTGGATTTAAAGCAACAACTAAGAGAAACAAGAATTTCATAAAGAAAGCCTTATTGATAATTATAGAGTGGTTGCAAGCATACGTTCATGGCCTTTATTTTTCTTGTTCAGAACTTTATTATGGATCTCTCAGTTTCAAATGACTCCTGATACTTTGCATGTGTGAGACAGATTTTAGGTCAATAAACATAACTTATTATTTTGGGACAATACTTCAAATATATAGTTTAAAGGGTGTGTTCTTTGTGTGACCATGTATGATTTATAAATCTATAAGATAGCTATTCTAAACCGGATTATCAGATTGTAAATAGGAAAGGATGGAGCTAGAGGGAGAAATAAATACTGTTTCTAGTTAACAGTTCTAGTTCTGGCAAATGACCCTTACATTAAGCAGGTATAAATTAGGTATTGGTTATTCGAAGTTTTTGTCATGGTCGGAGATAGAAAAATTAACCATAAAAAAGTTGTGTTCCTTTTCCAAATAACAGGTTATAGTTACGTTAGCAGAGAAGTAAGACTGTTGTGTATTTTATCATCTGCACATTTGATCAGGAATAGAAATTGGTGGAGGAAAATGTGAAACTCAGTTTACGAAGTCCTGTCTCCAGAGATAAAGTAACTTTTTGGCTAGGATCTTGCCTGTTGCTTTTTTTAATACCTCTTGAACTTCAGTGGTGTCATTTTTTGTAATGTAGCCCTGCACATGTGAACAATTTGGTGGTTATAGTAACACTCAGATGTAAGGCATTTACCGATCTGGAAGAAAAACTTTAATCCCAGCAACGTATTTTCTTTCCAGGTAATGTTCTCCTTGGTAAACAATTTGTATTAAACCCACAGTGTCGTCAGTACCAGGAATGTGACTGATGCAAGGCTGTACTCTGTAATATACCGTAGTGTTTGAACCATAGTGTGTGTTGGTGACTCATTAGTTTATGAAAATGATTCAAAAGGCTGAGGACTTCAGAACAGTGTGTTTTGAAACTTTGAAGGCTTAACAAAAGACCCTAAATCCATCAGAAGAGTGTGATCTTACGGGCACAGTTTGCAGTGCTGCTGCTTACAGCGTTTGATAGATATCCAGGTATAAGCTCCAAAGATTTCTCTTTGCTGCAACTTACTTTGTCCACTTCTTGCTGGAACTGGCAACAAAATTAATCATGCCAGTCTGTTTTTCATTTTTTTCTTTCATATTTCAGTGTTTAAAAATTCGGAGAGCTAAGCCTTAAGCTGTATTCCCTCTGTTTTGACTGGTAGTATCTCCATTTGCATATGACACCATGAATTTATCTGATTTATTGTTTTAGTGAAGGAAGGAGAAAAACATTCAATGCCTGTTTTAAGTTATGACAAAACTACTGATTTCTTACCTGCTGCAAAGCCAAGAACCCATGGTCTGGCTGGTTCAAAGGTGTTGTGCTGCTCCTTATTCGTGCTTTATTTGGGATTCCAGCCTTTTAAAGAATGTTATCCTGCTAGTATATACAATGCATTAATTTTATTGCACATACTTACTTTGTTATTTAATGCCACCCAGAGTTTTCAAGGTGGTTTAGAGTGTAAGTAAAAGGGCAGTGTCAACTATTAACATCTACAACTTAAACCAGACCTGATACATAAAGGGAAAAACATTAATCACAAGATGCTTGAGTGCCAGCAGTGGAACTTGCCCTTGCATGGTAAGACAAATCACACAGGCTGATACAGCTTTGTTTTGGTCTGACTCCTCAGTGTACCTTGAGCAGCAGGTGGCCTTCTGGTAATGCTGCCAAGAGAAAGGTGGTGGCACAGCACCCCAACCTTTGGGGGTTGGACTCGATCATCTCTTGAGATCCCTTCTAACCCCTACAGCTCTGTGATTCTGTGGTTCTCAGGAAGGGTGGCTGATACCCAAACCAGATGATGGATGGGAGGGAGAGGTGATGCCCTGTGACAGAAGGTGCACCACAGGGAGAGGCAGAGTTTTAGGAGTAAGTTGCACTTAAACTTACAACAGTACAGAAAAGGGAGCTGTGAATGGCATCACATGAAGAGACTTGCAGGCCCAGAGCTCAAACTGGTCTAATTTTTTATTTCTAGCTGCACTGCCTGTGCCTCAAAAGGATGTTTTGCATGGCTTGAGACAGTGCTGAAAGCAGGAGATGGTGAGGATGTGGGTGAGTTAATGTTTTCTGCTTGTCATTTGCTTCATATACAATATATTTCACTGTGAAGAGCCCAGCTAGAGTGAATTGTTCCACAAAGAAGAAAGCTAAGCTTTTCACCATCTAATCAATATTTCCTGAAGGGGTGCCAATGTCTACTGAGCAGAATTAGGTTCTTTCTGCCATAAATCATGTCATTTCTGACCCTAGACCTTCCCTGCCCAGATGTCCTCTTTCCTGACAAGCGATGTTTAGAATAGGAATATTAGCATTTAGCACAAGGACAGTGTGTGCTACAAAGCACATACTTGGGTGTTCTGCAGATAATAATCTTTGAGTTACTCATAACAATAATTTTTGGGAAATTCAGAATGCCTCAGTACATATGCCAGGTTCCTGGATTTTGAACAAGAGGGTATAATAAATAACAAACATCAGTATCGTTGCCATCCACTGTAGCTAACTACCATCTTGGATGCAGACTAGTTTGTGCACTTGTGTTGCAGACAAACATATACAAAGTCTAGATTTCTCTTGAAAAAGCTCGGTTTTGGTAACTAACTAAATGAATAAACATATACTCTTTCAGGAGCTGGCAGAACAGCATCTAGTTCTCGTTACCCTCTTTGTTTCTCTCCACCCTTTGGCTCTCGCCATAATTGAAGACAACTGCTCTGGCCACTCAGCCCAGCATCTGCAAGATGAAGTTATACATCTCAGAATTATGGTTTCCAGACATGGCACCCAGTTGCCAGCATATTTCTTACCCTCCAGTATGCTTTGGACCTCCACTTTTGTCTCCGAGGTGTCTACCTGTCTCCGAGACTGTGATGCTCTTTTAGCCATGGTGCGTGTACTCCTGGATTCCCGTGTTGCTCCCTGTAATATTATGCAAAGGGAAAAGAGCAGGGAATGCTGTGAGAGACAATTATGTGCAGCTAACGGTAAGCTCATTTCACTTGCAAGCATACCCAGAGCAGTCTGGTTGTTTCAGAGCCTAGTGTTTTTCTGTGACATGGAAGAGTGCTCTCCACCATCACGCCACAGTTCTGAGCACCTGCGTATTTCTGTAACAGCAGCACTTGATTTTCTATTTAGTTTTAAGGAGAATGGTATTACCAGAAAATTGTTAACATTTGCATAGAGAAGGTTAACTCTTTTAAGTGGCTTCATGCCATTAAGTAGGAATGTAACCGCTCCAGTATAGCAGTTTGTCCACGGAGAGGAAAAATAACCCTTCAAAACCCTGGCACCAGTTCCACATTAGAGCTAAATTCTGTAGCAGATTGAAATGACAAGACTCACATTTTTAAATGAGCAATGTAAATGAGGCATGTGCCCAGATTGGCATGGGAGAGGAATCCTAATGTGCACATACGCCTTGGGATTTGTGCACACACACAAAAACAATTAAAAGATAATCTGGCAAAGAATATATAATAGTCTGAAGGAATGAGTTTAATATTCTTACACCAGCACTGTGTGAGAAGATCTAAGGAGACTTAAAATATTCAGTGTTTTCTTTAATAGGCAATAGTACCATGACAGCTGAGGACAGCTCATCACAAATAACTGATGATCAAAGAAACCTGTATGTATTGAGTGTACAAGGTCTAGAGTCTGTGTATATAAGTATACTCCGGAGTAGTGGGCTCTTAGTTGCCTTTTGTAGCTTTCTAGATGCAGTGCAAGAGATTGGACAGCCTATGTTTATTGGGCAGGTCCTCTCCTGTCTCAACAGGTGAAAAGTGGGATGTCATCACTTTGTCCTGTTTTGCCGCAGTGCAATACATAATTTGAAACATTTTTTTGTTGTTCCCCCTCTCAGGTGATGTGTCCGGTAGTGTTGCTTTATGGGCTGAGGCAGACTGTGCCTTTCTGAAGACTTGGTATCCTGCTACATCCCAGAGCGTTTTCTTCATGACTAGCAAATTCAGGCTTTGTAAAATTATTTTCTTTTGCCAGCCATGGAAAAAACCACATGTTTGAATTGTGGAGGTCAGGTTGTCCTGCAGCACAGTGACAGTGGAGGCTGGATCACCAAAGGGAGGGGTTGACCCTGGCACTGTTGCCATGCTGAAGACCTACCTCTGCCACCGCAGACAACCTCAGCTGTGATGAGTGTGGCAGGTGTTTGGGCCACAAGGTCAGTGGTGAGGCTGGCTGCACTGAGCCTCAAGTACTAGTTGTTAGTGTCTTATAGCTCATTTCAGAACCACAATCAATGTCTCGTTTCCACTCTGGTTTCATGTAAGCGCTTTATATACTTGAAACTTTGATAAATGGCCAAGTTTAAAACTTTCTTTAAGGTGAAATCTGCGTATTTCTCAATGAAGGGTTTATGTTTTAATAGTTGACTAACGTTAGCCTGTCTGACAGCATTACACTTTATTGTTACCCTAGCTGACTGTCAAATATGATGGCACAGTGAAATAATCATGTGTGAGATTTAGTAGATACCTACGAATAGAAGGCTGGGGCTCCATCAGTCTACACTGCACAGATGCAGCAACTGACCCTGATCCAGAGAACTTTCAGTCAAGCAGGTTCAAGAGCTGAGTTCTGCTGCTGCTCAAACCAGCTTCTGTATCACACTTCTGTCTCTTTTTCTTCTATTTTGGGGAAAGCTGTGCAGAAAGTCTTTGTTGTTTGTTATGCTCTCAGTGCATATGCATGCACTCACTTCCAGCCCAATTGCTGGCAGTGTTACAGTGCACCAAATAATCACTTTTTAAAAGTTGGTTTTAAAGATGATGTTTTAAAAAAATCCCGTAAGAGTCATGGGGTGGCTTTTCCAATAACATCTTGAACTTGTAATTCTGCAATGTTGTCTCCGAGCCATTAATGAAATCCATATTGCAGGGATGGCCTTGAAGTAACGGAGGAAGGAACAAGCAGCTGTATTTGCTATCCTGTGGCTCCGTGTTTTTCATTACATTCCTGTTATTTTTGTTTTGGGGTATATTTTCTGAAGCAAACAACCTTCTTGGAGGTGGTCTGCTGCAGAGACCAGGTTGTGTTCCTGGTGCTGGCTCTCAGAGCGGTGTCAGTTGTGACACTGCAACCTGTTAAGCACTGAGGTTTCAGGAGGGAGAAGAAGCACTTTCTGTGGGTGAAAAGTTCTGGCACAAATATTTGACTGAATGACTGTGAGTATGTTACCAAGAAAACAACCCAACCAGCAAGATACTGCCAGCGTTAGCCTAATGATCCAAGCATTTTACATAGCTGATGCCTGGGACAGGTTTATCCTCTCCTCAGAATGACACATTGGAATAATATTAGCTAACTGTCTGTAGCCTGGTTGGGGTGTCTCCTTCCAGACACATAATTGGTACTGTCACCTCTCGTGCTGTATGGTATGCAAGCCTGATGCCTATGAAATTTGCCTGTGCATTTTTAAGAGCTCTGGAGGCAGTCTGCCTTGAATTCTGAACAAATAGTGATGGCTCAATAATGGACTGAAAAAGCACAACATTAAAGCATATGTTAGAGTGCATGCATTAGCTGGATGGTTTTTCAACTAGCTGTCAGACAGCATATGTAGGAAAAGTAGAGCTACTATGGTAGAGATAAAGACATAAATTAGGCAACTAGACCTAAATCTTAGGTAACTATCTAAGACTTAGATAACTAATGCAAAACTGAATTCACAGCTTACTTCATACAATCAGCAACTGTTCATAGTCACTGTGGTGGAGCAGAGAGATGGAGCTCACATGGTTGAGGATAGCCTCGGAGAAGGGTTTAATCCCATTCAGCACTCTATAGTATTCAAATGAAAGACTAAAAAACCGAAGCAGAATTTATTAGACACTGGCTGTGTTTTAAAAGGATCAAAATAATATAGGCACATCGCTGCTTGATTTTTGGCTCTCTAGTAACTAATTCCTCCCAACCTGAATCTGCACATTTGTAATGCAAAATGTTTTACTTCACATTAAAGTAAGAGTGTTTATTTATACAGTTTCATTTCCAATAAAAGCTATGCTTTACAGTGCATTATATGGAATGACAGCAGTGCACTGAATTGCAAGGTCACGCTATAGATCATACTCCCTCTGCCAAACACCCAGTGAGGAATTTTGAAGTAAGCTGTAGTAAGGGGCTGAGCAGTGAGCAGAGCCAGAAACAATACAGGTTAGAAAAATGTTTGGTTTATTTAGTGAAAGAAGAAAGAGTTTGACTTATTAGGGAGGTTTTTCCTACCGTATTCATTCTGGGTCTAGGTCCTGGAAAGAACATTTGGGATAGAACTTCCTGTAGTTGACCCTAATCTGTCCTCAGAGCCTCATGTGTTGTCTTCTACACCAAGGAATATTGGGTGTGTTGGAAGATCTAACTACCAGTTTATGCTCTGTGCTGTTACATTACCAGACTTGCTCTTATCCATAATATGTGTGAGGCTGCATGTCTGATGAAAGGTGTGTAAGTGTCATCCTCTGAACATAGATTAACCGTGTGCTACTGTGCAGCTGGAAGTACAGTGGGTCTAAGTAGTAAGAGTGCCTTATTCCAGATGTTTGCAAGGGTCATTTGTCCTCCAGGACAGAGAGGTAACACTGCACAATCCAAACACTGCATGGGTTTGTGCATTTTCTGTGTATGGAAAAGAATTTGAAGGTAACTTACCAGATATCTAGAGGGCCAAGAAGTACCAAAGCCAGTGCGGCAAATAACTTCTGTTTAGGAGGAGTAGTTTGCAGGCCCTATTCCAGTTGTGGGACAAGTGAAGCAGCACTAATGGTGAAAGCGGAGAGCCACAAGAGGAATTATCGTCACACAGAGAACATCAGATCAAAGTGAAATTTCAGTATTGAATAGATTGTTCTCTGGACACGGTTAGTGAGCTGTACCCAAAGCTCTGAGGTGTCTATAGTAGACTGGCTTCCCAACAGAATTAAAGTTGAGCAACACCTGTGATATTCCCCAACAGACACACCTAGATATAATTTTGGGAATATAATTTATCGTTGAGGTTGCCCTGCCTGAGGGGGCACACTTTGGCCAGCACAGAGATGGTGGTGCCATTTTAGAAATCTCCCTTCTGACTTGGTTTCTACCAGGTTATTCCCTGTAGAAGAAAGAAATTGGCAGGGTGAGGAACATTTTTGGTGCAGTCCAATTTGTCTATCAGCTTGTTTAAAAGCAGAGAAAGTGCAGGAAACTCTTTCAGGAATTGACAGCAGAAGGCATCTCCAAGTATCCGTCACTGACTTTGGCAGAACTGCCTGCTCCTTCAGACAGACTTGTAAGGGGTCTTGTAGCAATGATTCTGACCGGAGGTTTGGCTTGCTGATGCCTCTCTGTCAGAAAATCACATCTGTCTGGGTCACTGTGATTGTAAGATGTCATAGCAACATGGGTTTGATGGTCCTGGGGCACTTGCCCACTGTCCTCAGTGCAAGAAACCACTTCGTATTTTGTTGGTGGGAGTGAGTACCTGCACTTAATTATGTGTTTTCCTGAATATTGCTATAATTTTCAGATGAATCAAGGTCAATCAAGGATGAAAAAGAGAAAACTGTGGTAGGGACAACCAGGAAAGGGTATTAAAGGGTTGGTGATGGAAGTCCAAAACAACAGAGAAGTGATGGGAGCGGGTTTCTCACAGAAACTGAGTGGTTTCTGTGGTTGATCCAGAGGAAAGCTGGCTCTTCCACAGTCAACTCCAGTGAACTCAATATCAGTGGCCACAGCTGTGGGGCTTTCATAAAAATATGTTCTCCCTCACCCTTTCTTGCTACTGTAGTTCTTCACGCAGGCTGCGCGTCATGTCTCTATACTTCTGAACATAGTGTGGTCTCCAGGGTGTTACACCAGGTAAGCTACTCATTCTCCCTAGCCAATACATACCTCCACTCCTCTCACAGATGCAATACTCCTCTTCTGTCCAAAGTTCTTCAGCCTGTCATGCAGAACAGTACTGTTTTTCACCCAGCTTATGGGATCTTTGTAGTGCCATGGCTTTTGTGGTGAGCATTGCTGCTGACGGTCTGGTTCAAACTTTATCAATGGCTCTTCACTGAATCTGTAATGCTACTTGTTCTCCTTGTTCCAGCCTGCCAGATGACTGAGGACCACAGTACCAGGTCAGATGAGTCACACCTTTGTTGTTTTAGTTCAGTCGTGATCTGGTAGATCACCACAGTGCCCAGTAAGGTTTTGCATGAAATAGCATTTACAGCTTAACACACTGAAAATATAATCCATGTTGTCTGGTGATACAAGGAGCTGTTAAGAAAGGGGAACCACTGTGCAGAGTTGGAGTCTTAGATCCATGCTGCAAAAATAGCTGCATTGCTCTCCTGGGCCACATAAGCAGGCTGTGACATTGCTCACAGGCAATGCCCAGCTACACTGAGCATCCCAGTGCTGAGATGTCTATTAACATGTGACCTATACAGATTAAGACTGATGTTTGGAACAGCTGGATCCTAGTCTGGTTTCAAGTGCAGTTGAAAGGTTATTGCTGATGGGTTTCTTGGCATGTATAAGGCAATGGCTGAACTTCGCTTCACGGGGAGTTGTGCTCCTGTGCAATGTGTAAAGCAAAGGCTGTAAACATTACTGCTTTGGGGGATACCAGTCTGTGTACTGGTTAGCAATGTGTTGGCTTTTGCTACTAGAAGCCTCCTTCTGAGGAAGACTTTCTCTGGACAGATTCACATTTGTGTCAGTGGTTACTGCTGGAATTTCATTAACTCTTCAGTAAGTGAAGAAAAAGTGGATCTGACTAAAAAAGAATAGATTGCTTTTATGGAATTCTTCTTTAATTAAAGCTCTTAGTGGTTTCATGCTGGTTTGGTGTCATAGTTTAGATTTTTACATTGAATGACAGGAGAAGGGAGAAAAAGGAGGAAATGTTTGTTTAATTCATGCTATAGAATGTAATGACAAGAGATTGTTTCCATACGTACTGTTTTTGTTGACCTTTTAACATTTGGAAATGTCAGGAAATACCATTACTGTAGGTCTATCCAGCTTTAATGCTACAATAACTTTATAGCTATTCACAAGGGAAATTATTATACGGTGCCTGAAACAGTGAAGGTGTATGCAAGAATAGGCACAGATCTCTCTTTCTCCTTCCCTGCCAAACAGATCTCTGTGTCTGCATGCAGTCTCTGTTGAAAATGCAACTTTTGTGTGTCTGTAATTTTGACTTTGCTTCCAAACCTGCCAGATTTATGGAGGCAGCAACGAGATATGTTTCTGGGAAGTTTAAGGACACTTAAAATAGCATAGAATGCATTTTAACTTACCACAACTAGACAATGGCCAAAATTACCTAGGTTTTTCAAACACAGATATCAACCTTTGTTTGGTTTGGGGTTTTTTTGAGGGGGCTGTTAAGATTCAAAGAGGTTGAGAATCAGTCACTTGGATCCGTGCATGTCATCTTGCCTTTAGAACTGACGGGGAGGTTCCAGTCATTATCTTGATGTGTGAGTCCCAAAACCACTGGAGGGTTTGCTGAGTAAGTAATGCTCACCCCGGCTGTGTTAGGGGTAGCACACACCCGTGTCATGTCACATCATGTCACGGAACAGCCCTGGATGCAGCCGAGTGGCAGAGGACGCTGTTAACCTTGGACAGCACCAGGAGAGCCTCTGATTTATTTGTCCCCTTGCCCTCAGCTGAAACCAAAACAACACAGAGATCCAAGAGGAAGTGATTAACAGCAAACACACTGCTTGTGAGATTGTGGCCTAGAAGCCAAACTTTCAGAGATTTGAGAGGGATGGGGATTTTGTCCTTTGATTATGATCGGAATGAATCTGTCTCCGCAAAATATCATCTGAGGACTTCATACACAAGGTAAGGGAAACTGAAACCAGAAAACACAAATATGTATTAAAAAATATTCAAAAGGATTGAAATTATTACATAATTATTGCATGTTTTACAGAACCCAACCACTTAAATGTTAGGGAATTACCTCTAGGGCTATAATTAACTTTATACCGCCTGCCCAGAAATATGCTGGACTTTCCAATGCCTGGTGAAGGAAGCTCTTCTGTCTTCAGGACAGTCACAGTCAGTTGTGGATCTTGTCAATCTTACTTACCAGGCATACAATTAAAAACCAGCGATCCCCTAAAACACCCAAATAGAAATTCCCTCCATGAAAAGTATAATCTGAACGCCTGACAAGGGCCTGTTCTTATTGCTTCACAAGCTTAATTGGATTTTTGAACAAAGTAATTTTGAAATTCAGCAAATGAGTAGTAACTGGCAGGTGTCATTTATTACTTTGCAGAAGTTTGGAAACGAGAACTGTGAAAACTGGCTAACCTAGAGTATCAACAAATCTCTTGTATTGGCAGTGATCAAGCCCACAGCTGAAGTTTGTATGGGTTGTTCCAAAGAAAACATGAAAAAGATTTAGATTTTTGACACAATTTATTGAAATGTGTTTGTATATAGTCTGTCAAGTATATATATTGTATAATGTGTTTTTATAAATATCTCATTCACACAGAGTAATCTGAATACACTAAGCTTTCCTTTGTAATTCACTTGTATAATAGCTAAACGTTAGCTTCCAGATGCACTGCACAATAGGCTGAATCCAAATGTTTCAGTCACGATTTGCAAAATGTTTTTTTAAAACTATGGATAGTATTCAAAATATTGAATGGTAATGGATTATCCTGATGATATTTTTAACTGCTTTGTTTCTCATTCGTTACATCAGTTAAAAAAAAAATCTAAATTAGCTTTAGAAATTGTCAAAATTAGAAGTATCTTTCATGGTCTTAGGATTTATACATATGCACACATGCATGTATATCCATATTGTGGATGCACATGCAAATACACATATGGGATTCAGCTCTATGCTTGCTCTCAGCCAGTAGAAGAAATTTTTGCCACTTGTGGACAGTGAGTTTTCAGTCTTTGTTTCCAAAAGCTTTCAAGATCGTAAACTATACCTGACAATTAGGACTGGTATAGTCATGCTGTCTCTATGTTAGTAGCCTGTATGTACTTTATTACTTTGGCTTCATAGTGATTTATGATCTTTAATTATAAACTCAGACACTGCTATGTGTGTGAATACTAGCAGACATTTAGACATGGAATGTGCTTCCAAATTATTACAAGTGATTGCTGGCAGTACCTATTGTCTTTAACACCTTTCCTATCTACATATTAAAAGGAACTTGTAATTTTTAAAGAATCTGGTGGATTTCTGATTAATAAAATTAAGCACAAAACCTGTCTTTAATAAATCCAATTAACCTATTGTTGACCTACTTTGAGATAAAATTTTGCACATATTTTTCTGGACTATTTTGCATCTATAAAGGATAGAAGATTTATTGGCCCATGTTGTTGCTGCTAGTGCCTAAAGCAGAAATGCTGCTTCAGTTGAGAGTCCCCATGTGCTAGGACTGGAGTTATTCCCAGGGTGGGCCACAGGCAGGAGAAACAGCCTGCTGCAAGATGGCTTGAAGGGAAGCTATATAAAATAATTGCTTGTCATAGGTATCTGGTAGTCTTTGTGAGAGAAATTAAAAGCTGGGGTGACCCTCTGGAGCCCTCCAAATCAGACAGGCAACACTTGAATTTGGGTCTTTTGTAATGTAAGAGAGCTGAGCTGACCACTGAACTACAGACAGGAGAAGAGAGGGGAGATAAACTCACCGTCTCATTCCTTCTGGGAGACAGTTAATGGACCTTCTCTTCCACAGCGTGCCTGTGTTACCACGTAAACTGCCTGGGATTGCAATAGATCACAACTCAGACACTGTTTCAGTTGATCAAAACCAAAGGGTTTTTTTCCCCTTTTCAGTCTGCCCAGTTGAGCGCCTGCCTAGCCAGAAGTGTGATTGGAACTACTGGCCATTTGTACAGCCTCGTTACTCAGTTTCTGTAAAACTGCTGATTAGAGAGCTTTGTAGTTACACTGCTTTAATTGCATAGAATGAGTACGTACCAAACAGCAGGTATATAGGTGTCGTTATCTAGGTAGCAATAGCCTTCAAAGGGTCACAAAAGCTAATACCTTTGAGGAAGCGAGGCTCTGGCTTTGCAAAAATATCAAGTCTCCAGCTGGCTGTGGTGGTAGGTACTACAAGTGAGTAATCCAGAATGAGATAACACGTTAAACGTGAGTCTTATTTCTTCCTTGCCTGCACTCCCTTTGCTAGTGGAAAACGTGAATAGTGCCTCTTCGGCAGAAGCTTTTGTCAAGCGCTGAATGGTCTTCAGCACAAGAGGTAGGTGCTAAAAGGGAAAAATGTGCATGGTTTGATGCATATAGATCAGCAATGAGCACAGTGTTGAAAATTCCTGGCGGTGGGTCAGTTTAACATAACATTTGGACAACATTTCCCTGAACTGAAGTTTCTTAGTCTGGAAATCCAAACTGGTGATAACAATTAGCTGTTCCCTTTGCTTCTGCCCTTAATTAGGAATCTGTGGGGAGAGGCGGAGGGGAAGAAAATGAAAAACAATCAATCATTTTCAAACCTGTCAGAAGGTGAAGGTCAACTTAAATTTAAGCTGTGGCTTATGTTTGATTCATATTTGATCTGAGCCACCACACACCCCTCAGACTTTAATACATCCTGGCAATCAGATGTTCCAGGGCTGCGTTTTTCCCATTACTTGCCAGACAACGGCCGGGTGGCTCCTCGCAGAAGGCTGTAAGGAATGGAGAAAGGCAGGAGGCCATCAGTGACCACTAAAGAATCAAAGAGGGGGAAGTTGGGTGGTTTCATACCATCAATCTCATATGGTAAATGATTTTATATTGCTCAAAGTCCAACTCTGGTGCAGTCCATTTTTACTGCTTTTCTAAATACCCTGACTTGTTCAGAAATGCAGTAAAAGGCTTTCGTTCCAGCCCATTCAACATAAAAAATGGAAAACGAAATCCTCTTAATCCCTCCTTGGATCAGCCTGCACAATGAAGTAGCCAAACTGGTAGTCACAGTATAGCTATGGTGCTCAGGCTGCTGTGATTCCTACACCTCGTCTCTCTCGGATCACCAGTGGGATCAGTCATTCACTATTAGGTTGGAAAAGCTCAGAAAATAAGAACAATAAAAATGTTAAATGTGCTGTGGAATTTCATTCCACTTCTATAATGAGCTTAGCAAACCCTAAAGCAGAGAATATGTAATTTTAAACAGATTTTTAAATACCTTTTTTGTCAGCTCTCTTGGAAGCGGAGCAGAGCCAGTTGATGATACTTTTTCAGCAGCAGAAGCAGCAGCTTTCTGGGCTTGATCCCCAAGGTGCTGACTGTTTTGGCTTCTCCAGCCGTTGTCTGGAGCAGGGTGAGCTGCACCTTGTGGGATCAGGGCCTCTCACTGGGGTGGTAAGGGAGCTCCAGGGTGCTCCTACTTGCGCCTATAGTGCATTGGTGGCAGCACAAGAACCCCTGGCAACTGGGCATGGTGGCATCCAGCTGGGCCCTCCGAAGAAACCAGTTCCTTTTCACTGGACAACAACATAGCACAGCAGTAATTATGACTTCAATAATTCCTCCAACATCTTCAACTTCATTTAATTCCTGACTTAAGAGTTGTCTGCTTTGAATGAGGGGAAAAGAGCTTTTCTATTATCAGGTTGGGGGGGCGAGGCACCGTAGACAATGGCTATAAAGTAGAGGAGGCAGATTGCAACCCAACACCGTCACATCTCTCACCAGACTTCTTCTCTTTGTTCTTAATCTCATTTGACTGGTAACTGCTCAACAGAGCAGTAAGAAAAGCATTTGAACCATCCCATTGAGCCAGCACAGGTTTTAAACACAGGCCAGTTGAATTAGACTATTTTGGGTGGCCAAAATAAGATCCCTGTACTCTTGATAAGTCACATGAATAAAGTGCTGGATGGTCATGTTGTAGTGAGCAATTTGAAGCTGAAAACAAAAAAGTTTCTAGTCTCAGTTTCTGTCTAGAAAAGCAGACAACATGGAAAGGATCTGCTGCTCTTGATTTAAAAAAAAATAGAGCTGGAAATGAAACAGATGAAACCATTAGTTTATTTCACTGGAAAGCTTCTGCTTTGAGGCGAGCTATGCCATATTGTTCTGTACAAGGACACCAGATTAATCGCCTTTTCTCTCCTTCACCTTTTATAGTGATGCTGCACAAATGGTATCAAGCTGACGGAGAAAATTATAAATATACTGTGGCTGCAATTTAGCAGCATTAATCACAGAAATTTAGTAGTTTTAGATGGTAGTAGGTCATCCATTAGCTGAAAAGTTGACAGTTGTAGCATAGAAGCCTGAGTTCAGGCCTCATCTTCTCCTTTCAGGTCATCTATTTCTTTCTCGGCAAAAACATCTGGTCATTTCAAAACTGTAATTTTCATACATTTTAGCTTACAGTGGAATGTTGAAAAGCTGTTCTGAAAAACATAGTTCTTTCCTGTGCCAAACCAGTTGGCCTAGAGTTAGCAAATGTTGTTATAAATCTTCCCTTTGCTTTTTCAACAGCTCTAAAACTACAGAATTAAATGCTTCATAAAGACTAGCTGGTGGACACAGGTTAGTATGCTGAAGAAGTTGAGCATGCAAAGCCACTGAGACCTCTTGAAAGCCACCCCAGTCACCCCACGGAGCTCTATCCTGCAGAACCCCCAAACCGTGCTCCAACCCCAAACCTTAGATTGAGGATCCTTTTGCTTGCTTACTTTCCTTCCTCCCAAGCACAGCTTAATATAAGGTGCTGAGCAGAGTCAGAAGTAAAATAACAAAACAGAAGGCCTGCCTTCAGTCATACATACACACACTCTCCAGTTACGTGTGTCAGTGAAGATGCTCTTTCTTACTGCTTGTCCTCCAAATTTTACTTCAGATTTGTGTGTAGGGCCATAAATAGGCTGAGGCATTTCATACACATGCCATTTATTTGCCAAAAAGAAGAAAAAAGAAACAGCAACCTAGCAGTTTTTATAATCCCAAAACAATTAGCAATATGAAGTGAAAATTTTGAAAGCGATAAATTTTATCCCGGACATCAACTGAGGACGTCAGAGGTATGCTGGCTGGTGTGCTGGTTTGTCCCATCAAACAATTAGCCAAGAACCCTGGAATGGCAAACCCAACTTCTTGTTCCTCTTCCAAGAGATATGTAATGAGGTATGCCAAATGCAAGGGGGAACCACTGGAAGTGTTCCACCCCCACTGATCCTATGGCACGTGGCTAGGGTGCTCTATGCACAAACCTGCTTTCAGTCAGAAACCCTGTTCTGAGTCAGGCACAGGGATCTAACATCCCACCTTCCCTCTCCATACTTGTCCGCTGGCTTCTGCTCTGGAGTCTTGCACAGGAGAGATGTGATCCCCTATGCTGTGAAGGTTGCATGGATCTGAGGGTGAATCAATATTGTTTTAAAAACACATAGGGAAACAGGGTGACCCATTCAAGCAGGGGTAGGGTTCCTAGTTTGCTGAAAATTAAAGAACTACTGAAACTTCGGGTCTGAGCCAAAGCAATTTTTTTAATTATCGTTCCTGTTTTGCGGTTCTGACAAGGACAGTAGGAATGGAATGTTCTCTGCTACCGAATCCTGATGCGCTAACGCTGCTTATCCAGACCAGCAGTGCTGGGTCAAAGCAAGAAGAAAATACTGTCTGCAAGGGATATCTTCTCAGATCCTTGAAAAAATTTCTGGTTGGAGAGAGGCAGCTGTGTTTCAGAAGAGCCCAGCAGAGCATGATACATGTTTAACACATGGAGGAGGAAAGTTCAAGTTGTTCCTGTGCTCAGCAAATCCCAAACAAGGACCTGGCTGCCAGGAGTGCTGGGATTCTCTTTCTCTCATGTTCAACATCTGTCATTAGAGAGGTTCTGCTTTGTGTAAGGATTAACCAGAGTAAAGATTAAGATCCAACCACTGAGCTGTAAGTTGAGTGTCTGTCCGTGGATCCATTCACAATTATCTAGCCATCAAGCAGCTCTTCCCTTGTTCAGTAGAAGGAGGCAAAGTCTTCAAAACCCTTCATCTGAGAAAGATGAGGGACTTGAATGTATGTCTTCCCCAGAGTAGGTAAACAGCTTCAAAACTGGTGTTCGGGGTCAGGGATCTTGCAGGCTCACTTTTTCGGATTCCATATAAAAAGGTGAAATAACCATTGTCTCATTCTGAGGAAGATATTTTTAAATCTCTCCAAAGTAATACAAGCTGGGAATGTGAACAGGAATTTTTGTGGTCATGGAAGATAGGAACCAGCCATACATTATGTTAGGAAGAAGAACCAAGCAGAAAAGTTATCTCTGGCCCCTTCTGCTGGTACTGAATGGGATGCCTAGCAGCCTGGTACCTTAGCAACTGGCCTGGTATGTGCAGCAGACAACAAGATCAGTCTTGCAATCAGAATACAGCACCAGCAACAAGGGTGATGTGATTTACTTTCAGGCAGATCCCCTCAGCTCAGTCAAGGCCTTCTCCAGCCTGAAAGCTATCAAACGGGCAGACAATGTACCCACCCTTGGAGGGACCAAGAAACACAGGTAGAGAAAGAAAGAGCTGCTGGCTGGCTGAGGTTCCAGGCTCACATTTCAGTAGGGCCCATGTGGAAAAACACTTCTTATTTCCAAGTACTTTAGCCAGTCATGGTAAAATTGCAGACTAGCTCCCTATGAGCCAATGCCTCCTGTCATTTGCTGTCCAGGAATGTGGAAGCACATTGATTTTCTAATGGAAGTGAACTGAGCCTGCCTCCAATTCATGACTCTCAACTAACTGATAATGCTATGGGAGGAGGACTTCTTATCCCTTACTTCTTCTCAGCCTAAATCAATGAAGCCCTTATGTCTGTACAAACCAGTGTAAAATGCTATTTCGCTGTCATGGTGGTGTTTTATAGCAAAACTGTGCAGATAGATGGGGCCTTTGCAAGCTGTAGGTTAGGTAGGAACCAGATTTTGGTTACCTAAACCACACTTTTACATCCTAGGAACAGACTACCACCTTGCAGATCTGACCATGTAGAACACGACAGGTATCTGTAAGACATCTGTTACCAGTCTCCTCCACAGCCCACTCCTCTCCCTCCACTCTGAAGGCTGCTGTTCAAGGCAGGCACAAAGTTATTACAATACCACAAAGAGATCTGGCTTTGGTTTTAGCTTGCCACAAGTTTAATTTGCTTCTATCTGAACTAGTTACCCCACTCTTTCTCACTGCTGGGCTTTCTGCCTGGGCATGCTGATATTGTGGCTGACAGGTATTTTGTAAGAAAAAGTGTTCTGCATCTCATCCATCTTGCCCCTACCTTTGCCAGCAGCAGCCACCAAGGTTCCACTGCCTCTTTTGCACACTGGACTTCTCTTATAATTAAGGTTTCTGTGTAGCCTATAATCAGAGGACCTGTATTGAATTTTAGAAGCTGTATTTGGGAAATGTGGTCTTTTTTTCCTCTGTCTTGCTTTTCCAGTGGCTGTAACCAGTGGCCCGTTTAAAACTCTGTCTGTGTTTTAAGTGCCCTGGGCCGTGTGAGCCCCTTCTGGGCTGGGAGTGGGGTTTCCTGGCCGGCGTTTGGGGCTGGCAATCACACAGGCTGCAACTGCAAGAGCCAAGGAGCAAAAACTTAGAAAGCTACTTAACAAAAAGATTGCATATGTGCTGCTCAACCTGAGGACTGGACAATTACTTCCCTGACTGGTATAAAAGAGGGCTGTTTTATTTCAGTATCAGAAAAGAAGTTCTGGCTTTCTCCCCAGTTGTGGGCAGAGCTGTCCTTCATTAGTGATGCTGCATGGAGACTTGTATCAGCCTTGGAGCAAGCCCAGCTCCTTCAGCTTCTTAAGCATACCCTGTTGATTGTTATTTTCTCCTAATGCTTCCCATGAGTGTGAAATGGCTCTCGCTGTCAGTAAGGGAGAACAAGGCAAGAAGAGAGCCTTTGCTCACATCCCAGCACTGTCAGCTGAGACAATCCAGGGAGGGTGGTCTCATGCATTACCAGAGAGGAGTTGTCACTCCTTTTTTCCATAACTCTCCTGTTCAGCCCTCCATACAGTGCAAACCAGAAAAATTATTCTCTACCCAGATGGGCAGAAGGCACAACCCAAAATCTATGAAACTTGAGTCAAGGAAATTAAATTCTTCCCTTTTATTATGTTTAAACCCACCACTTTAAGATGTGCTGCTGCTTCTCTTCTTTCAGCTTTCTCTGCTGCTAAGGGCAGCATCTCACCTACAGCAGGACACACCTAAGCCAGACCTCAGCTATGGGTCCCCTTTTGCTGACTGGCAAACAAGTTGCAGGAAGGAATATTCTCCTTGCTAGGGCTATCAGAAGGAATTGCAGCAGTACAGGAAGAGCTGGGCCTGAAAGGGAACAGACAGATGAAATCTCACATTCAGAACGTGCTAGAGCCCTCGCAGTGAGCTCAGATTGCTTACAGGGCATTCTGTGCAAACTGTTTACAAAAGGCCATGGTTTAAATTATGGTGGTGTCAGCAACCATTAAAGTTTGCTGCACTGGAAGTATTTTATGCTTGCAAAATGTACCTCCTGCTCCAATACTCTTAAAAGAATTTTGGAAATAAAAATAAAAGTTAAATGAGTTTTTTCTTTTGGTTTAACCAACCCTTCCCCCCGCCCCCAGCCCCCCAATAATCAAAGATGTCCTGAAAAGAGCTCAGATTCATAGTTCTGTGTTCACTGATAGAGTGACATTCCCCACAGTTGTTAGCAGAGGCTGCGTCTTCCCAAGACTTTATCTCCATGCTTCTTAGACACTGTGGAGAGTTACTGTGTGGGGAGATAAAACACAACTAGGTGAGTTGCACTGTAGCCCATACAGTTTCTCACAGAAGAAATGTAAGACTACACAAGCATTTAGGAACAACCAGTATTTGCACTGGGCTAAAAAGTGTTCATAATGCATCCCCACCCCCATCCAGCCATAAAGCAATTGTTAATTATCTGTGCTGAATGGAATTAAGCCAATACTGGAACATTGATGTTGTTTTCTTCAGGCAGGATCACCCACCAGAGGATTTAAATGATATTTGAGCCCTGTTGGGGGGTGGGGGTGCTGAAGGGCTCACCCTGCAGCACAGTGTTTTTATTAGACCAGCATAGTGGGGTCACTGTTGCTTCAGTCTTAATTTTATCCCACTCCAAACTGCCTGGGGCAGGAAACTTCGGGTCTGGTCTCAGGACAGTTTCCTAAAGGCTGAATGCAATTTGCCCTCTGGGGCTACTCCCAAACTAAACAGCAGCACAGGCGGATGTGGACCCTGTTGTGTGGGGAACACAGAGATTCTTTCAATACTGATTCCCAGGTACCTACCCTCTCCTGTCCAACAAAAGCAATACCGTATTTCCATTGACTTGTCCTCTTTTTGTAAAGCTCCAAAGAAAGCCTTCGACTTCACTTGCGTTTGTTTCCCTAGGTAACAAACAAGCCTCTCAGAAAATAAACATTTGTAATTATCCTCTGCTGCCACTGGATGTCAGTGATTGCTGGACTTTAGCAGCGGGTTTGGTTAAAAAAAAGAAAAGGGGGCGGCATTTTCAGACCTGCCTGAGCCACAGGCAGGACCAGACCCAAGCAGTGCAAGTGCAACCAGATGGAGGGGCAGCCAAGCAGAGGACCAGAGATGCTGATTTATCTCTGGCTATGTATTTGCATTTACACTCACACATCTTGCATGCGCTGGTTTGTAAAGAAATACTTTAAAGCAGAGAAGAGACTGGTGAAAAAGACATGCCCTTGTGGCTAGTGGACGCAGTAGCATTTAATGGTCTTCATGGGATCTGCTCAGCTTCAGGTTTACAAAGGCATTTCAGAAGTTGTAATCTGAAAACCTGGCACTGGCACATAGACACAAGGAACCCATTGAGAAGGAAAAGGTCATTTGTTCATGATCGGTGAGCCTCCAGAGCAGAGCAAAGGAGCGCAGGAGGCACAGGAGAGCAATACAAAATCTTAGACAGGCACCCCCTGAGTTTTGCAGGCATAGACAGCAAAGGGATGTGGTAGCTTGTGTGCGCTGGGTGCAATCAGTGTTGATGACTAGAGACACTAAGCAGATCTGTCCTTACATAGGACTTGGTCACAGAAGCAATGCTCTCTGCTATACTGTGCTTTAAGAGCATGCTGGGTGCTTCCCCTATAGATTGTTAAGTCTGTAACTGGGGGAAAAAAAGATGGACATGGAAACACTTGGAGACTGATCTGTTAGTGTGCTATAGCAGCTTTCAAGAGCGAGGAAAAAACCTGAAGAAGCAAACTGGGTGACAGGAGGGAGAGAAGGAAGGTTAGCATGCTCAATTTGTTCTGCTCCCATAGTTGAAATGTGAGGAATGTATACAAGCACATGAAGGATAAAGTAAATAATGCCGGTGCACTGCAGAAGGCAATCACAGTGAGCAGCTTCCCAGCAGTGTGGGGAGCTCAGAAGAGGCTGCTGGATACCCCAGGCACAAGAATCCGCATGGGGCTCTGCAGCTGGCAATCCTCTCTGCAGCATTTGTTGTCCCACAGGGAAGGAGTGGGGTGCTGACACAGGTTAGGATACTTTGCTGGGAGAAGGGTACATGGGCTTCCCACCCTTCCCTTGCAAGGACCTGCCAGGGACAGCACTCAACCCTCCTTCCCACAGAGCTGCTACCCATCTGCTCCCATTCCCTCCTTTCTTTCTCCATCTCTCATTCCCAGAGCCCCACAAGTTCTCACAAGACTTGCTCTGTTTCAGCAGAAGGATCAGGCCAGCCCTGACTACACAGCACTGCTAGGTAGCTCTGCATGCTTCTAGTGTGCAGGAGACCAGGTCAAATTCCCTCCAGCCACTGACAGGTCCTCTAGTCCCAAGCAAAACGCTCTTACCATTGGGTTGGGTGGGAGCATCAGGGGTCATATCACTGGACACATTTTAAGGAAAGGACTTTCCAGGATTTTATAGTAAAGCATGATCTAGGATGTGCATATAGTCTGAGAGCAAACTGAAACTTCTGGGAAGTTAGGAAGAGAAAACCCTCAAGCCTGGGTCCCAAGTAGTTTTAGGTATAAGGTAGGACTGTGGGACTAAGATGGTTCCAAACATATGTTCCTTGGGGTACCAAAACAATAAGTGAGGACTTAGGCACTGTGAGGACCACCTTTTAATAGGAGACTGTTTAAATCTTCATTGGCTTTAAACTTTAAAAACATAAAGTCATAAAAAATCCACCATAGCTCTAGATTTCTAGTGGAAAATTACCCACACATGTAAAAGGAAGTATATTTTAGTGCATTAAATACATCTTCAGCAAGTATCAAATGGCAGCTGGGTAGAAGAAGGAAACGGTTTAATGGCAGCAACAGCAGAAGATGCTGCTGACAACAGACTGCTGTGAGCCTACTGAATAATTTACAGCATTTGAGTAAACCTGTGAGATGAATAAATCTACAAGGATCTATTTGCAATATTTAACTGTCCTCTACAGAAGCTGAAGAGTGTGCACACCACTGACCATGACTAGTAGGACAGCAGGTACCAGATGCCAGCTGCCCCTAAGAATGTAATGGAGGGATCTTACCATGACTGCAAAGGATGGTGAAGTAACTCACATCCTATCTCAGCAGCCACCAGGCAATTCAACACAACCAGGTACAGAGATTTCACAGGGTTTCCTATGCTACATAGGACCACACACTTGTGGCTACTTTGAGGTATGCTACATCTGTGACTGCAGGTAAAGAAGAGGAGGCAAGAAAAGCAGCTGAATGAACTTCAGCTCTCTCCTAAGCAGCTGTTTTACCCATGAGTGGTGGCTTTGCACCATACTGCAGGTACCAGCCACATCCTATAGCACAGTGGAACAGTCATAGGGAAGCCCAGCCTGCTCCCCTCCATTCTCCTGCCACTGCCTGTATCTGTGACTTTGGCTGCAGTGTGTGGTGCATTGGGATCCTGCTGGCAAGCTCAAAGAGTCTGGCCCCATGTGCTACCCAACTGCAAAGTCACTAGAAGGAAGGAGGTCTCCACATAGCCCTTATGCTCCTGCTCTACCTACAGGGAACATGTTCTTTCTCTTAATGGTGCCTCATGCTGAAAAGACACCTAAAAGCCCATACAGAGGAAGCCACTTGGGGTCCCTGATGTGGGGTAAATAAACTTTTCATAACTTACTAGAAAATCAGGAATGGAGGGTAAAAGTTCTTGCTTAAATCATGCTGCTGAAAAGAAAGACTTCTTTCAATCTATTGTTAATATAAGTATTGAGACAGGCCTCCCTTTCTAGAGTCTGATTTTCCCAGCCCATAAGGGCCCACAAAGGGTCAGCACCAGCCTTTACCCTCCTTTGACATCACATCTTTGATGCTGTCATTGGTAAGTGCTTTCAGTAAATAAGAAACTATTTGGATTACTTGCCACAATCACACGCTCAAAATTGCTTGCTTTACAACTAAAAGTGATCCCTTGTCCTAGCTGTCATCATCTTACTCCTGAATCAGATTTCACCTGACTGTTGTGGGATGTGAATGAATGTTGGGTTTGGTTTCAGTGCCAGCTCTGCAGAACTTTGTAGCCAGGAGAAACCACTTCTTCACCGATGGCCAGCCCTCTCTCACACCAGGCACCACAAACACAGCAAAATCAGTGGGGAGATGTAGATTTCCAACGTGCCACGCACAGGGTGTGACGGCTTTGCCTTCAAAAGATAGCTGTAACAAATGAAGCGGTTTTCCTTCACGAGCGTATGCTTTCTGCTTTAATTTTTTGTGAGCAGTATTTTATATTTTCACATATATCCAGAGGCACATTTTAAAAGTCCCTTGGAAAAATGACACACATACTTTATTTCAGATTCAGTAATTTTATGTCACGCTACACAGAAACTTCAGTACTTTATAGCAACCGTATTTCCCTGGATGCATTTACCATTGCCTATTAGCGGGCTAGGGAAAGAAGAGTGAAGAAAGCTGGCAGGTGTAAGGCTAAGAGGAACACATTTCAGAAGTTCTTTTTCAGACTACCAAGCAAAGTTGCTATATAAATCCTAATCTTATGGTTAAAAAAGTCAGCGTGAAAAAATGTCTCCCTTCTCCTCCAACCTCCCCCCAAAAGCCCATTGTGGTAATTACTGCCTTTAACCTTAGGGTTGAAATGCTCTGACAAAGGCCAGCAGATCAATTTTAGTTCTACCTACTCTGTCCTATCCAATAGCTCACGAAAAGTAAAGTTTCCTTCTAAAGCTCTTGTGCTCCCCAGCTCTCTAGCACTTTTAGGAGGCAATATAACAAAAAGGGCTGGGAGCACCTATACTATTTCAGCAGGGATCGACCCGGCTTTTTGGATAATCTGTTTGACTCACAAGAAGAAAGACTCCCTAGACCAACCAGAGGCCCTAGGTTTAGCCTGATTTTCCATGTAAAATGATCTCACAACCACACAACCACCTGGCATCTTCCAACCCGGGTGGCAACACAGGTTTCCTGCTGCAGCCTGACCCTCACAGCAGTGCCAGAGGAACTGGAGCAGGCGGGACTGCAGCATTCACACAGTGGCTGATTTATTATCCTCTGGGCACTCACGCATGACTTCTACTGCTAATAATAGACACTGCTTGCACAGTGAGGGAGAATATGCTCCCAAACTGCTGCTGAAGTTCACTTGTCTCCTGATCACTCTATCCCATGTGCCTCTGTTGGTCTCCACCATAGCCTGCTTAAGCGCTTTGCAGTCATTGTAGGCTTGATTCTCCACTGCTTCTCACCTTGTGCAGTCATTTGCACCTATGTAAAGTGAGTGCAAAGTGAGTTTACATCTACTTTGCCCAGGTGTAAATGATTACACATCCATGGAAGCAAAGAGTCTATATCGAAGCTGCTCTGGCCAGAAATTGCATCTCTGTTGAAGCATGAAGAATCTGTAGAGGGCAGGTGGTGCAATTGCATAGTAGGGAAGAATAATGAATATGCCATGGAGAGAGGGTCCTTTTTTTTTTAGTACAAGTCTGCCACATCCTATAGCACACAACCACAGTTCTCAGAGGCACAAGGGTTATATGTACCTTTGCATCTGATTTTGTTTTTCAAGTAAATCCAACAATTGATGTTTTGTTACAGGGGAAAGGAGGTAAAGCTGGGGACAAAATATGGGTAAAAGAACTTATTGAAATGGCTTGAAAGAATTTCTAGATAACGCAATTACCATTAGCACACAGACGCATGGCACCTCGTTTTGGAAAAGGACAGGTTCCTGCCTTGCCTCTGTTAGTGATACAGAAAACAGGATTTGGCAGTTCTTTTTGACAGGAAAAAAAAGTGAGTGGTAGTTCTGTCTGCACCCAGTTGATTTTATAATGTAGATTAATTGGTTTGAAGGAACTTAACATTGAGTTATGTAGGTGAGGAGGGACTTTTAAAGACACCATAGAGGGCCTAATGAAGACAATGATATAAATAAATCTGCTGAATACTTACATACAAAGTTCATGTTAAGGATATTCTCAAAAGGTTTAAGAAAAAAATAAATGTATTACTTTTTTTGACCTGAGTAGTCACAACTTGGAGTCCTACAGGTATGTTATGTTAGGGAGAGAAATTGCTCACTAAATAATGATGCATCATCAGATGCATCAGTGCCATGTGGAGATGCTTAAAAGAAGTTTGACTGTGTCTCTGCAGGGGTATGCTTGAATATAACCCCTTGCCTTAGAGCAAGGGCCAAGCAGCTGTATTCAGTGGCCATGGAGGGTTTCATTCTACCACTGCAAAGCAAATCTACCAAGGTCCACAGCTGTTTGTCAAATTCAGAGTGGAAAACTATGCTGCAGTGGTCCTTGCAGTCTTGAATAGGACATGGGGCTGCCTTTCCTTCTTTGAACAACCAGTGAAACCCAAAGTGATATGAGAACTTGGTTTTGCCTTCCTGAAATTTCCAGTTACCCAGAATATCTCCTGCACTCAGCTTCAGATAAGCAGTGAGGTGGCTGCTCCAGTACTACATTCCTATATTTTGGTCCTGTGCTGCTTTGGCAACAAGAGGTGGACAATTCCAGGAACCTCTGCAACAAAGGCCATCCTCAGCACCAAATACGAAGTTCCCTGCATATATCTCCACTTTTCTTTCCCTGCTAGTTTTCTTCTGTATATTTACTACATCTGTTTACTTCGTTGTGCTTTTTAGCCCTCATTCCTTTCCCCCTCCTTTTATTTGCTCCTCATCAGAAATGTCTAGCACACAAGGGGGAACAGATTCCTGCTTCCAATATACCAACACTTGAGCAGCTAAAATCCCTTTGAGATCCTAGGTCCCAAAACAGGTTTCAGCCTCCGGGAAGTGATTTCCTTGGCTGGAAAGCTCCCATGGCATGTCACTTATTGCCATTACCCATTCTCTGCAAACCAGTTGTCTACAAATCATTTTGCTTACCTGTGCCACATATTTATATAGAATTTTCACAGGCAGGGTCTGTAAGACATGGTGTCCTGGCACTTACTCAGCTATTAGGCATAATGAAATCCAAACTGTTTATTAGCTCATCCACTATCTCGGCTATCCAGAAATCTAGCTCAAATTCCAGATGTCCAATTTGCAAACCCAACTTTCCCAACTGTTGGATGAATGCATGTTTCCCTGTCACTGTCTCCATTTGAGACCAATTAGTTGGTTCACTTTTGGACAGTCTGCTCCTTGCTGTTTTTAGCATGTCTGCTCTATTAATGATTATCCTTGAGGCAGTGTCCACTTTTTCCATGCATTTTACAGATACCAGCAGATGATTAGTAGCCAGTCTCCTCCTTCTGTTTTTCAACTGCAAGGATATAAACAAAAACCTGGGGCCTCATTTGTACAGCCCTGGGCTTCTCTGACATAATGTGGTGTCCTTGCTATTCTCAGACTGGGAAAGAGGGTTTTTACTAGGCTCTCGTGATGTTTTGTTCTGGCCCAGCCTCCTATTATAACAGGTTGACGTTTTATAGCAAACTTTTTCACTGTACCAGCACTTAACTCAACTGCTTTCTTGAGTTTTAGCATTATTGCCAACTTCTCTTGTTTTACAAACCAAATCTATCACTTTTTCTAATTGTTCAAGAATGCCACGGACCAGACTAGAATCACCTTTTCCATTTGACATATCTGTGCTTACAGGGCTCATGGCAATTAACGTCCACCTTTCTTGCTAGCAGCTGCTTCCTTTTCTGTTTGGCTGCTGCAAAGAAAAACTTAAATGGTGGGGCAAATTCCCCAAGCCCTTGGGGTGTCTGATTTCCTTTTGCTGATCTGGCCCTGCAAGCTGAAGTCCAGCTAAATGTGTCTTAAGTTGTTCCACTGCCCATTTATCCTGGGAGTCCTTGTTTGCACCACACTATGCCAAGAACAGGTCTCGTCTGGTCCTCAGCCAGGCCAGAGGATCCAGCTTTCCCCTTGCTGCTAATTCTCTGATCTGGCTCTTTCTGCCTGATGGCTGCCTGTGTGCCACATCTCAACAGCTCTTGCAAACTTGGAGTGCTCGGTTGTCTGCTGTGGGCTGCGCTGTAGCACGGACAGAGCTGGCGTGCAGGGGCCGGCTGCTGGAAACCTCTCCTTTTCCTCTTCCTAGCCACTCGCTTGGGTGAGACGCTGAGCAGAGCCAAGCAGCCTGTCAGGGAGTTTTGCCTCAAAGAAATCAAGTTTTGCATTATTTGAACTGGACAAGCTCTCCTCTCCCTGACTGGCCTCTAAGGGTTACAAATGGTGTAGAAAATAGTTTTACTGAGGTCATTTGGCTAACCCACTTGTGCAGGCAGGTGGCTGAGTAAGGTCTGCTCTGACCTCTGCCCCTTTCGTTGCTTTCTCAACACAGTTTCTGAGATCTGTCATTCCTTGCTGCTGCTCATGTCTGTTAGCAGGTTTCAGGTTGTCAAGACACCTTTGAGTGTCTCTGGCTCCATGGAAATCCTCCTCATTCAGAGCAGACAGGTCTCCACTTCCAGCTATGGGGCTTCCCAGTCTGACTAGACAATGTGTAGCTGTTGCTCCAAAACCAATTTTGTCTCCACCTACAAGTCATGTTTCCACCATTATCGGGAGTCTTCTGGATGCTTCTTTTTTCTTTGAAGCTTTCTTCTTTGAGGATGCCTCATGTTGGCTGTAGGTCAAGGATGACGTTTTGTGGGGGTGAGGGGTCTTTAATGAGCTCAAATGTCCCGAGGGTTGACCCAGCCCTTTCCCAGGACCACACTGGCAGCTCAGGTAACATTGATAGCCACATGGCTGACATGGGATGGCTCTGTCCTTCCACCACTTGGCACCATAGAGTCAAGGGGAGTTGAGGGTGGAGAGGCGCACTGGGGAGAGGAGGAGGCATGAGAACCACAGAGGGTGAGATGGAGGAGGGATGGAAGTACAGCAAGGACTTTGATTGCCCAAAGGCTTTGCAGGATGCAGCTACAGATCAGATGTAGCCTATGAGCCCCATGCTTCCCACTTGGTTTTTGGATTTGCTTCCACCATGGTTGATTTTTTTTGGCATCTGCATTTCCTGCTTCTCTTGAGTCTGTTCAAATCCAGCTCCTCAGTTTCTCCTCCTGGAGTCTGGCTCTTGCTCCTGACATGCACAGTAATGCTTTGCACCCCAGGTTGCTCGCCGAAATTCAGAGTGCTATGGGCTGTGCTGATTAAGAGATGAAGGTGACAATAGAGTCAGGCTTCTTTTCTATGGTCCTCTATCTACAAGGTATGTGCAATGTACAGTGATCCCAGACACAGTAGGAATTAGGAGGTTTTTCAAGTTATCATTTTCTTTTAATGATATTAGCCAAAATCTCTTTCCATGCCAATCCTGTCTCTGTTCTTGGAGCCATAAACCTAATTTTTGTTTAGGCTGTGTCCTTGGCTTCTCTGATTTGCTCTGCCTTCTTTCCAAAAACAAACAAAAACATGAGCTATGAGATACCTGTAAGTAGAGGCATTTTTTTATATATATATTATTTAGCAGGAATAGTGTCTGTGTGGAGACTGCTTTAGTTTTTCTGGTTCCACAAAGAATCTTGAAGGCTTTTGTTTCTTCTATTTAACCCAAAAGTATTGTGGCTCTTACAGTCTTTCTTGACTCCTCTGACCAGTATCAGTGCTTGCCTGGTTGTGCAATTGGCACCTCACTTTAAAGAGAAGGCAGGGTTGTGTTTTTAACAGGTTATTATCAGACATTTAGTCTCAGTGTCACTAACTTGCTTTAGCACTAACTAAAAGAGCACAAGATTACTTCAAAATCAGGTATCTTCATGGTGGCCTCAATCTAGTCCAGTTAGATTGATGTCTGCAGACAAACCACTGCTCCAGTTGGGAACGATCTTGTGCCCATTAGCAGAAAGTCACAGTACTGTGCAGGCCTCTTGGGAGGAGTAACCTCCTGCTGCAGTCTGAGATGGATTAACACATCGCCATCAGAAAAGCAGCTGAGCGGCTTCTTGCAATCACTGTGGACAGCAGATGTAGTCTTCAAGCTCAAGAATCATCTATCAAGGTATTTCTGCCAATGCTAAATTCAACCATTAGGAAAAAAGTACTCACTGGGGACCTGTTCAAGTGTGATGCAAAGCAGCATGGGTGGGGAAGAGAGGTAGGGAACCAAAGAGTGGCTGGACCAAAGCTCCGACTTTGTAATTCAAATGGAATGAGCTCAAATCCTTTGAAGGTTGTCCATTTGAAAACATTTCTGCTAACTTTTTTCCTCACATCAATTTGCTTATAGATTAATTTTTATAAGCTTTCCATGGGGGGAAAATTGATAATGTGACCCAAAATACTTCTCTTCCAAAAATGGCCAAGTTACAGTGGAAAAAACCAGTTCAGCCACATAAAGATGTGATAGCTATAAAAGCAATGTGAGGGACTTGCACAGCTCTCCACCTGCATTAGCTAATTAAGAAGCAGCGGCTAAAGCCAGGCCTTTCCCTTCCTCGGAAAGGATGGCTTCCTGTCCGCCACTGCGGCAAGGTTTGGGGCTTGTTTCCGGGATTATTCACTGCCTCCAGCAAACAGCCAGCATGGGGGGGAGTTATAAGCCCTTTCCCAACACTGACTGGTCTTTCCTGGAGGCGACATTAGACCCTAATTCTGTCTTTCTTGTAGGGTTGCAGCTAGGTGAGTGACCAAAGCAGCAGCAGAGTTTGGGGAAGGTTAGGTGTTTGTACAGACGAACAAACTGGTGCAGCACCCACACCGGGGCTGCTGTGTTAGGTCTTCTGTGTGGAGGGACAAAGCTGGAGCGGCTTGTACTTGGGCATGGCCCTCTGGGGCTCAGCTACTCTCTCTCATCTGCACTGTCCAAGGCACTCACAGGCAACCACATACCTCAAGACCTTTCAACAACATCTCCAGGCATTGTCAATGGTCATCTCTCACTGACTTTCCGCTACCCCTTGCTGCCCCTCTGTGCCCTGTCTATCCCATTGTGCCCACACCCTAGGAATCCCCAGGATCAGGTAAGGTGGAGAGGATGCTGACATCTCCACTGAAGACTAGACAGACACCGGTGGTGGGATGCCAGCTATGCAGCTTGTCTCATTGCTCCAGTTCCATCTGAGACGTCTTATTTTGACATGTACTTGGGGTGTGTGTATATATATATATAATTATATATATTATATATATTTTTTATATATATCTATATCTATATATCTATCACCACATTGATAAACATTCTTTGGAACCACTCTGATGGAACATGCCAAAACAAGATGACTCAGATGGAACTGGAGCTTGACTAACTGGGGATCACAGCCTCTTTTGGGGTTCACATTTCTGATCTCATTTTGGTAATGGCTGATGTGTGGTCTATATTTGTTTATAGACCATGGTAGCGGTCAACATTTGCACAGATGCACAGAAAGAGAGCCAAGTGCTGAATTCAGAGACTGCAAGCATGGAAGAGAGGAACTGCCTTTAACTTTCCACTTACTGTACCTCTGTAGGCATATGGTGGTGCCTCACATTTGTTCCTCACACGCCATTAAGATCCAAGCCAGAATAAGCCTATAAGTCTTTCCCCTTCTCTCTCTATACATAAACTATAGCCTAGAGAAAGTCTCTGGGTACAACCACCAAATATGGAGTATGATGAATCTTCTTAAACCCTTTCTCAGACAGGGTGACCTGAAACGGTTGATCAGAAAGCACTCTCTAGCCCTGAACACACCAAAACTTTGAGGAAGGTGTGCTAGTCCCAGGAGGAAGGCTGAGTGCTCCTTCCTGCCCTGTTCAGGTTATTATTATCTCTTCCTTCTGCATCAGCAGCACAGCTGGGCTTTCAGGGCTTCTCCTTCTCAGTTTGAGGTGGGCAGTGCTGGCAGTTTTCTGCCAGAGACATTGTGCATGTCCCATCCAGGGGACAGGTGAGGGCTGGGCAGGGCAGCCAGCATGTGGCTGTGAACACAGTGGTGCTGGAAAGAGAGAGCCTACTGCCACTGTGCCGTTACACATCTCCAAGGGCAGGGTTTCAATTGGTGACAGTCACCTAAATGGAGGTTTCTGAAAGTAGATGTCCACAGGTGTCTGAGGAAACAGGGAGGTGTAGACAGCTCAGCAAGAAAATCATGCTTTAAACAAAGCAGAATCCCCCTGCACTCTCCTCTGGCAGTGTCAATAAGATGTCCCTCATGTCAGTGGGCGTTTGAGTGCCTGGCTCACATGGAAACTTGCATTTTGCCTCCAAGATTTGGTGCTTCAAATGGAATCGTGTCCACAGAGGCTCAGCAGGATCTGTTCTCCTGAAGAGATGCTCATCAACCTCTGGGCTGCCTCATGGACCTGGAAGCTACTGGAAGCTAGTTCTGGGAGTGCTGTAAAAGCCAGGCTGCTCCCCACATCTTTCAGTCATCCTGCCTCTGTAGCTTGGGACTGGAGTGTCTGCAGTCCCAGCTCCTTCTGGGCATGCTCCTAGGAAAAGCCCGAGGGACAGCGCCCAGGTGGTGCTCTATGCACTCAGGAAATGCCCTGTAATAGCAGCTTTGGCATCCCAGGGCCACCCCTACATGTTCAGACTTGACCAATCTGCACAGGCTGCTCTACGTGGCAGACTAGTGCAGCTAAGATTAATATCCAAGTTCTTCCCTTACTTGAATCAAGCCACTCATTTGGACCTGGCCTTCTACCTCCTAGCTATCTCCTGCAGCCATTAAACCCTGACACCTGACACTACCTCTGTCCTCATCCCAATAACATTCAGTTACCTTCAGATAGAGCCTCAAGAGAAAGACGCTGAGTGGTAGGCTCAGATACTAGTCTGAACCTAAGAAATACCCTGCAGAGACAGCTTCAGCAGATGACCTCAGAGCTGTGTCGGCTCTGTTGCCAGCCTCTGACTGGTGACAATTTCCTCCTTCCCCTGTTGGGGTTAAGCCTCAAGTTCACAACATGCCCTGGAACTTAGAAAGAGAAGATATTTCTTGAAAGTCCCAACTCAGCTGCCAAAGCCGTGCATGAAACCAGGTGCCCTCACTGGTCATTGTGGTCCCAGGGTGCAGTGCTAGTGTAGGTTTGTTCTTCTCTGCACAAACTTTCTGGTGCCTCACACAAAACCAGGCATGACCACCGCCCAAAGGAATTCAAGCAAGCACTGAGATGTCTAGCTGCTAGAAAATCACCTGCAATTATTCACACCCTCAAAATTGCAGGAGCAAAATGAGACCCTGCTTTTCAAAATCAGGTCCATTATGTGTCTGCAAAGTATATAATCTCCACATAATTCATCAACACCATTAATCTAAACTTTTAGGTACTGAGCTCAATAGCGCATGTGTTTTCCATGTGTGTGTAATATCAAACAAACCTGTGTTTAACTTGTCAGAATATAATCAACTTCCATTAATTACTTCAGTATGAAGTCTCCAGTACCAATGGTTCTTCATATAATCACTCAAAAATCTTTTATTGGGGAGCTAAACAGCTCAATAACATTAATTAATTGTGTTTCTTGGACAACTGAGGTTGTATAAGTGGAAAGGTGGTTTTGGTACATTTCCCACTACATTGATTTTCACATTTCTGGAACGCATTTCCCCATAATAGTCATTAGTGCACAGAGAGAAGAGTTGGAAAGGTGCGGTAGAAGCACAGCATTCCTAAAATATGATTTGAGATTTGTACTGGATCTGCACTGTTTGCCAGAAATTCAAACTCTGGCAAATAACTTAGCCTTTCTAGGCTGTTTGCCCAATAGGCTGAGTGAAAAAAACAGCAAACCTAAAAATCTGCCAATATTTATGTACCAGCGTGTGATTCAATTGTTTTATTGCAGAGTAAAAGTGACACAAGAGAGAGGAGGAGGATGGAAACTCTGCGAGTCAGGGGAAAAAGATGAAGCATTTGAATGTTAACCTTAAAGAATTTAAAGATCTTTAATTAAACTACCCCAGAACTCACAAGCTCAACAAAACCAAAAAAGAAAGAGAGCAATTGCTCTCCCGGGGCTTTCAGGGCTTTACTTCTACACATATTTTTCTAATTCCACATAGAGGAACAAAGAATGTGCTTTTCCCACCTGAGAAGTGTTGTTTGGTGATTCATGAAGCTCTCTCCCTTGTCTGAAGCAGAGATTTCTCGGTTATGTACCCCAGGGCTGCGCCGCTGCAGAGCGGAAGAGAGCTGGCTGGGAGGGGGATTGCTGGTGGGGAGGGCATGAGGCCTGTGGACCATTTCAGATCAGCAGGATATTACTTAGTGTCATGTGTGTATGCATTTATGTATCAGGAGTAAATGAATTGTTGCACTCAACGGCATGGAAAAGTAAATAAAGAGCCGTTCTCGGATGGCTTGTGAGTGCTGGCTGTGGGTTTCGATTTGTGTTTCCAGGCTCCATTCCACTGCTGGTTTTTATGTTTTCAGGCCCTCTGTGCAGCTCCAGTGTTATCTCAAAAGCACCATCTTTTTGTCTGCACAAATACTCGGTAACACTCAAAATACAAATCCTCTTATCCACGTGTTCATAGTTTTCTGCCTTTGAAGTTCCCACACCCTCCCCAGCTCAAAACACTGCTTGCACTCAATGGAAATGCATGGCACAGCCAGTGCTGTCATAAATCAAGATCAAAGTGTGCTTAAGCCCTATGAGATTATTCTTATTTATTAGCTAATTCTTCTTTAGTAGCAAACATTGTCACAAAGAAGTCATCATTTAGTCCTGTGCCCTATTGAGTCAACCCATCCCTGGAAAAGCTTCATCTCCAAGGTGGTAAAGATGTACTGGGAAGTGTGAGAGGGGAGGGAGAAAAGCTGTAGACAAATGTATTGTGATAGTTTAGGGCTTTACATTTTCCTTTGGTATAAAGGGCAGAGTTAATTCTGACTTGTAATTACTAAGGAATGAAGCCTGCACTTTAATTCAGTAGTTCGAATGAAGTAATTAAATAATTAATAATACTTTTTCAGGAAATGGAACATCCGCTACTGTGTTGCTTTTGCTGGTAATCTGAAAAATAGGTTGTCCCACAGTTCTAAGAAATAGAAAGAAAATCTTGTCAGTACATATTCCCACTTTGTAATTTCTTAAAAGGTCAGTTCTAGATTCTTGATGTTTCACGCTCTTTCATTACGACTGTGGCTTAATACTATATTCTCCAGGCAGACCTCTCAAAACCCATTTGCTAAAAAGCTGGTACCAAGAGACAGACAACAGTATCAGTATTATGCATTGCTCCTGTGATGATGTCATGAGATATTTCTGCCATTTCCATAAGTAAGCATGTTTTTACAAGCTGGTTTTTGCAACTCTTGTTAAAGGAGCAGAATCTTAATACAAGAAAATGGACCTAAATAAGGAACTAGACCTGTAGGCTCACTGAAATATTGGCAAGTTGCAGTCAGGGTCTTTTAAATCCCTGGCTCTGGGTGGAGGCAGAGGAAGGAATCTGTGTTCTGTCCCTAACAGGTGGTGTCCCATGTTGGTCAGGTCTTTCAGATCTAGGACATTTGAATGATTTCCACCCTCCACTGACTGTTAGTTGAGTTTAATAACCAGCTCCCATTAGCAGGACCTGTGATCTTCTTTCCTACCCTGAGAGCCAAAGGCTATTTCTATCATGCTGCACTTGAACTCATTTCAGGTTTCATCATCCTTCTGAACATTTCTGACCACTTTTGCGAGTCCTCTGCATCAAGAATAGCTCATTCGGCGCACACAAACAGTTGGATTGTCAGTCTTTGCTGTGAACACCTGGTGAATCATGTAGCTGGCAAAGGAAGGGGATTGAATTTGCTACAGTCACTAGATCTGATACAATGGTAATAAAATCCTTGTCTCTTTTGTATCAGAGTGGCTGTGAATCTCTTTGGCTAATGGAATTGCTGATGCTTGCAAAAAAAAAAGTCTTACTGTAATGAATATACATAAGACTCTTAAATTCTGATTTACTTCCCCCCCTTTCTATTTCTGGCTCAGTCTCCATCTTTGTACATAGCTTGACTTTGCTTTGCCTCCTACTCCCGCCTCGCCATTTCCCTATGCACTAGTTTCTCTCTGTAGTGAGCTGCTCATACTTAGAAACATACTCAAAGTGTCCCTTCGAGTCAATATACCCATTCTTTTCATACCCAGCAGAGCTGTCCTTCTGAATGATCCATCTTGTCACACAAGGAACATTCCTGATGTCTTTTTCAGCACCCTGCTGGCCTGCACACTCTTGCAGAGCAGCTCTGGGGACTCTCCAGCAGCAGCTTCCTTGGCTTTGTGGCGCAGAGTGCGAATCCCCACTCGCACTACAGGCATTTGTTTTCCTGTTAGCAAAGTGGCATTGACCGCAAACCAGCCTGTCAAAAAGGGTGTCTGTTAACATGTTCAGCAACCCCTTTTGAGGCTTGAGGCAAACTGCAAAATAATTTCTTCCCCTGTTGGCATCTGTAGTGAAACTAGAATTTCTCAGCATTCACCAGAGGCTCTGGAGCAAGTGTTATTTGAAGCAGCTTATAGGATCCATTCCCGTGTTTTTCTTTGCGGTCTGTCTGCCTGTGTCAGACTCCAGAACACGGTGAAAATGTTCAGTCTCCCATGACATTGAGTAGAGGGAATATAGGCTAATCCTGCAACACAACCTTCAGAAAGCTTGTGCAGGAACTTCAGATTCTGCTCAAAACAAACATACCTTCTGGAGGGCTTCTGCCCAAGTATTTTCTGTGGAGGCCAAAAGCACTTAGAGAGCGCCGAGATCCTTCAGGAGCAGTTCCATTGCACCTAACTGGAAATTTTCTTGCTTTCTCTTCTGGCAGTTTTAACTTTCATGTTAAATGTACATCCCTCTCTGTCAGCTTCCATGTTTTTCAAGTCTGTTGTCTTCCATCTGGGAGCCACCTTTGTCCTTTATGTTAGGCTCTGAAAGGCTGGGAAAGTTAAACAGCCTCCGATGGATGGCTGCCCGGTCTCCTCCACTGGCTGGCTGGTGGGATCAGAACTCGCTGTCCTTCCCCTCCACTCTTACGCCTGGAATGTAAACACACCTCCCAAAAACAGAGGAATAAACCAGCTGCTATTCAGTCTTTTAACCATCTATTGAGCAACAGACCTCCATTCCATGTTTATAAGGCAGTCTGCTGAAATGGAAAATAAGGGTGGGGAGGTGACCTCAAGAGGCCATCCTGCCCCAAATTAGGATAAATTGCACCTATTTAATTCCTGATTAATATGTCTCTAACTTATTCTTAAAAAATCTTCAGTGGCAGGAAGTCTACCACCCACACAGGCAACATACTCCAGTGCTTTGCTGTCTGATCCCCCTTCTTCTGTTGGCATGTTCTACCCAGTAACTCACCCACCATCTCCTTTGCTGCAATTAAAACCCATTATTACTTGACTGTACTATGGTACAAAGAACAGATTCTTTACTTCGTCTCTGCTGTCCACTTAAAGAGTTTTATCTTCTCTACACTTAACAACCCTAGGCCAATCAGTCTTTCCTTCCAGATCATGTTTGTTCCTATTTCCTTTAAGTGCAGCCTCTGCAGAGCTCAGCAGAGCAGAAGACATTCACTTACACATCATATTATCCAACACCTAAATATACAACCCAGTGTGTCATTTCATTTTTCGTAATAGCAGGACGGTTTTGGATTATCTTCATCCTGTGATCAGCCGTCATCTTCTCCTGTTGAATTCCCAGCCACCTCCCCAAAGTCTGTGCAGTTCAGCACTTCTGTTCACAGGTCCTTCCAATATAGTTTATTAATTCTTTTATTTTTCAGGCCATTTTCCCAATATATCAAGGTAATTTTGAATTCTAACCCTGGCCCTTGATGTACTTGCAAGAAACATCAAGTTGATTGGAAACAAAAAAATATAACAAGTTTCTGCACTACAAGAGCTCCACTTTTTTCTGTTCAAGACCATCATGAGACCAAAGCCCTGTTCTGGGCTACATGCGCCCTTAGGAACTGGTTGTACAAAACTAATAGCACATATCCCACATCTGGGGAACCTCTGCTTTATTCCTTTAGCCAAGCTATTGATGAAAATACTGAACAGAAATAGCCAAGGACAAACCTCTGTGGAAGTCCTTGGTACATACTTCCATTTTGATAATGAGTCCCTGATAACTTCTCTGAGTATGAGTTTTCAGCTTGTTTTGTACACTCTTGAGGGTAATTTCAGTTCCATGATATTTTCTCTGCGTATTTCTGAGAATGTTATGTAAGATGTTGCCAAGAGTCTAACTAGAGTCCCAGTAGCTGTCTGATCTACTGCAAATCTTCCATCCACACAGTTTGCAGGACAAAAATCAAATTGGCTTGGTGTGATTTGTTTATCAGCAAGTCAGATCATGCTGTTACTTCTAGCACCTAGATGTCCTCTAGGTTCTTACACATAGCTTGGCTGGCTGTTCTTGCAGTTCTTTGAGATATCAGCCAACCATTTGGACTTCTCCAGTGTGTTCCTTTAGCAGACAAGCAGCACAAGTTTCAGAGAAGCAGTGAACACACTTGTACAGCACAAACAGCCAGAAACGGGGCTGCTTATCCTGGCCTACTGGGCCAAGAGAAGTCTCTTACTGCCTTGCTACGTGCATTGCAGGGAAGGTGTGGGCAGGATCTGAGTGCAAGTGAGCCTCAAGTATTTGTTCTGGTGGTTTCCTGGTTGATCTGCAGGGACTGGAGAAGTAAGTGACACATAGATAAAGGGGACTTGACCTTTGCCTGTGACCTGCCCTCCTGCCTGGGTTGGTGCAGCAGTGCTGCAAGCCAGAGCAATGTTGAATCACCAGCACACAAGGGCCACTGCTCAGTGTGTCTCTGAGCTATAGCTTCCCACCTCAGCAATGAGAGACACCAAAACAAATTGCTGAAAGTAAGGCATTGAAGTATGCTGCCAGGATTCTCAGTAAGAGGTGAAAACTGGAGTCTCTGGGAATTTTCATGCTCAGGTGGAAACCTGTATCAAAGCTCTGTTCATTTTGATGAAAGGAGAAGTCAGCCCAGGGGCTGTGACATTTAAGACTTCACAGGTGAAAATGTAACAAGTCCTCACAGTTCTACATGGGGCTGTTTTTCTTTTCATTCTTACAGAACAGGTTAAAAAATTACATTTGGCATTTGGTTTTCAGGCTACCATTTTGTTGCTTTTGAGGGAATGGAGCAAGAAGGATCTAAGGATTAGTTTACATAATATTTTTTCCACATGGCGGTGTTTAATTTCTAGTTGTAAATCCAAGTTCAACCAAATCCCCCTGTTGTGCTGGTGCAGGTCCTTGTGAAACAGATACAGGAAATATTTCATGTAATAAACTGGGTACACAGCTCCCACCTCAGCTGCCCATTAGGAAATTGCAAAAAGATCCCAAACTTCTTGTATTTCTACTCCTGAAAGTAAACCTGATTGTGATTCTGTGATTCTGTGATGCTTCTTAGGAGAAGTTTGATATTGACTGCCTTGTATAGAGATGCACATATAGTTGTTTTCATGGTGAACACTTTTATTACGAGTAGCCTTGTTTGAGATGACAATAACAGAAATGTGGTTTTCTAAGAACTAAGACCATGAAGGAAAGCTGAGGGAGGGTGGGTAAATGTGACTATGTAGCAATTTGCACAATTCAAAGTGACCAAACCACCAGATTGTTCAGCTGTAGTCCACTCCAGTTTGTAGTCAGGGGTTTAAAGCCCTGGAAATTACTACGTTTTTCTTTGCCCTACGTGTTGAAGCATGGGGAGGCACCGTTAGCTGTTTGGTTGTCTGTCGCATATTTTTTGCGCCTGGTTTCACAGCCAGTGAGGTTTTACAAAAAATCTTGGACCACTTTGAGTTTTCTGGTTGCCATTATACTGCTTACTGAGAAATGCATTTATTATTGCTGTTGTGGTGTATTTTTACGTGATGGGGATGCATCTTCAGTCCGACACTCCTGATTTCTCTAGCTTTCTCTATTATTTGTAATCAACAGGCATGAACTAACCTCACACAGATTCTTCCACTACCACAGCAGGTGTCTGCTCTGCAAGAATGAGGAGTACTAGCAAATATTATGCTCACTGTCTTAATTTTCTGGCTGAGCACAAATTCTTTTCCTCACCAAACAGTGGTATGATTCTTGTAATTGGAGTTAAACCCCAATTTTTTGAAGGCAACAGGAGACTGATACACAGGTGACCAAAAGCAGCATCAGGCTTGCTGAAACAATGCAGCATAAAAACTAGTACTTTCAAAATTAACTACCAAGATAAAGACTTTTACATCCTCAGATCACCATGCAAAATTGCTCTTGTTTCCAAAGCCAAGCATTAAAAATTCTTCCATATAACTCTGGGGGGGTGTATTTTTCCATCCCGTGGAAATTTTTGAGATGTTAAAACTTTCTTGTTTTAAACTGTGTTGGAAAGTGTAAATATATAAACAAATTATTATAAATAGCCAAAAGAACATTTTTTAAAAGTTGGTAAACATATTTGGTAGCCTCAATGTTTTGATAAGTTTCAATGATTTCTATTTTGGATTTGATTTCAATCTTTTTATTATAATTATCTTATATTTCAAGACAAAAAATTAACCTGGAAAAATAGATTTATTAATTAAAAAAATAAAATAAAATTGGGGGCTTGATCATCTCCAAACTTTCTTAGAAGAAACCCAAAGAAATTAAACCCAGTTGTCCTGCTACATAGAATGATTCCATTTTGCTGACCTGGCATTTAGCTTGCAAAGATCTAGGTGAAATGTTGCTGACCACTTTTCAGGGCAATACTGGCTCCCACTGAGTACTTGGAACATTTTATAATCCAGCCACATATTCTGCAGCCATTTCACAAGATCCCCAAAGTTAGATTCACATTTTAACTGCTGTCCAAAGCCTTAGCCATGGATTTAATGTATACACCCTTACTCCCTGGAACAGAAGCCTGGCTGCTTTTTTATCTGTATGTGAAGACGGCAACCACAAATGGAAATGGTTTTTTGCTGCTGCATGAGCACAGACCATGGTTTTCATGTCTAGCTGAAAGTTTCTTTAAAGAGCATGAAAAAGAAGCACAAAACCTCTTAGAGTGAAGAACCTCATCCCCATATCGGTTAATATGAGGATTAGACAGCTCTGCTGAATATCCCAAAGTCATGAGGATGGTCCTAAGTGAAACGTTTTATCTTGCACCTGAATTTATATATTGAAATTCCTGGACCGCAAGAGGTCTTTATCTTAAACTGGAAAGAAGCATTGCCCCCTTCCTGGGACGAGGTTTTTCAGGTGTTTCAGTGTGGCCCTGATGTGGCAAAGGAAGGTAGGTAGTTGTAGCCTGAGCTCACCGTGTCTCTTCATGGTGTGAAACCTAATGGTTTGTTTCGTGAGAGTGTGGTTTGTCTTCCCTGACTTTAGCTGGATCAGGTTTGGTCAACAGGTCTCAGTAAGTAGCTTATTCTACTGCTGCAGTCAGTAAAGCGATGGAAGTGCTGCAGAAGGTGATGCCTGCTATGGGATACGTGCCCAAGATGCAATTTTAAATTATGGTTAACATCAGTTAACCATACAGTTCCTTAAGTCCATCAAACTGATTGTGCCACTTACAAACCAGCACTGCTCTCTCTGACCTTCAGAGCCCCATAGCAGCAGTGAGGGGCATCTTGTAGATGTGATCCTCATCCCACATTCTTAGAGCATTCCCTGGGCAAAAGAGGCAGCTCCTCTGCATTGACCAAACTCTGGACAAGGCTTGCCTGGGCACACATAGAAAGCCTGTTGCAGAAAATATCCTGCACTGCAGTTCTTCACCAACAAACTATCTTTCTTATGCTCGTGATAATGTGCCTTTACCATAAAGAAAGAAATGTCCCTAATTTGTGGTTATTTACAGCACTGTAAATCAGGCACATGCCACGAAGTACCAATAAAAATTGTTTAAAATCAGCCTTAAATAGCTAAACTCTCAACAGCAGCTCATAAAATGAAACTTGGCAGTTCGTAGGTAGTTATGGTTAAATTGACGGTCCTTTTGGGAGTTAAGATAGCCAAAAGCAGTAGTAGTTAGGAGTGAAGTGATAGATGGTGGAGCTTGCTGGTTGAAGAACCTCTGTTGCATGCTCCTGAGACTGCATAGGTTCACTGGCCCTGGGCTGGGAAAAGGGAGATAGCAGACTTTATCCATGAATACGAGCTTGTTGAATCATACATCTTTCACCTCTATGGCCCTAGAAACTGCAAAGCCAGAAGAATGAGCTTTGGCATGATGGATCCCATTGCTGTCTGCATGCAACAGGAGACTTTTCAGGCAGGAAGAGAGATAGGAGAATCAAGTCCAAACCTGTGTGAAAGGAAAGCTAAGGAAATCTGAAGAAGGGACCAACACCACGAATGAAAAAAAGCCCATCCATAAAGAAACCAGATCTCAGCTCCTTTTAAAAAGTCAGGTGCGTGAGTTATATTAGCCTCGAGCCAGGTCTAACTTCCGCTGCCAATAACCACTTCCACTGCCAATACCCAAGCTGACATAACAGCAACATTAAGGAGATTTGGGTGGGGTTTTTTTCTGTTGTATTAGGCATTCATGTCTCCTTTCCACTTCTTTTTTTTCTTCTTCTTTTTTTCATGGGGTACTTGTATTTTAGCCAACCTCCTCTCTTCTTTTTAAACAAGAGGAGTTTCAAGGTGGGGCCCAAACCTGAATACTGGCTCAGCAACCCAGCACTGAGAAAGCCATGGGTTTGGGTCTTAATTCTGCTGCTAATGTGAATTGAACACACCCAAATGCTGGCAAACCTGCTTGGACAACATGAACTGACATCCATGCTGGATTCCTGTGTCCTCCCTTGCAGTATGGTGTCAAAACAGTGCTCTCATCAGGCAATTCAGCCTTTTGCATCATGCTTCATCTCTCTTTCCTGTCCTGGCTAACTGGGTTGGGTAGGTATTGCACCAGAGTGGCTCCCAACTGTCCGTGCCTTTCTGCAAAAAACAGCTCAGCCATGCAGAGCAGTGAGAGTGTCCTCTTCCACATACTTCACCAAAGCACAAAGAAATTTGAGGACATTGCTGTGGACAAGTAAAGGCATAGAACAAGCAATGGTGTAAAAGCTGCATAGAGATACTCACACTGTGGTGAATCCAGTCCATGCCCTGCTGGGGGACCTTGATGTACCAGCTCAGGCTTGATGCCAAACTTGGTTAGCCAGCTTCTGAACTAGGCCATACTTCTCTCCAGCTGGCTCAAAGCAGGCATGCCACTGTCTGTGCTTAGTCATGGAAACATACCTTGGCCCTCTCACGTTCATAACTTCTTGGATTTGTTAGATTAGGAGCCTGGATCCCTTTGAGGTTTTTTTCTGCCTCTCCAAGTGTCTCTGTTCATAGTAACACAGGAATAAAATAGGGGTCTGTCATGCTTGAAACTGTCACTGTGACCACCAAATTGTGCTGACTGGACTTTAGAGTTGCCTGTGGACTTGGAGGGTCCGGTGTCCTCAGTCTGTGATGAGCCTGGGTTCCAATTTTCTGCAAGTAACAGGTTGAGGTTTAGGAAAGTGTAGTCACATGTGAGGCTCCAGAGAAGGACGTGAAATTTCACAGCAAACAGCGTTGGTATGTGTGAGAGTCAGCCATGACAGAAGAAAGCTGCACCCTTCCCTTTGCCACATACCAAGTGGGCATCTGAGGCAGTACGCAGCCCAAGGAGCAGTGACAAGCTTTGCTGTTGTAACTGGATTTCTTTTCTCAGTACCAGCTCTTCCAGAGCTACTCTGAGGTCCTCAGTGCTCTTCTGAATGCAAAAATTATAAATAAGACTTGTATAGCCTTGGTGGTGCTCAACTTAGAATTTATTGCAGATTTTGGAGGTTGGGTGACTAGTCACACTTACTCTCATCTTCCACCTGACACAAGGGACATAGCAGGTGATACATCCATCTCCTCCAGTCCTTGGAAGCCATGCAGGGGAATCACAGAATCACAAGGTTGGAAAAGATCTTTGAAGCTCATCAAGTCCAATCATTCTCATCCTAAACTAAACCATATCCCTAAGTGCATCAGGAAGAGTGTGGCCAGCAGGTCGAAGGAGGTGATCCTCCCCCTTTACTCTGCCCTGGTCAGGCCCCACCTGGAGTATTGTGTCCAGTTCTGGGCTCCCTGGTATAAAAGAGACAGGGATCTCCTGGAGAGAGTCCAGAGAAGGGCTACGAAAATGATTGAGGGCCTGGAACATCTCCCGTATGAGGAAAGGCTGAGTGAGCTGGGGCTGTTCAGCCTGGAGAAAAGAAGACTGAGGGGGGACCTAATTAATGTTTATAAATATCTTAAGTATGGGATGCAGGGGGAATTGGCCAACCCCTTTTCAGTGGTCTGTGGAGATAGGACAAGGGGCAATGGCTGTAAACTGGAGCACAGGAAGTTCCGCACCAACATGAGGAAGAACTTTTACACAGTGAGGGTGACAGAGCCCTGGGACAGGCTGCCCAGGGAGGTGGTGGAGTCTCCTTCTCTGGAGATATTCAAGACTCGTCTGGACACCTATCTGTGCAATATGAGTTAGGGAGCTGCTTTGGCAGGGGGGTTGGACCCGATGATCTCTCGAGGCCCCTTCCAACCCCAACGATCTGTGATTCTGTGATACCTCATCTACCCTTTTTTTGAACACATCCAGGGTTGGTGACTGAACCCCCTCCCTGGGCAGCCTTGTTCCAGTGCCTGATAACCATTTCGGTGAAGAATTTTTTCCAAATGTCTAATCTAAACTTGCCCTGGTGCAGCTTGAGTCCATTGCCCCTTGTCCTATCATCTGTCACTTGGGTGAAGAGATCAACACCCATCTCTACAACCTCCTTTCAGGTAATTGTAGGTGGCTATAAGGTCCACCCTCAGCCTCCTCTTCTCCAGATTAAACAACCCCGGTTTCCTCAGCAACTCCTCATAAGGTTTGCTCTCCAGACCCTTCACCAGCCTGCTTATCCTTCTCTGGACATGCTCCAGGGCCTCAATGTCTTTCTTATAGTGAGGAGCCCAGAACTGGACACAGTACTGAAGGTGCAGCCTCACTGATGCTGACTACAGGGGCACAATCACTGGACCTGCTGGCCACGCTGTTTCCAATACAAGCCAAGATGCCATTGGCTTTCTTGGCCACCTGAGCACACTGCTGGCTCATATTCAGCCTGCAGTCAATCAACACCCCTAGGTCCTTCTCTGCCAGGCAGCAGGTGAGAGAAGGCAGTTCCATGGTACTCCAGAGGATGACCAGGGCAGCTGCAAATTCCTTTCCCTTGTACAGGTCCCCTTTTGACTGAGGCACACGATCCCCAGACTCTCTCTCACAGTGGGGGATTCACAAGAGGTATGAAGAAGGACTTTCTGGGTATTAATTCCGGAAGCTCAGGATTATCAGAGATCCCACTCATTTTTATAATCAAGGCTGCTCCCTGCAAAAGCATCTCACATTTGGTGTTGTGGATCTCTACTGTTGGCTTAGGTAGATAAAAACATCATTCATCAAAGCCAGGAAACATAATGAAATATTAGCTGAATAAAGTGATCATGAAGAAACAGGTTTCAATTCACACGGCCTTTCCTCTAGCCTAAGATAAATATATTCTTCTCTGTGGGGTACAGAGGTGCTAACAACCTCCCTTCTCCATCTTCTTCTAACCCAGAGTGCAGTGGTTACTTCACACACTCACATGTGGCTGTCCAAGTCTAGCTGCCATCTTTTGTCAAACTCCAAGTTAAAACTGAAGCTACTCAGTTATCAAATGTCCCCAAAATGGCCTATGTGTTGTCCTGGGACTTGCTCTTGGTCTCCCTGGTGGAATAGCTTCACCTGGAATACGTATTTAGTCAACAGGCCACCAGCTGAAAACATGAGGCCACAAAGTGAGGACTACAGCTCAGTGGTTGTAGCTGTTGTATTATGCTGGAAGAGGAGCCCAATGTATATTTTAACTACTGAGCAACCTGGCAAAATTGGAGCTCCCCTTACTTGCAGTGGTTTATAGGAGGTTGGGAGCACTCAGCTCTTGAAAATGATGTGACAGAGTAGGTGGGGGCAGAATGAGTTGGTTTCTTCATGTCAGACTCAGCACAAAGTAGGTGCCAAGAAGTTCAGCATCATTAGAATGTGGGTGTTTTTACACATTCACAACAGCAGAAGTCAGACTCTACATATTCCTGCAGGCACTCACATATCAACTGAATATCCAAGTCTCCACGTGGCCACGTGTTGGATGGCCACAGATGCTACAGCAGTATACATGTGTCACAGATAATCAGAACTTAAAACCTGAAAGTGTCAGTTGCCAACCAGAACCTTAGTTATCAACCTTCTCATGCAACTGGAGGAACACTGAAGTGCAAAAGCTAGGAGACCAGTTGCACTGGGCTCTCATTACTATGAGCACTGAATTTCTAGAGGGGCTGATTGCATCTCTTTCTCCACCAAGGCTCCTCAGCCAGAGTGTATTCATACATGGTACTGTAAACAAATGTAGCCTCTATTCATCAAAATCCCTAACGACCAAAGTCTTTCCCAGCTCATGGAGCTTCTCCAGTGACTCACTCCAGTGACTCAGGACAGCTATGGCTTCTCTTTGCACTCCCCCAATGTGGATGATTGCTAAGCATCATGCAGTGCTGTCATTAGCCTAAGTGTGAACAGTCATTTGCATCGATGTGCTGAACGACTTCACATAACTGTGCACCCCCAAAGGTGTTTTAGTCAAAACACCAGCATTCCTGCTTTGTCTTTGCCTATCACACACTTGTATCCCAGTACAGAGAAATCCTAACTATAGCAGGGAACCAGAAATACAAATGACTTGACTAAGGACAGATAAATGAATATTAAATTCAAACCAGCAAGATGTTTGCAGTTATTTATTTTACTAAAATGGTTACATATGTCAAAACAAAGAAGAGCAATAGTAATAATGTTTGTTTTTCCAATATCATAAATAATTATTGAGTCTTCATTAGCTGTTGGCTCAGCACTGATCATGATTTTTGTTATTTAAAAAAAGACACACACATAATTCATTAGAATTCGTGTTTTCAGAAAACTCTAAAGCAGCAGTAGAAAAAAAATAAATTAAAGGAAATGGTAACAAGAAATTATGCCAAGTATTTCTTAAATTTAAAACCCACTTGATGTGTTTTACAGATTATTCTTTGTGCTTTGATAATTTAAAAAAGAACCATGAACAAGTTGTTTATACAATGGCTTGTCTTCTCCAGTTTTATTCCAGAGAAGTCCCCAAGAGTACCTTCTCTACATGACAATTTTTGTTGTTGTTTATACAGACAAAAACACTGTGTATATTTCTAACAGAATTTGTCAAAACCATCAATTTATTGTCACAAAATATTTAATACCAGAATAACTTATAATAGTATGAACAAAAGTGAAGTATTAACTCTATGCTATTAGATATAAACCCACATTATTATGATGTCAAAATCCAGTAAAGTATCAAAAATTAATGTCATGGAATCTTACACACATAATAATGCAAGTCAGTAAAACTTATACTTCAACTGTTCATACAGTCATGACATACATTTCTTGCTTGGCACTTTAAGTCATTGCAAATCAGCAATTTAGAAAACAAAGTAAAAATATATATGTACAAAATATTTTCATATCAAATCATTTTCATTGTACACTAAATAAACCCAACAACATGTTATGTTACATCAAGAAGTTTCCTAAGAAGTCACACCAAGGCTGATATTTGCAATGTATCTGGACTATTTTAGTGCAACTGGAACAGCCTCTACTTGCAAGTTAGTTTCATCATTAGCACAGTCCTGCTTCCATTGAAGTGGGAGTGCTGCCTTTCAACTCGGTGGGAGCAGGACTAAAGTCTTGTTCATTGATGGCTCACCAAAAAGAGAAACAAGGAAAGGGATATGTAGGGAAAAAAAACCTGACAGGATACCCACAGGAAAAAATCCAAATCCTAGCCACAATCAGCTCTTTTCCAGTTTTCTGTAACTGATTCAGTATAAATCATTTTTGGCTTTGCCACTGTTGATTCAAGCACTGTAAACCTCATTAGACTATTGTTATATGACTTAAGAATAACTTGTACACCTCCCAATAAAACTTAAAAATAAACCTGGTTCTATGCTAGTTATTATGCTCAATAGCAGTCAAGTTTAGAGACATGACACAAGTCTAAACTACAAGTTTAGTACCTACTTAAAACCCTCCCATTTTAAATGCTGAGATTTTAAAATGTTTCAGTTCCCATTTATGTTTCTAGTTTGGGCTTCAATAGTTTACAGTAAAGGCTTTTCTCAGTGAAATGTGAACTGTCAATCAACTGTCCTCATTTATGCTGTACCTACAAAATTTTTTAAAAATTTAAACCACGTTAAAATAATAATTTCCACCATGGAAACTGTTTTTTTGAGCTCCACTGCAAATAATAAATGGCATTATAGATTTAGTTTTGTACAAGAAGAAATCAGTTTTATTTCTATCAAAATTTCAGCAAAGCTTTAAAATTATAGAGATTCAACTTGAATTTACAGCTAGTCTGTTTAGAACCTTCTCAACTAGAAATCTTCAATGAGCAACAGAGCTGGGAGCATATATGTAAGTTCAAAATAATCTGAACAATTAACTTATTTCCTAAATTTGTTGTGTTCTAGAGTATTGCACTTTTCAAAGGAATGATTTTGGTATTTTAATATACTGCTTATACAGGTAAGAAACATGCATAACAACCTCATTGTCACTTTGACAAAACATACTGTACATTTTTATAACACTGTTGATTAAAAAAAAGAGAGAGAAAATGATGTAACACTTTAATTAAGACTTGTCAATTTGTACAAGTCAAATAAGCCTACTTCTCCAGGGCCTCCAGCAGTAATGTGTTTAGCCCTAGGCTGCTTAAGCCCACTTGGAATAACATACAAAGTTTAAGCATTATGGCATTGTCATTTTGAGGCATAATACTGTTGTACTATGCCCACGTTATAGCTTATTTTTTGAAAGCAAGGCACTTACTGTAATAGCAATGCAAACATCTTATGCGCACTTTGATTAACATAAAATAAGTTAATGTTTTGATAAAAACAGGGTCTTTTTATAATTTACATGCCTTTTATAGAAGCAATTGAACATTTCATTTAATACAATGAAAATGTCTGAGTCAGGAGAAATGTTTTTTTTTAAACTGTAAAAGGGGGCCTATTTCCCACATTTGCCTCATATCTGTCAATCCAATTTTGCTACAAACCAATCCTGTGAGGAAAATGTCTGTTTGACAGGAAAACGAAAAAGGACCCATCTCTTAAAACTGCTGAACTAATGGCACTTTAACAGTCTTTACTTCTGATATATGTGATGATTTCTGAATGATGCAGCTGGTAGTTCCCTGAAGTTTATCCTTCCCTTGGGCAAGATTCGTTAGGGCCATGGCTGCATTGATCTCCTTCCAGTACGTTTCATCTTTGCTGGTTCCTTTTCTGTTAGCTGCGCTAGAGTCAAGCAATAAAGAGTATTTACACATATGGCTTACATAGCTATGTGATGTCAGGAAAACCGTAATAATAATAGTCATTTCAGAAAACTGTGGAGTCCCTTACTCACCTTTCACACTTATTTGGTCCATTCTCCAGAGTTTCTGCAAACAGAAAAAAAATCCAATGTCTATTGATAGTTTTTAATACAAGGAAGTTCATGGAATAGATACATGGAAAAATAACCCAAGATTACTTCAAAAACTGATACCAAATAAAATAATTGTTTGGGCACATCTAAAGGGTCTGCTTCATACAGGTGTCTACATGGAGAAATCTACACTGAGCTTGGAGCAAGGCACATGGAAAAATATACACTGTGAGGATATTCCCAAGGCGTGAGCTTACAGAAAGAGGCTTTGGTGAGTGTCCTGGGTTCCGCCAGGGTAAGAGTTAATTTTTTTTCTAGCAGCTGGTGTAGTGCTGTGTTTGGGAGTTAGGATGAGAGCAGTGTTGATAACACCCTGATGTTTTAGTTGTTGCCAAGCAGTCGAGAACTTTTCAGCTTCTCATGCTGCCCTGCTAATGAGAAGGTGGGGGGTGCCCAGGAAGCTGGGAGGGACACAGCCAGGACAGGTGACCCAAACTGTCCAAAGAGGGTATTCCATGCCAATGATGTCATGCTCGGCATTAAGGGGGGCTGGTGGAGGGGGGAGAAGATTTTTTTTGGGAACAGTCCGGCTTTGGGATGGTGTGAGCTCTACAGCCTGAGTTGTGCAGCTTGGTGAGAAACTGCATGCATCATGTGTCAACAGTTCTATATATTTTGCTATAAAAGTCATGTTATTCTTATTCCTCTCTCTCTGCTGTCCCAGTAAATTGTCCTTATCCCAGCCCATGAGGTTTGCCTTTGGTTCTTCTTTTCCCTTCTCCCCCTTCCCTCCTACGCCCTCCCAGAGAGAGCGGCTGTGTGGTGCTCTGCTCGAGGCTGGGGGCAAAACCATGACAGTGAGGCAGAATGTCACTGAATCTCACCAGAGCCAGAACCGGTGCTGAACCCTGTCCAGAGGATCTGACACCGGCTCATGTCTGGGGAAAGGTTATCTTGGCAATAAAGCTGGTCTTGGAGGTTCACCTACATTTTGCAGGGTGATGGAGGCAGTTTTTCAATACATAAATCCCAAGGACATAAGGAATTACAAAACCTAAGAGTAAAAATCAGCTTCGTTGGCCTTTGGTGAATAGCTTCTTGTGTGCACTAAAAATAGGACTTTCACCCATGCACACATGATGTGTGTGGTTTTTAATATGCCCTTTGCCCAGGCTGCAACTCAGTCACAGAGGCTGGCTGAGAAGGGTACAAGTAACAAGCACACCTGGTTAACAGCCTGCAAAGATCAAACTGTATCACAGGCATAAGCTACACTTCCCCATCAAGAGTCACAGTTGTTCATTCATTAAGTTCTAACGTTGCAGAAAAGCCAGAAATATTTACCAGGCAGAAATGTATAAGCTTTATTCAGTGGACTTGCTATCCTGGCACAGAAACGCATTACAGAGGAGTGAGAAGCTGATGCCTAACTGCAACACCGATGGAGAAGCAGTCAAATACAAGAAAGAGCAATGGCATGAGCACTAATGGTTGTAAGACCTATCCCCGTACCCACCAAAAAAAAAAAGCCCCTAAACATAGCATAAATCTCATAAAATAATGCACTTGTTATGAGACTGGATTCCCAACTAAACATCAGTCTTATTGCTAGTTTTTCCATCAGATTATTAATTAAAAGTTGATTTCTTCTTTAAACTGGGCTTCCAGTGGAATAGGTCCCACAGCACATTGCAACCTTTGGTATCTCTTCTGTTTACAAGCAACTTTGCCCAGCACCGACCAGCAGCCTGTAATCTCATACAGCCAGCCCACACTGAACAACTCAAGTCTGTCACACTCCCCAGCACTTGGAGATGACCACTGAAGACCACAGACTCTCCAAAAGAAATGCAGGAGACCAGCTGTAATTTCAGAGATGAGATGTTTGCCAAGCTGTTTGACTTAACAGGCCTCCATCCTTTTGCAAAACAGCTTTATGACTCATTGTCCACAGGTGACTGAGTCCTCAGGTTTACATTTTGTTCCAAAAGAGCATATATTGAATCAGTATCTCTTCAGCTGTCCTAAATCAATGCTTGAATGGGGCTCAAGAGGGGCAAGTTCAACTTACATAGAGGAGAAGGAACCAAGGAAAAAAATGTTTGATCCAGAGAGAGGTACTGAATGACATCAAAAATCTTCTGGATACTGTGCTTTGCTACACAGAATTATTCAGCCCTGCTTCATTTTTATTTTTTTTAAAATACAGACAATTTTAAAGAGGAGGTTTGGGACTGGATAGGTCAGCAGGTATAGAAATGGAAATGGCAAGTAATAGAGAACATCGTTGCCAGAGCAAACCTGGATATAAATACACCTCTCTCAAGCATCTGTCAGTTTCTTTTGCTGTTGGAAAATATTTCCTATGAACAAAAAAATTGCTTGTACAAACTTCTGAGGAAAGTAGGTGTGAATGGTGACACACATTCCAATTCCAGCGTTTATTTGAAGGAGTATTTGCAAATATTTTTTACTGGTGTTTAGCCAGCTCGAAAAGAAAATGGCTTGCCCATGGTATATAAAAGCAGTAGCAAAGCTAAAAAATACAAGCCAGGAGCAAAAAGCAATGCATTCTTTAATTTTGCAGAAGGTTTTTCCTGAACTAAAAGTCTTTTTTTAATTCCATTCAGATTTTATGAGGGTTTTTTTTTTTTAAATTTAGAATGTCAAACTTGAAAGCGGGTTACAATAAAACCGTAATTGATAATTTGCACAGCTCTTTCTAATCATTGCTGTAAAAGCATGTTAGTACAATGAAGTTTGAAAATCCATCATTTCAAAGCACAAGTCCTCTTTTTCTTTCCAAAAACCCTTTGCTGCTGTACCAAACCTCTGACAGCACATCTCAGTTTGCGCTATCACAGCATCCAAGCAGCTCATATCTGTCTGAACAGTTCTTAGTGAAGGAAGAAAGTATTATTACAGTTTTTTTGGGTGGGAATAACTACACTGAGAGAGATAAAGACCATCTGCCATGCTCTCCTCGACATCTTCCTGGTCAAACCAACTCGATCCAACTCAAAAGGAAGAGCAGTGTTCACCTCAGTTGCCATGAGGCTGCCATCTAAGTCATGCATCTTTATCCAAGCTGGTTGTCCAGACTCCACGCACACGTAACAGTATGTCTTCCAGGACGTGGTTTCAGCCCACCTGCCTAATACCACAGTCCAACATCCCTGAGTGTTGTTGCAAACCCAAACTACACAGTCCACTTCCATGGCCACCTCCTCCCACTGTTTGCCTTTGGGCAGTGTACGTACAGCCTCAACTGCTTAGCTCTGCCTGGAAGAATTGCAGTCTGGCCATGTCTGACTCTTCACTGATAAAAGAGGGAATGTAGGTGACAAAATTTTATCAAACTTTTTTTAAAAAGGTGAATCTTTCCTGACATTTTCCTTTTTTTGTCCATCTTTTGCAACATACCCTGAGTACTAATTAAAGCTTTTAATAATTAAAGCTTTTGATATTTGACATGTCCACACAACAATTGAAAAATCTGTTTCAACTGCAAAAGCAACATTTTGGTGAGACTGCTTCATGAATATAACCAAAGAACAGCATTCCCAATATGGAAAGTGCTCAGTTTCTTGACAATTGCACAACATGTTCCTAGATTTCTGCTCTGAGACAATGAGGAAACGGCACTGGGACTGGGTGACATCTCTCAGTAGCCTCAGGTAAGGACTCACCCCAGCACAAGTGCAGATGTCACACCACTCATGAGCTCTCTCTCACTACATGAGAGGCAGCACTTTCTACAGGGTGCCAAGGATTCACAATAGCTGTCCTCTCCAAGGGCTGTGGTTAACTTTAATCTAACATGCCTTAGGTGGCAGCCACCTCTGGCCTCTCTTGGAAAAGTGTGGTCCTCTCACTAGCTGGATCAGTGCAGGCTGTGACACAAATTTTCACCCCTACAGACTTGTTAAGCTTAGATCAATGTGTCAAGTGACACCAGAGAAAGCCAATGCTTATGGATGCCATATTCCATACTGTTCCCAAGACTTACTTGATAGGGTGTACACTGGAGTTTATCAACAGCATGCCACTGGCCAGTCACGAATAACTTTCCTAAAACCACAGTTGTGTTTAATAACATATTTATTAATTGAAAATCCAAAAGATGCTGCTGGTTAAGGTGGTTTGTCCTGTCTCAGAAAGCAATGTGCTTCTTGTGACAGGATGTTTGTAGGCTTTCAGCATACACTGAGATCGTATAGCAGATCTATTTAATAATAAACATCAGAAACATCTTTTTGTTACAAGTTTGTGAATCACTTAGTGGCTGTTTGCTTTACAACTGGAAAGTTTAAACCACTATAAAAATGGAAACTCAATCATTCATAATTACGGATTGTCACCTACACTTCACTTTCTGGTGCTTCATTCTGCTTCCAGTTGCAAGCATCCACAGAGTCAGCTTTTGCCTGGCCAGGAATGTCTTATTCTGCTCTCACCATCCGCCCAAAGAAACTAGCAAGGCAGGATATTTGTTCCCTCTTGTTTATAATAGGAAGTCACTATAAATCACTTACCAATGGAATCCTGTATACCTTTCCATTAGTATGAGTTTTCAGTATACAGTTTACTGTAGCACGCAGTGCCAGGAGTGTAGTCAGTGGACAATACCAGCTTTGTGATACAGTATGGTATTTTTCAAGACTCATGTAATTATTAATAATATATGTAGCTTTTTTTTTTTCGCCACGAAGTTTCTTCATAAATATTCACTGGCTGATCCTGACAGCTCTCTTGCAAGGTAGCCTGCAGTCCTGTTTTAGCAGAGATGGAAATGAGTCTCAGAAGTCCAAAGACAACATGCCTAGGCAATACTCTGACCATTTCAAAAGTGTTTAAGAGCAGAATTTTCCAGGATTTCTCCTATATTCAAAATGTTTTCTTTTGTTCTTCTGCAATCAGAAAGGTCCACCCAAAGAAAATAAACCCCAGGGTTCTTGCAGGGAAGCAATCCTTAAACTGGATGATAGAATCCCCTATCTCCAGCACATTGTCATTACACCTGACTGTTGTCAAAATAATATACGAATAATTCAGAGGAAGATACAAGTCTAAGTACGTGCACAGCCCCCTTTTACATACTGCATCCAGTGTAAGAGAAGAAAGCCAGAGTGTAAATGCCGTAGCACATATGTCTACTCCAATTTACAACATACAAAGGCTCTCTGGCTGCGCAGTGCTTGCAGCACTTTCAAATATTTCAGAACAATTCAGACCCTTGCCGTTCACCGAGCCCAGACTCATAACTTTCCTATACTTGGATGACTTCAGGGGTGTCCTAAATAATGTTAATTACAGTTACATTTTATTCTTTGGATCTAAGAATTCTGATCTAAGAATATCACACGTGTGTGGTGATGAACTGACTTCACCTACAGGCCCTGCTGGGAACAGCGAAGGAAAGACCGACCACTTACGTAGGACCAAGAAGCATCCACGTTGCTCCCTTTCTCTCGGTGATATATAGAGCTCAAGCTGAACCTCAATAACTGGCTTCAGCTGCTGCTTTGTGTTATCAGGTAACACTGACAAAGCAAAGATGGCTTGAAACCAACAGGAGAAAGAATGTGTGAATGAGGGAACGAGACAGAGAGGAAAGGGTACAGAACCATTATGTAGTGGGGAAAAAATGGACATGGGAGTCAAGACATGGTAGGTCAGTCCCACATGACCATCACAGTTCTTGAAGCTGCTTCAACACGTAAAGATTCCTGATGAATTACACACCTATTCTAGGTCAAAACAGACGGGAAAAAAAGAACTGCTGGCCTCAAATGGTGAATACTATAAAATATTTGTTGGTTCAGTAAAAGGTCCTGTATAACTTATCTTCATTTTAAAATTGGCAATGTTATTCAGCTGTTTCTCTTTCTGCCTCTCCTGAACTTCCTTTGTTGGTTTTGGAGACTCTGACTTAACATGTGTTGACCAGCATTTTCAAAACAAGCCAGAGGAGGAAAAAGAGGGAGGAACAGGAAATAAATTGGTGCAGCTGAATGAAAAATGAAGTTTACATGTGTGAGTAAATTAGTGGTGAGATGAGGTATTTCTGTAGGTCACACCCCCCCACACACCCCTTGACTCTAATACTTTCCAAACCGCAATTTCAGGGCACATATGACTTTCAGATCTCTGGTTCTCCAAGAACAAAACTGGGTTAACTGCAGTTAATATTCCTGTACTCTGCTGCACTGACACAGCTCCTTTCCTCCCAAAGGATCCCAAACTAAACCACGAATCATTCAACTTCACTAACGTGGGGAGGGAAGGTGGCTTAGCCCAGGCTGCTCAGCAGTGCAAAGGAGAGGAAATTGTAGCCCAAAGCATCAGGCCAGGCCCTTTCCTCTTACAAGAAATGTCATTTAATCTTGGTGCAATGACTGTAGCACCTTTGAAAAACCCAAGCACAGCAAACCTGAGCTCCTCTAGCCTGAATTGGAGGAAGCAGGAGCTGGCCCTTCCATGCTTACACTTGCAGTGCTCCCATTTTGAGCCTGATGTGAACAGACAAATGAGTTTCTGAACACGGATACCACTCAGACAGGAGCCCACATTACCAACGGTGTTCTAGACATAGACAGGACTCATCTGATGCAGCACAACAACTCTTGAAACCCTTTTCCTTTTGCACCATCCTCCCAGTTCTCCTCAGGGACATCAGACCTATGAAGGATGAAACATGGAGAAGCACAGACCGGAAAGCTTACACTGGAAGACCTCCAAACTCCTGAGTTTCCTACAGAAGCATTCCTCAAACTCACCAATGGCTGGCCTCCTGCAGACCCCAGGCAACCACCACATGGGACCCACTCAGTGTTGTTCCTTGTGAAGCCACTCCTGCCTGGAGTAGGTCCTGGACTGTGCAGGTCCACGTGGAACTGCCCAGTCAGAGCTGGCAGTGCTTGTGCAGCAGAGCTTTGTGGTGGAGGGACAAAGGTTCTCATTTGAGTTTCAGATGACCTGTGGCTGCAGACATGGTGAGGCAGTGTAATCTGCAAATGTGTGTGATACCAGCTGCAGATGGTTGTACCTCACGGGGGTACTGGATTTCTACTGAAAAGATTTATTACCATGTCCTTTTGTTGGGTGGAAGGAGGAGAGCTGTCAGAAACCTGCAGGAATGAGCTCTAGGCCCAGGCTCTGGAGAAAACTCCCTTTCAGCAAAGCTTTCATTTGCCACTGCATTCTCTTTCTTCCAGGAGGAGGTTATGGAGCAGCTTGCAATGAAGCCACCCCTACGACCCCATTACTTCACTCCTTTGGCTTCACAGTGACACCAAGTATAACGACTGACCTGTCATCAGTTGTTATGTCCTTTCAGATGAACAAACTGCACAATGACAATTTATGTTCACAGTGACAGCTATAGTGAATATTTTTCCCTGTGCTAGTGGTTTGGTTTTTTTCCAGGAACAGTTTCAGCCCTGGTCTGACCTCTTCTATTAAGATCCATAGTTTTGGTCTTGCCAGTGTTGGGAATACTCCTTTGCCATCACACCTCAGGCCAAGCCTTTTCAGGGAATTTTTTCTTTGAAATTGACTTCTTGCAAAAAATGCCAGGTATAAGATTTAACTGTGAGGCACTGGTACCACTCAAGCATTTTTCCTGACTATCTGAGAACTTGGAAGACTTTTCTTCCCTGTGCAGGCTGGAGCCTGCTGAAGTGGGAGTAGGCATCTCGTTACATTTTAATACATGTGATTTTTATAAAATGAGTGTACATGCCCACAGAGACTGGGATAGGTGTATTTTATAAACCATAAAAGAGAATTGAGTTTGCAGGTCTATATTAACATTTGCATTAATAAGTGCACTGAAAGCCTGCATAATAGTAGGCACGGTGCAAATGGCCTTACAGTGCTGGGCTATGCACCTGCATGTAAGAATTTATGAGTTAGCAAACTAGATACAAACCTGGTGCAAATCACTTCATTGTTCGGGCTGTCACGGCTGGCTCTAAATTTCCCATGGCCAGTGACAGTATGTTCTCCTTGGTGAGGTGCAGGGCACTGTGTGAGACTTGTTTTCCTAGCCAGACTTTGGGAGAGCCTATAGTAGGAGTTGGGGCGGTGTAGTGTTGGAGGAGAGCTGTTAATGAACTGACGGTCATATGGAATTATTTTCTTTTCAAGTTTGCTGTGAAGCTGACTGAAATCTAATCTTTCCTCATTGAGCTGGCATGTAATTAATAGTGTAATGTTGTCAGATTCCTAGGTGATAGTCTCCCACATGCATTTCATAATGGATAAACAAATATCTGACCTAGGCTTCATTTTTTTACTGTTATTTAGAAAGGGATTTACAGCATGTGCTGTGCTAACTGGAAGGATGAAGTAGTTGTACCGTTGCAAACTGTTAGGGTTAACAGTGAAAACCAAGTTAGGCAGCAGTGAAGGAGGATGGTAGAAAAAGATGAGAAAGGAGAAGAGGAAGGAAGAAAGAAATAAAGAAAAGAGCACAGAGGATGCTTTAAAAAAGGAAAGGAGAAAATGGCAAATGATTCATTAGTAAAAGAAGAGGAAGGAATATGAAGGAGAAAAAATACCCCTGCGTTAAATTTATTTAGAGGGTTTTTTAAATATAAAAATACCCTTTTCCCACACAGGAATCTTGCTGTTGTGCAGGCAGACACGTTCAAGCTTTCACTCTGGATCTAAAAAGTTTAATTGGGAGGTCTTAAAGCCTAAAATAAGGCTTTAAAAGTAAAAAGCTAAAGTCGAATGCAGCCAGGGTAAGCACTATTAGGCTCCAGCACAATTGTTTTTCATTAAAAAAGTGGGGTGAAAGGGAGGGTTTCAAAGCTGTATTTCAACCCTAGGCTGACACTACAGCAGTAAAACCTGATTTTGTTACGCTAGTTGGCTGTGGGTTTGGGAGCAGACCTTACATATGCAGTGTAACGTTATGATATGAGTGCGTGCACACAGGATATTTTCAGAAGCTTCCTGCAGAATTTGGAGAAACGTGCCCCCTGTTCCTGCGGCCCTGCTCACAGCAGCCAGCTCCTCTCCTGCCCCTGGGAGCCAAGCGGTCTCAGCCATATGTTGCTCAAAGGCAATTTAAATTACAAGGTGCTGTGTTCTCAGGCAAGCGGAGGAACTTCAAACTGAATGCCAGAACTGATTTCCAAAGCGTGTTTAGCCAACAGCATGGAGTAAAGAATGAGTAAGTCTGTCTGAGAGAGGAAACTCACTGCTTCTTTCATTCACCTGTGAGATGGAGAAAAGACTGACCAGTATGATCTTTTTAAACATTGCTACTTCCATCCACCACACGGGGGTACTGGGGTGCGCATAATACTTACATCCAAATACTAAACCCCAGGTACCTAAGTTATGTTCCGATCTTACTGCTCTCTGTGTGATCACAGGCAAAAAAATTCAAGCAGCTTATAAGAAAGTGCATAAGCAAATACAGGGCTCCAACAGTCAACCAACTGTAAAAATGGCTGTGGGTTGCAACAGAGCCTCACGGTAACCCCAGACAGCTCTTGCACAACGGATCCTACAAATCAAGGGATTGCATGTGAAAATTTTAACAAACATGTCTATCTATGAGGAGATACAGATACATTCATATATACCTGTGTCTGTTGGGAATTCCTAAGCAGCCTGTCTTCCCACTAAGCCTACTGTGAGATATAGCAGTACATGTGGCATTTTCTGCAGCTCACCTGCCCAAGGGCACAGGATGAACCTGCTCTGGAGCTGAACCTGGAGCAGTACGTGAGACCCTTCCCCACACAACCTCAGCATCACTGCACAGCAGCTCCAAGGCTCCTGTTGTGGCAGGAGGAGAATGCAATAAGATAAAAGATAGTAAGATGGATTTAACAACACCAAGTAAATCATATTAGTGATTGACAGTCTCTCTGCTTGTACTACAGGTGTGCGTGAGGCTGGATAAGCTGTTCTAACCAGCCTTTTCACAGATGCTACAGTACATTCCCTAGGCTCTGGACTCAAACTCGAGAGCCTAGGCTCTCACCTTCAGCCGTGTCGAGCACTCATAGGTGCAAATGAGGTCAACGAACACCGTGCTTTGGATTAATAAAGAGCCATGATATCATGAGCAACCACAAGGTCTTAGGTATCTAAAATGACTTCAAAATGTAATTGTTTGGTGCCTCAGTTCCCCATTTGTGAAATCCTATAGATGTCATATGAAAACAACTTTATAAAGTTTTCAAAGGACCAGATGGAATGTGTCAAATGACACCAAATAGTACATCACAAAATTAATCGTCCTGTCCGTGGAGATGCTCAGCTGTATTCATGTTAGTGCCTTCCCAGTAGGGAAGCAGCAATGAGCATCCAGTGAGGATGTGAGATGGGTTTTGAGGCATCTTTCAAACAGGTCTAGCTCACACACAAACACCAGAAAAGTATCTCTTTCCTCACCTAGCAAGAAATGTGACGGGAACCCCTTTTTTCAGCATCCTGAGGAATTGTAGGAACCTACACAGAAAGCTGTAGGCACACACCTCCCTGACCATAGGCAGACAAAACAGCAGGAAGAGACATTGCTGAGTGAGCTGCAGGGGGAATAGCTGCCTCCAGATTACTTTCATGTCTGACTGCACAAAAATCATTTTAGTGTTTGCATCATTTTTGAGACAAGGTTTTAGTCCTGCTCCCTTTGCTTTCCCTTGTGAAGCTATTACAGTCTTCACGCTCCTGCTCACCACAACTTGCACTGCAATTATTCCCATGACAGGATTTCTTCCCAAACCTAAACATTCCCAGACACCTTCTGAACAGACCTTCAAAGATTGCAGTAAGCTAGTAGGTTATCTCAAGAAGGGCTGTCTTTTCAGTTTTCCTATTCACTAAGCAGTGAGAGATAGTGCAGCAAACCAGGCAAAAAGGGCTCTTGGAGCAGAATTGCCTACCCAGATCCATTCAGGAAGAGGTACCCATTCCCCAGGATGTTCTGAAGAAGCAAAGACACCTCCTTCTCCAAACATCATCCTGTATTTACAAATGGTCTGAGTCCAAGTGCAGTGCAATTTCAATGACTGAAGGAGAATTGTACTTAGAAAAGCTCAAAGACTATCCTGATGATCATGGACATTGGTGCAGTATAATAAATTAGCCACACTGAGCTTGAATCCTCAATGAGCAGCACACCCTCAACACTGCAGATGCTCACTAATTGAAAGTTATAAGAGCCCTTCACAGCAGAGTCTTTGAGTAAGACTGATGAGGCTCCTGCACTCCAAAGGAGCATGTGTGGGAGGTCCTGAAACAGTAGTAGGCCGGTATTTAACATTGCAAAGGCCTTGGATGCGAGCAGCTTTGTGGAAGATGGAATTGCTCTTTTGGCAGAACATGTGAAACTGTCTGTGATAACAGGAACGAGAGCAAGGATGACTGAACAAATATTTGCACTGAATGCCTTGTCAGGACAGGGGAATTGCTACCGATATGATCTTTACTTTCAATGTTACTGCTTCTGACAGTCTTACAGACCTTGCAGATGTTTATTGGCCACTAAATCATTCTTTAAGAATGTTGGCTCCGTTCCCAAACCTGAAGAGTCTGAATGCGAAGGGGTTTGTTATTCAGCACACACTGCTGCTTTTGGAGACAGTGATTTTCAAGAAACCAGCAGGGAAGCGTCATCAACTGATAACAACATGAGGCTGAATTCAGACTTCTCGGCACTCGGGGCCTCAGACATGAGCCGTGCTTGGGTAAACATGCACCACATCACAGGGCATCATGTCTCCACGTGGCAAAGCACACTGCCTGAGCCATGACAGCGGTGCTGCACCACATTAAGGGACCTGTATCATAGCAAAAGATCGCCAAGGCTCAGAGACAGGGCTTACTAGCTCATCCTGACCTTGACACGCTGCTTGCAGTTCTGGGTATAGCACAATGCCATGAATTTCGGGGCCTCCCTAAACCTCACTCCACGATGCTGCAGAGATTATTCCTGTTCCGTTCAGCTTCTCTAACTGTAGGACACGCTGCATAACAACGAGGTGCATTCAAGCCCTCTCCCATTCATGCCAGGAAGAGCAGTTTGCAAAGACGCAATTGCTGAGCTGTAGAGGACTATGAGCCACAGTATCTCAAGCCAAACAGATTTGCTTTCAAATAGAGTATCCAAACCACGGGCAACATGCCCAGGCTGTTTCTCCAGCGTGAAGATGCCGATTCTCTGAGATCACTGCAAACAGCTCTCACCTGAAAAAACTACGCTGGCCACTGGAAACCACACCTAAATAGCAACTAGACCAAAATAGTAGCAATAGTAATTGTGACAGTAACAACACGTATCTTTTAAGTAATGAATGTTGAATTTTATCCATGCCTTTTCACTGATAAAACAACACATTATTGAAGGACAGTATCTTATTACCATGGGGAAAAAAATGGATTACACAAAACTAGTAAATACACTTCTCACAAAAAGACACTGTTTACCTTGACCAGCAGAGCCCAAATCACAACACTGGACATGACCTAACAGCAGTTAAAGCCAACAGCCTCCTCTAAAATCTAACTGAATTACTGGCTACCAGCCTCCAAAGTCAAAGCCAGGATTATCTAAAGCGGTCCCTCATGTTTTTTCTCCCAAAAGGAGTGAATACTGTTTGTTTAAAAATGTAAGGCTGTTGCAGAGATAGGGTGCTTCAAAAATATGTAAGACAGGTGCAGAGGGAAATAATGTCATATTTACTAAATATTTGGTTTACATTATTAGCTCATACATTTTTTCCTGGGAGTCAGGAGATTTCTGTTAGGGAATTCTCTCCTGCAACAGTTTGCTACATCATCATTATAACACATATGTATTTATGGTAAAGCAATATGGTATTTACAGTTAAATAAACTGAAATGTTTATATATGCATTAAAATATGGAAAATATCTGCATTCATAGAATGAAATTCCTCAAAGTGGATGCAGCTGGAAATCACTGTGGACTTTTTTTGCTCAAGGAGCAACCAAATTAACTTTATCTTGCCTTCCCTGACCATCTTAGATGCTTTCCAAAAGGTAAGCAGCATCTATAACAGTTGTATGTTTGTACAGATAGCCTTGCATGCTCATCTCCCTCTTAAGAATTAAGGCCCTGAACTTCTACTTCTGTAGAGAATAGCAATGAGAAACAAAGCCATAGTTCCAGACATAAATAACATTCATATTTTTTAGAGAATAACTATGATAAAAAAACTTGAGACCCATTGATCCCTCCAACAGAGACCAACTCTAGGCTTTGAGCCTTTGGACAGCGGGTGAGAGGAGGACTCTGAGCATCCATGCCAGCCAGGCAGCTATGACAAAGGCTTTTAAGCTCTGTGAACTGAAATGTTGAATGTTCTATTCACTGCTACTATCAGTAGTACTTCTGTCTCTACTTTTAAAACAGTAAAAGCTTTTTCTTTCATTTTGCAAGAGTTTTTACTTTTTACTTTTGCCTGTGAGCCAAAGCTTTCCCGTAGAGCAATAGCCTGTACATCACAGTTTGTGAAGTTTATGGAGACCTGTAAAGGATCTGCAAAGCAGATGCAGAATCCTGTGTGAGGACAGTGCCTGCTCTCCTCTCCACCCTCCTTCTGCAGCAGCAGGCAGACAGACTGTGCGCCACCAGCAAAAGTTCTGCTTGAGGGTACAGCTTGATCAGGGCACACAAAGCACCCACACAACCTACCCAGTTGGCTGCCACCAATCATTTTACTTCAGATTAACAAATTAGCAAGGTGTTGGTAAAATAGGCCCCTCAGTGTACCACTGAGCGACTGGCTCATCCAACCTGCAGGCAGGACTCTGCTAGCACCCACATACACCACCAACCCCAACTGCAGCTCAAGGTTAAGCACATCCTTTAAAAATACTCTTCTAGCAGCACTTCCCAGGCAACTGCAATCTCAGGTAGGAGCATCTTGAGGGCTACTCGGTGCACCATGAAGGCTTTTGGTGACCCAGAGTCCACAGTGAGGCTCTCCTCTTCCTCTGGCATCTCAAACACAGCCAGCTGCTGCAAGCTGTTATAACTCACCGCAAGTCCTGCCTGATGGTCCTAAGCTTTGCAATTAGTACCTGCCTTGTACCCTCCAAACTGCCAGAAGCTCACTGCATGGGATTAAATGAAACCTGGCACATGTTCTGGTCCTATTTTTATTTCTATAAGTCTCATTAGCCTTTGTGGTGAAGAAGAAATCCCTGAATATTATCTAGGACCCTGACACTGTGGGTGTCCATACCTTTAGCCTCCCAGGACGAGCTGCTCAGAGGAAACAAAAAACTGCCTGAAGCCCCTGGCATCAAGGCCATTTCCAGATGATTTTAGTTAGCATTAAGAGGGAGTACCGTTCAGCCAGGCATGGGAGTGCCGTTTCCTGCTTTGTTTCTGAAATCTGCATCTCAGTACAAAGAACAAAGTATAGGAACATACAGGAATGTATAGGCATACACGCTTTTTGCAGTTGCCAAGTAAACTGGCTTTGCAATCATGTCATCCTCTTTCCAATCATCTTCCTCTTCCATTCCCTCCCCATTTCCAACTGCATCCTCCTTTTATTTTTTGCTACAATGACAGAAGAAAACTAAAGCAAGAGGAGATTTCTGCTACAGTTCCTTCAAAACCCATCCAAGACTACCTACTGGGGTGGTACTTGGCTTGCAAACTCAATGTCATCCTGTAGCAACACATCAAGTACAAGGTGCTGTGTATGCTTGGCTGTTGGCATTAAACTGTTGTTGCTCCAAGAATTTGTTGTAAATTTGAAAATGGCATTTGCTGACCCCCAAAAAAGGCAGATTAGGAAGCATGACTTGCAGCCACGGGGCACAAGGACTTTGGGAATGCTTCCCCTGGCCACAGCTGTCTGCACATATGCCCTATCTGTAAATTTTGTGAGTAAGCTGGTTTGTATGCAGCACTTAAAATGAAAAAAAAAAATTTTAAAAAAAATCCCTTTGAAAGAAGAGCCTTGAAACAGATATTGGCAATAGATGAGACTCACTTGCTGTAATTACTGAAAGACAAATTTCTGAGCAAGACTCCTATTTGACTTCTGTCCAAAGCCTCCTTGAGACTCCAAATGCTGTGACCTTTAAAATCAAGAGACCAAACAATTCTCTGTTCAAATGATTGGTAATGTAAAAGCAGAAAATTTGCGTAATAAAAATAAGGTTTAAATTGTACTAATGTTTGTCAATAAAATCAGACATTTCTTTTTGTGCTTCAGGAGAAAAAATAATATCTGTAGAAAATGTTTAGGACACTACATTTTTGAAAAATTAGCAAAATTTATATATGGAAGTGCTACTTTTTCAAGGATAATGAAAACAGTATCTAGATATGTAGTGGTGTAAAATCTACTGCCTAAATACTCTGTTTACCTGTACAGGAGATTTAAAAAAAAAAAGGCATTTATATTTCAAGGAAACAGTAGAAAAAAAAAAAATTCACTGATTATATAATGAAGCTTCAAATGAGTTTACAGCTCTTTCTCTAACTGTTGTTCTTGTTCTCATAGATACATGCAAGACACATTCCTCAACAAAATATTTCTAAGCAGCACAAAGGATGCCCTCCTTTGGGCAAATACACACTTTTCATTTATTTGGCCCCCAAAAAAACCCACGTTAAACTGAAACAGGACAAATTTCCAATCAACACTTGTTAATTTGAAACACTAAAAACTTCTCCTGTATTGAAAGCAGATTGCTCTGAAGAAATGCTCATTTTCAAGGTCATAACAGCGCTGGCAAAACTCAAAAAAGTTGTAGTCCAACTTGCTTGTGTTCAGCTGTGTTTACTTAGTCTCAATTTGACAAAAGTCTGCCTCTGATTATACATAGCAGTCATCTGCCCACAGATAAATAGATATTACACAAACGTTTGGAGGGAATGACATTTGGCTACCATTATTTTTGGAATAATTTACTCCGCATCCTGAACTTAAAACACCAAAATGATTCATAATGTTTTTTGGACACAAGTATTTCCATTTAATAAATAAATTGACCTCTATGACCTTTGTGGACTTTATATTGTACCCCTTAGTGGATTTTTAAAAGGCAATTTATTCTTAAATATTCTGTATGCTTGGGAAAGGTGGATTTATACAGAACTCAGACCAAAGCCACTGGCACATCTGGCACACTTGCTGCAGTGGGTCAGAGGCCAGCACCTGTGCTGCAAAGGGCTCACGGTGCTGCTGGAGATGGGGGCTCTGACCAGCTCAGCTCCATTCCCCCTGCTGCAGCCTTGCCATATGTACACTGGGTTCTGCAGAGCAGGCACCTCCACCTAAAGCCCACACCAGCAGAAAACCTGCTGGCAGTGCCTGGGATACAAATGTGTTTTCTATTTCAGATCTACCTAGTTCAGATGTAAACTTAATCATTTTCTGCCTGTTATTTGTAGGAGGGGAAAATGAATACACACTGGATGCCAAACTGAAATTTATTCGAGGCAGGTAGTTGTTTCGTGACATTTATGAAAGAGCTTGTATTTTAAACCAGACCCACAGTACTTCTCTGGTGTGGACAGGAGTTTTGTCCAGTTAAAGCTAAAGCATAGGGCATTTTGTTCTATAAATTATCCAGGAATAAGGCAAAAACTTATGTGGAAATTATAGTACTTACTCCCATTCTTTCCCTGACATCTTCACCTAATTCTCTTCCCTTTGGGTTTCTGTCAGTTCCCCAACATCAGGTACCCTGACTCGTGCTTCCACGTCAAGCACTGGGAGTATTGAGGCCAGTTCAAAGTCCATGAGGGATACTGTTCCTGCTCTATGTTTGAAGTGGAAAATTTTTCCAGAGTGTGGTGATAGATGGAAGAATAAAACATAGGCCCGACAGAGAATCAGAATGATTAGTTTCTGTTAAATTGGCATGCTTTCAAAAATGTCTTTTCAATTAGAATAGCAAAATTAAGAAAGCCTCTGATGCAATAGGAACCATATGTGTTTGACATATTCAGCTTCCCTATCTTTGACATCTAAATATTCAGTTTAAAGAAAATTAAGACTTTTGTTTACAAAGAACTAGTTTATGTGTTTACAAGACTAAGATGAATGTTTTTAGATGGAACAATTATATACTAGTCATTTCCCCTCGTTTTCCCTTGTTTCAGGAAGGAATATTACTGTGAAGAAGGAATGTGTTTTCAATGTGGACAGCTGGAGGTACAGAAAACAGATTTCTGTCCCGTGGAACAAATGCAGCAAATTCCTTCTTTATGGGCTGTTTCCTTACAGAGCCGAAGTATTAGGAGCTCATTACACTATGATGCAAAGCCCTGCTCATTCAGAAGTGTGCTAATGACTGCAACCCAAAGAAGAGTTAATTCAGATGGAATCCAGGAAAATGAGGCAGCAGAGAAACCTCATCAGCAGTCCAATCACATGACAAAATGCGAGGCATCTCCAAAGCCACTGCCTGCCAAAAAAAGAAAGGCTGCTGCAAGAAAAATACTTTCACAGCTTGATATCTGGGTCTTGTGACTGCTATCCAAACAAGGAGTAAAAGTGGTACTATATAATGTGGCAGGGTAAACAGAACCACCCACTCGTCATCACCAATCATGTTTTTAATTCAGATAAATTCTGTTTCTTTAAAAAATGATGGGGGAAAAAGAAACAAAACCTTTTGTTGAACTTGAAAATTATATGTATAATCTGATCTGGCATGACACATTTAAGGTTCATATATATCATGAACTATATAGGAATGCATGATTTGCCACGCAGGATCAAACTATCAGTACGTCCTGGGTGATGGCCTTCCTATGCTACTGACCAATGCTCATCTCAGAGGAGCACAAAGACATTGCTCTCAGCCAACTATGCAAAAGGTTAAGAAGGTTTTCTGCCTGCAACTTACAGATGATGACTTGAAAATTTTTCAAACAGAATTATCTGATCTGAAAAATTTACAGAAAGTAGATCTGGGAGAAGTTCAAACTTTCAGGAATGCTGGGTCAGAGAAGCCTACACACTTGGCCAAACTGTCTTACAGTAGCCTGAAAACGAGTTACAGTTTTCAAAAGAGGTCTTTGTGGGATTCGCCAAAGCCGGGGTTGGGTACGATTAAGCCAAAGCATGAAATGTCTTCTGTACTTCTGTCTCCAGCTTAATCAGGATGCACCAAGAAACTGTGAAATTAATAACCACACACCTCACACAAACAGACTCTCTTGCCACTACCACCACTGCCAACAGAACTAGAGTATTTCCCAGTCCCAGACTAAGTTCTGTTTTTTCCCTGAGTTTTGACAAACAGTTTGGATTAATCAGCTTTGTATTCTCAGCAAGGTCATACTCTTTTCTGGGTCTGTATTTGCTCTTAGCCTGTGTAATATGGAAACGAATGCCAAGACACAGTAATTAGATGCAAAGGTGCCTTACAAGAAGACTGGCATTATCTTGTATGCTTATCTACCGTCACCTCTCAAATACTCTAAAAAGGAAAATGGGGAAATGTCAAACTTATCATCTGGGACTCTGAAAAATGCTAGTATCTCCTGTGCTTTTCTAATTCTTTTCTAGAACCCTTCCCCATTACATTCCAAACTCATACCAGTATTTCCATCGTATCTGCTTCCCTGGTATTTTCTCTTAACTTTGTCCCTTTGATCTCTTTTCTGTCCTCTTCCTTCCCCTGTATCTCCCTTGCCTTTCCTCTTCCTTTTTGTTCTTGTCCTCAGTTCTGCATTCCCTTTTCCTCATTCTCTCTCAGCACTCTCCCCCTCTTTACAATCTTCCAAAAAAGTTACTGTTCTTTATTTTCCCTGTCTATGTTTTCCTTCTTCCCTTTACTCCCTGTCCTTTCTTATATCTTTTTGCATCCTAGAGCTAAAACGATACTCCAGCCATAACCTATCTGTAAAGCGGGGTACATCTTCTAAGTCCATTGTCAGTACTAAAAGGATGGAGAGTGTCTCAAAAGGAGCTAAATGACTATTCCAGTCACTGCCCAGACAAACAAGTGTAGCTCCCATTGACAGCTGGAGGAGTTCAGCGCCTGAGTCAAGTTATTCCCCATTTGCCACCAGACACTGTTCAGCACGGGAGTCCTGCTATAGCAATCTGTCCCCACACCAGGGCACAGACAGACAGAATTTCGTGCAGTGGCCACAGGGTGTTAGTGATGAGAAAAACAACTTGGATAATATAAGTCCTTTCTTCACTCTTAACTGAGAACGACAAGTAACATAAGCGAAAACTTTGCTGAAACTTAAAAGGCTGAGGAAGGGGTCTGCCTAAATATGGAGGCAGTTAGGCACTGCTTCACCCCCTGCATTCTGCTGGCTCTCTAAGAAAATACCAAGGCATCACAAGAAAAGTTCCTTGTATGGCACGCATCATGCAATTAATTTCACAGCTAATGAAAATCCTGCCTTGGCTTCAAGCGAAGGGGTTTAACATCCTGCCAAAGGACAGAATTACACCACACAAGCAATTAGGTCAAGGGGATAAAAAGACTAGAAGCATTGATCACCTGAACTTCTTGAGATCTGCTCATCGAAACAGCCAATGTTTGCTTTCCAAGACCTAATCTGCACTAGAAATCATCTCTGTGGCCGACACTCTGGAGAAAACATTGGGGAACACTTTTGGTTTTCATGCTGAATGTATTGCCCCCGTAACACTCCCTCCAGTCAAAAGCCTGGCTCACCCTCCAGCTGGTGCTGCCCAGGCAAGCTAGGGCTGCCGATGCACAGCCCAAACCAACTTGCACCCCCAGCCTTTCCAAGTTTACTGTTTCCTCTGCCTTGCTCTTTTACATTGCTTCTGCTGGGGTTTTTTGTATGTGTTTTTGCTGCTGCTCACTTCCCACCCTTACTGCTCTCCAACCGCTTGCCGGGCAGGCACAGCAATTCCATGTAAGGAACGCAGGGAAGAGAAGCATTCCTTGATTTTTCTGTGCACAGTAACTTGCACGACATTTGATCATACACAGAGATTAAGTCATTCATGAATAGGGCCCAAAGGGAGGAACAACTCCAGAAAAACAACCCTCCTTGCTGGTAGTGCAGCATCCAGGAGTCCACAGTCATTGCTGCCACACTCACAGTACGTAGCCGATCTGGCAAAGCGAGGAATCCAACTGCAGGCTCTGTGGTTTAAATAAAATGTATCTACAGCAGCTTGGATCAATGTTTAAAAATGTTCCATGTTATTTTAGTCAAAGGATAAGCTTTTAAAATTAAAAGAAAACTTTGGCTTTAATTACAGATTAAAAGTGAAAGTTGTTTAAAAAGAATGCGGTTCTGAGAAGAACAGTAATAGAAATTATTTAAAATTTAGAACTTGTTCTTCTCTCTCCCAGCATGGGACAAATCTCCTTGTAAATATTTAAAACAAAAGTTTGAAAGTAATTAATTTGTGGACAATATTTAGGGTGCTTCTGCCTTGCTGTCGTGGATCTCTGGCATAGCTCAACTTTTTCCTACATTTATGTTTTCAAGCTAAAATAAGTGTCAGATTTTGATGCGCGTTGCAATGGCCAAAGAAAGAACCACAACTGCAACTTTTAACTCCTTTTCCCCTAAATTTTGTTACTACACGTATGATGTAGCACGTAAGCACCTTATACATAAATGCAAAGGGTTTATTGCAGATCAGCTACAAGCAATGCAATCCCAGTGTGGTTAGGTGCTACAATAGAGAAGCTGCTGCTCTTGGGATGACTTTCAGCAACAATTGCCCATCTGAAAATCATTAGTGCATAGCAGTGGATTTTCCACATGTTCATATGCTGGACAAGCAGGTTGCCCTTGAAGTATGGTTCCCTGGGGGAAGAAGGAAAACCCAGAGAAAAATATTCTATTGTCAGATCACAGTTTTGCTAGAGCCAGACAAAAATATGGTCAAGCATTCACTTGGCTGCTCTGCTGGCAAAACTATAGGGTACTGAAATGGAGACAGCTAATGAAGAAGGCAAAGAATGAAGCTCAGGATGAAGAAGATCTTACAGGAGTATAGATATTCTTTTTTTCTTTTAAAAAAACAGAAATAGGATTAACTGTGCAAATTTAATGACATTCAGATTACTGACTTTTATAAGGTCAAAAAGGTTTAGAAGGGGTAGTCTTTTCCTGATAAAGTATCTCATCTTTTAATTCAGCTGTGTTTGAAGCACAAATGAAAAAGTATTGAAGTAGCCTAAATAAAAAGGGTATAACTAGGCAGTATATTAATATTTAATGCCCCATTAATCGATAATTTGGCTTGAACCAGGAAAAAAGTTGGCAAAAGGGAATGGAATTCTTTAGCTCCTTGTTTTACTTAAGAAAAATTCCCAACGGGCTTCACTTAAACAAAGAACTTTAGTTTTCCACTGGAAAGACAAAAAGAAAATCTTGGTCTAGCATGTCCTGCCACATGCTTTAACTACACAGTAAAAGAGTATGTACTTGGATCCCAGGCACATTTCAGAAGTGTAGTATTTATTAGCTGCTCTCTTGCCAAGTTCCACTATTATCATTTTATTATAACTAAGGTATATTTTTACTAACTAAATTATATTTAGGTCTTTAGTTTAAGCATTTGAAGGTCTCAGAGTGTCACGTACAGATGACATACAATATATCACAGGAATTTGTTGATTTTCTCCCTCCTCCTCTCCTCTATAAACAGTTACCCCGTACCTGTGATCTCAGGGCATTTGACTTTCCTAAACCTATAATCCAGTTGTAAAGATACACAGGGGCCAAGGGAGCAAAATCCTCGGAAGGAGCAGAGCTCGCCAAGGACAAAGGTGAGCTCTGTTACCGGATAACCCACGGCAAGCACGTCCCTCACACCCTGACAGGCAGCACAAATCCACCTCTCCCCCACCCCCTTCAGACACCTTGCTCCAACTCTCCTCTGCTGCCCTTCGCCCATCTCCCTCTGTCCTGGCTTTTTGCTGAGACAACCTATTCCCAGTTAGGGCCATGGACTGGTTTTTCATAGGCAGGAGGTGTTCCATGGTGGGATGCAGGCTCTCTGTGGGCCAGGGTGGGCAGGCAATGGTTCATGCCAAGTTTGCCTCAGCAGAGCCATGTCCCAAACCTCCTGTTAAAGGATTTTTGCTCCTAACAGAAGCATGGAGCTGCTGCCTGGATGGTGTTGAGACGGAAAGCAGATGCAGCCATGAGGCAGGAGGGGGGGATTTTGATGGGCTCACACTGGGGTGTTTTTTTGCCACTGCTTTGGGCAGGGAAGGGGTGTTCTGAGCAGCCATGACGCCTGCAGAGAGACAACAGAGCTCCTCAAACCTCAGCAAGTGCAGCAGTATCATGGTGCTGAATCCAGCCTTTATTTATCCTATTTTGTGCAAGGAATGAAGGAAGAGCAGTACCCAAATATGAGCATTTACATTCTCTGAGGGTCACAGTCTTTGATCTGTCAGCAAAGATCCCACTGAAAGCAGCTGGAGTTCACCAAATGAAGCTTGGAAAGTTTTGCAGACACATGAACATTGTGTGTCAAACCATGTAGCGTGCTTTGCGGCCAGAACATTCAAAAAACCAACCAGATCTTGTCATGTTGGATTTTTTGCTTTGTCCCACATAAAGCACTTCCAAACATTTGGTTTTATGAGTGCCTGTCCATCAGTTATCAGGTGAAGCCAAAGGCACTGTGAGACAGACATCAGATGTAATTATGAGCCCTTTCTGAAATAAGAGGGCAAAGAATCAGGGATGTGAACCTGTGAGTGAGTTATACAAGGTACAGAGGACTGAGAAATATTAATGACCTTTTCCCTACATAGATCTGCAGCAAATTTAACAAACAGATTAAGGCTTATGTGCACTTGTAGCCAGGAGAAATTATCACTCCCAGTCTCATTAGTCGAGGAGTGAAAATGGCAGCAGAAATGCAAGCAGACAGTACTAAAAGGAAAACAGGCTAGAAAGACACCAGCCATTTTTATTCATTTTAAAACATTTCGACAAGCATTTCTCTACTACGCTTTAGCCAGCAAAAAAAGACCTTCGGATGAAACAAAGGATCCCTGGGATCAATACAGAATCACAGAATCGTAGGGGCTGGAAGGGACCTCGAGAGATCATCAGTCAGCCTCCTCTTCTCTGTTCACTTCCATGAATAGGATTTTGGGCTTTGCTGAGCAAGTTAGAGTAAATACCTCAGTGAGATACTGGATTTGAAATGGAGGTATCTCTTAATTTTTAGATAATATAGTCAAGACCCTCTTTTCCTCCGTCTTTGCAAAGTTCATCAACATGGGGAACTACTCTGCACCTCTGGGCTGAAGGAGTAAGCACAGCAAATTGGCAAGGCAAGCAAGCTTGAAATCCACGGATATCACCATTGTAATAGAGCACTGAGGAGATGTCTCTGTGTGTGTGTGTGTTTGTGTATACACACACATCTATATGGCAGACTGTGTGGTTTACAAACACCACTACAGTCTCTGGAACTGACCAGGACAGGTTTTTTGGGGTTCTCCCCACTTCAAAAAGTGTCCCTAACCGGCCGGTAGCATTGAAATCCATTAATTAGGAAGCCCATGAGAACTGCACTGTGATACTGCAGCCAGGGAAGAGCCCCAGGCTTCACCCAGCACCCATGCTCTCCCAGCTGACACCGGGCACAGAGGTTTCTCCTGGCACTTACTGCTTCCGCTGCCGGCACAAACAGTGCTAAAGCTGCCCAGAGCTTTCCCTGATAGAGGGGAAAAAAATCTGTGGCTTTCTGGAGGCAGCTCCTATTCAAAGACAATCCAGAGGAAATTAATTTGGGATGCAGTAACCAACAGTTACCCCAGCATGAAAGGGAGAAAATCAGAGGGTAATGAATTTTAGCAGGTCTGTGTAATGGGCAATGCACCACCCCTCCTGCGCAAAACTGTCATAAACAGCTGGGGGCAAACAGTGTCATCTTCACAGCAGCTCCAGGACCTGCTCCCCATGCAGCCATGGGTCCGGGGCAAAGCCAGACCTGGCTCCTTGGGGTGGAAAGAGCAATTAGAAGAGCAAAGACTTGGGATGAAAGTATCCCTGAAGTCAACGGCCGAGACAAGTTCTCCAGCACACCAAGATCTCATTAAAACTGCCCACAGTGTCTAGCCCACAAAGTACATCTAGTGCAAGGAGAGCAATCCTGCTGCTGTTTTGCAATGCATTACAAAATACCTTGGCTAGCAGAAAGAATTTGAGGCAATTCGCTCCTGAAGAGCCAGGTTGTGAAGTGCCTTCATTTTTCCAGCAAGCTGGATTTAAGTTGACAAATAGTAACTGAGAGAAAAAGGGCCTGACAAAGTAAAGGGGAGACGGAGAAACCGACAACATTTAACTTGATCTTCGACGATGTAAATCTGTCAATACCCACAAATGACCGCAAGGCCACATGCCAGTTTTTACTCCGAGATACCGTAACTAAGACATTTGGCTGGTACCTCAGGTTGGAAAGAAAGTTTTTACGTTTTGAAATGTAAAACATTGTAACATTTAAGGAATTTTGGCTACAGCCCACTAGCCAGCCTTACCCCAGCTTCAGCTCAGGGATTATTTTGAATGTTACTTTGCCTTTCATGCCTCTGTTGCCTAAATCAATGTGGAGGCATGAGGGAGGGACTGAAAATTGGCCCTAGAAATAGTGGTATATTTTAGTGTCATAACTGAGAGTCTTGGCAATCCCTTTCAACTTGAAATGTCAGTGCCATACCAAACGATCTGGTCATCATAACCTCAACTTCTGGCCACCAGTGAAAGAACAGAGATAGAGTCTCCAACATCAGGTTTCAAGGCCACTGTGAAAAATTAAGGAAAACACATTTCACGGCTCGTTGGAATTTTGCTTTACCTATTTTTGTGTTTCTTTTCAGCTGTTCCAGCTCTAGCTGTTTATCTGATCTTTCTCTTTGAATTGTTTTTCCTTTTCCCAGATTTTCTACAATGCAGTTTACAACAACTTACTTTCCTGCTTTAAACTCCTGCTCTTTTTTTTGTCGCTCACATAAAACTCACATTATACAAGCCTTCTGCATGCTTTGACTGTTAGGACATATTTCTCCTTTAAGAGACCTAAAGGGGCTATCGGATGCCAAGTTAATGCCATAAAGCATAGAAGAGCTCAAATGGTCATTAGTAATCACTGATAATTTCCACATCCACCCGTTGCGTCTCACACCCAAATTTTCAAGTTTGGACTGAATTGTATTAAAACTGAACCCAACTCTGCTTTTCTGCTTTTGGATAATTAGAAATTGAGTTTTACAGACGAAGATGTGAGATGTTTTTCTGGAACACGTGAGCACTCCCCTTCCTACATCAAGGTGGCAAAAACCTCATACACAGACAAGACCCACAGGTTCCCCAAATTTTTCAAATACCAGGTATAAACTCATCTGCAGCCTAACATTAGTCCCTTCAATCCACTTTGCAAATTGTGCCAAACCCTCCCGAAAGCTTCTCTGTGAATACACATGGAAGATCAGAAGTCTGGTCTCACTAAACTGCTTTCATCATTATGTTTCTGGTATTCACATTATGGACAAATGACCTAAAAAAAATTCAGTTAAACACATAAAGGAGTTTTTTTAAATTACAGAATGACTTTCAAAAACCACAAACCTGCAAAGGGAAATAGGATTTGCTGGATCAGATAAGATTACTAGTTTATCTGGTCAGGTACAATCATTGGGTAGCTTTTTGAAAAGAATATTATAATGGGAGGAAGTGACGTTGAATAAAACTAATTTTGCTGTTCGATATTGAAGCTGTTTGATGATACTTAAGAAGAATCCAATCAAAAACCCCACTCCAAAGAAAATAATCTGATCTTTTTATTTCCTTATTTTTTTCTATCAGGATCAATAGATAAATTCCACTGTTCGCACCAGCATGAATAAAATTCCTCATGCTACCTCGGAGTGATTAAACCCTGTTTGGAACAAGACCCTGCAGAGTTTCAAGTGTTTTCCACCCACATCAAAATATCGCCATTGTAAGGAAAATGCATATGCTTGTGCGTGTAAGCAAACACAGCAACCCCCAAAACATTGTCTTTATTTACAGCTATACAACTGAACACAAACAAGCTGCTTTCCACTAGTCTCACCACGGGCATGAAATATTTCAAGCTCCAGGACTACTGAGAAGCTCGGTTTTATTCAGCAGTCATCATGCTCCAAATTTACAAGCCTAACTCGGATGGTTATTACTGGGATGTACCTGCTTAAATCCCTTCCACAGATGGGAGAACGAACACTGCCCATGCCAAGTTTCAGTCTGGATTGAATTTTTACAGCTGGGTCATAAATTTGCAGATTAAAAGGGTTCTAATGGAAACAGAGATACAGCCCTAACTACAGCAACATGAACAGCAGCACTGTAATGCTGCACAGGGGACAGCCCGCGCCACGAGCAGAATCTACCAGGATGTTACCCAAAGTTGCATTACTTCTCCCCAGCAGTGGAAGGAGGCTGGGACATACAGGGACCTCATGCCAGGTATGAAGTTTCACTTCAGACATTTTTCCAGAAAGAAGTGAAACTTTTATGGGCTAGCCATTCCTTTAAATTTACTGCCCCAGAATGCGAGTCCAGCCCTTGTCCGCCCTCCTGCCACCGCCCTGTCCCACCCCCCCATCCCCATCCCCTGCACATAGATTACTGTGTTAGTAAGTGTCACCAAAGACAGCGGTTTCTCATGAAGGTGACGATAGATATCATATGTAACTCACTGGGCAAAAAAGGCAGGGGTTTGTCCCTGTAATTTTTCCTTTTCCACAACAGTGTCCCAGGCAGGTGTCTCGGGTGTCTCGGTGCAGGGGCAGAGCTGGCTGGAGCCCCAGGTGAGCCCCAGGGTGCAGAAATCACGTTTCAGTGTCAGGGCCTGGGCGAGTCCTGCTCGCAGCCCAGCACAGCACCTGGGTGATCTGCCTCCAGCCACAGCTTTGCACTCCAAAGCACATTTCGTGATGTCAGAGTTGGTCCCAATGGGGTAACAGCACACATTTCTGTGTTTCTGTCTTTGTAAGCATTCTTGTGCCATGTTCCTCTTTTTCATGATTGAAACTCTGTCATATTTTTCGTGTTCGTTGGCCAACATCCTCTCTTGGCACAAAGAGCCGATAATCATATTTTGCCGCCGGGTTTCCCAGGTAGGGGAGAGAGCAGACCTGTGCTCTCTCATGCCCCCAAAAATGTACCAGGAGAAAGCCACCGTGGCAAGGTCTGTCAACACAGCGCAAGGCAGGCAGGCTACGGGCACAACCCACAGGATGCAAAACTTCTCTGCTGCCCCGTGCTGCACCTCTCCAGCCCCGGCTGCTGCACCAAGGCTGCAGCACCCACAGCGTTCTGCTAACTTGCTTGAGCCAGTGCTTTTTCCCATTACTTTGTCTCATTATCCCCCTGACCCTGGTTCCCAAACCCCCCTCTGTCGTCCTCATTTGAGCAGTGCATCCTTTTGCACTGCATGCAACCACTTGCGTTGGCAGTGACTGAAGCCAGCCAGATGTTTGTGAGGCTGAAGATCCCCTGAATCGGTGCAAAAGCCACACCAGCTGATGTGCTGCGAGGCAGCATTGAAGCCTGATGTTCCTGGTGTAAGAGATCTGCACAGAAATTTGGCTACTGGGGAAAATCCAGCTCAGGCAGTGGCAGGGAAGAAAGAATTGCATTCATTTCACTAAACCAGTTTTCCCAAGTTGTAGTTTCACACACTCCTTAAATACTCTTTAAATTAACTGCTAATTTTCTTACTAATTTCCCTATTATATTCATTACTAGCCATGCAGTCTACAGCTAAAACTGGAAAACAGTCTGATTTATGATCATGCACTTTTCCATGCTCATAATTTCCTGAAACATTCACATTTGGGCTGGCCCCGAGTTTTAAGACCAGGCATAATTCTGAAGACATTTTGAACAATGGGAAAATGGGGATAAATATTTTTTTCTCTTTGAACGCACACCTCTGCTAAATGAAGGAGGCCCGAGGCTTGCCAGGGAAAAACCCTTGCTGTAGCCTGGAGCATTGGCTAACTAAAGAGAAGTACTGAAATACATAGTTACTAGTGATCGGTGACAGCACCCTACGTTTTTCCTGCTGTGTCTGAGAGATGTCTCGGGCAAGCACAGGGGTCTGCTGCTTTTTTGGCTGCTGCTGTGGGTATTTGCATTGGGGAAATTTTAATGGTCTCAGAGAAACACAGACGGGCTGCTATACCAGCACAGGCAGCAGCAACCTGTGGCCATGGAAACATGGCTGATCCCCTGATTTTTTTTTTTATCTCTCTGAATTTTTTGGTCAGGCATTGTCATCTTTTCCATTTCAAATCATTCATGCAAGAACATCTCATTCTCTGTGATGATAAAGCTGTCAGGAATCGTGAGACGTGCTGCCCTGAAGCAAGCTGACTTGAAGAATATCCTCTGCAGCCAAACAACTGGCTCCAGCAAGTTTTTACTGAAGTACACGGAAGATTTGCCATGACATCAACTGAAGCAAAACCAGCAGAAGTGCATATGCACCTCCTCTGCTCCGTGGGGTCTCCACAGCAATTATACCTGAATTATATCCACAGACATGCTGCTATTAGAAGCACATCTGACCTGCACATAGTCTAATCTCCAGATTCTTTAATATTTTGGGTTTAAAAAAACCACACACACATCCCCCTCAAAACATTCATAGCCATTTGCATCTGAAAACAAACAGATAAAACAAGGATGCACAGTGTTTGCACCCAGCACCTGTGAGAAAACAAGTACTCTCTTTTGCCACAAAACTGACCATTAAAAGCGGAGGGTGGAGAGAAATGGCTCAGAAAAGACTGCAGTTTCCCCTCTCAGAGTAGCTCTCGCTTGCCTGCAGACAGCCCCGGGGTGCTTTTGGGAGGATGCTCTGCCCCCAGCACGACCGATGCTTCCATCCCACCCAGAGATCTCTTTCCCCATACACCTGAGAGACCTTCTAGTTGAAACCACTACCTTCCCACAAAAAAGATTCAGTTTTGATGAAGCGCCGTTTTCCAGGGTCATATGGAAACAATCCCAATCCATTCCACTTGCAACTCAAACACTGAGAAACTGAGAAACTAAAGGGAATTAGAAAGAAAAAATCAGCTTATTTGATTTTTCCCTGTTCAAACTGAAAGAAATGCAAAAAGTGAGCAGCCAACTTAACTAGCAGGGAGCAGGCAGGATCTTTAAAATTCTCAAGTTCGGGCTATCACATCTGGTATATTAAACCTGACACTGTCCCTGTAGTAAAGCCGTTTCCTTTTAATCTTTCCTCAGAAAAAACAACAGAACAGCAAATTAAACGCAATCCTCTCCTCAATTCTCAATTCCATGCTATTTCAGCGTTGACGAATCAGGTCATGTAATAATAAAATTCCTGCAGAAATATGATCTTAACTGTGTAACCTTCAAATTGCAGTTATGCTGCTGTGTGCATTTAATACTGTACTTGACATTCCCCTTTTCCATTTCACTTCTGGATGACATTAGGATCTGCAACAAGGACCTCCTTCAGCTCTCCCAGGTTACCATTTATTTTAAAGTATCCCCAAGGTCTCCAGCACTATTTAGATCAAACTTGCAAAAGTCACCGGTACTAGTGGATTTTTGCGGGTCCCTCGAGCTGTTTCTGAAAACAGGTTCCATTGTGTTCGTATTATGCTTTTAGATTTTATAGCTGATTTTTAAATTACATGTTAATTTCTTAAAATGTTAAACTGGGAGGAAAAGTTGGCAAGGACCACACAAAATCACTGCGCTGCTCTGCAGCTTGCATGTGTCTCTCTACAGCACTTATGTGCATGGCTATACCCTTACATTTAAGTGCCGCGTTATGAATGTGGGCCTGATCCTGTGGCATGCTGAGGGTCTCACCAGAGGCACTCAGCGTGCTGCAATAAACAACATGGGATCATGTCTAATAAATCACAAACTTCACGGCATCCGAATGGAAGGAAGAAAGGAAGGTGAGAGGAAAGAAAAAAGGCAACGGTAATGAAAACATCAGAAACCAAACACACCACTGAGTATAAATGTCTAAAAATAGAGATCAAACATCTTCAAAAATCAAACAGCCATTCACGAGGTTTTTTTAAAAGCCACCCTCCTTTCCAGGTCTGTGAGTCTTTAGTTTCCTGACTATTTTTATTTGTTCTGGCTTTTCTACCGTGCTAAGTAACATAAAAACTGAAATCAATGAAAATCTGCCTGCAGAAAAAAGTCAGAAAACTCCCTGTCCTGCCATTTCATCTCTCTTTCTCTCATTTTAATTTTTGCTTTCGCTCTCCACACGCAGCTCACCAGACAGCGATATCCCAGGAAGTTGGGATTTTTCATTTCCTTGTGCTCTAACGGCGCAGAACATTTTGTTCCCGCAGGTGACTGACGACAGGGTCCTCACAGTGCAGTGCAGCGTGATTACAGAAAGAAGTCAGCATTCCAGATCTCCGCAAACCAAAGACTGACGTTGCTGCTTTAGATTTACGTCCAGCCTCACTATAAACATGACCAGACCTTTTCCTTACAGATTTCTGCAGTGCTTGGTGGAGTCGGACTCTTGTTTCTGCGCGCGTTTGTACAACCGATGCAGACAGGCAAGTCTGCTGTTAGTTATCCCTGTCACACGGTGAACCTGCTGTGAATGACAGCATGCCAAGGAGTTAATGAAAACTCCTTCTCCAGCACAGACCTTTAACTAAACAAAAACACTGAACCAAGCCTTTTGGTGGTCAGTTTAACATATTTGACCAATTATACATATTTTTATATTTTACCTGCACTAGGATTAATCAAAATGGAATTTTTCTGCCTTTAGTGAACACCCTTCATGTATGTTGTGTCACACGTGTGAGTGGATCAGCTGACGACAGAAACACTTACATATGTGATGTATCCGAGCACAGCTGCAGTCTTTGCTGGCTGCTCCGCTCTGCTCGCACCGACTGCCCGCACCACATGCCATGGCAGCCCCCAGAGCTGCACAGCCGGCGCGGGATGCAGCAGCGTGGGCACCGTACCTGCAAGGGACCCTGGCTTGGGGTTTGTTGGTCCCACCGCAGTACTAAAGCCGCTCCCAGGAGCTCACAGTAATCCCACAGAGGTACAAAGCGGGGCCGCTCTCCTGTCCTTCATCTTTACATGGGATTTCCCAGCTGAAAGAAGCTGGAGTAGCATGCCATCCCGTGTTTGTAATCATGTTAATGACTGCAAGGGGGAATCTGTACAATCCGTTTCCCTTACAGACTTTAAAGTGCAATTTCTTGGTTTTGTCATTGCACCCTGTAAATTTGTCTGCTTAGACACACATGGTCACACTGACCCCAGGCAGTGGGAGAACTAAGCCGCCCTGGACACACTGATGTACCTGAAATCACGGTCCAGCCCGTAACATAAACCAGATGCAGTGAGTAAGCTTTCTACTCACAATCTAGTACAAAAGTTGCTTTGCCAGTGAAGCACAACAGAGAATTTTCTTTACCAGCAGTGACTGCCCGCTCTAAGGAGCATAGCAACCTTGCCAAACGTTTCTCAAAAATAAAATGTCAGTCAGTTTTTACTCTGCACTTTTTGAAATACTACTCAAAAATGTCTTCATAGACTAAAACATCTAATAGGGACTTTGCAAGTCTGCTTCAGCCCCCCTGTTAAAAATCAGAAGCTTCACTTAGCAAAAAATAGCAGCAGGGAGCTCCTTATAAGTGGTGACGTCTCAAAAATACACTTGCTGCTTTCAGGAAGGTATGAGCAGTACAGTCAGCCATAACCTGCTTTTTCACTTAACCAGAACGGACAGCGGCTACTTTTGAGAACAGAGATACAGGTCTGCTACACAACTGCACTGAGAACTGCTACCCCAGCCATCCAAACCACAGGCAAAAGGCAGAAACACCACCCCTCCCTCCCCCAAACCTCCTTTTTTATCTCTTCCTACCTAACAATCATTTGAGTAATTCCATCTATTTGCAAATAGATTTCAGGAATGGACGACAACTTGAAAATATCTGCTTTGTTTGTGAAGGGCTTGATTCCCACACGTTGCAACATTATCATAAAATCATTATCTTGTGATCTTGTTGCTGAGAAAAGCCTATTTGTACCTATTATTCCTGAATGCGCACACATATATAGCAAAGATATATCAAGTAATATAGTGTGTGCACTTTTTGCTTTCCATTAGGCTACCACTTGTCTGCTTTGGAAGTGTAAAAAGAATAAAACTGTATCCTGAGAGCTGCTGGTGTGTTCTCATCAAAGGCCACAGTACTTTAAAATGTTAACAAAGATATTTAACAGCTGACTTAAATACAATCTCAACAGGAGTTCCAGGAATGTCAGTTATGAAGTTTAAGGACAAATATATTGGTTTTTAGCCATTTCAACACAGCTTGTGAACTCACACAGTTACAGTGTGCCTGTCTCAGCCTTCTCATTAAAGACTATTTTTCACTGCAGCTTGAAACTTGGCAAGAAGAACTTAAATCCAGTAGCAAATTTATTACAATTTTTTAAAAAGTCATTGTGTCCATTTTTAAGTTATGGTACAAAAGTACAGAAAAACAGACGTTTACATATCTGAGCTGCTGCATCTGTTCTTGAGTAACTTTTCACTTAAAAATAAAACTTGGCAGACAATAAGCCCATAATGTGGACCAAATGCATTTGGTATGTTGAAAATAAAAAGCTAAATGAACACAGAGAGTTAATTTTGAAATGTATTTATCATGCATGCACTATTCTTGCTCCCCACGAGATCCCATTTTTCTATGGGACCCTGGCTTCCCCCTCAGTCACTCACTGACAACTTGCAGGTACCAACGTCCCCCTACCCCCACCGGAGCCTTCAGCCTCCTGTAATCCTTCTGGCCACACCACAGAAGCAAAAAAAAATCAAAATCACATGAAATGTGCCAGGAAAGAGAGAGCAAAGACCGCACATTTGAGAGGCTGCAAAGGCAAGGGGCACCCAAATCTGCTTGCCAGGGAAGCCAAAGGGACCCAAGTACAACATCTCAATCTATATTAACTGCAGCGCAAAGTCATCCAGTACTTTTCATCAATATTCATCCATCCCAAAGGCGATGCTGCCTGCAGGGTAGTCCCTGGCAGAACAACCCCTGAGAAAAGCCCCAGGACAACACAAAGAGATACTGCAGTGCATGGAAACCCTGGGACACTGGCAGAGATCTCCAGAGTCTGGGATGCAAAACCTCATTTTTGCCAAAGGGAGTGGGACAGCCTTTGCCTTACAATCCCAAAGCAACCCAGAACAAGCTTCACAAGAGGAGCCTTCCAGCACTCCTGGCCCCACAGGGACCTGATCTTGCCTGATTTACAGCAATTTACTGGCATGATCCAGACAGTCCCATGTGCCTTTGTCCTGGGTTGGGCTAGGATAGAGTTACTCTGACTGGTAACAGTGGATGAGACGAATCATGCTTTTATGTTTTTATTGATAAGACAAATCATAAATTATCTGTAACCTTTCAAAAAACATTGAGCCAAGATATTTAATGGGCAAGTCTGTGGTGACTGCTGCTGAGGAGCAGGGCTCTGAAGCGGGAGACTCCGTCGAGGGACCCCCTTTCTGCGAGCAACAACCCCCGGACATAGATCCGCGAGGGCAACTAGCAAAAAGCACCTAAGATCAAAAGGAGAGAGGCAGAGGTGCACCCATCAGTGGCCATCAGCACCCATTAACAGCCATTGTTCGTCCCCTGCACTGCCCGGAGCGGTGACTCATCGGGGGCGGAGCTAAGGGCGACAGGAATTATCCCTCTCCATACAAGAGAGGCCTCTGGGAGCGCGGCGACCCGGAGCGCGGCGACCAGGACGGGCAAACAGGGCGTGGCGCGTCAGAAGGGCGTGGCGCGGCAGTTAGCGAGGCAGCTCGCGCAGGCAGAGCAAGCAGGCCGAGCAAGCCTCCCCTCCTAGTTTGCTGAGGGGGTATACTCAGAGGACCGGCTCGCAGAGTACAAAAGGGCGAGCTGAGGGTTCCCTGTCTGCTGTGTGCTCAGCTAACCATGGTCTCCACCAGGCGCAGAGGTTCCCCCTGCAAATCTCGGGCAACCCCGATGGAGGGCCTGCCTAGGGATGCTGCGGTCCAGGTCTCAGGCTGCAGGGAATGCCAGAGCCTGCAGTTGCCTGGGATAAGAGGCAAACACCTAGCCTGTCTGAGGTGTGAGCAGGTCGATGACCTGCTTGCTTTGGTGGTACAACTAAAGGAAGAGGTTGAAAGACTGCGGGTGATCAGGGACTGCCAGCGAGAGATTGACTGGTGGAGTAGCTCCCTGGCGTCCGAAAAGGAAGACAGTCGGGATGACACCTCACACCTGAAGACGGTCCCCCCTCACTGCCCGTGCCAGGTTAATGGGAGTGACCCAAACCCTGAGGAGGCCTGGAAGACAGTCCCGACTCGGCGTCGTAGGCACTCCCCCTGCCTACCTACCCCACCCCCTCAGGTGTCCCTGAGCAACAGGTTTGGGGCCCTGACAGTTGAGGAGGAGGTACCTGAGGAGATGAATGGAGCCCCTCTGCCTCAGAGAAAGCGGAGGCCTAGAGTGAGGCGGTCATCTGCACGCCTTGAGACTGCCTCTGTTAGGCAAGAGAGGAAGGTAGCCGTAGTAGGAGATTCCCTTCTCAGAGGGACAGAAGGGCCTATATGTAGGCCAGACCCTACACGCAGGGAGGTGTGTTGCCTCCCTGGAGCCCGGGTCAGGGATATTACCAGAAGGCTACCAGGCCTGGTAAGATCCACTGACTATTATCCCTTACTGATAGTTCAAGCAGGCAGGGACGCAATCACAAAGTGTAGCCTGCAAGCTGTCAAAAGGGAATTCCGGGACCTGGGGCGCTCTGTTGAGCGGGGGGGAGCCCAAATAATATTCTGCTCTATCCCCACTTGTGGGAGGAGGGGCTCAGAGCAGGACAGGATAACCCACGAGTTGAATGTGTGGTTAAAAGGCTGGTGCCGGCACAAGAACTTTGGATTCTTTAACCAAGGGATGGTGTACTCTGCTCCTGGCATGAGTACTGCTAATGGGGCTCACCTGTCCTATAAAGGAAAGCGGATCCTCGCCCAGGAGATAGCAGGGCTCATCAATCGTGCTTTAAACTAGTTAGGAAGGGGGAAGGGGATATTAAGGCGGCTGCCAGGGTTAGGCTTCGGGAGACACAACAGGAGTTGACGGTGGGAAGAGGTAAATACCAACAGCACAGTCGTGGACTTGGGGACGTTTTTCCACGTGAGAGTAGGGAAAATTCTGTGGACTGCCCTGAGTACTCCTCCGTGGAGCCACTTTTGCCAGTCCCCTGTCAGAAATCTCGCTGTGGGCCGTTGAGGATACCTACATCTGCTTCACCACTGAACTGTCTTTACACAAATGCATGTAGCATGGGGAACAAACAAGAAGAACTAGAGATCTTTGTGCGGTCGCAGGGCCATGATCTCATCGCAATCACAGAGACGTGGTGGGACAACCTGGACGACTGGCACACTGTCATGGATGGCTATGTGCTTTTTAGGAAAGACAGGCTAGGGAAGCGAGGTGGAGGAGTTGCTCTTTATGTGAGAGAGCACCTAGAATGTGTTGAGCTCCACCTGGGGAAGGATGAACCTTCTGTCGAGTGTTTGTGGGTTAAAATCAAGGGGCAAACCGGTATGGGGGACATTGTTGTGGGAGTGTGCTATAGGCCCCCTGATCAAGAGGAGCAGGTAGATAACGCATTCCATAAACAGTTAGAAGTAGCCTCAAGTTCCCGGGCACTGATCCTTATGGGGGACTTCAACTACCCAGATATTTGCTGGGCAAGCAATACGGCCAGTCGTATGCAGTCCAGACAATTTCTGCAGTGTGTCGAAGACAATTTCCTGCTACAGATGGTGCAGGAGCCCACAAGGGGAGGGCGGCTGCTGGACCTTGTTTTCACTAACAAGGATGGACTTGTTAGGGAAGTGAAGGTCGGGGGCAGCTTAGGGCAAAGCGACCATGAAATGGTTCAGTTCATGATCCTGGGTGGAAGAAGCAAGCCAAAAAGTAGGATAGCTACCCTGAATTTTGGTAGAGCTAACTTTGATCTCCTCCGCCACTTAATGGGGGCTATCCCGTGGGCTACGCTGTTTGAAGGAATGGGAGCCTGCGAGAGCTGGCTAGCATTCAAACAGCACTTCTTCCAAGCACAGGAACGATGCATCCCTTTGAGGAGGAAATGGGGAAAGAGAGGCAGAAGACCTGCATGGATGAACAGGGAGCTATTGAGCAAACTCAAAGAGAAGCAGAAGATCTATGAATCGTGGAAAAAGGGTCTGAGCACCTGGGAAGAATACAGGAATGTGGTCAGGGCCTGTAGGGATGCAACTAGGAAGGCTAAAGCCCTCTTGGAAATTAAGCTGGCAAGGGACATAAAGGATAATAAAAAGGGGTTTTTTAGACACGTGAACAGTAAGAGGATGTCCAGGGATAATGTAGGTCCCTTGCTGAATAAGGAGGGTGTCCTGGTTACGGGGGATGCTGAGAAAGTGGAGATATTGAATGCCGCCTTTGCTTCGGTCTTCACTTCAAAGGCCCCCCGGGACCCACAGACACTGGATGAGAGTAGGACTGATTGGGAAATGAAGAATTTCCCTCTGGTTCAAGTAGGGGAGGTCCAGGAGCGGCTCAAAGGGATTAATGCACACAAATCCATGGGCCCAGATGGGTTACATCCACGTGTGCTGAGGGAGCTGGCGGAGGTGATTGCTGAGCCGCTCTCTATCATCTTCGACAGGTCTTGGAGGACAGGAGAAGTGCCTGAAGACTGGAGGATAGCCAATGTCACTCCAGTCTTTAAAAAGGGCAAGAAGGAGGAACCTAGTAACTATAGGCCAGTCAGCCTCACCTCTGCCCCTGGAAAGGTAATGGAACAGCTTGTTCTGGATGCCATCTCCAAGCAATTGGAAGAGAAGAAGGTCATGAGGAGTAGTCAGCATGGATTCACTAAGGGGAAATCGTGCTCGACCAACCTCATAGCCTTCTACGATCTCATGACAGGCTGGGTAGATGGAGGGAGAGCCGTGGATGTCATCTACCTTGACTTCAGCAAGGCCTTTGATACTGTCTCCCATGACATCCTGATAGCAAAGCTGAGAAAGCATGGGATAGATGAGTGGACAGTGAGGTGGGTTGAGAATTGGCTGTCGGACCGAACCCAGAGGGTTGTGATTCGTGGAGTAGAATCTGACTGGAGGCCTGTTACCAGCGGTGTTCCCCAGGGCTCAGTGTTGGGTCCAGTCCTGTTTAATATCTTCATTGACGATCTTGATGAGGGAATAACATCCACCCTCAGCAAGTACGCCGATGATACAAAGCTGGGAGGAGTGGCTGACACGCAGGAGCACTGCGCTGCCATCCAGAGAGACCTGGACAGGCTGGAGAGCTGGGCAGTGAGAAACCAGATGAAGTTCAACAAAAGCAAGTGTAAAGTCTTGCACCTGGGAAGGAACAACTGTTTGTATCAGTACAGGCTGGGGGATGACCTGCTGGAGAAGAGCTCAGTGGAGAAGGACCTGGGGGTCCTGGTAGATGACAGGTTGGCCATGAGCCAGCAGTGTGCCTCGGTGGCCAAGAGAGCCAATGGGATCCTGGGATGCATCAGGAGGAGTGTAGCCAGCAGGTCAAAGGAGGTGATCCTCCCTCTCTACTCTGCCCTGGTCAGGCCCCACCTGGAGTATTGTGTCCAGTTCTGGGCTCCTTGGTATAAAAAGGACAGGGATCTCCTGGAAAGAGTCCAAAGAAGGGCTATGAAGATGATTAAGGGCCTAGAGCATCTCCCCTATGAGGAAAGGCTGAGTAAGCTGGGACTGTTCAGCCTTGAGAAGAGAAGACTAAGGGGGGACCTAATCAAAGTTTATAATTATCTGAAGCAGGGGATGCAGGGGGAATCAGCCAGCCCCTTTTCAGTGGTCTGTGGGGATAGGACAAGGGGCAATGGCTGCAAGTTGGAGCATAGGAAGTTCCGCACCAACATGCGGAAGAACTTTTTCACAGTGAGGGTGACTGAGCACTGGAATAGGCTGCCCAGGGAGGTGGTGGAGTCTCCTTCACTGGAGATATTCAAGACCCGCCTGGACGCCTATCTGAGCAATATGAGCTAGGGAGCCTGCTTTGGCAGGGGGGTTGGACCCGATGATCTCTCGAGGTCCCTTCCAACCCCTACAATTCTGTGATTCTGTGATTCTGTGACTTAGTTCAGCATGCTATGTCTGAAGAGCAATGCAGAAATTGGTCTAAACTAATTGATGTATTCCTAAGAGATGCACGAGCACCAAAGGGCCATGCACTGGAGAAGGCAGTCTGAGGACAGAGAAGATGCTGTACAACAGGTGAAGGTGGTCATGTGCACTCCACTCGGGGGCATTCAGATCATGTAAGTGCCACAAACAGCCACCTTGACATTTCAGCGCCTTCCTCTTCTCCCCAGCTGGAGCCAGGGAGTACTTTAGTTCTCCTCTAGTCCTCCCTTATTGTAAAAGAACACACAAGATCCTTGCCCTTCTTCAGGCTTGTCTTAGTGCTTACAAAAAAGACCTGTAAGTGTCATTTCAAAAATCAGCCCCATCGCTCCATTCAAAAAGCAACCTGGCTTCATTAGTGATCAGTAACAGCATCGAACTTCTGTACTGCAGGTAGGACTTCTACAGTGAATGAAGGGGTGGACAGGAGTTATCCACTCTCGTATGAGAGGAAGGACAGGACTGACCTACTCTTATAAAAGGCACAATTAGGTGACATGCACTCCAGATGACACCATCCACCAAAGCCAGTTGTATTAGAAACGATGCAGAAAGAATCCCTTACCTGTCCGGTAGACAAAATTGCCTTCTGTCTCTGACGATGATGGAGACACCAATTCCTCCTCAAATTCATTGGAACTAAATGAACCAGAGTGATTCCTTTGCCTTGTTTTTTCCATCATAGCTGCATTAGTAGCCATGACATGTCTCAATGAGTCATTTAGGTAACGATTCAGTAAGCTGCTTTTGTATTTGGGGGGTGACACGTAATCCTCATTGGCACTTGTTTCTGGTCTCACTCCTGTTTTTATTACTGAACTTTCAGTTTTAATCACAGTGTGATGAACCGGTTTGTTATATCCCCCTTCATTCATATGGTTTCTTGGAGGATTTTCTCCATCTGAAAACAAAGGAAGAAAGATAGAGTATTGCATTGAACACCTACTATTTAACAAGACACTTTCTCTAATGTCTTAAATTGCTATAAATATAACCAACCCTAGACAAATTATTTTAGACTTCAGCATTAGACACTGACTTTCATTTCCTTCTGTTCACACATTGCTCACAGTAGTTCCCAGTGTTCTCAGATGTTCCGGCTCTTCGAAATTAACTGTAGAAAACAGTGTTTGGGTCTAACTTGCTCATGAGCAACATGAGGCAGGTACAAAAAAACTGAGAAGTGACCTAAATCAATGATAAACATATCAAACTCTGGATGAAGCAACTGAATTCTTACAATCATAACTTGAAATTTGCCTCTCCTGAGTACTATGACATATTAAATAGATTTGCTTAGACTGTACTTTTAATTGTCCTGCAACCAGTCTTTTAAAGGGAAGAGGAAACCAAAGCACTGTGAGTACAAATTGAAATCGGAAGAAAGAGAATTTAAACCGAGTACAAAATAAACATGTTCTAAAAATCCACATATACATTTCTGACAATGTTTTGTAGCATTTGCTCCTGTCAGTGTACCTCCATGTTGCAGCCCAGATAAGAAAAGCATCCACAGACACATTTAACACAAATGTTTGACTGAAAAATACAGGGTGCTATTAATAAATTCCAACATTTGTTAATTTGGATAAGGAAGAGAATTTCAGTGCACTCTTTAAGGAAAATGGTTGCTGGTTAAAAAAAAACCCAAAACCAGCAGTAATATTCAGATTATCATATAATAAGCCCCACCAAAATTCGTCAGATTTTCTTGTTACCCATGTGATATTGCTATAGCCCTTCCATCAAGGAAAGTAACAGTCAGGAGATTTCTCATTTTCTTAAATGAACAAATGTAATAAACTTTTTGATTGCAGAATGAACTAAAAATTACCTTTCCATACCAGCTATATGTAACACGTGACCAGACTGTCACCCTAATTAACTGACATGACCCTGCTTTGCAAGGTTGCACAGGAGTTGGGAGCCCAAAACATCACCTAATTCTAAAAAATTAAAGGTGGATCCACTGAGGGCTTTTTGTGAGCAATCAGCACTCACTTTGGGTATGTGATACTCTCTACACACATTTTAATCAGCTTGCAATTGACAAAAAGAGCGTTAACAAACCTTCAGAGCATGAGTCATCACTGCTCACACTGAGTCGTTCAGCATTTCCTTGAACATATTTGTTGTACAGTTTTATTCGCAAAGCCCAGCTAAGGTCTGGTTGCCTGACAGTGTTCTTCAGGCGACGTCTTGCATTGGCAAACCAGTTTGATACCTGCATACAAACAAATGTGTTAGTTTCCCTTGAAAATAAATCTAAGCCTTACAGTTTCAAGGAGTGTTACCTATGCCCTAAGAAAATGGCAAACAAGGGAAACATGAACTGGAGTCCATGAAACTATCCCTGAGCAGAGCAGGAACCTGAGACAAGCAGGCAGGTTCAGGCTTCCCACTTGCCACAGGTGTTAGCAAGCCCTTATTTGGGGGTTGGACCCAATGATCTCTCAAGGTCCCTTCCAACCCCTACGATTCTGTGATTCTGTGATTAACAAGGTTTGAATTAAGGTACCCCAAAATGTTCATTTCATATTCATCTTTTTAAAAAAAATTTAAAGATAATTCCCTGAACTTGCAATATGAACCTTCAATAAATTACTAACATCCTAAATTAAAACTAACAGCCAACATTCAGTTACTTGCCTTTGTCACTTATATAGGCTACAATAAGGCTGCTGAACAGAAAAAGCATGTTGAATTCAGTTATGTAAAAGCCCAAATTCTCCCTCGTGCTTTACCAGTACCCTGTCAGGTAGTGGGCATGACCATCAACCATTTTTCTCTACAGAGCAGCAGCTGTTAGGAACTTTTTCTGGTGTGGAAACCCTAAAAACCAGTGAAGATGCAGATTTCTCCCAAGGTGACTGCTCAGTGAGAGACTGGCTTGCCTTCCTTCTCAGATGCATTTTCTAAAGTTTGACATTGTGAAATGGATGCATGTTAGTATCCTTCTAGTATACAGGGTCCCTACAAAGCCAAGCTCAAATGCGAGAATTTCACAGTGTTTTAGGCACCAAAGGAGCAAAAGGACAAGGCAGATAGTCTTCTGTGCCAGCTGTGCTAACCAAACCACCAAATGGGCTGCATGTACTTGCAGTGTGCACAGAAGCATACCTGGGGAAATGTTGGCCTTGAGTCTGCTGTAACTTTAAAATACATAAAATAGGAAATACTGACAGAGTGACCTTTACCATAACCTTACTACAAGCAAGAGCAGAGGCATGCTACCTACACCTTAACAATATTTGTTTAATGATAAATCAGGTCTTAAAAATGCTACTTGCTCCTTGCAGGAGTAAGTGTATTTTGACATGACCTTTCCAAGAAGGGGGCAGAGTAACATTACTTGCAAAGGAGAATGTAAAGAATGTTGGGAATCTATAGCTCCACTCACATCCTTGGATTGTCAAAGTGTACGCAGAGGAAGCCAGAGACTTCTGCAGTCATGTTCTGACCTTGAAATGATCGTATCATTTTATTTAGATTAGCCTGCAAAGCAAGTTAGCATATGTTTTATCAATACATGCTACCCCACCTACTACAGAGCCAAACTATCGATCTTGGTGTTGGGTTTTGGCCCTAGTTTTGTCATCTATTACAGCTAAGGTTATATAAATTGCATGGAAGTATTTGGCTAATTCTTCTGGATTGATAATCTCTTCTGGGGTGATTATGACAGAAGTAAACATGATCAGCTTAAAGGAAAAACAAAACTTCAGTGCAGAGTCCCACACAGAACTTATCAGTGCCGCCTTATGCCTGTCACTTTGATTTTACTTCAAATCTCATTTATGTGAAACAGGGTCCCACTGAAAATTCAGTGAGCCCTGGATCAGCGCTCAGATGCCAAACACATAACTTTACAAACCATGTACTTTGCTATGATAGGTTAGAAGACCAAAACTGTAGCTGGCAGAGGAAAGTAAGTAATTTTCATTCTCTTCCAAGGCTACTTGTTTATATTCATCATATTGACACAGCAATCATTATAGTAAACCAGAAAGGGTGGGCTGAAATCCATCCACTTTCTGATGCTGTTAACAAACTCACTCCAGACTGCTCAGCTGAAGCACCAGTCACCTGGCTACTGCACGATTTAGTGTAACTCTGAAAACAAGTATGTAATGATAGAGATGGATCAATCCAGGGTCCCACTGAATATTACAGAAGCTACTGCAGCATCTTACAAAACTGACAGTGTTCCAACCTCTCACGAGAAAGATCTCATTGTGTTCCATTTCATTACATATTGAAATATTTCATCAGTGAAGTGCCATGTACAGAAAAGAAAGATAGGGTAGCATTAGTGTGACTCATACATAAAAGCAATTAAATTTAGCTGGAGTGATTTTTGCCTGGTACTCTTGGTTTTTTTGGGGGCTCATTCTTCCCATGCCAACACTTTGCTTTCTGCATATCAATATAAAAAGATGAGTCATATTTTAAGTCTTCAGCTATGAGAGGAGGAAATCGTAGTATTCGATCATTTTGAAAGAACCTGAAGTCAGCATTTACAAGAGAAGCTTTCTGCTACGCATAAAGCAGCCAACTCACTCCAGAAACTCTTATTCCAGATGCAATTACAACAAGGCCCATTAAAGTTGAAGGAAAGTTAGGTCAATCCACTTAAGAGATGTTTAGGCTAGATCTACGGTGTGGTATCTCCGTGTGCTTTCCTGCTCTTGGGCAGTGTTCTGTGTTGCTGGAAAATACAGATCTCTAGAACATCCAGAAATTCCACATTTCTCCCACTCTCCAGCCTTGGACAACCTCCAGGTGTGTGGATTGGAAGAGGCTGCGCGGCCACAGGCCGTACAGGCAGCACGCTCACCCTCCACTCCAGCCACCGCCTGGGTTATTACAGGCTGTTCCTGGCTCCTTTAAAGCCAAGGACAGTTTTGTCACTAATTTCAACCAGCCTCAAATGTTACCTTGTGTACCCATGCGGTCTTTAAAAAAAGTTGCACGCCTACTGCTGTAGGTCCCACTCATCACAAGTACTTGTTTGCACCACTCTTACTTAAGCTGTTACAGAAAGAAACAACCTAAGCTGCCAAAAGCCAGTCATCCTGTACGACGGCCCCAAATTACACTGCTGTGACCTCCAGAAATAATACTAAAAAAATCAAAACAGTGCTTTACATACAAGCCAGTGAGGAAATCTTGGGCTCAGAAACCTCCAAAGGAACTAAGCGTCTTGAAAAAAACACAGGATGAAGCTCACTATTTCTGTAAATTAACAATCATGTAGCTCTTCAAGAAGTAAAAAGACAGAATCCAATGAGAACAATAATAGATGTCATGTTCAGCACTCATATTTTACAGCAGCTCAGTCATTCCCAAAGAGCATCAGGAACTTATATCGGCATCATGAAATATTGACCCTCTGGCTTTGCTTCTGAAAAGACTCTCCGATTTTATTGTGATTTGTTCTTCGTTGCTTAAGAGTCGCCAAGGTTTCAGAAAGGGAAGAGAAATCTAGTGATTCTCCTCCTTCGGTAATCCACATATGCCTTTATAAATGTGAATACTACTAAATTCGTAGCAGCACAAGACCAATACATTAATCCTAGTATTGCAAAAAAACTTCTCTTCAACAATAAGACCATTCATATTTCTTTCTGGAAGGAATACACAGTAATTTCTCTGTTTTATTTCACAAGAATGTCTAAACCAAAATTTAAAATAAAATAAATCAAGCACCGTGGAAATAATACAAATGAAAATGTAGCACATTAATAGCATATTAATAGGATAAATTATTGGATTCTGAATTGGAATCTAATTGGAATAAAACATAAAATGCCTTTTCAAACTATATTGCTTTTTTGGTTTCCTGTTTTGGCAGTTGGGGAACCAGAAAACTTTGGACTGTTGGACTGAAAGCTGCAATAACATTTGCCTTGAGGACTCCCGAAGACCTTGTTGGGCTGCTCAGGAATAAGTCAGCCCAGAATTTGCCCCAGGTTTTGCTACTATTTATTACGAAAAGCATAATTTATGATTCCTGCGAATTCCTACCTTCTTGAAAGAGTTTGACTTTCCTTCTGTGGTAGTCAGACACACAGCTGGAACAGACCCCTTGCAGTCCCACCCAAGAACAGGGGTTAAGCCAAAGTAATAGTGAGGTAGAATGAATTAATTTAAACTCAGCTAACTGGGTGATAGCAAATCTAATGAAAATAAAACTGTGGAAGATCTGACACGCAGATACTGCCCTAACAATAATAGTGAAAACAGGGCTGGATGTTCACCTCCTTGTCTCACAGAAGGATCGGTTTTATATATGCCATGGTCCTTTGAATATCTATCTCTTTGGATAGATGGTACATATTGGATGTACATTAGATGAAAGAAAAGTATGTGGAGAGGAGTTACAGCTGTATTATCAATATCACTGTGACCAACACCAGCTTCCAGACAGCTGCTGAAGACCTTTTTCGAGGTCAGCAGTCAGGTGAAAACCGAAACAACTCCAACCGTTCATTCAGCTGGAAACTCAAAAGTGTTTTCCACAATATCTTTTGTCTCCCCTAGGGCTTCCCATGGCAAGGCGTCAGCACACAAGGGATGCTGGGAAGAGGTGATAGCTGTCAGCACAGCTGACACAGGAGTAGAAAGCTGCAGGAGCAAGCATACATTCTCACCAAGTGCAAACACCATGGAACAGCATCAAGGAATGGAAGAAGAGTAGGAAATAGGAGACAGGTCATGAACGTGAGGGCATGTAACCCCGAGAGAGCATCATACACCAATGCCTGGTTCTCCAACGATATCTGTTGTTACTAGATTAGAAAAGCAATAACAAGAGAGCCTAGTAGATGCTTTTGCAGAGTTGCCCTCCTGGGACAGAGGGAAAGCTTTCCAACAGGTACTGAAGCCCAGTCCCAAGCCTGCTCTTGGTTATACCCTTCATCTGAAAGAGCACAGCCTGTGGGGAAGCTATTTCAGATGTACCCAGTGTGACTGAGATCACAGCCTGGCGCTTTCTCTCTCACTCTCAGAGAACAAGAATTTTGATCTGGATTACAGTCTTGTTCTTTCTGGGCATCTGAAAAGTAGATGTGGGGCGTGTGTTGTTTTTTTCATCCAGGCTGAGGAATTACTGCTGGTGCCAGACTTACGTATTTACCTCGCGTACAGATGCTATCGTATTCCTGGATTAAAAGAGCATTGCACCCAAATGATGGAAGAAACATCTGGGGCTTCTTTCTGCTGGTGTGCTTCTGTAAATGAAGATAGATGTGCTGGTTTGCAGAGCTCTTTCAGATTTTGCAGTTCATAGAAATAAGACAGATCAAATTCAGCTTCAGCGTAAATCCACTGGAGTCGTGGGGGTCTAACAGAGATAAATGTAGCCCTCTGTCATTCTTTTTAATTTTATTCCACACCTTCTGTAGATCATAAAACTCTGTGGAGTAGTCGCCATGACTCACTTGATGCTTTTACAAAGGCTAACGCAGCATATCCCCATCAGGATTCATCAAAGCTGCCACAAGAGAAATGCTGCAAAACCCCACCATCCCCCACCACCTTGCCTGTTCATTCTGTGGCATTTATAAAAGAACAGGAAAAGAACTCCCCAAGAAGTCCTTAATGCGAAGGTCTCCCAACATGTATTCTGGATGTATGTTTTACATCTCATGTAAAAATACGTGAATATTCTAAAAGCCATAGTCCATTAAATCACTCCTATTGAATTGTGGCATTGAATGGATAGTGTTTATGTAATCGTTAAAGTCTGAGCAAACCTTTCATGTATATTTTTTAAAAGCAAGAGAAGTTGTTTTAACTATATCTTCCAGTTATAACTGGCATTTTCTGACACATTAATATTATTTTTGTCACAGCTATAGTGTTTTTTCTAGTGCAATAGTTTTACAGTGAGGTACTCAAGTGTAAAAGTTTCCCATTTTGCTGTTACAAGGATTGAAGTTCATAGCACTGCCTTTTTTGAAGTACTCCTCGAAATAATAATGCTGAATTACCACCTTCTTTTTCTAATAGCTCGTGTTATTTTGATAATTTCACATCCTTTGCAAAGTGCCACATACAGTGTTAGGCAGAGCACTGAGGACCCAATCCTGCGAACACGTGTGTTTCATTTTATGCACCTAGCAGTAGCTCCCAGTAAGGAAATTAGATTATTCACAACGCATAAATCTTTGCAGCATCCAGACCTGAGATAGCATCGCTCAGCAACCGACAGCATTTAACCACATATTTCAGTAGTGTGCCAGATGGCAAAGAGAACAAAGAAGTAAGATTTATAAACCTTTGCAGCCAACTTTATACCTCTTACTGCAATACAACTGCCAGTCATTTCAGGGGAATTTTACCTGAGAGCAAAACAATTATTCCCCATGTCTAATTACACTACAATGATAATTCCAGCAAGACTGTGAAGCAGTCACTGAATGCTGAGCCACTGCACATGGCATGTACGGTAACACTAATGGCTGCGTAACAGGTGATGAGTACTGTCTGAACAATGTCACTGGTTCCACTCTATCCCATTTCAAAGGGGACAAGAGTAGCTCCCTAAAATTTGGTCAACAATTCCTACTCTGTGCTGAAATCTCCCATGACTGGGATTTTTTAAAAAAACCTGAATATTTTTGAAGACTTAGCAAAAACATTCCCACTGTATTTATGAATGAGACTAAAGGACGTGGGCATCTTTTCCTAGGAGGGAAAGCACACATTCTGCAGATAGCCTTTAGCACTTCCAGAACAGCCCAGATGGGTCCTGGTTGGGGGGGGATACAGTCCTGCTGGAAGAGGAGCCCTGGGGAGGGCAGAGGGAAGGATGAGCACAGGACCTCTGGCCTGGCTTGCTGCACTGATGTCTGCCTTGATACCCACTGCTGCCTCTTGCACAGCTCACAGAGGGACCTTGGCTGATGTTGTCCCTGTTCCACCAGTCCACAAAACGCCCCAGCGCAGCTGCCTGAGGTAGGGGTAGGGGATTCCCTTACCTGCACCAAGGTCATCTGGGAGCCGAGAGCCAGCAGGATCTTCTCGGTCTTGGTGGGGTAGGGGTTGTCGCGGTGCTTGTAGAGCCACTGCTTGAGCGGCCGGGCCATGTCCTGCAGCGCCTGCCGCTTGTGCCGCACCTTCCCGCCGCTCTGCCGCGCCCTGCCGCGGAGAAGGGGCGCTGAGGGCCGCGGCCGGGGCAGCGGGCACCTGCCCGCCTCCCCATCCCCGGCCGCGGGCTCGGCGTCGAGCTTCCCCCCGCGACTGCCGCTGCGGGTGCGCGAGGCGCGCAAGGATGCGCACCAGCCCGCGGGGAGTCCTGCCAGAAGGGCGAGCTTGCTCGGAGGGGCTGCCCCAGCCCCGGGGTCCGGCCTTGCCCGGCGGAAAGACGAGTCCCGTCCCCGCGGAGTACCCGAGGTCCTTCCACGGCCTTAGCCCTCGCCCCCGCCCGGCTGCCCAGGAGAAGGCGATGCCCGCAGCTCCTCCCGCTCGAGGGTCTCGGGGAGCAGACCGATAGAGGAGGGCTCGGGACCAGCTTCGTCCGCCCCGCCGGCCCCGGGCGACGTCCGCGATGCTGCTGCGGGCCCGTGAGGCTCCACCGCGGGGATTTCAGCGGGGTCAGGGTTCCGCCGGAGACGGCTTTGAGCGTCCCGATGCTTTCGGTGCTCGGCATCTGCCAGGCGTCTGTTTACGAGGGGGATTTTCGGAGGGGTTAGGGCCCGACTCGCTCGGCCCCGGCCACGTACTCCAGCGCTACGCAGCCGGGACACCGGGGCTGCGGTGCGGGCTGCGCCCCGGGGCCAACCGAGCGTGACTCCTCCGCCCGAATTTATTTGCCATTTATGTTCAGAGATACCCCGGCATCGAGCGCGTCCCGGGCCATTTCCCTGCACGGAGCTGGCAGCGAGGAGCGCTCCCGGGGGAGCAGGCGTGCCGCTCCCCAACGCCGCCGGCACCGACGCGACGCAGCCCTCGGAGCCCCGCGCCTGCCGGGGGAGAAAGGTGAAACCGGGGGGATGAAACTCAGCTCCCGACAAAAAAAAAAACAACTAAAACTTATAATAAATAAAAAGAAAGATAGAAAAGGAAAACGTTGTGGGGTTGTTTTTGTAAAAATAAAAATCGGGTGAACAAACCCGGGCTAACCAGAAGGAAAACCTGGAGGTGGGCTGCGCGTGGAGGCGCGGAGGCTCCGGACGGCGGCGGTCCCGGGCGGCGGCGGCAGGGGGCGGCAGGGGGCCGCGCCGGGCCGGGCCGGACCGAGCTGGGCCGAGCCTTTCTGAGACGGGCCGAGCCGAGCCGCCGCTGCCTCGTCCACGGCTCCCTCGGCAGCCCACCTCCGCCGCGATCTGCTGGTAACAGCATCTCGAGGAAACAGAACCAGCGTCCTACCAACCGGCACCGCCGTTAAAAGTACGAGCTGATGCAATCGTTAAGGTGGAAATTCGGCAGTAAAAGCAGCTCCTCGGGATTTCTCGGTTTCTGTGCCTCCTGACTGTGCTCCTTCCTTCATACGTTGTAAAACCGACCCGAAATGTCAGGTCCGCGCTCGCCAGTTCAACCCTTGTACGGCCGACAACCCGCCGGAGCTAACACGTCCTCTCATCGCCTCCTATTTCACCTGTTCCAGCACAAAAAAGCCCAACCCGAAACAGCCGCAGAAAGCTCAGCCTCAGCTGCCTTTTTAGCAAAACCGATCTTAACATCACCCTGCCCAGCCCTTGACTGGCAGAGACCTAGTCCGTTTTAATCCCATCCCAGGGAACGCACCGACAGCTCAGCTCCTTCCCGTCCGCTCGCTCAGCGCGCTGCAAACCAGCCGGGACGGCGGAACAAGTGCCGAGGACCGCGCAGCGCAAGCCCGCCCCAGCCCCGGCCGCGAACCGGCTGCCCCGGCCCCACCGGCGGGGGTCAGGCCTGCAGCCGCCCCGTCACGCAGGTTTCACGCGTCGCGCCTCTGTTTTGGGGGCTTCAATTGCATGAAGCGCCCGACCAAAGGAACCCCGTTTTCCCCTGTTTGTTTTTGTTTGGAGGCAGAGAGGGGGAGGTCAAACACGGCAGGACAGGAGCGCTCTGTCTGGCACGTTCCAGCCCAATCGGACGCCTCTGCATCACCTATTACCGGAATTTCCCACCGTAGCTGTGGAATGAGGGTCCCAGAGAGTACGGACCCGGGGACGTGGGGGAAGCACCCATCTAGAAACCCATCTCGCAACCCCAAACCGACTACGCGGCGGCCGGCAGCGCCGGCAGCGGCAAGCAGGGCCGCCCCGCGGAGCCGGTGCGCGGCGCGGAGACGAGCGCATGGCATACCCTGTCCGCCGGTTGCGCAGGCTGAGGCTCTCCTTGATGGACGGGCTGTCGGGCAGCAGCACCTCGGCGTGGTGCGGCCCCTCCACCACCCCCACATAGGGCCGGCCGCTCCGATCCCGCTCCTTGGCGTCTTCCTCGAAAAGCACCTGGCCGCTGAGCTTGCTGAAGACTATGGTGTTCATGGTGGGGGGATGGGGGCCGCCGTCGGGCTGGCCGCCGGCTCCGAGGTGCGCGGGCTCGCTCTGCGCTACAGGGAGGAGGCAGCGGTCACCGGGCAGTAGCGCCGAACCGCCGAGACCCGCCCGGCGCGACCAGCGGGGGGGCAGCGCGGAGGCACCGGGCGCCGCCTGCCCACCCAAGGGGGGAGGGTGGGGGAAGCCCGCCCCTCGCACCCCTCCCTCCCCCCAACCCCGGTCCGCTCCCACGGCCCCCTCGGCCCGGCCCGCTCCCACGGCCCGGCCCGCTCCCGCTCGCACCTCGCCGCCAGCCTCCGCCGCGCTCCTCGCTCCGTGTCGCAATAGTTCGGAGCGCGGGTTTTCTGTTGGGTTTGGTGTTTCTCTCTCGCTTGCGCTCTCGCTCTCTCTCTCCTTTTTTTTTTCCCCTTTCCCTTCCCCTCCCCTCCCCCGGAATGATTTTCCCCTTCCCCCTCCCCAAACGGGGAGGGAAACAAATTGTTTTTAACGACCACCAAATGCGCAGAGCCGGCGCCCGGAGGCACAGCTCCCGCGCAGCCACTCACACTGTCGGGATCGCCGCTCCACATCCCCGGGTTGGGAGGGGGGGAAACACCGCTGGCGAGGGGACCCCAGCAGCCCCAGCACGAGCACGGGCCCCGCCCGGGCACCGCGGCGTCGGGGGGCGGTGCGTGGACGGGCGGTAGGAGCCCGGCCAGGGGCAGCCGAGTGGACGGCAGCGCACGGCTGGGCAGACCCCGGTGTTCACGGGGGGTGCCCCGGGCAAGGCGGCTGAGGACACCGGCTAGGGTCACGCTGCCAGCGGGACAGACCCCCGTCACGGGTACGGGGCGGGCGCGGAGCACAGGCGGCGTGGCGGCGACCGTGCTGGCAGTCGCAGCCCTGCGCCGCTCATTAACGCCGGCAGTTAATGAAAGCAGACCAGGAAACATCCTGTCCCGCTCCTCTTGTTCCGCCCGTGCCCCCGTCCCCGTCCTCGTCCCCTTACAAAGCTTATGAAGTAAGCCGCAGTCCCAGCCGGGACACAGCCCGTCCGTTTAGCATCCTCGGCTCGGCCGTTGCGCTCCGGCAGAGAGCCGATGGCTCAGCCACCGGCGAGGTCGGCGGCAGCCCGCGGGCCCCTCCAGTGGATTTGCCCCGGCATCCCCCGGGTTCCCCCGCACCCCCCGCCGCCCTGCGGCGCAGCCAGCCCGACCCCGGCTGCGCCCGGCTTAACATTTCGGTTACTGTGCGCAGAAACGAAGAAGATGGCCACAGTCAATATTTACAGGGATGTAATTCAGACGTTATTTGACCGCTGCGGGTGAGCGGGGAGCAGCCGTCTGCGCCCGCGGACCCGGCGGGACGTGCGCGGCGAGAACCCCCGTGCGCGCACTTCCCGGGCCCCCACGCCTTCCACGGCACCTCCTTCCCGTGGGGTCTCTGTCCCCGTCCCTGCCCCTGCAAGCGTGACCCCAAAGGACCTGAGTGCATAGCCGCTACTGGCTTTATCCCGTCCCCTCTCCAGGGCACTCGTTCCATCCCATCCTTCCGGGCCGGAGAGGCCGCCGCGAAGGGGATACGCGGGCTGATGGTCGCAGCTGGGGGCACGTACCTGCTGAGGGAGCGACTGCTCCGTCCGAGGCGGGGCCCGGTACCGTCTCCTGCCCTCCGAAACCCCTGCCCGCCTGCCGCGTCCCCCTCCCGGGTCCTGTTGCACTGTTTCTGCCCTGCCATGGGGAGTTTTCTGCGACCTAACCATCGCCCTGCACCCCTCCATTACTGGCGTGTGACATCAAGGCCGTTATCTGCAATGTCACACCACCACACGTGTTGGGGTAGGGCATCCCTGGAAGAGATGCACCCTGCTATTGGGCATCACCAATGCTGTTGCAATTTCTCTGGTTGCTGAAGGGAACCTGGAGGGAGCTTGGGGAAAGGCTACGTGCTGAAGACACCCCATCGTTCGGGGAGAAAAATCACTATCACCGGAGTGGGAAGAAGAACAGCCCACAGCAACTTGCTGTCAGTCCCCAGAAAGGATAGAAACAGGCGTAAATGACCATGGGAGTGCTTCTGTGCAGCCCTTGCACCCCGCACTTCCATGGACCTTTGGGCAAAGACATGTTCAAGGCTCCCCCACAGTAGGTGCCCTGGCCAGAGCACTCAGAAACAGCTGCCAGGGAGGGGAGGAGAAGGGTGGGAATATAGGGACACCGTGGGATTAATAAGTCTGTGCTAACGTGCTTATTAGAGGCTTGCTGCAAAACACGCAGCTCCAATTATTGCCATGCCCAGCTGAACTGTTTATGACCTGGGAAGTATTGCTATAACTATGTTACAGCTAAAGGAGACGAGAAAGCTACAAGCTTGATCAAAAACAAGTTCCTAAGGGCTCCTGCTCACTCCAGTGAAAAGGGAAGGTTATCTCAACCGCTTGCAGCCTCATAGAAATAATTGCCCTGTTGTCTTCCCATTTGTCTCCCAGCCTCTGGCACGGCAGGATGATCCCTTCCGGCAGGGTAGGTGCAGGCTCTAGCCTGCAGCTCCCAACACGAAGCATGGATGGTGCATGGCAGGTTTCTGTGAGCCCTGCCCTGAAGCAGCTCCTGGAGCAGGGTCAGCCCGTGCACCAGCAGGGTATAGAGCAGGTGCCCTTAGAAGAGCCTCCCCTCCTTCCTGGCCTCCATGGTGGGATGGATGTGCATTCCCTGCTTGGTGGCTCAGGAGGAACCAGGAAGGTTCTGTTTTCTGATGATGGTGTCACTTGAGCATGGCCTCGAGGGATCATTGTTTGCACTTTTATGGTAGGTAACTGTCCTCCAGGACGCATCCATGGTCCCCAGGAGCAGTGGAGGTGTGTATTGCCCACCTACCTGCTTGCCCAGAGCTGGGCAGGGCACAGGCAGCCAGGGCAGCAGGTTGCTGAAGGTCTGGCAGATCCTACACCGGCACCCAGAATAAATCACAGCAACAAGAGCCGAGGGCAGAAATCAGCATTTGGAAAGCGGCTCTGGAAAAAACCAAAAGTCTGTGTGGGGCAAGCACTGCCAAGCACAGTGAGGCAGCGGCAGGAGCAGTTGGCACCACGGCACCTTACAAGCCTCTAAAGCAGTGAGATCTCCCAAATCATCACATGTAAATCTCACACACGCCCGCCCCCTCCATATTTTATTACTTAGATCACAGTTGAAAAGCTTAAATGAAAACAGGGTTTCTATTTCCAGAGCTTGTTTAACATCGCAAATGTGATACAAACTGTGGGCTTCATGTTTTTAATTAAGGTTACTTACCCGGCCATGCACGGAAAAGTAAGTCAATAGCTGCTGGCCGCATACCGCGGCCCGCAGCCGGCTCCCCAGAGATCAGCACAGCACGGCTGATGGGAGCACTGAGCTCCTATGCATCCTGCAGTAGGGCAGGGGCCTGGGGCGCAGGGATGTTGGAGCACCTGCCAGGCTGGAGCTGTAAGATGCTCCTTGCTGGTCCTTGCAACACCCTTCTCCCAGCCCATCCTGGGTGCCCAGCCTCAGGCAGCCAGCAGGCCAGGCTGGCATGCCAGGAAGTGGCAGCGAGGCGCCTTTCCAAGGGATATCATGCAGAAAGAGCCTAAAAGTGGTGCTCTGGGGCCTAATCTGTCTCACTGGAGGAGCCAGAAAAAAATCAACCCTGCTGTCAGGCTGAAAGGAGAATTTGCTCTGGAGGCTGCAAGCAATGGATCTCCCAAGTGCCAGCCCTGCTCCAGGCAGCGGAGGGTCTGCAGCCCCAGCCCAGCTGCCCGCCATGGGCAGCCACCCTGCAGAGAAAGGCTGGAGCGCTGCTTTGCCCACTCCCCCTTCCCTGGCAATCCCAAACCGTTGTGGTAGAGTCCTGTCTACGCTCCTAAGCACAGTCCTCGTTTCTGGTTTGCACTCCCAGGAAAATGTTGCTTTTGTCCCTTGCTTTGTGCTCTGGTTATTTTTTAAATGCTTTCAGCAAACATTTCCTTGGCATTGCATCCTCACAGCTCCCCCCTCCAGCTGCGGATTCCTTCACGGTAGACATATATGTTTGAAATTCAAAGAATTCGCTCACGTCCCTGGTACACTCTGCACTGTGACATGCTGGGTGGTTAAATAACTACGTCCATGTATGTTGAAGGGCCTGAGAAGTCAGGTAGGTGAGAAATTGTTCAGGATTATGCAAAATGAGGTGTTATCTACACTGCAGAACAGCCACGCTCGCAGGGAGAGCAGCTGCAGAGACCTGTTGCTGTCCATAGCAGCAGCTGGGTCAGTGCTGAGCAGAGTCTTGATGCAACGTGTGGACAAGGATGAACCTGCTTAACCAAGCTGACTGAAATGGTGCCTCAAGGGGTTTCCTCAGCATCTGCGGGCAGCCAGAGCTGGCAGAGCCTCAGCCTTACTGGGGGCTCTCCCTGCTCAGCATGGCAGCCTCAAAAAACAGTGGGGTGAAATAAAGTAGTGGTGAAGTTAAATCTCATATGTGGAATTTTGTAAATATAAGCCTAAGGGAGGAATAGCTATCCCCTTTGAACAGTTTGCAGGATGAATGCCTCAAATAGCCCCTGGCTCAGAGCAAGGGGGGCTCAGTGCTCCATCCTTGGAAGCATACTGGACATAACACATCTAAGGGGGGGATTATTCTGTTTTTCTACTAGGAAGGAAGGACAGGTTCTGCAGTTGCCACCTAATTTTTTGTCTTTTTGCATGCAAAGAGCAGTGAAAGAGCACCTGACAGATAAAATGTGTGCTTATTTCTCTTCTTTGTGGGTATTTGGTTTGGAGAAACTGGTAAGAGGGTGTGATGAAACGGAAACTTGTATGCAGGAAGCAAACACACCAGCATTGTCTGTGACCATCCCTAAAGCAGCTTGGCTCATAGTGCTGTGGCTGGTGGTCCTGTATGCCCTGTGGGGTGGCATCCCTGGTGACACCCTCAAACTCTGGAAAAAGCACTGGGTTTAGTGGCAGAAAAAGCCCCAGACAACCCACAGACTAAAAAAATCCCAACCCAACCCATAGCTGTTGTTTCATCTAGCAAGCAACTGGGGGACCTGGTTCTGTCCTGCATTTTCTGCATGAGAATGCCCAAGAACTAATAAACAAAAATGTAACATGATCTCCAAAGAAGGATTAGATCCAGGTTCTTTCTACTTTCATGTGAATCCCTCCAAAGAGTTGGACAAACAAGCCCCTGGCTGGTGCTCAGGGACTTTATATTTTCTCACCACTCTGTTCCATGTCCATTTTTAATTGCATTGTTTAGATTTCTATCCCCTGGCAGTGCTTTGGCTGCATGCAGTGGACATGGGAGGAGAATGAGGACCATGATGTTTGCAGGAGCTGTGCTGTCCCAGCACACCTTAACTCAAGCTCTGCAGGGGCTCTGTGAGCAGCCACATGGGTAAAAGGGCTCCAGAGAGGGGCCAGATGTTTTTCCTGGGAATGACAATGATGTGTAACCATTAACAGTGTTAATAAAGAGGAAATGTGATTAGTGGGAGAAGCTGTACAGTTGACTCTGGGACAGACATGGTGGCTCATGACCGGGCCTTTTGGTTATTGAACTTAATTCATGTGCAAGAGCTGTTCTCCATTTCATGCTCTTAGGAGCCAGGTGGAGTCTCCTCTGTGTGCATTGAAGACCCCACTTGTGACTCTTCAGTTCTTCGCTCTTCTCCAAGTCAAGCTGTGTGCACTGTTCCAGTCTGCACCATCCCTCCTTTGCTGCTCATTTTTGCTTAAACCCAAGGAATACAAAGCCAGAGGCTGAATCCTTATACATGCACATGGACCCATTTTTCTGTACAAACAGGAGCTGAAACATCCCCAAAGATACTGATTTTCCTAATTATATAGTAATGTATCAATAAAATGAACATCAACAATTTGGCTGTTATATACTTTTTATTCTTTTCATAACCATGCTTCTTTTAACTGAGCTTTAAAATCTGCATTTAATATTACCTCAGGAAATTCACATCTGCGGTGTCTTTACTGGCCAGAGAATGATTCAGTTCCCTTTAATGTAGTATCTCAGATGGCCAAGGGTTCTACATTTGAAAAATGAATGTGGATTTGTTTGGATTTAACCTTAATGGTTACGGGTCACATTGCAGAAATCACTGCATTGAAAAGTTAAGGATAAATGTTGAACAGTTCATAACAATAATAATGACAATTCTAATTTTTCTTCAGCTACCTCTGCAAAATAAACACTACATGCTGTGTTATTGAATTCCCTACCATTTATTCCTATTTTTCTATCTAGCACCACTGGAAAGCTCAAAGGCAGGCAGTTTTACCACCAATATTCTTCAGTAATACAGGTAGAGAGGTCAATCCATCATTCTAAATAATTATCTGCAGAATGGTCCAAACCATGAGGAATATTTGCTCAAGTCTGCCTTTTCTGGGCAGGGAGACAGAGGGATGTATGTGAGTGAAGGTGATGCAGTAACACGCAGGGCCACCGTTATTTACCTGGCATCTGCCTGGGAGCTTTCCCTTGGGACTTATTCTACAAGCCCTGACTCTCAAACATCCCCAAATACCCAAAAATATGAACCAGCTCAGCCAAGTGGAGAGGGGAGGGGATGGAAGGGGCAGCTGCAAGTGGCTGACTGTTTCCCACTTGAGCCGCACGCGTTTTTGTGTGACCTCAAGGATTTCACAATCCCCGTGCCTCTCTTCTGCAGCTGTAACACGGGAATAATAACGCTTCCTCCCCTTTCTCTGCTTCCTACTCTGCTTTTGGCACACTTCTAATACAAGAGGGCTTGATCTCAGTTGGAATCTATCAGTGCTACTGACATGTTAATAATACCAGTAGAAACGTTTCCTCTTTGCTTTGCACTGACAAAGCTCCGTGCGGGGTAGCAGCTCCCAACATGTCAGCCCAGAGCGTATTCACTTTCAACCCCAAATCTGAGGCATTTTCCGGAGACAAGACAGAGAGGATACAAGATTCAGACTGACTTTTAGGATTTTAAACAGGGAGAAGTAGTCATAACATGTGTCAGTTTGATGGCCTTACAGTTATTGAATGAAAAAACCCTCTGAAATATCCTCAGCCTCTTGGCTGCCTGCACGGTGTAAAACCTTGTGTGGTTGAGTCAGGGCTTCAATGCTTTTCTGTTTAGAAGCTCCCTGGGTTGATGTCAGGTCCTGGAGAGGACAGGCAGAGTCGGAGCATGTTGCCTCGACAACACAGATGTGATTGAGGGGATTTCGTCTCTTGAAGGAAATCCCCCAAAGTTAATGCCAGTTTCTATAAAAGCTGTGTGGAGTCAGGCACCCGAGGCTGCCTGGGGAGAGCTCCCCTGGGGACACAGGATCCTGCTGACCCCGTCTCTGCTCGGCAGTCACTCAGTAGCAGGTTGGTTTCCTGCAGAGGAAGCCTGAGAAAGTCTGAGGGTAAAATAAGGTTGGGGGAAGATTTTCTAAAGATGACCTGTGCTTTTGGCCCGAGTTAGAAAATCTCTTTCCTTGTTGCTTGCAGTCATACAAAAACATCTCCCTCGTTGCTTCAGTTTTTATATAATTGATAATTTATAAATCTCTAATGACTCAGAAGATTTCTTATAGTTTCATGGAATCACAGAATCCCAGGTTGGTTTGGGTTGGAAGGGAGCTCAAAACTCCTGCCCCCCTGTCATGAGCAGGGACATCCTCCACTAGCCAAGGTTGCCCAAAGCCCCATCCAACCTGGCCTTGAGCACTGCCAGGGAGGGGGCAGCCACAGCTTCTCTGGGCAATCTGTGCCAGGGCCCCACCACCCTCCCAGGGAAGAATTTCTTCCTGATATCTAATCTAAATCTCCCCTCCTGCAGCTTTCCAACAATAATAAATAGAAACATTTATTCAAGCAGATTAAAAAGTCAGGCAGATCATATTAATCTATTTAACTGCTGCTGATAACTACATTATCTCCTTTTCAGCAGAACTGAAGTTAAAGCTCTGTAAATAGTTTTAAAACACCCAAATGCTACTCTAGCAGAGGCTAAAGCCAAGGACTCAAAATGCAGCTTGGCTTTCACAGCTATTGCCAGCCTCAAATGTCAATACCTAAGTTGAGGCAACAAACTCATACTCTGTCTGTGTTTTCTTCCTTGTGTACAGAATAGATGGGTTCTGCAGGGTGCAAAACACGAGGCGTAGCAGCATAACTCATGTACAAACCGTTACTATTTATTATTATTGGTGAGGCTGAGGCATGCAAGCCAGCAAAGGAAATAGCTGGCACATCTTCATTAATTCCTTCTGGTTCTAAAGTAGTTTTCAGGAAATAATTCTCCAAGACCTTGGCTACACACACAGCATATTTATTTGGACTTGGCAGGGGCACCAGAAACTGTATAGTTCATAGAGCCCTCATTTCTTTGGATCCTGAAGGTGTTTATCAGAAATGGTTTTTAGACAGATTAGAGCCACACACATACACAGTACCAGCCCTACGACATTTGCTGGTGTCTTCAAGCACTTTAGGTTTAATCACAATGCCTGTTCACCCCCTGAATAAGCTTCAGAAGTCCCCCAATGGCATTAAGGGTTATTTTGAGAATGAGGAGCGATCCATCTTAGTATATCAAGTGAATCTTGGCTTTGCAGGTGTTTGGTTTTTTCCCTCCAAGTTATATGAATATAACTATTATCTGTTCTTCTGTATCGTGACTATTTGACTGGTGACCTCAGGGATATTTTTCTTGATGCTTTGAGATCTAGCCATGACTAAACTCAGAAGTTTAGATATATAGTCAGACTTTTTCGTCTGAAAAATAGACTGAAAATCTTGAGTATCAGTCTCTCTCATGAGATGTCCTGATTTCATGCATTACAGCAGGGCCAGAAATAACATGAGAACAGCTTTTCTCACAGTATTTCGGTAGTTCTTTCCTGGCCATTGCCAAAAGCAGGATGTGAAGACATGCATGAACATTAAAGCAAACTCTTATTAGAATAGTTCAAGTTCCTTTTGCATTGTGGCAAAAATTTGTGTCAATTTTTATTCTATTCAGACTACTTCAACCCTTTCAGTACTTCAAAAATCTGTCAGTGTTTTTTCTTGATAAATCATTCAGCTAGCTTAAATGCCATTTGTGGGGTTTCATCTTTTTCCCTTTTTTCTTTTTTTAAACAGAGTCCAAGAATATGACAAAGTGCTCAGAGCCAAATTGCACTTTTGATCATTTGATTGTACACATAAGAGCTGGCTATCCCGCTGGATATCCCATTGGCTTTGCGAGCGTTCCTCATTTGTGTAATGTTACACACCCAGTGTGTGTTTTCTGGACTGGGACAGAAGCTGCCCTCAGATGCCCGGGGAAGGGCTGCAGCTGCCATCAGAAGGGACATGCCCCAGGGCATAAGAACAGAATCTGTTTCGGGTTTGCATAATTAAATTGTTTCCTTCAAAGCTGTCAACAAATTCAGGTGCCTGTCACCTCACAGCATTTCCACAAAGTAGCAAAACGGTATAAAGTTACCTTCTTCCACTGCCAGGGTAAATACTGGGAATAAGTGCAAGCACAAGGCAGGGGTGCAGCCTGCTCCCGTGGGGTGTGCCTGGGGCAGGCAGTGCTGGCAGGGCCAGGGCCAGGCCTTGGAACTGTGCCTGCCCCGTCCTGGCAGTGCCATAGTGGCATTGATGGCACTGTCAGCAGAGTGCTCCTGCCTCTTTTCAGAGCAACAGTTTAAATGTGCTCTGCCTGGACAGTGGCTTGGCCTCTCCTGGAGGGAGGCTCTCCATCCGCCCCAGAGTCACGGTGGCATCAGCCAGGGTTATGATCCTTTCTGTAGAACGAGGCTTTGAAGACCTCTCAACATGGGTGCATCCCAGGGTGCAGCAGAATGGAATCCCAGAATAGTTGGTGTTGGAAAGGTCCTTAGAGCTCATCTAGTCCCAACTCTCCCCCTGCTATGGGCAGGGACACCCTCCACTAGCCAAGGTTGCCCAAAGCCCCATCCAACCTGGCCTCGAGCACTGCCAGGGAGGGGGCAGCCACAGCTTCTCTGGGCAGCCTGTGCCAGGGCCTCACCACCCTCACAGGAAAGAATTTCTTCCAAATGTCTAATCTAAATCTACCCTCTCTCAGGTTGAAGCCGTCACCCCTTGTCCTATCACTACATGCCCTCATAAGCAGTCTCTCTCCAGCTTTCGAGGTTAGTGAAGGCTTGTCAGACTTCACCTTCTCCATCAGATTGAAGCAAGGCAGCCTGTTTTAATAGACCTGTACTTGCCTAAGTTTTATCTTCCCCACTTCAGTAAGGAAAGGAATGCGGAGATGTGGTGAGCAGCTTGTCCACACAGCAGCTACAGGATATCTTGCTGCCATTGGCAGGCTTTACCTGATGAGGAGCCCTGCAGCTTGCCCATAGAATAGGTTCTCCAACCACAGGGAAAGTGAACAGCACTTGGGAATGCCCAGGGCAGCAGTGAAAGCCCGTATCTCCTAAGCTGTTCTGTCCCCTAGCTGCTAACCTGAAATCCCTACATATAATGAGGTGGTTAGCTCAAGCACTTGGTGTCCTCAGGAAAGGTGTCACCCCATCAGGTTCTGGGTGGAGTTGGTCGGGCCAGAGTTAGACACAGAGAGGAGACGTCTACTTTTATTGTTGAGAATCTCCCTGAGGACAGCTGAGGTATCAGTGTCTTACTCCAAATGGGTGAATCAGAACAGTTCATGGCATGCTGGGCAGTTCAGGGTTTGTGGGTCCAGCCCTGTGATCATGAATCCCAAGATCTCAGATTGAGAGGGGACTTCAGGAAGAGTTGAATCCTAGTAGAGGGTTCTGTTGTTTGCCTTTCTCCAGATAATAACAGGGCTAGAACCACATGGCTAAAAACTACTGGACTTGAAAGTCAACTTCCTTCTCAACATTTGTAGACCCCCCTTCAGGGACCTATAATACCCAGCTCCATGGGATGGGATGCAGATATCTGGGCACGGACACATGGCCTTTTGCAGTGCACAAGTGGCACACTGATGGTTTTATTTAAGAGGCCCTTGAAGAATGCATCCTGAATAGCTGCTGAGCCTTCTGCAGTTTAGTGAGATCAACTTTGAGACCTTTTCAGTGTTGTCACAGCCCCTGTCCTGTAAAAGGCTGTGACCGAGGTGCCCATGGTTGCTTGAAACAGTCTCTCCAATAAAAAAGGCACTTTGATTCTTGCCTGTGTTTATGTGGGACACTCTCCACAGATTGAGCCATCATGAAGTCCCAGCTAAGGTAATTCTGTCTGGCAGTAGCACTAGATAGTTTGCAATGAACATTTACCAACTGGCCAAGGAATGTGATTTCTTGCACAAAGGATCCAGCTTTTTAAAGTCCTTACCCATGGAGATGCTTCAAGCAGTCCTGATGCCTCAGTCCTCCCTTGGATGGATGCCGCAGGCCTGGACCACATGGCTGATAATACAGAAATGCTGAAAATGCCTGGAAAGGACACAGTCATGTCAATCGTCTCCAATGAAGGTAGCAGTCACAAACACATGGGTTTGCCAAAAGTCTCTGGCTAGTTCCAAGAAGCCTTCATTTGTTTGCATTGCTAATCTACCAGAGACTGAGACTGCTCAGAGAGATATCAAGCCTTTTGTAAGCTTGCTTTCACCCTGCCTCTGTTGGGATGTGCGGGACAGCGGCCCTCTGAGGAGGCTGTGGGAGACTGTGCAGTTATCACACTGAGACAGAAGGAAATTGTCTGACCTGGAGGCAAGGCAGCCCATGGAGCTAAATGCACGTTTTCATTCTGCAAGTCTTCTTGCCTCCCCCATGGCCCAGCTGCTTGTCAGGGCTGGCAAGCTCAAAGCCTTGCTTCAGTGGGGTCTAGATGGGCTGGAGGGATGCTCTCCTGAGGGTATGTATCCACCAACTTCAGTGAATGCCATGACACAAATGACTCACAGATCGTGCAAGAAAGAAGTCCGTAAGGTTTTTTGATCTCCCTTCTCATAGCAGAGCGAGGAGGTAATGTGTATTGCCATGTGCTTTCAAGTCTTTATGGAAAGGGGAGCAGCACCTGGTGTATGGGGCACACACCCTTTTCCTGAGTAGAAGTGGCACTCTTCCATATGCCTCATTGGCTGATTCCTCAGCAGAGGGATTGCCTTTGGATTCTGACAGTCTGGGTTTCCATCCCACCATGCAGCATCCCAAAATCTGCATTTGACAAGCTAAGAAACTAATCTTTCCTTGTCTCTTAACAAAGTCCTTCCTTAATAAATCTTTCCACCTTGCTTCCTTCCACACAGCGATGTGACTGGCTGGCCCCTCTCCCTGCAGCTGAGGATGCAGGTGCACCTGTGTGGGCTCTGCAGCAGAGAGCAAGCTGAGAAACAGCGTGTGAGGGCAGTCATGCTGCCCTGATGCTTCCAGGGCTGCCGTACATCTGGACCTGCACATCAGTGGCAGACATGGGAATCATAGGGAGTGACTCCTGCATCCCTCCCTTGGGCAGGAGTGATAGACGTCCTATGATTCATCTTTGGCTGTTTACACTGTTACTGATAGCTGCCCAAGGGAACTGTTCCTGGTTGCAGCAGGCTGGGTTTGCAGCCCATCCTCAGCTGTCGGGAGCATTCTGGAGGCAGCCTGCAGCCCCCTTTGGCTTTCACTCAGCTTTTTTGCCATCATTTTGTTTGCAGTTATTTTGTTTGTCCAAAGCATACTTGTTGCTGGCCAATGCAGGATCTTACTTGCCCTAGCAAAGTGAAATTTCACCTATTTTTCTGCACACCTCATTGACTAAAACCTTGAAGCAGTACCTGTGTGCCACAGCCACTTTCTGTAGCTGAACTTGCTCCACATTCTTCTTACTTTGTAAAACTGTTAGTAGTTGACTATAGCAGCACAAGCTTGTTACTTCATTGGCTTGTTTCATTTTAGAGATGTAAATCTGGTGGATTTCTGTCAATTACTAACTTTCTCATTGGATTAAATTCTTAGACAGTTTTATTGTTTTATTCTGCGGGGTTTCCCAGGGTTTTCTTTGGCTGGGTCAGCCTTTCTAAATTGCCACTTAGATTTGCTACAAAAGTATGTTCCTTTGTGTGCCCAGTGCACACCCTGCCAGATGCACAGTAGAAGCCTTCAGCCTGGGCTGTTGCAGGATGCTTATGGATCTCCAGTGGGGCCTGTGGCACTGGGAAACGCTGTGGAGAAGCTCTGTGCTTGATGATACTTACTTTAAGATGCTTTCACAGCCCTAAATCTGCTTCTGGAGTTGAGCATTTTGGCAACGCTTTCCAAGGCCTCAGCATCGCAGCTGCATTTTGTCCTAGGTGTAATGCCCGTGATATGCAAAAGCTGTTCCCTGGCCACAAGAGTCCTCTCTCACGTTGGCTTTCTCTGATGGAGATTCTCTGAGCCTTGCAGAGTGTCTGAGGGTACTGTGGGGCACTCGAGCCTTCATTTCCCATCTCTCAGAGCAAGGATGTCCATGGTAGGGTACAGAGTATTTTCCTGTTAAAACTGAAATGTATTTCTTTGGGAAGGTGGGTGTGGATGTGGCAGTCACGTAGGAGAGGAGACACACGGTTCAAATTCGGTTCTAGAAAAGTTAAAGTGGTTTCTATTACGCATTCCTATAAAGTTCAGAACAGATTAAGTGGTAATTAGATATTAGTAATTGCCAGTGGAACTAAAATCAAAACATAGATCTCAGTAACTGTGTTGATGTCAGCAATAATGAGGCTACACTGGTACTTGTACAGCACTAAAACTGGTCAAAATGAGCACGTCCACGCACTGGAAGTGTCTTAAATATATGCAAAAATCTGAAAAGCAACACAGGGGGACTGAAAAGACTTCTGCTTGGGTTTGGGGTTTGGTTTTGTAAATGCTGCTTGGAAATAATTAGGCCTCAGTTTCTTCAGAGAAATCACTCCTCTTTGTTTTGTACCTCTTCACACCACGTCAGATCCAGTGCTTGGCAGTCACCTATATTCCTTAGTTGCTGCACTGAAAAACATTCACCTAGTCATTACATTCTGGGAAGCATACCAAGGCTGGCCCACAGATGTCCATTTTTCCGAATATTTTTCCTTTTACATGACACCCCACCACAGACAGTTGTGGAACGCATTGGAAGGAAGCATCCATCTGACCAGAGTTTCTGCTTCTGACCATAGTTTCCCCTCATCTGCAAGTGTACATGGAGCATTTCTCTCTAAGAGTGCCTCCAGCTCCACTTTGAATATTTTCCTGCATAACCTCATGCAGGGGTAAGGACCAGGTGGTCTGCTTTCCCAGTGGTGCAATCAAAAAAGAAATCTCAATGAAGGTCATCAAGGATGGCGAGACTGTGGTTATCAGACTGAAGTAACGCCGATCTCTTCTCTCAGAACATTAGGAGCTGGTTTTCCTTTGGGCTGGTTGCCCCCTGGAAAGTGGGCAGAAAAGACCCACTGTTTTAACACAGAGAAGACCTGCCAGTTTAATACACGGTATCATCCTCCAGCGGGTCTCAACTTGGCCTTAATCAACCCCAGTCCATAACCAAGGTTTGCTAAACTGCTGACCATCTACCACCAGCTGCCTTCACTTTTTTTTCTTACTTTTGGAGTGTCTGTTTGTCCCAATATGGGTTCCCCCACCCTTCCGTCATTGGAAGGTTTAATGCTGAGTGAAAAACCACGAACAGCCTTTGAACGTGTTCTGCCAAGTCTCTTTACAGTACAATACTGGCAGGAGTAAAACACTGGGGCCAGGCAAATATGCAAGCTTCATCACATTAAAGAAAGCAGAGCAGCATGGTTATTGCATCATCCGATGGCTTCCCAGACATTGTTGTTGTTTTTTCATTAGAGCAACAGAACTGCACTTGGTGCCTTTTGCTGAAGAGCCAAGGAGGCCCCAAAAGGCTGTCAACTGGAGAAGAGAATGTGGCAACTGGAAAGATGGGCGGTTTACTGCACTAATTTCATAGTGCAGCCTTTACCAGTCTGTGGTAGAGGGAACCAGCAACATGATCTGTGTTCACATTTTTTTAAAAGAAGACACGTAGCCAAATGCTTAAAACTATTTGCTTGTTCAAGACAAGTTATTTGGAAATTTAACTACTACTGAATCAACCGACATTTTTAACACTAAATCATTTCAATTCCATATCATATGTTTTTAATTTTATCAGCATCTGTAACTTTTTAATTACGCTTTATGAAAGCCTTTTTTTTTTTTTTTCCAGAAGCAGTAGACAAATCCCTAGTTATTTAATCTGGGTATCAGAAGGTGCAGTTCAAGGCTCGGCCATTGAAGGAAACCTGCTGCCAGAGGCACCCAGTGAACCACTGGTGCTCTGTGTAGCTCTCCTGCACTCACCAAGCCCCTTGGAGAAGTGGGGCTGACACAGCATGGCTAGACAAGACCTCACCACCTTCATTGTAATGAACAATTTTGCTTCCCCACAGCTTCTAGGCAATTTCTCACCTAACAAAGAGTGGAGAAGCCTTATAGACACTCCAGGATCTTGGCACAATGGGGACTTGACTGAAAACTGCTGTTTTATGACTTATTGTTTCATGGTTCAGCATTACTAGAATGTCATTCTTCTGGCCTTTCTCCAATACATGCTCAAGATGACAACAAGAAAATGTTTTGACTGGCCAACTACTATCCTGTCACCCCGTCAGGATTCTCAAATGATGGAATAAAGTACATGAAATTAGTTAAGATGGTTTTGTGCCAATGGATAAGTGCAAAGGTGATGGCATCAGGCTGTATCATATAATTTGGTAGCCAAAGTCAAAGCTTCCTTAAGTGGGCTTATGAACCAAAGCATACTTGATTACTGTCACTGCAGAAGAACGATCAAGCAGCTGAAGGGCACGGTGCTGTGAGTAGTTGAGGATAAAACATATAACTTGCCAATGACAACAACTGGAAAGGAGAGCGAGAGGAACTTGCCAACTGAAAGGTGTCTGGCAGATAGCACAGACACAACTCAAGAGGATAAACACAAGCCATGGTGATGCTGTCCATGGAAATCCTTCCCAGCAAGTCATGAGTATTTCTGATCTGATAACTAGGCAACAGGATGAAAAGGACACATTACAGTCTCAAATTGCACTGAAGGAAAAGATTCATGAAAATGGGCAGCTTTTGGCTGGCTTCAATAGCTAGAGCAGCAAAATACTGAGCATGAAGAAATTGCTGTTTAAGCCGGGAAGGGAACAACAATCAGTAAAATTAATTCCTTCAGAAACAGTGCAACGTAACTTCCCTCTGCGATGCCTATTGCAGCAGCTGGTCCTGACATGCTAGTCGCTGAACAGCAGCAATGAGGCTGTCTGAACTGAGAACTGACCAAGATGCAGCACTGATTCCTTCTGTTCTTCTGGATCCTGAGCAGTGTGTGTCAGAGCTTAAGCAACTGAAGAAGAGACAAGCCACAGCTGGCAGAGGGACAGCAGTTAGCTTCTGACTGGATATAAGCCCTGCAACTGCTGTGCTGACCAAACCCCTTCTCCCTCTTCCTTAGAGCTCCTGGCACCTGATGGGCACCAAGAGGATGCACACTGGTACGTGGTGCTGCAAGAAGCGCTCACCAGAGAAAAACTAGAAAAAGCACCTTACGTGTGGTTCATGATTCAGGCTTGAACTTGTGGTCCCACTTTGGATCACAACTCACAAGTAACTGCATGTACATAGAGCAACTCTATAAAAGCTGGCCTTAGAGCAAAGCCAACTGAGGATCTCACAAGCATGTTGACATCCTTCCAGTCAGGAACGCTTGACGGCATGACACTGTCAGCTGCCTTAGGTGCAATAGTGAGTGTTATTTGTGTTATTTTCATCCTTACTATGATTAAGATTTTGTATACTTTTATCTGCAAATATCTGGATAAGGTTAGATCCAACACAGCAACTATTAGTGAATATTTAGATGCTTAATAAGCATTCAGTTATTGGCAATCCTGATGTTTGATTAATTCCTTACCTGCTGGAGCTCAGTGGGTACTATTCTTTCACCTCCTGCTTTCAATCACTTATGTGGACGCTGTTTTGGTATTGCACATATACCTACTCTGTAAATTTGGGCGGAAGTAGAATCATCAAGGAGGAATCTGCGTATTGCACCAAGCTAGTCATCATCTTGCTAGAAGGCAGCCTGGATTTGTCTCCTCGGTAGTCTGAACCTTTAACCAACACATAACCCCTCAAAGTAGTCGGGTTATGACAACAGCCCACATGGAAACATGAGTACCACTGCAGAAGAAACACGTTACATGTTCCCATCACAGTCATCTTGCTGTCATGTGTATAACAAAGATTATTTTGGTGGAAATGTGCAAGGATCAACTACTAAATTTATTATGAGATGAAATTCTTCAACCAACATATTATCTAGTTCAGCCTCCTGGGACAATTCACATCTGACTACCCGTGTCAGCAGCTCATTCAACTCATTTTAGGAGATGTGGAATGAAAGAGGTACCATGCTTTCACACAAAGCCGTCAGTTAGCCTAAAGCAAGTAAGTGAGTCAATTCTCAAGAGAGCCCTGTGAATCTCAAACTCGTTTACTCGCCAAAGAAAAGTTTCAGTGACAGAGCAGAATAACAAAGCCCCTAATATATCGCAGACCTATTGCGCCCAGGCCGTGAAGTTTATATTTCCCTAACAACTTGGAGGCAATCTCGTGTGTCAGAACACATGCACTTGTCATTAGCGTGAACATTAAGAGGAAATGAACATAAATCCCAAATTCAAATGTGTAGTTTGGGACAATTAAATTATTGATAATGGTTATCTGTCACCAAGCAATAAATCATAAAGTCAAGGAGTGGTAGAAGAAAAGCTATCTTGCTGCTGACAGACGCGTAGACTGAAAGATGTGGTGAGCCTTTAAGGTTCCAGAAATAATTGCATAAAGGTGAAAGATTTCTTCTCTTGCTTTTTTCTCATCAGCTTAGTATTTCCATATTCAAACCAACGCTTTTTTGTGACAACTCGTCTTACTTGGCCTCTACATTTTCTGACATTTTAATGAAAAAGATGAACAAACCTGAAAATGAGCAGCTGGTGAAGAGCGGGTTTATGACTGTAAGTTGGAGCACTGTGCTCCATGCAGAGCCAGGACCTGGCTCCCAAAACTGTGAAAAAATGATGGATACGCTGATGGTAAGATCAATGTAAATAAACTGAAACACCCCACACCCCTGCCCCCCCGCCAAGACTCTTAAAATACAGGAATCACATAAAGAAAACAAGGAGGGAGCAGCCTGAGCAGGGGATGGCAAATGAACAGGACGGAGTTTGATTGCCCTTCAATCACTTCATTTTTGACACTAAAATAAGACTTGATATTGAATTTGTACATCAAATAGCTCTGTGCTGGATAGAATACCGAGCTCCAGTAAAACCATATTTCCTAAGAGGCTACAGGTTTATGTGGACAAGTAGCAGCTGGTGGAAGGAGAGAGGAGCGAAGGCATTTCCTTTCCAGGCACGGGATCCGGGGAGCGGGGGCTGGCTGCTGATACACGGTGGGAATGCGGCTGCTCAGGTTGGTGCCAGGGCTCGAGTAGGCTGGTGGGTGCTGCCAGGAGGGGTGTGTGGGCAGCAAGCGGGACCCAGCTTTGTGCGGATCCCTTTTCAGAGGGCTGCAGTGCTGCGAAGCTCAACACAGCTCTGCAGAAAAAGTGGAAGCTTTTCAAATGTACACGCTGTACTGCACCACTCAGAGAGGCCAGGGATCACATTCATTCATTCCTTTTCCAACAACAAAATCTCTTTGTATTAATCACACAGAATCCACCAGTTTTGTCCAAAAAAGGTGTGATTTTAATCCTGACCCTTTGCCTGTGTGGCAATCTCTACCGATTTCAGCATTTCCTCTTGTACAGAACTGTGGGCATGGTAAAGGAAAAGGAAACAGCACAAATAGGTCTGCGATTAACTGTCTGAGGTCTTAAAGACTTCAGACGAACCCCGCCGAGGCGGAAGGGCCACCAGTGTGAGCAAGAGCAGCAAGCTGAGGCCATTTCAGTGCAGGAACATGACATTTATTGCCCCGACATCTGTATCGTAAAATTAAGTTTACTTTAGAACTTACTCCATTTGAAATCCATGCTAAATGGTCAAGAGTGCCTTGAGAGGTCATGTTAAGGATGCCAGTTACTGTCAGGGAGGTTCTATCCCCTCAATGCTTAGAAAAATAAGCCACAATTTTACATATTTTTCTTAAGCAAGATTGTGATAATCTATTCACATCGACAGCTTCTCTCACAGAAAAGACAAAAATAAAATCAAGCCTCTCCTCTTCCAAAAGAATTTGGCAATTAGCCTTTAATTTAGAAATATTTTGGGGTATGGTGATGAAGCATATGATACTACTACAGCTGTGACATCAGCATAATAATATGGATATATTTATTGAAAATAACATACCAGGCCGATGGGGGAGAGCTGGAAAATACCTAAAATAGTATTTGCTTGGTCACTGGTTGCTGAGGGAACTTGTGACAGCGCTGTGACTATGTTGGCGTCTGCAGTGATCAAAAAATACTACTTGGGTTAATATCTTCATCTCCACACTATCAGCACCCGTCCGTAGTTTGTTTCCTTTAAAACACTCTCTGCACCTTCCCTGAGGGCCCAGTGCAACCCTCCTTTTACACAATTGCATCATCACTCTAAAACGAAACTTGAAATGAGCCTTCATGTCTGCTTCAGAGAAAACATAAGTTATCAACTGGATTTGGATCATGTCTTCCTTAGAAGCTTCTGTTAGGAGTAAAATTAGTTGCCTTGAGTAGCCATGCTAGTTAGAAGAAAACCAATCACATTACAAGCTGCTTCCAAAGCATGAAAACAGTTCATTATTGAGGGAAGTAGACAAATAATTTGGAAGCAAGTGCTTGACAAACATGTTACTTAAACATGTGTTTGGGGTTTTTTTCAGTTTTGTCAGCAGTCTGTGCTTGTAACTATGACATTACTGTTCTCAAGGAAACATTTTACTATTATTTGTTGAGCACGGTGCATACAGTGGGTCTGTAATTTATAATATAAATAACTGTTTATGTGGCTACTGAAAGCAACTCTAATTCTGAATTAATTTTATGCATAAAGTAACTATACCAATACAATGTTTCCTCAGTTTTAGAACCCCCCCCCACAATAAGATAATGTATAAATATAAATGTAGTTCTCCACTTTTTATTTACAGCTGTTAAATTTAAATTTGAGCTAAACACATGTTAATTAAAACACATTTCACCAGCTACTTATAAAATTAAGCACTATTTTGTCTGATGTTGTTAGAAACAGGAAATTTGGAGTGATGTCTAGTGCTACAGCTGTTTGCAGTCCTTATATAACACCAGATGTGAGATTGATGTATCTGTATTTTGTCCTCTCTTGAGAATTGCAAGTGATCAAACAGGCAAAAACATAATGACAGGATGATTGGACAAGTTTAGCACCAAGGGAATTGTACAAGACATTCATAAATCACTGCACAACCACACACGCAGTGAAGAGAAATTTATTCCAATGTCACAGATATACAAAACCATTCATAACTTCAATGAATTTCAAACACAAGCACATTAATTGTCAAAAAAGTCTCTGACATATCTCAACTGATAAGTCTTTTGAAAGAAGTAATACTAAAAGACACACAAAACTAGGTGTGAGTGTTCTATAAAACCTAGATGTGACAATCCAGCAATGTAAAAACAAACATAATTTTCCACAGATTTATTTTGGTTATTGAATTATACTCATATAAATGTGCTCTGCTATGAAATACAGATGCTAGAAGGAGTAACCATGTAGCTGTGTTGGAGAACAAGTGTGCTGGTGAAAGCTGCATCAGCCATACTTTGCTTTTTCTGTTGCTAGAGCCAATCTGCGAATGTTTGCTATGCAACCAGCTGCTGCCTCCTGCAGAGTATCATCTGTGGAGCCGACCATAGCCAGTAGGAGCTAGCAAAGATACAAGAGAAACAGTAAGAAAAACAAATAACCACACTACTATCTAAATAAGATTCAAATCGTATCTAGAACAATTGCATGAACTTCCTGACACACATAATAACTACTAAAACTCGCATTAGCACCACTATACACGTATGTGTGTATACCAATATATGCATACTTTTCTATACCTATGTGTATTAACATACACATAGGGCACAACACTTTGTATTTTATCGTATTTGTTCCTGTCATTTGATATTTTTTGTCTGATTTTCTCTTTATTGTATCACGCCTGTCTGTGAGTTGTTGTAACTTAGATTCTTTTCTTGTAAGTAGAAATTGCATAGGGTTTAGCTGAAATCAAAGTTTCCCCCCAGGTACACTAGCATATTTGTACATGCTCAAGATCTTTAATAAACAAAGCCATACTTTTTTGTTTTGGCCTTGATGGTGAAATTTGATCTACAAGAACAGACCCTGGTGTCCCATTGACTGCAGCAGGTTTCTTTAATGTCACAGCAAACCACTCTCGTTAAACTGCCTGAGGAATATAGATCCAGGCATATCATTCTTAAACATTTGCATGTAAAAGTATAAAACTCAAAAAAGGTTTCAGACTTCAGGAGCCGATTCAGCGTTTCAATCACATGAACCAAATCCTTTACTCTGGAAATCACACTATTTTTTCAGTGGAAATTGCCTTGGAGTATGGTACTGTTCAAAACAAGCAGGACATCACGCAGGTCTTCATGATAAAACATTTTTACATTAAGTGAGTGATGCAACTGAAAATGCAATATATGCTGGAAAACAGCAGACTCTTGCTTGGCTCAAATCAACTCCACACAGTCCTCAGATTTCTGAAAATCTGCCAAGCTTAATGTGCGTTCAGGTATTTTGAAGCTCAGACAGCTCTAATTAAAACCTGTATTTTCAGTCTGAAATACTCAGGATTCTGTGTTCACCCAAACAATGTTGAGTCAAACCACAGAGAAATCTGTTATCACTCAACTCCGGTGCATATTTTTCATACGGCTAAAATATTACACAAAATTATGAACTGCTAAATATAAAAGCACAAATTGAATGCAGACATCAAATTTGTATGCTACCTTTTTCTAACCTTCCAGCAATCGTGAGGCATGGGCCACAGCTGCACACATATGGCATTTGCTTATAGAGATCAAAGCATTTTATACTTGAGGAAGTATTTGTGTTAGCCAAATGTACAAAACAAGCATCTTGCCAGTCACCTTTCACCCTTTGACCCCTACATGTATGTTGTAAGGGTGCCTGTGATGGGCCTGAATTACATCCAAAGGAGTATTATGTAAATTAAGCATCAATGAGATTTTTTTAATAGCAATCCTTCCCACAATTTCCATTAATGTAATCAGATGTCTATTACAGATAGCTAGGTAAGAACTCTTGCAGTGTCAACACTCTGAAAGGGATTTGCCAGAGTTAAAATGACACGAGAAGAAATGATAAGGGAAAGCTTTATATCCTTATACTTTATTTGCATGCAAATGTTGGGCCAGGGGCAGCAACCAGAGAAGTCAGTGGAAGTTTCACCACTGACTTTAGCTGGCTGAAGACAAGCAGCACGTCCGCATGCAGTGACAAAGCTGCTCTACAAAGCACAAAGAATGCAAGTCTTATTAGATGCTGAACTTTTTTTTCCTTTTAAGAAATATTGTTGGAGGAAGATCTGCCTTCCTTGCTATTTTCCACCAGCTGATTTCTCATCAGCTTAAACTATAAAGTGTTTCTTTGGGTACCTCACAACTTCCTCGTATAACTTGCCGAGAAGAAAACTGGTATAGATCCTTCATATCCCTGACTCAAAACCAAAAATATGTATGCACATACCGTTCATACGGTGGTTTTGGTAAAGCCATAAGTTTCAAATTTGGGGGCAAGGAAACTATATGCCTTATGTGATTATTCACTGCGTCTTCACAGACCAAGTGGAAGGCTTTTTCAGCGTAGTGAGCGTGGAACTCAGAACTTTCATAATAATTTCAGCCTAAGATTTGTTATCAGTTTGTAAGAAAGAGCAGAAGTTCAACACAAAAGTAATGTTTTGGAGATAAGTTACCTAATAGAAATATAGCAAAAAGCAAAAAATAGATCTTTGCCTTCATTATGACTACATTAGGTAGGACTCAATTCAAGGTTATTTATATCTTTTTGCCAACACTTCTTCTAGGCTCAGAAAACTTAAAAAACCCAGATATTTTTCTGTCACTTTCAATGCAGAGCTCAGTATTAAGCCGTAACAATAGTAGTAGGGGGAAACTGCTCTTTATTGCAGGTGCACTGGTTAAATGTACCCAAAGAGATGTCTAAGAATTAGTGGTACGAATGCAACCAATGCCAGCAGCAATTTTTAGAAAAGTATCAAATACTGATTTTTGTTTTTCCTTTCTGAGTTCGGGAGATCAAGGATCAGCTCCTCTCTAATTCATTGCTCTTTTAAATCACTTGCCAGTGTTAACATCTGTAAGGACTTCCACATCATACACAATCGTGTACCACACTGTGTCTCAGGATTCTCACAATACGACTTCAAAGAAATATTCTTGGAAACATGGTCTAATACAGTAGCTGCTTCTGAGGACTGAGGATGTACAGCAACATTTGCCAGTCAACCTACCCTTTTTGCACGAACAAAAAGGCAGCTGAAGAGATTATCTCAAAGACAAAATATTTCAATGTAAGTAGGTAATTCCCTATTTAGGAATCTGAAGATTTTGATATAAATCCTGTCTTAAATGAAACAAAATTTTATTCTCTTTGTATGTACCAAGAAAGTCATAATCCTTTCACTTCCTGACTGTCACTCCTTGACCTTTTCATGGGTTCAGTTCAATTTACTGGCAATTTGGGTCGTCCAATTCAGGTACTCATAGACAGCACACACAGACCATACCCACATATTAGATATATTTGACAAGTCCAAGAAATATTTTTTTTTTAAATTCCAATGCACCAGTGCAATATAACATGGCCTTTTTCTTAATGCAATGCCCTTGAACTTCACGTATCCCTTCCTCTTACTGTTCAGGTATTGTTTTCTGACATATATAAATGTTAACAGATGTGCAAAGCAGTAAAAAAGCATGTGGTGTGAGTGCTTCTTTCTGGCACACAAGAAGCACTTTCCATAGACAGAGAAAGCATTTGCAGCACTATGTAGCCTTCATTTGCTGTTGGCAGGTATCTATATTCTAAGGCGAGAGTCCAAAATTTTTTGCACAGTTAGCACGTCATACCAGCAAATAAGCACAAATACAAGCTGTTTGGAGAACGTACAGAGCATATGTAGCATCTCTGGGTTCCAACAGCAAGAGCAATGCACAGCCAAATCATTTAAATATTCAGAACAATTAAGAAGATTTTGCCATTACTATCCCAGCTTTAAAATAGCACAGAATTGTGTTACTATATTCGGCTTGCACAATTATAGAATAATTCAGATCGGGAGGGATCTCAGGAGGTCTCTAGTCCAATGTCATGCTCAAAGCAGAGTCAGCTACAAGGTTAGAATGGGTTGCTCAGGTTTATCCACCCTGATCTTGAAAACCCCCAGTGATGGAGATGGCACAACCTCTTTGGGCAACCTACTGCAGTGTTTAATACTGTCCTTGCAGAGATACACTCGGTCACCCTTGTTTCAGTTTATGCCTGTTCTCTCTTGTCCTCTTGCATGCGTCACTGTGAAAAGCCTAACTCCATCATTTTGAGGACTGACCTCCTGTAGGTACTGGAAGACTGCTACTGAATCTGCTTGAAGGTCTCTCTTCTCACAGCTGAAAATGCCCACTTTCCTTAGCTTCTCATCATAGGACAAGTGATCCACCTCTAGACCATCCTGGTGGTTCTCTGCTGGAACTATTAAAGTTTATCCACTTTTTTCCCATTCTGGAGAGTCAAAGCTGGGTGTAGTTCTCAGGTGCAGGGATTTGCATTTGTCCTTGCTGAATTTCCTATGTTCCCGCTGTCCAGCTCCAGCCCTGCCTCAGTATCTCTGAATGGCTCCTTTTCCCTTGAACGTATTGAAACCACCCCCCTGCTCCAACTGGTGAGCTGGTGTCATTGCAACCTGTATGAGTAAGTCCACTGCCTTCCCTGGGTCACTTGGCAGACATGTTAATGGAACATGTCCCAACTGAGAGACCCCTTTGGCGCCCCCCTTGACCCCCACCTCCAGATAAAAGTACAACCCATTAACTACCATCCTCTGAGCTGGATCATCCAAACTTTTAAATCCATTTGTTTGTTCACACATCTGGAATATAATACAGGCTAACTTGGACAGAAGTATGCTGTGGGAAACAGTGTTGAAAACCTTGCTAAATCAACGTGAATGGCATCCACTGGTCTCCTCTCATCTACAGACTAAGGCACAGAGAGGGCAATCAGGTTCACCTTTGGTAAATCTGTGTTGACTGACCCAAACCATCATTTCCTTCTTGTGCTCCTTCCATAATGTCCCCAGCAAGCAACGTGAGGCTGTAGTGCACCAGACTGGGAGGATGAATTGTTGCTCTGAAACATGATTTTTAGACTCTCATCCTTGGGTCTTATGCTTTCTGCCACACCAAATGTGTAACAAAATAGCAAGTCTTTTGTTCCTCAGTAAGAGGTAATGGGGTAAGGTGTAACACTTGCTTGGATATCCATGCATCATGAATGATGCCACCTTCCACTGTCTGATAGCACAGCTTCCTGAAAACACTACCTCTGCAATCACAAAATAACCCATTGAAAAATTATGGCCAAAAAGATAACATAAACATCAACATAAGAAGTTGTAAAAGTGTCATTCCAAAATGGGTATGGATCCCTGGATGAGTAATAAAAAATGGGCTAGTAATTATCTTCTCTATGAAGATGTCTTTATAGAACTTTTCACTTTTTCAAAAGAAGTAACTTAAAGGGATTTTAAAGTAGAAAAAGTGTAGATGAGTTTTGCAACAATAAATCCTGAATCTGACAAAATCTCAGACGTTAGTGATGCACCACCTATGGGTACAGTAATTTATAAACACTTGGTTTCCTTTGGTCAGTCATGGTAGCTTCTGGGCTCAGAGGTGGGAAGCAGGAAACATAGGAAGGGGCTGTTTCAGAAAGAAGAGTTTTGCACGTATTAATCTTTAAGTAAGGGGTTAGTCATGTGATGTTTCTACAACAAGTTTTCCAAAACAGTGGAAGGTGTTGAACAATACAGCTGGAAAGACATTCCTTTGCTCATGTAAAATACAGAAAAGATCAACCTATTCAATACTCTGGAGTCTTGTGAACATGAATGCAAACAATGAATAAAGAAAACTATTAAAAGAATATTTAATGCCCTTTTTTTCTGGCTTCTTTAAGTTTTCTGCCCTGTAAAACAAATTTTATTTGATATTTTTTCAGATCAGAAGGAAATACGGACAAACTCCTTTAACAAGATTCCTATCTGTACTGGGAAGCTAGTCAGAGTTCACGGAGCTTAACATTCCTGGAACTAAAGATATTTACTTCAGTACAACTGCTGCTTCTATCTGCTGTGCTGGTGATGACATCTTGTAGATTGACATAACATTTCCAGTTGGTGGTAGGACTTGCCATTTTTTTTTAAAATTTAGATTTAGTATCTGACTTCTTTTACATGCAACATTTCCTAAAGGATGCTAAATTTCTAGCACTGTGATTTTCTAATTGCATAACACTTCTTTTCCAAAAAAGACATTTCTCACATGCTTTTTATAAATCTAACCTAAAAGAAAAAAATACTTTAAATAAAAGCATATGGTAGAAGCTTATCCAAGAAAGTATCAGTCTAGATCCAGCCAGCATTTTGCTAACTTTCAACACCATATTGCACACTGGAAAATATTAAAGCACCTAGTTCAAGTGTTATGTTACACATATTCCTATGAAAGTACTTCTCATAAAATTAAATTACAAATAATAAAACATACTCCACAATCAAAGCATAATGAAGGTTAAGCTAAGTCACCGTTTCTAAGCTAAAATTCAGGCTGATTTCCTGATTTCCTGTCAGCTGCATGAAAGGGTAAGACAACATGTATTATGTGTGGCCTCCTAAGAAGATGCTCGTGTAAGTTCTGAAGTGTTTTCTGTTGATTTGGTTTTTCTCAGATGGCACAAAGAGAAAAGATTTCAGGTGTAAAATCCCATGTGCCATGGAACACTCTGAGCTAGCAGATGTACAAAATTTAGTATCAAAAAATCCAGTAAAGGCAAAAGATAGGCAGGGCAGACATATGCTGTGCTGATTCCCTCCTGTACAAGGTCGCTCCTCTCCTGGGACTCCAGTTGGAGCAGCCTCTGGGTGTAGCCTAGTTCACTCATTTTGAATGCAAAGAGGTGGGAGAGCTCTGGCTTGAGTGGGAGAGATCCTAGGAAGACTGCACCTGGCTTCTTTCTCCTTCCTCTTATTCCTGTCCTCCTCTCTCCCATGAAACACATCTCCATTCTGGCAGCCATGGAAAACGGGTAACAAACTTCGTGAGTCACTGCAGCATGGCTGGGGGGACGAGGAGGTCCAAAAGGTCCAGCTCTGGCTAAGGTACACCTGAACATGCTGGTGGTCAGCAGGTTGGCCAGGAGCTGACTCTTCTTTCCCATCTTTCCCATCCTCCCTCAGAAAAACAGAGAAAGAGCACAGGGGCAGAACTCGTGCGCTTTTTGCAAACAGGTGCAGGACATGTTAGAATGAGAACAAACTTGCCTGCAGCCTCTGGTGCACTTCCAGATGCTAAACCATTTCACCTATCTTAGGACTTGCAACAGGTGATTTGTCCTCTGCAAGTTCTTACTTTTTTCTGTGTGACAGCTTGTGACAAAACAACTGTTGGTAAACTTAAGCTGAATCCCACAAAACGTGGGGAAACAAGGGAGAAAGAAGAGTAGGGCCTGGTACATTCAGTGAAGTAGTATGAACATCCAAACTGTGCCTATTACAAGCACCCTTGAAAAGCAATATTCTTGAGCACACACTAATAAAATACAAAATAAGGTGTATAAAATCATTCTCATACTCTCCAGTAAGGTTAAATGTTGCATTGCATCACTTTGAAGGAAACATATGCAACCTGACTGCCTAAAGGCAATCATAATACAGTACATACTTTAAGTGCACATACTTGTAAGTTACAAGTTTCTATATATCTACAAAGTACAAATAAAACCTAGAGCTTGCTCTCCAGCTCATCAGTATGAATTGTCTATTTCTTATATAATCATTTAGAGAAGGATGCTCCTCTTCTGTCCAAAGACATAGTAAACGGGCAGAGAACTCTGAATATCAGTGACAAGGAGAAAGCGAGCAAAATCCAAGTTTAAAGATTTTCTCATCCCAATTTGTTTCTTATAGGACTTCAGAGGAATATTTCCAACAATTTCAGATGTAAGTCTAACTGAACATAAACATACCATGCAAAGGTAATGTAGCTAGATAAAGTAGTAATAAAAATTATTTCTAATCTTCATTTAAAAGGTATGATTATATGTAAGCAGTTGAAGTCCTTAAAGGGAGATAGTTTGAATCTACGTTCAGCTGTAAGAAGTTTGGTGGAATATTAAGAAAGAATTCAATCATGAACATTCCAATGTACAAAGAGTCTTATGGGATATGGAATTTATCCCACAAAAAGCAATAGGCAGATCTGATAATCCAGATGTGATGAAGCCCAGGGTCCTACAGCATAGTTTTATTTGAACTACTTTCTTGATTTTATTTTTATTTCATTGTAGTTTTCAAGAGAAGATTAACATATAAAAGGCTTTTGGTGGGATAGGGAGAATAAAGAACTTTCTCATAATCTCAATAGAGTGGCATTTTAAATAAAAACTTTTTCAATTCACTGGAAATTTTTTTTCTTAAGATTAAAACAGGAGTCTGCTTACTAATTTCATGTAATGGGCATTCAAAGCAGTACATTTATGTCATGGATGCTTCTTTCATGATTTAGTTTGGCTCGGCCATGTGTTAGGACTATTCTTCCCCTATATTGCTGCCAAACTGATCAATCTTTCTTCTTTGTATTCCCCACTGTATTTTCCATACTTACCTGCTTTTTCGCACTTAATTTTCTTTTATCATTTTACAGGAGCATGATCGTCACCTCGCCTTTCCTTCCCAAGTATTGCTGAGGAGGCAGTACAGGAAATTGACAAAGAATTGCTAATTCAGTTTTAATTTTCCAAATCTGTTAATGTTGCTGTCAATATGAATATGGCCATTCTGTCTGTCTGTCTCTAGCAGTCAGATGAAGATTACACACAAGTTGAGGGGGCAGTTGCAGACACACTTTTAGCATCAAGTCAAGACTGAAAAAAAGGGCTTAAGCTGTCCATTAACCATCAAACACTGAAGGGTTCTGCCTGACTTCTCAGCAATACCCTGAAAACATGGTGTGGGGGGTTTTTCTTCAGTTTGTTTGATACTCTTGAAGTGCACTGTAACTCATCTGTCTTTGAAGACAAATTGAACTGCAGCAAAGAGACACCTCGGTTTCCAGAGGAGTGACAAATTTTGCAATGTTTGTAAGAATCATAGAATCACTTATGTTGGAAGGGACCTTTAAGATCACCAAGTCAATCCACAGCCTAACCTTGCCAAGTCTACCTCTAGACCATGTCCCCAAGGACAACATCTACACACCAGCTGCACCTTATGCTGAGAACAAGGTACAGAATCTGACTCTTCTAGTATTTTAAAAGTACGTTAGATTGAGTGGTGTGTGTGAACTGATTTCAAACTCTTTTCTGTGTTCAATTCCAAGTACTGATTTTGATCTCTAAGGTTAATATAGCTTTAGGTCAAATGGTCTAAGTGTATGTCTCTCTGCCTACATATGATCATTATAATCAGAACCAGTGAGTTGCTTTTGCAGGTAAACCATACATACCAAAGCGTGGGGATAAAAGCAGGATGCTCTCCCTGTAGAGTCATATAATAGCATCTATTTCAAATAATGAGCCAGGGTATTTTAAAGTTGTTTTTTTTGTGGCATGCAAGAAGACCGATCTATAATCTCATGTTTTTAGATGTGTGGGTGGCAACAGTGCATACATTTACATAAAGTGGAAGAGGAGTGGTATTGTTCAACTTATGGTCTGGTTTTAAACTTGTAAATGTACTAGAAAATGTTCCATTAGAACACAGCATAAATAAATGAATAGGTGGTATGAACACAGCTCAGCTTTATTCATACAGATACAAAACTCTGAACGTGAGGAAGCAAGAAATAAGCTGGGGCTCATGGACAAAGGTCCATGTATAGTCCACATATTCATCCATATCTGTAGATTTAAGTGTATGGTATCAGAGAGGTAAATGTACGGTCTCAGAAAAAATTGAAAGCCATGATTGAACATAGAGTGGAAGTTACTTTTCAAGATTGTCAAATAGCTTCTCTTTTGCTATTAGAGACAAACATAAGGAATAAATTCTTTTATAGTGAGGAATCAACTTCCTATAATCAACTCAAATTTCTAAGTCACTTGAGCATTTCTTTCTTGTCTGATACAGTGGTCACCAAATATATTTACTAGTGCTGGAAATCTGTGTGTTTTTCTAAAGTCTGTGTTATGGAAAAACACTACTATGCACGCTTACTGTGACAGATAAATGCTTTACATTTTTGGTCATTAAAATGTAAGGGGTGTCTTGAATAATTCACTCAGGTCATACTGAACCAACAGATTTGGGATTTCCATATAGTTCTCTAGAGTGCAGTTAGATATTTTTTTTAAAAAAGTAAAAAGTCTTCCCCAAAACACTGAAGGACTCTCTCTGGCCACAGACTGCTTGAGTGGTTGCTGGATTTTGGAAGCTTTGTGAGATCAGAGATTTTAAAAGACATTGTGTAGCCTGCAAGCAAGCAATAATACCCGCCCAACTGACTTGTATATGTCAGCCTGGAAATACTAGAGGCCTGCTTCCTTACATCTATAAAGGTGTTAACTAGGAAGAAGGGAATGAAAAATTTACTGAGAGAAGTTAAATTTAAAATTTTTCCTCTGATTAAAGCAAAAGTCTGTTCCTCAACTTTTTCATTGAGAAATTCCTCAACTTTATTTCCAGGCTTCAAGTTCTGGCCATGTTTTTTGCTTATTTGGTTGGGCTTTTTTAGTTTTATAACAAGAAAGTTATAGCTGTACTTGGGCAAGTGGAGGTTGTAACACATGTATAAAGACTCTGCTAAAGCTGGTTAAAGCATGTGGGGGAAGATGTGAAAATTAATTTCCTAAACCCATGCAGCTCTATGCTTTAATATAGAAAAAAAGTCATGTAGGCCTTCTAGCTGAACACTACTACTGCAGAAAAAGACTCACAACTTATGCTCCAAACTTGGTATGGCAGTTACTTTGTATCTCACATAGGATGAAATGATTGGAAAAGTTGGCTACCTGAAATATTATTACGCAACATTAATGCCAGCACAAGAACACTATTAACAGTGCATTGGGCATTCTTGGGTGAGTATACTTGGGGCACACTGTCCCCTAACCATAACAATATATGGAAGCTGGTGCAAGACAAGGGGAACGTACTCTCTTTTTCATCCGTTCTCAAACCAGAGGCTACTTTTTCAAGTTTCCCTAGATCTGAAGATAACATATAATTTCCAGTATTAGATTCCTTTGGTAATTAAATAGCATTACTGATTGATATTCTCTTACAGTAACATTAATATTATTTTTCAAAATTTCCAGAGATTAAAAATGATCCTAAACTGTGGCAAGAAATGTACACTGATTAGCAGCTGGTAAATACAGCCAATTATGATACTCGGAGATAAATGCAAAATTAAATAAAATTTCCAATAAAATGAAATAGTATGGACTTACATTCATAGTCTATAAGATGGCTTCTATATACAATTTATTGTTATCTAATCATAATTGTATCAGCAATTCAAAACCCAACCCTGCCCTCTCTCTAGTCAGGACAGAATTCTCATCAGCCTCATGCTGCCTGGCAGCCTCATCAAGTCTTTTGACTTTATGCATAAGTACAGAACACTGACCAAGAACATCAACAGTAGGGCCCATCCCATAATCTACACATTGCAATGGACTTTTCCATAGCATCTTTACCTTGAAAGTAGTAAGATGCACCATATTATGTAAAACATACTGTAGAGTGCTCTTTGAAATGGCAACATAAAAGAGATTACAATGACTAGGGCTTGAAGCCAATTTGAACTGAGTGATTGATTCTACAGGAAGAAGAGAAAAAAGAAGGTTTTGTAGATGGCAACAATGAATGCATAATTTGGTACATTAAGGACTCCTGAGTGACAGTTCACCATCTATTTAAACATCCATATCCATATGTATATGTATACTCTGTCTGTGTATATTGTTCTTGTTATTTCTTACGTTAAGCTTCTTTGAATAGCTCTTTACATACAAAGAAACTATTTCTGATTAGCTGAATGCCAAAAATAATTACCTGGCATTCTGCCCTTGTGCATTAAGCCCAGTATCTCTCAATTAAGAAAACTAATTTTAGTATCTGACAATTTAGTTAAGATATTATTCCATAAGCATAAGAATATTTTAATATTCTTCCTTATTCTTGCCAAATTAGAAAGAAACATTTCACGTAGTCACAAGGGTAAGACTGGTGCAGGGAGCTAAACAATTGCAAGAAGCTGCTCTGTGTATTTCTGTGGTTTGGAAGTAGTGCCAAGTCGGAAGGAAAAGACATTCTCTGCATTTTCTAAAGCAAGATAAATACAGAAAAGAAATATAGATGAAAGATGGAACTGTTATCTATGGACTCTGCCAGATTCCTTGGCTTTTTGGCACACCTATTGAAGCTGGCAGACTTAGCCAGTAGCAATCTTTTCCATTAAAAGGAATAGCATACATTTTGGTTTAACATATTTTGTTTGTGCATTTTTAAGCTTCAAAAATGTCTATTTAAATTTTTTTTAATGATTCCTTCTGCACAGTTGGCTGCAATTGCACTTATTTGAAGCGGCTCATTTATCACTAAAAGAGCTGCAGGGCACAGCTACTGTTAAACAGCTCCAACAAACCTACAGCTTAGTGGGACAAGCTTCTTTTTACAAGACTAAAAGATGTTTAAAATGTGCCAAGAGGAGCTTTATGCCAGCCTCTAGTTATCCAAACGTTACTAAATTAGAGGTCTCCTGAAGCACAGAGTTTGGGCAAAGATAAGCTGATCTCTCTTAGGTTCCTGTTTTTTCCCATCCAGATTTTAACAGAACACTTGCTACCTATCATAAACTTTAGTAATGTGAAATTTTGAAAAATAATGTAAAGTCTGAGGCTTAATCTACACTGAAGCCACACTTCATTACCTTTGGCAATGGTGCAAAATCAAAATGTTCTACATGTAAGCACTCCTACTTACGAATGGTGAAATTTTGCTTATTATGAAGGTAAAGGCTTACTGGTTTCAGTTTCCTGGAACTGAAACTGTTAGGAAAATGTTCACACCTGGCAGTTGTTAAAACAATACAAATTGCAGTGGTGCAACACTGTCAATTTTCATTAATCCTTCTGAAACAAAATGTGCCAACATTGGATTTTATGGAACCTTTTCTATCTGAAATGTTAAAATGTGATGTGATCAATACATTGCTGGGTGGAGGGAACAAACATACTTTCTGTAGACAGCAGACATGCAGAAATTTTGCCATCTATTGCTCTTTCTCTCTTGTCATCCAAGAGCTGTGACACTAATGTATAAAAAGCGATAACCATCAGCATGGAGTTTGTGCCAAAGACACTGTGTCTCCAGCCTGAACTGAGGAGCCTGAATAGCGCCAACCATGGCAGCTAAGAAATGGGTTCTTCTAAACTTAAAATATAAATATGTAAATATGTGAATACTTACTATTGGAACCCAATAATATTATTGCATGGCTATTATAGGAAATATTTTAGGTTTATTTGTAAAGAACTTATCTTAAACCTTGCTTAATAATGTAAAGCTCTACATTCTGTATTTCGTGTTCTCACCAAAGACCCACAAGAACCAACCAACCCCATAGCCAAATAGTAGGTGCCAGTACTTTTGCATTTAATTTTCTAAGCTTCAGATACACATGGTTTGTGGCAAAAGTTAGTTTTAGAATGCTTTCAGTAGAAATCACTAGTAATTGTCTTCCATATTTTGTAATTTGTATCTGTTCATTTCACAAAGATGGTCTTATGAAAGACTGTTCACATAAAATGGTTAGCCACAACTTCTTGTAGGGATTTATGACTTTAGCAAACAATGACCAATATTCTGGAAGCTCTGCACAATAAAATGCACCAAATGCATTTTTTAATACAGGCATTATAACAAAGTATAAAAGAACTCTCAGAATATTAGATCTACATTTCACAGTAACTTCCATAAATCATGGTTAAACCAACTGGTTTTATATCTTAAGATCATCACAGGGGGATGGAAGAGCCTATGTGTGATTAACTTTTCTACCTCCAAGAACAGAACTCAAAAAACCCAAATACCTCTTATTAATTCATCATAGAAATCAGACAATACATTACAGCTGTTTCACCTTCTTAAAAAAAAAAACAACAAAAAGCTGAAAAAAACCCCATACATCTTTTCAAGCTATAGTTTGTTGAGAAGATGAGAACAAGTCTGATAGTTTAATTAAAAAAAATAAAAATTAAACAAAAATCAAGTCCCACCCTTAGGACCATGAGTCTCTGGTTTGCCTGCCTTACTGTACCAAGCACCTGAGCTTAAGTTTTCAGCATCCCTGATGAAAGTCCTATAAGCTACAACAACTGATAGTCAAGAAGGCATCTATGAATATTTTGTAATACTAAGAAAATGGAGCACTTTCATATTCTGCAAGTAATTTCATAAGCCAGACCACTGACTAAGGCTAAAGATCAGTTCTACGCACTGGTAGGATGGAGAAACACTTCCAGTGTAAAAAAATGTCAGAACATTAATGGAGAATCTGATCTTCTGCATTTTAGATTTTTACTGTAATAAGTTAATGGTTCCTCTAGCCCAAAAGTAAATAGTATGTATGACAGAACAAGAACATGAGAAAATGGACTTGTTCATTGTGCAGCGCAGCAATACTATCTTTAAACAAACTTGTTTGGATAATAAAAGCAGCTCAGAACAATGCAGAGCTCAACAGAGGCTGATTTACTCTGACTTTGTGTAGCCTTCAGCACAGACACACATACGCAGAAAACTGCCAACAGGACCAGCTATGGTTCCCATATGGTGCAAGTGTCTTAAAGGCTGGGTGACTGGCTACTATCCAGTAGTCCTCCTTTTTCACAAAAAGCTTACAGTCAGTATTTGGTATTTATGTTTTATTTATGATAATTGAGCTGAAGCTACGAATTAGCAGTAATTGTATCTTGGTTTGCTTGAAATATTAAATATGACCATACAATTTATTTGTTGTTTTTTGTGTTACCCCTCCATTCCTACCTGTTCACCTCCACTTTGTTGAGCACATTTAAATTGAATGTTTTCTGAGATCTTTTTTTTCTTGTGTAGGTAAATATCAGTCCCTAGCAAAGTGAACTACTTATTTGTCATCAAGGGCTTTAAGCATCATCACAGTGATGAAGGGCACAGAAATCAATTAACAAACAGAAAAATTAAGACCTTTACTCTTTACTATTTAATTCAAGCACAAATTTCACATCAAAACATCAATGGAAATTATCTCACCAGGAAGATTTCCCTAAATGTTTTAGGATATTTATGTACCATCTGATCAGGTACTTGCAAATGTAAAATTATACACTGTCAAGCAGAATAGGCATTTTTTATCTTCATACTTTACAATTCTTTTCACAGGCCTTCATCCATTTGTGTCTACATAATACAAAAGCATTTGCCCCTTTCTCAGCCAATGAACTACTTCAGTTTTCTAATGAATCACATCTTTGCCAAACATGGAATCTTTTAGCGTGGAAAGGCAATATTCTGCTTTAAAGGCATTAGAAGAGTCAGTGTGTTAGTGTCTTAAACTTTTCCTCTCTAAAAAAAATAAAATGCTTGAATAGCTTTTGTGGCTGCTTTTAAATTGTGAATTATTCTTACATAAATAAGAGCTAACTCGTCTGACATTTATCAAGTGTACTGACAACAATTAAAATCTGATTTAAACTCCAGAAAGAACAATCAACTTACATCACAAGGTCTAAATTCACTGGTGATTTACATTAGCAATATTATATAACTTTTACTCCTGTGCATGAAGGCCAAGATTATAGCATGTGAAGGTTTAACATGGGGAACAGTTTCCAAAAAGACATGGAAATCAAAGTAGAAAACTGGCTGAATATGAGCTTTGAGGGCAATACTGTGGCCAAACAGAATAGTGAAAATCTGTAATGTTCAAACAGAGCTCATATAGAAACAGGCAAGTTGTATTACCTGGTTTAGGTATTAATACAGATATTACTGGAATACTGAATTCCGTTCTGAAGTATGTTGAAATTCAGTCCAAAAGGGAAGCTCAAGAACAAAAAAGTCAGAACTGACACACTAATATAATTAATGAATTAAAAAGTAGAAATTCCATCAAAGATTACACTTGCTTACTTAGCTAATTGAAAAGATGACATTGTGACAAGTAGTTTGGTTTTACTCAATGCAACTGTATATGAGAAGTTATGCAAGGCTTTTCAGTTTACCAAGCAACAGTATCATACATGTAACTGCAGAAGATAAAGCTAGACAAACCTTAGGCTACAAATAAGGTGCAAATGTGTTTATGAGGAAGGTATTTAAGTACTGGAACAAGTTATGATGGCTCTAGTGGATTTTCCATCACTGGAATTTTTTAAGTAAAGAGTCAGTGTTTTTCTAAAAGATATACTCTATTCCAAACAGAAATTGAAGTAATGTCTCTGCTTTGTATGAGCAAGGCTAGTCAGACTAAATCATTAAAATGATTCCTTCTAGTATTATACTGAATGTACCTATGATTATTTAACATGAGAATAGTGTCTAGTTTACTGGATTATAATCTTACTGAGGCTTTTTAAATATTGGCACATCACCTTTCTTCCAGCCCTGCAACTTCCCCTCTACCGCAAGCTTGTTGAAAATCAACATTCAGGAGGCTATTAATTGAAATTCAGCTGTCTGAATGCGAGCTGTTTAGTCTGAGCTAGTCACCTAGGCCCCTTCTATACTCAGTAAACTAGACACTTTCATGAGTCTATTCCTTCCAAATATATTGGGCATGTATTTTCAGCTAGGACAAGTCTGCAGGTGCCTCCCTCTCTTTCCATTGACTACAGAAGGTGTATTAGATCTGACTACTTTTAAACTCCATGCCTAGAAGTGGCTGAAGTTAGATGAAAGGAACCATCCTTAATGCTCCAAGGATCTTTTTAAAAAATCCCTGGACTCAAGTTAGTTAGATCCACTGATGTAAAATAACTGGCTTTATTAGATCATGTTCAAAGTGTGCTTCAGTTACTGCTGGGCAGATAGTGTCTCATCACCATCACAGCATATAAAAGCCTTTCATCTGTTTTTTTCTAGGAAAAGAAAAAAAAATTAATAACTCTTTCTTATTGTGCCATTATTCAGGATTCTGTCATTCCTATCTAATAATGAACTGGACTACATATTCATTTAAACAAATTCTCCAGTGCTTTGGCATGGGATTCACCCCATTACATGTAGTTACCTGCAGCGTAGATGTGCAGATCTGAACTTTGAACATGTACTCCCATTATAGCCAAAGGAAACCAGAAAATACTGCCAGTAGAGACCGAGGCGCCTTATCTTTGCATAAGTGTCCAAATTAGGAGAAATTAAACAGTAAAGAATCTATTCCTCCCAATGGACTATTTTAAGAATTTGTGAGACTATTTCAGGTGGATATCACAGAATCACAGAATAATAAGGTTGGAAAAGACCTTTAAGATCATCGAGTCCAACCATCCACATACTAAACTAAATCATATCCCTAAGTACTTCATCTACCCTTTTCTTGAACACATCCAGGGAAGGTGACTCAACCCCCTCCCTGGGCAGCCTGTTCCAGGCCCTGACAACTCTTTCAGTAAAAATTTTTTTCGTAACATCCAATCTAAACCTGCCCTGGCACAGCTTCATGCCATTCCCCCTTGTCCTATCACCTGTCACCTGGCTGAAGAGACCATCACCTACCTCTCTATAACCTCCCTTCAGGTAATTGTAGGCGGTGATAAGGTCTCCCCTCAGCCTCCTCTTCTCTAGGCTAAACAGCCCCAGCTCCCTCAGCTGCTCCTCATAGGATTTGCCCTCCAGCCCCTTCACCAGCCTGGTTGCCCTTCTCTGGACTCGCTCCAGGACCTCCATGTCCTTCTTGTGGTGAGGAGCCCAGAACTGGCCACAGTACTCGAGGTGCGGCCTCACCAATGCCGAGTACAGGGGCACAATCACCTCTCTAGACCTACTGGCCACACTGTTTTTGATACAAGCCAAGATGCCATTGGCCTTCTTGGCTGCCTGAGCACACTGCTGACTCATATTCAGTCTGCAGTCAACCAACAACCCCAGGTCCTTCTCTGCCTGACAGCTCTCCAGCCAGTCTCCCCCAAGCCTGTAGCGTTGCATGGGGTTATTATGTCCCATGTGCAGCACTCTACACTTGGCCTTGTTAAACTTCATCCCATTGGACTCAGCCCATCGGTCCAGTCTGTTCAGATCCCTCTGAAGAGCCTCCCTACCCTCAGGCAGATCAACACTTCCTCCTAGTTTAGTGTCGTCTGCAAACTCACTGAGGGAGCATTCAATCCCTTCGTCGAGATCATTGATAAAGATGTTGAACAAGACTGGACCCAGGACTGAGCCCTGGGGGACGCCACTCGTGACCGGCCTCCAGCCGGATTTTGTTCCATTCACCACCACCCTCTGGGCTCGGCCATCCATCCAGTTTTTAACCCAGCTGAGGGTCCACCTGTCCAGGCCAGTGGCAGCCAGTTTCTCAGTCAGAATGCTGTGAGAAACTGTGTCAAAGGCTTTACCAAAGTCCAGGTAGATCACATCCACAGCCTTACCCTCGTCCATTAAGCGGGTCACCTGGTCATAGAAGGTGATCAAGTTAGTTTGACAGGATCTACCTTTTGTAAACCCATGTTGACTAGGCCTGATCCCCTGGCCATCGTGCATGTGCTGCATGATAGCTCCCAAGATGACTCTCTCCATGATCTTCCCTGGGACTGAGGTCAGACTGACAGGCCTGTAGTTCCCTGGATCCTCCTTCCGACCCATCTTGTCTATGGGTGTAACATCTGCCAGCCTCCAGTCGACTGGAACTTCCCCAGTCTGCCAGGATTGCTGATAGATGATGGAAAGGGGTTTGGCAAGCACATCTGACAGCTCCCTCAGTACCCTTGGGTGAATCCCATCTGGCCCCATTGACTTGTGGGTATCTAACTGGCCAAGTAGGTTGCTAATCATTTCCTCCTGAACCATGGGAACTTTGTTCTTCCCCTCCCTGTCAGCCAGTTCCGGAGGATGAGTACTCACAGAATATCCTTCATTACTGTTAAAGACTGAGACAAAGAAGGAACTAAGGACCTCAGCCTTGTCCTCATCCCTTGTCACTAATGTGCCATCAGCATCCAATAAGGGCTGGAGATTCTCCTTGACCCTCCTTTTACTATTAATATACCTATAGAAGGACTTTTTATTATCTTTTACAGAACTGGCCAGCCTGAGTTCCAGATCAGCTTTAGCCCTTCTGACTTTCTCCCTACATGATCTCACTAATTTCCTGTAATCATCCCAAGACACCTGCCCCTTCTTCCAAAGCTCATATTTTTCCTTCTTTTCCTGTATATCAGCCTGAATCTCTCTACTCAGCCAGGCTGGCTTCCTAGCTCGCCGACCCCTCTTCTGACCGACTGGGACAGCCTGTTCTTGTGCCACCAAGATTACCTTCTTGAGGAGCAACCAACCCTCTTGGGCTCCTTTGCCCTCAAGGGCTGCCTCCCATGGAATCTTATCGAGCAGCTTTCTGAACAGTCCAAAGTCAGCCCTACGGAAGTCTAAGGTGCTAGTTCTGCTGTCTCCCTTCCTTACTTCTCCCAGTACTAAGAATTCTATAAGCTCATGATCACTATGCCCCAGGCGTCCTCCAACCTTCACATCCCCCACCAGGTCTTCTCTATTGACAAACAAGTCCAGCAGGGCACCTTCCCTGGTGGGTTCATTCACCAGCTGGGTCAGGAAGTTGTCTTCCAAACCCTCCAGGAACCTGCTAGACTGTTTCCTCCCTGCTGTATTGTACCTCCAGGAGACATCTGGTAAGTTGAAGTCCCCAATAAGGACGAGGGCTGGTGATCGCGAGACTTCACCCAGTTGTTTAAAAAACAACTCATCAGCTTCCTCCTCCTGGTCAGGTGGTCTATAGCAGACTCCCATCACTATATCTCGCTGATTTTGTTCTCCTCTGATTTTCACCCAGAGACACTCGACCCTGTCTTCGTCATGCTCCAGCTCTAGGCTGTCAATGCATTCTCTGACATACAGGGCTACCCCACCTCCTCTCCTACCCAGCCTGTCACGCCTGTATAGTTTATAACCGGCAATTGCAGCACACAATACAAGCATTTAAAGTTAAGATGAATGATGACTTTGATGAATTTTGTTATTCCATGGCCTGATTTTGGGTGCTTATTTTCCTTTGTTCTTACTTCTTTTCATTATTTTAATAATCTCAGAAATGTCACTAGCCTCATCATAAAAGACTGGACTCAACTCTGTAAGTGATGAGGCCATTCAAACTTCCCAGGACATCTTTACAGAGAAATAATAATGATATTCTCTAAAAACAAACCTTTTATATAACTTACAAAGTCAGAAATTAACTTCCACAAACTTCCACAATAGATTACCTTTCATATTTATTCATTTGCACAGGAAGAATTACCAGGAATAATCAGTTACATGTTTTTCACTTCTATATACTTTTAATCTTTTGCAAGATCTGAAGTTTTTTAGAAGGTGTATTATGAGCAGTTTCATAACTATACACACAACCATCCTTACTCACTTCAGAAGCACATTCCAATCTATACCTTACCAACATGACCAAGAAAAAGTGTGACTGTAACACAGAGAAGTATTGTATTAGTTTGACACACTGACATGGTCTCTATGACAATGATTTAAATATTCTCTCAGGATCTTCAGGTGACTTGAATTCTTCTTTAATAGAAGAATTTAGACTCATCTTTTCACTAATAAAGCAGTTGCACTTCCTTATCCACTTTTGCCTTGCAGAACAGAATTCTATGATTTATCTTAAAAGAGCATCCCTATTAAAAAACCCACACTCTGTAGTGGGCAGTTGGGAGATCTTTCCATGACTAAGCTTGATTGTTCTAAGGTTTCAGCAGCAGTCAACTATATGTAGACATATCTGTTCCTTCGCAACAGCTACATTTTAACAGAGAATTTCTGCTGTTTCCATGAAGAATATGGTGGTGGTTGGATACTTCCAGTTATGTATGCCTTCCCTCTCATTGTGACAGACTCCAAGTGTGAAGAACGTTACCTGGTACTCCTGCTTATCTTGGCTATAAACTGCCAATCACCCACTGGATTTCTCTTCTATGTCCAATCTTGAATTCAGGTTGATGCCTATTCCTTAGTCTTATGTCTAAAATTTTCTCCTGCTTTCTAGTGTCCCACATGTCATTACCGGGTCCTTGAAAATACAAATCTCTTTTCCGCACAACCATAATTTTTTACTTCAGAAACAGGGAATATTTTCTGGTGTTTGGTAGAGGGGCAGCATTTGTCACAGGTCATAACCCTTCTTCCATTCCCACTCATAAGAACATCAAGCGTGGAACTGAATATTAAAAAAAGCTACTTCATAAACTGCTTTTCTTAACCTCCTCCAAAATCACCTTGTTTTCCTGCTCAGAGTTTCACATTGCGACTGACGTACCAGTATTTCCCAACCCTTTTGTCACACAGCCCCGCTTGAGAAAAGTGAATGTATTTTGGGTGCAGATACAAACAGATGAAAACTATTAACACTGGTTTTCTCTCACAACGGTGCGCATATGCCTATTGTTTTGTGGTTTGCAGCAGTGGCAAAATGAGAAATAGGAGTCTGAATCTGTCTGAAATCACTTTCCCTATATAGTTTTATTCCTGGTTTCCTGGACAGAAGCATGTATACGCATGCACATTGCATTGTTAATGGTCAGAAGGTCTGATGCTTTGAGAAAATCTCTGACCAACTGTGTCATTCATGCAGAGTGAAGAACATCAGACTTTAAGCATTTGAGCATAGCACATGAACCTGTGCTGAAGAACACCTGGGATTATGCATGTATCACAACCTAGTCAGGACTACAGCAGCTCTGACATTAATCCAACATAACCAGATAACCGATAAAGAGAGGAAAAAATATCAAAGGAACCCAGACAAATTTTCAAGAAGCAAAAATATGATTGGTCCTGGAAAAATCTGTACATAACACCCCCTACATAAGTATAAAGCATTTATGTTGACATGAACCATCTGACTAGTTTGACATAGTTTCTCTGAAAATGCAGTCTGCTAAACTTCCATTATTTTTGGTTTCTGAGGGACTAGCAAGAACTACTCCTTCAGGTAAATTAGCATCTTCCAAGGATATTTAATTTTTTACTTCCAGCAAGCAAATGGGCAATAAGAAATCATAATGTTTCTTTTCCTCGTTATGCATTTGGTTCAGAGTCACCTCTTGGCTATGAAGAGATTCCATTTACCAAACTGAACAACTTACAGCATGAATCAACAGTGCAGCCTTTTAAGGTTAGAGGTAATTTCACTGATATTCTGAATCACTTCCAAAAATCCTTCCCAAGACTTTTGCATATTGTGACACTTAGCAGGTATGAAGAATTATTCCAGGTCCTTTGTAACAATGTGTGGCCACAGGTGGTTTTACCTTAATGCTCTTTCACCTCTTAATTCTTGGTCAGATTCGCTGCATTTTAAAAATTCATTAGAGAACTAGTTTTGCTTGTGGTCAGAATGCATTCCCCAAAAAGTGAGATATTGTGAACTACAGAGGAGGATTAATCAAATCTCATGGAAGTATTTCAAGGTATGTGGGTAGCATTGCATCTCTTAGTCACATACATTTGTAGACCTGACCTAAAATTCAAGTGAATTTTCTGTTCATGGAATGAATATTCATTTCTGAATGATACAGAGTGGAATTCAGACACTTTATCCTACACATCTCCCTAAGTATCTAAACAACAGAGTGATTAAATCTGTTCCTCTGACAGTATTTCTTTTGATGGGTGTCATCTGACAAAGTATAGTCAAGAATGTTTCTGCCACATTGGACAGGGTGACTGTTTCTGGATACTGATTGGGAAAGCCCATTATCACAACTATGGCTGTTTTCCCTAATTGAATATGCCATGTATATGGCTCAATAAAGTCAACTGGGAAGCTGGAGAATACTGCCTAATTATCAAAAAGATAGCAAAATAGTGGTTTGCAAAGACTAATTGTTATTTTCACATTTCCTATAATTTTCATTATTTTCCATCTGATACAAATCAGATGATCTGAATCACAGTATCATTTGCATTGGAAGCTATCTCAGAAGATCATCTAGTCCAACCACTCGGTCAAAGCAGGGTCAACACTGAATTCTGACCAGGTTGCTGATGGCTTTGTCAAGTCAGGTTTCTAAATTCCCTTGGATGGATATTCCACAGCCTCTCTGAAGTTTTCCACTGGTTCACTACCCACACAGATTTTTTTCCCTTATATACACATGGAACCCATCAGATTCATTTTATGACCATTGTCTGTTGTCCTCCTACCATGCACTTCAGTAAAGAGCCTGCCTTTGCTGCCTCAATAAATTTATTTTAGATGCTGTCAGGCTGCTATTAGGCACTGCTGCCCAAAGGCCTTCTTTCTCAAAGCTAGCTCAGTTTCCTCACAAGTCATCCCCAACCATCCTAGTGGCCCTTCGCTGGACTTGCTCAGACTAATCCACATCTTTCTTGAAGTGGGAGCCCAAACTGAACATAGCACTCCTGATGTGATTTAGTATCTGCTAAGTGACTACCCCTGGTCTATTCTCTTGCTAACACAGCCCAGGATCCTGTTAGCCTTCATCACTCCCAGTGCACCCTGCTGGCTCATGTTCAGTACACTCCAGATCTACCCTGCTACCCTGGCTGTCTAATATAGACCAAAATGCAGCTGCTTCCTGTCATACTACTAATGCGCATCTGCTTATATGATACAAATATATGTGTGTGCTGGCACCGTGATGAGGATTGGTCATATATCCTCTCTTATGTCCAGGGCATCCATAATTATGAGACGTGAGGCACTTTCACTTCAGTTCTGTCATGGAACCACATACAAACCCACATGCAAATGCTTGTTCACTGCATTATAAAAATACAAGTTTCTTGTATATGAGAGAGAAGTGCACCGTGGACAAGAAGTTCAGATGCAACAAACATAACCTAAGTTTAGTTATTTTGTAGTGTTACTCTTCCTCTTATGAGTTCATATTTTAGTAATTCCAGAATATTGTGCAAATTAAAAAATTAAACGTGTGATATTTTTCTGTACATGCCTATTTATCTGCAAGTGCAAATAAATATTTTTAATTAGTTCAAATATTTTAAATAGGACTGAAAAATTAAGATGAACATAGACTGAGATGGAATTCTTAGAAAAGTACATAATCAGAATTGGCTTTATACAATAGGTTCAAAGTTAACATGCTACAACTAATAAAGCCTAAAACCTGCATAATAAAAGGAATGAAAAAACCCCAGATAACAGGAGGGCAGAAAATGGATTGCATCAGCTGAATGGAAAGATGAGCAACATTACAAAGTCATCAGACACTAGTTTGAAATGGAGTTGTAGGTAACGTATATACTCCGCTATGCTCTATATATACATATATATATATAATGTATACATAAAGTACAATGCAATTGGGATGGGAAAATCAATCATAGAATCATAGAATGCATTAGGTTGGAAGGGACCTTTAAAGGTCATCTAGTCCAAACCCCTGCAGTAAGCAGGGACATCTTCACTAAAATCAAAGAATCACAGAATGTGTTAGGTTGGTTGTTACTTTCCAAAACTGAAAGGGTAGCTTAGATTTGAGTCAGTTCAAACACTCACATTTAAACCGAGTCTTTAAACATTTTTGACTGAAGGATCTTTTTAACCTGACTACACATACAGTCAACTCCAGATAAATGTATGATAATGCAGGACCATTAGACTGTGCCAGAATTGAAACTGCTCACAATGAAGTGCAGTGTCATTAGTGCAGGCATAAAATCAGCAATAACATTGCATCATAAGTCAAGACTTAGGTCAACACATTTACCTGAACATGAAGTAAAATTAAAAGCCTGCAAACAGTGAATCTGTCACGAAATTTATGAAAATTGAGAGCTCCTAATATCTTCATCTTTGAGGCCATAATCCTTCTCTTTCCTTTGCCAAACTCTTCTGGCTTCAACTACTGAGATAACACTTTTCTAGAAAAATCTTTTTGAGAGAAAAGTTCTTTCTAGGGTAAGGTCTCTGCACAATGTGCTCATAATTAGCTCCTAAAGCAAGAATTTTATAAGTGTAGAATTCACTGAAACAGCTCCAGGTAAACTAAGACTTGTATTGTTCTATCTCAATTTTCCCCCAAATCCAGTTACACTCAGTTCCTAGGTGACTTTCTGCCATACTAGGCAACTATCCATTAAGCTAACTATTGCAAAACTCACTTGAGAATGACAATATGGTGATGTAATGCCATTACCAGCCTAGGACAAAGTGAAGTCAAGTACTGTACATAAATGTACACATCATATTTCCATTCCCAACAACCACCTAGCTGTAATACCCTTATCAATGAAATACCATTCTGTAAATCACTACTTGACCAAACATTTTTAAGATAAAGTTCAGAAAAATTGATATACACAGCAGTATTCAAGAACTATATCAAATGAAAGATCTGTTCTTTTGACCATGCCAAACCACTTCAATAATTTGAACTCCAAGTAAGAAAAACGTTCCTCACCTTCACCACTCCACTTTCATGCATAGTGATACAGTTGCTGGGATCCTCTGAAAGTTGATATAAAGCCTGGGCTGTAGCTCTGTGAACTAATGGATCGTGTGACTTCAAGTAACGTACTAAAGGAGCTACAGCGTTGGCCTCTCCAAAGGCGACTCTATTGCTCCCCCACATGCAACACTGGGAAACGGCCTCTGCTAAGTGACGTCTTAATTTGTCATTGTTCTGAAGAAGGTAAAAACATAATAAAGACAACATAATACAACAAAAAAATTCATAGGAAAGCAAAATTGTATTCTCAAGCATCTTTAAGGCATCCTAATTTAGCTGCAGCACAATTGAAAACTAGAGAGAGCTGTAAGGCATGGAGCTAGTAGTCTACTATTCTCTTTGCAGGAAGTGCTGTGAATTTTTATATTATTTCAAAGGTGCTTTTAAACTGACTGGAAATTAGAGAAGGTTAGTATTAAAATGTAACATATATCCACATCATTGAGATTCTCTGCATGGTTCAGATTTATTACTCTTGACCCTTTTTGCTTTTTTCATACGGCAGCTGCATCTCTCAAAAGCAATGCTCAGTGACAGTGACTAAAACTCATCTTCCAAAACAATTTCAGTACCAATTACAGAGCTTTTTTCATGTCCAATATATATCTCATAGAGGAAGGCTTCTACAGTTCCTCCTTGTAGTTGCTGCAAAATCTATAGCTCTCTTCATAACCTTTTAGTTGGGTATAATGCAGTCTGACATAAGAAATTCAGATGCTTAGTATAACACATTTAGATGCTACTTACTGTGTTTGCTAGTTTGGACAACAGAGGGATGACTCCATGATCTGTTATAACAGCTAAATTTTCTTCATCTTTAGCTATATTTGTAATGGCTGCACATACACTAGCTAAAACTTCTTTATTCTTCGATTTTAGCAAATTGACTATCAGTTCCAAGCCACCAACAAAGGATCGAACCATTTCCCCAGCATCCTAAATGAGAATCAAAAGAAACATTATTTTTAAATACTCAATCTGTATTTACATGCAAATGTTAAAAAAAGAGATTGGCATGACAATTATTCAAAACTGCAGCTATTGCTGTGTTGCCTTCACCAAGAAATACAGCTAATTCGGAACTCAGAACTCTCTTGATTGACGTATGAGATTTGGACTGCTTTACATACCACCATCTAGGCAGGAATTAAATGCATAAATAAAGCTAGTGTTATTTTAGACACCACAGGGTATTCTTTACGACCTCAAGCTGTCACTCCAGAAGGGTGCAAGTCTCCCTTATCTGCTGTGTATGCCAGGTTGGTGCCTCACATACCTTAGGGCATCTAAAACAACACTAGACACCCCTATTTAGGCTCTCATAGTGTTCTCTATTTTGTATATTAAGTCTGGTAGGAAAGACAAAGGAAGGGTAACATTTTCTAATGCAAATGAGTATTCAGGAATAGTTAAGAGGGGAGGATACAGAAGTCATGAACAATTAATGTAAGCTATGACTGAAGGACCCAAACACAACCCTGGAAAAATGTCTAAGTATGGTCTTAGGGAAGAAATAGAAAACTCAACAGTGTCCCTTGACCCCGAATACAGTATGCAGATCTGCTCCATTTTTTCCACCTTGAAAAATTTATAGTAAAATTAGGCAAGGTTTGGAGAAAGACACAAGAATAATCAAAGGTATGGAACTGCTCTGTAGACTGAGTAACTAACCAACCAAGACACGCAAGGCTATAAAAAAGAAAACCAAGGAACCATTTGATAGAGGTGTAGAGAATCTTGAGTAGGATAGAAAGGGCACAAAAGCATCTCTCCAGGAGAAGAACTGGGAGCATCAGATGAAATTAGCACATGGCATGTTTGGAATAAAATAATTTTCAAACAAAGCATATTTAATATGTTTAAGTCCTTGGGGCAAAATTGCCGTGGCTGTTAAAAGTTTACAGGTTAGAAATTAATTAGACAAATTCACAGGAAAAAAATCATTTAAGGGTTATTGGATATAAAAATATTCCCTCTGATTTAGAAAGTTTCTGAGCTACAGATTTCCTGATGGTGGAAGAGCATTCTGGTGAGGGGAACCATGGCTACAAATTTGCTCTGTTCTACCTTTCCTTAGGCATCCCTTCTGGGCTAGTATGAGAAGCAGAATACTGTGTCAGTGAATCTTTGGCATGACAGCACCAGCTCTTCTCTCATTCTTGTGTTTATTAGTCAACTCAAATTATCATGCATGTTTACAGGTGCACGTGTAGAACAGAGAAAACCAGAAGTTTTGGCACTCTGGTACAGAATTAATTTGGTTGCTCAAGCAAAGAGAAACGAGCAGTACCTAACAAAGAGATATGCAGCATTTAGTACTTCATGTACCCTTAAAAGCAGACAGAACGTAAAGTTTTGTTTAAGCACAGATTCTTTATTAAGTTACACAGTCACTGACTAATGCTGTACACCAAGATCCATTTACCTCAGTTAAACTGAGGTGCTTGAAAAAAAATTACATATATATATATATATATTTTTCTTTGGTAAGATAGATCGATCTCTCTCTCTTCCTTTGGTAAAATGTTCCACGATGCCTGACTACATTATTTTAGACAATCTCTTTGCAGTCTCCCTGTGGACAGAAACAATGCTGGAATAGAAAACAATCTACTTCTTTGATTTTTTTATATGTTTATTCAATCTGTAGGAAACATTCTGCCAACAACCGTCTAGAAGGTGTTGCCAGGACACCTAGTCATACGGAGCCTGAAAGCCACACTGCAGAAGTGCAGCGAGATTTTCAGAAATTTCCTTGTAAACATAATAATCAGGAAAGGTGTAGATGGAACTTCATGCGTCTAACCTGATACAGGACAGAGATCACTGTTAGCTAGAACTTCAGGTGTTTTTTGACAGTCATCTAATTTTTATGGAACTATTTACTAACAGTATGCCATTAGTGTCCAAATCATACCCTTCACAAAGGGTACTGAAAATAGGAACTGAAAATAGGTCAGAGGAGATTATTGGTGACCTCGTTGTAGCACATCTGCAGGTGGCATTTCATGGCCTGGTGTCAAATTGTTATTATACTGGAAAGAAAGTAAAAATTTCAGCAGAAACTTAGTTGGAAAAACTTTATCCCATGCACCTCAGTGACGGTAAATGTGCACGGATGAAAAGAAACGTCTGTAAGTGGAATTTCTTTCCTTTGCTTCCTTCAACAGGTCAATAGGAGAATTTTGAATAAAAACTATCAAACAGTCTCCTGAAACCCTTCTGGGCTGAAAGGTCTTAGGACTTCATAGAAGTGCAAACATGGACAGTATGAACTTTCCTAAGGCTAGGGAGTGACCCTGAGACCAAGAATGGTTTTGGTTATATTTATTTCTCTTTTGGGGGTTGATTTATGAGCAAAGTAGGGTCCAATTGCATTGTGTTAGCTTTGCTGAGCAAATCCATCAAATTGCTCATGGACTTGGTAATTAAAAATTCCACAAGATGCTGCAGTTCATCTTTTTTAGTTCTGGGTCAAGTTGCCAAACAGAACTCATAGCTGTGATGTTTCCTTTCCACTGAAAGCAAAAGCAATGAGTAGGCCCATCAGGAACGAAACATATTCCACCCCAGGCAGTGCAGTTCTTGAGACTGGAAGGGAGAGGTTAAAGCCATATAGTGTGAGGGTCAAAACCAGAAACCACAGCATGTGGAAAAATGCTTGTATCCAAGAGCAAACTTTGTGCTGTAGTCCTAAAAAACCCAGAATGAAGAAATAACAGAGGTCCTTACAGAAATTAAAAGAGAATCTAAGTATTTATGTAGAAGAAGGACAATACAGATTTGTGACTAGGAAAAGCAGCTGAGAGAAATAAAGAAAGTTTATGCTCTGCCACTTCTATTACCATGAGCTGCATGTAAAGGGAGGAGGATTACAGCATGTCAATATGCTATCACAGAAGTTTCTCTATGGTAGCTAGCACAGACATATCACAATGTACATGTATCTATGGGCAATCACCTGAATAAAAACAGTGCTTGTCAATATCCGTTTTCATGTCTGTCTTGAAATTTTAAAATTTGTCCAAGGGCAGTAGATAATGGATTACAGAGAAATACTTCTACTCAGAAATTTCCTACCTGAACATGCTTGAGAGCTAAATGACCAGACCCAGAAGGAAAGAAAATGAGATATTTTATATTCACTTCCTTGAAACTTACTGCAGAAGTGTGCATACCTCTACCTTGTTTTTAAATATCAGATTAACAAATAAGAAAGGTTTCTTCTGTTCAATAGGTTAACTCTACAGTAAAGTATCTAAGATTTGAAAGGCTCCTTGCTGTACATATAAATGATTACTCTTTTCTGAATGGTTCAGGTATCTATGTATTACTATTCATGCTCTTAAAAGATGTTTCATAAAGAGATAAGATAATCTGTATCCCATCCTAAGGAACTAATGTCTACATTTTATATTTTCCTACCTGTACTTCATTTCTTTCCAGGTGATTATAACCTTACTTGTTAAATTTCTCTTCTGACAAGCTTATGCTTTCCACATTTTGTGAAGGAGTACAGTCCAATTAGACTGATGGAATAATATATAAACAATCTAGCAGTAAGTAAAAGAAAAGAGTTTCAATAATCATCCATGAAACCAACTAAACACAAGGACAGAACCTTCTACCAGTGACGAAAAGCAGAGGGAAACTGCAGAAACCACATGTCAGGAAAGTTTCCCAAATGTGATTGTGGGTGTAGTCTGGTGGTCTGTGCAAGACAAAGAGAAAAATAAAGAAGCAAGAAATCTGAAGAATGAGCAGAAAGAAGGACAGAAATGAGAGCTGAAAAGTCTGTTATGTTACTTACAAGATTTTTTTTTTTAAATGAAAGAAACTGAAACAACAAATGCAATCTTTTTGGTATCATGTACCAAACACATTCTTGCTTTGTATACTAAATTTATACTTTTTTTTTTTTTACTGGAAGATGTGTATTCATTATATACAATTGCCACACTTTAAAGAAGAAATTATATGAGGTTGTGTCAGTGGAGGTCTGGCTCCTTGAGTATACTTGGATTAATGATCAGATAGCTGTTCATACTATAAAGCCTGAAGTAATTTCTGTCATTTTAGTTCCCAATCCTGGCAGGCATTTTAATCTATGCTTATTTTTGTAACAGAAGAAAAACATTATATAGCATGTCTTTGGAAAACTTAGAACATCTTAGAATACAGCTATATAAAAAACAATTGAAAGAAGAATGCATCTAAGTGAATTACGTAATTTACCCCCTCTCTTACCTATTGTACCAAAATATTACTTCTTAGTTATCCTAATGAAGCTAGTCAGTTTGACTTAGCAGGAAAAAAACAATTACGGTATGAATAAAGTCTAAGAAACAGTCATTACAGATTAAAATATCGATAAAGTCAATATTCAAAATATTGAATACTCAATATTCAAAATTGGTTTCAAAGGGAGGAGCTTGTAAGCTCAAGCAATAAAAAAACCCCAACTATCTGGCCAGCAGAGTTACCTGCTGTGCTAATAAAAGCCTCATCCTGCTACTCTTTAATCACTTATTTTGGTCTCGTTGAACTGCATGATTATTAACAAAATTTAGTTAGCATTCCCTTTTCACTTATTTCTCCACCGGCTTCTGCCAAGAGCAGAAATATTGTGAGATAGACCAGCTTTATACATATTTTTTAAATTAGGAGCAGAAAGCATTAGAATATTTGCAGAAAGACAGATTTGGAAAAATCACTTGATCTTTGCACTATTTATACAAGAAGAACATTTGGGATTTTTAAGTTCTCTTGTCATCATATGGTTTTTTTGTGGTTATTTTCATTAAGTAAATAAAGTTCATCAGCCTTAAGTTGAGATACGCAGTTCTTGTAAAAGAACTACTGAATTCTTTTGTAACTGAATTCCTTTCTTATTTCTTTCAAAGTGAATACTGGTTTCTTTATTTGAAGGATTTAAAGCTAAATACCGTATTACAAAAACACATTATGTTTATCTTTAAAAATACTCCACTTGAAAGATAAAAGTTTCTCCACCAAAACCAAATAGTATTTCGCTCTTAGAACATCTTAAAAAGCTTAAGGTGTCAAAGCTAATTTGTCAAATTGAATTGCTTTTGCCCAAAAAAGTGATGGCATGGCTGTGCAAATAAACTTGAGTTATCAAGAAACATCTTTAAACTACCTTTTGTTAGTGAAGGAAGCTGCCCATTTCCATACCCTATTGCCAACTTTCCATCATAACGCATAACCCAATTTAGAACTCAAAGTAAAGAAATGCAACAGATAAATTTCCATATTATAACTCTTCAGTGAAAAGGGAAATGCATAGTTTATCTGATGAAGGTTCTATTAATTTTTCTTATTAAACAACAGCAGATCAGCAACATGAATTCCATCTTCTGCACCTCAGCGAAGCAGCTAAAGCCAGAACAGGAAACCAGAGTAATGTGGCTCCAATACTGCCCTGTAGCCTGGAAGAGCAGAATTCCTTACCCCTGGCTCTTCAGTGATTTGATCATCGCACAGTTAAATACTTGGCAATTATATTGCTATTAATAATTTAAAGTTACAAAACCAAGGTCCATTATCCAAGCGTACAGCCCAGGAAAGCACGTGACGTGTTCTCCAAAAGATGGTGGGGGAAAAAAGAAGTCTCCTTAGTCACTCATGTAACTTCTAATAGTCTTTTTGTCTATTGTTTTCCTTACTTTTCAGTCTGGCAGACTACACCTACTCTTCCTCCCCCTCCTCACAACTCTCATTGAAGTACACTCCTGGGTAAATGCCAAAATCCTAATTTTTTCATAGAAGGAGTGAAACTACTGATACCAAAGTCCTTTGAGGCCACAGTAAGCATCATCATTTGCTTTAGATTACTTTGAAAAGCATTTTAATAATGGAAGTATGAGAAACAGATAACATCGAGTAACTAGAAAAACTAAACATTGTTTCCATTGGTTTTGAATTGAATTGGATCCAAGTAAGTGTCTAAGCAAACTTCTTGTAATTATTAATATATTTAACAGATAGTTATCACTAATATGTAGTTTACTATTGTAGAGATGCAAGACAGCAATATTGGAGTGTTCCGAGGATGGTACAGGTAAACAATCAATGCAGTGACAACACAAACTAATAAACTGTTATAACAATTATTGTTTGTGTCTTTGCAAGTCTGGATGGTTCCATAAATTAGAGTAGCATATGAGAAGGCAATCATATCATACTGTACCACTTACCATTGCAGACCACTGAGAATCTGAACAACAAGCATGAAGTATAAAATATGTTATAGTTCAATCAAAATCTTCTGCTATGAAAAAATGAGTGCTTGAAATTTTCTGGTTTAAGTTATGAAGAAAATCAGACCCAGTGATCTCCATGCTGTTTTCTTGCCTTAAGATCAATGGAAGTTCCATGTGGCAAGTGAGGGTACAGTTAGGAAAAAAGTAACATGAAAAAGAAGGACAAAGAAGGGATGAAAAAGAAAAGAAAAAGAGGACGATGAGGTTTAAACTTTTTATAGATTTTAAAAATCCAATTAGCAAGTCTAATTTAGAAGTACAGAAGCTACATGACAAGCTGTTGACTAGCATGTGTAGCTATTATAAACTAAGTTACAAGGAAAGCTGGTCAAATATTTTCCAGTGGAACAGTATTCCATCAGAAAATGTAATGGAATGGAACCAAAACCTTCCATAAGAACACAACGACTTCTTGAAAAGTTTTGACAGAAACCAGGCAGAAAGGCAGGCTAAATTACCAATGTGCCTCTTCATCTTTTCTCTTGTCAGCCAGATGGCTGGCGAGTAGCCTGCCAGGCTGCTTGGCTTCTGGTTTTCACAGAATCCCTGACTTCTTGCGTGATGGGCTGCCAAACAGCTGGAAAACCAGGTCTCCAGGAGCTCCTAAGCTTTTTGGCTTTTTATGGTCTCCAAGCCCTCAAGCAGCTGCTTTCCATGAAACTTAGGATCTGAGGCTCCCCAATAAGGGAGATATGGGTTAGGCTCTTAGTTTCCTTTTGCTTCCCAGTTTTCAGGTTATGTGTTTTACAGGAACTGTGCTCTTGTATTGGTACATATTAAGAACCTCAGGGCAATTTATGACAGTCCATTCAGGATCTCAATGGTAGCATATCTCTAGGAGGCCCAAACTCCTTGTGATAATTGTTTACTAATCTTCTATGCAGCCTGTGTCAAGAAGCATTACATAGGCTGGTTTTGCAAGTATGGCAGCCAGCTATGGATTAAATAAGTCAGGTCTAACTTGCAGGCCTTCTGAAATCTCCAAGGACCCTGGTACTCTGGAAGAGCTGTGGAGCAAGTAAAAAATTCCTTTTTGTCTCTCTTTAAGTACTCTTTCGAAGTTTAGTTCATAACAAACAAAAGTTGGAAAGCCTACATCCAGATATCATGGATTAAAAACTGCATAAAACGAGATCAAATATAGAGAAGTGGGTATGATTTATGTTAAAAATGTCTAGAGAAAGAACATAGGAAAATTAAAAGAACTAGTAAGAGCCCTAAGTTTGAAATGCCAAGGTTTCTGTATAGAATTGCAAGCAGCATAGCAAGGAAAACAAAGAAACTGGAAAATGCTGTACATACTCAAGCTGGGAATTTTGACATTACAGGCTTAACCAAAGAATGATAAGTAAACAAAAATGTATTGGTAGTACTTAAGTAAAAGTTTTGAAATATAAACCAAATTAACAACAGTGTGTGTTATGGGGCATGACTGATCTTTATACACAGCAGTTCTAATTTAGCAGAATGTGCAAACAAAGCATCTTAATTAATTTAAAACAGCAAATAATTTTATTTGTTAAATATCAGAAGAATTTCCAAGTTCAACTACCTTCCTTTGTTACTTTTAGTAATGTTCTCTGTGGTTTTATGCCTATGGTTATGCTAAAATTTCCGTAACAAGCAAAATCTGAGTAAGAATCCTAAATAGCATGGATCATCAGCAGCCTATTTTCCTCCTACAGACTGCTGGCTTTAGTAGAAGTCACTTCCTGAGTGTATAATACTTCTGTAAAAGTGAAGGCACTCATACCCATCTCATGACCTCTTAAACCTGCTTTAGTTTGGATTATTTTTTTTTTTTTTACATTCTCTTTCCTCATATGTATGAAATACACAGAGAACTGTATGGCTGATCAACCTTTATCCCACCATGAAATTCCACTGCAGAGCTGAAAGGGATGCAGTAACTTGGGGGGTAGGGGAGAATCACACTTTCTCAGAAAAGTGTGAGATGTCATTTTACAAGTACATTTTAAGAAAACAGATAACTTTCCCTCTCTCTTCCCTCAAATCTCCAGTCTCAGACTGTTTACTTAAACTATTTTGACAGACTTTGTTCATAACTGGCTTCCTGAAGTTCTTTGAAAAAGCCTTTATACTTGTAGCTACAACAAAGGCTAAAACTGAAACTTTGAAAGTTGATACACAAGCATAGACAAAGGGCAGAGACAGAGGAAAGGATGAGGACTAAATCTGCCATTCTTATTCTAATGTCTGCACCCAAAACTCTACTAAATATGGGGAAGGAAAATAACCTCTACAACTGTTGGTTTTTGGTTTTTTTTCATTTCAAGACATACTATTTAAAGGTTACTCTGTGAGGAAATAGGTATTTTCATACAAACTCAAACTGGCAGTGTTCCTCTTACTGGCACAATGCCCTTGGATGAATTTTATAATAGCCCTAATAACACCTTTGTAGAGTTTCTCTAAATTTTTGTGTTTGGGATGATGTACTTTGGGAGAACACTATAAATACTATTTTTCAAAGAAGCATCATAACCAAATATTGCCATTCCAACATCAACAGAGTTGAGTAGACTTTTCTTAGCTATTTTTCATAATCATTTGTGTTTCTTGGACAGTGCACTTGCACTTTGTCATTAACAGCGTGCCTGCAGTAGTAACTTTTCCTTTTGGAAGTAAGGAACTAATTAATAAGAAACTGCTTCTATTAAGATAATTCTTTTGAATAAACTACATTCTTGTCTATATTTTAAAGAAATATATGAACTAATTTATCCAAAACCATGAGATATTTGTCAGAGACTCACAAATAGCACTCGCAGGTGCTGTGCAGATTTTCTCAGGAGAGTTCTACCACCCAAATTTTATCACTGGCAGCCTACCTGCAAGATCTTCACAAGAAATTCTTAAGGCTAAAAATATTTAGAACTAAAGCTGGCATACAGAAGTGATTACCGATACCAAAGGAATATTATGGCTGTCAGAGCTGCAACAGTTGATGCAGTACAGTGTACAATTTATATCCTCCTTAGATCTGTCACAGACCAAATATCACTGACCTACATCATATTGCTGTAACGAACAATATCACTTTGCTATATTATACTGGTAAGATTCTGTTCTATGGGAAGTACGATGAACCCGCTACCATAACGTAAATGTCCACATACATAATCTAGGGTTACAGGAACTTGGGATTCTGCTCCCTTTGCAATTCCTGTCGAACAGCAGACAAACTACTTAGACCTGAAAGCTCACCTAAACATTCAAGCCTTGGCTTTTTGTGACTCCTATTCCCCTAATGGTAAAACAGAAATGGTACACTTTCCAATCCTAAACAGATTATAGTCAGAGTAAGTGCAGGAGAGATGATCATGTACTCATATACTATGGCAAAACTAGCCCTATCTGTATGATAGATTTGCTTCTAAGATTTTATAAATATCATATAAAATAACCTTTAAGTTTTATTTACAGAAAATGACTGTGCAGAAAAATGGATGCTGCACTACACTGTTATAAAATTTCTGCCACTATTAAGAAGTTCTATTTCATCCATGAACCTCCACACTACAGAAGAGAACCACTACAGCTTCCACAAAAGAACACAAAAAGAAAACAAATCCAGATTCCAAGCTCACAGCTATTTGAAACATGGTTTGCAGTCCCAAGCACGTGCCAGAATGCGCATAATCCTTTTAAAGATATATACTTATAACTGCTTTTGAATCAAGCACTGCATAAACCAAGCTGTGCTTTTTGGAAGATTGTGTAAATTGTTGAATATTATTAACGTTGAATAAAAAAAATTAAAAATTTGTTTAGATAGAAACACTTGCTGCACTTCCAAATTGTGGCTATAATCGCTGCTTTATACATATTTCTTTCCATTCAGTGTCAGAGGAAAGGCTATTATTGGTAGGTTTGTTTCAGTGTGCCACTCTGCCTCAGTCTCACACAAAGAACTCTTTGTGGGGTCACAGATTAGCATTTGGGCAGGCAGCCAAGAGAGATGAAAGGAGGATGGCTACACTAAGGATGTACATCGCTTACACTCATCCAATACTCAGGGAAAAAAAAAAAGAAAATAATCCATGCTGCCTATAAGTTCAGTCTCTGTCCTGTTTTACCTTAGTTTCTGAAAAAGTGCACAACAGGTTGCAGAGTCTTACACATAATTAGTATTATCCCCGTTCTGAGATAAAGTAATATTTTAACATTCAGTTACAGCAGTATTGTTCAAGAGGCAGGTATAGTCATATTGTGACAGAGGAGACATGCATACACCCCATTATTAGGTAACAAAAACCTTCATTATACTAGAGTGTATATGTTTGAAAAAAAAGCTGGAAAGATACTTCAGAATAACCACTGTATTTGAAAAATGGCAAGCAAGCTCCCATTGTGGAAATAATTGTGAAGAAATAGAAAATGCTTAAGTTATTAAAACCAAACCCAAAAGTTTTCATAATACTTTCATCCATATATCTGTATCCACATCCATCTATATAAATTAATAACAACCATTTAGTGCTCACTTTCAAACAGGAAATGCTGTTTGCAAAGAATTCTAAGGATATCTAGCACTTTGAAGGAATTTCCCTTTTTTATGTAGTCGGGATCTCAAATGATACATAAAGGGATATGTATTCATGGTACAGTAGAGAGAAGATGCAAAAGCTGTATTAAATATGGAAGTAAATTAGAAATGGAAGGTATTTCTGTATAAGGATTAAGGATAAAAGTCTACTTAGTATTCCAGGAAACTTCTAATGGGAAGCAAAACCTTCCCCGTTTATTTCATCACAGGTCAGTGGTAAGAATTCACTAAAGATGACTTGCAGCTTAAGCTCACAATTTTATCTCTATTTGGAAACTGACGCGAAATAAATGAATAGCTCGGTCTTCTGTGCACAACTGACCTGCACAACAACCACTATTCACAACTGGCACTTTTTGTTGGCAGTCTGAGCAGAAAATCTAAGGATTACATTGGCATCGAGTCTGAAATACGCTCTGAAACCAAATGTCGGTCTCTTGAGAACATAGCTGAAGTACCTCATAGTGGAGAACAACTACAACTACCTGTGTTATTCATAGCCTGTGAGTAAAGGCTTTCTGTTTTCAGCATTGTCAGATTTGCAGTATGCTTTACTTGGGAACAGTAAGTTAATGTCCTGATTAAAATATATACTGAAATACATTTTCCAAATGCAGTAAGCACTATAAAGGCAAACAAGAATGCTATGAATGCTAGGTGAAGGACTATTCACTTTTGAAAGTGGAATACATCCATTTTTTTAAGCACTTAACCGAATGAAATAAAGTAAGCAGGCAACAGCAAAGCATTGCTGGAAATCATCCAAACATAAAAATGATATGTGAATATACACATAACAAGAATATATACATAACTAGACTATTACTTTAAACTTTCTTACCTTAGCATTTTCAATGCAAGGACAAATAGCCCAAGCTGCATTTGCTTGAACATCTGGATTAGGATTTTTCAACAATGACCATATCAAACGAACTCCATCTAGACGGTCAACTATCCTATTAAAAAAACAGACCAGAAAAAGAGATGATGACCTGTGGCATAGACAGTATTAAGTTTTATCAGTTTGTTTGGAACACTGCTTTAACAAACAGTAGTACGATTCTCTTTTATATGCTGGGTTGCTTTATGTAAGTGCTTGTGTTTTATTGTCAGCTAATGTCCATCAATATAGTCATTAAACACTGCTTACCACAGCAGACAGATATGAACAAGTGATGTAAAGACAGAATATGTTTTCCAACTAAATCTCATTAATGCTGTTTACTTTTTTCTCAGCACTGTCATTTAAAATGCTTATAGAAGATAAAGTAAGCTACATTATAACCAAAACTCATTTAGATGTGAAAACAAGCATGTGACTTTTTAATGATCTGCATGCAAAGTGAAATCTGAATTCAAGCATACTGGCTTCTTTCATTTAGCAACAAATACTTTCCAAAACAAATATTTATGCCCAAAACTTTGTACTTAACTTTTTATTCAGTGTATGCTTAATGTATTTACCTTGCTCTCTGACATATTTTAAAATACTATGTTTCTAATCTAGCATTAGAAATTAAAATGGTCACACCACAGTGCATCCTTTGTTGGGCACGAATAACGTGTAACTTGTTTCCCGTGTGTTCCTTACAAACAAGACTAACACTGAACACTATGTTGTAATTTCTTAAACACACTGTAATCGAAGTATCTTCGTGACTAGTTGAAAAACGAGTTATCATCAGAATCATCTCTACACCATCTGTGTTATGTTTACATATCAATCAGGCTTGGCAATCGTAACTTTACATTAGGGTTCTGGGAATACCTTAAATGGAAATGGTCAAACAAAACTTAATAGCCATTACAAACATGCCTTTTTGAAAAGGATATGTTAAACCCAAAAAAGATGAGCTGAAGATATAGAAAAGCAAATATACCTTCAATTTCCAATATCTAAAGTAAAAAATTAAATTATATAAAATTAGACTAAATCTTTAATTGTAAATACAAGAGAAATTTAAACACAGATCATGCTTAAAAATATCATATAAAACATCTCATTTGTGTTCATGATATAGAAGATTGCCAAGAAACTTTTAAACTAATTATAAAATCAGCATCATACACAATCCTACCATCATTTGAAGCAGAAAAAATAACTAAAGACATGAACTCTATCTAAAATAACCATAGATTTTATTCATAATACTTTTAGGCAAACTGGTGAAACAACTGTTTTTCTAAAATAATACTTTTTTCTTGCACAAAGCTCTGGTTGAGACACTGTAACTTATTTTAGATCTGTTAATTTTAATACAGATTATTTTACATACTCAGAAACAAATCAGTTGCAAAACAAATCATCATTTAAACAGTAAATTCAGAAATTGTAACACATCACCCTCTCCCTGGCAGTGTTCAAGGCCAGGCTGGATGGGGCTTTGGGGAACCTGGTCTAGTGGAGGGTGTCCCTGCCCATGGTTGGGACCAGATGATCTTTAAGGTCCCTTCCAACCCAACCCTCCTAGGATTCTATGATTTTATGGAAATAAAACACCATGATTGCAAACCACACAATTACATGTATATATTCAACAGAGTAAGTATGATTTAAATAAAAGCTTCAAAACAAGCTTTTAAATCCCTCCAAATCCCCAACACTTTTAAGCAATGTTAACATAACTTTTCTGTCATTTCAGAAAGCGGGAGGAATTTTTTCCTAGATTGGAATTAATTAAAAAAGAACCCATGAATCTTTCTTCCAGTCAAGCAGAGCACTGACCATTTACCAACATGAGGTACTTCCTCCCAAGAGGGGCTAAATATAAATGACCCAGCTCCAACCAGTACATAAAAATCATGATAGAAGCCAAACACTGAGCTCAGATTTTTCCACCCCACTTAAAAAAAACAACCTCTAGGCTAATGTATCTTTCTATTTTTTGGAAGCTTCCTTTTCAGTTGAAAGTTTACTTTCATTTTCTGTTCAGTTTTCCTGTATTCTTTTCAAGATAAACTAGCCTTCTTCTGTGGTTCTTAGTCTAAAGAAGAGTTTTGACTTCTGCTTTAAGGCCAGAAAGACGAGGTACCTCACATCCAACAGAACATGTGGAAGTGTAGCCCTCCATCCACACATGTATAAAATCAAACTAAAAAAACAGTATGGACAAAACAAACAAATCTCCAAAGTACATTGTTCCTCTTTGATTACTGCTTTCTTTCAGTTACACTAGATTAAGAACGCTACATACAAGAATGATGCTATTAAATTTTCATATTGGAAGAATTATCATTGTGTAATCACCATACAAGCACAAACCCTTTTATTTTCATCTTGCTGAGAACATATATTTGCCAATTAAAGAAAGCATTGCTAAACAAGTGATTAATGCTTTCTCCGTTCAATTTTTTATCTTTCTATGGTTTCACTGCACAATGTAGAAGATGATGAAACTGGGTGTTAAATAAGCATATCTGCCACAAAAGCAAAAGGATCACTAAAATAAATGGCCCTGAAAAATGTTTCCTCTATAAAAGTTCTTAGACATTAGTTTCCTTTCCATGTGAAAATTCCATTTTAAAGTGAACAAAAATACACATTTAGGTTTCTTTACAAATAGAAAAAGAGATGGGATAATCGACCTGCAATCTTGAAAACTTCAGCTCTGATGACATTACACTAAAAATATTCTGATTTGGTTTTGTATGTAGCTTTTGTATTTAATTTTATTTGCAAAATTTATTATAAAATTATTAGCAAGATGCTTGTAATAAAGCTACTTATTACAATACATACAAGCAAAGCGCCTTAAAATTTGCTTTGGTTGGCATTGAGTTCTGTACTCATCCATAGCTAGCACATTAGTCTCTCTGCGGTCACAGTTACTTAAATGATGTATTTTATAATAATTTGACATGCTGATGATAAAATCAAACTACAGTTAATCCTCTCAACCACTTATAGGATTGTTAAAGGACAGTTCTTTTAATAAAGTTGTAGAACATTTCCTTTGAAAGCTGAAGGGAATCTCATAAAAGCTGAAATAATACAGAATTCAGTTGATATAAAAACTCATAAAATTTAGTAGGTTGAAGTTTGAATATTTAAATGCTTTATAGAATACCTGAAATACTGCTGTGGTTTTACGTGACAAGGTTCAGGTAAAGGGGGGGCTGCAGGGCAGTTTCTGCAAAAAACAGTGAGAAGCTTTCTGCAGACCCAAGAGAATAAACACCAGCTGGGCTCAAGGCTGGACCTGCTACTGACCAAGGCCAAACCCATCAGCGATGGTCACAGCGCCTCTGGGAATCACATTTAAGACAAAAAAAAAACCCAAGCAGCAGCTTTTTGCTGACAGAGAAAGGAGTGAGAAGAAACTGTGCAGGGTCAGTTAAGAAATGGAGGCACCAGAGAGAGACAGACTCCTCTGCAGCCCATGGAGAGGACCATGGTGGGAGCAGGCTGTCCCCCTGCAGCCCATGGAAGAGGATGGGGAGCAGAGACCCCTTTGCTGGGGTGGATGGAGACATATGGAAGATGCTATGACCTCCATTGGAGCAAGCTCCTGACAGAATCTGTAGCCTATGGAGAGAGAGAGGCCCACGTCAGAGCAGGTTTGCTGGGGGAACTTGTGACTCCACAGAGGACCAGGCTGGAGGAGTCTGGGCATGAGGGACTGCACCCCATAGAAGTGACTGACGCTGGGGCAGTCGGAGAAGAGCCGAAGCCCTGTGGGAAAGGACTCATGTTGGAGCAGTTCTTGGAGGACTGTCTCCTGTGGGTGGGCTCCATGAAGAAGGGAGAGGTGGGGGGAAACTTTTTAAGATTTGGTTTTACTTCTCATTATCCTACTCTGGTTTCACTAAGTGTGTAGTGTGGTCTAATAAATTAGATGGTTCTTTTGTTTTTATTCTGTGTTGCGTCTGCTTTGCCCATTGCAGAATGATCTCTCCCTGTCCTTATCTTGACTCTGAATCCTCTCAATATATATTTTGTCCCTGTCCAGCTGAAAAGGGGAGTGATAGAGTGACTTTGGTAGGCATCTGGCCTCCAGCCAGGGTCAAACCACCACAACTACACATATGGATCTCATGTATTAGTCAAAATCTTAACAGGCATGAAAGTCACCCAAAGTAGAAATGAAAACTTTATTATAGCCAATTGATACTTTTTGCTACACTATAAGCAGATAGCAATATATAAACAAACAGAGTTCAGAACCAAGAGACCAGATTCTGAACTATTGTTGCTCTATACCTTAACTGCATCTCACAACAGATATGGACCAAAACAGCCAGAGGTCACCTATTCTGATTCAAAATTCTGGGCCCTGTCATAAACTGTTCTTATTTGATAGCTGATGCAATTCACAACAAGGTGTAAATTAGTCTGCTCCTCAAAATACCCAAAAGTAGGTGTAGTGGCAGCTAGATACAGTAGGAGTGAAGAAGTGTTCCTGTAATACACTGCTGTGCTGGCCAGGCATGATTAGAGTGTAGATGGAGGTGTATGCAGCTGACAGCACACAAACAGGCAACTGGAAGGTGTATGAACAAAAAGCCTTACTGGTTTCCACACAGAACAGCTGACATACGGAAAACATCTTATGGGCAAATAATTTAAATGCAATTAAACCCATTCAGAGATTACAGGAGTGATTAGGATAGTCTCCAGGATATCTCAGGTTAGAGTGAACAGGAATTTGCAATTTGACCAGTATAGATAATTTAACAAAGTAAATTTTTGGAATGACTCGTTGGCAGTCAACAGTAGTTTAATAAAGGCTTTTTCACATTATTTCATTTAAGAGACTTGATATCATGACATCATTGTACATCATGAGATGCCTCTACCAGATATGGGTTACAATGCTAGAAATTTACTTCTTTTTTTTATATATATATATATATATATGAAACTAGGAAAGCTGTTTATCTAAAATACTACTTCTCTTTCAAATTCAAACTTAATATTGAACATTTCCAGTAGAAACTTCAATATGAATTGCTTAAACACACATGCATACACACAGCCTAGACATCTGTTTGTCATATCTATCATCTTTTTCTGTTACAGTTATTTGCCAGAACTTTGGAGGAGTCTAGTTTAATTGCCTGCCAATTTAGACCACAAATAAAAATGTAAATAAACAAAGCTATACTGGCTCTGTATTGTGCTCACTGGTAAGATTACAGGGTTTAATTCTGGCAGAATGTAATCTTGTCTTTTTATGAAACCACAATTTAGCATGTTTCTTAAAACTTTCACTAGCTGCTGTGGACTGCTTTGATAAATAGTATTATATACCAATGACTCAAACTCCATCTGTTTGGCAAAAATAATTGTACATTTTAGTTTATAAGATTCTAAAACCTCAGTTTTGAATGCTAGAGATTAAGTCTATAGGTTTGCAAATGAAAAGGGCAAACGAAAATCTAGTAGCAGTTAAATAATACGCACTAGTTTTAGTAAGAGCAAAACTTGTAAAAAGTTCCTCAAAAAGACAAATGTACATAAAAGATACGTAGTGGTGTCTTTGTCAGTGGCAATGCAGCTAACTGAGTATGGAGGACAACTTAATACTGTCCATGTAGTAGTAAGGAAGTTCAGTCACACAGTTACGCTTTTTCAAGAAAAGTCAACTTATTTTTTGCTGTGAGAGTAGCTGGCTGCTGTTCTGTATTTTACATAGCTCAGTAGAGTCAATAAGAATCACTTAATTGCTTCAAGTTGCCTTAAAGTAAAGGCTTGGTGCACTGTTGTACATTCTACTCAGTAGCTGTTGAAGTTAAAGCGTCAATTAGGAAACATGAGATAAAATACGAGACACAGAAGCTGTAGATTCCACTATGCCAATTATTAGTCTTCCTTCTTTGCCAGTGCAAGCTTCCTCCATGGAATATACAATAAACATCCAGTATTTCTCAAAGAAGTTAACTGCACTGCTTCATAGAACACTCAGTTTTTTTATTTCTTATAATAATCCCACCCTGCTCATTATACACCCTTCAATCATTCTCAGAAGCTACATGAGCCTCACTCTTGGTCTGTATGGTTTCCACATACCTACTGCTGCAAGTATAACCACATTCAAAGGCTGCTCAACTGACTATCAAGTCACTGATCCATGCTTTGCTAAATACACATGCAGCTAATGAAATGTAAGAATAATATATCTGAAAATTCTCAATCCTTATGAGGTCTTGATAGTCCCTTTAAACTTTCCTGCTTTGTTCTGGGTTTCTATCATATAATAAACTCAATGATAGCAGAACCAGAAATGCCATCGCAGTTTTCAGAATTTCTGTAATGCCAAACTAAAAAAAAGTAACTCTAAACAGTGCTTGGCTGGACCAGATGACAAAGTCTTAAAACCTACCAAGAGAAAAGCTAATAGTAGAGAATAACTCATCTCCTAGAACCTGTTACACCATTCTGAGGACTAAGTGAGCATGAAATAAGGAATTCAGCCAGATGAACCAGGAAGACCAGAAACAGCTAAGTATCAATCTGCAACAGGAAGTTCTCATCACCTGTATATACTTACAGGATAAAAGTGGCTTTGCTTTACTTCTTTCTAAAAAACAATCTTGCCACATTTCTACAACCTTGTTAAGAACTTCAGAAAACGTTTACAGAAAGAGAATGAGCACCACAGTACTTTCTTACAAGACTACTTATTGGTTTAGTCCCAAATTCTGCACATGGAACTAAGTGATGCTGCAGACTATGAATCCTTCATGTCTTTGGTGACTTATTCTTCCCAAAAAGGAGGAGAGCAGTTTAGATGAGAAGAATCAATTTAAATTCCTGCTCTACTGGTCTGAGAGGAGAAGGAAGAGGAACAGATGTCCCTTTTTGCATGTGTGTGTAGAGGGGGGAATCTAAAATCTTAACCCTGCAAGAGGCAGAGCACTTAAACAAGCAAATCCTTGAAAGACATGAGTAGTTGCATTGGTATAAATGTTTTAACTAAGCATTGGTTTTAAATATTTTGCTGGATTGGTATCACACTTATCCACACCTGGATGAATCATGCCTTTGGAAAAGAGCACAGCATTATCTCTTCTAGTACAAGTCTAAGTAGCACAATAACTCAGGTACATGTCACAATCTTGCTAAGAATTTCCGTGTAACTTTTTTTTTGCAGTCATAAAAAGTATATTCTAATTTTGATCTAAGATCCTGCTCACTTGTCATTTGTTCAAATATTTAAAAAAAAAATTTTAAAAGTTGAGAATCTTCAATAGAGAATTTTTTCATATGAACCAAATTTGACATGTGATCCCTTTGTCATTGCAAACACCGTAAAATTTTGTCCCAAACAACCTTTACTTTTTCCTTCTTAAAACAAGACGAACTTCGTTCATCACAACTTTAGCAGGAGCTTGTGTTATTTTTGGTGCTTATACTGGACCATGTTCCTGTATGTATCTATCCATACTGGATACTACAAGTAATATTCCTGAGTACTGGAGTGTATCTGAGGTTTCATAAATATCAATTTATATTTATTGGCATTTAATTTTCTCAGTTGATTTACTATTAAATCTTTTAGATTAATACATTACTCTAAAGGTTGATTTTTAGTGAGATATGTTGTGAAAGTGATTTCATTTATGTGTACTTCTATGCTACATGGCTAACTGTTTGCACAAACCATGTTTACAGTTGTGTACCATCTAGCCTTTTGCCACTGGGTGACAGCCAAAGCATGAAAACAAAAGCTCTATTCAGGAAAAGAATTCCCTGCACTGCTATATGAATATCAAGTGAATTATGCAAATCAGAACAGGAGTAGCTTAATAAAACTCTCTTTCTGACCTTCCTTATATAAGGAGGGAAATATGCTGTGAATCTTGAGGTAAATATCCCTGTAAGGGAACAGTAAGCACAGTAAATGCCGACCTCAACATTTAACTGGAACATTTAATCATAAAACTCAAGGATCTTTGTAAGCTGTGCAAATCTACATCACAAAACCAAAGAGAGAAGCAAGTCTCTCAGTAAAAAAACCAGCCTCTTTCTTTTACTTTGAAAAGGAATAAGAAGGGAGAAAAGGGTAAAAAAAAGTCTGAATTCATAAAAGGAATGATAGAGAGGGATAAAACACATAAAAGACAAATAACACTCTAATTTTTTAAAAATAATTTTTCATTACAGTAAATGTGCACATTTCCTTTTGGAATTGTTTTGTCTAGTTTAGGCTATTATTCATGATTTGAGAACAGATGTAAAAGGAGAAGGCGAAACAGGCACCTATCACACAGAGCACTTTAAAAGGTGCTCTGTAACTTTGAATTTCAACTTTAATAAAAACAAATTTACCGAAGTGATAGCTTATTTTCCCCGAAGTGTAAAAGCTTTACATTCTACATACTTTAATTTTTTTAATTTACATATATATAGCACATTTTACAGTAGGATGTAACTAACTCACACAGCCCTATAGAAAACAAAAAGAAAAACATCATTTTATATCAGATTTGACTTGACTATATTTGTGACAGATTTACTAAAAAGTTCTTTTCTCAATATTTAAAATGCAGTGAATATGAATAGCTTACATCATGTTTTCAGGTTCCTTTGCACAAGCTCCCACTGCTTTGGTGACATTCACAAGTAGTGCCTGATTAGTTCCAGTAAGTAACTTCACTAGAGGTGGTATTCCATCACACTTACGGATAATAGTTCGATTTATTTGCTCTTGGCAACATTCTCCCAGTGCTCCGACAGTATTTACAAGTACTTCTTCAGGCTGGTCAGTGAGCAGACCTACCAAAGTTTCTACGACTTTATATTCCTGAAATCTAAAATACAGAAATAAACCCAAAGTTTTATTTTCTATATGCTACTGTTATAAGTTTAACTTTATAAATAAAGCACAATTATAACTGAAGAATAATGTTTAATTTCTGTATGCGATCTTGTTGAAGAAATCACAACACAGGTGATTTTCAACACTTCAGTCAGTTCTTGAAAGTGTGACATAGAGTACAGTTTCTTAACTCTACCTTTTCTAATGCCTTTTTCTCATTTAGTTGTCTAGGAATCTGTAGAGTAGTAGGAGGGTTTTTTAAAACTTGACATGTGGATGCAACATCTATCAATAGCTGAAATCATACTGGGAGACTGGCAAGTACTGTGGCATCCTAACTTCTAGTACTTTTTCCTGTCACGTTAACAATAGCTAGTAGTAGTAGTAGTGTATCAGACTCTTCTGCATCTATGGACCTTTAAAGGATCATCCTTTTCATTAAATACTGGCCTTCAGAGGGTTTGCCTGACTAGTTCTATGCTTAGTTCAGGCCTAGTAAGTGCATTTACCTAAGGTCAGACCTGTAGTTCTAGTACATTTCTATTGTACTGTCTTAGATTCCATTTTGAAATCCAGTAATTGGCAGAAATTTGAGTTGACTGCTATATGAATAATCCCCTCATTCTTCATAGCATTTTTGGTACTGAAAATCAAAAATGTGTTTTTTAAAATCCTGGAGGTTCCATCCTACAAACAGATGCATGCTAAACCTCAGAAGTTCATCTTTCAGAACACAACTTTATTCCTCAGTACTGAGGCTGCCTTCTAAGTTCATTTTGTTCAGAATTTAGAAGATTCTTAACAAATCTTACACCTTCTTTTCATACATTTTCTATGATACAGCTTGACAGTTCCACTTGGGATATTAAGCTAGATCTAGCCTGTATATTATCTAATAATTATAATTTGATTTATGCTTTTGTGTAAATACACATAGTTCCTCTGCTAAATAGATACTTTCTCAGAGGGTACAGAGTTCTCATTTTTGCTTCCCCCATAGCCCCTAGCTTCTGGAAATGTCTACTTGAGCTACAAATACTCTATTTTCTAGGAATCAGTTCTACATGTAGCTTTTCTTCCATACAAAAAAAAAAATTAGTATTTTTGAGATTTTCATAGCAGAACTAGAACTGTTTCAATAAAAGTTAATCTTGCCAAGCTGATTTATGGAATAAAATATTTTTAATAACTGAAGTAGCTGAGAAATTAGAAACTTCCGTTTTCATGATTCAAACCTTCACTTAAGAACTCAAACCCTTGCTTCCTCTTTGTTCATTGTAATTTGGAAGTATTCCTATGCAATTTTTTCAAAAGAAAACATCATCAGTATTAAAAAAACAAAAAAGCAAGGAAACAATTAAAAACACACGCCTGATTTTCCACGGCTACTTTATCCATGTTGCATATCAACTGCTTCACAGATGAGCTGGTTTGTCAATGGGCACGCTACACTTTGACAGAGCTGTTGGCTCGGGCCATCTTGTGTCCAGAAGCAGTACGGCTGCTTGCATGCAAACTGGAATGTGAGCTAGTCAGGCTCAGGTACCTGTATCAGCTCATTGCTGAGTCAGCACAACATCTCAGCAGTGTACTTCAGGTACAGGAAACACTGTGGAGTAGTTCAAAGTAGTGAAAGTCCCTGCAGGAACCAGCAGGGTTTGTTAGTTCTGGTTTCATGCCAGACTCAAGCTCATCCCTCCAGATTTACTTACGTGTTTTCATATTAACCTCCCTCCCTCTTCTGTAGTGCCCTCCCATCTTGAGTTTGGGCAGACAGTACTTCAGACTTAGCATTACATAGTACATTAATTCAGCTCAAGTCTGGTGCTGCGCCTGGCTAGCAACCTTTGTGGAGTGTCAAGCACTTGCCAAAGGTCTGTGAGTAGCCCAGCAAAAATCTGTTTGCATTTGGACAGAATTATTGGCTACAGCTATACTAATAAATAAAACAGGCGATGGCTCATTCTTGAGCCCGGAGGACAAGCAGCACAACATAGCATCCATATGGCTAAAAGCTCTTACCCTCACAATTCAGGGTGGCCTCACCCATTCTGCCTAATGGAAACAATCTGTTGCCTGTACTGTTCCCAAGGAGTGTCTGGGCATTGTCTGGGAGAGTGCTTGCTGGCACAGGCCAAACTGTAAGGGGCTGTGCTAGCAGATAAACAGTATGGATAACCATAACATAGTGCCTGAACCCTGAAAGGTTCAGAGCAAGCTCTTCAGTCCATCTCATCACTGACTGATCCACAACTAGGATGCCTCTGTGCACATACCCAAACCCATCAAAAAGGAGGATTATAATCATCTGAAAAGGCAGGTTACTGTGGATTCAAGAATGAGAAAAGTAATGAGAGCAGCATAGTATGTAAAGACCATGGCTCTGTATAGCAAGATTTCTGAACTCATTTAGGATGGTAAAAGGGCAGACTGTAAACCCTTATAGCTGGAATGTAGTCTGAATTTTATCCAGCAGATATAGATATCTGCTTATCCAGCAACATACACTAAAATTAAGGCTGGAGGAAGAGGTTAACTCTTACCGATACTCTTTCCAGGCTATGAATCTTACATTCCTCTGTACAGAGCAGCATAACCTCGGCAGGAAGTGTACCACTCTCCGGGGTGGCAGGATTGGATTTTTTAAGTAAGGCACAGGAACTCAATAAATGATTTTTAGATGAAGGGTTCAAGTATTCTCTGCCATTAAGCTGTTTTCCATGAAAGGTGGAGGGTGATAACTCCCGCTGTCAAGTTCTCAGATAATCACTCAGAAACCTGATGAGAGGTTGTAGGTACCTGTGTTAGGACTCTCATCAGATAATTTCACCCATTTAGATGGTGGGTGTTCAGACTAAGCTCCTTTTCTGAGCCCCTTCTGTAGTCAAGAAGAGAAGCATGTAGGCTAATATTCCAGCATATGTCTGTTGGACCTACTGTGTATTAGATATCTACCCTAGGATGAGATTATTTGCTGTATGTCTTGACATAAAACATTAAAGCTAAGGCTGCTAACTGCTCTCCCTACAACACAGCAGTGATTCCAGTTTTCAAGCTATAGAGTGGAGTAGGGATATCAGATAAGCCTGTGTGTCAAAACATTTAGTATGTGCTGGTACACCTCCTGACTCAGTGTCCTATAGCTTGACTATTCTTTAGAGGTACCAATTGTCCCCATTGACTCTTAAGATTCTAGGAACTTAACGCTGTTTCCTCTTAAGATTCTAGGAACTTAACACTGTTTCCACTGTACCCTGATGAGGCCAGGTAGCAATTTTATAAGAGCTATAAAACCGAAGTTCAAAGCACAACTGATTATAAAGTATGGTTTTGAAAAATCATGACAAAAATTTTGAAAACAGTAGAGCCCATAAAATCAAAACGTGACAATGGAATAAATGTTTGTAAAATTAAATTGTTACCTTGACACATTCTCTACACTGATTGCACATTTCCAGATTGCTCCTGTCACAGCTGCTAGAAGTTTTTTGTTTTCAGAGTTACCAAGTAGAACAGATAGTGGTTGTAGACCTCCATGCTGTCTAACCAGGTCACGTGTTTCTTTATCTTCTGCACACTATACAGAAAAATTTATATACATATAGATGTACAATATAAAATGTGTAAAATGTCTTCGAAAGCAAGTAGCATTATGTTGTAGATAGTAGAAATTAATATGGAAGAAAACATAAATATTTCACTGAAGTATCTGAATAAGCTAACAAGCCACTAAGAGAGCTTGACAGTAAACCACTACTCTATATGCAGCAGAGCTTATATTGTCACATTGTCCACCTTGTGGATAAAGAAACAGAAAAAAACAATTCAAAGCTTTGCACAGTATGCCCCACCTCTCTCCATTGGTTACCTGCACAATTTAGGGTGTGCACACAAGAAAAGCAAATAGGAACTTAATACTAAGTACACAGCTATAATATTCTCAGAAAAAACAAGTCAAACACCATCAACATTTTAATAAAATAATTTCTTATATTATGTTAATATTAGAACTGGCAACAACATGAAAACAAAGGGCTAATCCTAGCTCTGATCTACTGATTATAACAATACAATTACCTTGAATATGGCATTTGCACAGTGCATCTGAAGCTCCTCATGTTCACTACTGAGATTTTTCACAAGGTTCTCAATCATTCCTTCTGTCCTTATTGCAAGTCTGTAACTTGGCTAAAAAGATAAACTGCATCTTTTAAATCCCATAATTAACAGTTAATAACACTTGTCACAATAATAATACAGTGCTACAATTCTAGACTTTGATATTGAGAAGCCTTGTGCTTTACTTTAAGCATGTCATCTGCATTGCCTTGAAAATACTAATGATGTTCTGAAAGTTTATCATATACACAAATTCTCTGCAGTACTCTTCAAATCACCTGTAAAACCAGGTGCTGCAATGCCTATTTTGTAGCCACCTGGCTTACACAGAATTCAGAATGTTCTGAAAGTTGTCCAGACTCCCTGCTCAGAGACAAGGAAGAAAAAGATGCTTCAGAGTGGGATCAAGAAGTACCCACTCATTTCATCAGGTGCCAGCAGCAAGAACAGATCTATCCCTAGAACAAGGTTAGAAAAACATGGCATTTGACTGACCTGACAGTAATGGTTCCTTTCAGTAGCCAGTTGTTTTAATGATTAGAAATAATATAGCCATATGTATTTACTTACCTCTGAGGCACATTCTTGCAGTGTCCCCACTATTGGGATTAAGATGTTTGCATGTGAACATTTGAGCCATCTAGCTAATAATGGAATGCCCCCAGCTTTACGGATTGCTTCTTTATTTTTGATGCTTTTGCTGCAGCTCCAGAGTGCCAAAGCTCCACAACGTGCTATTTCAGTATCTTTTGCCTGATGTGGTGTCAGACTGGTTGATCCCACTGAAGCACATTCCAACATCCCCACCTAAAAAAACCCATTGTTTTAGTTATCTACAGGGAATAGGTATTATACTGCTTGTTAATGATGGCAAACAAGGATCCACATATATTTGGACATAAATCATATATTTGGACAAAAATACACATATGAAAAAGGCAGAAATTTTAATGTCTCCTTACCAATCTCTTGATGCCTCCATGCTGCCTTACTGTCCTTCGCGCTTCTTTAAACTGAGCAACATTAGCAATTGTTTCAGCTGCCAAACATTTTAGATCTTTATCTGGAGAGTCTAGTATTTTCACCATGATTGGTAAGCCCTCAAGATCTGCAATTGCATGTCTGATCAGTGTATTTTGACTGATTTCTTTCAGGATTTTTAATGAACCAATCTAAACAATGGAAGATAACAGAAGTTAACCATTATTTATATACATAAACAGAAAAATTCTTTAAAATGCTGGGGTATAAAATCATTTTACCTTTTACATTGAATCAGAAGAAGGAAACAAAGTCAAATAAATAGATTTTTTTTCCTAAAAATCCTTGAAATTGAGAAAATACAGAGATGAGAAAATAAACCTATTTTCTTTTAATTACGTAACTTTGAAAATTGAAAAAATATTTTAATAGAAAAAGGCATATTCATTGCTCTTAGACACAGCTACTCACCTGACATTTAAGTTCTTCTGTTTCAAGTAAATTAATTAACACTTCAAGACATCCAACGTCTCTGATGGCCAGCTGACAAGTTTCTTGAGCCAGATTGTAATCTCTCATCGAGCACAATGCGATTAGAGTAGCTGTTGGATTACCTCCCTAAAATAAAGCAAATCATTAACAGACATATAAAACTTCATATCTTCTACTAGCACTGGTAAAACTGCTATTAAAAAGAAACATGTTGAATTCTATTTTGATTCTATGGTGTTAAATAATGCAGACATAGTAAGAAATTGAAGTATTGATGAAGTCTGCAAATGATGTATAGATTGAAGTGAGGGTGAATAGCACAGGTGACAAACTACTAATATGACTTGCTGTCAGTGGACCAGTGAATTAGGCAGCCAAGTATTGTTAGTTTTGTACGAGTGCAGGTAGTAAAAGAACCCACAGTGAAGAAACAGACATTTCAGAGAAGCTATCTGCATTCTTTGCATTGGTGTGCACTCTGGAAGAAACCAAAGAGATTCCAACTGGAATCTGTGGAGGACATTTCAGAGGGTTTTTCTGAAACTGAAGTCACTGCAAAAAGCTTTTATTAAAAGACCCTGACATTGTGAACAATAACAAACTGCCATTATTAGATAGCATTCAAACTAGTTATAGAGGAATCAGGGTACAGTAGCTGATTCAGTGGAAGTGGCATGTATCCTCTTGTTTTAAACTGCCCTGTTACCAATGTCCCAGGAAACCACAAATGTGATATCAACTTTGAAAAGAGTTCAAGGGTTATTCCAGGCCTTTTAGACAAATATCTGTGCTGGACAAATTAGTAGACTGTAATAAAAAAGAGGTTTTTTACTGATAGGGTTGCTGGGCACTGGAACAGGCTACCCAGGGAAGTGGCCATAGCACTGAGCTTGACTGAGTTCAAGAAGTGTCTGGACAATGCACTCAGTCACATGCTCTGACTTGGCTGGTCATGTGTGGAGCCAGAAGTTGGACTTGATAATCTTTATAAGTCACTTCCAACTCAAGAAATTCTATGATTCAAAGAACAGAATTAGCAGATATCTGTCTAAATATGATATTCTTGCAACAGGATGATACACTTAGAATCACCATGGCTCTGTTAAGAGAAGTCCTACCTTACAAAACGTACCAAGCCTGTGGCAATAGTGATCTACTGGGTATGCCTAACTGGACTCCGTAAGCATTTTGACAAAATCCCTCCCTGATACCTTTTAAGGAAACAAAATCATTGTATTATAGGAGGATGGGTCATTGCATGGATAGAAAAGAACAACTAAAGGTGGGAAATTTGGAATAAGAACAAATAGTGAATTCAATAAAGGGATGTAATTTAGTGGAGTTCCATGGATCTGTGTTGAAGTTGTGAAATTCAGCGTACTCATAAACACCCTGAAAAATGGAAGAACCAGTTATGTGACAAAGGTCGTTGATATTATGATTCAGGGTCAGTTGTGACAAACTGCTAAAGAATGTACTAAGACTAAGAAGGCAATAAAACAGCAAATGAGAAAATGAGAAGTGATGCATATCAGAAAAAAAAATCCCAGTTCCACGGATGAAATTATAATTTTTCAGCTGACCATCAAAAACTGGAAATGATATCTTGGGGTTAAGGTAGACGGCAATCAAGAAACAAATGGAATATTAGGACTTATTTGGTAAAACATACTGAACAGAGAATGTCACTATACCACTGTATAAAATCATGGATCACACACACCTTAAAAACTTGATGCAGTTCTGCAGCCTCACTTTCAGGACTATAGCACTGGAAGGGTTTCAGAGAACAGCAGTAAAGATAATCCAAGAATTTTTCAGACTAGAAGAGGGATGCCTGAAGGGATACGATAAGACATCTACAGTGTTAGGGCTGGCATTGAGTGGAATGGATGGGGATTGACTGTCCAATGTCTCTTTCAATACTGATATAATCTGTAAAAGGTAGAAGATTTCACTGAAGGTCAGGAAAAACATAAATGTGTCATTCAACTTTCAACTCTCTGAGCTATAAACAGGTGGAGGCCTTAGGAGTATTAGAGTTGTGTGTTTGCCCTGTTCTTACTTCACCCTTGGCATTCATTTATGGTCCTGGGTTTCTTCTGCCTTCATAGAATATGAACAGAGTTTCACACTTCTCTAAATTATGCAGTTCAGTTTCCCACATTTGTGGAAATCAGAGCTCAGGACATCTGGAGTGCAGAAGATGAGCTTTAACCACAGAAAAATTCCACGCAGATTACTGTGTCTCCCCTCCTGTTGCAGTCAAGTTACTGGGATACATTGTCTTTTGATCTGCCCAACACAGTTTCTTTTATGTCTAAATTTAAGGTCATGCACCTACAAATAATGAAAACAGGATCTAGCTCCATGTATAAGTTCTATCCTGGAAACTGAAGCATATAAAAAGACTCAAGATGTTGAATAGGAATTTGAGATTACACTGTAACATTTGATTAAAGGGATGAATTTGGGGATGTGTAAGTGAAAGCACTGAATATAAACATCGGTACTACCTGGTTTTAGGCACTTGTGCAACTACTACTGAAATTCTGTCTCTAGTTTTCCTTTTCACAGTTCTAGTGAAAAGGAAAGTGAAAATATGAAGATGATTCAGAGAAGAGAAATAAAAGTTATTGTAAGCCTGGAAAATAGTTGCATTAAGACAGACAGGAGAAGTGTTGTTCAGTTTATCAAAAAGTAAATTAAGGTCTAACTTATTCATAGTGAACAAATAAATCTATGAAGAAGAGGTACACGATCACAGAGAGCTCTAAGGTCTAGCACAGAGGTTTGAGAACTTGATGTTAAAGGTCACAATATTTAGATGAGAAGTAAAGTCCAAGTTTTCCATTGTGTGGTTAATTATTCTTTGGAAGAAATTAGAGTGATGATAAGTTTTCCAGCAGTGGAAATTTTTCAGTCAAGATTGGATGTTTTTCTAAAAGATAAGCTCTATTTCAGCCACAGCTATTAGACTAAAACCAAGAAAAAGATCAAAGAATACACCCTGTGGTATGCAGAAAGTTAAACCATATGATAAGAATGGATTCCTTTGAACATATAATATAGATTTACTATTAATCAAACCAGTTATGAACCCAGATGAAAAGACATTAGGAGAGATGTGCTACCATGTAGCTGCAACAGAAGCTGGAGTGCATAAGCAATGCCAACTGGTGCTAATGTGGAAGTTACAACTCAGAGCACCTAGTAAATCATACTACAGTCTCCACCTCCCACATGCTTCTGAATTCCAGGGAAGCTTTGGCTCCCATCCAGATCTGATGTGCTGCCCAAGTCCATCTCTTTCAAGTGACACTTTCAAAACTGTAAGAGACTTTGAGGAGGACAATATTTTGCTAAACTGTGCACATCATACTGAAATGCAAAATATTGAAAAACTGAGCAATTATAAAACAAGTAGACCTAACAAAACCAGAACTTTTGCAGCATATTTCTTAAAAGTAAAAAGAAACAGTAAAACAAATACAGCAAAAAGTCTTTAAATGCAACGATCTCTTCAACAGATACCATAAATGTAGTAGAGCACTGCAAGTGAGAGAGTACATCCAAAAGGAATTTGAGAAAAATACTTGATAAAGACCAGTAACTTACATTGGACAAAAAATTTTGGCTTATCAATAAAGTGTAGGTGGATGGCGCTTCACAGATCATTTTTACTGAAATTTCTTGGAAATATGGGTTCTACAGAATTCCCCCACAGAAAACCAATTAAATATAAAGGCAGATTTTTAACATCTGTAACAAAGTGTCTTAAGGGGAGTTTCCTACATTTTTTAAATGCTATCTTTTTTAATCATCATCATCATCTTGACTTCGGAAGAAAACCTATCTAGCTTTAAACACTTACTTTGCTCTGTTTTGTAAAACATATCCTAAGGAATAAGATACTGTAGCATTTTTTCAAATGTTTTCCCAGATACGTATACGTCATATCAAACTCTAGATGATTAAAAAAAAAAAAAATCTGTAAGATATGATTCCAAAACTACACCAGAATATTCTGTAGCTCAAAAGGACCAACAGCTGTCCTTTTATGACATTTGTGGTCTTTTCATATAGCTGAGACTTTGAGATCTACTTTGCTTTGCATTCGAAGAAATTTGCAACAGGTATTTGAAGAGAAAACTTCACTTTTTATTATTTTATAATGTGGTGGTTCAGCTCCAAACAGTGGCTGGGCACCCCAAGCCACTCACTCACTCCAGGAGGAGAAACAGACAGAGCCTCCATGGGTTGGGATAAGGACAATGTACTGACAAAATCACAGTGAAAGAGGAACAGTTACATCCAGAAGGAAATTTCTCTTACACCAGATGATAACACAGAGTACCTTATTGATCATCTGATAATGCAAAGTACTGCATAACATGATGCCCTGGCCACACTCAGACTGCCCTGGAGGCACCCAGGAGCACCCCTCCCCTACCAGCCCATTTTATAGGGGAGTGATGTCAGGTGGTGAGGAAACAGCCCAGGCTAACTCAGCTCACCTGGGCTAATGCAGCTCCCCTGTGCTGGCTGCTTGGGGAGGTTAGCTCTGGCCTGGCCAGAACCAGGACATATCCATAAAGTAAGGAGTGTATTACTAACCTGACAAGTGATGTCTCATCTTTTGAGGATTACTTCTCCAACAGTGAAACTACATTTGTATATAACAGTAATTCATAACTCACAACTCACTTCTCTTACATGTATAATGGTTGGCATATGACATTTAATACAGACCAGGTTTTTAAAAAATAAACAACTTTTAATTCTCTGAAATAAAAAAATATAACTATAGATAAAATATATGCATGCATTTTAATTTTTCAGCTTCAAAAATGCACATAGCCCTTGAACTGTTTTTAAAGTAAAACCACAATAAAATATTTTCATATGTGCTGAAGCATCAGTTGTACAAAATAAGAAATATTACTGATGGTTTCGACAATTATTTTTGTTTCTTGAAGTTATCATTACAGTAAGTCTTCCAGTACTTACAGCATAGATTTTAACATGCATGGAAATAGTTACCTCTCCATTAAGTTGACATAAAATCTGCATCATGTTGTTATACCATTTGAAATCTGATACACTGGATGCAAAATAAATTCTATTGGCAGATCAACAAGCAATTTTAAGGCTCGAAATTAAACACAGATTTAGTTTAAAATGTGACTTTCTTCCTATATGGTGATATAATGTATAGATCCACAAATTAAGTTAAAATAAAACAGTATCACTGCCACACTATCAGTAACACATCTTCTGTGCAATATATGTGTAATGTCTGTATTCAGAACTCACTACAAAGAATCTGTAGCAAAGCTTTTCTTTTGCTTTCTTTGAGGTGTTTAACAGACCATTTTTACAATGCAATAATGCACAGATTAATCTAGTTAAAACTTTTAATGTACATGTGCTAAGGCAGCTGTTTTAGACAACGATAAGACTGTAGATAAATTTGGTCTCTGTGAGTCCAATCTCACCTTCTTGTGATGGAAGGAAGAAAAGACCTCTATGAGACCTTCTCCATAAAATTTCTCCATTACACTAGGGCAGGGAGGGGAACCTGCCTTTATATTCCTCCCACAACTGAACAGGGCATTTAAGGAATGGTGAAAGGTATAGAGATGTCATGAAAAGGTTTCTGAATTATCTTTTCATTCTTAAAAACATAAATCAAGTTCTAATGTAAAAAGGAATATTAGCCTGACTAGTATTGACTTCTTTTCATAATGTAGGTCATGAAGTTTTCATCCATTCATTTTTGTGTACCACAAAATAACTAGCATTTAACTAACACATACTTTGCATCTGTCTGGGGCATGACTTTGGTTGTGATTTAAACATATCAAGACATGGGAAAACTGAAGGCCAATCTTCTTTACTGTTAAAATAATGAGATTTCCTAACCCCACTATCTTTTTTTAATACATTTTGAAAATTTGGACACCGGAACAAGAGCCAGTCCTTACAAAATCATTCTTACCAGTGCTGTATAACAAAGTAACCTTACTTTCCTAAGCCTACTCACTGTCCCTGATTACAAAAAGAGCACTCATTGTCTTTGCCACAGAAGTATTGAGCAACTGTTCAGTTCTCTGCATGCTAACTTCTAAAGCTTTTGGAGTAACTGTTTCCAGAAGACAGCCCCCGCACTGTACAGGCATGTTCTGAATTTTGTTCTCACCTACTTAATTTTGCACCTGGGCATGGTGAAGCACATTTGATCTGGATGGAGACACCCTGCCAAGCCATGCAGACCTGCTTTTGAGAGCTTGTCCTGTTATTCTACATCTTGCACCATTTCTGGTTTTCAAGAGTGATTTCATATTCACATTCGTAACTCTGACAAACTGTTGAATAGTTCTAGGTTTAGTCACCACTACACCAGAAACATCCTTATTCAGGGATGTTTCTCCAAATATAACTGTATGCATGAGTTAGGCCATTCTGAATGCACAGCAAGATGCAAGACCCATAAACTTCTAGCTGCATCCAGGCACCCTTTTCACTGGCTAGTTTAATGTCAGCTTAAAAATCCTCAGCCTTCAGAAACTTCCTCAGGATCTCATGGATGCGGGACACTGCTTCTGAAGTATTCACGTACCTTCTGACACGTTCTGGCAGAAATGCATTTGAATACAGCATGCTCCTCCTCACCCCACTGCTCAAAAATCTCACGTTATGGTGGCTCCTTAACAATAGATAATGGTAGAAAATAGCTACCGACTTAGTTCCGGGTGCTAATGTTTGTTAAAAGTAGTATTTAAGATCATTCTACTGATACGATATGGGATAATGGCCTTAATCTGAATGAAAGGAGATTTAGATTAATATTAGGACAAAATTGATCCCTGTAAGGGTGGTGAGGCCCTGACACAGGTTGGCCAGGAAAGCTGCGGATGCCCCTCCTGGCCAGGCTGGATGGGCTTTGGGGAACCTGGTCTACTGGAGGGTGTCCTTGCCCATGGCTGGGGGGTTGGAACTAGAAGATCTTCAATGTTCTCTTCCAACCCAAACTGTTCTGTTATTCTGTGATTTTTAAGCCACAACAGAGTTCCAGTAGGGGAAAAAACCCCAAAATTAGCTACAGGGCCATATCTTAATACTCTTAAACCTTTCACTTTTTTCCTCTGCAAGTTTGTTAAATGAATTTTACCATGAAAAAAACTGGCAAAGATGGCTTTGTGTTTATTTTGCAGCCATCACGTCCTAAAGCAGCTGAAATCATATTGATTCCAAACGTAAGACATGTTTGGAAGCAGCTTGAAGGCTGGTTGCCCAGGATGTTGGACAGGTACAACAATGTGTTTTAATGTCAGTGTGTCAAATAGCAATTAAATAAAAGCTAGCAGGAAGTCAGAAATTCATCCATTGTTGTTATAGAAGTTCAGGAAACCAGAAGGCATGATGTAACGGGAAGGAGTTCAGAAGAGTATTCAATGCCTTAAAAAAATTACATAAAGAGTACAGAAGCAAAAATGTCTTTGAGCAGGGAGTGTAGAAAGGGATTAATCAGGCAAAATCATGAGCTCTTCAGTTGACTGAAACTCAGGAAGCAGAGTGAAAACAAGATCAAGTAACTAACAATAACACAGCATATAAGGACACAAACCATAATACAATTACTAAAGGACACATAAGTTGAAAACATCATATTGTTTGATACTTCTGTAATGATCAAGAGGAAGAAAACTAGTAGTTGACAGCAAGTTTTCAGTGAATGCAACGAAGAAGGCTGGAAGCATTAATGAGTCTTTTTTTATGTATCAGTCTTTACGATGCTCTAGTAATGTATACTTAATGTCAATGATGATGTAGTAAACATTCTGCTTATGCTAAGGACATAGATAGTTTAGATGTTTTCATACTAGCTGAACTTGGAATCTGCTCTATGGAATCTGCTCTATGGTACCGAGAGAATTGGTTGATGTCAAGGACATTAGTCTGCAGAACTGCAGAAAAAATATTTGGTACTAACAATAGAATACAGCATAGATACTACCTATCAATATCACAATGTCGTCAGAAAAAAGTGTAAACTTTACAAAAGAGGCTTATAACCAGATTCATAACCTGTACGATAGAAGAAATCATCCTCCTGCAGTTTGACACTGATAAAACCACAGTTCAAGTACTACATCCATTCTAGCTATCATACTTCAAGAAAGATACTGACCAACTTGATAGCACAGGAGGATTACAGAGGAGGATAGCAGAGGAGGATAGGAAAATATCTCAAAAGAATGATCTGTGCAGAAAACCTGAAGGAACTGGTGCTGTCTAGAGATGAAGGTTAAAGAACAGCTATAAAAACAATCATACGGGTCCACTGCAGGTAAGACAAGAAATAATGCAGTTAAATCACAGCAGGTCTGATTTATGCTAGGTGTTAGAAAAACTTTTTTAATGGCAAGAATATTTGAATTTTTGAATATATTGCTTACAGCAGTTATGAAATCTCCATCAGAGAAAACTGAAAGAAATATTTGTCCATAAGACAAATTGCTGCCTATTTGGGGGCAAGCAGATGGAGTAAGTGACCTCCTGCATTCTACTCTAGGCCTATTTTCTATTCTTTTTTGGTGAATATTTATGACCATGAAATTTTGTTAATATTAAATGTTTTTACTAGATACCTCCTTATCTTCTTTTTAAAAAGATCATTGATCCATAATAGATAATAAGATCACATATGAAGATAATAGATAATAAATTACATAGGTTTAAGATTTCAGCATCACATTTCCCATCCTAATTAAAACCCTGCCTAGGGAACACAAAGCTTTACATTTTGAAACTATGATCTCAGTTTAGTAGGCTGGGAAAGAAAGATACAAAATTTCTTCTTGATTAAACTCTGGGAAAGGTGATTACTATTAAAGTTTTCGCAGATAATCTGCAAGCAGGTAGAAACTTTTAGCTTTTCAGATAGGCAAGTCTGTACAGGAGCTGTACTTTCCCTTGAGACCTATGGAACATCTGACCTGGCACAGCCTACTTCATGACACGTGTTATCCTGTCCTTTCGCTCAAATCCTCTGACATTGTATGTGGCATGATTATGCCACTTCGATTGACTTTCCTACAGCAAAGACCTGTATCAGAGTTTAGAATGACACTAGAGAAAGGACACATTGATGAGAAAGACACCACACCTGAACTCAGGATAGTGGTGGTCCTTGAGTCCTTTGACAAAATTTCTGCCAGATATTGTTTCCCACTCTCTTTAAAATATACACACATACATACATGGAAAAACATAAGCAGTACAATAAAGTTATAGCACATTTAATTTTCCTGAGAGAAAGCAAGATTAAATTAAATTAAAATTATATAGCTTTTTGGCTCATGAACATCTCTATAAATATGCTACTAATTTAGAGGGTTTTTTTATTAAATTGTTTAATTTGTATGTGGATTTAGAGTAAATTTGAATGAATGGAGCCAGAAAATGAAATACTGTTTTATTTGTCATGGTTTTTTTTGGTTTAGACCTATGGCTGAAATTTCTTTTGTCATAGTAAAAGATCATTTTATTTACTGTATTAGGTAAATCCTGGAGACATACCTTAATGTGTATGTCTGTGATAGCATGCCTATGACTGAAAAATAGGAGAGAAAATTGCTGTTTGTGTGCAGTTTTGTTCTTCTTTATCACATGTATATAATGATATCTATATAATAATTTTACAGTTATATAATATACATGTGTATGATAATACATATAATGAGTATATATAATCCGAATGGTAATTACATTATTATTGAAAATATTAAACTGAACATATAAAATCAATATATTTTTAGAAAACACCAATCAAACAAAATTGATTTATGTGCTAACTAAAAGAAAGTAAATTAAAATATAGGAACCTTTATTGTTATACTAGAGATTATTTAATTAAAGTTCAGTAACAAAAATTAAAAATTCCTAGAACAAAAACATTGTTTAAGTAAAATCCCAGCCTAAAATATTATTAAAATATTGCCATTTTTACAAAACAAGAAAGCAAAAATAAGTAGTAAGGTATAAAGCAGGATTATTCATTTACACCTTTGTGACTTTTTGATTTTCTGCTGAACATGACACTCTCAAATCACAGACCATTTCATGATTTTCTGCTGGAAAATACTTCAAAATTTAAATAAATTTTGATAAAACTCAATGACAGACTGAGTATTGCAGTATAATATGTATAATATGCTTCGGCACGGCAATTTTTCTATGCTAGTGAACCTCTAAACAGTCTGAGTTTTGTTTTGGTTTAAATACTAGTTCCAATTTTTCATTTTAGTTTATAAAACACACAAGCTGCAACTTGTTAAGAGATGAGTTATGGACAAGTATAACTGAGTTATGGAATAATTCCCTGCCCCATTTCCTGAAACTTCTGGCATTCTTTGGCTACAGCCTGGCAGTATGTAAACCATACAGACTAATATAACCTAAGCCAGTGGAAAATCACAGGCATCACGAAATCACAAAATCCAAAATGTTCATGTTGGACTAAAACCATGCACAGAAGCTGCACGGTTCTAGTTGCAGATTAATACCTTGACCTTGACCCTTCAAAGTGGCAGAAGTGACATATATGTTATGATGCAGGCACAGTGTGTTTAATTGTGACCACATTTTATGAAACTGAAAAGAAATTAGTGTCCAAACAAAAGAATAAGTCTATTATTTTCTGAGTGAACCAGAAGGTTTTGTTAGGCAACCACGGATTCCCTCTTGAAAACTCTCCCAAGGCATGCAACCATTCTGTTAGCTTTCCTTTTCTTATTCATAGTAATCGGATTCTACTATAGAGGAGGTAAGAGACAATGTAGTTCTTGCATAAACATATGAACTTTTACTTCACTGGACTAGGAATAGTAGTGTATTTTTTTGGTAACTTCTCAAACCTCAGACTTGGAGAGAAGTGAAATGTTGACCCAAAAACCCACAGAAAACCTTGCCAAGGTAATATAACTTGACAGTGCAAGTTTATCTTTTTATTTGTGAAATTTTTGGTTTAGGAATGTATTTATTCCCCAGTTGCATGTGGACAATTTTGTAAAGACAAAGGGCCACACCCTCTTCAATCCCAGATAAATTTGGAGAGAAAACCACAAAGACTGTAAATGTACACAAGAAACCCACAATCCCACTGTGATTTCTAGACTTGATCACTGCAACAGATGTTAATTTGGGATTTAATCTAATTGATCCATCAGAAACTACTGTTACTGCAAAATGTTACTATTCAAGAGAATGTGTGAGCTCTGAGGTCATACTGAGCCTGAGCTCTGTTTAGGTTTTAGTTACCACAGGCCACCTCTAGTACCTTTGGTAGTTATACCGCAGTTGAGACTGCAGCCCATCTGGCAAAAAGTGCAGTCCCTCCATCTGCCATTATCACCAAGTCTGATTGAATTCCTGACAAGTCCCTATACAGGAACATTTACCTCAGCATCCTTGGTGACAGGATCATGTTTTAGAAAAGGGACACACCACACACTTCTTTAGCCTGAAGGAAGATTGCTCACTCATTTGTTTAGATCATGGCATACTGAATCTCAGTCACTGCCCTGCCCTCTCCTTGCTTTCAGAAGAGGTTGCTCTGGAGAACAGACTTCCACAACTTGATATGTCACACATGGCAAGGGAGTTGTTCCATTCAATGCTCTCTGGTATTGAAATGCAAAGGTTTTTTCATGTGAGGCCAAAAGGTCAGACAACTCCCTCCAGAAATGGTCATGCTAACTTCTACTGTTAAGTAACAAATTATTTAGGAGTGGGAACTCCACTACCACAGTAACTGTATGAGTGCAATACCATCCTACATATATTCAGTCTGTCTGATGAGCATCAGAAACATGGCCAATGCCACTCACAGCTTGACAAAATATCTTCGATGGAAGATAGAAGAGATGCTTATCTTCCATCTTGCTCCCTCCATTAAAAGGATAGTTAGCTATGTATATAAAAAGATTAGCTTCTGTCCAGAGCCAGGAGGACCTTCATGGACAATAAGGCAGGATACAATGAGGGCATGCACCAGCATTTGTGTCTTCTTCAGGCTTAGAGGACACCAATGCTGGTAGGATACCTGTATTGTTTGAAAGCCTGAATACTCTAAACTGCCATGAGCCTATAATACCTATACAAATAATACAATGGCTAACGAGTTATGTTCAGATATCTCTTCACAAGCCGATTGATTTTATACAGGTATCTGGATACTCTGTGTCCTCAACAAGGCTGGCTGCAGACCCCTTTTACCACGTTTATGGAAATTGGGCCCATGGCATTCAGGACTAACTTGGTTGAATCTAAACTGCTCCAGCCCTATACATACATGTCCTGTTTCAAGTGGGCTATCTCCTTACATTTAAAGCCTGCAAATATTTTTATATAGACTTCTACCTGAGGCTAGTCTTTATCTGCCTTCTTCCCTCCCTTTTTGCCTTCAGTCTCTGGCTGAAGTCATATGTGATGCTACAGGAATCACAAGTTCCTGAGACAAACTTACCCTACAGTAATCCTTCAATGCCCTTCAAAATGTCCCTCTGACATGAGCAGTGAGCATTTAGGGCTACTGTGTCCTTGAGATTCACTTCTCTGCCAATTCCCTCACATCCCATAAAGATGCTCTTTATGCTACCTATGCAATCTCCCTCCTAAATGATACCAACTGAACAAAAAATGTTCTTTCAGGGAAAAAAGCTGAAATATGGCTCAATTTGTTTTGCAAGTAAAACAAGCAAACACCCTCTCAGAGGTTTGTGTGCCAGTACAGGTAGGTGAGAACAGCCAGTTGGGCTAATATAGACCAAAGTAACTCAGAGGGCCAAGATATAAACTTAACAGTGATTCTTGGGTAAAGAGAATAAAAATGCTGTTTCTCATAGAACAGTAAGTGATTTATATTCATATGATTCCTCAAAGAAAGGACATATGTATGTTTTAGTGACCAGCAGGCAGGTAAGATCCTTTGCCTCCATGAACAAATTACTGTATTTTTTATTTGTTTTTCTGATTGCTCAGACAACGTTGATCTCATTCATCTGTCACCAAATCTCCAAGTTACTTTTTTTTCTGCACAGCTAATTCTTGAAAATTCCTTCCAGATATTTACTCCTACTTTTCTCCAGAATCCAGATAGCCTCTCTTTTTGTTTGCCAACATGGTATCAGAGGAATCATCCTAAAAATACAAGGATAGTTTGCAGCCCACTTCCTGAAAAGCTCCAAAGACAGTGCAGCTGATGATGATAAAAAAGTAAAGAGCCATGAAAAGCCAGTAGGTCTGACCTGCTGAAACCCTTCTGAAGAGCTAGAAGAAAGACAAGCCTATAGGATGCCAATGAAATATCTATTGTCTATGCAAACGAAGTTCAAGCACAGTACCAACCTGGCTAGACCAAAGTTAGAGCACAGTATTTAGCAGATGCCATCAATTAATCCTCCCACTAACTGAGGATTACCAATTAAGTTTCTAACGCTGTTACTAAAACGGCTGATCTTTAGTACTCCAAGGAAAAAGGCCATGCAAACCCCTATTTCCAAATACATAAAGAATCTGGGATAAGAGTAGGCCTTCAAAAGACTATTTCAAATGCACAAGACTGTGGGGATGGGAGTCATCTGTACAAATTAATTAATCTACAGCCATCCTACATTCCTGATAATTAAGACCGAGTCATCTATAGCCATCCTACATTCTTGTTAATTGAGATCAAATCAACAATAAAGTTGAAAACGTGATCCAACTCACTTTGCATTAGATGCTTAAAATATCAGATGAATCAGATCCTAAAAGTGTGTATTTTTTTCCATTGATCATAAAGGCAGCCTTGAATGCCCAGCTCAGCTACAAACACCTACTCTGTTTACATTTAAAGCTAGGTGAGATGAATCCCAATCTAGGTATTGCCTTTTAAGTCTTGGCACAAGGACACAGCCCCCTCCCTGTATTTGGCCACTTCATCTGCGAAAAATAAAGCATATGTATTTCTAAAAGAACATGCAGAAATTATAATGACATGAGGATTGAATGGAACAGAGTCTAGGATTAATTTTAGAAAACCCCAAACCTGCACAAACAGCACTAGTGTTTTTTTAATTTAACATTGATACCATTAAATCCTGACTGCAGCCTTGGAGATGTGACATATGCTGCCCATAATACAGATGTCCTACTGACCTAGTGTGACAGTGTCAGACCTGCCTAAGCAATTTTGATTTTGCATAGCACTTGGCAAACAAAGAGAATAAAAGCCTTAATGTTATTACAGCTATTTTATTTTTATGGATCCAACTCGTTTGAGAGACCACTGGAATGGAATCTGTGGAGAAAATTTAATGAGGATGAACTAGGAAGGATCTATGCCTGTATAGGCTAGGGGAGAGCTAGCACGTTGCTGAAGTTTCATAGGCACTGGACAGACAGAAAAGACAGTATGATTTGAAACCAGATGGAAAAGATTTTGCGAAAAACAAAGTTATACTAGCAGTTTACAAATAGTTACAAATAGTTTACTAACAATGTTGTCTGGATAAATAAAATTTAAAAACTGAGCTTAGTGAGAACATAGGAAAAACAAGACAAGGTTGAAGCACAGACATGCTTCTGAAATAACTGTTACAGTTAGCTGTGATTAAACTGAGCATACATCTAAGGTAACTTTAACACTTCAAACAATTCTTAAAACTCTGGTTAGCTTTCAGACACAATCATGCTCTAATACTTTATCTATTTCATGATTATAAAGCTGTAAGTCAGACTGAGACAGCTGTAGCAATTTTCAATTATTTTAGAGGTATAGTAGTTACAATGTCAAAACAGTGGCTCATTAATTTAATTACCTGCTTTTACAATCCTGCATAAGGAATCCACCATCAGTTATTTTACATTCTTTTCCACAGCCCTTAATTTTTGGCATAGCACCTCTTTGTTGTTTTTAGTCTTCTTTATTTATTTGTTTGTTTGTTCCTATCTTGTCTTTTCTCTCATCAGCTATGAAACATTAGGAACATTAATTAAATCTCCACTACAGAGAAGTTCAGCAGAGTTGGTGTTAATGATAAAAAGTCAACTGGCTGTTATGAATTTTATATGTCTCTTGTGATGAGGAATGATTGTTTATACAGTATTTTGAGGAGAGAGCTATGCAAGTGCTTCAGATTTGCCAATTATAACAATAATTACAGAGTTCATGATTTGCCAATATTTCCTACTTAGTAAATTTATCAATTAAAGATTACTTTTTCATGGTCAGCACTGGCTAGGTTGTTAAAAAATATATATCTTAACTATAAAATACAGTTTTCCCGTATTTTTATCCCCCTTTTTTTCAGTAATCACATTCTTCAGTGAAATGTAAAAAAAAAAAATTGGCTAATACTGGAAGATGGGATCAAGAGATGTTCATGATCAGTGGAGACGAGAGTGACAGGAAGGCAGACGTTAGCCAAAGATGTGTCTAGAAACAGTAGCAGGTGGTACATGATTATGTGTTATACATTTGGTATTTTCTGAGAAATAATAGTCTGCCACTTACAAACTACAGCCAAATTTATTTTTTGTTCAGTTGAATAAACTCCTTCATATTACCCCACCATATACTTTCATAAGGGAAAAGATTTATTGCTAGACATTGTTCATAAGGTCAGGTAAATTATCTGAAAACTTGGTCAGTCCTGAAAAAATACACTACACAGGGGCAGAATTATTTTATATACAAAAAGATTTCATATCTTCAGAGAATCACAGAATCACAGAATCGTAGGGGCTGGAAGGGACCTCGAGAGATCATCGGGTCCAACCCCCCTGCCAAAGCAGCTCCCTAGCACATATTGCACAGATAGGCGTCCAGATGAGTCTTGAATATCTCCAGAGAAGGAGACTCCACCACCTCCCTGGGCAGCCTGTCCCAGGGCTCTGTCACCCTCACTGTGTAAAAGTTCTTCCGCATGTTGGTGCGGAACTTCCTGTGCTCCAGTTTACAGCCATTGCCCCTTGTCCTGTCTCCACAGACTACTGAAAAGGGGTTGGCCAATTCCCCCTGCATCCCATACTTAAGCTATTTATAAACATTAATTATGTCCCCCCTCAGTCTTCTTTTCTCCAGGCTGAACAGCCCCAGCTCACTCAGCCTTTCCTCATACGGGAGATGCTCCAGGCCCTTAATCATCTTCGTAGCCCTTCTCTGGACTCTCTCCAGGAGATCCCTGTCTTTTTTATACCAGGGAGCCCAGAACTGGACACAACACTCCAGCTGGGGCCTGACCAGGGCAGAGTAGAGGGGGAGGATCACCTCCTTCGACCTGCTGGCCACACTCCTCCTGATGCATCCCAGGATCCCATTGGCCCCCTTATCCACCAGGGCACACTGCTGGCTCACAGCCAACCTGTCATCAACCAGGACCCCCAGGTCCTTCTCCATAGAGCTCTTCTCCAGCAGGTCATCCCCCAGCCTGTACTGATACAGACGGTTATTCCTCTTCAGGTGCAAGACTTTACACTTGCTTTTATTAACCCTCATCTGGTTTCTCCCTGCCCAGCTTTCCAGCCTGTCCAGGTCTCGCTGGATGGCAGCGCAGTGTTCCTGCGTGTCAGCCACCCCTCCCAGCTTTGTATCATCAGCGTACTTGCTGAGGGTGGATGCTATTCCCTCATCAAGGTCGTCGATGAAGATATTAAACAGGACTGGACCCAACATCGAGCCCTGGGGAACACCGCTAGTCACAGGCCTCCATTCAGATTTTGTTCCACTGATCACGACCCTCTGAGCCCGGTCCGACAGCCAGTTCTCAACCCACCTCACTGTCCACTCATCTATCCCATGATCTCTTAGCTTTTCTATCAGGATGTCATGGGAGACAGTATCGAAAGCCTTGCTGAAGTCAAGGTAGATGACATCCACTGCTCCTCCCTCCATCCACCCAGCCGGTGATGAGATCATAGAAGGCTATGAGATTGGTTGAGCACGATCTCCCCTTGGTGAATCCATGCTGACTACTCCTCATGACCTTCTTCTCTTCCAGTTGCTTGGTAATGGCATCCAGAACAAGCTGTTCCGTAACCTTTCCAGGGACAGAAGTGAGACTGACTGGCCTATAATTGTTAGGGTCCTCCTTCTTGCCCTTTTTTGAAGACTGGCGTGATATTGGCTATCCTCCAATCCTCAGGTACTTCTCCTGTTCTCCAAGAGCTGTTGAAGATGATAGCAAGCGGCTCCGCAATCACTTCTGCCAGCTCCCTCAGCACACGTGGATGTATCCCATCCGGGCCCATGGATTTGTTTGCATTAATCCCTTTGAGCCGCTCCTGGACCACCCCTACCTCAACTAAGGGAAGCTCTTCATTCTCCAAACACTCCTACTTTCATCCAGGATCTGCGGGTCCCGAGGGGCCTTTGGAGTGAAGACTGAGGCAAAGAAGGCATTCAGTATTTCCACCTTCTCATCATCACCTGATACCAGGACACCCGCCTCATTCATCAAGGGACCTACATTATCCCTGATCATCCTCTTAGTATTCACGTATCTGAAAAAACTCTTTTTATTATCCTTTATATCCCTTGCCAGTTTCATCTCCAAGCGGGCTTTAGCCTTTCTAGTCGCGTCCCTACAGGCCCTGACAACATCCCTCTAATCCTCCCAGGTGCACAGACCCAGTTTCCATAGTTCATAAACCCTCTGCTTCCCTTTGAGTTTACACATTAGCTCCCTGGTCATCCACACAGGTCTTCTGCCTCTCTTTCCCGATTTATTACTCAAAGGGATGCACCTATCCTGTGCCTGGAAGAAGTGCTGTTTAAATGCTAGCCAGCTCTCACAGGCTCCCTTGCCTTCTAACAGCATAGCCCACGGGATAGCTCCTAAAAGTTGCGGAAGAGATCAAAGTTAGCTCTTCCAAAATTCAGGGTAGCTATCCTGCTTTTTGGCTTGCTTCTTCCACTCAGGAATATATATATATATATATGCACACACACACATTTACCTATATACATGTATTTTCTACTTCATAGCTAAAATATAATCTCATGCAAGTCTTGCTAATGAGATACTATAAAGAAAATGAGATACTATAAAGAAAAAACAGTTAACTCATCCATAAATTGTGGGATAAAAAAGTAATATAATATGCAAAATATTTCCTACACAGGTATTTTTAGTTCTGCGATTACATTCTAATATTTGCATCTATTCCACATGTCAGGCCAGATTCCAAGATTGCAGATAAACTTACTTGATAATTTCACGCACAAAATAAATAATATCTAAGTTGGTTATGTAAGTGAAAAAATTCATAACTTCCATGTTAATCACCTAAGTATCCCATTATAGTTGAGAAGTGAAAAGGCTGGAGGTGCACAAGAAGCTGAGAGGGGACACAGCTGGGACAGCTGACCCCACCTGGCCAAACGGATATGACCTTATGCTTAGCATGTAACTGTGGGGAGTTGGCTCCTGGCAGAGCCTCCCTGCATCTTTTCACTGACTTTCTGCATTTCTAACCTGTACTTTTCTTCCCCAAGAATGCCAGTGTCTTTCCATGCACAAACAGCTCAGCTGGGGATCCACTGTTTCTTCCTGAACACCAACACACAGCTGCATTTCCCTAACTGATACATTTGAGCTTCCCGAGAAGAGGAAATACGCTCCGCCTGTGGTGCAGCAGACATGCTATATCCTCCTGGCTCAGCTATGCTCGCACTGCAAAGGGGAAGCAGAACTGATGGGCAGTAGATTGAAGAATTTTAGAGGCAGCTGGGGAGAAAGAGAAGAGGCAAAGACCAGAATTAATATTCCTGTACATTCCTGACTCCCTGGTTTGTTTGCCATTTTCATGTAATGTAAGCCAAATACAGAGGGGCTTCCTGCCAGCTACAGAAAGGTTGTTTGAATGCAATGGTCTTCCAAAGGTCCTGCCAAAATGCAGCTGTGGAGCAAGCCTGAATACATTTAGTGTTTCTAGTGGTTCTTTCAACCTTTTCCTTGTCCAGTCAATGAGATTTCACTGAGGCATGTGACAGAGGTCCGCCCTTCCCAGCCATCCAGCACCACTGCAGATGGGAGCTGGGAGCTGTTCAAGGCCATACTTGGGGCACATCCTCCCTAACTCCTGTGCAGCACTGGACCTGGCACAAGATGCAGACAGCTGGGGAGAGACAGCAGGCTTATCCACCTATGATTCCCAAGTAGAAAAGAAATACAATGCTTGTCTGGGAATGAGGTCATTAACAGTAGTAATTCAAAACAGGTATGAAATTAGGGGGTATTTTACATGAGGCTACACTGGTTTCACTAGTGTACCACTGTAACAGAACCAAAAATGGAATGACTTGTCAGGTAAGAAACTGAAGGAAGAATTCTGTAACTGACATGGCCCAACAGACCTCTATCCAGAGTTCACCCTGGCATAGGTGTACATATAAATCACACCCTTACAGGGAACAGAAACTGAGCAGCACAAAGGCTTAAGGGATTAAAGACTTATTCTGTAGCTTGGAGTTATTCCTGGTGCAGTCACCAACCCCAATTCACCTCTCAACATCTCAATTTTAACTTAAAATTGGCAATAATCAGTGCTCAACAGCAGGCAGCACAAAGCACTGTGCCCAGCTCTTTTTTTACTACTTTTTAGAGCGAAGAGCCCCAGCTCTGCCACAGAAAGATTCTGCATTCCTAATTGATGTTCCCCATTTCTAGTAAAAACATCATTGTAAAATGTGATCCCTTTGTCATATTCCTAAATTTTTTCACACATAAAATGCAGTCCTTCCTCTAGAAACCAAAGACTTCTGAAGCACTACTTTTATAAATAATATGGAATCCAAAGGAGGCTCATCTAAGTGAATCTCACTGTTACAAACATCAACAGAGCCCTTCCTTCCAATTTTATCTACTCTAGCCCCAAAAGATGCCTAACATGATGCCACTGCCAAGCTCACTGATATATCTTCACTGTCTGTTCATAAATTGATGAGGAGATATGGCAAGAGCACACATTCTCTATCTTCTGTTTCACAGCCCTGGGAAGCTTGAAGGTAGGACAAGGAGCCAGACCACAGAAGCAGCTGCTTCCCAGTGGAGCAATTCCAACATGGCTGCTCCTTACCAGAAAGGAGGGGGAATGGAGAAGGGCAAAAAGTCAGAAGGGTATTTTCCCTGTACTGGAATTTTCTTTTTGTGAAGAGGTATACAAATACATAGCCTACAGGCACAATTCACACAGGACCTGGCAAGTCTGCTTTATACAGGAAGCAATCATCTTTTTAGGTTTTAATGACAATCTAACATTGGTATAAAAACTAGGTATCTTTCAGGTTTTATGGAATTTTTGTGTTTGCAAATTGATCTTTTATAGAGTCCTGCTGAACTGTGATTCACATTTACTTAAACAGATATTTCAAAAACGGTAAAATGGTTGCACCCTCAAATTACATATTTTCTAACTTGGTATGTCAGACATCTATTATTTAAGGCGTTTAATTAATTTTCATAAGATGTACAAACAATGCATGCAACTTTTGAAGACATACAAGCCCTCTGAAATTTGTGCTTCTATATAAATATGCTTGTATATGCTTAAATATTGCAGTCATAAATTTATTTTCTCATACGTTGCATGTGTCATGAACACTTGCCTACATGAACAACAAGAATGCCAAAAAGCCTCCTAAGTCTGGCCAGAAGTGCAGTATTTATACTTGAATTAAAATGAATTCCATGTGCAAGCTAAAGTAGCACTCCATCAATAAAAAATTTCAACCACTGTCTGTGGTATGGCACTGAGGCATCTCTTTTCAGCTTTATCTGACACTAGGGATTTCTTGTTTTACGTAGCTAAGAATCAGCAGAGAACTATTTTAAGTGTATCTTCATGTACTTTGTTTAATTTCTATCTAATTTAAAGAACTATTGTAAGACTTGGCTGTTAATGAATAAATAAATGAGTATACATTTGAATTTTCACAACAAAACTTTTTCATGTGATGGAATTTTGTGTTTTAAACACTTCTTAACAGGTACGCACAATTTGATCAAAAATGCTCCCCTTTCTTTTTCTGGTTCAAAGTCATTTTGCTTGTTGACAGATGGAAAAAAATACACTAATTTCTGAAACAATAGAGCATGAAAACTATATTTTCCTATTTTCCATTCTCACTCTTCATTCAGAATGTTTTCATAAAAGCGTAGATCTGTCTCGATACTGAATCAAATCCAACAATAAAATTTAGACATGACTATATGAAGGATCTAGAGAAGAAAGGGAGTTTGAGGATTATGTATACAGGAGAGAAGAGCCTTGTTGATAAAGAGGGTGGTTCCATAGATGTGGCAGTGAAAAGATTTCTGGGAGTTCGTCAAGAGTAATGAATTTCAAGTACCTTCTCCAGGAAGACCTCGGGCCTTTACTAAAGAGTAGCACAGTTATTTGTCTGGGTTCTCAGAAAAGTACAAAAAGGTGGTCCATAAACTAGAGAAAAGCAAACTATTAGTAGATTGACATACTTGAAAACAACACCTTGAATTCTAGTTACATGAAAACAGAAACAATTTTCTCAGACAAAATCTATATATAGTGTGTTTAGTGTTAGCAGATTGCTGAGCAAGTCCAGGCTGAATGTTACACCACATTACGCTTTCAAAGGGTTATTTTAACATAGACAAAATTACAAGAATACGGAGGTTCAACCTAGAAAAGATCCAACCAAAATATGTAACTATAGAGAAACTTGTGTTATCCACGCTTTTCTGTGTCTTTTTGGCTACAACCATGAACACAGGTATTACATACACAAACTAAGAACAAGCTGTGTGAGTGCATTGAAAACCAAGTTACTTTTCTACAATGCTTAAAGGACTTAACGGAGCCAAAGCTCTGCTTATTCCTCACACGTGTTTCTGCTGTACCAAATGCCAGTACCATAATTTTATCAGTCGGAGGTGTATGCTCTGTAACTGTACTCAAAAACACAAACAAACTAGTGTTTTTATTCTTCTTTTGGTGGCGGACCCCCTTAGGGTTAGGGTTAGGGTTAGGGTTAACTTACAGTACATAAATTCCAGTACAAGCTTGTAAAGGAATTTCTCCTGAGGGAAAAACATAATTAGAGTTTTCCAGAATAGTAGAGGGTTGTTGGGGGTTTTTACATGTTATATACATAGAATTCTAAATGTCTATATTTATTAGTTCCAAAAGACTTTCAACAAGTCTGTGTAAAAACTTTTTTTTGTTGTTTTAGAGGATGCATGTTTATCATACAGGTTTTTTGTCCACTAACAGCATCTATCCAGACACAAGCCCATGTAGAATTACTTCAGTTGTGCATTAATCAGAGTTGACGAAAGACTTTAGGCAAGTATTCAGTTATAATAAAAAACTATTGAAGATTAGTATCCACATAAAGTATCTTGGAAAGTTTCACCCAAAATGCAAAACAGAAACCCAATAATTAATAAAGAAATTATACCATCTTAAGTTTTAAATAACACTGAACAGATGGTTTAATCTAAGGGTTTATATAAACCAAAAATAGCAGATTAAAAAATGCAGGGGAATCGGGTGGGTGATAGCAAAGTCCACAGTTCCAGAAATTGAACATACTACATAGCAGGGCTATTCTGAAATGTATGGAAAGTGAAAAGGATGAGGAGCTGGTCTGGAGTCCCCAGATGTTGAAGGTAAGATACAGCTGTTTTAAACATAAAATTTATCAATGATTCTAATTTACCTTTAAATATTTTGCAAGTTTCTGAATTCCCCAGTATTCTGATGGCAAATCAGTGTTTCCTTCCTGATGGTGTACAGGCTGTTCTTCATCTTCCTCAGTCTCTGAGGAGCTTCCACTAACTTCTTCAAACCTGCCTGATGTTTCACTAAAAATAAACAGCATAACCCACTTTGAACAGCTAATAAGCACATTTTAAACAGGTATGACAACATGGCCTAATAACAGAAAAATATACCTGATGTTACCAAATACTAAGTAAGGTGATAATTACTGCAGATGCAGAAAATAAAAATAAGAAACTGAAGAAAGAAAAATAAGTAACCCATACCATTTTGAAGCTGGTTGTGTTTTAACAGGTTCAGAAGAAATGCCACTGACTTTCTTTTTGCTTTTCAGAGACACAGTTCTTCCTTCTTCAGTATCTTTTTTTGCAACCTTGTCACTAAAATATTTGGGTTTATTTTTTTTTAAAAAGTTATTATACATATACATGGAACCAAAAAGTTATGGCTGGACATGTAACATTATATATGAGCTTATGAACCTGCACAATAAACTTCATTAAAGAGAAAGCATGCTGTGTCTTAAATAGTTAATTTTGCTTTAATAAAACAGTGAAATATTAGAAAAATTATATTATGTTGACCTGCATGTGATACAAGAACAAAGAATGAGTGCATAGATAGCCAGACCACAGGTCCATCTATCTTAGGATACCATCTCCAAACATGACCAATAGCAGCTATCTAGGTAACAGTAAAAGAACAATGGAAGAACACAAAAACTTTTTTTCTAGACTATTCTTTAGCGAATTCAGAGAACTTCTGATCGTCCTTGCCTTAACACTTGAGATTCGATTTTTCTTCCATTTATGTGTCTGGTTGCTTTTTACACTCACAGAAATCAATGGACTCTACCATCCCATGGCAAGGAATTTGAGAGTTTAGCCATGTGTTGTATGAAGAAGTCTCTCCTTTTGTACTGAACTGGTCTTGCAGGCTCATTTTCATATGTAGCCCTTTATTCTCATATTAAAACAGACAGTGACTATTTGTTCCCTATTTACAGTCTCCAGTCATGAATTACTTTTTTTAAATTTCCTTTATTGTCCCCCAGTTATCTTTTTTTCCCAGGCAGAAGAGTTCTAGTCTGCCTAGTCCTTCCACACACTGAGCTGTCCGATAGCTTCGATAATGCTGAACACAACAATCTTAGAATAGAATCTTAGAATCATAAGATGGTTTTGGTTGGAAAAGACCTTCAATACTATCGAGTCCAACTGTCTATCCAGCCCTACTAGGTCCAACACTAGACCACGTCACCAAGTACAACATCTACTTTTCTTTTAAACACCTCCAAGGATGGTGACTCAACCTGGGCAGCCTGTTCCAATATCTAACAACCCTTTCAATAAAGAAATATTTCCTAATATCCAACCTAAACGTCTCCTGATTCAACTTCAGACTGTTTCTCCTTGTCCTGTCACTAGTGGGAGAAGAGACCACCTCCCACCTCCCACCTCACTACAACCACCTTTTAGGTAGTTGTAGACAGTGATGAGGTCTCCCCTCAGTCTCCTTTTGTCTACACTAAACAATCCCAGCTCCCTCAGACGCTCCTCGTAAGATTTACCTTCTAAACCTTTCACCATCTTTGTAGCCCTACTATGGACACACACAAGCATCTTAATGTCCTTCTTGTAGTGAGAGGCCATATTCCAAGATGACTCTTAGGCCCACCTGAGCACAATCTCCAGTGTTCTTTTGTCCCTAATTTACAATGTTTTGAAAACGAAATGTCCTTTTGAGCCCAGGCTGGTCATACTTTCACTGCCATAGTAATAAAATACTACTCATGATTACAGCCAATTGCACTATGTCTAGACTTAAACAATGACTGTGGAAAGACAACCTCCTGTCCCTGTAAAACCACTTCCTTTTAACTGATGACTGTGGGACCCATCCAAAATATCTTAAAATGTTTCTTGCAACATGACAAATTGGCAGCCTTGAGAAGATAGTAACTTTTTTGGTAGGATGGCAATAAAAGACTTTCCTTTAGATATTCTTCTCCCTCCATAAACACATCAAGAATCATTAAATCAGAACAAAGCTCTGAATTCAGAAGACAAATCCAACAATATCCAATATATGTATACTCTGGTTTTGGGTCCCCAAACTTTGAGATAATCTCATTAGTGAAGACTATTGCTAAGCAGAGCTAGAAAGTGGTTCATATAAAATGAAATCACTAATAATTGGTAGTGTAACTAAGAGTCATCCTGATTTTCCACTCTGGATCTCTTTTGCCTTTCTCAGAATTTGTGATTTAAATTACATTGCTTACTCTGTCTCATTTTAAAAGGCATTTTACACAAAAAATGGACCAGTACTGCAGATGGTTTCAAGATATTTCCCTGCCTTGCTGTGGAAATGATATGACATCATTGAAATTGTTGCATGACAGAAGAAAACTGAGAAATCTCTGTTAGTCTGTACTCTCTTCCTAAAAATTAACATGTAGTAAATTTTGGTTTGATGCTCCTAACTTCAGTTAATAATACAAACCTACAACATGCAATCCTTTCATTAGCACAGTTCAGAGATCTACAGGAAAGTTCAATTATAAAGATAACTACTTATCTGTGGGAAGTGGAAAGCCACTTCATAGATGGTTTGAATTTCTTCTTGTCAATGGATCTCCTTCTTGCTGCAGAACTTTTCACTTTCTCAGATACACTCTTTTCTGTAAAATCATAAAGGTTCTGGGATTGGCCAGAGACCTTAGCATCAACTGCTTCCATAAGCTGACAATTCTTCTCATATGTTGCTTCTTCAAAAAAATTACATTCCTAATAAAAGAAGAAGACAGAGTTTGTCAGTCATATTGCTATACGAATAATGCATATTAAACCAATAAATGTTAAGTACAATTCCAGGGGGCTGCACTTTAAAATTGTATGTAGTAAAAGTAAAATTAGATTATAATCATAAAATCAGATTGCCTTTAAAAGAATGAAACATTAATTTGGAAAGTAGTTGTTACATGTGTAGAATAAAGTTCCTGAAATAAATGAACTAGCTAAATTTGGACTTTCCTGAACATACTTGAATACGGTGTGTTGCTCAATTTCTAGTATGTTAAACAATTTGTGACACAAGCACCTTTATATAACGTAACTCCAAAAGAGTTTTAAGATCTAGAGATGCAAAGTCAGTTATTCTGCTTTCAATGGATGATTTATACAAAAAAATATTTCCCTGCATAAAGGATTTACAAAAAATTCCCACAAAAAGAAATAAGTACATAAAACTGAAAATAGGCTATGATAAACTGCTAGACTTCAGTTCCAAGTAATTTAATTTGATATAGTTCAGAATTAATATAAACACATTCCATTTCAGTTTTTTCATCTTCTGTCCCTCAGGACAAAGCATTGTTGAACAAGTCATATACAAGAATGGAGCTGAGTGGCACCTACCAATCCTTCAGCTGTCTATGTTTAGTACCATGGCTGATCAAAAATACCCAGAAGAGAAAGGAGTCTTGTCAACTCTTCTTCTCTATTGGAACATATTCAATTTTTACAGGAAAGACAGGCTATGATCATTGCTTAGCATTATTATTGCAGCTGTCTCTACCGGATAGGTGAAGACATTCCTTTATGTATCTGATTCAAGGGAGTTTTAAGGAGACTGTCACAGTATGATGATTTTTGACTAGCCCCTGATGTGAATCGGCTGTTCCAGGCTTGCTGACCCAACTGCCTTATCATAAACTAATTCATCCCAATTCTCTCATTCTGAAAATGTACTTTAGACAAGACAATTTAACACATGATGAACTAGACAAATCACAGGGGAATTGATGCTGTAGCTTAGCCAGCTAAGCACATGTTAAAAAGTATGTTTCCTACCCCACTATATGCCAACACAGCAATTCTAAGTGTTAGCTTAAACAAGACCAAGAAGATATTACAAAAGTTAATTGGTTTTGCAATATATGTGTACGTAATGAGCTTACTGAAGCTCTCCTCTGCTCAGAAAATAAATCAAAACTATTGCCAGTCATAATTTATTTCATGTAGGCAACCTTGGAAATACAGCTTTCCTCTGCCTTTCAGAGTTCTTGACTAAAGATTTTCCCTCAAATACAAATGCTCTGCAGCTCTACAATACTAACCTGTTTAAATCCTCATTCTAGAATGCAGAATGTACTAAACAAGCTCTTCAGCAAGACAGGATGATATTCTTAAACTACTGATATTTATTATCTTCAACATAAACTTATTTAGACAGTTAGGAATCCTGAGTGATTTATGTGACAACCGAAGGAAAATAGGATAAATTCTATTTATTTACTCTTATTTAATAAGTGTACACATTTCTTGAATAGCTACAGCATCTTTATAAGAGCAGAAAACCAGTAAAGAAAGGTGTATTATCTCTATTATCAATGTTAATCTCTATTAACATTTAAGATTACAAGGGTGAAATAATGACTAAATTATTACCATATTTTACCTTTCATGACCATAAAATGAAAGTAAATCACTTTGAAAATACATTAAATAAGTAATTATATCTAAAAACATTAATATATTGTCACATTTAGGAAATTTTAAATGTTCTTTCAGAACTGTTAAATATGTATATATCTCCAAAAAAAAAAATCAGCCCTACATCCAAGAAAAAATATGAACCAAAAGAGATGAAAATTTCCCTGTTAATGACTTCCTTTTTGCAATAATTAAAATTGCAAAAAAAAACCCACAATAAAACTTTTGACAAGTTTTAACCTGTAATGAATTTTACCACCAAGTTAATAATCTGCCATAACCACACTAGGAATCTAAAAAGAAAGATGTTTTATCAGGTATTATGAAACAACTAAAACTGTAGTGGCACTATGTGATTATAGCTAACACAGAGCTCTACACAAAATGCAACACTTGAATTTTGCAGTGGCTGAAGTAACACAGAGTGTGTCAGCTGGACCTTTAACACTTGGCTCTGATATTTAAATCAGGTGGCTGTCATAAAAAAAGTTGGACTATTATTTATACTTGGGTTACAAAGAATGAAGATTAAAATTTAAGTGGTTTTGATCACAGAAAAACATTGTCCTAAAAAAAGTCAACCTTTTCCACAAAGATATCATGTTTTCCTGCTTTAAAATTTCCAGTGCTCCATAAATAACACCAGAAGAGAAGCAAAACTTTTTATGCAAAATTAGAAGCTGACCTCACGCATTGGATCAAACCTCACAAAAAGGTATAATAGAAAAAAACATGAAATAGTGTATTATTTGCTGTTCATGATAGGAACATGTTTAGTAGAAACAGAAACAAATCCAAAGAAGAAGTGTATGTAAAGGTCTTTAAAATTCTTCATTTAATCACAGATGTATCACTGCACATAACCAGTCAGTCAGGTTTATAACTTGTGTTTATAATTCTTACCAGTGTACAATGTATGTTTGTACAAAGTAGAATATATAGCCAGTAACAGCAAGTACATACCTGTTTAGCCATATTTGCTACAAATCTTGGTGATTGCTCCCTTAAAAATGAGACAATATCTTTATATACTTCACTTTTTCTTTCATAGTCAATGTCACCTTTATCCTTTAGTTGACCCTTAAAAAAAGAAGAACATTTTTAATAGTGTTGCCTTTCACAGGTAATTTAATCTGTGCCATAAAACACTGCTAAAGAGCACAGAGGTCACACTCTAATGAATTAGGCACAGAAGTGTCACGCTCAACATAGTCCATCAAACTTCAATAATGCTTTGTGAAGACACATGGATCATCTTCGTGGATCCCAACAGATAATCAAGATCGCACACAGCATTCTGCAAGTAACTACTATCAGTTAATTGTACTGTGTGTAGTTCCACTGAAAAGAATTAATGGCTTATGGTGAACAACCAAGTAAATACGAGCTTCCGGTGCAGTATGACAGATGTCTAAAAGAACCATAAAATAATGTGACCTGACTTATTTACAGGTGACCTGACTAACCTAAGCTTTATGAGCTTCCTCCATTAAAAATGTGCTACATCAGAATTTCCCTGGATTTTTTAATTCTTAGGAAATCAATTTGTGGAGTCATGCCTCATGGGTATCAGTCTCACTTAAAATGAAAGCAAGAGCTCTGGTCAATGCTTAACACACGTGAGGGACTAGTGTGCCTCAATAAAACCTGTCTGTAAGGAAAGAGGCAACTAAAATGAAAAGTAGACGAGATACTATCTAAAAAGCTTCCACTGAGAGAAGAAGGGACTTATCATTTATAAAAAGACAAGAGCATGCTGTAGTAGTCCCACACAACAATATTACACTTCAGATCAAGAGCAATGAGGCATCTAGTCCCACAGTACCTTTAAACAAGAATAGTGTGAAGGACTGTTAAGGCACATTTGAAGACTAAACCAACACTGTAAGCAAAAAGTGCAGAACACTCTCTAGCATAAAACTTACCGAAAATGCACTTGAAGCATATGGGAAAACTAGCATACATTTATTACTGTGTCTTCCCATTTTGTACCAATAAACTAACTCTGCAGGCCCTACAGCCTCAACACCACTACCCTAAACTTGACAGATTTTTAATTTTAGCACATAAAAATAGGCATTACTTCATCAAATCCTATATTATTACTTACTCCATTTAAAAAAACTCCTGTTGTGCTGCAAGTGATATACAAAGGATCAGTGTCATGTGGTTTGATGACTAAATAACAAATTTCTCCATGCATTTGTCTCCAGGGAGGAGCTCGGCATCCATTAGAGAATGTGTAATCTGCAATCAATTAGCAAGCATGTTTTCATACAGTTTGAAAGTGTTTTTAATAGTTATGCTTGATGATTAATATAGCGTGTATACAAATCAAATTTCCCAAATCAATGCTCTACTCTTAAGAATTGGTACTCAGTTATCTATTAATTATGCAAAGCTCTGTGACCTGTGGCCTGATCCACATAAGAACTGCCACTTTGCTGAGTACATCTCCGTATCAGGGGAGTTTACTTCTTCTACTTCCACTGAAGAAATTCAGTTTGGGGAAATTCAGATTGCAGATCATTCTTCTAACTAAAGGCTGAAGAACAGCACTCCATGCCTGTAAATAGGTTTCATTTCACTTTATAATTTTAAAGTAGAAATAAACACTTTAAATTCATGACTGAAATTAATTTAACAAATCTCACACAGAAGCCAAGTACTTTAATAAAAGTATATATAAATGTGAGCTATGGCAGATCTGGACCTGATGTATATTCCAGTGATTCCAGTACTGTATCTTCTCCTTTCCCAGAGAAATTCTTGAGAAAATTCACTTCATTATTTATAGCAGCTGGATTTAGTCTTACGTCTCTGCAATTAATAGAAAAAAGTCTAACATATTTTCATCAGAGGATGTACTCACAGAAATGAAAAGGGAATATTACATGATTTTTTTTCTTTTACATTGAGTCTTAACAGAAGCAACAAAAATCTGGAAATTGTTTTTCATAATTTTATCTGTTTATTTAAAAGTTAGTTCCATAGCTAATATAAGATCCTTGTAACTACAAAACAGACTCAATGCAATACTTACTACGCTTCCATGAAGAAATAAATATTTCCTTGAAAATATTTAACTGTAACTTTGTTGTTCGTACAAATGACTTCAATTTGCTACCAAAATGCAAAACATATGCAATAAAAAACCCCACCCTCGCGGGCACAGACTTGCATACTCACACCTACAGCAAAATCTTCAGGGGAAAAAAGTTTTTTCTATAACCTAGTGATTGCTGGAAGTTATTTCAATAAATTTCTTTATGTCCCACCAAAAGCACATATTGTGGGTTGAATCCGATCTGATTTAACAATAAACCAAAAAAGAAGTATTGGCTGACATGTTTAGCTTCCATCTGAAATGTACTTACAGGGAAATCTGTTTCAAAGAACTATTAAGCAGTTGCAAATCCAGCTGATGAAGAAGATGACCGATTTTCATTTTCATCTCTGTTTCAGGGTCATTGTCATTTTTCACTTTGTCAAGTAAGTGCAACATGGATGTATCTTCTCCTTCAATGGTCCCATATTCAGGGCCAAGAATTTTCACTATAGGATCTCTGTTAGCTGAAAACATGAAACAGAATCATAAAATGTTAAAAGTTATTAGGCAAGACAAATACTTTTTATCTCAATTGCTAAACAGGAACTTTAATAATATGCATAGTAATTCATCAAATGTTACAATGTGAAATGCACTTTTAAAAATCTGAAAACATTAAGAACAAAAAGAATTTTTTCATAACAAGTAAAATTGCCATCCACAACAATGACTAAGATGCATTCAACCAAGAGGCAAATATTAAATACTTCCCTTTATCAGCAAGGCCCCTTCCAGAAAACATGCCTGGCTGATCACCAAACAGGAAATTAATGGGTTTATGACTGAAAATCAAACATTCTGGAAACATGATTTAGCATTAAAGAGCATCTTTAAAGGTTTCTAGCAGCATTCCCAATTGCCCTGTTACTTCCTCAGCTATGCCAGCTGTTCTTTCTGGTAAATAGTGGCATAACTACATGTTAACGGGGTTTACAAAAAGATTTTCTTCTGTTCCTGCAAATGAAGTCCCATGAATCTGTGAATGCCTCTGCATGATACCCTATCCATAGTTTTCTTCTCTATTATTCATGTTTGATCACTGTTCATGACAGGAACAGGATCCTGGATTAGATGAATCTGAAGTTTGACCCAGAATAAGCATTTCTGATTTAGTACTGCAGATGCAATTTCTACTAATATCACCAAAAACTATTATTGATCTCTTCTACCTCCAATGAGAGGAGGATATCCAGTTTAGCATACCAAGGATCTTCTTGTCAGACTGAAAATCTAGGACTTGAATACGAAAAGTACTCGTACTTAAATTTTAAAAGCCATTGCAAGAAGACCTGGACGTGCTCACTGTGAACCTTGTGCAAGTAGGAATGTTTTAAGCATATGAGCTTTCCTTTGGCTATTTTTTTTATGGATGTAACATTTTAAAAGAGGGTTAAACCATAATCATAGGAAAACTGCTATTAATCTCTAATAAGGCATTCATTTTCAGAAATTTAAATGTACTGTCTGTTGCAACAGCCAGGGTATTACTCGGTACACATGAATCTCTATATGAGATTCAATACTTTTATTTTAACTTTATTCCAGATTTCTCTGTTATTGATTTCAGTGAAAACAAGAGAAGGAATAGAAACATCATTAACTTCTGAATCAGCACCTATAGTTACCTTCATGAATCAACAGCTTCTAATATACTTAAAAGAAAGTATGTCTTTCTTCCTTTACATTTCATAAACATGAATTGAAGAAGACATTTTTTAAGAGAGAGGAAAGATGAAAAAATAAAATTATAACAGAAACCTTCGAGGCATGCCTGTGCTTCCTTTAACCTTTTTTCCATAGCAATTTGTAGGGAACGGGACAGCTGGTCAAAACTGCGAACTCTGAGCGTTGATGCAGTGAGGATAAGCAATGGTTGGCCATCTTTACCTCTGGCTTCAGACTGAACAGTTGTTCCACTAGAAAAATTAAATAGTATCTTTTTAAAATAAGAACTTTTAATAGCAAATTCTAGAGAAGAATCTTGAATTTTATTCAAGCTTCACATGATAAAGCATATACTATTTCCTTAAACTTCAGAAAATTACCATGGTAAAACCAATTTATTCACTGCAAATCAGTAGGTAGATGCTCCCGAATGAGCCTGTGACCCTGTGGGAAGCCCGCACTGGAGCAGGCTGCTAGTAGGGCCTGTGGCCCATGGAGAGAGGAGTCCACACCAGAGCAGGTTTGCTGTCAGGACTTGTGACTCCATGGGGGTCCCACACTGGAGCAGTCTGGTCCTGAAGGTCTGCACCTTGTGGAAGGGACCCACACTGGAGCAGTTCATGAAGAATGGGAACCCGTGGGAAGAGCTCACATTGTAGAAGTTGGTGGAGGACTGTCTCCCATGGGAAGGACTCAGTGCTGGAGCATGGGAAGAGTGTGAGAAGGAAAGAGTATGAGAGACAAGGTGTGATGAACTGACTGTAAACCTCATTCCCTGTTCTCCTGCACTTTTTTTGGGGGGACAACATAGAGAAAATCAAGAATGAAGTTCAGCTCAGGAAGAAGGTAGGTGCTTCGTTTTATTTCTTGTTATTCTACTCTGATTTTGATTTGCAATACATTAAATTAATTTCCATGAGTAGGCTCTAGCTTGCCTGTGACAGTGACTGACAGTGACTGATGAGTGACCCTCCTGTCATTATCTTGACCCATGAGCCTTTCCTTGTATTTTTCCCCTCCATCCATTTGATAAGGGGGAATGATAAAGCAGCACTTGTGGGCACCTGACAGCCTGTCAAGGTCAACCCAACACATGGGGACCACTCCTAATACTAACAGAAGCCATGGGGTTAGTTACTGTTAAGACACGTGTTCTGAAAAGTCTTAGGAATAGACAGTGCAAGTTGTATAAATGCCTAACTAAATATGTCTGTATCACAATCAAGATAGAATAGTCTCAGATGTTCAAAAACCCTACAAATTTTAACTCAAAATTTTCAGTATCTTATCAGTAAAAACTCCACCCATTTCAGCCTCCCAAATATACCAAGGCTTGCTTTATACTTAATGAGCACAGTTTGGCTTTGTAGTTCACCCTCAACATTTCAAAATACTGCAGTTCCGACTTACTCGATCTTGTAACCCTCTCCAAAGACTGAGCAGCTCAATTGCGTTTTCCACTCAAGGGGCTCTCTGAAGACAAATGCCGCTTCCTGGGGATGTCTAGTGCTGAAGTCATCCACAAACTTAATAATTTGATTTAAAAGAGATTCATTCAAAGGGGTGAGTTCGAGTGTGCCAGTTCCAGAACCAGCAGCAGTCCACTGAGCTGCTCTTGCCAATGCCGCTCCCATGGTCTCAACTCGTATCAAGGACCTATCATGCCTTAGCAAAGAAACACAGAGAATGACCAAACTGAGCAATGATAAAGGCAATGAGCTTGGATGCTAGAATTTGAAATAAACTTATCTATGAATGATTAGGTTCTTTTAACTATTTTTTTTTGGTTTAATCCCGATTAATTAGTTCCTGGTGAAACTCAGGGAGCTGACAGCAGAAGGAAGGAAGGCCTCTCTTATGGCTGTAACAAAAGGCTCTCCGGTTCTCCTTGTAAAGCTGATGCCACTGTGAAAAGCCGTATGTGCAGGGGGACGGGCACATACAACCACCAGCAATTTCCCCACCCCGCACTCCCGGCACTTTCTTCAAGTGGAGGAAAGGCAGGTATCAGACCTGCCCGTGAGCCTGGAGGGAGCGGGAGTTACCGAAGTGAGGCGGGTGCAGGGAGCCCTCGGCCTTGAGGAGAGCCCGGGCCGCCCGGCGTGGCGCCGGCCCACCCGCACCCCTCGCAGTGCCCGGGGTGGAAGCTGGGGTTGGTGCTGCTCTAGGAGGCGGGACGGGCCCCGGACCCGGGGTTAGTGCAAGGGCCCCCAGGGGCGCAGACGGCTGAACACCCCTCACGCCCGCCCTCATACCTTGCGCCGGGTGAGCTGCGTCGGACCCCGCCATCGCCGCTTCGCAGCGGTCGGCGGCGTTGCTATAGGGATGGGGCCCGGCGGCAGCTGTTACCGGAGAAGCTGGTAAACACAAGCGGCGCTCGGCGGCGGTGAAGGGCTGCTGCCGCCTCGTTGGAGGTGCAGCCTAGTGAGGCGGCTGCGAGTGTGGGCCCCAGGGGGGTGATATCCTGAAGGGAAGGGCTACGGCGGCACTCCTGTCATCCACAGTGCCCCTGAAGGTCGGGGGGGGTGGGAGGGTCAGGGAACCTCGTAGAGCTTGCCCTGAGGAAAACACGCATTTCGGAGTTGGGAAAGGGTGTGGGAAGGCGTGGTAGTGGGTGCTCTCCGGAGGCTTGTGGCAGGGCGGTGGGCGATGGCTTGTGGAGCGAGGCTAAGGCTAGAACTGTTCTCATTAGAAGGTAAGAGGACATATATTAAAAATAATAAAACGTGCTCTACTTTTTTGGTGTGGGATTAAATAATGTAGTGAGTAGAGTTACTGTGCACCAGAGTTTAAAGGAAGACCACCTTTTTAGCTTAAATTTAAGCCACTCTAGCTTTCAGTCATTGAGAGAGCTTTAATTTGTTACCACTGACCACGTTCAGTTCTTGAGGCAGCGTGACAGATCATGCTTGAAATGCTTTTAGTTAAAATGTAATGTGAAATTAGTGTTTCTTGAAGAAGTAAATATATATGGGCAGTGCCAATGAACAAAGTCCTTTCACATACTGAGGACAGCACACCATGATAAACCTGCAAATAACGCATCCCAAATATAGAATGGAAATTAATACTATTTCCCCAATCCTATTCTTGATCCAAAATGTGAATGAGCCGTCACTCCTGATAAATTTTTAAGTTTATAGGGTTGCTACTGCACTCCTGCCTGCCTGTCTCCCGTACCACCGGGCTGATTTAACAACTGCATTCTTGGACTTCCCACCTGTAAATCCCACACACATCCTTGTCGTTCAATTGTCTGGGTCCATCAAAATACCTATCAAATGATTAAAACTGGACAGAGGTTTGACCTAGGAAGAAATGGTTACCTGTTGTACACTAGCTGAGGAAGCTATGTTCAGCTTTCAAGTATGTGTCCTTTCAAAGGCATAGGAAAATACTCCTTTCAACGGCTATCCAACAGAAGGATCCAGCTGTCCCAGCACCATAGAGTGAACATAGCCAGGTGTTATTTTACCACCTGAGAGCTCAGCTGTGTAAGACCACTCTAATAATGAGGAAGGTCATGGAATGTATGTGGGATCTGCCTCAAAGAATAATAGTGTGAGATTAAGACATTTATCCAGGCAATTGGTTGTCTGTAAACATTTGCTTACTAGAACTTTCAAGCAGTAACTATGGATAAGTACATGCAGTCTGCACAATAATGACTTAAGAATAGCATTGGTTTTCTTGTGTCACTGCATAGCTTGGATAAGATAGAAAAGGAATCATTTGATTAAGTGAAAGTAAAGGAGCATTTTTAGTAAAAAGCCTGAGTAAAGTCTTAATGTAATTTCTTTTCTTTATGGACTACTATATATGAAGGCATTTCCAGAATGGATTAAATCTTTTCACTGAAATAATGACTATTAAAAAGTTGAATTTGATGGGCAGAAGGTGTAAACAGCAAAATGTGGAAAGGAGTAAAAGTATCCCCACCATGGGTGGTGGGGAGTGAAGACAGTGAGTTTTCACACACAGCTGAGTATTTTAAGCAAGAAGTCGGTGGAGAAAGAAATAGAATTCCTAACTGAGATCACTCTGTTCCACTGAACAGCAAGAAGGAAAGATATTTTGGTGGCGAAGATAAATGGGATGATTTGCCCTCAAAGAATATGCATCTCCAAAGAGTATGAAGCTCCATAAAAGGAGTTTTGCTAACTAGCTGAGGCTTAATTACCAGTGGAAATTCCAGTGGGGACATAAAAGTCAAGAAATGAAAAAGCAGAATGTGCCCTGCAAGCCAGCAGCAAGGAATGCTGCTGGGATCTGGCATTGGAAATTGAAAGGCTACAGACTCTATAGAGGCTGGTGGTGTTTTTCCCTGTTTTCCTTTATGGTGGGCAAATACTGAGTTTGTAGCTCTGCTGTACTCATAGGAAGATTGCTCTAACCCTTCTGAAGACTAGAAACCATCTCATTTAATTTCTAATCTCAGTTTGTATGACTAGTTTGTGCCTTATTTGTTCTTGTACCAACACTAGTCCTTTCCTTTTTTTTTTTCAACAGCTACTGTTCCTCAGATTTTATACCCAGTTTCTAAGGTGGAATATTTTCTCTTAGACTTCACTTCGCTAGGCTAAACAAGTTTAGTTTTTCTAGTCTCAGCCTCCAAATTCTTAATTTCTCTTACCATCTTAGTGTCCCTTCTTTTTCTTAAATATATTTGACAGTATTCGTAAGATCATTTCACCAGGACCCATTACAGTGGCATTAATGGTCTTCATCTCTTTTGGAAGTCCCTGAACTTCTGCATTCTAGGATTGCATTTGTTTTTCAGATTTTAGGGACTGTTGTCACCTTGCAATTGAATAATAAACCAAATTTTAATCCATTAATTTTATTTTCAACCTATGAGTATGTAGCTTTCTGCAGGATTTAAGCATATAGTATTGCACTTTGGCATTATAAAATCAATTTCTAAAGAAAAAGAAATATTTCTAGCACACAATATCTTCTGGTCCCCATCCTTATGCTCATTCCAAAGTAATTTTTGAATCTGATAGCAAGTGTGAACCGTCTTTCACAGAGGGTTTTGGTCTTAGAAATAAATAAGTGTCTACAAATTTTGTAAAACCTCGGGTAGCTGAAAGGAGGGGAAGGCAAAATAAAGGCCCTTGCTGAGGTAATGGCAGGCGTACGTTCTGTAGCAACCAGCCAGCCAAGTGTTTTGTTCATACAGTGTTATTTAGACCTGAGTAGCCTCAGCCTTGTCCAGTGGGTGTTTTATGGAGAAGAGGGACAGCAGAAGGTCAAGGAACGAAGCACATCATTCTATAAGATGTCAGATGTCATTACTTCTTCTGCTCATGAACTCCCTCCTTGACCTTCAAGGTCAAGAATTTGTGGGCGCAGGGACTTCCAGGGGGGTGCCTGTTCATACAGAAGTTCTGTGCTGTGCCTGCCCTACACCTCACTGGGTTCTGTGAACTTCATTCTTCAGTGGCAAAACTCTTCACTCATTCCCTTATGTGATATGAACTATTTCTGTTCCTGCTGTCTGCTCCTAGTCTGTGCTCTATAGTCTTGTGTGCGTTTTCAGACACGTATTGGCTGCAGCAAGTCGTTACTGCAGTTATTGCATTGGTACTTGAGCTCTGGGTGATTCCCTTGGTTGTGTTCAGGCTTGTCTTGCTGGGTAACAAAAAGTCATGCCTTCTTACATCAGCGAGCACTGAAAAATAAGCACTTAAGAACTCACTCACTTAGCCAGACTGAAGGTTATTTAATACCACCTTTTGGTTTCACCAGGTTTGATTGATCAATGCTATTAATACCTCCGAGAACAAGAATATAAATGGATATCTTTGAAAATTTTATCTGAAAGCTAAAGTGTTAAGTAATTGCTTGAGTTATGGAAGTATTCTCTTGGTGACTCAAAATCAGCATGCAGAAACTTCCAGGCAATACAGTCATAATGTATTCTCAGAAGCAGCGTGCACAGGAACTGAGTCCACCCAGAAATGGCATTTGCATCATGTTTGGCTAATTGTATAATTTAGTGGTAGTACATTTAGGTACTAGTGACTTTTTACTGTAGGTTGTTTTTAGTTTTTAATGTAAAAGACATTTCATAAAACAGTAGGTCTTTTTGCCCGAGCGTAGTCAAAGATGAGATCACAGAATCACAGAATTGTAGGGGTTGGAAGGGACCTCGAGAGATCATCGGGTCCAACCCCCCTGCCAAAGCAGGCTCCCTAGCTCATATTGCTCAGATAGGCGTCCAGGCGGGTCTTGAATATCTCCAGTGAAGGAGACTCCACCACCTCCCTGGGCAGCCTATTCCAGTGCTCAGTCATCATTTGTTACTGGCACAAAGAAATGGGGAATATGAAGAATTTGTTAACATGGAGAGAAGGGCAATTGGAAATTTTGTGTTTTACAATCTCGAACTTGCAGCCAGAATGTGTAAGCAATTTTTGTTGTATATTTTTCCTCACATTATTGTACAATGGGGTGTACATTATTACTGCTAAAGTAGAACGGTAATACAAGTTGTAAAAAACAGTTGTGGAAGCTTGCATAATATCTAAGAGCCGTTCAAGGTAAATAATACCAGCTATTCCTTCTGTTAAATAGTTCAGTGGATCAGCTTCATGGGCAGTTTGTCCAACAAGTTGAGAATCAGGAGAGAAGAAGATAATATTTGTTGATTTTCCTTTTATTATTCATTAGCTTTCCTCTCTTGCAAAATTTTTATATTTTTGGCATTCACATAGCAAAAAAAAAGCCCAACTGTTTCGGTGAAAAGGGCTGAGCTAGAGAAATAAAGAAGCGCAGTTGTGCTGGTTTATTTCATTTTGTATCAGTACGAATGCAACGCTGAGGTGCCTGGAGTTGTTAACATATTTTTATGCATCTTAAATTCTTGTAATCCATTGTTAGTTTGTCTTTTAAAACTAGGGACTAGTGTTCTGTGGGAAGGCAGGGTTTCAGTTCAAGAGATGACCTTCATGAGAATTGAAAAAGAGGCAGAGGACGTGATGAATTTGTTGACATCTTTTCTTTAAGCATGACTTTATGGAAAACAATGTTCAAACCTAATCCTTATAAAGCAAATGACTACCCGTTTTTCACTGAGACTCTGATTTCTGTGTTGTGTTTGTTTTTCTGTGTTTTCTGAGTAATTATGTGCTTCAAAAAATGCCACGTGACCTGAAGTGAGGTGCTTTTAAAAATGGGACATTGTGCAATATATTGTCTTGGCCCTAGAAATTAAAAAATAAGACCATTTTTCAAATGGGACTTAATGCAAGGGACGAAGAGGTGAGCAGTGCTTTGCATGGGTGTCTGGCAAGGAGGCAGTTATTCCAGAAATCTTCAAGGAAAATAAAGCAGGACAATATTTTGGTTAATAAGTTATAGATTAACAATATCTGGATAGTTATTTTTTGAACAATGACAATAACAGAGATTCTGCTGTTCTTTTTTAGAAATGGCTTCCAGATGGGAATCATGGTTTACAGTCCAAGACTGAATGTGTTTTAATAAGCTTTTATCAGTAAAAATACAATATTTCAGAATATGAACTGTGTTACTAGACTGTACTTCCCCCTGTTCATAGATGGTTGTTTATTCCCTTTTGTTCATTTCTGATTACTGCTGCCCAGGTCTTTGCAATATTTCTGAGCGTAATTTGGAAGAGGTAATCAGTATGGTGTAACACGTACAGGACCGTGACTGTGCCGTAATAATATGTGAAGTACCAGGTTAGAAGAGTGTGATTTTAAAAAACATAGTAAATCCATTCATATGTTTTCTTTGTAGCATCAGAACAAGATACAGTTATCAGGGGCCTTAACATGGTGTGATTTATTTTCAGTGACTCTTAGGCTGTTTTTCCTGGGTTTGTAACAGTTCAGTGGGGGATCATTGCATTCAAGGGTTTTTCTTTTTAATTCTTGCATTATTTTTCTGCATCCTCAGCCTCAGATCCTTCTTCTTGTAATATTTTGTCTTGAAATTTCTGCTATTAAAAGATGTGTACATCACATTAGAGATTCAGAGAAAGATATTCTGGAATAGAGTTATTTAAGTATATGACTACAAATTTTGATTTGTTTTAAAATGCTGGCTTTTACAGGAGGAGTCACTAAGGTATTAATTACTCCACTAGCCATCTTAATTTGTTAATTTTCATATTGATTCTTCCCTCCATTAAAAAAAAAAATCGTATTTTGCCTATATTTTTCCAGTAAGAAAGAATATGTATATTTGATGTTTATATAAAATGCTTTTTCTGAACTACTTAATTATTCTGACCTTAATAGTATAGCAATTCAGTATTCATAGTAGCTACATAATATCTTTTAAAATTTGCTCATTGGTTAGCTGAATTAGTTTTATAAGTGGATTGTAACTACAAAGTTAATACAGTTTTTCTACAGCCATCAGAAAGATACAGAAGCCTTGTAAGACTTCAGTGCAAATCAGGCATTCTGATTTATGTTATAAAAATTAATGGAACTTCAACAGTGATATTGTTCTCCAAAGAAGTAAAGGTTCAATTAGAACAAAACTAAGGAAAAACAACAGAATATTTATCCAAAATAGTGTATACCAAGTGGAGTGGCCAAAGAGGTCACCCTGTAAATTAGAGCACCTTACTCTAAGTCAGGGCTATCCAGAAACACTTTTCACTTTTGCAATTTAGAAAAGATTTTGACTTTCTGGCTAGCAAAACAAAAAATGGAGAATTTTAGAGAGTAGGAAGAAAAACTACCAGCTGCACTTATGAGTTACATGATTAGCTTGTGGTGCTGGACATTTGAGATAACTTGATATTAAAAGTAATTTGTAGACCAGTGTGTATTGTACTGTGATTGAAAACTCTGTCTTAGCGTTCAAAGATAAACCCTTTGCAAGTGCATGCTACTGACATGCCCGAATGCCTTTTGCTTTCCCAGTGGTTTCTAAAAATTACCTCCTTTTTCAAGGGGGAAAAGGAAGAAAGGATCTGGCTCTTTGCTTTGGGGTGGGAGTGCGAAAGGGAGATTAGTTTAGAATTAGAAATAGAATGTCTTAAGTAGTCTCCATTTAGGAATTTCTCTTCCTAGAAGAAAAATGAGAAGTATTGGTGGAAAGTATTTTGGACTGTAACTTGGTGGTATAAGTCATGAAAGAAGAGTTTGGCTGTTTCCTGAAGACCGCATTCTCACACCAGGTGCTAAGACAAACATGCAAAAGACACTACATAGTTAAAGGGAATTTTAAGTCTTTTTCACATACTCAGCTTCTGGTTATTACTGTGCTAGTCCTATTTCACTACTCAGGCAATCACCAGTAGTAATTCAGGGTAATTCTCTGCATAGCTTTTATGAAAAGTAACATAAAAATACAAAAAGACCCAAATCGTTTTTCCCCCGTTATATAATCAGAAAGAAAGCCAAGACTGACATCAGGGCGTTTTCTCTTCTTTGTAGGTCATTTTAAAGCAGAAATTCAAGCACCTTGGAGCAATCACTGGTTTTGAAGAGACTGCTTCTATCATTTGAGGTGGTACGGTAATATTATATGGGAAAATGTGAAATTGTGAGAGAAGCGGAGATCAGAATAAAGCCAAATGGCTACAGGGTTTGGGCAGCAGCTGGCTGTAAAATTAATATGGAGCAACAGTTGGATGTTGTGAGGTTGAGCATTAATCCAGTGCCCGGTAGAAAAATAATTTCTCTAAATTTCTGGTTTGTAGTGATTGTACTGTGCGAACTGTTAAACAAAACAAAATAAAAGAGCAAGTCTCCTTTGAGTCCACAGAATATATTTGACAATACTGACATCTTCACTGAACTTGGATGGTCCTGTGTGGGTGAGAATAGGGATTGTAGCTCTATTCCAAATCCACTTACGGTAAAACTTCAAATCAGGGAGGAAAGTTGCCTTTTTATCAAAATTATTTTTATTGAGAGAAACAGAACTGCGTGTTACGTGTACATGTCTTCTTGCATAGTGTACATTCTGATACAGTTAATTCAGCCAATTTTCTGGTATTATTCTCAAGATCTCTGCCATGGATATTAGAGTCCTACATATGGGTACATTTTTCCTCTGATTTTTTCCATTTCTTCTTCTGGTAATAACTGTATAAAATCAAGCATTTTAGTTGAAATTTAGGATCATTAAGGTTGTTCTGAAGGATCTCATGCTCTCCCACATTTTGCTAGCTAGTTACTTTGTTGTAGAGAAAGTCGCATCTAGCTGTTACATCTTCATTTCTTTTTTAGCTCCAACAGAAATAGAGATTAAAACACTTTTTAAAAACCCTCTATTCTTTTCACATCCAATTGATGCATAAATGGATATTTCACTTTACTACAAGAGCTGTTGATTTCCAGCAGGTACTCAGCTCTGAATGTAAAACTGGGGGGATGAAGCAGGCCACTTTTTCAAAATGCATATGCATTTGGAAGAATAACACTGAATGGTTTGAATGTAATTTTGGGGGATCTCAAGTTAGCATCTATTGCTTTGGTATTGAAAAGATTGCTGATTATGATACCAAAAAACTGTCTTGCTGGGTAGTTTGCAGTGATTTCTCAAAGGTGGAAGGGGATTCTGCCCCTTTTGGAAAATCACACCTGACCATTTCACAGTTCAGTCCATCAACAATACTGTCAGACAGCAGTCAGTTAAACTTGCTTCAAAAAATCCAGTCCCCATGAGATTCTAAAATATAGTTTAGTTGTTATACTAATGACATCTTTCTGCTGAGATTTTAACGTAAAAGTTTTGTTATTTACTCTGGTTTGGGTAAAGCCTTCACACTGGAAATGATGGCTTTAGTATGCTGGGGGTCAGAAGTAATTAGGCTTAAGATTCTCAAGAAATCTCCTACCAATTAGCAGTTTGCTACTCCTGTCAAGTAAATACAAGCATATGTAAGCATGGTAAGCCCTAAATTATATGCTTTAGTGTTTAATTTATAACGGCTTTTTATTCTTTTGATATTTTGGTTCAGTAACACCACTAAATTTGAAGCAATGACATTTAAGAATTAATAAAAGTTTCGTACCATTAAAATGAATAAGTGCAGAATAAAATGTGAGGGTCCAAATCTGCAAGCAGCCCTTTGTATCTCCAACTAGATGTGCTGTACTGCACAGTAAGTACGATGTAGAAATTGGTGCCAAAGCTGGCTCATGGACTGGAAGCAGACTAGCCTATTTGTAAAACGCTTTGCCAAAGCTAATTTACTTTGCTAAAAAACAGTGTAAATTAGACAGTGTGCAGCTTTAAGCAGCATGGTTAAACTGCTTCCAGTTACCCAAGCTGGCTCCTTCTGAGCTGCTTTGGCTATCTCTCCTCAGCACTGTGCTGTGCAGCACGGGCATGCCCTGACTAAAATTGATGTGTGTGAAATTCATGTAAGGAAGGACTGACGAGGCGTACGCATCCTTTCTTCTCCAGAAGTGCTCTCCTCAGATACACGGAGAATGTACAACTAAGCATGTCTTCAAATAACTACATTATAACTGTCATTGCATTTGACCTCAGAAATGTGATTCTCTGAGTAAATACAGAAAATGGAGGCACTGCAACTGATTATAATTAAATCTAAGTGGCTAAGCGCAGATCTGTGGTATAAATAGATGTGTAACAGCTGACAGTTGAAGTTTGAGTTCGGCTTACGTGTGAGCCTTTGCATTACTCATGTAAATCAATGTTCTCACTTACAAGAGAAACCTCATAATTTACCACTGCCCATAAAGTATCCTCTCTGTAATCAATAGTGATTCCTATATGGAATTACTGTGCAGAGCAACCTTTCTTCCATCCGTATCCTCAGCGTGATTGCTGTATGGTTTGGCACCACGACAGAAGACTATCCAGTGAGCTCAGTAGTTTTCTGTGTGGAAGGACTTAGCTATCGTAATTTGGTACAAAAATTCCATTCAGTTTGAAGTAAGTGAAACTGGAATTAAATACTCCAAATGGTGAAGGATTGAGGAGTAGAATCTTCAGGAGGGGTATGGAATTGTTTGAAGCCTCGCTGTATTGAGACTTCAAAATTAAATTCAGCCTAATTTTATTCTATGTAGAAGTAGAATACAGTAATTAGAAATAGTGTTGTCTGTCATGCTGGTAACAGTAAAGGCTTATCTGGTGATTTTTCCCATGGCCACTTTTAGTGATAATTAGATAAGCTGCACTGCGGGACACATTCAGATTAATCTCAGAACATTTTACTGCTTTCTGATTAAGTGAGTGCACCTCAGTGCACATACAGACGTGCTCTGCTCGGCTCTGCTGAGCAGGAATGCCTAGCACAGGGCTGTTTCTGACCCGTTCTGTCCCCCAAGAGCCTGGGGGTGCCCATCTGGGTGCAAGGCTCTGAGGACTCTTCCAGGACACCTGAGGGAGACACAGTCCCTGTCCGATGGGATTCCCATCTATAAAACAGGCCGACCCTTAAAACAGTAAGTCCCTGGCTCTGCTGCATCCTGGAGTCACAACTTTACTAGACAACCCCACGAGTTCCCAGGCAATCGCAAAGTAGCCACAGGCCCAGGACATGCGTGGGATCCTTCCTGGAAGCTGGCAGTGGTGTCAGGAAGTGGTATGTGTGCAAACTTGGCTTTTAATGGGGTTAAAGGAAGCCACAGCTATAAATTGGGAAATCAGTGTACTCACAGAAACCTAAGCTTTGGCGCTTAGGAGGCTGACAGGACCAAAACAACAGAGCCAAGTGAATTCAGGTTTTACAGTCAGTAAAGCAGAGGTTTTCTGAATTGCTTTTGTGGATTTGGATTGCCTGAATTCCACTTTCAGTGCCTCGTGTGCATCCTGAGTGTATAGCTCTGTGTTCCAACAAAAATATAGGCTACATCTAAAATAAACAAAATTTAGAAAATAATTGGGTTTCCAGTTTAGTATGTGTTTGCAATTACTAAAGTAAAAAAACTTCCTGTAATTTTCTAGTCACCTATGTAACTAACACCTTTGGTGGAGCAGAGTGTAATTCTTCTAGTTACATAAAACAGACACTTCCAAATGTAATGTTGTATAAAGCTGTGACTAACTAATGGGGGAATAGAAGAGTTTTCTCATAAAATATGGTAAACAGGGTAAATAAACGGCACTAAAAAAAAAAAATCCACACATATTTCTCCTTGGCATTGGATTACAGCACCAAGGAGTGACAAAGCATATTTAAGCTAGGAAAGCTACTTATGCTACAGAAATCTGTGAAGTTATGTGCTTTCCTCTTCTCATTGCTCCATTTCTCGTATGAAAGCTACTTTTTTTTTAGCTTTGCCCATCTTGATATAAGGATAGCTCTGTAGTTAGATGCTATATGTTTTTAATGTGATTTTTAAGATTAACCACATTGCATAAACCATCATGTTTTACATTGAGGGTAAGCGAAAGAGTAACTCTTCCCTTCAAGAAGTATCTTCCCATAAAGTGTCTTATGTGTCTTTTTCAACTTCTAAGAACAGGACAGTGTAGTACTTCTAAAGTGTTACCTTTTTGCTGTACAATGTTATGACAATGGGGAAATACACACAGGCTATTGAATCTCTAGTGATTGCTTTGTGTATGGTCAGTAAAGCCATGTATTTACTGACAGTATTGCTTTGTTAGTGGGTTCTTAGGTGACTTTTGCTCAGTGGTACAGTATCATCTCCATTTGAAAAAGGTAAACAAAGCAAGACATGAAGGACTGGCAAGTGCTAAACAGTCACTTTATTAATTCTTGGATTAACAGAAGTATCTTAAACTCAGCAATTGTTCACAAATACTGCATCTGTATTAGCTTGAAATTTGTTGTTCTTACTTTAGGATCAAAGAAACACGAGTTTAAGAAGGATAAGCCCTTTCAATCTGTTCCCCGGCCGTATAAATTGAACTCAGAAAGACTTAGCTTTGCAATCCCTGCCTCTGCTTTCCTTGACTGCCTCATTGAGATGCACAGTGCCTGATTTCTCAGTATTCGTTGCACAGCAGCGCTTGCAGTCACAGCACAGCCCCCTCCCTACAGCTTGCAGTTGCAAGTGCTCAGCTCTTCTACAAATTATACTGCGCCGTACCAAGCACCAAGAAAAACACAATTAGCAGCCACATGCACAAAGTGACTATCATCACACGGGAGATCTGTGGCAAAAGCAGGGATACGATCCAGTTCCCTAGGGCTGCATTTGTGCCTTAATCATGGAAACATGTTTTCTTCTCTACAGTTGTCTACTTCATTCACTACGTACTTCCCACAGCTGCCACAAAGAAAGTACAGATTCCACAGAGCACGCTCACTTTTACTACACAATGATTCATCCTCCAGCGCAGGTCTTTTCTGTGCGCTACAGAACGCACAAGACCCACGAAAAACTCTCTGCTCCCAAAGGAATCGCACGGAGGTCCCTCACCCTCACAACTCACATAATCCAGCAGAGTCCTTGTCCCTCTGTCTGCCTCTTCTACCACCGAGAGAGCTGGCTGCACGAGAGTGACAGGATTCCCAATCTGATTCCTGCGCTTAATCAGGCCCCCAATTGCAGCAGCAATGAGCAGCAGGATCAGGGAAGACCGTTTTGAACGCCAGTAGCCCCAGGGCTGGAGCACACCCAGATGTTTCATGGAACAGCTCCGGCAGGCCAGTCGCACACAGGTGTTTATAGGCTTGAAGTAAAAATCAGGAATACCAGGAATAATTCATCCACCACTTGGCTCTTCAAGCACAACAGGAACAAGCACAGTGTGCAAATCTAAAAGGCAGATAGCAGCAGCGATTAGCTAACAGGCATGCTTTCCTCACCGAGCTGCTTGCGTGATGGACTTTTCCTGGAATGAACTCCCTTTAGTACAAACACTGGTTATGCATAAAGTATTGTCAAAGGCATGTAGCTGAGCAACTGTACAACTCCTTTTACTAATGCCTATCATTTTTTGGAAGAAAAGATGATGCTGGTAACTACAAATGTAGAGATCTAGTTCTTAGAATTGTGACTTCAGTAGTTAAAGGCTATTTAAAAGCAAACCAGATCTAACCAAATCAAAAGTAGCATTGTACACTTACATTAAACATAATCCTTTTCATATTAAAATTACTTTCAGGAGCAAAAATAAAATTGCAATATGTGGAAAATCAAAGGAGAAATGTAAGAAGTTGCTCCAGAGAGGTTCACTCCTTTGCACAGCAAAAGCTCTGCACAGCCTCTCGGTTACCTAGACCACAGCCAGCTCACACGATTTATTGGTTATCTTTAATAAAGCGAAATCCAAGCGCATTTTCTGGTTTTGCTACTTCCATTTTAACACTGGCAGTAGCAGACAGACAGACAAAGTTTAGTTTTAGCCTGGGAGCTAAAAGAAATACTTCTAACATACATATGTACTGTTACAGTCTGACTTATAAATGCTCAGTAGTAAAGTCAGCAGGAACTGAGCACTAAAACTGGAGAAGAGTAAATGGAAAGTGCCCCCGCTGTATTTGCAGACTTGTGGTAATGAGGAAAGCGCTCCCGACTGCTCTTGGAAACCTGTCTTGTAAGTGAGCAAGGGGAGAGGTCAGGCAGTGACAGACCTCTTGTCCAGCCTGAAACGGGGTTGCACCAAGTCTCAAAAACTGGAAAGTGTTCTAAACATGCATTTAACTAAAAATGAAGGCTCTTAGAACAAATTATACCCATCATTTATAAATGTAATCTGAAAGTACCGTAGCTCCTGGCTTCCACTCTGATGGTGTCTGGCAGCACGCTGTGTATCATCCACAAAGTATCTTCCAGAATCCCCAGCACCCTGGCTTCAGGGATCGCTTTAAATCTCACTAAATTCTGATGATTCTGATGTCATTTTCTAAGCTTAAAGTGTTCTTTCAAATGACATCAATCATGACTCAACCTGGCCTCTCCAGCTATATATGACAAAGGCTCCTATTTTTAAACTTTCAGACAACTACAGCCTGTATTGCTTTTTTTTTTTATTGCCAAAAACACGTCAGTTTAAATCTCACGATTCTGAGCATATTCTGTTCTTTTGGAATACTTGTCAGCTGGTCTATTTATATCAGGTTTGTAAGAAATTAGCTGGTTTTCTAGATGTAAAACAACAGACTTGGAGAACAGAGCTTCCACCTTGCATTATTAATAGAATTCACGATAATCTGTTGTTATATTGTCAAGAAGCACAGAGACTAATTGCACGGCGCCAACAATTCACTCAGCGTGGTGGTTAAAATGGATAAATGGATAAAAATGATTTGTATCAGTGCCTGCAGTCTCTTGTAAATGTCAAATACTTTCTTGACATTCTAAAACCCAGGCTGTACAGCAGAAGTGGGAGAGTAGCATTTCGTATTAATCTAAAAATGCATAAAACTGATTATCCTCTTCTAGCACTCAGTATTTCATTGTTTTATGAAGACCCTAGATGCTGCTCATAACTGGCTCTACTCTTTCAACTCATCACATCTCTCATTTTTCTTTCAGCAGGGCAGTGCATGTTCTACTTCAGATAGATAGATAAATAAAATTTTACTCCTCTTGTAAGAAGATATTTACAGAGATTCCCCAAGACCAGTTGTCCCACATGGGGAAAGTTGTAAATACTCATCTCCTCCATTTCCCACGTGTGGCAGGGTTGCCATTCCCAGGCACTAGCTGCTCCTTTTGTGTAAATCTCAATCACACGCGTGGGTCTCCGTGTGGTTCAGCACCGTCACTCTAGCTTTTTACTGTTCACTTTAATCGCCTTGCAGGGTTCAAAGAACACCTGGACATACTCTCATCTGCTAGTCTTTAAAGCATTCACAGTACCTTCTGATATAAAGGATTTATGATATTTCCTCGGTTCAGCCCATTTGTGTACTTCCATACATCTGTTAGGCTCTATTTTGTTGCTCTGCTATCGTAGAACAATGCACAGGTGCAACTGAACTGACAAAAGTGTTAATATTTTTCTAAAACAGATCAATTATATTTAGTACAACTGACATTTTACTCATTGTTCTCGTTAGTACCCACATTTATTCCAAAAGAATTGTGAAATGAAATCATCAAAAAGCTACCAGCTGCACAAGTCTTCTGAAACCTCTGTCGTCTGAGTCTGTCTTACACATTACAAAAACATGCAAAAAGGCTTAGAGATAGTTTAAAAAAAAAAAGAAAAAGAAAAGGAATATCCAGGTGGCTTTTTAACTGTGGAATACAATAAAATAGAGTTTGGAAAGTATTACACAGAAATACAATAACGAAAAAACAAGATACACCGTTTACAAGTTGAAATATATGGTGCTGTGCCTTTGCTGGAGCCGAAATCAGTAAAGCAGACAGAGCTCGCTTTGTACTGGCTCACTAGCTGCCTGACAGCACCGTTTACAAATGTATGACTGGCAGCTTACAGGCTGCTGATCAACACTAGAAAATCTTTTAAGGCTTAAGCTTAATTAAGGTTAATTATTCCAAAACACTCTTTTAGAGATTTCAGTAATAATTGCTTAAAGTGACAGAGATTAATTGCTGCCTCCATTTTGGGAGCACTTGGGAAATTACTTAAAAGTGTGTGAAAGATTTATCAGGAACATGTTGTGGGTGTAAAAGAAGCGAACGCCGGAATGAACAGCTAAGCCGTAAAGGGCGTGCTGGTCTAACACAATCCTACTGTTTGCAGAAAGTAATTTAGACAAAGAGTCCGTAGAGTTACCAGCAATACATATTTACTCTCATGTGCTTGACAGGACTGGATGCATTTGCATTGCAAGTCACTCCCAGATGCTAATCTCAGATATTAATCCAAAAATAATAACCAGGTGGCTCTTACATGTTTGATTACTCACAGAATTATTTATCATCTTTGCTGATTGCATCTTATCTCAAGGCCAGACCCTCAGCCCAGAAAATCATCAACTTGGTTCCAGGGTCGGAGCTGCCAGCGCCATTGAGAGGAGTGTTACTGGAGTCAAAGGGACCACACATGAAACGAGGCATTAAAGCTCAACAGTAAAAGTCAGCAGACCTGGCATTAGATTACAAGGTCTTCAGAGCAAAGGCATTCCTCATTTCCCAGGACAGAAAGACAAGAGGTAAAACCCTGATACTGTTAAAATCAAACCAAAACTTTCCTGCCAGCTTCGCTAGCCCCACGTTTTTATCCACTGCCGCCTTGTCAGTGCCACATGTTTAACCACACGAACAGCCCTGTGGTTCTGAGCGCTACAGAGGAAAGTCACCTGAGGCTTGCTGTAGGAAGAGCTCCTACTGTCACTCACTTAGGGGTTGAAGTGGTGTCAGCTCTCTGCTGATATTTCATGCTTGTCCTGTACACGTAATACAGAAAGCAGCAGCAGCCGTTAGGAACTAATAGTAAAGCAATCCAGACTAAGCGCTTTCCAATAGCACAAAATGAGGCAATTTAACAGGAAGAGAGGGAGTTGCATTAGCATGAAAAAAATTCTAAGTTATTCACAAGATGCTAAAAGAGAAGGAAGAATCATCAATCCTGAACACTGGAACCAGGAGGATCCATAAGGATTTTACATGACGCTCATGAGCCCAAGCCAAGTAAGCACTGCTGTAAGCGGAGCTGTGTGGGGAGCAGAGTAGTAGCCCTGCCTCCCCGCAGCACTTTTGCAGATTTAGAGGGGATCTGGCCGCTTGTGTTTTCCACTTAGGTTTTGTGACAGGCAAGTTACTGGAGCTGGGAGTGGCCCAGGAGTTCCTGCAGAAAATCTGAGCACGAGCGTCTCACTGGAGGACCTTGATGCGGTTGCAAGGAGAGTAGCAACCACCACGTGTATACATGCATCAGAGCTTGCAGTCGGTACTAGTCACTGCCATCTCTGGTACCAAGGAGGTGAATGTGAAGGGGGCTCAGGATTAAGGTGCACCCACCTTGTTGGTGATGCACAGACACTTAAACCATGCACATCTTGGGACTTGTTGCATTTGAACAGACTCCATGAGTAGGCAGGTTTTAATACCACTTTTCAGAAGATGGCTTCTGGAAACTGCAAAATCAAGAGCTACGTTCAGACTGTGACAGTGTGCAGAGCCTGCCACGATGGAGTGGAGCTGCATGTTGGGAGCGCTTTTCCTGGCACAGAGAGTGACTTAACTGCTGCCTGCTAAGTGCCTTTGAGTGAATGGCACAGGGGTGGAGACTGCTCCTTCTCGTAGTTCAGAGGGAATAAATGACACCTTGCGGCTCAAATCATCTTCCTGTGCAGTTTTCACCCCTATGTTGCTCTGTTTTGCACCAGGTTTGCAGACTTCCCAGTGGTTCAGAGCCCAGCAGTGCTGCAGTGTCTCCCTTCCAGCTGTTACAGCCAGCATCTCCGTTCTGCTTCACATTGCCCTGGTTAGACTCTTGGCCACTGACATGGAGAGGCTTTTTGAGAAGACTGGCATAGGAAGAAAGGAAACCAGATTAAACAGGTCACCTGAGAACAGTTGCAGAAATTTGGTCTTTATTTGCTTGGTCTGGTAGCTTTGGAAGATAGCAACTCCACATCTTTTACAGTTACATTTATATAAGGAGTAAAGGCTTTAATTACAGCAACTCTTGCTTTCAAGCAGGCGGTAGGGAAGCCAAAAGAAAACTAGAAGAGTTTGCAGGCAGAGTAACAGTGTCCGATAATCAGAAGTGTCACATAGACTTCTGAAGATTAAACATTGGATAATAAAGTATTTTCCTCTTTTACTAAGTTAGTGTACAATCTTGTCACCAATAGCACCTCTCATTTCAAGCTCGTGGTGTTACCGGTGGCAGTCTCTACTGTGGCAAAGAGTGGCACCTCCTGCTTTGCTTGGCCGGCTTCCCTGCAGGTCCCCTGCCATGCCCCAGCATCCCCCCAGCCCACGCGCCTGGCTGACAGTCACGGAGAGCATAGTTTCAGAAGCAGGGTACATATGTAGTTGGACTTTTGAAGGGAAAATAGAACTTGATACTTCAGTTCCCACAGGATACCACCACAGAGACTGTTTTCTGTAAAATGAAACCAGTGGAGTGGTGTTTTACACCACAGTATCGCATAAAAGGCAAGACAGTTGGCCCAGTGATACTCCTACACAGACAAATCCCTGTGTCTCCTGACAGGTTCACATTTCTTTATCTGGCAAACATAAAATTATGGTCTATGTACAAAGCAGCCTTTTTATTTAGGGAACAATTAAGCTGATCCCAGCAAGACTTCATGTTTAACTAGGTTTGTAGTGAACAAGTTTGTAGTCTGCATTCAATCAAGTTCTTTTGCCTTTTACAAAATAGAGGCAAAACTGTGTATTTGAAATGTAAAATTCTAAGTGTCCTGAGATGTGGGAGAGTCCTGCCTGCGCAAAGCTATGGATCTGTTTGCTAATACATTGGTATTGTGTCAGTAGAGTTCTTTCTTTAGCTGTCATTAATCTTCCAATTAAGCAGTATTGGTTTTGTCAGCCTGCTTTTTTCTTTAAAATAAATGGTTATATGCTACAGCACTTGATAAATACATAAACGTGTGCATATGCACAATAAAATGAAGTTGCTGTCAGCATAAAGGTGACATCAGCTGCACAGAATCTTGGTGTTCAGAGTCTCACCTAGTCAACAGTGCGGCCGGGGTCTGAGCTTTTTTCGGCTTGGTTTGAGCTGGGGTTGGATCCAGCTGTGGCTGATGATGATCTGAATTCAGTGAAGCCAAAAGAGGACAATAATTCAGGTTCAGTCCTGGTTTTTGACAAAACAATGGTTCAAATCAATCTTTGGTTTTGGTTCTACTTCCTGCTTAATAGCTGTGTAAAGAAAAAACATCTGGAATAATACCGCAGCAGGGCCAATAACTGAAGCTGCACTTTCACACAATCCAGATAGCACCAATAATAACAAAGCTTTCAGGCCAGTCTTCAATAACAACAAAACCACCAACCAAACAGAAAGACCCCTTTTGTGCCTTATGATCAGGAGAGGCCAGGGTTGCAAACTGCCTCCATCTGCACCAGTCAGTAAAATGGGCCAAGACCTGTTGTGCTGGCTCTGAAGGAGAGAGACCAGAGAGCAGCCAGCACAGCTCAGATATGTGCAGCTGAACCCTCTGCCCCAGTCAGGCTGGTCTCACGGCTGCTAGGACCAACCTTTTGCTCCCCTTAGCTGTGCCTGGGCAATACCAGTATGGGCGGAAGCCCTGCCAGGCAGCCCTGAGCCACCCAATCCTCCTGTGAGATGCTGAGTCCCAGATCTGACTGCCCCGTTATGCCAGCATGGCCTCTGGTGCTGGCTTGGTAAAAAGAGTTGTGCTCACTGGATCTCTTTGCACCTTCTTGCTGGTCTGCACTGCTTTGCCATCTCTTTTCACAGAGCTGCTTTGACTCTGGGACTACATTTTGGTTCCATATTCTGCCTAACACAGGCCAGTGTTTGGGAGTAGGACTACAGAATCCCAGAGCAGTAGGGGTTGGAAAGGACCTCTGGAGATCGTCCAGTCCAACGCCGCTGCTAAAGGAGCATCACCTGAAGTGGATTGCACAGAATCATATTCAGGCAGGTTTTTAATATCTCAAGAGACAGAGACTCCACAGCCTCTCTGGGCAGCCTGTCCCAGAGCTGTGCCACCCTCAGAGTAAAGACTTTTTCCTCATGTTGAGATGAAGCTTCCTGTGTTCCAGTTTGTGCCCATTGCGCCTTGTCACTGGGCACCACTGGAAGGCATCTGACCCCATCCTCTTGGCATCCACCTTTTAGATATTTATAAGTAGGTTCAGTGAGGATGTGTACCCTGTACAAGGTGTGCAAACCTCTCAGTAAAATAGGAGATGGCCTACGTGCCCTCTGGAATGATCTCAGCCCATGCTTCTGTCAGTGCAATTTCCGCACCATAAATGTGTGCCTTGATCATGGAACATGGTGACTACAGGACCACTTGAAGCCTTTCTCAGTTTCAGAGGAAAATAAGCCTGTAACTCCTATCTAGGAAAGGTGACTTGCACCATGAAATGGTCAGAGGTCACATGCAGAACAAGCAGAACCACCCTCAACTGCCATTGCCTTAAAGAAGACCCCCTGAAGCCACACTGGCTGTGTGAAAATTAAAATTACTCCTGGCCTTTTTTACCAGACACTGCTCCCATGTTGAAAAGATCATGGGGACCTCTCATGGGCCAAAACACTCTTCATTTGCTTCCTCACCTGGGCCAAACACCAGGTCTTTGCTTCAGAAACACACTGCCCTGTAGTATCCCTTGGGAGGGAAATGAAAAGATGTCCTCGTATCGAATTGTTGGTGTCTCACTGTTTTTCAAGACGAGTCAATGGTCCCATTTCCCCCCCTTGTATGACTGAGATGACTAAATAAAGCGGCACAAAGGCCAAGAGGGGGAAAAAGAATGAAATAGAAATGGTTAAATGCAGTTTGATAAGCGTATGTGGAAGCTGGGATCTCTACTCTCGCTGCAAGAGTTAACAAAATCAGAAGAAAGGAAGAGCTTCGCCAGCATCACCAGGATCCGGACCCGGAGTGCTCCTTCTGGGCACTACATTTCAACTCGCCGTAATTCCAACAATTTTGGCTTTGCTTACCAATAAAGATTTACTGGCGCTTATTTATATTTACCAGGGAGGGAACAGAAACCACAGAACATTCGCAGCCAACTCGCTAACCTCCTTGTTCAGTGGCTTACAAAAACAAAGATCCATTTCCAGGGTAGTACTTGCATTTGTAATATTCTCAGTCCCTCTCTGCCATACCCACAGACCCTGCCTTTAAAACATCTACCAAATCCCTTAAAACTAAGTTTCCATGAGCCCCTGTATAATCCTACTGAAAGCCTGTAACATCTCTGTGAAACCTCAGATCTGATTTTCACTTGAGGGCAATTAGAGCATGCCTCATGGTTTTTTAGCATATTCATGTTGTGAATATTAATATGAATACTGAGAAGAAGAAATAGCTACCAAAGAAATTGTGACCTGATTTTCGCTATTTGTTATCCAGAAGTTTTCAAATACTGTTTGTGCCACTGCAGCCCTTCTGGATATCCTGAAGGTATTTTTCTCCATTCATACGTTGAAATGTGTAGCTGCCAGGTTTGTGCCCCTAAGCCTTTAAAGAATTGGTTGAAACATATGTGTAAGAACTAAAATAGAAGCAAAAGCAAAGTCTCAATAATCACAAGGATTTACCCTCTTTGTTAAATGTTGGATGTCAGTTACACAGAATACCACAGTATTTTACTATAGAGATATAAAATCATTCCACAGAGTCTTCCAAATATCCAACTTGTATTTCAGACACAGATACTAAGAGGGAAAAAGTCTCCAGCTGTCTAGAACTCCGAATTCTCTCATTTGTACTGTCATTTAACGTAAGACAAAATTTAAGACCAGACTTTAACTGTTTCCAAATGTTTTGTGTATGTTTCTGCTGAAACCTTTAACCATTATCTAGCACCAGAGTTCTTTAACAACAAACGGACCCACTGGGTTCCTGTAACTTTGTGGTCAGACGTTCCTGTGAATGCTCGGTATCATACATGGTATCATACCTGGTAATACACAATAAATACTCCATTTGAGAGCAAAAGGGTCTTGGGAAATTTCAAGTACAAAATACTTTGAGCACTGATACACAAAAAACTCTTAACCCTGTGGGGAAAGGACTGTAGCAAAAATACGCTCAGATGGTAACTTTTGCTGTAAATCTCTGAGGAAACTGTTCATCCTTTGAAAGGATCTCGCGAAAGCTGAACATGAGCTTTCCCGAGGAAAACATTCTCCACGCACAGTGGAAACCTGACCCCAAGGACATGTGGGAAATGCAGATACTGCACAAACCAGAAGGGGCTTTAGAGTCTTCACACTAATCCTACTATGTGTTGGGCCTTTTTTCTGGAGAAGACAACACAGCACAAAATTGACTTACCTTAAGCACTGCTGCCTTTGTGTCCTACGGATGAACACAGCCTCCCATGGGACTCCCGTGGACTCGGAGGATGCGTGACCGATGAAACGCTCCGAGTTGGTACCTCGGATAATGCTCCAAGCGCTTTACAAGCTGATGTCGCGGTTTGACCCTCTGACATAGGCGTTCCTTCTCAGAAAGAAAACGGCTTGTTTGGGGGTGGGCTGCAGGAAAGGGTAAGCATCTGCTTTGGAAGGAGAATTCAGCAACAGAAATAGAAATTCTAGAATTTTAGTTCTTGTTCTAGGTTGCTTTATTTTTCCATTTAAAGATAATTGAAGCATTAATTTAATGGAGGGACCTATGAAATTACTCACTAGTACAGTGCTTTACCTTTTCAAGTCATTAAGTCTATTTGTTGTGGTGCAAATTATGACAAAGAAGAAACACACCTTCAGCGATATATCAATAATTTATTGTTTTGCATAAGAAGATCAGATTTCAGGTAAGACATCAACCAAGGACCTGATGGCAAGTTCAAGTATAGAGCTTGGTACAGTATGAAAAATACTACCGATTGTTTGACTGTGGTGAACAGCTAAAACACAATAAAAACATCTGGACTTGACTGATTAAACATACAGTTCTCTAAAAACTCACACACCACAACCTGGGTATGGGGAATATTGGAAACACGTTTAGTCTTTGTTCTCAGATTGTTAGGAGTGGAAGGAACAATCTGCCCCCCTGCCCCTCGTATGCCTAAGGAGTTCAGCCCACGGGCCCAGTGTCCATCATGAGAAACAGACTCCTGTCCTGTTGAAACTGTTGGGCCAAGACATTTTTCCTGCCTTGTCCCACTACCATCTGCCTGCCTCGCAGAGACCAGGGGCTTCGATTTGATTTGATTTGATTCTTTTTGCACTAACACTGCAGTAATGTTGCTTTTCAAGAGCGATCTTGTAATTTAATTTAAATGATTTCTCACTCCTGAAAGAAACATTTTACTCTGCTGGTTGGATTTATGTTTTTGTGATTCCCTTTTCTTTTGCAGGTGTTACAATTCAGGAATTAGCTCCTGGCATGGAGACGGGGCAGGCAGCCATCTGTCTAGGGAACTCTTGCCAGGACTGTGCCGGGGATCGGAGGGTCAGTGTCTCTGTAAGCGCAACAAAGCACCGCGCCGCTTTCTGCTGCCCAGCACAGCCAACCTGTGGGGAGAAGGTCCTCCTAGACCACACAGACCCAGAAATGGGAATTAAATTCATTTCAAAAGGACAAGAAAAACAGCAGGACAGCCAGAACTGTTTCTGACAGGGAGTTTGCAGATTATTCTAGCATCTAGTTCTTAAAGAGAAAAGCAGGTCCCTTACACGAGGGTTATTGCACACTAATGTTCTGAGACGGCCCGGGTTAGAAGCGGTGTCAGGGGTGCTTTGGTAAGGACTAGAGCCCCTCTTGCTGGAAACAGCCAGGTCCTGAGGGATGCCGTGTGCCCCCTCAGTTTGGGTCGGTTGCCAGAGGTGGCAAGGGCACCCGCAGAACTCCGGGTCCCCTGACAAACAGTCTCAGTTGCAGTAAATTTAAAAAAAAAAAAAAAAAAAGTTTTCTCAACTCACATAATCTCCGTGCAAGTGATTCAACCAACAAATCTTTGTTATAAAAAGGTTTCAGTCTACCAGGAAAAGGGTGAAATGTGACAAAAGTTACGTTACAGCCATTCAGGCAGAGCGTGAATCCATACTGGGACTCAGGACATCTGTAACTCCTGCATAAACATTTCCAGACTCCCAGGGATTTTGCTGTTGTTTCTTGCATTTCATTTATTGGATACGACTCTAAGCCAAACGCAGTGACCCACACATTAAATACACATTTAGAATAAAACTGCAAAATGTGATGGCTTTATCAGCACCTGAACCAGAATAAAGTATTTACATGGAATGTTGAGCTCTGTTTACACCAACAGTGTTTCAGACTACAGACTCTGCAGGCTCCTCAATAAAGGAACATATTGACAAGAAATTTAAAAACTTAACATCCCTTTTCAACCCTTTCATAAATATATATAAAGCTTCACTAAATTCTTTTTTCCTTAAACGAGACAGCTATATTCTCTTTACAGCTTCACGTGAAGTAACGGCTTCGTGTTTGAATGCCTCAGATGGGATGATCTGAAGTCAGCAAGTTCCTACACACATTCTGTACTTACAAGACGTACTCACAACACAACACACAGGTGTTACTTGGTCTTTATAGCTGTACTCATTTCCTGCATTTCAGTAGTAAATAAAGAAAAATACCAAATTATCTATATTAAAAATACATCATCTAATATACATTTGCTTACACTGCCACACTGAATTAAAAATGAGGTTTCCGACTGACCAGTGACAAGCATATTCTTTACAACAAAGTCTACAGCATTAATTTATCTTTGAGTGGTGACAAAATACTGTTACATTACTAAAAAGTATCAGTACGCAATGAGCAAGAAAAAAAATTCATCTCTTGCAACTGCATCCCAGATCTCCAAGGTTTCCTCACTAATTGTTTGAAAATTTCTGGTGTGAAAATTGTTCTAAATGATGCCAAAAATATCTGACATCAATTTAAAGAGGAAAAAAAGTTACTCTCTACTTTGTTGCTATTCCTATCACCTTGCCACTGATTTTACAGAAGATTAATCCCAAAGACTTTGAAGTTATATACACAGTAACTCACATTTCCCCCATTTAAATAAATATTCCCATGAGTTTTCTTTGTTGTGCCACCAAGCATGCGTGAAAACCTTTTCAATCCATGCATGGCCCCAGCAGAGTATTCCACAATTAAGCCACTGAATACATCTTTCTTTCCATGACTATGTAAGTGCAAAGGAATACTAAAATCACTCTGTACATATAAGACGAGGTTCACATCTAGAAAAGTAAAAACACTTATCCTGATACGCAGTTAGAACTATGATGTCTTCCTCATAAAAATGTTGGTCACTTTTGCCTGTTTCAGTTCTCTCAAGCACTTAAGGGGTAATAACTTCCAAGTGCTGATGTGCTCTTTATGGGAGCAGTTATGCTTAAAACCATCAAAGTGCTGATCTCCAGTGCTAATCAGTATCTTCTGCAAGCTCTCTCTAAAACGCTTACCTCGGAATGCACAGATGATGGTCAAGAGGTGTTTGGCAGTTTCGTTACGCTAGGATTAGCTCACCTTACGGAGCACTGTAAGACTTGGGTTTAATCTGACTGTTCTGTCCCAAAACTGGGGGCAGGAGGACTGAAGACACAGGAAAACAGGACCAGTTCCAAGTGCATGAAGAGTGTACCTGCTGCTCAGGTAGAGCTAGAAAGCTCTTCTACCAAGAAAACGGCCATCGAGTAACTCCAGGCCCTGCCCCGGATCTAGATGTTGACAACAGCAGATGTTTGTCTATCGAACACGTTACTATGAATGGAGCCAGCTGACAGGAACCCAGAAGGTCTCGGTCTCCAACCTGTTGAAAGCTGTCTTAAGCTCACTGTAAGCTGTAGCGAGGTCATCGTTGACGATCACCTTATCGAAAAGGTGGCCGTACTGGCTTTCCATCACATGGGCAGATTTAATCATTTCTTGAAAATCTTCTTCCTAGTAAGGTCAGTGCAAGGCACAGTCAGTCCATAAGCAAGCAGCACCACATAAGCTGCTTCTGAGGTAAATGTATGCAAAGCTACTTGCTTAATAATAATTATTATTATCCAGTCAAGGTTTAGATTGGATGTTAGGAAGCATTTCTTCCCTGGAAGGGTTTTCAAGCACTGGAACAGCCCACCCAGGTGGAGTCACCATCCCTAGAGGTACTCAAACCATGTGTAGATGTGGCACTTAAGGACATGGGTTAGGGGCGGACTCAGCAGTGCTAGTTCAATGGTTGGACCTGATGACCTTAAAAGTCTTTTCCAACCTAAGCAGCTCTACGATTTGCAGTGTGAGACAAGTTAGGAAACAAGAAGATACTATGTGTAAGCCCTGACAAGTACTTTTATTTTCACCTTTATTTTCAAGGTAAACCACTACAACAAAGCTCTTAACAAGTTCTCATGTGTTACCATGTGTAAATATACTTACTGTAAAAGGTTTTGCAGTTCCCTTATCATCTTTGCTTGAAATAATCTTGGCATTTTTTCTGGTTTCTCTCAAACGGTCAAGTGGTGGAGGCTTTATAAATATAACAAAGGGTTTAAATTCATATGTCCGCAAGTGTTTCACTGTCTGGGAAGAGGCAAGATTTTAATTAATTTCACACCATGGAATTTACTGCAATAAAAGAAACTCTCCACTAATCAAAGTAAACCCATAAAGCACTCCTAGAAGGCTACTTTCCATTTACTGCCATCCCACTCTGCTGATCAGCACAGAATCACATCAGAAATTTCATGTGAATGGCAAGAAAACCGTTTCTCCATGAGCCACCATTTCTCTTGGTTCCCCCACGGGATGCTGGTAAACCCCACCGGTCCAGCAAAGGCTGGGCTGTGCACACCAGTGCCACTGGCAGCGGGAGGATGGTGGGGAGCTGGAAAGTGTCCAGGAGGAGAAAAGTTCAAACACATTTTAGCTGGAATAACGCTTTCTGTACCCATGAAAAGTGCTGGAAAAAGTAGTCTATGACAGTTGGTCACAACTGGTCAGTGATTCTTCTCTTTGATGCTGTGTCCACCATGCAAGCCCTGCTGTTCACTCTGCCTGAGCGAGTCGAGCGATGCTACCAATGGAGCTAGAGATAGGTCTGTGATTCACATTGCAGCACAGGGTGAAGCAGGGATGGGCAGCAGCTGAAGGTGAACTAGGGATTCATGGCCAGAAGCTTTCTGTCCTCTTCACATGGCCAGGGCCCACAGGAAAATGCTGTGTTGGCAAGCGGGATCCCAGAATGGTTCACAAGCCCAGGTCCCCCAGGCAACCGAGTACTTCACTGGAAAACAGGGCTGTGCTGGACATGCAATGAATGGCCTGGCAGAGCAGGAGGCCCTGCCCAGCTCCCCTCTTTCCCTGGCATGGTGTCTGGCTTCCCCTGCCAGTGCTCTGCCAGCGCAGGCCCCCTGCCCCATGTCTGAAACTGCCCTGGGAACTGTTTACAACCTGCCAGGGTTCACAAGTCACAGGCTGGCCACCCTTGCAGGAGAAACACTTTGACTGGGTTTAAACAAACTAGTTCAGCTCCTGGAATCACTGTGGTTATTAGTAGCATAAAAATTCCATGTGGAGCTGTTCAGCAGGGTTAAAAGACAAGGTCAATGCAAGAACAAATAATTGAGAGGGGAATGTTTCTAATAATTATCCAGCCCACGTCACATTTAGAGTGTTCCTTGACTCATGTCCACCCTGCATGTAAACCCTCGGCACCAACGGCCCGGTTAACGTGTGAGAATGTGTTGCTGGAGCAGGTGACAGCTCAAAGCCATTCTGAGTCTGAAGTTTCAGAGAGAACATCTAACCCGAACTGGCAGAAAGAAGAATGGAAATACAGGAGCATTTTGTAATTAAATCTTTGGTATAATGCTGCAAGCTTTCAATTTACTTAATTACCGAGCTGAATACTTGCCAACATATATTGAAGTTTCCTTCCTCTCCTTTCAGGGAGCTTTGCTGTGACAAAGGCACCCAGCGAGCCCACTCAACAGTCATTCAGCATGGAATGAAATACACCTTTTCAGACACCATTTTTTCCCTGGAATCCCAACACACAATGTGGGGAACTACGGGTGTCCACAAGCTGTGCTTACTTACATGAGGCTGCACGTCCAACAAGCAAACTTTGTTTTTAGCTAGAACGGATCGAACGGAGTCCAAGCTTGTGCCATAGTAGTTGTTCTTATACTCTCCATACTCGATAAACCTGCAGCAGAAAACAACTGGAATCGTTTCCATTTTCTCCAGGAAAAAAAACCCGACCAACTTATCAGTTTGGTTTATAAGATCTAATTCAGGAGCAAAAATATTTTACTTTACATGAGAGTTTTACCATGTTTTATAAAGGAAATGCTGTCAAGTACTTCAGCATGTCAATTTTAAGAAATCTTCTACTTTACCACTTTCAAATCAGTAACACCTGCTTGTATTACAGTTAAAGAGAAAAAAGTACTGTAGTCCAACAGCCCACTAATGTTTTCCATCACCTCTTTTTCTGAACTAATGCAATGCAATAAAACAGTGGATAAGCTAAACAATAGAAACTACTGAAATTTCATTGCACTCCACAGAATATCCAAATTCTCTGTCTCAGAAGAGGAGGAGGAGCAACGATGGTGCTAATGGAACCAAGGCGGCTGGTTATGTGCTATAAAAGTATAAGTGCTATTTGCCAAAAAAGCAAAGCACAGTTTGAAGTTTCAATAAAACCCACAGCTTTGTGTCTAATACACTTTTGCCCTCTGAAACACTGGGGCAGAATTTCAAGCTGCAGGATTTTACAGGCTGCTAGAGAGCACGATGCTACCATTGTCTTCATTTCAGTTTAATTTCTGGTGGGTTTACAGGCAGGGGCTTCACTGTAGAGCTCTAGATTCAAAAGCAGAGGAAGTGCCTGGCCTGAAAGAGAGCAGAACTACGCAAGCATTGACTCAGGCACGTTTGCAGCATTTCCAGGGCTCCCCCTCCCAGAGCTCCAATGCTTTACTGCCCTATTAAGTGCTCTCCCATCCCACCAACGATTTCAGGGTCGTCTTGAGGAGCTGAAGTACGGACACTACTTAGGAGCTTAGAAACAGTTGTGGGTTTGCTCTGTGTTTTATCCACCTGCTTATTTATCAAAATGTAATTCTAAGACATCTTCAAATCACAGCAAATTATATCCATGTTGACTTACTATCTAAAATTACAACCAGCCCCTTTTTATAATAAAGCCATTGTTTTAACTGCAGCTCTAGTTGGAATCTCTTTGACATACTTGTTATTCTGTACGTCTGTCTCAAACAAGTGCTTGGAAATGAAAATGTATTCGACACCGTCGCTCTCCTGGCTCCTCCTGGGACGGGTAGTGTCTGCAGTTGTGTTAAATGGGAAAAAAAGAAAAAAGGAAATGATGCACAGAACAACTTCATGCAAAGCAGTTCTGGACACACAGACAAGCGTACGACCCTCGTGCAATACTAAGCATGGGGCCTGCTTCACCTCTGAGGGGGATAAGGCTGCCTGGGATCTGAGAGGTGGCACAAGCATGGGGCACGATTGATTTTTAAAAATGCAGAAAAAGCAGGAGAAACCCTACTGGACAAGTATCAGATGATCATTTTTATTAACATGGGGAAAAATCCAATAACATGAGGAGAGCTGAATAATAAAAGGAGCAGCAGTCCATAACAATTACCCAAGCCTGGCCACTATTAGCATATGAGACCATAAAGGGAAACAAAGTTTCACCAACCTGATTTGTAACACCTTACGTTCATTAAGGACACTTGTGGCTGTGGTATGTGAAGCACGACAATAAAAACACGGGGTGTGAATTTTACACGTCAGGGCTTTTCGCTTTCTGGTGATCAAAACTGAACTCCTTTTTCTTTCAGTAGCCCTGTACTATTCCCACTTCTGCCCTTCCCCCAAGCACAGGGGTAAAGGCTTTGCTTATAAATGAAACTTATTTCTGGGGTTGCCACTTAATGGTTGATGAACCCACTCAAAAGTCCTGTTCAATACAAGTTGTATGCCACAGCATCACTTATTCTCCATCACGTACGACCACTTGCAACCTGCTTGCAGTCCCAAATGCCATTTGATAGCACGCTCTTCTTCAGTTGACATGAAGAGGAACGTTCTCAAGACAAGAACCCCAGCACTCCCTCCAAGTCCTGACCCACTGAATTTCAGGGAGACGGATTTCTTTACGTGTTTCTTTTAAATTATAACCACAAATTTGGAAGAGGAGAGAAGGCAGCTTGATGAATACTGGCAATTTTTAGGGAAATATTTTTGGGCAGATGATTGCATATCCTTCAGCGTGTTAAATATTTGGGAACATCTGGCTTTTTTTGTTGTTGTTTGCAATACCCAGCTGAAGCAAATATGTGAAAATAAAATAACTTGCCAAAACCAAACGTACTTATTTTTCTACCTGACAAATTAATTCAAATCAATACTTTACAGAATACCTGCACTTTCACAAAGCCTGTGACTACCTCCCAAAATCAGAATGCTGGGGCCATGTCTTCACAGGATCCCTATAGGAGGCACAAGTACTGGCAGAAAAAAACCCAAGGAATGAAAGTCTAAAACTGTCAAGTCGTCCACATAAAAAAAAAAGCCCAATAAAGTATTGTAGATGTTAAGACAGCAAAATGTTATTCAGTGGTATAAAAACAAATATATATATATATCTCACACTACTTGATCAAATTGGGGAAAGAAAAAAAAAATCCCTAAATCAACTTTTCTGAAGCTAATCAAAGGAATTTAACTTATTTATTCACAGGATTAAACTTTATCATCAGTCTTAATTTTTTAGGCATTTTGCTGAAAGCAAGCATTGCTAACAGAGCACTGGCAGAGCACATTTGACTGCTGTACAGCCAAATCCAGGGTGTTCTTCAGCTGAGTTTCTGTTGCTAAACCTCGCTGACATCAATCACGTTAAAATTGTGCTAAAACTCTGCTGCAGTGCCTCTGAGCCAAAATGCCCTATCAGTTTAATCAATGCTATTTAAAATACAACTGCAGCAGCACTTTCAAAAATTAGAAACATAATTTGGATGCCAAGCATGCATTTAGGGACCCAAACTTGAAAGTGCCCTAAGGTAGTGCACTAATAAAGGATACTAATGCAAGCACAGCATTAGAAGTGTGTTTGTACTTACGTGGCACTGTTACCCCGTAATGCTGCGTGTCGCTGATCAGCAGTTTCCGTTTCAGTTCGTTCAGTCCAACCCCCACAGGACCTGAAAGACAAACCCCGTGCTGTACCCCAGCAGCCCGCTCCGTCTTGTCCTCAGGTGTAAGGACGCTCTGAGATAAGGCTACCTAGCGTATAGCGACAATATACACTGGCTTTTAATCAGCCATTTGGAAGCACACGTGGTTCTAGCCTCTCCTAGAACATTCAGCGCTGGCAAATTTCATGGGATGCAGTGGGCAGTTACTCTGCTCTGAATTTATTCCTGAGGAAAAGAAATCTGTGAAAAAATGGATATCTAACTTCTTTTTTTCTACAGCAACTACCCTCAGTACTCACTTACCTCCATCCTCAGCCCCACCACAGAGCCCTGCAGCCTAACCTGCAGCTTTCCAGCCCAAAAGATGGTTTGGCTCTTCATGTTGCCAGAATACCCTCAACTCACAGACTAGAGCACCAACCCCAGCTGGGATGCACAAAGTCCCCCAGGCCTCTGCACTCCAGATGTCAGCCCTGCCTTTTCCTCCCTCCCTGCGGCTGCTGCATCCAGTGTCTGCACCCTGAGGAGCATTGCTCCCACCTTCTCCCCATGGCCTGGGAGCACTGTGCTCCTTCCAGCACCGGCCACAGGCAGGAATACCACCGGGTCTCTGGCTGGCTGTAGCTGTCACCATCTACTCTTTGATGGTGTGAGAGTGGCATCGCCTGGGGAGAGGGAGGGCAGGCAGCACTCCCCAAGTCACAACCCATTTGGGATGTTTGGGTTCCTTTCTTTTGTTGATTTTCTTTTAAACCACCCTCATCTCCTGCCTGCTGCCAGAACTGGCGTGAAGCAAATGTTTCCATCTTCACGCAGCTCCCAGAGAGAGATCACTCTTGGAAAGAGGACAGCAGGAAGAAACAAAGGCTACACCAAAGCTTTTTGACCCACCTCCCCCACCTCCATTTGAGTACTGCCATCCTAGAAGCTAGGACATTCCTTATGTTTTTCAGGTTCTGCCTAATTCTCAGACGTTTGCCAGTGGTGCTTTGGGTCTCAGCAAGGACAGAGAGCCTGTCCCGTGAGGTCTCAAAGGCTCCAGAGGCAAGCGCTGCCTGCCCCCAGGACTGCAGCCAGCCTGGCCCCTCGCTGGCCTGTGTGGAGGGAGCTCAGCTCTGCCTCCTCATGCCCTTCTGATGGTGGCTTCGTTTCTGCTGGGCCAGGTCAACAGCAGCAATGCAGAGCGAGTCACTGGAACCACATTCCAAAGAATACAAAGATAATACATTTGTTTTTAAGGAAAATTCTTGCTCTTCTAGTAAAAGTGAGACATTTATACATGGAGTGCGTTTTAACAGAGATGGTTTAGGCATAAGGAGTACAAGACCTAATACACATTTTAATGAGGCAGTGATATATTGGTTAATTACCAGTGTGAGCCTGGTATCCAAAAGCAAAGGCTGATGCTTCAACACCTTCAGGTGCCTGTTTGTAAAAATGCCTATCTGCCCTGTCTGAAGTTAGAAACACATAATGATGAAAAGCAAATGCTTGCAACTTTTCTGCTACCCCCAGACTGTGGTCTCTCTGTAAAATCTGAAGAGTTTCTGCATTTATAATTTTTATATGTTTACATAAGTTAAAAACACAACTACATTTCAAGTTCCATCTCTGACCTGACTGTAAATTAATCTATCAGTACATATAAATGTTTATTTAATATGGTGTACAGCAGCCTCTACTGGTGCATGTCTGCAGAGGAAAGCAATGTGTCATGTAGATAATGGCATTACTTTTGTTCTTCCTAAAAAAAACCCCAACATTTTTCCTTGCTATTTAAGGCAAATACAGATTTTTGTAAGAAAAGTAATTTGAATTCTCAATACATCCTCACAAAGTTGAATGAAACAAGTATCAGTCAAGTAAAAAGAATCAAACTCATGGTATTCTGATCAAGCAAAAGATTTGCCCCTTCAAATCTACAAAAATATTATTTCCTCTGTCTACATGCTGTCAAATCACCAGTACACTTTCAGCTCTATTTATATCTAAAGAATCCAGGCTTCGCTTCCTGCCACAGATGCTTTGGAAACTTCGATCAAATCTGTTTCCAGACCACAACCTCACTACTACCCTGTCTCCCCTTCCAGATTACCATTTAAAAATCATCTTTAAATGTAACCACTGGAAGGTGTAGCTGCTTCTTCGTCAGAGCTGTCTTGGCAGAACTCTCAGAACTGTAGCATATGGATGCTGAAGGCTGAGACCTAATTAGCAATGCCATCCATTATGGGGGTGTGTACACTACACCTCCCGAGTGTAATGCACACTTCTATCCAAATATTCATTTTGATGTAACAAAGATACCAGTTTCTAAGAACTATCAACCCGAACACAATTTGAATTCCAGAAGAGAAAAAACCATCAGGATTGAAAACGACAATCCAGATTCTTACAGTAAAATGCCAGGCGTGTGGGATCCATGACCCATTTTGGTTAACTATAAATCACTCCAGGCAGCAATATTTAGAGGTTTGGGGACAGATTTAGAGATGTTTTGTTTGTTTTTTAAAGGAGTATCTACATTGCTTGCTGCTGCATATTGAGTCAGGTGAGCTAAGTAATAGTCAAATCCTGCACAAACGCACTGTACCTACCTCTCTTTATTGAGGGATGCTTGCAGAATTAAACCACCAATCATTAAAACCCACATTAAATTTTGCACCATTCAGATATGTCTGATGGAAATGGAAAAAACTGTTTGATGGAAGTTCAGCTCTCAGGAGGGTTAACCCAACCAGCCACTTTTCACCCACAGATACACATTGAGCTCCTAGAAGTCTATTTGAAAGGAGAAAAAGAAAAAAAAAGTGGTCTCTTGGAAAACACTTTGTGTGTTAAGTGACAACATCCCTGCTGGGATCATAAACACCCTGTAGAAAACATACCTTGACAAAGGTTCTGTGGCTCAATTACTAGGACAACGAATCACCACAATGCAGTGACTGCACACACACGTCCAACTGTAGCTCTATGAGGTATGTGGTAGGACAGCCTCATTCTTTGGTGTCAGTAAATTACAACTACCAGTGGGAGTGTACTTCAAGATTTGCTGTTCATTGAAGCAGGATTGGTGAGTTCACATGGATGTTCTCATGGATAAAGCTAGACAACACGTTACATCCTGTGTCAACCATGCTGACCTACCCATGCCTTCAACCAGGAAGTATCAATGAAGATCACAATTCCACATCTCTTTCTTCATTGTCCAGATAAGTTTACTTGAAGTAGCGTGGCCATGGAGACAACCTGCCTGCACTACTGCTGTAGTCTCTGCAAGCCCTGACTGAATACATGTCAAAGTTAAGTCAGGACACATAGTAAACTAGGAGCTGCTTCCATTTCATCCTCCTCTGCTCTGAGACAGACCTGGCCTCCACATAGCTCCTTCATGATAAAACCAAAAGTGAGGGATTTTTTTAAAAGAACACATTTTTAAAAACGATTTTTTAAAATATTTTTTTAAATAATATATTCTTTTTAGGAATTCATTTTCTTCAAAGTGGTGATCAGGACACCAATTTGGGGATTACTGAGTTTAATCCAGAGACAGAGAGACTTTTCTGATTGTGTCACACACTGATAGTAACTGCTCCTTTGTGGTTACACACCTCTGGTCCTTGCCTGCTTAGGGCAGTCACACCACCACGGGTGGCCACATCGGAAGGGCTTTGCACACCTCCAGCGATAACACTGCATGCACGTAATGGCCTGCACGTGCAACGACATGCTCATGGTTTGATACTACTGACCTTGTTTCTGCCCTTCAGAAAGCTCTGACTTAGCTCATACTACATCCTGTAAATTTATAGTATGCCTTTGTGAGCAGGATGTAAATGAAAATTCAGGCGTCCGAATATTTTGCTGAGGGAGCTGGCGGAAGTGATTGCAGAGCCGCTTGCTATCATCTTCGACAGCTCCTGGAGAACAGGAGAAGTACCTGAGGATTGGAGGATAGCTAATATCACTCCAGTCTTCAAAAAGGGCAAGAAGGAGGACCCTAACAATTATAGGCCAGTCAGCCTCACTTCTGTCCCTGGAAAGGTTATGGAACAGCTTGTTCTGGATGCCATTACCAAGCAACTGGAAGAGAAGAAGGTCATGAGGAGTAGTCAGCATGGATTCACCAAGGGGAGATCGTGCTCGACCAATCTCATAGCCTTCTATGATCTCATCACCGGCTGGGTGGATGGAGGGAGAGCAGTGGATGTCATCTACCTTGACTTCAGCAAGGCTTTCGATACTGTCTCCCATGACATCCTGATAGAAAAGCTAAGAGATCATGGGATAGATGAGTGGACAGTGAGGTGGGTTGAGAACTGGCTGTCGGACCGGGCTCAGAGGGTCGTGATCAGTGGGAACAAAATCTGAATGGAGGCCTGTGACTAGCGGTGTTCCCCAGGGCTCGGTGTTGGGTCCAGTCCTGTTTAATATCTTCATCGATGACCTTGATGAGGGAATAGCATCCACCCTCAGCAAGTACGCCAATGATACAAAGCTGGGAGGGGTGGCTGACAGGATGACCTGCTGGAGAAGAGCTCTGTGGAGAAGGACCTGGGGGTCCTGGTTGATGACAGGTTGGCTATGAGCCAGCAGTGTGCCCTGGTGGCTAAGAGGGCCAATGGGATCCTGGGATGCATCAGGAAGAGTGTGGCCAGCAGGTCGAAGGAGGTGATCCTGCCCCTCTACTCTGCCCTGGTCAGGCCCCACCTGGAGTATTGTGTCCAGTTCTGGGCTCCCTGGTATAAAAGAGACAGGGATCTCCTGGAGAGAGTCCAGAGAAGGGCTACGAAGATGATTAAGGGCCTGGAACATCTCCCGTATGAGGAAAGGCTGAGTGAGCTGGGGCTGTTCAGCCTGGAGAAAAGAAGACTGAGGGGGGACCTAATTAATGTTTATAAATAGCTTAAGTATGGGATGCAGGGGGAATTGGCCAGCCCCTTTTCAGTCACCTGTGGAGACAGGACAAGTGGCAATGGCTGTAAACTGGAGCACAGGAAGTTCCGCACCAACATGCGGAAGAACTTTTACACAGTGAGGGTGACAGAGCCCTGGGACAGGCTGCCCAGGGAGGTGGTGGAGTCTCCTTCTCTGGAGATATTCAAGACTTGTCTGGATGCCTATCTGTGCAATATGAGTTAGGGAGCTGCTTTGGCAGGGGGGTTGGACCCGATGATCTCTCGAGGTCCCTTCCAACCCCTACGATTCTGTGATTCTGTGATATTCCTGTATTCTGCCCTTGCCGGACAGGGCTGAAGGCATCGTGCTCGGGATGCAGGCAGTGCTTCTGAAGGAAGACTTCAAGGCAGCCTGGGCAGGGTAAGTTACCAGAAGACGACTGGTGATGTGATCATGGATGATTTTGGTTTTAGCAGACTCATTACATCCATAACACCTAAAGCCACAGCAGAAGCATCTGTATCATCACTGCTTTAGATGATTGGTTGTTTTGGCCCCAAGGAGATGCAGGACTTCATTCATGAACCTATGTTTGTGGACAAGGTAAAATCTTGACAAACTAATACATCCAGCTGAACCTAAGGCTAGCATATATCACACTACGGGGTGCTAAAAATTCCTGCATGTGCAATTTGTGTTCTGTAAATTAGACTAGACCACTTTAAAGTGAAGCCAAAGGAAATTTCCACTTCAAAGTTGTTGAACTTCCTGCCCCTAAGAAAGGACAAAACAAGCCCTAAAAAAATCTTCCACAGTAAATCATATATTTAGACCTAGCAAAACAACAGAAATTCAGTGCCCCCAGCAACTGCAGCTATAACTTAATTATCTGTCCCTTTATTTCCTCGTACTGTCATCCAAATTATATTTGATGGATTATATTGAATGCTGCTACTGGCACACAAAAGCTGTTCAAATGTGCTCGCTCCTACTGTACCTGTATTGCTTAGCTCTGCTAGTTTTTCCACATTTTACCCAAGACATTTTTATGATATTGGCCAGACTTAGGCTGCTCTTAATATCCAGAGAAAAACATTAGAATTACTGAAGTCTGCAATAAATTTCTGAACTGCTTTTGTTACTGAAAAGGCACACGTTCTTCACTTGATTTATTACAAAAATCAAATGGAATCTCTAGGTATTCCGTAGATCAGAAATATGAAAGTCATTATCAAAAGTCTACTTATCACACTTTAGCATGGCACTATTGATGCAAGTGGAAAATCAACTCATCCATGTTATTACCTGTTGTATATAGCCCATGATGTCACAGTGATCACACTAGTAAGGGGCTGAGTTTTATTGCTGGAGAATGACAAAACTGTTTATTAAAAACTAAATTGGATGTTCCTTTGGATATGAGCAATACAAAAACACAGCTACTCAACAGTTTGTAACAGTCCCTGATAGAGGGTCCTGTTTCTGTTCTGTGGCTTGCAGAATGGAGGAAACTTTACTAATGAAGCATCAACAATGTGCTGCTGCAAAAGAAATGAAGATGCACCGAGACATTACTCATTGGTAGCAGTGGTTACTCATTACTCATTGGTACTCCAACTGGCATTCATTGGTACCTTTGAAAAATTTAAGATCATATACTTTTAATTTCTTAGGAGACTGCAGCAATGCATTTTGGTTAGACAATAAATCCTGTGGGGAACCCATGGCAGTGAGATATTATAAAACAGAGAGTTGACTAAGGATGACATCGAGTCTTCTGTAGCTACATTTACTTCCACTCTTGGCCTGTAGAAGTCCACCTCTCACCAACCTTTCTGTCTACTTGTCCATCTACTTGTTCTGACAGAGGAGGATGGATTTGTTGCTTTCCACTCATATACCATGGGTATTTATTCTGTTCTTTCTGTCTTCCTTTTTTCCCCATATAGATATATTGACTGATCTCTAAGAGCAGAACACTGAACTAATTCTTAAGAGTTTTAGTATAGCTTGACTGCCACATTCAGACTCATAACTATGGTAGTTATATTTTAATGTCATCTGCTTCTGTTTTAGCAAGGCTTTAAACATGATCTCCTAAAGCATCATTATATGCCAGTCGGGACATCCTGTGGGCTGGACTACTAGATAGTTGAAAAGGGGTAGGGATTATTGGTTCATACTCTTCTGGGCAACTCATTACAAGCGGAGTTCCTCAGGGGTCCACGGTAGACTCTGGGACATGCTCTGTTTTGTCTGTATCAGTAACCTGAAGGAGGACAGAGGATGGGTCTTCATCAAATTTGCAGACACCAAACTATGTGATCCAAGTGATTTGCACAAGGGAATGGCTTCCATTCAGAGGGACCCTGACACACTGCAGGAACAGACCAGCAGACCTTTATGAAATCTGATGAGGACAATTACAAAGTCCTGTATCTGGGACATATCAAGCCCCACAGCAGTATAGGCTGGGGACTGACTAGCTGGGGATCAGCTTGCATGAAAAGGACCTGGGGGTCCAAGTGGGCAGTGAGCCCAAGTCCACAGCCCATGCTCTCAGCAATGAAGGCTAACAGAAGACCGGGCTGTATCAGCAAAAGCCTAGCCTGTAGATAAAGGGAAATGATTCTTCCCCTTTGCTCAGAACCCGTTAGACCCTGTGAGGAATAAATTCTCTGTCCACGCTGGGCTCTGCACTGCAAGAAAGATACTGATATACTGGAGCAAAGCCAGCGGAGGGCCTCCAACATAAAGAAAACAACTTACCAACCAAAACTACAAGCCGGTATTTGTCATTCGGTTGCCGTCTGTATTTTGCAACTTCTTCATATGTTGGGATGTCTGCTGTATCATACTGATCACTCTTCTTGCACTCATACATAGATTTGTTTGTTTTTTTATCTTTTCTGCTAAGACGAAAGCTTCTTCTAAAACCAGCTGCAATAAGAACAGGGTTTTTTCAAAATAAGAAAGTAAGTCTTCTCAAAATATTTGAAAACAGTCTTTTCCAAGCATTTGAGGATAGGCTCATGAAACAAAAAATGGTTTATATGTCTAAAAAAACAGGTCATTAGAACGGTATTGCCCCACAGTTTCAAACTACATCAGGTGCCTATTTAAACTGCAAAAATAAGATTACAATTAAAATCACAACAGCTGCAACAATCAGTTGTGAAATATAATGGCAAGAAGTTGTTAATGTATTTAGATAATTTGAGTATGTTACACAGTAGTAATATGTACATAAGGAAACACATGCAAGCTGGACTCTCATACCACACTTGCATTTCTAGTACATCACCGTGACACACAGTCATCAAACACAACATAAGGTAGAAACACATCTGGTGGCTGAAAAAGTTAACGAGAATTAATGCCTTGAAGAATGTTTTGTGCTTAACTCCATGCTGATAGCATAAAAAAAAAATCACACAAAACCTTTCCCAAAGGTATTTAAAAACCAAACACCGTGAAGCATCTTAGACCATACAGTACCCATATATGGAGATGTTAGCATGACATTAAAAGTTAGTATTCCTACTAAATTCGCATTGACAATCACATCAGTCATGTGACATCTACAGTGCCTACCTAGCAGACTGGAAATTTCACACAGCTTTTAAGTATTCTCAAAGGAGATAATCACAGGCATTTTTCAAGCAAAATAGCATAAAAAACCCCTTCCACAGTATATGTTACAAACTAATTTACTTCTCTGTTCATGATTACCTTACAGTCTTGCAAATAATTCCTTTATATTGCGTTATATTGCACTTTACTGGTATCTCTACAGTGCTGCTTTTGTTCTAGGTGGAACTATAAGAAGGACTGCAAAGCTGATCTCATTATTTGGGGGTAATAAACTAAAACACAAACTACATTTTTAATACTGGGAAAATCCCAACACCTTTTTTTTTTCCCCCAGAACATTTCATAGGACAGTAAACGTGTAAACTTCTGGTGACCCCAAGATCTTTCAGCAATATGTTTTCATAAACTGGTAAAAGCACTTACATTTAGGTGTTTGAGAAGTAATCATATTACAATTTTTTCTTCAAAGGTTGTATCTGGCAAATTCAAGGCTCAGTTCTGCAAATATTTAGAACCGTATCTGAAGCGAAATCCTGCAAGGCTTAGTTACAGGCTTAGTGTTTTGCACACACACAGTTCCACTTAGCATAAAGCTTTGCAGAACCTGGATCACGGAGGATGTTAACCAGATCTTTTATTGATGTGAGCCCCTATACCTACGGGAATCTACAACACATGCATACACACAAAATGTGAAGAAAAAATTTATTGAGAATACAGTGAAACTGACCCATTCATATTAAAAATATTAATAAATAAAAATGAAAATCAATGAAAAAAAAGAGACGAGCTAGCATCCACAGAAAAAGTGATGACAGGTTTAAGAGCTGCAGTATTGTCTAGACTGAGAAGGACATGGGCAGGGACAAAAAAGGGACCAAAATGTGATATATGAGAACATAATTAAATAAGATGGATTAGAGAACACTAACAATGAAGTGTCTGCAGTCAGTTGGAGCTGATGGCTGTGAGCATACACACCCGAGAGAGTCCAGGAGATCTTGTCTGCTCTAAGGTGAAGTCTGTCATGATACGCTGTTGTTTTCTTGCTACATAGCTACACCTAACTGTACAGACAGTGATAGAAAGAAAGGTTAAAAGTAACAGCAGCAAGACGGACACATGAAGCGCACTAAAAGTGTCCTAAGACAAAAGGCTCCAGATGGAAAAAACCAAAAAAATAATAAATTCCCTAAAAGCAATCTGAAAATTGCTCTGTATCATCATGGGTGGGAGGGAGGTAGGGGAGGAAAGGCATTTTTAATCATTTGACAGTAAATGGTTGACAGAAGAGAGAGTTTTATCACAAAAATCAGAGTCCACATATCTGGAGAAGGTGAAAAGCAAAGGTAGAGGTGAAATGAAGCTAAACCAATAGTCTCCATTCCAGTTTGGAGCTCACCTTACAGACACCAAGAGCTCTGAGTAGCTGTCTTGTAACTCCGTTACCAACAGCTTTTCAAGCTCAGCTTAAAGGGCCAACTGTAGAATCTTTAGGAGAAATATCCTTTCTGCAAACCCTTTTATGAATTCAATATCCGCTGCTGCCAAGTTTTAGAAGGGCATTGCAACTTGTTTCTCTTTCCTCCACCCACTTTGTTCAGATTTCATTACCAAACTACCAGGTGGTAGGTTAAGAACTTCTGTTCCTCCTTTTCTTAAAAGGGTAAAAAACCAGCAAGCCAAAATAGATGGTTTTGTGCGGGTGTCAAAAGGGAGAAAGAGAAGAAAGTATTTCAGTGCTGTCTCCAGGCTGATTCATCCCGTTTCACAGGCTGCATATAGAGCATCACAAAGGCTGGGGTGACGTGGTTCCACTGCTAACACAGGTCTCCTTGACACCTTGATATCCTTGACAACATTTGATTTTTCTGTGATAAACTCACCAGTAAAGTGAAAACAGAAATGTTATCCTGCATTTTAAGAAGGTTCAACAAGTTCAGCTAGGACTTAGACTTCACAGAAAAGCCCCTATAATGGTTAAAAAGAACAGACAGGGGAGCCAGGGGTAACGAAGCAGATTCCCAGAACGGCTGATTCCTTTGCAGCATGCTGGTGAAGATGCTCTGTAAAGCATCCAAATATTAAACCATTGCAATAATACCGATTGCTTTGTCACTTTAAGACTGTTGTCAATCTGGAAGTTGTTCTAAGTGTTCCTCAAAGCCCATGTGAACAGCCCAACAGAGAAGCCCAAGAACACTTGCTTTAAACAGCTTTGAAAACCAAGGAAAACATACAGTACAGAGAGAAAAGATGAGGCTGTTTCAAATATATCCAACAATTTTATGACACTGCTACTGCATTCCTGGAAACATGATTCTCTGTCTCTCACATCTGCCATTCTATATCCCCACATATGTGGCTTAACTTCACTGTGACCTTCAGAAGCTCTTTTACAAAGAACGATTAATAAATATTTCTCACTGAAATCTGCATTTATAATTGCAGGATAGGTTGGGCAGCTCTGACTGTGCAAAAAGATTAAACTGAACTGCAACACCATCATACTTGCAAAGAACAAAACCATTTATGAATAGAAATACTCTGCTAATGTTTGCATATTTTAAAGTTTACGAAAAATGAAAAACCTTCATATATTTCAATTAAAATAGAGCATTATTAAAGATGTAGTGAAAATTGCTACCAAAACCCCAAACCATTACTGATACACAATAGAAAAACAAAGTTTTTATAAATTAATTAAGCCTAAAAGTAAATTCCTATAAGGAACAGAGTGGAAAAACATGCTTACCCAGAATATCTGATAATTTAAACCTCAATGAATACAGAAGGAGCCACAGGCTATACTGTCTGCAGAATATGGATATCAGCAGAGATTAAATTTAGTTGCCAAGTATTCAGACTATAAAATAAAAGAGGAAAATTCTGCCACTAAAGCCACATAAAATCCCGAACATTGAGAAGTTTGCACCAGCTCCCTGGCTTCAGCGACATGACTAGAAGCTTACTGAACATGCAAACCCATAAACTACTGCTGGAATGTAACAGTTTGGTGCAATAAGAACAGCCGCTGGGAAGAAAATATGAGGAACAAATGTTCTCAAGCTACAAATGTCTCCCAACCTTCTAACACGTTTCAAGATACAATGAAAATTACCAAAAGCTGCTACTAACAAACTTAATTAAGGTTCAACAGCAATCCAAGATCAACTACGTACATCTCTAAGGAAGGGAATGGGCCAAAAAAAAAACCCCTAGCAGAGAAGCATGATGATTCTGTTAACCACCAGCAATGTAAGTGTGGCCATCTCAGAGCGCCATGCTTACATTTACAGAGAGGAACCCACTTGGACCTCACACAGAAATTCAAACTGAAAACAGGCAATGCATGATCCTGTCTCCACTAAAATATTTTTAAAGGGTGCTGAGGTATAAAGCTGCGCTGATTGAGATTTAATTATGTAATTCCAAAGAAGAAGTAAGCAACAGATTGTCACTATGTTGTGAGAATTCAAATCCAAACATATTTATGAAAGCAGAAAGTTAATTTCTCAAATTCAAAGAAATTACAGTGATGGGAAATACTGTAATTTAAGTTCACCTGCACTTCACAAATTCACCAGTAAGGCTCCACTCACGTGCTTTTGTTAATCTTCAATGCTGATGTTTAAATTATGTATATTCTTTGCTGAATTTAGTCTAATCTTAAAGAATACACAGCGAACAAATGCTGTTTCTTTCTAAATGTGCAAATACTTTTTGTATTCATATTGCTGAGAAAAGCAAGTTTGGCACCACAGTCATTATTTAGGTTTATATGAATACTTTTACTAGATATTTCTGGGGGTTTTTTCCCCCAAAATATTGGGGTTTTTTTATACTGGCTTGTATACTAAGTATATCTATTGTTACACAGGAACTGCACAATCACAGAGCAGACTTGTTACTCTGCTTGCTTCTGGACTGATTCCCAGCTTGCACATTTAGACAGGGTTAATAAAAATTTAGATTATGTCTGGGTTTTTAAGACAAAATTGAGAATAGTAAACAGATGATATTCATCTGTATTTACTGTATGTTCATAAAGGTTCAAGTAATGTAGCTAGAATTTAAGCTTGGCAAAGGCAAACTCCTAATGTTCTCCCCAGCAATTCCTCAGGAAATTACTGCAGAAACACACAACACTATATTGCAACTTAAATATTAGAATTTGGTGAAAAATCATGAAATTTATCTGAGTCAATTTGGAGAGGAAGGGTCAAAATTAATAGTAACATAACCTTGACATGAAAAGGGTACATTCTGTTTTCTGAAGGCTGCTTCTTCTGTTACTCCTCATGTGTGTCTGAAGTACAGATCCTTTCAGAGAGGGTCAGATGTTCACAGAATATCCTGATTCACAGATTGAAATGCCAACACATACAGAGCCCTAGGCCCATAAGAAGCCATAAAATAAACTGAAAATCTATTATCTGAATTTAGAATTCTTGATGTGATTACACACCATCAATAGCAGCATGGAACATGACTTACTCTTCTTGCATTCAAGAAGACAGACTGTTTACAAGGGGATGTAGGGATAGGACAAGGGGTAATCGTCTTAAACTGAAGGAGGGGACATTTAGATGAAGTATTGGGAAGAAATAATTCTCTGTGAGGGTGGTGAGGCCCTGGCACAGGCTGCCCAGAGAAGCTGTGGCTGCCCTCTCCCTGTCAGTGTTCAAGGCCAGGCTGGATGGGACTTTGGGCAAACTGGTCTAGTGGAGGGTATCCCTGCTCATGGCAGGGGAGTGGGACCAGATGATCTTTGACATCCCTTCCAACCCAAACCATTTGGGGATACTATGAAGTAACTGGCATGATTACACTTTGAAAACTCTTTCTACAGTTTAAGCAGACAAATGATTTACCATACTTCAACTTACCTCATACCAACTCTCCATATGCGTGAATACATACAAGGTTATACAGATCAACTCCTCCATCAATGGCTAATCTATTTCAGGCTGCATTGTTCTTAGAACAGGTTACACCACACAGACAGGCAGTTACTCTGGTGTCACTAAAACTCATTGAACTTCTTGGTGTGACCCAAGTCCTTCAGTGGCAAGGCGTTAGATTTTGTTTTCAGCGTAACATGTTTAACCAAGACTTTATGTTATAATAATGAAGACACCTGCTTAGAAATTCTTAGTTACTTAATAATCAAGGAGTGCCATAGAGGTCTATCATCTTTCAAGAACATGTACATTCCAAAAAGCTGAGATGCTTCGGATTCACTCCTCAGGAGTGAACTGGAGTGCATGAGAGTTTGAATTACAAATCACTGTGTCCTGTTAACATATGCAAATAATGATAACACAAACTTTAAAAGCCTACCTGCTTGATCAATTCTCATTGAAGACCTTCAAGGGACCTCTAATTTCTAAACCAAACAGATAGCTATTCACAACCAGTGAATATACTTTTGTCCTTACCCCAAAACTGGTTCTAGCCTTAGACAAGTTTTTTTCTCCAAGTTTTTCCATCTTGCTCTCCTCTCCAACATCTCACTTCCAACAGCACAGACCCCGCATGAGAAGGCTGAAGGTATCATCTCTGGACCAATAGCAGCACTCCACTGCATGGAAGCTCTCAAGAGATAAACTATTGCCTGCACTGTACAGTATTCCTTCAATAATTTTTGTAAAATTTTGCCTAAATAAACTACAGCCCATTTTCATTTTTTGTTCTTTCCATCTGGGACAACAGCAGCTTCTTCCACAGGATATTTCTTTCTTAGATGATTTGGCCTTTTTTAGTAACTGTAGACCAAAATTTTTCACTGAAAGGGCTTACAGCACTGTGTATTCTGTTTTGCCACCTTCATTCTCCAATAAAGCTGCATCCCACTAAGACTTGATTGCAAAACCATGATAGTCTTATCTTCAGAATCTGCATAAGGGGAGATGGGGAGAGGAAGGGAAGGTCTTTTCTGTTTCAAAGAGATTTGATAACGAAAATGCAGTTCATCTGGATCACATTCCAAGTATCATGTGCTAAGCATACTTCAATCTCTCAATACAATTGTCATTCAACATTAATTTAGTTGCTTATCTAATAAAGATAAGTTTATTTTCAGCATGATCGGGTGACCAACTAGTTCCACTAGTACCCAATAACATTAGGCCACACTAAAGTTTTGCGGGAAGACCAAAGGTCCTTTGGTTACATAGCTTGTGTGTTTGTAGCTTATATACCCCATTTAAAAACAATGTACTGCAATATGAAATCCATCTCTTCCAGTACTGGTCTAGGGTGTTTCAGTGAGCCCAGTGGCTTGGATGTACTAAAGCGCTTTGACGAGTTTCTTCCCACTCCTCTTGTAGTAGGAGGATGAAAGCCTTGGGAAAAGGGCTGGTTGCCACAAAGTCCGCTCCAGCCAGCCTTCAGCTGGCAGGATTTCTGGACAATTTCAACTAAAATATTTTTACATGGCTTTTAAAATGGCACAAATTAAAAAGCTGAAACGTATCGTGGAACATTCACCTTTTTTAAATGTTACTTTTGTTTGAAATTTGGAATCTTGAAGCTGAAGCCAAAGGACTCCTTCCCCTCCTCTTCCCCTTGCCTACAATGATACATGGAGCTCAGACTAGCTTTAAAGCTAAATTTAAGCTACTGAGTTATTATGACTTATTTTATTTTGTAATATGGAAAAAGAACTGGTGCCTGCAAATTTGCTTTGTACTCTCACTGAATCCTCCCAAAATTGTTAGGTAGACATGTACAAAGAAAGTGTAAGCAGAACTTGGAAAAAGCCTTGAAAGTGTGTCTTTAAAGTACTCACACTTTTCACGATACATTAACCTTTTTCTTCATTAAATACACTGCTTACTTAATGCACTTTAAAAGTCAGTATTTTTCCCCAATTTTTTTTATTTTTATTTTGACTTAAAAATCAAACCTGTGTTTTCGTGGTTTAACCAGATAAAGGCATACACTACATAATGAATCCTTTATGTCAAATCCAATGAGCCATTTTTAAAACCTTGATATGCATGCTTTTCTCATGCAGAGTAAGGACGTTTGTATGCAGATTACCCCCAAAAGCAAAGTGGACACAGTAGTTCCAGGGAAAAGAAGCTGAAAGAAAGGAAGAAATTGTCTTGTAACCAATTGCTCACCTAGATAGGATCCACTGTTGTGACCAGCACATTCAGCATCTTCTGCACGAAGGGTAAAAGCATACAGAATAAGAGCCAAGAAATAAAGCAGAATAGTTAGAAGCCCAGCAAAAAATACAGAAGAAAATACTTTAAAAATGACAACTGTACAAAGCATAGCATTAAAAAAAAGCCTTCAAAAAGCCATTTTCTTAAAAACATAAAACAATGTTTATTGTTTTATATTTTAGCTGGAGATATTCTGGAATTTTGCAGCATGCACACTGATCTTTTACCTTTCCAAGCAAAAACTGTGATGACAGCAAACATTCTAAAAAGAATTCTAACACTGTATTATTCACACTTTATCAGTTAATAGAAAATACGATGCCACTTAAAAGAAAGCAAAATGTATTTGATGTAAATCAAGCTTTTTTTGTAAATTATACATTATCAGACTTTAGCTTTAAGTTTTGGCTCACTGGATTAGACAGAAAGGTTTTTGATCAAAAACACATACTCTCATTTGATATAAAATAGCTATAATGTATATTTTTACATGCCAGAGGCTCTTTGATCAAAAATATGAGCTACAATTTCTAATGCCTTTATAAACAAAGGCCTCAAGTTAGAAAAAAAAAATAAAATACAAGAGATCAGCTGCTATTACTTTAACATATGCTGCAAGCATAACAGAAACCCGCTACGCTCCGAGGGAAAACAGTAAAGATGATACTACATGGATGAACTTTCTATCATCTCACAGAAATACTTTTATCAGTATTAATTAGAAAGGGTACAGCTTTCACAGCCACGTAATTAAGTTTGAACAATCGCTTTCCAACCCAGCCCAACCAAGTTTTGCTAATTATTTTCTTTTATGATACAGTTTTTCTATAGACATCTTCTGGAAGTTCAAGAAAGAGCAAGAAAGCAGTTTAAAACAATAGCTCAAATTACTGATCTTTACAAGAAGCACCTAGGAATATCCTGGTATTTTTATCTATTTTGAAAAAAAACAATTCAATGTATTTGGTGGCAATATAAAAGCATTATATGTATAACATCTCTTAGAAACGCTGGACTATATTCAATTTAATTCTAAACACATGTTCTCTAAATAAAATTATTGGGCTATGCAGGGAAACTTTTGTACATGTACCTTCAATTTCCTCTGAGAAGCACAAAGGAAAAATAGGAAAGGAAATCATTAAATGGAGTGAAAACATAACTTAAGAAATAAAAGTTAAATCGAAGAAGAAAAATGCACCTACCACACTCAACCGCTTCCTCATCTTAGAACAGCCAAAAAAGCAAAGTATTATTGTTTAATACTATATAAATAGGAAAAAAATAGCTACGTAAGCTATTCTAAAATCCTCTTGATAGCACCTCATATTAAGGCATATACCAACACATTGGCACTGAGTTTAACTTACATGTTTAACTACACTCAGTTAGGAAAGGACCTAAAAAGTCATTAAAATATTATATGCACTTTAAATTTCCTATATGAGATTCTTCTGCTATTCATTTGGTAGCAATGACCTTACCCAGTTGTCACGGAAGATTTCTTTGATATTAAATGCAAAGTTTATTAATTCCATTTAATCAGTCTTAAATCAGAATTTCTAAGAATCACTACCATGAACATGATCTCAGTATTTTTCTGCCTTCACAGTAAACAGCTGCTTCTGCCCTTGGAGCTGGGTTTTGGAGAGGGTTTTTGTTTGGGTTTTTTAATGTCTATAGTTGTAGCTGAAAAAATGCTGAAAGAATTCATATATATATATAAAAAAATGAATTTTTGTTCGCAAAGATATTATGTACTATAGTCTAGATTTATATAGAGATTTTACAATCTACATCTCATTCAAATTTCCTTTGGACTCTGGATAAAAGTAAGTATTCCAATGTGTTTTCATGAAGCATGATGTTCCTCAAAACTTGAAGTAGTTATTTAAGAGATATTTTAAAGTCTTTCATGTGTAACTGATGTACCAAACAAAGGTGAGGTCAAAACTCTCCCCAGCCTATCTGATTACATCAAAGAGCTTTTCCCATTTCATCTCATGAAATGGATACAAGTGTCTTTTCTGTCCAAGTGTCTTGTCTGCCAGGGGAAGAATACTGCTTTGCAGAATCATTTCTTCGTACCTTTTTTCCCTGAGGACTTATGTTTTATAATATTAATTTGGAAAACTTCTCTGAATCCTATTTAAAGTTTATTTCTACACTCAAAGTGACCATACAGTTTTAGGAGGCTGGAAAATCCTCTAAGGTGAGCACTGCTTGGTTGACCACATTGGTTGCCTTAAACGTGCTGACAGCTTTGTGAGTTGGGAGTGAAAGCATTGGATCCTGTTTTCTCTCCTGACCTTAAAAGCTCCTGGTTCTTCAAGAGACAGACACCCTAAAGCTGGGCCTACCATGGAAGGCTGGCTTCCAGGTACCATTTCTTTCTCCTTCTCTGTGCTGAGACACCCTATACTTTCTGATAACGTATGACAAGTTTTTCTGTTTTTACATTTGCAGCCAATTAAAAGTCATGGAAACACAACGTCCTCAACACAAGAAGGACACGGACCTGTTGGAGCGCATCCAGAGGAAGGCCGCAAAAATGATCAGAGGGTTGGAACACCTCTCCTGTGCACACAGCCTGAAAAGATTTGGGCTTGTTCAGCTTGGAAAAGAGAAGGCTCTGGGGGGACCTTAATAATGGCCTTCCAGTACCTGAAAGGTGCCTATAAGAAAGCTCGGGAGGAACTGTTCACAAGGCATGGAGCAATAGGACAAGGGGTAATGGTTTTAAAATAGAAAAGGGTAGAGATTTAGGTTGGATATTAGCTAAAGATTCTTCACTGTGAGGGTGTTAAATCACTGGAACAGGTTGCCCAGAGATGTAGTGGAGGCCCCATCACTGGAGATATTCAAGGTCAGGCTTGATGGGGCTCTGAGCAACCCAATCTAGTAAAGATGTCCCTGCTTGCTGCTGGACTGGGGTGGACTAGATCACCTTTAGAGGTTCCTTCCAACTCAATACATTCTATGATTCTTCTGAAATAAAGTCACTAACGCTCAAAACCAGTTCTCAGGTCAATATAATTTTACTAAATTAAAAGGGTGAGAAAGGAAAATAGGAGTGTTTGTCTGAAAGGAACAAGTCAGAGACTAAAAGAGGACAGAGTGTGAATAGGAGGAAATCTGACAGGAAGCAGGAAAGTAAAAGCAGTGACAAAATAAAAAAAAACCCAAAACAAACAACCAAAAAAGCAACCCCCGAACCACAGGGCAGCATGGAGCAACTAAAGCACTGAGAAAAAAAGAAATACAATCAAATAAACGCTGTGTGATGAGCAGGGAGAGGCAAGTTACAAAGAAAATAGTCATGAACATGCCTGGGAAACAACAAAGCAGTACCAAGACGTGAATGGGAAAAAGAAATAGGAAACAGGTGCAGTGGAAGCTTAGGAAGTAGGATTTTATTTATTTTAGGAATATTTTGGTGTAGCCAATAAGCTAAATGATAACAACGTCAAACAGTATCACATACATTGTATTTCTGTATGCATTGTAATTTAAATATATTTAAATTTTATTTTGGGGGTCTCACCTAAACGACATTACTTATGAAGCTCAAAACCAATGCCACTCCAGAACCTCCTCAACTCTTTGCAACATATTAAATTTTTAACTTTTGCTGACTTACTTTCAATAATATTTCCATCAAAGAATCTTATTTAAATATTTCTCAGTCTGAAGTTAGATCCAACAGCTCTGTTTGAGTTTCTTAGCACAAGCAATTTACATTAACCCTTAAATTCTGTTTGACTCTAGTAAGCAAGAAATTGTGACGTTCCATGATCTGCATTACAGTGAATGTATTTAAATGCTTCTGATTTTTTAGTGATGAACAGCCCCACAAAGCAATCAACATTTAGACTCGGTTTGCAATGTTTTACTCTGTAGGGTTTTGTTGATCAAATGATATATATGTTCACACTATAGGAAATTTAAGGTGATATAATTTAATCCTCTCGTAATATCATCAGATAACAGTATCTCTACACCAAGACAATTTGGAAAGTGAAGAAGGATAATCTTGCAGTGAAGGACAGAACAGGAGTTCATGAGATCCGTTTCCACTTCTGTCTCATATGACCTTGACTCAAATGTCATCCAGCTTCAGGTTTCCTTAATTCTCTGTGGTAGCAGGAAGTTAACATTGGTAAGGACAGGAGACTTCTGAACAAAGATGCTAATATGTTAATTTAGCTCTGTAGGTCTGGTTTGATTTTTTACTCATGACTTCCTGTAGGTCGACAATCAAGTTTCAAATATGAACACAGAAAAATACTGAGAAGAAAGGCAGAGTTAAGATTGTGCAGCAATTTTAACAAGCAAGAGTCCTACTACACACTTATCCTAAATGGTTGGTCTTGAAATACAAGTGGTACAAAGCATTCATTCTTTTAGCCTGTTTAAATTCTTTTGTTGGCAGAACACGATCTTCAATTCACAAGACGCTCATCTACGGATAAACTGGGTTACATCTCGTTTGAGTGAACACCATTTGGCTGCAGCTAAATATTTCCTCTTGCTCATACAATGCCAATCACATATGGTAAATCAAAATTGAAAGTAAAATGGGTTTTAAGCTCTAGAAAAACTATATGATGATGGCTTTGCCACAGTAAGCATTTACTTTTAGCATTAAATATACAGAACAAATGTATTTTCAAGGAAAAGGCATCTCTGAACAGCTCTGTCATATATGCTACATACATATACGTATTTTTATATATATATAAACTATACACACAGGGTATGTATATACACATATGCAGACATTGCACAAGTTAACAGAAGTTAGGGGCTACACTAGTATAAAATATAAAGTTACCAGTAATTTTCATACCAGAGACAACACATATATAATGCAAGAATAAACACAGTAACCGCTGTGAAAGCAAAATTATGCTGAAGGAATATAATGTCTTGGCAGTTTACTGTAGTTCATAACAACTGCAGAACAATAAGTTATTTGGTTGTTATTCAAAGAGTTATTTTTTTCCTCAAAAAAAAAAGCAATCGGTTTATCTACAAATTAAAGTGAGCTATGAGTGCAAGAATGTCCATGTTTGTTGGCAGTGACTATTACAGTCAGAGCATGAGCGGCCTTTGTATTCATGTTAACAGACTGGGAGCTATTAAACTTTCCACACATCACTCCTAATTAGCCAGGACACAGTGGCAGGAGAACTCACAGAGCCAACTCTGGCTACAAAGTTGTGCCCAAGCAAAGATGACATCCTAAAGCCAGGAGTGCTGTGAAGTATTATTTGGGAATACCAGGTGAGCAGGTTTCTGCGGAGCTGGCACTGGCTGTGGATCACAAACCCAGACACAGCAAAGCTGCTGGCATGCAGCCAGGCACCCGTATGGTACCTCCCCCTGTGCCCCATCGAGCTTCCCACACCCCACATCAGGAACACTGCAGTCACTGTCCCAGCACACGGAGGGTTAGTCCTACCCACGCCATGCATCTCTATTCCTTTACTTTCGTTCCATTTTCCTTATTTTCTTATCTATGCTGCTTTTTTTAATACTAGTACAATTTTCCAATAGTATTAATGCACAAGTCTCACTGCATTTTGCTGCAAAGTCACTGCTGTTATATATTGGAAAAAACGCTGAAAATGTTATTCCACCATCATTTCTGCACTAGCTCAGAGCCTGGGATGTTAAAGAGTCTTATCAGTGGGTCAGCACATCTAACTGCCACCTATCTCATGCATTTAAATCTCATCAAATATTAATGTTGAGCTTATTGAGGTTTTCTCCCAGGAATATAAACCCCAAACAGGTCAGAGTTCCTACTAGTAATTTTTGCATTCACCATCCGAAAACCTTTAACATGTTTATGTTAAACAGAATCAAGAAACAACTGAAAGTGCAAAATAGTGACTATAGTAAAGCTCTTGCATAATAGTTTTATAACTGCATTCATTGAATCATTTCAAAGCACATCCTCTGTGGAATTTTGCCTATTGGGGTCTATGGGCAGCATTTGTTCATCTATTCTTCCACTGCCCTGTTGCAATACTTTCTTCCTTTCTTTATCCTCAATACAAAATTTTGCTTCCCTGATTTTCCCTTTATTTATTCCTACTTTTTCTGCATCTTCCTTTCAGTGTAAAAATCATCTCTTGTCAGCACAGGCTCCATCTATCACTTTCCTGCGACTTTATTCCTGGATACCATCAAACTACGCACCTTCTCCATCTGCAGATGGCACAGTGTGATTTCACTTACCTTTCAGTCCCCAGGGGGTACACTGTTTGCCCCCTCCTCCAGTGTACACGACAAATAAAAGGTTTTTCACTTTGATTTTTCACTTTGACTGATGCAATATGACAAAGATTCTGTATTGTCTCTCAAGAAAACAGCTAAATGCTGGGAGAGGCATGTGTATGTATCTTCCACAAAGCTGAAGTGTTAACTTGTATTTATATTCACTTTACATATGAACAGTTGACAGTGAAACTAAGAATTGGCATTTCCAGTACAAATAAGTCTTCCTGAAAAAGTTCTGTGGAAAATATCCTCTACTCCCTTTCCTTGATACATGTATAGATACCAGCATCAGCAAAAAAAGCCAGCTTTTCTTCTGCTTCCAAATGTATGATACACAAATATGTGCACCGATTACCAGCTTTATCTGGCATGCATTGCTAGGCTGAAAAGAGTAAAAAATTCAAAATGGGAAATAGAAAGAAGGGTTCCCAAAAGTAATCCTGCCTAGCTCCTTGCAGGTTTTGAAACATAATTACCAAAGCAAATCGTGAGGGATGTTAATGTTACTGTAAATACAGTTATTGACTATGTTTCAGAGAGATCTTTTTCTAGACAAATACAATAGTCCTTCCTAGTTCCAGAACTGGCTTAAGAAGAGAGGAAAAGAGGTAGCTGTAGGATACTTCTAGAATGTTACCCAATTTTGACAAATTTTTAGATTAATTTTCAAGTAGAAGAATACTACTACCCTGGAAGCTTACTTAAGGAACCAGAGCTGACTCACATCTTCTGGGTATCCGAGAAAATAGTATTTGTCCTTAATTCTCCCTACTAAAAAATGAGACAGGTACCCAGATTTCTTCCTCATTAAGAAACACGGGATCTATGGAATGAGTTGACTGAACAGAGCAGGCCAACATCCAGTGCCACTTATCACTGTGTTTCCTAGTGCAACACCCAGTCCTGTCAGGAAAGGGACTCTTTCCATCTGCTCTGCTGAAGTCAACAGGTTTTCAACTTTGGGAAGCTGTGAGATTATCAGTTGGCAAATTGCCCTTTCCCTTCCAACTGCCAAGGGAATTCAGATCATATGACTGGATGCATCAACTGCAGTAGCAAGCAAACTTCCAATATACATCTAGTTCAGGAAGATCTACAAAACTGCAGTTTCCCCACACAATTGCCTTTCCCAACACTGAAGAACCCTGTATCTAGCTGAAAGCTTATAGTAGAGGATTAAAAAAGAATCAGATGAAACCAAGCAGTTCCAATTTCCCACCTCCTTATAAGGGAATTCGTTAAATAAAACTTCAGAGGACAATCATCACTGGGCTGTACATACTCAATACATAAAAAGGAAAAAAAAATTAATCAGACCCAGCAGTTCTTTGGAGTTTTCTGTTCTCAATGTCACCTTCCTTACATATTTCTGACACTGGTGGTATGCTGTTCATTCAGCTGAGCAATGCATGATTTTCCAGCACCTCCCATTTTTGGCAAGGGGATTGCTTTGCACAAATACAGACACAGCCTCCACACCTCACAACTTCACTGCCATGCTTGATAACACAAAAAGGCTGCCTGTTTTTAGAAAGATCACTGGGGTGCAGAGTTTCACAGGTTACATGGAATCTTCTTGAAAAGTCAGGCAAGTGGAAGGTTTTCCTGAGAGCAGCTCAAGCAACATCCTAGTCACAAAATTTTTTTCTACAGCTGAGTTCTGTTCCTTAAAATGCTTCCTCTATGAGGGATCTGACCTTACTAACAGTACTGAAACCATGTTTAGTCAATGAGCAAAGGGACAGATCTGTTCTCAGAAAGACACTCCCCCTCTTCCCATGAAAATCTGGCAGATGTAGCAGCAGATTGTCCTAAAAAATGAGGAAGAGAGATGAGGAAGAGAGAAAATCACAATCCTACATTACTCTTCACTCTTTCCTCCTTCAAGAGGCACCACTGCCTCCAAGGTGGTATTTCACTGGACCTTGTTTGTCTAAGGAACATGATAATAGGTATACTGCTTCACCCTGAAGCTCTGTCATGTTTTAAAAGAAAGTCAAGGAAGAGAGGAACTCTTCTTCCTTGTTTAAGCTAGTTAAAGCAGTCAGAGGAGACAGCAGAGACAACAGTAGTAGACATCATACTGCGGGTCTTCTGTGGGTTCTAATTTTGGCAATTCCCAATCCAGCTCAGACTGCCAATTTGGAAGGGTGAGACGCATCTTGTAAAACCTTTCACTTGAAGGTCGCTAAAAAGATGCAGTCCACTACAAAAGGAATCATGCAGTTTTGCTGCAGGAGATGATTTACCTCTTCAAAAGCACCAGTGCCACATTAATTGAAGGCTCTTGTTGAGGGTATTATCCAGATTCAAGAACAGTGGACAGAGAGAAATAGCTATACCCTGGTATCAGACACTTTTCCAAAACTGGGGTAGAGCAATTCGACCTAGAACCTAGAAAAACAACAGATTTACTACAAGCTGGAGGAGCTCCTCTTTGTTTCCAAGTTCTGTGCAAATTACAAAAAGCTATAGTGCAATCATATAGTCTGTTATAGTAATTACAAAGCTAATCAAGGGCTTTGGAGTTAACAATAGCATTAGGGCACGCAATCAAACAATGAAACGGAATGAAAGATAGAAAATGCAGATTATTAGAAAACTAACAGTAATTGTGGAACTTCAGAACACAAAAGCCATAGCAAAGATTTATAAAAATTGCAACGGAAACCTCTGTGAGAAGTTTTAACATTAAAAGCATTTAGTTTGGCTCTTAGTGCACCAGCATCTACTTTTTGCCATGGTATCCATACCTTTGTTTTAATGTTAGAGAATGAAAGATGGTTGGAAATTTTAGACCACTTTCTGAATATTTCTAGTTGAACTCACAAACATGTTTGTATTTAAGATTTAGATCCTACTGAAGCGTGATCGTTTCTTACATTGTACTCACTTTGTTATGAGTCTGTACAACTGAAAGAAATAACAGGTCAAGTAAAGTATGCAATAATACTTAAAACAGATGTTGATGTAAATTCCAGTGGAAAGAAAATATTTGTTTCAATGTATGCACTTTCTTAGAGCTTATTTTTCTTATATTGTGCAAAAAAAGCAGAGACTATTAAGAATCAATTTGTTTAAAGACCAGTAAGAAGTGATTCTGTGAAAGCCTGTCAAAGAACTGAATGTCCTGACTTTTAAAAAGTTGTGTTGCATCACAAAAATCACCAAGTATATAGAGGAGAGAAGGGGAGACTATCTGACCTTTTATCTCACTCTCAGTATAAATTTCACTTATTTTTATAGAAACTGTTGAGCCAATTCTGTACTAATTCAACAGGAGAAGAATGCTCTTCAACCTTTAAAATATTATATATGAAAACATTAACTTTGCTCAGTGCTGCAAAAACAAAGTCAGAGGGTTGAGGAAAAACTGCTAACTGCTTTTAAAGTTTTTAATTTCAGCTCTTTTATTTATTTTCCTACTGGTACAATGTGATCAAGAAGCTATTGTGCTCAAGAGAAATGCATCCTGTCGTCACAGGGCTGAAACAAACTGGTATTTTATAAGGGTAGAGATCAGGGGTATGATTTCTATTTTGGGTAGACTTACATGATTTTCTGTTGGAAATTTTCAGTGGCTGAATCTGCACTTCTGGTCTTCTTAGTGCAAATCTCCTATAAAATGGAAGGTGGTAAGGAAAAGACACAAACTTCTCAGTTTTCACTGTAAGTTTGGGATTAATAAATACTTAACATCTTGACACTACTGATAAGTACTCAGAATATTTTACAAGAAATTAACTTAAAACAATGCAATCTAGTCACAATCTAAAAAATTAAATCCACAGCTTTTATAAGCTCTCCAAAACCTGCTGCAGCTCTTATTCCTGCATAGAACATCAGGGTGAATACAGATACTGATGTGCTATTTTCCATATGTTTTTTCTTTCAATCTGGATCGGTGTTATCCTATCGGTTTTTGTCATTATTAATTCTGGCCAGACCAATAAGGAAATCCAAAGTATTTCAGCAACAGGTTTCCAAGTTCAGTTGCCTTGCTACAAATGCAGGTTTGTCATACCCATGTAATCTATGAGCATTAAACACAACTATGCTAACTTAACAAGACAACAAATAAGTGTAATTTTTTACTAAAAAAAAAATAATGAAACTTTGCTTGTCAGTACTCACCTCTCCTGGAAATGCTTTGAAGGGATCAGTCCTGCTCTGGGATTGGCATCACCTTCGTGTTTGGCCTGCCACCAGGTTGCATCATCCTGGCTCATGATCTGAAGGATATCTCCTTTTCTGAAAGCAAGCCCAGCTTCTTTACAAGGAATTGCTTTATCCTCATTAGGATCATAGTCAAACAGGGCTCTGATAAACATCTGAAAAATACCATGGTTTATCTTTAGAATCCAAATATTAAATGCCATCCAAAGGTATCTCCCTTTTTTGCTTTTACTGTACAAACCAATTGAACTAAATGTAAAGCCAGAAACATTCACTGCTGTAAAACATCTTTATGGACATCTAACATTAGAAGTTCATAAGGGAATGTTAAATTCATTGCTTCTGGAACCACCAGCCCAATGTAGTAAGGGGTCTGTGATTCACCGTGGACAGGACTTTGCAGGTGAATAGTGCGCCCACACAGGCAACAGAAGGTAATTGTGAACCAAGGTGCTGTCAAGTATCTTCTACCCAGTGCACGATGGAAGAGGAAGAGTAATTGCAAGCAAGCCAGATCACTGCAGAAAGCCAAAGATTACCTATGTCAACTTCACAGAGGTAGAGTTAGGCTTAAGAACCATGTTACACCCACCTGTAAATCCAGCACATGAGTACTGAAACTTACAGTGTGATAGACATTGTCACATTAAACTGAGTATGGAGGCAGAAATCATATTCTTGCCTCTGCCACCCAAGCAAACAATATGTACCTTCAACATAGCAGTTACTGCAATAGCTTCTGAAATAGTCTTTCCTACCTTGCCTTCCTTCACTGGCATTTCTTCCTTTACACTGGGTATAATCTTAAATGTAATTGCTCCTTGAGACTGAGCCTGGTGAGCATTTGAAAAGAAAATGCACTGAGAATTAAGCTGTAAATTTCAAAGGAATGTTAAAGGGGAAAAGAAATTAAAATTAATTTTAAAATACTCAGATATAACAAACCTATCCTCTCCCAAACACGATCTATGGAGTTTGATAGCTTCACCATACCAAACTTTGCATTGCTAAGATTAAAATACCCACTTGAAACGTTCAGTTTTATTTGCTTCACTGGTGGGCAGAGAAGGACTGTGAAAAACTGGGACCTGCATGTTTCACAGCCCTCACGTCTGTACTGAAAGCAAGAGCAAATGCTACAGCTAAAATGCATGCATATTAGAAGTAACTGCTGGACTCCTGGCACAGTTTGGACATCCCTGGAAAAATCCAACTAACATTTCATTAAAAAAAAAATAGAAAAATTCAAACAGGCTTGTGCCATATTTATCATACAAAACTATTTGGGGGGATTTATTCTTTTGGCAACTTTAAGAAACTAAAAAAGAAAAACATTTTTGAATAGACTACAAGTACTAAATGGAAAAAAAGCCCTCCACTATAAATCTTAAAGCAAGTTAGCCATCATCAACCACCTCATCCATTCATCTTTCCCTATATCACACTTAAAGTGTGTCTGGCTGCATTTTATTTATTAACCACAATATATTCCCACTGCCTCAGTGACATTTCGCTGTTGAAGGAAGTGCTAATCAGCTGGAGCCTCTGCTACTATTGCATGCAGCCGACAAGTTTCATAAAACTAGCAGAGTGCAACAGACAGCCAATGATTTAAGCAAAATGGAAACAGGCCTGTCCACTACCAAGCGAGACATACTTCTGCCGGCATGTCTGCGATCCAAGAGCTCACTGTTTGACAAGCAGCAGCCAAGTTCTTATTTCACCAGCCGTAGGACTGGAATCAATAACTCTGTTGCTTTTGAAACAAGCTCTAACTAGCTTTTGATGTTTATATTGCACCTCGAGGAGGTAAATGGGGAAATTATTCACACCTTTTCTAGTGCTATTGTGTTTCTAGAGATTTTTAAATATTAATTTCTGCAGGAAAATATGTTTCTGTAGGGAACACAAAACCATAAAGCAAATATGAATATCAGTGGGCTAACATTTGAAATGAATCATCTCGGTTATTGAACCAAAACTCTGAGGCAGCCATTCAATTCGGCAGGACAGAAAGGTATTTAGGTATATAGAAATGCCTATACCATGCACATAATGACCTGTCACGACCCTCACTGGTTTCTTTGCTGTAAAAATATTAAAATTTAAAAATATTATTTCTGAAAAAGTCTAAATTGTTTCATTCGCAACACTGCTCCATAAGTGAGTAATTAGGCTGACTTCAGTGATCGTGTAGTTCAGAAGAACAAAAACATAATCATATTTATACTGCAAATCACAATAAAATATCATGTCAATACACCAGTTTATTGTATCAAGTATGTGTATTATGAATTAATTTTCACATGGAGTTAACGCATTAGTAATGAATACATGTAAATAGCTTGAATCCAACAGATCATGGTGTGCCTTGAAAACTGTAGTTTATATATACACACTGAGGTCTGCAACTTTTTGCAACATATTTATAGCCCTATTGCCGTCATTAACTCCTTACAAGTAAGCTGTAATATATATGTAGTGTGTGGAAAATCATTCTTCAAGAGAAAGAAAACAGAGGTTTGTAAATGATGTCACTGAATGAAAAAGATTATGGTAGGATATATTTTTTTCTAAGAAATACACCAGAAATCTTAAGTCTAATTACATTTTCTTGACTCTCAAATTCATTTAAAAATATTTGGTATTTACCAAAATGTGTATTATTTCTTCAGGTTTTTTATCATCTACAGGAATCCCATTGACTTCCCTCAGTTCATCACCAACATGAATAAGACCTACAGAAGGCAAAGAGGAGTTCTTAAACAGCAGCTACGTATTTTACACAAACGTTCAGCTTTTTTCTCCCTTGTTCATACCCTTTAAGCTCTAACTTAAAAGCAGGAATATCTGGTAAACACAGCAACAGCTACTGTCCTCACAGATAGGTCTGAGATGGTTGGTTTACTCACCTTCCTTCCTTCCTCCTCAAAATTAGTACCATTTCTCTATGACTTTTCCAGACTGTCTTTCATGCAGATGTTTGAAAAACATCTGTGCCAATTCTTTTCCTTCTCGTACTACTTTCTTATTGCTACACAGCTGCGAGTACAGCAAAGATCACTTAGGCTGTGAGTGCTAATTTGTGGCAGAAACACTTCCTAATTGAACAATATATATCTAGATTTACTCCATTACCCCATCTGAGTGTGAAAAACAGCTGTCCTAGATTCTCTCTTCAAGGAAAAGAGGCAGTTTAGAGTATAATTCAGGACTCTTGTGTGAATTCTTGCAGACTTCAAGCAACCCAATCCAAACAATGGCAGTCAAGGATCTGCTGGTATTTTGAGAGTTATCAGCTGAACGTCCAAATGACTGTACTAATATAAAACAATGCAGCCACCCTGAGTTCCTCCATCAGCAGATTGTAAACTTGATATATCCTATCATTTCTAAATATATGTCTCCAACTGGAAACAAACCATGATACATCTCAAAAGAACCTTGTCTCTGCTAATTTAAAAGATACCTGATTGCAACTGAATTGGGGAAAAAATTCAGCCTGAATACTTCCACCAGTACTGAAACATCACTTTGGAAAACTGTCCAAATGCCAGGTATTTTTCTTTGGGATAATGATGTATTTCATTTCTAAAACCAGGCCATTTTATTTCATCTTTGTTTGAAATATAGAACTTAAACGGCTAGTGTCGAGCACCAACACCTTACCACTTCTATCCGCGGCTCCTCCACGCATTATCCTGGCCACCACAATCGCACCACTGTGTTCATCTCTTTTAATAGTAGCTCCCTTGCGGAAGAATTAGAAAAAAAGTTATTTGGATAATTTTACCATAACTATAATTCACCAGTAAAATACAGACATATTTACAATTCACTAAAAATCACTTGACTAAAAAGTTGACATTGTATGGATAGGTGAATAAGCCAGAAACAGTACTTGCTCGTGAAAAGAATAGACTAATACATCCCTCTATTACCATCCTCTTAAAATGTGACTTTTCCATTCAGAAGTGACTCATGCATTTTGTATGTACACAGCTTTAAAGAAAGGACAAATACTACAAAAAGTTTACTTTTCAACTTAGTATTAACTGCAGCAATCCTTACTTGAGTCTGCTGCTAAAAGCGTACTAAACTACTGCTGAAAACTGGTCATTTGTTGTTCAAAGAGGCAATGTTACATACTATGGGTACAGAAAGCTTATCTGTGTTCACAACAGCTGCACTTTCTGCCCAGAACTGCCTGTGCACCCACTGATCATCATTTTGCTTTACGGTGTTATCAATAAATAAACAGGAATTTGAGAAACGACCCTGCATGTCAGAGCTCACCTGGAATACCTGCGGGACAGAAATGCAGAGGAGGGGAACATTTCCTGAATGAGTCACCACTGTTTTCATACATTACACAAACACCATGCAAGACATTTAGGCAAAATGACATCATGTAGTTACATTTCCAGCAAACGGCTGTCTAGATGAGAAAAATGCCTTTGTAACTAGAACTGTGCTGAGAAGAGGCACAGGGTGATGGGGAAGCGGCAGGCAGAGACAAGACCAGAGGGAAAGGAAGGGGAGGCATAGAGCCGCTTGCCCAGGCTGGGGTGCCAGTCCTTCCAGGCAGGCGGGATGCAGCGAGGGGAAAATGCTGGCCCTGTGCTGGCAGGTGGGAACCAGAGAAACATGAGGGGGGTTGAGAGAGGTAAGTCGTACTGAAAAATCACCTCCTGAAGGTTATTTGCTTCAGTATCTTTAAAAAACACCATGAAAAAAAGCAGCTCCTGCCCAACAGGTTTTTACCTGCCAATGCCGACTTTGCCATGTTAATGTCATTAGTTACCTGCGATAGCTCTGTTAATCAACAGAGATGTTTAGGATTCTGACTGGTAAGTCAAATTTCTGAAAATTTGGGTATTTGCGATTAGTGAATGAAGAGCAGCATATCACCTCTAAGCACAAGGCAGTGGTACATGCACTCTGCCATCACAGGTTAGAATCTCCCTTCATTAGAGAAGTGTTGTGCTTGCAGTAAGGTACGTAAGTACTTAAAAAATTTCCTTGAATAATTAAATTCTTTTTCACAGCTACCTTTCTATATTTGTTTGAATTAAATATGAATATCATGTTTATCACTCCTTCAATTATAAAATGTTTCACAAACATAAAGCTGAAATACAAATTGGTTACAGGGGTGATATTTTCTAACTGACAACTTTACTGATTGTTAACAAACTTGTTTTCCTTTCCCTCTACCTGTAAGATGGAAATACAACACAAAACATGAAGACATGCATGGGAGATTAATTTCTATTTCTTTAAATGCAAGCTGCACTTACTGCAAATATGGAAAAAATTAAACCAGTCACCACAGGATAGTTTCTGTAGCTGAAACTTTATAAGTAACCAGCACTTCATGGCAAAATTCATGTGCTGTTTTTGTGCATTTTAGTTTACATCTTAAATTTATTAGAACGAAACTTTACCTGTAAGTGCAGTAATTCTGCAATTTGCCAAGCTTACTCTTACATATTGTTTATAATGTAATTACAGTGGTAAACAGTTGTTTGTGTTCTTTCTTATGCCCTCAGTTTCAAATGAGTCTGGGAGTTTCAGAAAGATAAAGATTAAGCTGCAGCCAATCTCACTTTACAAAACTCACAATCACATTTCTGTATGAAAAAAATATATTAAACTAAGCATTAACACCTCTAGCCTGTATTTCAATAATTAGATTCTTACCTTGAAGCTATTAATTTGAAGTGTATAAATAATACCAGAAAGGTTACATCTGTTCAAAAGTACAAAACATCTTCCCCCCCACCCCGGCCCCGAATTTATCCATCAAAAAGAAAAAAAGCAGGATTAGGATGGTAGAGTCAAATATAAACACAGGGCATTTCCACTATATTGTCCACATAGAAACCAGAGACTCTCCCAATTAATTTTGGAAAAAACCTTGAACGGGAAAGCTTTATGCCTTCTTCCCTTCCTAGCAGTCAACACCTTTAAATGCCACTGAATACAAAAGGCAAGCCATTACTGACAGCTTTCCACTGTCATCTCCTAGCTATGCCAGCCCCTAACACTGATGTCTGAAAACAGGTTCTTCACCTTGGCTTTAGACAGACCCTAGGAAAAATCCTTGTGTGTGACAGAGACCACAGTCTTGACCCAGCCAACATCTGGAAGTGACAGGCAGGCTTGTGTCCAAGTGGAACGGTCACTTCATGCTTCATGCGATTATCACTCTTGGCACAAAGTGCATTTTCCTAGCACAGATTAGCCAATTTGAAAGACACCCCAGTACAGATAACAAGTAAATTGGAATTTCCAAACAAAGCACAAAATCAAGTTTGAAGTCACAGGGAAATTATTTAACCCAAGTCATCTCTCTGTTAATAACTCCACTACGGCAAGCTCGAAGTGAATGAGCAGGCCAATGAAAAGCACTCACTGTTTGAGAGTTAATATATCTTTGCTGTACCTTTCATGTACCTTTTGCTTTACACAAAGAAAAAAGGGGTTTCTAAAATTTCTTTTCCCCCCAATTTAGAAAGCTTAAGAAGAAATCATCAAACACACGTGGATTTCTTTTTGAAAACCTGAAGAGTTGATTTTCTGAAAAAGCAGCTTCTCTTGTAGTGCTGCCAGCCCTGCTTAAACTATGAAGTATATATAATCTGGCAAGAATTTCTCCTTATGAGATGTTCAGCTCCAGTACTTTCAGTTACATGTGCAGTGCAGCTCCTCATTTAGAGCTTTAAAAATGGAAGGAGGTTAGACTGGACCTTGAGAGCTGGAAAATATTTTCACTGTTGTTAGCCAAAAGTGTAAGTTACCCTAAATGAGACATATACAGATGTAATAGCATAGCTCAGTTTAAAATACTTTTAAAGGGAAAAATAAGGAGTTTGGGAGCCATATGGTGATCAGACTGAGAAAATGTTTAAAGGTATACCATGCAAAAGCACTAAAAATAATACAAGCTCCTTCAGCAAGGCTCTTTCACTGTTTTTTGTGTTGGGTTTTTGGTTGGTTTTTGTTGTTGTGGTGGGTTTTTTTCAATTTTAATGTCGTAACAGTGATTGGTGAACATCACTCACAGTTTCACAGATGTGAGCTTTATTAGTTCATCCATTTATCTGCTGGTTCCAGAACATAAACATTATAAGCCTTTATTTCTAAAGACAGGCAGACCAGCCTGTAAAATAAATTACTAATAAGGAAGTTTGAAACATCAGTAATATTTTTGCATACCTTTCTGTTAAACAAAAACACATGCAGATGTTGAATGCAAATAAGTACTTCAATAATCCTTATTTTAATTAATTCGGGATTGAAGGTGCAAATACAAATATCAGTATTTGTCTGTGCTCATGTAGACTATGGACATTAAGGCTATCCCTACACCCAAATTAATTCCCCCTTTGAGGTACTCGGTTCATTCACTAATAAGAACTGAGTTGTAATTACTCAGAGCAAGAGGCAAGGAAGACCTGTGGAATCTGCATGGGCAGAACATGTAGAATACTCTTAAATCACCACCATTCATTTCACCCAAGTTCAGCTATAGAAATCATGTATCTAGTTCAAGTTAGGCGTCTAGGCTCCTCCAATAGCTAATGACAAGAAATTGGCAGCTCTTGAGAATAAATTAATCCTTTTGTTAAGACAGGTATCTTAAAGGGATGGACATGGTTCATTCTTTGGAGCTGCCTATTCTTCTCTTGACACAGAACAGAGATTAGTTTGCAAATAGCTAAATTTATGTGAAATGAATCCATGGTGAAGAAGCAACCCTCTTAACTTGAATATATATCCTTTCCTGTGTCAACTGCATGAGAACTCTAACAATGTTGAAATATCATTTAGGAACTGGAAGTAGTGGGATAACAGGAGCCAAACTCCTGGTAGTGTGGCTGTACATCTCTGATATCAGGAATGCCAACCAAGAAAACAGCAGTGGCTGGAAGAGCCCTGGAGAGGTAGGCAGAAGTAAAAACTCTCCAAGCTATCTGATAAAAAGCCCTATTATAGCCAGGAGAATTTTGGACTATCTCTCCACGTAAGGTTCAGAGATACTCTAAATTACTTTGTTCAGATAAAGCCTCCTACCACAACTTCACCTCACTTGAGCAAGATGCTGCTCGAATAGCATTTGCTAATAAAGCATTAAAAAGGCCCCTAACACAATAACAAAGAAACTGTGGGAGGATTAACAAAAAACCAAAAAATCTTTGAAGGATCTTCAAAAAAACTGGAGGAAAGTTCATCACTTTCTTTTGAACTGATGAAATCTGGCAAACAGAAGGCCCTCCCACAAACCATGTGTTTCTCTCTCTTTTGAGATGATTACCCCTGGGAACTCAGTGTTCATTAACGTGTGATGAACACGGGCTCAGAACACTCCTGAGGTGCTTAACTCGGAGAAAAGCACGAACAAGTACAAGAGGAAACGTGATGCAGTTTCATATAAAAATGGTCACTAGATGTATTCTAAAGAAGTTAAGAGTGCCTAATTTTCTTCACAGAGAATACTATTGAAAGTCTTCCAAAGGTTCAAGAAATTCAAGAACTACCAGGGTGTGCAGCTGATGTAAAGCTTATTATTATGGCGAAAACAGTCTCTACTGTTTATGGAGAACTAGAGAATGAGAACATATCTGAGGTGAAGGGGAAGTTCAGAGAGCTCAGTATCTTCATGTCAAGAAATCAGACAATATCCATCTCAGAATAAATATTTTATGGTGCCTCCAATCTCTTTTTCAGTAGTAAGGATCCTGATATAACTATGCCAACAGAAGTCAGACTTTATGACTGGAGAAGAGTGATTAGATAAACTGAGTAAGTAGATACTCTTTGATCTGTGCTCCACTAAGAACATCTAAGACTTTAGAACAAGTTCTGAAGTTAAAGCAATTAGAGAGACATGGAAATAAACAGAAAATGAAATTTTAAATTAGTTTAGTAAACACAGATCATGGCATATCCCTTCAACAACTTCAGGAAGCGTAGATGCAGTAGATCTAATACACTTAACAGAAGCCTGTCTTTCTTTATTCAGTCATGCCTTATTCTGATAAGACCTTATCTGAATTACTATCCATGTTTCTTCTCACCTCTACCTAAGAAAACAGAATTAATCTGGAGAAGGCAGAGACACCAACAATAGGTCTGTTATGTGTTGCGGTAATGGTGTCATAAGAATAACTGACTATCAATCTGCCACAAAGAATGTTTGATGTTAACATTAATAACATTAAAATGGACTGAAGGAGGGTTATGGAAGAGGAAGAGGAGACTATATGCTGTTGTTCAAAGTCTTCCTAGAGAACAAGTAACATGCAAAACAGAACTCACCATAAACTCTTCTCCAAGAGCTATAAAACATAAAGAAAGGCTGGGGATTTGGAGAGACCACAAATAGTCCTTTCCCCTGCAGGTAGCTTACAATCTTTGAAATGTTGGTTGAAGGACAGCTTTTGGAAATCACTTAGGCCAATCTCCTGGCTCAGAGCAGGACTACTGTTAATGCCATATCAGGTCACCCATTGCCTGCCTTAAGGTACAGGCTGGAGATTCCACATCTCTGGTCAGCCTGTTCCAATGCTATAATTCCCACTTAAGGAAATACATTTTTTAATTCTCAGTCTAAACTTTCCAGGACTGCAGCTTGTGGCCACTGCTCTGTATTTTAGTGCCTTTCACTGCTGAGAAGAGTTTGACTCTACTGCCCCTGTGAACTTCCCAGTCTCAAGTAGTTGTAGCCTGCAATTAGCCCTTTGCCTTTTCTGAGTAATAGGTCTTCTACAGATTCCACTGTAAGGATATATTCGCCTTGGTAATTGCACTAAACAGTCCTGACAAACTGAAGACTGAGTTCTCTCATATTTTTTATATTTGCCATGGCTGTGTTCTGTTTAGTTAGAGAAAGTTGTAAAAAAACCCACTTTATTTGTTACCTCCTCAGCATAACAGTTGTACTAGTTGGAGGCACCTTTTAAGAGACTGTACTAGTTTTGGGCAGGATAGAATTCACTTTCTTCATACTAGCTTCTATGGTGCTATGGTTTGGATTTGTGCTGAAAACACTGTTGATAACACAGGGATGTTTTACTTGATGCTGAGCAGTGCTTACACAGAGCCAAGGCTTTTTCTGCTCCTCAACCCACCCCACCAGTGACTAGGCTGGGGGTGCACAAGGAATTGGGGACACAGACAGGACAGCTGACCCTGACTGACCAAAGGGATATTCCAAGATCATATGGCATCGTGCTCAGCAGATAAAGCTGAGGAAGTAGAAGAGGGGGGACATTTGGAATTATGGCATGTTGTCTTCCCAAGTCACCACGATGAAGCATGACGGAGCCCTGCTTCCTGGGGTGACTAAAGGGAAATTGTGGTTGAATTCCTCATTTTACTTTGCTTGCCTGCAGCTTTTGCTTTACCTATTAAATTCTTTAATCTCAACCTAAAAGTTTTCCCATTTTTACCCTTTTGATTCTCTCCCCCATCCCACTGTGGAAAGTGAGTGAGTGGTTGTGTGGTACTGAGCTGCCTGCTGAGGTTAAACCACTACAGACACACAGGTACCTGGAAGAGTTTAGTGAATAGGCAAGACTGGAATTTGAGGAACTCAAATGGGTAAACTTTGGCTTTGGCAACTCTTTTTATCCCTATAAAAGGGCTTCAATATCTCAAAGTCCAATATACAGTGTATCTATGTCATAAATTTTTAGAAAATCTCTGGGTTTTTGTAAAAGTTGCTATTTATCAAGTTCACTCTGAGATACTACTAACTTACAGCATGTAACTCATAGAAGTCTGAGTAGCAAATGATGTTTGAAACATGAAACTATGTAAATTAAGATTTTAAGATTATTCTGACACATTCAAGGAAAAAAGCAATAAGGCTGTTTCCATTAACACTAAAAAGAAGTTGCTAAATTAGAACTCATACTATATGGTCAATTTTCTTTATCTTTCAGAATAACATCTTTCTGATACTAAATCTTGATGTAAGATTGTTTTCTTCGTCAAACAATTTATTTTATAATCAAAATGGAAAGTTTCAAGTTGTGATTTAAATATTTTGGGGAAAGATATTTAATAAGTTAAAAATAAAGTAAAAATTTCCATATGGTCAAACTTTTAACTATGCCCACAGACACCTACAGGCAGTCGATACCAAAACCTATTTTCTTGTTTATTGATGCAAGAAATCCATCAAGAATAAGATGACAGAAAGATGTCAACTGTGGGACAAGCTACCCCTGCATGTCTAGCAGAGGCATCACTCTCCCTCTGACATCTCAAGTACAGAATCACAGCTTTCTCAAAGTAAGCTTCCAGATATTTCTTCAGGATTGCTATCCATTAAAACAAATATTCAGTACAACATAAAACAAGGCTCTTGCTGGTTTTCAGGAGAAAAATAATATAGTTAAATTTTATACAAGATGACTCCCACTCTACAGCAAATAAAAATAACCAAATCAGTAAAGCATTTTAATATTCTTGTAATACAACCTGGTTTAGTCCTTTCATTTTTCCAGATATCCCCATGAAGATATTAACTTTCTAGTATTCATAATCCAAAGTACAACAACAGACATCTTAAATTTGCCCAGATTTCAATTCCAGTATTTTAAAGTATGTTTTTATGCTTTCTTTTTCAGTGTATTGAAAGGTCACATTTTTTTACCTGAATACTAACAGGCACAGTTCAAAACAAAGGTCAAGATTTCTTTGGGGGTTCATTCTTGGTCTCTCATTTTAAAACAAGTTCATGATTTGAATTCAAGATAAAAGATTATTATTTTACTGGCTTAAATGCTCAGACTGGCCCACATATAATGCTCAAACACCATGAAGGAACAAATTCTTATTATTCATTTCATGTGCTGCACTAACAATGACTGCAAGTGGAAGTCACAACTGTATTACTGAATGTTATGAATAAACATGGGTAATGTCTGTCTGTCCACATTACAAGTTAATGTTGCCCATTGATATTCATAATCTGAACACTCCCCACTCCACACATAAGCATAAAAACCCCAAGCAAAAGACAGGTTCACTTACCAATGGTTCTCTGTTTTTGACAAGCCTGATTATTTTAACTGAATCTTCTTCCTCATCAATATCATCAGGCATGGGGGGCAAGACAGGATCGTAGTTCTTCTGAGCAACAGTATCATGCACAGAGAGCAAAGCCTGGAAACATTAATAGTCAGTGTATTATTTGGCATCTGGAAAGTTCATGAAAGACAAAGCAGCAGGAATTATTGACAGCCTAACTCTACTAGCGTGATGCACGTAGATTGAATATAACTCTTGTATACAATGGTAACGCATGTCAAACTGATGATGGAACTCCATGAAGCATATGGTTTTTTATATGTAATGTATGCAACAAGTAAACTGCAAATATAGAACAGTGTCTTCATACCCATGAAAATATCGAGTGCTTTGCACATTAGCTTGAAATTACAAGAACAAGGATCAGGAGAAAACGCAAATCTCCTGAAGAACATCACCCTCCTTGTTCTAGATAAACCACTTCAATACAGTAAGCAGTCCAATGAAATAAATGAGGAAAATAAGCACCTTCCAGTACTTCTGTTCAAGCATGAGACACATGACATTGAGTTGTTGTTGCCCAACCATTCCCTTGAGAAGTGCTCTGGAAGCTTACCCAGTTACCGGATCCCTTTCATACTAACTCCATTTCATATGAGCTCCAAATTATTTTAGGATTTTTTAATTTATTGTGGAAGTCACAATTGAGATTGAGGAATATATTGCTGAAACAATTTAGTTCAGATGCTTATCAACCAACCCCCTCTCATGTTTGGCCTCCTTTCTCTGTTGTTTCTGCAGTCCATGCATAACTCGGACAAAAGGTTTTTCAAAGAAAAGCCCAAAACATCCTGACAAGAGGTTCAATCTTAAAAATAAAATAATCTATGAACTTGCAGAAATTCAAAAATCTTGAAGGTCAAAAGAAGTTAGAAGGCTTATTCTCTTAAGGTTCTAAAAAAGTCTCAGCTATGATCCAAATTTCACAGCTTTTTCTAGATACAGAACTCAAAATCCTTTTCTATTTTGAAACCTTTATCACTAGTAACACCTCAAACTGGTGACAACTGGTTATTAATGCTTTTAGTTTTGTAGTGAAAACCATGCATTATAGCAGGAGTAACATCAACAGCCATACACACAGTTCTATCTATTGCTTTCAATTGCTTCTATTTTGAAAATACAAGTAGCTACTCCCAGACACTTGAATATTTTACATTTTGACCTGATGTTCTTTCCCAAAGAGTGAGTATTATAAATTTCTAGTCTGAATAGCAGAAATAATTCATAATTTGATAACCTTCCCAACAATAAAAATAAAACACTTTGGAAAATATTGAGATTTTAGGATGAAGCAGAACACATCAATGTTCTTGACATGGATGAGAGCAGAAGGTATCATATGGATGACTGTAATAGTTAATCTATTATAGCAATGATCATAATGATTAAGATGAAACTCCTTAATAAAGAATAGAAAATAGTTACGTTTCTGATGCCAGTTTACATAATATTAGACTGAGTACACAAATGACCAGAAATGTGTGCTCTCAAGGATAAAGTAAATATTTTGAAAAAGTATGACACTTCCATTACATTATTCCAGGATTTTTTTCCTGAATGGGGGAGACTAACAAAAGAAAGCAATTTCCAGGCAATGCTACAAGCTATCATGTCAAAAGCAGAAGGCACCGAGTGTATGGTAATCTTGAAATTCTGAAGTTTAAATTTGAAGTTAGGTCTTCAACAAAACAAACACAGAGAAAGATTGTGCCTGCCTTATGAGAATTGGCTATCATTTTACTAGTTTCTATGCACATTGTACAAATTGATAAAAACATTTCAACACACTAACTAATTATATCTGGTTTTCTTCCCAATACATAGTTATGAATTTGGATGATTTACCATCAGAAATTACCAGCTCCCTCCCACCAAAGATTAGTTTTACTATAGATCTGAAGCTAAAAACCTCAGGCTAACAATCATGGTTCCTCCTGGAAATGTGCATTATGAAGCATTACATATGTAAAAGCCATGCAATCAAACACAGCCCTAGTCTAAAGATGTATGTGAAATATCAAAGATACACTAAAACAAAAGTAGTGTTTGCTTTTACTTGAGGCTACTTGCAGTTAAGACTTCTAAAACTAGTCTTCTGCAATTACATTTTTCCACATAAAGCTAGGGCACATTCATGGACTGGTTCAGTTTAATGAGGTTCTATATTGCAGTTTAAAAACAATCAGGCAGATAGAGAAAACAGATGAAAATAATCTAAAGCACCACTTCCAGAGTAAAAGGCAGCAACTTAGAGCACGGTGAAAAGAACCTACCTTGACACTGAAACTTGCAGAACAGAATCTGTCCAACACTACACTGAATTATGCCACCAGGGTTAACGAGACACTTCCCTGCTCTGACTGAGATATGGGGCTCCTGGACACTGCAGGCAAAAGAATGATGCAGCCCAAGTATCACACACCAATGACAGTCAGTGTCTGGTATTTACAATGCTTTTCTTCACTCACAACAACTGGAACTCAACCCCTTCCCTTTTCATCCCCAAAACCATATTAAATTGCAATGTACTACTGTTTTCAAAGTAAGATCTTTTACCCAAACTCTGTTGTTTTCATACTAAGATTTCTTTCCTGTTTGTCTTCCCTCACTGCTTCTAACACACTACTTTCTGTCCACTGTAGTCGCTCTTGAAATAGGCAGCAGCATAGACACTGGGCAATCATTCATCTGCAAGTAAGACTTATAAAGCTATATTGATGTCACCTAACGTATTCAACTAAAGGTGATCAGAGCCCATCCTTGAGAGAACTCCTGCGTGTCCTAAACACACCAAAGAAAGGCCGTTTGCACAGAGCAAAGGGACATTTCTTCAGAAGCTTCTTTGTGCTGTGCACTTAACAACACATGCTTAGTCCATGCACTGAACACACAAAGCAATACAAAGGTAGTAACATTCTCTTTTTGTACATCAGCAGCGAGTGGTTCCTTCACTGCAGTTTTATACTCCGTGACACTAATTTTCGCCTATCACAAGAAACTGCAAGAAGTGCAGATGTCATTTTAATGTTTCTTTCTTTTTTTCCCCCCAGGTTTTGTTTTTGTTTTTAAATACACGACTCTTCAAAACTATGCACATATGATCCAAGATTAAGGTCGTGTATATTTAAGCACCTCTAGAGAGAAAGATTTTATTTCAGCTCGAAGTTCTGTGCTTATGATTCATTAATGTAAACATGCTCCATATTTAGAACTTGAAAGAAGGTATGATTCAAACTTCTGCAGTACCTAAATATAAATATTGATGTTCAGCTAAATTCTTAGACATGATCTAGCTAGAAATGAATACTTTCATCAGACCTCTGAAATGTCTAACTAGCGCTGTATTTTTCATGTTAAAGCTATCACTGATCATTTCACAGTTTATAAATTGAAATTTTACACTATCAACTTTCACAAAGAAAATGTGACATTGGAAACAAAGTGGTTTTTTCAAACAGTTCTGAAACTTTAAATGTTTATTTAAATTGAGAATGTTATTAATGAAAACAGGTCTGTATTTTGAAAAATATGTATCATTTAACTACACTGGCTACATTTTTGCTCCTCAAACAATAACAATTTTTGTATTATTTTTTGCTTCTGTTGAAATTTTGAGATCTGTAAGTAAAAATACGCCATGTAGCATGTGACGTGCACACAACTCCTTATGTTTTCAAATTATCATTATTTTAAAAAATAATTATATAACTCAGTTTAAGCTTTACTTTTCAGAAATAGTTTGCATTTACTAGTCTAGAACAACATTGTAGAACACAGCAAGTTAAAAAAAGCAGCAAAACAGAATGGGCAAAGAAACAAGAGCATCCTCTTTCTTTACAATACTTGAAAAAACAAGATCAGAAAATTAAATAATTAGTAGTTAAGATTACCAACATAAAATGTTTGGGACTCAAACCCACCCTTATGAAAGCCAACAGCTGCAGCAGATGGTGACACTGCCAACGCAGCTTGCCTATCGAGGAGATCACTGCCCTGATTCAGTAAAATGGAACAAAATGTCAATCATTAGCACAGACCACCTTCCCTGGTAGTTCAGCTTGAACTCTATCAGGTGAGACGGAGTCATTTTCCCACATCTTCGCTTTGCTATGGTGACAGGAACTTCCAATGAGGTTGGCACAAAGAAGTTTCACCAAAGGAGAAAAGTAACTCCATCAGCCACCACAGAAACGTGTCCCTGACCTTGCCTGGCAGAGCTGATCCTCCAGAGAGCTCTAGCCATACTACGTTTTCCTTTGCAATAAGGTTACAGAAGAATTATGGAAAGACAAGATGAAAATGTTGGTTGCGAAAAATATCCAAGACTGGAAAGACTGATTAACGAGTAACTTGCATAAAGTTAAAAGTCATCCAGCAACAGAGAGCAAAGAAGGAAAGCTGAAAGACCTGGGAGAAGATTGAACCCACTGAAGGAAAGAGTATCAAACTGAAGGGAGAAGCATAAGAGACACAACACCTAAACATGTGCAAGAATTTAGAGAACAGGCGAATAAAAGCAGCAGAAAGCTGAAGCTTAATGGTGATGGCATACAGACATACAGAGAAAACAATTTGACTTGAGAACACTTCAGAGAAGAAAGGGATAAAAATGTAAAGTTTCAGAATCAAGATGGATATTTAAGAAATGGTAAGTAGCACAAAATTTACAGGGGAAAGAAGATAAAAATTTACAGGGGAAAGAAGATAAAAATTTACATATGAGGGGTAGGGGAGAGAACATCTTTTATTCTTCTACAGAATTAGTCTTTAAACCCACTATCTTGTGTACATAAGGTAGATTTTATATTGATGTGCTAACAAATTCCATTGCAACTAATTCCACTTTTGAGCAAATAGGTGTCAAAAGAGCCAGCAGAAAACAAAAGGGCTGTGCCTGGCAGCCTCTTCATCACCACCACTGCCAGCTAAGGGAGGACGTGCAACCCGATGTACGATAAGGGTTAACAGGATAACAAAAGGGCCCAAGATGAGAACAGGCATCTAAACTAACAGGTAAGAACAAGTGTTATCTCAATTCTCCCACTTGGCTAAAGCATAATCTAGAAGCAGAAGCAAGCAATGACACTACAGGCAAGAGAAACTCCATAGTGCTGCTGAAGCCACCAGAGGATGGCTGGGAGAACAGTGACCTGATTTATTTTTTTTCTTTTGGCAGTAGAGACAGAGATGGAGCGCACAAGCTACAGTCAGGACTTACAGGCAGAAAAATAACAATATTCCTTCCGAAGGTGCAATAATCTAATCAGTTTCCTACAGAAATTTCATACATTTTGTTCTGAGTAAAATTCCCAAGTTAAATACATACAATACATAATGTTAAAGAAATAAGTTAACTTCTCCTAAATGAATGTTTTACTTTTGCTACTGAAAGTACATTATGCAATTGAAAAATTATGCAATTAACATAATCAAAACACCTTTGACAGTGATGGTAAAGAAAAATGAAGTAAGGTTCTTAAAGCATAGCATAATTTTCAGTTTGTAATCAGGAAACCAGTGGGTGTACTAATTCATGGGGGGGAAAAAAAAAAAATCAGGGTTAGTTTACTTTCCATATTTCATAGAAGATCTTTTTCCTACACATTCTGTATAAAATTCCCAGAAATTATATACTGTGTAAGATGAGAGCAGTTACGTATGCAGAAAAGAGAAACAACTTTCCTTACTTCCTATTGTCCCATCTGTACTTCAACCAGAGTTGTCTTCTAGTTCATGCTTGTCCAGCTGGCAATTAAATCCCTTTCTCTTCCGATTTGACTTTGATGCAGTTGGGTCACAGCAGTGATTCAAAAATATTTAAAGCACGTACTGTACAGGTGTGGTTTTGTATGCTTAAATCTACCATATATTAATGTACTTAGCATAGCAACATGGATCAATATTCGGTATATATTACTTTTTCCTCCTTTTTTACTATGGTGGACTTTATTCATGACTATATGAACTTCCTTTCACAAAAAGGTAATTTCCTTTCCTGAAAATGCAGTTTCTTGATTTCCGATTCACCAGTCTGACGTGATGGGTTTACCTGCAGCTGGGAGCCAGACGGCAATAACAAACAGAAAAGGGAACTTTCTGCATCTTCAGACTCCCGCTTCCTCTGGCTCATTGTTCACAGCCCCTGGAGACACTTCCAAAGTTAAACTATTCTCACTGTTCACAGAAACACGCAGCCTGTGTCATCTGGTAAAGGTGTTAATACTCTTCCAGATGACAGCCCTAGATTTTTCCTCAGTTGTGGATAATGGTAGAATAAGCTCTGATTTTAAATCAATAGCAAAGAATCTGAACAAAGTCACTTTTACATTCCAACATGATGTAGCTGAAGAGTTCTTGAGGCTTTAAGCCCTATTTCAGTAACTTCCAGGAGCACCAATAGATGGTTTTCAGAGTGGAAAATGCCAAGACAGGAGCACTCTTCCACATTCGTGGCCATCATTAATCAAATCCTTTTCTGAAGAAGCGATAGAATCCTAACAGTTTGGTGTCTACAGCATGCATCTTTTCTTGGTTGTGAGCTGCACAAAGACCACTCCCTCTGCCCCAAGAAATCATGAAAATATAAACTAAAGAAAAGTAAAAGCTGAGCTTGCAGTTGCCCTTTCTGAAAAAGTATCTTTTAGACAAGACCCAGCTTTTATTTAGCAACAGTATGAAGTCTAAAATCTTAAAAGAAAAACATCTACTGATCCACAAGGTTTTAAGAACCTGGATATATTTAATTCCTCCAGAAAATAACAACATGTATTTGTTTATGATAAGGAGGTCTTAAATTCAGTTACAGGTTACCCATACTACATAGAGAGACCTAAAGAAAAACATTAAACCAGCTTAGTTTTTAAGGCAATTACTTTGCCTGCTTTGGGTTTTTCCCACATTGAAACACTAGAATTTCTATATATCAATTGCACTCCAGGTATCATTCTGGAGAACGGAGAAGCTGCAGAGAGTATTATCTTCATCATTACATATAAGTAAATTTTCTATAAATACTTTTAAAGTTTAACTAAAGATTTGTAAAATATTAAAATAGATTTTGTGTAATAGAATAAATCCTGACTCTTAAACCGTAATGTGGCTTTTACAATGCCAGCAAAGTAGCAGGTAAAAGAAAAAAGCTCACAGTCATACAATCATAGAATATACTGAGTTGGAAGGGACCCAGAAGAATCATCTAGATTTACCAGTTACATACATGGGAATAACCATAAGCAGTCTTGCCACTGACTAGGAACCCAGGAATAAGCAGAAACATGGGATAAAAATGGTTATGAGATCACACTGCAACACTGTTGAACAGATCTCCATCAAGTAACTAGAGGAGACTCTGGAAAATGTGTATGGAGAGTCAAACAGAATATGGGCTAGCAAGTGAAAGGGACAAGGACAACTGAAGGAAAAGCAGCATAAAAAGATGACAACTAAAAAGCCCGGACTATTTTCTTCATATTGTAGAGTTTCTCCAGTTTCACTAGCTGAACAGAATTGCAACTTGAACAAGATATGATTATAGCCACGGTGGGTTTTCTTCTTCCTGAGTTACCAGCTTTGCTAATGTTGCCAGCTTCTACACACTGTGTGGATGCTACTGTTACATGCATGGCATACAAGATTCTTACATGGGCTGGGGTTGGTCCCTTCATGTGGGAAGTTCTGTATATGTAACCAGAGAATTTCTTTGACTTACTTTTCAAATCTTTTCTGCTGCCAACCTGCCAGGCTTCACTTTGGTTTATTATACCTATCACTTTGTTTATTATGCTGACTGCTAGCGAGCATCCTCATATCCATACATCTAAGATGACTGAGAGACAAGCCTTCCATTGGACATCAGCTGAGTTATCATGAGACAGACGTAAGAGCACTCCAGGGTAACATGATGGCTGCTACCTTAATACATTCATGCAGTATTCTTTCATCTCCTTTGTATCATGTTATATCTACACTTATGACACACTGCGTATTGCTGTATGTATGCTCTGTCAGCTCCTACCACATTAAGTGTGCCACAACTGCTTTCTGACTTTCCCTGCCCATCAGATGTGAAAAATCAAGGTTTTTCTTGTTGCTTTTAAAAGGACTATTTTGCAATTACATTTTTGTTTTACTTACTCCATTCCAGTAATGTGCAGCTTCCAAAAATAAAGACATTAACATATTCTCCCAGCACTTCCCACTAAAAAATGTTTTCTATAAAAAACTCTGAATTACGCAGGCAAGTAGAAATGGAAATAGTAAGTCAAGGTTAAAGCTGAAAGAAGTTAAGAATAAAACCTTTTCTTCCTCTAACAGGGTAGCTAAAACGTGCAATGGATAGCTTCTAAAAGTGGCAAATAGTCTGAAGGCAGGAAAAATGGATCTGATTCGCTTGCCAATAAAAGTCTCCCCAGCACTGTCCTCTCTACCCCTGTTTCATTGCTGATATGCTCAGAACACCTATGGGTTGTGTCCATCAAATAGTGTTACCAAACCATCAGTACTGTGGTCCTTGCTTATTGCAGTGATAATCTGGCTATATTACTTAGGTGGAAAACAAGTATCAAGTAAGTTCAGCTTCCTGAACAGATATCTAAGTCTGTGTTACCATGTGTGAGCATGAATAATTCATGAAGAGGAGGAGAACAGCCTCCCTGGACATGAGCAGAAACAGAAAATAAGGGTGCATTTGGGAAGACAGGTCTCAAAAGGGACAGGGCCAAAAGGTCCTCCAAGAGCTTGAAATACAGTTAACAGCCCCAAAGTAGCTCAGATGTTAATATCAGACCTGATATTTTTATTTGGGTTTTCCAGATGCAAAACCTGAACAGTTGTAGGCAAATTCCAACAATTTCCAGTGGAAAATGCTGACTTTGCAGAAACCATGTATTTAAATGAAAAAGTCCTGATGGAAAATCCTCAGCAAGTCTAATTACAAAGGAAACATTGGAAAGAGGACAAAGTTTAGATTAAGATTTTTTTAATTACACATTACAAGAAATGCTTCATGAGCTTTTCAAAGCAAAACCAGATTTTGTTTTATATTATTGTAGCCTGATATTCTCTTTGAGTACTTTGTACATTAATGTTCTTGTAGAAGAATGCCTGCTGTTTCCTGCACAGTAAATTATATTGCCAATTTTTACCAGTGATTGTAAGGCAGCTTTACAAGGCTCTGCTGATAGAGACTTCAAATGTCTACAAGTAGTGCTCTGATCAGAACAGTCTATTAGGCCACCATGCAAATCCAGTAAACCGCAGATGGCAGAGATGATGGTATCAGCAGTTATTTATGAAATAAAGGCTAGAATTTACAAACTTACCTAGAAACACACAGAAGAGGACAGGACAATGGCAAAGGTATGATTCAAGCCAAAAGAAGCACTACTACTTTTAAGAAACCTAAACACACATACGAAACACACGAAGAACAAAGTACCCTGGCTTCATTATCGGCAGATTTAGGTTTAACTCAGGGTTCTATCCTGGAGGAAAGCCAAGGAGGTACTTTTAGATGAAAACGTTTACAAATGCAAATTGATTGTGTTTTGTGAAACTGCAAGTCAAGTACACCTCAGATGAGCTGCAAATAAAACAGCAAGCATAAATCCTATTTATAGTTTTCTGGTGTATGCATCTTTGCTATTTGAATGTAATTAAAAAAAAAAAAACCTGAAAATAACTTAAAAAAAAATCTGTATTTTCTCTGAACAGCACGTTGAAGTTGTCCATGGATAAATTAATCTGAAAACATTCCCAGTCATACAAGAGCAGTTTTCCTTTCACTCCAAAATTCTACTCATGCTATGGTAATGAAAGAGAAGCCAAGAAAAATACTTCAAGTATGTCCACTGCTTGTTCCCTCTACAGCTACAGGTACGGTGCCCAAAGGGATCCAGATACTTTACATTCTCGTGTTCCATGAGCCACTGAAGTCATTCACAGCCCTGCCTTGTTCCCGTGTTTAGGCCCCTGGTTTATGTTTCAGATGAGCAGCTCGCAAACCTTTCTGCACACGTAAACAGAAGATAAACTCCACTGAAACAGGCAGAACCACCACTTACACACTTAGGACATGGAAAAAAAGCTTAATTTCCCCCAGGTCAGAAAAGGTATAAGCATCCTTTAGAACAGTTTTAGCACAGTTATGCCCACCACAAAGGACATATTTTATATGAATTGAAAACATACTAAATTTACCCTAATTGGGATTAACTTCAAATGATAAATTGCATTTCAATACGTAATGATGAAGAATGTAACTGCTCTTATAAACATGAAATTAAGAGCTAGTTAGATCTGAATAATCTGTCTCAAAGTTAATGTAACTGGGATAACATCACTCAACCAACTAAAAGATTGTTCATTCTTTTTATAGTTTTTTCTGTTTACAGCCACACCAACAAAATAAATGCCTAAAATGTTAATTCCAATAGTTAATGGTTTAGGTTTTCAGACTTCAAATAATTTTTAGAATAAATAACAATTATGTTCATGTGCTATGGCACAGTTCCAAAAAGAACATAGCTTTTTCCAGCTTGTTAGAAAAGGAAGTGAAAGCTATGATTCGAGTAAGCTTTTTAATTAAAGTGGAAGAGAATTTGAAAGCTTTTAAGTCTTTCATGCTTAGTTTGATCATCTGTCACATTTACTTCTCCTTTCTCACACTGCCACCGGGGTTCTGCCCCCTGACTGACAGAGCAACTCCAGCACTCGCTTCCCTTCCCATTTGTGTCCCCACACACGGATAAGACCCTTTTGCTAACCTGACTGTAACATGTGCATTAGAAATCTGCTGGCATTTCAGATCTCCCAAACATGTTGTCCTTAGGTCCAAACACTATTCAGACTAGAGCCACGCAGCACTGCCCGCCAGCTGGCCTGACCAAGAATTTATACATCTTTAGCTGAATAAAACTAACCAGCCAAAGCCCCCCCCACACACACCTCACAGGTTTAAGAAACACAAGCAGAGCAAGAGAAGTTTCACTACATCTAGTTCTGGTCATTTCTTGTCATTCTAACTTGGACATGTTAAATTTTTAAGCTGCTTTTTAACAACCAAGTCAGTAGACCTTTTAACCTGCATCCGTACACGCCGGAAGCACAAGCATTTATTAACAGTTATCTGCTGGGGGAAAAAAAAAAAAAAAAAAAAAAAAAAGAGCTGAAGATCCATATTGCTGTACTGAGGGTTTCTGAACAAGAGAGAACAAGATGCTTTTCAAAGTGTTAATTTCCTGGTCTGCTTATAAATAAAATACTGTGTTCAACTGGATTTGGATCCCAAGGTATACTATTGTACTTGTCGGTATCGTTAACAAGGTATAGCAGGATTATGGAATGTGCACTCACTCTATTCAAGTCTCTATTCGACGCCGGAAATTAAAGCCAATAGATTTGGCTGGCCTGCATCCACGGGACTCTGCAATTACATTTTAAATCTAGAACACAAATGCAATGTCTCATAGCAGATAAACAAATCCACTTGATTTCCCAGAGCTACGTGCTCTGTTCTACTTCCAGAGTTCTGTTTTAATCAGTGAAGATAAACCACAACCACTATTAGTTCACTGAATTATGGTAAAGCATGCCATATTTTAGAGCAGGAAAGAAAAAGCACTCAGTGTAACTGGAAATTGCATCCAGTTTTTAAAAGACTAGAAATGACTAATTTTGGTTTTTTTTCCAGAAGAAAGTGCACTTGACAAAACTTTGGAATTACTTTTAGGGCATTTTGAAAATCTCAAGTCTAATAAACATAACTGCCTCAGAGAAATTATTTTCTTCTTTGAAACACCTCTCTATGGATTAAAACCACAAACACCACAAACCTGTCAAAGCTTTACTCATCAGATGCAAGCATTCAGAAATATATTCAACAAAACAACTTTGTAACATAAAATGAAAATATAGAAATTCTCATCTAACCAGTTGCTGGAAACGTCTCCCAGCCTTTTTTCGCATGTCAACCAAACCTGTTAAGTTATAATCACCTTTGCACCACCAGACTTATGGACGCAGTGATGCAGGACAATAAACTAATTCTAACCATCTTCATGCCCCAGACCTTAGAGCTGAGCTGTAGGGAAGCAGAAACTCTCTTGCTGGCTCCAGCTAACGCTGCAGTTATAAGTCAGGTCAGGAGAGAAAAGCTTCCCCTGCAGAATAATATACACCCAGCTTAAGTCAATCCCAAATTAAGCCACATATAAGTTTTTAGATAAAGTCTACGCAACATTGGAAAAGAGGGACCAGTCCTCCCAAATAACTTCAGATGTGTGGGAAAAGCTGTTCGAGACATCACAGTGTCCCAGGAATCCAGAAGAAAAAACCAAATGTTCTCCAGTCATCAACTTAATAGCCAAGAGCTAGAAAATCTTATGCAATGTACAGCATGAGCTCAGATACAGCTGACCAGACTTGAGGGCATCTCTAGGGAAGAACTGGAAATACTGAGTCCCAGCAACAACATCTCTTTCCTTTTCTGCCCAAGTGACAGCAGGGGAAATAAACAGAGGAATCTCAATGAAACAGCCTGACTCGGCATGCAGTACAAACATACCTGGTCACCACGATGGAGGAGGGAGCAGTGATTATTTACCATCTCTCCTAGGCACATTTGCCATGAGATGGCACATGGAGAAGTTAACAAACAGGCAAAAACCTCATGCACACTGCCAGTTCTTTCCCCTAACTCACACAAACACCTGTCAGCTCTTCAGGGCAGGGAAATGTGTGCCTTCGGCAGTCTGGCCATGCAAAGGGCTCTGCGCCCTGCAGCTGGTCAGTCCCCCCCAGCCAAGACTGACATTTGCTAAGTTACTGCAGTTGTTCAATCATCTTAACCATGCTGAGGGGAAGGCACTTGTTTCCCTGAAATCCCACTAAGATTATCACATTGGATTTAACCACTTCCAAGGAACAGACAATAGTGAGAGTGAGTAAGAGAGAAAGTGAGCAACGGAGGGGGAGCAAGAGAGCAAGGGGGTGGGGAGGGAAAGCAAGAAAGAGACTGGGGGGAGATGCAGTTGTGTAAATGAGCTGCCTTCTGGCTCAATCCACTCAAACTTCAGAAGCATGAAACAGACGTGGACAGTCACTAAGGAAACACCTACAGTGAAGCTTAGGATCTCTGGAATTTGGTGTTCCTCGTGTAATACACAACTGTCACTGCTTCCCTTTGAGTAAGAAATCGGGAAAGAGAGGCAGAAGACCTGTGTGGATGACCAGGGAGCTAATGTGTAAACTCAAAGGGAAGCAGAGGGTTTATGAACTATGGAAACTGGGTCTGTGCACCTGGGAGGATTAGAGGGATGTTGTCAGGGCCTGTAGGGACGCGACTAGAAAGGCTAAAGCCCGCTTGGAGATGAAACTGGCAAGGGATATAAAGGATAATAAAAAGAGTTTTTTCAGATACGTGAATACTAAGAGGATGATCAGGGATAATGTAGGTCCCTTGATGAATGAGGCGGGTGTCCTGGTATCAGGTGATGATGAGAAGGTGGAAATACTGAATGCCTTCTTTGCCTCAGTCTTCACTCCAAAGGCCCCTCGGGACCCGCAGATCCTGGATGAAAGTAGGAGTGTTTGGAGAATGAAGAGCTCCCCTTAGTTGAGGTAGGGGTGGTCCAGGAGCGGCTCAAAGGGATTAATGCAAACAAATCCATGGGCCCGGATGGGATACATCCACGTGTGCTGAGGGAGCTGGCAGAAGTGATTGCAGAGCCGCTTGCTATCATCTTCGACAGCTCTTGGAGAACAGGAGAAGTACCTGAGGATTGGAGGATAGCTAATATCACTCCAGTCTTCAAAAAAGGGCAAGAAGGAGGACCCTAACAATTATAGGCCAGTCAGTCTCACTTCTGTCCCTGGAAAGGTTACGGAACAGCTTGTTCTGGATGCCATTACCAAGCAACTGGAAGAGAAGAAGGTCATGAGGAGCAGTCAGCATGGATTCACCAAGAGGAGATCGTGCTCGACCAATCTCATAGCCTTCTATGATCTCATCACTGGCTCGGTGGATGGAGGGAGAGCAGTGGATGTCATCTACCTTGACTTCAGCAAGGCTTTCGATACTGTCTCCCATGACATCCTGATAGAAAAGCTAAGAGATCATGGGATAGATGAGTGGACAGTGAGGTACCGGGCTCAGAGGGTCGTGATCAGTGGAACAAAATCTGAATGGAGGCCTGTGACTAGCAGTGTTCCCCAGGGTTCGGTGTTGGGTCCAGTCCTGTTTAATATCTTCATCGATGACCTTGATGAGGGAATAGCATCCACCCTCAGCAAGTACGCTGATGATACAAAGCTGGGAGGGGTGGCTGACACGCAGGACACTGCGCTGCCATCCAGCGAGACCTGGACAGGCTGGAAAGCTGGGCAGGGAGAAACCAGATGAGGGTTAATAAAAGCAAGTGTAAAGTCTTGCACCTGGGGAGGAATAACCGTCTGTATCAGTACAGGCTGGGGGATGACCTGCTGGAGAAAAGCTCTGTGGAGAAGGACCTGGGGGTCCTGGTTGATGACAGGTTGGCTGTGAGCCAGCAGTGTGCCCTGGTGGCTAAGAGGGCAAATGGGATCCTGGGATGCATCAGGAAGAGTGTGGCCAGCAGGTCAAAGGAGGTGATCCTCCCCCTCTACTCTGCCCTGGTCAGGCCCCACCTGGAGTATTGTGTCCAGTTCTGGGCTCCCTGGTATAAAAAAGACAGGGACCTCCTTGAGAGAGTCCAGAGAAGGGCTACGAAGATGATTAAGGGTCTGGAACATCTCCCGTATGAGGAAAGGCTGAGTGAGCTGGGGCTGTTCAGCCTGGAGAAAAGAAGACTGAGGGGGGGACCTAATTAATGTTTATAAATATCTTAAGTATGGGATGCAGGGGGAATTGGCCAACCCCTTTTCAGTCATCTGTGGAGATAGGACAAGTGGCAATGGCTGTAAACTGGAGCACAGGAAGTTCCGCACCAACATGCGGAAGAACTTTTACACAGTGAGGGTGACAGAGCCCTGGGACAGGCTGCCCAGGGAGGTGGTGGAGTCTCCTTCTCTGGAGATATTCAAGACTCGTCTGGACACCTACCTGTGCAATATGAGCTAGGGAGCTGCTTTGGCAGGGGGGTTGGACCCGATGATCTCTCGAGGTCCCTTCCAACCCCTACAATTCTTGTGATTCTGTGATTCACCCTTTAGCAAAAAGCAGCTTGTCACCTTGCAAGTGGTGGAATAACCAACTGTATGAAAGCCTTTAAAAAGGTGACATCATTGATCTTTAAAATTCTGTAGCACTTTGAGGATATCATCACATCTCAGGTTTTGAGATCAGGGAATATAAAGAAGCAACTATCTTAAAAAGGGCTATTTCCCACTCTGCAGTTTTCCTCTAAAGTTATCAACTGCTACATTTAATTCCCATTGCAATATGCATCTAGAACACTAAGGTCTCCCTTCTCTTTACAGTAGGAAAATAACACCATAGTGTGCAGTAACAGCGATACACAGGGGAGGTTCTGAGTGGATACAAGGAAACAGTTTTCACTAGGAGGATAATCCGGAATTGGAAGAAGCTGGACACAGTATTTATGGAAGTCTGTTCCAATGCACTTTCAAGACCTGATGGGAGAAAGCCCTGAGCAAACTGCTCCAGACAAAGTGTTCACCCTGCTTTGAGCAGCACATTGGACTAGACAACCTCCTTCCAACCCATGATTCCATAGTCAACTGTCAGACGTATCAAGTTCCTCGAATGCACCACAGAGAACGCCAAAAGTCCTCAAATTCAGAATTTTTTTTTCAAAACAATATCCATCAGAAATTTTGTTCCAAGTACCAGGTTCTGTTTTTTATGCATAGTGCAATTAAATCACTGGTATGACTGAAAAGCTTCTAGTAAAACCCCATTTTGAGCAAATTTATGAAGTGCATGCAATAAAAGTTAGCAAAAGACACAAAAAAGAAATCAAGTGTCTACTTTTTGAAATATGCATTGTAAATAAAAGACAGCTTTCCACCAAATTCCTTTTATAAATATCATTAACACGCATAATAATTTACTGGCAACATTAAACATGTTACTTCATAACAGGTATTTCCTATTAAACTGGCATCCCTTCCTAAAAGCACTCATATTCATTAAAGCAGCCCGAGGAAGCAGATGCAGACACTCAGGGAGAAAGCACTTTGCAGGTGCAACACATCCTCACCTTGAGATTGGGTTTTGCGAGGAGTTTCAGCAGCTCTCTGATCTCGCTGCTCAGCGGCTTGCTCTGCAGCTCCTCAGCCAGCTGGGTGGGAGATGGAATCAACACAAAGACCATTAGGAAAGCCTTGTTTTACCCAGGGAATCAGTGACAACCCAGAATCTATCTTGTTCAAGGTTATTACTTTCCAGCGTGTTCAAACAGAAGCCAGCATGAAGAAAAACACCATCAATCACCGTGCTTCTTTTTCTGGCCCTCAGTGGACCAGATTTAAGCCAGGCCTTTTGGCTCAGTTTAACACAAGTAATCATTTCTGGCAAAGGTGCAGCCAGATCACATTCTGATTTATAGCGATGGGGGCAAATCCCAGCACTTCATTTTAGTGAATGGTCCTTTGCGTGCAGACAAAGGACTGCTTGTAAAAACGACTGGATCAAACTTTGACACTGTCTATAAAAAACAGTTTCGAATGAGGTGGTGAAATCCACACTGCTTCCAAAAACCCACAGTAGCTGTGCTGTTTAGGACTGGGATAAGAAAGCAAAGTGCCCCTACAGTGCAAGCAATCTGAACCTTTTATTATGTTTACACATACACTGGAAGGAGCTTGTTAAACGTGAAGCGGGTTAATCATAATATCGTTTATAACAGGTCATCAGCAATTCAAGCCCCTAAAATGCACAAACTATGTCCTAACAACAAGATCAGTAATTTATGTTTGGTTATACTACAAAACTGTGGTTTGGTGAACAATAGAGCAGCAGTCTAAAGTTTAATCCCACAGCTATTTGGCTTCATGTCTTGAGTTTTTCTTATCATGACATTCTCAACTAATTTGGACTCAAGAGGCATATTTTACTGCAGGATTTCAAACTCAAACTATTTTTCCAGAAGAAGGAAAAGCTAAAACATATTTCACAACACTGAACTTTAGTTTTAAAATCCTGAAGCTACATGGCTCATAATCCAAAACGTGATTTCAGATAATCACTTATTTTCTTTGCATTAAATCAGTATCATAAAAATGTCTCAAAGAAAGATCGGTTATATGCAGCAAGTAATTTTAGTCATCTAGCCTAATTTTAAATGTGTACTTTCATTTTGTATAAATTTTCAAGATAAATGGATAGAAGTATATTTTGCATAGTTATATGTAATAGACAATTCTAGATTATAGACATCAGACATGGTTAGAGTAATTTTTTTTAACCTTCCAATTAATACAGGGTTAATGGGACCAAAATAAAAATTCATCACCTGAAGTCCCACAGCCTTTTAGCTATAATTTATAGATTAAAAACATCCACCAAATACATGAATGCTAATCTCAACAATATTTGTCTCTAAACACTGAAAGATTAGAAGATCTCCCTAGGAAAGGTGAGAATTAAATATTTTGGGCACATAAAGCCAAGCATTGAGGTAATCTGACTGCAATCTAGTCCGCATGCTCTACAGAAGAGCTCTGCAAAGCTGAAAATAACCTGTGATGGGAATGACAACAGGTATATGACAGAGTTTCCCCTTGGTTCTCCTTTTATTCTTTAGTTTGTACTACTCATCACTAGAGAATAAAATCTATTCATTCATGCTTCATTGATGAGGACTAGTAATCACTCAGGAAGCACAACTGCTTCAGCATTTCTCTCAGAATAATTGTGCACAAGAATCTATTAACTTCAGCAGAATTAGCATTTGCTTTGGTGGTGCAAATATAAATGCAGGTACATAAGGTTTAGAACTGCAAGGAACAGGAAGAATTTTTTTTTACTGCTTTAACAAATGTTTTAATCTCATAGTTTAGAAAAAATTTGTTCAGAGATCAAATAATTTAAAACTGTTTTCACTCATACAATTTACAATGTTTTTCCAAATATTTTCATAAGAGTCTTAAAAGTACAACTAAGTCCCTGTGAAAGAAGGGGAGGAAGCCAAAGATTGACAGAGAAGGAAGACAAAGCCGTGTTTAGGCACACTAGATTGGGTACACTGACATTGTGCCAATCACCTCTTACGCCAAAACCTGCAAGAAAACTGTCAGAAAACCTCTTCTACAGTTCTCTGTTGAGGGAACTGTAACATTTCACCAAGCTCTTTATGGAGAGCTGCCACTACAGAGAGGGGAAAACAAAGCAAGAGAGAGGGACCGATGTGGATTGAGGCCAGTGAAATGTGGCTCTGGGGCTTTAAAGCTTCTGGAGAAAGTTCTGAAACTTCTGCCAGAACAGTCTTTCTAATAACCTAGAGGCCTTATTTGCAGTATATACCTATACTGCCAGAAATGTTTAGATCCTTTGCATGAAATCTGGAGTCTTATGTCAGACTTTGCTGCTCCAAAATAAGAGGCAAACAGAATCTATGATGGGAAATTCAGCCTGAAAGTCACTGAGGGTGAGGAGAGCAAAGTCATGGCAGCTAGGAAAAGGAAAATGTTTAGAAAAGAAGCCTCCCCATAATTGTTACTTCTGACATTGCTTTAAAAAGTAACACAAGAATAAAAACACACTTCTTAAACAGTTTTTAGTTAGATGAGTAGCACCTCAATTTTGTGCTTTAAATCCAACAGGAAATATTCAGTTACAAACCCCACTGGATGTAAATTTACTTCCTCAAAGTTTGCTGATAACTACTGAAACAGAGGAACTCCTGCAGCGTGCTAGCCTGACTTCATCTGCCAGAGGACATCCTCACTCTGTGGGACGGTGCCCATAAAGCCAGCTGTTCAGCTACACATAAGCAAAAATGAAAAACCAGCAAAAAGATATTTAAAAAGAAGCTCTACTTAAAAGGTAGGCAGATGTCTAGAGTCACACATATCCCAATATATGTATATTTTAAAAATCCTACCGTATATACGTAGTAATACATACATAGGGTTAAAAGCCTTGATTGCTCTCAGCTGAAAAGTGTCAGAGTACTTTAATTTGGGGATTTCCAAAACTGTAAATTTTAAATGGGGCTGAACAAAGAATGAGATTGCTCAGCATTTCTGAAAATATCAAGAACTAAGTTTTGCATCCAAAAATAAGAAAAGTTTCTTATTAAGAATTTCAGCTCAGAGATCCATAACACAACTGTTAACAAGGATTATTAATATGTCACCAAGAACTTAATGAAGAGAATTTCAACCAGCTTTCTAATTTTCAAAATTACTATCAACATTATTCAAAGCTACTTGAAGGTTAAAAAAATATTACTAATATATGCCTGATGTCAAAGTTAATGCATTATTACATTCGGTATGTTACAGGATATAGCTCTCCTCCTACTGAAACATGATTACATTACATTATATCCTTTTTTCAATAGACCATGTATGTTTAATTTAGTTTATCGTTAAAATGTTCTAATTCTCAATTCATAACTTCTACACATTTGTAAAGTTAAAAAATAAAAAGCTACTAATGATATAAAAAGATAGTTAATATTTTAAACCATCTATAAAGCATGTGAAGTTTCAGACATGCTGTATTTGAAACGGACCCTGATACATATTGCCTTTTCAAAAAATCAAATGGAGATAATCAACTGCAACAAAGATTTCTGGATTTCACCTAAACCATAGTTTATTAAACATTTCTCTATCCTGGTCTACCTCAGGTTCAGTCATCGTTTATACAGGTGTGTGCACAATTCATTGGAATCCTAGAATTAACCAAAGAGCAAGAAATGTCAGGTTGGGGTTTTTTCGCTAAAATAAAAATTATAGTAACAGGAAATTAACTACTCCATCAATGCCCACTACTTCTACAATTTATTTTTTGGTTATGAAGGTAATTTGGAAAGCTCCAATATCAATAAATCACTACTGTACTTTTTCTTAAAGAGTTTTTGGTGGGTTTTCTGGGAGGTTTTTTTTAAGCAACCCTCCTTCCCAGGCATTTCATATACTTCATTTCTGGAGTATTATCTGTCATTTTTCATGTTCTGTCAGCAACGGTGCTATCTCATTTGTCTTTATTTTTCCAAAGCATTCCTCGTGTCTGTGACTTTCTCAAAACACTAACAGTTGACAGCTTTTCCCCTCCCAGCAGAGTTCCAACCTGTAATTTCTATTACGTAGTTACTAAAGCAGAACAAGAGGCTATCTAGATGCAATGTTTTTATAACAGGCAAGTGAATAAAAATCAAAGTAATATCAGCAACAAGACCGGTGATGACAGCACCTTTGGAAACATTTGCAGCTTCTTATGATTTCAGCTCAGAGGATTACATTCATATGTTTGCACTATGAGGAGTTCTGCTTGCAGACAGTTTTTTAGCAGACTTGGTACCAGTGATCTCAGTGGGGGACACTTACATCATCTGCCAAGGCTGCTGCACCGTGGAGTATGGGCACAGGGTTCTGTTTTTCATAATAATGCAGTTTTTCATGAATCTGGAAGACAATAGCACAAAACAGTAAGTTTATTTAGCAGCATGAGAAACGGTACAAAATGACCCTCTTGAGCTAACTGATCTGTTGAGTGTCTGTAACTAAAGAAACATCCTTATAGTAACCTACAGGCAGCAATCATGTACATGTAATTCATCATCATCCTCTGTTGAAGTGCTAAGAATATGAAATCAGATGGAAAAAATGCTCAGCATGTAGACCAACCCACAGAAAAACTAAACATTTGTGATTTTTCTCTCCTGGCTTTCTATGTCCATATTTCCAACATATTGCTTTACGTATCAATTACATTTTGTATTGCTGCTGAAAACACAAAGCATAAAGTGTTTATCCCCAAGATGGATATAAAAAACCCTGTAAATTATGATTTATGAAGTGAAATAATAGCCTGCCACCCACATCTTGACAGACAGCTTGGTGGAGCGGCTGCCGTCATTAAAATAATTCAGAAACAAGGGCAAACTAGTGCTAATATGAATTCTAACACATCTGAAAGAAAAAAGTAGTTCTTCAGCAAGTTCAAGTCATTTAGGAGCATTTAAAGTTTTTAATGGGGAGTTATCAACATGAAAGAGCCAAAGCACACTGCATTTTTAAAAAGGGGAAAAGATACACCATCGTTTATACATTCAGCCTCTTCCCTCCCCCACAAGTCATCAATTGCAAAATTTAGATTTTTCCAGTGTGAAAGCTTAAAAGAGAAAATATTTTAAAGCCTAACAAGTTTTTTCGAAAGTTATTTCAGAATGGCATACAATATTAACCATGCAATGTTATTTACATTATTTTCCTGAAGATACACAGATGTACAAATCGTAATTAAAATCTTTAAAAAGGCGACAACAGTAGTCTAAACTCATGCAAACACACCCCATTCTTAGATTTCTACTTTAGTCCTGCTGCTCTGAAGGAGGTATAGACTCCAGATGGTTGGAGGAGTTGCAGAAGGAGCTAAATCGGGGACTTCTGTGCTTGGCAAGGAAGGGAACACAAGGTCTGGCAGAGGGGATGGGGCTCAGGACTTGGCTGACGAGCCCTTCACATCCTTGGGGTACGGGCACCCCAGTGATACCCTACTCCTCCCTGGCACACTGTGGGGAGAGGAACAGGATAGATGGCAGGCAGCAAGGACAGCCATAACGAGCAACCAAACCAGTGGTCTTTGCATACTGAAAATGGTGTTGACTGGATCAATACACGTTATACACTGGGTGTTTCCTTCAGCCTTCTCTCCTGTTCCACACTTGCTTTTCTCCACTTACTTTTACCCTCGGCAGAACTCCCTCCTCTCACTGCCCACAACCCCCTCAGCCTTCTTCCCAGCCCTTTCTTTTGAATTCAAACTGAACTCCCAACAACTACACTGAAAACAAGATAATGCCATGCCAGTCACACTTGCATGTGCCATTTTTCTCATCTTCTGCTGCTTCATAACACTAAGTCCAGGCCTGTTTCTACTGATTCAGACTATAGGTTCTTTGAAGTAAATGCCATACAGTTAACGCAACATGGCACAGCAAGACCTAAGTGTTGGTTGATTCCTTCTTCCTCTCTGTAATCTCAACAGGATTTCCATGTATCATTGGTTAAAGGACAGCAAAGTTCTAAAATGTCAAGGTGAAGTGTGAAGACAACAGTTGCTCAATTGCTAAGTTGTAAAACGGCTCTTGCTGAACAGCGAGCATTTGCACTTCATCTGGATACTAAGTGCAAAGCACTATTACCTCCAGAACATGAGTCTGAATTCTACATGGCTTATATTGACATTGTTTACTCAGCAAAGTAAGACTAATCCATAATGGATGTCACCAAAAGTATAAATGACTGGAAAACTTCATATTTCTAGCTCACAAAGCACAGAAACTAAACAAAACAAGGAGCTGCAGCTCCCTGAGTTTAGCAAAAATTTGTCATTTACTTAGACTGTGAACTTGAATAACTAAAAGGGATAATAAATCAAAAAGTCGCCAATCCATCATACTTTTTGATTGCTTCGGACAACATCTTGATTTTATCCAGGCTGAGCTTCCATCAACTCTGAGGTTAAAAGCAGTTGCCTATGCTACCTTCTACTTTCTCAAAGGAAATAGAAATGCCAGTCAGTGAAGCTGGTTCTACCCTGGACAACCTGCAGGTGTCTTTACCAGTGAAATAAAAAAAACCCCAAAAACAAAACCCAAAACCAAACCAAACAAAAAACTTAACTAACCAAAAAAATGCCAAGACATTCTTGCATAAGCCATCTTTGAAAAAGCATTATAAAATAGTAAATTCATGCAAGAAAAAATAGGATTTTAAGAGGAGGCAGTGTGGAACTTCAACAAGCTGTCGGCTCTACCTGTAGTCAGCAGATGACTGAAAACAAATTTTTTATTTTCCTAAGAGTGGATACTGGAATTCAATTAAGCATCTAAAGAAAAATCATTATGTTTTTATTTGATTATGGTGGAGTTGTAAAGAGTAACTGCCAAACCAAATCTGGAGGAAACAACAAAAGCTAACCAAGTAAGCAAGAAACTATTACCAGACAGTTCTAGGCATTAGCTTTTGCTAAATCAGGTTGGAAGCTTTGTCAATTTACTGTAGCGGCACAAGTGACTCTAGGGACAAACATTACCTGTTCTATGGTAACAGACACTGCAACCTCAGCACACTTCCAATTGAGATGCAACAGAGGTGCTGTGTTGGTTTTCAGTTTTGGTTGTTGGTTGGGGTTTTTTTAAATATCTGATTTTATTTCATTTAATAGACAACATTTTTCTTTTTTATTAGTTGAATTTTTTTTTTTTAATAAGACCTGTGTGTCTTCCATCTCTTTGTAATTTCAAGGATCTACCTAAAAAAAAATGAAAAGCACAGGTCTATGCACAAAGCTGTGCTCAACACAAGATTTACCTTTCATATCAGTATAAAATTATCATATGTAACATACAATGCTACTTCCTACTGCTGTCCTACGGTCATTGCCTACCTCTAACTTCTGGTTAACTGATGTACTCATAGTGTATAGAGCGCTTATCTAGCATAAATTCCTGAATGCAGTAAAACAGGAGAATCGGTGCAGTTCAACTGACAAAGCAAAAATTTCAGTGATGCAAAAATGAATTTTTAGGCAACTTCTCTCCCTGTGTCCAGAAACTTGTTCAAAGATGACTTGGCCCGTAATTTTCCCACAGATCACAGTAAGGCTGATTGGCTTGTAGTTTCCCACATTGTATTTTTGCCCTTTTTTTTGAAGATGGGTACAGCACTTGGCTTTCCCTAGCCACTGGGGACTAGGCCATCTCTGTGGCCTCTCAAGATGAGCACACTTAAAAGTCTCATCACATAGCCTCTGATTTTCCCAGACTTCATGGTGCTGAATTTTATGACTACCACCTTTATAAAAACTACCATGCACAGAGCCAAACATTTTGGCAACTACTCCATATGCTGTCCTTCAGCTACTTATCTTCCCAAATCTGAAATCCGTAAATCATGTTAACATGCACACAACTAGCATTATATTCCATAAATTAAATTCTTACACAAGCAGAATTTTAAATTTAAGTATCTAGGTTAAGTGACCACATTGATCAAAATGAGGACACCATAAGCTGGGCAAACACAGAATTGGAGAGCAGAACAAGACAAGGTGGGGTAAGTACTTTGTCCCTTTGCAAATCTCACTCAATGAAATTAAACTGTAATAGAAATTAAAACCATCCTGAAACACTTTGAGAGAAATATGAGAATGGATTAAAAACTGCAGAAGAGAAAGCATTTACCTATTCAAGATACACCAGTTCGTATTTGCAACCATTCATTTGAGCTTCATTTTAAAGAATTCTATTTAATAAAAAAGTAAATTTCTCTCATATTCTGTAGCTATACTGGATGTGCACTAACTACAATGCTATCACCTTCTCTCTAGTAGAAACATATGGAATGTATGGAGGGTATAGAACTGTATCATGCTTGAAAAGTAGAAAATAGAGAACGCCTGTTTTAAGTTCTTCTGACATATAAGTGCCAAGCTTGAACCCTGAAAATCTCTTCACTGATGAGACTGAGTCTGTTAAAGTAAGAGTTATGTGTGGTAAATAAAACATATAAAGCTGTTCTGCTGAACAGATGACTAAGTTGCTAGGGTTTTGGTTTTGAAGTTTATTTTCTTTTCTTTATGACTACCTATCCTTTTCACTGCAGGGTACTTTGTGTAGACTTACGAGGTTTTGTGAAAACTGACAATTAATGGTGAAGATATGCCCCAAGAGGGAGAAATAATCATTTGCAAATTTATAAATTTTTGGCACATTTGTAGACAAGGGAAATTGTTTCTGGATTTTCCCACAGAGGTTGAATTAAGCTTTCTACAACAAAGTATAGCAGAAATACATTTTCTGCAGTGTCCCCAGTTAGGACTATTTTAAAACCCACCAGGAGCTTTCTGAGTCAGAAAACAAAAAATCTTAAGTAAAGAATCCTACAAAATAAGCTTAATTTCCCCTTTCAGATTTCTTTATTTTCAGGTACAGTTTCAGTATCAGATGACTGAAAACAACACAGAGGAAGGGGATAAGCAGGTACACAGAACAGTATCAGCCGTTTCCAGTACCTCTGCTCCTTCTGGAAAGAAATCACCTTAATACAAGAATAATTTATTGGTATTTAGTCGACTATGAAGTAGTTGCAGGATGTTTCCAAAAGGCTCTACAGAACAATACTACACATCTACAAACTACATTCCAGGCTACAGAAAGGGTAGCTGGTATTGGCATTACAGTCCAAGATTTATTAGCAATCTTTCTGAAAGTTATACTTCGGGTTTCTGGGAAATTTCAGACAGCGCTCCAAAATGGACTATTTTCATCAGAAGATGATAGAACCAAATAGACTATTTCAGTCAGAAGGGACCTACCTGGTGTGGGTATGATTTTACTGGTTGAAATATCCTTTATTATGCAGTTAAAAGTACCTGAAAAATTTGTCTAATTATGTGCGTGCATGAGAACATGCAACACCATCCTTGTTTGATGCACTAGAATGAATGGCACTGAGGACCTAATTGCCACACCCTACACATTTCTGGGGATTTAGTCTGGATGAACCCAGTCTAGTCTCATCTGTTGAATACTCATTAGAAGCTAATCTCCTTGTTTAGTTTTGGCAGAAAGGAATCCATCCCATTTACTGGACTGCTGATGCACATCAAGGCAGCACAAGTGGAGAAGATAGGAAATTGCTCTAGAAAACGCAGTCCTGAACTCAACTAGAATGCCAATATAGACACACGCACATATAGAAAGCACCAAGACTTACCAAGACGACAGGTATTGAGTATATTGTTGTATAAAGTCCCTAACAGTAAGCAAAATATCTCCCCTAACTGGTCCCTTCTAATCCCTAACATTCTGTGATTCTGTGAACTGCTCTATATTATATTCTTCATAATGTAGGAATAACAAGTGTGTCTGAAGTCAAAAGCCATGCACCTTCTGTATTTACTGGCTTAGTCACTTGCAGGGATGCATAATGAAAGGCATTACATGAAGAACCTGCTAACTGTCCACCAAGGTTTCAGGTTCACCTGCCATTTGGCAAAAAGAAAACCAAGTCTTCAATTCCACTAGTGGCACCACAAGCCATGGAGATGCTACTACAAAGAGGATCATGTTTACATTAAGAAGCCACAACAGGTGAAGAGAATGGAAAAAGAGAAACTGGTGAGGCAGTTAAGGGCTAGTTTTGGTTTCATGTGTAATATCTGGAGCAAAAGAAGTCATTCCAAGGCACTCATGACTGCAAAGGATACATTTATGAGTAGCCCCAACATTTACACCAAGAGACCTTTCAAGATGAGAATTAAGGTTTTCATTCTATCACTACTGGTACCACTTTAACTCTGGGTTTTGGACAGTGAGATCTCTCACCAACAACTTTGAGTCAAGGTAAAATAAAGTAATTAGAAGGAAAAAAGAAATTATGGGCTACAATGAAACATGAAAATAACCATAAAATCATACACAAGCTGTAACTGCATACTATCATCTATGCTAAAAGAGTATGCATATTTTGCTCAATGTAGCATTTTAATTAAAATATTATCATGGAATCACAAAATCATCAAGGTTGGAAAATACCTACAAGGTCATCGAGTCCAATTGTCCCCCTACCACTTATATTACTAAACCATGTCCCTGAGTACCTCATCTAACCTTTCCTTGAATACCTCAAGGAACAGTGACTCCACCACCTCCCTGGGCAACCTCTTCCAACACCTAACCACTCTTTCTGAGAAGAATGTTCTCATAATTTCTAATCTGAACCTCCCCGGCACAATTTGCAGCCACTCCCTCTTGTCCTATTGCTTGTTATCTGTGAGAAGAGTCTGGTCCCCAGCTCACCACAACCTCCTTTCAGGTAGTTGTAGAGAGCGATAAGGTCTCCCCTGAGCCTCACAGTCCCAGTTCTCTCAGCTACTCCTCATAAAACTTGTGTTCCAGACCCTTCGCCAGCTTTTTTGCCCTTCTCTGGACATGTTCCAGGGCCCTCGATATCTTTCTTGTAGTGAGGGGCCCAAAACCAAACACAGGTGTAGCCTCACTAGAGCTGAGCACAGGTGTAAGATCACCTCCCAGGTCCTGCTGACTACACAATTCCTGATACAGGCCAGGATGCTATTGGCTTTCTTGGCCACCTGGGCACACTGCTGGCTCATGTTCAGGCAAGTGTCAACCACCTTTTATTTCCCACCTTTTCTCCTCCCAGAACCCTACTGTATTCGACAAAAGGGCCTTTTTGTTTTCACTGTTTAGGGGGTGTCTGTAAGCCTACTTACACAACAAAGAAATATGGATGAAATGCAAAACTATTAATTTATTCACAAACCTTCCTGTAGTACTTACCACTGCAGCTTTGGCACTATAAGGAGCCTGAATATGTGAACAACTCTGCAGTGATATGGCACAATGAACACGAGATGTAGGAAAGCTGAGCAGCAAATCAAACGACAACTCATTTCAAACACCCAAAGCAGTGTCTTGAAAACTGCCTTTCTCCAAACATGTACAGCCTTTAAATCACATTCTTTTCAGGACAATTGACTTGAATTGCAGTTAGAGGCATAGAATATTGCTGAGAATTTAGCATTATGTATTTTAGAAAAGACAAACAAAATAAAAATGCACAAATCATAGCTAACTACTCAAACTTTTCTGAGAGAATTTCATCCCCCACAGTAATATTAAATTGCCTCAAATATAAATTGATTGCACAGTGCACAAAGGCTTCTGAGGGAATGTTACCAGTCTCATACCAAACCTCTGAAAATGTAAAACCAGATATTCAGATATCTCAATTCTGGCCCAATTTTCCACAGCAAAATTTTCATCAACAGATGAGCAATTCTCTCTTTCAAGCCCTTGTTCCAAAGAGCAGAAGCATTAAGTTCATATAAATGGTGCTGTGCTTTACGTCTGTAACCAAAACCATGCTGGTAACACACTGGTGTTTCAGCTATTGCTGAGCAGTGCTGACACAGCATCAAACACTCCTCCCTTTCTCTGACCTCCCCCTGCAAATAGGCTGTGGGTGGACAAAGGGCAAGGAGGGAATACAGCTAGCACAGCTGATCCCAACTGATCACAGAGATACTCGATACCATATGACGTCATGTTTTTTCCAAGGGTACTGGATGTCAACTCATGTCAACACTGCTGGAAACGTTCCAGCTATCACAGAAAAGAAGCCTCAAAATCCTACAGTTGTAAAAAATTGATGGAATTTCTGCAGAGCTTATTTTTTATGCTACAGCAGCACATGTGAAACAAAAGAAACTGCCAATACACTCTCTTTTTCAGGTCATGTGCATACTTGAAGTCCACAAATAAACAAATGACTGAGACCAAAGTGCTCTGAGATTATCAGAATCTTTGTGTTAAAAGAATATAAACCAGGCACCAAACACAGAATCCCAGGTTGGTTTGGGTTGGAAGGGACCTTAAATCTTATCTGGTCCCACTCCCTGACACGGGCAGGGACACCCTCCACTAGACCAGGTTGCCCAAAGCCCCATCCAGCCTGGCCTTGAACACTGCCAGGGAGGGGGCAGCCACAGCTTCTCTGGGCAGCCTGTGCCAGGGACTCACCACCCTCACAGGGAAGAATTTGTTCCTTATGTCCAGTCTAAATCTACACTAGCATCTGTTCAGCCCTTAAAGATAAGCTTGCTAAGAATCCAGGATTATGCTGGATGACACTTAAAAGTATCCTTTACCCCACATTCGGAAGACCCTATATTCCAAAAAAAACTCCAAAAATTTCTAATTGCATTGCAACTTCAGAAATAAATTTTCAGAACCATATACACAATTACAGTAATTTTCTAAGTTACAAAATGTGGCAATAGAGTTATATTAGATCACATTTAAGGGCATTTTTCTTGTCAGGCTGCATTTTCTAAAAATTATACAATGGTGTGTTATTTACAGATTTGCAGAGTTATTGGAGCAGCATTTATTTTAAATCAGGTGCTATCAACACAAATCTGCAGTGCTGCCTGGAGAGGCCGCAGCTTCAACTTACACTCCCAACAAGCACTTGCTGCTTAAACTTGGATTCGGCAAGAACTTGGTTATGGAGTGCTTGTCTGTGTTGCTATGGCAGAAGCGCCCAGTTAACAGTGATGGCAATTATTAGGCATTAGATTGTTAAAGCAAATAGAAGAAACACAGCATGCTAGAAATGAAAGCAAGCAACCTTGTGGGAAAAGAAGGCAGCCCTTCTCAACTGGTTCTCAACTGGCAAAATCAATGTTAAGGGCAAAAAAGAGCCTTGCTAGAAGTTTAAGTCACATGAGTTATTAGTCATTCCAGCCAAATAACTAGCTTTTATTGTCTAGTCAGAAATTGCAATGCAATTTACTGCCCATTGTAAATTGTACAGTAAAACCCTATTCTCTGCAGATTTATTTTTTTTAATCTGTGGTTTCAGAATTTCCTCCTCAATCATTTAACATTGTGCCTTATTACCTCATTTGTCTGTCCATCACCTTTGATAGACCTTGACAAGCAGAGAACATGTGAGGAGGATGATCACGACAGGGAAAATGCAATGCTTCAGGAAAGGCAGCAGAAGACCTGCATGAGGGGCTTTACTTGAGGCAGTCTCATGGCTTTGCTAATCTGACATGGTCAGGAGGGCACTGTCAGACTTGATTTTGCCTGAAAGAGATCTATTCAACATCTTGGGCCTGTAAGGACCCATCTCTTGATGGGGTTTTTATAGTAAAATGATAACACAGCTCTTCTGCTCCTTCTGTTTCTTAAAAAACCAAGACAGGCATTAAGTGAGCAGTTTGTGATTCTGGTGATCCCGCTCTTGCATCTCTGTGCTGTATATGATATGGGGACACAGGTACAGTTTATGCATTTCTACATCCACCTCCCCATCACATTTCTTTTTTTATTGGAAAAAGTACTTCATTAGCCTTCAAGTACCTAGCTATTGACATCTTTAACAAACACCCTTCATGAACAGCGAGGTACGCCTGCATGCCTGTGTCCTGTGCCCTACATCTATGTCTTACAATATTTCCAATTTCAGAATTTCCTGTTTTCATTCTAGTATCACCAAAGCATTTGAAAACTACTAAACGCCTCTACTGTGCATGTATACGATACCTTCTCCTTAGCTCAAAAGAAAGAGATGAGAGCCATTAAAATTCATTTGGAACATTTCACACCAACAGCTATAACACCAGAGAATCAATTTTTCTCATCTAGAGAACACGGTGTAAGCAAGCCATTGTTCACCAGTCAGTAAGACTCAAGGCAGAAAAAATGCACCCAACAGGGAGGACTGGTGAGGTTGGTTTTATTCCACTGTTGAGCAGAGAAGGGAAAGGGTGACTGCAGTTAAGTGTGGGATTACTGGTAGGGAAGGCCAGCAGTAACATTTAGTCCAGACACAGTCATTTTAAAGCTGTTCTAGGTTGTGAGTTTGTTATAATGTGGTGAGCAACCAACTTCTTGCTTCACCACCACCTTCCTGAATGACAGTCTGTCCATTCTCTATCCGTAAAATGGAAAAAGTAGCATTTCATTGCTTAACGTGAGTGCCTTGAAAATAGTGCGCCACATATATAAATTCATTTGGGTGCTGTGGGACTTGTTGGGGTGGCTGAAGACCAGACTTTTTTATCAGGAAGAAAGGAACATACGAATCCTGAAGGTTCCAGATAATGTGAAAATTTGACGCTCACATCACCCTGTCCAAACCCGTCTGCCCATAGCCAAGTAACCAGAGATAAGTTCTATAGCTTTCTAGTGACACAAAATGCTCCAGGTAAGGCTTGCTCATGAAACTATTCTGCCAACAGTTTTGTGGCAGTTCCTCAGGGGTGTGAGCAGAGCAAGTACCGTGCTCAGAATGGGCATGACACCTCAACACAGCAGGAACCAGGCATCCCTGCAACACACAGGATCAAACCGCTGCTCAACAGACCAGGGATTTGGTCTACTGCCTGAAAGGGAGAACCTTCTAACCTGGCTCTCAGCCCTTTTTTGAGATCCTACAGCCATAGGAGCAACAGCCTTGTGTTGGTCTTTGCATGCTGCTGTAAACTGATTTCCTGACTTCTCAACTGATCCTGGAAAAAAATTAAAAATTGCTTTGATTTTGTCATGGCCTCTTCAACATGAAAACTTCAGTACTTCTCACGTCACTTTTAAGATAAACCCACACTCTTTCAACCTTCTCCCCAGATCTTGTTTAGCAGCCCTGTCATCATTCTAACCACTGCTCTCCTGGAATTTCTAAAGTCTACTTAATTAGTGGCTGTACCTGCAATCTGCCTATGATCAATACATTTTTTCCTTAACTACTGATAATGAACAGCATGCCATACAGTTGATAATTACTATTCAAGTGCTCAAAGATTAAAATAGCAATTACATTAAATGTTCATTTCTTAATGCATTCCCATTTGCAGAATACTCAAACACGCTTATTTGATATTCTAACTCCCCGAGAGCTTACCCCATGAGGTGCTGCCCTTTTTCTTTCTTCATTTTTAAAAGCTTTTTAAAAAAAATTTTAATCCTGCAGAGATTTATTATATTTAGTCTGTATCACAAAAAAAAAAAAAAAAAAAGAGAAAGGACTCAAGAATAAATAAGCAAGTTTTGGTCTGAATGAGTATGAAAGCATATGGTAATAAGACTAATGTATTAGCTATTTTATTTTTGCAATGTTAAGCAAAACAGATTAAATACTGGCTACAAACCCAGTTATTCCTTGCAGAGTTTCTTAAAATGTTTATTTTTCTGTAAGAAACACTTTTCACTTTGAATTCATTGTTCCTTATAAAATAAAATAAAGCTGCTATTATATGAGATTTCACAGACTTCATTCAAATATACTTTTTTTTTCAGAAATAAGAAAAGGTTTTGATGACTTTGCTTATAGGAAAAGGGTCCCTAGGTAGACAAAGGAAGTTCAGACCAAAGCCAAACAAGTTGCACTCGCTCCAAAATAAATTTCCCTGCCCCTTTAGAGCCAAACAGCCTACATGGCTACTGTATACAGTATTTTCAACATTGTTTTTCTGTACTTTTAACCCCATTTCCAAAGGAAGGAGCATCAGAACAACTCCAAATTTGAATGAACACTCTCTTGAGTGAGCTAAGGACATGAACTCCTTGAACAGAAAGAACAGAACAACATCAAGCTTTTTCTACTTTGAAACAAGCAGGCTCCAAGCTAGAGTCTATGGATGCTGAAAGAGCCCTACAACTTTAATGCACTGCCCTTCAAAAATGCATTTACAAGTATAAACAAAATCTGTGCAGTAAACCCATCAAGTGCCAGTCCAAACTGTACCAATCTGAATTTACTAAAATAAAAGTAAAGAAATTCTTTTCTCCAGCAGCACACACTGACCTGTACAAAAACATCTCAAATTTGGTAAAAGTTTGAGGAAAAAATTCAGAAGAGCAATACTGAACCCTGGATTCCAGGTCACAAACTGCTCTTTCCAATTTATGTCTCTTCACCCTTCTGACTATACACTCCCACTCAGTGGTTATCTTTGCACACCCACCCTAGTATTATTACTTCAGCAAACACTCAGTTTTAAAAGCAATTTGAGGTCTATTTTTCTCTCTTCCTTTCATCAAAATAATGATAATGATTCATCATTCATAACACAGAGGACCAAATCTTCTCTTAAAGACAAATTTTATCTATTTCTCTGTATAATTTAAGTTTCTATTTATGTTTTATAAGTGACCTGAGGAAATACTTCTGTGCAGTACTGCAGACATAGCAAATTGATCACACATTCAAAGCTTTCAAAGTCATATATAAAGGATAGAGTATAAAATGGTCACATTTATGACACTATTTTTTATCCAAGGATGTCAGAGCACATTACCACAGGAACTAAGTATGTTTCCTTATCACTAAAACAAAGACAAGGACTAGTCAGAGACATAAAATGTACTTAATTTTTCAAGCCAGTACTACTAAAATAATTTCTGAGCTGAGTTTCAATTTGTTTTGGTCTTCCAACTACTGATAGTAAGATACTAATAATAAATTGCAGGGTTTTCCTGATATAATTGTCACATAAACAAAATGTCTTTCTAAGCAACTTTTAAAATATACTTTTACTTAAAGAATAGTACATGTATGCAAGAAAGGAATTGCAACTCTTACTGAATGAAGCCCCTCAGTTTTGAGATCCAGCACTCAGTAAAGCTGCACAGTTGTAATTAAATACAGATGGAAATAATCCTTCCTGCGCCGATCAAACAGCTGATGGTTTTACAATGATTCTAAATATCAAACCTGAGTTAAAACTTACTTCATTCAAGACACTAATGCACTCAGATTGGTCAGGAAAAAAAAATACATGTGTTTACAGTATTTCAATCCCACCTTCCAAAAATAAACTTTTTCTTCTTTCTTTGAGGAAGTTTTCCATTATTTTCCCCACTTCAAAACCCTGTGTTGATAGTTCCTTTTTAGGTATCACCTGACTCTATGTGTAACACAACAGAAACTTGCAAAATGTATGCCTAGCTAATTTGAATTAGCATTGTGTGTAACAAATAATCCAACAGATTGATCTAAAACATTAGAAATTAAAAACTTCAAGCATTTTTATTGGTCAGATTTTAAGAAATTTAAGTTTCTTTAGCTTTATGACAAACCTTTTTCCAATAGTGCAAATATAATGATACTGTTATACATCACAAAAGTGTTTCTTCTCTTGAGGCTTAAATTTAAAAATTAATTTAAGAGGAAGATTTTTTTTCTTAGAAAAGTCAGCTTTCTGTACTACAGAACATTTTTTCTTGCTCTTGAATTGAGTATTTCAAAGAAAAAGTTTATCTAAGATAAAAATTATTGTTACTAAACATTAACTGAAAAAGAAAAGAAACAAGGTGGATGCAGCTAGAATGCAAGGAACAAAGACCATGTCAACAGCTGACTGATTGAGTTTTAGAAGCTATCATTATCTGAAGTCCTTCTAAGCACAACATATACCAGCAACAACTGTCATCTTATTGCTGAGAGACAGCTAGAGCTGCAAACCTTACCACTTCATGTCTTGTGATTAAATTTGATCATCTAATTCAGCAATTAAAAAACCCCTACCCAAACCCACAACCCCATTTTCCATTATTTCCCAGTGCTTTATGCTGGTATGATGATTAGCAAAGAGCCATAAAGTGAATTTGAACACAAATTTACAATGCTTTTTGCCACTACTAGTTTCCACTCCTATTAAGTAATTCCCAGTGTCTGCGTTAGAGGACTGAAGAAGTATCTTGCTAAGAATATGGAGATGGCACTCTTTAAAAAAAAGAACACTTTTTCAAATAAAGAAGCTACTGGGACATGTTTTAAATGAACAACTGCACAGTCCTGCTCTGTCAAATAAATACAGCTGAAGCAGCAGCTTTAAAGCGAGACCAAACTAAAAGATGAGAGCTGTCTTTGGAAATCCGCTAAGAAGAGAAAGCATCACTGCACACTAAGAGCAGGTAGTCTCAAATTCACTGCTGCCTAAGTACAAAATTTCATTTAGATGTTAGAAACAAAACATGTATGTGCTTAGATTTAATAGTTTTCTAAAGAAATGCCTTGTCTGTTCTTTCAGGAAAAAACCTCAAACACTTAGAGAAACATTAAAAGGTTTTCATTTGCCCACAAGTATTGTTTACTTGCAAACAATTTGCTTTGTAATCTTCATTTCTCATGATACCAGTTTTTAAACACTCATCACAAATTCGAATTGAGATCTTTACTTTTACATCACTATACAGAACCTAATTCCCAGACATTTTTCCAAAAGCAAGTGATTTCCACTCTTCTGTTAACAATATAAATCCAAACAAAATTTCCAAAAGCAAGTGATTTCCACTCTTCTGTTAACAATATAAATCCAAACAAAAGAACTTTCTTAACCCTGCTCACCAAGTGAGCAGATTTCCAACATGATGGAAAGCTAAACTGCTCTTCTCGTCAGATTATTTTTTTTCCACCAAACTTCATTCTCTACATAACTCAGATTTTACAGAAATGCCAGTAAAACGTTAAAGAAAACAGACAAAACCCTAGGATTCGCTGCATACAGACTGAGAAATCTTGGCAGAGAGTTGTGCCTTTTCACTTTCACTATTCAGGCAGAACCTGCTAAATTTAAATCACGAAGAGTTTGGTTTACTGCTGCTTAGTGCAGTAAATGCCATCCAGACTCGACTCTATGCAAGTTAGTCCAAGATCCAATTCAGGTTCCCAGAGTTCCTAATAATATTTAAGAAATTATTTCTATATGGCTCAATGATACAGAATTAACCCATTCAAACCCCCAAATTTAATCACAGGCAGGGACGTCTTTGAGTTGAAATTGTGTGTACGCATATACACACGCACACACACACACCCCCCAGACATACATTTATCAATTAGCACCATCTAGTGGGGTCAATACAATTTATACAATATGAGAAATACGTAGGTCACTGTCAGGTTTTCCTACATTCAGTAGAAACATGTTATACTAAAGCATAGGTAAGGTAATGAATAAAATTCAGTTGTTAAAAAAAAAACCCCAAAAAACCCAAACAAACCCCAAACTCATTTTAATCCATAGCATTATGTTATTCTACTATAAATTGCATTTTAAGAAATATACTGACACTGAAAGCTGCATGTATATACTTATGAAAATGTATTGATAAGAAAGAAAAAACCCCACCTTTTAGGTATTCATACACATGCAAAACACAATTACAATATAAGTACTATTTTCTATATTTTTATTCTTCTGTTCCTGTATCACACACCTCAAGAAAAATCCAGCCCCCCTTTTAAAGCGGCTACTCTGAAGTATGCAAATATTTTTTTTAAATCCCTTTTATTGAAAGCCTCTGTTGTCAGAGCAGAATTCTGCTGTAAACACAACTTCTGCTAAAACTGGATCAGAGTGCCACAAACATCGGATCACAACCCAAAACACCGATAAAATAACAGACTCAATACTTTGAAAGCTTTCAAAGTAATTAATTTAAAAGAGGTCACCTACACTACAAACAGATTTTAAGAACTAACCGTACTCCTTTATGGCATTACTCAAATATGATGTCTAGAAAATTAGCCTGTTTTACATTAAAAACTGCAGGGAGTTAAGTCATACAAATAAGTAATGCTGAAGAATTTCAAGTGCAAAACCTAACAGTACCAGACATCCCCTTACATCAACCATACACAAGTAAGGGTCAAGTAAAAAGCACATGAAACACAACGGGCAAAATCACTGCCAGCCTCTGCCAACAGGCAAGTGAGCTAAAAGCATTGCTGTTCCCTTCACCCTCTGCCTGCTTACAGCCTGGGTTAAAAATCAAAAAAAACAATCACTAAAATTAAGTTCATGCTTAAGAGTATTAGGACAAGTTGCAAGTGTGAAATTAAGCATTTGCTTCACTTCTTTAACGAAGGCATGGTGATGAAAGCAGAAAATGCCTCAAAGGACATGCTTTGCAGTCAGGACTTCCCCTGGTTCTGAAAGGGGCCATTGCCAGTTAGAGCTTTCCAAACAGATCCTAACCAATCAAACAGAATTTGGACAATGAGGGACAGACCCATCTCTGGTGAAATCCCAGACCTAAACTTAATATGAAGATACAAAATTGTGAACTCTTTAAAAATAAATAGTATCATTAAAAATCACTTTATGGAGATCAAATAAAGGATGATCTTCTGTGGTTCCCTATTTCACTTGGTACTAGCTAAAAAGTCAGTTTTATTTTTGTTTTGGGGAATAATGATGAAAAGTAGGTAAAAATTCAGACAAATAGAAAGATATGGAGAAAATTTGGTGGGGGTGGGGTGAGGGGTTGTGCAATTATGATTAGTAAAATCCAGCAGCGGGAGACTTCAGAAGTCCCAGAACTAAGAACAGGAGATGCTGAGGACTGCACAGTACAGCCAGGTGCCAGGCTACAACTGAAACCAAGCGAAATTAAAACAAAGAGATTCTAATAAATATATACAAATCCCAAGATTTATAGTGAGAATTTAAATTTTTAAATGATTAAGACAGCATCTAGATTTTATTTAGAAGGACAGAAAGATGTGTTAGAGGTAAAGTGTCCCACAAGTACAACCAGATAACTACAACAGTGTTAATGCATAACACTAATTCTCAACCTTCCCTGCAGAGGACAGAGAAACACCAACACTGAAGTGGAATGTGTGTTATAGGATACAGAGGAGTATGAAAAATAATGATAAAATATCAGGGGGGGAAATGCAGTAATTTAGGAGAGATTTACTGCCATTTCCCCATCCCTTTTCAGACCACTGCACGTCAGGCTTTTGCACTAAATCATCCAAACATGCTATCCCATTTTACAGGAAACTTCAAATGAAAGCAAACATATTCATTTCTTCTTCTATTGAGAGGAGTAGCACAAATGTATTTGTACAGGTGTACAAGATTACACCATGCCATATCTTTAAATTTTGGAAAGCTGGTAGAAAACAGCAGAAATTGCCTAATGACAGAGGAGACGACAGTAACAAAGATAAAGGAGCTGTACTGGCACTTCCACTTTTACAAAAAAGAATACAGAAATAGGTTCAGCAATCTTATTCCTCAAAAAATAATGACCTATGGAAACACAGACCAGCAACACCAAAGTATCAACTATCAGGATGCTGCGAGATTTCCAGAGTTTCCAGGTACTGCCCACCCAGTTCCCCCTTTTCAAGTAGGATGCAAGAAAAGCATTAGCATGACCTAACCTGATTTACACTGCATTTGAATATGAAATCAGCAAAATTTTAAGTAATACCAGGAAGCAGTATCATTAACCAGGGGTGGTTTTTTACATTTTTATGCCACAGATGAGTTATAAAATTTTCAAAGCCAAAAGGCAATGCATTTCCTTTTAGGTGATGCAAAAATTGCAATTTACTCTTGATAGAACCAGAAATTACAAATGTTGATCCAGCTTAACTCAGTTGGGCTCCCCCAGTTCAAATGAAATACACTGAAGTACTCTTCAACTGTATCCATCCACAGATCATCAACCTCAGTGTATGAGAGGTCACTTATACCTGCATCCTTAAGGGTTTGGTAAAATCAGTGGAAAAGCTGAAATTAATAAAAATCAGCATGGTATCTCCACAGAGAAGCCATGATAGAATGGCTATGGAAGTGTTAATAGGAATAATATAAGGAGAATAAATGCACATAACACAAAGGGAATTAAAGGCATCGTGTATGTTAAAAATTCATTTAGCAGTAGAAAAGTAAATAAAAAATAATCCAGTTCTAATAAGTTAAAAGACCAATATACATACTCAGAAAACACAGGCACAGAGCTGAAGCAGAACAGAAGATATGATGATCAACCTATAGGTCTAACTCGGTGGTTACCTGATATGCAACGAGGAAAATATTGCTTCCCCTTTGGGAGAAGACAATAATAAAACTTGGTCAGATTATTAGGTAGAATTAGTTAGAAATTGGTAGAAAGTGGATGTTTCAAGATGAAAGAGCACAGGCTCTCAACTACAAATATTCTGTTGCTTGGCATGTGCTATGGTATGATTTGTAGTTAGCCTTTAATGACATACTAAACGTCAACATGACCAGCTTAGTATTTCAGATGCCGATTAACATGATTACAATCATGGGTTACTTTTTTCCTAGAATGTTTGAAACTTGGAAATTCAAAATTGCACCCTGATTTATGGTTTGATTCTGATTAAAGCCATGTACGTCTGTAGTGTCATTACTGGATTATTTAATCACTAAATCTCAACAAAACCTGCTCTTTTCCATGAAATGCAATCTGTAAAGCACACTAAAATTCAAGATAGTTTATGAAGATGATAACCATACTAAATGTAAAGCAGTACTGCAGCTATCCCATACAAAATCACTAGCATTTATAGCTGGCACATCATCTTTTTCTTTTAACTCTTTGTCCTGGTGCTCAGCTGCTGTCTGGAAGTAAACCATGACACTCTTTAATGTCAATACTATTGAAGCAAAGTCATGTGAATAATTTACACCACTTGCACAGGTTGTGATTTCTAGTGAACATCAACAAGAAAAATCAGAAATAGAAAAGGAAACAATCCAGATTTACTTTCCAATGGACAAAACAAGACTGCTTACCCCACACCATCCCCACCACGCAATAAAAATATTCTTCAGGAAGGGCCAATCTGTACCTAAACCACTGGGGCAGAACAGAATCCATAGCTTCAAGGCTCAAAATCTCCTCCTCTTGGGACCAATGAGTTCATGTCAGAGGTCTATGAGAAAGAGTGAAAGAGAGAGGCAGCAGGATGGGAATCAGAAGAAAAGCAACCTAAAATTGAAGGGGAGAGGACAAAGTGCCTACTTGGCATAATTTTCTCTGAAAGAAATGGTTCTGAAGCAGAAATGTGTTCTTGCTAACCAGCTGATCCATCAGGAGGGGCATACTAGTGCACCTAGTACAGTGAGTGAGAGTACAGATAATGAAATTAAAATAAGAAATGGAATTGAGAAATCAAACCAGAGTATTATTTTATTTCTTTTGTATCCATAATATTGGTGGGTGTATGTGTGTGTGAGAGCCAAGCCCAGTAACTGATGGGAGTAGGGTGTGTTTGTATTTTCCTAATGAATTTAATCATGCATGTACTTTGCCATCATTAAGATTAATCTTAAAGATTAAATCTTTAAGATGGAGTAGCCAGCAAGTAAGAGGAGACCCCTTTCTGGAAAGGCTTAAGGTCTTAACCAGTGGTTGGGTAAAGGGCCCAGGCTCCAGGCCTGGCTATTCAGTTGCACTTAAGAGACCATGCTGGTATTGGAGGAATCTGTAAACGTGGTGGTTCTTAGAAATGTAGAGAGCAAAAAGGTGTGTGTTTTTAGCTGTGAACCCCAGCCCTAATCAGCTGGAGAGGAGAAACAGAACCAGGCTGTCTGCCTTTTTGTTTATACGAGTGCCGTTGGTGATGATGTGCATAAAGGCACTGCTTTTCCTGCGGTAGCCCTTCTGGCCAGGTGGGCTAGTGACATAGGTGCTCAGTCTTACTACTGATTGGACCTACAAATGAGAACAGCAGCGACCAGTCCACCAGACTGGGCTTCTGCAGCCCAGAGAGAGGAGTCCTCATGTCCTGGGGTAGCTACCTGGGATAGTTCTCATAATACCTTTAAACTTGGGTACTGATGGAACATAAAAGATGAAGTATCTCATCTTGCTCGCACGTAATGAAATAGTGTAACTTTGCAAATACATGCAAAGTTAGTAATATTTTCACTAGGAATTTACATGGCAACATTAACATGGCATACAAATATTTCTCCTTTACACACTTACTGTCTGGATTTCCCTACGAGGCAAGAAATTAATCCAATCCTTATTTAGCAATTGAGAATTACAAGAAGCCTGCAGACATACATGAGAGGATACACTAAGGGAAAACCCGGATCTCAGTAAGGCAAATGGAGCAGGGAAAGACAGCTGCAAAATACATGGCAATAATGTATGTGTGTGTGTGCAACTCTGAATGGCCCACTGAGGCACCAGTGTTTTTCTGAAAACAAATCCAAGACAGCTCTAACTTTAGACAATTCATTGTTTTTGAAACTGTCACTACAGGAAAGATTTACACACCACAGGTACCTTAAAGCGGTTCAGCTGGAGGAAAAAAACAAACCCCTTCTCTCTGTAGCATGGTTGTTTCTGTGGCTACATGTCACCACCCTGAAGATGCTATGTCAAAGGGAACCTGCAGAAAAACCTTAAGTTTTGCTACTGTATTGAAAGTGTAATGAAGTTACAGCGACTGCCCATTGTAAATTACTCATCCTTGATTTGCACAGACAAGTAAGGCTTATGCTTTGCATGTTTTTAAATCTTGGCTCTTCAGCACCGTACTGGTTACTGTGCAGTGACTGAGCATCATGTGGATAGCACCAGTACATTAAGCACTTACATACTGTGGCTCTCAATGTAACTTAATATTTGAAGTGAACTTCCTCTGACATCACCACACCTGCAAAGTGAGTACTGGACTCTACAAAGATACACAGTATTAGAGAAACAACCAGTGGTTAACAGAACACTGCTATACAAACAATGCTATCTGTAAGCCTCCAGGAATAGCCCACATGGAGAATTCTACGTTGCTCTCTTCTTTCCATGATTTAAAAAGGAAAAAGAGGCTTACAAGAGAGATGACTGAAAAAAGTTTGTTGTTTTTTTTCTTTAGAGAAGTGCTTAAGGCAGCACAAAAGAAAGAAAAGGGAACAGAAAAAGATGCTAAAAACTGTGCATGCATGCCTGTATTTCATGCAAAGGAGTAATATTGCATGTTACCGAACACTACAAATTAACTTCACAAGAATTAGCTGGAGAATTGACACAACCAAGATTTCAAAAAAAGAAGGAAAGTTCATGTACACAGTAACAAAATCTGCTGGTAGGAAACATCAGCAAGCTTTTTAAATATTTCTAATAAATCCTATTGGATCAGTTTCCATGCTTCAGAAAGATTTTATAACTATCACATCCCGTCCTTAGCTCTTATAATATTTTTACTTTGCAGAGGGTTGTTTGGGTAGTTATGACTTTCTGTTCTTAAAAGGAAAATAGTCCAAGACAGTAACAAAAAAAAGTTTTAAGCACACCCTCACATGTTCTGCCATGGAACTTCTGGTCCAAGGGAAAAGAACACTGTAGAAAAACAGTTTAAAATTACATTATCCTTGGATTTATCAGACTACTATTACTGAACAGCTTACGAGACCTTTGATTGGCCTCAGTATTGTAGAAGAAAAAAAACTATCACTTTGGTTAAATAAATACCGTACAAGCTTCATAAGGCGAGTAAAATCTGGGTACGAGCACAGATTTGGGTTCTAAAACTTCTCTTCAAATGGTTGTGCCAGTTTTGTCACCATTGCACCCTCAGTAACAATGAAATTACAAACTATTTGTCTTAGAAGGATTGATTTACTTTTATGTCCAGTACATTTTGGCTGGATTTCTGCTACTCTTTGGAGGTTTCCCAGCAGAAACTTTAAATCAATTACCACTGATCCAAAAAAAATGCCTCTGTCTGGATTTTAACCTAAACCAAAGTTTTTTCACATTCCAAAGCACTGATTTATTCACAAGTTTCAAGTAATAGTCATAGACCAACACTTCACACCTCTGATTTAATAAGCTTATCTGCATTATTTTCATTTCAAAAGTTTGTTGGTACACCGTACTTGTAGAGACTTCTCATATCAACCCAACTTCTACAGCTTTTATGAGACTAAACTCTTAAAAAGAAAATTTAATTGATACTTTGGAAACTGATCTTTGATTGGACTAGTTATTATTATTTTTAAGAAAGTGGGGTGAAGGCAGGAGTTGATGACAAGAATGAGACTTCCTTATAAAAATCTAGATGAAAAGTTGCAAGTGTCTATTACTAAACACATTAACAACTCTGGTGTAGAAACCACAAGATGCTGGACAGACCAAACTTCTGACAAAGAAGTTAACACCAGACATCCAGTTCAACTTCTACCAAAAAGTACAAAATAAAAACAGATGAAGAAAATGACAAGAAAGTATTTGCCACAGGAGAACCCGTTCAGTAGACATCAGGACAAAGCAATTATTTATGTCCAATAGCTGTCTGTTTCCTAGGAAATGATCTACTAATGACAATTATACAAACACTTTTAGCTGAACAATCACAGGGAATCTGTATTTCACCACATCTGCACTAACCTCCAATTTTTTTCTTTAATTGGAGCAGAAGGAGTGAACCTGTTCCACGTTACAACAGGTGGAAAGTTGGGGGACTTAGTTATGCTTTCAGACAGGAATCTGGTTTTACTTTTGCTATTTTTTGCCCAGTTATTACCTGATGTATTGCATTTTTATACAATAAGAGCACAAACAAGCCAAAGGGTTCAACATACACATCAACCAGAAGCCCCCCACCCACCCCCCAAATCTCAACAAGAGAAGCAAGTTGCTGGCTCAACAAGAGAAGCAAGCCTGGCTGCCGGTTACCTTTTCCCTAATATTTCCATAGAAACAATATCAGCCTGAATAAAGATCCTGCACTATTTTCTGTAAGACTTCAATTACCTTATTTTGATCAATCTGATCGCTGTTCCCATGGAAATTAAGTTTAAAGGCAGCTGACTGCCTCCAGCTAAGAGCAATCTCTTTACTCACAGATGTCAGTTGCTGGCCATTGAGCAAGTCTCAGAAAAAAATCACTTTGGCTTCAAAAGTAACACTTTAAATTTATGTAGCATTTCATAAGGAATAACACCTTACATTACACTTTTTTTTCAATGCAATAATTTTGATGGAAGCAAAATGACTCATTGCTTCAGTGGTAATTACTCCAAATACGAATGCAGTCAGTCCAAATTACTCCAAGTCACTCCAAATACAAGTATTGTCAGTCATCAAGAGGCTTTCTTACAAAGTATTTTTTTTTCAATAATTTTCATCCTCAGGTAAGCAGAAACCACGTAGAAAGTTTATATTTCAGTATGTGAATGAGACCATTACCTACAAATATTTTGGATGAGAAGAGTACTGAAACTCTAGCACTCCATATATATTAACATACAACTCAAGCAAAAAACTTCAAAAATTCACTGGAGATCAAGCTTCTTCTCCAGACAGTAAGAGAATATTAAAAGCCTTAAATTTTCTCCATGCAGCTTTCATATTTCTTTGCAGAATCAGTATCCTAGTGCTGTCAATATATACCTTACTGCTAGATAGTTTTCTAGGGCCGAAAACACCATGCGTTTTGTTTTTTGCCAAAAGGACTTCACAGAATCACAAGGTTGGAAAAGACCTTTAAGATCATCAAGTCCAACCATTCACAACCTAAACTAAACCATATCCCTAAGTACTTCATCTACCCTTTTTTTGAACACATCCAGGGAAGGTGACTCGACCACCTCCCTGGGCAGCCTGTTCCAGGCCCTGACTGGAAGGCAAGACTGCACCATGGGCCTCTTTCAACAAAGACATCCTTACCAAAAAGGAAGATTTCCTAGATCTACAATGATCTGGATTTAAAGAATGACAAGTAACTACTATCTATTATCTTGTGCCTCAATATTCATGAATTCATTTATAGTAAATTCCTTCTCTCCTTGCCAGAAACTGAGCAGCTTTCAAACCACCTCAGCAGACTACATCTGTGCATCGTTTGGACAGTCTGCATGACAAGAGCGATCGCTTTACTCTCGCTATGGGGAGGTTTTGTGTGCTTTCTCTGACTGAAAGATGTAATCCATAACGTAAGAAGCAATGTTGCCCGATTCTCCTCTAGAGCGTGAAGAACAATTATTTTTCATTGCCATGAATTGCTACCAGCTGCCAACTACCACACTCACACCTCCTCCTCCAGATGGCCAGGTGGGAAGTGCTTACTCACACCACCTTTTCCTTCATTTTTTCCCATCTCCAAAGCAAACAGCACTTCAGACCTCCACATGAATTTACAGAATTGTAGCCTGTTCCACTTACTGGGGAGGCACAGCTTTTCAAAAATAAATATGGCTGAGAACCCAGCAATAAAGAACCTTAAGGACTTCAAGTATCAAAGCAACTCCTTAGTAAATGAGCTATCAGTTTCAGTAATTCCACCCGCTCCAAGGTGGTCCATACACTTCTCCAACTCTACAATGCTTTCCCCCAAAACCACAACACACTCCCTCCATTTGATTTGAGGTTAGGTGCCACCTGTGGTCTACCAATCCCCAGTCTCTTTTCTAGTGCGATTTCCAGGCTTGCTGCTCTGGGGCAACACAGCTCCTCCAAGCTCTTTCTGAGGTAGCTGGTTTTGCCTGCCCTCGAATCAGAAACCCCTCTCAGCCTTATCGCAGGTACAAGCACAGCAGTCATCAAAATCCCCTCACAAACACACCCCGCTCTCTCCATCTTCGATGTAACATTATGGTTAACAGAGAAAAAGTATTCCTGTGACCTGAGGAATCAGGCAGGTCCAACAATAAACAACAAAGACTGTATAAATATTACTTCTAGAGAATGTGTACATGAAGAGCATAGCAATGAGAAAGTAACTAACTTTTTATGTTCAGAAAAAAAATATTTCAATATCAGCTTCAAAAGTGGGGAAGCAGTCAACATTAAATACTCAGGCTGCCATGAAGAAAGTCAACTCCATCTCAGCACAATCTCCAACCTTCATTCTGTATCGTTTGTGTCACGCTCAGGTCTTACATTAAAACATCCTCCTCAGCCAGCATCACCCTCCCGGTCCTTTGGCACATACACAGATACCATCCTGTCCATGGGTCACCCCCGTCAAATGTGCAGAACGAGTTCAGAACAGTTAGTTGTCACACACAATGCATCAGAACAACTCATATAATCTGAAGTCCATTTCCTCTACGTTCTTCTGCAAAAATCCAAATGCAGGGATGCTTGAGCCCGTGCCCAGGCAGCAGCATTCATCACTCAGGTGCATGATATGGAGGTGAATGTACATGATCAGTGCAGCAGTGCTAGCTGCAGAATGTCTGGTAGATCATAAGGCAAGGGAAGCTGCACCATATGACCCCTCCATGGGTACCAGAGGAACCTGCATAGCTCTCCCCAGATGAAAGCTGGACAGTTATGAACTAGCCTATCCTCTAACATAAAACAAGCCATGAAATCTTATTTACATTCACTGATTCTGCACTGTAGATGCAGTGTCATTCATCCTACAGATTAGCAGCCTTTTTTCATGAAGCTTGTGAGTAAAGCTCTGGTAAAAACTCAAAGAGCATTTATAAAACTACCAGTTTTATAAATTGTACCAGTCCAGACTAAAGATTTAGCACATCATCTGCAGATCATTGATTTTACCTCCATAAGTATGTGTCAAAATCAATCCCTTTTGCTTTGCCCTAGTCAGCTCACTGTTTTTTGAATGCTATCTTTATTTTTCTCATTACCAACAAAGAAACCACAGTAGCCTGAAAACATCTACATTTACATATTGAAAAATCTGAGTCTTCACACTGAAAATTTCCAGTACACCACAATGACTGTAAAATTTGGGCTATGTAATCATATGATTCAAGTTACATGCCAAAGAAATTACACCAGGATACACTCAACTGTTTTATTTTTAGATATTAGATTTCTTAGAAAAAGCTGTTAGCCATCGACATGGACAAACATTAGCCCATAAAAGTGAGTTCTCAGAACTTCAAGACAAGTCATACCCAGGTGGAGCAAATAGAAAATTAGCACAAATTAAGGTCTTGCAGGGCCAGCTACCAAAATACAATATATTTATTAAAAACAAAACAAACCCCCCAAAAAACCAGACTAGATTCATGAAATATTCCTTGCATTTGCAGTCATTTTCTTTCCCAGTGCCACGCACTGCTTTTTGAAGGTTCAAACTCTTCCTTATCAAAGGAATAGCACCACCACTTGCTGTGGCTTCTTTCATAATACAAAGTACAGTACTAAAAGACTGTGCATGTTTGGAGCTGGCTAAAATCAATCAGTACAATGCAATTCATTAAGAAATCCTTGAGCAGCAGCCCAACAGATAAGCTTACTTAATTCTTGAGCATTACATCCACAACCAGAAATGTTTAAGGCAGTGGTGCAAGTAGAAGCTTCATCTTGGAGCTAAACAAACAGTAAAACATGTGTCCAGTGTGCTAACAGCAAGCAAACACACATGGAAATTCTTGCAGGTCCTCTAAAAATAAGCCTCAAGAGTTGTTAGAATAGATCTTTATTTATCCCTTCTGTTCTACTAAAAAGCAGAGCACATAGAGGGGAAGTCATACAAGGAGAGGCTGAAGGCCCTCGATATGTTCTGCCTGGGGAAAAGGAGACTGAGGGGAAACCTCATCACGGTCTATGGCTTCCTGACAAGGGGGAGCAAAGGGGCAGGTGGCAATCTCCTCTCTATGGCAACCAGCAATAGAACCTGAGGGAACAGCATGAAGCTGTGACAGGGGAGGTTCAGGTTAGATATTAGGAAGATGTTCTTTACTGAGGGGGTGGTCGGGCACTGGAACAGGCTCCTCAGGGAAGGGGTCACAGCACTGAGCTTAACTGAGTTCAAGAAGCATCTGGACTCAGTCCCATGCTCTCACTTGGTTGGCCCTGTGTGGAGCCAGGAGTTGGACTTGATGATCCTTATGGGTCCCTTCCAACTCAGGAGATTCTGTGATTCTATATGTACTATTTCAGGTTTCAGCTATGCTACTGCTTATAATTACCCTGAAGGATTTCTTTTCTTTATGTTTCTTTTCTATAAATCTCTGCTGAACTACTGGGATCTCTGCTATATAACAAATAATGAAATGGCTGAAGATTTTTGGTAGAACTTAAGAGAGTCATGTAATAATACAAGGAAGTAACAAATTGAGGGAAGCAGAGAAATTTTAAACATTTGCTACCCAGAGCCAGATTTCTCTTCCAAACTGTCAACAACAGTTGTGGGTTCCCTCTTCTCTATACTTCTCAAACTAAAATCTAATCAACAGATTCCTTTATTGAGAAAAGGGACAGCAAGAACAGTTGCATCAGTTTTTGCTGGTTTTACTTACTACAATAGGAATGTACTGTAGGGAACAATCCAGTATTTGCAGGGGAATGGACTGGATGATCTAATACAACTTTTCCATTTCTGACTTCTTAGAACAGCTCATGCTGATCCAAGTTCACAAAGATATTTCTGTCCAACAATACTGAATGAAGAGAGCTCCAAGACAAGGTTTGGGGCTTGTTTTTGTGGGTTTTTCTTCTTTTTTTTTCCACCTCCTCTTTCTTTTCGCTATTAAGAAAGCCAGAATATCAAACCATATGCCATAGTATACAACTATATATAAAAAAACCTATGACAAGTAAATACCCATAAAACAGAGTATCTGTAGAAAAAGTAGAAAGTTCATTTTATAAGTAAGCCTTTCAAGCAATTTGGAGCATCTTACCCATTTTACAGCTTAGGAAAAAAGCTCTTTTCTAATATTTGAAATTGTTATACAGCAGGGTAAGACAATCAGCTTAGAAATTTGTATTAAGCAGTGTGTCTACCTTAAACAAAGAAGCATTAGTGCCTAATTAGTAATACACTCATGCTCATTTTCTTCCAAAATTGACACATAACAGGATCGCAACATCCTTGGCTCTAAACCAGTGCTTTTTTTATTATTATTACAAAATATCTGTCATCATTCTCTGCCTGAGGAATTAAAAACATTTGTCTTTGCAAGTACAGTTGACTTTAAGAAGTTATTGCTAAGAAAAACAGTCTTTCAAATAAGACACCAGAACCCAGAAAGATTTGGCACTTCTGAAGCCTTGTAACAGGGAAAAAACTGCTGCAGATGGGGTTCATTCTTCTGCTTCTACAAGCTCTCTTCCAAAAAAGCTATGGACTGCCTTCCCTGAAACTTGATAGGATACTGAATAACTCTTCTTAAAAATGTGTTAAAGGTCAAGCAAGTACCATTAAGTTTGTCTTGGGGCAGGGGTATAAATCAGATAACCTCCTGAAAGATCTTTATGCCCTACTTTCTACACTGGATCACCACAGAAAAGAAAAGTTGAGGTTCTGTGATATGTACTGGGTCAGACCAGAAGCTCTTAAAAGTCTTAATTCTTATAACTAAAAACTTTGTCTTTTGAATGCAGTTAGTGCAGTGTATTAAAGAAGTGCCACTAGTAAACACTAAAGATGCAGTTTCGAGAATTAAGTCATTTTAAGATAGTGTGAGACTAACAGATCCATTCACAGGATTAGAGTTACACATAGGCTTAATACTTGGGCCTAAAATCGACAATAATAAATATGGTTGGAATACTTCACTGCCTTCTATGATTCTTGTTGTAACTGCAATAATGTGACCATTCACAGATCCCAAGACTTTCTATCTGTCTCAAGAAATCTTTCTTATCAACTCTTTTTCATTAAAATCAGTAAGACCATTCCACCCTGCAATAACAAACAACGTGGTAACTAGGGCATGCAACCAGGAAAGCCAACATTTCCAAATCGAGAGGATACTTACAGTGTGTAACCTAGTTGCTGTTTTACTACCTTTGTTTTCTTTTGGAGGAAGAGGCAAAAGGGAGCAAGTGAAGGAGGTTGATACAGTTTAGGTTTTGCCTCAATAGAAAATTAGAGCAAATGTTGAAATGCCAACATTTCACGGATTCACACTTATTTTCTAGCCAGCCTTCCTTAATTCCCAGTCCAGAAAGAAAACTAGTATCACAACTGCCCTAACATTTTGCTATGATGCACACCACCGTTAGCTTGTATTAGAGAAACAACTGGTGTTCCCCTTGCAGTGATGATCTAACCACCGGAACTGATGGCCACAGCAGAGCTGTGCAGAGTCTGGGAATCACTGCATTTCAGAAACTTCAATTAAATTCTTTAGACAAGGAAGTATTGCCAAACACTGTTCCCCTGTTTGTTGTTTTTGTGTGTCGACTACCAGAGAGTACTTTTATTTACTTTTATATGTAAATTTTCCGCGTTTTGGAAAATAATTTTGACCAAGTATCAACATTATTACATCTTTTCCCAGAATAAGATAGCTGAAAGAAATGGGAAAAGGTGACTCTCAAACACGTCAAAATAATGCCAGTTTTAAGCTCCCCCTAGGTCAATGACTGACAAGGGTAACAAATTCTACTCAATTATGCACGATTCTGGATATATTCACTACCACCTAATGACTCATCTGAGACCTCAGAATTTCCTTCCAGCTTGAATTAGCTCTGTAGTAGAGACTTGAAGACATACTTACCATTTCGTAGGAGTGGAACATTAGTAACCAGCAGATTGGCCCCATTTTTCTGCTATAAGCAATTTTAACATTATCAGGGTAGCTCTGCATACTCCCATGGCATTCTTTGATTTCTCGTTGCTGATCGTTTTCATAGCAGGACAGTTTACTCAAGTATTCTTCCAAACTTATTTTAGGTTTTACTTTAGTCCAACATATTTATGTGCAAAACACAATTTTAAATGGAGGGAAGCCAATAAAAGAAACAGCTTACTAGAATTTCAGTTGACTTCGTTAAAGGAAATTATTTTAAATTAATGTGGCTACTGAACTGTTGCCATACTTGACCTCAGAAAATATATTCCTTCTAATTTTTGCTGTGAACATTTATTTATTTAAGCTAAACTCCAGGTCTTGAATGTTGACTGTAAAGAAGTCTCAGATTTCCTGCTACTATTTTGTACTCTTTTTTTTCCTTTTTTTTTTTTTTTTACTAAACAAGGGCAAACAACATATGTTTGCTGCATTAGTGTTACACTGCCAAAACATCACTCTTAAATGAAATCATCTATGTATTTTTGGTAGAATCTTATTTAACAACTTCCACCCCTGACAGAAACAGAGTTAAAACAAGGCTGTTTTGTTTTCCCTGAGCAACAGTTTGATCACTGGTTTACTAGATGGCGCTCAAAACTTTTTTCCATATGCTCTTCTCAGAGAGAATCTGACTTAAATGTGGTTTACCTTCACCAGTGAATGAAGGCTTTTTTCACCAAACATATCCCAGAGGAAGGTCAGGTCTTCCTGGCTGTCCACATGTGGCTGCAGCTGGGCTGGCAATGCAGCCAGCAGCTCGTACAGACCTATAAAATGAAAATAAAACACAAAGTATAATCTAGGGGTGATCTCATTAATTTCACTTAACAGTTCTGTGTAATTGGCTGCCTGGAGCATGTCATTTTAACTGAACAAGGAGTCTGGAGTATCCAGCATAACATTAACTTGTAGAACCAAAAGGAACATTTTTTAAAAATTACTAAGAAGCAAGTATTAGCGCTGTACTTTTTACCTTGTCACAGTTGTCAAGCTTCTACATCCATATATATTTACATAAGGTTATACAGAAAATTCATAAAGGTTTTGAAAAAAAGGACAAAACCAGAAAAAAAAACATGCATTCCTTTGCTTAATCGTTATTCCATTTCCCTTGATGTTAGCCAAAGAGTGAAATGAGTCATGAATAGGAAAAACTTCCTTAAAAGAACAGAAACTGGATAGGGTGGTCCATTAAAAAAGAGTTCGTGGTTTCTTTAAATATTTCTTGCTAATATATCGCTTAATTTTTTTTTTAATCCCGTGTTCAGGAGGAATCCACAGAAAGACAAAAGGAACCGCTCTGTCTTGCAGGATTAGGCCTTCAAAAACAAAATCAACGCGGTTTCCCGAGACAGACGTGCAGAGAAATATTTTAATAACATTTTTAATTTGCAGGTATTTGAGATTCTCTGTAGGGTTAAAGCAATTGCTGTTCCCAGTTATTTGTGGCACACCTCACCAGCGGTCTCTGAGGGGCAGACAGTAGCACACTGTTCCACAGTAGCGTACAGCATAAAATATCCATCATGCACACAGGCCATCAAACCGGTGTCCAAGAAATGTAGCAACAGTGTTTGCAGCAGCCCTCTTTAGGGAGGTAACCTGGCATGAGTTGATATCAATTCATAGCACATGTTTAATTTTCCAGTGGGATTACTTGGGGTAAAAAGGACAAAATGCCTTTTTCTCCTGTCTGCTGTCTACAAAAACACCAGTAGTCTCCTGGGATCCAAGATACACGGTCCTGCTATTATTTTTAGTCTGAATAAGTGCTGCTGTTCATCACAAGGACAGATTTGCAAGATAATCTACTGGTAAAGAACATTGCTGTAAGTAATAGGTTACCCATGGTTATTATGCCTATTATCTCCCTATAACTTATGATTTAGAATATTTATTAGTAAACATAATTTCACCTTTCCAGGCATTACGTATCCCTTTCAAAATTACATACAGCACCTTCGGGATCTGATTATTTAACAATTTTGGGGTTTTTTAACTGCCTTTCAGTAAAATATTCTGGGAAAAAAAGTTCCTTCCAGATACATTCTTTTTGTGGTATAAGTGTTTTTGGTGGTAGATATTCATTTCTCTTCAAATCTTGCTTTTATTTGAATCTGTTCTTGTTTATGCTCCAGAAATACTGCAAAAAGAGGATGTAACTCAAACCACCATGATTTTGCACGGACTGAACATGTAGGCTGTGCCTTGCCTAGTAAGACACAGTCAGTGATTGAGCTGACGCCCAGAGCAGAGAAGTCTGAATGGGACTTTCTGGCTTCAACTTTCCAGACTATTAGAACTTCAGCACTTAGCAAAAATGGTTACTTTTATGACACAATTTATGCTTCAAAACTATTTTCATTTAGAAAATTAAAATATTTCTTTGTATTTACCCTTGTATTTCTGCACATAGCCACTTTTGTTACTGCAAATACATTTACCTCAGCATAATCTGAAGGTTGTTAAATAATTGAATTGAAATTTAGTGTAACCGTACACTACGGTATAGCTGCTTAGGAACAATTCATGTGTGCTGTTCAGAAGAAAGAAAACATTCACTTTAGCCACTCCCTTCAAACAGGAGATGTATAAGAGCCCAAGCTATTTTTTTTTTTACCCTTGATCCATCAGAGCTGCTTAAATTTCACATAAAGTCCACTATAAAACTATTCTACCCCTGCAACTATTGCTCCTCAAAGCTTTGATAATTAAGTCCCCAGTGAAAATAAAATGGAAGTTCATGTTTCCTGATGGATTAGCTATTACAGTAGAGACACAAGGTGAGACTGAATCTGCCCATAATGAGACATAGGTTTTATGCACAGAAGTCCCAGAGAAAATCCCGCCTGCCGGCCCACCCCAGCTAACCCTGCAGGTGCTTACACACATTTTGTTTCCCCATCCAATTCAAGTGTCTGTGGGTTTCACTTGACACAGTTTTGAATTGCCCCTTCCAAGGAAACTGGGTCCACATCCCCAGTACGCTACCGATAGCTTCACAGCAACGCACCCAACCTATGCAAACCTGTGGGGAAGTGAGGAAGATGAGTCAGTCACTGATTTTATGCAATAGCATGGATATATTTCTAGTCCTGCCCTGCTATGGCTCTACAGTCCAGTATTTATAGCTTCAGCCAGAGGTAAATCAGGATCCAGCCCTTCTCCACAGCCCCATGACCTGAGGACTATGCCCTGCCGTGTGCTGAAGAAAGCCAGGCAGGACAATCACTTGGGGTATTTAGTTGGGGAAAAGAGAAAACAAAGATAAATAGGTCTACAGTTAAAACTGCATAATTCCAAACCATCTAACCCAGCTATAGCCTCCTTCCAAAGAGAAGGGAACAGCAGCAGAAGGTGGTAGCACTTGTAAATGCTTATCTTTACCAAGTCTCACTTTTCCTTTTGTGGTGCCCAGTACCACGGTATCCAAAATTTTCAGATGGCATTCACATTTTTTAGATTAAGAAAAACAGTATGTAGTTCTTCTAAACACAAACCCCTCCAACTAAAACATAAGGTTTTAGTTGTCTCTCACAAAGTGTGTGGTTCTTATTCATTGTAGTGTGAAGAAACAGTGAACATATGATTTTAGTAGCAAATATGATTTAAAAGAAAGTGGTTTTAAACCAAAATAATGTAGGGACAAAATAATTTGCCAAGTTACTGTATGCTGGTAATGAAGCTGAAACCACTACACTGGCAACTAAGCATTGACCTAATTTAAATTACCAGATCCGATAACTTGTCACATCCATCTTTCCAGTGCCTGAAGGGCAGCAGCTCCAATCTCCACAGCCCTATATGGTGTCATTGTACAGAGATGTTGCCATGCAGCAATAGAAGTAATCCAAATTTAACAGAAAGACTACTTAAGCCCAACCTCGAAGCTCCTGCAAACACTCCAGCTAGCATCTCGGGTGGTTCTGCAAGCCAGGCCACTGAAATCAGTGCAAGTTTCTCACTGGTTTTGGAACAAGACTTTTAAAAAAAATCTTTTCAGCAGCAATTATAAAGACTGAAGTGATGCCATACTGAACACTTTTGATCAGTTCTAAAAACAAAAGTTAACTTTTGAAAAGGTCATAGGCACACCCCCATATTGAGATGAACTGCTTTTAAAATAATTTACTATGGTAAACACATGTTCATCACATAAGCCATGGAACAAGGTGTTTCTCTGCACCTCAGAGCTGAATGCTGAGTCGCTGCTGGTCCTCAGGCTGCCAGTCATGCTCTTCACCCTCAATCTCACAATTCTCTGCAAGTCCCACCTCCTTGAGTCGTATGACATGTATGGGCCTCCTATTAAAAAAGTATTTCGCCCACATTTTTTTAAAGATGTCCCCAATTCAAATCAACACACCAACAGTTTTCTAAAAAAATCCTGAAAAGCCAAAAAAAAAAAATTCTTGTGGTTTTTAAAGCCTGATGTTGGCAACACTGTAAGGAGTTTTGCCTAGAAAAAAAAAATTATACAGAGTTGCTATTCTACTCAGGTTCTTGTATTTTTTTTTCAGTCATGTTTGCCTAAATTTAACCAGCTTTTAAATTTAAAAGGAAGCCCATACCCACTGGGATTTTCTAGTATCAAAATACTTCAGGTGTCAGAATTCAGTAAAGTAAACATGACTTACATAAGAAGAACTGATTTACTTCCATTTTTAAAAGCAGAGTATTTATTCGAAGATCCCCAAAGACCTGAGCATTCACACACAAAAAAAATTAACAATGAGCTTAAACATGGAGATGCAAGACTATTTTTCAGTTATAAGAGAGGAAGTAAGTCTGGTCAGTTCTACAACTTGGGATAAAAAAAAACCCAGATCACATCATCATCATCCCTAGGCATTCTCAACTCATCGAAACAGAAGAGGGGAAAAAGGCCCCTTCTAGATTAAACAAGGTCACATAACTCAGTGACAGTAATAGGAGTCAGATCCAGATAAACATGAGAGCTCCTAGTTTTACAATCATAGCATTGTTTCAGCTGGTAAAGACCATTAAGTCCAACCCTTAACCTAGCACTGCCAAGGCCACCACCAACCCAAGTCCCTTGGCATCACATCTACACATCTTTTCAACACTTCCAGAGATGGTGACTCCACCACTTCCCTGGGCAGCCTGTTAACAACCCTTCTGGGGAAGAACTTTTTCTCAATATCCAATCTAAACCTCCTCTGGCACAGCCTGATGCCATTTCCTCTTGTCCCATCGCTTGTTACTTGGGAGAAGAGAGCACCTGGCTACAACCTCCTTTCACATAGGTGTAGAGAGCAGTAATGTCTCTCCTCAGCCTCCTTTTCTCCAGGCTAAACAGCCCCAGGGTAGATGCCAGCATGCTGCTATTTATACTCCTGTACATCAATGAGGTACAGTATCTCACACTTACGTGAGCTAAGTGAAAGCTCATAGCATGGAAATATGCATAAAAGGAGACAAGTGTTGCACATCAGAATACTGTAAAACTCCTATAAGGGTGGGAGGGGGGATTTGTTTGAAGATGCTTATATAATCAATACATCTGATTACCTGATTCAAGAATAAAGAAATTTCGAAGCAATAAATTAATACTGGACATACAATAAACTTCTCATGAAATTTAGTTCAGCCAAGAGAAGTGACACAGGGAATTAAAATCCAGTGACTAGATCACCTTGCCTACAGAAACAGTCCATATAAACTATAGACATGTAGATAATCCAGATACACATATGTAACCTAAAACTAACATTTACAACAGCTTGTCACTGATAGAGAAACTATCTGAAGATGTTGGACTTGTTGCAAGAGCAAGGAAGATAAAATGGCTGCAGAATAAGGCTTGTCGTATTCTGCCAGCTTGGACTAAGGAAATAATTTCAAGGGAAAATCCAGCTATGTTTGAAAACTCTGCACTGTCCCTGCTTATAAAGGTAATAAATAAATTTCAATTTGTCCTTTCAACACACTTAAGCAGTTCCTGTCTTGAGAGTATATTCAGCTTCTCCTAAGCTTAATTAATACAATTTAGTTTTATTCAACCTGAATAACAGAGTGTATAATAACGGTAACTCAAATTTTAAAATGTGTATGCTTAATTGGCACATGCAATAAGATTTAAGACTAAGCAGGAATGGAAAGCTTTTAAATCAAAAACTACAGGACAAAGAATTTTTCCAGTTCCAGAAAATTGCTTCCTTCATCATGTTGTATTCTGTAGAAGGCTGCTTGCTCCTAGGAGGAGAATGGCTGAGCAACTGATTGAAGTGTTCCCGTACTGAACCACTCACACTGCAGATTCCAGATGCTCTACATTCTTGACATCAGAATGGAAAAATTTACTTTTAGTCTAGAGAAATTTAATATCACCATTCTTGTCATATCCTTCATAGCTTCATTATTAGGACAAGTCTGTGGAAGCTATAAACTAGTGCTAAATGATAAAAAATATGGTCTCTGCATTCCATCACTCTTGCATATTACAAGAAAACATCAACTTTGTTTTGGTTAGAGTAAAGAAAGAAATGGAGACAAATGGATGTGAATTTGCTTTCATATGTTAATTAATTTCCTGAATTAGCATTCTGAACAATGATGCCAGACTTCAAATCAAAAATTTTTACAGTAACTGAGGGATAATAAACACTAAAGAACATATATCTAAGCCCAGAACAACACTGTAAAATTTTATTGTATTAATAAAATAGGACACACCAACACTTAAATTTTCCACTTTGTCAAAGGTAAAATAATCAGCACCATTTGCTGCCATTTATAACAAGCTGACATTTTTTCACATTTGAACTGTAAAGTACAGTTCTATAAAGGCTCAAACAATACTTGCCTTACACAAAAGTAAACACTGTTGCAGTAGAAGCATTCATTCTGACATCCTTGCTTTTGGGTGACAAAAATCAGTCACACCAAATATTAAAAATTATTTCATTCTGAATTTTGAGATCAATGTTTATGCACAGGTTCAAATAAAAATGTATGCAGTACACAAATGCATTAAGATAGATGTATAGCACCATGCTGCCCAGTTGTGAAAAGACCAGAGAAGTGGCCACACCGAAACATGCTCAATTCTATGTGTTAGAAACAGTTCTTTATGTTCTCTTAAGTAATTTCTACTGAACATATGGGCTTCCTGACACTGCAGAAAGTTCAAAAACTAACAGTTTTTCTTCACAGAACCGGAGTGATTAACTCATTCCAGCATGTACCTTTTAATTTTGCAGTTTAGTGTTTAAAATAAAGACTCGTTTTCAAAAGTATACAATACTGAGAACTAGTTAATCATGATATGACATGCAAGCAATTAGCATATTTGAAAACAGTTTTGATTTATTTGCTAATTCGCAAAATTAGCAAAATGCTGAAATCCTTACAGATGGCACAGCAATTGAAATGTCAATGTTCTATTTTTTCGTAATGAAAACAACAATTTTGCCACAAGTGCCCTCAAAGAACAAGATTACATGTTCACTAAGGGCAACAGTCTTTTAACTTAAAAGTTCTACCTAATTTTTATTCCTCCACCTACAGTAATTTGTTAACCCACCTTAAAACAATGTTATGACAGAAAACGTTGAAAGCGAGCAATCATATAAGCCCAATACTTTTAAAAATATTATTTCCTTCAAAATGGAAAAGTCTTTAGTTTTGGAACTTGGCTCCCAGAGCTAAAGAATCCGCAGTTGTTTGAAACAGTTATTGGTCTTTTAGGATTTGTCTCAACATGTGTATTTCAGATTTAGCACACCACATACCGCTATGTTCTGATGCGAGTTAAACCCTTGATCCCTATTTGCATTCATACAGGGCAGGGCTGTTGCTGCAAAGTTCTTGCTTGTACAGCTCAAAGCCGCTTCAAAATCAAAACCCCTCAAAACGTAGTTCCTAGATGCTGGGTCCACAAGGATACTTGGAAAGCTCAGAAAATGTACTTTCATGAGTATTCAAAAGCTTTCCTATTATCTGCAGAATAGCACATACATAAAACTGATTTAAAGTGACCTACCAACCACAAATTATTAAGCAGCTTGTGGAAAGCTCAAAGACCTTCCTTCCCCCCCCGACCTTGAAAACTCAGCTCCTCCAGCAAAGCCACTGTACTACAACACCTTTAATAACCTTGACTAATTGACTGGTCCTTTGTATAGACATCAGTTTGGTGAGTGCTTAGTATTTCTACCTAGATCTTCAGCTCTAGAGAAGGCAGCAGCAAGCACCTGGCAGGCAGGCAGGAGCGAGCTTATTCCAGCACCAGGATGTCAAAGGGCACACTCACCAGGTTTAACTCTTCAGTCACAGTTTGCAAGGTTGAGAGACTTGGCACTGGAGAGAGGTGGCAAGGAATACTAAGTATGGTGTTTTACAGGTGCAAAAGGAGGACACAATACCTCCTTAAGAGACTGAATAAAGACTTCTAACAAAACCAAAACTATTTTCAACTCCATTTTGCCCAAAACTACTGGAAATGCCACTTGATTACCATGTACCTCAACCTTTCATGTTGTGTCTTGAGAGTAGAAGTGAAAGTCCTATGATCGTAGGCAGTACTGATGTCAGAAATATGCCAGTGTAATTTCAGTGCTGTAATTCTCCATAGCAAGTTATGTCACTACATGAATCAGCCACATAAGCACGCAGACCATACACTTGATATACAAGTCTACAGAGGAATTTAGGAACATACAGAAGTTTAAACAATCAAGTACATCATCTTATCTCAAAGGTAAGTTTAGAAAATTAAACTGTTTGATACGCCTAAACTCTTCCATAGTTTATCCCTAAGATTAACAATGAGATGTTTTGGGTTTTTTGTTTGGCTTTTTTAACCAATGTTTTATTTTAAAAGCAAAATTATATTTGAACTCGCACTCCGCAACAGGCAGTTTAACAGCTAGCAGGGAGGCTTCTCTCTCTCTCTCTCAGCAGTTCTGCGTTTCCATCAGATTAACAGTTTCAGTTTTACTAAATCAGCCAATACTTTAGATGATGATGGGCTGAGAGGCCACAGAACCTTTCATCTGACAGTACAGGTACACAACACATACACTCTGCAAGCTAACGTGGATGCTGGCACAGCCACACTTGAACAGTACAGCATGGCAGTCTGCTCCTGGCAGAGGACATGAAACATCCCTAGGAACTGTCAAGCATCTGTGGACCAAGAGCCCTAAGTACAAACATAGCTGTGCAATTTCGCCTCTTGTTAGAAACAATACAGGCTTGTCATACTTCCAAATTTACCACAAAATTACTCATTGCTCCCCCCCCCCCAAAAAAAAAAAAATCAAAACTCCTCACTAAAAATTGTTGCAGCTGCCAGACCATTTGAATTTAAGTTTGTGTCCAGGAACTGTAACAGTTTTAAAGAGTTTACCATCAGAAAATATAACTGCACATATCTTCTGATTATTTCTGAATTTCAATATATATTATATATTCTGAATATTGACACAGAACAGAAAAGTTTAGAAAATTTCATCCTACTTTGAACAAGTTTTCCAGCAGTCACCATAAATACGTTGATACCATAATAAATACCTTCTCCAACACCAGCAAGTTATATTTTTAAAAATTAAATGTGATAGCAATTAAAGCTAGCCATACGTCTCATACTTTCCCAAATCTTTCATACTAACATTAGCCGACAAGCCATTTAATGCCTCTGGCAGCTGGAGATGGGGAGAATTCAAGAATGCACGGCAAAATATTGGCTCTATTTATTAATTCAGTATAAACTTTGCCTCTGCTGGCTTATCTGTTTTCATTAAAAACTAGCCATATCTGTGCATTTCAACATGGTGAGAAATTTAAGTAGCCTTGAAATCACACCATTTACATACTATGCTTGCAGCAGCACACCTATGCCCAAGTCATACATAAGGGCATGAAGTAGCCTGAGTGAAGGCTTTCCCTCTGCTCTGTTTCCACTGCGGCACGTCAGCAGGGAAGCAGAGGCAGTTTGGAGCAGGATTCCATTGCCCTGCAAGCCTTCAGCCTGGCAGCCTCTGACGGAACAGCTACTCCCAGAAATCTTCCCTTCATCACTCTCCGAAATTTCCCTTCTCCTCAACTCGTAACAACCAACCCAGATCTTTGGCTACCATTTTAAGTTATTACATTTTTTTAAAACAGGCTGTAAAAATAGAACTCCCTAATCCCCATCTCCCCCCCTCATTCTGAAAACTGGTTTAAAAGGCTAAAATCTTTAGCCACTTCAGCTTAATTCATCCTTCTTCCCCTACAGATGTTTTTGATGTCCCCTTCTCAGCTCAGCCAACTTGTCAGCTTTTACTTTGTTATTACTCTTTCTTTTTTTTCCTCTCCACCTTTTTGTCCTTTCATTAACAAGTATTCTTAGAAAAGATTATGTTAAAATTGGCAAGCTGATTAATGTGCATTAGTAGTAAATAAAGAACCCAGTAAAATCAAGGATCTTTCGGTCTTCAGATGACCACAAAATTGTCTCGGAACTTTGCATTGCTTGCAGTGGTCTCCCTTCAATAGGAGGTAGTCTGCATGGACAAGGGAGCTACCATATCAACATAATAGTCTAGCAAAATATTTCTACCAGTATTCAGTACATCCACATCGACAGCTCGCAGCTTCAGAGATCAATATAATTCTTAAAGAATCACAAAAGACGCTACTAAAAATGCAGTTTGGAAAAATTCCCAACATTAAGAACAAATTTCATAGCTTTATTTTGCATTATTACAAAACAGAAAAGAAAACACTAAAACTAGGAATATTTTAAAGACCACAGGGATTTACAATCTGATTAGTAACAAATGTGTTAGGCTTTTTTAATTTAAAAAACTAACATGTTTTCTGTTTTACAAACTTGCAATACTGAAAAGTCTCCATTATCTGGTAACAGCATAAGCTTCCAGATGTACTCAAGAAGAAATTCATGTAAACTCTGCACATATTTTTCTCTCCGTAATTTACAATATTCAAAATCAAGAACTGCTTCTGACTTTCACTAGATTTATTTCACTATATTCGTTATACCTGGTGGCCAAAGTTGGCACACAAATGTGATTTTCCCACTGACAATTCATGAATCAAAACCACAAAGCCTGCTTTGCTTTTCTTGTGCACTAGTTTTTAAGGACAAACAGAAAAGCATTTTTAAACTCGTCAGCTGAGCAAGCTTGATACAGGGTTGAGAGGAAAGAAATCTGTAACAATTTTATTATGTTTTCCACACTAAAACAACATTTATGATGTCATCTTGGCTTCACCAGAGTCAGCAGCAAAGTTGACATCAACTACGGTGAAGCCAGGACCAAAACCTTAAATCTTCCTAAATACAGATTAGTGAATGCCAGATCTCAGACTTGCTTCACCTGCAAAAGTGCAGGTCTTCTTGCTCTATTTGATGGGCTTCTGTAGAGTTCAAGCAGACTTTTGCAATACAGAAAACAGTTAACACTTCAGATGCAGCCTGAGGCAGGAGCTCAGCCTCCCGTTCAAGATAGGTGCTCTAAGATAACTTTGACTTGAGACTGGCAGGACTATAAACCTTAAGGGAGGAGCAGGATCATGCACCAGTAATTTTTTTGTTAGCATTACTATTATACAAAACCAGAGTGGAAGAGAAAGAAGCATGTACACATAAAGCCTTTCTCCTCTGTCTTAAAGTTAGGAAGCCAGATGTACAGGATAAATTTCTCTTACAAGTATAAGTCACTTAATGAATCTAAATTAATTCAAACATTTTTAATGCAAATATTGTAGACATCCTTTTGATTTACCATATTTTAAAGTCTGGTAAATGCCTCAAAACAGATTTGAGACATGGTCTGTGTGCAGAAGAATATACAGGTTAAAACATGGTAAAACAAAAGCACATAAGTCTATGAAGGAAGCAGCTGCAAGCTCAATGAATTCTTTCACTCATTTTTAAATCCAGGTTTACTTTCACTTTACCAGGGTATAACAAACACAAAAATAAGCTCGGCTGGTGTGTTGTCTGAATGCCTTCATAGAACAATCTTAGCAGACAACTTCACATAAGTTGTATCCCTCACCTAAAGGTCCCCACTGAGTGAGTTACTAACTCCACAGCATCCCAGATAGTCCTCTCATGGACTAGAGCAGATTCAACTCATTACATGTCACACCACCAGTTTATGCAAGCCAGGCAGGAGGAAAACTGGTCTACCCACTGAGGAATAGCAGAGGCAACAAAATCCAAATTTTTATGTTTTGCCTTTTTTATTTTTGTTAAATCTGAGTGCCACTAATAGAAGAAAAACAGGGCTCTGCTTAAAAATCAACTGTATTATAACCAGGACAGAAAGTACTTTGATATAATCGTTCAAAAAATACATCATCCTCATCAGAAAATACCATAAATGAAAGAAAACAAATAATTGTATTTACCCTCCACATGCAAATTTTTATTTAAAGAAAGAACACACACATTTTGGAGTCTTTTTCTTTCTTTATTCAGAGAGTACGTCCATGATTATTATTTTTGGACATATGAACGTTCTTTAAACAATAAAAGCAGCAAAATAGTCAGCATCAAGCACCAGCCATCACACATTCCCCTGCTGTTCACCACAGCATGTTCTTGAGACTTCTGGAACATCAGAACACATTTGGACAGGAAATTTTGTTGGGTATTTTGTTTGTTTGTTTTAATTAAGGTGGTCTTTAGGAGGACACCACAAGTTGCATGATAAAGCAAGGAAAGATCCAGAGTGGAAAATCAGCCCTGAGTAGATCCTGAAAAATCTTCCAAAATTCAGCTTTAGTATACTAAGCAGCTTCAACTGCACTTACTACCTTGGGAGAGGCGGGGTGGGGGGGGGCGGGGAAGAAAGGTACACAGAGGTAGGGTTTCGTGAGATGACAGTCAAATCCATTAAACAGGAAGGAGACCAAAAAAAGCAAATAAAAACAAGGACAACTCTCCCACCCCACAGTAATAACGAAAACCGCACAACTCTACAAAGATCAGTCCTTTCATCTGCAAAAAATTTTACATGGACATGAGGGGGAAGCACAGGGGGGTGAAATCACTGCACTGTAAGAATCAAATGCAGTTCCTTATACACCTATCTTCTGGATTCCTGACTTGGAAGCCTCCCTCTCTGCTTTCAAAATCCTGCTGTTATTTCTTGTGCATAAAACTACACGATCTAGAGTAACAAAAGGAAAGCAGGGCTTTTTGTATTGTAACCCCAGAAATATCACCTATTTACCAAACACCTGTTAACAACAAATACTAACTGTAGTTGCCCCTTAGGAGGGGGGAAAAAATACTGTCAGAGAGAGAATGTACACTTAACAACAGCAAGATGAGATTCCACCTTTGAATATAGCTGATATTGTGACAAAGAAGGTTAAAGCTATGGAGAGCCACATGTCTGCACTCCTACTGCCTGCAGTCAGTGATAGGATCTGGACTCTGACGTGGAAGGCAAGGGAAGGAAGAGAAATTGAGACAGTATTTTTCTTCTCCTAATTTGTTAAAGAAGTGTCAAAACTGAATAGTCTGTGTTCAGAAATAACTCCACTGATAACTGCAACTCACAGAGGGGATAGTCTAGACTGCTGCAAATATTAAGGCATGTATGATATCATCTTTTTTTTTCCCCTCCTCCTCCTTTTTCAAGTTAACATTGTAGGAACCATGCTCAGAGGTTAATCCAAATTCTTTAGATCCGTGTATCTATTTGGAGTTGTTCTTGTTTGGAGGGTTAGGGATGGAAGGGAAGATGTCAATGGTGGGACCCTTAAAAATGAATTGTTTTTCCTGTGGCATTTCATATATCTACATTAACTTCAGGGAGAAAAAGTTATGTTTAAAGCGTTAAATTAAGCATCTGTTGAGACCATAATTAATTATCTTATTTGATGATTTCTTGAAATAGAGACTGCAGACTTAACAAATGAGATCTGGAGGAAACATGCAGTCCTCCTTGGCTGGCGTACCTGTGTCACTTCCAGATCCAGTTGATAACGCTGGCATGATTTAGTCTGCAGAGTATCACGCAGGAACGTCAGACTAACACTCTGCAGCCAGAAGGCAGAAGTTAATTTCAGTTTAACTGCTTGCAGCCAAGTTGTCTACGAAGATTTATGCTATCTCCCAGTTTCTCCTAGAAGGAACAGAAACGGAATTTTACAATTATGAACATTGCTAAACTGTAAATTACTGCAGCTAACCAAATCCAATCATTATCACAAAATAAGCTTTTGATTTAACACTCTCAAAAGTGCTTTGCATTTATTTATGACTGCTGAGATTTTTTTTTTCCACAGGTGAAACAAAACTTGTTTTCTTCAGTCTAGCTTATAATCCCATTCTGCTGTAAAAATAATTTAACACATTTCTCTTGCGTAAATTACACTCTTTAGAGTGTCAGGTCTTTTGGAAATGAAGTCTAGGGTTATTTTATTAAAACAGTGAATAATTTAAGTCACTCATGTTTTGCTACTTATCCCAGGGAAAATAAAATAAAAAAATTGCTTACTAGCAGCGCATTTTATTCACTGTTCCTACTTAACATCCTCTCAATTGTTTTCAGTTCATTTAAGATCTGACATGTTATTTGTATTTGCAATCTGGAAATAAAATTAAATTTTAACTGAAGTTGCAAAAAGCAGGGCTGAGGCAAACACTTCTCTAGGGTAAATAGCAGTTTGATTCATGGAGTTCTGGAGTCACGATCGTGCAGACCATGTCAGAGATTTTTTTTTGTAATTCTTCACTACAAAAATCAGTTCTTTTTTAAAGTGTATTTTAAAATAAGTATGCACAGGCCAACTAATACTAAATTTTGGGCCTTTCTTTTAACCAGTTCTTGACGAAAATTCAGAGCAAATGTAAGAAGAGTAAAAACCAATTTCAAAACACAGTGCATATATTTAAATCTAAGTTTGTTAAAATATGAAACTGGAACACAAGCTTGTGGAAGGAAATTCAGAGTTAAGAGGAGAAATGTTTACTAATAGTGGGACAGAGGAGAAGGAAGGGAGAGGGAGAAGCTGAAGTTAACACAAAACAAGGGGTTTTTTTTCCCAATTTAAACAAAAAGGATCTTTGAAGAAAGCAAGCAGCATAGTTCTACGTTAGCATAAGAAAATAAACAGAGGAGCATTTTGCTGCTGCTGTTGCTGGTTGGTTTTGTTTTGGGTTTTTTTTAAAAACACATTCATATTAATCAAAATGACTTTTGAAGTCATCTTGGCTCTGAAAGTGCATATTTTGGACACATTTGTGCTTGGCAACAGTCTGGTGGAAGAGTAATATACAGGTGCTGTAAACACTGTAAGCTGTTCAAAAGTTTGTTTTTCACCCCCAAAAAATCCCCATGTTGCTAGAAGTATTGCAACATATTAAGGCATATCCACAAGATTTTGTTTAGTAAGTTTTAAATCAATTATTAGATATAAGCTAGTTGTTAACTCACCCATAGGCACAAGCCTACAGTTTAAATAGTCTGGCAGCTTTAAAAAGTTCTTTATCCCTCCCCTAAGTGTTTACCCGAAGAAAGATTTTGTATGTCAGCTTTCAAACTCGAGTGAACCTAGATTTTTATTATTTTTTAACAGAGGCAAATACAGCATAAGTTACAGCCTTGGATAAGGTCTATGATGAAAAGGACCAAATAAAACTTGAAAACCTATCTATGAAGATTGCTTTAGGGTTTGGGGTTTTGGGATTATTTTTTAGTTATAAAAATTTGCAGTGAAAATAAAAAGAGTAAATTTTCACTAATAAAGCATCAGTTTCCAACAAAATATTTTTACATTCATCAAATCAGCATGTAGTCTAACTTTAAGAAAGAGATAAGGAAGTTAAGTATTTCAGAGTGAAAGTTTCCCTTACCATGACAAAGTTGTAAAATATCTATGTGCAAAGCTAGGCAGGGTACAGTTTAAAAGCAAAAAAAAAAAAGTTAAAAAAAAGATATTGTAGCCAAGGACACACTGTGCCAATTAAGAACAAACATATTAATTCTGCTTGTTTTCTTTTTAACACATACAAGCACCATAACAGAGAAGTCATGTTATAAGCTCACTTACAGTCCCGGCGTGAGCATGTGACTACAGCCATACAAAGGACTGAGGCATTTTTAGTTTTCATACGTGTAAGGAAGCGTTAAACCAAAATGATTTACTAATAACAGGCCATCTTTCGATTTATGTGCAGCTTAAAGTACTTTCATCTATTAAAAATATCCCAAACAAATGAACACGCAAGGCATTCTCATTAAGGGCACATTATTATTAATCAGAAATTCAGGTTCCTTAGAAAAGTTCACCGTGAAATATAGAAAGTCTTGTTGATCTACATAGATGTCATGTATTTAAACTCAATCTGATTCTTTGTTTTTATTTCACAGTAAATCATTCAATATTAAAAAAATTTAAGCTCCTTATTATTTAAGAAACATACACAGCATAAAGTTATTCCCCCCAGATCCTAAATATATATTAATGAAAAATAAATGACCTGATGAAATCCTTACCAGTAAAATGCTTAATATTTTGCTGGAATGGAACAGGGGTTTTTATTTTTTTTTAAACTTGCAAATTAAACTACATTTTTGCAGTGATGATGTTATTTTCTTTGGCTGGCTTTATTTAAAATGCTTTGGAAGTTTTTGCCAGAGCCCAGCCATAGGCATTGCTGGCTGCTGTATGGAATCGATTTGCTGGGACACAGAAATACCAGCTGTTACAGTATGTCCTGAGAGGGATTACCGAATATTCTTAAATTGAAGTTCAATCCATCTTTCCATAAAAATGAGAAGCCAACGCCAGGAACGTAACAGCAGTATCAAGTGCACCTGAGGCATTTACAATACCCAGCAGGACTGTTACAACCGGCCCTTAAAAAGGGCTTATTTTTGAAATTTCATTATTCCAGCCGTACCTTGCTTCTATATATCACACTGTATCGGGTTTTGCTGGCACCCGCCGCGTGTGGAAACCGTGGAAGCCGCGCAAGCCCCGCCGTACGCCGCCGAGCTCCCGCCGGGCCCCGGCCGCCCCGCGCGGCTGCCGCGCCGCTCCTGACACCTAGCGGCCGCGGGGGGCGGCGGACCCGCGCCCGAGGCCCCGCCCCGCCGCCTCACGGCGCTGCCCAGCTCCGGGGGGAAACCTCCGGAGGCACGGACGCGCTTCATTCCATTCCGTCGACTGTCAGTCCTGTAAATTCAAAACTAAGTAATTAAAATGTAATAAATTAAGTAGTTTTTAACTATTTCTGCCTGTATTTGCTTGCAGAACGAAAAGAGTTTCTAGTTCCAGGGTCTGCGGCTTGAACAACAGATATTGAAATGAAACTAAATTGTCCGTCCGAGGAACGGAAACATTTCCCTGCCCTTCCATACCTCCTTCACGCTACACCAGCACATCAACCGTGCCAGACACAGCTCTAGTTAGCCTCACTGCCAAGCTCATTAAGGTGACATAACTTACTGGGGTGCCAAATCCCCCAGTTATAAATAGCCAGGAGCAGGGAAGAAGCCTCCTGGGAACAGCTTCCAAAACTGCAAAGTCCTAGAATTACAGCTCTCCAAGGGAACCATTTTTCTGCATATCCCACAAGTAAGAGAGGCCCCTTACCATGGGATGAGGGGATAAATCTTGTTCCTGATCACCCACATTGTCCATACAGAAGGACTAGCAACAGTGGACAGAGGCAGTCAGATCAAACAAGAGGGTGGGGGGCAGTCAAAGAGTGCCAAGATGAACAGCCTTCCACATAATTTTAGATTTAATACCTTCTTTCTAGCATCCTCAATGGCCTTTGAATGGAAGTGACTTCATTAGTCCTGCATACATTCTATTGTAGTAAAGTTCTTTTTTCTACTAAAGATGAAGTAGGAAAACTGATTCAAATCTGCCTTCATGGCAAGCATCCTGCATTTGGAGACAGCACACATGAAGTCTTGGTTCTCCTTTGACTCCCCATCCAAACCTCAATAAACTGCATAATATTTATTGCTGAAAGGTCATTTTACAAGTTACTTAATATTTTTGGCACTTTAATGAATATAAATGTGTTTTCTTCACAATTAAAAAGCAGGCTGGGGACCTGATTTAAAACAGGTAAAAACATAAAAAGTATGAACCTAGCAATGTTCCAAAATGCGGGGGAGGGGGAAAATTAGGTTGCTTGATACAAGAAACACTCAACCTGGTTTTCTAAAGGATGCTACAGTTATGAAGACTATAACCTTGATTTCCAGAACTAAATCAGCATGCCTGCAAATGGTATTTGAACTACCAGATAGAGATTTCATGTGGAGACAGGAAATTCGACAAATTAAATTACTAGGGACAGGTATGCAAGTCTCCAAAACCTAGTCAGCACTGGAAATTGCCAAAGGATGTTTCTAGACCAGGAAAAGTAAATCTGTTTCTGTAGACAAAAATCTGAATTGAAAATGGTGGTATACTATTTTGGAAGTTTTAATATAGTAAGATCTACTGAATCCTTAAACTCTTTTGAGGAATTTTTCACCTCCTCGATCACACGTCTCCAACACACTACCAAAACCCACTTGTGGCTCCTGAAGGGCTTCCAAATCTGATCAGCTGCTCTTGCAGGTACATGAACATTGTCTGGAACCCTCAAAAAAATATTTAATTGCAATTATTGCATAGAGGGCACACAAACATGATGGGACTTCAAAGGTACTGCAGAAAAAAGAAGCTACCTCTCTTGCTCAGCTACGGATATAATGGAAAAGAAGAGTATGGCACAAAATTATCCAATTAAAAAAAAGGACTATCTATGACAACTGCCAAATGTTATAACTAATACAGCAACATAGAAAACACAGGCTGCCCCAAATTGAAAAGGACAACAGCAGCCTTCACAAACTTTCTCCTGGTCTTGCCAACATAGCAATCGTCTGCCATCAGAAGAATTTAAGGCTTCTGCATAGTATTATTCCACATTATGTTCTATCCACGTTCTCCATTTTGTTTAGCTTACATAGAATTTTATCGTACACCATGGCAATGTTAGAAACAATCTCACTTTGTTAAAAGGCTTTGAGAATAGATGAGAACTTAGACACTCCTAAGCATCCATCAAGAACATAACTGCTTGACCTTTAGTTTATATATTGGCAGGGACATTTTTTAACAGATACTCAGTTTGGAAAAACAATACCAGTGAACTTGGATCTTGTGGTGTGCCTTGAACTTCCATGGCTTGTATTTAACCATGAAGCCCCAGCGCATCAGAAAAAAGCTCTCCAGTTTCTACTTACTGGAAAAATTTTACAGATGGAGAGAAAAGATGATCTAAACAGTAAAAGCTACAACTATTTAAAAAGTGAGTATTAAGTCATGCTGAAAAACATTAAGACATTAAAAATTCATCCTCATTAGTCTGTGGAGGTTATTTCCAAGGGTGCTCAGGTCTCATTGCATTGTAGTATTGTAGCATTGTATTACTCATTGTAATGAGTAATATAATATAATGACCAACACCAGAACAAAGCAAGGCTGATTTCCAGCAGCCTTCCTGACTGTGGTGTCTAGGCTACATGTATGGGCCTTTAATTTTACTCTATTCTGCTGTAAGGATGAGTTCCTACTAGACTCTGCCCTGGTCAGGCCCCACCTGGAGTACTGTATCCAGTTCTGGGCTCCCTGGTATAAAAAAAGACAGGGATCTCCTGGAGAGAGTCCAGCGGAGGGCTGTGAAGATGATTAAGGGTCTGGAACATCTCCCGTATGAGGAAAGGCTGAGTGAGCTGGGGCTGTTCAGCCTTGAGAAAAGAAAACTGAGGGGGGATCTGATTAATGTTTATAAACGTCTGAAGTGTGGGGCACAGTAGGAAATGGCCAACCTCTTTTCAATGGTCTGTGGAGACAGGACAAGGGGCAATGACTTCAAGTAGGAGCATGGGAAGTTCCGCACCAATATGGGGAAGAACTTTGTCACAGTGAGGGTGACAGAGCCCTGGGACAGGCTGCCCAGGAAGGTTGTGGAGTCTCCTTCTCTGGAGATATTCAAGACCCGTCTGAGCGCCTACCTGTGCAATGTGTCCTAGGGGGGTTGGACCTGATGATCTCTTAAGGTCCCTTTCCAACCCCTATGATTCTGTGACCCTTCCTTCACAAGATCATTCATAACTTCAAATCACTACCTGACTACCCATTTCCAAAAACATGCCAGAAACTCCTTTTCTCTTTTGTCATGTTTGACAGAATTTATTCGAAGGGCACAGAAGTCAGGCAGGAAAGGGGAAACAGCACAGCATAGGATTTGTTTCCTTCACAACTTCAATGAAAAGGTTCCTCCTCCTGAAAAGCTTAATTCTGTGCCAACTGGGAAGATTCTCACCTAGACAGCTACACTGAAATCAATATCCTGATTTTCTTCAAGACTGTTTTCCCCTATGATATTCCATTACCAAATGGGGACTGTACCACAAAACTTGTGTAGATGCCACCTTTTAGTGAATCTAGTAAGTCAAGCAAGTGTAGAACAAAAATGGAAATACAAAAATACATTAAAACATAAAATATACTGTAGGTAATATAGTTATTAATCTATATATTAATTACAGACAGATCCTTGCTGCCTTTAAAACATAGCCATGCTACAAGTGAAATACATTCAATAGGCAGCAAGATCGCAACAGTGGCAAGATTGTTTGCAACCTGCACCTTCCGTCTTTAACACAAAAATCCCTACATGAGCTCTGTCCAGAATCAGATTTTAAATGTCAGTGTTGGAATTGAGCACATTCCTTTAAATGCAAGAAAACATTCCTTTACATACATACACTAAAGCTACCAGTTTAATTTAAAACAGCGTCAATGTCAGATACCCTTAGACAGGTCCAACTTTCTGCAAGTAAAATGTACCAACTGACAGAATAATATTAGTTTAATAAACTAGCTTAATAAAGCTATTCATTAAAATGTGACCTAAGCTGTGTCTCAGATCAAAGGTTGCTCTTTCAGTTTGAATTACAGGTTTGGGCACACTTTTAACACTTTTCCCCTAGCTGCAAACCATTCCTTTTCTTGGAAAATACCTGTCAGCAGGTACCACAGCCTCTCCATTAATTACCTGCACAGTTTTGTTCTGGCATGGTTTCTTGACAGTTTGTTTGAAAAATGTAAGCAACTAAAGTAAATGATAAACCTTAACTGGCCCCTCAAAATACTGAAAAAAATTCGACATTTAACATTTTCTATAAATGAGAACGTTCAGCAAAACCTGCTGCAATGAGTCATCTGATAAACTCAACACACTCTATAATTACCCATGCTGTGCACCAAAGGGCTCCAACTCCAGTTTTAGACATATACTTCATATTTTAATAGTACTATTAATGCAGTTTGATCCCACATCTACAAAAGCTGACAGAAAATACTTGATAGAAATAAAACCAGGATTAAGGCCATGCTTAATAAAATCATAAATATTTAATTGATTTAAATAATTTAGCCAAGTATGAGTCAACAGCCTATTCTACTTGATAGTTCCATCGCCTAAGACGACATGCATGTACTGATTCTGAGGTCTGTTAAACAGCCACGTCAAAAAATCATCCTCAGAAATATGTAAATATTCAAATACTATTATTTCAAGGTCAGAAAAATCCCCTACGATGGTAGAATGTTATTTTTCAAGCTCAACATTTTATACACCTCTAGAGGCAACTGTAATAGAAGTTTCACAAAGCTTCCACATTTTATTACCAAAGACAGAAGTTTTGACCAGTCTTTAAGATTAATTTATCTTCTGAACACTTCTCCTTTGTTCAGCATAACTTTCCATGATCCAATTCTGTCAAAGTGTGATGATTTATTTTTTTGATGAAGTAGAAGACAGGTAAAAGATGAATGAGTAATTAAACAGTATGTTGGGGCTTTTTTTCTCTCCCAAGAGCAAAAGAAGGATAAACTCCACTTTATTGTAGTGAGATTTTTTTATAAAAATATATTATTTTCATTTTTATCAGTTACAGATTGCTATCTTTAATGTGACATTCTAAAAGTTAATATGAGCAATCTGAAAACTATATATCTTTAGCTCACTTTTGGAAACAGTTTTGATTTATTAAGTGATAATTTATTAGTCGGATCTTGAATACAAGTAACAAAAAACTTCCTTTCATGTACATGTGCACAGTAAAAACCAAGTGCTGCACATGGACAGAGCACTGGTCAGAGAAAGTACCGTGTGTTTGATTTCCAGAAGGTTACAAGCCAGATTTCTCTGGGATACTAAGTTTGTAGAACACCACCAAGGTGAAGCTGAATAGCTAGGCAATGATACATTCCAATAGCCTGAGGACGACACCCCCCCTCCCCCCCCCCACCCCGCCCCGAACCTCTGCACTGCTGGTACATCAGGCACACCAGACACTCCTTGGAATCACCTCCTGTTCCTCCCTATAAGCTGCCCACAGCCATTCTTCATCCTTGATTTCTCCAATTCCATCTAACTCCTAAATGCTACCACAAAGCTCTCGTGTCTCAAACCCTGCCCTCCTCCTCAGCAAGCTTTGGGATCACCATTGCATCCAGCCAACTGCGTGATTTGTCACGCAAGACACATTTCCTTCCCGTTTTGTTTTCATTATGTTTATTTTCTCTCTATCCCTCTTTCTAGAAGTGAAGCTTCCCCCCGGCCCCATCCTCAGACCTTGCTGGTCATGAATTCATGATCCTCCACTACCAAAACTTGTTTTTACACCTCTCTTCACAAACATTCTCACCTCCTGACACTTTGCTTTTACTTCCCTTATGGTTTTTGTTCTCCTCCCTCTATTTCCACTCCCATCATTCCACTGCCACAGCCCTAATCATCCTCTATTTCCAAACCAAGATTCATTTTCCAAACTTCTCCAGTAGCAAGTCCTTGCTCTACTACTCTCTAAATATCTCCTTTTAATGCTCTTTCCCTTCTTCTAGAACATGGATTAGCCCAGTTCACACAAGCAAAACCCTTTAAGTTTATGACACATGCAAACAGTCACAGATAAGAGTAGATCAGACAGGAAGATCTTTCTGCCTGCAGCTCTGTCCCATCTCAGGCTGGAACCTCCCTCAGAGCAGGACTTTCCCATGTGCTGAGTTACATATAATCAATGCTCAATAATATCTGTAATACTCTCTCAAAAATTTGGAGCCAATCATATATATCTTTTCCAAAGTTATACATTATAAATCAAAAGGGATACAGTTAGATTACTGCAGCCCTTCAAGCTTGATTTACTCCATGACACAGTCACTCTGCGTATTTTAGTTATGCATGAATTTAATTAGCGGAAAATAGATCATTTAGAAAGGATTAAGTTCTGTCTTGCCAACCTATACAGCCTAAGTTCCATTCCCATCGCAATCGGAGTTCCAGTCTCAGATTCAAGTCATATTTCCAAATTTAAAAGCCACTTAATTCAAGTCTGAGATACTGATGAAGGAGTGTCAGGTTCAAGGTAAGGGGTAAAAATGTATATCAAGTTCACCCAGCAGTGAAGACAAGCTCTCAGATGTCACTTCATGTGGCCAAAAATTCATGTTCAATCTTTATGAAGAATTGAAAATTGTAACAGATCAATAAACACAAACAGTAGCAGAACTTAACTTGGCAGTGTTACCTACATGAATTTTTTCTGGTTTTTTTGTTCAATTCACAGCTTAATACTTGCTTTATGCCTTAATGTATACCCGGAAAACACAGGCTACACAGAGCCCAAGTTAATGTTGCTGTTGGAACCTTAATGTTTGCATTTCCTGCGTTTTGCCTTTTAGCTACGTGAACAATACTGCATTGATTCTACTTTGGCATTTGCTACAAATACTGAAGTAGTTTTTTCTTATTTTGTTTGAAACTGTATAAATCAGAGTTAAGCAGTGTGAGAGTGGACCTTTGACATTTTTCATTAATCCTAGAGGTCTCCAACTTACACATCTTGTTGCAGTTTATTAGTCAATGACAAGGTGATGCTATACAGACCGGTAAGTGTACCTTAGCAAGTGTAGCAACATTTAAAAAAACCTCATGCTTTGTAAATTAAAATGCCATGATACAGAAGTTTTGATGAAGGAATGGGAATATTTTCTCCAGTAAAAATATTTCTTTGAGATGGTGACATTGAAGATTCCCTAATAGCAGCAGAGAAGTTAGAACAGGAGCGTGCACTGTTCTTGTACATGCCGTATATTCACCAGGCTCCTCAGAGAGTGTACCAAGAGGTAGTTCAATCTTCCCCTCTGAATTCAAAAGCTAAAATACATAGGAAATTAAAAAAAAGGAAATTATAGTCACTAAGTAACTGGTCTGTGTATTGATGTACATTCTTTGCACTGCTACCCTTGAGATACTAAGATAAGGAACCATTGGCTAGGGCTCACCTGGCACTCCGGACTCCTATTTTGCCAAATGATTTAAAGGCATAACATGATGCAGGTCCAGACAAGTACTTATTTTCTAATCCTGCATTCTCAGAATATGGAAGTCTACTGGAATTTTTTTTATTACTTTTAACAGCTAAGGCAAGAGACCTGTTCACAGTGCCATTTCCAATCAAGTTCCTACCCCAAAATGATGTTACATGAAAAACTGAGGTGCTGTCCTACCAAGTTTAAATATCTACAGAACTATCATATTTCTCTTCAATGTGTTAAATCCTTAGAGATTATTAAAGGACTGAAAAAACAAAAACAGCAAGGAAGTCTCCTCTTTCCTGCCACTCCCTAGATGGACAGGAGGGGAGGAAAGGGATCACAATATATACAGCAACTCTAAAGCTCTTTCTATGTTCTTAATAGACCCCACTTCTCCTTTCCGAACATCTGATGATTTATAGGGCTTTGTACCAAGTGGCCATCAAGGACTTGCACTGCAATTAACAGCTGTGAAAAGCTCAGATGGGACTTAAAGGAAGATATCATATTGAGATTGCAACTTAAACCTACAATAACCATTGCTGCCGTGTCCATACCAGCAATACCATGCTGACGGAGAGGAGCTCTGATGTTTGTGACAGAGCAAGGCTACAGAAACACAGATATTGTACTCAGAACATAATCCAGATGGGCATCTAAAGGCCAAACCACATTCTATCACAACTACCAGGATAGCAGGAAAAATATTTCTGCATGAAATATTAAAAATAAGATTTAATTTTTTTTTTTTAACGTGATGAATGTTAGCACAAAGTTTCACTGCAAAGCGCTCTATGCCAGAAGAGGGAGCTCCTGCACTTCTCAAATAAATCAACAGGGATTTCATCTTGTCTTTGGTAATAGGGAAGCACCAATCCTCACCTCATGCCACACACAGGTCTGCACCTGGTTGCTTAAAGAGCAAATATACTTATTTTTCTGCTTTTCTAATGAAGATCAACAAGTATTTCACAGATCTTGTGGCCTAATTTCTTACTACAAGGGCAGTATTTACCCAAAACAAGAGTAGACCACAAAAAAGTCGAAGGGGACAAACCACATTTTCATAGCATGCTTCGCTGGAACACGTCCCTTTTACCAGATTCATCTCTGTGATATCAGATGCATTTTCTAGGTTAAGGGGAGAATGTATGGAATAAAATGGATTGGATATTTAAAAGAGCATGCTGTGGTCAACTTCTAAGTTACACCTCTTCAAAGTGCACCTACATAGTGAACTGCCTGGTGTGGAATTGAACTCATACCTTAATCCTAGCTATAATTTGTGTTCTCTTTAAGAGAAAATTAATTCATCCAAAAAAGCATGTAAGAATCTCATATGAAGAACTGTTTACTGAAAGTGGAACCCAGTAAAGGTTTTCCAGTGCTTAGTTTTATCTGCAGAAGTCTAGTAAAAAAGGTCCAAGAAATTTGTTCCCACTGAAAGAAGTTAATCTAGAAACTTTTTTCACTAGAAAGCATACGCCAATTTGCAGAGAAAAGATGTCTAAGTTGTAGTGACTATAGGAAATCCAGTATTGCCATCTTCCAGGGGCTTGAGTTCTGGGTAAGCACTCTGGTTTCCCAACTTTGCATCCTTTCCTGCTATTTAGATCCAAGATTCTTAGCCCTCCAGGTTCCCAGGCCAGTGCTTTGGATCTTGATACATGGTTTCATTTTCCCATGGGAAAAGCAACAACATTCTGGGTTTCTTCCCAAAGAACATGAAGAAAATTTCTTCCACTCCTTACTGATGACTATATTAGCATTTTCTGCACAACTCCCAGCTTAATCAGAAATATAAAACAGCCTCATCATATTCCAGCAACCAATTAGCCATCTGGTCTATGTAACTTCCAATTTGATGATCTTAATATCCTTGAACTAATGCTTTGTGCTTAAAAACCAGAATTGATACACAGCAGGATCTACTCAGCAACGACAAAGTCAATCTAACTGCAACAGCCTCTTCTACAAAATCTGGAAGTTTGGGCTCATGACAAAAAAAAAAAAAAAATAATGATGAACAGAATTTTCCTATTGCATCTGCTATGACCTTCAACTAGAGTGGTGAAGGAGGAAAGGAAGAAGTGCCATAAAGATAAAAAGCAGGTTAAAAACAGCAGTAGTATTTGCTGCTTTTCACATTATTGACAGCTTTTACAGTATAGCAATATAATTACATAGTCTAAATTTCATACAGTTTCATATCTACTCTTCTCTCACTCATCAGTAGGCTTCAGATTTGTGGAAAACATTACAGTACAACCAATTTGCAAGGTATGTTATTTGCCAAAACATCACTGTCACAGCTCGTTTCAGGTATGGCAGTATGATTAAGGCATACTAAGAGGGTTTTGACATGTAACTTAGTTTTTGTAAATAGTGTAATTGTTACTCAGAGACTTATAAACTATTTTAAACATTAGGACTTAGAAGTAAAGTCCCTAAAAGTTAAGTGGATACCAGAAGACATTTCATCGTTATGTAGCTCACTAGTTTGAAACAAAACAAAATACCACCTTTCAACTGAGAGTAATATAGCCATCAGCAGCAAGGGAGTGGCAAGGAAATGGCAGTACAAAAGTGCATAAGCTTTTGTACTCTGGAGGAGTTTTTCAGTGCAGTTTAAATTTTTTTCTATTTGGCTTTTAGGTGCAAGAAAAATCAGCTAGACACAGAGCATACAATGACAACACACATCCAGTAGCTTTTACTGTTAGGTAAATGGACCAACAAGTTTGATTAATACTGGTCAGATAAAAAGTTTATGCAGAATGTTTACTGGCTAACATTTTGAGCAAAACTTAAAGAGATTCAAATTAATGTTTCAAAGGGAAAGTTATCTTTGTTTAAATGTCAAGCATAGGTTAAAAAAAATATTTTGAAATAACTCAGTTTTAAATGCTGTTACTTAAGACATTCTTGAAGCTCAAGGCTGTGCTTCTTCAAGGTCAGCTCCTCTGGTTGTCAAAGTCTCTGCTGCAATGCCATTACCTCTGCCCTGTCCTTAGCTGGGAAAAGTGCAACAATACTGAGAAGAAAGAAAATCCTTTTCACACTGTCTTGTAGTGTGAAAACAAGTAGGAGTAAGAGCGACTCAATTTCTCAGCTTGTAGATACAATCCCAGCTTTAAAAAAAAAAGTTATTACTTTAGTAAGTGCCACATCACACTATTTCAAGTGGAGAGCGTACACAGAAGTGAGCAAAATAATGAAATTTAAAACCTAAAAAATGAAAAGGATAACAACACAAAATGTACAGGTACTTACTTCTAAATAATCCAATACTGCATTTTGAGTATCAGCACACTGTGCTTAATATGCATGATACATGTCAACACAAAAGCATATGAACACGAGTTATTTCTCTTCTGGCCACACGCACCCCTTCATGCCCTCAGGAACTGCAAACTTACTCCCCTCTGTTTGCTTTTTGAGGCTCATTTGGACAGCCTGCCAGAATCATCTGGTTCCTGAAGACAAATACCAGTTGAGACCAGCCCAAACATCATCTCTTGTGTCTGACAAACACCAAAAAGCAGCCACCCTGCTCTATGTAACCAGCTGCTCTGTGAACAGGCTGAGCGTGAACTCCGAAGGCCAGTGATGGCGCTTCACCCTCTTCACTGATCAAGCTAAGCAAGATCTGTCTGTGGTAAGCAGCTGCTTGTATATTATTGGTTTTGTCTTAACTTTCAAACCCCAAATAAACCCACCTTTGCTTATGGGCTTAAGGCAATCTGCAAAATGAAGTCTTTAGGTGTTCAAGGCGAAAGAGTATGAAGCTAATAAGGGGTGGGGAGGGAGGAATTGTCCCAGCCCTCACTGAAGGCCAAAGGAAGCCCTGAAAACACAGTACAATCAAGTATGATCAGTGAATTTGCTGTCAAGCTTACTTCCAAACTCTGCCAAAGATGCATAACATCCAATAGTCTCACCATAAAATCTAGCTTGGAAGTGGAAGGTTGCTCCTCCTTTAAAAAAAAAAATCCAGTAAATACATCTTGAAACAGCTTATGTTCTCTGGTAGCACTGGAGTTACTCCACATTCCAGCCCATATTTTACAGTCTTAAGTAATTATTCTCCCTCCCTTCCCACTTCTTAAGATATACCTTATCTCACTCATTGCACAGGACAAGTCACATTCACTGTTTGCTTAGTCCTTACTGCCTGATGTCCCATTTGCCGCAAACCCTCCGAACACTGCTCTGAAGAGAGGATGAGCTCCTCCTCTTGCACTTCCACCGCACCTGCTCAATGTGCCACACAATACTGAAACATTATAGAAGTTAATTCTCATTTGGAAAAAAAAAATCTAAAGGTAAATGCATTTCGGAAGACACCTGTTATTACATGTACCTCAAAATGGCCCAAACTGACAGAAAGAAAGAATCTATAAAAATATTAATACAATTGTTTAAATTTTGAAGTCTAACGGTAGAATAAATTAAAATAGACTCCAATGGCCAGTTTTCTGGAGCGCCATGCTGAATTACTAACAGCCTTCTTACATATTCAGAGAATATTTCATTGATTTTAAATGACTCAAACAGTGCAATTCAATGACTAGCCTAAAATCCAAGTGTCCAAGTAGGAAAATCAACAAGGGAATGTTTGCTTGCATTTTCCTGCAAACAAATAAAGAAATAAGCATAACCGGAAAATCTGCTCAAAAGAGTAAATTGAATGTAGTCTTTTAAGTTATCATGGAGATTCATATTTCAGGATTTTTAATTAAACTATTTGAATATGTACTAGCTAAGTGTTCCCATAGGAATACATACCTGAATTTTAACCAACATATAAAATTATTTATGATATTCTTTATACTTTCAATTCAGCTACTTGCACAGAAATTAAGAGCAAAAAAGTTACTAGATTAAAAATGTATCAGTTTCCCCATTATTTTTACAGGTAAAAGTACAAAAAAGAAAGTTAATGTAATCTACCCACTGCTTAAATAAACTAGATTGTTAGCAAAAAAAGTCGTGGTAACTAAAAGGAATTAATTTAGAAAAAGCCAGGATATTCCAGAGCAAGTACAATTAGAATTTACTTGAAAACAGGTTTCCAGATTTCTACATCAATTGTTGTCAAATCTGGTTATTACAAACCAATTTGCACTATATTGTTGTTTTACAGTTGACACACATTTCCAAAACATCCATGCAAGAAAGCATCACTCTACTTAATCCCTAAATTCAAAGAAAAGGCACAGATGGGCTTAGGTCAGGAGTACTTATTAATCTGTGCTGTCCTTTTTGAGATCTTTAATGAAGACTCACATGTGCAACAGCACAGTTACAACTAACTTAAACCCTTGCTGAACAGAGAAGACTTTTGCAAGCCACTTTCCAAAGACTTACAGGGAACTGAAACTCAGGTATGCCTATTTAGCAGCATCCCTTCATTTAAGTGTCCTAGAAACACTAATTAAAGTGTGATTAATCTCACTGGAACAATTCAGTTACAGAGGCAGGAACATGATGCACTTCTCCATTACAGTTATCCAGTGCCTTGACAACACCTGACCTTCCCTTTCCCACAACCTTTTGCAATAGCTCTAAGCCTTTCAGCTTCAATAGGAGCTGAAATTGAGGCATCTGTTCAAAGAGCATATGATGGCATGAAGGACCATCAAAATATTTATGCAAAAAGAACTAAACTAAGCTATAAGTGCACATCTTAAAACTCCCCAATTTCAGTGGACCTGACAAAAGTTTTACTGATATTCTTTCAAATTTTGGTGGGAAAAAATAGCTTCCCACAGTCTTCATACAGAAAATACATACTTTATCATGACAAATCATGAACACCTATATGGTTTGTTAGCTGAATGAACCAGAGCTTTCTGAAACACTGCACAGATATTTCCCACCAGAGCTTACAGTAACCAGCAGCAATCAATTGCCACCATCTAGAGACCAGCAGCAAGCAGGCACAGCACCTAGACAGCCAGAAAACTGGCACTACCATCTCTGCTGTATATTGTTAAAGACCTTCTAAGCCCATTTATATTTGGCAGGCCATGGACACAAACCTAGCTTAGCAGAAAGAGTGAAATACAGTGTAATCTGAAACAAGATTTTCCTGTCTCACTGATGAACAATACACTCCTTGCACGAAAGGAGAATCTTTCTGAAGTGGAGCAGAAAATGCAATTTTTTTCCCCCTGTATTTCCATGAGAGAATACACAAATCAGCCTAACACCAGAGGGAGAACTATATCCAGATTTATGTACCATTAACTTGCTGTCTTACTTGTCAGCATACAATGCTCTCCCCACTTTCAAGAAACTGCATGTCTTTCTTAAAAGACCAGATCAGAAAAAAGAAGTTGCGGACAATCAGGAAAAAAGTCACATGTAAAGTTATGAAAGGAGAAAAAAAAAAAAAAACCCCAAGGTGAAACTTGCTGTCTTATTAATCTGCAGTAAAGCTCTGGAAAGCTGCTAATTTAGTTAATCCAAATACACAAACAAGTTAATGATGACCTGAGGGAGCAATGCTGGATTTACACATCGAAGGAAACACCATATAGGAAAATGTTAAGAAACTACATGTGTCTCAGGCTCTATGTTATTATTTCAAAAGCTCTTTAATTCACTAGATGGAACAGAGTAACAGAGAAAGGGAGCCTCCCAGAGGAATCCTATAGTGGTTCCCATTCCAATCACAGTATAAGAATTCACACAGAAACTTCAAAGTAGTAAAACTACAAAGTACCCTGGTTCTAAGTGCTTTTGGAATACCCCACATGCACCTTCTAAGGACCAAATGGCTGATTGTGTTCAGCAAGTTCACATGATCTCAACAAGGAATATTTCACCTTTTTTTTTTTTTAAATTATCAGTGTGCAATGGAGAGATAAAATCATGACTTGCTCCAAGTTTCGATTCAACCTAGAATTTCCAGAGTTTAGTGCCAGACAACAGAACACTGAATTACTCTAAAAAGGAAGGATTCTTTGATTCTATGAAAGATACTTGTTCATTCCTGGCTTTAAAGATGCATGTGAAAACATTTTGATTCACAGTCAATTGCTGATGTTAAATAAAAAGAATGTCAGCTTCTGTGAGGAGTGAAATTATCCACTTTCTGAAAACGTTTTCAAACTTAAGAGTGAAAAAAGGCATTACTTCTAGTTTCATAAGTGGAGAAATCAGTTTACAACCTAAAGACAGGATCAGACTACTTATATAAACATAGGGCAAATAAATCTACAAATTAACTGACAAAAAACTCCTAAAACAATTGTAGCACGCATTGCATTTTTACTAAGCTCTCTGTTAAAAATAATTCTCCTAAATCATGGTAAAAAGATGACAAGTATTCTGCTACTTTTTCCCCAGGAAAAAAAAAAAAAAAAAAAAAAAAAGACATCTGACAAGCAGAATCACTACGTGCTGTTCTGCTGCTATTCAACCACATTCGCATACTCCACTGTGTTTTTATTCTATTTTGAAGATGCTGTAGAACGGAAGCAGAATTGAATCCGGTACTGATGGGTGATTTATTATGAATCAAGTAGCTCTGCACTAAGGCAGCCCTTCTGTGGAATCAGGACGTTGAGAATCCAGCAGCAAAAAAGGACTCCTACATTACACTGAGGACAGGCCACTCATTAAGAACACCTGTATTTTTGGTCAACACAATGTTTTTATTGTAGGACAATCTTGAGTAGCCTTAAAAACAAACGCACATTTTACACAATAAATGATTGCCCTTATAAAACAGAAACCAAAGATTAGAGGAGTCTTTGATCTTCCTTCTCACTGCTATGCCAGGCATTGAAATGCTCCATAACTCAACTGGTCTTTAGCACATGGGCATATTCCAATGTTTTGGGTGCTATAATTTTGCTTAGTATCCTAGAAACAGGTGTCCCAGTTTTCTGTATTTCACATAATTCAGGTAATGACATAACAACCTTTGCTTTAACAGTTGATAGAAGCACCACAAAACATTCTGCTAAGATCTTACAAAGGTACGCCTCACCCAATGATCCCACCAGACTTCTCCACACCTCCTAAATGTTTTAATCTACACAGTTGTATTTGTTTGTGTAGAGATTCAGCTGTCATTCAAGAGAAGTTAATTTGCCACAAATCAGCAGTGGTATAATTGGCCTGTAGGAATGATAATTTTTAATAACAATACTTAAAATATTCTTTTAGTGAGAGTGAAACACCCACAGTGTCTGTTTAGGCAATGCTCATCAGCCACCATCAAGTCTGACCCACAACTAATAAAATGACAATTATTAGTCTTTCCTGAGAACCTGCCTGTCCCAATTCCCAGCACAGGGTGTGTACAGCAGGAAGGCTGAGCAAAATCTTGTCACCATATTGCACACTCTACAGTTGCCTCTTTGGTCCCACCACGAAAAACTTGAACCCAAGGATAATAGACTCGTCCATTCCATGTCAACTGTAGAAGTGTTCAATCTCAATCATTCTTACAATACTGTGTTGTGATATGTGATACTTTATCGAAACAGAAATTAAGAAAAGTAGAACATCTGGGGAAGTACCCAACTTCTAGTTTAGATAATTCAAACTTATTTTCAGTCACTTATTTTAGGCCTCTATCAATCCAGAATGTATCCACAATGCCACCCCACTGTGTGTCTGTCTTGCTGCTTTCTGATCCACTGGCAAACAACATGCACAGCCTGAAAAAGTTAGCTTTGTGTCCTAAACATGAAAGCAAGTTACTGATAATCTAAAGCTGATGATCAAATCTCACCAACCCACATTCTTCCACTGCTAGCAAAGGCCTGACACCACATTCCTGCTTTTCAGCCCGCTTTACATGGGAGATAACAGTAACTAAGAAACCCCCCCAAACCCTTCAATACTTAGTCAGAGTAAAGGTCCATGCAGTACAGAATTCCTCTCTTCAGGAGAGCCAGGACAGAACACCCAACACACACTGAAGATAACGCAAGTAAAAATTATTTCCTCACATAGTGACCAGCAGCACAGCATCTGTTTGAGTCACGCTGACCCTGGACTATCACCTGCAATACCAACAGATTTGTAAAAATCCTTGTTGAGCCCATTTCTTTTGTTTTGACTGTTCATGATATCTTGTGAAAACAACCTCCATAACTTATGTCAGATGTAAAGCATTTGTTTGCATTTTATTTGGTACCCCAAGTTCTCAGAAATAGTAAATAACTTCCTGTGAATTTCCTCCCAATATTTATAATTATCTTTCATGTCTTCCTTTAACTACCTCTGTTTCAAGAAAAAAAATATTTTCTTTTTCATTTAATGGGGAAGCCATGTCATATTTCTGATGTTCTCTGTTGCTTCTCTTTTCATTACAGTGGCTAAATATCCCAGGAGATTTAGAATTGTATTGGTCCCAAAAAAAGGAGCAAATGTTCAAGCATTCACAATTTGGGGGGCGACAACAACTTTGCCCAGGATTTTGAAAAAAGACTGTGGATTCTTCCATTTCATTTCTGTCTGTACAGAAGCTCAGGAACTTCCCAACATTTGAGGAAGTGTGTAGGAGTCAGGGCCCAATCCCTGCCCATACACAACTGGGTCACAAAATTCAACGCCCACCACATCCTATGACTTGCACTGGGCAATGGAACAGGGACACACGCTCTACTCCTGACTGCAAGATGCTGCATCTCTCTTGTCTTTCTTGATTAGGGAAAAAAGAAACCACAGCCTCACTGCCCTACTGCAGAGTTAAACTCCCGGTCTCTAATTTCTTTAAATCAAGCTATTTCTTGACACTCAAACTTTAAAAGTAGGCTTTTTCTTCACAGTCTAATTTAAAAAATATGCTTTCCTCGTAGCATATGTGAAAACAGTGCTTGTAAAGCCTAATAGATATACATACACACATTTTTCTATGCCTATCCCAGATAAGAGTGAAACAAAGCCATTTACAGCAGGAGGAGACATTGCCTAACAGTGCCACCCGCAGTAACTCTGACATGCATATGAAAGTAACCCCAATCACAAAAACTAAAATGTGAGTAACATCATACAGGTTGCAGCAGTCAGTTAACAGCTACAAAAAAAACTTGCAGTAAAAACTATGATGTTTAAGCATAGATGTGTAAGTCTGTTTTCCCTGGCATGCCTGTTGAAAGTGGCAAAGAAAATGCAAGATCCCCAGCTACAGCTTGCAAACACGCCAGCATGCAACAACCAAGGTAATTTATTACAATACTCTTCCCAGGGTATTTTTATTTGGGGAATAATAAGGACATTGTTATTTTAAAACAAATTAAAGTTTTGACACACGTCTAACTAACTTAGAACCCTAGAGCTACCATCTGATACTTTCTATAAGATGCTCCTGCTGAAGAAGATTTTTGCCTTTTAGGAAAGAAGATGTTAATAAGTTCACACATTAAACCACAAGTCCATCACATAATTGCGTCCTTCAAATTCAGCACCTCCTTAAGCTAGTCATTACAAGTTACACACAACAGTTACTTCTTAATTGATTTAGAAATAAATACAATAATCAATGAAAATGCTAAGAAACGCACTTAAGACAGCAAATATCTAATGGAAAACAGAAAAACAAGAAAGGATTCAAAATGTTCTTTAAAAAGAAAAATGCCTTCTGCAATTACTCAATAGGAAGCTGAATACCACTATTCACTGGAATTAGCAAATTAAGTTTGCCTTCTTTTCTCTGAAATCTATTAATATACAGACATCATGACGCAGAAGAAGTCTGCACATGCACTTGTATCCATTTTAATTTTGCTTTGAACTAGAATGTCTTGTCTTTGCAAATATATTTGCAGAAGCACAGAAATGTGTCTCCTGCCTTTCTCTAGATGCATCTTCTTTCATCTGTCACTTGCCTATGTTTAATTTGTGACCAATTCCTATATAAATTTGTAGAAGTTTATGCACACTAAAAAGAATTAAGAATGAGTTAACTGTATGACCGTTAGAAAACAGATTGGAAAATCCCCAGGTTTGGTTCTTTCTTTATTTCTTGGACCTTATATAATCATAGTTTCTAGTGCCATCATACCTTCACTTGTTTTCTCTATACCTGATCAACTTGACTGTTTGAAAAGAGCAATTTAATTTAGATTCGGGAGTTGCATAGAATGTAATTACTCTAGCAATACAAGAAAACATTCAGATTCTTAATCCTTTAGCATCTATTACTAACACTACAGCCTGTGACTTCAGGTCCCTTCAGCCTGAGAGATTTGGTTTCGATACAGTGCAAAAACATTGTGCATTTGGTCAGCAGTTTCAAGAATGCTCCTTCAGAATTTTACTTGTGAAGAGCATCTAATTCCAGGCTCACAAACTACCTGCTGCCCACTTTTGAAGACCAGGAAGGGTTTTAACTGAAACTACAAAATTAAGGTACATACCCTGAAAGTTACAGTGCAATGTTAACTGCAATCCAAAATACCTGTGTGCTCTGTGGTAGTGGTTAGAGAGCAACCACCCAACTATGTGGCACAATCTGTGGACTGCCAAACAAAACAGATGCTTTGGAAAGATGCAGAGATCTTCCCTCAGTACTCCACTGCAGCAAGAGACCACCACTCAGCTGAAGTCAAGCTTGCCTTTCAGTTTAAGAACAGTAGCTGTCCTGCCTTCACCAAGGTCTTTTTTGCATGTAGAAAGGAAAACACCACAAAAAGAGAACTATCAGAAGAAATGCATTCATTCTACTTTTATCTCAAACATACTCCTTATGGCAGCATGAGAAAAAGCTTCAAGACAATCATATGAAGATTGAAAGGCAGTCATTAAGGGTTGATTGGAGGTTGACCCCTATGTAACAACATATTGCTGGTGAATTACTGACAGGTGGGATAGAAGTAGCCAAAAGGACTCTGAAGGGAGGTCTGGTACCCTGTATATAGCTCAAGAAAAAGAAATCCTGCAAAAGAAAGATGACATGGTACAAGCAACAGCTTCATAAAAGTCTTTGCAGAATTGTGTTTTAGAGGAAAATATGACAACATGCTGTGTATTACAAGACGAGAGAGAAACACTGCAGTAATGGACAAAAGAGATTATGTGATCCAAAATATTTTCAGTGTTTAAACCCATAAGAAAGAATCTATCTTGTAGCTATTATAGAAGGATTGGAAGTGACTAAGACTTAAATATAGCCTTGACATGATGCGATATTCGGAAAATATTTTCCTGTTTAAGAGCTCAAGTGAGAGACAGAATAATGGCATCATTCACAGAAAATCAAGAAAGGACATTAGAGGAATTTTAGAAATGGTGATAAAATTATAGTATAAATTATATTAAGAGAAAGTAATGTGCTGCTTTAAAATTGCAAGTTGAGTCAAATAATTTGCTTGAGAACTAAGAGTAATAAAATAATAAAGAACAATTTCACACATTTTTCTGAAGTTGACAATATGTATTCAGACACTGCAAGCAGTGAAAAATTTACTTTATGCTTTTGTAATTGATACAATCACAGTTTTAGCTACTGACTGTAGGTCATAAGAATATTAAACAAGATGGCAATGCACAAAAAAAGTCTTCAACAAATTATTTCCCAATCTGCACTCAAAACACAGATGAAAAGGTGAACATGCTAGTGTTGGTCCAGAAAAACAAGGCATAATTAATCCTCTCTAAATTAAACCTATTTTTGTCCAAACAACAACAATAATTATTATACACTTTTTTAGTTTTTCACTGAAATCACCACAGTTACTAAAAAGCAAGGATTTTTTACTTCCCTCTGATCAAACTAGAATTCATTGGCTTATTTTTTTTCTGTAATCCAACAGATCAACTAATACAGTAATTTCATCTACTATTGTGTCTATTGAGCAAGCAACTGAAAAAATAGGAAGAGGGAGCCCTTCCATTAAAATAGTCTTAAAATAGTACCATGTCTAGAATGATCCATTTCAATTTCCAAAGAACAGAACTGCAGCCCAGTGTTACTTCCAAGCAATGATTTATTGAGGAGGATGCCTCTGTAGCTTCTAAGTTAGGACTGACATTTGAACAAGACACAACCAGGCATGAGTAAATCGAACTGAAGTAAGCACAGTTTTTGATGAAGACAAGAAGGGTACTTCTATCATCACATAAAATTTGGAAGACAGGTTTTTTCTACTGCATGGATGCCAATGAAAGCAATGCACAATCACAGGAACTTCTAAAACAATGCTCTTCCACTAAAATCACTACTTCCCCTACTCTTTCTGGTCATTTCAAGTGTTTTTCATTATGGTTATTAAGAGACAAAGGTATTGAAGTGTCATATGAAGAAACACAATGGGCTCTGCCCCATTATCTCAGTTTTCCCCAGACAACTTCCTCCACAATTAATCTGCTAGAGAACATCACAAATCACGTTTCTCAGGGCAAGGTAGACATGCCCCAGCCTCTTTACAATCCATTTGGATCTCTTGGTCCTTGACAACCAGCTGCTCCTCCTGTCCCATCTAAGGAGCTGCACACTGCATGTTTTGAGTGGCAACGCAGAGCATTCCCCAGTCACCTCCGTGCCCACGTGCTAATAAGGGTACCACCATCTCTTTGGCCCACAGTTTTTGCCATTAAAATCAGAACAATGCTTTGATCACCATAGTCCTTCATCTACCACTCTTCAAAGAAATTCAAAGAAATTCAGTTACAGAGTCTGGAACAGGTTTATTTCTTTTCTCCTCACCCCTCCCCCCCACCATGTTTTAAAAGAAAATACATTATTCTGAAACAATATTCCCAAAAGGCAGCTATAGTGCTAGAAAAAAGCAATTATGCATCTATAACATTACCCTACATTCTCCATAGCAGTAACATTCACAGAACAGATGTTCCCTGCTTTCAGTAGTTTCAGTGCTGTCCAAAAGCAGTACTGAACTCAGCAAAGTCAGTAATGTTCACTGCTTGCAGCAGGAAGAAATCTTTTTTTTTTACCTTTCCACTGCAGAGCACCAGAACAGATGATTGCAGGCTACATCACGCCAGCCTTAGACTAATGCTCGTACTTAGGGCTGCTATTCTTCAGCTGTCAAACTGAAGAGGAATAGCAATAAGCCACACAACTCTGTTAAAGCTGATTTAAACGCAAATGAGAGTCAGCCAACATGCAGAGGAATTACAGGCTTCCGGAAAAAACACTTATCTCCCAGAAAGAGAGTGATGTTCCAGCATGTTTCAGGTTTTTACTTAAAAGCATTCAATGATACAGAATATCAGCAAATACTGGCTCATGAAAGAAGATACTAGGAAAGAGGCATGTGCTAACATTAGAATACTGGTTTCTGACTTCTAAATAAAATGACAGAACACCTCCACTTGAAATATTTAATTAGGCAGGAAATCTAAATCTCATATCCAATTTTCTTTCACCGAAAGCTCTTTATCCTCAACATTACAGTAACCTCATTTAGTCTTAACATTAACAGGTGCTGTTTGAATTCAGTGCCAAAGAGAGGATAGGACACAAGCATAATATTACATTTGGAAACATGAGTGAAATTTGGCAGAAGCTAACACGTTGAGGTATCTAAGACACTGCACATGTGCTCCTTGCAGTGAACTGTGCCAGCTCTGAAAGCTAAACCACTTTAAGGTAAGATGTCCTGCAGATCACATGTATAGTCTGTACTTACTTCATATTCCAAAGCACAAAAACCCCAACCCCACAATGGTAACTCCATGCACACATATTTTCCTCCTGCTTTACAGCCAACCCCAAAAGGGCGCAATCAAACTCCCATTCAACTTGCTGTTCATTATTGCTCCTTTATAGCACCCAGGAATTGTAGATCTAAACTAGTCATTCATGGGCACCCATTGTCTCACACTGAGAAACAGGGAAGATTTAGCAGGCTGTAGATGAAAAGCAACAGTTAATGTAATTATATTTCATTGTATCATTGTTTTTCATTATCTTTTCCCACTTTTTTCACTTTCAAGGTAACTCATTCATTAAGAGCCAAAGTTGGCTACATTTCATTCTTTTACAACTTTGTCTCATTAGAAACACAGCTTCTGAGAGTTATCACTGGCACATGGACCAAGCAACATGGAAACACACACAGTAAGTTTATTTTTTGATTCTTTGAAAGGTAATCTCCTTTTAAGATCTCTCATTTTCTGTACTCTTGCCTTGTTTATCTGGAGAAGGAATTTTATGCACAAGTGTTATCCCACCACTTAAGAACAGAAAAGAAAAATCTTAACTTTGGAACTGGGTCTCCCAGTGTAGCTGGCACATACAAAAAACATTTTTTCTAATCTATTTTAAAATCAAAACAGCTACAAATTCCCCTTTTTCATAGGACAGACATTGTGATTTTGAATCCTGATACAGGAAAACAAATAAACGCATTTAAAAAAAAAAAAGCCCTGAACTGAAACTAAAACTTCATCCCCAGAAGCAATAACAATGACAGCCACTATTAGTCCATTTCCTTATTGCAGTATCTCAGGTTGTCAAAATATTTTCTGGTCAAACAGTAAGTAGAAAACAGTACTCAAACAACTGCTAATAACATTAAATCAGAATAAAACCAGATTATTTAGATGTAGATTCTACTATCCTCCAGTAGTAGAATTTCCTTTCCTGGAAAGGAAAGAAGAATTAAATCTGTTTTCCAATACAATATCCATCTCATCAGCCTGCAGGGTACTTTACACAGGACTGCCACATCCTTCCTTAAGGAAATTACCATAATGCAGCCAGAAATTCAAGTTGATGGATACAAGTTAGTAGGCAAGAAGTCTGAATCTGCAGTCTAATGGTTAGGACACTTACCTAAGCATGAATTACTGGGTAATGGCACTCCTGTAAGAGAAAAACATGGGCTTGAGCTCCCTCAGGTTGAAAAGAATAGAGAATCAGGGCCTCCTACCCCTTGAACAAATAACTAACTGCTACTCCGTAAGAGATAGGTATCTAAAGCATCTTCCTAAGAGAAAACAGTATGACATTTATTTTCTGATTAATATAAGGATTACATGAATGTTTAAGGTTATACCCTGGTTTCATATCTACCAGCTTCACTGCATAGCACTCCCCATGATGGATTTCAAATTCTAGGTAGGAAATCAGGATCTCATCAGCATATGGTCCTTAGGTGTCTGTCTCCATACTTGCTTAGCCAGTAGCCTAATCTTTATGAGCTACAGTGTTGAACATTAGAAGGCTTAAGTTCTTTTTTAAACCTAGGATATAAAACCTTCTACTGTCTTTTAAACAGTGTTAAGTGTTTGTTTTATTTTTTCCAACACACAAGCCTTTAGTATTTTAAATGACAAGAAAGTAGGTCAAGTCTTTCCTACAGAAGCTTTTTCTAAAAATTTTTCTTTTACATTGTAGTTAAATTCTGCAAAATGTATCCACCTTTTATCTCTTCCATTAATATCTTAAGGCTTTGAAGAGTACTTTGATTTATCAAGATCCCTAGAAGTAGCAAGTATCTATAAATATTAGTCAGAAAAATATTTAAACATAATTCCAATTTTGATTCCTTTGTAATAGGTCTGACTTTTCTTTGATCCCAGATTTTTGCAGTAACTCATTAAAAATGCACAAAGAATTTGTCTGTGTGCGGATCAGCCACAGAATACTGATCTGAACATTTAACAGCCTGAGGGTGAAAACAAAAAAACCCCACCAAACCAGAAAACATGAAGGAGCCCATGCACTCCAAGCAGTCAAACACCTGCCTGCCTCTCAACACCACTTCCATAGGACTGTCTGCATTCCTAAACTAGAGCATATACCCTGAGTCCCTACTGTTTGAACAGCCTCATCGCTTCAAGACAATGTTCAGACAGTTTAAAATACAACGTTTTCTGTGTGTCTGGCTCTGTTGGTGCACTGCAATAACAAGGAAGCTGCTAGTCACTTATTTTATCAGCAATAATACAAGGAATAAGGCACACCCTTCGGGGAACTGGAAAAACCTGCTAAGCAGAAGCTGAAAAGACTGAGTGCCCATACCTTCCTTTTGCTCCACATCTCACCAACAGAACTGAAGGGAGACTGCAAGGACTTGGTCTTTGCTCAGCAAAAGTAAAGGAGAGCAGAAGCACAAGGGGCCTGTATCAACACAGAGTTAATTATAAAATAATAATTAAAAACCATTTAAAGTAAAAAGGACAGTTTTGGCACAAGAATTGGTTATTACCAACTAATGATGAATAAATTCAGGTTGAACATTACAAGCGGCTTCCTCATGTTTAAAGCAATTTACTGCTGGAACAGGCTTCTAAAGAAGAGAGGGGAAAAGGCCCAGATGCTTTTAAGACAACGCTACATATGGCTATGACCATATGACAAAGCCTACAAGAGCATGAAAATAAACTCGACGAATAGGGAGGTCTTTTCCTGTCCCACATTCCTAAGAGAACAATAACTGTCAAGCAAATAACATCATTCTAATATAACTCTAAGACATAACCATCTGTTAAGCAATATCGAAGAATAATTACACCAAAGAAAGCAAAACCAGATATTAATATCACAGCAGGACAAACTTTGCTAAGAATAAACTTCACAGAGTATCTTTTAATAAAACGTCTTAGACCCGTGGCCTCACTTCTCGTCATTTCATGCTACAAATTTGCTCCCGCTCCAAGCAAGAGCTGCAGAAAGCACACATCTGATGCAGTACTTGCTCCCAAACCTGAAAGAGCTCAGGTTATTTGGTTTCCATGCAACTAGGAAGTCCTATAATCTGCACACCTAGCATTCTGCAGACATGCAGCACATCATCTTACCCGAAACATCTAACAGCTCAAGGCAGTCTTTATTTGCTGCAGTTGTAACTACCGTCCGCTCAGGCAGGATGATTCACAACCATCAACTGCTTTGCTATCACCACTTTTGCCTACATATTATTAACCAGAAAACCTGCAGCAACCACGATGGTCTAAGGTAATTGGGTAGAGACATCAATCCACAGAAATAGCACTCCTTTAGCCTAAGCTTTATAGTTTGAAAGAGCAGAGGTCTTTCAGGCATACCAGCCTTCCAAATTGCTGGACATCTAAGGATATGTGTAACAAGTATACAGGCCGGTCTAATAACGACTATTGCCTGTGCCTACAAGTCTTCAGGCTCGGAGACTGATTTACACTAACAGGCCCACGCCTGGCCAAGGGCGATTCTTCTATCTTCATTTTGTTATTACAATGTATCTGAAATTGAAGACAAACCACAAAATATCCACCTCATTCTTTGCAGAGTCCCTGTTCACACTGTGCACCCTCCTGGGCCCTTCTAAAGTCCCACCCTGAAACGCCACAAGGAGGAGGAAGAGTATGAGCGCTCTTCAGCAGCTATACATCCAAGGCAAACCAAACACAACCACTCCCTGCTCCTCATAACACACAGGCTCAGGACACTCACGAAAATTACCTGGCAGAGCAAATTGCAGAACTGTGTGTTTCTCTATACAATACCTGTTTAAGTTGTCATAATTGAATAATTGGGTTTTGGCTAAGTGCTTAAAACATATTTTCAGAACAGGTTCTTTGGGTGCCATCAAACAAATAAATGGTCCAGAATCTGTCAGAGAGACAAGTCTTGATGTGGATCTTTGCCAACAGCTAGACTTCTACACCAAAACAAAGGCCACTTTACAGCTATTTGTTATTTTCTTTTCCTATCCATCCTCTCTTGGTCACTTTGCAGAAAGTAGAACAGCTCTTGTAGTCTTGTCAGCAGACCTACACTATATAATTTTTCCTTAATTAGCACACAATTTCACTTTAAATTTAGAATTCAAAGGTGTTTCCTTTTTTCAGTTGATCCCCCCTTCCCCATCCCTTGCAAAACCATTGTGGTTAAACACAGAAAAGTTTTGCAGAACAAGAATAAACTTTGCTGCTCAGACACAAGTTTTATGTAAATTAATTTCAGAATGTATTTTCTTAGGAAAGGACAGAGCATGGTAGCTGCAAGACAGCATTACAAACCATTTTCAGTTAGTTTATATCACACCACATTTTCCTACCATTTTAGTTCATCTGCTTATACTAGAATACCAATTTTTTTTTAAACATGTCATCAAAATAGCATACAACTTTATTCACTATGACAGCCCACAGACCTGATTTATGTATATTCCAGACATATGACTGTCTAATTCAGAAGAGTTTAAAAAAAGTATGCTGAAAGAAGACACTACCCAAGGACTTCCCACTAGCCCTGCTGAGTGTAAGAGGACATATTTTACTTGACCTACCCTACTAATCTCAGCAAGCTGGTCCTTAGCAACAGATGCAAAGCTCAAATGACCACTTTTAAATCCTTGGTGCAGCTCCACCTCCAGCCTTTGATCATTTTTCGTCTGGAAGAAAGAAATGGATTTCTGCTCCTTGGCCTGTGTAACAGTCTCCTCGTAATCCACCAGCTGATCTCTAGCACTAGGAAGTGGGATTACCCAACTCAGCTTTAACTGCATTTCTCCCCATCACATAAAGGGATATCTTGGATACTAACAAGCTAACTGAACTTTTATTTAGCTGCTTAAAGGCCTTTTACATGATTTTGCTACAGGACTGCATATCAAAATTAAAATCTACAACAGTACAATATATACACATCCTGACATTTAAATTCTGACATTCAGCAGTCTAACACAAAAGTAGCTAACCCACAGAATGAAACTTGAACCAGTTTTCATTCCTCTAAATAGCACAAAACTGTAAACACACAAATTGCTTGAAGTATAATTCACTTCTGCACAAACCTATCTTAAAGGGGAATAAAGTAAGAAATAATATTTTGTATTACAAAAGGTCTTTACCTTAAGATAAGCATCAAAACCAGTCAAATTGGACTCAGAAACACTGTTACCACTGCAAAGCTTACAAAACTAAAAGCTGTCTATACAAAAATAATTTACAGAACTCAGAAAACATGCAGATGTTAAGATCTGCACCTATCCTAAAATGCACTCACTTTCAGTCTTCTGCTTCTTCCAAGCTGCCCTCGCAGACAAATTAACAGAACTCCCTGACAAATACTGTGATTACTCGCCTCCATTCTCCCCTGGCTGGTTTCCAGGCAGCCTGAATGATTTCGCTATGCCACTGCAGTGACTGCAAAGGAATCCTGTGTCCCAAGTAGCACAGGGGTTGGGCTTTTTTAGTATATTATTTTGAAACAATACTTTTTAAATATTATCTTAGAAATGTGACTGGGATGATTCCTGTACACAAATTCATTATCTCAAATGTAGCTGCTTATGCCAAATCTCAGGGTGACAGTCACACAAACTTGCAGTATTTATTAGCAAGTTGTTGATTTTTTTTCCCCTTCTTCATTTAAATTTAATTTCAATTTCATGCATAGGTCATTCTGGCAGCTGGTGCATTCACATGCCAAGTCATAAGCCAAAGACTCCCATGACAAAATATCAAATCAGTGACTGATAAAACACAAGCAATGGAGAAAGAAAACTGCCTGATCTTGACTGCCAGAACACAGCCTGGCTGAGCTACATTGAGACAAGTCAACAGGTATCATGAGAAGTCATCCAAACTACCCTGACAATACTATTCTCTCTTCAGTATTGTCCAGCAAAGCAGAACAAACACTGTGTCTCATGACAATGTAATTTACTGACAGAAACCAGTGACTAGGCAGCAGTACCATGACATTAATTCATATGCTAGGGATGAAACCTGTTTCTTACTTGAAGACCAGATATTTCATCCCTTCACTGCCTAGAAAAAAGCCTATAATTTAAAGTTTTTACCATTCCTCATTTACTTACTAGATTCCTGTAGGATCTACTAGATGAGATGAGTTTTTCCTTTAGCTTTACTGTTTCAGAGGGTAATCTACTACTCTATTCCCTTCCAACAGAAGGTCAGGAAGAACGTGCTGTTATTACTAAGAGAGAGGTGAGCACCTGACATTTTCCTTTCTTCACCTCATCATTCTTGTTGCTATTTTTCCTTGGCCTAAGAAATGCTTCCCTGTCAAAGGAGATGAGGAATACTCATTAGTAAGAGAGGTTTGCTGCAACAGTTATCTAAAATTCAAGGTCAAGTGTTTCTCTTAGTAACAGTTGTAGACACCTGCTGGTACAAATTCAGTCATCTTGCAGCAAGGTCTGTCTTGTACTTGAGTACATACACTATAAAATAATTTATATACAGTACTGTGCATACAAAAGAAATTTTGCACATAAATACATTCAACTTTCAGAAAGAAAAAAAAAATCTAATTACCAATAAGAAGAAATTTGTACCTTCCCATGTAGCTTCTAGTTCCTAAACGTAGAAGCGGCTTTGCAATAGTGCAAATATTGGGTTTTAGACTGTCTCTCCTATGGCAGAAAGCATAACAGTGAAAGCATAAGAGTGAAAAAATATTACAATGTCTGGCACTAAGTAACCAGACATGAGGCTTTCACTCAGGCTGTGGCATATTCTCACTTCTCTACTGGGGAAGCAGGGCTATTAAGTGCACCTATCATGCCTGCCCATATCAAAATTCATCTCTCTACTTAAGTACTCAAGTGGGGAGGTAATCTCAGCATGCTACTCAAGAATGAGTTTTGGAGAAGAGGTCATAGAATCATAGAATGGTATGAGTTGGAAGGGACCCCAAGGATCACAGAGCTCCAACCCCCCTGCCACAGGCAGGGCCACCAACCTCAGGCCTGGATCTACACTGGGTTGCCCAGGGCCCCATCCAACCTGGCCTTGAACACTTCCAGGGACGGGGCATCCACCACCTCTCTGGGCAGCCTGTTCCAGCACCTCACCACTCTTTCTGTAAAAAACTTCCCCCTAATATCTAATCTAAACCTTCCTTCCTTTAGTTTTAATCCATCCCCCCTTGTCTTGTCTTTGTCTATCCTTTTTAAAAGTTGATTCCCCTCCTGTTTGTATGCTCCCTTCATGTACTGGAAGGCTGCAATAAGGTCCCCCCACAGCCTTCTCTTCTCCAGACTGAACAAGCCCAGCTCTCTCAGCCTCTCTTTGTAGGGCAGGTGCTCCAGCCCTCTAATCATCTTCGTGGCCCTCCTCTGAACCCTCTCCGACAGTTCTACATCCTTCTTGTATTGGGGGCCCCAGATCTGGACACAGTACTCCAGATGGGGCCTTACAAGGGCAGAGTAGAGAGGGACAATCACCTCTCTGTCCCTGCTGGCCACCCCTCTTCTAATGGAGCCCAGGATACCATTAGCCTTGCGAGCTGCAAGAGCACACTGCTGGCTCATGTTAAGTTTCTCATCCACCAGAATCCCCAGGTCCTTCTCAGCAGGGCTACTCTCAAGAAGCTCTTCTCCCAGTCTGTATCTATGTCTGGGATTCTTCTGGCCCAAGTGCAACACCTTACACTTGGCAGTGTTGAACCTCATTAGGTTCACCCGGGCCCATCTCTCCAGCCTGTCAAGATCCCTCTGGATGGCTTCCTTTCCTTCTAGGGTGTCGACCACACCACTCAGCTTGGTGTCATCCGCAAACTTGCTGAGTTTGCTCACTACTTAATTCAGAGCAGTTTACAAACAAGGCCTCTAAAAACTGTTCCAAGAACTACAGTCAAAATGGTTTCTTTTTGAAGGCAGCAAAAGGAAGACACAATTTCCATTACGCAGGAGAAGGTATAAGGCAGCAACAGCAGTGAGGTGTTAACATTTAAAACAGAATAAAAAACTCTGTATCAAAGACAAAGAGGATAAAGGTATGCTTTCAATTCACATACAACCAGTGAACGAGAAGCAGCCCACTTCAAGGAAAGCGATGGAGACATCTAGTCTCCATACAGAGGACTCTGTCCTCATAGACTGGGAGCCAGGTGCAACAGAAGTGTGCTGCAATCCTGCAACAGACCACAGCAGCTCTGATTGTGTCCTGTTCAGGCAGCAGCGGGAAGACACCCTCCATTCTCATTCCAAGACTGAGGAACCACATCAGCTGCAAACTAGCAGCTAAATAAATATTTAGCTGTAAATACCATGACAATATGAGATTTGCTTTTGGACAATTGGAAAGAATTTATTATTTAGAACTTCACAATGTGAGCAGATTTAAGAAACCTCAACACATGTAGCTGCTCTGATATACTGGAAAATTAATACAAACACACCAAACAGCCCCTGAAGGTCCAAGTGTTTAATACTTTGCTGTTCCTATAGTCTGTTAGTCTTAGACCATATTAATGCGCATGCCATGTTTTCTTTGCAGGAATCTGGAGATATTCCATGTAATTAAGAAGGTACTACTTCTTCCTGAAGTACCACCACCATCTCAACATACAATACACCTGCTGGCACCACATGTCATTACAGAGACTTTTACCTGTGATGACAGCAGGTTTATTTTAATAAGCTACAGTGTTTTGGTAAGTAATACACGTGCCTATTGAACTGATACATACATTTTAAATATTAATGCTATATCCAAGCTAGATGAAAGCATTAGAGAAGACAGAATAAATGATTTAATAAGGTGGGACATTTAATTCCCTGCTGTAAGCTAGCAGCCCGTAAAATGGCGAGTTCAGTACTTGGATAAAGCAACCAAAAAGCCTCCTGTTTTCTTTCAAGTTTAATTGCTGTCACCCATAGGAAGCCAAAACCACTAGCTGGAACTCATTAAATAACATGATAAAGCTGAAAGTCTGAGGAGTAAAATGTAAATTCAACATTAATAAAGTGGCATTTACTCAACTGTCATCATAGATTATCTTTGTCCACCTACACAACAAAGTTACAGAATTAAACATTGTGTTACAGCTGCTGCCTACCTCTATTCATAAAGCAGTAAAAAGAATATTTAACTAAAACCTATCTTCCTACAGGACTTTATTTTTTAATTGTTTCAAATTAAAATCTAATACTGCTTTTGAATTGCTGAGCCAGAAGACAGCCAACCACTAGTAAGGGAGTTACTGGGACATACCAGACCACCTGTCTTCATGCTACAGATGTTGGTTATTATGTGTCTCTGTACTTTGTTTTAGTCATTTTATGGATAATAAGAGTAATTATTTGGGTCACAGTCCACCATCTCTTCCCCACGTAGGAGAAGTAAACCATATGACTGACTTCCATCTTGCCTCAGTACTCAGCTGCTGCACAGCACTTCTGCTCTCCATTTTAACCATCAAGATTTCTTGAAGCTGGATTAGTCTTCCCCAAGAAGCACCCAGGATGTCTCACCCAACCTGTTCCAGGTCTCAGGGCCCAGGCACATGACTCTCACAGCAGTCAGATGAGGGACCAAAGGCACCACTCAGCACTTCCCTCAAAGCATGCCATACAGAGTTCTATCTCCTGAGGTTTGTTTGCCATTTTGATACCCTTGCTCAGAATGGTGGTGGCAGCTGGAAAATGGTCGAAGTCACTGTCTGTATCGTATTTCAAACACACAATGAGCTTTCGAAGCAGGGAGCTACACACTGCAGCACTGCTGGGGCAAGACTTGCTGGCTTATAGTGTTGTAGTGTGTTCTTCATATAAAACTTGTAGCGCATCTAATTTTGATGGTAATAAGTAACAGATTTTGATCTTTGGAGAAATAACCAATCTTTGAATAAGAAGCTTACAACAGCTCTGTGTGGAAAGTAAATGCTTAGAATTTAAGTTGGTGGGATTGAAGTTACAGGTTATCTACACATGTATTGGAGGTAACACTTACTGAAGCAGTTAATCTTGGAGACTAGGCAGCAAGAGGCTCATTTCAGGCTTCTAGGGTCTACAGATGGCAAGAGAGCAGCAGTGGAGCCAAGACAGGGTGTGCTCTGAGCAGGCAGCTAACAAAAGGCTGCTGTTTGTCCTGGTCAGAGCAGCAGTGACCCTGCCTTGGGGTGGCAGGACAAAGGGCACGAGGGGAGGAGCAAGGACTTGCAGATAGGACTTACAGAGTGAGGTTTCACATCCTCACTAGGCTTTAGCCTCTATTCACCTTACCAAGGGAACAAGCTGCATGATCAGAAGTTGATTTTGGTCACTTCTCTAGCACTGCTAGTCTCAAGATGATGCAGCTTCGGTGCTTCCCCTTCCACAAGCACGTTTCACTTGCAATGCAATCCTAACACAAGAGTTAACTGTGCTCAGTTTCCCAAATGACCCAGTTCACAATGAGATAATTAACTACTCATGAACAGCTAGCTATTCATTGAAAACCTCTATCACACTATCTGTTAAGCCATTGAAAACCTTCATTCCTGTAGCTGTCAAATCTTTGAGAAGAAATTTAAGACTGTTTCTTTAGACCATTTTTCTTTTTGCAACTCTTCTGGACCGTGACAAAAAAACACAAGGCTTTCAATCAGCTGAACTTGCAAGGTGTTTCCAATAAACACAAAAAACCCTTCTCCATCTGACAGCTGAAGCTTCTGATTTGGCCAAACAATGTGTGAAATAGTCCTATTCTACTATAATTTTTTTTTTTTAATAATTAGCAATGCCAAGTCCATTTCTTGAGATATCATTCATGGCATATTGTCTGTGAAACAGCAACTCTGCATTTCATGTCTGAAACTACATTGTTCCTTTTGGAACAGCTTCATTTGCAAAAGCCAAGCTCAGTCCACCAGCACCACATTATGAATGCAATATTTTCTATGCTCTTTATATAAATATGTATGTATAGATAAATACATTTCAACATTCTGAGACATAATTAGTAGCTCTGAAGCAATTTTATTTCATGCTTATGCTTGGTATATAATTTCTAGTATATAATTTCTAGTGCAACGTGTTTTGTAGTCAGTCATCATTAACTGTTGGCTGTATTAGCAGTACATGGTCCTATTTTTTAAAAACTTGCACCATCATATAAAATCAAATGACATATGAAAATTTAGTCATTCTTGACTCAAAGAGGGTGTCCTTGCAAGACAAAGCAGCACACAATTAAGAATACTTGGATCCCATATTGGTACAACATTGTTTCACAGCTTGCTTTGTTAATACTAAACGTGATAAAAATTGTTCTTGGTCTCTCACACTAAACTAAACACTGTTCATAACCATAGATAACAAATGACAGCCTAGTCCAGAATCAGAAGACTGGACAAAAGAGCAATCATAAGGTAATCCTACCTGAATGACTTCAGCAGGGATTTAAGATACGCATTTTCCGGACTGCAGAGCTGAGAATCTACGGAGCCTGAAGAAAAAAGGAAAAGCTAACCATAACATCACATTGGATCTAGTCTGTGTTGGAAACACTAAGTATTTCCATGCTTTGGTTCTAAATGTTAGAAGTGTAAGTTTAGTTAACTCCCCAACAACTGTTTCTCTTTGACACCTTGCAGAAATAACCCAAGTCAGAAAATACTTTTGCCTAAGCTGGGGGAGAGTCGCAAATTTGTTCTGCCTCCATGCCGATCCTAGACAGATTTGTCTTAAAGCAGTAATTAAGCAAAATAATTATTTCAAAATGAGTACAGGTAAGCTTTATCTACCTTAGAAACATCCACAAGGCTTCACAGACATATAGTTACATTTCATACATAATCAAGTTTTGGTAAAAAAGTTCACATGTAAGCCTTCCCCCACCACAATTAATGGGTCCATATGGAAAACCCTTTGAGCACACGTGACTTCCTGCTTGTAGTAACCACACTCTTCTCTTCCCTTCATGATAGCTAATCACTTGGCTTTGGAAAGCCAGCAGTAGCCTCAAAGCCATTGCTAGCTGTGCACACTGACATTCAGCAAATGTCTTCTTTAACACTCCACCTGGCGTTATGCACTGCCTGCTCCTTGTACAGACTGGGAACACCTGACGTGGCCTCTTAGCAATAAATTGCAGGAGCAGAAATGGAGCAGCAGACCACACACAAGGAACAGAGGCACAGCAACCCCATTACACGTATGGCAAGCACCTAACAGGCAAGACAGGGCAGAACACATTACAACAGGCTTGTTCTTTCCCTGTTCAAATGTCACCATCTCTTCTGGACACTGCAGACCACAATGCTACTCTCCAATTTCATAGTTCTACGGTATTGTTTGCAGCTACAGTTTCTGGACTGTTTCGGGGATTACCTTTAAATACTGATGTCACTGAAGATGTAAACAATGAGTTAATTTCAGGAGCTTTTACTTGCAGAATTATTACATCACTGGCTGGAATTATTACATATACTGCCATGGTTCAAGAGCTAAGAACACTGTTTTTCTTTTTTAAAACTAGCAAACAACTGTCAAAGTTGATTTTTTTTTCTTCTGTTAAAATTTTCTTTTATTAAAATATGATTTAAGGGGTACCAGTTAGGCTGGATTTTTAACTTGATCTGTTATTTCATCTAAATAACATAATAGCAATAGTGGGCTCATCACATTAGCCTTCACAGCTCAATGGAAAAGCGACGAAAACCAAGATGTTGGCCACAGTAACAAGATGTGATCCCAAGATTAAACGTACCAAAACCCTTTTGCATTAGCAGCTCATCTTTTCCCTAAGACTAATAACTGGAAGATAAGGTTGATGCTACCCGTGATTTGTAATCTAGCCATTTTCAGGACAAAGCATAGAGTGCTGAAAACTGGTCTGCTTAATGCTACTGCTTAAGAACACACAGAATTTGTTAGCCTTCCAAAGCGGGGGGGGAATTCAAGTCATGTTCTTTGGTAGCTAAGTATAAGGAACATAAATATTCAAGCACCCCAAAGTAAAGTTATGTGTATCTTCAGACATGCAGTATTTTTGCTTTGCACTGGTTTTCCCCTAAACACAAGACTGCTAGCTGAAATAAAGAGCATGGCACTATCTCTCCATTGTTTATTGCAATCTTTGGAAATGTTCTTGTCAAGAAACTTTATTGAATGCCTAATGGTAAAGCTCAAAATAGTTCTATAAAATACACAAACACAGTCAGAGCTGTTCTCAGACCTGCCATAGAGCCAGCAGGACATGGGAGAGAGCTACTGGCCTGAATTGTCAAGGTATGCCAAGGATACTGAACTATACAAGTTATTTGAGGTCTTTAAAGCAATGCTTGCTCCCTGTCTCTCTACTTCTGTAATACAGCGCAAAGCACTGTATTAAGGACAATCTCACTTGGTGATGTAAACCCACACAATCCACTTAAAGCAAGTATAGAAGAATTCTGTTATATTGTTATATTTCTAAGACTAAAATTAGGAAGAGACAAGTTAATATACTGCATCTGCTCCTTAATGAAAAAGAAACAGCAGCAACCAGGATGAAAACTTGTCAGGAGACAAGGTCAGGAAGAGAATAAACACCACAGGCTGGGATTAAACTGCATTAGCACAACTATGTGGGAAGTTTTCATGACTCCGACACATAATTACTGCAGTTCTAGATAGTGAAACTTGTTCAATTCACTGCAACAGTTTTCTGAAAGCTACACTAGAAGCCAAGGAACAGATACTTTGCTAGAGGCGACACCGACTTTTTTTCCTGCTTTTACTTATTATCATAGCAAGTTCTACAGTAAACTTTAATGCAGAGGAACCAGCTTAGAGGAAAGATGCCACTGGACTGCTTTTTATAGGTCCCTTCTGCTCCCTTCCACATGCTAGAGACAAATGGAAGGCTCACGGGTGCCTAGGTGCTTGCTACATGAAAAGGAAAGATTCAGCACAGGAAAACAGAACTAAGACTGGAGTTTCAGTGAAAAGCAACATTGCAACATCATAAGAAGAGACGGAATTGCAGCAGATCCCAACAACAACCTTTTCGTGAGAAGCACAGTACTCCCACAAGGCACTCAGGAAAGGGCTGGAAGCTGCCACTTAAAAAAACCCCATACTTATTACCATTTCCTATCAGGTGTCGGGATGTCCTATAAATGTTAACAAAAAAAAGCAAATAAGTATCTAAAGTAACAGTACATTCATTAACCTGCTTTCTCTGTGTCTGGTATTGACTTTAATACTGTAATCTTAAAAATTTACAGCTCTGACCACTGCCTAATTTCAAATATAAATTCCAAATTGCACAGAAAGTATTTTATTACAAACACAAAAATGCTGTACAAGCTCAGGTTCAAGGTCCATCTAATGCAGTATCCTGTCTCTAACAAGGACTGCTAGCGTGCGCCTAGAGAGCAGAACAAGAACAGAATAAACATACAACATGATGCATTCCGCCAGTTGACAGCAATCTGCAGCTCTGGGACTTCCTCTGTTTCCTTTTAAGTGTACACACATTAATATAAATGCATTCCCATTAAAGCCCAAAGCTATTCTGAGCATGAAATTATTTAAATCAACTTTCCACCGTTTAGGTTACCGCTTTACTTCTTTTCATTCCAATGAATAAAGAGGCACAGCTGAAACTGATGAGTCTCATTCATTCCTTCCCTCACTCAAGATTAAATCCCAAAACCTAAATTAACTGTTGCTTTAAGTCAGCTTCTAGAAGCTACATGCAATTACCCATTCTGAATACAAAAAAACCTTACGCAATCCAAACAGCAATCTAGCAATATCCTAATGTTAACGATAAGTGAGATTAGATATTTGATTATGCATATCAATTAAAGCAAACAATTCTTTCAAGTATGCAAATAACCTAGTAATAAATTCAGTAAGATCTTTCTGTAAATCTGGCTACAACGTAGACATCCCTCAGTAAGAGAGACCTGAAGGAAGATGAAAACATCTCATACCAGTATTCAAATGAATATATAATTTTAAATTAGCACCTAAAAAAGACAAGCTTAACAAAAGCATGCCTCATTAAAATGGGACTTGGTCTAAGTAAACTAAGAACTATGAACCTCATTTAAAAAATAATCTAACTGTAAAAAACAAATGCTGAATTCAAGTGCTGAAGATCCACACCAGGTCTAAAGATGCTGGTCATCGCTGTCCAGACTATTCAGCCTTCTTTGTAAGAAAGAACAATCCCAATCCCAATCCCAATCCCAACCCCCCCCCCCCCAAAAAAAAAAAAACCAAACCTTAATTTTATTGCCCCTGAAGATGTTCCACATATTTAGAGTGAAGGAAAGGCAAAGATGCCTTTCCACATCAAAGAAAAAGCTCCAGAAACGCAGAAAGGTGGTTTGTTATAAATACAGATTAAATAAAACGAAGCTAGGAATTCAGAGGTGAAAGCACAGAAATAGCATGCAAAGGCATCTACTGCTCTTCTGAGCCCTTTAATCAAATATCGTCCTTTATGTTCCTCACATGCTTCATGAAAAATTAATAGCACTATTTATTGCTCAACACGGGTTAAACGCAAGCACTATCAAAACCAGTAAGGAGCTATTTTCACAGGTGAATTTAGTTACTCTCAGCCAAATCATAAAAATACCTCACGATACTGATAACCTATAAATTAAAGTTTATAGGTCCCCGGAGCCCAGCTGCGCAGCCTGATGTCACTTCACGGTCTGGTCACATCATCCCTCTCCACAAACCAGCTCTCCTCAACTCCTCCCGGCAGGTTTCAAACGCGAGGCGCAGCCCGGGCGCCAGCCGAGATTAAACTCGCCTCTCCCCCCGCCCTCTCACCCACCGGCTGGATTTCAGCGCCGTGCCGGCAGGGAGGTCTCTGCCGCGGACCTGCCGGCCGCGGCCGCGGATCGCCACCTCCCCTCACGGTACCTCCGCGGCTGCGAGTGGCCGCGGGAGCCGCCTCAGCCCAGGGAAAACCCCCGCGCGGGCGGCGGGGCACAGCCCCCGCCTGGAGCTCCTGCGCCACCCGGGCGCCTCACACACGCCCCGGGGGGGCTCGCCCGGGCGGCGGGTGGCCAGGGAAGGGGGCGGGGGCCATCTTGGAACCGGCTCTCCGCTACGGGGGTACAGAGCCCCACACACACCCACGAGGCGGAGCCCCCGCAGCCCAGCACCTGCCGCATCCCCTCGCTTACCCGCCCATCCCCGCCGTCCCGGCGCAACCCCACCGCGCCCCTCGGAGCCACGCGCCCCTCGGGAGCACGAAGCCCCCCCGCCAGCCCGCGGACCCCCGCGCGCGGCACCGCCCGCTCTCGTCCCGAGGAGGCGCCTGCGCGGCGCGGCGGCTCCTACCTGCGGCTGGGCCTCCCGGGCAGCGGCGGGCGCTCCCCAGCCTCACTCTAACCGCGGAACCGGGTGCCCCGGCTCCCCATCGCCGCCGCGCTGGGCCGGGCCGGGCACGCCAAGCCCCTCCTTCCCGGGGCGGGACTCCGCGGTGCGCGGAGCCGCTCGGCAGCCCCAGCCCCCGCCCTCTGCACACAGACACACGCCGAGGAAGGGCTCGCGCTCTATTGGCCGGAGGAAGGAGGACCGCGCAACGCCGAGCGCCCATTGGCCGCGGGGGAAGGCGGCGGCCCGCCCCGCGGAGGTCGCGTGACGCCAGGTGGCGGGCCGCTCGGCGGGAGCGGGCTGTGGCCGTACCCGTGCCCTCGCGGCGGGTCCGTGGCCGTCGCGCTCCTCCCGGGTCCCGGTGGCGGTGCCCGCTCGCAGGCCGGAGGCGCGGAGTTTCGGCAGCGTGACGGAACCTGGGGCTGGGGGCGTCCGCGGGGAGCACGTCATGGAAGTCGGGGGAAAGGAGACCCGCCGTTCCCGCTGTGTAGCTGGCCGGTGTCCCGCGGCCGGGGCGCGCCGTGCTGCACGGCTCACCTGTGGCCCGCGCGGGACCGCCTGGCTGGGGGACGCCGCGTTGCTCCACCGTGTCCGGGAGGCATCAGAAGCCTTCGCAACCGGTGCTGTCGGTACTTGTTGCGGCACCCCGCCGCAGGGAGCTCCGAGGCCCCACACAGATCATTTCCCGAATTTGGCAGGGGGCAGGTGCGGCGCAGGAGCGGGATGAGCGAGGCCATCAGGTCGGGGCGGAGAGACGGACAGGGCTCGGTAGCCGGACAGGGCAGCGGTGGCCGTGCCAGAGGAGCAGGCTGTGCATGAAAGGATGAGACTTGATTCATCCTGCGTGTCTGCTTAATCCTTCACCAAGGATTCTTCCGGCCTTTTCCAACGCTGATGTCAGCTGCCACAGCAGCGCTGCCTAAGACCAGCACTAGACAGCCACCTGCAGAAGTGCCACCCCAGCCTATGCCAGGCTGCACTGACGCTAGTTCTTGGCTAATCGCAACATGTGTCATTACAGGTGGTTTTGGACAGCTTTTAGCTCTCCTGTGCTTGGTGGGACTTTCCTGCATTGTCTTCAAGTAGCATTCCAAGTGGACTTGGTCAGGCTTGATGGGGCTCTGAGCGACCTGACCTAGCGGAGATGTCCCTGCTTACTGCAGGGAGTTGGACTAAGGGTCCCTTCCAACCTAACACATTCTGTGATTCTACGAACAGTAACTGTGACAAATATTCCTGGAGATACATAACCAGTTCCAGAAGACTATTAGTTTCTTACAATTTCCTCTCATTTCTTGTGCAGGTCTTTTATTAGGAGACACTCACAGTTGTGTATAATGTAACGAATCTCACTCAGCCTCCTCTGACTCTTGTTCCTGTTCAGTTTGAAATTATGGGCGTTTTGGCACATTACAGGATTTCAACATGTTGTCTATTTTTTGTTTAGATCAGCAAATCATTAACAATTACTTCCTTCTTATCCCTATCTTCAAAGGCTTGGGACATGATCCTTCCGTGATCCAGCAGCAGCTGAAGCATTCCTGAACGGAAACCGGTTGAACATCGGTGGTTAGTTTTGGCATAAATTATTCTCAAAGACAGTAGGGTAATTAAATGCCTAGAGGTGCTAGACACCTCAAAATGTAGCCCAGTTTCTGGATGAATACATTTTTTTGGTCTGTTTTTTGAGATAATTTTAAATATTCATCTTGCTTTCCTTTTAAATAAATATTTCATAAGATTAAACAAATGCCAAGCTACTAATTTCCTTATTTTAATGCTGAGTACCACCCAAGTACTTTTTCATATCTTAAGACTTAACCTCATTTGGAAAATTAATTTTAAAAAAAGTTCTGAGTTCTGATGCTTTATATGCAAACTTTTAATTGAGGCCAGGCTGTTGTAGTCGAAACTTAAATTCCCCAGTTTGAAAGTGCTGACAGACACTAAGCAACAAAACTCCAAAACAAGGCTTCTGGCCAGAAAGACGAATTGCCACTGTACCCATCCAAGTATCGCCCTTCTTTTCCTTTTGTAGGGTTTGGCAGGAGTGAGTGGTGGCCTCCACTGGTTTTGAAACAGGGCGTATCCTCCACAAACCCAAACCAAAGCAACTCCTGTAAGCTGAACACTCCCATGTGACAGCAGGCAAGATGCAACTAAGGAGAGAATGCAGAGCTTTCCACAGGTCAGGGCTTTTTCCAAACCCAAATCTCCAGAGGCTGTTCTCCAGAGGCATGACTACAGTTAACTAAGCATTGTGATGCCATTAAATTGCTCTGAGTCTGAAAGTCTAAGAGGCAGACTAGCAAAAGATAGCTAGGGAGTTAAATTTAGGCAGGTTAGATGCCCTTCTCCCTTTAATTTCCTCCCAGGGATTTCTCTGGTGAAAGAAGGACAGAAAGTAGTAAGATACTTAAGAAGCTGTGGTGACCCACTAGTCCCCAAAACACTTCAGACATGACTGATATAGCTGGGGGATATTCTTCCATTTTGCTGACATGGTTGGAAATCAGCAAAAGCAGCATCTGACGTCTCTCTCAGGGGAGTGAAGGAGTTGAAAGTCATCTCAGGTGGTACCACGCCTCCAGATCACTGTAGGCCCACAGAATCTTCCTGGTTGCTTCCAAAGACCTAGCTGATCACAAGGTGTTGGCACCCCTCAGTTGCTAACTTGTTGTTACAAGGCAGCTCAAACATATTAAATACTTTCCTAAAATCATTTTTCCATGCAGGCAATTGCTGTATCTGGCACAAATACGTTGCGTGATCATTAATTGGAAGAGAACCTGAGCCAGTTTCTCTTCAAAATGTGGCCAGTTCTATGGCAGCATTTGAGAACTGCTTTAAAGATGTTCAGTTGTGTATGTGTAGAGGCTGCTTTGGTCGCCTTCACCTCCTGACACTGCCACTTTTGCTGTGCATAGCTGAGATTCTTGCATAATTTAACGGAGCCATCTCAGGTGTCTCTCACTCCATTCAGAGCACCAGAGCTGTGGTCTCCAGATTTTGGCACACAGTTTGTATCATGTTACATCAACAGAAGAGTTTATTAGACTTGCTTGTTAGAAAATTTCCTAGAGCGCAAGGTGGTTGGGTATTTTTCAAACACATATATTTGAATGGATCCCACAATATTTATTACAGCTGCCTCCAGTCAAGTTTTTTATTTCCTTGATTTAGTCTAATACGAGGATCATCAATATTATTCATTTTTCTGTCTCAAATTCCAGCATTGTTGATGCAAGTGAAATAAATAACGTAGACCTTTTTTCCTGATGCATTGTAAATGCTTGCTGGTTTTTTTTGTATTACTGTTTTATCTTCACCAGACAGGCTTGTGGCTAGCAGGAAGGACTGGCTGACTGGGACTGGAACCAGCAAAAAATCTGTTTCAGTCATTGAAGACTGAGGATACTGGAAAATACAATGTTTCAGTCATTGCAAATTGAAGATGCTGGAAAATAAGTAAAAATAGATTCATTTATTAAAAGCACATTTATTTTTTCTCACTTTTTCCTATTATAATTGTGAAACCTTCTGAAAGTTGTTCAGCAAAACTGTGAAGTATATGTAGGTACAGTAAATGAATTATGCAAATTATCTTACTGAACATGCACACTCATGTATACGCATTATTTGCCTGGTCTTCCTATTACAGATGCAACCTGTAGTAAAATCCCAGTTTGTTAAAGCAAAGACTAGAGACTCCAGATTACCAACTGCTGTGCCAGAAATCTGCGTTGTTTGTGTAGGGTGTGTGGACCATGAATATATTAATAAATATTAAAATTTATTGAACATTATTTTCATTGGGTTAGGTTGTTTTCCTGATGAAACAGGGCTTATGGTACTGTGATACTCATGAGCAATCTGGTTTTTGAGTTCCTCTTAGCAATTTCTGAGTTTCTCTAGCTGCACTGTGGGTAATTTTAACTGTCTTTCATTATATTTATGAAAATCTAAAAGTACATCAGGATTTTTCCCTTCAACCTGTAAACCTTTTCTGCCTACAGAGTCCTCACTGCTTTTCTGTGAGACCACCTTTACAATTTTCTGGTGTCAGAGAATTTCTTCTCAGCATCCAGCTATCAGAAAGATATGTACATGATGTAGACAGACAGCTTCAGCTCTGACCTTTTTATTCTACTGTGTGCTCAATGAGCTTGCCATGGTTGCTTTTGCTGTGCATAAGCTGTTTTGATTATTCACACAGTGAATGGCTAAATAGCCAATGTCAATTTTGTCCCTTCACCAAATATCTCTTGTTCTTCTTGCTCAGTCTTAACAGTTTTCCTTACTGCAAACCATGTTGATATCCCTTCTGCTGTTCATACCACCAACTTCTGACTTACAATGTAGACTCTAAAGTTGGTTGAGCAGAAATACAACAATTTGTCTCAACAATTTACCTGTTTGATTGATATTTCAAATTCTGTTTCATTTTTAATTCTTTCCTGGGTGCCTTCCCCATGATCTTGCTTCCAAACCATATTAGATAAGGTGTTCTGTAATTTTTATGCTCTTTCATTCGTTTTCATGCTACCAATATATCAGCTTGTCCAAGCATCAGGCTGCAGTCCAATTTGTTGAACTTTGCAATACATCCATTGTCGCTACTCTGTCCAACTTAAGAAGATCTGTTGGAGCCTTCTCTCACTTGGAGTCTTCTGTTCTGAAAAGTTAATTATGTTAATCATGGATGCTATTTCAAATTTAACGGTGGCAGTTCTCCAATACATATAATTCAATAGTTTTTCATACAGTTCCTCAATGTAAAATCATTCCCTGATCATCCCTTGCTTTTCATACTAGAATATCACCCTTTAATGATTTATTAATTCTGCTTTGCAGGTAATACACTTCCATTACTGGCATGCAGAAATCAAACATTTCCTCAGAGTTTTGCTGCCACCTCCTGATCTCTGGCACACCCACTGATATCTTATTTAATCTTCTGTAATTGTTTAGATTTGTTTAACTAAGCCACCTACCACCACCAAACTGCACTGAACCAAAAGCAGACATGTCCTTCATACTTCCTAATATTCATACAGTGTTTTAATACAGTGCTCTGAGAAGAAAAGCACATACAGTTGAAACTTAGAGCAAAAAAATGAATGTTTGTAATATACTTCTAACCAAAGGTGTACTTACAAGTTATAATGCTGATGTTGACTTCAGGAGTTGTGGAGACGTGAAAGAATGAAAAATATAATTAATGCAGAGTTTAGGATGTACCAATTAGGCTTCCACTGCATTTTGCTGAATTCCTGAGAGGGTGAAGTGTTTGCATCATGGGATAGTTAAAATGCCGCTGCTTTCTTTGTCTTCCCTGGCAGCTCCAGAAAACTACTATTATTAATGAATTTGGATGTGGCTGCAAGCCAGGAATGTGCTGTTTTGTGAGGGTGATCCTCCTTGTGCATTTTAGTCTTCCGCTCTCAGTGATCTGTGAGCTCAGAGATCAAAGTCAGAAGCTAGGAAGCGTGATCCACCAGTCACGTTTCTGAATGGCAGACAGAAGTGTGCAGAAGAATAGAATTCTGTTGGATAAGCAGCTATCCTTTTCCCTTTGTATATTTGTTTTAATCTGCTATGTGGTTGCCTGATCTCATTTCCCTCCATTTTCTCCCCCAAATGCTGTCTAATCCCCCCCTTCAGCCACAAGGCAGAGTGCAGAGCACTTCTGCAAACTGGAGCTGAAGCAACGAGCACAACCCACTGCTCCTTCCCTTTGGGCAGTGTCTGCCCATAGAACGGAGAACAGATGCCCCTTGGGCATCAGTTATCATCATGTACGTTTGACAGTACTGAGTGTAACCTTTAGGGGAGGCATTAGGAGAGAGGCAACTGTTGAGGTACGGATGTGACCCACAGTCTCACAAAAACACATCATGTAATAAAGAAGAAGGAGCCAGGTGTATTTGTTCATGACCTAGCATGCACTTATGGCATGCTCTGATTTTAAAACTTCTCTAATAAATCAGTGACATCATGCTGACAGGAAACCGGGGCAACTGGTGCCAAGTGCCCCTGGCAGTCTGTTTGGGAGGAAAGAGCTTTGCTTTGGAGGCAACCTGGCCCTCCCAATTCACAAATGTTGTTATGTATGTAGCTGCAAACTGGGGACTATCAGAGCTGAGGAGATGGTAGTCCAGAAGAGGCAGAAGATACGAGCCCTGTGCATGTCTCTCTATTAAACAGTATTACTGCAGCCATAATGCCTGAGATGCACCACCAGCACTCTTGCATTTAGGGAGGAGTAGAGAGGATCTTTGTAGGCTGATAAAAGAGCACTTATTACTGATGAGATGCTTATTATCAATCCAGCTGTTATCAGTTGTTATTAAGTTGTTATTATGACTAAATTTGTAAGTGATTCTCTGTCAGATTTTTACATTAACATTTAGTAGGATTGCCTGACAAAAACTGAGCACCATGTATTCCTCCAGACATCAGGAAAGACATTGGAAATTTATATAAATTTTCCTCTAAAAACTAAGAAGATCGACACCTTCCTCTTAGGCCTAGCAAGGTCTTAAAATGGGGGTTGCACTTGGTCTGTACCGAAAGGCTACAACAGTACAAGCTGTGCAGCTGGCTGATATGCACCAGATGCCTTAGCACAAGCTCCTGTGTGTGCTCAGTCCTTGGATCTGGATGATTCAAGCACAGGCAAATGCCTTGAAGTCAGTACTGTGGTTGTCTCAGATTTGCCTCTTCCTCAGTACAAGCAGAGATGTTTTGAGCTCAGGCTGCAGCAGAGCTCAAATCCAGAAAAAGAGTGGATCACAGGTGTCTTCTGTATAAATCCACTGGCAAACCTATTCTTTCTTCTCAGGTGGAGCAGTTGTTGTTTCTTAGACTTTCCAGAACACCTCCCCTGTGCACAGGCACAAGCTCCTACCCATGAAAGGTGGTTTAGACCCAGTGGGACTATGACCTGCTCAGGATCAGCAGAAATAGGGATTGTGAGTCTGCCCAGAGCTGGTGAATGCCACAGTACTCCTTTCCCGTGCTCCACTCGTGCCAGCTTTGGAGAGGGCTGAAGTAGGAGCTCTGCTCTTTGTGTGACTGGAGGATGAGTGCCTTCTTAACATGACTGGGAGAAAGGCAAGTGGCTGCAGCTCAGTTCTGTCACTTTGTGTGTGAGCGGTGGTCTTACCAATTCAGCATGTGTACCTCTCTAGCCTGGATAATGCACTGCTGTCCTTTGGTTTCTATTTTTGGTCAGCTCATCTGGGGTGAATTGTAAGCAGGCTGGCTGTGCTTGCTGCCCGCCAGCACAAGCCAGCCAATCTAGTGCAAAATCTCATTATCAGTCTTTTATTTTCAACTCAGTTAAACTCTGGTAATGTTCAGGTCTGCCAAAAGTGCTGTTCTCTCTCTATGGAGGAATGGTCTTTTCCATCTGGACAGTTCCTTTCTCCCCATTTTGCTCATTTTTTGTGCATGTGTGTGTACATATAAGGGAGGGTTGGGAGGAAGGAACAGCTCCCCTAAGAGACAAACATCCATTTCTCTCCCTAAGCTGGAAACCTATTTAAATCTGCTTGCTGGGAATCAGCCCTTCAGCTGATTCCCAACACATGCAGAAGGTAGGGTGAGCGGCTCTGCCGAGTTTTTAAAGAGCCCATGCAGACTGTTACACAGGGTTTGACATCTCCTACGCCAGACCCAGCTTCCAGCTGTTTGTGCCGGGCGACACTGATTCACACCAGAAAACTCTGTACTGATTGTCTGCATCATTTCTTGCCCAGAGAAAATATCAACTGAAGTGTTTAGTCATTTCTGAAATGAAATGTGGGAACGGTATACTGTTTTTCAGTAGGAAAAACACAGTCAAACTTTTTATGGAGAAGGTTTGTTATGAAATTGAGCAAAGGAGGGGGCCTGTGTCAGATGCCTTTCACTGCACTAAAAGAAAGTCTACTCTGATTCAGGTTATTTTAAATCTCAGTTTATGGAAATACTCACTACTGCTTAAAGGTGAAGACTGTCCCAGAGCAAGCTTATCCCTCTCACAGTTACTGTCCTGTTTGTACGGTGTTCCCACAGTTCAAATAAGGCTCTACAGCCCCTCTCGGCTCCCAGCCTGGGCATGCCCTCTCCGTACAAAGCCACTACACATGCTGCAGCCCAGGGTTACACGATGGAGGCAGAATTTCCCAATAACTTCCAGCTGCTAGACGCTGAGCTGGAGCCAAGCAACGAATGGAGAGGAGGGACACTTTCCTGCACTTTCAGTGACCTCTCTGCTGGCACCTAGGCAATGTGAGGGAAGAAGCTATCTGATTCAGAGGCAGGCAGACCAAGAGCCAGATCCCAACACCAGGCTGTGGAGAACCAGCAGGCTGCACTGGAAGTAAGGGCATGTGGGAGGAAAAATGGGACTTGCATAGAAGGAGATACTCAGAACTGTCAGGACAGGAATACTATTTTGAAGCCAGCAAAGCAAATGACAGCTGGCAGAGACTGAAGATCCAGAACAAGGATATTACAGTTGCAGACTAAAGAGAAGGATGGAGGAGACAAATTGCTGAGAAACTGGGGCACAAGAAAAAGTGACTGGCAAAGAAGCTGGGATGGAGAGAGAAAGCACACTGAGAATGCCGTCCCAGGGATGAGAACGGTGCTAGAAACCAGTGGAGGTGGGTAGTGCTGGCAGCTGGTTGGAGTGAGCAGTTCCAGGTGGGAGAGAGCCAAGCAAATAGGAGGGAGTTCAGATTACCTGAGCAGGGAGATGGGAGTGTAGGCTCAGCTGGGACTTGGAATAGGAGGGGTTGTTTTTAATGAATGTCAGTGATCAAAACAAATAAGGCAACATCAAAAGAGAAAGCAGCAAAATGATCTTGTTGTCCAAGGTCTCTGAGTATTCACTCTGAGAAGTCAAGAGGGAGCCCAGGACACGAGCAGACCCCCAGCCTGAACACAAGAACCACCTGGACTGTCTGCTGCAGCTCCTGCCAGTGCTGTCAGACTTCACGGGGGACTCTGCCATGGCCACTCAATTGGCTCTAGCAGGGATGTGGGAGCCCATGGTGGGAAGGTTTATTGGCAGTGGGAGCTCCTGGAATTGGGTAATATGGCTTTTATTGATTTTTAATCTACCAATAATAACAGCCATGGGAAGATAAAAATGGTGAAATCTGTTGCATATTAAATGTATCATGGGCCACAGCACCATGAGTAGCAGATAGCAATTATTATACTTCGCGCTACCTTCTTGGGTAGACCCTCGTGCTTGTTTTGGAAATAGTTCCTGATCTTCCTCCTCTGACCAACATGTATGGCCACGACTGTGAGCGCTCAGGCTGGGCTGATCCTCTTATTCTGGATTGTGTTTAACAGTTATTATCCAGCTGTCTCCAAGTCTCTGTGTGCGGAAGGTCGTTAACCCACACAGCCTTTGGCATACCTGATGCTGGTCTTCATTTCTCTCTGTAGCTATCTGTCACTTTTTGTTTGAGCCAGGGTATTGTCATTTAATATCAACCAGGTACCATCAACATTTAGGAATCTCTTGTGTGTGGTGTTTTGTAGACCATGAACAAATACATCACAGAGTAACACCTCAGTTGCCATCAGTAGTCCTTGAGAAAGGATGACTGACAGCTTGACCAGTGGATGAGTATGTCAGATGGTACTGGGGTTATTTGAGCTGAAGTCAGCTATGCTTTTTCTCTTGACAGTCCTTTTTAGCATACTTAGCGAATGTGATCGTGTTGATGTTTCGTTCTGGCAGATCTCACAGAGCATCACTGATGAGACCGTACCAGGGCATGCCAGGGATGCCTGTCCTGCCAGGCTCCGGGCGCGGGTGGCTGCCGATCAGGAGAGCGCTGGGCAGTGCTGCTCAAATGGCACCTTTGTCTTCAGGAGCTTTCAGCCATATCATGGGAATCCTGCCCTGCAGCACCAGGTGGGTGTGGAGACAGGCAGACAGTGCTAACATTTCTCTTCCAGTTTCTGTAGCAATTACAGCATTACATTGTCAAATCTTCACATTAAGCTAGATTAAAAGTGTTCCCTAATTTCAGTTAGTGATTCCTATGATCTCCTTTTTGCTAGTAGCGCCCAGCACTATATATCAGTTTGTATATTCAAAGCTCAGTCCCTGGCTATCTCAGCTACATCAGAGTGTGTCTGCAAATCAGCTCCTAGGTTATCAAGTCAGGACCCAAAATGAGGGATATGAAACGAAAGACTAACGCAATAAGAACCCCTCTGCAGGAACTCTCTAGCAGAAGCAGAGCAGACTCCAGTCCCCCAGGGACAGCGTTCTGCTGTCTTAATTGTAAAGCAATCTTGTTTCTTCATGTGGTTGCCTGGGTTGTTCACTGTTCGTTTTCCAGTTTCAGCAACAATGGGAACAAGGCTCTGGCAGACAACAGATGCTTTTGGTTTAGAAACTGATTCATACCCACAGCAGGACTGAAAAACAAGTATGCAATGTTGTAAGTAAAAACTATGCTACAAGTTAAAATTACAAAATTAGCTGTGCTGAGTTTTAATGATTGACCATGCAACATTAATGTTGTTCAATGTAGTTTGTTCTGAATGCGTTTGTTTGTCAGTGCATGTTCTTTCTTATCCCAGGGGGTGTTGAGAAAAAATTGCAGGAGATAGATAGGAAAAACAGGAAAGTTAATTTGGACTAGTCCATGCAGGCAGCTGGAACATGCCGGCATTACCACTTCACTTACATTTACAGTAAGAAAGCCCAACAGGAAGGGTTAAAGGACATTTTGCAAAGAAACTCCTGGAAGCAGCTGTGTGGGCATAAGCATAGGACTATAGGTACACTGTTCTATAGGAAAGGTTATAGTCCCTCCACATAAGGCTTCTGCACCAGTAAATATTACTTGGCTTTATAAAGAAGGATTGAAAGTTGACTAGACTTTTCTGCAACTTGATAATTCACATGTAACTCTGGAAACACCAGATCTAATCTTGCAGGAAATAATACATGTGACAGCACTTTCCCTGAAGCCAGTGTCCCTGTGTGCACATGGCCTTTGTCAGGTACTGTCTTTTTGCACTGATTCAGTGCGAGCTCAGGACCGCTGTCCTCTCCGGGGTGCTTGCCAGACACAGCATTAGAACTGAAGAGTTATGAAGTAAACAAATAAAATGAGAAGACACTGGGGAAAACTTGTGGACCAAGTATTCTGCTTACTGAACCTGTTTGTCTTTCTAGACACCAGCAAAGGCTGATGAAAAAGACTCTCCCATAAAAACAAAACCATCTTGTGTGTGCTATGTAATATTTTTCCTTTCAGACTCAGGTTGGCAGTGTCTCTTTAATGTGCAGCACTGTGAACTTAAAAGAAATCTCATTATCAACCTTCCTAGCCTTAAGCACTTCATCAAGTATTCCACGACTGCTGGCTTGCAGATGCTGCAGTTAAGGTGCTGGGTGGTGGGGGGTTGTTTGCATTTCCTTAGGCCCTTTTCTTGGTTTTGTAGGTGGCTATAAATATCTCGCCCCTGAGACAAGACATGAAAGTAATCACATAGATATTAATTAGATGCCATATGATTATGCTTTTTTTCAGATTCTGGAGTCACAAAGCGTAACTTTTAATTACCCGTTTTTGTTTGGGGAATAGTAGTTTCTTCTTCAGACATATATCAACACGATCACAAAGATGTATAATTTCTTCTCCAGAATTCCTGATTTCCCCAGGCCAACTTTTAATAAATAAGGAAACATTTATGCCAGAATCAAAGAGTTTTGCACCCCTGAGTAACAGTTCCAGTTCCTCTGTTGTGGGTTTCAGCACTGTACATCTATCACGTATTGTTCACAGAGATCCTCCAGATAGAGATGAAAAACTTGTAGTTCATTTCAGTTCATTTTTAAACTTCTAAATTAAAGACAGAAAACTTGATTCCAATGAAATCATATGCAACTGACTAGGTAAGTAACTTTTTTAATCCCTTCCCTTACCCGAAAATAGTTGGTACAGCAAAACTGTATCACTGAATTTAAAGTACATCCAGCTAGTATGACACGCTCTTCTTGTACATTCAGAAGACACCATTTTTGGAAGTATTTTTTCAAGATCCAAGCACGTGACTTCAGGCTGAAAATTGGTGTGGTATTTTGGGTAGGTAGCTTTCAGCAAAGTAGAAACTGGTAGTGATCCATTGATGTTGGAAACAGCTACAGATTGCTGAGGCATGGAGTCTTCAGACAGGATCCATTGTGGCCAGGACTCACTGGTTGCATTGTTTCAGTTTTCAGAAGTTCCTCTTGCCTCTCCATTCCCATAATTGTGCAGAAAATTATTACAGAAGTGCAGTCATTTTGAAAATTTTTAATAAAATAATTTTGAATAAATAAATTAAATTTAATAAGAAAAACAAACAAATAATTAACATAATTAAAATAACATTAATAAAATTAATTTTAAAATTATTGCATGGCTGCACTCCACAGCAGCTCAGTGATGGCTACCTTGAAGCCTTTGAAATAACTGAGTGGAGGAGGATTTTGCAGGGATTTCTGAAGGTATCCTAGTGACTTTTAGCCTTTGATGTGCTTGGGTTAAGCCAATTCAGTTTCTCACTACATGCAAAATATTAAAAGATTTTCTAGTGCCCACTTTCTTTCCTTTTTGTTTAGTTTCTAAGGAATCAAGGCTTAGGTGTCCATACCTTCCCACTAATTCTTGGATTTGTTAGCAAGTTTCAACGAGAGCTGACATAGATCTCAAAGACAAGTTTGAATTTACTCAAAGGTAGGTCAGCATTCTGAGAGCAGGTGGCTGATACGGGGAGAGATCAGAACTGGCAATCTCACACCAGAAGGCTACAAGAGTTTAGCAACGTGGTCTAGTGAAGGGTGTCCCTGCCCATTGCAGGGCTGGGACTAGATGAGCTTTAAGGTCCTTTCCCACCCAAACCATTCTATGGCTCTGTGATTCCATGATTAATTATTAGACATCAGGGAGTTTCTGCAGTGGAGCCACATCTGTCAGGCCCAAGTCATTGTAAAAGCTTCCATCAGAATTTTGCATGGGTAGAAAATGGAGAAACCACAGTCTGGCTCCTTGGTGCAGAGGGTGTTGCAGCATGGCCATTTCTTTGTCCAGCATGAAAGCTGAGACAGACCATTAAATATGACATGTGTGCCTTCCTTTCCTTTCTGTCCTGTGCTGTCCCACGATTCTCCAAGCTGCATGTTATGGTTTTGCCTTCCAACTTACCTGCCAGAGGTTTATGGAATCCAATTTGAATTTCATGTATTTGCCATCCAAAGCAGCAATTCAACTACCCTACTGCTCTCCTAAATATATACTGCAGAAAAGCTGTCCTGTGGTCATATGCCATTTACCATTTTAAATTGATTGCAGAGGTTCCTGTGTTCACCTGAGGCTGCCTGTCTCTCCCACCTGCTCTCATCTCCTTTTCCAGCCTGTATTCTTACCAGGAACATGTTGGTCTGAGTTGGTGGCGCCCCCATCCCTTGGCCATAAATTGGCATTGTCACTAATTTGATTCTTACCTTCAACTGAAAGTCCTCTGTTTCTCACACACACTTTAAACCTGCTTGCTTTATGAAGCCTCACGTCTTTATAGAAGTCTGGAATGCATGAAGTGGCTTTTGGGGTCCTTAGATCAGGTTTGGATATCACAAATCAATATTTTGCTGTTAGGAATGGTTACTGTTGGAAATTCCAGACTGCCAAAGATTATGCAGTAATCTGAAGAAGAAGCTGCATCCTGTCAGGGCAGGGTTGCTGAGCGCCGTGCAGATCACTCAGTTTAAGCTGCTTTAGTGATAAGAGAATAAACTGCTGGGCTCAGAGAGAGAACAGGTGGTCACCTATTGTGCAGGGTACTCACTGTGGTTTTCCTCAGTTTCTAATATTGCAAATTATTAAATTATTTGAGTGCAGATGTAGAATACTGGAAAGATACCGACTAATACGTGGATGGTTGTGGAAGTGCTGGCTGCCCTGGTCACAGGCGGCTGTCTTTGGGAAAGACCATCATTTAAAGCTGTGTAAAGGCATCTTGGGGAGTATTTAAATTTTCAAGGCATTGAGCAATTGCATCTCCCACCTGTGAAGAAAGAGCAAGAACACCTGTAGTACCTGTTGTCAGCTACAAAGTCATATTTTTATGGATGAGAAGAGCCAATCACCAATTTTGCAACTCTTCTCATGTTTTAATATGGCTATATCTTAACATTCCAACCTTTCCATGGCTGAAAATGAGCTTGAACTACACTTTCTGCCCCTCTCTGTGTAATTCTGAATGTGCTGTCACTGAACACCTACATCTTCCCCACCAGCAAACAAGACTGCTGCTACCTTATCTTGTGGCACACGTGTTGGTCATTGACTGTGGGTATGGCTGCCACAGAGCCTCTCATCCCTTTCTCCCAGCCCGGGTCTCTTTCGCTCCATCATTGTCTTGCACCAGCCCTGCTACATCACCGTCTTTGCCTTCCGATCTCAGCTTTCCTCCCATGTCCCATGGTGTCTCTCCAGACTGCGTTCTCTCCAGCCTGTCCCTGCCTTGGGTGACCATTTCTTTTGGGTTGCCCTAGCCCAGCAGCAAGGTGCAAAGGAGCAGAGGAGAAACTAGCTGGAAAAAACCATCTTGGTCAGCCCCAGCCCAGTACAGAAACACAGAAGGCAGGATCTTTGAAACACCAAGCTCTGAACCTCTATCAAGACAAAACCGATCTTGCTCAGGCCTGTAACTCAGCCAAGCTGAGATGAATTTCCAGAGAGGCTCAAGCACTCCTTCTGCCAAATTTCAAGCTTTCCCTCCAAAGTATGGGGCCATTGGGACTGTCAAAAGAAGAGATTGCTGCTTTTTTTTTTTTTTAGTATGAGGGAAACGGCCCATTTTTTCTTGTTGAAGAGCAAACCCATTTTGGCTGTAATTTTTATACACAGTCTGAGGCAATTCCTGATACACACACGCATCGCACGTATCCAGCCTTAGGCAGACACCTGCCATGGAAAATGTGAGTCCTGGTGGCTCAAGTCTGACAATGGCATCAGCAAAGGAAAATGTGGTCTCATAGTGGGAATTATCAGGCAGCGTTTAACAGGTGAGTTTTCCCAACACCACCCTAAATTATGCCTCTGCTGAAAAGCTTTTGAAAGATTCAAACAAACTTATCCTTTGTGGTAATTTTCCTCTTACAAACTTTGGCACGCACTCGTTCATATAAAACAACCATTCGCGGAAATGGAGGAAGTTCAAATCCCACCCATCCTTTTCTCTCCTGGTTTATTTATTTTCCATGTGAGATTAATGAGTTTCCTGCAACGGGGGTAAATCCGCTGGCGCATTGTGCAGATAAGTTAATATTTATTTCCTTTTCGAAAGGCGGGCAGACACCTTCGTGGTCCCTGGTTTTTAAGAGCAGAGACCAGTGTGCAGAACCTCAAACAGTACCGAACGAAACCATCCTCAATGACAAACCCCCAGTTTTACATTGCCTAACACTGTTCAGCAGCCTGGTAAAGAGGCTGAGCTGTAATGCTGGATGCTGTCATGGAAGCTTAGTTTAACTTCTTTTTACCAGCAGCTGCTTTGGAAGGAACCCATCTGCTGCGTTAGAGGACTTTCTCTAGCTTAGCCCCTGTCTCATGTCAGGCTCAACACTCTGTGCAGTGGAGCTCCCCAAGGCTGGTTTCCTATGGATTTCTCTCCCATGTCCCGTTTACCCTCCCAGTTCCTTCCTGCATCCCAGTGCCATAGCTCCTTCCTGCAGCATCTCTGGGTGCCTGGGGTCCTCTCTGGCAGAGGTGCTCTGCCCCGGGGCAGCTGCAGTGGCTGGAGCCCCCTCTCCAGCAGAGCCCCTGGCTGAGGGGGCTGGGCATTTGTCTCTCCAAATAATATGACCAGGTTTTGTGTTTGGACTTGTACTGTCACATCAGTCAACAGACAAATAGTGGGTGGCAGGAGGAAGGCTGTGAGGGGATGTGACAGGAGGATGATGTGAACATACATGCTACATTTCTCATGGAAACCATGTAAAAAGGAGCCCTGTATTGCCAGGGCATTATGTAAAAGAATTATATGTGGGAAATGCTGTTTGTGACTTGGTTCAAAAGCCAATGGATATTTATACTGTTACTTAACCTTTCCTTCTCCCAGGGAGAGCCTTGGTGCAACCCTTCCAGCTCCTTCCTTTCTCTCTTTCTCTCTCTGGTCAAGTGCTCCTTAATAACCCAGAGAAGAAAAATCCTTTTTTTCTTCATAAATGACTTTAAATTTTATGGTTTAAAAGCAATATGAAAAAGTTACGGCTGTCTCTGCCCCCTCAGTTCCTAGCTCCCTGCTGCTGGGAGTGTGAATCGGGGCAGTGCTGCAGCAGTCCGTGGAGCTGTGCCAGTGTAAACGAGAGGAACTATTCCAACCATGTGTGCAAACTCCACTAGAGATTTACTCACCTTCTGAAACCAAAGAGCTGAAAGTTCATTCCCATTTCACTTATCTGCCAAGGCTTAAGTTCAGTAATTCATACTTTTACTATAATAAATAATGAAACAGCTATAACAGAGCAGGGAAGGCTTTGATTAGGCATTTTATACCCAGTACAAGAAAAACATTCAATATTGAGCTCAGGAACTGGCAGTTAGGAGGAGCAGGAATGTCTTGGTTCAAACATGTCTGTACTTCAAAAAAAAAGAAAGAAACCTGGAGTGTTTCTTTCCTATGAGTTTGCAGCAGTACAATAACCCCGGCACTTCAGTGAGGGAGCTGTCATAGATCGAGCTCTCATTGTCTGCACTCCCACTGCCACAGATAAAGAATAAATGAGCCTCTGACTCACAGCGCCAGAGCAACGCATCCCTTATCCGACACCCCGGTCTCAGCCAGAATGGATTTTTCAAGGCACATGCTAACTGCAATTGAGAATTTCAGAGTGAATAACAGGCAGGGAGTGTTATTGCTACAGTACCTGCGTACCTCACACTTCAGAAGCCCAAGTTTGAAAAGTAGACCTGCTGTTCTGATCAGTATGAGCAGTGAATGCTGTATTATATAGTCTTGTGGAGAGCATCCTGCACATTCAGAGGGTTGCCTGAATCTCAGCCCTTCTGTTCCATTAGAGGCGGTGGGATTTTGGAGCCATCACTTTGCACCTCTCTGGAAAGGGGCCCCTTCTTCCTCTCTCAGAAACAACAGGCAGGAGTAGGATAGGAAAGGAGGACAACTAGTTTCCCACTTGACATTTTGAAAAGAAATAAAGCCCAGATGACTGCAGAAGTTCAAAGAGAGGACTGTGAAGTCTGTCAGAAATGCCCTAAGACTCCCAGGAAGGATAAGGTCTGACAGGGCTCAGTGTTATGAAGTCAGGCAAGGACTCAAAAAGATGAAAGCCTGTCATACTCTCCTCTTCCATACTCACCAGTAGCACATGATTGAGAACTAATGGAGCAGCTCAAGAACGCTGCTGCTGCAAATGTACAGGCTGGGAGAGAATTTCTCATTGAGAGAAATAAGCCATCCAAATTCTGGACATGCAACAGTGATCCACGAAGGAGGTTGCAAGGATTTTCCCCATAGCAAGCTATCTGGATTTTTCACCCTTAATTACAGCCTTCTTAGAAATAAGTTCTTGGGCGCTTTACTTTTAAGATTGGAAAGTTGTAAATGAAAACCAACGTGACCCAGAAACTCTCTGCTGGTTTTACTACTTGCTTTTTACTGACCTGGAAACTTTGACTAGCAGTTCTTGAAACTGAGATATGATGGAGCTGTGAGGGATGGAGGTGCTGCAGCACTGCAGAGCCCTCAAGAAGCAGGAGTGGGACATGGTCAGTGAAAAATTAACTCTAAGGTCAGGGGGTTGTGAACTCTGGTTGCCAAAGGCCATGGAGACACACCTTATATATGAGACTAGTTCCCACACCTCTTTTGCTTTGAGATTACACCCCCAGCAAAGTGCCCAACTGGTGGACTGCAGACTTTGGCTCCATTATGTTTACTCTCCTTCTGACCATGTCACTCTGAGTCTTGCACTGAGCTTCAAAATGATAAATGGATTTTGTTCTCTTCCCACATAATTTTGTAGCCTACTAGCTCACTTTCATTGGAAACAGTGATTTTTAGCCCTTTCTCTGCAACTTTCCTCTCTTGTCCTCTACTGCATGCCAAAGCCCAAGGCTGGGTGCCAGTCTGGTGTGAGCACCTGATGACAGGGGTGCATGTAGCAGCTCCTTCCACGTTTCCCACCAGCAGACTTAGAGACTTCTCTGAAAGAGATGTGAATTTTCATTCCTTCTGGAACATTCTCTAGTAAGATGGGCCCAGGGGCACTTTTTGGCCCTGAAAAGACAAACCTGGAAGTACCTTATGGGGATGGAAAGTAATTGTGAAGGTAGTAGCTCCACCTCTCCATGGGATTCCTGGCATCAAACACTTTCCTGGATCCTTTGAATGCTGGAGGTTGGGCTCTTCCGCCTTTGTGTCCTTGATCTTTACAGACAGGCAGGAAAAGAGATTTTCAAGTGAGAATTTGTGAAGTTTCTCATCCTTTCTAGGTCTGTGGCAAAGTATGATGGGTTTCATGCAAGGAAGGTTTTATCTTATAGTCAGCAGACAAAAGTATTCATAAGAGCATATGATGAGATTATTGCGGTGTGCAGACTGGCAGGTTTATAGCTGTAGAACACTGGCAAGCAAGAGCTGAAGCAGGACTTCAGCATGAAATGAGAAATCAGTTTGGCATTCCCTGTGTCCTTGGGTTCCCCCAGGGATCTTCTATATCTACCATCACAGACTCATCCCAGAAGAACAGAAAAGAAAAAAAATAATAAAAATTAAAAAATTAAAAAGTGGAAACTATGCAAGTGGAAAGAACATTATCATTGCACAGAAGTGTCCATGAAAAGAGAAAAAAAACCCCCTTCCTTTCAATTGTTGCTTCTTCAAAGATGTTGCTGTAGAAGTAAAACACTTTAACAGAAATTTGGTAATTGCCAATATCCCTTGAAGATGTTTTCCACTAGCTTCAAAGGTAAGAAGTAAATTAAAGGCTCATAGCTGTCATGAGCTGACGTTTGTCAGGAGCAGGTGGGAGCGCCATTGATAGTTGTTCTATCATGGCCACACACTGAGCTGCAAGGAAAGTTGGGCAGTCCTGAGGGGTGTTCAGGCCTTACTCCCTGCTTCGCAGGCGAGGTGCAGGGCATAATGCCATACCTACCATTGGAAGGCACGTTTCCCTCTTTCTACCCACCTTTGTCATTTCCCTAATGGTCACGTTCATCACTAAAGCCTTCTTCATCAGCGTTGGCCACATCCTCTAAATACCAAACTTCTCATTGCAAAAAAGGAAATGAAATACCAGTGGATTTCACCTTTTTGTAATGAAAACAAGGGTTTATACAAAGCAGGAGCTAAATGAGACTTGGCTAACGTGGTCCCTGTGCAGGTTCTTGAACCACAACATGTTTTTCTCTCAGTGCAATGGACACTTGCAGGCTCTCCACACCACTGACAACATGCGCTTAGCAGCTTTGCCAGCGAGGAGTCTGCTTCACACGCTTGGAGACAGGTTTTTCTACTTAGGGAACAAAGAGAAAGTAAGGTCTGCAAATGGTACGAGCAAATACTGACCACTTCCTCTTTGAATTCCCAGTTTCATTTTGACCAAGTGCTGCTTTCCTTTTTCCATGGCTGCTTCTGGTGGCATCCCTGTTTACCGTAACCAGCAGGTCAATGTCAAACAAGAAACTGCCCACTTCAAGTTCCACAGGGCTTCAGGTTTATTCTGCGGTTGGTGGGACACAGTGAGATCTGGTGCCACAAGAGGTGATGTCCTGTGACATGGGATGGTTTTGGTCCCATGGAAGTCCAGTGCTACAGCTGGAAGGTCTGTGAACCACCCAGGAGGTCTGAGCGTGTGCCCCACAGCAAGCACAGCTCCTTCCTGATGAGCAGCTGCCAGTCTGGACTGGGTCTGCACGGTGACCATTTGCCCATGATTTCCTCTCCTCTGGTGGGTTCCCCAGTGCTGCCTGTAGCCAAACCTGCAGTGGAGGCTGTACTAGTAAAATATGTATTAACCTGATCAGGATTCCGTTTACCTCCAGATGTTCTGCCCCTGTTCTTGGTGGCTGGAAGCTGTAGGTTGTGTTCTTGCAGCCATTCTCACAGATGCTGCATTGGGCAGGTCCCTTCCAACCCGTACGATTCTGTGATTCTGTGAAGTGGGAGATGCTGCTGGTTTGTTGGACCAGCTCTGCCGATGGCTCGTTCTCTCTCCTGTCCACCCTGAATTCCTTGTCTTGACATTGGTGAGGACTCAAGGGGATGCCACAAAGGTCCTTGAGGAAGCCAGAGCACATGTTGCTGAGGATGACGTTGTTAGCCAAGTTCTTTTTATTGGTTCAGGAAAGAACAAATTTATCTGTGGGCAGAACAAGAAAAGATTAAATATAACAGGTAGCAAATCTCAAATGGAAAAAAAATGCTGAATGTGTCGAAAAAAGTCTGTGCTTCAAGCAACACACACAAGGTCCTGCAGTCAGGCTGTCTGGAGATTTAAAACCTGATTTGAATCCTGCTTCGTCATCAATCAGCTGGAGGAACAGAGTAGCAAGTGGCCAAAGCAAGGACCAAATTTTGAAAGGATTTTAGGTGCCTGCACACACCAGTAGGCATTCTTCTGGATTTTTAAAAGCTCCTGTGAAATTGGGACTGATTTTGTTGAGCTGCTGAACACCTTTAGGATTACAGCCATGAATGATCCTAAAGGCATATGCAGTACTACAGGAACTGAGTTGTAAAGGATCAGCATTTCAAACGTGTTTGCTCTGATCCCAGAAACAGCAAGGAAAGTGTCAAACCAGAAAGGCCCAAGGAATCCCAGACAGCAAAGGAATCTGCGGGGCGGCAGAGGGAAGCGCTCTGCTCTGCCAGGCGGGAGCAGTTTGCACAGATTGCAGCTCTGCACTTGTCTTGGCCCCGAAGTCACCTTTTGCTTATTATAAACACTGTTAAATGAAATGTGTGAGTGGGGAGAGCAGAACTGGTCTACTTTCAGCAAGACTTTGTAGCTGGAGAGGTTTCTGAATTCCTGAATTCCTCTCTGGGTTCGTTTGCAGGCTTTGCCAGTCGATCAATGATAATTCTGCCACGAGAGTATTTCTCTCACTTCTTAACAGCTGGTCCCTGGCAAGTTACATCTAAAGCCACCTTGTGTGTGTTTTAACATGACAAACGAGGGGGTACTGATTTTTGCTCTACAGCGTGCGCTTTGAGTGGGCTAGGCGTCACAGTCAGGGCTATGCAAATATATGTTGCATTTTATTGCCGCCAAAATCTGACTCTTCTTGCCCCACCCCTGCCCCGTGCGTGGGACTAACTGCATGGATTGTTTTGATAGCCGTGTGTGTGCAGAATCACTCTTTGGAGACGACAGATCTATCCATCAGCTCTAGAGGGAAGCAAAGACTAGTGGGCTCCTCACTAGCCTTCTCACTTGGATGCCTTGGGTGGGAGGAACGCGGGCCCTGCGCCCAGCTGTGTCCTTCAGGCCCCGCTTACGGCAAAGGGCGCGACGATTCTGCCGTCGCCGGAGGGCCCCGTCTTCAGTCTCTGGCGACAGAATAAGGAGAGAAAGTTCCAAAAATGCTTAAGACACTCGTGAATACCAGCTGAAGCAGCGATCACTACGGAATGCCGCACACGCTCATTCCTGTGCGTGTTAAATAAAAGACAGGGCCGGCTCTACGTGCCGTTCCCTCGCCGGCGCTCCCTGGGAGACAGGCCCCAGCTCAGGTCTCTGACAGGGTATATCTCCAAAAGAAAAAAAAAAGCGCTGGAAACAACCCCCTGGCTTGTGAAGCCTCCCGCCGCTGAGGGAGGGCCTGCCGCTTTGCAGCTTGCTCGGGAGGGACGCGGGAGGCAGCGCCTCGCCCCGGCGGCGGGCGGGAGGCGGCAGGCGGCGGGCGGCGGCGGGACCATCGTGCCACCTCCTGGCAGCCAGGGCAAACCTCCCAGTCCCGAAGAAGGGACTCCAGAAGGACGGGACTCTGGGACAAATTGTAGTTATGATGTTAGCTATTACGTCACACCACCGGTGTGTATTTTTTCCTATCCTAAATGCTCTGAGAGCCACGGCTCGGCTGCCAGGCTACGCCATCTTCATCAGCTCCTTTGCAGATGTTCTGATTTCAAAATTAAAGGCTGGAGGCAGGAGAAGCACATTGCAAGTGACAAAATAAATTGTTTAATCTCCTTGCTTGATTGCAGATAAACTGTAAATCAGATTTTATCTGTTCTCAGTGAAATAGAACTGATGGGAATGAACGGGCTCCCAAGAATACCGAGATAGCAGAAATTTCCACGTTCTCTGGAGCAAACGCAGCCCTTTGGGAAAGCAGAAGAAATACCATCTGTGTTACCAAAGCTCTGCAGTTAATTTATTGCAGACATCTCTGTATTTACGGTAAATGGACATATTTTGTGTTGCAAAACAACATGTTGCAGTGATGAAAAAGTAGCCTAAATACTCCCATCCGATTAACTCCAAAGGGTTTTCTACCTGGAAAAGCTCAGTTTAAAAGATCGGTTTGTTTTGCATCAGACACCAAACCTGTCCTGTTTTGAGGTTGTTGGTTTGTTGTTTTTTTTAAAAAAAGTTAGTTTCATACACATACTCGAGGTTGGTCACAGAGGAAGCTGAGAGGGGAAACTGTGAAGGAGTTGTGACATTTATGATAGATTGTATTTTCCTGATTATCAGACAAGAAGTGTTTTTTAGGAATAGCTACCATCTTGGTGAGAGATTTCTTTAGAATGGACAACTCGACAGGCTTTCCTGACAAACACCTCTTCGTCATACCCGCTAAGCACCGCCATTCCTTGCAGCTCATCTTAACTGTAAGGCAGAACTTTAAAAATAAGCTTTTTCATCAAAGAAGTGTTTAATTGGGGTTTTAAAAAAATTCAGAACATAATTCTGAGATTGTGAAAGTGAATATTTGCTTTAGTACAGCATATCCTATGGGAAGTCAGGGGAACCCAGTACTTTACTTCAGCTGACGGCAGCTAAGCATCGTTGTTTCAAACGATGGCTAGAATGGAGCCACGAAATACAGATGGAAATTGGGATGTGAATTTCCCCAAAGCCCAGTGTGCAGTTTGGGTCCGTTACAAAGATAAGTTTGGAACTAGATTTTAATCTAAACTTTTTTGAAGCGCAAAGGGTCCACAGTCAAATGCTACCCTGAGACATGTAAAAGAGAGGCACCACATGGGAGGCTGAGGCACTGAGATGCCATGGGTTTATATTTGACTGCAAAGTTCTGATATTTATTTTTCCTTGTAGTGCTTGGCCTTTGAATGATGAGAACTCCTCCAGACATCAACTGCTCCTGTGGCAGCAAAATCCCCTTGAAGAGTTGTTATCTCATTTTTCTCCCAAATCCAGACAACTGGGTTAAGAGAATGCAGAAAATGTGGAGTCGTTTAGGCAAGCGATGATGCAAACACAAAGAAACGAGCCCCGGAAGGCAGTGCCATGGCAGAGGGGATGACAAAGCCAGGCACTGTCACTGCTGAGAGGCGTTCAACTCAGAAAAATGTTTCTGGAATGCATATGTGATTCCTTGTCCCCGGCTCATTGTCCGGGAGCTTCGATCAATACTGCTGCAGCAAAGCTTCCCAACGAGCCAAAACAAAACAAAACATGCATTCACGGGAGTGCTGCCATTCAAGAGCATGCACTTCCCAGTTAAAATGAAGGTCAATCATAAATTACATCCCTGGTGCCCTCGGGATTTCTCTCACTTGCTCTGTTTTGGCAGTTTAAGACCCCTTTGATATTTGAGCAAGGCCTTTCCCTTTGCACATCTGACCCTGATTACGGTTTATGGCAATGGTAATTCTGTACCTCCCCAAGGCAGCAGTTCTGAGAGGCGAGAGGGAAAGCGAGTACAGTGTGATTGTTCAGGGGAGAGGCTCACTGCACAGTGCTTTAACCATTTCTCCATTTTATAGCTGCATCTCTTCCCCACGGATCGGATCACCCTTGCATGCAGCAGCACTGATCCTGAGCTCTTCCTACAGGAATGCCCCATGCCCATCAGTGAAGTCACTGTATCTGGAGGCAGAAAAAAAATCAGGCTGTGTATTTACTTATCGAAACAGTGACTTCTGAACAATAAAGTAGTGGTTTTGATAGGATTTTAGATGCTTTCTGTTTCCTGGTGAACACTGAGTAATCGGGTATCAACAAGCACCAGTTTTTCTTCTGGCTGCAAAGCACAGTGGCCAGGTCTTGGGGTTACCCTCCCACCTCTCTCCAGCCTTACAAAATGAAGGGGAGTGTTCTTGCTCAGTTTCTGGAATGTAACTTTGTCAAAAGAGGGTGGATTACCACACGGATCAACTTTGTACTAGTCAGGATTGCCAATCTGCCAAGCCAAAAGTACACCAAGGCTTGGCACGAGGAATGGGATGGGTGAAACTGGGCCTTGCGCTGCTTTTCCCTGTCTACAAAAGACAGAGGCAAATGTTCCAGCCACAAGATGTTGTCAGGAGCATTTGGGACAATGTGAAGGTGGCAGAAAATGTTGGATGACATTGTGCTTTTTCCTGTGGGTGGTATTAGGCACTTTACAGTGTTATTACAGTTGTGGTGATTGTCCACATGAGTCTGTAACATATACTTCATTCCCATACTTGATTTCACGTCTCTGGCTTGGTTATGCTGTGAGCTCCTCAGGTTCATTGAGGTTTCTTGTGGAGTTTGCAATGTGCAGGGCTCCTGCATACAAATAACCGCACCATCAACTTGCTCCCAAACAAAAAAAAATTTTCTTACAGACCTGGGGGTGATTTATAAAATGATTTAATTGCCTTTCAGGCACCACAAGCACCATCCTGTTAGAAAAGATAAGTGGTAGGTGTGGTTTCTTTAGTAAAGGTGACCACAAACATGGCACTGGGAAGCACAAGAACCTGGAAGGAAACTTTTCCAAGTTTGGTGTTTGATTCCAGTTGCTGGCAGAATTGGGAATGATCTTTTTTTGTCCATGCATAACGTGTTAAAAATCTTAAATTTTTAAAACTATGCCTGGGTGCATTGCAAATGGATCTTCCAGGGTACAGCAGAACTTCCCACACACTGTATTTTGCCATGAAGGTACCAAGGAAATGTAACGAACAAAAAATGCTCATAACATTTTCCCTGGAAGAAGGACATTCTGTAACTGCTCGTACATAAGCCTTTCCTGTAAGTAACGCCAAACCTCCGCAGGGCAGGAGAGGAACAAAGCCACACCAGCTCTCCCTGTTCCAGTGAGTGACACAGTGAATCTGCTCGAGGAGCATTTTACAAGATGAAATTTCCACTTAGTTAATGCTAAGGAAGGGTCCAACATGGGATTTTCCCCTTTCCTTTATTATTTTAATTACACTTTCAGTGCCACCTTGGAACACACAACTTGTGAGGGGTACCACGTGAAGGAGAAAAAGTGTTGATTACGTCTATCTGTACATTTACACTGAGGTGCAGAGGGTGAGGAGCTGGGGGCCCTCAGCCTGCCTGGGTAGCTGGGGGTGGGAGCGTGAGCCAGTGGGGTGGGCGACCAGCCTCGGGTGGCAAAGGCTACAGGAGGAGACCTCTCCTTCACTCCGTCCTGCTCTCGTAAATCACCCCAGTTATTCTAGGGGGAGCTGCTGCGTCCCTCTGCAGCGAGTCCTGCTGGTTTACAGAGAGAGGGGAGTAAATAAAACCGAACAATGCTGGCTGCTGCTGCGGGAGGGAAGGAGAACAATAGTCCTGACTCTCCTACACACCACCGCCTGTCCCATTCGGAGGAGAGAAGCAGCGGGATGGCTTCGCGCACATCCCTGGAGCTATTCCAGATCAGAACTGAAATCAGACTCTGGGCTCGTCAGCATCTCCTGAAGGAAAAAGCAAGTAAAGCAGATGGCAGAGGCATGTTGTTTTCCAGGCTTTAAAAGAATGTTGCCAAGAGGAAAGGATGGGATACAAGGCTTCCCAACATCTGTCTGAGTAACTAATCCACTATAAATACGGACCTGGGCTGTAATAACAGAATCAAGTCCTAGCTGTGTGCCTTTGGATCTATTTATATTTTTTTAGAGTAAGAAGGTAGAATTTAGGTTTTGAGTTAACACTTCTACAACCTTGTGTCTCAAAAGGTGTATTTTGGTTCCTTTTCTTGCTCTGTATTAGCTTAGGTCTTCTTGCAATCATGAAAATTAGAAACTCATTTTTCTGTAACAAAATCTTAGATTCTTACTTACTCCACAAATCTGGGAGCTGACACTTTAAGCAAACCACAAACTACCATGAGATTTAGTATAAAAATATGAGACCCAAAATTATGTGCAGCCCTATTCATTGTTCTCTATATTTTTGTCATGTTCCCTCTTATTGTCCTCTCATTGTGATGACTGAAACAAGTAATTCAGGTCTAGATCACATATTCTGATACCCACAAAGCCTCTTTGCTATTGTTTGGGTCAAATTAAAAGTGTTTGTCAAGGATAATTGTGGAATGGCATGAAAATTCATCTGCATTTTAATTATTTTATTTCTATCATAATAAACTATTCTTGATGTTATATATTTATATATTTTTAATTAAAAGCATTTTAAAGATTAGACAATTTTGGCAATTGTTGTGACTTTCTCCTTTCAGTTTCCTATTGATCCATGGATGTGCTCAGCAGCTTACCCTCTCTTTTTCAGTATCAGTTTTACTAACATGTCTTCATTCTGCCCTTCACACAGCAGACTTCATAGCTAAATATATCAGGATGTTAGGAGATCCTGTCCTCTAAGACCCCCTTTTAGCCCTGAAACACTCCTGCCTCATCCTTCCTTGCTCTAACATTTCTCATTCTGGGAAGCATTGTGCCAGGCTGGTATTTCTTCCAGCTGATGAGGGGCTGCGTACCGCTGCCAGACGCGCTTTCTCCCAGAAGCTGGCAGACTTACATCCTCTGCCATCCCATGGGGCTTCCAGCTTCTGCTGGTCTGGGATCTCCAGACCTTGCTCCATGACACTTGCAGAACATACTGTGGTTGGCTTGGAGGGAGCTTCTGTGACACATCTGAGTAACACTTGGCAACTGCAGAAAGCTGGGTGAAGTTGCTAGAGGTATTAAGAAAGGAATTTAAATGTTCCTATAAAGAAAGAAAGCAAGTGGTGTGTACAGCAGCTACAACCACGGATTACAAGTCTGCCTTACTTAAAGTCATTGTAACTGCATCTTCTGTGATTGAAATGTAACATGGGGTGTCATTTTCAATAGACTTTGACCATGATCGGTTTCCAGCCTTCAGAGACATGCATCAGGCCAAGCACAAAGTGTGAGGCTGTTGTTAAGTCATGAAGAAGATCTAGAACTACTTATATTTGTCTTTTATTTCTGAGCCTTTCACGTTTCCTCACTTCTGCGTTTTCAACCTTTTCTTTACAAGGAACAGAAATATAACTTCAAAGTGGGGGGAGGGAGGAGAGGAAGAAAGAGGAACAAAGAAAATGCCTTGACTGCAGGAGCCAAACCTTTGAGAAATGCACTGAGAATCCTGAATCTCCAAGTCCAGAGCATCAGTAAGCAAAGCACAAGACCCGCTAGCTTTCAGTAAGACTTTTGGTACAAAATCCTCTCAGGCACTTCTTAAATTCTTAGCATTATCTTGGAATTATTATTCCATAAATTATTCTAGAAGTTTAAAATTAGCTTTGTTACTTTTTTTTGCTACCATGCAGGAGACTTCTGGAATCAGAAGTCACAGATGTGGAAACTCAACACATTAAATCCAGCAACACTGCGCAACTACTTTGTTTGGTTGATATAACCACAAATTAAATCATTAACTTCCCAATGTAAAAGAATCCCAGTGTAGCAGGAATAGCATCAAGTAGCTTGAGCAGCATACACACACACACACACACACACACATTAAATTTACACGTCACACAGGGTCAAAATAGATAAGGGACTCTGAAATCTTTCCGAGGCCTCCGCGTGAGCCTGCCTGGGGGGAGCTTTGTACAGCACATGTTGCCTTCATTTATTCAATTAACCCCCAAGGTGACCCCTTGTCCCATGGACCTTGCAAAACCAACCGGCTCGTTCAGGTGTGGTGGGAATGATGGGCTCGGGAACTGGAAGCTGTGTTGTGCTCTGAGGGTCCAGGCTCTGAACAGGTACCACACTTTAAATCCCTCCTGGATGAGATTATGCAGGAAATGTATTGTCAGCCAAAACAAATTCTTTTTGATACCTCTTTAAAACATTTGGCCATGCTTTCCCACCAAATAACCAAATGCAGAAGTTATTTAAAACAAAAACATTAATGCAAGGCAGTATGAGAAGATTTAATTCTGCAGAAGTCACCTCATTGGGGTCAGCACCGAATTCAACAGCACCTGAAACTATAAAACACACATCAGCCCAATCTAAGTCAAAAAGATCATCGCAATGTCTGTGAACCAAGCGTCACTCCAGCTACAACGGTGCAGTAACACATGGTGTGACGATACACATCATGCTAAGCCAGTGAAAAGGACTTTCAGCTAACAGCTATAGACAAATTTCATACTGATCCAAGCACCAATATGTGCACTGATCATCTAAAATAAAAATGGAACAAGTCTCAGACAAAAACATCTGTATTTGGGACACGCAGTATTTGCAGCTAAGAAGCTGCACCCAGGAGTGCAGCTGCTGGAAGAATAATTGGTCCACACTGGCAAGCAAGCAGCATTTTGTTGTTTCTCCTTCCCCTTCGATGGCTGATGGCTTTTAGAATTTGCATGATGAAAATTTTTTCTGGGGGAAAAATACAGAGTTCCCATGGGACAGCTTTAGCTTTACCTTCCTGCTTTTCTTGGAGCAGATTATCCCATTTATTATTATTTATCTCTTTAAAGAGAAAGAAAATTCTTTCCCTACTCGGGTCAATAGAGATGTAGGAGGGAAAGAATTAAAAAAAAAATTAAAAATGAAAGAAAAAAGCCCTCTCACTCACTGCTTTTGCAAGCAACCCTGTTCAATTCAGATTAAGGCCAGCAATTTTGTCCTTTTGTGCTTTTCCTCCTCTTTGATGGAGGCCAGCACCAGACACTGCTCTGCCCCAGGTTCTTTCACTATATTATCAGAAGCCTGTCCTTTCTTTGTCAGAGGCAAAAGGATGTGCACTAATAAAAGAAAATAGAATTTGTCTGGTATGGAGGAGCCAGTTTGTCACCAGTACTTTGGTATCAGTAAATAAAACTAGAAACCATGCAAACCAGCAGGATTTTGACCAGTGTGAAAATAACTGAGCTACTGCCCTCTTTCAAAAACTCTGTTTGCATTTGATCACCCCAGACAGCAGGAAAACTGATTGTTCCTTAAAACGTTATGAAAAGTCTGTGCAGGCACTGTCAGTACCCAGAGATTTCACAGCACGCAGACTTCTAATTCCCCGCTTCAGATGAGGGCATCTGGCATGTTTATCTCCAGTGCACCTTGCTGGGGAATATATTAGTTTGTAAAACAGAGGAGGATAATACAGAAAAGTGCTGAATGCATACCACGTCTTGTAACTTTTTACAAGTAGCCTTACTCCAGCCTAGCTTCACACATCGTTCTGGGCTCCCTGGTATAAAAAAGACAGGGATCTCCTGGAGAGAGTCCAGAGAAGGGCTATGAAGATGATTAAGGGCCTGGAACATCTCCCGTATGAGGAAAGGCTGAGTGAGCTGGGGCTGTTCAGCCTGGAGAAAAGAAGACTGAGGGGGGACCTGATTAATGTTTATAAATATCTTAAGTATGGGATGCAGGGGGAATTGGCCAACCCCTTTTCAGTAGTCTGTGGAGACAGGACAAGGGGCAATGGCTGTAAACTGGAGCACAGGAAGTTCCGCACCAACATGCGGAAGAACTTTTACACAGTGAGGGTGACAGAGCCCTGGGACAGGCTGCCCAGGGAGGTGGTGGAGTCTCCTTCTCTGGAGATATTCAAGACTCGTCTGGACGCCTATCTGTGCAATATGTGCTAGGGAGCTGCTTTGGCAGGGGGTTGGACCCGATGATCTCTCAAGGTCCCTTCCAACCCCTACAATTCTGTGATTCTGTGATCCTTGTTCTTCTGCAGTATTGATCACATTCAGAGCTTTGAAGAACTACATAGCTGACCTGCACCCGCTTCCTCAATGAGCAAACTGATCTGCAAGTTCCAGCACTATATTTCTTTTTTCCTCTTTTTAATTTCCAGTTACAGTCCTCTCTCACACACAGTGCAATCATTTCTGGAACAAACTCAAGCACTCTGCACCCAGCCTCAATGCTAATTGAATTACAGCATCCCATATCGACCTTCTTTCTAAACAAAGTCTGCATTTGCTGGGATAAAGACATTTTCATTGACAAACATAATAAACTTGTGTTCTTTAATCTCTACAGCATACCAGGAACATTGCATTCCATTCATCCATCATATCAACCTAACAGTCTTTTTTAGGATGTTTTTTTCATGGGATGAAACCCATCTTAGATCGGGTGTTTGTTGTTGCTCAACCATATAATATTCTTAACCACATCCAACCACGACTCAGGTGGCACCATTAAACTCAATGAAATCTGTTTATCTTTGCAAACAATTTTCCAAGTGTGCCAGAACACACCCAGGCAGTATGAAGATCCTGGAAGTATTTCTGACCCATCACCTGGCAGAAGAGCAGCATGTTTCCAGTCAGCAGCTCAGGACAGCTAAAAGCAGGGTAATCAAGGGGCTGGGAAACAGGGCAGCAAAAGCTGCTGTGGCAGGAAGAGGATAGGTCTACAACTTAGGGCTTATGTAGCAGCAAGACTGTGGGGCTACCAAAAGCAGAGGTACCCAGCCTAACACAGTTGTTAATGAGCAGCCCATTGAAACTGTACTTTCCAACAGCAGGCAGCACTAAAATATTCAGCAGGCTTCTACCAAGACTATTCCACCCCTCTGAAAATTCTTAGTGTATTTATATATAAACTGTGAGTGAAACCAAGCAGTAACAAGGATGGTGGTTCATCTAGCTTGGAGATGTCGCTGAGGTTAGGCCAGTCTACACCCTCCATCAAAACTGCTCCCAAAAAGAAAACAACTTGGGCACTGTCATAGGAAACTCCCTTCTGAGAGGAACAGAAGGCCCAATAAGCAGACTGGACCCGCTTTTCAGGGAGGTCTGATGTCTCCCTGGGGCTCGAGTTAAAGACGTGAAGAGAAAGCTTCCTATCCTGGTACAGGATTATTATCCATTATTGATTTTTCAGGCAGGCAGTGAAGAAGTTGCAACAAGGAGTTTGAGGGCAATCTGAGGGCATTGGGATGACTGGTCAAGGGATCAGGAACACAAGTGATGTTTGCCTCTACCCCTCCAGTTGCAGGGAGTTATGATGAAAGAAATAGGAAAAAACAGCAGGTGTGTACCAGGCTCCAGGCCTGGTGTCACCAGCAGAATTTTTTGATCATGGGTTGGTCTGCATGACACCAGGCCTGTTGGTGCCAGACATGGACACAGGCCTCAAACAGGGAAAGGACCATTGCACAGGAGTTAGCTGGGTTTGCTGACAAAGCTTTAGATTGTATTTGTAAGAGGAAAGGGATAATACCAGGCTCACTAGAGATAAGCCTGAGGGCACACTGATATTTGAGGGACAGTGTGCTAGTAAGGTTCTCTGGTCTGTCATTTCAGTGGAGGTAGGGAATGGAGACCCATCCAGCAGAAAAGATGTTATTGATCTGTTATTGTTATGTTATTGATGTGTTAGAAACCACAGAAGCACCTGAGAGTGGTCACGTAGGAATTAAGGCTTCTCCCCCCAAAAAGGTGGTGGAATTGATAGCCCAACTATTGACGCCCAAGTGCACCTACATCAAGTCACACAGCATGGGCAACAAACAGAATCTGGAAGCCACTGTGCAGCAGCAAAGTATGACATAGTTGCCATCATAGCAACATGGTTGGATGACCTGTACAAGTGGAGTGCTGCAATGGATGGCTACAAACTCTTCAGAAGAGATAGGCAAGGAAGGAGAGGTGGTGGGGTAGCCCTATATTTTAGGGAGTGTTTTAATTGTCTAGAGCTCTAGACATAATGGTAACAGTAGTGTTGAGGGTTTATGGGTAAGAATCAGGGGAAAGGCCCATAGGACAGCTATAAGGGTTGAATGCTGTTATAGACCACCCCCCCCCCCAATCAGAATGAAGAGGCAAACAAAATATTCTAGAAGCAGCTGGGAGAAGTGCCACAATTGCTAGCCCTTGTTCTCCTGGGGGACTTCAACCTACCAGACATCTGCTGGAATTAACATACAGCAGAAAGTAAACAGCCTAGGAGCTTTTTGGTATGTGGAAGAGAACTGATTCAAAGAAATGTAATCATGCTTAATAGATTGATATAGGTGTAGCTTAAGAGACAATTAATATAAGAATTTTCATGGTTTTAAAAATAGATTAGTTTAGGAGAAAGCTGTAACTGTGTAGGCTATTTGTGAGAGCACCTACAAAACTTAGCCATAACAATTCCTTGAAGATAAAGAAGTAAGAATCTGTGTGTTTTTAGGAATAGATTAGTTTTGGATTTTAGCAGTCATCACATAAGCGGTTTCATGAAAGCAGCTACAAAACTTAGCCATAACAGTGCAACAGCCTTGAAACTAGAGGAAGCAGGAGATAGAGGAGTCATAAATAATAAGACTAACGACCAATTAGGAGACAGAGTATATCTTGTTTTCAGTGAAGCACTAACTAGTCAGTGCAGGTGTTGGGAGCCCAGATAAGCATGGAGAAGAAACGTAAAGAGCATGCACTGAGAGCAGGGAAGACATCCAGCCTTCACCCATGAAGACCACCGGAAGACCCCCTGAGTGTCACTGAGCATGCTCTATCTGGGAGGGGTTAATGTAAATGACTTCTTAGAAATAATTAGCATAACTGCCTTTTCTTAGAAATTATAATGAATATGTATAGTCAATCTGTATAAATATGAGAAATTTGGCTTCAATAGGCGCACACATTCGGAGGAGCGATCCACTGTGTGCCCAGTGCTGCAATAAAGGATACCTGCTTCATAGTCACCAAGGCTATTGAGTTTTGATTCCGGCTTTCTGAGGCATCAGAACTTCCTGACACAGCTGGCAAGGGAGCCAACTAGGGAAGGAAGGCACCTGCTGGACCTGTTTGCAAACAAAGAAAAACTTGTGGGTGATGTGATGGCTGGAGGCCATCTTGGGTATAGTGATCCCAAAATGATAGAGTGGTTTTGATTCTTGAGGAAGGAGTGAGGTCAGCAGAACTGCTACCTTGGACTTCCAGAACGCAGGCTTTGACCTGATTAGGAGATCTGTTTGGCAGCCTCCCTTGGGAGGCAGTCCTGAGGGGCAAAGGAGTCCAGGAAAGTTGTACATTCTTCAAGACAGAAATCTTAAAGGTGCAAGAGGAGTCTGTTCCCATGTGCAAAAAGATGAGACAGTGGGGAAGACCGGCCTGGCTGAACAGAGAGCTTTGGTTGAAACTCAGGGGGAAAAAGGAGAATTTATGACCTTTGGAAGAAGGGGAGGCAACTCAGAAGGACAACAAAGATGTCATGAGGTTATGCAGGGAGAAAAATTTGAAGGGCTAAAGCCCTACTAGAACTTAATTTGGCTACTGCTGTAAAAAGTAATCACAGAATCACAAGGTTGGAAGAGACCTTTGAAGATCATCAAGTCCGACCATTCTCATCCTAAACTAAACCATATCCCTAAGTACCTTGTCTACCCTTTTTTTGAACACATCCAGGGAAGGTGACTCAACCACCTGCCTGGGCAGCCTGTTCCAGGCCCTGACAACTCTTTCAGTAAAAAATTTTTTCCTAATATCCAATCTAAACCTGCCCTGGCACAGCTTCATGCCATTCCCCCTTGTCCTATCACCTGTCAACTGGCTGAAGAGACCATCACCTATCTCTCTATAACCTCCCTTCAGGTAGTTGTAGGTGGTGATAAGGTCTCCCCTCAGCCTCCTCTTCTCTAGGCTAAACAGCCCCAGCTCCCTCAGCCGCTCCTCATAGGATTTGCCCTCCAGCCCCTTCACCAGCCTGGTTGCCCTTCTCTGGACATGCTCGAGGACCTCAATGTCCTTCTTATGGTGAGGAGCCCAAAATAAAATAAAAATTGTTAAAAAAACCAAAATAAAATAAAAATTGTTATAAATATATTAACAACAAATGGAGAGCTAAGGAGAATCTACATCTTTTATCAGATGCCAGGAGGAACATAGTGACAAAAGATGAGAAAAAGGCTGAGGCCTTCTTTGCTTCAGTCTTTAATAGTAAGACCAGCTGTTCTCTGTGTACCCAGCTCCCTGAGCTGGAAGACGGGGAGCAGTGAAGCACCCGTAACCCAAAGGGAAACGGTTAGTGACCTGGTACACCACTTCAACACACACAAGCCTATGGAGTGGGATGGGATTCTCCCAAGGGTGCTGAGGAAGCTGAATGAAGTGCTCAACAAGCCACTTCCCAACATTTATGAACAGTCCTGGCTAACTGGGGAGGTCCCAGTTGACTGGAGGTTAGCAAGCAGGATACCCATGTACAAGAATGTCCGGAAGGAATATCCAGGGAACTACATGCCTGTCAGTCTGACCTTGGTGCCAGGGGAGGTTATGGAGCAGATAATCTTGTGCCAGACAGCACATCCAGGACCATCAGGTGACTGTGCCCAGTCAGCATGGGTCTATGAAAGGCGGGTCCTGCTTGGCTAACCTGATCTCATGCTATGACAAGGTGACCTGTGGGTGTCCATAAAGACAACTGTCTGAATAAGGTTAGGCTTGTGAAAAGTACATAATTAGAAACTATCACTAAAAGTTCTTTCTGTCCCTCTGACCCACCTCCTACAGTCAGCTCCCAACTACCCATGAGTAGGAGCTTGGATAGAGCAGATCTGCAAAGTCAGAGCAGCTGCTCTGGAGCTGGGATACACCCCTCAAGACAAAGTATCCATGAATAGGTGAGTAATGGTTTTAATCACAATCATGACCCTGCATGCAACATGAAGTGAGTAATAGCAAACAGTACCCATCTAGTCAGTTCTATCCCTTCCCCCAACACGCAGGTTGAGAATGCATAATCCAGTCGGTTTATGTCAAACAGGATGTGAATCCCTGGGAAGCAGTCCAAGTCAGGGCATTCACTTGAGGCTGAAAAAGCAGAGCCTCCATTCCCAGGTCTGTCCCTGATTTGGGGCAGATTACTACCAAGCGTCGCTGTCTATCCAGGGGGATAAAGACATTAAGATTCTCTGTACTTTGTGATGTCTCGATTGGAAGAATGTCTCGATTGGAAGAATTTGTTTGTATATCCTGTATAAACACATATATACTCAGCATTTTAAAATACTTTAAAAACAAAAAACCAGCATGGCATTGAGGTTTAATAAAAGCAAGTGTAAAGGCTTGCACCTGGGGAGGAATAACCGTCTGTATCAGTACAGGCTGGGGGATGACCTGCTGGAGAAAAGCTCTGTGGAGAAGGACCTGGGGGTCCTGGTTGATGACAGGTTGGCTGTGAGCCAGCAGTGTGCCCTGGTGGCTAAGAGGGCCAATGGGATCCTGGGATGCATCAGGAAGAGTGTGGGCAGCAGGTTGAAGGAGGTGATCCTCCCCCTCTACTCTGCCCTGGTCAGGCCCCACCTGGAGTATTGTGTCCAGTTCTGGGCTCCCTGGTATAAAAAAGACAGGGATCTCCTGGAGAGAGTCCAGAGAAGGGCTATGAAGATGATTAAGGGCCTGGAACATCTCCCCTATGAGGAAAGGCTGAGTGAGCGGGGGCTGTTCAGCCTGGAGAAAAGAAGACTGAGGGGGGACCTAATTAATGCTTATAAATATCTTAAGTATGGGATGCAGGGGGAATTGGCCAACCCCTTTTCAGTAGTCTGTGGAAATAGGACAAGGGGCAATGGCTGTAAACTGGAGCACAGGAAGTTCCGCACCAACATGAGGAAGAACTTTTACACAGTGAGGGTGACAGAGCCCTGGGACAGGCTGCCCAGGGAGGTGGTGGAGTCTCCTTCTCTGGAGATATTCAAGACTTGTCTGGACGCCTATCTGTGCAATATGTGCTAGGGAGCTGCTTTGGCAGGGGGGTTGGACCCGATGATCTCTCGAGGTCCCTTCCAACCCCTACGATTCTGTGATTCTGTGATAAAATCAAATACTGTTTCAGTTGAATTGCTGGTGCACAGGTAGTTTCTTTTTGACATTCCCAAAAAAACCCCCATATATTCGCATGCACATGAATCCATATGGCAGAGTGCCAGGGGAGGCCTCAATGGAATACTTCATTCAGAAACAAACAAACAGAGACCTGAAAGTACCTTCCAAATTGAACAAGCAACACTTGTTACAAATTTTTTAAAGTACTAAGGGGAGGCTACAAAACTTGCAATTAGAGAGAAGGAGTAGGCAGCATTTGACCCTGTAGAGTACTACACAGCAAATACAAACAACTACAGGTCTGTAAGCCTTCCTGGAACTTGGGCATTTCTAGGGTTCCCCCTTGGCCACAGGTTTTTGAATTTGAACAACCTGAATCTAAAGTAAGAACACTTTAGGCTCCAGAGAAGGAAATGGGATTTTAAACAAATATCCTTCTCATGAAGTCGTATCTAACATTGCATATCACTAAAAGACAGAATTCCCAGAGCTCTAGAAACAGAAAGAGGTTACACTTATCTAGCAAGTCCAGCAACTCCTGAGTGCACAAGATGTCATAAGTGCGTCCACATGGTCAACTGTTTTTTGGCAGGGCAAGTTAACCCTTGCTTACAGCACTGCTTCCAGCTGTACCTGAGCTCTGCATTTAAAGCTGACCTGACTGCAATCAGGTACCACGTTCCTTGTGACTGACCAAACTGCTGGGTTCTCTGGTATTCAGCTTGTTTCAACTGACCTTGCAACATTAAACTATGACCACTTGGTTTGAATCGTCTCACAACCCTTTACCATGAGCCAGGCTAACAAAGATGCTCCTCTCTTTCCACAGGTAGGTGGTCTCTACTAAAAACGCAGCTCCTCTTTTGCCCCACACCCCTGCACTGGGATGAAGTATCCATTCCATTCATGCTAACAATTCTTGAGGAAAGGTCAATATTTAACGAAAAGTATCTTGGGTTCACCAATTACAGCAAGTAATCCCACTTACTATTGGACAGTAAGCAGCACAAGTCTCCAGCAGACACTTTCTGCTATGAGGCAACTGCATAAGCACATGAAGCATTACTGTGAGATGTTTTGCTTTCAGTCATCCAGAATATGATTCAGCTCTGAAAAACAACTATATTTAAAAATGCATCACAGGAGTTTAACTGTCATGCTGATTTTCAACTCAAAGCATTCTTACTGTAAAAAGAAAAAGAGGCTTAAAAAAATTAAAGCTTGCAGAATACGGGAAGGATTTTCTCTCTGGAACTTAGAGACATCCCAATCAGAATGGGTCTCTAAAACGTATCAAATTGTGACTAACCACATAACAAGAAAAAGAAAATACTACAAATAGTAAGAATTTGATCTAATTCTGAATACAAATAGGCAGTTTTGAAAGTATTAAGGAAAGAAATTTGCTATTTTATTACATTCAACTAAATCAACTACATGAAGTAAGTTACAGATCTATCATGAACTATGATGGAAATATTTTTTTTAAGCATTCCCATATATCAGGTATCAACAGAAAATCTCAAGCTCATTAAAAGACCTCTCACTGGAGCATGAGATCCTATAAATATGAAGCTCAAAAATAACACCTATGAAAATTTAACTTTAAAATGCTCTATAATCAGTCTACTCAGTATCAATAGTTTGAAAAAAAACTGTTTAAAATTAAGTGTTAAAACCTGTTCAGACTCTTACTTTGTTTTATACTGTCTACCTAACATTTCTGTCTTCTTGATTTAGGCCGTCCTAAATTGTGTTGTGTGTCTGCCTCTAAAAACATAATCAAAAATACTCAACACCGTTATAAATCCTTCAGGGCCAAGTACATATTTTCTCTAACATGAGTGGTGGCAAGCAGACAGAAGTCATTCCACGAAACTTCATATGCCCTGAAGTGAGGTGCAAGCAAAAACGAAGCTCCCATCACACTCAGTGGAATCATGATCCACCCCACCTCCAGACTGAGAGGACTTTTCTCAAACACTTTTTCTTGAATGTGATCGCTGTCTACAGGGGCCTGTTTTCCTCCAATACAGGTAAATCCTAATCCAATAGTAATACTTTCCCATTTATGACATTCAAATTAAACATACTAACAGATATTACCAGCTTTGAATCCAAATGCAAAGATTTGACACCATTATTTTCAACACTGATGTGAAATAAGATATGAAATTTGTACTCAAATTTACTGTAGGGGTTACTGCAGCATATCCATAGTCTGGTCTTGCACAAATAGACAAAAAAAGACAGTTCTATCCCACAAGATCTTGTGAAATTACTTTTGAAACCACTACAAAGAGTGTTTTATTAACTCCACTTCTATCATATTTTTGTAAAATCAAACTGCAACACTGAACTACTTTTCCCCACAAATCCCATAAACTAAGGCTATGATTGACCAAATAATGCACAGCCCTCTTTTCTGCAAGCCTGAGCCTCTCCATCACGTTTCGTTAATAGGTAACATACAAGTTGTGTCACCTTCACACATCTGGTTTTTACAGCTAGATACTGAACAAAACTTCACCTGGAAGCCAATTGAGGAAAACAACAATCAAGGACTGCTCTGGGGTAACTGAAATTAAAGACAGATACATCAATCAGTAAGGGGCAAACAACAAAAAGACCCCATTCCCAGTATAAAAGAGGTGTGGGTCATCTGAGAAGTGGCCAAAGTGCCAGATTCCCTGGCCCACAGTAACGCATTAACACTGACAAAGCAATCGGCACACAAACTAAAGGCTAATCTGTCCTCCCAATAGAGGAAAAAAAGAGAAGGCATTTACATCTATATTTAAAAACACACACACTAAAAGCCAAGCTAAGTGAACACACTGATTTTAGAGAAGTTTGTCTATCCATCCATTAAAAAATATCAGTGTTAGAGCATCTATTGATACTTTTTCCCTCACTATGAAAAAGGAGGGAAAAAACCTTATAAAATTTGAAGTTTTGTCTTCTTCTTACATAAAAACCCAAAAGCCCAGGACCTACTCAAAGTTAAGGATAATTTCAGCAACTGCCATGAGCTACATCTTTTAACTAAAATTTCTCCTAACAAGCAGCATCATCTAAGGCGTAATAGACCTTGGTCTTCTGCACAGAACTCATCTACTTGATGAATTAACTGTAGACATTTGATCATTTTGGTAACACTTTTTTTGAATGTTCTTGTTCCAGAATTGAGTACCTTGTTCCAAGTCAGCTTAATCCACTTGGAGTGAGACAGACTTGTACCACCAGAGCTACTTAATTCTGAAATTGCAAGACAAGACAGTCATCTGGGTTTAGATTGCAGCTTGCTTCCCTGTCGAATGGACAATTCCCTGCGTATCTGAAGATGCTTCATCTTCCTAGTCTGAAGACTGAGGAAACAAGTCTCTTTTGTTCAGCGAGAGCCCAAAATTTGCCATCTTTCTGCACAAATTCCCTAAGGTCAATCTGACATATACACAGAGTGCATCAACTACACTGACTTCCGGTTATTTATAAAGCCCAAGTAGTTCACCAGTTACTGTTCCCAGCAGAGTTACCAGACTAGGAAACAAAAGCATCGCATTCTACATGAGCCTGGCAACACCCATACCCAGCACAGGGGAGGCTCAGATTTCACATCCTCCTGCTGGAACCAGTCACCATGTAGCTGAGCATGCCAGTTTATGTAGCCAGAAAGCAGTAAAAGGCAGAAAGAGGAAGCTAAACATAGGTGTCTCTGTAACTTACTTGTCAGTGGACTTACAGAAGGGGGAGAAAGTCTGGACTTAGGTGAACCTCAGATGATTTCTCAAATTTGATTTGTTGGGTAACATTAACTGTAGGCAGTAGCTCAGCGTAAGCACTATTAAAGCAGAGAGAAGCTAAGAAGCTCTCCACCTCTCTCTCTGTATCACACTCCCTCATGCTCCAGTATTCCCAAACCAGGATTCTATATCCATACTTTATTCTCCACCCCAAAAATCAGGGCCCACCACAATTTGATAACCTGAACTTTTGTCATTAAGGCTCCTAGATTGAGCACTCAAGGAAATTACTGATCTAACCCAGTGAGTCATAAAAAATTAATATAAAAATTAAGTCAGGAATAATTATGGTGCTTTAAGTTTATAACCTGCCTTATTTCAGGCAAACTTTCTGTTGCAGGATAACCCTACATACAGAGCTACTGTAATCAGCAAATTATTAATTTCTGTTCTAGCAATACTGTGTATTAATTTAGCTTGCATGTCTTCTATTCTACATCAAAGCTGTTTCAGAAAAGCTATTTACATCAAGATTCATACTACCCGAAAAAGCAGTGAGAAAGGCTTGCCACTTCAATAAAAGTTACTTACTTCATAAGGACTGCCACACTTGGGAGTTATTCTACAAATCAGCAAGCCCTATAGATATGATATTACTGCTCTCCATTTGTGAATCTGAACTTGAAAAGAATTTTATAGATTTGGATCACTTAATGGAATTCTAACGTTTCAACTTCTTATTTGAAAGCTGAGAGGCCCCAGTGGGTGTAAATACTACCCAAGTTACATTTTCCTGTAGTTTTGTAACTTAAAAAATTCATACATCTCCAGTATTTTAGATATGACACTGTAGTGGCTACACTTAGATGTAATAATGGCTGTGAAGTAGACTTTTTTAGTGACTTACAAGGATTGTCTTAAAACTTCTTTAGTTTTAACAGCCTAAGTAGAGCAAGAAAAGGTATTATCTATAATATAAGATTATTCTAAGGCAAAGAAACCTGTAATTATTTTCCAAGACAGAAAATACAAGAAATTAACGGTACTGTTCTCCAAGTCAGCTTTCTATGATACAACTTTTTTCACATAAAGTTCCATTTCAGATAATAAGCAGCAGCAGTTTACAAATGCGACTAAAAAAGGTCCTTGCTCTCCAGTTAATACCTTTACCTGAGTTCCTGTTTTGATGTAAAGTAGTTATTCCTACCAGACTAAGGGAAAAGATAATGCCAAGACGCATTTAATGAAATTAATCACTTTCTGGTAATAAAAAGTAGCAATACTTTTGTTTCACTTAAATATAAACACGGCAGTCCTGAATACTGTGGTACTACAAGAGCAGCAGCAGCACCCCTGAGATTATCTAATTTTATATCACCTCAGCATTACTTGAGAGCAGTGGGTGGAAATGCTATATGAGTAAATTGTGGATGAGCTCACACTAATCCCTGACGTAGCATGGCAACCCAAGCACAAAAGTTGCTTTCACATCATTGGTGTTGTGCTATTACTGAAACCATTCACATCTACGTACATTTTATACTGGCATCTGAGAGACATGGTTTCCAAGTAAGGAAATTACAATTGCATTTCTTTCAATGTAGTTAATTGGTATAGAATGAAGATCTGGCTACAGCATAGAGCTCAAAAATAAAGTAACTGCTCTAACACAAGAACAAGCAGGACAAAATGCATGCGTATGCACACACACACACAGAGCTTTAGTAACTATTAGAAATAGAAAACAGGATTATATTGAGATTTCTGCCATGCTGTTACCTTCTCCCTGATCTCTAAACTAGGTTCTATTTTAACCTCATCTGTAAGAATGCATAGCAGCTGAAAACTACTTCTAATCGCATTTTCTACTTTCATCTTTCGTTTGTATTTATTTCTCTCCATTCTAAGTTGTTCCCTACTCTTTACAATCTTATTACAACTATTTAATGCATCAGTATAGAGCTAAAGGGCACTAAAAATAGGGTTTCTGCAAATTTAATTGCTGGCTTTTAGCTAAGATTATCTTCTCTGGCCTTGTATTTAAATCTTAGGGTTTTTGATTGAACCCAAATATTTTTTCCAGGACCTACAGCCACTAGTGAAATACAGACACCTTTTCCTTATCCGTAAGTGGATTAGTTTGTCAGAGCTTACATGGTGTAGCTGCCTGCAGTGCTGTGCCCTGCCTGTGAGAGGCACACAACTGCACCAAAGCCTGTGTTTTGCTATAGCGTGCCTCCTTTCTAAACAAGGTTTTTGAGTATAGCTTCAGAAGATCCACAAACTATATTTAATCTTACAGTTTAAGCTGCCTCGCCCTGGATTTATCATGTTTTCTCATGTTATCCCTCCATTATTCCAGATAAATAAGGAGATGATTGTAAACAAGGGCTGCCTTCGTACACACATCTGACACCTCCAAATTCCTCGAGGAGTCTAAATAGCTGGTAGAATTCTACTTGGTCCTTAACTAGTAAGGCTCCTGTAAAGTGAAGAAGTAGTATCAGATCTACTTGCATCCACTGGTTTTCAGTCAAACTGTAACACACCAGTAGCCATCAGAAGCACAAATAAAATATGAGGTTTTTTCCTTTCTTCAGAATAGCCTTGAAGCATCATGTCAAAACTGACAGCCTCCTTTCTGCCTCAACTACCCATGTGCAATATTATAGTGTGTTAAGTAATTACATTTCTTTTTAGAGAACAAAACAGCAACTTTATTCATCTACTTCCTCAAGCATTTAAAAATAATAATAAAACATTCAGGAAGGCTGGAAGAAAATCCCTCTCTGCTTATACAGTCATTGTAAGGGTCTGTGGCCAACCACAGTTCTCACCTACTGGAATTATAGCATTGTGGAGTCCAAACATTTGACTGTCATGTTACATTGGTTTTCAGTTCTGGTGTATGTTTTAAGCTGCCCACTTCCTTCTTCAGGACATTAAGCAAAGTTCTAGAACTATCCAAAATCTTCATGTAAGCAGCTTCAGTTTCAGCAAGAATTTTATCAAGCTCGTTCCGTGAAGCTACCTTTTGGGCCAAGTTTTCACATACACATTGAAGTTGTTCACGGAGGACTTGGATTTCATGCTGGAGTTTATTTTTTTCCTCTTCTGCTTGCTGGATCTGTTTGTTCAGCTCTTTTTTTTGCATACACAAGTCTTCAATGCATTTCACTAGCTCATTATTATAACACTGAAGAGCAGCTCCCTGCTGAGTCATCTTCCACTCCTCTCCCTGAGCTCTGCTGCTATTCCCTCGAAGCTCCCTCTTGGCAAGAGCCTTCCGCACCCTAAAACAGATAGAAAAATTCTGTAAGAGTTATCACAAATAATGCTAAGCTAGAACAGGCAGAGCCACCAGGAAAGAGGTTCTGTTTAAGGTTTATACGCTAGTTCTGAGTTGTACCACATCTCATCCCTTTTCAGAGAGGGGGCTAGACAAAATTCAGCATCTCTACTATACCTTTACTGAAAGTTGGTCTCTCCTGTGATACCCTCATAGCAACGATCAACTCTGGCATCAAGACTTCTATTATACATCGTAATATCTAAACATTATTCTGAATGGATGCTGCTTTGTACCTCAGACTTCGAGGGCTTGGTCAGAAATGCCCAAGAGAGCCTGTCCCAAGAGAAAGCTCAGCAGTCACCGCCCGCAGCGGCAGCCGCTCGGCCTCCGATTGAAGGCGCTCTTCCTCGCCAACCGAGCGCCGGGCATCCACTTCACAGAGCCCGAGGCCACCTGAAGCAGATCGATCTGGCGCTGGTGGCTACTCACGGCCGCCGGGATGACAATTTTCCGTGTGTGCCGAGACGCGGGCGAGCCCGCCGGCCGGCCGTTAGCGCCCGCCACCCCCCTCTTCCCCCTCCCCCGGGCCGCAGCAGTTTCACCGCGCCCGGGCCGTTCCGCCGCCAGCGCCTCGCTCCCTCCGCGCCCGGGCCCATGGCAGCCTGGCGGCATTTTCTCAGGGGCCGGGAGCAGAGTCCCGCCACCGCGGGTCGGGAGAAAAGCGGCGACAGAGCTGGGCCCAACCCGTACAGCCACCGCCGCCTCCCCAGGGACATTTTAACAACCTCTTCTCCGCCGAGCGCTCCCTCGCAGAAGGCGAGCCACACACAAAATGGCTCCTGCCTATACATCAAGTCCCTGGGCGGAAAGGGAGGCGGGGGTAGGTAAGAGGAGGCCTTCCTTTTCCTATCTTGCGGCCGGGCGTCGCTCCCCTCGCCCCACCGCTTCTGCTTGCGATTCCCCCTATCGCCCCCACCTGCCTGGCGTTCCCGCCCCGCCGGCTCCCAGCGAGAAAGCCGCCTGCCCCGCCGCGGCCAGGCTCCTTCTCGGCCCAGCCCGCCGGCACAGAGCAGCCTTCGAGCGACGGAGGTTCCCCTCGGCCAATCAGCCAGGCGCGCCCAGCCAACGGCTGCTCCGACCGGCAGTGCCTCAAAGCCGCCGGGTGAGGGGTCACGGAAACACCCGAACGTTTCCGAACGCGGCGCCGCCCTGAAGAGAGCGTGAAAACATCTCTACGAAAAAACCCGATGTTTTCCGAAGACAGGTAGCGTTCGGGAGAGGAGGACGAGGCGGGCCGACCGGTGGGAGGAGGAAGGAGGGAGGGGAGTTACGGAACAAGCCGATGTTTGCCGAAGGGAGAGATTGAAGGGCGTTGGGCTCGGCGAAGGCAGCCGATGTTTCCCGAAGGCAGAGTCGCCCGAGAGCAAAGGGGACAGAGGGGACGGAGCGTGTCGGAAACAGCCGAAAAGAGCCGACGTTAACCGAGCGCGGCGTCGCCCGAGTTTCCCGGATGTAGCTGGAGGAGCGGCGGCGGCGGTGGTGGCGGCGGGTGCAGCGGGGGGAGGAGGCGGCCGCAGCGGCAGCAGCAGCAGAGCGGCAGCGGTGGCGGCGGCGACGACGGCGGAGTCCGCGCTCCCGGAGTGTCTCAGCGCGCGCGGGGCCGAGTTGCTGGCGTCTCCTCTCTTGCTGAGCGCGGAGGAGATGGGCCCGTGAGCGCTGCTCCCAGCCGAGCTGCCTGAGCCGCCCCCTCCCTCCCTTCCCCCCTCCCTGCCCCCGGTCGGCGGCGAGGCGGAGCGCTGCCTCCCCCTCCTCCCCCCTCGGCGCCTGTGGCCCGGCCGCGGCCGTCCCCTCCTGGTCCCCTCACACTCAGACACACAGGCCGGGCATTGATGGTAATGTATGCGAGGAAACAGCAGAGACTCAGTGATGGGTAAATCCCTTCCTCCTCCTCTGGCCCCTGGCCCCGCGGGGTCTCCCCCTCCCCTCCGCCATGTTTGGGCCCCCTTCCCCGGCGGCCGGTAACGGTTGTTCACTAACATCTCTCTCTTTCTCTCGCTTTCTCTTTAGCTGTCACGACCGCAGGGGGGACTCGCAGCCCTACCAGGTACCTCAAGCGCCGGCCGCTAGGCCCAGGAGGAGGAGCAGGGGAGGAGAAGGGGGGGGGAGCTACTCTAGCGGAGGCTTCGGCCTTCGCCGCAGGCCGCGGTGCAATAGACGCCTCGGTCCTGTCTCTCGGCGCCGTTTCGGACACGGGGGGAGCGGAGGGGGAGGCGGCGGCGGCCGCCCGGGAAGGGAGCGGGGTGCCGGCGCGCTTCTGAGGCCTGCGGGGCCGGGGCGAGGAGGAGAGGCCTAGTGCGACCCGTGTAGGGTTTGGGCCTAGGAGTCTTGGAGGGTAGGGTACGAGTGGCAGGAGAGCGAGCCAGGGTCACTTGCAGGGGAGTGGAGATTCAGGGGGAGGTGAGTATTTTCCTTTTAAAAACAAAAGCCATTTTGTTCTTCTCCCACTCCCCTCCCCAAGTCCTTTCTTCTCCCCAAAACTGCTGCTGTGGACTGTAACCTGAGCAGAGCATGGGTTTAGACCCTGAATAACTGGGGTTGCCAGTAAGGCTTAATTTCTGCAGTTGCCAGCTGCTAGGCATGTTCAGAAACCATCAAATCCTTAAGGTGCTGACAATAACTGCTGTCTCTAAGGTGGATACTATATTCCTCTGCTGTGTCTACTGAAAAAAAGAGTTTTCAGGGTGTGAATCCAGGGAATGTCATATATTATGATATTGTATACCTTACGGCACCAAATTGAACTGTTTTACTACATTTTTGTGTATTTGTGCCATTGTAAAGTGTAATTTGACAGTCCAAGGCAGCTGTCAGTGACAGTTCATGTAAATGTAAACATTTGCCACTCTGAAGCTCACTGCAAAATCAAGCAGGTCCAAGTGAGGCAAAGCATGTCGTTTGTAGTAAATGCTTAAAAATTATTTCTCAGATTACGTATTTTTCCCCCCTCACCCCTGAATTCTAGGTTTTTTTACTACATCTGCTACAGGATTGCTAGTAGTGAAAAAACATTGGAGAATTTTAAGGTAGCAGTGAAATGCAGTGGCTGACTACAGTAGGCAGAACATATTCCAAGTTTGCACTAATTCATTGTAACTTTCTGTTTATATTCTTAATATTGCATGGATGCTTGCAGTTTTCCCAGAGGTGCAGAAGTACCCATTTACTCATGAAGACGTGTAGTCCATCAGTAAAAAAAGAGATAAGTTAGGTTTTTCTTAACAGCAAGTGTTATGTTGGATGTAATAGTGTGAGAGAATGGTCTGAAGTCTAATTACAGAACTTGTTGCTTTAATGAAAGTAATTAAAATTAGAAAGACTACTTCTGGTTGTTTAAATAGGAAATGAAAATTAATTAACTTTTCAAAATGTTTTAGAAAGATATCTAAAGTTTAGAAGTAACACTCTTATATCAGTTCTGTAACTTTGTGTCTAATGTAAATGCCTGTTCTCTTGTGATCTGTTACAGGCTCTTAAGTACTCATCCAAGAGTCACCCCGGTGGTGGTAGTGATCACCGTCATGACAAGATGCGAGACGCCACAGATCCTTCACCACCAAATAAAATGTTGCGGCGCTCAGATAGCCCTGAAAACAAATACGGTGACAACACAGGGCACAGTAAAGCAAAGAGTGTGCATACTCACAGAGTTAGAGAGAGGGATGGTGGTGAGTTATCTTTAACCTTTATTTAAGCAATTACTGATTTCTCATAAATACAAAAATGTAGCTGTTCTCACTCAGGTGATGGGATTGTTACCCTAAATGTATTTGGAAGACTGCAGTGAAATCAAAGTGCAGGTTTTTCATTGGAAGCAATCATTTTGGCACTGCAACACCTATTAATTTCTGTACAAGTACAGTAGTTTTTCTTATAACCACAAAGGTTAAATAAACTTTTTTTTTTTTCAGCTACTGTGTCTCTCTCACCTTACCCATACTGCAACATGGGATAACATGAAATAGTGTTCTGGATTTTTCACTAGCAATAAATATTAGTTGGTTTAGAGAGGGTTTTTGTAATATATATATAACTTTGTGTATTAGGTGCTGTACTGTGTAATTATGTGCTTCATAGATGAAACCATAAGAAATAATTTAAAAAAAAAGCTTTGTATTTAGCTGCTGTGTAGAATTCTTAGCAATCAGAAAATGATAATCAAAGGTAGGACTTAGCCTCTGCCAAGAAAGGCTCTATTAAGAGATGAGTGTTCACAGCCAAGTCAGTCTTCTGTGTTTTTACAGGATATTAGAGAGAGAACTGTCCCCAGTATCTTTCAAATGGTGTTATTTTTCTATCCCAGATTCCTAGAAAAAGGATAAGAATAGGATTTTCCTTTTAATAAAAAATGGTAATAGTGCAGTTTAGAAAACTGGTTACTGACTGAGTTTGGAAGCATGTTTCCTGTTTGTAAGTACAATATTTGGTCTCTTTTATAAAGGGAAGTTTTCAACTGGAGAACTTAGAGCTTTAAATCAGTGCTTCTTTTGTTCCTTGTAAAGTTAGCTTGTGATGTACAGGTAAACTCAGCTGCTGCACTGTTGCTACTTGTTATATTAGTGAATGTAAAATAAATGAAGTATCTGTAAGTATCTCTTGGGAAGTACTAGTTCTACACCACAAATGTCTTTCTGGTACCAGAGTGTTCTTACAATTCCTATTTTGTTTTTCCTTCTTTGGATTAATATGGAAGCTCTGTAGACCACTAGTAATGTAGTATTATGAAGAAGGATTATAAAATCAGGCACCTTTTGAGAGTACACTGATTTTCATTATATGCAATCAGAATTAAATGCACGTGTCGGCCCAGTAGGCTGCTATTCCGTGCTACTTTTCAGGACGCAGAGGTGTCCTCTCTTACTTCCCATTCACTTGCCCAAAGGTACTCATCCTACATACTCTAGCAGTTCTGCCTAGTTTCTGTACAACCGGTAATTCTTTCTGCTTCAGTTGAGTTACATTTAGTGAAGTTATGTATGTGCAAAGCTCTATATGGGTAGCATGTTGAAATTGTTTTTAAGATAGGACAAACACTCTGAAGGTCTCACTTAGTCCATCTGGATTTAATAGTGGGCGAATGACCTGAAGCATGGGCGTATACAATAACGATGAAGGAAAAGGAATTTGTAACTTCGTAAGTGGAAGGAACACTGTCCCACTGTACCTTCTCCTTTCCCAAGCTGTTAACACAGCAGAAAATTTCCTTTACTCTGATCTGAAAGTGGTCCTTTGCACATTATATGTTAATAGACTGGGAGAAGGTCGTTGTTAACAGTCTGAGGGAAACTACTGATTTTAAAAGATGAACATTTGTGCTATTTAATGGAAATAAGTGATCCATTTTTCTGTTGGTAGGGTTAGTTTGGCTGCAGTTTCAGCTTTTTAAAATATACTCTAAACAACCAAAGTTATGTTAAATCCTGTGTGTTGAATGTAGCAAACAGCAAAGCTGAGCAGATGTGAGCAGGAAGGTATCAACTTTGTCTTTGATTTACTGAATCTTCCTGTCAGTGTGAATTGAAGGTAGGTCTTAGAATATAGGTGAAATGCATGGTATTATGGACATTTGCATATTGCTAATATGCAAAAGACAAAATCTAATAATTTATCATGTTTGTTGAATTACGCCAAAGTACTGTTACTGATGCAGTATTCCCTTAGTTTTGTAATTACAGACATACAGTGGAAAAAAAAATGCTGAAAATATTAATCAAAGTCTTAATATGGCTGAAGAGTTTTAGTTGGTTTTGATGCAACTGTAGTTTTCTTGGCTTGTTTTCTTTTTACAAATGAAATTTGGTGATGGGGGTTTTTTTGTGTAATTTCTGTGCATTTCATTATTTTAAAATCAGTGTTGTTTGATTTGGAACTACTACAAAGGTGGTACTGCCTTCCTATGGTATAGCTGAACTTAATAAACCTCATTAAAAAATATCCAGTATTTATTTTTCCAAACTGCATTAAAGTCCCAAACAAATAATCTCTTTTTCTATCATCCCTTAGCAAACAAAGCAGAACAAAAATCTGGAGTAGTACTACTGAACATAAAACCGAATTAACCTAATCTCTCCCTTTCAAATCAGTATTTCAAAAGTTGCTGCTATGTATCTCTTAGTGATTTTTGCTCTGAAGTGAAACAGGAAGATTTACTGGTGTAGCATGCTGGTACTTGGAACCCATTTAGTCATGACTGGTTCACTTTTTTGTGGTAAAGGCATCTGGCTAAATGTCATTGAAAGGTTTAAGTGTTCATGTATAAAGTGTAAAAGCTATAATTAAATTGATTGAAAATTAATAACTCAGAAATGGTAGAACCTCCCCCTGTGAATACCTTTGGTACTTGTGTAAAGGTATTTGTTGTTCCAACTTATTTTTGTAATACTCATGGCAGAATCTTTTGTGTTTGTAGAACTGCAATCCATGGTAAGAAATTCAATTGCTTTCAATTAAAGTTTTAAAACATGTTTTATGGGTAAGTCCTCCGTACTGCTGCAGTGCTAACAAAGCATTTTTCAAAGTTGCTTACTGCATGGTTTCTATGGAAAGAGACTACATAGAGAGACAATCCTCTCTCTGGAGGGAGACTTCCAAGTTTACCTTGGACTAACCGCAATAGAGTACTTGCAAGTTTTTGTTACGTCCCTGGTTTTCAAAGAGTACTTGTACATCCAGAATATCAACAAACTGCAGTAACGTTGTTCTTGCCTTCAGGTCCTTGTGGGTAGGGACATTGTTTCTGTACACAAGTGTTTAAAACATAATGAACAGCTACCCCCCTCAGTGCATCTCTTATTTATAGGTCAGCCGGTATAGGTCAGAGTGGAGTTTGAAGAGATTAGGGGATCTTATGAGACCAACTCAAGTGTGAAGTTCTTTAACAGTAACAAATAGGGACTTAGAGCTAGCATTGTTTACAGGAAATAGAACTACCAAGGGCCTTGTGGATGTGGAAAAGTGTTTCCATTAAAGAAAGAAGTACAGAGATTTGAGTAGATCTGTGATGCATTTACTGACAGCAGAATTTGGTATTTGCAGGTGCTTACTGCGCTGGTATGGTTTTAAGTTTTGTGCGTGCTTTTTTGTTTGTTTGTTTTTAGGAGTGGTTATCCTAAAAACTCTTTTCAGGATTTAATATAATCCACATGATCTAATCTCTGAAATTTCTTACTGTCTAAATTGTTCAGAGTTTATCTACAGCTCGGTACAATTTATACCAGACTTTGTAAATAGCACTTACTTCTTCAAAGGTGATAGCATGCTTCCACTTTAATGCAGACTTTTGATGGTTTTCACTGATGCATATGTTCACCAGATTGGATTTTAGTTTGTTGGCACTAACTGCATAGTTTCATCTAGTTGGACAATATCTTGAGTATCCTCAAACTGCTTTGTTGGTTTAGATTTGCAGAATTTGCATAAGACAGAGCATAAATTTATTTGTGAAGTTCTTGTTTTCTTTAACAGAAAACTTGTTACAGAAAGGTTAACGTGGTAGTCTCTGTGCTATTTAGTGATTTATAAGGCCTTTCCCTTCCTCACCACCTCCCAGAACACATCTGTTTTCAAGATTAAATTTGTTAATATGAAAATTGGAGAGTAATTGATGATTCCTGTAGATAAAGATTTCTCTTTGGGATAGAGAAATGCTGTGCTCCTTAAACTTACTGTGTGTAGATCATGTTTATGCAGGATAATGTGAAGTAAATATAGAGAATAATGAAGCTAAAATTATTTTATTTTTTTCCCCTCTCCCAAAAGTATAGGCTACATTTAAAAGCTCATTTAGATTTATTAAATTCTGTTTCCATTTCCACATTGTATTTACTGTAGTTAAGGATTTACTTTGTGTACTGAGTATTAAAACAGATTTGGCATCTATTTTCTTCTGAATTCTGATACAGAAGATTTTACTCACCAGAAATTAGTATTGTGTTTTGCAGAACTTCTTGAAGAGATGTGTTATAGGCAGAAAGAACTTGTAGCATTAAATAAAACTTCCCTTTAAATAGTCAACAGACTTCTCCAAGGCAGCTTTCAAATACATAAGATAATCAAGTCAAGATACACAATGAATTAACTGAAGGAAGCTCTAGGGTTGATTTTTTTTTTTTGGTGTTTTTTTCCTTGACTCCATATGAAGTCTGCTGACCTAACTGGATATTGTCTTGTAATTCATCATGACCATTAAGGAAGCAGAGAGACTAACTGGACATAGGATGAGGGCTTTACGGTGACATCTGGTTCCTTGCTATCCATTTTTCTGACTCCTGTCCTTAGCTTCAGCTTTGGCTGCGAATGTGAGAAACAGATCTCAGCTTAGAGACTAAGATGGCTACAGGATGAGATGACAGGCAGAATAAACCAGGTTGCTTCATCTTATATAAAGATTGAACAAGTTTTATTTAAATCTTAAATATGCCAGTACTGAATGGAAATCAGTCACAGATCCTTTTTGCAGTAATTTTACTAACGTGTTGAATAATGATAATATACAACCTGATCATGGTTGGAGTAGTACAGCTTCTTACTGGAGAGAAAATATAAAGGAATTTTAAAGAAATTTGTAAAATTACATTTTCCTGTTTTTAAATTATTTGTGATATTTGTTTCAAGAAAGCTGTATGTTATGAAAACATTGTGTCATTTCAAATGTTTATATACTTGATTAGAAAATGCTAGCTGCATGGGTTTGATCAGTTCATACTTTTCTGGTTTTAGGAAGCAGTGGTTGAAGGCATACAATTTTGTGGATCAGGAAATTCCTACTATAAAATCAGTGTGGAGTTATTGGTGTTTTGGGGGTTTTTGTTTGTTTCTTGGAGGGAAATTTCATTGGGCATTTTTATGGTGAATAGGTGGGTCAGTTCCTTTTGTAACATAAAATCCCTTTTGCATTTTTTTTTTACTTTTGGAGAGTTGACATAGCTACTCAGAATTTAAACAAAAATGGCTCATATGTGCCTCCTTAAGGGCAGGTGATTAAAACCCCAAATGTTGTATGCGGAAGAAGAGAGCTTGGAGGCACATCTCTGTTGACATGTTTATAGAGCTCAGGTAATAGAATAGAAATTCCCACTTAGTGAGTCCTAAAAAGGGAACAATGGTGGATCACTTTGATAAATTAAGAGGAAGAAAATGTATTTAGCTGTGTCATCTTTGTATGTGTATGTTAATCCCAAGTACCATGCATTTTGAATTTACTACTGCTAGTGCTTGTTGTTTTCCCTTGAAGAGAGTACTTCAGAACTGGTGCTGTCATTAATCCGAGTTGTCTACCAGAGAAAGCTTGTGAAAAGATGGAACGTGAATGTGCTTATTAACTTCTGCAGAGGCAGAATGCAATCAGCTAATATGTAGAAATGTTAGAAGATACTTCATCTAGTAAAAACTTAGATGATTTCTGTCCTGTTTTAGTGAAGTGAGAGCTTCAAATTTATTCTCTAACTGTACCTAAAGATTTGAAAAGATGTCAGTGATTTTAGTTTTGACTGCAGTGCTCTTTAATCTACTTATTCCGGGTATCTGAAGCTTAGCCTTTTTATTAAAAACAAACATAATTTGAAAAAATAAGCGGAGTAATGGGCATGTTACTATTAGGCTTTACTAGATTCAAGCTGAGTTTATGTGTATTAAATTGCCAGTATTGGTGCTTTCATGTAGAAAAGAGCACAGCATAATTAAACTTTTCAAAAAATGCTTCCTGCCACTTTTTCAAACCTGTTACATTTGTTGCTATAAGAATTTCAGTCTCCCTAGTAAGATTAATTTTTTCAAGCTTTTTTGGTTTTTTGAAGAGAAGGATTCTGATTTTCACAATATTATCATAGAAGTTGGATATACTGAGGCATGTGAGGCTTTCTGAAAATACTTTTAAGAGGCAATATTTACAGCTCCATACTAGTTACACAGATTAGTTCCTCTCCCTTGGGTTTCCTAGATTTCTTAAACACCATGCTGTTTTATGTCTCTCAGAGCAGAAGTTTTCATCAGTGCTTTCCTAAGTAAATTTGTTACTCAGTTTGAGTAACAGAGTTACAAAATCCTCATATCTATCAGTAGCAAAACGGAGGAAAGGAAATTAATGATCTATCTGCCTTGCTCATCTCATTTATTGTTTAAAACATACCTATTCACTCTGAAATGTGGAAGAAAAACCCAACATAGAATACTTTTTTTTCCCTTAAGGTATATAATTATAAGGAATGCACGTGTGTGCATAAACTCTTATGTACAAATTATGTAATATGCTGTACCTATTTTTATTTCTCCTGTGTTTATTTCACGTGATTATATTCTTTGGGATGACGGTGTGTTCACATCAGGTGTCCCTCTTAATTAACATCAGCAGGAGTTCAGATCTCTTCTAGTTAAGTCATTTTGAGTAGTTTTCTCATTCAGACACCTGCTACTGACAGGTTAACACACACTTAATTTTCAAAACCACTCATTTCTTTTGGAAGAAGACTATTTCTACTTGATTAAATATAAGAAATAATATGATCCTCTTCAAATTCAAGTAGTGTGAAGTTCACCCCTTTTACTGACAAAACACTGCCTGTACTAATGAATGCAGTGTCTATATAGTCCTTTTGAGAGTGTTAACTGGTAAAATAAAATGAGACACTTAGGCAACCAAACAATTGTAAAATAGACTTTCAGTTTGTAAACATGACTTCAGCTTCTGTGGAGAGGCATATTTTCCTCTAGTGAGGAAAATCCAGAAAAGACCGGTTGAATTTTAAGAATTATTTAATGGTAAGAGGGAACAATTGTCTTGTCACTTGCTGTGCTTTAGACTCTAGATATTTGAAAATACTACTGCACGATACCTTTACTAAGCCATGTACCATGCTAAGCATCCAGCCTGAAACTAAGGCTGTGAATCCATCATATTTAACCCACAACACTGTATATTAAATCTTAGGTGGATCCTTGTTTGCTGCCTCCCACCCTGAGCCCTGGGCCAACAGAATTTGATTTGACTTCGGTTTTTTTCAGAATGTTGTATTAACATTTCTTCCTCTCAAAACCAGTTCCTGCTTGAAGATTAATTAAGCATAAAGTTAAAATCCTTGTACTTCTTCCATGCCTGTACTGTAATAAATTTGTATGTGGTATAGCCTGTCTTGAACTTAGAGTAGTTTGTCTAAGCCTAATGATTTCACAAGTTACCGTGTAAAAGTTGATTGAGCAATTGCTCCTTCTAGTACTGAATATTTTTAAGTTAGCTTACCCATTTGTGATGAGTAACTAAAAGTTTTGTGGACATTGCTGTAGTCTTAGCAGTGAAGTTCTCTTCAGCTGGCAAATAGTGGTAGCACTTAAGTAGTAATTTTGTATTGAAGTGGAGTTTGGTTCTGTCAGACATAGTTATTAAGTAAGAGGAATACGAGTAATGTTTTCTTGTGTTATGCTACAAAATAAAAGTAGAATAGAACTGCATGTGACTTATTCAAGCTACTGTCAGCAGTGACCAGTTTATGGTGTATCAGTCTTTCATAGTATTAGTGTGCTGCTTGCTCTCTTAAAACATTGGAAAACACAGCTTTTAGAAAGTATCTGCACTGAAGCAATTCCCATCTTATGTCACCAAGGTGTATGTTTTTAAACATCAGTGCTTCTTCCAGTGTCTTTATGTTCTTTGGGAAACTCCTTAAATGAAAAGTAAATGTTGTGACATGCAACCCTCTTCTACAATGTGAAGGGATTAATTTAACCAGTTTTAGTAACCTTTAAGCCTAATTTTCAGAAAGCATTTGCGCATGTGTCTATGTGTAATAATTAAAAAATACCCCACATAATGCATATCAGTGATTGCAGAAATAGTGCTGACAGAAAGGAAATACTTTTTTGTGACATGCACCGAATATATTTTTATACACAGTTTTCCATTAAAGTGAACAGGTTCTCTGTCTTTGTAGTAACTGCCTATTATCAGGTCCTTGCCATAAAGTTATTTTCCACTTACGACTCATTAAAAAAACATTGATATACTTTATTTGGCATAGCAGGAAGTCCTGTTTGCACCTTTCTTGTTGTACTTACAGTCTTTTAAGGAAGTATTAGACCAGTCTAAGGTGGGAACTGGTGGCAGGCAATCTCTTTCTTACTCTGATTTGCTCAGGACCATGGAATTACTGCTACCTGAGGTAGGATAGTGCATCACTGCAGTTCTGTTAGGCTTCTGGTACAGGAGGGTTGTTCATTTGAGTTTCATGGTGTATTCCTGGACAGGGCTTGGAAGGGGGAGATTCGGTCTGTTGCCTGTATGCTCTGCTGATAATAAGGATTCTGGCTGTCAGTGTGATGCTCCTCATTTTGTGTGTCATAATAATTAAAAAGCCCCTTTCTGTATGAACCTCTCACTTGAGGACAGGAGAACCTGTCTTGTGCAGTCTTTTATGCTGGATGATGTAAATGTTTTCTGAGCTACAGTCAAGAATGAAAGCATAGATTAGCTTTATTCTCAACTACCTCTAGTGTATTTTTAGAGGGATGGCCTACTCGATTTAGGCTGAAGTGCAGCCCTGGGAGAACAGTCTGCCTGTTAGCTGCTAGAGTAATAAATCACTAAATTGTTACGTGAGAACTCAGAAGTTTTAATTTAATTTGAGCCATTTTATTACTGCCTTTTGCTTCTCTTTTTGATGGCCAGATAACAGGTTTTCTTTCTAGAGCAGTTTGTACTACTTGCCCTGAAATTAAACTTTGATTTCTGATATAAATAGGGCAGATCTGATTAAAAGTAAAAATGTAAGCAGAAGACAGCAAAATAGCCAATTACTGTTAAATTACAGAATGTGTAAGATAAAACTTGAAGCTAATTTTTTTCATTTGAATAATTGGTAATATCTTGGCATCCTTGAGTATTTAGTAAGGCCTTCACTTTCATTAGTTACTACTCCTGGCTTTTACTTCTTGAGGTGTCATTTTAGAAGAAAAATTGTTATGAAGAAAATTGTATGCTTATCGTATTATTTTAATCCATTATTGGTCTTCTCCTACTCCATGTATGCATGACTCTGCTTATACCAACATTTTGGACTAATTTCCATGAAATTTTGTGTAAATGGAAACTTGGAAAAAAGGATGAAAACTTCTTTACACTCCGACGATTATCCTGTGAATAGAACATTACAGAACAGCACAGACTTTGCTGTCCTGAATAGGAGATACAGTAGGAAAGGAAATTAGGCTTTGTAAGCTTTTTGCTCATAAAGCTACTTGTTGATTGGTATAAAACACTTCTTTTAGAGGGCATAATGAGTCTGTAATTGGGTAGTTGGGCAGTTCAGTGATCAGGCTAGATTTTTCTTTTGGCAGAGCAGTGTGCATTCAGCTTAGTATGTTACGAAGTTCTGGTAAACGTTACTGCACAGTTGTCTATTCTCTGAGGCCATTGCTCTGCTAGAAAAATTGCAAGTTTTTATGCTCTTAGTTGCCTAAGGAAGGCAGTCACGATTTATTTCAATACAGCAGGCCACATAAAAAAAGCAGTAAAGAAAAATGGTGTTTTGTCTTATTACTTTTGCATGTGGCAATTGAAGATTGCCATGATAGGCTGTTCAGTTACCGCTGAGATGTTGGATATGGTGCTTCTATTGTGTTACATTCTTTCCTCTTATATGCAGAACTTCAGGAAGTGGTCTGCACAAAGATTTGCCCTGAAGTAACAAAGATGTCAGTTGAAACGCACTTTAGACTTTAATTCAGGCTTACCCTAGATAAGTTTCTATCATTTTCACTGTTAAAAAAGCCTTAATTAATTATTCCCATAAAATAACACTACTATAAACTATCTCACTGTTCTCTTAAATAATTAGTGCCTGTCTGTTGGGCAGCATTTGTTCTGTTGGGGCAGTTCAAGTTCTCTAGTTAAATGAATTTGATTGCCTATTAGTCGAGAGGTAAAGCATGGTCTCATAGAACAGTATGTGTGCAGTTGAAACAAGTGGAATTAACTTGGTTTTTCTGCTGCACAGTGTTTCTTTCCATATATCTGGTTTGTGGACACAGAAAAGAAGACTTTCCTAGAGCCCTCCCTGAATCCCTGTTCCCTCTGGATGGAGTGAAGGGGAGGACTGCCTTTGAGTTTCAGTTAGAGCACTCATCATTGCTGGGGAGCATTTGTAAACTTTCCTTTGTGTTATCTGCACTGACACTGTATTATGGACAGAAGGAGAGTTAGGATACTAATGAGGTGTTTGACTGATGGAAAAGGAAATGTACCTTTGTATAGTCTAACACAGAGCACTGTAACTATCGTATAATGCAACACTATACTGTATTACTACAACTACTGTAATTTTACTATTTGTGTCTGCCTAAAATATGGGTCTGAGTGGAGGTGTGTGAATTTATTTACTGTCTAATCTCACAGTGTACATTTGTTTGAAGAGGATGAAAAATAGCTTTTTTTTTTTTTACTCTTTGCTGATCTGGGTTGTAGATTATCTTTTGAAGGTAACTAATGTGTGTCTCAGTTGGAGATCTTATTTTTATGATACTGTATATTGTTATGAGGTAAACAGAGGTTTAATTAGGCTAAGACACTTGGATGCCAGAGGACAGTGTATGTATACTCTGTATATACACAGTGATGTATTTGACTCTTCAAATCAAGCAGCAAGAAAATTTATTTCAGCTGGTTATAAATGGATGCTGTAGTTGCTAGTGTAGGTGTATGGGTTTTGGGAAGGAAAGTTTCAGCATGTCTTGAAAAATGGCAGGGGAGAAGGGAGAGAAGCCAGCTATTTTATTAGAGCAGTCTGGTCCTTAGCTAACTTAGAATTTTAACTTTTCTTAATTTCACAGAGTTAAAGGGGTGTTAAGTGAGAGGTTAATTAAATGTAATAATTACTGGAGAAAGTTGGCTGTTGCAAAATGAAATTTTGCCCTATGTTATGTTTTCCAAGTCCAGTGTAGCACTGAGGCCTTGTTGTAGTTCAAACTGGATGGGATTCAGCAGTTTGGATCTGGAAAATACCTTAAAAAACATTTTTAAGTGATTTGTGGCATGGCGGAATCTCAAATCTGTAGTAGGCATTAAATCACAGCTTGTTGTTTGTTTTGGGGTTTTTTTAAATTGGTTCCAGGACCATGCTTTTTGTGGTTTCTGTTGATTTCCATGTGTTAGTGAGGAAGATGTGATTTGTTTGTTTGTTTGTTTGTTTGTTTGAAAGACTTGAAGTTAGTTATGGTAAGTTAACCTTGACTCTGACCTGTCCTGTGACCTGTTCATCACTAGAGATAGTGTTAGAGACTTGCTCACATGGGTGCACCACCCCAGTTTTATATAACTGTAGTGCTGATGCCCTCCTTGGCCACCTTCCAGTTAGGAATAACTCTTTCCAGAATTAACTGCTTCCAAAATAATGATTAAGCTGAGGAAAGTCACAGTGATGGTGCAGTAAACATTTCCATGGGAAGTTCTGTAACTGAGTTGGCGGATGTTTAACAGAATATAAATTTCCCTGTGGTGCATCAAAGGTGTATATTTGCAGTTGCTAAATCTTAAGGTAATAAGCATTTTAAAACCAAGTCTTTTTACCCCTCTTTCTTGAATAAAGTAGGACTAGTAAGGGAGGTTTAACTCTAAATGAAAGGGTGAGTAGGTGCTGTAAGGGAACATCTAGAGGCACTGTCTGCCTTAAAAGGCCTGTTTCTGGGATATGGACTAATCTTAGTGATCCTGTTCTCATCATCTACTTTGCCAGGCATGCAGCTAGAGAGACAGCTGATTGCAAGTCACAGCCACCTTAAATGGCTCGGGATTAGACCTTGCTAATGGTGAAAGCTAGCATATAAGGGGAGAGACACACATGCACACACGCACACCCCCTTCTTTTTAGAAGTAGAAATCCACTTGTTGATTTCTCTCTGCATACTGCTTTAGCTTGGTGGCCTTTTCAAGATCTTGAGCAACTTTGCCTGTCAACTTGAGCTGGCAATGCTTGCTTGGCTGCATTGACAGAATTCCAGGTGACTTCTGCCCAGGTACCTACCTTTATGTACTGTGGCAGCAAGATTTTAGTTTGCTGCTAATTTGGTGATACCGTTTTGATGTTTACATACAATCTTTAGGCCCTTAACTTGTATGAAATACTTAAAACTTGTTCTCCAGAGCATCATCTGCTTTAGTCTTGGAAGCTCCCCAACAGCAAATGTCAGTTTGGCAGTCCTTTCATATGCTCGTTCCCATCAAGTTTGGATACTGATCCAAACGTAAAGCAGTATTATGCATAAAATAAAAATGGGAGGTATGGGGGTGAACCCACACCTGTAATTTCACAGTGTAATTGTCTTAGACACCACTGGGTGTGTATTTGTGGTTGGCCCTTGTAAAAGCCCACATAGCTCTTCCTGGCAACCCAAGGCAATCCATATTGCTGAAGCCATGATCAGTTTTTATGCTGCTGAGCCTGGCTCTAGTAGGCCAGGATTTCTGATCAAGGGCAAGCCTGTGGGTGTGTGGGCTGGGAGTTCTGCTAGGAAGACTGCAGCTCAGTGCAGAGGCCCAGGGGCTCCTTCTGAAGAAACTGCTGCATAGTAGGCGTTTCTACTATCAAGGCCAGCTGTAGGTGGGTGTGACTGCTGCAGCCGCTTGATACTTCCTCTGAAGTGCCTTGTGACTCAGTACCGGGGCTGGGAACAGTGTGAAGTGGTGAAAGTATGCTGCTGAGCAGTTAGACCACATGGGGGCTGAAAGCCTGCTCGGTGAGTTTGAAGGTTTTGCTTATGGCTGGGTAGAATTGGCTTTAAAGGATTTTGGTGATTTAATATCGATGTTGTTGGCTCTTACTTGTTTTTGGAAAGCACCTGTTAGATTAGAGTCACTATGGCAGAGTGTGTAGACCACCACAACATTTGAAAATCACCAACTACATCTTGAATATGCTGAACAAAGTGTAATGTTACAGCATACATAGTACCGGATTATGGTAAATTAATGACATGAGTGACTAATATCAAACTGTTAAAACAAGCCATCTGGTAAATTTTTATCCTTTTTTTTTTCCTTTAAAAAGATGATTTTACATCATATAAATGAACCAATATATCTGCATTAACCAATCTACAGAAATACATGAAGAAATTCAGTGATTTTGTCTCAGTAGAGTTTGGGAAGGCTGTAGTAAATAAATACATAACAGAATGATGAATACAAAAATATTATCCAGCTATATCACTCCATAATTGGTGTCTAAAAACAGAAATTAAGACTGTGACTAAGGAGGACAGTCTACTTGCATGCATTTAGGGGAACTCTTTTTATAATATATAATAGTAAATGTGTATTCAAGTCTAAATTTTGGAGTTTTCTAATGTACATAACCTGTAGTCACATCATTCGCTTGAAGCTTATTTTTTTGTTGTTATTCCTGTGCATCATAAGCATGTAGTGTTGTGAGTATTGTTATGACAAACTTAAGTTAGCCCTGAGATAAGTCATCCCACCTAGCTCTAAGCATGCCAGATACATTTGGTGTCGACTGTTTGTCTTGCTTTTGGAAGGCTGAATTTGAAGACAAGGCTTTCTCTTTTTTTTTTTTTTTTCTTTTTTTCTTTTTTTTTTCCTTTTTCACTCCTCATATCTTTAAAGAGACTGACATATGGTTTTAGCCAAAACAGTGTAGGAAAAGGTTCAGAGTTACATATGGTTCAGGTTGCAATAACTCATGCATGTGCTAATCATCCTTTAACCTTTGTAGGGTGCTAAACAGATTAGTCATGGTATACCTCTTTGCTTTTGTGATGGACAGTTTTTCTAACCAGGGTTAGAGGTGGGGAGGAAGACATTTGAAATAGTAATTTTGTCAACACTTGTCTAGTCAGAAGGCTCAGAAGATAGAATTTGCTTTCTAATTTCTCCCATTCTACACCATGCTATATTATTTAGTCATGTTCTGAGTGTGTGACTCTGAGAAGGCTTAAAAAAATATTTGTGTTAATGGCTCTGTTCACTCCCACCTATCAGTCCACTGTCAGTGGACAGTTCTCTATTGTAGTTGCCTGTAAGATGCAGCCTTTGCCATGTGAAAAGCACGTTGACTTCCTATTTAGGTGGCTACACAGTATGTGAAGCTGGTGGTGCCTAATGTAGTAATATGTAAGAAAAATATTTTTCTTAGTCTGATGGGATTTATGTGAATATTTAAAACTTAGGAAGATAAAATCATGTAAAGAATAGAAGAGTTTTTCCTTGCTTTAAAAATTTTGAGGAATGGGAGGCCTTGTGAACAGGACACTTAAGATCACAATGGGTTTGATTTGTAATTAGAACTGTTCAGGTGTAATTGGTGACTTGATCTTAGACAAAAATGTAAGTGTAAAAGGTGTTAAGCATTATCTCCCTCCTAATTTCCAATTTTTCTTTTGTGTTAAAGTGTTTTCATGGCAAGGAAAAAAATTTATTACCTTGAAAAGCAGTTAGAGAGGCCAGAAGCAGGTGGTGTTTTGGGAATGCTGCTCTTGGTATTCTAGATATTGATTCTTATATTGCGGAGACTGAGGTGCAGGAAAATTAATCTATGTGCATAAACAGAAATTGCTGCCTAGAACCAGTGAGAAGTAGTGTCAAAAGGATTAAGAAAACAGCATTGCTCTAGGGAACTTAAAACCTGATTTTGTGTATCTAACTCTGTAGGCTGTTGATAAATCCATTTAAACTTTCTGACTTAATACTTAGGAGAAAGTGTCTCTTAATTTCTGAATTGCCATGTTAGGACTCCTCCAGGGATCAAAAAACATAGAGGCTATTTGTTTGTAGAGGAGTGAAGTTTGAGAGTAAGTCTAGTGAAGGAACATAATGCATTGTTGTAACAAGAAAGACAAATTGAGCTTTACACTGTGTGAGAAATGTGTGTATGGTCTCTTGAAATATTTCTGTGTCTGAACTATGCTGTGGTCCCAGCTGTGAACAACTACTCCCCTCCCCTTTTCCCTTTGTCCTTAGAATGCAGGTGGTTGATTTCTTTGCTAACATACATGGTAAACAGTCGTTCTTTTTTCCTTTAGGGACCAGTTACTCTCCACAAGAAAATTCGCATAACCACAGTGCTCTTCATAGTTCAAATTCACATTCTTCTAATCCCAGCAATAATCCAAGCAAAACTTCTGATGCAGTGAGTATTTGCGATCGGTGTTCCTCCCTGTACCGCCCCGTTCATGCACACTTTATTTTCATTGCTTTGTCTAAAACAGGTGGCATGTACATTACCTGCTTCATTGAGTTTTCCAGCATCAGTCTTTATTTTATAAACACTCTGTAAACCTAAGCTCCATTTGTTATGTTGTAAAACTAATCTAATTGATAATCGTTAGAGCTTTGAGGTACCTGTTTTGAATTGTAAAATACTAGATTATTTAAGTGAAGTAGATATTGAAATATTTTCCATGAACTTTGATAAATCTAAAGAAGAAAGTATAGTTTTACTTACGATGTATTACACTTTGTGAATTTTAATCGCTTTTATTATCCAAGTTTCAGTAGTTGGAGTAGGTAGTTTTTGATAAAAATTGCACTGAAAACAGGATAGATTTGTGCAGTATAGAAAAAACTTGAGAAGAAAATTATTTTTGAGAAAGTTTCAGGTGCAGAAAGCTAAATATATTGATATTACTGTATCCCACTAAACATACAGTTAAATTTTTTGGGGGGGTTGATGAGAATAAATCCGAGCAAACTATTGCAAAATGCAACTGGAATGCAGTAGTCACATCTTTAAGGTACCAAAATGAAACAGGCATTTAGAGATGGTTTAAGTAGAGAGCCATGATATGGGCACATATGAGGATGTGTGTAGCTTTCAAGATGATGGAAGCTTTTAAATTTGTATGTTACAACTCTCAAGTAGTTCTCTGTCCAACACTCTTTGTATTTTAAAGGCTTACGATTCTGCAGATGATTGGTCTGAACACATCAGTTCCTCAGGCAAGAAATACTACTACAACTGCCGAACAGAAGTCTCACAATGGGAAAAACCAAAAGAGTGGCTGGAAAGGTATGTGTGTCCATCTGTTTTCATTATATAAAGAATGACTTCTTAAAGGTAATCAAAGAGCAGTTGAGTTTATCTAATAGGTTACTGCTACAAAAGATTGTGGTCCGAGTTGACTGCATTCCTACTCTTACCGTGACCTCTGGCACCTGTTCTATCTCTTGATGATCCAGGGAAGGGGGAGGAGGGGGGAAGAATTATGATCAATTTGTTGTTCTGGGTTTTTCTTTTGATGGGGTGGGTTGTTTTGGTTTTTGTTTGGGGGTTTGAGGTGTTTTGTTGCAATGTTAGTGAGCTGAACTGGTATACTGGACTGGGGGCTTCAACAAGCACTGGTGTAAGGAAGCGATGACTGGAGTTTGCCTGCCCTATCTGTAGCAGCAAGTTTTTAGGATGGTTTAATTCATCTCATGTAACTTCACCCATATAAAGCATTATATTATTAGATGATGTAAATTCTTACTTAACCTGTGTTTTCTTTTCTTCAGAGAGCAGAGGCAAAAAGAAGCAAGCAAAATGTCAGTTAACAGTTTTCCAAAAGATAGGGATTACAGAAGAGAGGTGATGCAGGCGACAGCTGCCAGTGGGTTTGCCAGTGGAAGTATGTGGATTTTTTACAGTAACGTATTCTTGCCTTGTTTGCATTACTGTTTTCTTTTTCCTTAGCTGTTTTTCCTCACCTTTTATATAAAAAGGCCAAAGCGGATAGCACAGACAGCTCTCTCAAATGTTGCTTCTTAAAAAAAAGCATTGAGCCTTTACTAGTACAATGTTTGCTTAGTGCTTTTCATGGTGGTACTCCTTTCTGCAGCTTTTACTGCCTAATTAGCTTTGTAGGCAGTTATTGAAACAACTTGCACAGTTAATGGTATAGTTGGACTGTTGTGATAATTGAGACCTGTCAGTGTTACATTCTGAGCTTAAAAATAGATGCAGAGATCTCTCTGAAACCTTGATTTCACATCTGAAAACAGTAAGCTGATTTTATGGGTTATGATATTGGGGTTTTCAGAGGCTTGCGTACATTACTGAAAGAGTATTTCTACCATGCAAAGCCTTTCCCTAACTATGAATTTCTGTTACTTGGAATTTTTTTCCTCAAGACTTTTAATCTTTGTCAAACTTTTCTGGGAAAGTTGTACTGTGAGACTGTATGTTGATGTAGTTTGGGTGAGTTTCTAACATAGTTCTCAAGGTAGTTTAAAGTATAAATTTTTGCCCTCCCCCTTGCTTGGGACTTGACAAGGCTGTTTTTCTGTGTATGCTGAAACATACTGTATGCTACATGAACATAGCAGAAGTGCATATTGCAATAACTGTTTTGTGACAGGTGAAAATCTAGTAATCAGTAAAAAGAATTCCTCTGTATTTGCTTGGTAAGTTCCCCACGTAGCATGGTTTAAAATCTGCAGTTGTGTGACAAATGCAGATTAGCCGCTCATTTAATATATAGTCTTGTAGAATTAATTTGGTGGAAAGTCATTCTTTGTAGTAGTACTCAAGTGACTTGAAGTGAAATTCTTTGAAGGCTAGAATCTGAAATTATTAAATTCTACTCAGTGTTCAGGATTTTCACTGAACAAAGGAAAAATGGCACGAATTATCTTTTCATGCTCAATATAAGATGGAAATAATAGATTTTGATTTAGATTTTTTAGGAGACTTCAAAAGTTAACTTGACCGTAACAGTTGTTATAAAACAGCTTTTCATCAAAACACAGTGCTTAACCGGAGCTCTAAATCAAGCAAAGGTCAGAGAAAATGCATTTTATCAGTGAGTAAAACTAAATTTTGCCTTTTTTGATGCTGATCTACTTGAGGCTTTTTTAATATGAAGAAGTTCAGTCATCTCTAGTTGTTGATGTGCAGCTGTATTAATCAAAGTCAGTGCAATCTTGGACAAGTTTCTAATTATTAATTTTTTTTTCTTATTGCAATGTTACTTGGGGAATCCTGAAAAAAGTGGAAGACAAGCATTCCAGTGACACCAGTAGTATGCTCCCACAGAATATTTTATCTCAAACAAGCAGGCACAATGACAGAGACTACAGACTGCCAAGAGCAGAGACTCACAGTAGTTCTACTCCAGTACAGCATCCCATCAAACCAGTGGTTCATCCAACTGCTACCCCAAGCACTGTTCCTCCTAGTCCATTTTCTCTACAATCTGATCACCAGCCAAAGAAATCCTTTGATGCTAACGGAGCATCTACTTTATCAAAACTGCCTACATCCACATCTTCCATCCCTGCACAGAAAACAGAGAGAAAAGGTATGTCTCATGAAATTCTTCTGATATTTAAGTTGATGTGTAGCATTTGTGTTGCTTGTTCAAAGTATGTTCTAGAATTTAAAGATTTTGTTTTTCTTGTTTGAGTGTGTTTAGAACGATTTAGTGTTTTGATTTGTTTCTTTCCCTTTAAACCATGTTTCCTGTGTCTTGCACAACTTGAACTTGACACTGCAGTATTTGCTGTTTACCGGCTATAATTTCAGATGATCATTTGGAAGATGTATTTTAGTAGGGTGTATTTTAGCTTTTGTCCTCCCTCATATTGTTTTGGATCTTTGCCATTATTTGCATTCTTAACCTAGATGTAGTTGCATCATTTGAAAGTCATTTTGGACCATTATATTTTGTGAACTGCTGTTACTGTTTGGCATGCCAGTGTCAAACTTCTCAATAAACACAAGCATAATTCTTAAAGAAAGCCACAGTGTTTTCTACATGTCTCTAACAGCAATTCTTGTGTTTTGATCTCTGTCTTGTGATATACTGGATCTTCAGTTCTAAAGCTGCTGAAAGTTTTTATTTCTGTATGATATGTACCAGGAACATTTAAAGCCATAAAGTGAAGATTGGAACTCTACTGTGCATTGTTTGGGACCCTTCAAAAGCCTACATTTTAATTGGATTTACTTTGTTATTAGGGAAGAAATGCTCAAGAAGATTGTGAGAATGGAGATGTATGTTATTAGTGATAGTGTGATACTTTGGTGTAGTCCAGTTCTTGGAAAATAACATTGTATAAGAAGGTTCTATTTTGGAGGCACTGGGAGAGGGGAAAGTAATTTTTAATAAACATGTCTGGTTTAAATTTAAATACTGCTTAATTAGTATCACACTGAATTCTTTTCTGAAAGATGGCTTGTTGCCCTGTTGATATTTGCAAGTTTCTCTAGTTACAGATGAATAGCACAGTGCTAAGACGAAGACCAAAAAAGACTTGGGTCTGACATTGGTCTTATATTCTGAATTTGCTTTCCTGCCTTCCAGTTTTCTTAATTAAAGAATTCCAGCTTTTACACAGAGATAAGTGCACTTGGACATCCAAAGTATCTGCATAAAACCATACATTGGCAAGTAATGCGATGTAAGAAAATTATGCATGTAAAGGAATTTTGTGTGTCTTTCATGAGACTTTGTGCAGTTTTTACATAACCTGGTAGGTGAATGTTGACTGTAAAATACAGAGGAACAGGAGATTTATCAGCAAGACTTTTTCTGTTTAACATAGTAAAGTGAGAAGTAAGGTGTACTAGTTTATGCATCATTCTTGTACTGAATTGAACTGTTAACCTGCTTCAGATCTGTCTCTGTTTTGATTACAGTTTGATGCACTTTTAAATAGGACAGTGGAAAAAACATCCATGCCAAGTGTTCTGTCCTTTAGCAGATCCTCTCTATTTTCCTTACTCTCTTTAAAATATACCTAAAGAAGGTCCCTATTATTACTTAATTCTGGCACGTACTTGATTCCTGTTTGGTGTCTGATCAGACTTCAAACTGGATATATTCTTTCTCTGCTTTACTGCATACCTTTATTAGTTGCTTCCACTTAAATTGAGCAACTGAATCTTTCTGCAGTTGGAGGAATTTCCCACTGTGACAACTGCTACAAACATTGGCAGGGAGTTCTAGTGTTTCTGACATCTGATACCCATTTGAGGGCATACGTTGGGTATGAATAGTGGAAATGATCGCTCGGGGCGGTCTTGACGCTATAAATTTTACTTGAGAATCTGTGTTACTTACCAGGGATGGTTCCATATTAAATAATCCCTTAATTTATGTTTTCCCATGTAGTGTTTTTAATTGTATATGGGTTAAATGGGTAGAGTCTCTCTAATGCTTTTGCATCAACAAGGCAAGTGGCATTTCACTGTGAGCAATATAATGCTTACTGAGCTTCAGACAAGGTAGATTACAGAAAGTTAATAAGTTACTGAAGAATTAGAGTAGGTGAATGTTAGACTTGAAATACTCATTCCAGAAAATGTGTGTTTTCACATTTTGCTTGAATACCTCTTTTCTTACAGCAACAGAAAAACTCAGTGCAGCTTATATTATGAGATACATGTGAGGATTCGAAGAGTACATTCCATCGTCTTGCATATTTTTTTGAATGCTAGACTTTTTATTTTTTAAAGATATTTTACTATAATTTCTGTAGTATTTTATTTATTTAAATTTAAAAGGGAGGAAGCAGTGCTATACATTGGCGTGTTTTTGGATAGTTTGCTACCTATTTTTTTCCCAGAGGTGACTGTGAATCTGTAGTACTATAGGTATGCGGTGTTTAAAAGTATTTGTAGCTGTTACACAAAATGAAAAAAAAAAATGCTCTGAGACACTCAATTCAGACAATCTTCTAAAAGTATCTCTGTAAAACTGGAAAATAGTTTCAGGGGTTTATTTTTAAACTAGTAGAGCAAACAGCCTTTGATCTTTTTCTGTTTGCTAGCTGTGCCATCCCTCTTTCTAAAAAGAGGTAAAACTGTATTTTTTTGCTTATAAAAATAGCTTGGTCCAAATGACTGAATAGTAATGTGCAGCAGTCCTTGCCTAAATGCGTTCTTGCTTCTTGTCAATGTGTTGCTGGCAGCCTTAGGCCAGCATATATGTACCACTGTTTTAATAGTTCTGTTCTTAGTGTGTATTTTTAATGCAGTAACAGTTGTGAAAAACGAAACAACAGAAAAATAAATCGCAAACACCACCAACAACACTTTTTTCAGCTCAATCTCTTTTGCTGCAGGGGTATGTTGTAGTCCCACAAGGAGATTGAATAAAATCCCTGGCTGAACTATAGCTCAGCTGTTAGCGGTAGTCCTCTGCCCTCAATGGCTGGCAGTAGTGGAGAGTTCCTGGGGAACTATTTGACCTCTACCCTTTGGTTTGAATGTTCCAGTCAGAATCTACTGCTTCTGTTTGTGCTCACTGTGAGTGCTTTATGCAGGTAAAGTGTGGGGTTGCTTTTCCTACTTTTTGGCTGCTTTATCTGTAGGGCACATCAAATTTTCCTATTTCTAATTCAGTTACTGAATGAAATGTTGTATTGTCCATATCTTAACAATGTGTCTGTCTGTAGGATACTTCTTCTCACACCTTTTCTCCAAGTCCCATCAGGCAGCACTTCTGTTTCTAGTGCAGCAGTACTATAAATTTTCTGACAGAACTCACAAGCTGACCAGTGAAGTGCTGGGTAGGTTGTGGCCTTTTTGCTGATGGATTGAAGTGGTTGGTCTGCGACAGCTGAGCTTCTTCCTCATCCTTTTCTCACTCCTGTGGTTTTCTTACTTGTAACACTTGCTAGTCATCGTCAGTCAGTTATTAACATTGCTCCTGGTATCGTTGCATCTTTGGTTGAGTTTTGCAGTTTTAAGTGTATTACTAAATTCATACTGTGGTTAGGAAAAATTACTCTAGCGTGACAGTTGGAGGTTTCTTGCAGTACTTTGTAGTTGTTTGCTGAGCATTGCTGTTACATTTATTTTGGCAGCAGAGATAAAAACCAAAAATTCCATTTTGAAACGTCAGTAATCCAAATGAAAAAATATATGGAATTTTTTTGTATCTTCTATAATTTGAATGTATTTGAGAACGCAGTTACTGTTCTTTCCATAGGTTCATTTGACCAGATGTGTTTACAAAATGCATTGCTTTTATATATAAACATATTTTTATATAAATATTTCTATTTATTAAGTCTTTAGTAGATTAGAACTGAACTATGTATAAAAGCTAAATATGACTGTCACAGCTCAGAGAATGTGGTTGGTAGACTGTCCATGTAAGGTACCTCAGCACAGATGAGTGTTGTGATTCTTAATCATCATCAGTAAACCAAGCAGCTCAGCTAGCTGCTCTGCGTGATAGTTGTTTAATCAGTATAGCAGAGATGAGGTTTATGGGGCAATAAGGCATTGAGTTTCTGAAAATTTTGTAATGCAATTTTCCTCCCACAGAAAGCACGCTGTGAGAGCACACATGCTTGGCTGTTGCTAGCAGACCAGAATGACAGCTCAAGCTCACAATAGAGTGATTGAGTAATACTGTAGGGTTGAATCTGAAGGACTTCTAAAACAAAACCAGTACATACCAATGGCACAAAAAATTACATGAGTAGTAAAAGCTGTTGGAACACTCAGGATAATTTGTGAGTTATGTACTCAACAGTAGTGGGTAATTTCTGTGCCATTAAAAAAAACCCCTTTGTTTCAGTGAAGTGTTCGTCCATATATGTGACAGAATAAGAGCAAGCTATATATAGCAATATTTTAAAGCTACTCATATAGGTAGTAAAAATATGATAGTGGTCAGAGGAGGACTGCGAAGAAAGTTACTGCACAAAACTTTTTGTTTCTATTTTCCCCACTCAATTCTCTGTCACACTAACATGCCTGAATAACTCAGTACACCTTGGCAAGAAGGGAGTGAGCAAGTGCTAGGAACAGGTACTTAGAGGACTCCAGGTAGAACAGGGTGACCAATGCACAACAAAGGAGTGGGTGTGTTAGTGTCAGGAGCTCTTTGTTGAAACAGTGGCTGAACTGTTAAAAGACCCGCCTGCATTAAACCTAATCTGAATAGCTTTAACTGTAACCTACTAAGCTGAGAATTGCTTTTCAGAACGGGATTCACTAGCGGATCAGCTATTTGCTTAGGAGCAAAGCTTTTGTCATGAGGGGTAGAGGTTGGTAAAAGCAAATTTCAGCATCATTTTAATTTACTGCCTCAAACTCTGAGAAGTGTTTGACACCTTGTATCTAGGTTGTAATTGAAGACTGTTGTGGCACAACTGCTGACAATGATCTATGGTGTTTTTTCTGAAATGGTTACTTAGCCTTGTTATTTAAGAAGTCCACACTGCTTGGAAATACAGTGTAATGTTTCCATTCTGATTTGACATGATGTTTCTGTGGCAAGCAGTAGCTTCCAGTTTACTTCAGTTGAGATACCGCTTTGTGAAACCTGCAATAAAGATGCACCTCTGTCATACAGGTTCTAGTCACAGAGAATAATACCTGGTAACTCCAGCTTCTCTCCTTTTTTTTGTCCAAAGAATGTGATCCAGCAGAGTAGGTAGGTCATGAATAGAAAGCTCTTTCCTCTCCTTCAGCTTAAGGCTATTACCCCATGTCATATCAGTCCATGCCCTCCCCAGCTTTCCTGTAGGCCCCTTCAGGTACTGGCAGGCTGCAGTAAGGTTTCCCCAGACCCTTCTCCAGGCTGAACAACCCCACCTCTCAGCTTGCCTTCCTAGGTGAAGTGCTTAAGCCTCCTGATCATCTTTATGACCCTTCTCTGGACTCATTCTAACAGCTCCATGTCTTTCTCATGTTGGGGACCCCAGAGCTGGACGCAGTACTCCAGGTGGGTTCTCACCAGAGCAGAGGGGAACAGAGCACCTCCTCTCTCGACCTTCAGGTCACACTACTTTTGCTGCAGCCCAGGATGTGGTTGGCTGTCTGGGCTGCAAACACCTGTTGCTGGGTCATGTTGAGCTTGTCCACCAACACCCACAAGTCCTTCTCAGGGCTGCCCTTAGTCCACTCTCCACCCAGCCTGTATTTGTACTTGGTAAATGTTTTTTTCCTAATAGGTGTTTTAGAAACTAGGAAATAATGTTTAAATGCTGAAAAGTAAACAACTGTGTGGCAACGCATATGATGAAACAATCTCTCAGAGCATATTGGAAAAGGGGAATTGGGGAGGAAGAAGAGAGAGAAGTTTCTGCACCTATTTGTGGAAAAAGCAGGGGAAACGCACACACCTCAGCGAGTGATCTCTGAGGGGCTTTGACTAGTTGGGCTAACTTCCAAGATGAAACTTGCAGGTTCTGCATAACATAATAAATTATTATTATAAAGGTTTAAAATTAGTTTATTATACAAAAATGGTTCTGTAAATATTTAGAGGCTTTGTTTATTGGCCATGTTTATTGGATTTACTTCTGTGAAATCAAGCATCCAGTCTGGAAGCCATGAAGTAAAATGTATTGGTTTAAATTAAGGTAATGAAAGCTGTGATTATACAGAACTAATACATAGTCTTTATTTTTTTTTAGCATGATTGTTTTAATCACAAAGGAGCTTCCCTTTGTAGAGAAAAAAAGAGCCATTCAGTCATAACATTTGGACCATTCCTTTTGTAATGTTAACCATCGCAAAAGATTGGAATGTTAGTGTTAGACACTATCATTTTTTCCTATCTTTTTTCTAGGTATTTAATGAGTGATTGTACAAAAAATACCTTTCGTGGATAAATTTTAACACATAGTTAAAATACCTGCAATAATACAGCTGTAGAACAGTGCCTCCATATTGTCTAAAAGAATTTACTGGACTGTGTTGTTTTGATGTAATTCAGTTGTGTTTTTATAGCAGAGAAGCTTACTTAAACTAGAGTACTTACCACAGACCTTTTGGAATTCAGTTGGCTTTGTATTACATCCCTGGATGTGTTCAAAAAAAGGGTAGATGAGGTACTTAGGGATATGGTTTAGTTTAGGATGAGAATGGTTGGACTTGATGATCTTCAAAGGTCTTTTCCAACCTTGTGATTCTGTGATACATCTTTTGAGTCCTTTATTCAAGAAACGAGTAAACACCCAGACCTGGTTTTAAGGTTTGACTTAATGTTTTATTAGCTCATGTTTGCTTTTGATTCAGCTTATTTTGTGCTCAAAACTACAGCATGTGTGAAAAATACTTCCAGCTCTTTGGTATGGTGGTGGTGTGGTTTGAAGCTCAGGTATTGCTTATGTGAATTAATAATACAGTAGTGAATTGCTGCTTTACTTAACTCAGTCTAACTGTGAAGACAAGCCTAACTACATTAAATGTGTTTTGGAATCAGTGCTGGCAGTTACTTAGGGGTTTTTTCTAGTGGGTTTTTTGTTTTGTTTTTTATTAAAACTTATTTTTTATTTAAACTTATTTTAAATTAGGGTGTTTTGTTGTTTGTTTTTGGTTTGGTTTTTTTGTAAGGTTCTCAAAACCATAGGGTAGGACACTTGTACATGTAAGTGTTAACATGCTCCTTTGTGCTTTCCATGCTTTTGTCTGCCAGTGTATCCCGTTGTCTTTATTTGGGTTGTGACAGATCCTAGTTCAATTTAAACTGGTTTTGTTCAGTAGGATAAGGTTCTTTTTTGCTTGACATGTCTTGCCTCGTGGTTGTCTTAATGTCTTACATTACAGTGTTCAAAGTAAACTTATTAAGATTTCATATGTAATAATTCTGTAACAGAAACTTATACTAATGGCTTACTGTTGAAGGGGCGGGGGGGCAAATATCTAATCATCTGCCCTAGTTAAGTGTTACAAAAAACGATATATAAAAATTCCATAACTGCTTTTTTTTTTTTTTCCTCTTCAGTTTTTGTAACACTTCTTGTAAGGTCTCCTTATGAAAGTTCCTGGCTGAATGACCAGGTCTCTTTACATATATGTTCAAAACCAACCCCTTGTCCTGAGGAGCTCGTAACTAGATAAGGCCACCTCTGTTCTAGTATTTTGCCTGAAACATCAAAGTATTTCTCTGTGCCCTGGCTGTTGCATCCTTGCAAGCTGTCAGATTTGGATTCTTCAGCATATTTTGTTTTCTGGTTTAGATTTCTTAGCTACCTGACTGGAGAAGGTTGGGATTTTTGAATATTTATGTTCTGTTATGAACTATTTGTACTGTAACTGCATGGAAGCAGAAATCCCCTTTCTTTTCACTGAAATTTCTAATCTGATTCATGTATTGATACTCTAATAACTTATTTTTTTAGGGTTCTTCTCCAGTTAGTTTCAAAAGTTTCAGTTCAGGTTGGCAGAAAAAAAAAGCTTTCCAAAGTTTTGTAATGCTTTATTCTTACATAGCAAAACAAAACAAGACCTTTTCATTTTCCTCCTTTACTAAAAGTCAGCCAACTTTTGCCTTGATCATCACTCCAAAGGGGGTGGGTGGGGTGGGGAAAACAAAAAAAAACCCCACAAAAACCGAAATGTACCTTAGAAGAAAAGAGTTTCCCAGCCAGTTAAGCTTTAATTTGGATTTTTGCCTGAAATGTGGAATATCTAGGTTGACGTTCTCTGCCCATTTTGAGGTGAGTCTAAAATCAAAGGTCCTCAATATTATGGCCAAGCATCCTGGATGAGGTCTTGGATCCATGTCCGTCTTCATCCAACCTGTTTGGTAGACACATTAGTCTTAACTGATTTTGGGGGCAGAAGTTTCTCGAGGGTTTAATGGGGATGAGAGAAGGACAAGCTAAAATTGAAATAGAGTGGGCCAGGCTTCTTAAAGGTAGGATGATTTAATTTAAGCAACTGATGGGTCACCTGTAGTAGGTAGAAATACTTTCAGTGCAGGAGATTCTCGCAATACTGAAATGGAGGAGAAACTTTAATGGTAAACTGAAGTAAAATTTAAAATCAAATAACTCACATTAATTAGAACAGATTGCCATACAGTATAATTAACTTTAAGTACTAAAGATTTCTGTGGATAGTAAGTGTTGCTGTTTGCTCAAATGAGATTAATAAAGTAAAGGATATGGGTCTTGATGCTTCAGAAGTGGACAAGTTTGAAATTATTTATTGGCAGATAAATTTTTAGATGTTTTTCCACTCTGCTGTGGGGACGTTAACAGCTCCTGTTTCACGTTTCTGGTACAGCTCATTATCCTGTCCATAAATCCGGAGCAATATAGCTGGATTGTGTATAAGAGAATTGGTCTTTATTTTGTAGCTCCTTGCAGTCCTGTCTCTGAGTAAATGAAGTATGGTTTGTACCCTCCCCATAAATTTGACATATTAGCTTATCTGTAAAGTCTGTGGACTATAAGGTTTTTGTTCATAGTATACTTTCCAAAGAAAGATTGGAATCATGGGTAAAACATAGATTATATGTATAGTAAAAGAAAATAATTACTGAAGAGTTTTTGGCCCGTATTTGTCCTAAAAATTATTGGGGAAAAATTTCCCGTTTGTAATGCTGACAGCTTTCAGTCCAGTACCTTGGAGCAGGAAGATAATTTTGTGTGTATGTGTTCCTACTAAATATTAGGTTCAGTAGCCTAAACTACACTAGGTGTTTGATACCTTCTTTTTTTATATATATTAATGTATTTGGGATTTTTTCTTGTGCAATGATAGTTAAGCATTTGTTCTTCTGAACTTAGTATGAACATTGTACTAATGAGAAGTTGCCAGGTTGTGTTGGGAAAACTGAAAGTTTCTGTCTGTCTTCTGTTCAGAGTCTGCATCTGTGGACAAGTCTGTATCCCATTCTTGCACAACTCCTTCTACATCTTCGGCTTCTGGACTGAATCCAACTTCTGCGCCTGCTTCATCTGCTCCTGCAGTTCCTGTCTCACCTGTCCCACAATCACCGATTCCTCCATTACTTCAGGACCCAAATCTCCTCCGACAGCTGCTGCCAGCTCTGCAAGCCACCTTGCAGCTTAATAATTCTAGCGTAGATATATCCAAAATCAATGAAGGTAAGGATTCTTTAAGTTGATGTAACCTTTTATTTACACACATTACTAAATTGTTAGATACTTAGCTGTAGTAAATGCAAGTCTTTATGTGAAAAGTGACTAAATGAATACTTAGATAAAGTGGGGATTGGTTTTGTTTGATGGGGTTTTTTTGTTATGCTGAATCTTTTTACATTAGCCAAGTAACAATTAAGAGTTGTTAAGCTGATCTATGTGAGCAGTCTAATAGAGACTGGTGACTTTATAACTGTATCAGCATTCACCTGCTGCACAAAATTTAGTTAATGCTTTTTGTTCTTTAGTTTCGTGTGATGTTCTTTGTTTCCTGTAGTTTGTGCTGCTGTTCTAATTATACGTGTTTGCAAATACTGAAACTTCCAGGGATTCTTAAAGCATGTTGCCTATCAACTTTTTTTCTTTAACAGAACACGTTAGCGTCATTGAATAAAGATAGCATAATGGTATTTTTACTGGAAGGTTAAATTTTGTGAGTGTAATCAGTGTATCCCTTAGATTTTTGCCACGCTGACATAGTTTATTAGAAGAATGTTTAGAACTAGCTGTAGTGCCTTTTGCTGCAGGACCAGGTAGAGTTGATGCATTTTGAATGTGATTTTGTCTAATGTGATGTCTGCATGTGGCAGGTTACTGTTGAAGTAAGTGGTGTGGGATTTTTGTTTGCTTCTTTGAACTTGTACACTCATCACCAATTTACATAGGAAGCAAAACATTTACATGCAGTGCCCAGAGTTAATTATCTTCTGACTTTTTAGAAGTACAAACCATGAAAGTCAAAATGAATGTTACGATTATTTATAAGGAAAAGCTCTCAGTTGACTTCCTTTTAATCAGCAAATTATGTCTTCATTCAGTAGTAATAGGTGGGTATGGGTTTTTTTTGTGGAGAAAGAAGCTTTTAAAATTGTAGTCCGCTAGGTTGGACTAAAAAAGTATGGCTGTATTAAAAAATGAAAGGATCAGTCAAGACTCCAATTGTATTTTATTAGAAAGCTGCCAATTTAAATTTCTAGTAATTTTCTCTTGTTATAGCTGAGTAGCAACTGTGTCTGTTTTGGAACAAGAGTGTTTAGTGGTGTTGTGGTAGCACAAGGGTCCAGCTGGCAGGTCCATGTGGGTAGTGATTTCACCTTGCACAGCAGGACTGCCCCTACTGTGCACATGGTGCAGAGTTAATGTGTTTGTGCTGGTGAGTGAGTTTTTTCAGCCTTGTGCACAGGTAGTGCATGTTCAGGAGGTATTCCACAGAGCCTGTAGATCTTGAACAGATTAGTTCAGAAGCTGGGTCTCATCAACTCACACTGTAAGATTTTTTTTCTGTGTAGTGCGGTTTTAAAACAGTTGGTTGAAAATGAGCTATTTTTTTACTGTAGGAGGGAGAGACAAGATGGGACAGCTAAACCCAGAACAAAATAAGTTCTTTTTGTTTGGTTGGTGTTGGGGGTTTTGTTGTTGTGTTGGTTTAATTTTGTTTGTTCATTTTAAGAAGAAACACTCAGTGTCTGGATTTTTAACTTGAAAGATCTTTTGCTTGAATAGGAAGTCTCACCTCACCCCATATGTTTTACTGAGTTTATGATAAGTGGGTTTTTGCCTTTTTTTTTAATTAATGAAGCTTTAAAGCCCCTATACACATTTTGCTTCCTACAATAACAAACTCAACAAATGTTCTCTTTCTGTTTACAAGAATAATTATTGATCCATAAGGTCAAGCTGAAGTGTTAGTTTCTAAACAATTTTTCAGTATATATCTCAAAGATAAAAGATAAAAGCCCACGTAAAGGGCTTGGTTAGATATGCTGAGTGTTCGTGAATCGAATTCAAGTCATTGAAAAATAGTTCAGGTGGCTCTTTGGTTTACTGTGGATGTGGGAACAGAATCAGAAAGAAAATGCGACTTAAATGTATTTAGCCAGTTTGAACAGTTTAAAGTAATCTAGAATTGCCAGTAAAACAGAATGTTTGTTTTTAGTTTTAACAGCAGCTGTGACACAAGCCTCTCTGCAGTCTATACTCCATAAAATTCTTACTGCTGGACCATCTGCTTTCAATATCACTTCCCTAATTTCTCAGGCTGCACAACTGTCTACACAAGGTATTCAGTGTCTTCTTTTCACTTATGTAAAATTGTTACATTACATTTTATAAAGGCTGATACAATTGACACTTGCAGAAGCTGCCTCTTTTCATCCTCCATCTGGTGTGGAGGATGTCCAATGACTTCTCTTTCCAAAGATAGGATAAAGAGTTGTTACTTGGGGAGAAGGAAGCTGACAGGCAACTAAGTAAATGTGCTTCTCTGTCTCTCCTTTTGGTATTTTCTTTGTATGTTAACTAACTATATGAGTAGTGTGAAACACGTGAGACCCTTTTAATTTATTCTGAACCTTAATTAGACATTGCTTAATGTTTGATCCAGTACACAGCTCCTCCTTGGTTGAACATCTGTTTGTAATGCTGTGCAACTGTGACTCTCGGGGGAGGCCTTAAGTTCTTAAAAGGAAGTATATGCTGTCTGGTGGGGCTTTTTGTATAGCCTTCTGTCAAAAGTATGTTTCAGCTTCCAGGCAAGATATTCCTTCAGGTATCTTCAATACATTCTGGTTTGTAACTTAATAAAGCTAGAAACTTAAACCAGAACAATTAAATGCAATCAAGTTACTGAGTAGGTAAGCAGTATTACCCTAATGATAATTAACCAGTAGTTAAAACATGGGCGAGGGACTGTTGGTAGATGCCTAGAATGGCTGAATAGGTTGAATGGGTTTCTAGATAAATTGTTTATGCATTCTTTAGGTTAAATTGAGTTAAGCACTCTAGTTTCGTTTGCAATTCCTATTTTAGTACAGTCTCTTCACATGAAAAAAGCATTGCATAACAGCTTCTTCTCTTTCCCCCTCTCCTGAAGTTTTAGAAGTGGAGGGCTTGGGGAAAACTCTATTCTTTAGTTAGTATTGTTTTTAAATGTTTGATTGTTCCAGTTGTTCAAACCCCATCCCCAACTATGTCATGTTGTATTATCTGATAGAGCATGCTGCAGAAGTACCAAAATGAAATCTAGTTCACATGTTAAGATAGGATATGGTTTTATTAAAAACCACCTCTTTTCTTTAACAGCTCAGCCATCTAATCAGTCTCCAATGTCTTTAACATCTGATGCCTCATCGCCAAGATCATATGTATCTCCGAGAATAAGCACGCCTCAGACTAACACTGTTCCCCTTAAGCCTTTGATGACTACGCCACCGGTAGCATCGCAGCAGAAGGTAAACTCCTTTTTTATTTATGCCATACTGTAGTAAGAAACCAAGTATTGCTGCTGTATACCCACGTGCTAGCAGTTATATATGGGATAATAAAATATGTATGTTATCTTTCCCAGTAGAAACAGAAAAAACTGGAAGCAGTTACTTGGCTTTATTTTTGCAGAACAACTCTAGCTTGGAGTTCTACTCTGCTTTTCTGTTATTGAAGAAAATCTTGTGTTTGCTTCAGATGCTGTCTGGAGATACTAACAGGAGATCAGAATTTTAACATACTTAAATGGAAACAAAAAGTTACTCCAAAGGCAACAGCTGATCTAGTTCTCTAGACTTTAGTCAGTAAGATATTTTTAGACTGAAAGAGAAATTCTTAGGGAAGTTGACTTGATGTAGTTTCAAAATCAGTTAAGAAATATTCTGGGTGTTTTTGAGATCAGTAACGTTATATCTCTTTCCCTCCCACCACCTCACCCCCATTCATTCAGAATTCCTTAATTGAATCAGTGACTAGGAAACATTAATTGGTGCTAACAAATAAACTCCTAAGGTGCTTACTTAGAAAAAGGAAACATAAGTAGTAGAAAACATAAAAGTGTGTTTTGTTTTGGTTTGGTTTGGTTTTTTTCCACTTTGCCTGTGTGTGATCCCCCTAGTGGGATCAAAACAGAAATTCAGCAGTTTATGGCTGTGAAAAATGGAAGTTTGTTGGACCTCTCCTTAGAGGTTTGCAGTTTTCATGCAATGGGAGCTTGCACTGTCAATTCATTGTACAGATCTTTCTTTTAAGATTGAGATTCTCAGATTTTATCCCAGTCTATCAGTATGTTGCTCAGTGTGTGTAGTAGCTTGTGAGTTTAAGAAGCATGACTCTAGACTTTGGGATGAGACTGGTCTTGTTGGATTTCCCCCCCTACACGATGCCTGTCCCATGTCTGCCCCACTATAGCTAGGGCATCTTTAATTCAGTTTTCTGCTCAGAAGATAATCTATTATGTCTTGAAAGCCATTAAGGAATAATGTTATCTTCAGGAATATTGCTTTCTTCATTCTAATCTAAATGCCTCATTTTCTTACATTTGAGTTTTTTCATGGGTACAAAGAAAACCAAGTGATTCTCCCAGTTTGTTGTGATTGACAGTGACTTGTGAAAGCCTCACGTGTGTATTAATCCTGCTTCTTGTCTTTTTTTAACTGCCCTTGGAGTGCATCCTGAATCTATGTGGTCGCATCCCATAGTGAGGTGACAGGTAGTGAAATTATCAAATAGCATAAACTTGAAGCAAAGAAGGGAGTTGTCAGACACTTTCAAATCCTGGGATATGAAAAAGAATTGTCTTAAGTTGTTCATGGTCGGTAACTGCAAGTTGATCTCTTCTGGTCTCTAGAAACCGAAGACTTAATCAGAACTTTATTTATAAAGTACATCCATCAGATATGTTATAAGCATGGCAAAAGGTTTATCCTTTTGATCTACTTTATGTACCGGGTTTTCTGAAAGAAAACTTGAAGGAAGGACTTTGTTATGACCAGAAACATGAATTTTATAAACTTTGCTTGTTTAGTATTTATCATCCTGCTAATCTCGGGCAACCCCGATGGAGGGCCTGCCTAGGGATGCTGCGGTCCAGGTCTCAGGCTGCAGGGAATGCCAGAGCCTGCAGTTGCCTGGGATAAGAGGCAAACACCTAGCCTGTCTGAGGTGTGAGCAGGTCGATGACCTGCTTGCTTTGGTGGTACAACTAAAGGAAGAGGTTGAAAGACTGCGGGTGATCAGGGACTGCGAGCGAGAGATTGACTGGTGGAGTAGCTCCCTGGCGTCCCAAAAGGAAGACAGTCGGGATGACACCTCACACCTGAAGACGGTCCCCCCTCACTGCCCGTGCCAGGTTAATGGGAGTGACCCAAACCCCGAGGAGGCCTGGAAGACAGTCCCGACTCGGCGTCGTAGGCACTCCCCCTGCCTACCTACCCCACCCCCTCAGGTGTCCCTGAGCAACAGGTTTGGGGCCCTGACAGTTGAGGAGGAGGTACCTGAGGAGATGAATGGAGCCCCTCTGCCTCAGAGAAAGCGGAGGCCTAGAGTGAGGCGGTCATCTGCACGCCTTGAGACTGCCTCTGTTAGGCAAGAGAGGAAGGTAGTCGTAGTAGGAGATTCCCTTCTCAGAGGGACAGAAGGGCCTATATGTAGGCCAGACCCTACACGCAGGGAGGTGTGTTGCCTCCCTGGAGCCCGGGTCAGGGATATTACCAGAAGGCTACCAGGCCTGGTAAGATCCACTGACTATTATCCCTTACTGATAGTTCAAGCAGGCAGGGACGCAATCACAAAGTGTAGCCTGCAAGCTGTCAAAAGGGAATTCCGGGACCTGGGGCGCTCTGTTGAGGGGGGGGGAGCCCAAATAATATTCTGCTCTATCCCCACTTGTGGGAGGAGGGGCTCAGAGCAGGACAGGATAACCCACGAGTTGAATGTGTGGTTAAAAGGCTGGTGCCGGCGCAAGAACTTTGGATTCTTTAACCAAGGGATGGTGTACTCTGCTCCTGGCATGAGTACTGCTAATGGGGCTCACCTGTCCTATAAAGGAAAGCGGATGCTCGCCCAGGAGATAGCAGGGCTCATCGATCGTGCTTTAAACTAGTTAGGAAGGGGGAAGGGGATATTAAGGCGGCTGCCAGGGTTAGGCTTCGGGAGACACAACGGGAGTTGACGGTGGGAAGAGGTAAATACCAACAGCACAGTCGTGGACTTGGGGACGTTTTTCCACGTGAGAGTAGGGAAAATTCTGTGGACTGCCCTGAGTACTCCTCCGTGGAGCCACTTTTGCCAGTCCCCTGTCAGAAATCTCGCTGTGGGCCGTTGAGGATACCTACATCTGCTTCACCACTGAACTGTCTTTACACAAATGCACGTAGCATGGGGAACAAACAAGAAGAACTAGAGATCTTTGTGCGGTCGCAGGGCCATGATCTCATCGCAATCACAGAGACGTGGTGGGACAACCTGGACGACTGGCACACTGTCATGGATGGCTATGTGCTTTTTAGGAAAGACAGGCTAGGGAAGCGAGGTGGAGGAGTTGCTCTTTATGTGAGAGAGCACCTAGAATGTGTTGAGCTCCACCTGGGGAAGGATGAACCTTCTGTCGAGTGCTTGTGGGTTAAAATCAAGGGGCAAACCGGTATGGGGGACATTGTTGTGGGAGTGTGCTATAGGCCCCCTGATCAAGAGGAGCAGGTAGATAACGCATTCCATAAACAGTTAGAAGTAGCCTCAAGTTCCCGGGCACTGATCCTTATGGGGGACTTCAACTACCCAGATATTTGCTGGGCAAGCAATACGGCCAGTCGTATGCAGTCCAGACAATTTCTGCAGTGTGTCGAAGACAATTTCCTGCTACAGATGGTGCAGGAGCCCACAAGGGGAGGGCGGCTGCTGGACCTTGTTTTCACTAACAAGGATGGACTTGTTAGGGAAGTGAAGGTCGGGGGCAGCTTAGGGCAAAGCGACCATGAAATGGTTCAGTTCATGATCCTGGGTGGAAGAAGCAAGCCAAAAAGTAGGATAGCTACCCTGAATTTTGGTAGAGCTAACTTTGATCTCCTCCGCCACTTAATGGGGGCTATCCCGTGGGCTACGCTGTTTGAAGGAATGGGAGCCTGCGAGAGCTGGCTAGCATTCAAACAGCACTTCTTCCAAGCACAGGAACGATGCATCCCTTTGAGGAGGAAATGGGGAAAGAGAGGCAGAAGACCTGCATGGATGAACAGGGAGCTATTGAGCAAACTCAAAGAGAAGCAGAAGATCTATGAATCGTGGAAAAAGGGTCTGAGCACCTGGGAAGAATACAGGAATGTGGTCAGGGCCTGTAGGGATGCAACTAGGAAGGCTAAAGCCCTCTTGGAAATTAAGCTGGCAAGGGACATAAAGGATAATAAAAAGGGGTTTTTTAGACACGTGAACAGTAAGAGGATGTCCAGGGATAATGTAGGTCCCTTGCTGAATAAGGAGGGTGTCCTGGTTACGGGGGATGCTGAGAAAGTGGAGATATTGAATGCCGCCTTTGCTTCGGTCTTCACTTCAAAGGCCCCCCGGGACCCACAGACACTGGATGAGAGTAGGACTGATTGGGAAATGAAGAATTTCCCTCTGGTTCAAGTAGGGGAGGTCCAGGAGCGGCTCAAAGGGATTAATGCACACAAATCCATGGGCCCAGATGGGTTACATCCACGTGTGCTGAGGGAGCTGGCGGAGGTGATTGCTGAGCCGCTCTCTATCATCTTCGACAGGTCTTGGAGGACAGGAGAAGTGCCTGAAGACTGGAGGATAGCCAATGTCACTCCAGTCTTTAAAAAGGGCAAGAAGGAGGAACCTAGTAACTATAGGCCAGTCAGCCTCACCTCTGCCCCTGGAAAGGTAATGGAACAGCTTGTTCTGGATGCCATCTCCAAGCAATTGGAAGAGAAGAAGGTCATGAGGAGTAGTCAGCATGGATTCACTAAGGGGAAATCGTGCTCGACCAACCTCATAGCCTTCTACGATCTCATGACAGGCTGGGTAGATGGAGGGAGAGCAGTGGATGTCATCTACCTTGACTTCAGCAAGGCCTTTGATACTGTCTCCCATGACATCCTGATAGCAAAGCTGAGAAAGCATGGGATAGATGAGTGGACAGTGAGGTGGGTTGAGAATTGGCTGTCGGACCGAACCCAGAGGGTTGTGATTCGTGGAGTAGAATCTGACTGGAGGCCTGTTACCAGCGGTGTTCCCCAGGGCTCAGTGTTGGGTCCAGTCCTGTTTAACATCTTCATTGACGATCTTGATGAGGGAATAACATCCACCCTCAGCAAGTACGCCGATGATACAAAGCTGGGAGGAGTGGCTGACACGCAGGAGCACTGCGCTGCCATCCAGAGAGACCTGGACAGGCTGGAGAGCTGGGCAGTGAGAAACCAGATGAAGTTCAACAAAAGCAAGTGTAAAGTCTTGCACCTGGGAAGGAACAACTGTTTGTATCAGTACAGGCTGGGGGATGACCTGCTGGAGAAGAGCTCAGTGGAGAAGGACCTGGGGGTCCTGGTAGATGACAGGTTGGCCATGAGCCAGCAGTGTGCCTCGGTGGCCAAGAGAGCCAATGGGATCCTGGGATGCATCAGGAGGAGTGTAGCCAGCAGGTCAAAGGAGGTGATCCTCCCTCTCTACTCTGCCCTGGTCAGGCCCCACCTGGAGTATTGTGTCCAGTTCTGGGCTCCTTGGTATAAAAAGGACAGGGATCTCCTGGAAAGAGTCCAAAGAAGGGCTACGAAGATGATTAAGGGCCTAGAGCATCTCCCCTATGAGGAAAGGCTGAGTAAGCTGGGACTGTTCAGCCTTGAGAAGAGAAGACTAAGGGGGGACCTAATCAAAGTTTATAATTATCTGAAGCAGGGGATGCAGGGGGAATCAGCCAGCCCCTTTTCAGTGGTCTGTGGGGATAGGACAAGGGGCAATGGCTGCAAGTTGGAGCATAGGAAGTTCCGCACCAACATGCGGAAGAACTTTTTCACAGTGAGGGTGACTGAGCACTGGAATAGGCTGCCCAGGGAGGTGGTGGAGTCTCCTTCACTGGAGATATTCAAGACCCGCCTGGACGCCTATCTGAGCAATATGAGCTAGGGAGCCTGCTTTGGCAGGGGGGTTGGACCCGATGATCTCTCGAGGTCCCTTCCAACCCCTACAATTCTGTGATTCTGTGATTCTGTGATATGTTTTCCTAGTACTTTGTGGACAAACTTGAACCCACTGCCTTTCACCCAGTATAAAGGCTAGCATTGTACTGGTGGAGTAGGTGGTGTGGTAGTAAACTGTGCCTTCAGAGGAAGTGAAGGCAAGCTGAATGTTTGAAGTAGGGACAGTCTGTCTTAGCAGACCAACTGTATGATTGAATATGGTTTTGAAAACAGAAGCATTCCCTCAGGTTTTCAATAGAAGCAAAAAACTTTAAGGCTAAATGCAGGTTTGGGAAGAGTTGATCTGAGTTTAGTGTAAATTGTAACTGCAGCAAGGATGCCACTCCTCAAAAACAACAAAAATGTGTTAGTTATTTTATGCTTTGTCTGATGTGACAAACCCTCCACTTACCTGCAGGGTTCTGTGATTGCCTTGTGACTTGTCACAAGGTGTTAGTGTCTTGGCATGCAGGATTCCACCTCTAATATTTTCAAACTAGGGTATCATGTATTTTATTGATACATATGTAGATGTTGTAAAAGTGATGTCTGTGTTTTGATGAGCATACTGTGACACATTTTGAAATTACTGTATGTTAATCTGTCTTTAGGATTGTACCATAATGAGGTGAGATTGCACACTTGGTTTGGTTTTGAACTGTATAATGTGGTTGGAATCAAAGTGTTAAATCTAGTAAATTTGAGTTACTCATTCTAAGCTCTAATGTCTTTGCTTCAGAGGGCTGTTAGCCCCAATGGACTGTTGTGCATTATTACATACACTGGCAAGTTTTCACTCCCATGCCTCTGTGGGGAAGTTGCAACTCTTACTACACTGGGAGCTATTTTCTAGGTACCTCGAGTAGCTTCACAGAGGAGCTAAGCAGATTTAGTAGTAATGCTTGACAGCAGGATCTTTTTTCAAATCTGGTACTACTAACAGAGCTATTGAAGTATTAACGTGAACTGTTTGTTGGTCCCAGAAGTGACAGATTCTGGTTCAGCATCAGATACTTTTCCAGTTCAGTAGGGAAAGAACTTTCTTGATGGTTCTTCTATTCACATAACTTCATTCCATAAGATGGGATTGAGATGAGAATTTAGGTAGCAATAGCTGCAGTGTGAGCAAGTATGTTTTTAGTATTCCTTTGGATAGGTCAGTCAGGTTATCTTACCCAGTTCTAAGAGTTTGAGGTGAATTATGCATAATCAAGACGTGGTGCTGTGCCAGGACACACTGGTTTCAGAGCACAAGCTTAGGGTGTTTCTGTGCAGCAGGTGTGCAGACAAAGCTGACCTGACAGCTTGGAACCAGAGCCCAGTGCCAGATGCACGGACACTTAGGCTGGGTCTGGGAGCGGTGCAGTGCCATTTGTGCACTTTCCTTCAGGCTGCATGAACTGCTTTCAGACCTGGGCGTGTACATCTGCCTGGAGGTGTGCTGTATGCACATGGATGCTCAGGTGTCGCAGACTCCAGGATCATATGTGTCACATTGTGCTGTTTAGCTGTGCCTGTGTTGTATGCTTAGAAAGTGTTCTGAATTTTCTGCACAATAACTGTGTAAATCATGCTACACACACCTGTCAAGCTCAGGGAGTGTATTGCTTATGGAATTATTTATTTTTTTTTTGTTAAGGCCCGCCCCTTTTTTTTTTTTCTTTTTTTTTTTTTTTTTTTTTGTTCCTTGTACACTTACAGTCTTTGAAGCACTTGGAAAATAGGGAATGGTTAAGAGTTTTTGTGGTATGCTTATCTCAAAAATCCCAGTTTTGGTTTTTGTTTTTTTTTTTTAACCAGCCAAGATGCTGGTTAGATTTCCAGTGGATGTGCAAGGTGATTGTATTATCTCTGATGGACCTTCTGTATATGCAGCCTCAATAGTTACATGCGCTCACAGAGTGAGCAAAATTCTGGCATTAATCAAGTTCGTGTCATTTTATAGATATGTTTGGATAGACACTCCTATTTTTCCTTTTTTTTTTGTAAATAAAGTTAAAACCTCCTACTATTTCACTCCCCTCAACTATATAATTGATTTCAACACACTGAGTGATCTTACAATGATCTTGCTTTACCTTACCAGAACCATGAGCTTTTCATGTGCTTTTCAGACTTTTTTGGGGCTCTTGATAATTTAAAAAGGTGTTTTTTCCTCTTAGGCATATAAGTACATTTGAGATTACATTGAGATTTCCTGTATATTTGAATAAATGAAGTAATGTCTTGAGATTTCTTTAGCAGATACTGTCTGACTTGCAATCTGTGGTTTGTTTCACAGGAGTCTGTTTCTGAAACTGAGAGAATTTCTGGAGGTTCAGATGACCACTAGTTAGTAATGTACACCAACCAGCTTGATGTCAGCAAATGCCAGACAGGCTGCCTGATTTATCTTTTTGTCTTTATGAATCCCTAGAACCCATTTTTCTTCCCTCCTGCTTTCTTAAAATTGTTAGCTTGATATTTCCAGAGTGGGGGCTAAGTTTTGGAGCTGCTTCCTCTTTTGAACATACTTTAAAAGGAACAGAGGTATGCAGAGTATGGGGTAAAAAAAAAAAGTATCTTGAACTCCATGTACTGTCTTAAACACTACTATATTCCCAAACTTTTCATCCTGTTGTAGTTCAGGAATTCACAGAAAAAAGACTGTATATCACTGCTGGGGTCTTAAATGTGAATATGTACTACAAAGGAAAAGCAAAAAGCTACTGGTCACTCTTCTTTCAGTCATTCATTAGTTTAGAACTAAACAACAGTTAAAAAGGGGGAGTAGCAGACTGATAAATATGTTTTAATTTTTAATTTTTTTTTTCCATTTCTGGTAGAGATCATCTAATACTGTTATGACCTAATTTCTGCTCTTGACACTAATGTATTTTCAAGTAGGGATCTTTTAATTTCTTAAGTGAAAATTTTTATTTGGATATAAACAGTTATTTGGAGGTTGAAAATGAGCTTGGTGCTCACATAGAAGATATGGTCAAAAATGAAATTGAGTTGAACTATTTTACTTAAACTTGCACTATTTTGACAAGTCAGATCTAAATTTCCTTTATTATGTCTAAGTACTCTTTCTGTGTAGTTAAAAAAGAAAAGCTATCACAGCTGTGGAACTAGAGGGTTTTTTAAAAAAATAGCTTTTGAGGAGCATAAAAATTCAGTCAAGAAAAGATCTTGTAAACCCCACTGATCTTGTAATTTCAGTGTTTTCCTCTGGTTCTTACGCTTGATATTTATTGTGGAGGAAATCTAATGAAACTGAATTTTCCAGGTTGCTACTCCGGGCGTTAAACAAGGACCAGCTTCACAGGCAGCACCTCAGCAGCCGGTAATAGCTGACAAGCAGGCGGGTCACGAGCCTGCCTCTCCACGAAGTCTTCAGCGCTCGAGGTACGTTGAAATGCTTCTCTGTGCTCTCCTCTGGTTTTGCTCTGCATCCAGTGTTTGTTGTATGTGTTGCAATTTGTGGATTCTTCTTTGGCCTTTTTATTGAACATATGATTTACTCTGCTGCTACTGACAGGATGCAGCTAAATACCTTTGTTACAGAGCTAACGTGGTAGATTCTGTTTTAGCACCATCACTTCAATTCCATGCACAGAAGCAGAATAGAATTAATATTTCTATCACATCTGTCTGAAGTCAGTTTTACAAGTGATTGCTTGCATTGTGATTTCTGAGTTTAGGGGTTTTGTTTCTTTCTGTGCAATTATGGGATTAAGCACTTTGTGATTTGCTTGGTGTTAGATGTTTGTGGTGTTTTACTGAGGTATGATTTGATTTTTAAATTAGTAAGAACTTTTGTCTATCAGATGATTTTGCTGGTTTAATGAAAAACATTTAAAAATGAAGTAAGTTTCCCAAATGGTTTTCCTTGGCTGAACTTTATCAACATTGCATTGTATGACAGGAACATTTAGCCATGGATTTACAAGGTGTGTTTAGAATCTGTATCTTGTCTGATACTCTTCTTTTGGGAAGAAGAGCTCTTTACTGTGTAGGATGCCATGTGCTTTTTCATAGTAGCTCTGGGTGCTCTAACCAAATATTTGCCCCAAGAACTGTCTGTGATGGAGTCATGGTCTAGAATTGTGGCAAGCAAGATTGCATGTTCAGTGATGAACATCATTGTAATGGGTTCATTGCAAATCTAAGTGGTGTTGCACTTAAAAGCTAGAATTATAGCTTTTAAACTAATCCGATTTAGGTTGAATAAGGTGTGTGGTATGATGTTCAAAAACCCCAAACAAGCAAACAAAAACCCAGCACTCTTCCCTTTTAGCATACCTGAAGCTTGGTGGTGCTTTCCATATCATAAAATAGTGAGGTCTTTTTGTCTGCCCTCCTGGGAGTAATAATAAAGGGGGCCTTGGATTATGTATCATTGATGCACTCACTTGCTGTTAGATTTTCAAATCTGTGTTGTTTTTTGTTTGGGAGTGGGGGGAGGGTTCTCTTTGGGTTTTTTGGGGGGTGGGTTTTTACTTGTTTGCTTGGTGTTTTTGTCCCAGTGACTGGTTTTACTGGAGACACTGTGCTGTAGAGCAGTTTGAGGGCACAAGCAGAAGTCAGAAGTTTTTTAGTCTTAAACGTCTATCTGTCTTAAAGACCAAAATCAAGTGTCTGTAGCAGGTACCTAATCTACAGCTCATTTTTCTTTATAAAGACAGTGGACCAGCTCCAGTCTCTAGTAATTTAATGGATGGTGCTGTTTAAGCCTTTCTGAATTATAATAGCAAAAACTAAATCATACTTGGCAACCAGTTAAACCCTTGTAATAAGGGGAGTAGGCCTTTTGTAAAGAGTGGTGAGGTTTTGGGAAATAGCTTTCAGTCACAGACCCTTTTTTGTCCTTTGCTGATCACCCTTTCCCCATAGGCTAAGCAAGATAGTCTTATCCTTGGAAGCATTGACTGTGGCCTGGAGCCTGTCAGATCTGATACTGCTGGGTATTTGGCCTGCTAATCCATACACTGTACCATGGCCCACCACCTTTTGGGTTACAGGACTTCATACTCTGGCAAAACCCTTATCCACATCCCTATCAGCAAAAGATTTTGTGTGTCTGGGCAATGTTTGTGAATTGCTATAGAACAGATTATTCCTTCGTAGATGAAAGCAGTGAGTTGGATTGGGGACTGCTCTTGGGGCCAACTCCCGTTACTTTTTTATAGGAATGAACAACAGCATAGCAACCTGAACTGTAGACAGGTGGTCCACAGAGAGAGGCTCTGTGGATTAAGGTTGCTTTTTTCCTAGAGCTTAGACATAGATCCAGTGTACAGAAGTTAATCACAACAATATTTCCTTTGCTTTTACTGCTATTAAAAACTTTAAGCAAATGGAGGTAAAATTAATTTTAACTTGTTTGGCAGGGAACACTGTCTAAAAACTATGTGGATAGCTATTGATAACTTCAAAGTTATGAACATTTCAGTCATGTAAATTAGGAAGTTAATGCATTGTAGGCATATAGTGAGTCTTTCTGTAAGATAAGATTCCAAAGACACACCATGAATTATGACTACTTTAAAAATGGAGCTAAATTAGTGCTTTTGTAATTAATAGTTTCATCAAGTTGCTAGTTCCCCTTTATTTCCAGAAGGGACTAGGAATGTTTTTTCTTTACTTTATAGAATGTAAAACTGCTGAAAGGGGAGGTGTTCCCTCCTGGTTTTTTGTAGGTTGTAAGATTTTGTATCTTACAGTAGTGTATTTCAGAACTGTCCTGTTTTCATACTCCTGTACAGATGTTTTTGCCTCTCTGGAAGCGTTCTGTTACCTGTGGCATAGTCAGTCTTTAACTCATCCAGCAGCTAAGGCAGGTATTTAGTTTTATTTTGAAGCATTTAAAAACAGCAGTAGTTTGGAACTGCCTATTATTGCTGCATTCTTAGCTCCCCCTGCTGATAGCATAGCAGTGCTAGGTTTTTGTGAAAGTTTTATACATAATTAAGATACAACTTTATTTTTTGAGAAGCCCATAGATTTTATTTATTTTCCTGAAACTTTTCTGATGTGTTAGAATGATATTTACTGATGAAGTAGGTCTTGGAGAAGACAGATTGATAAATGGAAGGGAAGCGAGTCATAGGGGAACCTTGATCCCATTAGTACTAGGGAGTAAATAAGCATTGAAGGTGATGCCTCAAGGCTACTTCATTAATTATGATTAATAATTATAATTATTAATTATAATTAATAAATGCAGAATTTCTCTGCTCCATCAGTATGCTGGTGCTGTATGAATACACAGAAACAGTAGTTTAGATTGGAAGGGACTTGTAGTTGTGATCTAGTTCATGTCCAAACTCAAAGTAGTGCCAGCAAGTTTGAATTGCTAAGGGTGTTGTTTAGGTTTTTTAATACCTCTTGAGCATCATCTTCTAAGGTTTGACTGCCCTTATGGTGAAATGTTTTTTTCTTTATATCTGATTAGAATTTCCCATGTTGCAACTTGTGTCTCTGCATCCTGTCTTATCACTGTGCATAGCGGAAAAGAATCTGGCTTGTCTGCTCCTCCCATAGGTAGTTAAAATCAGTAAGAAGATCCTTCAGTCCCCTTCCCTCAGCCTTCTCTTTTCCAGACTGAATACACCCAGTTCTTTTAGGCTCTCCTCTTACAGCAGGAGTTCAGACCCCGTGTCTGCCAGATTTCTTTGGTGTGGGAGTTTAGTTCTCTCTGGGCTCCCTGCTATACAGTACTTCAGGGACTGTGGATCTCCTAAACTCTGAAGAGACGAGAGGAATTGCGTTCTTCAACCATGCTATTGCTGGTACTGCCCAGCATGTGTATTTCTGACTCACATTGGGTCTTTTTCTTCAAATCTACTTTGTACCCACTCAGCCTGTGCTGCTGTGTGGGGTTGTGCCAGTATTGTTGCATGGGGTCATTCTACGCCAGCTGCAGGACTTTGTATTTGCCTCTTTTGCCCATTTGGGTCCCTCTGAATAAGAAACCTCCCCTCCAGTGTATTGAATGCTGCCCTCCGCCCCCAAGTAGGCGTCATCTGCACACTCACTGAAAGTGCACTCTGTGCCACTGTCAAGGTTTTTATGTATTTATTAAACAGTATTGACCCCAGTATTAATCAATGAAGGGCAGCACTACTCACTGGCTGTCAGTGTGTCCTTGCACTTCTGACTGCAGCCTTTCAGCCCAGCAGTTCATTCAGTTTTCCACCCACCTTACACATAAGATGCATACTGGGTAAGTGAACACTTTCATTGTGAGAGATGATGTCACAAGCCTTGCTGAAGTCAAGATAAGCAACATCACTGCTTTCCTGTTATCCTGTGAACTCACTATCTCATCATAGAAGTCCAAGCAGACATAATTTGCCAGTAGTAAATCTATGCTGGCTCTTTTATGTTGCCTTTTATTCTTTCATGTAGCTGGAACTCCTTCCAGGAAGACTTGCTGCATTAACTTTCCCAGAGACTAAGGTCAACTGGCCTGTAGTCCCCAAGGTTGTCCTCCTCGTGCTACTTGAAGGTGGCTTTAAAATTTGCTTTTTTCTGCCATCATCAGGAAGCTTACCTGTCTGCCCTGCTGCTTCAAGGGGATGCAGCATCTGAGTTACACTGAACAGCTCCCCATTATGCTTGGGTACATACCATCTGGCTGCATGGACATATGTCCAGTTGAGTTAACTGTTCGGTAACTTCTTCCTCTGCTGGAGGTAATACTTTGCTCACACTGACTCTGCTGCTGTGCCTTGGGCATGTGGGAGGCCTCAGGGCAGACTGTACCCATAAAAACCCAGGCAAATAAAACATTACCAACTGTCCTGGTCTTTTTCATGTCCTTTGTCTCTAGGACCCTGTACCTTGGTCCTTAACCTTCCATTTGCTCCTGATTGTCCTTGTGGCCCTTGAAGTTCTTGGCTGGTTTCAACCCCATCTTCAAAATCTTAAATGCCACTGTTTCCTAATCAACTGAACATTTCTACAGTTAAACGTTTGCACTTGTAAGTGGTTTTGAAGTAGTTGAGCCAATTACTGAAGAGAATGCAGAACACAAAACCTAAAGAATACTTTCCCCCCAGTTACCTCATATATTTCCTTTTGCAACTTCTGCAAGGGAAATTTCTGTTTACAAGTCTTAATGAAGCTGCCTACCAAAATCTTGCTGCCTCATTATGGGGTTTTTTCCAGTTCTTAGCTTTTACACAAGTTTGGGGGTACTGAAAGGAATGAAGTTAGTCTTTGCTGCAGAGGAATGTTTGTACCTAATTTGTTGGTTGGTTGGAAACCTGCTGTAATTCTTTGCTACTGTGAGGGATTAGGATAGATGTCTACGCATTGGACTGTAAAGATAGTTGCATTACGCTTGGATGTTTCCAGCCCTCAAGGGGGTAAGTTAGGTGATGAATTAAGATTCCTCTCTAATTTGTTTTTTCTTTATATTACTTTATATCGCTTGCAGGCAAGTAGTAAAAAAATTTTAAGATTGACTGAAATTATGGCCTGTGTCAAAAAGCTGCTGCCAGTGGGAGAGTGATTGTCAACATAATCTTAAAAGAAATGGCTAGGTAATTAAATAGTACCCCAGTTTCTTGGTCATACGTAGTGCCAAAGAACATTGGAACTGTGAGACCATCACACCTTTTCCCTTACAAGGGTGGAGAGAGCAGAGCAGACTGTTTTCATCCTGACCTGTCCTTGTCCACGTTTGCACGGGTAGCTCGTGCTGCTCCTACTTAGCAAAATAGAACAGAGGCCTTTGGGGTGGGGGAGCAATTGAATGAATACTGGAAAGGGAAGTAAGAGCATAGCCTTTTTTTTGCAATCGTGGGGGAGTAGAAAAGGACGTGTGCTGAAATTCCAAGTGTCCACACCATGGGTTAGATACCCCTCCCAGTGCATGTTCTGGTCTTCTAGAAGATCAGATTGCCTGCCCAGCAGGTGCTTGCTAGGAGGAGACACATCCCCACATTCTGATCTTTCATTTGATAATGGTGATCTACCAAATAGCAGTTTTGGTGCTGGTGGAAGTCGCAGTGAAGTTGTCTATTGCTGATAATAGGAAGGTTGAAGAACAGCAGTGAACATTAGACATAGCACAACTGTGTAGCTGCAGCTCTAGCACTTGGTTCAGATGTGGTTGGAACCCTACAATATGAGAGTGTAGTGTTCATGCTGGCCCTGTACTTGTTCTACTGGACACATCAAGTGAAACAAAGCCTCTGCTTCTTTACCTAGAGAGCTTAGCATATCAGTGTAAGGTGGAGGAGGAGTATTTGCAAATTGGGAGTACAAGAGTTCTTGTGGCTTAGTCAGTCGTATCTGTTTACCAAAGGTTTACCTAAGCTGAACCCACCTTTCTTAGTTATAACAGCAGGAATAGGCCTTTATAAAGAGCTGGGATTCTTAAGAAAGCCCCTCTTATACATGAGGAGTATCATGAGGCAGAGAGGAAAAGTATCTTGTAAAGTTGAGTGAGAGGGTAATTATTAGAATAATGCAGTTAAAAAAAAAATCAGCCAAAACCAACCAACACTGCTAGATGCAATAGGTAGAATACTCTGTAAATAATATAATCTTGAGCACTGTGGATGGCAGAAGACTGCTACCCCAAGATCAGCATGAAAGTGTTTTAGTAAAAATTAGAAATATTGTTGACCAAGAATTTCAGTTGCAAATTAAAATTGGAAAAGCTGTGGTTTGGTGTAGTGTTGTAAGCCCTGTGTTTGCTTGCATATGGAGATTTGAAGGAGGACAGTCAAAGGCTTTTTCCAAGGCAGAGTTTTTGATTCATTGTACAATACACAGCAGCTGAATAGGTCTCTGTGCATCTGTTCTCCAGCAACAAGTTAACACATCAACTGGAAAAAGGGCAGCATGAGCATGTTCCAGTAAAGCATTTGAGTTGGTAGCTACAAACATACCACTGCTGTGATACTTCTGTTCTCGAGTGCTTTAAGTGAAGATGCACGCCATCACGTATGTGCTTGTGTTTTGGCATTAGTAAATGGTGGTTCTCATAAAGCCCACGTGGATGTATTGTTAGATCAGGACATCAGGCTTTGTACTTAGAGATTATTCTGACCCTTGCTGATACATTCTGTTGAATAAACCTGCTTGACTCCATCTAATAGATCATTATTGAAAATCTTAATGTTTGCATTTATTTGAAGGAAGAATATGCGTGTACATATTCCATACAATAGGAGGCTTGTGGAAAAGTGGCAGAGGTTTGGTCTACCAGAAGTATTTTCTTGTGGTTTAAATACATTTTTGTGGCTGCAAACAATGAATTTCAAGTGCAAGTGCTTATTTTTCTCTGTGTGTTAACATATGCTTTAAAATGCTCCTTTTTTTTTTTTTTTTTAAATTCTTCTAGTAGTCAAAGAAGCCCATCACCAGGTCCAAATCATACCTCTAGCACTAGTGCATCAAATTCAACACCTGCACCGCAGAATACATCTGTACGACCCACTTGTTCGTTAACACCTACGCTAGCAGCACACTTCAATGAAAACCTTATAAAGCATGTCCAAGGCTGGCCTGCAGACCATGCAGAAAAGCAGGTGAGTACACTCGTGCTCGTTTTCCCTGTGAGAGTACAAAGAGCTTAAAATCTGGGGATTTTACACAGGTTGCATTTTCTAAGAATTGAAAGCATTTTAAAAAACCACGAAGCTTGTCCTTAGCCAGAAAAGAGGGAGGGAGAGAGATTAGGCCAGACCTGTAGGTCTTAATGCGTGATTGCCACTTAGCAGTAGAGTATTTTCAATCTCACTTAAGGTACCGGTGTTTTTGAAGTTCTCTCAGGTGAGTAGCTGTCCTCATAACTATTTTCTTATTCTCAAAGTTCTGTTGAAATTTACAAAGAACATAAATTCCAACAATTTTTTATAATAAAGGTATTTTTATTATGTGGAAAATGTTATGAATTTGCCAACAGAGTTAAACTATTTAAGACTGCTCCACAGTTTAAGTCACTGAGTTGATAGCTCCACACAGTGGAAAAGGAGCTCTGCCTTTGTTGTTGTGCTCACTTTTTAAGATGATGTAGAGGGCACAGACTGAATTTGGGCTCTTTTTTTACATAATTCAGTAGAGTTGCCACCCATATTTTATGGCTGACTGCATGAAACCTGTCCTGTTGTGGTAATACAGACAAACTGGATGCATGTCAGCTGCTTGGAATGTGTTGCTCAAAGGGTCGGTATTGGTTGAGTCTAGTTCAGGTCTTTTCACAGACCTCCCTGTCTGACGCAGGTTGTATGGGATATTCATCTCACCTGGCCCGGTTTATGTGGGTGTTCTGAATGGTGTTTGCATGTTGGCTCAAGTCTATGCTGGGGGTTTCTGGGTGCTAACTTGCATGATTTATCTTAGAAGTGCAGTCTAGACTGATACTCCTTTCAGACTCTGGTTTTTGATTAATTTTTAATGCAATTTTAAGACATTACCAACCTGTATTGGGTCAAATGACTGAGCCATTGCTGTGGAATGTGTGTTTAAGGAAATGGTGTAACAGCACTTCTTTCTGTGGTCTTGGCCCATAGTTTTGATAGTGTTCTTTTCACTGTGTACTGAATTGATCTATATCAGTGTGGAAAAGAGAGATTTATGCAGTTCACCGGTGATTTTTTTCCCCACCCCCCCACTATCACTAATAAAGAGACTTTTAAAAAGCTGTTAATGCTAGGCAGTCATGTACTCAGTTGCATACAGTTTAACTTGACAGTGTTGTTTATAGACCAGTTTTGAACAGTAGCACTTGAAGAACTTAAGTCAGATATTTGATTAAAAAGAAAAAGTGAATGACAGTATAGGTATAAATACATAATGAAGAAGGTAAGCTAGATCAAAGTGGAGAGGCTGAAATATGCAGTGCCTTCCAGTCAGAGGCATAGCTTAAACTGAAATGAGGGCATAAGAATACATGCCAGAGTATGCTGGAAAATAAATTAATAAATTAGGTGGGCTTGGGCAGGTATGTGTTAAAGCAGTCAGACTTGAAGTGCAATAAGAAGTTGCTAAACTAATTTTTGAACCGCTAGCTGTTCTTGCATAACTCGTAAGTCGACAGTGTGGGGAATTGAAAACAATCTAGTAATGGGGTTCACTGGAAAATAACATATAACTATCTTATCTTTAAGGAATGTGAGAAACAGAATTGTAGGTGGTCTCAACTCAGTAATTGTGGAGATACTTTTGAGTATTGAGCAATATCTGAGCAGAAAAAATGATTAATTTACCTTTTTACAAATACCTGAAAAGAAAAACCTGATAATAGTCAGCATGGACCTTTTAGAGAGAAAGTAACATCTGGTTTGGTTTTTTTTTTTTCTTTTGATAAATGTTAAGGCTTCGTAATACGGGAAAGCAATAAATGTTATATCCTGATTTGCAGCAAGACTGTCAACACTTTTTAACAAGAATTTTGTATGCAAAAATTATTTTAAGGTCTTTTAAATGAGATTGCTTTAAGATGGGTGACTGGTCAGCTTAAAAAGAAATACGTTCAAAGTTATTAATGATAGTTCCCTGTCATTCTTAAGGCTTTGGAGTTGTGTAGGAAGGATATAACAAATTATGTCCTAATAGAGACAAGGGTACTCCTGGATGTCAACACATTCCAGAAAAGAAAATTTTCAATGCAGAGAATTAGGACACCAAGTGCTTCTTTGAACTGGAGAAATGCCAGAAGTTAAGACTTGTGTGAAATACCATTGTTTGGGGGAAGGAAAAATCAAGTATGGAAGTACTTAAGCAGCCAAGGACCACCCAGCTCACTCTCACCCAGTAGGATGAGAAGGAAGGAGATTTGGAAGGACAGAAGTGAGAAAACTCCTGGGTTGAGATAAAGACAGCTTAACATGTAATAGGGGAGTGGGGCAGGGGTGTGGTATGTGTATGTGATGCAAAAGCAGTCATATGCCACCAGCTGACTGATGCCCAGCTGGTCCCTGAGCAATGGCAACCCCTGGAAAACTGCCCTCCAGTTTTATTGCTGAGCATGACATTGTATAGTATAGAGCATCCCTGCAGTCAGTTTGAATCAGCTGTGCCAGCTGTATTCCCTCCCTGCCCTTCGTCCACCCACAGCCTGTTTGCTTGGGAGGTCTGAGAGAGAAAGGGAGAAATGTTTGATGCTGTGTCAGCACTGCTCAGCAATAGCTGAAACATTGGTGTGTTACCAACATGGTTTTGGTTACAGACCTAAGGCACAGCACCATATAGGCTGGTATGAAGAAAATTTACTCCATCCCAGCCAGACTCATTACAGCAGAGAGTAACATTGCTAAACAGGAATACTGTGAGGAAGGAAACAATTTTTTTTCAATGTGCCACTTGCCAGAAGTCTCCTTCCTTATTGCAGTGTGATACACAGGACCTCAGAGTAGTTACACTGGTCTCCTTGGTGCTGTTGAGGAGCAAGTGTCATATATGTATCTAGTTCAGTGAGAAGACTTTAAGAAATGCACAAACTGGGGATAGGTGATGCCTTTTAAATTTATGCTTCTGCTTGTGTCTACCTGACTAAATGGAGAATGGGAATTTGTCTGGAGGAGAACACCTGAAAAGGACTGCAAAGGTGTGGGTTTTGTTGGGGGGGAGGGTTTCCTGTATAAAGTAGTTGGAAAGAAGATGGCATTCAGTTATTTTTGTCACTAAGGCTTCATTTAGATGGGAAATTTAAGTATGCCATTGAAATAGTGGACAGAGACTTTGAACAACTTGAACAAATCATTTTGGAAATTCGGAGCTCTGCACTATCTTTGAAGATGGTTGGGTAAACATTTCTTAGGATCAAGGAAATCTAAACCAGCCCTGCCTTAGCATGGGCCTGGGTTAGACCATCTCTGGGCAGCTACTGTTGTTCATTTCTGGATTTAAACAGGTTTTTGTAGAGAATTGAGCATACTTCAGATTTAGCGTTCCCTTTTGAGGTCAGAGTGCCTTGCTGTTTGAAGACACTCTTATCCAGCAATCCTCTAGCTACAGCCAGTTGTTTCCAATGCTGATTCAAAATCCTAACCTTTCTGTGTAACCGTTGCAGGCATCAAGATTACGTGAGGAAGCCCATAACATGGGCAGTGTCCATATGTCAGAAATTTGTACTGAATTAAAGAATTTAAGATCTTTAGTTCGAGTATGTGAAATTCAAGCAACTTTGCGTGAGCAAAGGTAAGTGTGTGCTCTGTGTTTAATTTCAAAATGGTGATTTTCAATGTGGGATTACAATTCCCATTCTGACATTGTTCTACATGAGCTGTATTTACTGATGGCTCTGTAAGTATGCAAGTACTTGCCAGCTTTTACAAGCTGTCTTCCTTGTGTACGTTCTACCTGTTTCCCATACAGACACCTCATAGTCTCCAATGAATAGAACCAGATATGCAACTTCTGTGTGTATTTTCACTTAGAAAAGTAATGTCTTTCCAGATAAGTTAGTGCAGTAGCAAAGAACTGATTAACTCACATGAGTTCAGCATATTTCTAAAATATCTGTCTATACATGATGCATAGATCACATAGGTATGCATCTGCATGATTTATACTGGTTTTAAACACTACAGTTTGGCATGACACAATTTTAGGTCTAAAGCCAGTGTAGGTTTGAACAGATGTTGTGGCTAGCATCAGCTAAGGGAAAACTAATTTTTGTTGTGTAGGTAGGAGGTGTCTGAAAGGATCTTGGGGCTCTTTTGTGAGGGTTTGGTTATAGCAAAGTAGACTTCTGCTTCTGAAGTCAGTAGTAGCAGGTGTCTTGTGTGTCACAGAAACAGTACACATCCATGTTGTTGGAAGATTGTTGTGCAAGAGTGAAAAGCTTAGTTTAACCATAAATACATGCTGAAACTTCACCGGTAGTCATGGTCCTGAATCTACTTTCATAATCAGTTTCCTTTTTCAGTGATGGTATCCCATTTAAGTCATGTCACAGTGTGAATACAGTGATGCTCCTTTACTATTTTAAGCTACTTTAATAGTAGCTTATAGACAGCTTTATCCTAGAAACTCATGCTTTTTGGCAGTTTGTAAAACAGTCCTTTAGTCAGATGTAGGCTGTAAGATATTTGTAAATCTTTCCTAATAAAGAATAAAAAAAAAATTCTTTGTGGAATTTTATTTCATTACTTCATTATATAAATTACAGTTGCTGTAGTATATTTAATGAACTGCTTGGTTCCTACAGGTTTCCTTTCTTAAGTTTTGTTTCTGTCCCAGGGTGCCCATTTGATCGGAAATAACATGTTGAATGTCATTGTTCAGCTTGCTAAATAGCACCTTGTTTCTTGGACAGTGTGTATCCTTAAGCTATCAGTGAATAATGATTATTCTGACTTTGAATCTATGATAACATGTATCTTTTATTTTTGCTACAATCCCAAAGATGTGGAATACAGGGCATAAGTAACAAGTTGGTGGGGGAGGCTTTTGCGAAGGATGGGATTATCAAAGCCCTGGTACATTTGAATGATGGTGTAATTTCTGTACTTGTGCACCATTTAAATTTGTTCTAAGAGGAAACTATCCCTAGGCAAAGCCAGTATATTGTTTTAACCATAACTGGCAGCGTGTGAAAAGGCACTTCGCAGTGGCTGATACATTTTAAATGCCCACACCTCTTAAGTTTAACGGTTTGGGGGTTTTTTCAGTGGTTTATCTTAATCTTTGTTCACCTGCTTTTCAGTAGAAAATTATTTTTTACTGAATTGGGTATGTACCTGAAAAGTGTTCTACAAAGGTGCTGAGTGAACAAATCTGCATCGACTAGAGTTGCTTTGGGCTTTTATAGAGTGTTTATATAAAACTTAGCCTTCCGTGAATGTTTTCTTAATTCATTGCCGTGCTTACACTGCACTTCAGCATCATGAAAAGTTGTTTCAAAACATTCCTTAAAAATTCTAGGAAACAGTTATGTAAACCAAACATTCATTAATCATAATAGTTGTTTATGTTCTGTAGAAGAAGGAAAAATGTATAAGGGAATTGCTACCAATATATTTTATTTCAAAGCCAGATGTAGTTACGATTTCTTTTAATGATCAAATGTTTTGAAGATTGGAGCTTAGCATAACTAGAGACTACCGGTAGCTACAGAGCCAACTACCAGTGTTGCACCTAGAAGAAAACTTACTTGTTCATAAAAAATTGAGCAACTTAATTTTCAGAACTAAGGTATCAAACTTTGCACAGCTCTGTGCCTTTGCATACAGTGTTTGTAGGTGGTTGAACAGATTGGGAATTGATTCTAAAATATCTGAATTTTATTAATGGAGCTTAAGGAGCTTGATGTCTTTCACTGAAACTCTAAAAGTGCTTGTGTAGATACTTAATATCTCTGTACAATGGAAATGTTTATACTAATTTATTTCTTTTCTCTTGCAGGATACTATTTTTGAGGCAACAAATTAAAGAACTTGAAAAGCTAAAGAATCAGAATTCCTTCATGGTGTGAAAAGTTGTAAACAATTGCACATGGTTTTGAGTACAGGAACTATTAAACTGATGCCCAGTCTTAACACTTTTGAGCTGCATTTGAGTAGACTTTGGACCGTTGAGCTGGGCAGAAAAATGTTGACATGGGGAAGGGGACAGGAGGGAGTCAAATTCAGGGGAAAGATACAAGAATGATTTGTAAAACCCTTGAAATGTAGATTTCTTGTAGATGTATTCTTCACGTTGTAAATATGTTTTGTAGAGTGAAGCCATGGGAAGCCATGTGTATCAGAGCTTAGACATCCAAAACTAATCAATGCTGAGGTGGCTAAATACCTAGCCTTTTACATGTAAACCTGTCTGCAAAATTAGCTTTCTTTTTTTTTCTTTTTTTTCTTTGTTCTTTTTTTTTTTTTTTTAGTTAATTTATCATTCAGAAATCTTGCATTTCCTGAAATTCAAAGCAAGCGCCAGGCGATCTGTGTCTAAGGCTGCAACAATTTGGGTAATGTACAAAATACCATGAAACAACTGTTTCCACACTTGCACCGAATCGAGAGCAGTGCTTCTCCAGTTCTGTTTTACAGAGAAATGTTTTTCATTTTCTGTGTTCCATTTCCCCATTAAATCCTAAATCTGATTTTATCAGTTTTTTAATGCTTCTAATTTTCTCTTTTCTTAAGGCACTGTTGCTATGGCACTTTTTCTATTATCTTTTCATTCCTGTGTACAGTAGCTTAAAATTGCAGTGATTGAGCATAACCCACTTGTTTGTATAAATTATTGAAACGTATTTCCATTTGCACCCTGTAAGAATGGACTTATAGTACTGCTGGGCATGTGTGCTGAAAGTACATTACTTGCTCAAATATAAGGAAATAGCCCAATGAACATGTTAACATGGTTGTGGGAGGGGAAAGAGGAAAAAGCTAGTCAGATGTGAATTGTATCTGTTGTAATAAACATGTTAAAACAAAGAAACACTGGTTTTCATTTCCTTTGGTCCACACATATTAAAATTTGGTCTGTTTGGGGACTCTTTATTAGAACTGTTCTTGTTGAACATTTTTGTACTTAAATAATTCCTCAAGGGAGGTTTTGTTTAAAACTTGTAAACAGGAAAATGTCTATAAAATATTTAATGAAATATAAACTTCAACAAGAAGGATTTAAGACACCTCCCCAGCGGTTGTCATATGTTAACTCCTGGTTTACCTGTCTTGATATTATGACATTTCATTTCGAAGGATGTTTGTGTTGTAGCTGTTTAAGTCTGGTGCTGACTGCTGTTCTTAACCATCACAAAACGCTGAATTTGTGTAATTGGAGCAACCCACCGTTTGAAAATGGTGGCAAAGCTCAGCTTTGTATATTGTTTCCTAAAGTATATTAAAAATAAAAAAGAAACTATTGCTACTACAAAATAAACCTGACTTTTTCTTTGCTTAAAACAATAAAAACCAGAGATGGCAGTACTAGTCTGGTATCTGCAGAGGTGTCCATGTTACAGCCTGAAAGATTGTAGGTGATGGATTAAAAAAAAAGAACTTAAAAGGTGTTGACATGTGATGCTCAATGTTTTATTCCTACAGAATATAGTCTTTCAGCACCAGAAACATTACTCGATTTTTATGCTGCCTTGTATCGTGTGAGTGGACTCGCACTGAGTTTTAAAACTTTTTTCATCAGTGGGAGCTGAACGCTCTGTCTGAACAGGACACTGCAAATGGAGCAAGTTAAAATAACTAACAACAACAAATGAGAAACCAGGATAGATTAGCCTGTAATTGTTTCTCACTCTTTAACTCAGGATGTGCAGCTGTTTCATATCATGCAGTCATTTTGTTCTGCTCAGAAAATGGGAGTAGAATAATGGCAAATGAATTAATTGTAACGTGTGCTGTTTCTGCATCTTTAGAGACCCCCGGCCAGGCACAGGAGGCTTCCTGAGACTTGGGTTTGCCTGACACCTGTCTCTTGTAGTGCTCGAGGTTACCCAAGCATAGGGAAATGGCTGAAATGGATGGACCTACAGGTGATCTTTGACCAGGGGTTGTCCTTAGCCCTGGTATTGTGCTGTTTAGTTACTTGCTGAGACAAAGGTGGCTTCTGTCTTAATAGTTAATGTTGGCCCAGTTTTCCATGGGCTGCTTTTTTCTTTTGAGTTAAATATTGCCCTCTGTAACATCCTGTATTGATGAACTTCATAAGTTAATTTTCTTCTGTAGAATATTGCTTTGGATTTTTTTTCCTAAACCTCTGGTGTGAATGAATGTTCTTACATGCTCAGCTGCTGCCTGTTCCTCTTCTTACTCACTGTTTCACAGAAGAGTCTCTCTTCCAACCTCTTTATTACATGAAAACCTTCAGAATGTACCTTGGGAGTAACGAGGATTGACATGCTACTTAAACCGCTGACAAAAACATGCCTATATACACCACAGAGAGGTGCCCACCCTCACTAAGGCATACAGGCTGCTACTGTGTCAGCACAGATGTCCTGCTCTGCATGTGGCTCTAAGGGGCGGGGTGGGGGGGAAAGATTTTTCTCTTTCCTATGAAATCTCTGCCTGGAGCTGGACAAGGGAGAAATGGGCAGGTGCACTGAGACCTGTTACTGCATTACCAGCTAATCGGAGCTACACCCGTGCTGGAGCTGGGGCTCTGCTTTCAAATGGAGCTGACCTTGTTAATGAAAGGGGCTTTATTGGATCGTTCTACACCTGCAAGTCAAATCCAGTGAATTTCCTCTGGGGCAAATCTTGGTTTATTCCTAGGCAGGTGTTCAGAAAGTGTTTATTGGAGTTGGGGGAGTGTGTTTTCTCAATTAATTTGATATGGGTGGTCAAAGAATAGTGATGATAAACTGATTAAAGAATTGCTGTTGCTCACGTTGTTCTCGGCTTTCCTCTTCTGCCTTTGCTAAGCAACTGCTGAGTGTAATAGAGAAATGGTCTGTAGGTACTGGCTGCAGCTGTGCAATCACACTGAGCAGTGCAGTTGGGATAGTATTTTATCATCTGGGGGGGTGTGCTCCAGGAACTGCAGCTGAAGTTCTTGTATGGGGGGCCTCATACACTTCTAAAACCACATGACTAATCCAAGGCACTCCCGTGTTTGACATTGTAATAATTGCATCAATTTTTTTTACTATTAAGGCACTCTGATACAATTGAAGGACTGTGTTGTGGGGGTTTTTTTCACTGATCTTGATCCCAAGATGCTGTGTTCAACTGCGATGTGGGGTCTCCTTTATAGATTTGTTTTATTAATTGTCTCCTTTGGTAGGAATCAGAATGGTTTGGGTTGGAAGGGACCTTAAAGATCATCAAGTTCCACCTCCCCTGCCTTGGGTAGGAGCATCTTTGTCTTTTGGTGGACACTGGTGCTGTCTTTACTGCTGCAGTTCAAAACAAACTCAGAAAGGGTGTATAACACAGGCTGGAGAGAATTAAAAACATTTCAGTTTGTTCCTTTTTGGATCCACCTTATTGTGGGATTGTGCCCAAAGATACTTGAGAAAACACTGGGTAATTAATGTTGTGTCTCTTCAGTCTGTGGGTCAGAGACAACCATGTCTCACTGTCACCCTTTCATTGCAGTGTCACCTTGCCTGTGGTGAGATCCTGAGGGCCAACCAGTGTCCAACATGTGGTGCTGTGAGTTTGGCTGCAGTGGCCAGTGTGGCACGTCCTGCTGTAAGGCAGGAGAGATGTGCCCTAAGCAGCGCCCTGTCACTGTGCTGTGGGGGTACTCATGAGTCAGCTGAGCATAAGGGGCAGTCACGAACTAACCCTAAATTAACGTTTGATTACTGTATGTACACTTAAATTGCTAGTCCACTTGTGGGATTGGGATCTGGATGTTTTTGTGAAGGCATCATCCCGTTGCTGTTCCTACAATAATACTCTGTCCTCACCGAAACACAATCTCGTTTACAGGCATAAGGTGTAACGAGGCAATTCTGGATGTTTTTAAAATACTGCCTTAGCTTTTGAAAGTTTCCTCTGGAGGAATATTCTGATCTACTCTCTCATGACATTATCACTGCTCTTCTGCCCATAATTGCTGATTAATCACGTGTAGGGGGTTCTTTTGTGCTTTACTTTGGTGTCTATTTTACATTATTTCATATGAATCAGAGCTTTTGATGTAGGAAGAATTTGTTTCTTTGCCAAGCCTAACATCTTTGGCAGTGTTTTCCTTAGCAGTTTGTCAAGCATTCATTTGCAACTAAGATCCATATACATATATTCTTTTATAAATAAAATTGATGCTAGCTGTGATGCAATTTGTATTCCAGTTACACATCACTCTTCAGATATCTGGTCAGTTCCTCTGTATTCTATCTCTTTGGTCCCCTACAATGGGCATTTGTAAAGGTTTGCCCTTTCACAGCTGTAGGCACCAGCTCTACTAACCTTCCTGGGTGCCTGTGCTGCTGCCGCTGTAAATTCAGCTGGAATTGTTCCTGGAATATGCACCTTGCTACAGATTTCTACATTTCCCAACCACAGCTTTTTGTTTGAAGATTGTATCTGAAGGGCAGGTCTGCGGTAGGCTTTCTAGCAATTAGGGCTCCAGCTAGGTGAGGACCTGGAAGTCATGAAGTGCTTTTCCCTAATAAAGAAGCTGACGCATCTGATCTAGTGCAGAGAAAGACATGTCAGGTTTTGTCTCTCAGGGGAACCAGTAGCATCCTGGCAAGTCGCCTTCAGTTAGTCCCACGTGCCAGAGGGCATTTGCAAGGGGATGCCATCTCCTTTGTGTGCAGCGCTGTGCTCAGAGATGAGTCCCTTCGCTCCCCTATGAAACTGCAGAATTTGGGCCGTGTGGAAAGTGTGTGCTGATGTGGTGAAGCTCAGAATGGCCAGTTGTGCTCATCATCCCTTCTACTGTGTGTTACAAGAAAATTCATCCTATTAATGATGGAGAATAGTCACAGTCCTCTGCATCAGTAGCTAGAATGGTGCAAATCCCTTAAACTGATTCTCTCCCTCTGTTCCTCCCAAATTTCTAAAGTTGGCACATGAAGGTCTGTTAGCGTGTTGCCTTTCAGAGCTGTGAACAGCCTGAACAGCTTCCTTCTCATGCCTGGCCAGGCACATTTGCTGTCAGGATCTTAAATGTTTCTCTGTCCAAAAATCTGTTATTGGATCTTTTTTCAGTGTAATTGGGATGCTGTTGGGATTTGACTGGGATTCCTGTCCTCCTGCTAGATGTGTCCTCATTAGCAGCAGAAAGCTTGTGTACTGGGAAGAGTTATTTGGCAGAGTGACCAGAGCCCGTGGCAGATGGTGCAACAGAAGGTGAATGTGTTGTCAGCAAGTCTGGACTGCGTGATGGTGCCAAGGAGCTCTGATGTCTGTCAGCTCCACTGAGGTTCCTTTAGCTGCTGCCTTCATCCTCGAAGTAAAGGCTTTTAGTGGCAGGCTGACCCTGGCTGGGTGCAGGTGTCCCCCAAAGCTGCTCTGTCACTGCCCTCGGCTGGGCAGGGGAGAGAAGATACAACAAAGGCTCTTGGGTCGAGGTAAGGACAGGGAGAGATCACTCGCCAATTGCCACCACAGTAATCAATACTCAGAGTAGGACAACGAGAAATAAACCCAAATCCCAAAACCCTTCCCCCCATCTCTCAACTTCACTCCCCATTTCTCTCCCTCCTCACCGCAGGAGGGCAATGGGGAATGAGGTTTGGGGTCAGTTCATCACATGTTGTCTCTGCCACTCCTTCCTCCTCAGGGGGAGGGCTTCTCACAGTTCCCTACTCCAGTACATGGTCCCTCCCACAGGAGGCAGTCCTCCGTGAACCTCTCCACTGTGAGTCCTTCCCACTGGCTACAGTTCTTCATGAACTGCCCCAGCATGGATCCCTTCCATGGGTGCAGATCTTCAGGACTGGGCTGCTCCAGCACAATCCTCTGCAGTGTCTCAAGTCCGTCAGCAAACCTGCCCCAGTGTGGGCTTCTCTCTCCATGGGGCCACAAGTCCTGCCAGGAGCCTGCTCCAGCATGGGCTTCCTATGGGGTCACAACCTCCTTCGAGCATCCACCTGCTCCAGTGTAGTGTCCTCCATGGGCAGCAGGTGGAATCTCTGCTACACCATCATCATCCATGGTCTGCAGGGGGACAGCCTGCCTCAACATGGACTTCTCTACAGGGTTCTCTGCACTCCAGTTTCAATGATTTCAATTATTTCATTGAATCAAAAGCCCCATCAGAAACTTCTGCTGACCTGGAGCCTGAAAAGGCTCACACCACAGGGCCAGGTGAGAGCAGGACTGGCACCTTCTGCCCTTGAAGGGCAGGTTGGGGTCACTGGGGCAGCAGTAAGAAAAACCGGTAAAAACAACCTGCTCTTAAACCTCTGAGGTCCATGTGCAGAGGGAAGGGCTTGGGGAACAGAGTAGATCTCTCTTTCTGGGGTTTGAAAGCACGTATGCTTTCATCTGAGAATTTCATCTCTGTGAAGGTTAACCTGCTCCACAGCCTAATAGCATCCTGACCCGACAACCAAACTGACACATTAACTGCTAAGTGAATTTTCACTAAGTGTGAGCACAGGTCTAATTAATTATTAACCATGCTTTCAATAATCTGTTTAAAACAAAGGACCCCTCCCAGAGCAAGCAGAGGACCTTTAATAGGTTTGGAATACAAATGGAGGAGTGTCTCCAAGGAGTTACTATTCCTCTTCAACTATTACTCCCTGTAAAACTAACACTGAGCAGCTATTCTCACCCTGGATGGTTTCTTTAGATACCAACCCTTTCTCAAGAAGGAGGAAAAACCAGCCTGACTGTCCTCATCTGCCATCTGACGAGTTTGGAGCATTTCCTGCACTCCTTAGTTGTTCAGCGAGGGTTCTGCAGGCTCCCTGCAGGAGCCTTGTGAGCAAGCACGTGTCCTCGCTGCGGGTCCTGAGCCGCCTGCCAAGCTGGGCATCTCCCACGGCTCGCAGGCCAGCTCGGGTGCTTGGCAGACCTCTGCCTTGTGCCTGCACACAGAGAGACACAGGCTTTTTCTCTGCGTGTGCTTTCTCTCTCTCTCCAGACAATCTGCCTCACTTCTGTGGCAGCTGAAGCTGAGCTTGGTGCCTGCTTGGGGAGAATGCAGCATCCGAGCTGGTCCAGTGTTGCCCCTTGGCTTAGCACATGGCCTTGTAAAAAGCTTCTGCTTCAGCTGGCATTTCTTCACTCAACTGGAGTAGCTGAGGAAGATCCAAGGTGCAGGAATATCTCTGGCATCCCCAAGGGATCCCACCCTGGAGGGTCAGCGCAAGAGAAACACCCAAATGAGGGCTCAGAAGAGCACAGCAAGGTGTCAGCACTCACCTGAACTGCGTCCAGCGCTGTTGTGGCAGCCAGCTTGGATGTCAACATTATGCCAAACCCCTGTTCCTCTGGAAACTGGGCTCCTTTTGCTTAAAAATCAATGTCAACATGTTATTTGGGGGCTCTGATAACCCACCTAGAATAATCTTGGGTATAAGCCCCTAAATCTCGGTGTGTTTCTCCCAGCTAACATGCATGGCTTTCTCTCTTAATTGTTAATAGATTTGAACTTTTCTAATCCTCCAGCATCCAGTTTCAGTACTGATCATCCTGGACCAATGCAAGATTAAGTGCAGTTTAGATGTTAGGTGTAGATTTCTGCCTGGTTTCTTTTTTTCCCATCTGAAGTGTCAGCAGTTTGTCCAAGAAACCTGGGATGGGGAGGTAATTAGGAATGGTGTGTGGAGCAGAGAGCAATGTGTTGGTAGCTGGTTTGGGGGACTGCTTTGGCAGTTTTACGTGGCTGATAGTCGTGGTATTGGTAAAGCAGAATGGTGACCCAAGTTTAACAAAAGCCTGTCTTAGGCAGTGGAGTGAGATGATAAACATCCCTGGGGAGTGTTTAGTAGGAGACTGTGCTTCAGGTGTGCTGTAGATTGATGATTCAGCATTTTACAGTCTGAAAACAGGTTTCCATTACCATGCAGTAACAGGAATAGCTGCTACTATTTTTAGGTAAGCTATTCATATCAGAAGAGTAGCTTCTGCTTACATCCAGTGTGCCTCCCTGTGGGCACTAGATTTTGGAGGATCTAGTATGAAAATGTCAAGAACTGCAGAACATTAAGCCTACTTGTGCAGTTACACAGTTTTAGATGAGGACTGCCTAAAAGAAACCTGCTTAGTAGTTTTTAAAAAACCCCTCATATTTTAAGGCCTCTTTCATACTGTGTTGTTCAACTCCAGTGGGATTTGGATTATCAAAGGGTTTTCACAAGGGAAATCTCGTTCGACACTTTCTTTTTCAGCCATGGTTTCCCTGGCTGGCAAGTAGAGATATCAATACAGCCTCATGTTTCGTACCTCTTCATAGCCGAGGCTGTGAGATTTTCTCTTTGAGTGGGGGGGTTAATTCACACAGACAGTTACTCACCAGGGAGAATTTCTACCTAACGCAGCTGCAATAGGCTTCTGTAATGCCTTGATCTTTCTGTGGGCATCAAGTAAAGCATGCACAAATGAGAAACTTCTTAACAGTGTAACCTAATCCCCCTCAACTCAGAAAAAGCTGTGAGGATCCGTAACGTTCCTGGCGGGGAGGAGGGGGAAGGAAGTTAAAAATTAAATCAGATTTGCCCGTTCACTTTGTTACACACTTGAATTCTGCGCAGGTTTGAAGTCTGCAGAGAAGTTGGATTTGATTTCATGAAATACCGTCTCTTCTGTGTGCTTTCCCACTTTGTGGAATTTCCTGGGATGAGTGACAGGACGTTTGCGAATTGCAGGAAATAGTTTTAACTGAACCTGCTTTTCAATATTACTCTCAAACCCAGAGATTGCTAAAGTGTTTCAGTAATTGCAGAAGTCAGCTGCAGCGGCTTTAAAGACACTTCCCTGAACTGAGAAACTAATCTGTTAATTTTGTCCATTTTCAGCCATCCAGGCCATTTTATATGAAATGTCACCCTTCCTTTTTAATACTGAGGCTTGCTTTTCTTCCTGCCCCCCTCTTACATCTCTTCAGATCCTTAATACACCCTGTAGTACTGAATTTTCATCTCTGGTCACAGATTTTGTCCCCTCTTAGCCTGTGCTAAGTGTTGTGCTATGATATTTCAGTTTCTCTTCTTCCAAGTAGGATTTCATCATCCATCACATATAATCTTCATGCTGAAGTTTTGACCATCATGGCCTCACCTTCCTCTGCCTAATTTTGTTTCCTTGTTACTCTTTGCCTCCTTTGGTCTATGTTTCATAGAACCCAAGGACCTTCTGTCACCTAAGGGCAAGAATTCCTTTATTATTCCCTCTGGTTTAATCTCTTATTGAAGATTCAATGGTATGTCAGTCCGTAAGCAAAGTCCCTTCTCCTCTCAGTGACTGCCAGCCCTTACAGTGTCAGTTCTCATACACAGAATGCTGCTGTGCTGGGTTTGCATGGCAAGGTTTTGGTAGCTGGCTTCAGGGATGGCTTCTGTGAGAAGCTTCTGAAAGCTTCTTCCATGTCTGATAGAGCAAATGCAGCCAGCTCCAAGGCAGACCTACCACTGACCAAGGACAAACCCATCAGTGATGGTCGTAGCACATCTGGGGTAATGTAGTTAAGAAGATGGAGGGAACACAGGGAATGGGAACCACCAAGAGCAATTGGAGTCAGAGAGAGGGGTGAGAGTATGTGAGAGGAACAACCCTGCAGGCACCTGGGTCAGTGCAGAAAGAGGGGCAGAAGCTGCTCCAGGCACCAGAGCAGATTCCTCTGCAGCCCATGGAGAAGACCATGATGAGGCAGGCTGTCCCCCTGCAGCCCATGGAAGATGATGGTAGATATCAGGAGTAGATATCCACCTGCACCCTGTGGAGCACCACACAGGAGCAGGTGGATGCTTGAATGAGCCTGTGACCTCATGGGAACATCACGCTGGAGCAGGCAACTGGCAGGGCCTGTGGCCCATGGAGAGAGGAGCCCACACTGGAACAGGTTTGCTTCAGGACTTGTGACTCTGTGGGGGACCCAGGCTGGAGCATTTCAGGAAGAGTTGCAACCCACGGGAAGGACTCACACTGGAGAAGTTCATGGACTGTCTCCTGTGGGAGGGACCATGTACTGGAGCAGGGCAAGAGTGTAAGGAATCCTCCCCCTGAGGAGGAAGGAGCAGCAGAGACAACGTGTGATGAACTGACCCCAACCCCCATTCCCAGTCCCCATCTGTCCCCTCCTGGGGAGAAGGGGGGGTGGGGAGAGCGAAATGGGGAGTGAAGTTGAGCCCAGGAAAAAAGGAGAGGTGCGGGAACAGATTTTCGGATTTGGGTTTCTCTCTCATTGCCTTACTCTGGCCTTTGACTGGTAATTACCGTGGCAGTAATTGGTGAGTAATTGGCCCAGGAGCCTTTCGTTGCATCTCCTGTCCCCTGCCCCGCTGAGGAGGGCAGTGACAGAGGGTCAAACACCGCCCCTCCCTCCCTGCTCGGCACCCGAAGTGTCTCGGGCAGCACCAGAAATGTTCCCGTTAGGCAGAAGATGCTGGGGGTGTCCCGGTGCTCCGCTGTCCCAGTGTCCCTGTGCCCCGGGCCCCGGCGTGCCGGCGCGCGCCGCTAGGTGTCAGTGCCCGGCCGGGGACCGGCGGCGAGGCCCGGTCGCGGCCCGGTCGCGGCCCCGCGGGCGCACGGACGGAGCTGCCATGGGACAGGTTTCAGCCCTTCCAGCGTTTTGCTCAAGGCAGCAGCGGAACTTGTGCTCCTCAAGGCTGTCCCGTCACCCTCCCCGGGCGGGCGTCCCCGGCCCAGCCAGCGTGTGACGGTAAATGCCGTCTGGGACACCGCCGGGCCGGCGTTTCCTAGGCTGATGTGCGTTTCCCCTAACCCTCCCCTCCCACACCTCCTTCAAACTTCCATGGTATTTCCCAGAAGCGGCACGCAGAGGCTCGTTTTGAGGCCGCTTGTTTGAACTTCTGCAGCTCTTCCCCAGGCGCAAACCCCACCAGCGCCCCCCCGGGAAAAGCTCCGTCTCCTTCCACCACCGCAGCCGGCCCGTGTAACCACCCCCAGGGAACCCAACCCTGTCCTGATCGAGGTCGGCCTGAGACCCACGGCTGGCTGAGAAACCGAACGGGCTTTGCTTTTATTTTCACAGAATCACAGAATCCTAGGGGTTGGAAGGGACCTCGAGGGATCATCGGGTCCTACCCTTCATCAAAGCAGGTTCCCTAGGACATATCACACAGGTAGGCGTCCCAGGAGAGCTTTTGTGGGATGTGTGCTTCTAAAGGGCACGTCATAAAACCAAAACCATCTAAAGAGTTGGTACTTTGTGCATGAGAGCGTTGCAGGTATGTCCGTACCTTGGGACTCCCTCTCCTTGAAACACGTGGAGGGAAGGCTGATGCTCTGCCTGCCGCTGGCGGTCAGCCTTACCTCTCCTCCTCACAGTGCTCATCCGAATCTGCCCCCAGACACCCTGGCCTCAGCTACTGTGAAATAATGGCAAGAAAAAGCCTGTTGGGAAGGAGCAGGACTCTGGGTTCTCCTATATCATCCTGGAAAAGACGCCTGATCATAAATCCTGTGTTTGAATTGGTTTTGCAGGTTGGTGCACTGTTTCCCCCCCTCCCTTAGATTCCCTCCTTTCCTAGCTGACGTAAACAGAATGTTAATGTGAAATACAATAGAAATATAATAACACAGCATTTGCGAAAACAATAAAAGGACCCAGCCACGTAGGCTTTAACTCTCGCTGCGGTTAATTGCCTGGAGCTGGTGACACCGTTCTGCAAGGACAGCTGCTTCCAGCAGGGCTGCCCCGGCGGTGCTGCTCCACTCTCCATCTCATCTGCCTGGATGCTGCTTCTGTCAAGAATTTAACCTACGTGGGGACACAGTTGGGAAATTACTGGGGAAAACGTTGTGTTTGTGTTGGTTGCTTTTACTCTAAGTGTTGACACATTCTGTCTCTCCAGATCTTGGTGATTAAATGAGGAGGCTTTGGACCCTGGAGATGACAAATAAATTCATGTGGTTTGCCAAACTAGAAACGGAGTGTCTTGTGACAAGAGGACGGCGATGTGCTTTTTTATGCCTCCTCTACCCTTGTTCCCCCTCTCCGCATCCGTGCTGCTTCCCCACTTCTGTACGGCTCTCCACTTACACTTAGACTTACGCTTCCCTTACACTTCGACATACAAGAGCTTGCACAGGAGTGCTGTGCCTGGGTTTGGGTACCCAGCCCTAAACCCCAGTGAGCCCACACATCAACAGGTAATTTTAAGACTTGCTCCTACCTGGAGGAACAGGGTTTGAGCTTGTTTCTCTTCTCACTCCAGGGCCTCAAGAGTCTCCAGCATCAAGCCCAGAGAAGGGAAACCATCAGCTTGCTTCTCACAACTACCAACCTGAGAAGGTGTCCACTCAGTGCCACTGCTGATGGAAGGTGGATCTGAGCAGCTCTAAAATAGCACAGTTGTTTGGTACCTGCTCCCCTCTGGTCATGCACCCTCCTGGTCTGTTTGTGGGGGTAAGGCAGGACCACCCCCGCCCCCCATACGCAGTGCTTGCCCTTCAGAAACCCCAGAGAACGAGGTAAAAGGACAGGAACCGGTCACCCAGGACTGGCCTGCCCTCCTCCTGAAGAAATGCAGCTTGACTTCCAGCTGACCTGCAGGCTTTTACAAGCTTACAGAGCGAGTTACAGAATTGTTAACAGCTATTTTATTACTCTTACAGATTGTGCGAGTTGCGTTTTATTGGAACGCGGCACTTGGCAGGTTCTGCATTTGGCTGCGAGGGGAAGCTGAAGGGCTGTGGTTACTCTGACACGTTAACCCCCTGCTTCCAGCCTCTCCCGCTGCGCAGAGCGAAGCCAAACACTCGGGCACAGCTGCAGCCTCTTTCATTACAGAGGTGCCAAGCTGAAGAACGGTGACGTGAAGCTTGCAGTTTCTGACCACAAGAGGATATACCAAGGGCTGAAGGTATCTAGGGACAGAGGAACGCTTTTTGATCACAGTGCCAGATCCTAATGCTATGGCTTACTGCTCAGCTCCAGCAGAGGTGATGCTCTTCAGACCTTGCAGGGTCAGGCTCCAAAGCTACTTTCTCCCAAATCCCTTTTTGAATAAGAGCTCTGCTCAGAGCAACACCACCTAAGAAAGAAAACCTTCCTTTTCCTTCCATAGGCATCATTTTTCAATCTTATTTGCTTCATTTCTTTCGTTGATGCTTGCATTGATAAATGCACACAATGATGTCCTAAATGGCAGTAGAAGGCCTGAGCAAAAGGTGTTCTGTGTAGTAAGAAGCTGAAGTCTGGGTGGCAGTGTGGCAATGTTTGGGTGATGCCCTGGTGCTGCTGGCACTTGTTGGAGATGCTTTCATGGTGCGGAGGAAGGGGAACCACAGGGCGAGTGACTCCAGAGAGGCAAGGTCCTTCCATTCATGGAGCATTCTTCTTTTTTTTGAAGATAGGTGGGCATGTGCTTTTTGAAAGCGCTGCTGACGAATATCCATACCAGGTATAAAGTAGGACTGTCCCCTTGGACCTCGCTAGGTGTGTCTGCTTTCTTGGAGGTTTCTTCTCATTTAGCACTCTTTGTTGCTTCATAACACCAGATCTCCTCTACATTCCTAAGTGACCCTTGCTTCTTACAGGGCCCACAGGTCCATTTTATTGCAGGCCTTAGCAATTTGTGAGGCAGACAGTTTGGACAAGAGAATGGGAACAATGTAGCTGCCCACTGTCTTTGCTCTCTGGCCTGATTTTGCATCTATCTGTCTTCATGAAGGAAGAGGCTCTGGCAGCTCCCACAAGACATTGTAGCCTGTTTTGCTGGTCCCAGTGTATATTGGAGAGAAAACAAAATCTGTTGACCCTCCTAGCTTGGCAGCACAACCAGAATGTTGCAATGAGGTGATTAAGAAGTCTAATTGATTGATTTTGATGTGAGAACGGAGACTTGGCTCCTGTATGTTTGACTTCCAAAATCTGCTTGGACACAGGCTCGTTTCTCTGCCAAATACCTCCTCTGTACCATAAACCCATGCCTAGCATTAAGAAACCATTTTCCTGTGTGGAGATCCTGTCCATTATACGTTCATTCATGGGTCAAACGAGCCATGCCATAGCAGCTGAAAGGGTTATGAGGGTCTTTGGTGGCTTTGGGTTGTGCCAGTAGTTGATCAGTGCTCAGGCTGAGTAAAAACTCATCTAGGCTTGGGAGGAATTCTGGGAATTGTTCTCATAATTTTAGTTGAGACTAGGAAATACTTGCTTCTGAGTTCCAAAAAGGAGTTGAGGTGTTTCAGAAACTAGGAAATGACTTCTCACTCGGCTCAGGCCAGTTACAAAACAAAAAGCACTGACAGGCACCAAAAGTACTTGAACTTGAGCAATTTTTTCCCCATTTCTTTGGTGATGACTTTGAAGCATCAGCTGATAACCATGGCTTGGCAATGGCCCTGTTTTGGTAAGCTTGACACTTGTCCCCTTGTCCACGCTTGGGCTAAGGAGATTTAACCTTGTTCTTAACCCAGTCCTTCTGAGACTGAAGAAATGTGGTGGCTTTTAATACCCAACACACATACTGACAGCTAACAAAACTGATGGTGTGCACACTGAGAGAAAAAAAAAGTCTCTCTGAAATGTTTGGCTTCTCTTACCCTTATGTAGATGTCTACTTAAAGGAGAGACCCACTTGCCTAGGTGAATCTCAGCTCTCTCTGACTAGACAAACCTGCAGTGAAAAGAGCTGGTCCCTAGAAGTGGTGCAGTTAGCCCAACTTCTGCAGTTGTGAGACAAGGTGCACTGGCAGCCAGAAGCAGTACTCTTGCTCAGACACTGATGAAGGGCTTTTGTTGTGGCACTGATGCTACTTTGCTTCACCTGCTTGAAGAGTCTTTTTCTTTTAGTCTTTCCAGATCATGAGAAAACTGTTCTGACTGAGCTGAGTTTATAGGGAATCCCAGAGCAGCCATGTCATAATCACCCCCAGCCAGAGCCATCTGCTGCTGCTTCTCCAGCCGCATCACTTCAATGAGAGGCAGCATCTCTGCCCTCTTTTTGTAACCTAGTAAGAGAGCAGGATGCAGCCAGGCTGTGAGAGGGTCTGTGAAGTCTCAGCCCCAGCAGCTGAACAGAGGGCAACAAGGGGGAGTTTCACCTGGGTCGGGATGGGTCATGGTCTGTGAGACAGGAAGGATGGAGCACAGAGCTGCTGGAACTGAGACCTTCCTTGACCTGCAGCCATGAAGGCCATGTGCACATGGTCACTACAAACAAGCCACGCTCCAGCCTGGGTCTTGGCCTGGGTTACCAAGGACTGAACATGGCACTTCTCAGATGGTGTGGGTGAGGAGAACAACATCCTCCATTGTGGGGAGTAGTGCTGGGGCAATTTATGTAGAAGCAGACTGCAAGAGCTGGGCAAGGAAAGGTCAGACAGAGACAGGACAATTGTTCCAAAGACCCAGACAGGGTGGTGGGGTGGTTTTGCCCCAGCCAGCAGCTAAGCACCACACAGCTGCTCACTCACTCCGCCACTGAGAAAGAAAAAGGTGAGAAGACTCATGGGTTGTGATACAGACAGTTCAGTAAGTAATGTGGCCCTGCATTTGGCCATTGTACCTTCTCCTTAGTAGGGAAGATTGACTACATCATTGCCAGAACACAAACTGAGGACCGAGCATCATTGGGGAGGAATGAAACGCCACACAAATTTACCTCTGAGCAATTTATGGCTGTTACACCAAGGAAGATACAAGGGTGGAAGAGAGGGCTCCTCTGCTGCTTTCAGAGGGGTTTCTGGCTCTATATATGACAAAAGCAGGGAGGAGTGCTATGGCTGCACACATTTCTGCAGGCTGCCATAGCAGGAAAATCAGGTGGACCACATTGCCTCTCAGCAACTAGCGATGTCATCCAACACACTGAGCATGATGGTCGTGGAGGGCTGTGATCATCTGCACGTCTGCAGGGAAAGGGCGAGTGGGATGCAGAGTGGCAAGAAATTCCAGTGTGTGTTGCGGTGTGTTTTATATATACATGTTTATATTCCTACCTGTATGAATCAGAGGGATAATTCATTTTTTCACACCTCCTTGATATATATATAAAAACTAATTAAGAAAGAAATTCTAGGTTTGAGTCTAAGCAGTGGAGCAAAACAGGCTGAGTATGGGATAAAAGGCAATGTTTGTACTGCTTGGGAGTATGAAGTGAGAGAAGAGCAAGCCAAAGACAATAGGCTTGGCTAAAACCAGAGTTAATAGGTAATTTTAGGGAGGAAGCCTAAAGTAAAAAGGGGTGAAGCAAAGCCGGTAATTCCTATAAATATTCCTACAAATATTTTTCAAAAGTGCTAAGAGCACCAAGAGAAGTGGTTCTGGCATGGATGAACAACAGAAAAAGCAGCAAGAGGTGATACTGGCTAAATTGGGATCTCTTCTGTCACACAGTAGGAGCACACAGAAAGGGAAAAGCAGGTTTCTGGAAAAACTTGGGATGAAGCTCATCAATGAAAAGAAGAAACGTGCAGTCAGTCAGCAGAGCCTGCTGCAGGAGCGTGGCTGGGGAGCAGCCTGCAGAAAGCACATTGCAGGTTGTCTGAGAGTCTGTCCTGTGGATCACGAACTGACCCCAGTCGCTGGTGGCCTATCTGTCAAATACAGCTTGCCTTGAGATGCCAGACTTCCCAAACATCCTCTCTAGCCAGTGGAGCCTCCTCCTACAAAGAAATTTGGACTGCCTTAGCTAGACAGCTACTCTGAAACGTCTTCTAGTATATCCCCTAAGTTTGCAGCAGGGAGACTAGGGGCTCTTTTAGGGAATGGCTTCCAGGATGGGTCCCAGTGTGTTGCTCTTGGTCAGAGGCACAAACCATGTTCTAGTTTGCAAGATGCAGAAAATCAGGCAAAGATGGTTCCTCGCTCCCCTTGGTGCAACGAGGGCCTGAGTTGTAGCGTGATGTCCATGTTTGTAGACTGTAAAGCAAATCTCCTTGGAAAAAAACCTGGAGGAGAACAGGACAATGACCTCCAAAGCACGGCCAGCTGCAGAGACCTGAAAAAAAGCGGGGGTGGTTTAGCCTGGAGAAACCTAAGGGGAAAAGAGAGGCACACACAATATGCAAGTCTTCAAATACATAGAGGACTGCTGCAAGAAGATGCTGCACCAAGGAAGTCTTGAGTTGCTGTTTTTAATAAGGTAGAGTAAGTAAAGAGCTGGGAAGAGCTGTCTTAGAAAGCTGAGGTGCCTCTGCACTGGGTGCTAGTGAAGAACATGTGGGACAAGAACCTGCTGAGACGTGAGATGTGATCCTGCTGTGGACAAGGAGAATGGCCTTGATGACCTGCTAAGGTCTTTCCTTACCCCATTTCTCTATCTTTTCAATCAAACATTACTTTTATTTTTCCTTGGTTCTAAAGTGACAGTGTATGCCGGGGTACTTCTGCCTGCAATTCTTTCCTTGTAATTTCTGGATGATTATAAATGAACTTCCAACATCTGTAGAACTTGATAAGTTTCGATTTTGGATGCTGAACAAGTCTCACACATTATTTTATGTACTGGAGCAGGAATCCAGTGTGGGGCAGGGCAGAACCTTGTGTAATTGAATATTTTCTGAAGCTGGATTGAGAAATGCGGTTCATTTCTGTTCCTGTCCTCTGTTCTTAAGAAGCCAAACAAGATGGTGCCTGATGACTTCCAGGGAATGCGGTTAGTATTTCCGAATGCTCTTCTGGTAAGGGCACTGTTCAAGAGAAAGCCAGGAAAAGAGAAGGTCTTGTGTATTGAGGTCTCCTGGACTCCTGCAGCACAGCACCCTGCCCGCAGTGTCCGTCTCACGCTGAGGAAAAGCCATCTGCTGAGGCAAGGGCGATTCTTTTTGAAGGGGATATACATTTGTGAGTGTTACCCCTGGGCGTGCAATGCACCAACTCCTCCCACACGGCTTTCACTGACAACTTGCTCTGCTTCCCGTGCCTGCCACGTTCAGACCTGGCGTGTACGTATCGCTCCTTGGTAATATATGAGAGTGTTTCTGTGCCGAACGGGAGCTTAGCGCCATAAATCCCCCGGAATAATACCAGTCTTAATTGTTAAGGTTGGAAGGAATGAGCCGCTTGTGAAGGAGTTATTGTGCTTTCTGAATCAGCTGTAGGATTGGTCTTGGTAACCTTCCAGTGCAGTCTAATACTGTGATAAGAGCCATGGGGACTGGTGACAGAATTACGCGGTTCACAGTTCTGTAGAGAACCAGTCGCCAGTTATTTCATTGGCTGCAGAGCTGGCACGTGCGTTTCTCTTCGGGATCGTCACCCGCACCCAGCTGGGAAGGCACAGGGCTTTTAATCAAATGTCACAAGAATTAATCTTTTTGGCTTGTTTTTGTGTGGAGCGTTGGGGATCTTCTGGAAGAAGTATGTTTTATAAGCAGAGGGTATCTCCTGGCAGATTATCTGTCAGTCCCCACTGGTTGCTGGTGGGAAGTCGCTGCATACCACCACGTTTTCAAGAGATCTGCACTGAGGGACTCGGAGGCAGCTGTGTGGTTTTAAGGATTAAGGTAGGACCCTGGCACAGCTTGCATTTCCAGATTTCTGACAGCCCCTTCTTTCAACACAAATGAAGTAAATCTCCGACACAGATGTAGTGTGGAGGACTGCTCCACTGCTCCATATGTGCCAGCAAAGAGGGAAAGAGCGTGCTTTCTGAAAAGGCCACGTCATTTGTGCTTTCCTAATTATGTCACTGAAATCAGAAAGGAAAAATCTCAATCAGCCAGGGTGAGATATTCCTCATCCAGGTCTTCCTGCAGGATGGTGAGGGGGAAGGAGTAGGCTACTGGGAGACTGGTTTTCCGGGCACAGTGAAAAATTCTGAGCTTGGCATGCTGGAAATAATGATCTGATTTTGGAGCAAGATATCATGTTTTGGGAATGAAAGTTCACATGTGGTTGCAGAATTGCTCGGAAGGACACAAAGGGCTCCTTTCCACAGAGAACAGGGGTGTCCATGCTAGGCTCTTGCTCTCCTGCCACCAGCCAGACACCTGCTCCTTAGACTTCAGGTGCATCTCAGCCTCTTTTCACTCCCTCTGCACCAACACCTCATCCTCATGTATCCCCAGCACCTCTGCAGTGCCAGCCAGGCTCTTGGGCTTGCCAAGCTGAAACCAGTGGAGAGCTTTGCAAGGGAAATTTTTCACATAAGGATGTTTGGTGGTGCCAGTGCCCATCAGTCAGCATGTTCTTAACCTTCATTACCACATCCCTGGCACGTCTCACCTCGTTCCCTCAGCACGGTGCAGGGGCCAGCTTTCCTCACCACAGGGTTTGCACTCAGGTACACTCATTTCTTTTCGCTCTGCTGGCTCATTTCTCAGCTTTCTTCCCTGCTAGCTCCTCTCCATTTTGGCCTGTTTTCACTCTGCTTCACTGTGTTCAACCACTTGGTAGATCTTCCCATTGTTACCTTCTAGCTTCATGTGCAGGTACAGGGGAAAACAGTGTGAGCAAGAGGAAAGTCAAAGGTCAGGGTAGGATTTTGGGGAGCGGCCTGAAAAGCATGTCAGCTGGGATGATCTTGAGCTCCTTCAGCACTGACCATATGTAAAGAACAGAGATTGACCTGGGAGCCCATCAACACAGGGAAAGGGATGGATAGGTCAGTCACTGCAATGGCTCCAAGCTGAAGACAGATGGTTCCATACAGCGCTTGGTATTCAGAGCAGCCAGCACTGGCTGGGTGGGCTTTAATCCTGCAAGAAGCAGGAGCCCTGATAACCCCTGAGGTCAATTTTTAATCTGTGAGCTGTCCTCTTCCCTGAGTAGCTGCTTGGCAGTGCCTATGGCACGAAGTCTTCACCGAGTCCAGACCAGAGCTCAGCAGAAGGGGCAAAGACTGTCCTGGCTCTGCAGCAGAAGCATCCAGGTGAGGTCAGGTGAGTTCAATGTGACCACTCATAGGACACATTGCATGCTGGCATCCTCGAGAACACCTTCCTACCACAAGTGATGTTTCTGGTGCAAATAATCTGCTTTTATTGGCAGCTCCTCACCGTTTGCCCCCACTGCAATATTTCCATCACTTTCCTCAGTCCCTCTGCTGTTGCCGAGGAGAATAACCCCAGCTTCACCCCCAGCACAGGGCTGGCACTAAGCAAAGGGCAGCCCACGCGCCGTGCGAAGCCCTGGAGCCCTGCCACTGCCACCCAGCCTGGCTGTGCTGGTTGGTGTGTCTCACAGCTCCCGGGTGACAGGCAGGCGGCTGCAGGAAGCAGCCTGAAACGGTATCACACACAGCTTTGCCCGACACATCTTCCCAGCTGGCACAAGAGCCCCTGGATACATTGTCTGTGGATTTCTCTGGAGACAGAGAACGATGTGGGGGGAAGGTGTGAGGCTAGCAACTTCTCTAGAAGGCCAGGGGTGAAGGAGGAGTTACACAGTACGCCGCTTAGCATAGGGGATGAAACATGGAGTAGTCTACTAACTGCCCGGGAGCAGGGAGGAGGCACAGAGGAAAGCTCACCTGGCGGGACACCCAGCCTACTGTCTGCAGCCCCGGAGCATCTTCAGCTGGCACTGGTGTTCTCATCCTCATGGGTGACCTTCCTTTCTCCTTCTCCCCTATTTCTGTCTCTCCTTTACTCTCCTACTCTGCTCCCCTTGGGCTCTAATGGTACAAAGACGTCTGGTTCACACAAGGCGACTCTGCCGCAGCAAGGGGGACAGGCAGAGCTGCCGGGCAGACAGGCAGAGAAGTCCTGTGCCAGGCTCCTTGGGGCTGAATCCTGTGGCACCTCTTGCTCTGGAAATAGAAGTGTTTTGTTTGGCATTTGCATCACGGATTAGCCAATGTTGTTTTAACCTGAGAGTTTTAGGGCAAAGTGATTGAGTCAAATGAAATGGTGCTGGCTGGTTGTGGCACTGGGGGCAGAGCTGCTGCCAGTGCTCCCCTGTGCTGGCCCTGCTTTGAAAACAGCAGCTCACACCGTCCCCCTTCCCTTGGCACGAAGCTTGGGTCTGGCTTGCTTTATGAGAAGGTAGTTCAGATGAATATAGCCTGTGTTCATTTAGAAATGCACAGATCTAGGGCTAGTAACAGGGTTACTAATTAGTGCAGATTGTGTCTGATTTTTGTCACGCCAGTAGCCAGTTGCTTAGTGCTCTGCTGCATTTTCCCTTGGTTGGGCTTCTAATACTGCTCCTTCTGTTAGTCTCATGATTGGAACAAGATGAGTGTAACATCTGTGCTTGGGAGGGAAAAGGATATCATTCAGTGCATTCTCAGCCTTCATTGCTTTTGGTAGGTAGGAGCTTCATCCTCACAACCCAGCTCACTTGCTCTCAGACTGCAACAAAGCCGCTCTTGCCACCTCCTTTTTATGAGTTTGTTGTGTCTGTAAACAAAAAGGGATGAATGATAAGAGGAGGAAAACTGTCCCCTCCATATTTGTGTGACAGCAGTGAACATAAGAAGTGGAAGAGCAGCATGTTGGAGGTACAGCCAAGGAAGGTGATGGCAGCCTGCAGGAGACAAGCACCAGTCGTGTTTTGCTGTGCAGATGTGAAGCCGGCAGCTGTGGGCCAGGCTCGGCGCTGGCTGCCTGGCAGCACTGGCTATGGGGCTCTGGGCAGCACTTTCCTGCTCCCCACCTCCAGCATGTTTAACTCTCAGGTTTCACTGCTGCCTTGCAAGCCTTTACCTGTGGGGAGGACCTCAGTTTAATGTCCAGCTCTGCTATATAATACTCTGCATTCTAAAGGGTGCTCTGAGAATAATCAAGACTGCTTTCCTACTCTGAGGCTTCTTAACTGTTAGTGCTGTGTAAGTGTAATGTCTTGAACTCTTCCCTTTAGTGCTTATGAAAACACCGGGGCCGTACTTCTTCCATCTTCCAGGATTATCAGCTCTCTCAACCCATCTCCCCTGCCCCCTCACTGCCTCTTGGATTGTGAGGAATTTGAGTTTCTTTTCCACTTGGTATCACTTTCTGCCAATACTCCGCTCCCTTCCACCCATCCTTTCCACTGCCTGATCTGCCTTCCATCTCACAGTGCTCTTACAGATGAATGCCTACAACAGCTCAGGATGTTGCTGGCAAGTGTCCTTCTCCTCCACCTGAGGTTACCCTCTCCATCCGAGGGTGACAGGACAGTGCTCAAACCTGTTCCTTGGGCACTTCAGTGCCGGGCTGTGGATGGCAAGGATAGGTGATACCTTCTGCAGTCCTTCCCACAAGATTCAGAGTCCTTCAGGGAGGGCTGGCAGTAAAGCTGAGGATATGACCACCCTGGTTAGACCCACTAGAAATGGTGGATTTGGGTCTTCAGGTGCTGCCCTGCCCAGCAGCTGAAACGTTCAATGCCTCCAGCCTGTCACACACCTGCAAAAGCTCTCTGCAGCTCATTTTGATCTGTTATTTCCCCTTTTTACAATTCTTCTGACTGCCAGTTATCAGAACTACAATCTCTGGTGTAGTTTCTGATCCTGCCCTAGAGCCAGAGGAGGGAAGCCTCCACGCTCTCCTTTTGTGGCCTTCCTGGCCAGCCTAGAACACACCAACATATGCTGCTAGAATTTAAGCTAGACCACAGCCTTCACTGACTCATGGCTCCTCAGGTCTTGTCTCACAAATACTCTCGTTCCTCCTGCTTTTCAGGTACAATTAAGGTTTTTATTCTTGTTGCACACCCATACTTACATGTCCTGCTGACTTCTTTCTCAGAGAGCAGCATTGTGGGGCTGAATTATTAAGGTCTTGGGAAGATACATACCCGTTTTCTTGAAGCCGCTGGTCCTTGCGCTGAGATCTAGCTCTGCCTTTGGACTTTTCTAGTGCATTTGCAAACGCTGGTCAGAACTGGAGATTGGTGTAAACTGGCAGAGTGCTGCCTACTTAAGTAGCTGAGACTCCAGTCTATTATAATGTGTATAGGCTTTCCCGACTTGCATTGACTGCCTTGTCTCTGGCATTTGGCTCTGAAATATGCGGCTCGGAAAATTGAGGTTGAGCAATAAATATTGACTAATACTGAGTAACATATCACTGGAGAGTCTCTTTATCTGCATCAAAAGCTTTTAGAGCTGCCATCGTGGAAGGGCTGCTGACAGTAGTTATATGGAATAGCAGAGAACAGCCTCGTGTAGCCCCCAGCCCCTGCAGAGCATCCTGGGTTTTGACTGCTTAGTATAAGTGACAACTGCGATCAGACCTCACAGGTAGTCTGTCTTGCATGTGCAAATATGAGCCTCGGATGCTTCCTTAGAAAGGCAATGGGGTCGGTTTTGGGGATTTTTTTTGTCTCCCAAAAGATGCTCTGGTTTGACTGGCCAACATGGCTGTTTCACTAGATGTCCTATATCCAAACTATAGCTTTCTGTAGTAAATGTTACTGGAACCGTATATTCTGTCCTGTTATGGTGATACTCAATTTCCAGGTTCTTTTGGCTGCCTGCACATGCATGCTATCCTGCGCCAGGACGTAACTAACGGCTTCTGGTGCTTGGGATCTAAAGTGAATTCCTAGTCTGTGCCATACCTTATCTCCAGACACCTGATAACTCAGATCTGTGAGGCAATGTTTGACTTTTTAAGTACAGTTTATGAATTCTGACATGTAACACCTACACGTGGATGTTTCACAAGGTGATGTCTGAATCCTGGACTCCTGCGTGCAGGATGCGGCCGGGGGTAGGAGCTGATGTGTGTCCCGGGGTACCACCGGCTCCCGCACCTCCCGAGCTGGGCTGGCACCGGCATTACTCACTGCGGTGCCTGCAGGCAGCCGCCTCCTCCTGACACCGGGAGGAGCTGCCAGGCCGGCTGTACGAGCCCCGCACCCCCTGCTAGGGCTGGCTTTGCCGGCAGAGGGCAAGACGTGCCCGCCGTGAGCCCGCAGCCGCCGGCCCGGGGAGCCGCGGCCGGGAGCGGCGGCCCGGAGCCGGGACCCGCCGGGGCTGCTGCTGCCTTACCGGCTTCCCGACTCCGGTGCCTCTGTTTCGGCCCCGGCTGCATTAGTCTAAAGGAGAAACCTGTAAGTCCGCATGGTGCTGGTGGCATACTGCCGCCATCCCCCTCCCTTCCCCGGCTCCTGAAACTGCGAGGGGGTCTCCGTGGGTAAGGAAATGCACTTGTGCTCCTTTAAAGGCCCTGCTAAAAGCTAGTGTAAGCCCTGCGCTAATACCGGCCAACGCGCAGGGCGGGTACGTGTTAGAGATACGGAAACACACAGACCGTGCTCGGGCAGAGGCACGGGGAAGCCACAGGCAGCAGAAGCTCCTCTCCAGCATCTCTCTCCCCTCCAGGAGATCCCGCTTCCCTCTCCTCCCCTTGCACGCCGGGGAGGCTGCGGAGGAGACGGTCTGAGATAGCAGAGAGGGGTGTGCAGAGGGAAGGGTGAAGGCTAAGGGGTCGGGACTGAATTTGTTGCTCTGCCTCCGGACAGGACATTTGTCCTTGGCCAAGTGATTTGGTGCTCAGCGTGTGACTCCGCTACACACTGAGGATAATAAATACACCGATGGTGCTAAAGACACGGGAGTTTCCTATGGAAAGGAAAAAAACCTCGGTGACGCCCAGACAAGTCGGACGCTCCCATTCGCGCCGGCTCCAGCGCTGCTGAGCTCTCATCGCCGGGGCCAGCCCCGGCCCGTCCGAGCTGCAGCAGGCAGGGAGGGGGCTGCAGCCGAGAAGGGGAGATGCGGCTCGGCGGTGGCAAAGGGCAGGGCTGGGTGCGGACTGCAGGCGGGGAGCCGGGCAGGGCTGCGGCGGGGCAGGCCGGGCTCAGGCTGTCTCCTTCATGTGTGTCTCACTTTGTATTGAATGATGTTAAGCAGAGCTGGAGCTGGCGCCTCGGCCTCATTACCTTCAATTACAATAATTGTTGCCTCTCTCCAGTGTTTTGCATTTCTCCCCGGGGGAATCTCTCTGCTGCTTCTTTTCCATCCTTGCTCCAGCTTCCCCCTATCGATTGGATCGCTCTGGCCCCGGTCCTAGGAGCGATGCCTCCAGGAGGATAAATGCAAATAGTCCTATTGATTCGGGGCTGCAGGAGTGCAGCTCGTTTGGGAGAGGGAGCTTTAGTTTTAAATAAAAAAAAAAAAAAGTAAATTGATGAGCATAGCAGGAAATGGTTCACTTTCTGGGCCCCTTAAAAAGTGTCTCTTTATCATGTCCTGTATCTAGGGGGAATGCAGACTGGTGCCACCCGGATGACATGCGCATGGACATGTGGATGCTGCTAAGCAGACACTTAACCTTCTTTCCTATTTATTTCATGTGAGCAGGTATCACTGAGCATCTCTGGAACACAGCTCCCCTCCTCCAGGTTGCAGGTAACCGAGTTTCACTGGGGACACGCTAATTGCTGCTGAAAGTGAGCAGGCATGTAGTGTACAGGCCTTCATCCACCCCTTTGAACTGCCCCAGACAAGGAGGATACAGCTTCCTGGGAGTTATTCACCTGCAGGAACCTGCTTGGCAGCCTGTCTGTCACAGGGAGCAGCAGGGGAAGGAGCCAGGCTTTGGCTCTGCGTAGTCCTGAAATGGCTACTTGGTTCAATAAATCCATAGCCAGTCCCAGAAGTGGGAGGCCAAAGAAATTGCATAGAGTCATATTATGTTCCCTGCTCCCTGGGCTTTATGTTGAGCTTAGCCATGCTAGTTTAAGCTTTAATTATTTTTAAAGGCAATAATCAGCATAAAATAAAGGTAATTCAGTAGAATTAGCTTGTGTGTATCATATCCAAAATGCTAGCAAAATAACTGGAGAAAGAAAGTGGTTTGTTGGCTGGGGTTGAGCAGTTAACAAAAACTGGTTAACATTGCTCCAAAGCTGCTTTGAACAGCCCTAATGCTTTTAAGTTCATATCCTTCCAAATGAGAGATTCCCAGCCGAGTCATAATTGCAAGGTGCAAAAAAAAGAGTGGATATGATGCGCAAATGTGTCTTTTGACACCAATTTGAATGGGCTGCTGTGTAGCAGTACTAACCTTTCCTTGCCAGTGAAGTCAGCATCTTACGAGGCAGTACTGGCAATGCAAAACCCAGCAGTATGCAAATCCTCAGCTCCTCAAGGAATGTGGGTTTCCCGAGGACAGGGCTGCCGTGATGCCCTGACTATAGAGGTGAACTTGGATGGATTTCCAAACTGCAGTTGTTATCCTTTTTTTCTTTTTTTCACTAATTTTTTTTTTTTGGGGGGGAAGGAGGTTGGTCAAAGGGTTCAGGTAGGCAGAGAGTCCTGTGTCAGCACGGTGCTTGTCAGAGGCAGACCAAAGGGTTACATCCAAACCAGTGGGGGAAGCGGTGGCGAGTTGCCAGTTTGCCAGGTGAGCTTATAGAAGGGTGAAGAATTTGTGATAGCTTTCAAAACTGCCAGATGAAGGAATTGCTTTTCACTGCAAATCGTTTTTCTAGGGACAGCTGCTTAAGCCAGGGGCACCTACAGGCTGAGGCTTCACCTCCATGCAGTCAGGCTTGCAGGACAGGCCATGGGGGCACGGACGCAGTAGGCAGGAGCAGCAGGGACAGGCGTTGATGCCAATTCATGTGAAAAACAGAAAAGGATTATGTGAAAAAAGCAATACAAAGGGAGGAGTTTGATTTTTTTTTTTTTTAATTTCCCCTCCCTGCCAGCTCCCCCCTCCCCCCAGTGCCAGAGAGCAGCTTTTCTCTTGTTCAAAGCTGCAATGTACTCAGAAAGTGCTGCCAGCTCAGCCTCTGTCTTGGCTTGTCTCCTTTTCCTCCTTGATCTAGGAAAGACCTAAATGCCAGTCATCCTTGTGCCTGTGCTGGGGCTCTCAAGCACATGGAGCTTCTGCAGAAGGTGGTGGATGTGGTTTGGGATTTCATCGGAGGGATTTCACCGGCTGACACTGGGAGGGAGACTCTCGAGTGGCTGCACTGCTCACATGGTCCTGGTGGAAAATAGGGAGCCTTTTCTTGAATGTGGCTGTAGGGGAAAGCAGCTTGTCTGATGGGAGAAGTCCTGGTCTGGAATAGTTCAGGACCTTGGATGCTTGTTTAAATTGATTAAGGACTCATCAGTTCTTAAGTCCTCCTGGCAGAAATTTGGCACTGCAGCTTCTGTCTGTGAAATGAAATAAAAGAACCAAACCAGCATTCGAGTGGCCTGCAAAGCCTTTTCGGACAGATCTCCCCTTCTGATTGGGATTTTCATCTTCAAAATAAAATTCTGCACCTGCGACACAGCTTTGAGCTGATGCAGAGACAAACGTGCTCCTGTGAGATGCTCCCCAAAGCAATCCCTTTCCATGAAGGTGCCCAGAGGCTGATTTTGCAACAAGGTCCTTTGCTTGTGTTGGTTTCAAAGTGCTTCACCGTATCTGGTGGGAGGGCACAGCCCTGTGCGCTGTGGGGATGGGTAAGTCCATTCAAGTGGAGGCTCCAGGCTGCTCTCCCATGGCTGTGGGAGACACGTCATGCGGCCTCGGGCTCCTGACGCTTTCCTTGATGGTTCCTCGTAGTCATTATCCCACATTCCTTCTGGTTGCGGAACATGTTGTTATTATTGCTTTGTGCTGGGTCTGTCTCCTGTCCCTTTCTTGCAGGCCAATCTGGCCCTGTTTGTTCTTGCCTCTAAAACAAAAGCAAATTAGTGCTGCAGAAGCTGAATTATTTTGTTTATGTTATGGTCTGTCAGAGGACCCCACGAAATCCCTGAGCTGAGTACAAGAGAGTACCAGGAGATCCAGTCAGTCAGTCAAACCGTCCTGACACCCTGGCTTGATCCACAGGCTTCCAAAAGGGTCTTTAAATTAGTTGGTTTGGGGGGAATGAAGGCTTGGGAGAGATCCCTGGCACCCCTCCATTTCTCACAGCACTTCAAGCACCCCATAGCACACAGAATTAGCAATTTTTTACAGTAAATTGTAGCTCACAACTCAAACTTGACAGCTGTCAATGAAATTTGCTGCTCAAAACTGATCTCGAGCACATTGCCTCCTGGCTAGTCTGTCCGTGCTCCCTCGGCCAGGATGTTTATAATATTCAGGGAGTCTCTCATGTTACTTAGTGCAGTAATGTGGCTCCAGGAATAAAAGCCATTTCCAGTCTGTCGGTATCGCATGTAACAAATGAGATCTGCTAAATGCACTTGTCACCAGTGGTAGGAACAGAAGAAACAGAATCGCACATGTTGCTGTAATGACTCTAAGTTATAATGAATGATATTTTCGTATGTTTGCAAATGAGTGTCTGATAGCCGGTGCCAGAGTGGGAGATACGGCTTGGCTGATCTCACTTGTTTTTGTAATTTCTAAACAGAAGCAAGAATTAGAAAATTACTTTGTGGTGGAGTGCAAATATGTATAACACAAGTGTAAAGGCTGCGGTGCAGCACACGTGTATCTATATTATACATATGCAAATCGTAAGACTCGCAGTAAAACCATTATAATGTGTGATGGCATCAGCACTAATTAGCTGGAGATCCAGCCTGTTCCTCTCTGCCAAAGTAAACTGGGGTTATCTCAATCTCAGATTTTGTTATTTCCTCCTTTCTCTTTCAGGAGTATCTCTGTCACAAGGTAGCATGTCCTGAATTGAAAACATCTTTGAAGACTCACAAAACACTTCAAATTAAAATTCTAAATTAATTTTTGCTATTAACTACACATGCTATTATCTATGTATCACCCAACAGCTTTAATACTAGCTGCGGACCCAAATATTTAAAGGATTTTGCCCATAAATGGAAGACAGTCGGTGTGTAAGTGCTGCAGAAATCGAGGCTTACGACATGTAATGAGAACAGAGGGGACAACACTGAGTTAGCAGAGAAATTTTAACTATGGGACACATTGTTTCCAGGACCAACACATGAAGGGAAACTGTCCAAGCTAAACATGACCCAGAGGAGCTGTGTGAGAGTCTGGTGGCAGAGCATCACCTCCTGCTTCCATCCCCAACAGCTGTCTCTGGAAACACTGGAAGGGAGCTGCTGTGGGGTGTATTAGCTCATGGCTCTGACCCGTGGGGCTGCTGTTGCTGCGTGGACACGACAGGAGCAGCGCAGGAGACTTTGGGGGCTGAGCAGGAGGTGCAGAAGCCCCCCAGGCTGCATGGAGCATCCCAAGCCATGAGGGTGGTGTGGACTCGGTGAGACAGAGAAGGCAACTGTGCCCTGGTTTCAGGTGGGTTGCTGTTAGCTGTTAGCCGTGAATGCCAGGCCTGAGAGCAGGTTTTCATAACCGTGGAAGAATGCCCCGCCTGCAGCCAGACCCCGGGCATCCCGGCTGCAGCCAGACCCCGGGCATCCCGGCTGCAGCCAGACCCCGGGCATCCCGGCTGCAGCCAGACTCCAGGCATCCCGGCTGCAGCCAGACCCCGGGCATCCCGGCTGCAGCCAGACTCCAGGCATCCCGGCTGCAGCCAGACTCGGAGCATGCCGGCTGCCGTGAGACTCCGGGCATCCCGGCTGCCGCAGTGCTTTTGCACCCTCGTATCGCCTTGAGCGTCAGGAGCAGAAGGGCAGGGGAGGGCTGGCAGCAATTGCGTGCTGCAGGCCCGGCGGCGGCGCCGGGGGCGCGGGGCAGCGAGCGCAGGCGGGGAGGATGCAGCCCCGGTTCACCTGGGCTCTTGCTCCCACCGTGGGACTCACGGGGCCGTTCGCTCACTACACGCGGCTCCGCCGGGCTCGCACCCAGAGACATAGCATTTGCCTACCAAACTCAGGGCTGTGCCTCCGCACGGGGATTATTATTTCGAGGGATCCCCGCCGAGCCCAGCCCCGCGCCCCCGGACAGTCCCGAAACTAGCGCGGCGCTCTGTGCCGCCAGTGATCGCTATCTCAGCTGAGCCCCGGGGAGCCCGGGGCCGGGGCCGCGCACTTAGTGCCCATCATCGAATTAAGCGGGGTTAATAGCCCGCGCAGCCGGCCCGCCCGGAGCCGGAGCCGCCGCCGCCCGGGGGCGCCGCGGGCGGGAGCTCCCGTCGCGCCGCTGGGCCAAGCCCGTCGCCGCCAGCAGGGCGGGGCGGGCGGTGGGGGCGGGGCGAACCTACTCGCAGTGCGCCCCGCCCCCCTCGCGCGGCACAGCCAATGGGGGCGGGACTGGGAGCGAGGCGGCCCGGCCCGGCGATATTTATAGGGCGGGAGCCGCCGCCGCCGTGTCAGTGAGGCAGTGCCTGCTGTTCCTCTGTCTCTCTCTTCTCGCGGCTGCTCTTCCTCCTCCTGGGGACGGGGCCTCTGCCGCTGCGGTGGGGGAAGGAGGGAAAGGCGGAGAGCCGCGGCCGTGCCCCCTGCTCGCCGCAGCGGTGGCCGCGCAACGGCTCTGCTGGCCGGCGAGCGGCTCCTCGGCGCTCCGGCGGGGCAGGGGCGGGCGGCGGCTCGGCCGTGCCTGCGCTGCGGGCTGTGGCGAGGGGTGCCGTGCCGCCGGTCAGGCGGGCGGGTAAATGGATCGCCATTCCAGCTACATCTTCATCTGGCTGCAACTGGAGCTGTGCGCCATGGCCGTCTTGCTCACCAGAGGTGAGGCCGGTGCGGGCGACCTGGGGCCAGGAGAACCCGGGGGAACACGGGGTCTGCGGGAGCGGCGCGCCCGAGGGTCGGAGGGCGCGGGCATCCTGAGGGCTGCCGGGCCCGGGGAAGTTGTTCGGGCGGTGTCGGTGCCGCGGCCGGCGGGAGCGGAGCGGCGCTGTCCCGGGAGCTCCTCGCCGGCCTTTGTTGGCGAGCGGCGGCGGGCAGCCGCCCCGTCCCTCCTCTCCCACCTGGCCGCCGGTGTCGGTCAGTCCGGGAACAGGGGCCCACGAGTGCCCGAGTGGGAGCGGCGGCCCGGCCCCGGGCGAGCCGTCGGCGCCGGGGGGCGGCCGCACCCTGCCCTGTCAGCCGCCCGCCGCGGGGCTGGGGGCCGGCCGCCCGCGGAGCGCCCTCCCGGGGCAGCGGCGACCCTCTGGCTGCCTGTAATCGCCGTGCTGCGGGGAGGAGGAGGCTGAGGGATAAGTTAGCGCGGTGGTGATGTGCGACGGCATTTATTTATTTTGGAAGGAAGGCTGTAATTAACCCTAAATAACAGCCTTTGCAGCGTGCAGGGGGGAGCCTGCTGGCCCCATCAAAGCGGGCAGAACAGGGAGTGACTGAGTGATGTGAAGTCGCAGATACTGAAACTATGTGCCCGATAATGATATAATTAGGGGATCACAGACTTCTGGCTGCTGTTGACTTCAAAAGCTTTAAGAGAAGCCTGCAGTCTCTCCTGTAGCCATCTTGACTAAAAGCAGACATTTTTCTTTAATAGCTACATACAGTAACAAGAAAGAGGAGGGAACAGAAGGGCATTGTTCGCTGTTTCAAAATACTAAATACCCTTTCTGGCCTTTTGCATAGCGCAGGAAGAAACTTTATGAATTGACAGAAATACAGTTTTAATACTGTAATACAAAGTCCATTTTGTTTCACTGGAAACGTGGCTTTAATTATAAAAGCAGTTGAATTAACCTGATGACTGGTCTGTCAGATTTTGTTTATAAGATTGTCTTAAGTCAATAAAATGGGGATTTTTAAGTGGGATTATATAAACATAGTGGAAGCATGTGCATTGTTTCACTTTCTTCCCATGCTGTGCTGAGGTTCGTGGAAGGACTGTCAGCTCTGGTGGTGTTCCTTGTTTGCATCTTATTTTTAACTCTCACACAGTGAGAAAATTATGAGAATTGTTTTTTTTCAGAGAATCTAGGGGGAAGACCTCACATAAAATGCTTAGAAAATGATTTGAGTCTTTTTTTCCATAGCACGCTGGATGATAGTGTGTGTGAATTCATGAAAAATTGGGTTACTTGGTCTAAAAGACCAAGGGAATTGGACTGGAGACAGTGAGACACTCCATCATTTGGCTTCTATTAAGCAGAGCTCTTTACAGCAGCGGGAACTTCAAGGCTTGGAGCCCGCAGTAGCATTTCGGGGAAAGTATTAAGGTAGGCTGAGGAGGGGAAGCTCGCTTGCTTGGAATGACTTTTAACGTCTTTCAGAATACTTTTTAGGTATGGGGTGGGAGGAATTTTGGAGCGCAGAGGGTAGAGGGGGAGGGCATCTGACAATTCGTATGACTTTGAAAGCCTTTGTGCCGCTGTGATGGCAAGTACAGCAGGCACACTAGAAGCAGTTTTAAGTCCACTCTTAGAAGGATGACTTCAAAAATCTGGCTTCCTCTTACATCTTAGATTGATGGCACATTGAATTATGTTTGAATTGCGACTTGCCTAGAAAGAGTAAGTTTTCCCTACAGCACAGGACGCATATAATTCGTACCAGAGCAGTTTGGAGAGCACAAAATGAAGAGTTTTATGAAGGGAACTTTTTTTATCGCTTCCTTCAGAAATTTTTGAGGTTTCCTGAGAGATTTTTCATAGAGCTGGTAAAGGATTTTCAGTCTAAGTGTTTCCCCTCTTGACCGCATGTTGGATTGCATGCCGAATTAGGGAGGGGCGGGGGGTGCTTAGCCTCGCAATTTTACCCTGTTTAATAATTTTACGTTTGAGCTGAGACGTTGACTCTGGCAAACAGATTAATTACGAACTGCAGAGTTTCTGTTTTATAATACTGATAAAAACACCTTTTTGCATGAATGGCTACCTAAAAGAATTTTTCTCTTTCTGGAGAAATTGCAAATAGTTGCCCAGTTTCACACAGTAAAAACCTTCTTGACTGGGAGACTTAGACGGTAATGGTTCTAGCTAATAGCTTTATAAGGTGCTAGTTAAACCTTTTAAATTTTGGCACAGTATTGAGAGGTAATAAACAATTCAGCAGTTCCGATTTTTTTCATTTGTTGCACGAATGCTTGAGCCTAGTATTTTTGTTGCGTGCTTATGCCCAGTTAAAAGAAGTGCTCCCTTTATAAAAATGGAAGGCTGTTCTGTAGTTATGGTTTAAAACATAGCTGTGGCTCCTTAGGACTGAAGGTGTGCATTGCTTATTAAAACTGGGATGTTGTTTTGAATGGGGTCTAATGTGACTGCTGACAGGGAGTGGAGGTATCTGTAAGTGGTCTTGTCTGTTGTTAAGCTGTGGGGGACACACACAACATACCACAGGGAAGCTACTGTGACCTTCCTCACCCTCCCCCAATCCCTGTTTCGGTGAAAAGAAAGTTCTTGCTTGAATTCAAAGGACTGTAGTAGTAGTAATGAAACGCAAGTGCCCCAAGGCATTTGCAGGAACTACGGTTAGGGTGAGGTGGGCACTGTACAGTGGGAAGGAAACAGCCCCTGCTGTCATGGCTTTGCAGTTAGAGGAGTATTCTGAAACCGGCACGCAGTTTCAGGGGGTGATGCTTATGACTGATAGATTACCTAGTGAGGTGTCTTTAAAGGACCAAATTCTTAACTTTCTTGCTCAATTTTTATTTTTTAGGTGAAATCAGATGCTATTGTGATGCTGCACACTGTGTTGCGACCGGCTATATGTGCAAATCTGAGCTTAGCGCCTGCTTCTCCAGACTGCTTGATCCTCAGAATACACATTCGCCACTTACTCATGGCTGCTTGGACTCTATTGCAAGCTCAGCTGATATCTGCCAAGCCAAACAAGCACAAAACCACTCTGGCACCACCACCATGTCCACATTGCAATGCTGTCATGAAGATATGTGCAATTACAGAGGACTACATGATGTTTTGTCTCCTTCCAGGGGTGAGACTTCAGGTAGGGCAAGGAAGCTTCAGTGAAATCTCTTTTGACCATCTGGATGGTGACAGATGAGACTTTCTATGTCTGGTATTGATTTAGTTGTTAATGTAAGTAGAGACACCAGAGGGAGAAAGAAGCAGGTGAACAGATGCAGGAAAGCATCTCAAATGAGTAGCTTTTTGTCTGTGAATATTGAGAGGTCTGTCTTGCCAACTTGAAGCTGGCAGTGGCATTCCTAGTTAAATTGGCTAGCAGAGTAACAAATTCCATGTTATAAACAGCCTTGGAAACTAATTTTTCACTTCATGGGAGTATTTTCTCTAGGTACTGCAGTGCGTGTAGCTATGGCTGCTTAAACTTGTCAGTGTGGTGTTTAGGGGAATTGCTTGTATACAAAAAAGTTCTTGATACTAAAATAAACTTCACACATCTTTCCCCTTTGCAGGACAAGGGAGCAGATATCAACATGACAGCAGCAGGAACCTCATCACCAAGGTGCAGGAATTGACCTCTTCAAAAGAGTTATGGTTCAGGGCAGCTGTGATTGCTGTTCCTATAGCTGGTGGGCTAATCTTGGTGCTCCTTATCATGCTGGCTTTGCGGATGCTCAGGAGTGAAAACAAGAGACTGCAAGATCAGCGGCAGCAAATGCTGTCCCGTTTGCACTATAGTTTTCATGGACATCATTCGAAAAAAGGGCAGGTGGCAAAATTGGACTTGGAATGCATGGTGCCTGTGACTGGTCACGAGAACTGCTGCATGACCTGTGATAAAATGAGACATTCAGACCTCAGCAATGATAAAATTCTTTCACTAGTCCACTGGGGAATGTACAGCGGACATGGGAAGCTGGAATTTGTATGACCAATTATTTTTTTAATCTGAGCTAAACTTACTCTCTGAACTCTTGAAGGCCTTTGGGTTCTGCTGGACAGGAGCACTTTATCTTAAAACAAAAACTGTCATAAATCATCTTTTGAGAAACAAAGGACCTCTGCAAACAGAATCTTGGATATTTCTTCTGAAGGATTCCAAAAGTCGTCTTATTTGCACAGAGTAAAATATACTCAAATGTATTGTTTGCTTTAAAGTTATGAAAGCAAAAATTAGAAGTTGTAAACACTGTCACCAGGGTTACCCGAACTGTAGGGAGCTGAGAACTGAGTTATTATAATAAACTGTATGCAAGCTCCTATGTTTCCTGACTTATTGTAAAGATTTTTTTAAAATATATATATTTTGTCTGAAACTTGCTTGTGACTGTTTGTTTTGGAAAACAGTTGTTTTGGGGGTGGCAGGAAACAAATCAGGGAGGCATATATGGTAATGCTGTGTGTAACAATTAGATTCTGAGAACAGAATATGCTTTGCTACTCAGTGATGGAAATGAGGCAGTTAAACAATAAAGCTGCCACCTTTATTCCATATTAATACTTCAAGTAGCAGCAAACCCACATCCTCAGTTCTTGGCTGATACATTTTGCTCACTGCCTGACTGAACTCCTCTGCAGCTTTGCCTCATAACCATTTCTTCCCCTCTTAATGAAGGAGTGCTTCTTCTCTATGCAAAACACACTGGAAAGTGGCTCCTAATTCTTTATAGCTGTTTTTACTCCCTTGTCTCATTCTTGGTTTCTGTGATCTCTTTTCCTTTTGTACTTTTAACCCCCAACTTTTGGGGAGGAACCCCAAAACTAGAAGCCCTATTCTGTTATGTATGGGGTGTGGGTTTTTTGCTGGTAATTCCTCTGGGCACAGTGGAAAACATCTGTATTGCTGTTTTATAGTGCAACTCAATATTGCAACCTGTTACTTCTGTGTGGGACTGTAGAATCAACAATGTAGTCACACTAATCTCTGGCTACTCTTTTATGCTAATGGATAGGTGGCTTTTCTTTTGTCAGTGCTTGTGTGCTTAGCTGTTTCTTACTCCTTCAGCTAGTTGGCTTCACTTGATCATTTCATTAAGCAACTAGCCATTTAATTACACACAACCAAAACCTCTGGATCATCCAAGAGAACTTAGTGTATTTATTTACCTTGGTTTATCAGACTATGCAGTAATTAAAATCGACTTGCTGAAGGCAGATGCTGCACTGTGGTGAAAGTGGTCAAAAATGCTGCTGCAGGACATGGTATTCATCTATGTGTTATACAGCCAGAAGCTTTTCTAAAGTTATTTGAGCTGCTGCTGCTAGTGAAAGAGGTTGGCACAAAGAGGGTAACAGCAGCCTTGCAGCAGTGCTTGGGTTGTGTATGCTGGGTACTATGGTAGACTGCTTTGGGATATGCAGCCTGAACTGCAGAGGGATGTAAACAAGGCAAGGCTGCCCCTCTTAACTCACCAGTTGGTGTCCTTGAAAAGAACACTTACAGTATGTGGTAGGCTTGTTGGAGATAAGTTGGTCACTTGGTTGTGCAGATGTATTGATGATTGCAAACGTCCCCTCACAGTTAAACACTCAGACTGGCTCAGTGCTGTGAGAGCTTTGGGAATACCAAGGTCCCACCATGCCTGTTTGCAACATTAAAGTGCAGTTTAGAAGGAATAGCTTGATCTGTGTACTTCCAGTTGCTGGTGCTTCTTACTTAAAGTGCCCGAAAAGTTGCATTTGATACTGCTAAAGTTTAAGAAATTATGTGGCTGCAACTGCTGCTGGAATTTGGCCTGTGGTTGTCTGACTGACCTTTGAAAGTACTGCTTTCCTCCAAGAGCTCTGCCCTTCCTTTGCACTGATCTGGAAGTCTGGGGCAGTTGTTCACTCTGCCAAGTGTAGTATTTTTGGGGATGACTGGCTGGGAACTTGGTGCCAAAAGAGACAAACCTGAAATAGTGTCTGTCAGACATAGCTGCCCAGTAGTTAGGATGATGAGACAAGCTGGTGGCTAAACCTTCCAAGTGCTTTCTCCAGAAATCTGGGGAGTGTGTTGTATAGTCATTGGCGCATCCTGTGACCTTCACCACTCATTTGCTGCTGATTTGAATACATGAGGGCCTATTTATGCTTTGCTATTAAAAGGCTAGTAAGAGCAGGATGCCCTAATTGGCTCCTTGCTGCGGAGATGCTTTAAAGAAGAGAAGAGATTGTTTGCCTTCCCCTGCAGCCCTGGGAGCAGGGCCACAGGAGTCACTCAGAATGCTGCTCAGGATGTCGCTCGGGTTAGCAGCTGCCATCTCCTGGGGCCGTTCTGCTTTTTACCTGGTGTCATACCTATAGTTTAAGTGCAGTAGCTGACATAGCCTAGAAATTTCTAGGCTGTGAGTTTTCTAAGGATGAAATCTGGATTTCAAATTTATTTTAAAGCCTATATATTCAGGAAACTGTTATGAGCTCTGGTGTCTGTCTGGCAATAGCTATGCCCGTTATGGAACAAACCCCAAACCTTTCACTGAAACTGCAGGGACCACAACGGAAGGGTGTCGGAGCAAGCGGCAGCCAGTAGTATCTGTAGTGGCTGTAGGTATCTGTGGTAAGTATCTGCTAAGTAGCAACTGTAGTGGCTGCTTGTGGTGCCTGCAGACCTCAGTCATGCCAGCTGTCCGTCGCATTATTTGAAAACCTGTATGTATTCCTGTGACAAAGAAGGGCCTTAGTGACGTTCTTGGGCTTCCTGGCTGCTGGGTGCTGCACTGGTGTGGAAGGCGGCTGTCCCGAACCACCCCTGCGTGTGGCCTGGTGAGTTCGGGAGCAAACATTAATAGCTGAAGAGCCTGGCCGGAGAGGTGACACAGTCAGCAATGTCTGTGCTTTTAAACTGCATTTAATTCGGGTGCCTGGGTTTGTCGTTGTGCCGCGCACTCTCAGATTTCCCCTGCAGACAATAACAAATGCTCCTTTCTTTGAAACCACTGCAAGCCCTGGAGCGTAAGGACAACCCTCTCTATTTCTAACTGAGAAAGTCTCTCAGTTTGGAATAAATGAAGTCAAACGTCCAAGATGTAATTTATTGTCCCCTGTGCCTCTCTCTTTCCCTGATTCTTTCCTCAAAATAATAATGCTTGTGGCTTTTCTTCTGTCTCTGCTTCTCCTGGCTTTGCGAGCCGCTGAGTTGGTATGTCTCCTCTTAACTCCTGCTGAACTGATTCTATTAAAACCCCCTTACTCCACAGGGGGCTTGACCTTTTTCTGAAATACCAAATGTGTCTGCTTTGGAAATCACAAACTTCTCCTCCTCTAAAGAGCTTGTAAATCTGGTTTCAATCTTGGGCGATTACAGGCTGTGCGGAGAGCTTGAAAGTAAGCAGCCACTTCTGGTAGCAGAGTGCTGGAGCTGGGCTGCCCGCGCTGAGCTGCGACTCTCATTTTTCACCCCAGTGTGTGTTTAGCGTAAAGCCACTGACGCCAGCAGATTCACCCCGGATTAGTGGTCGGGTGACTGGCCAGGCTCTGGTCACAGGACGGCTTACCTTCTCTTATCAGGACCCTGGAATCCCGTTTTTGTTGTTGTACAACCCCTCACTCTGCTGTGAATCCAGCTATCTCATTGCAAGCGGATGCTGCCCTGCGGGGCAAACACCCAGAAAAACGTGGGGAAAGAGCAAGGCTTTTCCTTAGGTGTAACGGATGCATCCTCGCTGTCCCTCGCTGCTGTCGTGACCTTTAAAACAAGGTATGAGCTGAGAAAATATTTCCCCAGCCTGCCCATGTGAGATGGGATGTGCCTGTTAGCTCCCAGTCAGTGGGGTTCCACGGCAAATAAATGAAAGGAAAAGTTTGGCCTTCTCACTGAAGAGGAGAAGGATAAGAAGATTATCTCCCAAGGAAAAAAAAGATCTGTGGTCAAAAGAAGACCTCCATAATAAGGCACAAGTTGAATGAATAAAAGAATAATGTCTCTGAAGGAGGCAAAGTTGTCTTTATTTCGTTTTCCAGCCTACACGGAGATCAATGGAATCGTGTTTGTTTTGTTCCAGTGGCTGGTCACGTTGCAGTAAAAAAACCTCTTCCTTGTTTTGGTGCTAGGAATTACTTGGGGAAATGGTATTTTGGATCTGTCATTGTATTTTATTTCTGGGGGAAAAAAAAAGGAAGATGTGGGGAGGTGCTGTAAAAGGGCTGTTATCTCTGGGGAGGGGCCCCGTGTCTCCAGCATTATGAATTCTGTCTCCCTCTAAATAAACAACCAACCTCGTTTTCTTTGTTTCACCTTTAACCCTTGTCTGCAGCCTTTATAATCCCGGGGGGGTGTGGTGAATCCTGAAGTGAAGCAAACTGGAAGGGAAGGAAGCCAGGAGGGAGCCACAGCGCCTGCAGCTTCACGGAGCTGCCTGCTCTCCAGCCAACCTTGACAAAAGGATTCAATCCTGAACTGACCTTCAGGGGGAAAAGCAAAACAAAAACCACCTTGACTTGAACTTCCCGGACCGTAGGAGTTTAATGCTCAGTTTGATGTCTTCTAAAGGGAGCGGGGAATTAAAAACGCCAAACACCTGTCTTGCAAACCCAAATCTGAACAAGTTATTGGGAAATCTGAGCCCCAAATCAAACGGCTTTGAAAAATTTAGGATTTGCTCATCACTGCTTTCAAGTCATCCATTTGCTGAAAGGGCCCTAAGAAGTGCTTTTGCTTCCCCAGTGTGACTCTAGGATAACATGACATCCAGCTAAGCAAAGAGTTCTGTTGAAACATTGGTATTTAGATGCAGCTTTGCACTGAATGTGTCTGCTTGGTAGCAGGTCCTGTCCCACAGCCCAGCCCCATCTCTCTTCCTTTTAGGCAGGAGGAAAGTGAACAGGTCGACCCTGACTTCTTAAAAAGCTGGCATGAGTTCAGGGTGAAACTCTTTTTTAAGAAGCTTTCTAATAAAACTGGAATGTTACTCTTCTCTTTCTAGTTACCACACTATTGTAAGATCACCAGCGGTGCAGTTGGGAAAAGCTCGTGAGATGCATTATTTCCCTCACCTTGGCTATCAGCTGTATTTAAGAAATAAACTCTGACTGAGACAGCCTTTTAAAAACTGAGGGATGACTCTTTAATTGCTTTTTCACCCATTAAACTGTCATAACAGTGTCCACGGAGCATCAGGGAAACAAGCACTTGCCTTTCAGTTAAATACATTCTCAATTTTAAAAGGAGGGCGACAACAAAAAAGGTAAAACCACACCCTGATGAGCTTTTAGCGTCTGTCTGCCACAGAGGCTCAGGATGGTGGGGTACCATCCGCCAGGCTGTGCCAGTGCAGTGAGACAGCATGGCTGCCGTACGCCATGGCCTGGTCCCTGCTTGCGGGATCGTTTCACAGCCTGTGGGTTGCAGAGGCAAATCCCCTTCCTCTCACTGGGGAGGAAAACTGGTGTGATAAATCTCCTGGCACTTGGCTGTGATGGAGGGGAGGGATGAACAGTGTGGGCTCAGGGTCCTGCCCGGGCTGGGCAGTGGGGATGCTTGTATTGGTGTGCAAATCAGGGCTTTGTGTCAAGCAGGTTGCTTTGAAATGCTCAATTTGTTTAGTTCTGGCTGTGAAGTAGCTGTTTCATCAGTGGAAGAAGATTTATTAACCAATTTTTTATGGCTATCAACAATGGCTTAGCTCCAGCAGGGTCCCTAGGACTTTTATGAAGTGCAGTGGGTTCCAGAGGCAGAGGTGGTTTATATTGTTCTGGTATTTTAACCCAGTGAACTAAGGCTTCTATCCTGCAAATACTTTAGGATGTGCATAATTCACTCCCGTCTGGGGTGGGGGTGGGGGGTGTGTGTCTCTGTCTGTCTGTCTGTCTGTGTCTGTGTGTGTGTTTTGTCACGGTGGTCCTGAGCTCTCTGCTGGGCACCTGTAATCGCAGCAGGCTCATTGCTGGGATGGGGGGACACAGCAGGCTCTGGGAGGGTTGATTGCTAAGCCTGCAGAAAGACCAGCTCTCAAAACCTACCCAGCTCCCGAATCTGTGTTTTTGGCCGTAATTCACCTCCTGTGCACACATGCACGTCGACAATTTAATTACATGAATGTGTGCAATGTTTTTTTCCCACAAAACCCCCTCCTCAAATCCCACTCCCTGACCAAGTGGGCCCCCAGCCTGGCTGGTTACAATCTCTCCTCAGCTCCTCATCTAGCAGCGGTGCCCCTCTCCTGCTCTCTCCCTCCCCTGGATGCCTTTCCCTGACCTCTCCCTGTGGGCCGGAGGCACAGGGGGCCCTGCCCATGCTGGAGCAAACTCTCCCTGGCAACAGGTACTGTGCCCAGCCTCCCTGGCTGTTATCAGTCTGCAATAACCTTTCCCTTATTTGATTTTTTTTTTGCCTAGGGGGACTGTAAAGGACAGCCACAAGTCTATTTCTTCAAACCCAATTCCATCCATCTGCTCACCAGTGTGAGGGAAGGAGGGTGGGAGCGTGGTCCCAGGCGATGGACTCCAGGTGGGTGAGCAGAGCTGGTCTCTGCTGAGGAGCCTCACCTCGGGATGGGACAGGTCCAAGCTCCAGCCACTGCCTTTTTTTAATGAAAAAGTTTTAAACAGCCACTTTTGAAAGTGAGTTTTGGTGTTGCTTTTATGTCAGCAGCTGACAACACTTTGTTTCCTGCAGCAACGGATGACAGACTCTTCTTTTTGTTTGTAAGATGCCCCAAGTTTGGGACGTGCTCAGACTGTTTTTTTATTTATCATAACACTGATGCAACCTGCTGCAAGTTTTTGTTCATAAAAACATCCTAAACCAACGCATTATGTTTCTAAGTGTGTTTCTAGGCTAGCACTGAAACAGCTTTGCAGCAGCTTTTTGTGGTGTTCTGTAATCTCTGTCTTCAGTGAGCGCTGTTACCTGTGTCCTGGTTACTGCTGTGCCCTGTGGTGGGACAGTTCTGTCTGTAGAAAGGTTGTTACCCTTTGCCTCTCTGAAACGAACTTCGTCCCTTTATATCTGTTGGTGGCAATCAAGGCTCCCGTGTTTCTCCTGCAAGGGACAGGGACCCCCACCTTGGCCCCGGGGAATCCTGCAGACCCGAGGGGCTCCGACCCTTGTCCTTCCCTGGCTGTCCCCATGGGTGAAGCGATATGCTGGTGGTTCTGGTGGCATCTTGCAGCTTCCCGCAGAGCTGCCCCCAGGAGGCATTTTATGGCAAGCACCTTATCGTAGATTACGGCTGAACATACACAAGCACTCCCGGTGACCGGTGTAATCCACTCTTTACGGGCATAATTTGACTTTATTTTCTGTTTACACAGGGAGGCTTGGGTGGAGTGTTATGTACACGGCATGAGAAAAACAGTCTGCTCCACCTTGGGGCTGCATGTGAGCTGGAGCCAGCGCAGCCGCTGCCCGAGGGCTCTGGGAGCTCTTTGTACTCCCAGATCTCTCCTCCCATGCGGGAGCCATTCGACTGTCTCCTATCAGTGTTTTAGTAAGCAGATTATAATGGCCCTGTAATCTTCAATACCTGGCCAAATATTCAATGACATTTCCTCTTTTTAAATGGCAAACGATGAGGCTGACGTAACAGCACCGAGTACAGCATGAGCGGGTGCCCACTGCACGTGGCTAATCTCATATTGACACCGTGGGTCTCTTCTGATCCTGCACCCTATCTACAGACTAATATTTGATCATTTGGGCACAATTCGCAAATTTGTCATATGTAATGAAATACTCTGGAAACTATTTGTGAGCAAACAGTCCCCAGGGTGTTTCATTACTCATTACGAATCTGTAAGTAAGTAGTTGCTGGTATTAGGATCCCTGAGGAAAGCGCTGCTGAAGGACAGATGGCCTGGTGTCTGCTCAGTCACAGCCGGGGAGGCTTTCACTGGATTTTTGTCACAGCATCACTTGATGGAAGCATCCATCAGCAACATTACAGGGATCCGCTACCTATGTGATACAGTGAAAATGAACCAGAAATGCGAAGTACAGGTACAGTTTCCAGGCTTTATTTAATGCCCCTGTACTCGGCATTGGTGAGGCCGCACCTCAAGTACTGTGTCCATTTCTGGGCTCCTCACCATAAGAAGGACATGGAGGTCCTGGAGTGAGTCCAGAGAAGGGCAACCAGGCTGGTGAAGGGGCTGGAGGGCAAATCCTATGAGGAGCAGCTGAGGGAGCTGGGGCTGTTTAGCCTGGAGAAGAGGAGGCTGAGGGGAGACCTTATCACCACCTATCACTTCTACAAGGGTGTAGAGAGGTGGGTGATGGTCTCTTCAGCCAGGTGACAGGAGATAAGACAAGGGGGAATGGCATGAAGCTGTGCCAGGGCAGGTTCAGATTAGATGTTAGGAAAAAAATTTTCACTGTAAGAGTTGTCAGGGCCTGGAACAGGCTGCCCAGGGAGGTGGTTGAGTCACCATCCCTGGATGTGTTTAAAAAAAGGGTAGATCAGATACTTAGAGATATGGTTTAGCATAGGACAGGAATGGTTGGACTCAATGATCTTAAAGGTCTTTTCCAGCCTTGTAATTCTGTGATTGTGTGATTCTGTAATTAAGTACCTTATCCCACTGGTTTCCTCCTCAACCAGCCATTTGCCTCTCTGAATAAAAGTTGTCCACCTGGACTTACAGACACTAACCCCATTTTTTTTCTTCATTTGGGGATTTACTATTTTTCTCAACAGCTTTCTTAAAAGCTGGTATGGTTGAATAGCAGCAATTGGAGAGTAATTGCCATGAAATGCTAAGTTTTGGAAGAGGACAGCAGAGTCCTCACAGAGAAGGTCACTGGGAGCCTTTGCCTGGGCTAAAGTGGAAAAATCTAGCACAAAGGTAAGAGCAGAGCATGCAAAATCTACTTTTTTTCCCCTTGAAAATAGTCACAACTGTAGCTGTAGTAATAAGCAAGCCCATTGTGTAAAGAGGGGCTATCAGGATGTTACACAAAATTAACAGAGAAGGCAATAAATGAGCCCATCCCAGCACCAAAATATAACATGGATGAGTTAACTTCCAGCCTTCAGCTCCCACATCTGCCTGCACAGGGTAAGGGTTGGATGAGATGACTGGAGCTAACGTTGGGAAGCGTACAGAATTCAACTTAGTTACACACAGGTCTTTGGCGATGGTGTGTTACAGGTATGTAGTGTCTGTGGATTGGGAGAGCTTGGGCCTTGCAGTACTCAGTGCTACATGGATGCTGCAGCAGGCATTGCCCCACAAAGCTCTGAGCTCCTGCAGAGGGGCAAAGCCATTGCCAGAGCTGGCTGCATAGCAGGAGAAGCTGCTGGTTGCCCAGCGCAGAGAGGTTTCTTGCAGGGAGATTTCAGCTCCTTAAACAGGCCAGCTTGCAGGCAGAGCACAGAGATGAGTTTAAACCTGGAATTAAATGCCCAGCTGCAGGCTGCAAAGGCTGCCAGCCAGTTCTCGGGCCAGCCTGGGTCCGGTTGCCTTGCCAGGGCACTGTCTCTGTCACTGAACTGTCCTCTGGGTTATGTGTAAGTGAAAGCTGCACCAAAGGTCTCCTTCCTCTCAGGAAAGCATCCTACTTGATAAGCTTTACATATTATTACATAAGGTTCTACATATTCTAAAATACATAAAAATATGTGTTTGTGAGACTTCTAAATCGTCTGAGACTTCTGTCTGAGGCTGGGATTATATAATTAATTTATGTATCAGATATTCTATAACTGTGTAATGTTTTTATGTAATTAACAACATATACAATAGAACTTGAGTTGTCTGTGTGCCCTGTCCAGCTGACCACAAGCTCATCCTTTGCTCCTCTCCCTGGTTCCTCTGGCCAGTCTATACATTCTCCAGGTAGGGAGAAGACTTCACTTCCCAAGGACTTTTCAGGTCCATTCCAGACATGAGCTGCAAGTTCCCACTGAACACATCTATGTACAATGATACCTGCATACGCACAAGGGTACAGACATAAGTGCTTCCCAGGCAAGGACGTGTGACAAGAGCTGGTTGTCCAGACCAGCTTTCAAGATGTTTGATGTTCCTACCAGGACACCCATTTCCAAGGGCACTGTGTTTCTGGGCCATGTCCTTAGAGATGTCATCCTTACAGCTCATCTTTCCAGAGCCAATTGGTACTTCTCCAGGGCACTGGGAAGCAATCTGCTTTGCATTGTGACAATGCTTGCTGCTCTGAGTGGACCAGCCCTCTTCTGTACCCAGGTTACAGAAACTTTTCCTCAGAATCTGCACCAAATCGGAAAGGACTCCTTTGAGTTTTCTTCCATCTTTTCCCACCAGCCAAGAAAAGTTCACACTATTTCTTAAGAATTAGAAAAAAGACTTAAAATGCCACTCTAAAACTATCTGTGTTTGGGAAAATCCCTACTTGGCCAAAGGAGGAAACAGTAGAGACATAGCAACAATTATTGCTAAGCTTGTTTATGTTTGTTCTCCCCAAAACATGAAGAATAGGAGTAAATAGCATTAGTCACCAGCTGCTGGTGGGGGAGTGGAGGCCGATGAGTCACGGCCACACTCAGCTCTGTCCCTGGAAAGGTCAGTGCCAGCGTGTAGTGCAGAGGCCAGACCACAGCAGCTCCTGCACCCCTTCTCCTTGGGCACAGTGTCCTCAGGACTGGGGTGTTGCAGGGGACCTGGTGATGGTCCTACCACCCTTTTTGCCTCGGCTGTGCTATAGGATGCTCACCCGTACGAAAGGATGGGATTGCTCTTCCGTGGGGTCTCTCTGCTCCCTCTGGGCCATGCTGCACTGGTGCTTCAGCTGCATGATCTGACCACTTCCTCACTCCTATCCAAAAAGCTGTAGCTGCAGACAGCACTGGTCTAGTGAGTCAGTCAGGCTCTCTGGAGAAAGGGATCTGAAGGAATCTTTCCAGTGTGTTGTGTATAGAGTGAGCTTTTAAGACCCTGTTCCAGTCTATGACTGGGATGACTCCCAAGCTGATGTGTCTTACCTGAGACTTTCCTGCCTAGTGAGTGCGCAGTGTTATCATGCAAGCATTGTTTGAAACCTCTCTCCCCTCAAGGCAAACAGATGGAAGTTTAATCCTCTCCTCTTAGTGCTTGTGGATTGCAAAGCCTTTGTCAAAATGGAGTTTGAGATCTTAAAGCCTAATGCTTTTTCCTAGATATTGAGATAATTGCTATGGACTGGACTCAAGGAGAATAAAGAAGCCAGGCTAGGCAAATGGGAAATGGCAGCAAGTGAGAACTAGATAATGGAAAAAGTAATTAAAATTTGTTTTCTTCATGCTCCATATACCGATGCATTGCTGGGACAAATGACAATAAGCTTAATGGATTCTTCTCTACTCTGAAGGTTTGAGACTAGGTGAATTGAATTTCTGCCAAATTAGGGGTGAGCCTGTGCATTCCCTATCCAACAAGAGGAGAGAAAAGTGAAACAAGAGAAGTAAGGAGTCTTTCCCTATTCCACATTCAGGATTTCTAATAGTCTAGGAAGTAATGCAGGTGGACGTGGCAAAAGCTGGGGCATCTCTTTTCCAGCTTGCTTCATCCTGAGCAGCAGTCCAGGTATAAGTCACACACAGCTGGGTGCAGAGGAGAAGCAAAGCTTGATGGCTTTGGGTTGGATCGTACTTGGCTAGAGGATGCCATGGCTGGCCTGGTGTTAGCGATGACCCTTTCTGCAGGGGAATACTGAAGGGGTTGACACCCCTGCCAGCCACACTCTGAAGGTGCTGAGAACCTTCTACAGCGGTTCTTGTGCTGGGGATGTCTTTGCCCCTCAGAGACAGTTTGGAAAGCAGAGGCTTTTCACAGCATGCCTCTCAGTGTGTGCTCCAGCCTTTGTGGGTGTATGGAAGACAGAATAAAAAATAAAAGCTGTGCAAAAGATTTTACTTTCCAGGCCAATTTGCTGTACAGTCTTTATTGTTGTAAATCTGTTATTCATGTAGCTCTTGCTATCTGAAAAAAAAAAAAGGATGACAGATATAAGATGATGCTTTCTCCCAAACAGGAAGAGCAGCAGCCCTGGAGATGCTTGGTCAGATATCTGTTCCTACAATCCAGCTTTGCGGCATTGACTTCAGCAAGACACCACCGATTGGATCGCCGCACCTCAGGCTCTACGAGTGGGCATTTCCTCATGCGTCACAGCTGGCTGTGGTTTGATTTAATCCTTGCTGTACATAGTCAATAATGGGAAGGCTCTTGTGACATTCTTAATTGGCAGGAAGAGATCACACGCTTGTGGAAAATGTCCTGTGTGAAACCACCTCTTGAGAGGAGTGCTTGGGCAGAAGGGAAGGTCCTTTCGTATCTGCATCCCCAGACAGGAGCTGCATGCCACCCACCCTTTGGTTTTGTGATAGAAACTTACCCCAGCAAGAACTTCAGATTTTGGCTTTCTGTACCCATCAAGAAACCATGAGAGAAGCAGGAGCAGCTAATTCAAGTGTTTGGTGGTAGTATTAGCAGGGCGGGTAGTTTTGTTGGACAGAAAATGTATGGTTGTCCCTTGTACAGTATAAAGTATTGTGGTGTGTCACAGGAACACTTTATGGGCATTTCCTAGGAAGATCAGCCTGAACAATATAAAGGTAGAGGTCAAACGTCACTTTTCCTGTATTGACATAATGCATATTGCAGTTTCAGTCAGCCATAACACACACACAAAAAATTAGAAGGAAAACTACACAAACAATCAATTATGCTAATTACAGCTCTCAATGAGGGAGATAATAGCGATGCAAGAGAAAGTAAATACTTTTTAGCTCTCAGGAACATCCTGTTATCTGCATGGAAAATAAACACATTTATCTAGGCATCACCTTAATGGCTCAGGCTATGAAGAGGTGGTGTGCTTACTTCACCCAGAGGCTGGCGTGATTTATCATGTCTGGTGGAAAACAGAAATAGGTCCACTGATGCTAATGAGTGTAAAACTTGTCTGAATGGCCAACTGGACCTTAATATTCACCTCAGCTGGTGTTACCTTAAAGCTGTGGCTGGTGTTAGTTAACAATATGCTATATGTGCCATATGGAATATTGTACATTATACAGCCGCCCCACCCTCACAGCCATGTGTAACCCTTTTGAAGATCTCATTAGCCCTGATGCAAAGTCAGCGGGCCCTTAGTTTAAAGATAGGTAGGACATGGTGAGGCCTTCTGGAGCCACAATGGCACAGGATTTGAGTGTCTTCTTTGAGATACACCAAACAGTTTTGCTGAAAGCTGTTGTGGTTTCATGTTTGGAGCTGCTAAAAATCCCAGTGGTTACAGGGTGGGTGGCAAGTGCTCAACACCTCTGGATGTCAGGCCAGGCATGTCCTCACTGGCCACCTCTCTTAAACCATCTCCAAATGATTCCCCAGTTTATTGCCACTAAAGGCTTCAGCCCCCTCTCAGAGGCTCTCCATTAATGGCATAATGAACTGATACAATGCTAAGTCAAAGGATTCAGAGCTAGTGTGCAGTAAACATAAACATATGTTTAGTGTTGGGTTATAAACTACTGTAGCCAAAGTAGGCAAGTGTTATAAACTTCAAACACGAAACAGATGCAAATTAATTAGAGGCATGAAAGTGATGACAATAGAAGTGAGCTGTAGCAAGGAAATGAAATGTTAGTTTAGGCAGAAGTTGCTGCTGCTCTGCCTTACGCTGAAAATGCCTTTGGTCTCGGCTGAGGATGGGAAGGCATAGACATATTTTATCAGGACAGCCAGGCACATTGCCCATGTGCCAGAAATGTAAGTCTCTGCTACAAGTGAGCGCTCAAAGGACACTCAAGCTGGCAGGCTTTTGAAAGCTGGGAATTAGCTTGCCATGAGGTCGGCTGTGGCTGAAGCTGAACTACAGCACATGTGAAGGTCTCATGCTCTGTGTCAGTGCATACAGTGCCCAGTGTGGCCACGGGGAAACAGATGTCCCACTGGTGTGGGCATCTTCTGGGACAGGGGCATTGGGCTCCCTGGGCAGCACTGTGGAGTTGCAGCTCTCCAGCCCCTCAAGGGCTCAGGTCTGCCCTTTGCCTCCAACTGCTCAGCCCTTGTTTCCAGCCTGGAGAGACCTTCAGCACTGGCCAGGGGCTGTTAGGTGCCCAGCTGGTGGCATCAGCCCTGGTAAGGAGGACAGGTGCTTTACCAAGCCTAAGCAGCCCTGGAGACTACAGGGCTGGCTGTGGTCCTAGGGGACACAGTCTGTCCCTGCCTTGCTCTTTTTTGACTTTCCTCCGGCCTATCACTGCAGACTCTCTTCTAGCCAAGAACTCTTCTCCTTAGAAGCTTATGCTCTGCCCATCTGTCTAACATCTGAGTGGCCCTCAGCGCAGTAGTTTGGAGCAGTCAGTGCTGTTTTATTAGGGGTCTTGTGAGCTGGTGGCCTCTGGGGCCATGCAGCTTTCCGTGGTTGGTATGGAGATTGTGAAGGAGGAGAGGTGCCTGGTGTTCAAAGAAAAAAGAAAAATCCCAAATAAATTCCTAAATAACAGGAGCTTTGAGGTAGCTACAGAAGCCTTGGATATGTTTGTACCCTTAGTCTCAGACAAGTAAGTGTGAGTATGCCTTGTAGTCCTGTGAAAGGCTGCTCTCCGGCACAGACAGACAGTCTTTGTCCTCCTGGAGTGCTGCTCTGATGTTCTGCCCTCCAACATTTTCTACACCTCTGCCTCAGACAGACTCAAGAGCCAAAAGGGCTGCCCACAAAGAAGATGGTTTAAAATAGCTCCCCTGACAAAAAGGGCATTGGTGTTCAGCTTCTCCTCCTTTCAGGCAGCCTTTACCCATCAGCACTGGTGCTGCTGGACGCTGAGCCTCTATGTCCACAGTTTCTGGGGCCAGCAGGCTGCCTGGACCTCTGCCGCTGGGGCACTGCACCTCACGCCGCCTGCTCAGCCCACCAGCATTGCCGTATACCTCTGGTGCCTCATCCTGCCCTCACACAGGCAGAGAAGCTCACCCTGGCATTTGCCAGCCCTACCCAGTCTGGCCCTGCACCCCAGCACCCCCCATGTAAGCCAGGGGGGCCTCGGAGAGGTACTTGAGCAATTAGCAGCAGTATAAGCCCTCCTCTAAATGAGGGTTTCAGGTTGGGGCCTGAAACTAGCATTTTGGAAAGCACCCAGTGGCTGTGCTGTCAGGGAGCTCACCAGCAGTAAAATAAAACCGTTGCCTAATTACAGTTTCACCAAGGGGCACTGTAATGCTATGATATTAACTCCTTGTGTGTAAACAGGGGCTTGCCAGCAGTACCTGTACCGCCAGGAGATAAACAGGTAACGGTATCATTGTGTTGCCATCCAGACGGGAGGCAGCTGTGCAGCAACGAAGGTGAAATCGCAGGCATGTTTACTCATTCTGTACCAAATTACACGTGACTGGGGCAGGAATTGCACCCAAGTGTTATTTAGCCCTCCCTTCACTGGGGAGGGGGGCAGGAAATCTACCAGTGGGAATGAACAGGCCATGGTGGATCAAGGCAGGAATAAAAAATTGAAATTAAAACATATAGAAAAAAAAATCCCCAGTAGCCCAGGGAAGATTGTAATTATTCTACAGTCAACTATTTATTTAATGAAATCACACACCAGCACAGTGCTAATAGGAGGGTCTTGGCTCACAGAACGGTGCAGATTAAAGTGGGGAAGCTCAGATATCATTGATATTTTTATTTGGGGAATACCTTAATGCCTTTCCTCTTTAATTACTTTAGACAACATGTTTAACAAAAAAAAAAAAAAGAAAAGCAGTTTGCTGGAAATGACTGCATCTGGGGGGAAGAATGGGGAGGTGTGCTGGCAGAGGCTTCTTCTGTCCATGCTGGGCCTGGGTACAACAGTTCCCTGCTGCCCTGGCAGAAGACAGGCAGGGTCACACTGCCACGCTGCGGTTAGCTGCGAGGCATGGGCTTGCTGGGTGACACCCTTCTCCCCATGTGTGCTTGCTGAGAGGACACGCCATGTATAAACATCTGGGAAGGGAGTTGGTAAGTGGGGCAAGGAAACAGAGCCTTGTCTCAAAACTCCAACTTTCAAGGATTTCCGATGTCCTGAGCAAATACTATGGCTTGGTTACAGCTGCCAAATCTTGGGGAAAAGGAAGGAGCTTTGTTAGAGCTTCCAGGTCCATGTGTGTCAGGGAGGAGTGCAGCAATGTCACCTGTGGAAGCGCTGCCATGCAGGTAGCTGTTAAAGGGGGCTCCTTACACAAAGAAAGGCTATTCTCACGGCAAGGGAAAGCACTGGAAATACTCTGCCACAGCCTTGCAAGGTCATATTTCATTTCCGTAGTGTTTTCTCTCCCCAGGAGGCAGCTGGCAACCAAAGCAAAGCTCCAGTGTCTGAAGAATTCCCTTATTAAAGATTACCCAGCTCCCTGATGTCTCTTAGGAACAGCTCAATTCACACAGAAGGTATTTTGCTTTGCGCATATGGTTTTGTTGGTTGGTTTTTTGTTTTGTTTTAAATTGAAAAAAAAAAAATCTTTCCCTTTCTTACCATCCCTCCAGGTCAGGATAGATGTCCTGTGACATAAAAAGGGGGTTTTGACATATTGAATTAAACCTTCCTGACTTTGACAAAAAGTGCTTGCAGGGCCATGATAATTAACTGGGCTGATTGGTGACTTATCTCCCTCTCTCAGCCTCACCAGCAATGCCTGCTACAGAGCTTTGATAACTGCTGCCAGGACACCCCACAAAGAGAGTTTAATCACCTTTCAGGCCTTATCTGCAGCTTGACAGGTTCTGTTGCTTTGGAAAAACCTGCAGACTTCCTGACAGTTCTGAATTTGGTACATAAGAAATGGCCCTGAGGCTCCTCAGCCTGTGGCTGTCCCACAAGAGGTGCCAGCGCTCCTGTTAGTTGCTCGTCCCATCCTTGGCTTTCTGTAGAGTCCACCGATGGGAACAATGTGCAGGTCCATAAGAGTCCACCCAAACTCAGAGGGGATGGCTGTGCTCATGCAGGATGCTGTGGGACTGAGTTTAAGAAAGTGTATTGGGAAAGACAAGAACGTTGCCTCCCCATGAGATAATACTACTACGTGGCCTTGATATTAGTGACTTTGCTATTATGGCTTCCATTTCTCTGTCCGACAATCTGAAAACATAAATGGCTGAACTCACATGACTGGATTTAAAAGCAGCCTAACTAGAAAGAAGCCATTTTATCACCAGTTCATTCTTTGGAGTGTCTCTGGTAGTGAAAGCCTCTGTTGTGCAGCCCCCCTGCATGAGCATCTCTAGAGCCCCCACTGCCTCCTGCCAGCTCTCAAGATCAGCTCAGAGCGCTTAGGGGTCTTTCCCAACTTAGTCAAGTTTATACATGCAGGGACCAGATTCAGCAGTGGGATGAGGTGACACATTGCTTAGCTTTTAGTTGCTTGGTCAAAGCATATTTCTAAGTAGTGTTTTCCACCAAGAGCTCTGTTTCTGCAGAGAGAGAACAGCACAGATATGTGTGGCACAATCTCTTGCTTGCTGGGGTGGAGGTGTATGTGTGGGGGTGAGTGTGTGTGTGTCTCAGTGCTTACCTGGAGGGGTTTGCCTCCAGGACTCAGATTATCATCCAGGTTTGTGCTCCCCACCCACCCCTTCTCCCTTTTGAGTGACAAGGGTATCAGCAGTATCATGGCTTTTGTCGCTTGGCTGCTTGCCCTTCAGGCACCCGCCCCTTTCCACAGCTACTTCTAGGTTGTCATCAAAAGGGTCACAGTCACTTCTGAGCCAGGCTGGATTTATGGAGCTAAAGCAGAGAGGTTCCACAGCTCAGTCCCATTTCTACCCAGGGGTAGACCTGCACCAGCAGACTGGATCTTCTGGCCGAGGCTTTGATGTAATGTTTATTGCACATTAAAACTTCTTTGATATAAACGGACTGTAAGTATCCTGCCTGTCTGAGTGTAACAGGACATACTCTCTGCACAAGCTGTGTTAAGCTTTGACTTAACATCTAACAGCTCTTAACGTCTCTCCTCAGCTTCCCTGTTGAATGTTTCCATCATTTCAGAACATTAGAGATTATTTAGCTGAAGTAGCTTTGGGAGGTTCGAAGGCTCCAAAGATCAGCTGACTTTTACAGGGAGAAGTATTTAAAACCAAAGCAAAGGTTACTCCGAAGCCTCATTCTTTTTTTCTTTTAAAGCCAGCTTAGGAATGATTTAACAGGGTTAACTTCAGAAAAAATGTCCTGAAGTCCTGCAGGAGACATATTCTTGCAAGAATGCCAGCTAGTTTATAACTGAGATTCCTCATGCTCCATGGGGGTAATTACTGCAGCAGGGTTGGAAAGGCTTCGGTATTAAACCAGCAGTCAACGAGCTACTGAACACAGGCTTGAATCCATGAGGAGATTCTCAAAGCCTGGGATGATTAGAGCAGAATAAATCTTGGATGGCCAGCCCCTGCCTTAATGTCTGGCACTAAGGGGGAGACGGTGTGGAACGGGGTAGGCTGGAGTGTGTGGGTCCTGCTTTTTATCTGAGAAACGAGCTTTCTGTTTCCTGGAAGAGTCGCTAAAAGTAAAAGCCAGAGGTAAAGAATTCAGCACCAAGGTGTGTAATATCCAGTAGCAACATTAAAAAAAAAGAAAGAAAAAAAGAAAACCCTTTGTTTCTTTGTCAGTTGTGAATTCAATTAAGCAGATACAATGTCCTCAGAGCCATAGGAGCCGAGTGACATCTTTCTAGCAATGCTTCTTGGGCAGTTGCTTACCTTCAGTCAACCCAAACCCAACCCCACATGCTTTAAGGCCTGTTAGTGCTCCTGTTGTCTGCTTGGGTGCATGCAAAGGTGCTTTAGCTTGCACCCCTCTGCAAACTCTTACCTAGCTCCATCCTTCCTCCCCTGTGGGACAAGGGCCCGGGGTGCTCCCAGGCGGCTTGGGTGGCCTCATGCCTCCCAAGGGGCTTTGCGAGGGGCTGCTGCAATGCTCTGCTCCTGCTCTCTGCTGAAGCCTCCTGCTGCGACTCTCCCAGCCCTTCACCTCCCTTGCTGGCAGCAGGGCCTGGTGTCCCAATCATGGGCACAGAGGTATTTTCTCCCTCCTTCAGATTCAGAGCACTGCTTCATCCCCGGTGACTTCCTGGGTGGTTCTGCGGTTCTCAACATATTTTGTCTTGCACGTGAAAGAAAGAACGATCTCTTGGGGATGTATACAGCCCCGTCACTGTGGCAACTGAACACTTCACTGGGATCTTCAACTTCTTTATCCTTGTAGACATGTTTTAAGGAGAGAAACACTATTACCCCTCCTTTGAGGAGGGGAATTTGGGGACAGCACGGCAAAGCCAGGAGTTGAGCTGCAGGGTTCAGGAATCCTGGGTGGAGCTGGGTGAGTGCAGTGACACTGTTTTAGCAAATGTATTTCCACATAAGAGCTGGCACCATGAGTTAACTGCATTGCATGTTGGGATTTGAACTCAGAATGGGCCAAACATAAAACTACGTGAGTCACAATGCTTTTTTTTTCCAACCCTGCTGCAGTGGTGGTTGCTGGTGTGTGTGCGATTCAATAATACCTGCTTAGAGAAATTAGAAAGGACATAATTAACACTTGTGGCCTTTTTTCCCCTCTTCCATCTTGCTCAGGTACACCGATTAACCTGAGTTTGGCTTATCTGGCACAGAAACCACGAAAGGGTATTTTCACATGTAACTGGTGGATATATTTTATCAGTCATATTGTGGAAGAAACAGTTAAAAGAATCCATTTCCCTTTCTTGATTAAATTTAGAGAGACAACTGGGAAATGATTGTTAGGGAGGAAAGATTAAATACGATCAACCTGGAGACATATGAACCTACAGTGTGTCTGGAAGTGGACATGGTCCTTTCAAGCCCATTCAAAGCTTTGTTCTCAGGAGCCTTGGTGAGTTCTGCCATTTTCAGCTCTCTCTGGGCGAAAAATGTCATTAAGCTGTGGCTGCAGGGCACATGCTCTGCCAAGGAGTCCTTTTGTTAGGGACCTCTGGCTTTAAAAAACATTGTCCATCACACAACAAGAATCAGGAATGGAAGGCGAAGCAATAAGTGTTCCTGACAGAAGCAGCACAGGGACCAGTTGGGAGTTTGGAGGCTGCCCATCTGTGCTCATCCCACTGTAGGGATGGAGAAGCAGGAAGGACTTAAAGCCTGATGTGTCCTTAGAGCCCGTTTCAGGGCCCCGACTCCTACTTCCCATCTCTGTCACAAAGAAAAGCCGCTTTTCAGGTTTGCAGGCACTGTCCACATTCTTGGCAAAGCCCAGCAGACCCTGGCCACCTGGAGCCAGACTGGCAGGTGGTACCAACAGCAGGGCTCTCATGGTGCAAAGAGATTTCCTTGAACTTTTGGCTGTTGAGTAGCTTGTTTCCTCACTCTTGCTGTGGAATCGAGAAGCAAGTCATGACAAATAACATGTGTTTCAACAGCCACTTGTTTTCCAAAGCTGGAGCAATTATGATGACTTAAACTTGTCTTGTTGGCTACTGGATCCCAGGCCAATCCTAGTAGAAAGGATAGTGCTTTTTCCCTCCCAGGCTTCCGGAAAAGCTGAGAGTGCAGTGCCTGCCAGGAGATCTGCCCTTTTTATTTCTTCTGCTACAAGGCTTGGCAGAGATCTTCCAGTATTAGGTGAGGTTTGGGACCTTACAGGTGGAGTGAGAGTCTGGTCCTTGAACTGCAGTTGGAGCTGTTGGGGAGCATGTGGACAGAAGGGCTTATTTATTCCTTGTATCACAAGCTTTTGACTAAACTCTACACAGGTAAATATCTCAGATCCAGTCTGAACAAAAGTCATTCTGCAGAAACACTGCTGATGGGGTGGGTCTGATTTCTTCCCAGTGGGATGGGTCTGTGGCCCTCCTCCTTTGGGCTGGAGCAACTGAATGTGTCTCTCCTGCTCTGCTGTGGAATCTGTTCCTCCCTCAACAAGCAATAAAAATTTACAGAGAAGAAACTTCCCATACCATGTCTCAGGGCTTACCATGCCTCTGGTGAGTTATCTGTGTCACAGGATCCCTTGTTGCCCTGTGCTGACTTCTATGAGCACTCTTTTACAGGCGTGTAGAGAGGGGGGTGGGTTTTTTTCTTTTTGTTTTCTTAAAAAAAAATAAAATTCCCAAGGTCTTAGCTATGCTCTGATGCTGCATGAGAACATTTTTGAACTCTTAAAATTGTTTACTGAACAGGAAAACCATTTCTTACCCAGTTCCAACTCCGCCTGGAGCGCTGTGGAGGCATTGCCCGTGCCTCCTGGAACAGCTTCACCTTCTGGAAACAGCGCCTACGAAACCCTCTTTGTCTTTTTTTTTTTCTTTCTTTTTTAATCTTTAGCCTTGTCATCTTGCTTTGCAAGCTGCAAGCATGGTGTTTCCTATCATTTTAAAAGAGTCTGTTCATTGAAAGATATAAAAGCGTAAACAAAAAGTTCATGTTTGTTGGCACAGTTTTTAAATGTAGACATCTGGGTTAGAGATGTGAGAAAATTGTAAAGAATTTGGGAAGGTTCAAAGGCTCATGTTATTAAAGTTTTAATAATCTCCTTTTCTGCCTAGCTCCAGCCCCCTGCTAGTCTTTGAATCTTGAAGGAAAATGCCGTCTGAACAAGATTATAGTTAATTAGGGTAGGATCTTCTCTTTGAAAGCCTGTAGGAAGCTGTCCTGCCTTTTTATTTTTCAGACTAGAATGAGCCGTGTGTAGGAGGAGATACATGGCAAAAAGCACTTGAGTGCAATGTTTTAATTTAAAGACTCCGGGGGCTCTGTTAAGTTTCTATAACACAGACGATGGTATTTTCACAATCACTTTGTTATGTAATCCCTGGAGAAATAATTCACCTGAGGTGAAATTCACACCTCATAGAGGGGCCGGGGAGGGCTGGCAATAAACACCACGCATGCCTATAGACACACACGCCTGCAGACATAGATGCACAAAGCCCATCGCCCTGCTCCTTTGAGAGGGCTGGGGCAAGAGGATGGGACCAGAGGAGTTCTGATCCCTGCTGCCTCCTGGCACTGAGTGACATGAAGAAGGAGAGGAAAAAGCCCTTGCTTTGGTGCCCATGGCTTTCTCCAGAGCTGGCTGCCTTGGGGCAAAGGACACTGGCTTGGGCGGCATGTAGTGGGCAGGAGGGTTTGGTGGCTCTGGCCACTGACTCTGCAGCACAGTAAGGCTATGTGCTTCTTGTGCATGTGTTGGCTCTGTTTAACTCCTGCAATTTCACATATGTCCTGACTGGTGTCTCCCCAGCAGTACCAGTAGGGAGCCCACGGCACCTGCTTTGCAGCCGATGTGCTTTCACACCTACTGTGCGGGCAGCTTGCAAGTACAGCAGATCTGCACCCACCTCGGCCACCCCCTGCAACCATCTCAGCTCCTGCTGCTCCACTGGCTCCTGCAGTCCCTTATCTAAAGAGTTTAAGCCTCCTGTCTAGCAGCTGTACCCGCAGATGTTGCTGCAGCCCCCAGCTGGCATGTGGGAGCATGGCTCCTTCATCTGCAAGAGGCTGCTGAGTCTTGGGAGCACAAAAATAGCAGGCTGGACCCTGCATGGTGTCACTCAGCCTGCAAGAACTACAGGTGAGAGTGTACAGACAACGTGATGTCGCTCCTGTGTCTGTAAGAGCTAGGCCAGCCAGTATTCCCAGTTAACCCAAACTGATCCCGGACCCTCTAAGAGGTTCTTCAAGGCCTCAGCCATCGCCAAGTGGCAGGAGGGTTGGGGCTGACAATTTGTTTTATAAAAGGAAATGTATCTTTTTTTTTCTTTTTGAGTTTGCTATAAAAAATAAAGCCAGTTATATTTCTGGTCTATTTTGTTTTTAGTGCTTGCAAGATGTCCTGAGGGAGCTATTTTTTAGAAAAATAGGGCGTTAAGAACCGTAATTTCCCTAACATAACAATTCTATATTTATTTCACTTTCTTTTTCTTTACACTCCTTGGTTTATAATAGCAGTGCTTTTCCCCATCTCCTCCTGTCTCCCTAGTCTGCTAACAACCCAATTAGCGAGTGCCCAGAGCATGAAGCATTCCTGGCCTTGCTGCTGTTCCAGCCAGTCATTAACTAGGTGGAGAAGGTCTAACAAACACTGGAAAAAAAAAGTGAACTTGTTTTTTAGAAGTTAGTTGAGTTTTACAGCATTGAAATAGAAAAGGTAGTAAAAGAGGGGAAGGGGGGAGCAAACACTTTGCCAAAATACTAAGTCAATTAGCTTAGTAGAAGGGCCAGGATTTTCTGATGTCTGGAACTGCTCTCACCAGTAAAACACTTCCAGAAGGCCCGAAGAGCATCTATACTGCTTTCTTTTTCCCAAAGGATCTTGGTATTCCAGTGTAAGACCCAGATCTTAACTGAGATATTCTTTTGTCTTTCTCAATATCAGTATATCTTGGAGGCTTTATACGCCATTATTGGGACCTTGCTCCATGCTCAGTTTGCTCCAAAATGCTTTACTGACTCTGAAAACAAAGTTCCTCAGCCTTATGAGCCTGAAATCAAAGGCTTCGGAGTCTCACAGCCAGTGTCCTCAGTCAATCTTCCGAGGCTTTATTCAGGTGCCCAAATACAGTTCTTTGATGAGAGGCCACGAACAGCACAGACACTCACTTAGCCAGAAGTGGTACCAGGTGAGCATCTATTAAGCAGCAGGAGATACCAGTCCATGTCTCTCAACATCAGTAGGTAGCACTGTTACCTGGGGACACACCAGCATGCAGTACCACCGACAGCGTGGTGACTCAGCTGCAGCACACAGCTATTGAACATGGATGAGGGAGGCTGTTCAGAGGAACATATATTGTGGAAACACCAATCAAGCAGGTCAGGACCCCATTGCACCTGGCCTTTTCAAGCTCATCAGAAGAAATGGTACATCATCCAGTTTTCACCTCATTATCACACAGTCAAGCTCTCATTGAGAGAGGCCTGAGGGGAAACTTCCTAAGAAACTCTGGGTTGGAGCCAGTCATTACTTACTGTACAGTACTACAGAGAGTCCAGGTTTGCTAAATTCACACTTTTCAAATGAGAAAGAGGGGTTGAATCACACTCCCTAAGCATAAACCCTCCCATCACTGAGGTATATTCCCACCTGAACCTTTCAAAGCAGCAAAGCCCGGAGTGCAGTGCCTTCAGCTATCCGACCTCTGAATGAGCCAATGGCATGGAGCCCAGAAGCAGAAAGACCTGTTTGCACTGATTATCCTAGGTGTCATTAGCAGGATTCTTTACAAGCAGCTCTCTCCTTTGAACTGAGACATCCCTTTGCCTTTGGTGAATGACTGCAAGCACTGGCTGCCAGATATCCTTCTTTTACAGTGACCTCTCCAGTATGTGGCACCTCTTTGAGCTGACTGCTTCCAGAAAAGAAAGCCTGTCCTGCTGGCCTTTGTGCAGTACTCTCCTCTCCTCTCCCCTTCCCTCCTCTCCTGTTTTTCTTTCTCTTCCCCCACTGGTTTTGTTGAGATAGTTCTTGAAATAAAAGTGAAAAAAATCTGCTGTCAGAAGGATTCTGTGACCCAAAGGTGCTAAACACCTTCTAAATGGAAGCCTGGAGCCAGGTGAAGTAGCTATTGGGAGAGTCTTTACCTGAAATTTGTATTTGGAAATCCTGATAAGAACAAGCAGAAGAAACGCAAAGGTGAGAAGTGCATTTGTCAGGAAGTGCCCTTTTGAAAAGTGTTAGGTGGTTGCTCTTAGGGAAATAGAGGTGGGTGATGTTCTGCTATGTCCTTGACATGGGATTATCCCCTGGGAAGGACAGTGCATACCATTAAGTCTCTAAGTTTCTTTTAGTAAAGGTAATGAGGAATTGTGGCCCTTCAAGTCTTGCTGAATAGGCTGTAGACTGTATGACATCTTTTTTCTCCCTCTCTTACTACCTCTTGGTTTATGTCATAAAACTACAGAAGAAAGCTGAATGTTAGCACACAGTAGGGGAAGAGGTAACAAGATGAAGAGTGGGAAGTAAACATAAACACATCATCCTTGCTAACTTGGAGCAGAATCTATGGTTATTTCCCAATGCCTGAAAACTCATCCCTGTTTTTTCCCTTTCTCCATAATTTTTGCACAATAATGGGTTGGCAAGTGTATCATCTTTTCCCATTGTGGACTATACATTGGTCAGTGGATAGGAGATTGGCCTGTTATTCCTATGACATAGTGTCCTGGTTTCAGCAGGAATAGAGTTAATTTTCTTCCTAGAAGCTGATATAGTGTTGTGGTTTGGATTCAGGATTAGAATGATGTTGATGACACACTGATGTTTTAGTTGTTGCTAAGTAGTGCTTACACTAAGACCAGAAATTCTCAGCTTCTCATGCCTCTTATTACTATTATTTAATTACTTAATTTCAATTATTAAATTCTTCTTATCTTAACCCATGACTTTCCTCACTTTTACCCTTCCAATTCTTTCCTCCATCCCACTGGGGAGGGGAAAATGAGTGAGCAGCTGTGGGATGCTTTGTTGACGGCTGAGGTTAAGCCACAACATGTAGAGCAACACTGGTGTCAAAATCTGTCCATCACTCAGGTCACCCCTGCACCAGTTTCTGCATCAATTCAAATACGTCTCTGGGACTGAGGAGGCTGCAGTTTTAAAAACATGCGCTGCACTACTCAAGTCTTTTCCCTACAGCTTGGAAATGCAAACAGGCTCTGTTGGTTTAAGCATGTGAGTGTGTAACACATGTTATCTAACTAAAATGGAGCAAAGCCTTAGGCATAACTTTGCAAAATAGTTACACCATCTCCGTACTTATCAGTATTATTCTATTAAATCAAGGATTGTGCTCTTTCCCTGTATCACACAGTGGTAAATGAAAACAGGCTTAGGTTCTTTCTTTGTACTGTTTGGAGCTGACTTAAAGAAAAAATGCATATAGCAAAGAATTTTTGAGAGTGTAATCTTTTTTTTGTGTGTGTGTGTAAATATGGGTTAGTTTTTAACAGTACCTGACATGTAACAATAATGAAGAATGCATTCAAATATTGCACATTTCATAGTAGTTATTTAACATGATTATCCTACCTGCTTCAGTTATACCACAGGGACCTCAGTCATGTTACCTGCCAACCTCTACGTGAGAAACAGAACAAAAGCAAGGAAATTTACCTTCATCAACAGCATGAAAGGCAGGTCAAAAAGACAGAAAATGTTGTGATAGTGGTCATTAAAAATTGCTAAATGATGAAACCACACAGGAGAAATACATGCGACAGAATTCTGTAGTTCAGTGAGGACTCATCCATGTTGTTTGTCACAAGAAATGAAAGTGGGGATGCTGACGAGTGTTCAAGACCTCACCTGCAGTTTGAAGGCAGACTATGTTAAAGAAAGGAAATAATTAACCATGAAAGGCACCAAGTGGTTTAATAATTGTTATTCCAAGAAGGACAGGATCAGTAGAAATGGGACCAGAAGGGAAAGCTGGATAAACATAACTGAGGTAAATGCTGTGGGGCTACACACAGGAAAGATCCATTCATTAATTGATTTACTAGGTAAAAGAGAGGTAATGCCAGCAGAAGGTTGAAGTAAACCATCAATTAACAGGAGTCTGGGATGAAATGTCCCACTTACAGCACTCTTTGGATGTAAGGTGCTTGCTCATCTCAGCAGGATGTTCCCAGCTGATGAGTTGGTGTGGAAGCACTGACTTCAGCTCAGTTCCTGGAGTGGGTGCATGAGCTGCCTGGAGTGGTGGCCTTAGTCTGGAACATCTCCAACGTCAGCTGCAGCTCCGTGGCTGGACAGTGCCCCTTTACAACTTCAGTTTACAACTGCTGTAACAGACAGTCAGGAAAAAGGTAATTGACCTCCCTGAATATATGGTGTGCCTCTGAGAGAGAAATTGTGGGAAATAAGAAGGAATATGGGAATAGTCACTTCACCTAGCATTATGATGAGTGCAGTTTCTAAACACGAGTAGAAGATGAAAGAAGAACAGGTGGGCTTTCACTGTTTCTGCCTGTAGATGAAACGACAAAAAGAGGACAGGAGAAAAAGGTGACTAGACTGAATCTGTAGAGAAGACCATCTGAGAGCCCTCCTTAGTCCTCTCCCGTTCTGCTGCTTTGCATTAGGTCAGTGGTGCTCAGTTAAACTAAAGGCAACAGGCATAGAGCAAATGAGGGAAGCACTTCGGTGTGAAATTCACACTCATCACTCGTAGGAACTGTTGAGGCGCTGAGCTTGCAGGGTAGGCAGGAGGATTAGGTTTTCCAGGGGATACTTGGACTATCCAGGATAGAAATACATGGATCTGGACAGTCAGGGTGGAAATGAGCAAGGAATATGATCAGCCATGTATGAGGGGTGAAGGGATCAACTTGCTGAGCTGTGGGGTCTCCTGCTGCTTCCCCAGGTTACCCCCACCCAGGAACCCTGCATTCACCTGAGGGGCACCCGCCCCAGATCCTACTGGGACAGGAATTGGTGCTACCTGGGCTATCGGTTTATCCAGCAGGATAATGAATCTTTTCCTCTGGGTAATGAGAATACAAAACATGATCTGGAAGGACTAACACCTGTAAGTGAAGAGCTGCTTTATTTAAACCATCTCCCTCCGCGCCAGTGGCTGTTTCTTCAAACCAGGCTGCATAACCAGTAGTGATGGGGGAAACTCAGAGTCTCTGGATGCAACGTGGAGCTGCTTCCCTGCAAAAAGCATTAGCTCTTTAACTCTTTTAGCCTCTGTTTATCCACATATTTGGTATTTCACATTAGCTTTGAATTAATTCCAAGACTTGGCCCAAACTGTCATATCTGCCTCATCCTGAGTACAGGCAAGTACAGTTTTACGGAAGGAAATTATTCTGTTCAAGAGGAAAGCAAAATTAGGCAAAGCTTGCAATAAATTTAGATAAATTTAAAAATAAATTTAGAAATTTATTTTTACTACCTGGAAACTGGTTAGGAGAGAACAAATCTCTTTGTGAGCTTCCTGGTAATTAACCAGCCTTTAAAGGGAGGTTTTTTCTGCTTCTGAAATTGGTGAACAGGGCAGTGCAGAGCTGCATGAAAATTTAGAATAGACCACGAGGCAGATGGAGCTTTTCCAAACCTCTGCAACATTTCCTATTCTATTGAATTTTCAGTTCCATTTTTCTAAATGTCTTATTTTATCTGAAGAATCTCTCATCACATTGCTGGACTTTCCAATAGGTCCTGAAACTGTGTGACAGATGGGCTAAATGCCAGGTCTTTAGAAAAGACTCCAGGATCCTGGCTTTGTGTAACTGAATGGTGCATAAAGTCCTTCATTGTGTTGAGCCAGCCTAGCTGAGCAATTGCTCTTCATCCTGTGTCTCACCTCATGGCAGCCCCAAGAGCCTACGCTCACCAGCTGAGATGGGTCAGAGGTAAGGATTTACAGAAAAAGCAAATGGGCTTAGTGACAGAGCTGCATGTCAGGGGAGTTTCTTTAGCAACATTTGTGGGTGTTTCCTGAAGGGGGTTCTAGGCAATCCTGTTTCCAAAGGGATCTCCTTTCTCCTACTTTGACTCCCTTCACTTTCCCTGTTTTACTTTTTGCTGCTCCTTTTCGTTGTTGTTAGTAAGGAACTGGTCTCCTGGTTTCAGGTTCAGGATTGGTTTAATGGTATGTTGATCAGATGTCTGTTGGTAAAGCTCTAGTCTAGGGTCCAGCTGCACAGCAAATCATGCACTCTATTGACTTCAGCAGGGCTACTCTGATTTCAGCAGCTGAGGACCTCCCCCTGATTCCATTGAACAAAATCTAGCACATGCAAAGTTTCTTTCTAAAAGAACCCAAACAACAAAATCCCTTGCTGGCAAAGTGCATCTGTTCTAACCAACACTGGAAAAATGAAGTTATTGTGGACTTGGTATCATAGTAACAGCAACAATAAGACTGTGGTAAGAGCTTTGGATTCACTGGTGATGTTGGAAACGCAAGAAGCACAGCCTGTGCTCGAAGGAATGCTTTACCTCCATCAGCACTCAGGTCCAGCACCGTTGCTGATGAGGACTCACTGCCCTCAGTAGAGGTGGCAGGCCGAGCTACAGGATGCAGATGTGCATGGACATCCCAGGCAAGGGTGAGGAGCTCTGGCCCGTGAGCAAATGGACATAGCGCCAAACAATGGGACTGGCAGCGGTGGCCGCTCCTTGCAGAGGCTCTCACAATGTAGTCCTGCCGCCCCAGCGCTGCACATTGTTCTCCTTTAGTGGAGGCCCCTATTCAGTTAGCAAGCAAGAATCCTTTCCTCTGCTCCACTGCTGGCTCAACGCTATCACTCTGGTCCTCGGGTAACCACAGTGGTTTGACACAGCGCAGCGCGGGTTGCGAGCTGTGCTGCACATTTATGCGGGCTTGGTTGGGAAGGGCCTGCGGACATCTGGACTGAATCTCCTCCCATTCACATCCTTGTCTCCTGTCACTTCCCAAGGGACTAGAAGCAGCTCCTAGGGTTGATACTGCATGTAAGGCTGGACCTTGGGGACTCTCATCCATTCCCTTGTGTGACTGGTGGGGAGGGCAGTGAGTGCTCCTCCGGCGAGGCGTGGGCAATGGAGGGCAGCCAGGCGAGTGCATTGTTCCTCTCTGCGGGGCTTTGCTAGATGCCTCTGCTTCCTTTCCACCCTGGTGGCAGGAGGAACCAACCCCTGATTTCTCATGCAGACATGTAGTGTCAGACTTGGGGACCAATGTCACAGCTTCAGGTCCAGTTTGCCCAGCAGGGTCCTGATTGATGTCTGTGGAAGCCGGTGTTTCTCCATGCATGTTTTAGCATGGGAGAGGCTCTGTGGGACTCAGATAGACAGGACACACAGGGTCTGCTTTCTCAAACCGATACATCGAACTTTTAATTGCCTCTCAGTCAGTGACGCATTGTCACATTTCTTAAAGGAAACCTAGAAGAAGATGTGTTAACTCTTCTCCCCCTACTCTTTGTGGTTTTGTGGGAAGACTGAAGGAAAGTTAGGTCATAGAAACATATTGTCTAACATTTGTATTAGGATGCGTGGCTTCTGTTGCAGTGTTGTTGGCCCTTTGGCTGAAGGATCTCATATTTCCTTGATGTGAAACTGCATCTGAGCATTACAAAACTTGTTGCCTCTTCCCTTTTCCTCCTGCCCTGTCTCTGTAGGTTGCAGTAAAAGCTGATGAGAAAGAGACAGCATGAACTGGGAGCCCTTTTAACAAAGGAGAAAGAGGCTGCTGGTGCCAGTAAAACCTGTGCCAGTGGGAGAAACATGCTGGATGCTGAGGAGGGTGAGGAGAGGACCTAGCAGGAAGGCAGAGAAGAATGTGGAGCACCCCCTCTGCTTCTGTGCTTCCCCTCCAGGAGCAGGCATACCTGACAACAGGGTTAAACAAGAAGGAATACTGAAAATCATCAGATCTATTGTCATTTAACCCTTATAAAGATGAGTTCAGCCCCTCTGAGACTTCATCCTGAGTGCCAACTGCTCAAAACTATTGCTCTGTCCTCTCACATAGATTACTGATGAGATCTTCCATGGATGATGTTTTTCTGATGTTTGGGCACTTTTATCTGCTCTACTCGTTTCTGTCAACCAATCAACACTTTTCTCTTCCACAATTAACATTGTGAGGTTCAGATCCAAAATCCACTGGGCTTGAGAGAGACCTCACAGCCAGGCAAAGTTTTTTGGTCAAGCTCATGGAGCATGAGAAATCTTCCTTCAGAAGGGCTGGAGGTTGCAGCCACAGGGATTCCCTCACCCACCCAGTTCCCCACCAGCTTCTCTGTGGCTTGGGAACAAAGAAACATTTGGTAAACTTAGAGGAAATACTCAGAAAGTTCTATGCAGAGAGGTGGAGGCTCAGAGCTTTATAGTGAATAAAGTGCAATTCATCTGAGCTCCAGTTCTGGCTAAGGAGAAACTGTGCTGTTGTGAAGAGTGTGGTCAGGCCAGGTCAGATTAATGTCATTCAAAAGCAGCATGGGGATGTTATACCCTCAGTGTCTGGCATGTGGATAAATGGTGTCACCAGTTTAATCTTCATAATAAGCACACGTTTGTTCTCAAAAAAGATCAGTGGCCAGCTGGTGGCATGGCAACGGCCCATGACACTGCCATATAGGAGACTTGGGTTTGGGGGAGGTGAAGGGGAATGTTGCCTCTAGGAAATTAAAAATTATAACTACAGCCTACTTAGCAAATGTCTGACTACGCCCTTGTAACTGCACCACAGTGCATCACAGGGGAAGAGTTCTTGCTTAAATGTCAAATAACAACTTTTTTCCCTGATGGGTTTTATAGGTGAATGGAAAAAGTCTGGCAGCTAGAGGATTATTTTGTGTGTGTGTGTTAAATCCTTTTTGTTGTTGTTGTTGAAATAATTTTGTGTTAATGAGAATATACTCTGTTCAGTGAAACTTCTGAAGAACCAGAAAATGTTTCAGGTCCGGGCTGGATTTATGCACATAGCATCTCACTACAGAAGTCTGATGAGAGAGGACACATCTGACACATGGGGGAAGAAGGGCAAAGAGCTGCACCTGGGTTTTCCTCACTTTCTGTGGCTGCTCTGAGGTGTAGGTGCTCTCTGTGTGTTTCCCTGGCTGACCAGGCAGTGTGCCCCAGACTCCTCCTCTGCCCCTGACCAAAAAGACAAAGGTATTGTGTTTCTGAGGAACCACAACACTCCTGAGACTTAAAATGTGTCACCAGGCAGGAGAAGAGCTCCCTGCCTAGCGTGCAGTGTGGTCTTTGACTATGGCTTTGCAGTCAGGGTGATTATGTAGTCCTTACATTTTTCCATGCATTTTCATACATGGAATGATGGAGCATCACTTGGAATCCCAGAGTCAGTTTACTAGCTTAGCAGGAAGTGATCTACATATTTCAGCCTAGAAGAGACTTACAGCTTCTTTAAATTACAATATGGGAATAACTAATGGTTATGACCTCTGGAAATGTAAGGGGAGGCTCATCTTAGCTGATGAGTAGATTAGGCAGCTGTATCTACAAATAAGTGAAACAAGACAAAACTGGAATTAATGTGCAAGCCATTAGGTACAGCTTCCCCCACTCCTGTTTATCTTTGTCTGGTTTTGGCCTTACCATTGAGATATTCATAAAAAATGTGTGCTATGCTTCCTGAAGAAGATAAGCTTCCCTAGGCCCCCTTTCTATTTAATTGCTCTTTAGTGAAATTTGGATAAAGCCAACAAGGCACAACTAAAGCTTTTGTGGTTCTCCTTGTTGAGACTGGTTTTCTGGTATCTCTGGTTGCAATTATCTGTGTTTGGATAAAGAAGTGTCACTGTCTGGGGACAAGGGGGCAAACCCAGAAGTGAGTGGAATGAATATGGGTCTGTTTACCTTCCCTCAGCAGTCTCTGAGATACCTACCAGGGTTTGTAATTGGTGACTTGTTTTGTGCACACATGAAAATCGGAGGGAGGAAAAGAGTTCAAACCATGGAGCAGGGCAGGACTGTAGTATATCATGACATGGCACACATCATCCTTACAGCCCTTTGGATTGCTGTGGATACCTGCCACAGGTATCCAAGAAAAGTTCCTTTTAAAATCTTTGCTCTATCTCCTCTGGAAGGCTGCTCCAGCACTTGGCTCTGCTGGATGAGCAGAGAGGCTTGTTATGCCTCTCTTGATTTACTTGTGGCAAGCACTAGTTTTTGGTTTAAGTATTTCTCTCCTACTTCTTATTTATGCAAATCATCTACTTCCTCAGCTTGTGTGTTGCTAGGTGATACAAGTGCTTCTCATCTCCTTTAAGATGCTCTCCAGTTTTCCCCCCATCCTAGCACCCTTCCACTTCAGCCTGCAGTAATCCAGCTAAATCCTGGGCACATGGTGGTAGGTCCACCCCAGAAGACTAAACAGAGCAAGGGATTAGGCCAAAAGCACCTGCACATGATTTACTGTCTGCATGGTTTTTACCTGTATTAATTTGTACTCTCCCAGCAATTCTTGGTCCCAGCAAAGGCCAGGGAGGCAGTTTGAGCTTGACTCTTTTGAGAAGGTGAGAGGGTTCAGAGGTTTAGACACGCTCTGTGCCATGCCGCTTGGCCTCTAAGCCAGAAAGCAGCTCCCAGCATGTTTTCTTTTAGCAGCGCACACGTAGCCTTGGGGACCAAAGCCGGGCATGGTTGTCTTGCTGAGGTCCTGCCAGTGCCTGGCATTTACTGATTTCAGTAATACTCTCCTTGCTCTAGTGGAAATACTTTACTTCATTCTAGGTGACGTTTACCTTTCCCAGTGGTCAGGCCACATTGCTGGCCTGTAGCCATACATGATTCCTTAAGTGCACACCCTTTTACCTTTTATGATAACATTTCCCTCTGTGTTTATTGTTTCTGAACTGTTTGGCTCATCTTAGGTAAAAATCTGCTGCTTCTCAATATGGACAAAGCTCCCCAACCTCAGTCATTCAAAAGTTTCATTAGACACTCCTTTGTGCCAAAATTGTTAAAGAAATAAATAGGATTGATACTGACTCTTGCAAAACTCTGCTAGTGATTCTCTTCCTTTCAGCTCAACCCATTGTCACCTCCCCTTTAGCCAATTCCTTAACTACTTTGCAATTCTTATCTTAATCCCCACTTTCTCTACTTGAACTAATAGTTTCCATCTGGCAGGGTATCAAATGCTTTATTCTGGTCCAGATAAATGACATCTTCCCATACTTCCTTTGTCTGTAAAATCAGATAAGAGTATTCTAGTAGACAGGCAGAAGCTGCCTTTGTTAGGGTTGTGTTGCATTTTGTTCCAGCTTTAGGTTTTTTCCTATGTTTTTAGTTGTTCTTTCCTTCAAAATACTTCTAAACCAGGGATTTACTCCATGGAGCCTGGAAAACATTTATAGCACACATAACCTCTTTGTAGCTTGCGATGCGGCAGCTTTTCAACCCAGGTTGTGTTGAATGAGAGTCAATAAAAATGTGCTGCCCAAGTCCTGCCCCAGCACTACAAAGGCCATGATACTGGTTATCATATACCTGAAATGTAGCACATTGCTTCTACTGAGCCTGTAAACTCGTTGCAGAATGAATTTTGGTATGTTTCCAGCTTGACAGTTCTTCCCAGGGGCACACAAAAGGCCTGTAGTCCTGTGGGTGAACATCAAGAACTAGTGATGCAAGGTCCAGAATACGACCCAGTAATCATTTGGGCACGCTGTCATACTTTCCAAGTCAGATAGTGCAAATTAGACTGCTGTATTTTCCTTTGGGCTGTCCATGGAGCAGAATTTAGCTGCTGCAGGGAGTAGGAGATGCGGAGGCACGCCTACGGGCCAGCAAACCACCAATACAGACTGAAAATGGTGAGTTTGTAGAGCCTGTACTGACTTTGCTGCTGCCACATATTTCAGTTGACCAGTACAAATAAACATGAATTGGCTACTAAATTAGTTTCTTGGATGAAGTTCAGTGTATGATAAAAGCACAGTGCGTACAGGGGCTTGGTGCTAGCTGCGATATGTCTGCCTGCACTACCATCCAGGTATGATGTATGTATCTGCTTCTGGCACACAGGATGTAGAAATTATGGTGGTTCTAAATATATGATCTAACAAATGTCACTGAAAATTAAAGCAAGCACAGTGCAACAGATACAAACCGATTCCATTATTATTACGTGCCTCTAATTGTTATCTCCAGGAGTGAAGAGAAGATTCCCTGTGGGTAGATGAAGTTTAGTCTCAGGAGTTAAGAGCAGTATTTATAACTCTGTAAATACACTCATTAATTTTCAGTGTTTAAGCTGACATCCACTGCCAATATCAACTAAACTAACACTACTTCAGTTACCTCTCCGCTTTCTCTCATCCTAGCAGGTCGGGGTACAAAGGCATGCTAAGCCAACCTTACTTGTACTATTTATTTTCCTTTTTGCTGTCTTACTTCTTTTAATTTTTAATTATGAAAGTAGGACTCCTTCCAGCCAAGGGTCTGCACACACAGGGGGAGAGCAGGGATGCCTGCAGGTCCTCTGCTTAATCTGCAAAAAGCAACAAAGGAAAACAATTTTGTGGGTGTCACACAGCAATGTCCCTATGTGAAATTTCTAAAAGGGTCCCCTCCTCCTCTGAAACCTTCTGGGGCTCTCAGGCTGAAAAGGCACTGTGAACCTGAGCTCAAGAGTAAGGCTTTGTTCACAGTGCTCTCAGCTCTTTCTGTGTGCTTATTTATTTATACAATCTCCTTATCTTTTCTTGTGAGCCTTGCCATTTCCTTAAGCTCACATCTCTGCTTCTTGACCTATTCAACTTCTTTCTTTCATGACGTCAGTGAGTTTTCACATTCTCCTTCATTCCACCCCAGAATAAACCCCAAGTTTTCTCTTGCACGCTTTCTGGGTGATTTATCTGTGTGTGTTGTGTTTTAGTTTCAAGAAACAAAGAATATCCGTGATGTGGATGTTTTTGATAGTTTGTGCTGCTTCACTGGGGAGCAGTTTTGTGAACTCCCATCGAAGGACCTGTGCCCCAAAGGAGCCTTGGGTCACCCCTCTCCTGCTGCCACGAGTGTTACGTGGTTACGTGCTGTGTGAATGTATGTGGTGCTGTATGGATGTGAGCACATTTTCCATGCATACCTGAGCCTCAGGTGTGGGGCTGGAGATGCCCTGAGCCAGGACCTCACCTTACAGCATCTGCATCTCATCTGTCTGCAGACCATCTGTCTGCTCCAGGCTGGGGCAGTGGACCAGGTGGGATGCTGTGGTCCTACGCTGCATCTGAAGCATCTGAAAGCGGGGCAGCCCGTGTCCATTGAGTCCACTGAGGCACACACCTGCCTTCCACATGACCCTCACATACTGGTCGCCCACTCCCAGGCACGCAGTCCGATGCACGGAGGCTCATGCTGTCAAGTGAAGCTTTGTTCATAAGGCATTCAGGGGAGCCAAGAAAACTGTGAGGCATTTTACACACATGCTTTGTTGTTATTGAAATCTGGCAGACATACACACACCTTGATTTTCATTATTTAAATCCACCTTGCGAGACGGCAGGACTTCGACTTCTCACCTCACACCATGTGCTTCGTAGTGTGTGGCAAATTCTTGACTGTCTTTGCAGATGGCATACGACTCCCATCCCCCAAATAAAGTATAGCAGAATTAATGTTTTAGTACTTAATTTTTCTTTTAGCAATTTAGGTCTGCCATACAAACTGCTTCCTTTGATCACTTGGAAAAAATACTGATAAAATAAATGAAAGGAAAAGTCTTGACTTAAGTTTAAAAACAACTTCCTTCTCATTAGGCTTTCCATGGGAACCATGTATCATATTTATTTAAGCATCGAAGAAAATATTTAGCCTATCCACAAAGGTTAAGTAATCAGCTGATAAGATTTGTAGCTAAAGTATGTTTAAATGTACTCATTAAACATAGTATGTGTTAGGTAATTTTTCAAAAGCTCTGCTTCTACATGTAAACCATTAGGAAGTGGAAAGGAAAAAGTCAAAAAGAACCAAAGCATTCCTTGTGAACAAATACAGTTGTGCATTGTATAGACTGCAGCTAGTGAGAGTCAAAAAGTCAGAATAACAAGACCCAGAAGAAGGCTATAATGATACATTTTATTCTTCAGCAGTAACCAAGAGAACTAACCCCAGCATTTTGCTCTAAAAAAAGGAGTACATATTTTAGCTCACCTTGTAATTTATGTCTATAATAATTGGAGAGGAAAGGTTGAATGTAACTTATAAAAGGCTCAAAGCCTGTGGAAACAAACTTTTCTTGGTGAACTGAATTTACTTTCCAGCTCTGGCATAAAGTATTTTTTCATCTGATTGGTTTTACTGGTACACAGAATGGTTTGGGTGAAAGTAAAAAGTTACTTTGGTTCAATAAATAGAAAGAGGACTTTTTAGAAACTATTTGTAGTTTCTTTTCTACGATCTTTTTCCCAGAAGCCAAACATGTCAATCACTTTATCTGAAAGAATCAGACAAAAAAAGATGTCTTTTCACTTAAACAAACCTTTTCCTTTGAAGACTCCCAGCCTGGTCTTTGCAATGATGTGAATGACATCTCTGGGCAAACAAATGAGAGAGTGAAAAGACGCCTTTTTTATACAGACTGCAGACTTGAGAACTGAGCTCATGAGAGGGAGCAGATACCATTGGGGGATCTGTGTTAAATTGTATTGGATTGTGCTGTTTTATTCACAAATTATCTGGTTCTGTGGGCAATCCCACTCATTTCTCTGGTGCTATGACTGATGGTGGGACCAGTCAAGGATTAGGCTGCTGCTCAGTGGGGGTGTGGCAGGATTTGGTGATAGAGGATTGTAGTAAGAATTAAGGGATTGATGCTGTATGGGAGAAACAAGCCCTTGATCTGCTGTTTGTGCTCCAGTTCAGGGTTGTTGTGGAGTTGCCTACTTCTCTACTTTGGGGTAGGTATGAGAGAGGAACAGCCAAGCAGGGCTTTCTCTTAAGACTTATGCCTGAGCCTTTTTTCCTTCTTTTCTTGGTCATGCAAACAGGTCATGTTTGGACATCAACACCTCCGTTGAGTGCTGGGAGATATTTACTTTGTTGTTGTTGCTGTTTTATGGCTGCATGTCTGCTACAGGCTCAGGGGTTTTGGAAGGAAGGATGATGTGGAGTAGGATGAAGGCTTGGTGCACTGTAAATGGACAGTCCCAGGCTGCAGGCACATGGGCACCACTGGACCAAGGCTCTGCCAGTAATATCCAGAAGAAATTAATTCATCAGTCCTGACAAAATTATAACTCTGTCCAGAGTGGGACAGGACATGTAGGCAGAATGGGGTGATCACTGCTGGACCTCTGCAATGCTCTTTGTCTGTTTGGCTCACTGCAGGAGGGAGGAGGTAGTCATGGATCACCTTTGTCCAGGAGCCTGGCAAGATATCATCATCTAGCAAAGCACAGTTCAGTGACCTCTTTTATTGCAGGGTTGCGGAGGTGCATGTGCTCTTTTTTTAAGAGCAAAAACATTTCTTCAACTCCCAGACTTTGTTTGCTTTTGAAAATCATTATCTGTCAGCCTTGGTGACCCTTTTTCAACATTGCAGCAGTGCTGTGACGTTACTCAGAAAACCATTTGGAAAAGCTGGAGGGACAAGAGCTGCCTGTGCCCCCACACAGCTGCTCCTCACGGCTTTCACCACCTCTTGCAGGCTCTGTGTGGAGAAAAAGAGTTAATGGTGAGGTTTCATAATATTTTACAGTACAACAATCATTCATGGTACCGCTTCCTCACCCAGCCTTTAATGACCTTCAGACCCACTCCAAAACAGGGGTCATAAATGCTTAAGTACCCTGGTAGCTCTTGGGCAAGCCAACATACGAAGGCAGAATAACGGGGAAATATATATAGACACAATATGCATGCATGCACATAAATAAACAGCATTTCAAATGCCAAGCATAGATCACAGGTTTGCAAAACTGTGCTTAAAACGGGGATGGTTGATGTGAAAGGGGCTGTGCCTTTCGAACACTAATCTGATTGCTGTGTGTTGCCCAAGGAAATGTGTTCAGCTCAATAGATGAGTGACTGGGATTTGGCTCTGCACAAAATTTTGTCTTTTCATCAGAAGATCAGAAGCTTGTTTTAAACCACAGTCCATCCACTTTTCAGTGCAGCCAAGTTATTAGGTTTTCAGGGGTTCAGATCTCTGTCAAAAGCTCAAACATCTCAGTAGAAAGTAGAAACCTGGCAAAAAGAAATTCTAGTTTTGTTGAAAACCATTTTTCATGGTTAAAAAGGCTAGAGAAAAATTTCCATACAACCTTGAATTACATGTATGCAATGATACTGTGTAGGACATTTAAATGCTACGTCACTGACACCATTCCACTGATGGCTGTGTTTCGTGGAAGCCTACCACAGAGGAAGAAAACTATTTAGGATTATTTTCTCTCCAAGCTCTTTGGACAGGCCCAGCGAGACACTTGAACACGTGCTTAACATCTTGGCACTGGAGCTGTGCCTTTGCCTTCAGCGGTGTAGCTCATGTGCTCAGGCCTAAGTGTGTGCTGGAGAAGAGAGATCCGAGTGACTGAATTCAGAACTGCAGGCATGAAGAACCGCCTCTACTTGCAGTCAAAACTCAAGTGGAGCACAGGGTATAAAGCAATACTACTAGGAAGCAGGTTTTATTTTTATTTTTTTCACCTGGTTTGTGAGGTGACCCCTGCTGCCATCACCGGCTTGTGTGACAAAGGCGATCTCCTAAATCTACAGATTCCTCTGTGCATTTCAGAGAAAGCGAAGTGTTAAACAAGAAATTACAGTGAAGATCCCCCCCCTCCCCTTCCCCCACTTTCTCCTCTGTTCCTTTTGACATCTGAGAGGAGTAACCACAACTGCATACCATTTATAGATTTGCCTGATTAAAACCAGTTTTCCCCATAGGTCACATCATGTAGAAGACACAAGGTTTTTGTCAAGAGACTGCTGCTACTGGCAGAAACTGTTTTGCTGCTATTGCTAGTAAGAAATTAGTAACCAGATCCACGTCCTGTTTTATGCCAGCTTTATGATTATACTATTTCAGTGGTAAGCCAGACATTTGGGCCAAGGGTAATTTAGAAATTCTAGATCTCTATTCGGTATTGCTTTTTATGTTCATCTTTGCTGCAGCTATGTCTTCCTGCAACATATAATCTTCCTGCATTTCCCTCCCCTGCTATGGTTTCTGTGACCCACTGTCATAACGTAACAAATGCATTTTATTCAGCACAGCCCCGTGAAACCATAGGAAACAATTACTGGCTTTAAACAGCATTATTTTCTTGTTCTTTATGTTTCTGTCCTCAGATAATTATGCACAGCTCACACTGTGCTGTGTGACGGCCGGGCAGGATTTGGGCCTTCAGTTCAGAAATGCTTCTGCTTTCCTGTCGTTTCTGTCATTTCAAGGGCTCTGTGGGGCCCAACTGACTCCCTTCAATGTCGTTTTTTTATAACCTACGAGGCTGTGGTTGGCTGGGTTGTCCTTTTGGTGTGGTAATGGTCTCCGCAGCCTTGCTCGGACTGTGATTACACAAAGTGTATGTTTGTCTTTTGGAGCTTATATACGCTGTGAAGGTCCCGAGCTAACAGTATCTCTGAGATGTGGTTTTTGGAGCACTAGTGTGTCCATTATGCAGTGTTTGCTTTCCACAATGAAACATGCAGCCAAAAATAAAACTTGCCTGTTTCCTTCTGTGCAAGTTCTCCCCTCTCTGCTATTTATCACCATCTTCTTGTTCCTTTGTCTATTCTACATGAGGCTTTTTGTTGATTTTATGTTCTTTGGGCCACTGGAAATTATATTCTGAAGACTCCCAGTTTCGTCTGAGGCTCTTCCAGACCTTATGGATTTCAACTGACCCATTTTTTCTCATTGCCTATAATTAACTGGAGAACCATGCATTACTGATCGGATTTCTTTGCAACCTATGTGGAAGCCCCAGCTCCTCCCATCCCTGATGTGTCACCACAGCCAAACACAAAAGTTACTTTCCCACGCTGAATAATGATTTTGTTAATGGGACTCCCAATGGGACTACCTTCTGCCGTCTCATTTTTGGCCATCTTTCTCTTTCTGCTGGGCATGTATAGTCCCAGTGGAGTATGTACAGCACTGAACATACAGTCATGCAAGTGTAGTATTCCAGGGCAATAAGGAAGACAAAATATAAAGTCAAGTGAGGTCACTCGTGTGCCCAGCCCTCTGCGTAGAGCCAGGGCTCAGACACACACCTCCCCACACTGCTGCTCACTACCGGGCCAGGCAGCGCCACCTCCACAGACAGATGTTTCCTATTTTGGGATTCTCAACATTGTGGCTTTGTTCATCATCTTTTCACTGCCATGTTTACTTTTAGTTCCAGATAAGAAACATAATTAACCTTTTTGACAAGTTATTTGGTGCCACCGGCGGGATGTCTCCGTGTGGGTGTGTGGGTGTGTGCCCCCGTGTGCGCATGGGTGTGTAACTGTGGGGTTTCTGTCAGGAGGCTGCTTGGCACATGGGAATAAATCTTGGAGTAATTTTCACCACAGAAATTGGAGAATGAATGACTTCCTTTTGTTTGTGGCTAAATCTATATGCAAAGCATATTTGACAAACTGGTCTTAAAATATACCTCCCAGTAAACATGGCAGCTTTTCCATCTGCCTCTTCCTCCTGTCATGCAAATGGTCCTAGGATTTCTACGCCTCACAACACAGGGACACATAAAGCAGAGACATGTGGGAATAAAATCTTTAGCAATTATCTGTTGCACTGTCTCCATCACAGCTCCCAGCCACCCCAGCTTACTGCCTCCTTTCTTCTTTCAAGCAAAGAGGTTAATAGTTACTTGTCTTTTCTGCAAATTAATCTGAGACTCAGTAGCTTTTCCTCATGTTCCAGAACTATCTGAGATGTGAGATAATCACACGGTGAATCGTCTCCCTGCACAGTGGGCTCTGTAGAGAGCTGAGGATCAGCCCCTGGGCTGCACTTGCCATAGAGGGAGATGCATGGAGACAGCCAGGAGAGGTCTCCTGTGCAGGACTCCTGCAGAGCCTGGCCCAGGAAGTCCCATGTTTGCTGGAATTGTGTGCTTGGGACAGATTACCACCCCAGCTCCAGGGAAGATTTTTCAAATAATCTGGGAAATTGGACTGAACTTTTAGGCTGTTGCCCATCACCAGGTTATTGCTTCTATTTATATATTTTGTTCTTCTGTCTCCTAGCTCATAGACAGCAAAGCCTACTGTGCACTCTGCTGCCTGCATGTTTCCATTTGCAGCATTCTCATTTTGTTCCTATACACCTGGTGTCAGCATTTTTTGCATGTATTCCTTCCCAAGAGGTGGGGCAATGGAAGGGAAACAAACCACTCCTTTTTCAGCTATACATTTATCAGTTTACACGCCCTATCTTTGCATCAGCCTCAGATTAGTTATTCAGACTTCAGCTTGATTCTCAACAGCTGATTTCTTTTTCCAGAATACTGAGTGTTTCAGATAATAGCAAAGACCTGATGTACAGAAAAGCTCTTTTGCTTTCAGCCAGGGTTGTTTGATAGGGGACGGTTTGGTTTACCTTTGCTTCTGTATGTCTATAGAAAGCTGTTAACACGAGGCGTGTTCTGGCAAAGGAAAGTGGTGCATGTGGAGGGGAATCGATCCTTTTGATTCCATGGCCTTTTAGGATAAGTCTGTATTTTGGGGGAAAAAACCAAGACATGACTGCTGCATATACATTGAGTCAATAGGAAGGCAGGAGTGAGTGAAGATCTGACTCCTCCGTTGAAATTCTTAACTCACAGAGGAATTTCTGTCAGAGAAGTAAGTAAAGAATGTCTATCTGTACATTTGTTTATTTTTAGTGCCATTCAAGCTGTTATCATTTGGGTTAGTTTTATCCCCCCCAGGGTCGGAACTCTATTCTAGCATCAGCAAAAATGATAGCTTGTAAAATGCAAAAGCTGCGTTCGTGTGTTGGCTGGAAAGTTGGGGATATCATGTGTTTCAATGAAACACGACTTTTAAATTTTTTGCCACTTCTAGGGAGTTTGTTGAGGCTGAGTTGGAAAACTGGGAAAGCTGTTAACTGATACCCATCCCCGGGTTATGTGTAACAAAGAGGCTGAGGCTTTCAATGCATAATTTCTCATTAGTCTATTTTTACATTGTTCTTTCTTGTCATCCTATTTTTTACTGAACTTCCCCATCCATCACAAAAGGCAAGGAGAGTTAAGCATCTGATTTGACCTGAGCAGTGCTGCTCTGCCTTTTCAACTCATGACTGATCAAACTAAATCTGTGATCTCTGGCACAGGACCTCAAAGGCTGGCCAGGGTCTGAGGAGCTGCAGGAACTACTGTCAAGTGTTTGCCCGACCTCTGTGATTTTACCCCTCCCCTTCTCATAAGGATGTGTACCCTGAGATCAAAGACCCTTCAGCATTTTTATGGGAAGTCAGCTGGAGGCATGGAGGCTGATTTGGAATATTGAGAAAGCTCCAGATGCTTTGTGGAGAACCGGTCAGCTGCCTCCGCAAAAATGTGTCTGTCTGCACTGATGAATCCTTCTCCCCCTCTGACATTTTCCAGGATCCCTGCTTAATGTAAGGATGTGTTTCAACAAAACTATGATAAGGTTCCTTCAGTAGTATCGTAAGGCTGTGATATGGAAAGAACCAAACATGAAAGGATGAGCAAGCACACCACTGCTGTAAGTCACGGCCGTGTCCCTGCGTTCTCCTTGCTCACCCCTTCTGTGACACTTTGCAAAAAGGGACTGGTGGTCCCTGTCCCTCACATCTTGGTTAGTGCAGCCCACTGCCCTAGAAGCAGACTGTCGACTGACTGATCAAGCTATCGGCAGCATCCCACGGAGGTGACAGTGGGGATGCAGCCAGCCCCACTCCTTCCTTATCCGCTTCCCTCTGCATCAGGGATGGTGTGCAAACAGCCGCCTCCATCCAATCCAGACTTTGACTGGGACAACAAGGAAAATAAAAAGGGGCTGGGAGATGCTGATGTGGGCTCAATCAAGTGGAAGGAAAGGTAGAGCAGAGCATGGCCTGTTCTGGCATGGAGTTTGGTTTCTGAGTCTCGGTATTGGCATTGCTTCACTTCAGGGGCTGTTTCAGCATTTGCTTCGGGCAAAGTGCAGCAGTTACAGATGGAGCCATAAATCGCGGCTGCTCCTAGCACAGCTACCGCACACGGTATTCCTCCTGTAATCCTCCCAGATGTCCTTCAGACCCCAGGAAACTCAATGAAAGATTTTATGACTATTACTCCCAGTTATTTCACTGTACAGGTAAAAAAATTCTCAAACCCAAACCAAACTTGCATCTAAGATGGTTGGGTTTATAGGAACTAACTGCATGGCCCAACTGCATTTTGCCTCACTGTTTTTGTAGTTGGGGGTAAGCAGGTTTGGGGTTTTTTTCGTCTTTTTTTTTTTCCCTCTCTCTCTCTCTTTTTTTTTTCTGTTTATGAAGGTAGCAGCAATGAACTGCAGGGTAAATTGCCTTCTTGACCACTCAGGGGACCAGCAAAAAGTTGATTGCTTCACAGAGGTCATTTTCTTGCAGAGGTAGAGTAGAACTATAGCTAGTAAATTTGAGGATACCCTGCGGGTGGTCCTTTAAGACAGGCAGAGATGTAATGTGGTGGACTCTCACACACGTTTCACTGTATTCCTACAGCTGGATAAAATTGTAATGAAAATGGAGATCTAACCCAAATGGTGAGAAATTTTCATCAGGAATCAAACTGCTCTGCTGACCTGTTTGTGCAAACACAGCCTTTCAAGGAGCCACCATGGGGAACTGCTGCCCTCAGACTGAGACTGGGCTGCTGCTGCAGAGGAGCAAGTGATGGTTTTCTGGTGAAATGTGCAATTTGGGCCCTGAAGTTTGAAATGTGATAAGTAGAGGCACCACTGGGTAATGCATCAGAGAAAACATCTGAGCTAGGAGACATCTTCTGCTTGGATGGATTTTGGGACTTCATTGCAGAGAGCATTGAAGGGGGCTTCCTGTCCTTGTGGTCCATGCTTCTGGTCAGCATTTGCAGCCATGGGGTTGCCTGTGGCCTTAAACCTGTGCTGCTCTGGTGCATCTTCAGTTTGCCTCGTCCCTGAGCCTCCCTCCTGTCCCCTTGCTGCCCTGATGACCTTTTGTTTAGATCAGCTATCAGCTGCCATTTTGGAAAGAAGCAGCTCCCAGAGCTTTTGTACTGATAACGCAGTGTGGGCTGGGATGAAGTAATTTCCTCCTGTATTTATTTTTATGTTTTGGCTGAATTATTTTTAATGCTCGCTGCTTGTCCATTTAATAACCTCTACATGACTTTTCAAGTGCATCCTTTTAACCCTTCCTTCCCATCTTAGCTCTGTATCTTCATTTTCTACAGTTCATTTAAATACCATTGGCTTAACCCACACGCTTCTGGTGAGAGGATTCTGCAGAGCCTTTCCCCTCCACCCCAAAACATGGCTAGAAATGCAGTTGGCCTTGTTCATCGTGGAGATCATGTCCTGCTACCCAGCACTCAGCAGCAGAAACTAAACCAAATATTTCACCCCAATCACAACGGGTTATTTATTGACCATGGAGAAAGGGTTATTTTCTGGGACTCCAGATAAAGCTGGGGCCAGGAAACAGCTTGCAGTTGTCTCTTCAAATTCATCTAGTCTTTACCATAGTGTTTCATTATTTCCTCCCTTGTTATCTTCAGAGCAGAGGCTGTCAGGAAGGGGCAGGCTAGCGAGGGCAGCTCAGCCTCCCTGAAATGCTCTTTTCCCACATCCTCACGATTTCACCAAAGACAGCAAGCCAGGCTCTGGGAGCCCTTGTGTCCCCTTTCTGGCAGCACACGAAGAAAGTTGTCCTTTTCTCCCCACTCAGCTGAGAGGGCTCTAAGAGCTTTTTAATCAGCTCACTGTCAGGCTGTTTCCTCTCATCATCTAAAACGAGCCAGTTCTAGGTTTGCAGCTGCCAAAGCTTTTGCTTGGATTCAAAACATGGGAGTGTTTGAGAGGCAGGTTGTAACTGCCGGGGCAGATTACTTAGGAGGCAGCAGCCTCTCCTCAAAACTACTTTGAGAGGATGAGATATCATCACCCCAGCTAACAAAGTTTACTTGCAATTGTTCTCTTTGAAAACAGCTTAGTTTGTTGCCCCTTTGTATGGGAGATAATCCAAATGTCTGTGTAAAGAGGTGAAATTCCCACGGGAGATTTGTGACATCGTGCTTTAGGTTTTCTTTCCATTTGTAGGAGACTGCAGGTTTCTCTCGATGATGCTTTTAGAAGCCCCACTGGTGTATCAATGCTCAATACACACACTTAATTAACCTGTTTCTGCTGCTCCAAACATGGGTGTTGTCAGAGCTGAATAATGCTTAAATACATACTGGTTATGCAGATGCAGTTCCAGCTTTTTTCCCAGATACCCAAAACACAAAAATTTGTGAGAAAGGATGTTGGGACCCACTCATTTTGGTGCCAGCCTGACTTCTCAGAGAGGCTGTACCTCTCTTCTCCAAAGCAGGCCTCCAAAGCAGCAGGTTTTTATGCACAGAAAGTGAGAACAATGACATGCAAAATCACCAACTGTGTTTGAAAACCTCATCATAACTTATTAACCATTAATGCAAGCACATACCCATGACATTCAGTGAATTTGTTATCTGAGACAGACTTCTTTCTAGCTTTCTAACTAATGTCACCCAGTGGATACCAACTTGTGGCATTCAGTAAGGAGTTTTCTTCTATTTCCTTTTGACTCTTCATCTACACACGTGATAAAAGTGGCCGGCATTGGCATAGAGCAAGGGCTGGCAGCATACTATTGCAGCTCTCTGGAAAACCTCTGTCAAGTGTAAGGGCCAGGAGCGGATGAGAAGGGGGTGGCAAACAGTGGCCCTTCTCATGCACTTGAGAAGCTGTAGGTAGCTGTGCCTAGATCACTCCGCAGGACAAGCTGGAACCAAATGTAGTTTACACTTCTAAAAAGTTTCAAAAGCTGGACAATACTTCTAAAAGCTGGACAAAAAAATACTTAAAAAGCTAGACAAACTTCTAAAAATTTTAAAAAGCTGCCAATGCTGACATACAAGACGGTGTATTACTTGCCCTACAGTTCCTTACACACCCTTGCTGTGGGAAGTAGACAGCGTGCAGGAGGAGGGTGAAGTGCACCAGAGGGGCCCTGGGAAACATGGAATACAATGATGGTGGAGGTCACTTGGGTTTGGGGTGGGGAGATGTGGGATAATGGGCTGGGGGTGGAAGGAGGGCAAGACTGGCTCCCAGGTTCATGGATAGATAGGAATGGCACATTTACATATTTTGGGACCACTTAGGGTCTACCTTCAAGTCTTGCTGGGAGCTGTGTACCCTCTGAACTGAACCCTACCACTTAGTACATCCCTTTAGGGAAGTGCTGTAGTGTTAGAGCCCTAAAATAAAACCCAAATGCCCTGAATGCACAGTACATGTGTAGATTGAATAATGAAGCATGGAAATGGGGAGAGGGGCCCCTTATATCACCCGCTTTCAGCATTTGTTAGAAGAGATGTGCTTTTGAGCAAAGGGCTTGTTGTGGGCAATGACATTATTCCCAACACATTCCATTCATACCATATTCATGTGGGAAAAAAAGTCCTTTCTGCTGGTATGTCATTGACATTTAGCATCCGTTATTGAGTGTTATTTGATCTTTTATGTTCTGAATTTCATGAAAACCAAAGTGGATATATTAGTCTTCTTGAAAGTGTTGGGCAGCTTCAAACACAGAAGTTGAACTGTACGCTGCAACCTGGGGTTTACACAAGAAAATGCTGCAGCTAAAAATACACCCTGACATAAACCCGCCTGTTTTTTATGGCACTCTCCTTTTGCCTTACTTTGGTTGTCTGAAAGATACAGTATCTATAGTAACCTAAATTTTAAAGTGATGATACCAACGCTAATAGGACAAATTATGATGCAATATTTAGGTTTCATTAGTTTCTTTAAAGTACTTCTTTCACATTACAAAATTTCATTTAAGAAAACTGGTTCTGTTTTTTGATGTGGGTTAATTCCCCTCCACCTATGATTACTGAGTTTACCATGCAAAAAAGAAACAACTGTTCTTTCTAACACCAGACTACCTACAGGATCAGCAAATTGGTTTAATTTCTTCTGGTGCTAGAAATATATAAGCTTTAATCATGAATCAGATACACACCCTCTGAAATATGTTAACTCATCAAAGCAAAGGGCCTACTAGCCTTTAAAGAGAAGCCTTTATTATACATGCTATATAATACCTGATATTTATATTATATACTTTGGGTTTAGTTCTATAGTTTGATGTGTATTTACACGTGTTTGATGTGTGTATATGTATATACATTGGTTTCAATCCAGGTGTAATGCTGACCTACAGGAGGTCGGGCTGGACCATCTTATGCTCTCTTTTAGCCTTTGCTAGAAGCATTAAGTAATGTGGATGCCTTGCTTGTAACAATTCTTCATGGATTTTATATTTTCTCAATCTCAGTAATGACTTGAGTTTATTCAGGCTCATTTGGGACAGTGATTGTTCCACAGAGTGAAGAAAATACTCTTCACTGTACCTTCCCTCTGCTACATTACAAAGGAAGCACACAGAGGGTGGAAGCAAGGATGGGTAAAGACATTGTCTGAGCATCTGGGAATGAAGCTGGGAAAGCCAAAGTGCAAATGAAGCTGGATGAATTGAAGTGTACCTGGTGTACCCTAGGAGTCAATCTGATCCTGTTTAGCACCTTCAGTAATGATCCAGGCGGTGGAGAAGAGTGTACCCTCAGCAAATTTGTTGGTGACACAAAACTGGGAAAAGTAGCTGATATGCAAGAGGGTTGTTGTGATTCCATCAAGAGGGACCTTGACAGGCTGGAGAAATATGCTGACAGGAACCTCATGAAATTAAACAAGTGGAAGTACCAGGTCCTGAACCTGGGGTGAAACAAACCCCGGGGGTCACGCAGCTGGAGAGAAGCTTGGTAGAAAAGGACCAAAAATACCTGGGAGTCCTGGTGGTAAGAAAGTTGACTATGAGGTAGCAAAGAAGGCCAACAGTGTCCTGGGCTGCATTAGGCAAAGTATTGCCAGCAGGTCAAGAGCAGTGATCGTTCCCCTCTACTCAGCACTGGTGAGGCCACACCTGGAGTGCTGTGTCCAGTTCTGGGCAGTACAAGAATGACATGGACATACTGGAGACAGTCCAATGAAGTGCCACGAAAATCATTAAGGGACTGTAGCATCTCTCCTATGAGGAAAGGATGAGGGGGCTGGGACTGTTTAACCTGGAGATGTCTTGGGGGTATCTTCTTAATCTATATAAATACCTGAAGGGATGTTGCAAAGAAATTGCAGCCAGGCTTTTTTCAGCAGTGCCCAGTGACAGCACCGGAGGCAATGGGCACCAACTGAAACACAGGAGGTTCCCTCTGAATATCAGGAAGCACTTTTTCACTATGAGGGTGAATGACCACTGACACATGTTGCCCAGTGAAATGGTGGAGTCTCCATCCTTGGAGATATGCAAAGGCCATCTGGACATGGTGCTGAGCAACTAGCTGTAGATGACCCTGCTTGAGCAGGAGCTTGGACCAGAAGACCTCCAGAGGCCACTTCCACCCTCAGCCATTCTGTGTGATTCTGTGATTCTGTGGCTATATTAATTTTTAAATCCTTGTTCATGTTTGATTTTTCTGTGATTGCTGTGTCAGGAAAACCCTTTACTCAGTTTCATCTGCAAAACAAAGTGCTGCAAAACATTGCCCATCTTGTCCCACTTTGTTCAAAGAGGACAGCGAGATTTACTTGTGCAATGGATGTATTTTCTATTTTTAAAAAATCTGGCCCATTGTTTTGCTTCTACAGCAACTCATCGGGGTGTCTGAGTCCATCTGCTTTTAAGAATACTTATTGTTCCTCTGGGAACAATAAACAGCATGCTACCAAGAGCCCATGATACTGGATTGTAGTTTCCATGTATTTCTGTTCCCAAACAGACAAGTAACTGAAATGATTGTGTGCAGTAGAAGTGTCACTTGGGGGTTTGCCTGGAGATGTTGGGTATCTATGAACTTCCTGTTACTGGCAGGGAGTGGGGGTCCTAATGGAATGTTACACCTGTCAGAGGGAGCTCCTCCTCACATCCCAGGGTTTGACATCAGAAACTCCTCTGTTGGCCCTGTTAGGATGGCAAGAAACTCCCTCTGACTTCTAGGGGTTCAAAACACTTCTTCTGGGATGGGTCTCTCCTGCTCCATTAGGCTTTGCCATCTCCAGATGACTTCTTTGTGTCTGACAGCCTCACTCGGATGATATCCAGTACTAGACAAAGCTATCACAGAATTATAGAACAGTTTGGGTTGGAAGGGACTTTTAAAGGTCATCTAGTCCAATCTACCTGCAGTAGGCAGGAACGTCTTCAACTCGATCATGTTTCTCAGAGCCTTGTTCAACCTGACCTTGAATGTTTCCAGGGATGAGGCATCTCAAGCTCTTTGGGCTAGTCTTTCACGACCCTCATTGTAATAAGTTTCTTTCTTATAGCTAGTCTGAATCTACTTTCTTTTAATTTAAAACCATTGCCCCTTGTTCTATCACAACAGTCCTTCCTAAAACTCTGTCCTCACCTTTCTTATACACCCCTGTTAAGTATTAAAAGGCCACAATAAGTTCTGCTTGGAGCCTTCTCTTCTCCAGGCTGAACAAGCCCAACTGTCTCAGCCTGTCTTCTTAGGAAAGATTACTCATCCCTCTGGTAATTTTTGTGGCCTCCTCTGGACTCGCTCCAACAGGTCCATGTCTTTCTTGTACTGAGGACCCCAGAATTGGACGCAGAACTCCAGGTGGGGTCTCAGAAGAGCAGAATTGCAGAGCAGAATCACCTCCCTCAACCTGCTGGTCATGCTGCTTCTGATGCAGCCCAGGATGTGGTTGGTTTTCTGGCCTGTGAGCACAGACTGCCAGCTCGTGTCCAGCTTTTCATCCACAAGCACTCCCAAGTCCTTCTCCACAGGGTCACCCTCAATCCCTTTATTCCCCAGCCTGTATTGATACCAGAGGTTGCCCAACCCATGTGCAGGATAAGAGGTGAAGGTTTATTTCAGCGGGGGGGGGGTGTGTGTGTGCTCGTGCGTGCGTGCATGTGTATGTGTGTGTGTCTTATCATGAACTGAGAAGCAAAGGGTCAGAACCCCAGGCTGCCTAGTACTGCTCACTAGCTGTGGTTTCTGAGCCTCATCCCAGCCCCACAGATCGATGGCAGGTACGTTCAGGGGGCTCCTTTCTCCCTACAGGGTGCAAGGGACCGACAAATGCTGAGATGTTTTTGGCTTTTTTAATAACAGCACACAATGACTTATGGATGTGAGGAATAGATGGGACTGCTGCTGAAGGTCAACACCCTCAGGCCCTCAATTAAGGCGTCTGAAGTCACAATAAATTTGTCCAGGCAAGCAAAATGAGAGTCAAGGTGTTCCCAGGTGAAGATCCAAAAAAAATGCAATGAACCTTATCAGCCACGTCATTGCTCTTCTTTATGTATCACAAAGAAGGAGAAGTAGCTCAAACCCATTAAATAGTTTCCAACTATCTATAGTTACCTGGGGGTCTTTGACTTTGACAGTCATGAATGCCAAGAAATTGCATTTGTAACATTGCCAGCCACTAACAGGGGAGCAACTCTGTGGGCACAAATTGAAATGTGACCTAATCAGCGAGCTGCGGGAGAAGCAAGCTTGATTAAAAAGGAGGCACATGGGGTCTGACAGAGATCAGTGCTGACAGGAAAGGAGAGGAAAGGAAAAGGAGATTGCTAGTCTATTAAAGCTTTCTTAAAATAATTTGTTAAAATCAGTCCTGCCCAGTCAGGAAGGCTCGCATGAACACAGCAGTGAATTCTGAACTGTGATCAACAGTTCATGTCAAAATAATGCAACAAATTCCAGCCCCAAGTAAATGTATGAACCCGAGTTCTGCGCTGTGCCTGAGGCCCTGATCCTGGGAGGATTACATGCATGAAAAAACCAGGTGAATGCAGGTCTATTCATGCATACATAACCACTCACAGGACTGGAGTTGTATTGTGCATCCCCTGCAATCTGCTGCTTGGGATCGACATCAGCCTGAACTGTGGCCTATGTTTTCTCAGGGAGAGTTAGAAAACTAAACAAAACACATAACAAACCTGAGGCACATTTCGCATCTGAGTCACTGAAAGTTTGTACAGTAAACACATGTATACAAAACTGGACAAGTTTATTTTCCACAAGGCAAGCTGGTGTTGTCATATTTTTTTTAACTTACAAGGAAAGGGAGGAAATTCCTCCTCCCCCCTTTCCCTGCCTATCCATTTCCCTTGTTCATGAGTCTTCAGAAGGCTATGAAACTGCACCAGAAGCAAACAAGGACTTTCTTTAATGAATAAATATTTACGACAGCCAACTTGGATACCTAAGGCTGAGGCTGATTTCTCTGAAACATGCACCAGAAACTCTTAGGGCTTGATCCTTCCTGGACTGAAACATGCTTCCTGGAGCAGCAGCTGCTCCTCATAACACATGTCTGAAATCCTAAGCAGGACTGCAGAGCACTTTGATGGGACTGGGTTAGCCAATTTGTGCTGGATAATTCAAACCTTTCTACATGTGCCGTCAGAATGAATCTGTTTCACTTTACTTGATGTCCCTGATGTAATTTTGTATATAAGGCCGCTCATTTGTTCACCCAGTGCTTTTCTAGGGCCAAAAAGTTGACCTTTGAGTTTGGTGTCGGTGAGTGTCAATGAAGGCGAATCTCTTCCCATGGGGCTGATCTTGATGCTGCAGTATTAGTTGTACCTCCACTGGGCACCCGAGGAAAATGCCAGGGTATGTCAGGGCTTTTCCTGGTGTCCTTGGTCAGTTCTGATTCTGGGGTGGTAGGGGCACCGGGGTCAAGAGGCAAAAGAAAATCTTTTGTTAGAAGTAGAACAAAAGTTACACAAATGAAGAACTTAAAATATGAGTCTGATATGAGGCTGCTGGTAATAAATAGAACAGAAGATCATTTGGCAACTCCAAAACTGTAATGTAATATGTTCCCGAATGAGGCATATTTGTAAGCCTGCTGGAATGCCATTATCTGAGGAGCCCTCCTTTTTATTTATGATCTTGACTCTCCACAGCATGTAATTTAAGGTCTCATCGAGTTGTGTAAGGGATCAGCATTCACAAGACATGAGATAACTTCTCAGCTCCTTCAGTGAATGACCTCGTCAGCCAACCGCTGTCACGTCACCCTGTCATCCTCTGCTCCTTGAGGAGGAGGGCGAGCGCTGGGTCCAGGCTGGTGGGTTGTTCTGTTTGCATGGAGTTTCATTTCAGCTCCCAGTACTAGATACATTAGCAAACTGCTCACAAACTGACATGTTTCCTGTAGGTGAACTTCTAGCATCCACTGATTCCCTAGATCTAAAGCCTGGGATCAGATCTTGGAAGATGACACAGAAAACTGCCTATACATCATAATCAGAGAGGAAAAGGCAAGACGGCTACCTGTCTATCCTGGGGGCAGTCCTTTACCCTCTTCAGAAGGGCCAACTGCACCAGTCTGAATTTCATTTAATGTATTTTTCTATTTGTTTTTCTGCTCAGTGTAAGTTAAGTTCCTTTATGGTTTAAGCGACAAAGATTTATGGGCAAAATAGATCAGCCCAATTCCTTTTGAGGGAAAATATCTCCCCAAGTTTATTTCCACCTTTACTCTCCAGCTGCCTCTCCTTTGCTGTGCACTCAGATGTTTTGACCATGGCTTGGGAGCCCAGCCATGCTGCCACATGAAAGCTTAGGGAGCCAGGAAGGATCTCATCACGTTGAGAAATTGAACTCATAGCAGAGCTGGAAAAGCCTCATGGTTCTGCCTTAAAAAGTTTCTAGAACAGGGTTTCAAGGCTCACTCTGGAGCTGGTTTGCTGTAGTCAAACTATGCAAGGTGCTGCCAAGCATCTCCTAGTCAGTCTCCTCAGTGCCAGCTAATGGGCATCAGTTCCACAGTCACATGAAGCTCCATTTCGCTGCTGCTCTTTCTCTCTCTCGCTTGTCACTGAGCATTTGGTTAGCAGAAGGGAAGATGCCACGTCTGTCCCCTGTCTCTGCCTTTTACATCCCTCCCTCCCCACGCACGCTGGCAGCCAGTGTCCTTCCTGATCACACCAATTACACAGGATGAAACAATGCTGAAAAGACCAGTCCCTCCCAAGTTATTGCAAATATGCCTGGATTCCTTCCCCTGCAGCTAGTTTAGATCTCTTCATCGCTGTCCACTCCCACCCTTTGCTCCTATCCCCTCCTGGTCTCCCTGGGTGTGCAATCTGCATTAGCAATGGACAGTAAGGTCCCTCTTTGGCAGGGGCACATCTGTGCTGCTGCGGCACAGCCCCCTGCCCCATGGCAGGGCCATGCCTGGACGTGCCTTCCCAGTGCACTCACGAGTTACACCTTTGCTACCAGGCTGCAGATTTCCACGTGTATCTGCTGGAAGGGTGGCTTAAAAGTTGAATGTGCTCAACTCCCGTCACAGAGAGGACTCCAGTGGCAGTAGATGGTTGTGTACACAGAGATAAAATCCTCTATGGAAGTTTGCTTGTTTAATTCTTTGTAGGTAACCATTTTGAACATCAGTACCTCCCCACTCTGATTTCAGAGGTGCCAGTACAGGCTCCCAGTTGCAGGGTCTGCATCCCCTCTGCCCTGCTCTCCCTGGGTACTGCTGAGCTTTGCACCAAGGCTGATCTTTGGTTTAAACTCTCGGTAAAGAAACACCGACAGATAACTTATTTCTCCAATAGTTAAAGGAACATGGTAAAGCAGTTTGTTAACTGAAAAATCAGTCCAAACTTTAGAGCATGATAATTTAGTGCAGATGTACCCCTTGGATACCAAACACTGCTTCCCTCCCACAATGCAACATACTTTCTGCCACATTTGTCATTGAAAAGCTTTCTTTAAAAAGGGGAGAAAAGAGCTAGGTCAGTCCAAAATGTGTAGTTAGTTCTCCTTTAACTCTGAAATGGCAGATAAGTGACAGAAATACTTAAAGAACTAGAGAAAAACACTGTAAATCCCCTTCTCTCTCAGCAGGTTGTTACTATGGAGTGATACAACTGCAGGATGCATGACCAAAACAAGAAAATAAAGCAAGCCAGAAGATAGTAATGTGAGCCAGCTTGTTCTGTGTATTAGTCCGTGTCCTGCTGTAACATCCTCTTTCTGACATCTTCAAGTTGAAAAAAAATAATTATACAGTACAATTAGATTATTCAAAGTTACTTATTATTCCAAGTGGGGTAATTTGTTCCCAGCATGAATTTCACTAAGGAAGTTCTCCTTGCCCCCAACTCTGCTCATCCTGGGGAAGCATACTCGAGCTGGAAGCACAGAGAGTGCCTTGTTTTGAAGTCTTCAAAGCATTTTTTTGTTGCGCTTGAGCTGCATGCTGGGAGAGGAGTTGAAGTGGGAGACGAGGGCATTTCATTTGGGGGTAGTACCCCAGCCCTGTGCGGATGGGAGTGGCCCATGGGCAGGAGCTGCCTGGCTTTGGTGCATCTCCTGTGGTCCACTGCACACTGGAGAAAAGCTCACATTGACTCAATGCTCCTGGTTTGCGTGCTTTATTACTCACCTATGCAAGTTAGACAACTGCTAAGAGGATATGTGGGCAGTAGTGTTTGTTTAAAGCACAAACCAAAAACCATAAAGCTCTCTGACCAAATGGCCCTTCCCTCACGCCAGAGTGCAATGTATGGCTAACCTTGACTTTTCCCAGCTTCAGGGCATGCTTGCCTGTTGTCTGGCTATTGACCATGTGCAGTGTAAAAAACCAGCCAGCTGTGCTGCCACTCTGATAGGTAGCAGTCCAGGTTTGCCTCTGGGCAGATATTTACTGCTACATCTGGCTTTGCTTTGCCATATTGTTAACCTCCCTTTTCCTTTCTATATTTGTTTTGTTTTTATTAAATTTCCCGTCTGAATCCTCTAGTCTGTATTTCTAATGTCAACAATTGCTTTTATCACAGATAATAACTTCCTTTTACAAAAGCTGTACCATCCTACATGCATTTCAAATTACATTTTATGGACAAACGTTGAAGTACAGTATTTGGCAGTGCAAGCAATTGTATGTATTTATAGTAATCTAATTCTAAGCTATGAGAGCCAAGAAGTAAGCTGGTTGCCATTTTCTTAATCATGTATTTAGTTGACAATGTAGTTACTTTTACTAAAGCTTAATGAAGTTTGCGCTGTGATATTGTGATGTTTATGAAGTAAATTATGTGGTGTGCTTAAGCATGATATAAAACTAGTTATAAAAATACAAGCTGTTCCTTTAACTCACCACAAAAGTAAAATCTCAAATCACTATGGCGGATAAACGGCTATTGAGGTATAGATTGGACAAGGAACCTGGACATCTCCAATTATAGAAGAAATATGATTTTATTTTTGCTCAGCAGGACTCAGAAAGCGTATCTTGTCTCCTTTACTGGTACTGCCACTGACTTACACAATTCGTGTACCTGTTTGGGGCTTCATCTCCCACGTCTCCCACACATACAATGCTATATAGAGGGACTGTGAGATGGACTGATGCTTCTTCTTCTGGAAGGTAGCAGAAATGCCTTATTTATGTGTTTGCTTCATTTTGGTTGGGGATTTAAGGTGACATAGGAATTTCTGGCAATCTTCTTGTGGCTGCTCTTCCTCTGGAATAAAACTGCCTTATCAGAAATGGTCTGGATCCACTCCACAAACTTGTGTTTGCTTCTCTGGCTTATACTGTAGTGAAGAAAAGTAGGATATCCATAATCCTTTGTTTAGATGGAGCATCTGTTAGCACGGACAGCTCAGGAGAGCAAGGAGCATTGCCTGAGGTGAGCATTTAGTTTTCTTTCCATTTAAACATATCCATGCTACTTTGCTGCAGAAGAACAATTTCCTCATGTCACTCACATGGGGCCTTACTTGGCCCATAGTTTTTTTGGCAAGTGCAGTAAAGTTTGTTGTCTTCCCTAATTCCACTGCACAGTATAAAGGTTCCCCAGTAATAGGTCTTTTCTGAGATATTTTAATCACTAACTAGCTTCCTCATACCCTTTACAGTGTATTGCTCTATTGCTGCTGTAGTCACCATACCTTTAAACAGAACCCCACCCAGCACTCAGGCTCTGTCTGAGGTTCCCAGCAGATCTTGGGAATACACTGCCTTGGCCTCCCTTGGCTCACAGACACGTTCTTCAGCATCTCACCCTCAGCAGTCACACGCACTGTTCTGCTCCATTTTGTCCATGACCTGATGGGGCTTCATCCATCAGATCATCATGTTTCGGAGACGCTTTGGCAGGCAGCTGTTGGATGCTCAAGGGAGTGTGTCTGCAGCCAGCACATCTTCTCTTACCTCTCATGTAGCTTGCAAAGTTGAAGCTTGTGGCTCAAAAAGTCATCTTGCTCTTGTGCTTTCTCCCCTCAGTGCTGTTACAAACCGTGCCCTTTCCCATGTGCCTTTTTTTTCACACAGACATTTTTCACATGCTTTCTCGGATCACCTCTGGAAACCTTCTTCACCTTCTTATCTGCTTTGCTCCGTATCAGGTTGTCTGGGAATTCCACGGTTTGTGAAATACCTTAACATGAATAATGTTCCCACTGGCTTTCAGGCTGAATCCTTTTGTTGACAGTATCTGGAGTATCCATTGCTCTGATAACTAATTCCTTGTTCTTCTAACACTGTACTCAGATCACTACCCAAACATTAGACCCATTTGCTGCTGTGTGCCATTCTTTGTGGACTCTGATCTTGAGCTTGACACAGTTTTATGTTTTGGGTTCCTTTTCTGGCTATAGCCTTATACATTTGAATTGCAGAAAAAAAGAGTCAAAGTCACTTCCAACTTACAGGGCAGTCTTCTGCCATGAGCATATACATCTGGCTGTGATCCTGTCCCGCTCTCCAAAATGGGAAAAGGTTATACTCTGCCTGGGTGCATCTAGGTGGCCCACTGGGAGCACGGGTGTCATCTTTGAAAGCCCAGCTAAGGAGTGGGTGATGGAGGTACCACACAGCTCGTGAGCTACTTTTCCATTTTCACACATGCTAGATGTGTCACCCCACTTGTTGCAAAATGGGGAGCTCCTGGTAAAGCCAACATCCTTGTACTTAGTGTACATAAGCCCTGATGTAGAGATGAGTTGGTTTCACTGTAACCAATGCTGGACTGAAATGCTGCTCTACAGTATTTCTGCCTCTTCCCCCTGTAATTACACTTTTTCCTGCCTGGTGCATCTGTACTGACTCAGCATTTTGGGACACATTTGAGAGCAAATCCAGGGTCAGGAACCCAGAAATAAAGGATTTTTGTTACATTTGTAAAGCCAGATCAGATCCTTAATCTGCATTGGAGCTTACCACATGAACACACAAAGTCAGGGGCAGTGTAATATGGCACTGGAATGGCAATGAGAAGTAGGAATGGACACCACATTCAGGAAAATGCCCAACACTGATTTCGCTGCATGTTTTACATCACGAACCCACAGTCCGTGCCAAGCTGACATGCACTTTCTCCCCTAAGGTGAAGAAAACTCTCTATCCTCTTAGGAGCTTCCATCATTCCTGACCATGCTGTGCAGCAGGATCTGAGGGCTTTTGACAGCACTGGGGGAAAAAATGAATCCTCCCTTCCGAAAGTGCTTTCTGCACTTATGTTTCTGTGCTTCCTGAGGTCACTGGTCTGGATACTGAGGTGTATGTTCTGCCTTGGCAGTACCTGAGGGGTTTGCAAGAGAAACGAGCTCTTGGGGAAATGGGAGTGGATGTGAGGCTGCTGCTCATTGTCAGAGGCCTCATGGGTCCCTCCCTGGGGTGGGCTGTGGGTGGGAACAGCCTCTGTGTGTTTAGTTTTTGCTTAGAATAGATGTGTAATGGATGTTTCAGGAAAACACTTGTTAATTAGAGGTGAAGCCAGAGATGGGTAGACTGGGAAAGGTCAGAGCTCTGGAAAATGTTTGTCAATTTGAGTCTGTCTAAAATTGGGCAAAAGCATTGTGTGTGTGGGGCTGACTGGTTGGTTTGCTTAGGGAGATGAGGTTTCCAGGGCTTTCAAGGCTGGTGTAACTGGGAGATGCTCCTTTCAGGACATCACTGCCCCTTTCCTGACCTACACATGGTGCTGTGCAGTGGCAGGACTTTGGCCACTCCATTGGCCAGGCTTTTCCAGCCTCTTACTCTCTAAAACTCATCTCAAAGCCTCTGTGTTACAGCCCAAGCAGTGGCCAGGCCCTTTCTGTTCTATGTGTTTGAGTAACAGTATGCCCATTTGACTTAGCTGCCGTGCTCTCCTGTCTCTTGGTTTGTGCTGTGCTTTGCTGATACAGTTGATTCCCTTTTCCAGTTCCCAGACCAGCTAAAAGCTGCTCCTCAGGCTTGCAAGCAGCCAGGGAAAGATAACTATTTAGAGAGAAGTAGAGTAGCACCTCAATAGGACTGAAGAGTTTTAGCAAATGTTTTAAATTTTCTTTTCTCAACCACCTACATCTACTTTTTGTATCCTCAGAAACCGTTAGGCAATTATGAATATATTGGCTGGGTGTTAAGTTTAAATTGCACTTTTCCGTGTCAGAGGTACATTAGAAAACCTTGTGGCCTTCCTTAGAAAGTCTTGTGGCCCTTCTTTGCACAATTTGCAGACACCTATCCCATTTGATTTAGTTGCCTCTGGCTAAAGCGCCTAGAAACCCTGTGTCCCAGCACCTCCAGGAGTCTCTCATTTCATAAAAAAGCTGTTCGGGAAGACCCAAGCACTGAGTTTAAAATCAGGTTTCCCCAATTATGTGGTGGAGGGAACTTGTGGAGGAACACAAAGAGCCAAGAACATGACTGAAGCAGTATCAGTTTGACCTCAGAGGGAATACTCATGACATTTTCTCAGGTTTAGATTGGAGCCAATCTAACACAGCTTGTCTGTCAGTTGTGATATAAGTTTTGTTTTAAAACCAGCTAATTTATTCTACAGATTGAAAATGCTTCAGCCAAGTTGTCTTCATTATGGAACCAAATTCCTGACACATCCAAGCTGATGATGGCAGAGAGACAAACCCTTTACTCTTTTGTTTTGTTTTACTTTGTCACAAGAATGTTTGAGAAATTAAATTCCTGTCCCTAATGAGGAGCTAGTTTTCAAACATATCTCTGCTTATCTCAGAGCATTGCTGCTCAGGAACTGGGAAAACAATTTGTGTACACACCAGAAGTACAGAAAGGATGCTCTTTCTGCTGCTTTTCTGTGGCATTTTTACTGCAGGAGCTGAATTAGTATTTTCCTGCCTGAGAGCCCTGCTGAGACTGGAAGAGGAAAAGCAAGGGGAGGAAGCAGCATGCCCAGGGGCAGTGAGGGGTTTTGCTCATGGGGCATTTGGAGGTTTTTGAAATGCAGTTTGGGATGTACAGGACCCATTGGTATTGACCAGATGGAAACCCTGCACTGCAGCTCCGCCAAGGCTGGTGACAGCCACCATCCCTCGGGCAGCTGCAGAGATGCTGTGGGAACACGCTGCACGTGCTGTGCTGATGGCTGAGGCAGGCAGGGGTAGAGGGGAGAAAGGTGCAACAGCTCTTTACATTTCCTGTGTAAACCCAAGCCACCTTCTCTCGTGCTTGTTCCCTCACCAAGGGGGTCATGGAAAACAGGGGGATCTTCGTGCAGATCATGCTTTATGGGCCATTGCAGCAGTCGTTACTGCTAACAGATTTCCCACTGCACGTTCAAGCTGGGGTATTTCACATCTCTCTGCAACTTAGGATGATGTTTCCTCCTGTGAAGGTTGCATTTCATGTTGAGACATTTTCAGCCTGCTGATCAGAAAGCACAAACATTTCTAAATCTCCTTGTCAGATAAACATCAGTGGGAATGTTGAAATGGTGGGAGAGGTGAAAAAAGGCCTTTTGGACAATGACTCCTGGATGGAAGGTCAGCTATACCACTGCTGTCCTAAACAGTCACACACAACCATGAGCTGATTTAGGTGGATTAGAAATCAAACCCTGTCTCTTTCTGTAGCTCAAGTCTTCACATCACCCATTGATGCTAATGAATTGTGTTAAGTCCAAGCTCATCACTTGTGTGATTTCCATTTGGAAATGGGTGTGCCTTGAGATCACCATGGTATGCTCACAATCCCTTCCTCACCAGCCTTTGGTCAAGTCCACTGCAGGGTCATTCTCTCCTGCTGGTTCAGGACTGTGACCCCACCTCATGGTATCTGAGCTCAGGCAATCCATGGTGGTTTCCCCAGGACAAATAAGTAGCAAATTAATAATGGTGAGAAGCAGCTTATTTAATTTTAGTAAGTGCTCTATTGAAGATTACAGCTGAGCTAGATACCATAGGCTGTCATCGGAGAAATTAGTGCTTCTAGGGAGACATTTTAGGTAGAAGGAAGCATGTGGAAGGAGCTCAGTGCTGCTAGTCCAGACACAGGCATCCACACTGTGACTCAGTCCCAACAACTTTGGAGCTAGTTATCTGTGCATTTCAGGGGAGGGAGACTGGTGACTCCACTGCCTTAGAGACCTGCCTTGCACTTCCCACAGACAACAGCCAAGATGACTCCATCAGACTGAGCTTTTCAATTTTCAGATGTTTGATAAGATCAATCCCACTCCATCTGCTGTTGCAACCGGGGGATGCTGCTGTCACCTTGCTATAGCAGAGCTGTCTGTGCCTTCTGGGAGACGTTCACCATGTGAACTCCTCACCACCCCTTTGGGCCTGAGAGTCCTCCAGAGAAGGCAGTACCATCCTCAGCATGGGTTTCACAGATGTGAGAGAGGTGACCCCCATCTCCAGCCCTCCATGGGAACCCTTACATTGCTCTGGGCAAATTCTTCAGCTGGGGATTAGCAAAACCATCTCTCATGGGCTGGCAGTAGAACACCATGCCAAGGGTCTACAGGGTCCTTCACAGTAAGGCAGAGTTGGACACCAGGGTACTCCCATGTTGGAACTAATTCATGTTCATATGACATTGGATGTGAACTTAATTCCAACTGAGAGACTCACTCTGGTCTTCTTTCTTCAGAGCCAGAATTGGGCTTGAACAATTTTCCCGTCACGGAGCGAGGCAGCACTGGGACACGTGTATTCTCCAAAGCAGAGGGAATCACTTAAAAACTGCTGATGGGGGTAGAAGCTGGACTTTGCCTCCGGATAACAGTTCCTGTGTGCTCCGAGGGAAAAGGTTGTGTGTCAAACTTGCCCTCCTGCTTTAATGAAAAATGTGTTAGGGAGGCCAAAACATGAAGAGCTCTGTAAATAAAAGGCAAACAGATAAGATGTAGCTTCCTATGATCTCTCCAGAGCCACGTTGTCTCATCTTCATCATTTAATTACAGATGCAGAGTTGAGTAAGTTGCCAAAGTAAACTGTCCCGAAACAGAACAAATATTCTGGGCACAGAAGCAGTCTTTTGATAAGGTTTTACATTTATCTGTGAAATGTGAAGAGATTTGCTGGCAGCATTTGTGTTTTTTGTAAACTATGTGCACTTCTTCTGGGGTTTGTTTACTGGCCTGGGTCCGGTATCTGTGTCTCAAGAGCCCAAAGCAATATTGTTATATTTTGGCTGAGCCTTTGTAACAGCCATGATGTCGTTGCTGTATTTTGAATCACCTTGCACCTTAACTAAACAGTCCAGAATGTATTTGTCACAGCTTGCAAACATTTCTGTAAACAGTTGACTTAATTTCTGTTCTCTCAAAACCATATTCAACAACTTTCCTCATTATTTTTGCTCGAAACTCAGGAAAAGAATTGCTCTGAATTAGATGTTGGGGAAAGAGGTTTGAAACTTTTTCCTGCTAGTTCATTAACCCAGTTTAATAGATTCCATGGGAGATTATTTTCTCTATAGAGTGGTTATTTAAGCAATAGTTTCTATTTTTTTCAAAATATTTATAAACCAGTAAGTTCCTCTGATATATTTATTGGTACCTCGGAGCAACTTATTGCACATATAATGGAGAGGAATGGATAAAGTTACGTCCACTATAAAACTAGGGTATTTTTATTTGTACTTTAAATACTTTTGTGCAACTTCTGAAGCTGGTGTACAAAGGAGAGGGTTGTGCTCTTGTAGTTGTTTATCTTTACTTTGTTGTTAGTGAATTCTTTCTGGTGTCATGCTTTGTGCGTGGCTGAAAAAAGTCATTAGGATTAGAGTCAAACATTAACCTTGTGACCTCCTTGTTTATATACCTACTGTAAGTCTGTTCTGCTTGTATTTCTGCAGTCAGTAAAAGCAAACTTGCGTGCACAGTCCCTGGATGGCAGTGGGCAAACTGAAATGTTTGTCGAGATCACCAATACCACATCCTTTCCGAATCAAAGCTTCAGGCGCCCGTCAGTGGCTGAGACTACCCGAGAAGGGGGCTGTTAGCATGCGTGTGTCGCCTCCTTTCAAAAACAGTACCCTGACAAAAGAAACATCTGAGCCCAAGGTAGTAATGCTTGGTGCCATGAGTGGATGATAAATACACATTTCAAGCTTGGCTTTGCTTGGCAAATGAATACAGGCTATAAAATTCAAAGAAAAAGGACATGCCATCTGTCCCTGTCACAATCCCTAAGACAATGTACTTGGGAAAAACTGAAAAGGCTGGAAACCCCAGATGTTCCTGTTGTTTTTGCAACACACTTGTTCTCACCGTTCCTCAGGCTTTCTGGTTCATGTCCTCTCCATATGTGGGAGAGGGAAATCAGTGACAAGTTTTAGGGTAGAAAATGTTTGAATGCAACTATGGTGGGTAATGCCAAAGGATGGTGCCTTGGTTTCTTCATTTCCATATGTAGGTATCAGGGTTTTCTGATAAACAGTAAATTCAGAAGGTTATGGGAAGCTTTTAGACTTACCCATTTTTACCAGTAAAACCCAATAGGAAAAGATTAATGTGCTGCAGTCCCTCATGAAGCCATGCTTCTGAGGGATGCTACTGAGTCAGGGTCTGGGCACAGATGTTGCCATGGGGCTGAAGGCTGCAGAGTGCTGGGGTCTCTGGCCCCACCACCAAAGTCTGGGCACTCCCCCTGTTGCTGGTCCAAACAGCTTTGCTGGTTCCTTGGCTGTGCAGCTGCAATGACCAAAAGTCATGGTCAGGTCTGCCCCTTCTGGAACTCGCTCTGGGGCCACTAATAATGAGTGAGTCCATCTGGTACAGCTGCCAAATTAACTGTTGTGTCTGTTGTACTTGCAGCTCAGCTTGCATCTGATAAAATGGAAGAAGAAAGAATGGAAGAAGACCTCATCTGATCTAGCTTAATACTTCTTATGCTGTGGCATTGCAACAACAGAGTTGCTTGCTGGCTTGGACTTGGCCAAGGGAGACACTGCTGTGGAGGCACACTCATCAGCCAGCAGCTCCTCAGGTCCACGTGCCATGTGGACCTGCTGGGAACTTGGCCTCTGCCTGGCTGCTGCAGCTCACTGTCACTGTGCACACCTTGCAGACATAGGTTGCTGTCACTGCATCTAATTTTATTGCTTGCACCAGATGCTGCATCTTATCTCAGACAGAATGAGAGCTGGACTCCTCTGCGTGGCTGATGTCATGTGCTCACAGTAAGGATCGCTGCTGCTGGTGGAAGGCAGTCATGAGCTTGGTACAGACAGCCAAATCCCACTGAACCTCTCTTTTTCCCTGCTCCCCTAATCTGTCCACCTGACTGGGCTACCCATTCCCTGCACCCTCCCCTGCCATGGTTGCAGCTGCCATCCTTGCTGCCTTCCCCTCTTCTCCCACAGCAAATGCATCTCACTCTCCCACTTTCCTCCTCTTGTGTGCACGCTCACATGTTGGCTGTGCCAGATTCAGAAGAGAGCTTTTGCTTGCAGCAACATCTTTATGAGAGCAGAGTGTTCTGTAATTCCATTATCAAGCACATCATGTGTTTTGATCACATAGGAAATTAATTCAGCCCATCAGTGCATGTTTATTGTCAGTACAAATCGCAGCAAGACTTTTTTTAGAAAAATCCCTAACAAAGCACTTTCTTTGTAAATTCTTACATTTTAAAATTGATAGACCTTTTTTTTTCAATCAGTGAAAGCCTCAAAGCTGTTAACTCCCTGAACACTTCACTATCCTTGCAGATAACATTGAGGGCATGCCAAATTTTGAGCGTGCCCTTGGTGGATATGAAATACAGTTATCAATGCAGAGAGTGTTTGACTAGGGCTCCTCTGTGGAAAAGCAGGGTCAAGCAGAGGTAACTTTCTGTTAAAAAGCAAGCTTTGTAAATAATTATTTGTGCTTTTCAGTGGATGAGGGATACTGTCACTAACGTCCAGCCTCCTTTCAAAGTGCAGATAGACATAAACCCAGACTATTCTGACCTGGGAAGAAACCTCAGAAAGCCAAGGGGATGTAAACTCAAATTAAATTTTTGCTTTAGTTGAAACCAATGATTTTGCATTATTTTCTTTTCTTATAGGGCCAGCTTCTGAGGCATACAGACCTTGTTTAATTTCTGCTCAATCCCCAGCAGATGGGACAGTGACATATGTAGCACAAAAGAGAGAAGTCCTTAAGAGATGACAGATGGCTCTTAACAGTAGACAAATTTCTCAGGGATGCAAAACAAAAGGACAAAAGAGAACAAGGAGCCAGCCCTGAGTTAACAAGGTACCAGTATAAAAAGAAGCTATGATGGCAGAGTGGACTGCACTCAGGGACCCTACTGATGTGCAGGGAGATGCAGAGGCAGAGCTGGGGGACGATGACAGGACACGACACAAAGATGGAAAATTGCTGGAAACAAAGAGCCTTGAAAACTGCTGCCTGCTGTCTGTCCTTGTCCCATCCCTTCTTGTCCTGTCCTGTCCTGCTAGGGTCCTTCTTCCTACTCCTGAGTGCTCATTCAGCTCACACAAAAACTTTTATCTTTACTGCTTACTGCTACTAAAACCGAAATGGTTAACACCAGTTCTGGGTCAGATGTTGACCCTCCCTGTTTGAAAAAGGGAATACTTACTGTGAGGAGAAAATGTTTAGATTATATAGGCAGATCTTCTGTTTGTGTAAAACCAAGAAGAAAGTTGGTTAAAGAATGGCTGTTAATAATGTGAACGAGATAAAGTATAGAGATAATCTAGATGTGTGTGTATATGTACATTTGTGTGCAGCCCCAATATAGCCCTCCATTGGGATCAGACTCCTATGTAATCTTATGGTAACTTTATTGGAATGAGAAAACAAAGGAGAGTACTGTTTTCCAGCAATACTTAAGCATTGTAAAGTAAATACTTCAGCAAGTATTTACTAGCAGGAATACTATTACCATGGTTAATGAAACTGTAATCAGTAAATGGAGCCAGCTGCAAACATTGGAGGTTTTTTTTTCTGTTAAAATGCCTAAATGCTCTAATATGCATTTTCATCCTTCAACAAAAAATATCTACTTTTAAGGCTACAAAGTGTAAGGGGGCCTATGAGACCCTGAGCGCTGTGCTACAATCAACAAAAATGCTATATAAATTGTAAGTGGAAAGTGTAAAACTTCACTTATGATATGGAGGTCTAACCATTTCTAAGTGCTTAGGGGTGTTAAAAAGGAACCTGAGTCTCAGAAATGCTAGCTATTGAGAATATTTAGGGTATGTGGTAAGTGTCTGTCATATGTTCCCAATAAGCGGGCTATCGAATAATTGATCTGAACACCAAAGGCACCCCACGTCAGGCAGAAGGGCTGAGGGATGCTCACTAAAACCGTGCAGATGGGGACATCTCCGCAGTACTGCTTGTGCATATGGCCCCCAGCCCCATCTCTGCCACCACCCAGGGCAGCCCCCAGTGCCCGTAAGTTTTCCGCCTGCTCAGGATGAACAGCCCGATGAGGATTTTCTCCAGCTTTCTAACATGGTGTTTCCCAGTAGCTGTACGTGTCAGGACATGGCCTTGGAAAGCCCAGAGCCAGGCTTTGCAGTGCTGCAGAAACCACCTCCAGGAACTGCCCATTTCAAATTTAATTTAAAGTTTCTGTCCCCCACAGCCCCTAGAGTCTCCCATCCTGTCACTGGGGTGTTTTACAGCCCTCTGGCTCTGCAGAGCCTTCATGCAAAACCTGCATTTACTTGCATGGGTAATAGCTGTCTGGGGGTTAAGTACAACTAGTTTCTAGAATTGTCCTAAGTGAATTTGGGGGTGGGTGAGGGACCATTTGTATGATTTAACTTCAGACATCTAACAAAAGTGCTCTCTGGAGGACCAAATCTCTCTTTGTTAACTACAAAGGGAAATCAGGACCCTAAACACAGGTGCTTTAACCTGTACTTGAATAACTCTGTCTGTGAAAAAGTGTCCTGGACATCAATAAACACACCCCTCTCTGGTTCTGCTTTAATTGCATACAAAGAATTCAGTGTGACATATCAACTCATTAACGTTTTTGGGGAAGGAGAATAGACTTTGCAGCCAAGAGTATTTTCCCGAAGTTTGTTTTCCCAGTGCAGCTCCCTGCATCTTTGGTTGTGTTTATGAAAAAGCATTTTTGTTTACATGGAAAAACAAACCACAAGAGCTTTCTCATCTGTCATCCCTCTGTTTCTGCAAGTACACACATGTCCTCGGAAGGAGCCCTGCTTGGGCACTGGCTGGGGTTCAACGACAGCATCATCTGTCTGCGATGAGCAGCCACATACCACCAGGAGTAAGCAGTTGATGCAAACAGTTAACAAATAACTCATAGGAGAATTCCTATGGCTCATCCATGGCAAATCCAGCACCCAGCTAAGCTTTTCTACTGACTTAGGAGGCTCCATGCAAACTCTTAAATTGTTTGCAGTTGGTTCATTAAAAATTACAGGTGGTTCCAAAAGTGGCGAGAGCAAGGCCAAATTTCCCTCTGCTATGCACAAGTCTTTCAAGTGGGATAGCAGAGACAGTACTGCCTTTTCCACCTTGATTTCCATGATGAAGTTTCTATCTCAAGCCTTTAAATATACATCAGAGAGATGTCACATCACCATCACAATGAAAGATGCTCATTTCTCTGAAACCCGGGGGAAGGCTTGCAGGAGAGGCCTCTGTGACGAGAGGCATGGGCCCCCAGGCACACATGTGCTCATCACCTCTTGGGCAATGGCTGGCGACCATCCGCTTTTGGGGCATGTTCAGAGTGAGAGCTGGGCCACATCCACATAGGATGGGCAGGTCAGACTCAGCCAGTACTCCAGGTGACACAAAATCCCTGTGGATGTGTAATTGCACCCCATGCTAGCTGTACACTGTGCTGCTATATGTAAATCCTTTCTTATTCCACACAACTCCTTTGACAGGCCTCAGGAGAGAGGCAAAAACTGTGCAGAAGGTCTCTTTTTAAATTTCTTGACCTTGTATTTGCTTGACTACCCCTTGGAAGCATGGAGCCGATGTGCAGCAGTGCTGGTTCCTCCAGTTACAGCCTGTGCAGGCGCTTGGTCCTGTGTGACCTCCTCCTTTCCATGCCCTTACCAGCAAACATCCAAGTTCGCTGCAGCCTCAGAAAAAATACATGCCTTACTTTTTGTGCTTGCTTTAGAAGGAAAATTATTTTAAGGCTGAATATGCTCAATTGAATTCTAAAAGAATAATTTATATTGAAACAGAAGACGTGGGTAGAAAAAACCTCAGAAAATACACCCATTTTGGCTAGAGATTATATTGTAAGTTGTTTCAAACTAGAGTTTATTTTTTGTCCAGTTTCAAGTTACAGAACATGGCTTAAGGTGTCTTATTCTTGCAAAAATGTTTAAAAGGCATTTTTCAAATATGTCATGTAGTTCTTTTGAGTGAATAACATGCATCTCTGTGATCTCAGAAGATGTTGCAAGAGGACATTTCTGAGTGCCAACCAGCCATGTTACTTAATGAAAGGATTTTTTTCTTTTAAAGCTAATTTATGTTTCATGCTTTTGGCTCCTCAAGTACAGACTGGAGGCAGAACTGGCTGTGTGCCTTTAGTTTTTCCAGACTATGGAGAAATTTAGAAACAAGTGAACAAAATTAAAAGAACAGAAGAAGGAAATATTGATAACAAAAAAACCCCCCAAAACCTGAATAGGAGATAGCACATGCCAGGGAAAGAAGGGAGTGGGGAAGAAACAAAGGTGGTGGTGGTGGTGGTGGTGTGTGTGGGGAGGGTGGTCTGCCCACTCTGCCCAGCATGCGCATGGGAAGCCTGATGGCCAGAGAGCCCTGCCCGCAAGAGGGAAACAGCCACCCCTGCTGGTGAGGGGGGTCAGCAGGTGAGGAGGGGGTTAGTGTGCTCCCTCGGGGATAAATATATTTGTAGATGTCAGATTCTTTTTCCTCCATCTGTCACGAGAACTCGTGCCAGTGTGGGACCTTCTCAGGGTCAACTCTGACCAGACCTGCCCACAGGCTTTGCAGCACATGGGGAAATGAGCTAGAAAAATGGTGAGAAAGGCCTGTGTGAATAGATGTGGGCTTCCACTGTGCAAACAACCGCTGCAGTGCTGGTCCAGAGCAGAAGCTGTGCTGGAGCACTGGCAGCACTGCTGTACCCCTTTGGACACGCTGGCATTAGCAGAGTTTGCTCCCGGCACTGTCTGAAACTCCATAGCTCCAAAACAATAAGCCTTGTCCTCATGGAAGAACATGACCAACTTTCTCCGTTTTAATTACCCAGCCCTCTCCTTTGAGCCTCCAGCCCTGACAGCTGTGTGATGGAGTCGGGAGTCCCAGCCTACTGTTCAGAGAGAGAAGGAAAAGCTGCAGCCCACACGCTGTGGGGAAGAGCTGGGAGTCAGGAACTGTAACAGGCAGCAACAAAAGGAGAAGTCCCTGTTCATTCTGAAGAATGGAGAGAGCTTCAAAACACCCAGGAACTTCTGGTGTCTTGGTGTTAACAGGATTGTAATTCAGTAGACACTAAAGGCACAATAATCATTAAAGGTCAGGTCTCCTCTGGGATGCAGCAGTTCAGACAGAGAGCTTTGAAACTACAGATAATTTGAGGCTCAAAGGGATGGCTGTAGGCAAAAGATCAGAACAGTCTTTGAATTGTTGTCATCACATTTCCTGCATCCTTTGTTCTGAATCAGAAGCTTTAGTGATACATGAAAGAGCCAAGTTCTGGCTTAGCAGAGGGAGCTCTCATATCAGCTCACAGGACGCATTTTCTGGGTATAGAATTCACCATGATGGGAACCAGTCTAGGAGGGCTCAGCATCTACATCCCAAGAGGGTCAGATGTACCTGGTGGATGCTCATCCACCAAAGCTGTGGCCAGGCACCCTGCCCATGCCGTGAGATGGGCTGGGATAGACAGCCCAGGCACTGGTACAGGATAGTTGCATCACGACCCCCATTTTCTGTCTAGCCCCTCTCTTTCCTCACTTCTTTCTCTCTTTCTCTCCCTTGTTGTTCTTTGGTTTCATCAAATCTCATGAGGGACATCCAGCAATGCATCAGCGCCAGCGCTTTGAGGTCTGAACTTCTAGAGCTCACTGGAAAGATGATGGCTTGGGTTTGGCACTGTTGCTGCTGCATTTTGCAGCCATAAACACATGGACCCGATGGCTGGGAATGTCTGCTGAGGGAAGGTGAGCACAGCAAGCAGGGACCCTCACCTAGATGCCCACCTGAATGATGGCAGAGCTCCCTAGCCAGCCATGGGTGCTCTCTGCAGCCGCAAGAGTGAAGCAGTAGGACACAGTTAACTGCTAGCAGGGACATGTCAACACATGGAAGCATTTATGCCCATTCTTTAAAAAAAAAAAAACCAACCCAAACCCCAAAAATTCAACTCTCAGTTCACAAAGTAATACCAGATTTTTCCTATGACAGTGTTTTTATTCAGGACATTTACAGTTAAAATGCTGCTGGAAGTCAGACAGGAAAATCAAATTGAAGATAACTCTAACTTAATTATGAAGGCAAAAATGCTTCTTTTGAAAACGTAAACATACTATTCTATTTCCTTCTTACTAAGTTAAAGTAATGTTTCATTATTTACATATATTTCCCTTCTCGCTGTGTTGTGATCTTTGGTTATTTTCCTGACATTTACTGTCACCTGAAGAGGTATTTCTTTCTTACTTCTCTAAGTCATTACACAGGTCTATAGAGAATCATTCAATTACCAGCTCCTCTCCTTACTTTAACCCTTTGAAACTGTTACTGAACATACTTTAAATTATGAAAACCTAATAAAGGTTGAATCTAAAACATACATATTATCCCCTATTCTGACATGCGCTACCAAATATTTCTTTTGTTATGAATTTAAACTAGTATGCCCTCTTATTATGCCAGTTGTTATTAATTTGATTGAAATAGCTTGTTTCATGAGCTGTTTTACAGATCAGGCATCTGCATTTTGCATATATGACCATGTAAGAGAACACTCTATGTTATTATAGCATCTCAAACATGGATTGGACAGGACTTACTCATATTAAAAAACAATTTCTGCATGATAACAGAGCATATATCAAACTAATAAAATGATTACTTGGCATGTAGTTCCACTTGGCAATTTAAATGTGGGGTTAGATAAGTGCTACCAAATGCATTTCTTTTTCTTCCCACCATTCCTTCATGAAGATTTATTTACATAAATATGAAGGCTTTGGAGATGGCCTGAATTGAAATCTGTATCCATATTTCAGTCCCACAATTGCCCAGACTTCGTTTTGTGTGTTAGTTTTCCATCATTAAGGTTTGCCCAAACCACTTGTTGTTATCTAATTTTTAGTTTCTTTCATTAACGCAGTTTCATCTTAATTTTTTTATTAAGAATGGTCAGCCCCAAGCCCTAAACTCTAAGGCCTGTGCTTTCCAAGAGGAAGGATGAGGGATCTCAGCAGACATCTCCAAGATTTGAGTTGTGCCTCTTTCACGGACCGACTTTGTAACTCTGAAGGAGATATTCATTGACATTTTTCAGCAGAGGAGACCTACAGGAATTCAAATGTCACAAGGAAACATAATTTTGGGCCTTGGACTGCCTGAGGCGACGTCTAACAGCCCAGATAGAGAATGGGCCCCTGCCTTGCAGGTGGAAAACACTGTTGTGTTATCTCTATTGTAGAAATATCACATTATACTCTGGCTCATTGCAGCATTCATATTGTGCATAAGCCTGTGATGTAACCATACCATAACCAGCTATGAAATCACTTCAGTGGAAAAGCACCCCAAGGTTTGAATGAAAGCACATTTGAAAACATCTGTATGCTTTTGTTTCATGGAGACCAGTGATGAGTGGCATTCCACAGGGGTTGGTATTGGGACTGGTCTCTTTAACATCTTTGCTGGTGACAGGGACAGTGGGATTGAGTGAACCCTCAGCAAGTTTGCCTACAACACCAAGCTGTGTGGAGGGAAGGGATGCCTTCCAGAGAGACCTCGACAGGCTGGAGAGGTGCGCCTGTGTGAACCTTGTGAAGTTAGGAAGGGACAAGTAGAAAGTCCTGCACATGGGTTGGGGCAATCCCAAACACAACTGCAAGCTGGGTGGAGAATGGATTGAGAGCAGCCCTGAGGAGAAGGACTTGGGGGTATTGGTGGGTGAAAAGCTGGAGGTGACGCAACAGTGTGTGCTTGCAGGCCAGCAAGCCAACCACATCCTGGGCTGCATCAGAAGTGTGGCCAGCAGGTCAAGGGAGGTGATTCTCCCCATCTCCTCTGCTCTTCTGAGACCCCACCTGGAGTTCTGTGTCCAGCTCTGGGGTCCCCAGTACAAGAAGGACATGGACCTGTTGGAGCAAGTCCAGAGGAGGCCACAAAAATGACCAGAGGGCTGGAGCGCCTCTCTTATAACAACAAGGTGAGACAATTGGGCTTGTTCAGCCTGAAGAAAAGAAGGCTTATTACAGCCTGCTGGTACCTGGAGGGGGGCTACAGGAAAGCTGAAGCGGGAATACTTACAAGGGCATGGAAGTGACATGGGGTAATGGCTTTAAGCTGAAGGTGGGTAGATTTAGATTAGATATCAGGAAGAAACTCTTTAGTATGAGGGTGGTGAGGCCCTAGCACAGGTTGCCCAGAGAAGCCATGGCTGCCCCCTCACAGGCAGTGTTCAAGGCCAGGTTGTTCTCTGATTCTCCATTTCTATGATTCACAGTAAAGCTTTTAAAGAGACAGTCATGAGTTAATCCTATGAGGAAGGGAGGGAGAAAAAGCAAAATCGGTTTCACTGCCTGGCAAGACGAAATACCACAAGAGTTCTAGAGACGGAGTTCTTGACTGAGCTCTCATCTGAGAGCTCTTCTCATCTCAGACTCTGAGGTCTTCTCAAACCCGAACTAAGCTCAACTCAGTAACTCAACCCATAATACTCAAAAAAAACCTCAGTACCTAAACTACTTGTAGCTACACTATTCTCTGATCAGACCCAAGTGCCCGCCTGTTCTCCTAACGATGTTCAGCACTAAGGATGCATACTTGTACAGGAGACCTAATTCCATTTTAGTAAAGGGACTGGCCAGACTGCAAGACTGTAGTGTGTGCTGGTTCAGAGGTGCCTGTGGTTTTGTCAAGGTTCTTAGGGTTTTGTCAAGGGAGATGATGAACAGGCTTGCTGTAACACATTTACTCTCCTGTTAAGTTTGTAAAGGAAATGAGCTTGGTAACTCAAGAAGTAGCAGTGAATTTACAAGCTGGCCCTTAAATAGGGGGGGTTAAATGCAGAAAGATTAGTAAATCTGATGTAAAATCTCCTAACATTGACAGAAGATCCAGGTCTCTATTGAGGATAAAGGTGCTCCTGTTAAGTTCATGACTCTTCAAGACAGCATTAAGAATGTGCCTTCAGCTCAGAGCCTCTGTGAGTGCTACCTGGAGCAACTCCCATGTGGGACCTGGACCAGCACTGCTGCCACTGGTCATGGCCACTGGACCTGCTTCAGGAGCTGCTGCTGGTGTGGGTGTCAGCGAGACTGTAAAAAGCACGGCCCCTCTGGTAATGCTGATGAGGTGATCCTTCAGTCAATGTCTAGATTAACTGGGGATGAGACATTGCAGCTGCTTTTTGACCACTCCACTAACACACTGGCCTGGAACATGACTTTTTAAGACATTACTTGTGTTACTATCTGCAACAGTACTACTGGTTTTTACTCTGTAAAAACCCAGATCCAGAGGTCGAAACCAATTTAAAAAAACTTCTCATCCTAAGAAATGCATATATATGGTTGAGCATTTGGGGCCTGGTCCGTGCTGTACTGCTCAGTACTTTTACCAAAATAATGTCCCACACTGAGGGCTGAAAGCAGGGACTGAGTAACCTGTATTAGTACACTAAATCACTGGAAAATATGAAAAAGGGGGAAATGACTGGATTGAAAAGCTCACGGTTGGATCCAGCATAACCAGACTATTTAATTTTTTGCATGGATCATGCACTGCCTGCAATTGCCAGCTGGTGTCTTCTGACATGTCTGGGTCTTCATGTGCCTGGCGCTTATGCCAGGGTTTTTATTGGTGTGCTGAGGTGTGAAGGAAGTGGGATTTGGATGTGGATATGAGAGGAAAGAAAAAAAAGACCCAATAATTGATCTGTTTCTTGATACAAACCTGCTGCTAATTGGGCTGTTTAAGTAAACTTAGGGGTGGTGGAAACACTGTAGGATGATTTGGGAGTTGTTTAATTAGCATTTCCTATGAACTCTAGTGCTTTCTGCAGCCTACAGACTCTGTAAAAACAAATAGTTTCAGACTAGGAATTGCTTCAGGTTCATTGTTTCCTTTCTTTGAGCACAAAACAAGAAAAGACCTGTAAATCCTCAGTCTCTTCTAAGACCCGGGACAAAGATGCAGATATTGCCCCAATTTGTGAACTTTCTTCTTAGAACCCTATATTTCTGTGATCCAGGAATATTCACTGAAAAAAAAAAAAATCTTTCAGGACACCTTTTCTGTGATCACAGAATCTTTGGGTTTGACAAAAGAAAAGCCTCAAGGGAACAAAATAGGAAAGCAAATGAAAAGTAGAATGGTTTTCAATTAAAGAAAAAGGAGACAATTTCCCACCCCAAAGTATTTTCGTAATCAGTACAAAAACATCCTAGTCATGGGGTAAGGTGGAGAAAAATAACTATGAGTGATATATTGCTGTTGCTTTTACATTTCCCCTTTTTAAACTTGTGACTTTTACTACTTCTCAATGTCAGTCTTTCACTTCCATGCCAATCTCTTGGCAGACCTTGTTAGCGACAGGCCAATCTGAAAAGTTCAGATCCTTTTCACAAGTGCAGGACTTAGAAAACCTCATCCCTTAGAGCCTGGGGAACGCAGCTGGAAATCTCATGAAGGCAAGGATTTCTTGTGGGATTTCTTTTGTGTTTCCCTTGGTCAGGCAAGTGTCATTTCTCACTACAAGCTGTTGGGAAGCTGTTCCCAGTCCTGGCTGAATGAAAACAGGTAGGAATGACTAAAAATATGAAAGCAAAGGAAAATAAAGCTTAGCTGGATTTCCATTGTTGTGGTGCTTCTGTTTGAATGCCTTCGATCTGCCCTAGTTCTAAGTTAGCAATTTTTCAAATTGGATTAATTTTTTTTCCCTTGCACTTCTAATATGATTATTTTGCTGATAATTTTTGAAATTATTAACCAGTCTATCTTTATTAATAAAGTTGCCCAATCTCCTCACTGCTGAAGCAAATAACATAATTCTCTGCCTTTGACCTGGGAAGTATTCGTAGAGCCAGTTCCCAAGACTTCAAAAAAGAAGACTAGAGATAATAAAAACATATGTCAACATCTTAGGCTTTCCTTCTACTGCTTTGTTGCTACTTCAGTGATCAAAAGGAGAAAAGTCATTATTAATGTTTAATCTAGCTAATACTGGTGTTCCAGTTTGACTTGGCTCTGTTTACTCCGCTTGCTTTGCCTGCAGAAAGAAAAATTATTTATTGGTTGTGATGGATAATAATAAAACAGCACTGAAACAGATGAGGTAAAGAATTTAATTGTTGGACACGTTAGACATGAAATGATGACTTGAGGAAAGAGACTAAGCAAGAGCAAGCTGGAGCCCAGCTATAGAGATTTGGTTTTTATATTATTTCAAGAGCAGCTCTGTTTTCAAAAAACACAAGCAGGGTTCTGCACAGCCATTGTTCTGGGAGGTATCTTCTAGTCTGGATTTGGAAGCTTGCAGCTTATTTTGAAACACTGCTCAATTGTTTCTAATGGTTAGGTTATGATTGTTCTGGCCTAGGAAAATCTCTTGTGGTTATGAAGTCTTGAACTGAAGAAAGAGAAAGCTTTCCCAATTGAATGCTATGAGGGACACTCCTGTGGTGCCAAGGCTACCTCCGACCCCTGTGAAATCTAGAAAGAGTGGTTCAGGATGCAATGCTGACTGTCAATTGTGTATGGTGTAATTTTGGGTGAGACGGTTGGTGCCTTGCCTCAGCAGGATTTCCAGGACAAATTAGCTGAGATTCACTGGAACTTAATTTAGCCTCCTGTCCTGGTTTCAGCTATGATGGAGTTAAATTTTTTTTAGCAGTGGATGGAATGCCATGTTTGGGTGTTAGGATGAGAATAGTGCTGATAGCACCCTGATGTTGCCGATTTGTTGCCGGGCAATCAAGTACCTTTCTCAGCTCTGCATACTTCCTTACTAGTGAGAAAGAGGGGGACGCAGCCAGGACAGGTGACCCGAATTGGCCAAAGAGGATATTCCATGCCAGTTACGTCATGTTCAGTATAAAGGGGGACTGGGGGGAAGAGGGGGAGACAACGCCAGGACGTGCAGTTTTCTGGGGACGGTTGGGGTGTCCGGGACGGGCTGTAAGCTGTGCGGCCTGAGTTGTGTGGTTTGGTGAGAAATTGCATTGTGTATCACCAGTTTCATCTATTTTGTGCTTTAAACTTATGTTATTGTTATATCTAGTTTTCTGTTATTGTTTAGTAAACTATCCTTATCCCAACCTGCGTGGTTCTGGTTTCTAGGTTGTGGTTTCTTTTCCTCCTTTCTTCCTTCCCTTTTTCCCCCTCCCCCAACTTTCCTTCCCCCTTCCTTTTAAAAGTACAAGCGACTGTGTGGGGTGCGGCCCCGGCTGGGGCAAAACCACGACACCTCCTAAAAGCCCAGTCCCAACTACATTTACGGACTGCCTGTGTGTGCACGTGAGTGGCACTGGCACCTCTGCAAGGGAACCCCACACAGCTGGAATAGGCATCTGGGCAGAGCAGGCATCAACCACTTTTCAGAGGCTTTCTGTTTTCCTGGCTGGAGATGAAACTTGGATAACTGGCTTGCTTTGGTAAGGACCAAGATGTGTTTGCTTAATCTGTGAGTGACTTGCATGTGTGCACCTGAATAAATCGCTATTTTGAAGAGAGAGATGTAGAAGTCAGTTTTTGAGATGTCTGAAAATCAAGAGATAAAATTTTGCTTTGAGGTGCGTGTGGTAGCTAACAATGAGCTTGTCGATGCTAGTGGGCATGGTGTGATGGGCAACCCAGGGAGAATTTGTGCTCTTCCAGACAACAGAGTCAGCCTTAGTCTTGGTCACAAATGGCAGTACCCTTGCACCAGGGAAGGGTTCCCTTTTTCCCTGGAAATGGAGTTTAGCAGAAATATACTGACTTCTTTAGTCCTTCAAACCTGTGAATGTTTACAAATTGTGCCAGCTCTGTTTGCACTCTTTGGTTACTGCTCTACTTTTTTCCTGTTTGTATTCACCTGTTATCACCACTTCTTCCCTCCTTTCCCACCAACCGTCCCTGGAAGCACAGCCACAGCCACCAGTCCTGATCTGCAATGATGGTGAGTGCACATCAAGAGGGATGGATGCACAGCACTGCTCAGGATTAGGCCCTAACATGAAACAGCCTAACAGCTTGGGCATTTATCTATTCTGCCATGTGAGAAGATGCATCAGCTGCTAGGCTGCAAAATGCTAACAATGTTTTCCTTAACATGAAATGTATGGGGAGCGCAGGGAGGGAGTGCCTCTGGTCTCACACTGGATTAGGCTAATAACCCTGTTCACTTAGGATATTAACTAGAAGTCCAGACAGCAAAGCCCGGAGATTACATTTTGCACTTTAGCTAAGTATTTCATCAGAAATGTTAATAATCTCTCAATTAAGCACTTTAACAGCAGATTAAGTTTAACAATGGGGTTTTTGCAGCCACAATCCTATCATAACTACAGCTGCAAGACTTGTGGCTGGGGGAAAACGTTTCTTATTAACCCTTGCAGCAAAACTGTTTAGGAGTTCACCTATACCATTGCCACGTTGTTCCAAAGTATTTTCTCAAAGTATTTGCTCTTCTCAGTGATGGCCAGCAATAGGACAAGGGGCAGCGGGTGCAAGCTGGAGCAGAGGAAGTTCCATGTGAATCTAAGGAGGAACTTTTTCACTGTGAGGGTGATGGAACACTGGGACAGACTGCCCAGAGAGGTTGTGGAGTCTCCTTCTCTTGGAGACATTCAAACCCTCCTGGATGCGTTCCTGTATGATTTAGTCTAGATGACCCTGCTCTGGCAGGGGGTTGGACTATATGATCTTTCCAGGTCCCTTCCAACTCCTAACATTCTGTGATTCTGTGATTTTGTTTTGAAACTATCTGAAATGACCATGGTATTTGAAATGTGCAGTGCCCAGAAGGTTGAGGAGCCTGCTCTGCAATTTGTGTCCCATGTCCATTGACCAAGAACAATAGCTTTTATATATTGACAGATTTTTGCCTGAGGGAGAAGAAAGCGATGAGTACAGACAGAGATACCTTCAATTTACATAGCATCTTGCAGTTCTGTTGGTTCTCAAAGAGGTGGAAAAGTCTATGTCTCACTTGCCAGGCAGGAATCAAAGCTGCTTTCCCACTCGGAGAGGGGAGGAAGGAAAGGCTAAACTGTCACTCAGGATTCTCAGCTCAGAGTGATATTGCTGTGAGGAGAGGAGAAAATGCTGCTATAGGATGTACCCTGCTGTGTATACCCTGAAACACCCACAAACTGCCACTCAGCAGCACTAAAGCTTCTATGACAGCACTGTCTGCCAATGTGGGACATCTGGAAAAGAACAGAGAGAATGACCTGATGTCTAAAAAATGAGATAGACAAAGGACTAAATCGATTAGTGTTGTTCAGCCTCAAGAAGGGGTAAATCTGGGGAATGGGGAGAGGAAATAATATGCTCTCTGTGCCTGTGTGGAGTAAGACATAAGTGGTCCTGAATTACAGCAAGGAAGAGTTAGCTTAGATGTTGGATAACTCCTTCAAAGCCACGGTAGCCATCTCTACGATGAAGTTAGCTGACTGCCAGGTGTGAGCTGTTCCTGCCTCGAAGCAGTAGGTTAACTGGTGGCACTGAGCATATCCCTGCTGAGACCATGCTTCCTCCCCAGGATGCTCCCACCCCACAGCCTTAAAAACCTGCACAGGCTCCCAGAGCAGTCTGACGGAATCAAGCACAAAAAGAAGCAGAAAGAAAAAGGGATGCCTGAGAAAAGTCCAGAATTCACTGACACTTCTCGTAGTATTTAACAGGCAGCAGGCCTAGATGTCAGCAAAATTCAGTATACTCCAATTCTGTGATCCTTTTCCCAGGACATGTCAATATTGCCTAAGAACCACTGCAGAATAAGGAAAGAAAGAAGAGGTGCTTTTAAAAACGGAAGAACCTTCAAGATACTTCTTTTACAGAGGTTGAACATATGCCTCAGGATTTTTCCTAGATCCATGTGGGGCTGAAAGAAATGACCCAGTTCTTAGGAGGGCACAAGATTTTGCCCATGCTATCTAACCTCAATCCCTAATGACCTTTCGAACTTGTGGTTATATGTCACATCTGGTGTACTCCTTGACATGCTTTTTTTTTTTTTGTATTTTAAAAAGTGTGTGTGGGAGAAGTAATGTTAGCTAATGCCCTCATTATAATGATCAAGAGACAGACAAAATTCATTAATGGATGGGCATCAGATTCATTTGCTGCCAGCATGCATGAGAGAAAAGATTTAATATTTCAAACCTTTAAGCTCCACAAGAGAATGTATCATTAAAACATGGTTCACTGATCATGGAGTGCCTGGAGCTCTGTAGGAGGACTGAGGGTGTTTTAGACTATAGAGAATTGTCTGATATTATTAGTTTAAGCAGGGCAACACTTACTGTGACTTGAACTGTTAACGCTTCCTTTTCCCTTTGTTTCCCTGTCCCGTTCTCCATCTAGCATTGTTAGGGACAAAACAGGAGACCAGAAGCTGTAACCTGCTCCCTGTCTCTGGGCATTAATCAGTTTAGGGTAATAAATTTAGAAATTTATCTGAAAATAAAGGAACCAACAAGAGCTATTGACATTAATTCCTTACCTAGCTGCTGCTTTTGAGCTAACACCCAGCTTGGCTGCTGCTTGTTAAACAGCAGTGCAAAAAAAGCCCCACCAGACGATAAAAAAGAAATCTTATTATGTGGACAGGTCTTCAGCAAGTGGTAGGGTGATTTAGTTGGAGTGTTGTGCCTTGATGTGGCTAAAAGGAAAATAATGAAGCCAAGCAGGGGGTCAAGAGCAACGCGAAACAGTGATTAAAGCTGTTTATATCTCTTTGTTGGCATGGATACAATCAAATAAGCTCATTAGACATTTTGAATTGCAGAAACATAGCTCAGAAAGCAGCCTGAAATAATATCTGCTGTGGCACTTGTGCAGAGCTTCCCTCTGCGCTATGCCTTCCAACAGGCAGTATGTTCTTTTAAAGGAATAAATGAAGTGAGTGCAGATATGTTCAAAGATTTTTAAGGAATTCAGAGTAGACATGAATGTGATGTTAAATAAAATGCACGTCAGATGTTGAGATATTATGGGAAGAATACTGAAGGTTAGCTTTAGTAAAAGTTAGTTGTTTTAAAGTAGGGCATTTTCAAGGTAACCTGAAGAAATGAGATCTTCCCCAAGTACACTCATGTGTGCTGAACTACCCACACCCTACTGGCAACCCTGCCCTTAAAGGGTGCTAAATTAAACAAAGCTCAGTGCTAATGTAGGCACTGCCCAGAGATTTGCAGAGTCTACCCCAGGTCTGCTGAAAAACAGGGAGGAGAGAGTGGTGTCCCTGCACTGCTTAGCTGAACTTCGAAAGCAGAGGGCTTTTGTAATATATCCTTTAACTGCACTGTAAATTTTGTTTTCCTCTTAATTACGCTTCCTCCCTTGTCCTTTGTGTGCTCTGTGTGTAGGGCTGGATGTAATTGGTCACCGGTTTTAGAGAGCTGGTGAGACTTTTGCCAGCAGTCATGTAAATGAATAACTTCAAGGTTAAGCTATACATTGTAAGGACCATAAAGCTCAAACTGCGTGTTCTCTTCATTCATACCAAGCCTCTCATGCATCTGAGATCACTAAGATTGAGACTGGAGACTTTGCTGCTTCCTTTAGTGGCAGACACAGGCCAACACGACTGCCAAAGATGGTTGTAAACTGTGTGGTCATGCATCATGGTAAACGACGCTCGAGTTTGAAAACCATCAAGGGAACGTATGGATGAAATTCAGGTATGTTGCATTCTGATGAATTGGGCTATATCTAGGTCTGAGGAGAAACTCAGACAATTGTTGGTTTTTCCACAGTGAAGTCTGGGCCTGTCTGCAAGATGTGCAGACCTTCAGAAGTGTCCACAGCGCTTTGGGAAGGGGGACCTGAGCTCACTGCCTTTTCATAGATTTACCTGCTCTGTTTTCTTTTCCCAGAGCTAATCTGAAACACAGATTTGACATGGTTGTAAAAAGTGAGGCTTACAAAGAAAGCTGCATGGACTTCCTTTGACCACATCTAAGCCCCTATCAACCAAAGAAGAGCCACAGTTTCAGGTTCTGCAGAAACATATTAAAACTGATTTTTGACTAAGGGCTGCAAAGTAGTGAAAGGAGGGACTTAATAGGTGTCCAACTAAACAGCAGCTGTATGCTGGACATATGACTTATACCAGTTCCCTACACCACCAAGGCCTAAGACCTGCACCTCCTAGTACAGGCTGCCAGGTTGCTATGCTGGGTCAGATTTTCCTCTCTCTGGCTGGCATTGGCACAAAGGGGCTTGAAACATCATATGGTCTTCTGCCTAACCAGTTTCCAGATTTTTTAAATTAATCTTTTATTAAATATCTATATGATTGTTAGGCCTGGAAGGCAATATGGAGATGATTGCAGCAACCATGAGAGCACTTTCTCCTACAGAATTTATGGAGACCAGCAACTACTGCAGCTGTGGGTGCTCAAGCTCCAGCTGCCTTTCCATGACATAAGTGCAGATGAGACTTAACAAAACTCATTTAAAGATGTTGAACCTAATCAAAGCTCAAAAGCTCACTATGCCTGTGGGCAACCCTGGACATCTGCCTTCCTTCATTACCTACTTGAGACTGGACATACCACAGTGGCTGGTAGCAATTTTTTTCAGATGGGAGAAGCGTTCACAAAGGCACAGTCTCTATCTCTGGCAAATATTGGAGATCCATATATTTTTTAGGCTTTGAGAAAATTTCCAAAGTCAGTGCAGTCACTTCCAAGGGAAGCTTGGGACAGGCTGCCTCAGCGTCCAAATCCCATGGACTGGGCTCTGAGCTGCAGCTGTCTCCTTGCTCATGTTTCATGCCTGCAGTCTGTGTTGCACTTGTGCAAGGCTGATGCACTCTCCTGTGCCTCCCTGCGTTCGGGCCATTTTTGGCACCCTGTGCCTGAAACACATTCCAGGCTGGTTCCTGTCCAGTGGCCGGACCTGCTGCACATCCAGGACAAGTGATTGCTGGCAGACCTGGAGAGCTGGAATGTCCTTTCCCGGGTGTGAGGTGAGGAGCTGTGGGGAGCTGTGGAGAGCCCAAAGCAGCTCCCTCTTTTCCTCCCTTCTGTGGGACATGAACCCCTCTGGCAGCAGCTGGGTGGTATAAGCCTGTCTCTCTCCGGGAAGCTGAATATGGAAAAGCAGCGGTGTGGCATCTCACCCTCTTGTTACATGTGTGTAAGTTGTAGCTGTAAAGATGGACCTTTGGTAGGCACAAAGTACATCCAGCCAAACAAGGGATGAAAAAACCCAGTCTTGGTACAAGGAACAAAGGTCAACAGTAAAATGCCTTGGCTTGGCTGCCTCTGAAGATTCGTCTGCTGGTAATTACTGAGTAATTACTCTGTCTCAATGAAGTCAAGAAAGTGCAGCTTTGGGTGGGTTTAAATCTGCACTCCATACCTGGCTCAGGGAAGGTGATGTGGTGGTCAGACTCCTGAAACGTGCTGGGACCCACTCCTGTGCCTGGCAGATGTCACGCAGGCAGGAGCAGGAACAGACAATCCGAATGGAAAAGTGCACAGCACAGATAAAGACGTGGGCTAGGAAGGCCCTGGAAACCAAATCTAAGCCTGTGAGGTTTCCAATTATTTCAGACTCTTTCTTCAACTGATGTGGTAACTTGTTTCCCTACCATAACTCAGTTTGGATTTTCCTAAACTTGACAATGTGGCTAATGTGGTCACAGATCTTATACCCCACTGTAAGTATACATATTTAATGCCTCAGCAATCAAATAGAAATCTGCCGATCACGAGCATGGCCGTAAGCCGTGTCGCCCGTTTGCTAGGGTGCTGAGCACAAAGAAAGTGGCTGTGTCAGACCCTGCAGAAATAAAAGGGGCTGGGGGAGAAATCAGAGGACACGTATGGGACACGCAGGCTAAGCAGCATATGGAAACTGCTGTACCAAGGCAGCTTTGCTTTGATGTGTGCTCCTTGTATAATTACCATGTTAACTAGCTGACAGGAGAATGTTGCGGTGGGGAAATGGAATGACTCAGAAAATGTCATTGGTATCACTGGGAGAGCAACCAGACAATGGATGGGGAGGCCGGGGAGGCTGGAGGCACTGCATGTGGCCCTGGCAGCTGCTCAGCAGGGCGCCTGGAAAAGGCTATACCCACGAGGGACAGCCCAGTGACACAGGGCTGCCTCTGAGCAGAGGTGCCAGCGGCAGGGCCATAGCCTCTGTCCTGCTTGGTGATGGCCAGGCTGGGGTGCAAGTGTCTGCCACAAACCAGAGCCCAGCCAGTCTCTTCATGAGCATAGTTAGAAGAAATTCCATCCAGGAGTCAGGGCTACATGAGGGGTGGGTGGAGAGAGCCACAGCAGCAAAGAACATTACCTAGATCAGGGAAATTTGCCAGGGCAAAGGGACTGTCACCCACCCTGTGGTGGTACTAGTCACAAAGTCAGGCAGCACTTCTGGATCTGCAGGCTGGCCCCGTGGTCCCTCAGGGATGACAGCATCTCTTTCTTCAGCATCAGGAGCTTTGCAGGCTTGGGTCAGGGGAAAGAAGGCAGCCGATGTGCTTAGGGAGAAGTTTCAGCCAGCCTTGCTGCTCCTAGACACAAAGAGGGACCCTTGAACATTCCCTGCCCTGAGGTTGCGGGAAGGGCTGCCTGCAGTCACCACTCTCTACATTGGTGCACCTCCATCAGGACATTTCCTGCCAACTGTGGTCTCCCTTGCAGCTGGGAGTAAGTATCCTCCACCTTTCTAGCTAACTGTGCCCATAGTTATTATTAGAAGTACATCCGATTCTTGCCAGAAATAAAAGTAATTGCAAGGGTCAAGCTGGCACCTTTCTGTCTACCTCCTGCAAATATTTAAATCAGGATTTTCTTACCCAGTGCCTTTAGTAATTAGTGATTCAGTAGTATTTTTCCACTGCCCACTGGTAGCTGTAGATTGTGAAGAGCATATCTCGAAACCCAGTGCTCAGAGGGGCAGGTCTTAGTTCTGGTCTCAGTGCTAGGATTCTCCTGCAGATACTGCTTTGTTGCCAGTGCTACAAAGTGCTGGAAGGAGATGTGTTATACTCAGGATGTAGTTTTTTCTTCCTTTTGCACTGCAACACCAGCATAGAGGACTTTGTCTTTTCAGGTTTTGTTTGGGTTTGTTTTCCTGTGCACACACACATACTTCTTTTTTAACTTGGTGTGAGAACAAGTTTCATATGACTTTTTCATCTGTCAGCCTCTGGCTGAAAATGCTTTTGGCCAGGGATTAATGGATAAACAATCAGTGGCAGAGACTTTTATATACATATTTTTAACAGAGCCTTCCAACTGTTCTACAGCAGGAAGAATTTGCTTTGTTTTCGGATCTGTAGAGTCCATCTCTCTATGCACCCAGGCCAGCAGTGACACAACAAAAGGATCAATGACAGTCTGATTCCTGCCTGTGAGGGGTGGTGCCTTCCCCAGATAGAGAAGCTTTTCTGGAGGCTCTCCTCTGGTTCTGCTCCAGCACTCTCTGACCTTGAGGAAAAGGATTTCTTCATATTTTTAAGAACTGTCAGCTTTAGCCACATAATCATGAATTGACTTCTGGTCTTGCCTTTGGGTGAAATAGACCCTTTTGTCGTACACTGACGCTTTATTAAATATTACATAGAGGCCAATTAGGCTGTACTTTGTTTAATTCTGCAAGGCCTGAGACGGGTGTTATCTCTCCCTACTACCAATAATGAACTTTCTTGACTCTGTGCTGCAGACTTTTCTTTCTAGGACATCGACACGGGGAGCAAAACTGATGTGGCTGCTCTACAACTCTCCTGGCTGCTGCAGGTGCCAGACTGGAGACCTGGGGTCCTTGACTCATGTTAACCTACAGCAAAACTGCACCTTGTGTGAAACACATGAGAAAGTGCAACCTTGGCCTTATCTTTTGATCTGAAGTGCCGTCTGCAGCAGCCACAGAGAAGCAGGACACTGAACAAGACCCTGCCAGAAGCAGCATGCTCATCCCAGGTACACGAACATGACATGATGAAGGAGAGCTCCACCTCCTAATTACTGCACTCCTTAGCTTGCTTACTCTCCCGTTGGAACACAGAGATTTTACAAGTGTTAGACTCCATATCTCTCACCTCCTCCTGAGAGGGAAATGCATTAAAAAAAAAAAAAGATCCTACAGATCCCCAAGAAGATGTGAATAACAGAGCTTGGCAGCAAACCGTCTCAAGAAATGAAAACTCTGAGAAATCTTGCCAACCCCCGAGTTGTTTCTAACTTGGTTTCCATCATGGTGTGGAAAAGGTTTTGGCAAGGCAGATCTTGACAGGAGCTGAATTCAACAGGCAGAGGCTGCCAGGCAGTGACAGTGGGTCAGCCGGCACACTTGGAGCAGAGCGCAAGTGTGGTACATAGAGCCCAATGCTGGCTGCAGAGAGAGGAATGGGCTGTAGACCCAGTGCAAGAAAGGGTAGGAGGGGCAGAATAGCAGGACAAAGATAACTAGATTTCCAGTCTTCCCAGGTGCCTGATGGCCTCTACCATATTTTTATGGTAGGAGGTCTTGGTCTCTCTTTCCAGGAAGCCACGAACAGGCTGCGTAATATTGTTTATAAGGTTTTGAAGGTCTTGTGGAAATGCAGGGGGAAAAGAAGGCTTTGGAAATCCTTAGAGGACTGGTGGAGTTGTGACGGATGGCATATCTATTCAAACAGTTTTATATTTGCTTAAGAAAGCCTGTTTTTCCTCGGCATGGCCACAAAAGGTACTATTAATGATAAAAGTCCAAGGAGGCTGTGCAACTTCCAAATGCTTTTCTAATGATCCCTAATGAGCAGTGTGCACTTTCTGGGCTCTAGTTAGCCTCACCAGAACAGGAAATGAAATAAAATTATAATTTTAAGTCTTGTAGTTCATTAAAGTAGAAGAGATTTTGAGCTCATTTCAGAATTTCAGGGTGCAATCAAGACCCCCTAAATGAGATGCTTCAAAGCATAGCAGCTGGTAAAGCTGCTGAGGAAACAAACACACCATTTATATCATCTAATAGTGACACTTTTCCACACTGATTAAATTTATTCTTCCTCCTGATGCTTTGAAACTCACAGGCCTTATATTTGCCTCCTCATACAGTATGCAGACTGTAATTAACAACTTTGTTGTGTTTGAAGCATTATTTAAAACAGAACAGCTTTTTTTGTAAAGGACCCTGAAAGCAGTGTCTGCTGGCTGGATGTATTGACCTTCTTCTACTCTGTCTCTTATGAAGGCTCTGTGATCTTTGATGAGTAGTGTAACTCTCATGCACGTGGGTCTGTTCTCTCTGCCAAGCATGGGCAGCTGACAGAGTTTTGCTTTGACCATGTACTTATCTTCACTTTGGATCCTCATCTGAGCCTGCCCTGTGCTGCCTGAGCCTGCTCAGGGACACTGGGCTCCACCATGACTCAGGGTCCTGACAACATCCTGTGTCCTCAAGATCTCCTTCAGAAAGGCTCTTCTGATGCTCACCTTTTTCCTTTATGCCCAAAGCACACTGACTGGCAGGACAACTCAGCCAAAGAACAAGCTTGGAGCAACTGCTCAAAACACCCACGAAAACCCCATCCCACATTTGCAAAGGATGTGCTGGCCCTCATGCAGCCCGGGAACGGAACAGGCTTGTCCTACTGTCCCTGCCTGCAAGGGCTGGTCCCTGATGAACAGGGAGACACAGCCACCGGCAGCCCTGGCACATGACCCACTGTAAAGCAATTTCTTCTCTGCAGCAGAACAAGTGACCTATATGAACAGGCAAAAAGAACTGACCAGTATTGAATTTCTATCAGCTGACTGCAGTGAACTGGTTGCAGGGGGGACAGTGGCCAAGGATTACTCATGGAAATAATTCCACAATCAGCTTTGAATAAGCAATAACCATAGGAAAACTGTAAGCTGTTCAACAATCCAGAAAAGGGGCCTTATGACATGCTATCAACTCAGCTTCTGCCCAGGGCTTAATTTCATTCCTTAATTACTGTAATCTCTAGCTCTGTGGCCACGACGGCTCCAAACGTACACAAAGAAAGGGATGGCCTTATGCTGCTGCTTTCCAAAGTGCTCTTTCACTCCCATCTAACTACCACTGTCTTCTTAAGCTTTGTCTACACTGCATGTGTGTGTACCACAGATGCGCCTGCATTTGAACTTGTCAGCTTGCACAACCAGGCCAAAACAGCTGCAGGAGTATTTTCCTGGGATGGCAGCTGAGTTCAGCGTTTCATGCTATGCTCTGCATCACTGCAGTTTACTGTATGAGCAATCTGTGAACTTGCCAACACAAAAGCAGCTTAGCTCTCTTAGAAACAGTAGCCACTTTTCTGTATGCTGGTACAGATATCAACTGTGGGTGGAGCAAAGCAAACTACATGTCTGCACCCACTTCTGCTCCCATATCCTATCCTAAAATCTACCCCCACTCTTGGACCACCATAACCTTGATTTCTCCCTGTACCTTTTTCACTCATGGTCCTCTATGCTCCCACCCACACTGGTGATGTCTCAGAGATCCCCTGGCAAAACCACAAAGCACCTTCCCTCACCTGCTTCAAATCCTCCTTCCACACCAGTAGTTGAGGGAAAGTCCCATACTGGCAGGCTGGAGAGGACGCCTTCCTCCTAGAGCTAAGCAAGGCTGCATGTTGCATGTCACCACATTCCCCTTCACATCCCACCACAGAGCTGCCCCCTACATGGGGAGAGGGCTGTGTTACCACAGTCAATCCAACATTTTCTTGGAAAATCCTCTGGGGAAATACACCCATGGTCTTCTGGGATGATGTGTGTCTTTTACATCACTGTTTATCTTGGTCTGCACCTCATGGTGTGTTAGACTAGGTTAAAAGTTGTTTTAACTTGTATGGGGAAAAACCCTCTTTGGGCCAGCTTTTGGGGAAAGCTAACCCTGAAGTTACCTCACACCAGCAATAAAACAGTTAGAGGCTGACTGAGAACTGAAGTATTCTTGTTAAGAGTGTCTAAATCCGTTTGCCAGACCTGTACACCATCAGATGTTGGAGTATCCTGAGATTTAACTTCGAATGCCCCCTTTCCCCTCTTAAATGTCACATAATCTATACAAGACAAGAGGTACTATTATGAGGGTGGTTTGACCTACTGCATTAAAACACAGATCGTAGCTGAGGAATTTCTGTATGAAGCCTATAACCTCTGGCTGAACTGGAGGGTGCCTTTCAGAAAGGAATCCAGGCTTTTGCTGAAAGACCCCCCCCAGCTCACACAGTCCACATCCACTGTAGGTATGCTGTTGAAATACTCAGCTGCACTCTCTCTGTGTTTGTGTGTTTAAAAACAAAAGCCACCAAAGATACTTTTGGCCAGAATCCTGTGGGGGCTTGCGTATACAAAGTGCCAGTTATATGCTTAGGACCTGCACAACCTGGTGCCTCCAGGGCAGTAATCCATTGCTTCCTAAACTGGCCAATGCTTACTGCTTTACTGGTAGAGAAGGTCTACACAGATGAGCCCTCACCATAGGCAACAGGCTGGTCAGGCGCACATCAAAGCCATGGCAGATCTGTGCATCATGTATTTCCCTGCCCATCTTGTCTCTGGAGTTGCTTGAGACACACATGATCATACAAAAACATGGCCACCCCACTTTTTCCTTCCTACTTTCTGGTAGTCTATTAATGCCCTCACGGGGAGTGTGGGAGGCCAGGTTGAAGATCCTCTCCTACCTCATCTGGAGTAGAGGTTTGAGTTGTGATCTCTTGGAGATGCCCTAACCACAGGATTTTCAGAGATGCTCCCATAACTTTTCCTGGTTAAGTATTCATGAGCTAGAAAGTATTAGGAATTCCCCTAATATGAAGCTACTTCATACAAAGTACAGCTGGTTAACTGGGGGAGAATGAGTTGCAGGTTGTAGATACTGTATTGCCATAGTGAACTTAACCCTACTCTCAACCTCAACCTGAACTGGAACCAAATTCCAGCTACTGTCTTTTATCATATTTCTGATGTCTAGATTAATGAGCAATTAACTGCTTGCTTTCAACCTTAGGTAAGTTCCTGGTCTGCAGTTCTCTGGTTGCTGGACTCCTTGTCCTCCAGTCCTAATGGCTGGTTTGTGGTGCCTTGGCACCAGTGTAGTAGGTCTTGCAGTGAACTGATCTGAACACAGTGAAAGGATTGGTCTTCAGCCGGGTTGGTTCTCTGCTCACTCATAACGCAGCTGTGGGAAGAGCAGAGGTGAGGGGAATACCCAGAGAGGTGGGAAGGAGGGAGGAGCACAGGTCTGAGCTGACCCAGCAGCACCAATGATCCCTCTAGAGTGAGGACAGACTTGTGTTCTGAGAGATTCCACAAACTCCTGAGAACTTTCTGGTGGCTGAAATCCAGGCCAGACACAAGTTAACTGAAAAGGAAAAGGAAAAACTCTGCAACTCCTAGCCAGAGCTGGGCAAGTTTGGCAGGGCTAGACTCAAATTTCTTTGGTGCGTGGCAGTGCTGAAGGACGTGATTCCAGGACAGCTAAGGAGAAATCTTAGCCTCTGCATGAGCTGGAATAACATGCACACTGCATCTCACTGTGGGAATTGCCCACCAGTTGCAACACCTCTGACTTTTTAAGTCCTTTTCTAGAAAGGAAGGAAAAATCTTTCGTTCTTCTTTTGAGGACTGTTAGAAATATTCTGAGTAGATAAAGGAATATAACCAAAACACAAAACACTTCTTTTTACTCCTGTGGCTATTACAAGGAGCAGAGCTGCTGCAAGGACATTTTGTGAATGATTTTCAATGGTCCTGCCTGCTGCTTTTCAGTGCTAGATCGACTCAGACTTGCCCTGCCAAATGGGCCTGGTATGCCTGGTAAAGCTGGACACCTGCTGCTTGATTTCTTTCTCTCTTCCACCTGCATTCTGTCAATACCACAGACCTTTGGAAGATGTTTCTGAAAAGGTTGTATCTGTGGGTATGAGGGTTTGGGGATGTGTAGAACAATACTTTCTGCTAAGAAATTCAGATGTGTTGCAACCTTAGGATTCCTAGAGTTGTTCCCATCTTCTCAAAACAAAAAGTGGTATTAGCAATAATCTCTGTGGAACAGGGAAGGATATCCTACTTGCCTATAGTTAAGACAGACCATGTCATTTGATTCACACCCATGAAAGAGAGGAATATCTCCTTTGAAGGTCTTTACAGGCTATGGCCGAGATGAGTATTTGTTGCCATTGTGGACTTTCGTGGCTTCAGTGCTCTGAAGAACTCTAGGTAAACTTTTAGCAGACCTGTGACATAAGTCCTCCTTCACCACAGTCCAAATCTGTGCTGTAAAACTGTAGAGACAAGAGGATATGGTTAAAAGTTTGAGGGGATTGATCTAATTTCTTGTTGCAAACAAAAGGCGTGCCCCCAGTTGTGAGAGCCCTCTGGTTCTGGCGTGTCTGACAGCCTGGTGAGCTGATGCAATGTGCCATCTGCTAGAAAACTAACTCAGCAGAAGGAATTGATTAGTTTTCTGCTGCGCTACTGAGTTGAACTGGTCCTGCTGTGACATGGTGAGTGCTGCAGAGGGTACAAGGAGAGCAGGAGGAGGAGGTGTGGGAGCAGGAGTGGTGGTTGTGGAGGGCTCACCCATGGTGTCTCTGGAGGTAGCCTGACATGGGGGTCGTGCAGCTGCCACAGTCCATGGAGGGGCTTTGGTTCTTGGCTGTCGCAAAGGGATGGCACATTTAGGAATAACTTCCTGGCTGCAAGAAACAAACATCGTCCCCTCTCCGTGTTTTGTTTTTCCAACGTTATCACTGCAGCTTTGTTGGAAAGGAGAGGCGCATGGGTGTACCCAGGTCACAAAGAGGAAATTCTTGAGCAACATAACCAGCTGGGGCTCATGAACATGCTTGCAAACCCAGGTCATGTAAGAAACTGAGAATGTGTGACCCAGTAACTTCAGTAGGAATTGGTTTTATTTTGGAATATTTTGGGAAAGAATCATTCTGATTTATCACCAGCTGGTTACACTTCTTCTTTTATAATCATCTTTTTGCCTGCACATCGTTCTGATTCCTACATTAGGCAATTAATTCCTTGATTTTTTTAACTCCACCCTAGTGAGCTGAACTTTTCTGTTAGTCAACCCTCACCCCCAAATCACTTAATCTTGTTGACAAAATCAGCAAACCAACTACATCCAATGCCAGCAATGTCTGCTTTATTAGATCACTCAAAGTAGTGGATAATAAAGTTATAGAGCTGGGTTTAGCGGAGACCACATGCAGATTTTCACTCTAGAGTAAGTCTCTGCAGTGGAGCTAGAAATCCCTGGACATAGCATTGAAGTGCTCACGGACCCTCAGTTTCAGTGCCACTACCAGGCAATAATATCTGTAATAGCAGCTAACAAAGATACAACCAACCAAGCTCTTCAGGGTTCAGCAACTGCTCCCAGGGTTGGAGCAGAGCTCATTTATTTTTTTCTCTTCATTCCACTAGAGCAGCTCCAAGCCGTGACAGCACATGGGGATAATTGAACCAAAAGTGCTCAACCCTGACTGCCCAATCTTCTCATAAAACAATCCCAGGATTGTTCTGGGGACCGTTGGCACAACAAACCTTGCAGTGCAAATTTTGCTCCATAATTAGCAAGCAGTTGCTGTCATGCCTGTCAGATGGGTTTATGTGACGAAGTGAATAGAACAACAATTGACTGTCTTCCCTTGCAACCAAGGAGAAGAAACCGCTTTGAGTGAAGCTGACAATTATGTAAAAGGAACTAAATGAATTTGGCTTACGGTTCACACTTACCCCCTCACAGATGGAAGGCAGGACCTCTGAGGCCCGTTTCTGAGTCCTTGCCCCTTTGTACCTGACTAGTCGCTGGCTAAGTGCCTAATGAGGCTCAGAGGAAACAAAACCAGTACTGAGGTCTTTTTATTGTCTTTCTCTTCTTTATAGAGCAGGGAATAACTATGTGATTTGCATCCAAGTTCAGGATCTGATCTTATCACCCAAAGCTGATGACAGACACAACTATGTTTTCACAAAAACAGAAAGACTAGTGATACCATGAGTTGGGCAAGATAGGTAGAAACTATAGGTAGAACAGAAGAAACTTTGGAAATTTGGAGTTCTCCATTTACACATATGCCTCCCCTAGCTATCTATACACGAAGCAGTTGTGTTAGGCACTTCCCACCCACCCACTGATGGTAGTGGTGGAAGCGGCAATGTAGAAGGGAGTCCAGGTATCTGCTAACTTTTACCATTAGTCATTTGTCATCTTGTCTAGGGCAAGCCTCATGAGGAATACAGAAACTCTGGCTCTCTGTGGACACAGCTGGAGCTGCTGCTGGAATTGATAGCAAGGCTTAGAGGACAGGGAGTCTCAGAGATTAATACAGGCTGATCCTGATCTCATTGCAGTAGGAAAACACTTAAGACAGGGGTGAGCAAACTGAGCTACATTTTGCATTCAGAGTGGGAATTCTTTATTTTACTCTGAAATAGACAGGTTGTTACTCAGGAAATGGTGTCCCAGTAGAATATGACTTGTGGGAGCATGGTCTGGGCTGGACTGCGAGAAGGAAGATGTTTTCCGATGCTCCTGGCCCATAGAATTGCCTGAGGACCAAAGAGTTCCTGTCACTTCTACCCAGGCAGCTCCTCTGAGCATCCCAGACTCACCAGGGATAGATGGCTGCTGCCCAGGGACCTCAGCAAATCCTGACATGCTGGAAGCTGCCCTGAGTGAAGCAATTAGACTGGTAAAGACAGAGTTTGGGTTGTGTAAAAGGAATGAGCTGGGGCTGTGGGGTGAAACGCAGAGATGCAAGAGCTGCCTTTTCTTTGCTGCCACTTGAGTCTGCCCTTTTGAATAACCCTGGCTGGTGAGGATGCTTGAATGAGGCATCAAACTGCTTCACTGCCCTCCTCTCCCTGGTGCAGAAGAGCTGTACAGAAAAGCCAGGTCCCTGCCTACATTGTCCCAGCTCTTGCTGCATGTTGGCTCTCCTTCCCCAGCATTGCTCATAGTAAACATTTCCTTTTCTGAGGTTTCTTCTAAATTGCCTGTTGCTCCATCTGGTTACAGCAGTACCCTTGTCCTTCAGGAAGCCTTGTCTTGCTTATCATTAAAAAGTCATTCAGTTTGTCACTGGATGGTGAATATCTGGGTGAGGCTAGCACTGAACCCTTCCAGTGCTAACTTTGTGCTTTCCTCCTTTTTGCATTCACTGGGGAGCTGGTATGAATACCCTCAGATCCTACCTGTGTGTCTAACAGGCTGCTGGGGTTATAAGCCTATTCAACAAAATAAAGATCTCGGGTATCTGTGGACATGAAATCTTGCCCTCTTCTCATACACCCTCCTTCCTGTGTGCTCCTCTGGACTTATGCTATAGTGCTACCCAAGACATTACTCAGAGTGCACCAAGCCTGTAAGAGAAGTCTTTGAAATCCCTGTTTGTAAAAACCCAGTGAAATTCAGGCCGAGGTATGTGGGCAAAATCGTGTCAGAGCTTTCAGCACACAATTCAGTTGTGTCCATTCCAGCCGTACCTGTCTCTTTCAAAGTGACATGGCCTTTTTCTGACTGTAAAACTAGCTCATTACAGAGCTACGCTTTTCATAACTGGCTGTAGATCATGGAGCTGAAACCGTGTCAAACACTGAAGGGTTTGGCTTTTTTAAACTGTAAGTGTTTGAAAGAAGAGAGGATTGTACTTGAGAAATATTTTAATGCAGTGCAAAAAAAAAAGCAGCTGGCAGACACGGGTGACTCTGTTCTGCGACTTTATAGAAGCTTTTACCAGAAACCTGCATAAAAGGAAAACCCAGGAGGACTTGGGGAAGGGGGGCTACAAATGGTGTTTGTCTTTTCCGCCAGTGATAGCTAATACACACAAGCTCCCCTGAGGTAACAGTACAGCGAAGACAAGACACATTAGTTTTGTCGTGGAGCAAATTCACTGAGAGGTTTAGGGCTGACCCATCAAATTTATCTCATGATAAAATTCAAGTGCTTTTATTTTCCCTGTTTACTTCAACTTCGTTAACAGGCGCTAGCTACCCCAAGGCAAAAACAAAAGCAGCTTTAGCACTAAAGCCAAGCCAGAGGGTCCCACGAAATTCGCTGGAGAATAAAATGTGACACACTGTTTACTTTCTCTTCCAAATGCATTATTTATGTGAATGTTGTAGCAATTATGTGATTATACAGAAGTTAATGCACAACAATAAACCAAAGGATCATCAAAGAAATGCTAATGGCAGGGAATGTTTTTTGTTTAAATTGTGGATTCACATTTCTTTTTTCCTTTTCCTTGAGGGCTACAAGAAGAGAAGATTTGCAAACCTAATAAAAGATTCTGCAAATGTCAAATCTTTGAGTATAGGAGAGGAAATGAAATCCATATTCCCGTCTCTCTGTCTTTCTCCCACCTCCCTTGAAATATGAACAGCTTCATAAAATTGACTCATTTGTTGCACCTTTTTGCTTTGGCCTAAATGCTTATGTGGAGCATAAGAGGAGTAACTATGTGGCTCTAGGGAAAGGGCCAAGGGCCCAGGATCCAGGTGAGTTTCTCCTTAATCTTGACAGGGAGGGTGAAGAGCTTGAGTGGGACAGAACAGATCCTGCAGGTCAACACCTGGTTGCACAGATGGTGTTGGCAACAGGGATGCGGCTTTTGCAGCCATGGGACTCAGAACTGAGGACTGCTAGGAAGAGATGAGATCCACCTGACCAAGCAGGGCAAAACATCTTTGTCAACAGGCTGGGCAACCTGGAGAGGAGAGATTTAAACCAGGAATGACAGAAAAGGGAGGTGACAACTCACAAAGAAGTGGTGACGAGGCAGACCAGGATGGCAAGCAAAGGGCACAGGGTGGAGTGAACGGGAGAGACCTCAAAGCCAACAAACAAGGTGGAGAGAAGCCCACCTCAAGCATATGCACACAGGTGAAGAAGGTTTGCAAGGATCATCTCCATACTCAAGAACAGTTAATCCTGATGTGCAGGCAGAAGGAGGCCTATATGCATCAAGAAGGCACTCCTGACAAAATTCAAGCACGAAAAGCAAGTGCACAAAAAATGGAAATAGAGTCAGGAGACCTGGAAGAGATATGGAGTCATAGTCTGACAGTGCTGGGATGGTGTTAGGAAAGGCTGTTCAGGGGACCTTCACAGGCTGGAGAAATGGGCTGATGGGAACCTGGATCAGGGCAATCGCAAACATGGATACAGGCTGGGGGATGAGTGGATTGAAAGGAGTGTGGAGAAGGACTTGGAAGTACTGGTGGATGAAAAAATGAATATGAGCCAGCAATGTGTGCTTGCAACCCAGCAAGCCAACTGTATCCTGGGCTGCATCAAAAGAAGTGTATGGAGCAGGTTGAGGGAGGAAATTCTGCCCTTCTACTCCACAATTGTGAGACCCCACCTGGAGTATTGTGTCCACTTCTGGGGGTCCCTAGCATAAGAGAAAAAAGGACCTGCTTGAGTGAGTCCAGAGAATGGCCACAAAAATGAACAGAGGGCTGGAGCACCTCTCCTTTGACAACAGGCTGAGAGAGCCTTGTTCAGCCTGGAGAAAAGAAGGCTCTGGGGAGACCTTATAGAGGCCTTCCAGTATTTAAAGGAGTTCTGCAAGAAAGCTGAAGGGGGACCCTTCAGCAGTGAGTGTAGTGATGAGGGGTTTAAACTGAAGGAAGGGAGATTTAAATTGATATAAAGAAGAAATTCTTCCCTGTGAGGGTGGTGAGACCCTGGCACAGGCTGCCCAGAGAAGCTGTGGCTGCCCCCTCCCTGGCAGTGTTCAGGGCCAGGTTGGATGGGGCTTTGGGCAACCTGGTCGAGTGGAGGGTGTCCCTGCCCTTGGCAGGGGAGTTGGGGCTTAATGAGCTTTGAGGTTCCTTCCAACCCAAACCATTCTAGGATCCTATGAACCTCATGAAGTCTAACATACGGAAATGTCAAGTCTTTTATCTGGGCAAGAATTACCATATGTACTAGGAGAGAATGGTGGCCAACCAGCTCAAAATCCGCCCTGTAGAAGAGGCCTTTGAAGTTCTGGTGGGCAGCAAGTTGAACATGAACCATCAAATTGCCCTTGTAGCAAAGGTATTTATTGGTATTCTTGTCTGCATCAGGAAGTGCATCAATAGCAGGTCAGGAATGTTATCCTACGTCTCTACCCAGCCTTGGTGAGATTCATCTGCAGGTCCAGTTCTGGGTACCACAATATGGACAGACTGGAGAGAGCACAGTGAAGAGCCATGATGATGATAAAGGGACTTGAGCATCTGAAATACGAGAGACTGAGAGCTGGGACTGTTCAGCCTGGAGAAGGGAAGGCCCAGGGTGATCTTACTCATGCATCTAAATACCTGATGGGAGGGAATGATGGAAAAACATTTTTACTGTAGGGGTGGTTAAAGGAAGAATGGAATTTAATGTAGCATACATTCACTAGATGATTTGAGATATGCTCCATGGTTTGGTGTTACAAAACTTTTTCTGTTGGTGCTGAATAGAACATGATTCTCAGGAGTTTTAATTCACTCTAAGATAGGACTTCAGACAGCAAAGCTGGCATTGTCAGAGCTGCTTTCTTAATTCATGAAGGTTTACTTGATCTGTCGAAAATTATTAAAGCTATGCAACATTCTCACAATAAAAGAACTCATTTAACTTCAGCACTGAATGTCTTTTATTAAGGGAAAGTATGAATTATTAATTGAAAAATTCCAAAACTTAAAAATTTCCTTCAAAAGGCTTGCCAGTCTGCAAAAAACCCCAAAGAATTAAACAACTGTTGTGCAAGAAAATCTTCTCAACAAGAAGCAAAGCTTGTGAACTGCTAAAAGAAGCAATGGCACAATGCTTAAATTACTGCCCAAATAGAAAGAACAAATTATGTATCTCTGGCTCTTAAAAGCAGGTGCACATACCTTCACTTTCACTTGCTTAAGTGAACCCTATGGCCTGCTCGGTTGTTGAATGAGATTTGTAAATGTCTTTGAAATTTTAGACAGTGTTTATTTCAAATAGAAATTTCAGATTCAACAGAACAAACTTCTGAGTTCAGAAACCTGTCCAAGTAAACTGGGTTCACCTTAGTCCAAATTAGCCTTTTTTTTCTTCCCTCCTAGCTCTCCCTTCAAATATTGTATTTGATGCTCTTTTCCCACAGAGCAGTAATAAATTAAAGATTTACACTTTTCTGAACCACCAGTAGCTCCATACTTAGAGCACTAAGAAGAAATTATTTGCTTCAATAGAGTTAAAGTAAGATGTTGGGCAAGGGAAAGGGCTGTGACAGGAGTGCTTCTTGTACCTCAGGACTTTGCAGGAGCTTTCATGGACCATGTGCTGCAAGGAACCCTCTGCCTGGTCTGTTATGCCCTAGCAAATACTTAACTTGCTCAGCTTCCTAAAGATTCACAGGAGGCAGCACCAATTCAAAGCTTTCCCTGCAATGCTTTCCAGTCCTCCTGCTTGCGAAGGTAGTGGTTACAGGACTGGGACCCTCAGTTCTGCTGTCTGCTTCAGCATCAAGGTGCAAAGTGGAGAAATGGAGCACAGCTGTCCCCACAGCCTTGCCAACTCAAATGCAAGTTGAATTGCTCCCTTGTTTCTAAGCCTTGATAATGCAGGTGAAGTTGTGAAACCTGAAGCCACGGATTTTCAGATTAGTGGGCACAAAAGTTACAGCGTGAACAAGCTGATGGAAAAAACTGTGTGCCTGTACTGATAGAAATACTCTCCATAAAAGACCATGAACTGCACGGTTAGGATCAATCCTTCGTGGTGGTCCTTTAGCTGAAGCACTAGGCTACTAAGCACCCAGGAAACCCAGCTCTGCATCCCAAACCCTCCTGCTTGTTGTCGGTGCCTGCTTGATAATGTGTTGCATTGCTGTGCTGAGCACAGGCACAGTGGGAGATAAAGTAAGAGCTTTTTGAAAGTCAGTGGGAAGTCTGACTGCCTTGAAATCAATGACAAGGGTTTCAGTCTGGAAATGTGCTGCTGCTTAGCAGGAGGTGGGAATGATGGTGATGGCTCTGAAAGCATGGTTCTGTTCCAGCCCCTTTGCCCCGTGCAGTGCAGTTGTCTCCACCAGACTGGGGATCCCTGGAGTACCCTCACCCTTGCATTGCCTTGACCTGCTCTTTCCTTCCGTGCCGTGCGAGATAGCCAGGGACAGCAGACACAGACTGTGAGCTGTAAAGCAGGTTTTGTGGTTTCTTTGGACTTTTCAAATTAGGCGAGACAGTCCAGGTTCGTGGAGGGAAACCAATTTAGAACAGGGTCTTTCAGTGGTGATTCAGAGCTCAGTTATTTCTAAGCAGTGAAAAACATTGTGCCCTGCAAGCCATAGAAGATAAGTAAGTAAAATGTTATGCATAATGGAATGTGTTGTCCCTGGCAGTGAAAAGATCACAAATTTTGCGTCTCAAATGATATCAGTGAATGTTAGAGGCTGAAATTCTGCTCCTGTTTTGAACCATACAACCCCAAAGACTTTGCTCCTAGATGCATGCCACAATTTTTTGGTTGTTTGCTTTCACAGAATCACAGAATCACAGAATCATAGGGGTTGGAAGGGACCTCGAGAGATCATCGGGTCCAACCCGATTTCTGTTTTATATCCTACTACTGTAAACTCTTTGGGGCCTATTCTGCTTTCTGTTGAAGTTAATTAGGATTTTCATATTGACTTTCGGGGAAGCAGGAACTGACCTTTGTTGAATGTCAATTGTAAGTGGAAGCCAAGCTTGTGTTCTGCATACTATTATTTCATATGCTGTTGGAGACTATGCCTGGGTTATATGAATACTAAAAACTTGGCAAGAATGCACCCTAATAGATTACTTTTTGACTCTGGGAGGAGTTCTACAATTCTAACACTAATTTTTTTTTTCCTTCTGGCTTCAAATTGCTGTCTTATTCTCTGTGGGCCTCAGTATGAGACCTGAAGACCTTAGGCAGCTGGGTAAAGTAGTCTCAGTTCTGTGAACTAGGACTAGACTTCGCTCAACTTGGAGGTGTGCCAGAGAGAAGGCAATGATGCTACCTGTTGAGCAAGGGAAGCATGATAGCCTGTGCATGTAGATAATGCTTAGCTTGGAAGACAGAGCTCTTCTAAAGCTATACATCCATGTTTTTGCTTTACTGTCTTAGCTTAAACATCCCCTTTGCCTGACCATCAGCCTTGTGGACAATGTAAATTCAGAAGCTGCTGATTTGCTGAATAAATACAGGTAACAAGAGTGAGAGGGATCCAACGAAACTTTAAAAACTGTGAAATTAAATCAATTTTACTGGTTTCACAGCACAAGAAATATGCAGATATAGGCAAAATAATAAGCATATCTCCATGAATTTCTCTTTTCTTTAACCCCTTACTGAGCTTGAACACTTTCTTTTAATTGGAGTACAAAGGAACCTCTTTTAATTTCCTCCCCTCCAGCTCAAAGATCCTGCTTCAGGTGAATCCAGATTATTTCTTCCTCACTAACTTACAATGTCTGCAATGTAAGGTGTCTCAGAATGTGACACAGCGATGCAGAAAGGCCAGTGAGAAGAAACAGAAATAAAAAGCAGAGGGAATATCACTTTATCCTCTCCCTCTCCACCATCACCTCTCATTTTCTCCCTGCCTCCTCAGTGCTGGTTGTCCGGTTGTGTCAGCACTCGTCAGCTGTCGCAGGCACACCAGTTCAAACGCTGAAGCAACCTGAAGGAACTTGAACTCATTTCAGACACTTTCTGGGAAAACGCTCAGGAGGTTTTCCTCAGTAGACCTCCTTTACAAAGAGGTGATGTGGACTAAATAGACCAATGTGGTTTTTGATTTTTGAGAGTGGCAGTTAAGGTAGTTGAGTGACGGGAAGGAAACAGGGCATCCAAAGTCTCCTTCAGGGCAGGGTTAGCTCCCTTGCTGTATATGAAGGGTATAGTCTGAGAAGCAGAAAGTGGCATGCTCAGAAATGCAAGCCCAGAAAATTTATATTTATGCATGCAGAGCACTTCAATCTTGGATATTTATGTGGTGCTGAGTGAGGGCTTTGAGAATCTAAATTTTGGACTTTGCCACCTAAAGTAGTACTTAGGCAAGAGCTAGCTCATTCTATGGATAGAATCCACAAGGTACTAAACTCGGAGTTGTGGAGATTGGGGTTGAGGTTATAGGGAGTGCTGTGTTCTAAATTTGAACTGAAATACTTTCTAGCTTTGCCACCAAACATAAACCCCCAAATTTATGTTAGGCTTGAAACACTTCATATGTAATGTGAAGCCACAGGAGATTTATTTTTTCTTTTGGAATGTTAGAGGCAAATCATCTTTTGGATTTAAAATGCAGAGAAAAACAGGCATGCTTCTGACTTCTAAAAATACACTCTAAAGAGAGGGAAGTCAGCAAGTTCAGGGCAAACTCAGTGACCCTGTACAAAGGACAAGGAGGTCCTGACAGCCAGCCTAACCAGTAGCACTATACTGGATAAACCGTGGACAGTGTGTACAAAGTGCCTCAAAACAAAATCTCTAGTTCTAGTGATATATGTGTCTGCTTTGCAATCAACAAACCTTCCTCACCAGGAGCAGCTCTGCTCTGCAGGGAATACATTTGTTTTCAGTTTATGGGCACATTGCTATTTTTCTTTTGGCAGGTCTCCCACTCTTGCCTCACCACATTGCTTCATACCTGTCTTTGTACCTGGGTGCCCTCCGCTGCTCCTTGGTCATCTTGACCAGATGTCATCTGTGTTTCAATGGTGGCCAGCAGCCAGGGAATGCTCCTTTGCAAAACCAGAAAAAAATAGTGAATTCACAGCCAACACAATTACCCTACATGGACATCTCTGGAGTCGGTTGCCCTCTTCCAAAAGTAGCATGTTCAGTCGTGCCTGCAGAAGAGTCACCAAAATCCTAGTGCACACCTCCGGGCAGTTGGTAGAAAGGGTGCTGCTGACTGTGAGTCAAAGGAGAAGAACGTGGTGGGGAAGTGCCTGAGATCTGGGGACCAGTGTGCAAACCCCAAGAAGCCTACAAACAGGAGCAATAATTACACCCTGCACTGCCATCCAACTGCAGAGAGAGACATGCACTAAAATGCTTGCTTGTTTTGGAAAGAGCTGAGAACTTTTCTTTTTCTGCTTGGCCAATCCTTACAATGTTAATTTCCCTATGATAACAAGTCCCATAATCATCGGTCACCCAGATAATCTTGATAATTTTCTTTCCAGAGTTACTTCCCGTTCTTTCTCTCTCTCACCTTCAAGAAATGGGCACCAGAGAAGCCAGGAAGCTCACTGTGTTTCATGTCAGGCATGCTGATTGTAGCAGAACGATTACCACGGAATCATATTACATTTATAGTGCGTTTTTATGCTGATTTGAAGGTACCAGATGAAAGTATAACACAACAATGGCATTCTAGTTTGACATGGTCCTTCAGTAGGGACTACCCTTTGAGCCCCAGCTCACACCACCCAGCCCAGTAGCAATATTGTTCCTACTCTCACCTTCTCACTGCCTTTTGGAGTCCAAACCGTCTTTGTGTGCCAAAGATCTGCACTGGGGGAGCAGGAGGACAGCTGGGAAGTGTGGTGAGGGCAATTGCTTGCTGCCACCTAACAACAAAGCACTCTGCTCCCATGTCAAGGGTTATATGAGGTGCAAAGAGTTTTCAAAGCTTCCTCCTGTCCTAGAGCAAACCTCAAGAATAAAGGGGAACCACCATCTCAAAAGGAAGGTAGAAAATTAGCATTTTATCAATGGCTGGGTTTGTTTTCTCTAATTCCATCTCTTTTCAAAGCATTCAGTCTAAACTTCCCCTATACAGCCACTAGAGAAAGACTGGCATGTCCAAAGAGCTCAGGATCTTGTCCCTGTTAGCGACTTCTCTCAGGATGGGAAGCCCTGCAGAGCAATACCACTCTGAAACAAGGCCTTCTCACTTTCTTTCTCCAGGTCCTCTGTTTGCCATGTTAATGAAAATCTCCAGGAAGCTGCTGCCAAAGTCTGCTCGCTTGCACGGCTGCAAACCTGCAGGCATCACCGTGCTTGTTCACATTAATCATTACCCTTGTCACAGTCCTGGCATTTGTGCTGAGCAGACCAGAGCATGGCACGAAGGCTGAGTCACACACACACCTTCTTTGGTGACAAAGCCCACTCTGGAGTGGTTCTGGCTGTCCTTTCCCACTGACCTCCACTGAAACAGGTCTGGTATGTATTGAATTAATATAATTTTTGTCTATTAAAACACAAAGTTTTACTCTTTCATTTTATAGTATTAGAGCCCACTTTCTATCTCATACCAAGGACAGGCCTTGGATCCACAGGATCCTTGAGTAAAAGACACAACAAGCTTTAGCATTGAAGGGTTGAGCAATGAGAATCTTTCCTTTGTAATGTTGTGGCAAAACACTGGGTCAGAGAGGCAAAATCCCAACACTGGGCAGTTTTATAAGGAGATTTGAGCCACGTAAGTCACGGAAGCTCTGTTTTCACTTGGTCTGGGCACTGCATAAATGGTTACACAACCTCTTGCAACCCGTTCCAGTTCTTCTTTTTCCCAAACAGCATCTGTAAAGCAATGCATTGCTACACAGCCTGAAAAATAGGAAACCTGGCTATGGTTGCTGTGCAACTGAGGTGGTGAGGTGCTTACATAGCAAGTGATAAGCAGCGGGATTTCAGATTAATTTGGATGTCTGTAGTCCACTAAAGGGCCAACATGGATCTACACAAGGTACTTGTGGTGTTCTACCCAGAGGCCATGCAGATCAAAAGGTCCACGTATGTTTTTTATGCATGAACAGCATAAACTGAACAGGCAATAGTGCATGCAAGTAGAGCTCTTAGTTGTATGGCTTGAGTATAATAGATGAAGAAATCCACCAGCTGAGAAGACACGTAACAGAGGACGATAACAAAACCCAAATACATGTGCCTGCACATATATGTATATATATATAAATATATAAAGGGATGAAATTTGGAATTTTTCCGCCTGCTTTTTGGTTAGTTAAGAACCTCATCCTTTTTATTAAGTGTTTGATCAAATTTAGCCACCACCTACCCAGGAGCTACACAGGTAGTTAGGGAGCTACAACTGTGTGATGAAGCCAGTGCTGAGTTTTACAGTTGGGAAAAGGTTTAATACCTATGAAGGCTTAATTCCTTAATCCATTAAAAAAAAGGAGGATTAGAAATAGAGTCTGGAGCAGCACTGGTTCCCAGTGAGCAGCTGTCCTCAGGCCTGCAGCTGCATGGTGGGCTTCCCGAGGCTCTGAAGGTTGCCAGGAGATAGGACAGTCAGAGGGAGGATGGCCAAAGGTATCAGGCTCTGCTCTTCTGGACTTAGCCAAAGTCTCTGACTACTTTGACTCCTTGCTCAGTTGGGCCCAAGTAACTGGTTTAACGGCTATCCACAAATGTTTGCACAAAAGGCTGGGTTGCCTGCTTGCGCAAATGTTTTGGAATAGTTAATCTTCAGTCAGTAAATCATTGTTTGGGAGCAGAAATAAAATAGCAACTCGCAAATCAGCAGTGACACGGAGTTCTCCTCAGCTGTGCCAGCAGATGAGCTGAAACCTGCATGTTCTCCTGTGGCCATGGTGGGTACGGGCAGATCAACTCTTACCTCTTGGCCCATGACACAGCTCCTCCTGGTCATGTTCAGGCATGGTAACATTTTCTTATATGGGTGGATAACTGCTGCAACTATAATTATAGATAGTAAATGCAATAGAAAAGATAAAGTCTCCTGGTGAGTGACTCACGAACAGGAAAAAGGACACAGCTCATCAAAGGCATCCACAACAAATGGCTAACTCTGTTCTCTCCTCTGGTTCAGTGAGGCTGTGATTTGCAGCTCCCGAGCTGCTCTTGGGCTCAGCAGCAATTCAACTGCAGAAGCTCAGCTCAAGGGATAATGTCAGAAAAATGTAACCTGAGAAAAGATCCCTCAAACACCACTGTCAGGCATCGTGGTCTGGTCTTTGTTTGTCCATTCGCATCGGTTTGTTTACTCTGGATCGGGAAGGTAAAATAATATTCAGTTTTGTAAACAGATCATCAGTAAAATACCCTTTGTTAATATTAATAAATGGCTTGCTTAAGAAAAAACCCCAAGTCCCTGTGGTAGGTATTAGCCTTTGGTTTCCAGTTACTCAACCTCTTTACAAGTCTTAGAGATCTCATAAACTTTGAATGTTGTAGTAAAAATATTTATGGGGTAAGTCAAAGAAAAACATAAAATTGTATTCAAGTTTTGACAGGAGTAAAACTACTTATCCTGCTTATTTTTTATTATAGAAAACTGGATGCTGTGACCTCACTAAAAAATGATAGCTATTTAAGCAGAAAGGTTAGAAAGGATTTTGTGCATGTTAGTATTTCCTTTCTGAAGTATTAATATTTACCTTGGGAAACTCTTAAGTGCTTAATTGGAAAAGACAGACAAGCAGTGCTAGTGGTGTCACAGGCTATTTATGGAGGCACAACAAATCCCTGCATGATAATTCCAGATGATACTTCAGTCAGAAGCTATGTTGACCTGCATTTTCACTGGCCTAAGATTTGGGCTTGGTAAAGGCTAGATCCACCATGAACGCCAGAGTTCCAACTCAAGTACTTCAACTCAACAGTTAGATCCTCGAAAACCCACTTTCAACTATGTCCAATCCTGTAGATGTCTAAAGCCCCTACAGCATCTCCATTTCCACTGACACCCCACCCTGATCCAGACACCACTAGGCTGCAGGGAGCTCCAGAATAGCCTTTGCCTACCTTGCCACTGCCTTATCTTGCTTGTGAAGTGTGAGCCAGCTGGCAGGCTCTGAGCATGCTTGGTGCTTCAGACTTTGCATGGCAAACAGCACAGGGCTCCATTTCCAAGACTGGGCTGCCTGCCTGCTGCTCTGTACTTTATCCACCTGTACTGGGAAAGGGAGACCTGCTTTTAAACTCTCACCTGGTTTCAGGTCTTCTCAGATCCTGGACAAGTGCTTGAGACAACCTGAGTTTTGTTTTCCTCCATCTCTTTGTTGACTTGGTTGTATGTTGCAGTAAGAGACACTCTGGGGGGGCTGTAAGTGAGAGTGACACTGATTAATCTCTTGGTTGTAAAGGTACTTACATGAAGTATGAAAAAGAAGCAGACAAGTCAGACCCGAGCGGAGAGTAATAAAGGATGCTGGGTTCCTGCTGCCTGGTAGCCAGGCTCTTTAGGAGACCTGACAGCAAACACACTAAATCATTAATCTGGCTTAAAAATTCAGGCTTAAATCTCATAACAGAGACAAAGAGTTTGGTCTGGGCTGAGAATAGAAGCAGAAAAATGTCTTTGAATGCTTTCCTTAAAATGCCTGTGTTAACAGTGAGGATTCCGTTTCACAAGAGTCTCTGCCCAGTTGAGAAGCTGGTTGATGGGGACAGTGACAGTCCAATCACAGCTCCTGAAAAGCAAGTGTCACGTAGGACACCTAGCACAAGCATACACACTAAATTATCAGCTGATCTGAACTGCCTCTTAGGCACTAAACCAAGTGGCTGGTTTGGGTTTGTTTAAGATCTGAAGTGAAAAATTTGATCTTCACATCCCCGAGCACATGGGCTGGTCACACCTCTGCCAGCTTTCACCTGGCCTCCTCTATGGGCTGCTGGAAAAAGCTGTTCACAAATGTTTTCAACAAGACATTCCTTTTTTATCACTTCCCTGATGCAGATTGATTCTTCCCCCTTGACAGCAGGGTTTCAGTGCTGGCTCATGGTGGGCAAGCTGCAAGGCTCCCCTTCCCCAGACTGAGAGCTGAGGGCCAGGCACCCACTGCTATGGGAACCTCACAGGATGTCCTCTCCTGTAAAAAATGTTGCATTCCCGGTTCATCCTACATTTTTGATTAAAAAATATGTACTAGAATGTGAATTTTCTATTGGGGCAAACCCTAAAAAGCCATCCACTTTAGCCTCAACAATGCATCCCCGTGCTGCTCTGCAAACCAGGCTGCAAGCACAGGTCCTCCACAGGGATCCCGGCCTGGGGGTTTGCTCAGCCTTGCTGGGAGGGGCGTGAGGTGGCAGTTCATGCTGCTGTACTTAACACCCGCAGCTCTGACAGTGTTAACACTCACCTGGAGCCTTTTATTGCTATTATAAAATGGGAGTTTAGTTAACTTACTGTACCACCATATTTAGACAGAAAATATCCAAAGGTTTCAAGACTTCACGCCAAAAACTTTAGAACGAGGTGCTACAATACTAAGTCCCTGTCTCTGTTTTGAGACCTGTTTTTCATCAGGAGGTGACCACTGTTTGATTGTCCTTTCTCTTCCTTTGTCTTTTGTAGATGAGGCATTCTGACTTCTCTTAGGGATGGTTTATAGGGGTAACAATACAAAAATAATTTCATAAGAATTCTCACTTCTTGCAGCATCAGCTACAAGTTACAACATAAAACCACCAAACCCTTGAAGATTATGTGAGAGCTATAGTCTGATGAGCCATTAAATCGGGTAACCATTATTCCGGATATTTCAGGTAAAAAAAAAAAAGTTTTAATGCTGTCTTTTTACTGCACTTCTTACTTTGCATGATCCTGTTTTTAATCAGCTCCCTCAGTAAGAACCATAGATAAATACCACTTTCACATGTGCGCACAAGTTCTGAACTTTGAACAAATGCAGTATGTTAATACATATTAATCTGTTTACTTACTTAGCCTGTGTCTGGTCACAGCCAATAAATCCACAAATCCAGGCGCTGCTGATTGTATGGCAGGCATGTAAGCACACAATACACAAAGAAAAACCTGGACATTTTTCAGCTCACAGAAAGCTGGACCTTACTTTGTAAAATGGGCTGGTGCACATGCTGAAGATGTGCCTTCAGAGGTGTGGGGCTGTTTGCTGGTAGCTTGTTCCATTTCGCACGCACTGCACAGCAGGATGCTACTCTCACCTCAAGGATGTGACCCCAAATTCATTAACTTCTGGATGTTACCTTCAAGCACAGCCTCAGTGAGTGCACCCAAGCCTCATGCAAGACATCAGACCAGCTGTTCTGGGTGTTTATGTGATCCCCCCCCACCCCAGGATAAGAGTCATGTACCTTCCATCTATGCAGAATTGGTTTCTTTGCAGGATGGGCACAGGGATGTTAATTATATGCAGAGACGTCGTGCAGCCTCACCAGGGCACGCAGTACTGCCTTGCCTCGGGTGTGCTGGTGCCAAGCTTGATGTTGTAATGCCTGTGTGCCCCATTCAAGGGCTTAGGGGTAGCTGGCCTCCAGGGATACTGCACTTTGAGTTTAAACTGTATACAGAAATCATCTGGCTGCTTGGTTGGGAAGAGGGAAAAAAAAAATCTCTGCTGTATTTTATGTCACCTTCTGAATGGGATAAAAGGCTGAGAGAAAGAATCTGTGTGCGAGTCCCTCTTGGCACAACCTCCCTGCCTCTCTCACTGTCCTGGTTATTCAGGCTCCCTGGCATTCAGGTCTGGGACAGAGCCTTCTGGAGCAAAGCTGTGCCTTAATTTGACTAAAAAAGTGCTACTAGTTGGGGGCTTGGGGGCTGTGGGTCTCCCCCCATCCCTGAGCTCTGCTTTCTATAAGCGCCTCTGGAGCTGGTTCCAGGCAGTGTACCGGGGGTCCAGTAACACTTTAGTGAAGACAGATGTTAATGCTGAGCGAGCAGAAGCTAACAGACTCACAGAGCTACCTTGGCAGCTCGCCCCATTTTTCAGATTTCAGTGTACCTACAAAAATTTAAAAAAACAAAACAAAACGAGAAGAAAGTCCTCTCTACATTTTGGCCTAGAGCAAACTCTGGTGTTAGTAGTTCATCAAGACACACTCTCTTTAGCTCTTTAAACACACAGCTAGATCAAAATAAAGTATGAAGAGCATAAAGTAACTCACAGACACCATTTATTAACACTGAGGCCTGCTGCAGGAAGAAAGTGACCTAGTAAATATCCTCCCTGAGTAGTAAAATAGCTGCTGTAAGGAGTTATAAGAACTTTTGTGAGCTGTAATTCCCTTAGGAAAAAAAAAAAAAAAGAAAGAGGTTTTTTACAATCTTTCATCTCTGCTTGAAAGCAGAAATAAAAAGCCTGCCCCTAAAGTACTAGGTGCTTGTGAGCCGCCTGCTAATAATGTCATCTTCTGTCTGGTCTTAAAGGAAAAGGAGAGATATGGAAAGAAAACAAACCCACAAACAGCGCTGGTCAGCTTTATGAGTGCTACAACTTCAAAGACTGGAAGAAATGCTCCCCAGACTGGCTGTTTGGAGGATCAAGAGTTCAGGACCTTTAAAGGGCCTTTATTAGAGAAAATTCTGCATGAGAAATGAACCGCCCTTGATAATACTGCAAATGGATATCTTGCACGGGCAGCCTGTGTGCAACTCCAACTCTGAGGAAAAGCCAACAGTAGGAGCCTACTTGCTTTCTGCTTGTATGTGTTGTATTTTAACCGAGCATATTTTACACAAGGCTGCAGTGTGGTGATGTGTGCAAATACCATCCCCTTTTTACTGGCGACTAAACTGAGATGGAGGGGAAGTGCAGCCAGAATTTTCATAAGCAATCTTATTTTTGGGATTCTTCCATCTGGATTGCTGAGTGTGAGACACACAGACATGTCTATCAGGGTGCTCCAAATCAGCGTGAGGGTAGATTTGGAGGGTGCTGCCCTGTTCTGAGTGGATGATCTATAGAGAAATGAGGAAAGAATTGCAGGATGTTGTGGGGAAACAGATTTCGTAATCAAGCGGTCTCCTCATTAAAATATCCATTCTCTGTTTTGCAAACAAGCAGGACTGTAGCAGCCCAGTCCTTTTGGTTTGCTTTGTTATTCTTGCAAAGTGTAGCGCATGAGCTTTACGTGGCATATGCAGTACTTCTGGCAGCAGGAAAATAATGCAGATGTGTATGTTCCTTAGATACTCTGATATCTTTATTAACACTAAGCAGGAAAACCAAGGCAGAAAATTTATGCTGAGCTATGTCCACTTAAACATATTCTTGCTTGTCCTCTCTCTCTGTAGCCTTTTTTTTTTCCCTGTGGCAACTGCTGATTTGAGTTTAGCTGCACAGTGTCTAAGAAAGTTTACAGCAAATGTTCTAGCAATCAGAAATGTGATCATCCTCAAAGGATTTAGGAAAGTAAAGGGAATGCATATCAAAAGAAAAGCTAGAATGATTTCTCCGTTTGCTGCACAAACAACAGTGAAATACGTTAACACGGAATGCAGCAGATTGCGTGCTAGATGCAGCACTGTGCTTGCAAATAATGAGTTAACCAGTCAGTTCACCGAAGTATACATGCTTTTTTTTTTTTTTTCTTCCGTGGACAACTGAGTCTCTAACAAGAACCACGTCTGTAATAAAAGTTATGATGTCTCTAGCAGGAACTGGTAGTGCAAATCAAACATACCATTAGCTTGTCAGGCTCAGCCAAGTGAAATAACAAGCAGCTGGGTAGTGCTGTACTCTGAAATGGAAAACTGTTGCCCCTTAACAGAAGATTTCCTCAGAGAAAATTAAAGCATGAGGGGCAGCGACAGACCTGGTTATTCATGAGCACAGTGTCATGGGGAGGTCAGTGGAAGGACCTTACTTAAACCATCGTTCTGGTTCAGGAAATGCTGCCTGACTCCTGAAGTTAGCAGAGCGAACTCTCCCCAACACCTCAATGAGTAAATCAGGGTAGTAGGGAAGTGCCTGGCAGCAGGGAAAATGGAGAAGGGAAGGGCAACATGCAATTTCCCATCTGACCAGCCACGCTTGGCCGTGAGACCCAAGCACTTTCAGCTCCGAGGAGATGGAGAGGGGGATGGGACATGCCAGGGTAAGGGAGGAAAAGCAGGTCTCTTCTTGCTTCTAAGGGTACTGAAGAATAAACCTGGAAAGCGAAACGTTTCCCTTTGGCAGGCAAGGAATTGGATGCAGACTGCACTGAGCTAGATGCGTTTTTGCACTTTGGGCTTTCAGCTAAACCCAGGCTGTTTGTGTTGCCGCATGCTCTTTTACAGGCTTTTGGCTGATGGAGGTTGGGTGGCAGAGTGGAAAATTGTTTGGGAGGTTTGCGTAGCCGTGTGTGTGTTCTGCGGCCTCGTAGCCAGACATTGTTTATTGAGTCCCGCAAGGGATCCTGGTAATCACAGCTGATTTGCAAAAGCATATCTGTTGCCCATGTGTATCAATCAGATTGCAGTATTTGTGTACAAATCACAGACTTGATAATGATCCCAACAGCTTGCAGCTGAGAGCATTTTTGCGCTCGTCCGGAGGGAGGTAGCACTGTTAAGCCTCGGTATTCCACTTCCAAAAATTTCTGCCACTCTTCCAAAGGTTCACCCAGCTTTCAAATGCAGCCTCATGTCTAGTAGCTCCCTCCCATTGAATTCCAGCCTGTGAAATGTCCACAGACATCTCCTCATTACAGTCACCTGTCTGGCCTGCCAAGATCCCCTGTTCCTTGCCTGGGTCATGAGAGCCCCATATCCATTATTTGGTCAGCAGTCTGTACAGGAGAAAGTTGGGCTGTGCTTCCCAGAAGCCAGGTCTGGGAAGAGGGAATTTTGAAGCAGAAAAAATGTGTTTTCTGGCTCCAGATTCTGTCAGTTCCCATCCTTTTCTTGACGCTGGAATATGCCCAAGTATGAATAGAAAATGAAGGAAACAGCATTTTGACCAAAAAGCTTTCTTTTCACAGAGCAATTCTAAACCACTTCCAAGTGCCCACGGTACATGTACGCACTGTTTCCACCAGCGACTTCTCTGGCCAATACCCAAAGGCGTGTAAGAGCACCTCTCCTGAAGAGGAACTGCCAGGCCATTTCTGGGTTGACAAAGGTGCTGCCAGAATAAAATCTGGAGTGTAAAAGGCATAGCAAACTTTTGCACCTACTCTAATAATTAGAAATGGTTAGAAAAATGCTACAAGTATATTGCAAAAGAAAATCCCCAAATGCTTTTCTTTGCAACTCTTTTCATTTTGTTTTAATTTAAAAGTACAGTTGTGTTAATTTTTTCATTCAGTAACAAGGGAGGAAAACTCCCTCACCCCTTCATCCTTCCCTGCCTCAGGAAAAAGGGAAAAAAGGAAGGGAGGAAGAAAAGAGGGTTGCTGGGATGATAATGACTTGAAATGTTTTTTTCCTTGAAAAGTTAAAACATTTTGGAAAGAAATTTTCCATATTTCTTCTTGCTTTTGAAAGATCCTTTTAAAGATAAAAGCTTTAAACTCCAAATACTGGCTAACTTTATAAACAAAATTCTTTCCCTGCTTTATTAAGGGAAGTAAACAAGGCACAAGTGATGGCTGAAGCAACAATTTCCAAGATGATTGACACATGCGAACTTTTATCTTTTCAGCTATAAACTTTGATTGGTTTTCGTCCCCCCTGCCTCACTTCCTCCCTTCCTCTTTCTAAAAATTATTGCTCTTCAGTTTGTTTTAATGGTGTTTATGTAATGTCATAAATATTCTTGTTTAGAACTGTAATTATTCCCTACAATTAATTCCATTCATTCTGAGAGGTTGTGCAAGTTTTTCACTGGAGGGTATGTCTTTTATGTTCATGAGTTTCTCCATGTAAAATAGAATGTGTCCATTCCTAAAGCCCTGCCTGGGAAGGGAGAGTTAACGCTTTTCCTTTTTCCCATGGCAATGTTTGGAAGCCTTTTTGTGGAGTGTTTCGTATCATTCTTCTTTGGGTTGGGATTAAGGTAATTGACAGGGCACTGGGCCAGGGGTCCTTTAGCTGTCCAACCTCGGCTGCATGGGGTGGAAGCATGCCACGGCCAAAGTCACTTCCTTTTTCTTTCTTTTATATCCCATTAGTCTGCCTGTGTTTTCGATTTCAGAGGAATTCCTATAAATACATCGACTGTAGCTGCTAATTGTGGGTAAAACATCAACTATGTGGAGGCAGTGGGAGTTTTCCCAAAATAAGGACTACGGGACTCAACCCTCTTCTGTATTCTCTGCAATGTATTTGCAGAATGCAGAGATAATGATCAGCATTTCTGTGACAACTGTTCTGCGTTAGGTTAGGGCAAACAGTTGAAACCAGACCTTAAATAACAGGCTGAGCCCCATCCAATGCCGCAGAAGTGACTGACCGTGCACAAAGGCCAGATGCGTATACATGGTGCCCAGCCCATTTACCTTTGGTGGTGTGCCTCACATAACAAGTTAATAGAAGATGGATAGCAAGGCTTTCGTGCCCTAGAGCAAAGGGAAAAAAAAGCTCAGAGGAACAGAGTAAAGGTTATATCTTAAACAACTTACAGAATATATACGCAAAGTACACAGCTTGCCTGCTTCAGTGTCTTTCAGGCATATTTTTGTGTGGTATCATTTTTTCCTCATGTCTTAGCCGCTCAAAAAGTCTAATCTTCTGGAAATGTTTGGCTGTCGTCCTCTTAGACAGTTTCGCAAGCAATTGTGTTAATGCCCAGATGAATTGACTGTGATTATTCAGCATAAAATGAAAGAAGTTATGTGCTACTTGGGGAACTTGTACAGTTTAATTTTTGTCCAATTCATTTGCAGAAGCCCTCTAGGCAGCTTCTAGTGCTGGCTGGGGAAGGGTTAGTAGCCGGGGATCAGCACACTGCTGTTTAACACCCGAAGGAGGAACAGGCTGAAAGCACGGGGCCCTGCTCTTGAAACAGCAGGAGCCTCACGGGGCCCCCGCAGTCCCCAGAGGAAGCATGTGATGCCGTGGGGGTCCTGCGGTCACAGAGGGGGTCAGCCAGGCCAGTGAGGAGAGCACAACCTGGTACCTGCAGAACAGAGGGAGCACTGGACACAGCTCTTACTAAGCCAGACCCTGATTTTGCCATGCTCATGCAGTTATATCTGTATCTGAAAAGGAAAAGAAGAATTTAAAAGCGTCTAGAAATGCAAATTAAATGAAACAGTCTATAAAAGCAGTCAGGAAACCGTTGGGAGACCTCAGTGGAAAATCCCAGAAGAGGTGGGTGTCCCCACACGTTCCCTTTCCAGGCCCCAGTCACGGAGCCGGGGATCTCATTAGGTCATGTTTACCGAAGGCGCTTGTTTTCTGTCTTCTGATTCAGCCAACGACAGGACACGAAGAGGACAAAGCCTGTCCTAAGTGACCACCGATGGAGCCAGCCCTATTCACGGATTAGGGCTGCCATGGAAACTCGGTTTGCAGAGCTCACCACCACAAACACAGAATGAATGGTCAGGTCAGCACCCGAGATTAAAGGGGAGGGAAGGAGGGGATTGAGCAACTGTTTGCTCAACTCATTTCAGGAGCTTTCCTGGAATAGTCCAATATTCCAAAAATTGGAATCGAGAGTTTTTAGTTGAAACCAGGGTGAGGATTCCCCTTGTTTGAGAAAAGGGTTGAGTCCTTTCATGCAATGAAGGACAATGAAGAGAAGCTAAGTATTGATTTAACTTAAGAATAACCTTAAAAGACCTAAAAGAGGTTTAATGATCAGCCATGCGCTGAAAATGAATCCCAGAGGGCTTATTGTTTAATGTAATGATTTACACAACGTGTTATCAGCCACTAGATTAAGAGTTCTACTTGTGATTCTAATTTTGATCATTGTGAGACAAGACTCATGCCCAGGTTTTGGTTGCATGGATCTGTTGGTTAGCTAATCCTAGATGTGGCAAAAGCATGATTGACTGTTTCACCACCAGGAAAGTAAAGCTTCTCTTACAACCTCAAACAATGAAGTGTGCAGCAAAGTGTATTTTAACAAGCATCTCTGGGTGTTGGGGGGGGGGGTTTGTTGGTTTTGGGGTTTGTTTCTTTGTTGTTGTTCTGTTCTCTTTTTTTCCTGGCAATTCCCATGGCTTGGGGACAGCCTGTGATTTGGGAGATCTGGGTTTACATCCTACTCTCCTATAGCCCTCCTTAGGACCTAGAGTAAATTCCTTTCTCACAGGATTGCAGAGAAACATAGGTGTTCTCTCCACTGCCTGGCAGTACCTACCCCAAGGGCTACCTGTATATTGTAAAATGCACAGCTGGAAGCTCAGCACCTGAGAGACAGCTCTGCTCTGAAACCCGGCACAGATGCATGGGAAATACCTTGAAAGTCAAGAGAGCAATTCATCACCTCAAACTTTAGACCTGGAGGGAGCGGTGATGGCTAATGTGGTTTTATTAATTTCTTGCTTATGCCATTGCTCTTAGATGCAGCTGCAAATGGCACACTCAGCTGTGTTAGAAGAAAAAGCTAGTACCTGAAAGCCTGGGAGATAGCTGCAGTGCTCTGGTAGGTGTATCTTCCTAGTTGGATAGTGATGTCCTGAATGTTACTATTTGACTGCGTTTTTCAGCCAATTGTTCACCTATTTTGGAGAACTTTTGTTTAAAACTTATGTCTTTGGCAAGAGAAATGTCAGAAAACACACTATTAAACTCAACATTGAACCCATGGATCCTTTTCAAGATAGTAAAACATTTTCTGTCTTGGTGGATGAGACTGTGGTTTGACATTCTTCATTCTTCACAAATCCAAACTAACCAGTTCTTCTTATCAGAATTGTTCTTATTTGCTGTGAGGCAGTTGCTTAATACTGTGTTCGAGTATCTTGCTGAGGTCAGTCTGGTTGGTTGTTCCCCAAATTTTCCATTTCTGCACAAAATAGTGTATCAACCTTTCCCTAGTGCTCTGGGGTCTCATAAACCCTCACGAGTCTCTAATGGCTCAGCAGTTGTCCTGGTTGAGCTGAAAACTGAATTTCCTCATCCCTTCCTTGTGTTGGTCTTATCCAGAGAAGTTTGAAGGTTTAAAACTCTGCTGAATGAGAAAAAAAAACTGGAGAGAAATGCTGAAAATCCAGCAAAGTCAATGGCACTTCACAGTTTTCATTGGAAGGGACACCCAGAACCGTGGGCATAATGCTGAAGAGGAACACTTTGAGCACTACGTAAAACTAGACACCAGCAATAAGCACAAGGAAAAATCCAACTCTCATACAATGCCTCCTAAATTATCTGTTTGTACCAGCACACTGCAGAAATATAAACTAAAAGAAGGGAAACTGCAGAAGTTTGATCTTCTAATGTTAACGTTGGAGTAACTGGAGCTGTCTGTGCAAATGCCGATTTGCAGTTCTGCACAGGCACGCTCGTCTCAGAGCTGCAGTGGCATCTCGCTTTGCACATGCAAACCTCAGCTATCCCTGTGGCTGTGATTTCCCTGGAAGAAGTGACCTGAACATTTGCTTTCTTTTCTTCAGATCCAAAGGGATCTGAATGGAATTTCTCCCTTAGCCTGTGGCTCAATATGGAAAAGTCCACTTGTGTGTGCATCTGGCTCAGTCTGGCTGAGATGCCTCAAAGCTTTCTTTCCTGCTTATAGAAATGTTAGTAGTTTCTTCCTAAATACTCTAAAGACGTTCCTTAGATCCTCATTTACACGTTTTGTATTATCTGTGGTTTTGCTTTTCGTAGTTTATTCTTCCCTCACACAACTTGCCACTATCCCCTTCATTAACCCACCTAACTAAAAGGTGACGTTTTCTGATTTATTGTTCCAAGTCCTCCTGAAGTCACCAGTCAGAAGAATAGCTGTGCCCCTGTTTGGTTACAGGAAGACATTCAATATCACATTTTGTCTTTCCTGTGCTTAAAAATATTTTTTCTTCTGCCCTCCGTAAGAGATGAAAAGATGACCCTGCAGAGAAAAAGTCTCCATTAAATCAGCCGTTGGAGAGGAGGCAGGCTGGGTGTTTCATCTGAGTTTATTTTGTTTTGTGCTTAAATATATTTTGTTAACCCATGTTGGAAAAAAAAGGTGGCAGGCGCGGAGGGCAGTTGGTAAAAGAAGGGCAACTGCATCCTCCCACTGGAGCTCAGCGTACAAGCTACCCTTTCTTGCGAGCTGGTTTGATTTCCCTGGGATTTTGCTTCTGCAGGCAGGGTGTTTTATCTGCCTTTTAGCCCCTGACCCAGAGGTGTGACCTTTTCACTTTTATCTCTTTCAGACTAAGCCTGGGCCCCGTCAGAGTTGCCCGAGAGACTAACGGTAAGTGCAAAGCAAGAAGGGTCATTTGTGTCAGTGGAGAGGACAGAGCACTGGGGTGGGTGACAGTGAGGTGCCTCCGGGCTGCTCCCCAGGACAGGTACCGGCGGTCGTGCAGCCCCAGAGGCTGCTCTGCCTGCGCCTCTGGCACCTGGCAGCAATGACGGCCCAAGAGCGGGTAGTGAGGGCTAATCCCCACTAACCCATCTTTGCCTCCCACCCTATCAATGTAGCAGCAGTAAATAAAGCCATAATCAGTTTCAGGAGAGATGCTTGTTTATCTGCTTTCCTTTGAAGCAGACAGATTTAGTCATGGTATAAACAGCTCATGGAAATAATATTCAGCTACTACCATTAGCCTTTATGCTTTTTAACTCCCCCTTCTTTCCACAGAGAAGTTTTATTCTGTGTCCTTGAATACAAGACACGTTGAGCTTTAAAAACATACATCCAGTTCATGTATTTTGCAGATCCACAAAATCTGGGATCTGGGATGCCTTACAGCAGCAATGTCAGTAACAACAGCTCTCAAGCTGCCTGAAGAGAACAAGAAAAATCAGCACAAGCAAAATGTCTCTGTGACGTGGAGCTGCCTGGGAGGTCTCCTGTCAGGATCTTTCCTGATGCTGGAGCAGGAAGAAAAGCTGTGTAAGCGATGTGATTGAGTTTCCCCTTCATGGTGCTCGTCTCTGTTTCAGAGCCTCTGCGGTGACTGCTGCAGCAGGTCCTGCTCATCTTGCATGAGCATCAAGGGAGGACAGCCTTGCAGGAGCAGTGGTGGATCACCCTGCCTCAGGCTACTTCGTGATGCATGGACAAGCACTGCTTCAGGCTGCTTTATTTCCTCACCTCAGTAGAGAAGGGGGAAAGGAAAAAGCAAGTAACAGCTACACACTACACTCTGGGATTCCCTCCTGTTTGGAAAGGAAAGGGAGACAAAGAGCTAGGGAAGATGAGTCAGGTGTTTCTTGTGTGTTCAATTCAAAGCCTGCAGTCTGCTTGCGTGCTTCCACTTGGTTCCAGGGGTGCGAGTTTGGACCACAGCTTGTTTTGAAGAAAGGTGTGAGAGGGGTGTGCAGAAAATTACTTCAGAAGAGAAGGTCCTACATCACAGGGAAACCTCCCCACCACACACTGTGAGGAATGAAGCCCAGCTGGAGATCCCCATTGCAGGGAAGCATGGGGAGGTGATGACATGTTCTATTAGGGAAAGGGAGAGTTTTCACATATTTGGGTTTTATTTAAAAAATTCCCACATATATTTTCTGTGGAAAGGAAAGATTTCTCACCGAAATTCCTCACACAGATTAGAGACGCTCCCTACAAAAAAAACACAAAATGCTTTCCAGTTTTAAATAGAAACATTTCCATCAGCTTATCCTAGAGGTAAGGGCTATGACCCTTAGATAGCCTCTGGAGGGGAATGTGGATCAGGAGCGCCGTCCTCATAGACATGGCTGCAAAATATGTCACAGCATATGTTCAATATCCTGTCAGAAACACGGGATAACAAAGATTAGGTTATCCTCCCTTCTTCAGCTCTCTTGTGCCCTAAAGCCACTTCATGCAAGTCCAGTAGCTCTAATGGACCAGAGCCCACCAGAGTAAAACCAGTCATCTGCTAATAACAGTCCAACACACCCAAGATGCTTTGCTATAAACAACGCTTTTGCTTTTTTTCTGCAATACCAATGCTCCTGAGCACAAAGATGACTTGCACATGTTAGTGCACATGGCTTATTTATTCATCATATTTCCAGTGTGTGCACTTTGGTGGAGTCTACTCCACTGCAGCATCTCTGCTTTCTCCCCAGAGCAGCCTGCTGCATGTCAGAGGCTGATGCTTACCCCAGCTTCCAGCGTGTGCCACATCAGTGGAACATGAATCATGGCTGGTGTTTGGGCTTTGAATGAAGTTTCATGTTTCCAGCTCTGCTCTTTGATGGTGACAGTAGTCTTAATTACCTTGCTGCTTTTTACTAAAAAAAATCAAACACAACCCCCTAAAAAAACCAAACAGTTAAGGGAGGAAAAAGAAAAGGTCACTCAGAAATGAACCATGAATGCCCACCGCTAAGCTGTACAGAAAATCCACTAATACATTTTTTTTAATGAACTATTTTTGGCATAGTAGATTTAAAAAAAAAAAAAGCTCAGTGAAACTCATGGGCAGAGAATTCATTTGTTTCACATTGATGGTCTTCTTCAAGCTAGTGGCTGAACTTGGCTTTAAAAAGCCAATGTATTACTGTGAAGAGTTTGTCTTACAAATAAATAGCCTTTCAGTGTTCAGGATTTGTTGTGGTAACTCATCCTAAATCAACGTAAAGACCAATATCAAACAATAAATGGTGTTTTGCCACAGTGGTGGATATTAAAATTTTCAAATGCCTGTTGTTGATTTTATCAGTTCTTCCCTGGAAACAAAAAAGCTTCTCAACCTCCTATGGAAATCGCTCTCCAGGACTGGAGGCAGCTGCACTATAGAGTCTCTTCTTCTAGTTCTTGCATTTTCCTTCCTTGGAAATTTCAGTCTCCACCAGATCACAGTAACTTCTGATAAAGTCTCTAGTGCCACTTCCTCAGTATAGTACTTGAAGCTGGGTATCTATTGCTGTCTCCTGTCTGTACACACACATCTTTATGATGGGCTGAACCCCAAGCCCACAAACCCACAATCTTCCTTTCTTCCTCACCAACTAAGTAATTTATTAAAAGGAACAGACTCCTGAATACAAGTCTCGCGTGTATCAGACGCAAGTGGAGGGTCCAGGTTGGGTCTGGAAAAAGCCTGGGTGTATCTCTCAGCTCTGTCATGTGACTTGTCTGCAAGTATTTGCACCTTTGCATCCCGCACACAAAATGGATATAGAAATGATCAGTCACGAAAGTGGTCTCAAGTCTTGCCTCAAAACTTGCCGTGTCACTAAACTGTCATGATTTATGTAACCTCTGATTTTCAGCCTGTGGGATGTGAGAAATTGAGCCATTTTCAATCTTGCTTACGAAACGACTTAGTTAAAAAGATCCTGGGCAACAGGATTGCACAATGGAATTCCCAAAGTTAGCATGTGGGACATCCCTGCCCATCTTCAGGCTTTAAGCTTGACACATTGTACCTGGTAGTGGTGTGAGCTGGGGTTTTGGTTTTGGAGGCATTTTTATGTGAAGAAAGCCACAACACAGACTGTTATGCATGCATGAAAGTGCTTTTCTGCGATGTGATACTTCATTTGGGCATATACCTGCTACTTGCTGGCAAAATGGCTTCTTCACCAATAGACTTTATTTATAGCAGTGCACTGGTGAATGGTGAAGTTCTTAAGGCAGAGAGGCTCCTCAGATCCATACTTGTTCCAGCTTCGTCAGAGACAAATATTCCAACATCACACGCGTTTTTGCAATCCCCACTGCAGACACTTAATTGCAGGATGATTCAGGCCACTTTAAGCAGCCAAATTTCCCTATACAGTCAAAAAGTGGTCTCTCCGAGGATGTTTCAAAGCATGGCTATTGGCTGCCCAGTGCTAGACAGTATGACTGTCTCCTTCCCAAATAATTCAGTCTCTCACATGAATCAGGCTGAAAAATTGCAGGACTTCTTAAAAACAGAAAGAGTAATTCTGTTTGCTTTCCTAAGTGCACTCATGTCAGGTTTTCAGGCTGCTCCTCTCCACTTAAAACAGCAACACATTTACCAAGTTATCTACCCCTGTGTGGGCTCCTGGTTCCTTACTCTGAGTCTTCCACAGTAAAAAAAAGTAATAGATAAAGGTAGAAAGGCTCAGAAAACAGCTGATGGAGGCACCTTCTTGCTTTTCCTGTTCACCTGGCAGCTTGGAAGCCTGTGGGTGCCTGGTGTGGAAGCCTTGGGGCTATGGCACCAACAGACGACCACCAGCTCCTCTGGTTGAGCGTCCCTCAGGATGCAACAAGCAGGGACCATGAGGGTGCGTCTACCTGGGGCCATGTCCCCAAAGTTGATATGAAAGAGGATTGTTTCTTTCATGCAGTGAAGGAGAACCTTATTCCCTTCCAGTTTGGAAGGGATCCTGCAGGGGTTTTTTGCATGGATGAGGTGAGATCCAAGTTTCTGATGCACACAAGGAACAGTGTCGAATCTGGTCTTAAGTCTGATGTAATTATGGATTTTCAGATGTCATGAGTGTGCCACTGCCTTGCTCTTCCTCAAGGCAGGCTTCTATTCAGTTATGCCAACCACTGCTTGAGGATTCCAGATGGATTTTCTGAACCTGTCCTTGGGAATTTTGTGTCACAGCTTTGGCAGCACCAGTTCTCAATGTTGCCTATTTTATGTCATATATTATTTTCTCTTGATGATATTCAGTGAAGTGATTAGCACATGCAGACTGTAATTTCTGGGATCTACAGTGATTTTAAGCAAACAAAGGAAAAAAAGTGGCTCTGGAATTATTCATTCTGTTGCCTGAATGTAAAAGGTGGCAAGAGGCACATGAAAATTTTCATGAGCCTGTGGGAGGGACACAAACATTTGGGTTATAAGGACCTATTATTATTTTAGATTACATAAGGCTAAAGAGAAATCCTTTATGAGACTTTTAGGATGTGGTCATCTATTCCCTCCCCATATTACAAGCTCTCTGTCTCTCTTTGATGTGAGATCTGTAACCTGGCTTCTGTAATTCCCATCAAACCTCCTTATAATATTGTTCATCCTAATAATGCCACTGATAACACTAAAACTGGCTAGTTCCCTAGGATACAGTGCAATAAACATTTTATATAGCATCCTCCCTATAAAGTAGCTTGAGAAAAACTTGACAATGAGAAGTGGAGTAGACAGGAAAAAATAGGGGGTGAGCATAACTTCCATATGGGCAGTGGGAGAAAGGTTTTTACATTACAGAAAGGTTAAATATCGGTTGAGTCAAGACAAAGAGTGAACTGTGGTAGAAGCAGGAAATGTGCAGTGAAAACCAGTTCTTTTTCTGATAAGGGGAGAAATGGAGAATATATTTTGAGATTCAGGGTCAGAAAGGTTGTATCTGAAGAAGCAAAAGCAGACTGGGGAACAGGCATGGGGCAGGAGCACTGGAAAAAGCCAAGTACAGTGTCGGTGTCTCGGGGCTTAAAAGAGGAATCAAGCCCAAGCTTTTGGAAAATCCGGAGGACTCTGGCATGGGAGGGGAAACCAGAGAACAGGAGCAAAATGTTCTGCTTCCAGCAGGCAGCACTAGGGCAGTGAATTGGCCACTCTCCTCTGATATACAGGATGATAAGAGCGTGTCTGAGCCCATCTACATCAGCACAGGCAACTTATTGAACACACTAATGTGATGGATTTGATCTGGTTCATTTTAGAGGGAGGAGACTCAGGAGACTCAAGAAGAATCAGCTGGTATTTGCTGGATATGGATACGTGTGACAGTGTTGTCCTCATCTTAAAACTGGATCTCCTCTTACCGCATGAGCTTCTAGAAGTTGCCTTGAAGAGCACTGAACAGTCGTCCTGGAAGAAAACACAAGCTTGTCTCCAATGCACCCCGTTGTTTTACTGTGCCGAACACAAGGCTCAGCAGACATGGTAATGTGCTGTAAGACAAAATCAAAGGTCACTATGAAAAGCTGTGGGCTCCAGGACCCTGTTTCCAAAGTGCAGGCAGCCTTGGGAGCCTGGCCTTGTGGGGAAAAGGCAGTCTGAACATTTACAGACTCTGCAGCAGACAGGCACAAGCCCATGATGATTTAAATACAAATGTTTCTGATTTTGACCTGCCTCTGATTCCTTTTGATCCTTAAGACTGAAATTTTGTTCAACTCGTACATGTGTGGTGCTCTGTAGAACTGCTCTGTGTAGAGCTGCTCTTTTTTGGAAGACTAAAACAAAGCAGCATTCAGGATGTGTCCTGGGCTTGTCCTCTCTTTGATGAGGTACAAAAATATCCTGCTGCCTAGTCTGTCAAGAGCTTGTTTCTCTGTGAAAATCCTTTCTCTTAATCCTTGGTTTGTGACTGAAACAATATTCTGAGTATTGAGACGCTGAATGAGACTTTCCCTCCAGAGGGATGCTGCTGCCCTGATGCTACAGTCACTGTGCCATGCCCTTCTCACACCCTGACTGCTTCATGTCAGGAAATCCTGGCTGAAATTGGGAGCCTAGTCCTCAGGAGAAGAACAAAACCTGAGTCCTGAAGAGCTTTTAATCTCGTAGTCAAGTTAATTTTTTTTTTTTTTTGGTCTCATTTAGTTCCTGAGAGTGTTCAAGTGACCTCTGCCTCTAAACACTGGACATTTCCATTTTCATTCTGGCATCCTCATGTCAGAGGCACAACTGAGCTTTCAAGGGAAATCTGAGAAACAGAAGCAGAAGAGATAACGGAGGCTTCTGAAGCGGTGGTGGTGACAGCCCAACTGGCTGCAGTGATTTCAGTCCTCCCTATTGAGAATTTTTCTCACCTACACATAAAAGGCCAGTATCTGTTACAGCCACATGTGTTGGCTCTACAGATGGACCCTGCTGATTAGGTGAACTTTGTGCACCTGATCTTGGTGGTGTTCAGAAGCCCAGACACAGACAAGATGTTCATATTATTCATGCCTCCCCTACTCAGGTGCTGTGCGTTGCTACTGTAACTCAACCCCAAACCATTCAGCACTGAAGACCCCATCCTGTGTGCGTCCAATGCCAGCTATAATGCTGGTTATTGTAAGCTTCTCCATGGTTACCATGACGATGCAAGCTCTGTGTGGTGGTTGGGCCCACTTTAAAACAAAAATGCAGCCAGTATTCTCCAGGGATGGAAAGTATGGTAAACGTTCTGACTCATGCTGAGGCTTTTGAAAGGCTGAGGCTAATCTTGCTTTCTAGCTCAAGCTATGGCAGTTTCTGTTGCAAAACACTGAAATAGGATAAATTTAGTTATCACCCTGTCATGACACTTGAATCATAATGCATCGATATATTTGGAAACAATCTGGAGAAGCAGGCTGAGACTGAGATGACAATGTTCACTCATGGGGCCGTCTCAGAGAGAGCAAACTGAACTGGCAAGGTGCAGAGGGATCCCACAGTGCTGAGCGACCGGGTGACAAAGTGATAGCTGAACTCTGTAATCCTGACACGTGATAAGACCACACGGGAGGCTGGGTTGTGTCAGCAACCGTATGAACAGCTGCTGCAGCTTAGCCAGCAGACTGAATGAAGTGAGGCTTTCCCTGTACTTATTAGACCACACCTGGAACACTGTGCCCAGTTTTGGGCACCCAGTATAAAAAACGCTTTGGTACCAGTGGAGCCAAGGATGGTGGCAGCTGGAGCACATGCTCTGCGAGGAGGGGCCAGAGATTGGAGCCTGTCTAGCCTGGAGAAGAGATGGCTTTAGATGTCTTCCAATATCTCATGGCTTTGAGCAGTCCATTATGTTCGATGACCTGCCAAAAACCAACCTTAGCTCTTCTTTTATTCTATAATCCTTAGGAAAGTTAGTTCCAGTAAGTAGTTTCATCTAAACATCAGCTTCATGGATGGGAGCAATCACAAGACATAAACAAAGCATTAGGAATTATTAGGAAGAGAGCAGAGAAAAAAACAGGAATTACCAACATCAAATAGTATAAATGCAAGGTGTGCCTGGATCATGAACATCATGTACAAACCTGTTCTCCCACCAATCAAGGATAGAGTAGAACTAGAAAACGTAGGTGGAAGGGAAAGAAAGGTAATTAAAAGCTTGAAAAAGAGACAGTAACTCAGGTAGGACTATTCTTTTTGGAAAGAAGGTAACAGGGGAGGTGTAATACAGCAAATAAAATCATGATTATCATGAGAACATAGAGGAGGAACCAGGTGACAGGTTCAAAACAGTCAAAGTGAACCATACCTGCATTGTAGATAGGATGTGTCAAGAAAGCAGCTGGCTTGTGACTCACTAGGAGGAAAAGGCTGGATTTTATACACGACACATTGTCAAGATTTCTGTGCAAGTTTTTCAGAAAATGAAGAAAATCTAAATAAGAATACATTACAGCAGTGCTGACATTAAAACAGACCTGGACAATGCATATATTTAGCAGTTTACAGGTTTATTAAAGAACAGCTTCACCTTCACTTGCTGTTAGTCACATTTCTATTCCGGTGCAGCTTCCTGGGAATAACAGGTTAACACTTTATTCTTTGCTACAGACCTTACAGGTGTTTTGCATTTACCTGACATTGTTGTGCATCTACCAGGCAGACGAGGCACCTGGCCAAGTGGGTGCTAGCTACCTGTGACCACGCTTGCAGGTGAGGGGCTGCAATCCCTCCTGCAGCCCTTGGGGCAGACACTGTTCCTGCTTTCTCATCATCCATACTCAATGTCATGGCTGCCTGATGGAGTTAGATGCTGCCATCACCGGAAAAGCCAGTGGTGCATGTGGAGATGGCTGCATCACGCGTTTGCCCAGACCATAAGCAAAGTCCCAGCAAATTTAAGCGAAGGTACTTTGGTTGCTGATGTTTTCCTGCTCTTCATTAATCTGTTTAGGGTTTTCTTTTTTCTGTCCACACCAAATCAATTTTAAGTCCACCCAAAGTTAAGTTTTATTTTATTTTATTTTATTTTATTTTATTTTATTTGTCTCCCTATTTTGGAGTTAGCATATCAGACCCAGCACTGAAGTTTAACAAACATTTTTTTAAATGAAATTTAGTTCCATCTTCAATTTTTCATGTAGTTACCCAGTTCACATACTATTTGCACTTTGTTGAAAGTCTTATTAAAATCTCTGATGTTACCAGCCATAAGGGCACCCAAAAGAAACAAAATTCATCTAGATGGGTTTAATGAAAACTTTTGGATTCTGAACTGCTTGGTTGCTCTTGTACAAAGAATATTCCCAGTTTCATCCAGGACCAGGTTTAGATGGGGTTATGAAATGAGAATGTTTTATTACTCACACATTCCCATTTCTACAGACTGGATTGAGTTCAGCCCGCTTTGGTGCTATGCCCAAGGTCAAAAATACTCAATTTGGAGGCATATTCTGCTTCTTAACTCAGCACTGGGAAACATACATTAAAGAAAAAAAAAACCAACCATAAAAAATCACTATTATAACTAGACCTTTTAATTTTATTCCACATCTTTAAAGTTCCTCTTTCAGCTTTGAATAGATTCAGTCTCAGATAGAGCTGATCTTCTCATTATTACTGGAAACTTTGAAGCTGTTTATCCCCAGACAGAGGTCTGAAGGTAGAGAGCCTGTAAAATTTTCCACATAGTGCAGGAATATGGGGAGAAAAGAATTCAGAAAGGAGACACGGGGCCTTTCTCATGAACTTGAAATCCTGGCAAGCAGCTCCTTGAAGTTGTAATTGAAAATCAATCTGATATATAATTAAATTCTAGTCATCACATATGCACCAACTAGTCTCTCCAGCTCTTAGCCAAGGCAGCAGAGGAACGGGGCTATCGATCAGGGAGGGTTCCCGCGCCATCAGCAGCACTAAGTGGCTCTGTGCGGGGCTGCCCTGATGCACGACTGGCAGGCAGAGCCACGCGGCTCCCAGGCTGCAGGACAAGCAACCGACTCCAGCGAAGGTGTCCAATATTCCCTAATCATTTAAGTGCACTGCACAGCGAGCTTGGACTAGTCCCACAGTCTCCACGCTGCCATCAGTCTTTCCAATAAATGAGCTTTGAGCAGGCTCCAGAGAGAAAAGGAAAGAAGGCTGATCAATTCTTTCCAATATTAGGTTATCATTTTAACTTCTCCCCCTCAGCTGCTACTCGGGTTAGGTGCTTTGTAATTATATTCATCAAGGTCTGTCAACATAAAACGACAGCCCTGGTTTAAGGGCATAGCTCTAGTTTCTTTACTAAGTCATAGAGAGAGAACTAGCATTGATTAGTTCTTTAAAGATGAACAACTAGAATGGCTATTTTTCAAATTATTTAGAGTTTTGAAAGCCAAGCTATGCAATCTATGCACGGCCCTTGCTGCTCTCCTTTTGTTCCTGACAAAGAGAAAAATTATCTTGTCTGCTGCTCTAGACACTTTTGATATTAGCATTAATATTAACTGACTTGTGTTCCTCTGCAGTGCTACATTATTAATTTGTCTTGGTATTTACAATGGCCTCATCGCTGTATGCATTGAACCCTGCCAAAGTGTGCATGCTCACATGCTGCCAAGGCAGAAAACCTGGCTAGCTGAGAAGTGAAAAAGCATCAGCAAGTATCACTCTGATGCAGAACAGGAACATTGTGCCTAAATGGAAAACAACTTACCACCTCTAAGGGAACCGATGGAATACTTAAAATTGTCACTAAGTAGCTGGGCAGGGGAATTGATTGACGTAATTTGTTTGACTTTCCTAAAGAGCCATTGATGAACTCCCTTAAAAAGCTCCTAAGAAGGTAGGCATGAGGCCGGGGCGGGGGCAGTGAATACCCCAACCCAAAGGGCAGTGGGAGCCAGGCTGATAGCAAGCGCTGTGAGGCCAGCAAGCAGGTGGGGGCTGCCAGCACTTGCCTGTTTAGACAACTCCCATGCCTAATTACAGGGCTGGTTTTCGTGCTGGTAACTTCTAACTGTTGGAGCAGATATTTTCCATGCCGCTGCCTGCCTCACGCGGGCTGGGTCATTCAAAAAGAATCGTCTCTTCAAAACCAGCCCAGCTCCAGTAGCAAGACAGTCAAAAAGTGTTCCTTTGCTACTGGGAAGAACATGCAAGCAAAGTCCAAACCAGTAACTTTTTATCTGAGACCCCAGAGCCCCGTTCTGTGATTGGCACGTATGGGAGGGACTGCCACGCTGCAGTGGTACACAGCCCTCCTTCCTACCCTGCCTCATCTCAGGTTGTCCTGTTTGTATCATCCCACCCCAGAATCTGTGCTGCCTGGTGTGGGGAAGCCCCCAAAAGCAGGAAATAATGAATTCAGTGCAGTGTGTTTGCTACTAAGCTCCGATTCAGTGGAGGGACATCTTGAACATGACTTGAAAAGCAGGACAGGCCACAGGGTCCAGCAGAGCAGCCGAGTGCGGGGAGAAGAAAAGACCTTGTACGTGTCCCTGGGACAATGAAAGGATTCAGGAAAGGACAGCAATGACATGCAGCAATTATTTTATTTGGGTGTTCTCCTTCTGCCGTGCATATAGCTGCTACACTGTGTCCTTGGACAGCAGCCAAACCTGGACTTTTTCAGGACATTGGTCTCGTGGATTGTGCTAATCCTCTGCCTTAGGAGAGACACAGGCTGCCTTCTCTGACCGCATTTCTGCTGTTGTCCCTGTAACTATCTTCCTTCTGTTTTCCTGAGTTTCACCACTCCACATCTCAGGAGCAGCTCTCTGGGGTTTTTTAGGGATGGGCTAAAACCTGTCTTTCAAGGGACTGTTTAGGAACAGGTAAGAGGAGAAGGAGCAGAAAACCAGAGGTGAAGATAGAAGGCCCATAAGGGAGATGCTTGGGCTGCAAATCAGGAGGGCTGGTGCTGCGATGGGGTCCTGGGAAGCAGGGCTGTGGTCAGCAGATGCTTGAGGAGACAGCTGGGGAAAAGGCAGACTGGAGCAGAAGGAGGTCAAGCCCTGGCTCTAGTGGGCTATGGCACATTTCCTGCGAGAAACAAAACAGAGATTGCTTAGTCTCATCATCTGTCTCATATCCTCACACAAAGCATTGCACATCCTGCCACTTTCCTCTTCTGAATTCGGGCTAGCAGCTTACCACTGCTGCTTGGTTTTCTCAGGTGGCCAAGTCCAGCTGTCAGTCACTGGGGGCTGCACCAGTGCCACAAGGACGCTGCCCAATGGCTGTGTTCTATTGCTTCTTCCAAAAGCAAATTTCTCTGGGGAAAAAAAACAAACAACAAAACGGTTTAAGAAACAGTGTAAAAAATGTTACCTGAAGTATTAAATTAAATGTTTTTGATGCAGAGTTACTTCTTCGCTGTACGTTTTTGGGACATGGTGTGCGTTTTGGACATACTGAACTATTGTTCAGTAGTTTGTGGTGAGGCCAGTGAATAATTTCTGCAGGAAAAAAAGGTAAAAGGAAAACTGGAACTATTTCATTTTGCCATGTTAAATAGGAACTTGAAAGATTTAATTTGCTTATACTTTCTCATTAAATTAAGATCATAAGTATGCACAAGATGTTTTGAAAAGGATTGAACCAGATGATCTCCTGGTGGGGGACAGCCCCATTGTCCAGCTGGGAAACCAAGGTGTAAAGGCTGAGGTCAGCAACTACTTGCTGAATTTGAGCACCTACCTCAGATGCAGGGCCTTGCTTTTCTAGCACTTGGTACCAAACTGAACTGTATATGTGTAAAACATAGTTTGCATTGACTTGGTTTGTGACGGAGAGCTTGGGAACTTCAACAAATCAGATTCTGAATCACATCAAGCAGACAAAAAGCAACAACCCCTGTTCAACATGTGTGATCACTCTGAGAGCCTTGGGCTTCCTCTGATCACTGTCTTTGCAGTGGGGCACTACTCCTTTCTGAAAAAAGATAATTCATATTTCTGAACAAAAAACAAGGACGCTGAGGGCCTGCTGCCATGTAGTGCGTTTCCTACACAGTGAAGATCCCCCACAGGCAGCTGAAACGCCATTCCTTTTTCTTCTCATTAAGACAATGAATTCCACTTGGGTTTCTGTAGGCTGCCTGGAAGGAAATGCGCAAAGAAGTAAGAATTTCTCTTTGACCCTTCCCAGCAAATTCAAGTCCTTGGTTACGAATTAAAAATAAGCCCAGGGGCTATGGAAATACCAAAGAAAAAGGGTTGTAAAATTGTTTTCGTTTAGAAGGAATAGAAAACAGTATGCAAACATCCTTGAGCATCCTGTAAGGCTCTCTTACATGCTCACTAGAAACAGGTCTTTCTCACAAATAAGAATTTGTGTAACTACTTTGAGTTGGTTGGAACTGCTCTTTGATGTGCTTGGATAGGACTCATGTAGGAGCAGTGTCACTGCTTGGGCTCCAGTATGATCATAGAATCATAGGAGGGTTTGGGTTGGAAGGGGCATTTAAAGGTCATCTAGTCCAACCACTGAGCACTCTGAGCAGAGTATTTTGGATTGAGTGATACACACAGATATGGTTAGATTGGAAGCTCTCCAATGCAAAGAGCCATCATTTTCTCCTGTGCTTGCTGTGTATCCTTTCAGTATGGTGCCCATCCTTACCTCTTGGTAATCAAGTCCATAGCCCTGTGGTTTGCTGTGGTTCTCCAGCTCTGGAGTCCAGGAAAACCTTCACCTTCTTACTGTGCTCTTCACTGCCACCAATCCCTGGCCAGGTATCTTTTCTCCCCTCCCAACACTTTTTCATTGCTGGCTATTTCTCTTTTTACAGAATATGATTTAGTCATGACAGAAGCCAGGCCTTTTGGAAATTTGCTATCAACTCTTGGCGCTCCTTTAAATGCTTAACTAATAAAATCATGGAGCCTGGTGCTTTTCCCCTTCCAGTGAATGGGAAGAAAATAAGAATTACCTCTGTCTCAAATTCCTCTACATGGCTTGGTCAAATTTTATTCTGATGAAATTTAAAAACCGGGATTTGAACAGGGATGTGTACTGTAATTGCTCCACCTTTTCAGTGCAGCACAATTCCAGGTGTAAGTCTACTCTCTTCTGCCTTCCTCCAGCCCCATTTCTCTTTGCTTCAACTTCACTCGAGTAATTTGTCTGCCTGTTGCTTTCTCTCCACTCCTCGAAAACCATTAGAATTGATTTCTGTAAGTATTTTAAATACTTGTGCGGGTCCCAGTAGGACTGTCTCAGAGTCTGCATAGATTGCTGTCGGTGAGCATGGTACTGGAAGACGCTGCATTCACACTGAGGGAGAAACCCCTCTTCCCACATCCTTCCGTTTCACATTTCTTTTCTGGGCTTCTAAGCAGAAAATTTTCCCGATGCTTAGAAATAAATAGTCAGTGGAAATAAATATGAAATCCTGGCTCCATGGAAATCAATAGCAAAATGCCTGCTTGACTTCAAAGGGCAGACCCACAAGGTTAATGGCACTAATTTAATGCTGCACATAAGATAAAATCCACTCGTGAGCCTCGTACTGTACCTGAGGAGCTGAGGGTTAAAACGTGACATTGTTACTTGGTAGTTTAGTTGAAACAGAACCTCATTTTTCTTATGGCTTGGACAATTGTGGACTTTGTCATCCTTTTCCTATAAGTAAGCTAATCTTTTTATTGATATAGTGCACACCAAGTACTACAGTGATTTGCGATGTGGGAAAGTCTTTTTCTGCAGTTTCAGCGTGGCCCTGAAAGTCGCGTTAGCGACAGAAATGGAAAAAACAGTTGCACTTGCCAAACCATTATTCTGAGGGCTCCTCGGAACGATACGAAGGAGTGCAAGCCCCACGATACAAAAAGATTGCGGAAAATCTGTAGGCAGCATGTGAATCACATTGTTATGCCTCTTTATGGCACACATGGCATCACACACTTTATTTAAGTCAGCGCCCAGCAGACCAAATCCGTTTGGAAGAAAGGTGATCGCTTCTGCGAGGCTGCTGGGCATGAACCAAATAGGTGTGGGAGACATGCCTCAGTCGTCTGAAAAAGTGCTGGGGCAGAACAGCAACATTAGGAAGACTCCAGAAGTTGGATGAGAGGTTTAAAGTTTTGTCCTAACTGGATTCGGAAAGGAATTTCTCCAGATTCAAGTTAACTCGTTCAAAGCCTTATTGCTTTGAGTCACATTCACACAATGGAATTATAGACATATATTGGAGGACACCTGAAATTAAGTAATTAATTACTAAGGATTTTATTCTTTTTCTTCTTCTTCTTTTTTTTTTTTTTTCCCAAAAGAGGGCCTAGAAATAAGATCTGGGTGGCAAAACGATCCATTGAAACATTTTTGACATTCAGTGAAATGTGTTAAGTAATCTGACGAACTGGTGGGATTTAAAGTTGCTTTTGTTCTTGTTAAGGTATTGTTCACCTCTGCCTGCGTAGTCCTGCCTGCCCTGCCTCCCTCTCCCCGCAGCCCCAGTTTGCTCTCAGCAGAGCAGTGCTGGAGAGAGCCGTGACAGGGCGCAGATGGCTTTCCTGCCAAAACATGCCTGTGCCCAACCCAGACAGAGGGATGTCTCAGCCAATTTATTAACTAAGTAACTATAAGCAGGTGGCAATGTCCATCTTTAGGTACATTTCCATGGTTTTGCAGCATGAAATGTTAAAAAAAGAAGTTTTTTTTAAAAAGCAGTGCTGTTTACTTCTTCACATTAGCAGCACAAAGAAACTCGAGACCAGCATCTCGATTGGGCCATACTGGGAACCCCATTTCAGAGCTGCCTTGAGTATATTGTCATTTTGTTATTTGCACAGACTGTACAGGGATATCAAGCTGGGCTTTGTAATAACTCTGTCTTCAGGCAGAGGTCATGGGATTCACTGGCAATTATGTTCTGTCCTTGGTGAACAGTCACACTGCGTGCAGGGAGGTTTCGACATGATCTCCCTCCCTGCAAAGGAAATTTTTTCAGTGGCAGCTTCCGACCCCAACTCCTGCTGCACCAGGCTGGGGGTTGGAAGGCGTCTCCCTCACCACTGCCTTCCCTGCCAGTGGTGAGGGCACCATGTGAAGGTCTCCAGCAGCGGAGTGGGATACATTAACCCTAGAAAACTGCAGGCTTTTCAAACCAGGGTTTTGAACTCATCTTTTTGTACCACGATAGCATCTCTAAAAATCTACTTTCTCCACAAGTCACAGTTCAGAGGTCTCTGTGTCACATAATTCGGCTATTGTTTATTTTTTTTATTGTTTATTTTCTACACTAAAATCACCCTATTTTGAAACACTTTCTACAGGAAAGGGAACATAAGAATAAAATATCAATAAGCATGTGTACTATGGTAATGAATACTCCGTTTAATCAACTATAGCCTAACATTGCTCAGATAATTCAAACAATTTACATGTAGCACTGTGGATGCCACAGGTGCTGACTGATAAGGGGCTGTCAGAACTCATTGCTACGTGGTTGTACAAGTTATACTACAAAAAAGAGGGGGAAGAGATTAAACTAACTAACTAGGAAGGTATGCTTCTTGAATATTTGCTAAACTTTATGCTTATGAATATTTTCTGTGCACTCAATTTTTTTTGCATCTCCTCAACATCATAGAAACTTGTTGAAAAACTTGTTACTCAGCTCTGATTCTTACAATATTATAGTGGATGATTTGGGTAAGTAACACTTACTTGTTAATGTCCCTTTCCTCTCTGAATACAAAAGAATTGTCTCCATAAAACTGTGATCTGATTAGCTGGACACAGAGGGTGAAGTCTTTGTTTATGTGGCTACTTTTACATAGAGATGTGTTTATGTAAGTTTTTATGAAGGTGAACATGACTTCTGCACCCCAAATTGCTGAGAAAATGGCAGTTTATCCTATTCTAAGCAAGGAGAGATACCTTCCCCAGCCAGCTTTGGATTCCGACAGCAAATACAAGTTCATGCTAACCGTTTTATGTAGACATGCAACGTACCTTTATTTTTATGCTCACAAACAGCATGATAACATGTGTCACTTGAAATCTTATTAAAAGTTTCCTTTTTTTATGAACTGTGTGGGAGAAGTAATTCTGCTTTCCACACTCAGCCCTTTGGCCTGCCCTGGCTGCTTCCCTTGCACTGCGCGCATCCCCCACTGGGCAGCTCCGCAGGGTGGTGTGATCACATTTTTCCCTGTCCACATTGCTTTCCTGTCCATACTCCTCCGAGAAGTCATTTAACACCATTAGACTGTGGGTTCAGTGGAAAAAAGCCCCTGAAATTCAGCCACACATGCACGTAAGTGCCTCCACTTTTATTTTTTGATCGAGCCCTGCTGTCTGCTCTTCCACTTAAAACTGACCAGAACATTTAATCTGTGATTACAGAACATACCTGAGGTAACCACAGTGATGGTAAAGAGATGTGTGGAAACTGTTTAAAGTGTTTAGGCTTATTTTCACGACATTTAGCAACTGGAAACAACAAAAATCTTGTGTGATCAGCATGTACTTTGCAGACCATCAACTGCTACGTCCCCAGCTGGCAAAAGGCCACTGCAGTACCTGCCTCACCCCACTGCCCAGCTCTCATCCCTTCCCATGTGCAGGGGGGAAAGCTTTGCAGCTCTCAGGGTTGCCACCTCTGTTAAGGATCTCTTTAAAACCAGACTGCTTGCAGAATAGAGACAGAAAATGATACAATTTTCTCTACTTTTCTGGAGCTAATCACAGTTCTTTGGAGTGTCTTCAAATTGCAAAGTTTCATCAACAGCAAATAATAAGGGATGTTTGATTCCATTAGGGCTAATATCAGTTTTGCCTGATTATTCTTAGTACATAACTCAGTGGAAACAATGCATCTTTTGTAATAAAGCTGCTGCCAGAAACCTTGGATATTTTACAAGAAGGAAACATTGGCTAAGACTGCAACATATAAATGTGGTATATGATTCCTGTATAGATGCGCCGTATTAATACATGCTGCCATGCCAAAAGCTTGCTGGTATGCCACATTCAGAATGGGGGCGGGGGGATGGGATGAGGGAACTGTATTTTTCTGCTGTCTTTCCATGCCTTTTTTTTTCAAGTGAGGGATGTAGTATAACATATTCATGTAATAATACGCTTAAAATCACTTGTGCTCAAATGAAGCGAAGAGCTCCAGAGCATTCACCACATCCAGAACTATGCCCTTCTTGTTCCAATAAAAAGGAAATTATTTGCTTTGTGAAACTTTGCCTGGATCTTTAATTCTTCCTCATTGTCTGAATACAGCTCTAAAAAGCTACTGTACTTGACGATGCTAATCAACTTTCAGTGGGTAACCGTCGTATGTCATGTCATACAGATAATGGTGATTCAGTCCAGTCTGCAGTAATGAGGGCTTCCTATCTTCTCCTTTCTGGCCTTTGTAATACGCAGTTCATGTACTCCACCACTCAAGAGTATTTTCAGGTTTTCAGATTATTTTTTTCTGATACTTCCCAACAAAGTGGCAGTGTAACCTTTCCAAACGTGGCATTGATCACATTAGTTTTGTGCCCAGCATGTGCTATTGATCTTTCCTCGACAAAAGAGGAATGAATATGAAAGCAAGCAGCAATGGCCAATAGCCATTAACTGCAAACTTTCCTATTCTCCTTAACTGCTGTGTATAGTGAGTTCTTTCAAAACAGGGCATGAAAGTACATCCAAAATGCAAAGTGTACATATATCACTCTGTGCCCAAATCCCCGGTGTGTAGGGGTGGTTTCCTGCAGTTGCGGTTACCCAAAGCAGACATAGCTGGTGGGTCCAGGGGCTCTACCTTCTGTTTGTTCACTGGTTTTCTTCCCAGGAGCTCAGGATACCCTGCCTTCATCTTCTATCCTTTTTCCCTGCATCATCATCTGTGATGATCCAGAGTATTGCATCACCACTCAAGGGAACTGGGTATTTACTGTACTGTCCCCAAAACCTTGCAAGAAACCAGTACCCCCGAGCCACAGCTTTATGTTGAAGTAAGCACTTGTCCAATCAATGTTCCAGTGTGAATTACTGCATCTGTTTTTGGAAGAGGTCCACTTTACACAGCACGCAGTAGTCTCCTCCTGCTTTCCACCATGGGTTTACCTACTGAGGGTGGGAACGCTCTTGTTGACATTTTCACGTAGTGGTATTTTCCACAATTCCATAGTGAGAAGTTAATTGTTCCTCATTTATATGTGGTGACATGAAGTTGTGTGCATCAGGTAAGCAGCTGAGTAAAAGAAGGAGGTTTTAATTGAAGTGCTGAGCGAGAGCAGATGCATATCTTGTCAGTTTCTCACTTTACCTTATGATACTTCGTCAACTAATTGATACTCTGACAATAAGGGAACTGCTTCCAAACGAGTCAATTACTTAGTCCAAAATGGCTAATAAAAATGTCCTATGAATTGAAATGTAGTTCAGTTTGAAAGGAAATTATATCTCCCTGGAGACTAGTAAATGGTTTGGGAAAAATGTGTTCCACTGTTCTCTTCTTTGTTGCAACAATATATGCTGGAAAATAACCTTTTATTACATTTGGTTAACTTTAAAGACATGCTGCTTCAAATAAATTGATGGGAGAATAAACCAAGAATGACTTGTGAATGCTGCTAAATTAAAATCAATGAACTGTAGGCACTCAAGGTGAACAAGTCTTCGTCTACTCAACATTTCCTTGGGCATTTTGCTGGCCAATTTTGCAGCCATGAGCAAAACAGCAACTTTCATTTCCTACAGGCTGGTTGTTGTTGCTTGTGTTGTTGTCACTCATATCTTACTAGCTTCTGGTTTATTTCTGTTTCATCCACTCTCAGATCAGAACACATCAGTCTAAGAAAGCTTTCCACGACCAGTCAGACTCTCAATAGCATCTCTTTTATCTCTGTATTTTCCCTCGGTTTGGCATCTTCAGCACGAGAGTTTATGAGTGTTTTTCCACCTTCATCAGTCAGACCACTTTATGAAGATAGGTAGACATTATCTCCACTCACCAGCCGGAAACACTGATGCAGAGGGAGAGTGAGCAGCTTCCCAAGGCCACAAAAATGAGTCAGTGCTGAGATACCCAAAGATCCTGGTCTCCTAATGCCCAGACCATGTCTGACCTGCTACAGCACTGTGGGAGAAGTGAGGCCAAAGACTCATGGTTTGTTTCTTTGGGCCCACTGGGCATTGGTGTCATGGGTGAAGGAAGATATTTGCTCTTAGATCTGCAAAAATGAGGGGGGAAAAAGTGTTTATTTAAGCGTTTCCTAAAAACATTTATTGAATATTATCAACAAAACTTTTGATGTGAGAATGAAATGCAATTCAGCAGAGATTCCCCAGCTGGTTTTGGCTGAGATAGCCTGGTACCAGCAGCCTTGCCAAGACACAGGATGCTGGACCAGCTCAGCGGTTCCTAAGTTACACTGATGCCATTTCTGAAGATGATCAAGCCAGCCTTTCACACTCACAGGATGTCTTGAGTCATTTCTTGCCAAATAATATCCACAATGGGTTAGTTGTGGTGTGCTCTGAGAGATGCAGACTGTGTGGAGACCCCAGCCTTTATTCCTAATTATAGGGGGATCCTCCAAAAGCTGACACGTGGGTGGGTTTTGTTCTTTTTCAAAAGCTGGAGAAATCTACGTTTTCATTCCCCTCCATGTAGACTGATGATTTCATAGCTTGTCAGTAGGTTAACCCCTGGCCTAAGTAGTTTCTTATGGTTCCTTTCCAGTAGAAGAACTGATCTATACTTGCCCTGTTGTAATCTCTCTTTTCTTTTGAAGCTTCCATGCTCATGCACATTGAAGGACAGAACCAGAGAATAAGTACAGTCTTGTGGTGCACCTTTGCTAGACTATGTCATGTATTAATGGGCCAAGTTTTAAAAAAAAAAAAAAAATCCCATTTGAAATCCAAAACAGTGAATGGCCTGTATTTATCTCATTTGTTTAGGCTATGATGAAGAAATAGGAGCATGGCATCCTTTGATGTGAATTTCATCCCTAGAATTAAAATTTCCTGGTTTGCTTTGCTGCTGGTGCTTTTGATATCTTGAATTGTCAAAAGCCATCTCATTTTAGGGTGGTATAGTTTAACCAAAATACTTAACTGTCACTCTTTAATATATTAAGAAATATATAGGCCATTAGGTTGTCTTGTTGCCCTGGTTTCGACAGGGATAGAGCTTATTTTCTTCCTAGCAGCTGGTGTGGTGCTGTGTTTCAGATTTAGGATGAGAATCATGTTGATAACACACTGATGTTTTAGTTGTTGCCGAGCAGTCAAGGACTTTTCAGCCTCTCACACTGCTCTGCCAATGAGAAGGCAGGGAGTGTCCAAGCTGTGAGAGGACACAGCCAGGACCGCTGACCCCAACTGCCCACGGGGATATTCTATACCATATGATGTCATGCTCCATATATAACAGGGCGTTGGTTGGGAGGTGGCATGGCTCAGAAACTAGTTGAGAATTGTCTCTGGGTGGTGAGCAATTGTGCTGTGCATCACTTGTTTATTCTTTTATCATTACTATTATTATTGTTATTATTATTTCACTTTTCTGTCCTATTAAACTGTCTTTATCTCAACCCACGAGTTTTCTCACTTTTCTTTGTTTATGGTTCTCTCCCCAGTCCCAGGGAGGGAGGTGGGGAGGGGGGGTTGGGGTTTGGGGAGTGAGTGAGTGGCTGTGCCGGCTGGGGTTAAACCACACCACCTGTCAAGACTCCCCCTGCGCAGATTGCAGCCAGCTAAATGAGGGCAGGAATTCTTTTTACAAAGGGTTTTGGGCAGAGAAATATCCGGTTTCTTAAGAACATGAAAAACACGTTCAGTATTTGTTGATAAAACACCAAAGGAGCGAGCTGGTTGTTGAAGGGTGTTGCTGCTGCCTGTGTAGGGGAATGCTGCAGCTCTGTGTTTTGTGAAAATACACCAGCGTGCTTGGGTCGTGAGCCGGGTCCGCACGCCTGCTGCCGTGTTGCCACACGATAGCTCTCTTTCTTTCACACTTGCTGCAGCAGCACTACTCTGCAAATTTGAATAAATAGTAAAAGTTATGACTCCAGTGTGGAGGTTTTATATAGCAGCGAACAACTGGTTTGAAGTTCACGCTGGCTGCTGTCACACGCAGTTGGCTTTCTGGCTCGCCCTTCTCAGGCTGATGTCTTTGGCTTGCAGGAGGTGTCCATTTTATCACCAGTGATTTGTGAGCCCCTGTAAGCACCCATGACATACAGCAGAGACCTTAGAGTGAAAAAGCTTTTTGTTTTCTTCTCCTCATCTTCACTGAGCATCTGTTTGGCTGTTGCTTGATAAGAAGAAATTAAATTAATGAGCATTAATGCCTTGGATGCAGGAACAAATTACACAATTGTGAAGTAACTGATAAAAAATGACATAACATGATACACAATTCCAGCTTAATACGTGTGATATGGTTTCTGCAAGAGTCAAACGATGTCTTTCAAGTTAATATTTTAATGCAATACAAGGTCTTTGTCCTGAGAGAGTCTAACTGGTAAAATCCTAGATGGGCTCCACTCTGTCTGTTGCTTATTCTCACAAGACTATCATGAGGGCCATTCAGAGACATGTCTTTTCCCATTCAAATTAACCCATCATGAAAATACAGTGGAATCTTACTATCATGTCCCTGCAATCCAACCAGTATCATCTTTCTATTTCCTTTTTGTCACTAATCTGACAAGATGCCAGTTTTAAAGAAGACTTGTGGAGGAAACAGATACACTGATTTTTTGCATTCTGTTGTTTCTTTACCCTGAAAATGTGTGTTGGTTTGAGTTTGGATTTGTTGGGGTTTTTTTAATACCTTGTCAAATTTGCCTGCATGATTTTATTGGGTGGTTTGTTGACATGACAGAGGAGAAGCTCTTACCGGCACCTTTCTGATGTTCCTTTCCAGGCCATTAGATAGGTATCATCTACAGTGGGATCAGGCTGTGCCTGAGAGCCTGGAAGAGTTAGGGCTCTCTTGGGGAACTTGAGTTTGAAAACAAAAATGTCAAAAAAGCCAAAGCATGAATTCCATTTCCCTTTTACATGAACACCTGGAGTGGTGAAAATAAACCCATGAAACCTCAGTATCATAAAACCTCCTGAAGAAACTGGTGGAAGACAGCTAGCTCGTGGCATCTAAGCATGCCCTCCCAAACCCACAGCAGGGAAAGGAGGATGGAGGAGCAGAAGGGCTCTATCAGAGCCCGCAGTGCTTGGGCATCACGCTCTGCAGTTACACATGTGGTTTCTCTGAGAGCAGCGCTATTTAAAAAATCCTCACCACAAGCTGCCATTCTTCCTGCCTACACTGCAGTTGACTGTCTCCTTCATCATGCCTTTGTACTGTTTGCAGGGTTTCTCAACCAGACATGGAAGTGATGCATTAAAGACAAACCCAACCCCTGCAAGCCCACAACTTTTTCTTGGAAGGTTTCTTAATTCAGATCGTGTCTGTGATTTGTGTTACAGCTTGGTTTAACAAACAGTTCCACTGGTGCAAGCAAAAAGATGCTGAAATATTGCACAAAGACAGGAACAACTGGCTGGGGGGCAAGAGCTTCTTAAACAAGCTTTACTGTTACGGAAAGCGCTCTCTCTCCTAACTGCAGCCTGGGGCAGTGCTGTACCAGCTGGGCAGCTGTGGGAAATGCTTTTGCAACTGAAGCCCCCTTTATTCTTTAAAATGTTGTTGTTCCCAGCTCCTTCTGTAATAACAACAGCAGCAAAGGCTGAGGTGTGGACACAGTTAGAAAAACGAATTCAAACAGTTGCTCAAAAAGTTCTGGAAAACAATGTTTCATCAGTTCCATAAACTAGTTCTTTGCTTACGGATGGCTGGTAGGAGAGCTATGAGACAGAGGAAGGGTCTCTGATGGGAGTACAGAGCTCTCTTACACTGAAACATTTTTCAATTTGCATATTATCTACTTAAATTGATCTTAGATATGCCAGATACCCTTCCCATTCACCATGACGTAAGCTCATGGTGTAAGACAGAGCTCTTCCCATGCTGTGATCCCACCAGGTTCATGGTTGGGGCTTTCCCAAACTCTGCTGCAGCCCCATCCTGACTCCAAGCACAGGGGACATGAGCAGTGGTAGTGCCATTGTCTTGGTCATCTCCCTTTGTATCTATAACACTGGAGGAAGAGGAGGAGGTGTGGGGAGTGGGGTCAGTCTGGCGGTGTCCCTGCAGGTATCCCTGCTCTTTTGCTCAGGGCAAGGCAGTTAAGTGTCTGCATATCTTCACTGGAAGGGACCCATTTCAGCTTTCCCATTTAGCCTTGCCTTTGCTGACTCCAGGACATGAAGAAAATGTCTCTGTTAACACCAGTGATTCTAAGAGCTGCAAAAGTCTTTGAATTTTAGATAATATTTTGCTCACTAGTTTTAAAAATCTACTTTTCTAAACGTATCTTTCCTCAAACTGTAAGACCTTGGGCATGTGGACATTGCCTACTTTTTGTACATTTCTTAATATATGGGGAGCTGATGCTTTTTGGTGTCTCTGCCACAAGCATAACAGATGCAACAGTGGAAAAGAAACCCCAAGTCTTGTCAGCCCTGATAAGGGCAAATTGCAGCTCTGGGCTGTGCCTCAATGCAAACTGCAAAATGTTACTCGGCCACTGGAGTATGAAGCACCTCCCCTCCAACTTGCCCCGAGAATAAGATTATAAACAGCATATTCCACATGTGCTGTTCCAGTGTAGTCTTAAGCCTTCCTGAAGACACTTGGAGTATTTTTGCTCCTTGTTTCTCTCCTGTCATGTCTCCATCCTGACAAGCTTGCAGCCTTTGCATTTGTTCTTGAGGGACAGGATTATGAAAATAATCAGATGTCTCAAAAATTCAGACTGTGAACAAAGAGCTAATCATAACTGTTCAGTCCTCACATTGGATTACTTTAAGTAAGGTTACTTATGTGCTTCATTGTGCCTCTATGTATTTTTAGTCTATTTTATGTTTAATCACTGTTTCCTAGATTTGGATTGCCTGTCTGGGGTTACTAATAGTAATTCTGTAATATTTTACCTCTAAACTATGATTCAATCTCAGATATAACACCAGGTTAATATAGATTTTAAGAGCTTCTGAGCTATCCACGGGAGATGCAGGAGGACTCCAAACTGTGATACCCTGTTGTTCCAACATAGGGAAATCACATGTGGGGAAATCCCAGTATCAGTTACTAACTGCTGGGCAGTTTGGACAACTATTCTGCCATGGCCCACCGAGTTCTATCACAGATATGTTGCAGCCTATAATAATAAAAATATGCCATGGAGATAAAACTGGTAGCTGTGCTTCAGCTTTAGTATTGCTGCTGACACAGGATAAATTAGGTTGTGATTTTGGCTGTTAAGGATGGTGAAAACAATCTAAGAAGCTGAATCAAAGAGGATTTGAGGGACTGTGAGGGCAATAGATCAAAATAAAAGCAATTCCCTTCTTTCCCCATCTCCTTCTCTACCCTCTTTGAGCCTGTTCTAAGTCGCCCCTAGCAATTATTTTTTTAAAAGGATAGTCATGTTCAGTAGGACAGTCTTCTTCTAAACTCATGCCAGTGCATTGCTAGTAACAGCTAGGAAACAGGCAAAACACTGAAAAATCTGTTCTTTGTTTTCTGTGGGAAGAGATTAAGATCTGATGGCAGGGATTTTTTTAAAGTAGCAGCAAGTAAATAGATTTATTAAAGATTACTTCAAAGCCGTGTATATTCCGTCTCTGTGCATGGTTGTGAAAAAGAGACTAAATCATCTGCATTGGAAGCAATGGGATTTGGATTATGTTCTTTAAGGAGCGTGTACTGAGCCATCTGAAACAGATTAACAGAGCCAGTACTTCATTGTAATAAAGGGACTAAAAGTGACACTGCAGGATGATGCCTAGGTGTGATTCAGCTCTGTAGGACTCTGAGCCATCTCAGTCCTGAAATCACGTAAATATGTGCTGAACTTAAAGCAAGTGAATTTTGCCCTTCAGACCTGCAAGGTCTGCTCACCTATAGACACCGATGCAAAGAACTATGATTATCTACAGCCTAGCAGGAGGCAGGAGGATGGATGAGCTCATGGCCGGGCATATGCTGAGGTTCCCAGCAGATGCAGCTAAACAGGCTGTAAAGCTGCCACTGCTTTCCCAGCAGGACAAATTATTCCTGCTTTCAAGGGTTTAGAAGATTTTTAAGGGCATTTGAGCTTCACCCTTTTCATGCGGAGGAAGTAAGCACCTTAAAAAGCATTTTCTAAGAAGAAACAAAGAATGAATACAACTACGGCACAAAATCAGATGTGTGGGATATCCCTGCTTCTCACTTACTTCTATGTGTCAGTCCTGAGGTGATTCAGGAGGGAAGGGCACTCGGCCAGTTTCCAGTGTTTGAGATGGACTGTTGTGATATACTGCTGTAGGGTTCAATCTTTATCAAGGTATGTTGTAGTAGGTGTATTATATATCTGCTCTGACATGTTCCTGCAGAAAACTTTTTAGTCACCACCAACTGACCCCATGTGAATTTTAAAACTTATTTATTAGGAAATCAGATGAAAGGTAGCTTTATCCAAGCCAGTTACAGTTGTGAAAGGAAGCCACAGTCTAGATGAAAGGGAATGCTTAGTCCAAAGTAAAACATGTACTGTGTTTGGTCACATCCCCAGCGTGACGGAGGGCGGCTTCCTACCCACAAATGATGATATTGTCTTCAGATAATTGCACTCTTATCAGATAAATCACTGAATTTCTCATTAAGAAATGGGTATATTCTTTCTCGGGGACTCTGTGGTGCCAGTCCGCAGCGTGTGGGTGGGGACAGAGCCCTGCCGCGATGCCGGCAAACTCAGACAGCTCTGTCAGGATGCTGGACTCAGCACTCCCCAACAGTTTCCTTTTGTTTGCCTTGACGGCGACTTCAGGCAGTGCTGCAAATGTCCAGTAACCCCACTGCCTCTCGCTTGCTCCTGCTGCAGCACTGCAGGTTTTGGTGCTGCCAGCTCTTCCTTTGTACCCAGTGAGGAGAAAACTGTGGCCTTGTTAGAAGCTGCTCAAGTTTGTTTGGATAAAGGATGTTTTTGTCTCTGTGTCACCCATTTGTATGTGAGCACAAGTCAAAATGGGAGGTCTGAAGCTTTTATGGAGTCCCACAGCCGTGTCCGGAAAGTGCAAGTGCACACTTCTGGACCTGCTGTTGATCCTCATAGATGTGTATGTGCATGTATGGTGGACACCCCTCACACAGTGTAGTTCCATGTGGTGTCACTCAATCTGCATTTCCACATGATCTGGTTGCTCAGGGTCATTTTTAATGTCGGCCTGCAAACAGAACACTTCTACACCCAGAGGTAAGGCTGCAAGTGTATGTCTGTGTGTATGGCTTGTTTCCAAAATGAAATTAAAGATCAGAGACAAGACTGCATTAAAGATTCCCCCAGAGTGGAAGCTGTAGGTAACACTGAGCGGCTGAGATGGCCTCTAAGGGAGGCAGCCTACTGAGCACAGCCAGGCGCTCCCCAGCGCCATTTCACCCACGTGCCCAAAGGAGCAGTCCAATGGGAAGGTGCAGAAGTATATGTAGATAAGGATTTGATAAAGACCTGGTGTTGCATTTGTGTTTCTGACATGCCCTTGTTCCATGGTCTCTATGGCTCAGGATGGCTTTTATCAGTCTAGAGGGAGCAACGCAAGACGTCTTTGCAAGTGATAGTGAGTAGTACTAACGAATTAATACATTTCTGGATTTTGCTGGGTTTTCAAGATAATTCACAAGCACACATGTAAAATTAATCCATTCAGTGACTAATTGTCTATTCACCCAGCTGCAGTTGAGTTGATCAGTGATTCTATTTTTAAATAGCTAGCTAAATAAATGTAGATTGCTGCTTTTAATTTTGTCAGGGTTCCTTAAGAAAGAACCAGGGAAAGACTGTTGATGGCTGGCTATTTCTACAGAAAGTTTTCAGTGCATCTTGTGGCCTGTCCTACATGCCAAATACAAAGTATATGTGAACCTTGTCCTAGTAAGAATCTTACCAAATTAATTCTGGTGGGAATTTTTTATTGTTTTTATTGTTTTTATTGTTTTTATTGTTTTTATTGTTACAACCTTTTACTCTAGGCACTGAAGGGGAACCTAGAACAAATTATTACATGCTGAAGTTCACATGCAGTAATTAGATCACGAAGAAAATAGAATGAGGAATTTATTTGTATTAGTTTAATGCCAGTGATTAAAATTGAATTAGTCCTGATTTACACCAGCCTGAACTGAATTAAGCCAATAATGCTCATCTCTATTCAAGGAAGTACTATGAAACAATGCCTAATCAGTAGACGACTGGAGGGAAGGTCATTTCTTTCTTATTAGTTCAAACTTTGTCTTTCATGGCTGGTATGGTAATTCCTCTTTGTGCTGCAAATGAAGCTTCAGCCTTTCTAGCCCCTGCAGTAACTTTCAACACTGATTATACTTGAGATCAGCTGTTCATTTTGACTTTTAGCACTTCGCATTTGTATAAGAAGTGCCATAAACTATCTGGATCTAATGCACTTAATGACTGTAAAGGAACTGGTAATTCAAGTCTTGCTTTTTAAACAAAGTTTTTATCCTATCAGTAGGTTTCAGAGATGACTGTAGATGGAGCATATTATCTCATTTTGAATGTCCAGTTTAAAGTGGGTTTCTCATTTAAACAACGAAAAATCTTTTCTGTGACAAATAGTCTAAGTCTTTGGATATCTGCTTTGTGCCCTTAAGGGACAGCTTACTGCAACTGCCCAAGTCTGCAAGTAGAAGACAGGATATTTTCCACATAAATGTTAAAAAATCTTTGCAACCTTTTAATCAAAAGAAGTTTTCATATTTTTCAAGAAAAGCAACTGAAAACTCTTCAGGCATAATTATGTTGTTGACAGCCATTGCAGATATAACACCAGGAAGTCTGGTTTTAATTCATGTAATATTCCTGGGGAGGTGGGTGGCTTAGTTAATAAACTTGATCTTTCACCTTCGGAATCAGATTGAGTTCCCTTGTTGAAACACGCCTGTCTTTAATTTGGATGCTCGTTTACTTATGAAGGCTACCTGCTGACCTGCAAGATTCAGAAATGGATGTCTAACACACATCACCAAGTCCACAGGCAGACATGCAGTGAGATGAGAACAGAAGCGGTCATTGCACCAGGCAGAAAGCCTACAGGACATCCCATGGTGGACCAAGAGAGATGTAGGCATGGGTGGAGGGGAGGAAAACCATAGCTTCACCAGGTTATTTTGGTAAGGAGACTTTTTTTTGCTAATGTCTTCCTAAAGTGTCTAAGCCTGGAGACATTTCCAGTCCCCTCTCACCAGCGCTGCCATGGTTGGTCTGCTCAGAGGCTTGCCTGCACCCACTGGCTCTAAAGGGAGCAGTGAGGCTGGGGTGGCAGGGGGACAGCTGATCCAGGACACTTTGTTTAGGACCATCACAGGCTCGTGTGCAAACATTCCCAGACAAAACAAGTCAACCTTTAAGGAGCATGCCCATTGTAAGGCAGAGGCCATCAGAAACAGCTATTTTTTAAAGCAACCAACTCCCACATACAAACCCAAACCCCACCCTCACCCCTATTGTAACCAGGAAACAAAGCCCTTGAATAGCAGAGAATATTCCACCTTGATGCCCACACACACCAGGTCTCTTCCCAGCTCTCATGTCCCTGGGGCATTCAACAATTAAAAGGTTTCTGCATGCCTTAGATTCCTTGGCTCTCACTTGGATCCACTATGAAACACCCAGAAAACAGTCCCGAAAATAAAGAACAGCATCAATTTGACTGCCACTAATTCAAGACATTTCAGTGTCCTTAATGTTGTCCCTAGCCATAAAGACAAGGGGACCGACATCTACCTCTGCCGTTGCCAGCCATGCAGCAAGGCACCAGGCCACTTTGTTGGGGCTGAAAAAGTCCTCCAGCTCCCCTAGCAGCAGAATTATATGTTACTTTATAGGACCTGGAAAGTATTACAGTAATTATGACTTGAAATATAGTAGATTCTGGATCACTAGGCTAATATTCTAAAGTGCTAGACAAGGACTCATCCTACCAACAAGCGTCTGCTCACTGACTTTCTGTGCGCTGCCTGATACAGCAAAAATAGCCTGTCTGCCTGGTTTAAATTTTGAAACCCTAACCCAAACCTGAAACAAACCTGGGTAGCAGTTTAAAGAGCAAGACACCTTCTGCTTGATGTGCTACAGTCCCCTCTTACATCCCAGCTCCCTGTCCAGCCACTGCAGGATACTGCAGTATTGATGTTCTAAAATGCTTTAGGCTTTGGGCTCCTGAACATCTTTAACCTCAAATGTACTCGGGGGACCAGGCACTTCTCTAAACCATGAGGCCCCACTAAAAGCAGCTCTCTACCTGCCTTTCTGGGCTCTGCAGGTTGTGACAAGAATAACCTGTCTGGCTGCTTTTACTTCTCTGTCTTAACTGATTTCAGGAATGGGATGGCCCCACAGGCTGCATATCACTTTAGGGGTAGATTTCTCATTGCAGAAGTTAATGCATTTAAAGACATTTTTACAGAGGCATGCTGTAAAGCCTAGGCAATAAACTACAGGGGCTGAAGGCTGTTGTGTCTTGGTACATAATTGCATTTCAGAATACATTTCAGGTTAGAGTAAGAGAAAATGAGGCAGCAAAACAAGTTATACTAGCTGTATCCTGAGCAGACCAGAAAGATAGGGAGAGGATACATGCTAAAGGCAATCAGGGCTTTAAAGGGTAGCTTCTGGTCCCCTGGGAAGCTATGATGTTCAGGTTGGGATTACAGCCAAGATATGGGGATACAAAGCATCTAGACAGTGTTTTTATGCAGAGCACAGAGGGTAAGAGAGACATCTGTTTATGGGCTTAAGGCCGGGGCTATCTTGTAGTATATTTGCTACTGCCATGTTGCTGGTTAGAGATAGGGAGGAAACTTAAAGCAGCCAGAGGGGCTATCCCTGTAGAGACACTCAGGTAAGGCAGAGCATGGTCCTGTCTACATAACTGCCTTGATTGTGGGGTGCAGATCCTAATGCATGGAGAGAGGATTTTTTTTAAGTTTCTCTGCAGCAGCAAGATGTTGGAAAAGAGTTTTGCTCTGGAGACTGAAGCCATTACATCACTGTGCATGACCAAGTGTTTTTCGTATTCAAAGAAAGGATCCCATCAGGAATGAAGGAATATGCTAATTTAATGTCAGGTTTAAGGTAAGAGTTGGAAAAGTGGAAGAAAATATTCTTGATGCCTTCTGCAGAGCTATGAGGGGTTTATGGAGAGAAGTGGTATTGGAGGGGCAAGATCCTTTTATCATGACCTCAGGTTGATATGGCCTTCTGGTTATTTCTGAGCTTGTGGACAGGGATTGGTTGTGAAACCCAAATGCCTTCCCCATGGGGTGATGTAGGGGCCAGAGAGTGAAAAACTGGTGACAGGCTGAAGGCTGTCCCTCATGTCTCTGTGTATGTGGGGAGTCCTTGTACATTGCTGGCTGGGACTTCTGGTTGGGAGTAAAGATGGAGAGCTGGAAGCAGCCAAACATGTTTTTCTTGCTGTGCATGCAGAGCTCTGAAGGATGAGGTGAGGTGTTTGGCAGCCCTTAACCCTTCTGTGATGATTTTGGGGAAGTTAATGCTCCCCATCCACCTGCCTTTGGGGTCCAGGTCTTGATGTACCATCTTGCATGCTACAGGCAGTAAGGGTGGAGGCTGCTGATAGAAGGACTGAGAAGCTTAGTTTGAGTCTGAAATGACTCCTGTGTAAGTGCGTTTCAGGCTGGGTTTGGGTGGGGATTTGGGTTAGAGCTAGAGGGAGCAGAGTGGTTTTACAGAACCAGATGCAGCCAGAAAGTGTATTATTCTTCATTACTGCAGAGCACAGAGAATTTTTATAGGAACGAGAGCTCTGGTCCTTGTGTTATTATTTACTGTACAGAATAGACAGCTTTTAGGTAATCTAGATGCTGTACCCATCTTCCTAGAATGAAGAAGGCAAGAACAGACTTTACTCTGCTGTAGCATTTTAAAATGGAACCTTATCCCCCACCTTGGTTTAAATCATTGTGTTATGAAAATTACAATATACTCCCAAGGTTAGATCTCCCCAGGAAGCCAAACAGTGCTTGAAGTCAGAAGCAAGCTCCTGTAACTCACATACACCTCTCCTCCCCATGAGCCTTCACCACCTGCAGGATGCAACAAAAATAGCCTGCCTGGCAAATTTTTCTTCCATCACCTTAACCTTAGCACACATGTGAGAGATCCTTCCTTTTTTTGCCTCTGAAGAAATACAAAATAACTTTAGCACTAACTCTAACCCTATCCCTGGCTGTATTTAACCAGATGTGCAGTGGTAGCATAAGGCCTTTACCTCATAAATATGCAGTACGGTCTTACAGTGTGCGCCTTGGAGGACACCACAAAAACAGTCTTTAAGTGCAGTACTCTATAGCACATGAGAACCCCCAGTGTGATAAGAAGCCAGGTCATTTCTTTTAACTCATAAGACAAGCCATGGAACAACCCCCACATCAGCCTTATCCCTATCGTTCCAGACTGTTTGGGATGATGCAAATATAAACTGGCTGTTGCTGTATGTTTTCTTGCCATAATAACCCGAGCCCTCACTGCCCCTGGGGTAACTGCAAAACTAACACCAGTTCTGTTCTGTGTTGCTGTGCTCCACGGGGTGCAGCAAGATTAACTTGTCCGGCTACTTTAAGCCGTCTAACACTAAATACAACCTGAACCTTAACCTGAAATGTACTCTGGTTTGTGTAGTAGATTGCCTAACAAGGTGCAACACAGGGCCTTCAGCATCACCAGCTACAGCATTGTCTTGTGCTGTTTTCACTGCAGCATGTCCCAATAATAATGCTGACAAATATATTAGGTCCTAGGACTGAAACTTAAGCCCAGCCTGTCCGTTGCCTATGTTCAATGGCAACAAAGCAGAGAACCCTACTTACACTAGTCTTCACCATATCTACCTGAGCCCTGTGATACTGTGTGTAGATGCCCTACCTTCTCAAACACTAAACCTGAGTTTAACATCCACCTATTTGGCAATGCTTCTGGGTCAGAAACCCCACATTATAGAGCATCAAGTAGTACCACTCTTCTCCACAATGATTGGAGATCTGAAAAATACAGAGATTGTGGCTTGTCTAGGTGTGTTTTCTTCTAGAATAAAACCTTATCCTATCTCTAAGTCATAAAGAAAGTGACTCATGCAACAAAAAGCAATTTAAGATGCCTAGAGCACCTCTGCTTATGTTTTTCTCCCAACCTTTCCATCTTCCTCAATGCTTAATAAATACAGCTTTTCTTCAGGATGCTTTTGGTTCTTTATCCCTAATACAAACCTATAGGGCACCCAGGGATCTGCTATTACATAAAAATGAAATGCTTAGAAGTACTTCTATACTTACAGTACTTAGCATATTAAGTGCTTTCTTGTCTCTGCAGAATGCAGCAATAATTAATTTATAGCTTTACATTTTGTAACACTGTTCCTAATCTTAATTTTAAAATAACCTAGATGTTGATCTATATTGTCAAAGACAATTTAGTATCTTCATAGTATCTTCAGTATGACCAGTAGCTGTCTTGACCCATACCCTCTTATTGCTTCAGTATGCCAAATTAATAGTATCTGGAGGCTTCCAGAGACTCATTCATACCATCCTCTCTGCCAGATCTTTATGGCTTCTGCACAAGGAAGCCTTTGACACAGTTTCTCACAGCATTCTGATTGAGAAACTGGCTGCCACTGGCCTAGACAGGTGGACCCTCAGCTGGGTTAAAAACTGGCTGAATGGCCGGGCCCAAAGGGTGGTGGTAAATGGAACAAAATCCAGGTGGAGGCATCCCCCAGGGCTCAGTCCTGGGTCCAGTTTTTCTCAACATCTTTATCAATGATCTCAATGAAGGGATTGAATGCTCCCTCAGTATGTTTATAGATGACACTAAGCTGGAGCCTCATGAGACTGAATGTCTACAAGTCTATGGGGCTGGATGACATGCATTCCAGGATCCTGAAGGAGCTGGCTGATGTGGTTGCTGAGCCGCTCTCCATCATATTTGGAAAGTCGTGGCTGTCAGGAGAGGTCCCTGGGGACTGGAAAAAAGGTCACGTCACCCCCATTTATAAGAAAGGGAGCAAGGAAGACCCAGGGAATTACAGGCCAGTGAGCCTCACCTCTGTGCCTGGGAAGACCATGGAACAGATCCTCCTGGATGACATGTTGGAGCACATGAGGGAAGAGCATGTGATCCGGGACAGTCAGCACAGCTTCACCAAGGGAAGAACGTGCCTTACCAACCTGGTGACCTTCTATGATGGAGTGACAGCATCAGTAGATAAAGGGAAGGCAACTGATGTCATCTACCTGGACTTGTGCAAGGCCTTTGACACAGTCCCCCACCACATCCTTATCTCTAAAGTGGAAAGATGTGGATTTGATGGGTGGACCATCCAGTGGATAAGAAACTGGTTAACAGACCGTAGCCAAAGGGTGGTGGTCAATGGGTCTATGTCCAGATGGAGGCCAGTGACAAATGGGGTCCCCCAGGGGTCTGTCTTGGGACTGGTTCTCTTTAACATCTTTATCAATGACATCGATGATGGAATTGAGTGCACCCTCAGCAAGTTTGCGGATGACACCAAGCTGAGTACTGTGGTTGACACAACAGAAGGAAAGGAAGCCATCCAGAGGGATCTTGACAGGCTGGAAACGTGGGCCTGGGTGAACCTAATGAGGTTCAACACTGCCAAGTGTAAGGTGTTGCACTTGGGCTGGAAGAATCCCAGACATAGATACAGACTGGGAGAAGAGCTTCTTGAGAGTAGCCCTGCTGAGAAGGACTTGGGGATTCTGGTGGATGAGAAACTTAACATGAGCCAGCAGTGTGCTCTTGCAGCTCGCAAGGCCAATGGTATCCTGGGCTCCATTAGAAGAGGGGTGGCCAGCAGGGACAGGGAGGTGATTGTCCCTCTCTACTCTGCCCTCGTGAGGCCCCATCTGGAGTACTGTGTCCAGATCTGGGGCCTGCAATACAAGAAAGATGTAGAACTGTTGGAGAGGGTTCAGAGGAGGGCCACAGAGGTGATTAGGGGGCTGGAGTACCTCCCCTAGGAAGAGAGGCTGAGGGATCTGGGCTTGTTCAGCCTGGAGAAGAGTAGGCTGCGGGGGGACCTTATTGCAGCCTTCCAGTACCTGAAGGGACCATATAAACAGGAGGAGAATCAACTTTTTAAAAGGGTAGACAATGGCAGGACAAGGGGGAATGGATTAACACTAAAGGAAGAAAGGTTTAAATTGGATATTAGGGGTAACTTTTTTACAGAGAGAGTGGTGAGGTGCTGCAACATGCTGCCCAGAGAGGTGGTGGATGCCCCGTCCCTGGAGGTGTTCAAAGCCAGGTTGGATGGGGCCCTGGGCAACCTTGTGTAGATCCAGGCCTGGAGGTTGGTGGCCCTGCCTGTGGCAGGGGGGTTGGAACTCTATGATCCTTGGGGTCCCTTCCAACCCATGCCATTCTATGCTTATATGAAGTGTTGATCTGCCTGAGGGTAGGGAGGCTCTTCAAAGGGATCTGAACAGACTGGACCAATGGGCTGAGACCAATAGGACAAAGTTTAACAAGGCCAAGTGTGGAGTGCTGCACATGGGACATAACAACCCCATGCAGCACTACGGGCTTGGGGGAGACTGGCTGGAGAGCTGTCAGGCAGAGAAGGACCTGGGGTTGTTGGTTGACTGCAGGCTGAATATGAGTCAGCAGTGTGCCCAGGTGGCCAAGGAGGCCAATGGCATCCTGGCTTGTATCAAAACCAGTGTGGCCAGTAGGTCTAGGGAGGTGATTGTGCCCCTGTACTCGGCATTGGTGAGGCCGCACCTCGAGTACTGTGTCCAGTTCTGGGCTCCTCACCACAAGAAGGACATGGAGGTCCTGGAGCGAGTCCAGAGAAGGGCAACCAGGCTGGTGAAGGGGCTGGAGGGCAAATCCTATGAGGAGCGGCTGAGGGAGCTGGGGCTGTTTAGCCTGGAGAAGAGGAGGCTGAGGGGAGACCTTATCACCACCTACAACTACCTGAAAGGAGGGTGTAGAGAGGTGGGTGATAGTCTCTTCAGCCAGGTGACAGGAGATAGGACAAGGGGGAATGGCATGAAGCTGTGCCAGGGCAGGCTTAGATTAGATATTAGAAAAAAATTTTTTACTGAAAGAGTTGTGAGGGCCTGGAACAGGCTGCCCAGGGAGGTGGTCGAGTCACCTTCCCTGGATGTGTTTAAAAAAAAGGGTAGATGAAGTACTTAGGGATATGGTTTAGCTTAGGATGCGAATGATTGGACTCAATGCTCTCAAAGGTCTTTTCCAATCTTGTGATTCTATGATTCCTATTCCATGATCCTGTAAAGATACCTACAAAGACAATAAGAATTGCAGATGCTTTAGATTTTGAAGTCATTAAAATGCCCCTGACCCACTCCTGTATGAGAGGCTGGCTGTCCTAGACTCTGGAACCATGCACTAACATGTACCTGGTAAACCAGTCTGTGGTACTTAAAAAAAAAGGTACTGGGTGTAAATAATACTAATCCTTTACCTGTCTTTGCTGGCCTAGAAGTCTTTGAACATTTCTATCTGATATACTTTCCTGTATCCACACAACAAAATTAAACAAGACCTTCAACACTATTAGTCCTGTCCTTAATTCTCTGGCGTCATACTCATGCGTGCAGCAATATGAACAACTCTAGATTAAATTTATTCTGAATCCCCAACCTGAAACCCTAACTTGGTATACAGCTGTACAATAAAGGAAAATGTGAGGTGTTTGCTACAATCATTCTACCTCTTCTGCTAACTTTTTGTGCCTTTTAGGTTTTTTTTCTGTATATTATACTACAATCATTAGTCCTAACCCCAAACCAAACTGTCCCTTAATTATACCCAGAGGAATATCCTTAATTGTATCCAGAGGAGTATCCCCAACAATGACAGTGACTGTGCTACATTGGTGTCCATCAGGTCTTATCCTCTTTTTGAGTTTGGGGAGGGGGTTTCACAGAATTCTGTTGTAAAAGAAGTCCATTAAAGTTCACATAAACCACTCACTAACCTACAACAGCGTAATTATTTTTGTTCATGAATGCAGTCCTCAAGTCAAGGAATATGTAAGACCTTTCCAAATTATCTCTTTTCTAACTCTATGTGATTGGTGTCATCAGATAGTATATTGGATTTTTTAAGCTCTTGGTTTTGGAGACTACATTGAGACAACCCAGTCCCCATGTCAACTGTCAGTGTCCTTTCAGCTCAGGGATACTGATAGCCTAGAAGAGGCTTATCAAAAATGTTGCACCTGTGACATAATAGTAACATTTCAATTTTTCATCAAGATATTGAGAGAACTGTTGGTTCATGGAACAAGTTGGAAAGGAATTGGCCCTGGCAACCATGGTGAAGTGTCCTCTTGGAGAGACCGAACAATGAGAGGATCATGCCCTCAGTTACAATAGGGAGCAAATGTCACTGATGGTGTAGAATGTTGCAAAGGTTAGGGAAAGACTTCAGATGTTAAAAGCTTGCCACAAGAGAAAAATGCTACCAATGATTCTGGTATTCTTGTAACAAATATCTAATCCAGGGTGACGGGGAACAGGGGAGATACATCTTCCCAATATATTGTAGCATGCTTCTTTAATTCTGGAAGAGAACACCTGTTCTGTTTCCTGGCTCTCTACCACCTGCCAACCGAGATGCTCCCCTTCACACAATCCAGCAGATGTTCTCTGGCGTTTAATCCTACTGCTGACTTGTGTCAGAAAATGAAGCTGGGTGGCTCTAATGGGAAGAAAGAGTTTGGGAGCAGAACTGAGAGAGTTGCAGAGCCTGAATGTTTCCAATTCTTTGCGTCCTGCATATTTCTACTCTGCTCTAATTCAGCACAGTCATAAAGGTAAGGAGACAGACATCACTGCTTTAGCATTCCAGGAGTCAGAAAATCATTGTTTATGTTATGTTTTTGATTGTCAAGTCCTGTTATGCTGTAAGGAAATTTCCTTCCATCTCTGCTATTTGGCTGTGGATTTCATCACAGTAGGCAAGAAAATGGGCCAAGTTCAAGCAAAGCGAATTCCTTATCTCCTACAGACTGTCTCTGCTGGAGGGTACAGCTTTCAGTGGTCTCTACTGTAGCAGAGAGGTTTTCTTCTTATTGGTCTCATCTGGATTCAATTAAGTTGACATTCTTCATCTGGAGAATTGAAGTGCAAACTTCCATCTACTTTTGGCTTGTGTTACCACAGACATGGCTGGAGAGGTAATCTATAGATGTCTGTGACTGTAATTCCACGGCTGTTGCTGAAGTAGGGCTTTTCTAAATTTTATTCAGCATTTTAAAAGATGGGTAGATTGACATTTAACTTACATTAGCCATGGGTGCTGTTCAGTGTGGATATTTTGCTCACAGTGCCTGTTTTACCAAGGTCAGTATTTTATGACAAAACCAAACTCTCCAGCACCTGTGACTTAAAATAGTATGGAAACTAAACCAGAAACCTGCTAGAGAATAGAATAGCATTTGGTGGCATAGATTTCCACAAAGTTTCCAACAGCAGCCTTTGTCTCGATCCTCACCTGTCTGAAGGCATCCTTTCACAAGACAAGATCAGGTCCTACATGTCCCGTATCCTATCCCACATTCTGGGGTAGAGAGGGATTTAGAGGCGTGACTCTGTCTTGCAGCCCGGAGGATGCAATAGGCACCATGTTGCTGACATCTAGAAGCCATTAAAAAGGGTTATGAACCTCAGTCTTCACATTTCAAACAGATACCCTCCCTCTAGACTTAAAAACCGTGAATGGACTGTCTTTAATTAAACAGGTGTTCAGATAATTTGACTACTGTGGTTCAGCTGGAGTAGTCTCTTAGCTCTTAGATGTTTTTATAAAAGGACATTGCACCTATAAAAAAAATCAGTGCTTTTGTTTGGAACTGCTCTAGTAGAAATGCATTGAACTGTGCATGATGAATATGCAAACTGATGTCATGGCAAAACTCTCCATAGCATCCAGTAGAAGTTTAGTTATTGTACCATAAGGTAAAAAGTGTCAGCTTGTAGAAAATAACAGTTCAAATGCATACTTTAAACTGGTAATATATGCCTGGTGTATTGAGTTAACTCAGCCAGCAGTGAAATAAAAGAGCTGCATTTTCAGGACAGACTCCTGGAAACTCAACTGAAGGGTGACATGGACCATTGGGTGGAACTTACTCTCCCATAGGAATCAGTGCCTTGTGCTCAGGACTAACCAAGCACTGAGCCAAGTCCCAAACGGCCATAGAGACACCATGTTTCTGAGGCATGACTTGAAATCACTGGCTCCCTGTGACCACTTAGCATCAGGGCAGCAAGATTTCTCAGCCAGTCCCCCAATGAATCCCATCTTCTCCCTAGGGTACAGGAATTGGGAATAACTAAACAGAGGAGAGACATGTTGCCAGATTGCCCTAAAATATGTGGGCAGAAGAAAGAATTTCTCTATTAAGTGGAGGCTCTTTTCCTGTCAGAGAGTAGAAGGACGAGTATGTATGGGAGCAAATGAAGTGGATATGGAGATGAAGACAGGTGGGAAGGAATGTTGATGTAAAACACAAGTCTGGGTGGGTGAGTGTGACAACAGCCTGGGCATCACCTGCATTTCCTGCTCTTGATGCACAGATGAAACCAGAGAAATTATTGACCGAACTGCCAATCTGATTTACAGGCAGGGCAAGGATTAAAATTACACCTAGCTACCCAGAGATAATCATAGAATGTGTTAGGTTGTAACGGACCTTTAAAGGTCATCTAGTCCAACCCCAAGATAAGTATCCTTGATATTTAAGGGGGTTGGGTACTATGCAGCAAACAAGAACATCCTTGTCTCTTCCCATGGGACTGAAAGGAATCTTCCAGGTTGAGCCCAGTGCCCAGCTCTAGCAGCAACCAGCTGTGTAGTCCTGTTTATAAAATTATCAAACCTCATTTTAAAAAACAGCTAGGTTTTCTGCTTCTACTATTCCTGCTGGTACATAGTTGCAGAAATGCAGTTGTCTGGTGGTTAGAAATCATCTTCTAGTTTCCAAGCCAAGTTTACAGCTGCTCAGTGAGAGTCTTGCTCTGTTGCTTTCTCTAAGGATTTATGTTATTTGTGGATGGAAGAGACAAGGGTTTGGTTTGGGAATTGGGAATGAAGTGACCCCATTATCTAAGGAAGACTGATGGTTTCAGACTGAGCTAGACCCTAGGAAAACTTTCAGGTACAACATATACAATCTCCTGGCAATGGGAAGTGGTATATGACATCCTTTAGTTAACTAAGATGGCTTGTCCATTGAGGCTTTAAAAGCAGCTGCCTAGGGTTCTCAGGCACTTGGCCCACAGAGACATCACTTGACCCAAAACTCAGCTAAGACTGTATAGAACCTTAATCTGGCCAGCTCAGCGTAAGGGCAGTTTAATCTATGAAAGCAGATCTCTATCAGAGGTAGGACTACACCAACTACTAGAGCAGATGTTGTGCTAGTCTTCATCTGCTGTTCCTCGTTATCATGCAGTCTTCTCATTACCTGCTGGGTTTGGGGACATGACTGGGGACATCTGTGTTATAGCTTAAAGGCAAGAATTAATGAGCATAAGAATTAATCTTTGTCACACTCCTGATTTTTCTGAACCCAAGCTCATGTTCATTTTGGAGCCTTTACACTAGATCAGAGTGTGATCTGGGAGAGAAAGCTGAGCAGCTTGACTGATTTTGCCTGTTAGCTTGTGGCAAAGTATAGGCCTCTTTGAGGTGCAGACAGGGCAGATCCTGCTGTGGTTATGGCTGTCCAGACGATCCTTTGACCTGTATATCCACTGTGTGTCAAAATGGCATCCCTGTGCCAAAGAGAAGCTGTCTGGGGTCTTTGCTAACATCACTTCATGTTACCTATGGGTAAGTGGCGTGGGATTTGCAGGCACAGCATAACAGGTGCTCTCTTGGGCCTGTGATGTTAAGTCAGAGCTTCTGAGCGATGGCAGCACAATGCTCTTTCCTGCTTTGTTTGGACATAACCTGAGCCACCATCACTATGGCACAGTATGCAGAGTACACAGGGAGATAGGACCATGTATGTCCACGTGCCTAGGACATAGGGCTGCCCCACTGCCAGGACTGGTGTAGCAGCTGCTGGTGCTCCTCAGTGAGCTGTGTGAACAGCTGCATCGAGACACGGATTTTCAAGGGGGAAAAGAAGATTTTGGCCCATGACAGTAACTCTGGTGAATGCAGTGCATGGTCCTAGGATGAATGTTTCTTGACAGCCTCCCAAATGAGAATGAAGCAATTTCCATCCCTAATTAGCTCTATATAAATTGGATCTGTGTGAGTCGCCATGGAGAGCAGGCAGCCTTGGGAAGCCATTCTGTTTGTGGCCAGGTGCTAACCAATATCTGTGCTGTCTTGGCCTTGCCTGGGCTGAAGTCAGATACCAAGTCAGTAGATACATATTTATTGCTTTACACACATATAACTTGCACAGAGCATAGTCCACATACATGTCTTTGTACTGTACACATAGGAATTTCTTCTTTTCTGAGGACAACAGTTTTAACTGGAAATAATGTCTAGAAGCAGATGGCCTGAGAACAGCCTTTGATGAGCTAATGTTTATTGTCAGCTTCAGCAACAAGAGCAGTCATCAGTTAGGGTGAGTGCCTCTACAAGTGAATGATGATGGGTTTTAGTATTTCTTTGTATAGAAAAAGGCTGGGTTGAATAGCTTTAAAAGGCGGTATTGTGTAAAGGTTTTATCATAGTCAAGTTTCTTTATTGGTCTAGCTGGAAGAAAGATGCATGCAAGCTTTCATGTGCCTCTGAAGCATTTGTTAGGGCTTAATTTGATGACAGACTTCGTAAATGTTTTGTAAGATCAGTTTTGTTTCTTTAGGAGTCTTTCAGTTTATTCACTTCAGATTTAGAGATTAATATCACTTTCTGAATGGGGGGACAGCCTTGTAACAGGCAGAAAACTACTTCTTTTGGACGAAACAGGTAGCACAAGACAAACTTGGTATATAAGAAATAGTATTGCTGAGAAAGAAGGTCAAAATCATTGGGTTAATCATTGGGTATGTGGAAGGGGGATTCCACCAGTGCCCATGCTGTGGATTCACTGCAGTGGGTGAAAAGGCACCAGATCTATGGGGAAGGGCTAGTGCTTGAGTCCCAGCAGTCCTTGAGGACCAGCTCCCCAGCCCTACTCAGTAGCTGGGAAACTGTCAAAGAAATGCCAAGTGGACTTTGCAGGTTGTTAAGTCCAGAATATCTTTTCTTGAAAGCATATTCTTTTTGTTTTTTTTCTGAAATCTGATTTCAACATATAATTTCATTCCTGTTTCATACACTCAATATCCTATTTAGAGAAGTGGGTCCCTAATTTATCATGTGAAATTTTCAGTACATTTCAAGATGTTCAGCTACAGTTATGCCTCCTGGTTCTCCTCTATATTAATCCTACCAAAAGAAAGGTAACTGTGTTTGTCAAGTGTGATTTTCTTTTTACAAATCCATACTGTCTCAGAGGATTTCTGTGGTATGTTATAACATGTACCCTCAGAGGATTCCTAAATTCTAATATGTAAGTTTGGTCCTACAATACAAATCTCTCTGGAAATAACTTCCTGGTTTTTTTTTTTTTTTGGTACTAACTGGGAAATGGAAAGGAAAACTCTTCCTTTGAGACTTTTTAAAACTCTGCCCATTTTATAACTCTGATAAGTTTTTAAAAATCTCACTAGATGTAGGTTTTCTTTGCTACAGTTGCCAATACAGTATCTTGATAAAAAGAAGTGCAGGTTCATTTTGGTTATATTAACATTTGGGACACTTGTACAGTCCAAGTCCACGTATTCTTTGACACTGGACTGATATGGTGGAAGGTTCTATGAGGTGATATTTCTGATGTAAAGCTGTTCAAGAATAAAGTGAGTTTTGGAGACCAGTCACCAGGCCTGCTCTCTTACCACGCGTTCCTGTTAGGCAGCTATGTGCCTTTTGGGGCTGCAAGGAGAGCAGGATGAACCTACAAATGTTCCAGCTTTGAGGGAAATATTTTACTTACATAGCTTTCCCATGATCTTCTTTCTTTGAAAAGTTAATTGAAAGTAGCATACACCTAGGAACTCCTACACAGCTACCTATAGAAGAGGAGGCGAAAGCAAGAGTGAGAGACATGACTATATAAGCATGGTGCTTACCTCTGCATATTCACCTTCTCTTCAGATGGGGCTGATTTACTGTCTCTGGATTCCTGTGCACCACCCTAGGATGGTGCATCCAGGGAGCCCAGCACAGCTTTTCTTGTTGGTCTGTGCCTCGGGTGGGAGGATGGAGCTGGGCACAGGAGTGTGGTGGGCTGTCCCTGGTACCCTGCTGTGAGCACCAGGATTTGTGCTATCTTGGAGGTGCAAACCAACTGGAAATCCTGCAGATAGGGTCAGTGAAGACTTTTCTCCATACTGGACAGAGAAGGGAGCTCCCCCATAACTCAGATGAGCTGCAGATATCTCTATCTGCCAGACCTGCTCACAGGTTGGCTTCAGCTCCCTGGTAGGGGGCTGGCTCCAAAGGGTTAAACCACCTTTGTTCCTGCTCTCTGGACATACTTGAGCTGTTGCTGGGGATCTAGCTGCCCAAGATAAAAAGATCACAAGCTCTCATTGTCCTTAACTAACAGCGTTTCCCTGTAATTCTCTAATTCAAAGCAGGCTCTGCTCACTTTTGTGCTCTCTTACAAGCCACGATGATGATAGGATTTCCGAAATCAAAGCTGAATGCTGAACTGAATTAAGAGAGGAAAAGCCACACTGCCTGGTTCGGGAGAGCAGAGGATAATTGTGGGGGATCCTCCCAGCCAGTTTGGCAGTGGTGGTGGGGGAATGGTTTTCTTCTATCAAACTTGTTTTATTTTTATTGTAAAATAAACATTTTCTGGGCATCAGATGGCAATTACTCACTCTATCCCTCCAGGGATGAGGTCGCACCAACCGCACATCACAGAGGAAGGCAAAACTTTCCCATTTAGATTAAAACTTACATCAAACAAAGCAAACATCAATGCAGCAGCTTGGTGGTTGTTCCTCTCAAGACTGGCTCACGCTATTTCTCCAAACACTAAGTCCTTATTAACACATAGGGCTTTGAACTTTGATTTGATGGATAAACTGCTCTTCAAGATTTTGCCCCAGTATGGCAATAAGACTTATCCCACACTTCTTTACCTTCCTCTTTGCAGGAAAACATGTTAGCTGGAGCAGGCTAATCCATTCAAAAGCTCCAATTACGGTATAACAAAAAGCTAATTAAACAGGGTAGTAAATTTATTTTTTAAATGATTATTAGCTAAGGTCACTCACCCTGGCAGAACATTAAAAAAACCCCCACAATTAAATAAGCTATTTTTAAAAAAAAGTGAAATTGAGCTTAGAGGAATAGATATCTTTTGGAGTGATTGAAATTTAAACTGCACAGCTCTGCACATAGACAGGGCAACTGCAAAGTCAGAAAGATGTGATTTCTCAACTCCTTAAGGTTATCCTTCCTCAATATCTTCAACCAGCACTGAAAAGAATAAAGTGGTACCAAAAGGTACATTAAAAAACTAAGCTTTCCATGAAGTTATAGCTGCCCTGTCAACAATCTTCTCCGTCCAGAGAGAAGGTAAAGCAGCTGAAGTGCCACTTCAGGGTGACTGGTTTGCTAATGCTGTCTAAGTAATGGTTCTCATTTCACTTTTATTGTGCTCTTATTAATTAACGCACACAATTAAAGAATACAGAAATTCAATAAGAGGAAATAAAGAATTCTCAAGTTATTAAATACTAAGCATCTGTGAAATGTGGCCAAGAAATACGGTCTCATAACTTGATTCAGCCTTTAATAGTTCTTTATTAAGCTTTAGGAACTGAATCAAATCTTCTTTGACCAGGATAAATCTTTTTAAAATGTTGTTGAAGATTAATAAAGAAAGAGAATTATTGTCTCATGTTAGACTTGAAATGATGTGTATGAAATCATGGCCTGTTAAAGTCAGTGGAAATTTAGACTTGTACTGGCTTATGATCAAACTCTGTGACCTCAGATGGTACAGTGGGTTGCCCAGCAGCAGATGACCAGAACCTGGTCTCACTTGTCTCCTCACTTGTCCATTTTGTCCTGTCAGGGCAGCCATCTCTCATTTCTACAGGGGAGAGTGCTTGAGACCTGCCTCTGAATATCCAGATGGATGGATGGGGGGATGGTGCAAGGCAGCCCTGCAAGGGGCAGCGTGCATCAAGGAGTAGGTCCTGCCATGGCTCACAGATGGTCCACACCCAGCTCACAGATATCTGCTGAGTTGGACACTGGTGATGTCTTTGTTTATCCATGCAGAGTCTTGGTTCTGCTTCATTTGAGGTTTTCTGGTCCAGTGTAGGTGTTCTTGAAATCTTAAACAAGAGACCAGAAATCTATTAAATAATCATAAAATCATAAATTATCTAAAAAAATTAAACAACACTTTTTTCCTCCTCTTTCACTTTGACAATCACACAGGTGTCTTTGTTATCCAGGCTGTCAAATCCACAGCTCTGCAGATTCCCAGGAGCCAGCATGTGAAAGCAGTGTGATGCTGTTTGGGTGCGTGGTGGGGACCCCAAGCATACATGCTGTGGCTGTTTGGTACTAACACTGGTTTATTTCACTTTCCTGCAGGTTACCTAAGATAAGCATGTTACTCCAGAAACATTTGAACAGTGACCCAGTGGATTGGCGTTTTTTACTAATATGAAAAAGTACATTAAAAAGTATGCTTGGGTAGGACATACTGAATAGCATTGAGGGAAATTCTCTTCCAGTAAGTTTTTCCAGCTCTCTCCATGGCAAAAAACACCCATTCACTCCACATTCTTCAAATTCCAATGTTTACTTCTTTGGTACATTACTGATTGTTTTAACCAATAATATTTCTGGCTTAGGATTTAAGGTTAAGCACTATTTGTGCTCTGCATTTTTTATCTGGATGCATTTCTGACAAAAGGCAAAATCCACACAAGCTTACCTTTCTTCCACTCCACCCACCCATGTTTTACTATTAGAGATGACCGACAAAGCAGAAAAGTAGTAAGGTTTTTTTTTCTCCTCTGTGGTATATAAATCTGTTCTCCAGGACTAATTTGCCCTTGAAAATGTTACATGTTGCTGTAGGAATGAAAAAATTAGTCCCAAGAAAGAGAAAATTATTCTTATCCTACTGTGTTTGTAAACATGAAGCCAGGTGTGTAGGACAGTTGTTCCTCAAAATCCGGAATGATGGAGATTGCGTCACTTCTGTTTACTGTTTCAGGTGTTGCTATCTGACTCAGTTATGTTCACATGCCTTTTCCTTCGATTTTTTTTCCCAGTGCCAGTATGTGAACTGTGAAAATGTGTATGATGTCTCCATGGCTGGTGCAAGATTAGCTGTAAATTTTTAGCACCTATGTTACTAACATAGTAACGGTTTGATGTAAACAGAAATGGCTGTAAAAATGCAGTCTTGAGTGCACCACGCTAACCTGTGCTGGCTGTTAACACATTTAAACATGAAGTGACAGTGATTTTGCCATTCCTGTAAATGTACAAACTTGTCTTGTAAAGTTAATCATTTACATATCTTTCTTAGGTCTGTGGTAATTCATAAGATTAGAATATTTAGGTAAAAATGCCAATTTAAAAAAAAAAGGCTGCAGATATGCTGCCTTCTACAAGTCAACCTTGTGCATTTTCCAGTGGCACAGAGGCAATCACTGGCCCAAATGTCTTTGCACAGACCCCAAGCAGCGATGAGCCTCTGGTAAGTCACCCCCCAAGTTCAGTTACCCTTCCTTACTGGCAGTCACTGGTTCTTACACAGTGTCAAGCACGAGGAAGGCCTCAGCTTTCCTATGCTGTCTGTGAGCAGCATCGAGGGGTCTCCCCACTCTTGGGTATCTTCTGTGGATGACTTGACCCTGGTCAAGTCATCATTCCCAATTCTTCATTCCTGAGGTGATCACACTGACCTGCTGTGAGCCTCCCCTGTCACTGCTATGTCACTGCCTGCATAGCTTCAGCATCTGCCCCGCTGCCCACACCATTGCATTGGCAAAAATACTAACTTAGTGCATGGAGGTCATAAGGGAGACAGAGTTTTAATCTTGGGTGTGCCCATTTATTTCTGCATAAATATTTGAGTTAAAATTTAGTATAGTACCAAACCAAACACTTTGGAGAAGTTCAAATAAACTGCAGCAGTCAACATGGTTGCCTTTATCAACAAGAAATGTCATCTTCTCCAAAACAGAAATGGTTTGTTTGACAAGACCTGTGGTGCATGAAACCGTACACGCCCATGCTGGTTCTGTATTAGTCTCATAATCGTTTTTTATAGGGAATATGTTCTATTATTTTGCTTGGGTAGAGAAGCAACGTAGCAGTTCCTGGGTAGCAGTTCCTCTCCTCCTTTTTCAGTCTTGGAAAAGTAAGAATGTATCAAAGCCAGGGGAAATGCCAATGTGTTTACTCCCAAAGTATTAATTTCAGCAATTCCCCAGCCTTTAGGACCCTTTGGGGTAAGTTATTTGGTCCTTTTGATTTAAGAACATTTAATTTTAGTAGATTCTGGCTTGAATCCTCTTTCATGAAAGTCGACTAGCTTTCTAGTGCACGGATTCACTGTGAGTTCTCCCACTTTGTTCTGAAGGCAAAAGTATCTATTAAATATCCTCAGACCCTTTGAGCTCCTTTTCTTCTTAACACATTTTATATGTTGCTTTATAAATGCCACTGATGACAGAATTCTCATTAATTTCTTTAATTTTTGTGCATTTTATCAGTTGGCTTCAATTTCATTTTTAACTCACATGTTGCTATTAACTTTTCTTTTCTATTCAAACATAAACATTTCACTTCTGCTCAAACCTCCTTCTACCCAGGATGTTTTTGTGGCCAGAATAACTGTTTTTCCCCTCTCTCTCCAGTTTGTCAGTCTGGGTGCATCCAGTAGTATGTCCTTGAGCAATTTCCAGCTTTTGCTAATATTTCCCACTTCAAATGATGTACATTGCAATGGCAATGAATCAGGAACTGACAGACAGAATTAAAACCAGTGTTCAGCCCTCCTCAAATTTGTAGAAGTAGTAATGGAATAAACAATGTCAGAATAATTTAATACTGAGAGAAGTAATTGAATTAAAGCCCTTTTGTGTACATAATGTCAAAATGCATAAAAGAAAGTAAGAAACCCATATGTGGAAAGGAAATACAGATTTTCAACAAAATCAGTTTCAGAACATGCAATTTTCCTACAAATTTGCCTGTTTTGTAAATGCAGACAATTACTCACTTTCTTGCATAGGACACAGTTGATGGCTAGATGCTCACCCTGGGGTTGAGCTAAAACACAATACTCAGTCTGTATTGCTGCATCTGGGGCTTAGCGCCCAAAGCTCTTGGAAGAACCCTCTTTTAAGATGCAATGAGTTGCCCCTGGAACTGGCTTCTCCAGTGAACATCTCTGTATTTTATGTTGTTTTGTTTTACACTTGACACCTAGCCCTGTTTAGGTGCCCCTGGTTGGCTGAGAGGCATGCCGCCTGGAGGGATTGCTGCAATGGAAGGTGGCATAGGGCCACTGGGGCTAGGCACTGCCAAGCCACATGGTGCCCAAGCACAGCTCCATGCTCGCAGCCAGGCTGGCAAGCAGCACGGGGCTACAGCTCAGGCAGCTTGCTCTGAGGCCACCAGATTCTGAAGGTATCACTCCCCAGACTGAGACAAGCAGGGATCCAAAAAAGTGAGGGTAAAGCCTGGCAGAAGGCTTTGGAGCAGCTGAACTGAAGCTTAGGGATGCCACTGGCGCCTTTAATATTGCACCAGAGACCCACAGATATATAGAGCATTCAAGCTGTTGCCACTTTTGTTCCTGAGGCAGCCTCACAGCATTGGACTGTGGTCAGGTTGGCACCATGAAAAAATACAGGACACTGAATAATTTCATAATAATTTGTAGCATGTCAGGTGGTCTCACTTCAGTATCCAGCATTCCACCCTGAGAAGGGTCCTAAAGGATATTCTCCAGTTCCTCAAGGATGTCCCTCCACATACACAATGTGCTGGTCACCTGAAGTGCATATTGCTGCCACACATAGGATATTTATCTGGGAATGTCACCCTTCTCTTGTGGCCAGTGCAGCAGTAGCATTGTTGGCTGGCATGTGGGAAATCACCCCAAAAGTACACCTGGAAGCCTCTCACCAGCTTGCCACCAGTACCCAGTTTACATGTCCTTTTAGTTCCCTGTGAAAGTCCAGATACTTTTACACATCTATGTTCCCTTTGGTTAGAAGCAAATATCTTCGTATAGGCAAAGGTCATATATTGCTGCAAAGAGACCACCTAGGAGGAATGGAGATAAGCTTTGCTAGAAATGAGAATTTACCTAGATTACTATAGTGCAGGGGTCACCCTATGGCTAGAGTAGGTCTGGATGCTTGGATGGAATAGAATCTAGTCTACGGCAAGCACAAAACACAAATTATGGCTTAGATTTGATAACATCATGCTTGGAAGGGGACAGAAACATCATAGAGTTTCTTGAAAGCAAACTGGAATATTACTTTTGCAAAACTTTTGGAAATGACAATATTTGGCATTGTTTGTGGCTGAAGTCATATTAAGAGTAATATGCTTTTTTTCCCCTCTCCTGTAATTTATAGTTTAGTGGATATCTTTGACCTTTTTGCGCTACTGCTTAATTCTTAGCACTACCACTGAGATTAAACTGGCCTCATTTCTTTCAACATAGGCTATTATCTGTTTGTAGTTTTTTACACCAATCTGCATATAAATACTTATTAATGTTTGACAGATAGCTTTGCAGAGTTATGCTTTCCGTTCTGTAATATTACACATCTGATAATGTAAATAATGTAATACTTCAAAATATAAAGTATATTGAACAGATTTAATGATGTTATCGTCTTCCCTTACTATATTTTTTATGTTTAAGCATTAAGTTATGGCGAACGTAACTCCATAATTATAATATTTCTATGCACAAAAAACCCACCACAATCATTAGTGTAATGCACATCATTCGTATCTTATTTTTCTGGTGAAGTGTGGGACATAAAAACATAGCAAAGTGGGTTATTTAATCAACACACCAAACGTATGGATGGAAAATGGGAACGCATACTTTCAAGGATCCTCACTGAATATTTTCTATCTTGTGAAGAAGTCACAGGCAACCACCCTGCCTCTGTTTTTAGGGAAGTTTTGAGGCATACCAAACCAGAAATGCATTCTGTGGAGTGTCAAAAGACAGCACTGATTTCACTAATGGCAGGCACTTTATTTTCAGGTTTTCCTAATACTTTAAGAACCAGAGACTACATTAAATACTGTGCGCAGCTTGTGGCTACAAGCCAAAAGGAAGCCCACATGACATTTAGTGCCCTTGTCTGCAAGCTGATAAGAGAGTCTGGATTCTCTAAACTCTTTAAGTGCTCAGTGTCAAGCTGGAATTCGGTAACTGCAGCCTGAACAACTTACGTTATTTAAAAATGCACACTTAGCTCTAAGAGGTTTCCAAGCGCTCTAATGCTGGGATATTTGAACAGAGTAATAGGGTGCTTTTAAAAAAGCTTTTTATTTTGCAACTTTATGCTCTTCATCTTGTTCAAATATTATTTACTTTAGAATTCATCTGATAGAGTCATAAATTTAAACATGCTACTCAGTAAACCGGGACAAGGCTCTGACAAGTCTCAGGAAACTTTAAAAATGTTTGAAGTGTTTAGACTTTACTATATCACAGAGTAAATTTTGCATAGTTTGAGTGTGTGCTCTGAGATCACATAAAAATGCTAGACAGAATTATTCCTACCCAGTCATTTGGCCTACTCAGACCTGCTGGTTTGTAACCTTGCGCTAACGAGCCTCTGCTTTTGCTCCTGCCTAGGAGCTCCAGAGTTGTGTAAGTCTCCATTAAATTATGCTGGAATCTCTGCAGGATAATCCCAAATATCACTGTAGCAGGCTTAGTCCATCCCAGATAGGAACGGAACTGCCTGGTTTTTGTCTTGCCTAAAGAGATACAAGTCCTACCTAACTACAGGCACTGCTGTATCTTGCTTGCAAAGAGATCATGCTCATTTAGCTCTTTTCCTCTCCATCTGCCCCTGCTGAGCCATGGCAGGGAGTGGAGATCACAGTCACTTGGTAGGACTTCACACAGAACTGCATGGTATCACTGGTTCCTTTCGTTAATGAAGATTTCAGTGAAACACACTGTGCCCACAGGGTGGATAGAGTGTCTTGCAGCATCTTCCAGAGAATTAATGGAAAATTGAGTTTCCAAGAAAACAAACTATTTTTATGTCTCATCTCTGCAGGAAGAAGAGGAGAATTTACAGCTAAAAATTAAAAATAAGGCACCCTCTGAGACTGAAATAATTTATTCCTCAATGGAATTACTACATCCCTAAATCCTACAGCTCCCTACAAAGTAGCTGTAACAGGGTCATCTGTCCGCAAATTTAAGTCATCTCCTTCCCCTATCCCACACAAGCAAGTCTTAGAGCATAGGAGGAATTCCTCTGGCTTAACATTAACATCTTCAGGAACCACAGAACCAAAGAGGATTTTAAATTACATTGCCTCCACTGCAGTAGCACCAGGGCAGCATCTGAAAGGCAAACTCCATGTACCTGTGTGTGTTAAATGGTGCTAGAGAGGGCACAGGAAAGGCTTATCCATTAGGGGCAAAGCTTTCCAACTCCCTGGTATGTATGTGCTGGCAGCTGGAGCCAGCCATTAGCCAGGTGGATCCACCTGGGAGTTCTCCTGTGCTTCAGCCAGATGGTGTTGTCCACCTGAGGAGCATTAGGAGTGCAAATCTTGCAACAAAGAGTGTGGACAGAAAAAAATGTGAATGTATCCTGGGAATTCTTTATCAGAAGCTGCTTAGATTGGCAAAATAAACATTGCTAGGGAAGTCAGTCAGGAAAGAAGAAAACTTTGGGTTAAAGCTCATTCTAGTGATCTGGGAACAGTTATAAACACAGTAATTAGCTAGTATCTTCCCCCAAAGGGTCAATGAACAGAAATTGCAAGTTCTGTAGTAGAAAACACTGGAGAGGGAAGATGAAAGCATTATTGCCATGGCAAGCTGACACCAAAGTGGCGAGTGAAGCAAAGGACACTGAAAAGAAAAACATTTTACCTGTTTTAGGAACAAGAGAAAATAAAACAATGATATAGGGTCATTATGTGAAAGAGAGATTGTAATTATATAGAATAAAATATTCAATAAACTCCACTATTTTCCATTTAGGAAAGAACAAGATAATGGGCTGCTACCACATGAGGCTGATAAGAGAAGGCAGTCTGTTAAAGACTAAATAGGCTGTTGCATAACGGCTATTGGAAAAAATATTTCTATAGCTCGCAGATTAAATCTTTTACTTGCTGATGTTATGTATCTTAAAATACCATGTTAATTTCAAAAATGCCAAAGAAATTTGAAGTTATTTTAAAAGATATTTGGAAGGGTTGGCAACTATTAATCTGAATTTCATATAAAGGAAAACATGGTGCTAGATTCAATTACAAAAATTATCTAGAGCTGTTAATATATTTTGATATGAAATTTGAATTTTCCAGTTGGGAGCAAAACTATACAACAAAAGGAGAGGCTATGTCCTGATAGCAGTGTCTATGAAAAAATAGTGTTTCTGTGGTTGAAAGCAACTCAGTATAGCAGGGCTGTAGAGCAAGACCTAACATGACTTAACATGCCATGAGTATAAGGAAAAGCAGTGAAAAGATCAGAAAGGGTGTTACAAATCTCAGTATAGCACTGTTTATGCCACTCCTGTAAAGCCCTTTCCAGGTCTGGTGACTTCATGGGGTACAGAAAAGACCCAGAAAAAGGTTTTGCAGAGTGAGACATTGCCCTGTAGTGAGGTACTTTAAACTGCTCATTTTGCTGGTTACTCAGGAGAAAGACAGGTGGCCCAATCATTTTGTTGAAGTACATTCATAGGATAGATATTCAGGGGCTCTTTCAATGCAAAGTAAGGCATTGAAAGGGAGAGGCACGCTATTTGTGTCTGTGAGGATGACCACATTGTAGAATGAACTTCCAAGGCAGATAGGACATTCCTGTATTTTCATGTCTTCTGAAAATCAGGTTTGAAGTAGAGGCAGTGTTAACACTGAGTGCAAACTGGGAACACCCTGTGCATGTTTCACTAGACATGGTAATGGGATGGCCCACCTGCGTACAGCCTTTGTTCCTGTGGAGCGAGGGGTGAGGAACTGCAGATGGAAAGGTGATATCATGGTTATCTCAAGGGAAAAAGAGACTAGGAGCCAAAGTGAGGCTAGAAGGAGGAATCATGTTGAACTAAATAACCAGACAAATCTGTGACTTGCAACATCCAGTAGAGTTCCACTAGTTCAAACTACTTTATTGCTTTTTCTTGAGACCAGGATTGAAAGGCTAGAAGAGCATGAGAAAAGCTCTCTGCCTGGTAAAAAGTCTATCCATTGTCCATGTGGGTTCCCCCAAGTGAAGGGTGGTTGTTCTCTTTCTCCTGGGTCCTTTCCACCAGGTCAGGCCTGGGGTGAAGCATACTGCCTCCAAGGAGGAATTGCTGTTAGATGCAGGATGCTGATGATGTGGCCTCAGAGGGCCTTTTTTGTGGGTAGGTTTTGTGCTTGTTGCTCAGGCAGGGTCAAGGGATTTCACAGATCCAAAAGGGGCTCTGAAGCTTTGAAATTTTCAGTCTCCATTTCAGACTTGATGAAGAGCTTGCATGCTCCAAGCTTTTTCCTAACTAGATCAGCCGCTTTAGCAAAACATTGTTTCTCTCTACAAACATGACCTTACTTATGCCTGGCTCTTTAAACCATATGTTGTGTGAGGATGTGCATTGCACACAGGAATCGCATACAGAAATTTGATTAAAACCACCAGGTTTTCCCTCCTTTTGTAAATTCCATTGTTTAGGTTTATTTGGTTTTTGGTTTTTTATGTTTTGATTTTTTTTTGGTCACAAACCATGAAGTAACTCAACTTTTGAAGAATTTTGTCCAGGTTTCCTGAAAAAATGTACAGACCTGAAGCATACATCTGGATTGAGTTGAGACCTTGGAATGAAACTGCAAACCACAATAATTTCTTGCGGTTTCTAGTAGCACTGGTATTAATATCACCTTGAAGGTACACAGCATACCTCTGAGCTGCAAAGGCAGATCTGCAGCAGCTCTTTGGACTGCAATCAGACCGCCAGCTGCTCGGTAACCTCTGCTCAAAGCACGGTTTGCAGTGAGGTGTCCCAGAAGAAACCACCAGTGATTATGCTCCAGAGAGCGGGATAAATGCTTCTTTAAAAATATTGAGCACTCTGTAGTAAATAGATGGTTCCAAAAGTAAGAGAGAAAATCTAGAACAACGTGGAAATCCCACCATCCTTAGCTAGGTGCTCTAAAACATTCCTGTCAGTGTAATTTTGTTCTCTTTGGTGCTGTAACTTCAGAAACCTTGCTTCCCATACAGTTTATTTTCTCACTCCTAGGCTTACAATGTGGGCCTTATATGGAAAACATTTCTTCTATTTCTGCCTGTGCTCTAATAGCACAGGCTTAATCTACAAGCCTGATCCAATGACTCTTGCATTCCTTCATCATTGCACAGAAAAAAAAGCATAAGGATTTGATTAAACAACAAAAAATTAAATTGCAATTAAAAATCCAGCAAACAAAATGTATAAAGAAATTAAAACATTAAAATAGAGAGGAAGTATTTGTGTGGTGTTTTGTGTTTGTGTGCTATGACAGTTTCAGGTTATCTCCAGAGGGATAATTTGGTACCGAGTGTGTAACATGCACTGAAGGTTTTCAATGAAAACTAAACTGTCCTTTGAAAAATCGGATTCCAAAACCCACATCTTCTGGGGAAGAGGTAGGGAATGCTACTGTCATGATAGGCTTTTTGACTAAGCTCATTCAACTGAATTCCTACATAGGCATCAATTTTAGGATGGGATAATTCACCTTTTAGTGAGACCCACCCTTGCTGTAGCAGGAGCCTGGTGAACCAAACCCTGTATTTTAAATAGCTGTGTGATGGATGCTATCAGACACATACACAGGCCTGGACCAAACTTGTTCTATCCCTGCTTTCCAGTAACCCCCTTTCTAGATCAAGTAATACTACACTGATGAACTTGAGATTTTTAAAATATAAAGTACCTAGTGACTGCTGGGGGCTTTCAGTAGTATAACTAACTCGTAAGCCTATTTTTACTTTGGCTATAATGGAAAAGCCACAACGTAAAATTCAAAACTGTTTGTCAGACTGAAAGCTGTCCTATAACTTCCTTACTTCTTACAGCTGAGGGAAACCTCGTGGAAATGTGTGATAGATTTGGTCCACAGCAGGTATTGAAAGATAAGCATCTGTGTCCCACCTGCCAGAATCACACAAGTGCCAATGGGCATTTGTCTGTGCAAGCTGTGTGCGTGGATGCAATCGGCCACTTCATGGTCATTGCCAGAATCTGTTACCAGAAGCAGCTCTTCCTCCTTAGGTGCCTGTCCTGGTTCTGGCCAGGCCAGAGTCAACCTCCCCAAGCAGCCAGCCCAGGTAAGCTGAGTTAGCCAGGGCTGTTTCCTCACCACCTGACATCACACCTCCATAAAAGGGGCTGGCTAGGGAGGGGTGCTCCTGGTGCTTCCAGGACAGTCTGAGTGTGACCAGGGTATCAGGTTGGTCCTCACAGCCTGTCTCACAGCGTGTGGTACTCTGTTAGCACCAGATGTAAGTGAAATTCACTGTGGGCTGTTACCATTCTATGTTCACAGTGCTTTTGTCATTAGACTGTCCTTACCCCAACCCACAGAAGCTCTATCTGTTTTTCCTCTGTGAGTAAATGAGCTGAACCATCACAATGGCAAGTTTAGAAAACAAAATAAGTTGACTCCATGTGCAACACTACTCTGACTAAATAACCATATGTATGTTAAATTAGAAAAAAGTAAATTGAAATTTTGGATGCAAATAGAGACTTTCAAGACAGCCTTAATCCAGTCTCTTCTGCCACAATTTTTTCCCCAATTGCATGTCTGAGCTATAAAGATATTCCTTTATAGCTGTACAAATCTGTGATCTATCCTGTTCTTTCTCATACCACAAGGAGAACTCAGATCAGAAGATGGGGATTTATTCGACTCACAAGCTGGCCAAGAGCAAGCCTGTTCTCATCTGGCAGAAGAGAGGTGTGAAGAGCCCTGCTGTGCTCCTGAATGTGAAGGGAGCATGCAGCAGAGTTACAACAGTGATGTGGTGACTAGATTTCATCACGTCAGAGGGCTGCAGCAGTTTATTTTTAAAATGCAGAGATTTCAGAGCAGACAAAGAGGTGCAGTAACTGAGTTTCTGACTGAGACCTCAGCTTTCAGAACTATTGCAGTACTGGGTAACGGCTTGCTTATTTTCTTCCATCTTCTGCAGCAAATTTGAAAATTAAACAACTGTGACTTTTTTCCTGGTCACAAGAGAGCTGTTTTTTAGTGATGCAAAACAGAGACATGGAAATCTTCTGAGCTGACAGATGTCCCCTATTTCTTTAAAATTAGAAGTCTCCAAAGGAAAAATTCTCTCACTTTCCCAAAACGTGCCAGATTATTTCCTCTATTAGTTTCTAATATCTTCCTTGATTTACCAGCACACCTTCACAAAATTCCATATGGATTCTCCATCTACAAAAATACCATTTTTGATCTCCATTCACACTTTCCAGAAGCTCTGGGGTTTTTTATTTTTTGGCTGTTTGTTTTTTGGGTTTTTTCTATTTAATTCCAGGATTCCATGAAGCATTGATTGTAAAAGTGAGAAGCACACGAGAAAAACATTTTGCAAAGTAGAGAAGTGTGTTTAAATTGCACCCTGATGTTTAGGAGGGCTGCTTGATGTCTGGCCTTGGCAGGTACTGCAGTGCCACAGGCACTGCTGCTGTCACGACCCTGCTGCCATGTAAGGGACTGTGATCTGCTGCGGGATGACCACAAGATCTAATTGATAGTAACCAAGCTCTGGGTCTCCTTCTTTCTCACTTAACAACAGCCTTTATGTCTAAAATGACTCATAAGACATGGTCTTAGCTCAGGGATTCAGAACAGCTGACAATTTCTGGCATTGATCCCTGATCCAGAACAGATGATGGATGTTAGCTTCACTATTCTTTCACCTGCAAAACAGAGGTAGCACCACAAAGGCATGAGGGCTTCAAAATGTTTATGTTATAATGCTGCAAAGGTGCTCTTATTATCATTTTTATATTCCACAGGTGGATGAAACTCAAGACTTCAGACATGCTGTTGCAGTGCTGCAAATGCAGGAGAGACCTTTGCCCTTGATGGAGCAATGGAGGATGCCTTTGGCTGGTACCTCCTGAGAAGGTACCGAAATCTCTCTGTGAAACATTGGCAGCATGGGACCTCTCAGAAGACTCATCTGGGCAGGAACACTGTTTGCTACCTGCCAGGACCAATTCTCTGGTGTCTTACATCAGGTGTGACAAGAGTAAGTGTAGGTCTGAGCGTACTAATGGGGTGGCAGGCGGGGCAAATAAGGTGGCAGAGAATGAGAACTGCTGAGATCAAAATCTGGTTTTATGGCTGCACCCTTGGCAATGGAATTGTATTTCTACAGCCACTGTATAGTCAGAAGCACTTGGCAGGATTTCCAGGCATGCAGTAGCTGGAAAGGAGTAAAACCTTTCCAGAAGCCAGAAACCATTGATTTCAGTCAAAGGATTTCTTCCCAAAATGTACAGCCTGCTAGAGAAGATTTCCAGTAGTCATTAAAGGTGCCCTAGAGGTTACGAGAAGTGAAGTGTGAATTAAGATGAACATGGGGTATTGCATCAGGTGAGATAAAACACAGATTCCCTCTGGCTGAAATCACGATAAGCCTGTCTCCTAGGAAAATAATTCTGCATATATCTTGCAGGTTCTTGCTTCAACCAAATAAAAGCTTAGAGAGAGATTTCCTTAGTGTTCTGAAGATACTTAAAAGCACGAGTATCTAGTTGATATAAAATGCCTAATGAAAATCTCCAGCTCATGCTCAAAAAAGTGTTTGAAGTAAGAATAGCGGCATTTTATGATTCTGGAGGTGTATAAATTAGTATAAATAAACATCTTGTAGAAGTGAAGGGACAGGATGGGGATATATATTCAGAAAGTATATTTAATAGAATATAATAATATATTGCACTATGCAAACAAATCCTGTCTTTACTATGTGCTATAAAAAATTTGTTCTTTGATGCTTTCTAAGCAAGAGACATTCATTTAACTCGCTGCTTTTCTTGTCCTGATGACCAGAGAGGTGTCTAACCACCTCACAGAGAAGTCACTGCCCCTGCCATTAATGAAACAGGATTCATGATCATTTCCAGACCAAGGGGAGGCCACTAGTTTGATGATCTGTTTTCTTTACTTACATACTAAGTAATTAGGTCTAAAAATAGTTAAGCCTCTCTTGTTGCTATTTTAGTTTGGACTTTGTCTTTTGGAGGAAGACAGTTAGCTTCTGTGAGTGCAGAACATCTCCAGCTGTTGCACCTCTGAAGCTGGGGAGCTTTTTTCATTGTATTTACTTATCCACCCTTCCTTCCACCCTGCACTCCCACACTGATGAAGAAGGGAAGTGCTGCATCCCTGTGGGGGAAGCAGATACCCCCGTCTTCCCCTTGAGAGTCAGATTGCAGATGCTCAGCATGGCAGAGTGAGGGTGGTGTGAGCAGTGTGAAGCAAGGGCAGAGTTTCCTCTCTGGCTTTCTCATGCTGTGTCCCTCCTCCTCCTCACTCCCCCTCTCTATGCACAGCCTCACGCACTTACAGCAGCTGGTTTGTCCAAAGGAAGATGAATCAGCGCGAGGCATTCAAAGTGGGGATTTATCTCCACTTTCTATCAAACCTGTCTGAAAGAGGATGCTCTTTGACTAGAGGACCTGCAGGAAACTTTCTTTGTGGCAGCTGCTGGTTTTAATGAAGCAAGTCAGCTCATTGCTTTGATGGCATCTGCTTCTTTTTTGCCCCTTGTACAAAAGCTGGTAGGCTCAGCCTTGAGTAGCAGACATCCTCTGGATACAGGCAAGCATAAATTAAGGTCTCTGCATAATCACAGACTAGGAACCTCAGCGTTCCTCTCGTATTTTTTTCAAATTATAATTGGTAGTACTGCTGCAGTTTGCACCCTCTGAGACAGTCCAACTTGGAAAAACACATTTCTCCATATTCCTTGCCTTTCTACCAACTGTGCCTTTAGGGAGGCTCTCTGGGAGGCTCCTGGCACACTGGGGCCTTGTCAGGCCTGGGAGTGAACACAGCAGCTGAACCCACCAGGATTTCTGAGCTGGGCTCTGCAACTGTCCTTGGGAACTCAGATGCCCTGGAGCTTGTAGGGTTGTGTTTGTGCTCATGTGACCAAGGAGAAATGGCTGGGGAAGGGACATTATGCAGCATCTTCTGCATGGAGGGCTAATGCTACAAAGCTTGTGAAAAAATGCAAGACCCGGTTCTATTATTTACCAGAAGATTTCACACAGGATGAGTCTGATGTGCAGAGTGAACTAATACACAGCTAATATGTATCAGATGTATTGATAACATGTTACTGAAATCATACACAGTCCTCACCCATGTATCGCTTACTTCTGCCTCCATACTCATTCTTTATTCTGTGGACTGTGACTCACCTTTTAGCTATTTCTTCTCTATGGACTTACTTTCTCTTCTTGTCCTTTTTCTGAGCCTTCCAGTCCTAAATACTCCTTCATTGTCTTTCTATCTTTTCTCTCTCTCACTCTCTCTCTCTCTCCCCCTTTTCTCTCTCTTCCTCCTCCATTTTAATGGCTCCCATCAACATATTTTTTCAAGTAAATATAAAATTATCTTCTTAAAAATCTCTTCCCTCATAGACCTCCTTGCCCTTATAAATGTGTTTGATTCACCCTGTGAGACAGGTCATCTGCACATGTCCCTGTTCCCTGTAGTGCAGAGCTAGCTCTCATCCCTTGTAACCCTGCTCAGATGAGAAGTGCACTGTCATCACTTGCTCCAGTCAATTTTCTTCCCAACTGGTCAGCCTCTGCCTGCTTCCCAGCTAAACCATTCCAACCCTTTTTACTGGTCCTAGGTGCAGACCTGCAGTTTCACTGGGGACACGTATGCTCCTCTGTCTCTCGTAATTACCAGATACATCTGGTCTTCGTTCCACTGCCCTCACATATGGCTTCATGAGCAGCAATTATCTCATACCATTGCTTTTAAAATCCCTAGTCAGACTGTGAGATACAGCTCCAGACATGCCATGTCTCAAACATCAGCCCTGCCACAAGTATGTGGTGTAAGACAGAGGCAGTAGCCCTGCTGCTCTATATCAGCTACATATACTCATTCCTCCATCCAGTCACCATTGCCCCATTTCCATATTGTCTCAGTCTCCTCTTGGACTTCTCAGAGCACACACATGCTTTCAGGTGTTAATCCCACCATTCATCGTTTCACCTTCCCCATAAGCCCCTGAGGACCATAGAGGTAAGGGGTTCAAAGGCAGCCTGGTCTGAGGAGCAGGAGAGGAACAAGGCAGTGGCACTAGGCTTTTCTACATTGCAATTTGTCAAGTGGTTTGCAGTGGATTTGACTCCTTGCACAGTCTCCCCCTGAACTGATAAAAACTACTTTTGTCCTTTGCATTCCTCTGCAAGGAGTTCTACAGCTCTGCAGCACTGCAGTTGTGTCTTTATGGAGTTGTCTGTCCTAATCCCAAAGCCTTGCTCCTCAATAGGAAATGTCCAACTCAAGGATCAAAATCTGATGTGTGAAACTGGGACTGGCTTTCGTGTGTTTTATTGCTCTCTTTTTAGCTACACTAAACTTCACTTGACATTTCATGGTCTTCTAAGGAGCTTCCACAATTTGTCATAACCTGCCCTTATTATTTTAAACAACTTTGTATGATATGTGACCTTTGTCTCTCATTGCTTATGCCCTTTTCCATGTTATTTATGGGTATTTTGAACAGAGCAGACCTCAGTGCAGATTCCTGAAATTTTCACTGGTAACTTCCCTCTATTGAGTGAAATGACCATTTCTTCTGTGTTGTGTCCTACCTTTCAGCCATTTCTCTGTGCCAGGAATTTCCCTCTTTCCTTGGCTCCTTAGTTTCTCTAAAAGCCTGTGGGAAGAGACTTTACTAGGTAACCTTCAGCAACATGTTTGCTTCTTATTTCAAGAGCTTAAAGAGATTAGAAAGGTATAATTTCCAGAAACCATGTTGACTCTTATCAAGTAGATCATATCTATTCAGATGATGTAGTTCTTAAAGTGTCTGCTAGTTTGATCTTTTATTATAACCTTTATTATTTTGGCTGGTACAGACCTCAGGCATATGTGCCTCTAGGTCCCCAAATCCTCCTAACACCTTTCTTAACGTTGGTGGCACATTTGCTTCCTAGTCAGGGAAGAGTTAGTAAGGTGGGCACTATCTTGGTAACCAAATCTAGCAGTCCTTCGGTTGTCTTGAATCCCTTGCCATCTGCTCCTGGCAGTCCGATGGGACCAATCCTGTCTATCTGTGCCATGGCTTCTTCCATGCAATCCCCCCAAATTTTGGAGACACCTTGCCGAAGTCCTCTCCCTGAATGGGAATTTCCCAGGTTCTGCTACAAGAGACCATGGGCACCAAGAATTCACCTGGCTTCTCTGCAGTGGTCTTCTTGTACCTGATCATTGCTTTTAGACCCCTGGCTTGAGCTGGCGCCGTGGAACTCTGCCAAACTCTTTGATCTCGATGTGTTGAAGCAGTCTTTAGAAGCAGCTTTGATTCTTTTTATGCAGTTGCTCCTTCAACTGTTTTATAGCCTAATTATATTTTTACATTTAATCCACTGGAGTATCATCGGCATTTGGATGATACTTTTGGAAATCTTGAATAACGCTTTTGGAAATCAAAGAACCTCTTTCACCTGGGGATATAGCCTAGCAAACCCTTACCCTTTCTTAAGACTCTTCTGCTGGGTCTTGTACATGTCACTGCCAGTGTGGTGTCTGCCATCCATGCTCTCCATGTTGCAGGAAAGATTTAGCTGCCTTAGCTTTTGATTTTAGTTTCCTCATGTATGCAGCTTACCTCTTTGCATTTTATCACATATGTGGAAGAGTTTTTGGGGCTCTAATGCTCAAGTAGGGCTGGTGGATCTATGTGTGTAGTGGTGAAAACACAGAGGGATGTTTCCATTATGAGCTCTTGATCCAACCTTGTACATCTCCCTGTCCTGAGGACAGGGATGGATTTCCTCTGTGGAGTCACTAACCTGTTAATGCCAGGATGGTGGCAGTGGCAGCAGCATCCCAGTAACTATCCTGCCCTTCAAGTTCCCATGTGGCAAATCGCCAGTGCACACGAGAGTGACTGAATTCATCCAGTACAATCACTTTTCTGCTCTCGCTACCTCTCCTATTTTTCTCAGCAGTCAGTGCTGCTGTCCCTGTAAGACAGACAGTAATACAAACCAAATTCCACATTATTCCTTTTTAAGACTGGAAAATATAGGTTTAACTGTGCTTAAATATATGTTTAAGTAGTCTTCAACAAGGTTTTTGAGAACAATGTAGCTGGGACTGGGGCCCCAGATATTAAACTCTGTTTATTCCAATTAAATGTACAGCATAGTTTTTGGTCTTATTTTCTGTAAATGTTCTTGCTGGAAGAGCAGTCAAGGTACACATTTGCAGCACATCCTTGTCACTGTTTTTCTTTTAGATCAGTAGGGATCATCAACATCAAAATATTTCAGTTGTGTTCCCTGGTCAGACACGCCTAGAAAATTATATACTTTCAACATAAAGCATAATTGTGTATGTGAAACTAGTGCTCATTTTGCTTTATAACATGCTTCTCATAGCCTGTGGTCTCCTGTCATTTTTACCCTCTCCCCTACTCCCTCACAACTGTTTCAAGAAAGAAATAACCTCAGAAGTCTGGAAGTGAAGCATTTAACTGCCTGTGCAGTTTCTAAGACAATCCCTGCCTTCATTGCAGCCAAGATGCTGTAGCATCCACTGCTTCGGCACTGAATTTTCACAGATGTCCTGGGCAGAAGAGTATCCTGGACACCCTGTCTGCCCTGTAGTACAGGGTCTATCTGACAGAGCGAGTCCTGCTGAGCTGAGTGTGGGGAGAACCACACCATCCTTTGGAAATTAAAACCAAAAGGAATATTAGAAAGAAACCAAAGGAACGAGCATCAAAAAAGCACCTCCTCTTCCATCATCTCTTCCTGTTGTCACCATAATCTCCAATACAAGCTGGCTGGAAATGCAGAGAGCCTTTCACAAGATTATCTGTATCAGTGGAGGCTTTGAAGTTCAGGCTGCCGGCATCTCATTACTGACAGAGATCAAAACCATGAGATTAAGGTGGTCCTGGGCCTGCTGGACTTCATTCACACATCACAGAAGTGCTAAGCTATCAAAGTGCAGGGCACTGCTTGTGCGTTACCTTCTCAGCCATAAATCCAGCAGCACGCACCCATTTATTTTTTTAAACAAATGAGCCCTTTCAGTCTATAAGGTGCCTTTTTCTTTTTCATAAGGCTGAATGTAGTTTGGGAAATTGAAACAGCATAAGCTGAAAGATAAATAGGAGTAATATCCTTGAAATATTTGGGCCAGATGCTGACTGTATCTTTTTTTGGGGTAAAGCAAGCTGCAGACTTGCCTGCTGATGGGAAATCCCAGAGTGTAAAGGGCCATCTCAGTGCTAGCCATTTTCTGCTCTCTTCTGGAACTGATGGCTGTGCAGGAAGCAGAGAAGCCAGTGGGGTCAGGGCCTGCAGACACTGGTTTAAATTATACTTATGGCCAAAGTATCCCCTTCTTCCCATCCCATCCCATCTCATCCCAGGCCATTGTGTCTCTCAGTTAGTAGATGCTGGAGGCACAGATGATTTTGCTTCCATCTCACAATGAGCAGAAGATGGGAGCTGATTACGAAGCCTTCATAGCTCCCATCTCGGAGCTGCATTTAGGATATGGTTGTGCTGTGGGCAGAAGAGCTTGAAGGCTGAGGTATATCTGGTCTCCCCTGCACTACAGCAGCAGCAGGGAGCTCACACAGGCCAGAAACCCAGAAATATACCCTGTTTCTGGGCTGGGGTTTGCATACCATGCTTAGCTGCTGTCATTACCACATAGCAAGCTTAAAATGAGCTGTGAAATGCAACACCAGGCAGTTTTATTAATGAAATCTACTTACATGCTTCCAAGCACTGGTAGAGATGAAAGCTTGCACTGGATGGAAGTTTTCCAGCTGGATCCACAAGTGTGCTTTGCTAAAGGACAAGTGACTGGGCTCAGAGTGGATCATGCTGAGAAGCTTGTTTGACTTTTAAGTTATGATCATGTACATGCCCAGCAAACACATTAATGTCATATGCAAGATTTTCTTGCCAAAGAGCGAGCACAGATGGTCAGGTTTTCTGAAGATAGACAGAAAAAGTGGAGAATCAGTTCTACCTGCTATGCTACTGTGGGACTACACACAAGTCTTGAAGATAGTCAGGAACTGGCAGAGATGCATCAGCATCTTAACAAGATGAGCTAATGTTGCCTTGCACCTCAGCAGGGTGTAGGTGACCATCAGCCTCCAATTTGTAGTTGGGCTGTATCCAGCTGACCTCTGGGTGTGAGAAAGCTCTGCAGAAACACTAGAGACATGCCTAGTTGTGTGCATCTTTCCCTAGGCAATACTGATGTGATGCCCTTGTCCTTTCATTGCCTGACAGAGGATGTTGTTTTAAAACACTTATACCTGCAACTCATACGTGCAATTTAATCCTGTAAAAAAGGCGATTTTTTACCAAGGATCCACAGGTAGATTAAAAACAATTTGAAAGAAGGTATAGTGCAGCTGGTTGTGAAAGCTATTATAATTTTCCTGGGTGTTAAACAGCTCTAGTCCTAACACCAAACCCTGAGGAACACCACTCATCACTGGTTTCCACTTGGACATTGAGCAGTGATTTACTCCATTTACTTATCTTAACAACTTACTCCAGGAGCCTATGGGGCAGCAGGGACTCAAAGCAGAGTTTCTGACAGCCCAGGATAGTGCTTTAATTGGAGGCCAATTCTGTGCAATACCTGAATGACCTTTGGGCTATGTAGAGATACCTGAGCTAGTTTTCAATTCTAGGCCTCATTTCATGCTTCATAGTCACAGCCTTGGCCTTGAGACAGCCTCTGCAAAGGTGAGACAGAAGGTTTTTTGTTCCTTCCCAGCTTTGCTCCATTGAAGGGGGAGATTGACATCGCCCAGGCTCAGAGCAGATATGCTTGCTTGGATGGGAACCATGAAGTTTTAAAGCAGAATTGACATTTTAAAGTGGAACAAGAGCTGTAAAACTATCAACACATCAATACCCAATGCCACCCAATTCCAGGACAGAGGGCAGATCCTTTAGGTTTCCAGCACTCCCACCTCTAATGTTGCTCCTAGCAATGACAGATATCTTCTCAAAAGTCCTGACAAGGGAAAGCCAAGCTGAGCTGAGTGCACTTTCAGTATGCAATTAGCATAAATATACTTTGTGCTAAACTGCCCAGAGTCAGAAACAAAGGGCTTGTGAAGGTCCTAATTGTTTCAGAGGGAATACATGTCACAGAGAGAAAGACAAAGAGGAGCCATGTCCAAGGCGACACGAGAGAGAGGCCAAACCAGCAATTGCCTGAATCCAAAACAGCCCCAGAGTCTGTCTCTGAAGACCTTCCAGTGGAGTCAGCAGTGGAATTTGCCAAGGACTTAGCCTAAATCTAGCCACAAACCTTGCTGTTCACTGCAAACGATACATCTCTGTTGGCATTATGAACCTGCCACACTTACTGCGTGAGTGGCCACAATTGCTGACTTTATTGCTGGAATCTAGCAGATGAAAGAAGCAACATCAAGCACATCACCAGAAGCACCACATTTAAGATGAATCTTTGTAATTGCAAGATTTCTTAGGAGCAAAAATGTTTGCTTGGAGCTTTTTTCTCCTAGTTCATGGGCAGCATGGGGCAGCAAGGGCACAGGGGAGACCTTTGGACTGAACTGATTAAGAACGGCAGCTAACTCTAGCCCTGCTCATTTCTGAGCCTACCCTCCCATGGGATGGCCAGCGTTTATACAGATCCTCCCTCAGTGGCCACCAGATGAGACTCAAACTGCAAGCGCCTCTATCCGCAAACCCCATCCCTCCCTGCAGCATGTCCGTGCTTTCTTGCTGCTGTCAGGCAGCACCATGACAGCTGTGATCAAAAAGCCCCTCATGGGCCAGCACAAAGCCTGTGCAGGCAGCAATGAGCAGGCAGGGCAGCAGGTGGGCAAGGCTCATGCGGCCTTTGATCCCTTCAGCTCGTGTCCACTGGGATTCAGCACTGTGCACGCTTCAGGTCTGCTGAAGTGCCTTCCAGCTCTGCAGTGCTGGGTCAGGTCTATTGTCTTTAGGCTTTCAACATGCCCCAAGTGTTCACAGCCAGGATCCTGACAGCTTTTGGTGCCAGGGCCCTTTATATGATGCTGTGGATAAGTCCTTTGTCCCCAGCTCAGACTTTCAGACTCCTCTGGATCTAAAGTTTCAAAATTGCCTCTCAGACCAGCTCACCGCACTTACTCCCCCTCAAGATAAACAAAGTTTATTTGACTTGGAAAACAGACAATAGTTTTCTTCTTAATTATGAAAGATGCACTGTACAGAATACCTCTCCTAAGACTGCAAAATTGCATTTAGTGATGTTAACAATGAAGTTACAGTGTTATGATCTGAGCAGGAATGCAGCTCACAACTCGGGAGCCATTTGTCTAACCTTTAAACTGGTTGATGGTTTTCATCACTTTCCTTTGTCACTGAGACTTCCTTTATTTGTCTGTACCTCTTCCTTTCGTATGAGATGCAATCTTTTACTACCTAGGCATGAACATAAATATTTAGACACAACCAGTGAAGCTTTCAGATGTTTGCTCAGGAGTAAATCTTTCTATGAGTCCTTGGTTCAAGATGGAGGCAGGAAGTAATTGCCCATGAAATTCCCTGTGGGGGAATTTTCCTTATGGGTTGGCAAGAGGAAGGGATACTTCATATCTGTCGAAGGATGGCTTTGCATAAATGGGCTGTTGGAAGCAAAACTGCTGCTGAAGAGAAAAACTGTTAAGTGAAATGTTTTTTGAGATTTTGTTTTGTTTCCCAGCACCTCAAGAGCATCTGAAAAGGAGAAATATCAGAAAGGTTGTGTTCACGCAATAAGGCTGTCTTACTGTATCACACTAAACTCAAAGGGGAACGTGTCTCTCCATGTCAGAAGCACCATGTAGGTGTAACAGTACAGAAACAGTTGTGGCTCTCCTTTTGCTTCACTTTTGGCTTGGGTCAAAATCCACTGAAGGAAAGCCACAGTGACCTTCTTACAGACTTTGGACCAGACGCATGAACAGCAGTTGTGGCTCTGGCTGAGTCGTGTTACTATAGCTGCCCAAATTACCATGTCAGCTGAGGCAGAGATTGTCCGTGCGTATATGCAGGTATATGCCATGGAAAATGCACAACAATCTGATTTTCTCAAATTTTCTTTCACTTAGGCTATATGTAGTTGCATTGCTTGGCATTTTGAGAGTAAACACAGCTCAGCTGATGCTCAACAGCTGAAGTCTCAGGAACTTGACCATGTGGCTGGGCTTTTAAAATCTCAGACTCATCCCATTTTCAAAAGTGACTGAATCTCTTGTTTCAGAGGCATGACTTGCTTGATCAACTTCCCTACATTTCAATGGTTTCCATTAGAGACTTTTTCTTGAAATGCTTGGACGCTTACTCTCACTCCAATTTCCAGGCATCGGATGCTCATGCTTCCAAAGTTAGCTGAAAAACCCAGAACGATGTCGTGCAAAATGGCACTGAGACACTGAGAAATACTGAATTTGAAAATTTTCCATAAAGAAAAAGTTGCACATATGTGTCTTTTTGTTGACACTTTCCATTTTCAAACACTAAAAGTTCTGTTTAGGAAACAGAACAGCATTTCACAAAGTTTTACAATTCCAGTTTCAGTTTGCAGTGGTAGTTCTCACTCCAGCAGAATAGGAGGAATAGCTTCTATCCATGGCTGTGAGTCATTCCTTTAGCAACAGAAATAGCAACCCCTCACCCAAGTCTCTTGGTTTTGGGCTCTCTGGGAGTGTTTCTCCTACCCACCCTCTCTGGATGAGACTCACCTCTCTGTTTTGCCATGGCCAAGAGGCTCAGGACCCTTCTGAAAAGAGCAGGGTTGTCTCTGAAATGCCCCTATTTGGAGATTAACCATTTCATGTCTCCAGTTTAGGGGACTTCGCAGGGTTGATTTTTTGGGGTTTTCCTTTCATATTATGTGGTGTAGATGCACCACGAGGTCACCTACTCCTGGATTCCTTGTCTGTGAGCCAGCACCTGGTAGCTGAGGACACCAAAGGTACAGTAATTCGGCTTCAGGAAAAACAAAATTAGAAACAGCAGAAGCAGATGCCAAACAGTAGCTGCATCTGGATTTTGGGTGATCGACTCCACATGTATATCCCTGTTGCTGCACAATATCGTCAGCAAACATTTTAGTCTTCCTTCACAGCCCAGGATCTCTTCATGTCTAAAACCTGTCTTGAGCATGTTGAGTGAAAAGTCTGCTAGACCACAGCTGGTAAGAAATCGGTGGTGCAGTGGTTACACTGCTTATCAGAGCCACCTCCCACATGGTAACCTTGCGAAGACATTTCACAAAATGGGTGCCCCACAAGTCGGGGAATATAAGGCAAAATGTGTAACTTGAGACACAGTGTGCCCACATCCCAAGGATCTGGCCCTGGCTATACTTAGCTTATTGAAATCAGGAGGTCTTGGTCACTCCCACTTTCAGCAGCTACCAGACAATAAATTGGACATGAGGCTATTTTCAGCTTTTCATTTCTTTCTTTTTTTAAGGCTATTTTTTCCTTTATACAGATGTTTTTAATACAGCACCCTGAAATGCTTACAGCTGTCGGTGTCCAATGAGCCTCTAACATGCCATTTCATACTATCGCTTTATGTCATTAGACCATACCACTTACAGAAAAAAACTATGTTTTAGTTGTATGGTTGGCAGGATTTTTGGAATAATAAAATTCCTGTCTGTCAGCACTCATTGTCAATCTTTTTTTATACAGAAGTTTGCATTTGTGTTGAGAGATACATACACATACATATTTTGTATGTTTTTATTGTTACAGCTCAGTATGAAATGAGCCAAAAAAGAAGCTGACCTTCAGGTAATTATTTCAGTGAAACATCTCTCTGACTTGATAAACTGATTACGCAAGTTCTTGCACAGCAGTTCTTGGTCCTTGGATCAAAAAAACGAGAAAAAGGCAATTTGATTCCTCACAAGAGTAGATTTGCTCATAAATATAATGGCTAGATAAAATGTGTGTGTGTGCATTTACAATAATTATTTCTTTACAATTACATCAAAGTATTTTAGTAAACAAAATGTGGTTTTAATTTCATTTAATTATAATTCCGGATATACAAATAAAAGCAGTTATAAAAATCAAAAGAAGAATAAAAAATAAAGGAAAAGCCAGATTTTCCTAAAAGCACCATCTCTCATGTCAGCACAGCACTGAAAATGCTCTCTGTGCAAAGCACTTAGCCCTCAGCTGAAGCCTCAGCTCTGCAGTTTAAAAGGACAAACACTGCAACTAGACTCCTCAACTGGATGCTTGAAAAGCCTGGGACCAGAGCAGGTTTGGATCAAGTTTGAGAAACATAGCCTGAAACACTGAGCAGAGTTCCTCTTCTGTGACTAAGCAGTTGGCTTTACTGTGCATCTCTTGGCTTAGGAAGAGTTGTACGTGTTCCCAAAGGCTCCACTGTAACCATCCTGCTGGTCTGTCCTGCATCCCACTGCACTGGTGATGTGGCACCCTGGGTCCTGTCAGACATGGCCTTTGATATTCTTTTTACATCACTGAAATGCCCATGTATTCTTCTCCCATCAGCAGCAAGGTGCCGTCGCACCATACAGAGAGCATGCAGATCTTGGGTGCCCAACTCTTCCTGGAGGAAAACTCATTGCCTCTGCCCCTTCCTCACCTCTCTCTTGTCCCTATCTGAGGACACTTGCCACAACCTTCTGTGTCTCCCCAAGGCTGTTTCTTCTGCCCTGTCCCTTGTAAACTCCAGACCCCCAAAAAGCAATGAACCAGCAGTCTAAGAATGCAGTGTGGCCAGCATGGGACAGATTTCAACCAGGACAACATTAGCTGGAGCTCAGCATTGCTACTAGCCTGGCCTGGTTTTGAAATACTGCCTAAGGTGTTGAAAGGTAGCAGATGGGCTCCTCCACATCACTGTGAATCAGAGGAAATACCAAGCAGCACTTCAGCTGCATGGGAGCATCTCTGGCACTGGTGCCCATGCAGAAGCAAACCTCTGGGAGCTGCAAGCTGTTACCCGTGGCATAGCCTGGCTGGGAAATGGTGACCACACACCTAAAGGAAAGGCACCCCTATGAGTCCTAATCACTGCCATGACAGTGCTCTGGAGGAGCAAGCCTGAGTCCTGGCCTGTGCCCAGGCACCACCATAGGCCTTTTGAGCACTGAAACCTTTATTAGCTATTAGACCTTGCAGCATCCCTGGCATGGTTGTGAGTGGTCTGACTCAAGCACAGAGGCTGTCATGGCAGGAAAAGGGGTTAGTCCTGTATTTCATAGTGTCTATTGCACTGCTTTCTGGCCTGTGACAGGAACCATAACTGGCCCTTGCAAGGTACATCACAAGCCAGAGCAGACACTGCAGTGTGGGAGAAGAGCCAGAGCGGATGTGCGAGTTGTAGCTAGAATAGTCTGTGCTGCTTGTGACAGCAGTGAGTATGTGAGTGTGTGCACATCTGGCTGTGTGTATCCCACATGGGCATTTCATGGAGATCTCTTCTCTGGAGTAACAGTAAATTGGGTTTGAGTAGGGATGATGGAGTCGTCGTGGAAAGGTATCACTGCTGAGATGACAGCAGACAAATGTTTCATGACCAAGGGCCTGGGCACCCAGTGCCTCAGCCTCAGCTCAGGAAGACCATCACTCCCTAAGAAGCTCACCAGCTTGGCTCAAAAGATACTGGTAGAAGAGGGAATACAGCACAGCAGAGATAAAGGCATACACACAGCCAGATGTGCACACACTCACATACTCATGGCATAATCACAGAGGTCTCATTGTGCTGGAAAAACAGGCTGAAAACGAGTCACAACAGGTGCCTCAGCACATAGCTGGCTCCCCCAGACATACAGGGGAGCTCAAGTAGTGGGGAGGCAAGAGCTTGCCCTCCTCTTCCCTGTGCAGGCGGGGAATGAGCCAAAGGCATGTGTCACTTTGGATGCCCTGAAATTTCCAGTGACACTGCTCAAGGCCATTTCAGGGGACTGTGTTGACATGTGGAAAGGGTCATTTGTTTTACAAGACGACAGATAGATCATTTGACCACACAACCTCATCTTTGATGGTGAGGAGCTGTTCTCAGCCTGTACCAAGCACAAAGTTTCTGTGTCAGGCTTGGAAAAGGGTATATATGCCCTAAAGTCTTGTCCATTTTTTGCAGCTCTGTTCCCTCTCTCCACAAACCTTGCCATGTCACCAGAGCTCCCACAGTGCTCATGCCATACATGGATGGTCACCAGGGATTTGCAAGTGGGAAGATGTTCTCCACTGGCTGTTGGAGCATATTGGAGCTGAGATTCATGCTAGCAAAGAGTGGCTCTTATTTGAAGGTCTTGCTCCCTATGGCTGAGACAGTGCTGGTAGTTCACGGAGGCAGCTAAATCGTGGGCGTGTTTATTGGAATTACAAATAGCTTTATACAGACGGGTTAGCCTGGTCACTGGGAATTTGTATGGGTAATTATGGGCTCATTATTATCTTCCCTGCAGGGAAGACACATGACCCAGTAGTCTGAGGAAAATGTTGGGTGCCAGGAACTCCTGGACTCTAATCCCAGTTCTGACACTCCCTTCTCTGGCCCCGGGCAAGTGACTTAACTTTGTGCCTTGGTTTCTCCGTCTGTAAAATAGGGATAATATCTCTAAGGAGTGTTGTGAGGATTAATTAGATAATGTTCACTTAATGCTTTGAAGATATGAAATGTGAAATCTTATTATGCAGCCTGGAATGCTTTCCAGGCTCTTTTGATTTCTGACCGCGCGCTTTCATTAGATCACCTCCTTCCCTGCGGAGGTGGATTCGCTTGGGAGCTACCCCAGCTAATTTGGGAGTTGTTTTTTTCCAATAGCTTGGAGCTGTTCCCAAATGCTCTGACTCACACCAGCTTGCTGGAGAAGCTGCCTCTGACACCTGACCCTGGCTGGGGAACGCCTCGGTGTGCGCTGGATTTTGGGAGACAAGTCAGGGAGTGGCTGGAGATGGGATGAATCAGGTTTAACTGTCTCTAATGAAGCCAAGGATGGATTTTGCCCTCTGGACTATTCTCTAAAAGCATCTGTACTTCTGAGAGCCCCAGCTGACCAGGGATGTGGGATCAACTCCTTTCCCACTGTCCTGACAAAGGTGTGGATATTTTCTAAGCATCTCATTAGACCTTATTTTTGTCTTGGTATCAGGAGGCAGGGATGTATGAGATAAGGATTTTTTTTTCCTTTTTAAGGAATTAAATTATCTCTTCAGTCATTCCTTTTACATACAGTCAACTTCCTTAGAAGAGTGATTCTTTGGGAAAATGTGGACTTCTGCTGTGTGAAGTTACTGTGCAGGACACAGTAAGGTCAATTATTGCTTATGAAGCAATAGCCAAAGCAGGCCTTATTCCTCAAGTCTACTTTTTTTTTCCCCCCCACTTGTTCAGTGGTCCTATCAGCCTTGACAGTGTCCTCCGCAGTGGGAAGCCTCCTCTTCCCACCCTTGACAGCTGTGGGCACAAGGAAAGTTGAGACTGTGCTGGGCTACCGTGGCCACCCCAACACTGACTCAGGTGGCAGGAACCCTGGACAACCTGAGTGGAACCATGATAGCCTTGAAAACACTTCACTTTACCCAGGAGCAGTGTAGGCTCGGGCACAGGCATCTCCTCAGCCTTTCAGGAAGAAAGAAGTCCTCCCTGGGTGTTATTCTCTTCCCCTAGCCTCCCCTGGCACAGAGCGTTTGTCACCCGGAGGAGTTTGCCTGAAGATGCTGCGAGGGTGTACGCTCAGCTACTCAAAAGCATGAGCTCCCTCGAGTGGAGCAAACATCCCACTGCAGTGGGACCCCGCTCCCGCCGAGCGACTGTCCCGCTCCGCAGGGACAGCCGGTTGCGTCACCTCCAAGGAGCAAACGTTGGAGGCAGTGAGCAGCCGGTAAATGTAAGTGACAGAATACCGTAATTTCATTGCTGGATCTTGCGTCCTTTGAAATCGAGACGTTCCTCCAGGCAGGCGAACTGCTTAGGAAACTAGTTCCCACTACTGCGGGGCGTAGAAAAGTCAAAGGATTATGGAATTTTTGCTGGAATTTAAAGTAGCCCCGATTTATGTGCTCGTCCTCTTCCTTGAGAGTGAAACATGCTCAAGGAGAGGTCCCTTCTGTTCACTGTTGTCCCCTCCCGAGAAGTTTCGTGAGCACGAGGGTCGTTGCACAGAACTTGGGCTCACAATCTTTCTTTGTGGCGTGCCCTCGTCTCTATCGCCTGGGAGTCCTTTGTGGAACATCTCAGCTGTCTATGTCACACCAGGCAAGTGAAAAACCCAAACACATGGGTGGCCAAGACCTGGGTAGTAGCTTTCAGTCTTCACTTTGTAGCTCATGAGTACTGCCCTGGGGTGTTTGTGGTGGAAAGAGGGAGGAAGGTTCTCCACTTTGAGGATGCACATCGTTTAACACCTTATCAATCACAAGCAGCATTGGCTATACCTAAGAGTTATCAAACAACTAGAACAGATCATGATATGGTGCAAGGAGCTACAGGTGTGGGGCTCCACCTTTGTGTGTTGTCACATTCTGCATTCAACAGATGTAAGCTGTGTCCCTGAAAAAGGCACAGGGAAATAGTCAGGAAGAATGAGCCACGTCCCACCTGAAATAAGCCTTATGGCCAGCTGATGGTGGAAAAGACCTGTCCTGGGTACTGCTGCAGGATGATCAATGAATAGAAAAAGAGGAATCCAGTGGTACATCCAGACTGCAAAAGCACATGCTAAGGTGGACATGGACCCTCATTATGGCTGTGATTTGATCCTGGGAACATGGCCAAGGCTCATGGGCTTTCCAGGCCCTGTCCTTTGGCTCACCTGTGTTCAAAATGCTGATACCATTTAAGACAGATGCATGCACAGGATGCTGTAGTCAGCACCTAGGTACAGGAACAATTTTTGTGTAGAAAGCAAACCTGTTTCTTTACCTAAGCTTTGATTATATATACTATCTGCTAAGTCATTGAAATATCTTGGAATGACTATATGGAGGAATTATTGTAATTGAATCTAAGTAGTGCTCAAATTAATGTAAATATGATGCATCAGCCTAATAATTAAAGTTGTCAGGTATGGGTTTTATTCAGAGCTTGAATTAGCTTCATGCTTGAACTTGTTGATTTGCCTTTAAGCTCGTAAGGCTGAGCTCAAAAGGCAAAGTGTTGTGGGAATGCCAGAGCAGCACAGCAAGGCAAAGAGTTCTGCTCTGCACTGGGGACCCTTTCTCATTCCATCTGCAGCACTCCTCAATGTGTGCTGATTTCCACCAAATGCTGTAGCCCCTTTGTTTCATTCATGGGAGCATTTCATGACATGTAAGTGGAAATCACAGTCCCCAAAGGTCATCCTTCTCCCAGCTCGTGATAGCTGAGCCTCACCAGAGGACCCTGGAGGAGCTTCACGTCTCAGCCTGTCCGGCTGCAGGGGCCAGGAGGCACGGCTGGAGCAGGCTGGCTCTGCCCAGGGATGCTTGGGCACCTCCCCAGTGCTCCCAGCTCCACCAAGCAGCATTAACAGAGTTTATTCCCTTGGGAACCACAGTCTCATCAGCTGGGAGCCATGAGGCTGGGCTCATGTAACCACAAATTTAGGCTTGAATGACCCCTGGAAGCAGCCTGGGCAAACTTGCTCTGCTATGCCCCAGAAGAGGCCGCCTGAAAAAGTACAATGTAGGAAACAAAATGAAGCGTGCTTATGGATATACCAGCTCAGCATCTGGCTCCATGTCCTTTTATTTTCCAGGCATAGTTAGGAAAAAGAGGCTTAGGTTCAGGTTTCAAAGTTGAGAAAATACACCAAGAATAGTAGAAGGATTCCTTTGGAGAAAAAAATTGCCAAATCAATTAGACCACATCTTCAGTGCTTAAAAGACCAATGATAGAAAAAAGGAGAGAAAGAGAGAGCGAAAGTGAGAGACAAAGAGAGAAAGTGAGAAAAAGAGAGAAAGAGGGAAAGAGAGAAAGAGGGAAAGAGGGAAAGAGAGAAAGAGAGAAAGAAAGAAAGAAAGAAAGAAAGAAAGAAAGAAAGAAAGAAAGAAAGAAAGAAAGAAAGAAAGAAAGAAAGAAAGAAAGAAAGAAAAGAGAAAAGAAAAGAAAAGAAAAGAAAAGAAAAGAAAAGAAAAGAAAAGAAAAGAAAAGAAAAGAAAAGAAAAGAAAAGAAAAGAAAAGAAAAGAAAAGAAAAGAAAAGAAAAGAAAAGAAAAGAAAAGAAAAGAAAAGAAAAGAAAAAAAGAGAAGAAAGAGAGAAAGAAAAGAAAAGATCCATCCAATGCCACCCTTCCCCCCTCCCAACTGTTATAATGTTTTTCTGGCCATTTGTACTTGCTTTGTGTGCATGTCAGGCATTTGCATACAAACGTAGATGATGCACATATTTGTACACACATACATCTCAAACATGCACAAGCAGCCAGACAAATGAGGTTCAGACAAGCCCTTGCTCCTAATACCCCACGCAAAGGTGAATCTGGGAGGTGAAAATTTCCGGAGGAAATCAGACCCCCTACACTGTCTGCTGGATTGCACCCACAGGTGAGCTCTCTCTGTGGCCTGTTTCAGAGTGCTGTTAGTCCTTTGCTGTAGTGCTGCCTACGTTAGTGACCTGCTCTGTGTTTGGGACACACAAGAAGTCCTGCAGAAAACATAACGGATGTACATGTACACGGCAGATAGATGTAAGGGGAAGAGACCATGTTCTTGATCATCCATCTTAAATACCTCAGCATAATATGAAGGTCCTACTTTGTTCTGAATCTCTCCTGTGAAACACGAAGCCCTGGGAACCATCATGACAAGTCCATGTATACACAGCACACGATTTTGGTGATTTCTGGTGGCATTCACCAAGAGGCAGAAATGATCAAATTACAAAGTTAACGATTTCATTTTCCAGTGGGATATTTTCCATGAGCAGCAGAGAAAGCTTGGAGAGGCAGGGATGTCAGCTAATTCCTTGGGACTCCCGGTGTGGGTAAGTCTCTCTACCAGCATCTCAGCAGCATAATCCAGGCCTCCTACTTTAAATGTAGGTTCTAGATGGGTGAGCTCCAAAAGCTTCAGCATTGCTAGGGAGGCAGTAGTATATTTAGGGCAAAATCCTGCTGTCAGGCACTAGCAGATCAGTTCAATGCAGCTAGCTGTACTCATGGATAAGGTGGAAAGTTTGGCCTCTTGTCATGATGTAGAAGAGCCCAGGGGTGTGTGTCATTGCTGTGAGGAAGACAGGATTGGACAAGGTACCAGCACTGTCTTGCTCTTTGGGGGGTTGTGTAGCTGTAACTTTGCCTTCACCCAGCTGGGCCCAAATGCTGACATGGGAGAAGACCCAAGTCCTTCCTTAGATGCAAACATTGCACATGTTGTTACTGAAGTTGCTCTGAGGTATGGGATGTGGTCCTCATCCAGCCTGCTAGGGGGTGTGGAGAATGGGGAACAGGGGTGAATTGTCCCAGGAGAGAAAGGAGAGCACCAGGGCTGATGGGGATGGACCATGAGGGCATTGAGACTGTCCTGGTGGCTTCGGGCTCCTCTGCTTCCTGAGATGACATTACAGCACTGGTATTTGCTGAGAAGTTTGGCAGTATGTCCCCAGCAGCTCATGAAAAGGCTTTGTACAAGGGGACAGCGTGGGCTGCCTTGCAGAGAGGCTGCCTTCCCACAACACCAATTAAGTATAATCTCAGCGACTCAACTGTCTTTTTCTGGGGCTGGAGCCGTTTAGCCCACTCAGAAGCACTTTATGCCCTTGCTGTTGAGCCTGGCGGAGCTGAACATAGTCCTTGTTTTTCCTATCTCACACAGAGCTGAGATCACCAAGCTCCCATTTAGCCACTCTTATATTTAGCACTTCCTCCAGCAGCGTCACCACCCCCTGCTCCTCCAGGACAGCAGCTCCCATCGTTTCAAGGCACTTGCAAATGAAAGGGGAGCACAGCAAAGCAAGAAAATAGACTGAGCATCTTTCCCTCTCTCTCTGATGCAGCTAAACATGGCCAGCCTTACTGTGTGCTCCTCTTGCCTTCTAAGCAAATGAAATAAAAAGCATCTTTTTTTTTTACGAAAGGCAGCCCCAGATTTCCCTGTGGAAGTGTCCTGTGGGGGTTGTGCACCCTGGTGATGAGCACTGCAGGGTTGCATGATACAGAGACTGTCTCTGCAGCTCCTGGAGGGAGACATGTGCTCACACACCCTCCCTTATTGTTTTTCCTTCTGTCTTTTTCCTGGTAAAAACTTCTTTATGGTGCTAGCTGTGTGGGGAACAGGGCTGGAAATTGGCCCAGAAATTTATTGTTGTGATGACTCAGTATATGTTGGCTACTAACAGCACCCATGGTATACAAAGGGTTTAAGAAGGGGCAGCCCCAGCCCTGAGGAATAACTCCAAGCTCAAGAAGTGTACTGAGAAGTGAACACAATTTCACAATGTTCACTATTTCTGTGAAAAATCAGCTCTATGTGCTGTTGGGAGCAGATCACAGCTCATTGCATGGGTGACCCGTGGCCCATCCCCTCCAGCCCCAGCTGCTCAGCTGCAGGGGCTGTGTGCATCCGTGGGTGAAACAGGAGCTACCCATCCTCCAACCCCAAAGTCAGTATCCTCCCTGGCCATGGCCTTTTGTCCAGCTAAGAGCAGGGTGATGGTGGGACCCCCAGCATGGCTGCAGTGTAGCAGGCACAGTGCTGGGTCATGCAAGGATGTGGTTTATCTGAGGTCTTAGAAAGAAGCAGTATTTAACAGTGGTAGGCATGAATGGAAGCATGGGCTATAAGCTTGACACTACAGCTTATCATGTCGGAACTGAATGAACCCCACTGGTGAGGAGGACCACGGTGTTAAATCCTTGTAGTGGGGATCTTGAAAAATATGGTAGGTGGAGCCAGCCCCTCCTGGTTAGGGCTGGGGTTTGCTTTTGAGACGATTGTCTTTTGTTGTGGAGAGACCTCTCTCTCCTGGAGCCAAAGTGCAAAAATACAATCAAACTTCTATTCTGCCCATAACTTGCCTGTGTGATTTTACACTTTCCTTATGCTGGTTGATAGATTGCTCTAATGAATGTGTTGACATTCATTTAATGGTACTTGCTGGCACTTTCATTTAATAAAACTCTTTTCTCACTTTGAACTGCAGCATTTTCTCAAATGTGGCCTGTGGTGCTTTGCATTTGCTTTATTATTAATTAAAAGAAAACGCCTTTCTTGAGAACGTTTCATTGCCATGCAGATGAAGCCAGCACCTTCTAATGGATTTCTTCCATGTTTTATTTCTTTAAATGTATTACCTCTTAAATCCTGATGAAGTAAGAATTTGAATAACTATTTTTGAAAGGTAGAATTCACTGATAGGGTTCAGATAAGCAGTTCAGATTCTTATCATCTCAATTTAACTACTTTGTCTTATTTAAATAGGGGGGAAAAGCAACTTGCAATTCAACAAGAACAGCTTCTCCAGAGGTTTTCACTTATGTTAGTCTTGGACTGGGTTCAAACGCTGTGAGGACGCCTTTATCCTGTCAGCACTTCCACGCTCTGAGTTCTCATATTGACTTTTCAGCCCATAGGAGCTGCAGAAGCAGCCCTTGTCGCTGCAGTTGTGCCCAAATGCGCAGAGCTAGTTTTTCAGACTCAGTTCACCTGGGGATGCTCAGCCTCAGCCGCCTAACTTGGGCTTTCATTTTGATGCCAGGTACCCAAGGAAGAATTCTGATGCTGTGCTGCTTCCTAAAGAAATCATCTCAGTTGGATGCTTAGTCCTTGAAAGTCTCTGAAATTCTCCTTTCCAGATGAAAATGCTGTGCCCTTGTGTTTGTGTGCAGGATTCAATCCCTTTTCTCTCCTTGCTCTCACCTTCCTGATGGAGGATGCTGCTCTCATTACCATTTCTCCTCTTTTTTGTCTTTCTCTACATTGTCTTTACTTCCTGACTGATACTCCCCTCCTAGTCTACCGAACTGACAACTTGTTCATGTTCTTAGGTCCCTGTAAGACCCAGCTTCCTTATAATATCCACAAAGGGAGATGATTAAGAGGTCAGCATCTAAATTAAAGCTTTAGGTGTTTCCTTCATTTGTGCTTTCCATATGCCTGTGTGCTCCAGTCTTGCCTTTGAACCTTTTATTCTCCAGAGCTCTGTCCTTCTTTTGTATGCCTTGGAAAAAGTTGAAAGGAATAAGATTAATAATAAACTTTTTAAAACCATAATCAAACTCAGAAGTTTCTGACCAGGAAAGATGAGAGACACTAGTGAAAGGATGTCTGGAGCTGAGATGTCACCATCACACACCAGACCCTTCACTAGCAACAGTCAGCAGACTCTTGCATGAGACAGGGAGATGTTCCAAAATGGAGCCCAGTGATGACTCACTTTGCACTCCTGTTCTGTGTCCTGGGAGACACTCACAAAACCTCTGGATCCCTCTGTCCTTTCTGTTCAATTTCCATTGATAAGCAACATCGTGGAAGCTGCTGGGGCCTGGACAAGTCTCCCCAGCTTGGCAGTGGTCTGCTCCAGGGCAAGCATGAGTGAGGAGTAGAGTTGGACTCACCTTGGGTTAGGTATCCCACTACTGTGTGATTGCTGACATGCTTCTGTCATTTAATGTGCAAGCCACAGGAGCAAAATGCCAGGGAAAACAAAGAGAGGAAAAAAGAGAGGCCTTCCAGCCTGTCTCAGGGAGACATCTGAGGGATCTTGTCCTGACTTAAGCAGGTAGAGCCACAGACTCTTACATGGGCATGAAGTACCTGTGCACAGCAGAGCTGTGAAGGCCACTGAGAAATGGTTTACAGTGAAGACATCAAGACAGAAGCACTGCCCAGCCCCCAGCAATCATTTTATCATGAAACTGCATGTGCCATGCCCAAAGCCAGTCAGTGCCAGTAATGTTTGCATCTGGCCCAATTCAGAGTAACTTTAATGACTGAAACATCAAAGATAAAATCTCAGCATCTAACACAGAGATGCTTCAGTCAATTAGTGGATACCTGCCTCTCTGAGCACTGACAAGTGCAAGGCTTTAGAACTCAGTAGCACAGAAAATCCCCGTGCTTTAGTTTCAAGCACTTAATCAGGAAAAATGTGGCCAAAACATTGGGAACAGTTGGCATGGTGCCTTGTAGCTCATCTTTCTTTCTGAACACACGGGAGTGCAGTGCTTGCAGTTGGGAAAAAAAGAGACAGTGCCTTCCCATCTGCCCACCAAGGACTGCTTTTCTGGGTGGTTTTAGCTGCTGTCCATGCAGCCTTTATTTTCTTGTTCCCAGGGCTGCTTCCAGAGCCAGCAGGCAGCTCAGGGAGGGGGAGGTAAAGCCATAAGATGGTTCCTCATGGGAGAGGAGAGGGAGGACAGCCTCTCCGCTGTGTGGATGTTTACTAACAGAAAGGCTGGTTTGGAAATCCAAAATAGCTATGGAAACTTTTATTTCAGCTTACACCTAAAAAAACCCCAGCCCTCTGAAGCTGAGGCTTTATTCTCAGTGCAGTTTCTTGCACAATCATTAAAAATGTGGGCTGTTTGCACCCTTAAGCAACGAATCTGCTATAGCTGCTTATGCAAACTGATTGTAAGTGAGGATTTACTTCTCTCAGGGGGTCTGTGTCTCATGCAGTGGAGGAAAGGGACAGTGGGGAGGAGATGAGCATGACAGCCCTGCAGCCACCTGCACATCCTGGACCCACCTCACCAGGACAGCGTGGTCATGAGAGAAACAGCAGCACCGAATGTTTTTACTGGCAAGCTCAATATATTTAATCCAGCTTCAGGAGCATTGTAGAAAAGCCTCCTGGAACTGATCCTGCCCCACTGTCATGTTTCTGCAGGGTTTTGGGTCTGACATCAGCATGTGATGAGCTGATCCATCACTCAAGGTTTATACCCAGATAAATCGGGAGCTAACACTGCACAGCACCAACCACTGATTTTAATAACAGCTATCTCAACATGGTATGAAGAAAATTAATTATTTCATTTTCTAAGATCTACTGACTATAAATACTTCTTGAGGAAAAGTAGTGTCTTACAGCTGCTCACACTTCTGGCACTTTAAACTGCAGCACCTCTACCCAGTTTCCAAGGATAATGTCATATATGCTGTTTCTCCCATTTATGCCTGGATCCATAATGAACATAAATAAGCTGCTTTCACCTTTGTCTTCAGACACTCTATCTGCAAAACATAATCCAACCGATTCAACCCGTGCTCTCTTTCTCTGGCCACCACCCGCTGACTCACCCCACAGCCCCATCCTGAGGGACACATCAACACTACGGTTTTGTCTTCCCTTTCAGGAGTGATCTCTGTGCCCCATTTACAGACTCTCTTCCTCAGGCTTTTTTTATTCTTCACTTCTTCCTCAGGTTTCTCTCCCTTCGGAGCTCATCCATTCATGTTCTCAGACCGCAGGCTGGACACAGGGATGGGCTGTCTGATGTTCATCTTAGAGTGTTTTGCCCTGGAAGTTTCTGAACAAGATTTTCCAAAAACAGACACAAGACATGAAGTTCCAGGCTCCCATACACTTCTCTGTCTTTTCCAGTCTCACAAACCTTTCCTCATCCATTATTCTGTAATTAACCTAATCTAATGAATTCCAAACATTCAAGCTTGAGTAGAAAATAACTGTTTGGATTCAGTATTAAAGGATCACAGTAGCTTTATAACTGCCCTGAATATTTAAAGCATATGGAGTACCTGGGTATTCAGGCCTTTGTCTTTTATTCCATCAATTAGATGAGATTAACTGAACTAAGTGAGGTTGCATTTCCTCCTCATTGTGTCACAAGGACTGCTGGATCCCAAAAGGTCTTTATTCCATGACCAGACACGATTGGTATCACACGCAAAAGCTATTACTTTATAGAACTGTACTGACTTTTTAAATTTTTTTAAATTTTTTTTTAGAATTTTACATTGTAAGAAGTTTGGGAGAGGATAGGCTTCTTGCTGTAGCCAGCCATGACTTCTAGGGATGTATCTGCATTTCTACAAAGGTAGTGACTCTGTGTCTGCTGGCCACACAGTAGCTTATTTTAAATAGTCCCTGAGCACCGGTCCAGACAGCTCACCTTGGCAGGGCTCAGAGTAAGGTCTCAGAGCTGAGACTTTCTTCCACTGGCAGATCTGCAAACTCCACCTTGGGCACAGGGACACATTTACAGAGCTGTGGTAGCTGCAGGGCATTACACTGTCCCTCTGCTCCAATGTCACTAGGACTAAAAATGGGATAAAACCAAACACAAGAGTGTTTATTTCTAAAGCTTGAAAAAACTGGAAGTACAGAGCAATTTTTCTTTTGGTGTTGCTGTGCTGGGGCATCTGTGAGTGGTGCTTGGTAGAAAGAATGATCATTTTTCTACAGACCCTGGCACCTGAGCTTACAGCCAAGCATTTTAAGATGGATTTGAGCAGGACAGGCACTCCTCTATCAAATCCCACCACACTCTCTGGGACTGGGCATAGCATTGCTGGAAGGTGGTGGGGATGTCTTGATATTTTGAGAGTGTTTGTGTGCCTGCCCTCTTTTTCTCCTGCTGCCAGGCACATCCTATAACTTTGGAAGAAAAAAGCAGCCTGGCACACCTCATTCCTGTTTCTGTTCCCTGGGTTTCATCACAGGAGGTGTGCAGGTGTCCCAGGTCTGCACAGCACTGGAAACCCATTGCAAGGACAGAGAAACACCCAGGTGAAGGCATGGCAACATCACCATTAAACAAGGCATCCCAAAATCTGTTTCAGAAAACAACTGCAGGCTGTATTGTGCAGTGTACCATATTTCAAGTACACTGTTAAAGTAATCAGAAGGGAGGGAGAAGAGAGACAAACTGTCTACACAGCATCTTCTATAAAGTGGATTAGCTCGGTCTATCTCTAAGCCTTTTTTTTTCTTTCCTGCAGGATCTTAGATCTGGGGCTTTTCACAAGCCATCTATAATATCTTGTCAATGACTGAAGATTTTTGTAAAGTGAGGAAAAAAAGGATGCTGTTGGCTCATTATTCCCGTTTTCAAGATTCTGCAGGCATAACCTCCCTCAGCAGGGAGGTCTTCCTTGGTTTCTATCATCCAAGATTACCCTAGCACTGATGAGTTAACCAGATCTGACAAGATCACAGCACAGGGCAGTATACCTACAGGTAAAACAAAGGTCGCTTTGGAGTCATTTTCTCACAGTCTGAAGCACATAAATATTCAACTCCACGAAGTTTTTCAGTGGCAAAGGCAGACTGGTAGCCCAATAAATGCAGTTGTGCCTGTTTGATGGAGGCACATTTGGATCACCTCCACAGGCTGCTGGAAGCCCAGTCTGAGCTCGTTTACAAACCACCAGCACAAACCCTGGCAAATTTCTACTGGCGAATGAGTCAGTGGCTAAAATAATTTAGCAACCTGCTGTCAGATGCAGGAGTCACAAAGCACAAAGCCAACAGCTTCTTCTAACCCAAAATGCAGCGAGGAATCATCTGAACAGCACGTCTGTTGAAATCTGCAGGGTCCACCATGGGCCTCTGTTATGGGACACAGTTGCCGGTACTGTTAGGCTGAGCGTTGCTCTCCCTGCCTGACTTGTCCCCACCAGAGCTCCCCAAGGATAACACACTATGGTTGGATCATATTTCTTCATTATGGACTTCTGCACATGCTTGCTCTGATTTTACACTGTTTGCCCCCGCTTGTGTTCCCTCAAAGAACAGCTCCATGTGTTCATCCTTGCTGAAGTCCATTAATCCTAATGTCCACCTTATTTCAATCCCACTGGTAAGGCGTGCTCTCATTTAATTCCCTCTTCTAGCTTGCACAATGGAAGAATGCTTTAAATAACCACGCAAACGGCAAAAGTCACCCAGTTACACAAAGTTTAGGTAGTGTAAGCCCCTTTTCCTTCCCTTGCTGGGAGCACTGGGAAGGTGGAGATGTAACACTGTTTTGTCACAGAGTTCTTTACAGAGCACCTGGCTACTGCCCTTTCTACCACATACCTCACCTCCCTTTTAGCACACCAAATCCTGAACAAACTCTTTTTAGCCTGGAGAGCAGCTGTTCTGGGCTGATCTGGTGTTGGGCAGAGGCTGATCCTGTAATGTCAGTGGTTTGTCATGGCTGCACCATGGGGCAGCAGGATTTGAAGACAGCCAGGCGCACCACAGCCTTGAGAACAGCATAAAAGCTGGCAAGCTTAACATGGTTCTTCTGGTGTTTTCTCCTGTGACTTCCTATCAGTCCTGTGTTATGGCTTTCTGGGCTCTTCGTGTCAACTGCAGGCTTTGTTTGTCATTCATGGAAGCAGACTCTAAATATGCAAGACCTATTTTCTTGAGCTACAGGCTGAATGCAGATAAGCAGATAAGCATCTGCCACATTCACAAGCACCCAGTCACAGCAGGAACAGCAGCACCATAAAGACTGGGACCCGTCTGAGCTCCCAGTATGTCTTTGGGCTGGGTTTGTGGGGGGGCATGCCTGCATCTAAGGCAGGGATGCTGGACCTCAGCAGAAATACTCAGGGGTGCTAGAGGGGGAAGGAAGTGCAGCCTTCCTGAAATTGGAGTCAGCCCTGGGGACTACAAGAACTGCCTAACAGAGACCACAAGTGTAGGAAGGCCAGGTTTTTTACCCCTTTACTAGGCTCTGCAGAGCCATCAAGCCTGCCTGAGCAGTCTCGCAAAAATTCTGCGGTCTCGGAAGAGGGACGATATAAAGCCAAGCTGTGTGTTAAGCTAGTTGCTGCAGAATGCTTGATCTGCCTCATCTTTATCTTTCCTGCCTGTTTCTCTAAAGTGGAGGGGTGAGACTTCCTCATGTGACTGGTTGGATTGTTATTTATTAGGTCATCTAGGCATGTGATGAGCCCCATCCCAGGGCTTTAGGAGTGCTAGCATGGTGAACAGTCCCGACCCCAGAGATCCTGTGCTACAAAACATGGGGCGATGGGTAGATAAAACAAGGAGATTGGGAGGTGTCAAGAGAAACCAGTGAGACAGGTTTGGGCTGCAAATCAGGCAGTAATCTCAGCACGGCAGTGTAACTTTTGGGGGAGTTGTGCTAGTAAAGGAGTGATTTGAGCGAGGTTACCTTAGGGCTGTTTCTAGTGGGGGCTCCTGCATAGCCAGAGACAGTCTATGAGGGAAGCAGCAAGCGGGCAGGAAATGAGCTAGGGCTTTGCAGCGTCAGAAAGGAGTTGGCAGTACAGTAGCATCTGAGAGACAAGATGCTCCGAAGGCAGTGGAAGCCAAGACAAGTAGATACAAGTGAATTCCCATGCAGTGCTCTGCCTAATAGATCTTTTTTCACTCCAAGGGTCCAGAATGTCTGACTCCAAAAATCTGCTGGGCCATAACATTGACCACAGTTTCCCTCTCCCTCTCCCCTTTAATTTTCCTTCCTTCCTTTGTGCAAATAAAGAAAATGTACTGGGAATTCTTTTGAAGACAGTTTGGTTGGGGTTTGCGCTGGAATTTCATAAGGAAGCTTACGAGACATTATAAGACGTCTTTAGAAAGAGACTCTTTGAAGCTTTTATCTTAATGCATTTACCTCTAGAATATACAGGCTTTGCATTCAAGAAAAGCACTTTACAGGGAGAAAATTAAATACATAATGACTTGCAGGAGACCAGGAGACTATATCCTGAGGAGTTTTACTGTGGGCTAGCACCAGAGAAATTAAAACGCTTGCATACTCTTGACCTTGATTTGGTGTTTCTGTTTCATGACATAAACCAACTGAGTTAGTAGGAATATTTTACTATTGTCCCCTACAAATGAACTAGAAGCAGAATGCTGTAGATCAGTATCGCTCATAATCGTGCAGTTGGTAGAAAATTCTGTTTCAATATTTCACTTCAATTATAGAAGCTCACATTGCCTTAGGTGAGTGGAGTAAAAGAAATCGTATAATAACAGGTTATTGTGCAATGGACTGTAAAACCATCAGGCAAGGCTGTAAGCTTTTTTTTTTTTTTTCCTGAGTGAAAACCAAATGAATAAAGTGCCTGAAGTCTTTTTCTGTTATTTTCTGGCATTCTCCTGAGTGGTTACTTTCTAATACATGCTGAAGACATGCTGCAACTTCAGTTAGCAAAGTACTGTTGACTTATATGAAAAAAAGAAAATTATTATGCATAATTGGATGAGTCACATCAGTTAGGAAGGCAGGAAACTTCAAAGACTATGTATTCTCCTGACAATAACATACATCAAAAGGAGGTAGTGAACACTGAGGCACATGTTTCATGGAGAAGGTGGCTACTGAGAAGGCTCATGGTGTTTTCCTTTTGCTGGTGTAAATAAAGCAGTGCAACAGCTCTGGCATGGTCTCAGTTCAGTTTTTATTTAACGAAACTGTCTCTAGAAAGGGGGAGATGGCATTAGATTTGTCTAAGATGCCTTTGTGCCTGTGTATCCATGGCCACAGTGGTACACAGCACCCAGGCAGACCCGTTTCACTGGAGCACAACCAACCTGCAAAGCAGATGTTGGCACCTTGAGATAATTTTTGCAGCTGTACTTCTTGCAAGGCTCCTTTGGAGAGCAAATGGACATGTGTGTACTCTGACAGCCAGAAAGTTACACAGAAAAGATGCTGTAAAACTATGGCTTCAAGGGGCTGCTTGGTAGATGCAGGGCTACACATAAAATTAAGCGACTTAAAAAGCATTTCTGTGGAATTATAACTCAGTGCAGGCATTGCACGGCCCAGCTTTTGATTACTTAGGGAAGTATGAAGTTATGGGAAATAGTTACCAAGGCAGATCATGGAGCAGATCATCTCCCTGACTTGGTCTCTGCTAGGAGAAATGTGTCCAGATCTGCTGGGAAATAAAGGGAGCCAAGGTTGACCCCAGGTCTCAAAGGAGTTGATGACTCCAGGAGACCTACCCAAAGAACAACCTGTAGTCATGCACCAGTGCCTGAAGTAAATGGTTTTAGTAGAAATACAGCAGAAAAAAAAATCTGCTGGTTTGCAATTGCAGAGAATGGTAAAATAATGATATGATTTTGCCATGGAATTAATTACAGATTATAGTTCTATGCTAATTTGTGCCTCATAAAATAAAGAAAGTAGCACTGAGGCAACAGCTGTCTCTCCTTTGAGTCACTACTTAAGCTATTACATATCTGAATATTGTGAATCAGAAATTAGTTGGGATTTAGGGCTTTAGCAGAACTGGTGTTGCCATATCTAGTTGCTATGATGCCAGACTTACTCTTCTCGTTGGAACATGTTTCATGAGGTCTTGCTTTAAAATCTGTACAACCAGTTCCTATGCAAAATCTTGAGTTATAAATAAAACGTGATATATGAATTGTGTGTGTGTGTGCATATGTAGACCTATATGCGTACATATATGTTTTGCAACCTTGTGAATTCCCAAATACTTTTAGAGACAGACTGCTTTGCTTTGGTGGGGAATGCTGCACGGAGGCAGCTCTGTAGTGAGGGAGAGGGGTGACCCCTGCACCTCTCTGCTCAGGCACAACTCTTGTCTTCTGAAGGGCCTGATTGCACATACACTGCTGCTCTCTGAGTGGAAGGAAGAAGCCAGACAGCGTAGCAACTGCTTCCTATCAACTGATACCTGCCTTCATTAGTCTCACCACACCCCCCTGCCCTGTTCACGACCTGTTTTATTTTGCTGTGAGTGTTTCTCACCTGATGTTCGATTCACTCCTGTGGCAGCATCACAGCACCCAACCTCTGATACTTGCTACGTGGCTGTTGGCAGCCAAGCCAGCCATGTCAGAGGGCTTACAGTAACAGAGAGAACCATCTACCCACTGAGCACATTGCTGGCTTTTCTTTTTTAGACATAGTTGAGGATGAGATGTGCAACAGACCAGTCTGCCCTGCCTGTACTAGCTCCCCATGGTAGCAGATAAATGGAGACGACAGCAGTTGGTGTTAGCTAGGATGGAAAAGACTGCGTTGGTCTAGATGAATCTCCTGCTGGGTATTTAGCCCTCTGCTACTGAATTGTATTGATTTTCCCTGATAGATTCTTCTTTATCTGAACTTTTATAAATGATTTCTCAATGTCAGATTTGCTTTGCTTTTGATGGATATACCTTCACTTTCCAGTGAACAAATCCTCTTTGGACAACCTGTGACTGTGAAAGTCCTCAGTCTTGCCATTGAAAGAGGCAGCAACAGCTAACTTGCCTGTACAGCCAAGCCCATAAATAGCAGCATTATTTGGTAAAGGGTGATTTTGTTAGGTGGGGAAGGGAGAGACATTTCAAGGCAATTTTGTATCACTAGATATTTAGGTTCAGAAATATCTTTATCCGCTTTGGGAATGCACTTCCTGTTTTGACTTGCACTCTAAATATATATAATTTTTAAATTACAGGTTTACGTCAAGAGAACAATTTAGTCAAGTATTACTTTCTTTGGAGAACACATCCTTGTTGTTACTCATGAATTATGGCATGCATTCAGGCATAAAGAATGTACGGATCTATTAATCAAAAACCATGATCCACATTATGGGTTCTCTTCAGGAAACTGCTCTTCTGGACGTGGTGTTTGCTGACAGAAAGCTGGTAAAGTGAATGGCAAGGGAGGTCTGATTTGAGGAGCAGGGAGTTACTGATTGGGAAGGACATAGCAGAACAGAAGGACGTGGCAGAGGTTTTGGAGGATCCAGTTCATGCCTTGATGTACCCTTTCTGCGCAGCCCAGATGAGGCAGGCCACGGTCAGGGTGTGTTTAGCCTTCTGAGCAGAGGTCTTCTGATACTGACGGCTAGGTGAAACCAACCAGTAACCTGACAGGGTGCAGCAACATCAGCCAGGGCTCAACATCATTCAGCCACCCCAGCAGCTCCTGGAAACTGGCATTTGGCCTTCGTGACTGGGCTGTCTCTGTGCTGCAGCTTGCAGTACGCCCTGGATTGCAAAGAACCAAAGGGAAAGAGGCCCAGCATTGTGAGTGGCCTGGCATTCAAACCTTATTTGTTGCAGATAATACTTTAAGACTCAGGTTTACTCACTAGTGACTGTGCCCCCAGCATGCCTGCAACCCGCGCTTCTTTCAAAGGGTGAGAATTTGCTGCCTGATCTCTGGACAAGGACAGGGCAGGTCAGGGATGCAGGGATTTTGTTCAAGGTGCAGCCTGCTTCAGTACGAGAGGGAAACGTACAACTGGAGTAAGCTACACTCTAATGTTGTGCCTATGAGAGTTGCAGCTGAGGGGCAGGAAGAACACAGTTTGGCCCAGGTACTTCTGATGGTGACTTTTTTCCAAAGGTCAGCAGGCAAGAGGTTCTGAGGTTTTTCTCCAGTCAAAAGTTTGGACGTATTTGTTTCTTGGAGAATTTACCCCAACAACTTCAATGTATGAACATGAGAAAAATATCCCACTGAAACCAATTTTTACGTGTGTTTTGTGGTGGCTGTCATACATCTTGTGGTTTATAGTGATGCGTTTAGCAATGAGATGTTGTGTCATAAAATGCAAGCACCACGTTTGATTGTATTAGCATAATTACCATGTCTAAAATGACATAATTATACACTCTTCTGAACACCAAATAGTACATATCTGTATGTAATTCAAAGTGTCATGCTTCAAAAAAAGTGTGTTTGTCTCCCACATGAATTACTGTAACAAAAACTGGATCTGTCACAAGGAACATTCACTTTTGTTGGTCCAACAGCAAAAGGACAATGAAAGGCATCAGACAAAACCCCTGCCTACCTTTGAGGGAATGGGACTCTGGCCATAGCCCTTTGGAGAGATGCCTTTTCTGAGTTCTTCTCTCAGTAGCTTCTGCTGCAAATGAAACCCTGCTAACTCAGTGCAAACTTTGAACCTCTTGATGCAACTTCTTCCATGGAAGTCAGCATACAAACTGCACTAACTTCCACAAGGCAGCGAGATAGTTAACATATACATATTGCTTTCACTTACAACATTTTATGAGATAAAAATTTGAGAAACCATGACAGATCCCTCACACACACACACACAGACAGAGAATTACATTGGATTTAACATAGGTGTGTATTTCTGTGTCGCATTAGCCCCCATGCTACACATGTGAGTTTTTGATGGAATTTGTGTGTTCCATGTGACAAACCCAAATGCTCACTTCCATGCTGCACATCCCTAACCCTCAGCCTTTCCCTAATTTTGTGCAATCTGCACATCCTACACAAACCTGCCCCAAGGAATATTTGATTCCCAGTATAGAGGATAACAACATCTGCTTATGACCACTGTGGTAAAGGGAAATTGCCATAAGAGCTTGGCAGAGAGTTTTGAGTTTTCCCCATTAAGCTGATTCAGCAAAGTTAAATGAAATGGCCTGTCAGAGCATGCCAAGGGGAACCATTTACTGCTCAGAGAACTTGCAAAGTGTCTTTTTGTTTGTTTTCTCCAATATCCCAACCCCAAAGCTTTCAGGACCATGGTAAACAACGCCTCATTATGTTTATGTAAAATAAATTTAAATTACTGTACATAGCTATCAGTCACTGGCCAGTCCTTAGCCCAGAATGATTTTAGCTGAAGAAAGATTTGCAATGAATGTATCCGCCCTCTCACTCCACAGCGCTGTGAAATCTCTGAAACAGGGTCAGGGTATCACTGGTAGGACAGGATGTGCTGAGACCCTTGCTGAGCCCACCCAAGTTGCAGCAGCCCTGCGGCCAGAAGATCCCCCAGCTTCCTTCACTTACTTAATCTTTCTCATATCATTATACATCTCCTTCAGAGCCAAGCTCCAAAAACAGTGCCCATCCTTTTCCTTTTCAAGTTGGTAATGTTCTTTTGTCCGACGCACACACACATGCACGCACACACACACAAAACGGTTCCAGCTGTTGTGAATTATAGCACAGAAAATACTTAAAAAAAAAAAAAGAAAGAAAAAAAGAAAGAAAAAGTGAATGGAAGATCAGCACACAATCCAGGGAGCGAGGGAGTAAATGTTTCTCATTAGTGATTAGATCTTTCACATATTTTCCTGCATACTTTGTTCCTTGGTTAGTTCCTTGCTCTCAGTTGACTTGGGTTGGACTGGAACACTTACAGATTGTTTTTTAAGAGCCTTGATCTTCTGTGAGGACATCTAGATTGCTTTTTGTTTGTTTGTTTGTTTGAAAATTGAGTTTTGTGGATTCTCTGCTTGTCTGGGAAGAGCATTTAGGTCCACATCTTTGGCCTGAATCTTGGGTTAGCTCAGTAACATTGACACCAGCAATAATGCCTGTATTAAAGGCCTGCACAAAAGCCTGTTGACAAGTCTCAAAAGTATAAGTGATGTTTAAAAGTTACCTGAGATTTTTGAGTAAGAGTCTGAACTACTTTTCCTTGAGGCAGATTCAGGTTTGTAATAAGGTATTTCATACATAGGACAAATGTTTCTTTTCTGTAAGTATGTCAGTTAATGAAGATGTCAAAGAAATGTTGTTCCCTCAGTGTCCAAAAAGATTAGAGCTGCCAAGGAAAATAAATTCATCCTTATCTTTCTGGATCGTTTTACTCCTGCATGATGGCAAGGTTTCTGATACCATTGATCTGTTTGAAATGTGTTATGGATTTCTACATCTAATAATAAGCAGCCTAAGTGTTGAATACCAGATGGGATAGAAGCAGACCTGATACAGACCTACCAGAGAGAAAAGTGTCTCATTCACAAAATATGAAAGCCATACCTAAGGACAGTTGTTTGCATTTCTCCCGTTATTGGTCCACAGCCTTCAAACTTGTATTTCGTTTATTGAAATATTACATCTGACAGGCTGACTTGTGCTGATGCTCAGGCAATATAACAAACAGTAAAATAAAGCCAAATGCTAGGAGTATTAGAACTGTTGCCAAACCGTGCTGAGATAAAAACGTGAAAATTAACGAGTGCATTGTTTTCCTCGAAAACTATCTGTCCTGAAAATAAAGTTCAAGACAGTCATGTTTAGACCTATAGGCTTGGGCCAATTTCTAATCTCATTTACACTGATGTAATTGACATCAGAAGTTGGCTTGTGGTGTGCTTACACTACATCTTGGTGCTGTTAGCAGTAACTATAACAGAACCGGGGTTAATTTTTTAATATGTTCAACTTTACGTCATATCTCCATGACAATGTTTCCTAGCAAGTGAGGCATTCCTTCTAACTGTCTGCATGAAAAGGTATAGATCAAATTAACCCCCAGCCGGAAAGAAGCTAACAGATTTCACAGATGAATTTTAAAATATTCCATTGGCTGAAGCTTTCCTTTGCAAGAAACATTGCTCTGTCTGTAAGTAATTTTTGCTTCAACCACAAAGAATACATTGGTACACAGAAAATTTCTTTCAGGAATGGCTAGTTAACCTAGCAATTTAAGACTGCTCTGAGTGCAGTGTGGGAACAATAAATAACCTTGGTTTCGGCTTTTCTAAATCTGTTACAGAAAAGCTCCATGATCTGTTAACTCCTTAGTCTGTGTATAACACAGAGACAAGACGGAGAGTTCCTCATGTCTTCTGCCAATGCCCTACTCTAAGCCTGGATACAAAGGCCAGGCAAACAAACAATGGTCTTGGGCAACACATGCCAGAGGCTCCCAGTCCACTTGTGTGCAAACTGGCAGGAGTTTTTTGATGATATTGCAACTAAAAATTCTGGGACTTAGGAAAACAACATAATGGTTGAGGCTGAAGACCATGTAACCTGGGAAACCCCTTTGTCAAAGATCATCCAACCTTCTGTACATGTGTTATACCTGCCAGCCCAATGTTAGGCATCCAGCAACATCTCCAGCAGTATTGCAAGGCAGTAAGCACAGGCTTCTGCAGATGCAAAAATGTAATTCCACATTTGCATATATCTAAATGTTCATGCACGTGTGCACTCGTTTACTGACGGGCCCAGCAGACAGCACCCCTGCCGATTCACTGGCAGAACTTCATGCCATTCTCACTTACCAGTTTTCATGAGGTATCCTAGCCAAATGCCAAACATATTTGGCTCTGTTTTGTTGTGAGGTCTGATGAGATCACAGAAAGGAAAATGCCCTCAAGACATCACACTAGAAATTAACCAAAAGACTTCCTCTTGGGGAAATGCCTTAGCAGGCATGAATCAAATGTCAGCAACATGCAGATTACAGAAAGCCCTTCCAATCCACTGCCATATATAGATCATAATCAAAAAGACAATCCTGATCTAGGTCAAAATCAGCACAGGCATGGAAAAGGGCTTTTTGAAACTGAGCATGAATGTATGCATTGACAGATAAGTGTCTTTAGTCTTCACTTTGAGTCCACACATTGTGTGCTGGTCGAGGGTTCATTTGGGTGTTTTTCAGTTCATTTAACACACAAAGCTTTCATGTGGAAGTATCCATGTCTAATGCTTTCCCCTGTCTCTGTTCAGCCATGAGATGGTCATTCTGTTATCTGCCAGGAGATGTCAACCTGACAAATCACAACCTAGCGGTGACTGAATGCATCAAATCTCCTGTTTGCACTGTGTCAGCTCGGCATACCTGGGACTGAAGTCTTCAGCCACTTGAAAATTTCAGCTAGCAGCAATTAGCATGAGCTACTGCAAACTCAAGCACAAATGTTATTTTCATTCTGTCCTGGCTATGAAGCAGTAAGTATGGTCCTGGGTGCAGGATTCCCCAGACCTGACCGAGGACTCTGGTAAATGCCCCATTGTGTACGGCATGTGTGTTACAGTTAGAGACCTCACTGACTCCCATGAGTGTGGCCTAAGCCACGCTTGGTGGCTGCGTTTAAAAGCCCAACCTCCTGCTGCTCCAACATCATCCATGGGGATGGAAGAGGAGGTGTCCCTCATACCCTTCCCTAGGGAAGTGTGGACCAGCTCTCTCCATGCACTGTGCAGAAACCTCCTGGTTTAAAGGTCTGTGGTTCAGCAAGGTGAACATCCTTCTTTCTCTACCAGGGACAAACACCACTCTGTTTCGCTGCAGAAGTGAGGACCTCCAGCGCTCTTACAGCACTGTGTAAGGTCCCTGGTCCAGCACACCGCTGGGCACACACACACACACCTGTTGCTGCCATAAACATCACCCAGCATTTCTCCTCCAGTGCTAATTAAGCCGGGATGTGAATTCAGTCCTTCAAATGAGGAGCATATATCAATATGTGTTCTGTTTCTCTGAGCAGAGCTGTTTTCTTTATCCCCAAAAGGACCAAGTGATCACACAAGTTGAAAGCTGGTCTGTTATTAAATACCTACCAGCAAGAGCCAGCTCTTGTGGCCATCACACCGTCCCAAAAACCGCAAAATCTCCAAAGGAGAAAAAGTGTTCTGCTGTTTCTCTCCAGTGACATCATGTGTCAGCAACATCTGCTAAAAGGTTAAGTTTGCAATGCAAAACTAGCTCAGAATTGTCAAAACACAGAAGTTTAAAGTTGAGGTGCTACTTCCATCTGTGAGTCTCATGGAGATGAGCCTGCATTTAAAAATCAATGTGCATTATGAAGTTATCATTAAAAACATCACAGGATCTTTCCAGTATTTTAGAAATCTATTTGTTTTGTTGGAGACCTGTCCTTAAGACCCTTATTTTGGTTTTTGAGACCCTGTCCTCAGATTTAGAATGAAATGCTGCTTTGAAATAAAAATTGAATGACGGGAATTGCATTCTCACTGGATTCTCACTAGCCCGTGCCGTTCAGTAAGGGAAGGTCTGTTGTAGAAGTATCAGTCTCCCTTGCTGCACGTTGCAAAACACCTTACCTTTAATATTACCATATTTCCCTGGATATAGTGTAGTCTAAATCTAGGGGATAAATCCTTTCTATACAGAAGCAGCTCTTTCCATTTCAGTTAAAATTCACGGTACCATGTTCTGCCACTTTTTGATGAAATCATTAAGCTTCTACACAGGTTTATGATGTGGAGGCACCAGCAAGCCCCACCAGTGAACTTGTAATGATCTAGTCAGTAGGGATGTTACGTTTAGTATGTCTTCAGATATATTGTCTGGGATACAGTGAAAAATACCTTGTAAATTAGCCTCTATTTCTTACAGCCTTACTTCATCTCTCCCCCATAGCACATAATACAGTAACGGGACACTGAAGTAAAGCAGATATCTGTCATGCATTTGGCCAGATGGTGTATTATTGAATAATAGTGTATTTGCTAAAAAGTGCAATTTTAAAACTGATCAGATTGTGAATTGGGATAAAAGTAAATGAATAGTTTTGAACAGACATGGAAGTCAGAGAGAGAGCTGAAAAGTCCAAGTTTTTTGTTCTGATCTTATTAAAATAAAAGAACATTTTCCTTTCAAAACTCATTTTGAAAGCTAGCAAAATTATTTTTTAAGGGTCTTATCTCATGAAAAGTAAATGAAATGTCACATACTGGGTCAAATAAAATGTTTAATTGAAACCTTTTTTTTCTGGCTTATGCAGTTTTGCAACTATATCAGCTATGTAATTATTTAAATTGAAATGCTATGATCTATAAAAGTAGAGACCAAGACTAATTTTTTTAATACCCACCCACTTACTTTGGAATGATATCAAAGTATCTGGACTAGTATCCAAAGATTTGATCAACATCAGAGCATAACATACGGTTTTATGTGCTCTAGCTATGGCAATGAAAAGGTAGTTATAATTAAATCCTTCCTTTGAGCAATATTTTCTTTTTATTGAATACTTTTTGAAAACAGGAAGGTAGACAAGAAAAAGGAACTGGAAATTGTTACATCTCATGAAAGACTGATTGTTAAACAAATGCATGATTTTTTTCATTGTTGTTAAGAGAGCTGGTGAAAACTTTTCTTCATTGATTCATTCTGTAACCCACGGCTGAAATTGAAGTGATGTGCTTTGGTACTGTTGACATGGTGATAAATGGGGTACTGGGGTCCCCACGGCACCCTTGCACATGGGTAGAGGACACAGGTGCTGGGCAAAAATGCAACTCAATTGATGGCAGAATGACCCGAGAGGTGACTGCAGGTAGAGCTCATGGTGACTTGGAGCACAACCCTTGCTGGGCTGAGGGATGCACCAAGTTGCTGTCCCATCTGCTGCTACTGATGGCAGGGGACATCTCTTGGAAACCCCTTTCAGCTCAGGCTGGCCAGCTTTGTGTTTTGTTTTGGTGAGGCACAGCTGGCCAAGCCTTCCCTGCTGCCTCCAAGGTGCATATGGGCTCTGGGCTCCAGATCCCTGGGTCAGTCTCCATATTGTTCTGGCTCCTGCAGCAGCTCCCAAAAGGAGCAAAGGGAGGATGGCAAAGGACACTGTGCTCCCTCAGCTCCCCTGTGCCATCCCTTCAATTGCAGGCTGGGTGGTGCCCATGCCAAGCGTTTCATCCCAGCCTTGGGAGGGGAAAATGACTATTCTCAGAGCAATAAAAGACTATGGATACAATTAAATAAAACAAAAAACCAAACATAAAGTATGGTTGATAGTAAAGAGAACTGAAAGTGGCATCAGGAAGAGCAAAGCAATAATAATTGCAGAGAAACATCTATCAGGATTCTACAGGAGGCACCCTGGGTGCTCCTTTGGGTCCTGTATCTAACTGATACCTTCTTGTTCAGCCTTTGCCCATTATAACCGTCCTGTTTCCTAGAGTCCTAGTACGTTTTTTGAACTCATGTTGCTGGGTGCTGCATTACCAGTTTGTTGCAGCTAGCATTGCTGCTATGGCCATACAGCCACTCAAATGTCCCCAAGGGCTCCAAAGGTTGTGGTGGCCAGCTTTGCCAGTTTTGGCATTGAAAGCACGGAATGCAGCTTACACACTACTGTGTACAGGTAGTAGGGGTTCAAAACATGTGTTTGAATCCCAAGCACTGTCTTTGTGTTTTATACTCATTTGCAGTGATGCCTCTAGTCAAACTGCTAAGGCCACTGCAGCTTCTCTAAGACCACTTACCTTATGAATATTACAGTATTCTCTTGTGAAAGATTGGACAACCTTCAGCGTACTTTTCCCTTGGCAGAAGGTCTCTCAAAAGCATTCAAAATCTGGCTGAAGGGGTATGTTTGGATTACATCTCTGATGTCATATGTTGCAGTGATATTTGTGCTATGTCTTGAAACAGGGAAACACCAGGAAACATTAGACATACTGCATCCATCAAATGCCTTACTTTGATCTGCCTGGTCAAAGCAGCCCCCTTATTAGCAATATTTAGTATATAAAGCAACACTTAAAGACTATTTCAATTTTAGGTTTTCATTCTCCTTCAAATGATCAGAAATACTCTGTGTGTGCAACTGAAGCCTGTGTTAAATTAAGCTCAGAATGCATAAATGTAGGCCTCATATTTATCCATTTTGGATCACTAAATCAAGTGGAATTCTGGCCTGTGATGAAATAGTTTTCTCTCCCTATTAAATGATAATAAAACACCAAATATTTTGCTCTTTCCATATATATAAGTCAAGCAACTTTGCAAGGAGAAGAAAACAGAAATAAATGCAAACTTTGAGACCACCACAGAATACTCCTCTAATTTAAGGAGATATTACTGGCCGGCATCAAACTAGGATTATCAGTCCCTAGATATGATAAGCATCATCTCTCTGCTGTGAAAAGTAGCCTCCAGTCTAAGAATTTCATCCAGAAATAGAATGAGTTTGAATTACTCACCAGATTTAGGTTTTTGCAATGTAACTGGCCAGTAATCCTTTTTTCTTTTTTTTTTTTTTTTAACATATTGCTTTAGAAAAGTGTTACAGACCAGCATGGTGTGTTGCCATGACAACCAGACAGACATTCCCCACTGCAAACACACACTTTCCCTTTCCTCTGTGGGAGCCCTGCAGAGGAGGAGTGCCTGATGCAGTTCTTTAAATTTTGCACATTTTGGCAGCATGTGATAATTTGTTGGGCAGGTTGGCTCAAGACTCCACCAGCGATACTCATCATCATTGTCTAATGATGTCTATCAGTGTTTTGCAGAACAGGATGTCCACTTCTGTAGATACAGAACTTCAACCTCAGGGACCTGGATTGTCTCTATACGAACAGTGACTCAAGGGAACCTGAATCAGTCGTGAGCAATCTGATGTTCAGCTCATCTCCTGACTCCTGGTTACTCCAGTCACCTGTAAACAATTCCTCTCCTTTCCTAGGGTCCCCTTGCCAGCTGTTGCTGTGCTTGATTTAAAATGAGCTGTGGATTTCTGGCTCTGTAAACTGGTTCCTTCAGTAACCCTGGACACTTCAGAAAATCCTAAACATTTTTATTCTTTTTCTCTTTCTCTTTATCAGCAGCACTTCTGACAGTGCAGAAGGTCATTTATCCTGTGCCTTTTCTGCCAGTTACTGACTGCACCTTCTAATATTTCATCTTGCTCCCCCCTCCTTTTTCTCTAAGTTCTCCTCTGCCATTTGCTGTCTGCACTATATGAGGGGGTGGCTCTTGGGAGGGAGCTGGGTTAACCCTCCAGATCACCAAGACATATGAGCTGCCATGGGCTGGGTTTAATGAAGAAGGGCTCAGAGTACCCAGGCCAAGCGGAAGCCTGGCAAGGCCCAGCAGGTCCCTCTGCTGCGGGTCTGCAGGCCAGGACTCTGCAATGCTCTGCAGAATAAACCTGCTGCAGAGTTTATATACAGCCTAGCACTTGACACATCAGATGTCATAGTTGAAACTAGAGGCATTGGATGGCGAAGATCCTGTCTTGGGCATTTGTCTTTATTGCACCTTTCAGTAGTTCGGTACTGAGAACCTTTTCTCCTGCTCCTCCCACCGAGCAAACACACAGCATTGACTATGGCTGGTGTCTCCTGAGTCCCCTCCCACAGGGAGCTGATGGAGAGCTGAGCACCCATGAGGTGACAGCTGAAGGTATTACCAGTCCCCAAAACATTTTTTTTCAAAGCTGCATTTCTGGGCAGCTAAAGGAGCTCCAGGGAGACAAGAGTTCATCACGACAGCTCCATCAGACATCCCCTGTGATAAGGCACCAATGTCAAGTGTTTGGATTTGCAGCATCTGCTTTGCTGGATTTTCAGCTGGAGGCCAGTTTGCTCCCACAATCAACACTGTCTGCTGTGCCCAGTGGTGCAGCTCCCTAAATTCTTTACAGTGCCTAATCCTTCTTAAACACTGCTGCAATTAACCTGCAGCTATGTCCCTAAGTACTCTATGGGCCCCAGTCTCAGGTCTTCTGTTAGTCTGCATATTTGGTTGGATCACTGGTGGGTTCAGTAGAAGGGGCAGGTGCAACTATCTCCTGAGAGCCTCCACCTCTGATTGCTGATTTTCCTCATTGTCTGGGCCATGTGCCACATCATCCTGTTCCCTGAGTCAGTCTCCTTCAAAATCTCACAGCTCAGGAGAAACCAGGAACGTGAGGGAGATTAAGAAGAGGACAAGAAAGGGACCCAGACCAACAGCATGGGTGTGTAATATGTCCAGGGCTGAATTAGATAGGAGACAGTAGGAAGACAGGTCATAGGATGGCCTCAGGTGGGGCTGATGCAGTGGGAGCAACAGAGAAGGACAAGGTAGGCAGCAGCATTTTTGCAGACTGATGAGAGAGAAACGTGCCAAGAGACACAAAAGCAGGGACTTATAGCAATCAAGCTAGGAGAGACGGTAATTTAAATCTAATGGATGTAGAGTTGGAGGCAAAGGAGCATTAATGTCATTTTTCTAAATCCCAGACTAAGAACCGGATTCCTTGAGAAAGCCTTGGGATTAACTGATAGCACCACACAAAATACGCAGACATAGCTTACATTTTTCTCAGGCTTTAACTACCTTAATATTTCAGATAATAGGGGGATGTCAGAAAAATCTAAACACCCAGAAGCCTTTGGAATTTGAAAAGCTCTCCCAGTACTTAATTAGAGCTAGTTATTGAATCTGGAAAACAATTTCACTGTGGGGTCTCCCTTTTTTATCGTTTCTTTTACCTGCTGTGCTCCACATCAGAGTTCACACTGTTTTATGGAATCATGAGATCCCCTCTACTGGGCAAGACCAATGAATCCAGCATCTTATCTTTTGCCAAGTGTTTGAAGGAAGGTATGTTCTTCTCCAGGACTGCAGCATACTGGATCTGCTAGGCTAGGCTAGCTGCAGGACACGGCTGTCAATCCCCATGCCCAGCCCCTGCAACACATAGCTTTACTACTCAATCAACCAGAACTACAAACACTTTGGAACTAAGCAGCTTAAGATGTCCCATGAAGACAACTAACACCATGTGAGATGTTAGTCCCAAGTTCATTCGCAGTTCTTTCTGGGAGAAATGGAACAGAAAAGGAACAGTCGTAGGCACTCCCCCTGCCTACCTACCCCACCCCCTCAGGTGTCCCTGAGCAACAGGTTTGGGGCCCTGACAGTTGAGGAGGAGGTACCTGAGGAGATGAATGGAGCCCCTCTGCCTCAGAGAAAGCGGAGGCCTAGAGTGAGGCGGTCATCTGCACGCCTTGAGACTGCCTCTGTTAGGCAAGAGAGGAAGGTAGTCGTAGTAGGAGATTCCCTTCTCAGAGGGACAGAAGGGCCTATATGTAGGCCAGACCCTACACGCAGGGAGGTGTGTTGCCTCCCTGGAGCCCGGGTCAGGGATATTACCAGAAGGCTACCAGGCCTGGTAAGATCCACTGACTATTATCCCTTACTGATAGTTCAAGCAGGCAGGGACGCAATCACAAAGTGTAGCCTGCAAGCTGTCAAAAGGGAATTCCGGGACCTGGGGCGCTCTGTTGAGGGGGGGGGAGCCCAAATAATATTCTGCTCTATCCCCACTTGTGGGAGGAGGGGCTCAGAGCAGGACAGGATAACCCACGAGTTGAATGTGTGGTTAAAAGGCTGGTGCCGGCGCAAGAACTTTGGATTCTTTAACCAAGGGATGGTGTACTCTGCTCCTGGCATGAGTACTGCTAATGGGGCTCACCTGTCCTATAAAGGAAAGCGGATGCTCGCCCAGGAGATAGCAGGGCTCATCGATCGTGCTTTAAACTAGTTAGGAAGGGGGAAGGGGATATTAAGGCGGCTGCCAGGGTTAGGCTTCGGGAGACACAACGGGAGTTGACGGTGGGAAGAGGTAAATACCAACAGCACAGTCGTGGACTTGGGGACGTTTTTCCACGTGAGAGTAGGGAAAATTCTGTGGACTGCCCTGAGTACTCCTCCGTGGAGCCACTTTTGCCAGTCCCCTGTCAGAAATCTCGCTGTGGGCCGTTGAGGATACCTACATCTGCTTCACCACTGAACTGTCTTTACACAAATGCACGTAGCATGGGGAACAAACAAGAAGAACTAGAGATCTTTGTGCGGTCGCAGGGCCATGATCTCATCGCAATCACAAAGACGTGGTGGGACAACCTGGACGACTGGCACACTGTCATGGATGGCTATGTGCTTTTTAGGAAAGACAGGCTAGGGAAGCGAGGTTGAGGAGTTGCTCTTTATGTGAGAGAGCACCTAGAATGTGTTGAGCTCCACCTGGGGAAGGATGAACCTTCTGTCGAGTGTTTGTGGGTTAAAATCAAGGGGCAAACCGGTATGGGTGACATTGTTGTGGGAGTGTGCTATAGGCCCCCTGATCAAGAGGAGCAGGTAGATAACGCATTCCATAAACAGTTAGAAGTAGCCTCAAGTTCCCGGGCACTGATCCTTATGGGGGACTTCAACTACCCAGATATTTGCTGGGCAAGCAATACGGCCAGTCGTATGCAGTCCAGACAATTTCTGCAGTGTGTTGAAGACAATTTCCTGCTACAGATGGTGCAGGAGCCCACAAGGGGAGGGCGGCTGCTGGACCTTGTTTTCACTAACAAGGATGGACTTGTTAGGGAAGTGAAGGTCGGGGGCAGCTTAGGGCAAAGCGACCATGAAATGGTTCAGTTCATGATCCTGGGTGGAAGAAGCAAGCCAAAAAGTAGGATAGCTACCCTGAATTTTGGTAGAGCTAACTTTGATCTCCTCCGCCACTTAATGGGGGCTATCCCGTGGGCTACGCTGTTTGAAGGAATGGGAGCCTGCGAGAGCTGGCTAGCATTCAAACAGCACTTCTTCCAAGCACAGGAACGATGCATCCCTTTGAGGAGGAAATGGGGAAAGAGAGGCAGAAGACCTGCATGGATGAACAGGGAGCTATTGAGCAAACTCAAAGAGAAGCAGAAGATCTATGAATCGTGGAAAAAGGGTCTGAGCACCTGGGAAGAATACAGGAATGTGGTCAGGGCCTGTAGGGATGCAACTAGGAAGGCTAAAGCCCTCTTGGAAATTAAGCTGGCAAGGGACATAAAGGATAATAAAAAGGGGTTTTTTAGACACGTGAACAGTAAGAGGATGTCCAGGGATAATGTAGGTCCCTTGCTGAATAAGGAGGGTGTCCTGGTTACGGGGGATGCTGAGAAAGTGGAGATATTGAATGCCGCCTTTGCTTCGGTCTTCACTTCAAAGGCCCCCCGGGACCCACAGACACTGGATGAGAGTAGGACTGATTGGGAAATGAAGAATTTCCCTCTGGTTCAAGTAGGGGAGGTCCAGGAGCGGCTCAAAGGGATTAATGCACACAAATCCATGGGCCCAGATGGGTTACATCCACGTGTGCTGAGGGAGCTGGCGGAGGTGATTGCTGAGCCGCTCTCTATCATCTTCGACAGGTCTTGGAGGACAGGAGAAGTGCCTGAAGACTGGAGGATAGCCAATGTCACTCCAGTCTTTAAAAAGGGCAAGAAGGAGGAACCTAGTAACTATAGGCCAGTCAGCCTCACCTCTGCCCCTGGAAAGGTAATGGAACAGCTTGTTCTGGATGCCATCTCCAAGCAATTGGAAGAGAAGAAGGTCATGAGGAGTAGTCAGCATGGATTCACTAAGGGGAAATCGTGCTCGACCAACCTCATAGCCTTCTACGATCTCATGACAGGCTGGGTAGATGGAGGGAGAGCAGTGGATGTCATCTACCTTGACTTCAGCAAGGCCTTTGATACTGTCTCCCATGACATCCTGATAGCAAAGCTGAGAAAGCATGGGATAGATGAGTGGACAGTGAGGTGGGTTGAGAATTGGCTGTCGGACCAAACCCAGAGGGTTGTGATTCATGGAGTAGAATCTGACTGGAGGCCTGTTACCAGCGGTGTTCCCCAGGGCTCAGTGTTGGGTCCAGTCCTGTTTAATATCTTCATTGACGATCTTGATGAGGGAATAACATCCACCCTCAGCAAGTACGCCGATGATACAAAGCTGGGAGGAGTGGCTGACACGCAGGAGCACTGCGCTGCCATCCAGAGAGACCTGGACAGGCTGGAGAGCTGGGCAGTGAGAAACCAGATGAAGTTCAACAAAAGCAAGTGTAAAGTCTTGCACCTGGGAAGGAACAACTGTTTGTATCAGTACAGGCTGGGGGATGACCTGCTGGAGAAGAGCTCAGTGGAGAAGGACCTGGGGGTCCTGGTAGATGACAGGTTGGCCATGAGCCAGCAGTGTGCCTCGGTGGCCAAGAGAGCCAATGGGATCCTGGGATGCATCAGGAGGAGTGTAGCCAGCAGGTCAAAGGAGGTGATCCTCCCTCTCTACTCTGCCCTGGTCAGGCCCCACCTGGAGTATTGTGTCCAGTTCTGGGCTCCTTGGTATAAAAAGGACAGGGATCTCCTGGAAAGAGTCCAAAGAAGGGCTACGAAGATGATTAAGGGCCTAGAGCATCTCCCCTATGAGGAAAGGCTGAGTAAGCTGGGACTGTTCAGCCTTGAGAAGAGAAGACTAAGGGGGGACCTAATCAAAGTTTATAATTATCTGAAGCAGGGGATGCAGGGGGAATCAGCCAGCCCCTTTTCAGTGGTCTGTGGGGATAGGACAAGGGGCAATGGCTGCAAGTTGGAGCATAGGAAGTTCCGCACCAACATGCGGAAGAACTTTTTCACAGTGAGGGTGACTGAGCACTGGAATAGGCTGCCCAGGGAGGTGGTGGAGTCTCCTTCACTGGAGATATTCAAGACCCGCCTGGACGCCTATCTGAGCAATATGAGTTAGGGAGCTGCTTTGGCAGGGGGGTTGGACCCGATGATCTCTCGAGGTCCCTTCCAACCCCTACAATTCTGTGATTCTGTGATTCTGTGAAAGCAGCAGCCACTGTTCTATGCCACATGATGATTTTTTAAGTTAAACTGTAACATTTCAGGATACTGCTTTGCTTGAGTTACCGTTTCTCTTTTTTAAGCAGAAGAATGAAGAGTGGAAGAATCTGCTTGTAACTTAAAAAGCCAACATCCAATATCAGAGACCCCAAACTAAATGTTCTTTTTTTAAATGCATAGGATATTGCAAAAAGGGAAGAGTTGTGCTCCTGACTGGAGTAAACAAGACCCAAAGGTCATTAACTGAAGAAAACCCTCACAGGATTCAAGAAAGCTCAGTGTATCTGTAGGACCATACATGGATGAGCCCACAGGAGGTGATGGAGCTGTGAACACAAACTGAACTGCTGATGTAGCAAGTAGGCAGCTCATGCCAGTTTCTTTCTTCTGCCCAAGTAGTCCTTACCCTGTCCATGTGCGCTGGAGGAGGCTGGGGAGAGAATGTAAAAGGAGCAGAGCTGCTGCTCCTGGCAAGGCACACTTTTAGCTCCAAGGAAAAATTAACAGGTATGTCAATGGAGTGCTGGCTTTCAGTTACCCTGTGCTTTGTACAGCAGAGGGTACCTGAGATTTCTTATCGGCAGGTCATTTCAAAAGTCAATTACACCTCCAGATTCCATCACTCCCATCATGAGTCTTGAGACAGGACAGCTGACCCTCAGGATGACTGACTGTTGCCCTCAGGGTTTTCCTGGTCCTTAGAACAGGGGTTCCATTTTTAAAATTCATAATACTCTTCTCTTCTCCTCCTGAGAGTTTCAGAGTCCACTGCTCCATGAGTATCTGCACTGATGGGGATCTTCAGCTGTCTGCACTCTTCTGCATCTTTAGACTGTGCATGTCTTCTCCTTTGCACAAAGATGCTTTCTGCAGGCAGGTGTGAACATCTTGAGCATCTGATAACCTCATTTCACTTCAGTGTGAGGTTCCTTTCCTATCTCTGTCATTCCTGAAGCTACTGCTGTCACTGCCTTTAGAGGCAATCAAATCCTTCGCGTGTTATTTTCTGCAGCCCCACACAGATCCACCAGTGCTTGGGGCAGAGGCACCCTGCCCTGCCAGACCTTGCCATGGGGCTGGGTCCTGTGTCCAGCCTGGCTCAGGCTACTTCTCTACAGTGGGACAGGTAGGATCTCCTTTAGCTCCATTTAGGAGCAATGGGTAAGGAGAGGTGCCCACATAGTATAATTCAACTAATCTCATTGATGCATCTGCATTAGGGTGGAATGAATTGTGCCCTAGATTTGGTGATGACAGATTGCAGTGACCAGCTCAGATAAAGATGCCTACAGGACTACCAGAGGAACTGCACCCTGTGAAACAAGTTACTCTGAAAACATCTGGTTAACTCAGCAATCTCCCAGGACAGGTCATCTTCTGTTTTCCTTTATATGAGCTCAAGACTGGTTGATAATAAGTTGAACCGTATTCTTAAAATAAATACAAATACTCATGCAACACACAGCACCATGTTGACCTAAACTGATGCATATTCTTACATACATAAGGTATGTGATGATATGTTTGATCTGTTCATTATGAACAACTGATTAGACTGCAGTAACCTTTTGCAATTAACAACTGGACACCCACAAAGGAGTTCTCTCCCCTAAGGCTGTCAGAGTATCAGTGCCAGTCTGGCCAGGTGGTCAATCTCATAACTCATCAAGGATTTTCTCATGCTGTTTTCCTCCCCTTTCCTTGTTTTTTAAACTTTCTTGCTTGATCTGGAGCAGTTGACCCCCCACATATCATTCGCAGTTCAAAACCGGAACCACGTCATTTATGCCAGAAATGCCCCGTTCACCTCTGGGCTGACACTTCTCTAGCCAGGAGGGTGAGGAGGAGAGGTCATTCTGGCCGTGAATCCCATGCACAGTTAGCAGCTTAGAGAAGAGTCTAGGACTGGAGGATTTCAGAAAATAGTGAATGTTTTCTTTACAGGCAACAGTGGTATCAGCAGATGTGCAGTTTCTGGGGACAAATCAAGCTAATTCAAGGCTTAGAGAAGAGTGTAGGTTTTTTTTAGTAAAAGGCCTGTTAGCCTCAAAGCTTGCTGAATGTCCCTTGCTGTGACAGTTCGGGTCAAATTGAGGTGAACAGGCTATACAAAGAGAATGATGCACCTGATGAAACATATAAAAGACATCGATCTGTGTGAACTCCCACCTTGGTGTATTGAGTTCACAGAGCAGCGCACAATAGTGAAGGGATCTGAAAGGACCCTGTTCACACAGTGGCACAGATGCCTTTTCAAAGAGCAGGCTGTCAGCTGGCTAAAATGTGAGAGTTGTGCTGAAAGACCAAATTCCAAAGGCATCTCCATCACCCTAGACAGGCAGGCTGAATCTGCTCCTTCTGTGTCTGCTCCTGGAGCTGCTCTCACCACCCTCTGCAAACACTGAATGCAAATCCCTGTCCACAGTTCAGTGTTTTCATGACTTCTGCTCCTCTGCAAACTCACAAGAAATAGCCAGGGCTGTCTCAGGCTGTCAGACATGGAGAGCAGCAGCAGCAAGGTGCAGGGCTGGCAGCAGCATGATGAAAATCTTGACTGTACATTAGTGTTCCTATAAAAACAACCCTCTGGGGAATAATCCCATTGTTCGCTCAGCCTCATTATCTTGCTATATAAGTTTTCTCCCATAGTATTACCTCACTGGTTTCTTGTGTGTTGTGAACCTGTTGTTTCTCTCATGGTCTTTTGCCTCCAACTATAAGTGGTTTTGGGCAGGCACCATCTTGTGAAGATATTTGTCTGTAGGGATGTGCTTTGCAGCAGGGGGCTTGGAAGCACTGCTCTGTTACAAGCAGAAAACAGCCATCCTGCCCTTTCTGAGAAGTCCTAGGCTCTGGAGGTGCCATCTGTGAAGGGCTTGCTGAGGGACCTTGCGCACAGGCTGCAGAGTTGGCAGTAGGGAAGGGGGCAAAGGAAACCAGTATGGGTTTCCAAGCAGAAGGAGATTGTGCCACAGAGATATGGGCATTAATAAATAAATAGAGCTGGTAAGTGGATGCGGCACAAAGACATGTGATGGAAAGCTTGAAAAGAAACAGCCAGCGGGGAGGTTGCCAAGACCTCAGTGCCATGGATGCATAGTCAGTGACAGACCTGCAAAACATCTCCAACATTACCTTCCGTAACTCTAACTAGGGAGACAAGTAGAAATGTGGAGTTTATTTCTGAGGGAGCTTCAACCTATTTTTTTAATCTGCAACTGAAAAAAGCATGTGTCTAAGGAGTTAAAGAAGAGGGGAAGAGGGAGCAGCATGGAAGGAGCCAGAGACACTGAGGAACTTAGTGGAGAACTGACTCAGATTCCTTCTCAGAGGATTACGAAGATAGCTTCCCACCCTATTAAAAAACTTGCCATCATTACCATCCCACTGACAGATTTTTGCTTTGAGGAATATGATTGATAAAAATGAACATTGCCCATCCTTCACCTTTATCACTAGAGACCTCAAATAAAGTAAGGGAAAGGGCACACCATACCTTAGTCTGTATGGTGGTCTCTGTGCCTGGAATCATCACTAAGTTCTTCCCCGAACCAGAGCTATAAAAACAGACAGTCCTTGAGGGCAAGCAGACCAGGAGATTGTCTTCCTGGAAAAGACATTTTTATATTACTAAGCATGATCATAAACACACTTATTAAATGCAAGGCTAAACGTGTCTTAATTTTCTTCAGTTTCTAGATAACAGGATTGGTCTTAATTAAAGGGAAAAGTAGACTGAGCCAAGAGTACAGAGAGCTGATCTGCACACAGCCGGCTAGTCAGAGTAACAGCACCAGTCACGGGCAAGCACAGCAGGGACTGGCAGGGACCTGGCAGCCATGACAGCCCAGACACCACGCAGCAGTAGGGGCATTCCCTTGATAACTACACTCCTCATATGACACACAAGGTGTACCTAAACGACATTTCAGGCAACATATGCACAGTCTGGCACTGACTAGTGAAATACAGCACAGTGAATCAGTTAGATCCCAAAGGTGTGAGAAACTTTTCCAAGCACCCTCACACTAGAAGTTGATGATGGGAGGAAGAGACAGGCTAAAAACTAATGCTGGTCCTTCCCCTCATGGGTCCTTACTCAGGGGCATCTAGGCTGCATCAACCTGAGAACTTGCCCATCAAGAGGGAATGGAGATCCTCAATTCCTGAAGTGGGCTTTTCTGCCTTGCTGCCACTGGCCAAGCAAGGAGTTAGAAAAGATTCTCAAGTGTCACTGCTGGGGGTGCAAAGAATAGTTTTCCTTTTGAAAGTGTATTTGTAATATAAGGCCATTGAAAAGGGCTTGTGGCAGCAAAATCTAAATGTTTCATTAATGAAAGAACAGCAGATGAATAATCACAATAAAAGTGTCTGTTACCATGGGACAGGGAAATAGAAACAATGGGCACTTGATCAGTGGCGATTAGTCTGGCTCCACAGACTATTTGGGAAACAGAGAAGAAGAATGGATTGTGTTAAAAGCCAAAGTCAAAAGACACATTTGGGAAGTCTAGGTCAAAGAAATTAAGGATGGCTACACCAAAATGAGAGGCTGTCTCTGTGGATCTATGGCTGAAGTGAAACTTTTAAGTACAAGTCATGCCTGTGAGCCTGTAATTACAGGGTGTCAGGCATCACAGTAATGCAGAGAGGCTGAGCTCAGAGTATGCATACCTCCCACACGGTGTTTTCTGGTTCTGTGCAATTGTTCACCCTTACTGTTTTATAAATACTTTCTCCGAACCCTGCCTAGATATTCCCAACTCAGAAATTGCTATGATGTTCACTGCCCAAGGGGGACTCAGTGAGCTAATGCAGAGCTAACTTGCCATATGTTTAGTCCCATACAGCAGCATGGCTGGCTGGCTGCTCCAGGGGTGACTGGAGTACTTCTGAGGTCTCCCTGTATGGAGCAGGACTTCCTGAGCTAGCATCAGCCAAGGAAGAAGCAAAGGCAAAGGAGATGGATGTGAAAGTGCCAAGTCACACCCAGACCACACATACTGACACAAGTGGGAACATCCAAGCTAAGACCATGAATGTGGAAGAAGAGACAGACACTAAAGCAAATGCACCTCTTTGGGGAGACCACAACCCTAAAAGCTCTGAGGAGCTTTCCTGGGCACAGTGGACACTGTCCCTCATCATTTTGGTTAGTCATCCCTGCATCAGCCATGGAGCATGTGCTAAGCTGTGACACTGGCTTTGGGGAAAAAGCCACAGCAATGCAAGGTCTCATGTCAGGGTGTATGGCATTCCATTATGGGGATAAGAAGACTACAGGACAGGAGTAAAAACAAATGGAAAGAGCAGAAGGGGCATTACCATATTGTGATTAAAAATGTCTATTAATTCTGTATGGGACTGTAATTAAACACAGCAGAGCCATCATATGTGAAGTGCTATGTAAAATTACATTGAAAGGAAAACAGGGAGATCATTTGCCTAAGAAAAGGGACAGAGACATTTTATAGTACTGCAAAGAAAAGGGACACTAAAGAAGATGTAAAAGCTTTTCCACATATACCCAAGTACACAGTCAATTCAAGCTCAACTTTCCATATGAGCAGCACAGAGAAAATTGCCTACAGCAATAGATTCGTTCAAGCTGCTAAGGAATCACACACACACACACACACACACTCACACCTCCTCCTCAGTGTACTTTATATGATATTTCTCATGGCCTGACCTGGTTTTGGTGGGGATAGTGTTCATTTCTTCCTAGCAGCAAGTATAGTGCCGTGGTTTGGATTTAGTAAACTGGATTTAAAACACTGATGTTTTAGTTGTTACCAAACAGTTGAGGAATTTTTGGTTTCTCACGTTGCCTTGTCAATGAGAATGCTGGGAGGGGACATGGCCAGCCCAGCTGACACAAACTGGTCAGAGGGATATTCCATACCATAGGGCATCACGCTCTATATATAACTGGGGGCTGGCTGGGAGGCAGAGTAGCTCAGGAACTAGCTGAGCATCAGCTTCTGTTGGTGGAAAACTGTGCTGTGCATAACTTGTTTGCATATTATTATTATTGTTATCGTTATTATTCCTTTTCTACACTCTTAAACTGTCTTTGTCTCAACCTGTGAGTTTAACTTTTTTCCTTTTCAATTGTCTCCCTCATCCACGGTGCTGGGGAGGCGAGTGAGAGAACGGCCGTGGGATGGATTGTTTCAGCTGCCTGCAGGTTAAACAGTGACATGGCCTTTGCCTAAGATTAGTAGAAAAAGAAGATACCCAGCAAAATTATTTCAGTAGATATGGTAGTGATATGGTGATGTGTAACAATGGGCCACTCTTTACTGGGAATGACTGGGATTTAGTATTTTTAACAAAATCCACCCAATTATCACTTCTGTGGGAAACAAAGTCTAGCTAATAATGCCATTGTTGAAATACACACCAGATACTGATCGATACAGCACTATTACTCCTTAGACAGCACTGATCCAAGCATGGATTATCACCAGTAATGGGCTAGAAACTGGCAATATCTGCTTGATGAGAAAAACAAAGCTACATCAGGCATATACAGCTTTTTTTTTTTTTTAGGATTTGTAAAAACACACAGGAAAAGATAAAAGATAAGGAAACTCAACCCGAAACTTTTAATTTAACCTCTAATGGAACAATTCATTTTGGAGTATTTAGTCCCTTAAATCTGCTTGTGTTTCTTTTTGAAGTTCTTGGATGAAAAAAAGTTTCTGATGGAAAGAATAAACAAAGTTCTGTTTGAAGCATCAAACGAATAAGTTCTTCATCTTCTTTTCTCAAGGACATCATAGTGTCAGAAAGAAAACTTTATCCACGAAGAAAAGTACTTCTTAATTAATTTATCTAATATAAATTCATCAAACCTTTCATGTCTCTAAGCCCCATCTTTAGAACAAAAGTCTTATATGTAAAGAAAAAGCCCTCAACTCTTGTTATCCCATTCTGACATTTTGTCCAACAGAAAACTGATAAATAGGATTTACTCTCTCTAGAAACCCCATGTCAGAGGTGTTTTATCCAGGGATGCATGCTAAAGGAAGCTGTTTGCTGGAGCTCAGTGAATTAATTCTGGGGTTTCCTCATCTCTATGTGATGTACAGACTGCTCACCCCTGTCCTGAGCCCCTCCTGTTCTCCTCAAAGGTAAACAGATGGCAGCATGGCAGCTCCAGCACAAGTTCTCCTGCAAATGCAAGGGAAATCCTGGAATTCACAGGGACATGCAAAGTCCACTCTTCCTTCTGGGCTCAAGTGGATCTCCAGAGGCTCAAGATCTGGTGTTTCATATTACATGAGCGCTATTTTCATCCTCCTCAGGAAGTCTTTATCCTCAGTGTGCTGGTTACAGACCCATTTGGGGTAACGTGTGTAAGCTGATCTCTGAGCTCTTGGTACAGGCAATGCTTGATCACATCCCACTCTAAAAGGAACCATCTGACATCAAGATTTGGATGATAAGAATATGGGACACATTAGTCACGGAAGAGCTGACATACATACAGCAATAATAACAGGGAGATTACCTTGATGTAGCTGCCCTTCTTAGCGTGTGTGGATGAGGACAACTATTAAAACCTGAAAAATAGACACTTAATTCCTTTTGCTTCTGCTAATGTGTCCTGTCCTTTGTTATATGAAAACACCACCCTCCGCAGCAGATGCATGCCACAAAAGCATAAAGAACATTAAAAAAGCTGTGGTAAAAGAGTGTATATATCAGTACCCCAACTCACAAGCTCCAGCCTTTCAAATAATTTTGGTTTCATTATTGAAGACAATTGTATTCTTGGCCATTTGCAAATGGACATTGTAAAATCTGTATTCTGTGCCCTATCAAGTGAGGGCCTGGAGCTTGGATCCAGAGAGCTATATAGACACCTACAGCTGTGCTATGGAGGGGAGGCACGTGTAGGAAGTCCCTCTCAGCACAAAGTAGGTCACGCTCCCCTCTCACATGGGCAGGGCCCCATTCTGCAGTGCACTGCATTATTTGTGAGGCATTAGCCATCTGCCAAACCTTCTGCATCTACCTTCCTCTCTGCCATGGCCCTCTGTGGGTATGTAGCACATCAGTAACATTTCCCACACCAACAAGCTGTCAGAGGTTAAATTCACTCTGTGATGTTTGGAGATTCAGCAATGAGGGAAAGTCATTAAAGAATGTATTTTTATGTATTTTTATGATCACTGAGGAAATACCACTCTGCACCGAGTGCATAACATCCAAGTCATTATCTATAAGGTAAAGCAGGTGTCTGTGCCCACCACTGCTGCCTCAGGGAACTGGAGGACTGACTTCAGGCCATCTGACCTAGGCAGCTAACAGCTGGTTCAGGAGCTCAAGACCACAGCTCTAAAGGAACAAAGTGAAGATGAGAAGAGTGACAGATATGTGGGACTAAGTGATGCAAACAATTTGGGAAATGCCTCTTAAACTGCCAGAAGAAACTCCCCAAAAACCTTACACAAGGTGAACTCATATCCTTTTCTGTACTGTCAGGGGTGCTCTCCAAGATCTAGCATGGTTTGGAAAGATGGGATTTCCTGAGGAATCTTAGAGGCTGGGTAGGGGGAAGTGCTCCCACCATGGTGATGGTACTTGGGAGGATGGAGTTGTTTCTCCTTTCAAAGGAACTTTATCAGCTCAGCAAAAGCACTTTCATTTTTGTTGTTTTCCTACAGAATCCAATGCATATTGCCCTTCCTTTTTCCTGGGTGATGGAAAAAGGACATTTCCCCAGACCTCTGCATCAGTCCTGATAACAACACTTTGAAATTCATGAACAAGCCGTTACGGCCATAAAATTTACCCTTTCTAAGAATATTTTAAGATGCAAATATTCCAGATAGCCAAAGGTGTCAGAACCCAGAAACCAGCAGGAGTTCTGTAAAATGCAACATGTTCTGCCTTTGTAAAAGTTATCTCAAAAACCCAAGGGAAACAACCCATCAGAGGCCTTGGATCCTTGCAGGGATCTCAAAGAAAGCTGATGCTGCCTTGTCACGTAGCTTAACTGCAGATTCCAGCCTATGAAAATAATTTTTTAATTAAATACCAACTTGTATTTTATTCTTTCTTTTTTTTTTTCCTGGATTTTGAAAGTCTGATCAATAATATTGTGAGCATTTTTCCACTGACATTTCATTTTTAAATTGAGCTGACTATCGTGCATAAAATATCACAGAAAAATGCATTCAGTGAATGAATTAATAGAAAGCATTAGCAAAAAATTTTCAAAATTTTACTTACTCTTCCATGAAAAGAAAATTTGACATTTTATTCCATTAGAATGCACTGAAATAAATCCCTCCCCTCCCCCCTTTTACCATGCTCAGTGTCCAGAAATGAATTAACTTAATAGTACACAGGACATTCCTGAAATAGGTATTAGATTCTTGGAGATCTCAGCAGTTTTCAGCTAGCACTGCCAACTCTCACAGTACTTAATGCTTTTTTTTTTTAATTCCCAGATCCTGAGCTTATGTAATTATTTGAGAATATTTGTTTTCTCAGGCCCTCGAAGTTACCAAAAGCTAGAAAGCTTGCAGCCGAAAAAGAAAGCAACAGCAAACAATATGAAAGTTGGCAGTGCTAAAATCTCCTGAGTTTTGGGTGTAGCTCCTGATTTCTGCTTGCCTGCCTGGGAATGCCTTCCCTGGCCCTTGATAGGATTTGCTAGGTCAGGGAAACACAGCTATACTGTGCTAGTCGATATCAAAGTCTCTGCTTCCGGACTATGGTATGCTTTAGTTTCATCTCCAGAAGAAAGTGGCATGAAAGCTGGGTTTTTTGGACCCTGCAGCTTGTCAAGCAGGGAATAGGTCTGGACCAAGGCACAAGATAATGAATGATGCCTGCACACCAGGACCCCGCTCCAGCCCAAAAGCCAAATGATGCACAAGCTTTTTCCTTTCCATATTAGTTCCTCCTGCAGGTAAACATTTAAAAATGTTACACTGATTTCTTTTGTCCTCTGAACTACCTGAGAACATCAGGTTATGTTATTGTTCTGGTCATGAGTGTATTTCTTATGTCTTGCTACACACACGCGCAGAGCACAGATGCCTAAATAGCCTCATTCATAACAAGGGCATCACATTTCAAAGACAAGTGAGGCCCAGATGATTTTTTTAATTCAGTTCCCCTCTGTGTGCCTCTCTCTGGTGCTTATATGAATTAAACCCCTAATCCTCTGAGTTTTGCCCACCATATCTTATTAGAGCAATTGGTTTTGCAGACATATCTTTGATTTCATTAAAATAACCAGCAGTGGGAACTGTTCTTTTAGGACCCTTACTGACTGAGGTGGGCTGTTCTTTCATTGTACCTCCTTAACACAGTCCTTCAAAATTTGTGTGTAGGATAGAGCCTATTCTCCAGCAAAGTCCCTTCTCCAAAGCCACCTAGAAGTTACGGGAAGAGCAGCAATTCACACACTATGAAAACGAAATTAAAAATGAGATGGAAAGGCAGTGTAAGATGCTCCTTGGGGGGATACCACTGATCAACCCAGGATCCACCCTTGCAGTTCCCCATCCCACCCCTTATACTTGCCTATGCAGGGCAGCTGCACACCAGCAGCTTGGCCAGACTGATGCTGGGAGCAAGCTCGTGCCCTGGGCTGGGGACAGGCACCTTAGTGAGCAAACAGCTTCGTGTGACCAGGTTTAGTGAACAAAGTTTTGGAGAAACTGTGATATTGCACTTTGTTCCACAAAGTTTATAGTTCCTCACCTCTGGCCCCATTTAATGCTATAATTACTCTCTTAAATTTCTCTTTATTTAACGTCACCCAGCCTGTCTTCTTTTGTTACCATTTATTTAACTAAAACAGGCAGAGGCTGATATTGAAGGCAGGCATGGAGCCAGCATGTTAAAACCTGCTTTTAATTTAAGGTTCTGGGGCTAGTTTCCTAGCCATTACCACATTTCAGAGAAAATGAATTTTCTTTCTCTCTGTCAAATGATGGCTGATCTAGATCTAATTAGGGTCAGTTTCACCTAAAGATGAGTCATTTACATTCTGAATATATGGCTTCCAAATTATCGTTTTGGTTTAGCATCAGACATGAGCAAACCCATGCATATCTTTTTTAGATGGCACTGAAGATAAAAATCAATGGATTTTCTTCCACAAAGAGCTTTTGCAGAAAAAAGATGGCAGCTGGGTGAAGAAAAAGATATACTGTTTAGGATAAGGACAAATACAATTAAGGGTAACTGCAGAATGTAGTTTTTTGAGCTGCAGAAAAGGTGCTTTTATGAGACTTACTGGGGAAAAAAAAAGCTTGGAATGCTTTATCATTTAAAGGTAAATTTTTGGACTGAAAAATTCTGGTTATGCATGGTCATAGCTTTTCTGAAGCATAATATGGGTGGCTACTGGCATATAAGAATGACGAAAGAAATAAAGCAGTTTATAATGGAAGCAACTGGGGAAAAAATTAATACCACACTGCAGTTGTTTAGAAGTATTGGCAAATTCTGAACCCCATTAGGAGAAAAACTCTTCTTGCTAAACATGCCAAAATCCCATCCCCTTTTCAGCTGGGAGTTATTTGTATAATCACTGTGTCTTGTAGCAAAACTAAAAGAACAAAACTCAGTAATGCGGTGTCTTGTAGCCTTACTTTGCCAGAAAAGCCTTGAAAACATGAATTTCTGTCATCATTCTCATTTATACTCTGCACCTCTCTTTGGTCTCCATTCAGTCCTACTTCCACTGCATGACCAAGTATTAGCACTGGAGACATGGCTCTCCTGTCCTCCACTCTGAGACCTGGCCCATTACCAGGATAACACCAAGGCATTGGGCTGGGGCTGATGGAGATAGCTGAGACATAAGCACTTCAGTGTTAGGGTTCAGTCTCACACATCTTCTTATAAGATCCAACAATATGTAAATGTAACATAGTTATTTTGTAGTTTAAATAACTTTGTCAGCAGAGGAGCTATTGTTTTGTCAGTACTGGCTTCCTCAGAGGAGGTGTTATTAGTGGGTGCAGATGACACCGACTCTCTGCTGTGCAGTGGGATTAAGCAAAGCAGACTTCTGCTATCAGCTAGGGGAAGCTGAGTTATTTAGGGCAGTCTATAAATCAGTCAAACACCAGGAGCATCTGGCATCGGTGGGGCTCTGAAGACTTTCTTCCCACTGTGGAACAGCAGCACTGGTGTCTCTGCGCAAGTCTGCCGGGTTAAGAGCATCTTTGCTATCTGAGCTCTTAAAACTGAGATTAATTTTCTTTTTCACTTTAAAAAAAGGCTTGCAATCATTACCATCTGTTCTGGTGGGGATTCAAAGGAATGGCAAAACTCAGAGATGCAACAGAGCTGTTTGTTGCTTTACAAAGATATAGGGATAGTCCAGGGTTGTATTTCCTATATAATTTTTAATCACTTCATTTTCCCCAGGGTCTGAAGCATTTTGTTCAGTTTAGAACAAAGCAAAATCAGTAGTTTTGCATCTGGATTATTGCTCTGATGTCAGAAAGCCCTGAGATCCTTCACTCACCACATGCAGTCCGTGCTCAGCCCAACATCAATGATGTACACAACTTGTATTGAAGATACAGCAGTAAAACTGTGGGGTGTGCCTACCTGCAGCTCAGGATCAGGTCCCTGCAGGAATAAACCCATCAGGTCAGAACTGCTTACCACAAGAACTCAGATTGTTTTCAGCTCCTCTATTTGAACCTTTACCAAACTGTAAGAGCAAACTAGGGGAAACAGCTACTTTAACAAAAGTTAAAATGCTCAGCCCCATATCTAAAAGCTGAGGGTGGGTGTTTCTACCTCCTCCAGCCATGCAAGCAGTGGGAAAAGAGAGCCCATGTAAGTGCCTAGGTGGCTCAGAGGGCAGCAGCGTGGCTTCCAGGGCAGAGGAAGGGATGCACAGTAGTCTAATTGAAGCCTTCTGAGAGTGAATGGCTGTGGAAATTCAGTTATGGTTTTCAGCAGGATGGTTATCTTGCTTTAATCAACTGCTAGCAATCACTGTCTACGCTAGCCTCTGTTAACTTCGCATGCAGTTTCCGTTCACAACAACCAAGCTCCGGCTTGGAGCCTCAGCTAATTCAAGTCAGCCATACTTCAGTAACAATAATTTCAACATTATGTCACAACTTAACTGAGAACAAAAAGTTCACCCCATGCCAAACTCGTCCCTGGTTTACCGCTAAACTCCATGAAGTTATTCAAGCCACGGACTTGGCACAGAAGCGGTTTAAGTTTCCAGTCTGAGCCTATTTAGTGCTATGTCTGATATTCTGTTTCACATGTATTGAGCACTTCTCTCTTTGATCTCATGAGCTGTTTATTTTATATCTGCCTTGTTATTGTGGTTCCTATTTACAAGCTGCAGCCTGGCATTGTAGTAATTACACATACACACGCCCAGGCATACAGAGACGCGCGGACCAGATCATCACTGGACTTGATCAACTTTTACTTCTAAGAACTTTTCCATCTTCTTTCACAAGTATTGTCTGCCTCAAACAAGTACTGCAGTTTACAGAAACATTGTGAAGAAACCAGAGATGAGGCCCAAATACTGTATCTGCAGCTAAGGCCTGGCTGCATACACACAGTCAGCTTTCAGACAGTGTTTTCAATGCAGGTGTGCAAATGGCTTGTGTACATGGCCTACATAGCACATCGGGAGATACTGTCAAAGACAAAAGGCAAAAAGTTCTTATAGAGAAAAAGGACCAAAAAGAAAAAAAAGAAAAAAAAAAAGAAGAGAGACAAAAGCTGAAAGCTTTTAAAAAGAGCTTTTAAAAAGCTATAAAAAAGAAACCATTTAAAGTCTTATAAACAAACAAAAAAGAAAAATTTCTAGGGGCAATAGCCCTTTAACTGATGACTTCATAATCATGAACAATGACAAAAGTTTGTAATTAGGTGGTGCCTTTCATCTGAGATATTCATCAACTCTCAGCAATTACTCGCTATTAATTTGACACCAGTTCTCACAAACACACAGCTGGTGCATGCAAAGGAGAGGAGATAGGGAAGTGTGCACCTAGGAACAGCACACGTCTGAACTGCAGTTGCTCAGACTTTTAAGGAGAGCTCACCAAGGCCTAAATGTCTGCCCCTAAGCTGAACCGAAACATCTGCAATCCAAAACTGTTCACTGCTCACTCATTTGTGTTGTTGAAAATGCCCGTACTTTCAGGCACCTTCCAACTCCCACTCACTTGCCTGAAACCGGAGTCAGGCATGGAAAGGGCTGTTAGGGAAGCGAAGAGTTTAATTGTAATTCAAATACACCTAGATATCAGAGCAGCTTTTGATCTAGAGGTAAATACAAGCAAGTTGCTTTACCTGACTAAGTACATTTCAGACACGTAGCTGCATGAATGGATACGAAAGTGCCTTCTCTTCAAAGGACATCAATGGCATAATGTGCACAATGAGAACTCAGCAAATTTTACGTGCAAGGATGCACAGCCAGTTGAACTGTTGCTCAGGCGTTTCCTGTATGCCCCATCTTTACGATATTCCTCACAGGCATCTTTCTCGCACTCACTCACAGCCTTTGGTAGTGCTTTCTGTGCATGGAAGCCATTAGCATGAGGCAATGAGGTCTAATGAATTATTTGAGGGAGCCAGGGTATCTCAGTAGACATACTTGGGCTGCCACTGATTCACTGTGAGACATTAAGCAAATGCCTTCCCCTCCCCGTTTCAGGTAATGAACATCTACGTCACACAGCTGTCAGCTAACATTAACGCACAGCTTTGAAGCCTCATCATGCTAAAGAGGCATTGATTTATAGTTACCTCCCTGTCAGCTGGGGAAATACAGGGCCGCGATCCCCCTGGTAATGTAAAACTCCTGAAGCACGATGCACAGATACCTGTACAACTCAACAATGATTCGGCTTTGGTCCAGGCGGGCTGGCTCCAGCAGAAACCCTTCACTCCCGTGCACCTGGTTGCAGCAGGGTGAGTTCACTGGGAGCCAAGCCCAGGCTGCCTCCGCGGGTAGGCACCGTTCCCTGCTGGAGCAGTAGGATTTCCGGCACCCCGGAGCATGTAACATTCAACACGGAGGTTCCAGATGCTGCCTTCACCCACTGTCCTCTCTCCCACCCACCAGGGATGGTGCCAACAGCTCCAGCTCGATTGACTCGAGCTGATTTTGCATTCAAGTATCTGGATCACACTCCAGATCCTGTAGAATGTAGCACAATGATACCAAACTGGTCTGACTGGTAACCATCTCCCATCCACCAGCTTTTATTAGTGCTACTGCAGGCCACATCGAAGTGAAGCAGCTTCCAGACTGTAAGCATGGGGCCTGTGAGGTGCTTGCTTCTCTCTTCTTTTATACTGTGTACATCAGACTGAACGAGAAATGACGTTGTGTATGGGGCACAAACCCATATAGACGAATGGAGGAAGCAAACTAAACACACATTGCTGATGTCTTCTAGCCATATGGGACATGTTTATGAAATGCAGGGGAACAGGAGGGAACAAAGTCAGAAAATGTGTAGCTGTTTTAACAGTGCCCAGCCAAGCAATCATGCCTCACTGAGGAGCTAATCAAGGCGATGAGAATTATACATATGGTTCACCCCGTGGTGCTAGAGAGATGTGTGCATGCCTCTACCCTGCAGCTGCCTTCAAAACTTTCCTTTTACTGCTGTGTGCCCATTCATCCCCAAACAACCCTTCAACAGTGTCTCGTGCATGCATGGGGTGGTTGCTTGCAAATGTAAGACGTGATACACAGATTTGCCTTACTGCCCAGTCTTCTGAGACAAGAGCTATTTTTCACCAAGCTGTCATGCTCAGGTTGACCTATTTATGTGAATGTGTTTCCCCAGCTCATCCTTGTGCCAGAAACATGTTCAAGTCTCATAACATTAAAGTAATTAATCAACATCATGGACCAGACTTGACCCTCTGTGTATGGCCTTCATTGGCCTGTTAAAGAGCTGGGGGAAAGGGGTCACACATATCATTAGACCCAGTGTCTTAAAGCCTCAGGCTTGACAGGCTGTGTATGTATGTGCATGTGTTTGACTTTGTCCAGGCTCAGTCTTGAAAGAGGCTAAGAAACCTTAATCTGCTGTTAGAGCCATGAGAAGCTGTGATCACCTAACACACTGCATGCTCTGCAGCCCTGTGCACAACTAATTTTGAATTTGCAATATCTTAAAGAAATTAAAAAAAATAAATGCCTAATCCCAGTTCAGGGAAACAGAGTACTGTTGGCAAAGGCTGCTGAAAATAGAGAAAGGTCCAGTGATGACAGCTGCTTGAAAACTCACCATGTATCTCCATGGATTTATGCATAGTAGAGCCAGAGGAAAGACAGCATTTCCCGGCCTACAGGGAAAACTTGGTGCCCTTGCAGATTAACCCACAAAAATTCACAATCAAGGTCAATAAATAATAAAAATGCTCTACAGATGGATGCAACAAATTCCATATTGCCCTGTAGGATTTCAGTTCTTGTCTGAGAGTAACATGGGAAGAACCATTTCCCACTGCTGCAAGGTCTGTTGCTAAGCTGGAATGGAAGGAGTTCACAGAATCACTGAATCACAGAATGTTGGAGGTTGGAAGTGACCTCAAAAAAAAAACCTTAGCCCAACACCCCTGCCAGAGCAGGATCACCTAGAGCAGAAATGCATCCAGGCGGGTTTTGAATGTCTCCAGAGGAGGACACGCCACATCCTCTCTGGGCAGTCTGTCCCATTGCTCATGTCTCCCAAGAAAACCCTAATAACCATACTCCAGAGGAACCTGTTACAGGGATCTTCCACCATCCTGCTCCTGAAGGTGTGCATGACACAGAAGTCTCCAGAAAAAGACATGTGAGAGGTCTGACGCTGTAGACTGTCAGAGCACTGAGATACCCAGGCTCTTGCCTCTCTATTCCTAACGCTGTTCGCATGAGGAGATGAAAAGCCAAGAGACCTGCAGATAAAATTCAGGAGTCTCCTAAGTTCAGTGGAGCATGAGCTTCCATTCAGCTGCCTGAATTCTGCCTGCTTCTTGCCTTGTGCAGCTCACACCATCTCCAAGGATCTCCCCACTGCATTCCTTGCCAGTTGTAGCTTCTTACCGACTTTCTATTAAATCAGTCCTTTGTGTCTCCATGCACTTCTGCCCTGAGTTGGTAGTGACCTTACCCATGCATTTGCTCATCTCAGGATCTGAGAAGTCGCAAATATGCCCAAGTCAATATAACACTGTGGGATCTTGACTTCCAAAGGAGTGTGCTGCTGCTAGCCAAGGCCTCAAGACGTTCATTAGTAAGGTATGACGATGACTCAGGTAAACCCAAATGTTCTGATTACGTGTTACACCAGCTCATATTTCTACTCCGTAGCTTTCCAAGTTGCCTGACTGGACAGGTACTAGCTCACACTGGCTTCCTTTGAAGCTTTAATTTGCAGCCTGGATACACAGCTACACCCAGGGCCACAACTGGATCTACAAGGCCTGGGAAAAGAATGTAGAAGTGGAGGTGCTTTGCTCTACTCCCACACTGTCCTGCAGGGCTCAGGGCTACAGTTTAGCACTGGTAAGTGTGAATTTGGTCGGTCTGAACAGCCTGAGTGATGAAAGATCTGAGTAGGAATCTGCAACTCCAGTTAGGTTGGAGCGCACTAGTAACAAAAAGGGGAAATTTTTACTGCTGACTTTATCAGGAGGCACACACATTCAAATAGCCATTTCTAACCATCTTTTCCAACCTTTCCTGCCAACCACAAGAAACTTTTCCTTCACAACCCCTGGCTCACCATCCCTCCACAGCAGGAGAAGGGAGGAAGAGATGTGGAATAAAAATCTCTATGGTTTTATAGCCAGCTGCAGCCAGGACAAGGCCTCTTCATTCTGCCATCTCTACTGCTCAGATGTGCTGCTGGATGCCTCTGTTGCAAGACTGGCAAACAGACTCTCTTCCATGACAAGCTGCACTTTTCTGTAATGTGGCCATCTCTCTGCTGCAAAAATCTGCTCAGGACTTTACAGATTTACCTGTTGATCAGTCTGATGTGACTGGGACATAGGCATGGAACTATTCTTTAACTTTTTTCAGTAAGTTTTTATTGTAAAATCAAGATTATTTTAAGTAATCTAATGCAATATTCAGGGCTTTTTAAGTATCTCTAGTATTTTCAGCATTTTTGCCATAGCTACAGCTCAGTGATGATGTTTTCTTGTGATGTCATAATGAGGAGCCAAACTCTCACTTTTCAAAATTCACTGTTGCATCTTTTTTCTTCTCTAGTGTGAAGCAGCATTTTTGAAACTCCGCTAAATGTCTGCTTACAGCTGATGCTGCCATAAAGAAGCTTAACTAAACTGAAGCCTAGAGCATGGAAGGTCTCTCTCACATTCCCTTATCAGCAGTTCATTTGGATGAAACGTTGAAAGTCAATATCTAAAAACCTGTCAAGTCAGTTGTAATATACCATGGGCTCAAATAAATGAATTTTGAATTGAAGACCCATTACAGTCATCTGACAGCCTTACAGTGACTGCAGTCAGGTTTGCATCAGACCCTCTTTTTAGCTTGTCTTCATGTCTCAGCATATAGCATGTGAAAGCCTTATGAAGGACCCATGCACTCAACAACAGAACCTTGTGTCTGGGTGCAACAAAGCCTGCAGTAAGAGCCTTGTGATGTTGATTCTTGTGTAATGCTCAGCTTTAAACATTATGTCAGGGGAAGACCTTTTATCTCCACACTGTAGGAAGTAGACATTAAAATGGTCATGAATAAAATGGGTTTCAAGACTTCTGTTAGGCAAAGAGTTTGAGGGGATGGAACTAATAAAGCTGATCAGTGAAATGGCATGATAAGTGTTGGTGCATAACTACAGAGGAATCTGAATTTCAGGTGTAGTGTGCAGATAAGACTCCTTGGCAGGGTTGCAAGATACTCCGCCTCCTATGGAAAACAAATGTATTATTAACAACAGTTCTAAAAGAGGATGAGGAGAAAGCAGAGAAGAAGGTGGAGGGGGCAGAAGGAACCACCAAAGAGCAAATGTTTTTAGCCAGCAAGGGAGATGCATTTCCCATGCAGTACAGAAGCTGCTATATTCTGGCATCCTCTCCTAATATTGGCGAGGAGTGCTTTTGTAAAGCTGGGAAGGCAGATTTCCATGTCCCATTGCAAGAGACATGAAACAAAATCCTCAGGCAGATTTCCACTGGCAAGCAAGCAGGATGCAGCACAGAAATAAATAAATAAATCACTATGAAATCATGCTGGGAGGAATATCATGGCTTGGCACACAGACACCTCTGTCTAGAGGAGCCAATGTTTGTCAAAAGAAAACACAAGGGGAAGAAGAAAGTCTTTACCCAGCCTGCTATTAGGAGCTAGTTATCATGGCAGGAAGGTCCAACAAGGACAGAAGAAGCCAAGTAAAAAAAAACACTTAAGCAAAAAAGCTCAACTTGTTGAACAGCATTTGTACTTGGACTCCAGTTCCAGAAAAGCCTTCAGTGTTTTGGATCTGTCAGCAGCAAGACTTCAAGACCCCAAGATCCAGACTTCAAATCTCTTCCCCCAAATTTGGAATAGTTTCATCCAAAGTTCTGGTGTTGGCTGTCTCTACCTTAAAAAACCCCCCACCTATTATGTGCTGTGATTTCAGCCCTATGGTTAGGCACGTAACATGAAAATGCTTCTTCTAGTGGCATACTCTCTAGGTGGCACCCTGTCTACTTGTATAGGGCAACAGAGATGGGAACGATATTGCTGGGAACACTCTATGATGCTAATCCTGTGAAATCCTGTTTAAAAGACAGCCTTTAGGTTCATAAACAATTTGATAACTTTCACTTATCAGAGATGTTGTGCTTCAATAGCAGGATCATTATAGGGCTTGTTAAACTTTGATGTTGCTTCATAAGACAGGAAGAAAAGTGGTAGCAAAGTCTTCTAGGGGTGGGAGGCGGGGGGAGGATAAGGGTAAATTCCTAATGGGGGTAGTAAAGAAGTTTGAGCCCAGCTTTTCTCAGTGGTGCCCAGTGACAGGACAGGAGGCAATGGGAATTAATCAAAACACAGGAAATTCCATTTAAACATAAAGGGTGGTCAAACACTGGAGCAGGTTGCTCAGAGAAGTTGCAGAGTTTCCATTCTTGGAGATACGCAAAACACAACTGGACACAGTCCCAGACAACATACTCCAGCTGACCATGCTGTGAGCAGGTGGTTGGACTGGACAATCTCCAGAGGTGCCTTCCAACCTCAACTGTTCTGTGATTCTCTGATTTTCTGATGTGTAAGATCACAACCGCTGACCTCTCCAAACCTGTTGGTAAGCTCTATTTACTGTGCAGCCCAAACAGCAGCCCACAGATTTGTCCTTGTCACATAAAGTCTTTCTGACCCAAGTAGGCTCTTGGGAGAAGCCAGGAATGGCTTTCAAAGAGGCCGAATGCTGTCATTCTCCATTTAGCAGAGGAGCACAAGCCCCTAGAAATCTGGCCTTCTGTGCTGAAGTGCTGTCAGTGGTGCCCAGTCTTGCACTCAGGGCAATTTGAGCACCAGTTTTTAAGACTAAATGGGCAGAGCAGCACTCACCCCACCTCCCCTGGTGCTGGCTTGCCTTGCCCTGTAGTCCTCTCCCCAGGAGTGCAGCTGGGATGGTATAGCAGAGGCAGCTGGAGGTAGATGCTGCCTGTGATCTGGGAGAAACACCATCCAGGAGTGCCATCTGCTGGGTCCTGGGCAGGCAGCGATGGGCAGCTCCAGCAGTTGCTTTGCATGGGTATCCGGATGCAAACAGGGCATCTCAGCTCACTGCGGGGTTTCTTCTCTCTCCCAGGCTAGGTGGGCATGCTTCCTTGATGAAGGCCATGAGGAAAGCTGTGTGAGGAAAGAGATGGCCGGTTTTACACAACCTGATTGCTACTGGAATGAGAAATAGCAAGAGAATTAGTCCCAGGAGATCATGTTTTTTAAATGGGAGCTTGTCTTAACCATCTGAGCTCTGTCTGTTGCTTTGTTCTCTTCCTCTGGGGTTACTTGGAACGTCACCCCAGGAGCTCTCTTCTTCTTCCAGATGAGAGGTGCTAGCTGAGGATGATAGAGTGGGAACACTCCACTGTCCTAATTCTGCAAAATCCTATTTAAAATCCAGTTTTTAGATTCATAAACTATTTAAATCTCTGTAACATTTTCAGTACTGCCTTAGTTCTATATCAGGATGCTTACAGGGCTTGGCAATGGGGTCCTTTCTGATGTGATGCACTAGGGAGTATCAGATTCCCCATCTTTCCTCCCACACATCACACCCCAGACCAGGCACTGTCAGTAGTAGATTTTGGTGAGGAAAGAGGTGGATCATGAGTGCCACAGTGCAGGGAAGAAATCCTGCAAGGTTTCTGCCCAGAGGCAGGGGAAGCTCACAAATCAAATCTCTAGCAAACATCAGCTATACGAAGTTTTGTCCATCCTAAGTACTGCCTAAACTGGCAAATCGTCCCCTTCTGGTTTTAAAATCACAATATCTAAGGTGTAAGTTGGGATCCAGGGCTGGCATTCAGGACAAGCCACTGAACCTGAGCCTGATTGCATCTCCTCCCATCACACACAGCCCTGCACTGGTAGGCAGATGCAGGGCATATGTGAACAGTCGCAGGAGCAGCAAGAGAAAAGCAAGGAAGTCTCTTGTGGCCAAAGGAGTATATTTGGAACAGGGAGTGGAGCATGCCTGATAGCCCACACTGCAGTTGGCTGTGCCGTGGCTTCTGCGGGCTGGGTGGGTTATGTGTTCATGGGCACTAACTCCCAGATAGGACAAGAGACACTGCATCCATCCATCCATCCATCCATCCTTGCAGCTCTGGTGATTTGCAGTTCCTGTTTAAAGCAGTAGTGTGCATATACTGGGGTCCTGCTGTTCTGCAAGACAATGATGGCCCAAAGTTTTGGATAAGTTTTGGAAATCACTTGCCCTAGTAACTCAAGACAACATCTTAGGAACACAAACACATATATTCCTACAGCGTTTTTAATGAGCAGACTCCTCGAGTGCTTCACAGGGTGAGTCATCCTTTTTGGGAGATTTAAGCAGGTTATGGGATTTAGGGGGAGATTTTCTTATTTTCCTTTTGTCAAACTCTCCCCTCTGGATGCTCCACCCAAAGGTAAAGAGTGACCAAATGGCTATGAGAAAAGGAAGCTGCATAAGGATGGAGAGTAGTGTTACCAGTGTGGAGAGTCAATACTACTAAAAACGTGCAGGTGTCAGAGGTTGAGGAAGTATTAAACAGTGATGAATGCTAGATGGTTTTTTAGACCAATCTACAATAGTTGGTTTGGCTGGCCTACTTTGGCCACATAGCTTGTTTACAGAAAGTTCTTTTACTGAGAAATGTGGCTATGTTGGTCCATGTGGTCCCAAATTATGTGCTAGCTGCTTATGTGCTTGGAAAGATTTTCTGGGGAAAAAAAGAAAGAAAAATCCCACCTGTTTGTCCTGAGAAAGAAAGAATGTTCATAGGAAGAGTTATCATAGAATGGTTTAGGTTGGAAGAAACTTTCAAAGATCATTTAGTCCAACCCCCAAATAAATTACAGCTGGGCACACCGTGGGCATCTCCTCACCACTGAGTCTCCCTTCGGCTGTAAGTAGCCAGGCACAGAGACCTGACCAAATCTCTGCAGCCTGCTGCAGGCCCTTTGCCACCACCCCTGACACATCCCCAGCAAAGGGAATAACGAAACCTTTCCCAGCAGCTCAGGATGGTGGGGAGCTATGCCCAGCCTGTCCCACCACCCTGGGACAATAGGAGCTGGGGAAGGGAAATGCTGAGTCATTTGGGGGGCAAGAAAAAAGGCTTTTTGTGATCTGTTGGAGAAGGTGCAAACGAGATAGATACACTGTGCTGCTCTGTCTTCATATTGCTGTCCTCATCCGTGATGCAGTGGTATTCGCACAGAAAAGCCCCTGACTGTGTGTAAAGAAAGATACTTCCAAATCAATAAATGAATAATAGAACCCATTTGGAAATTATGTATAATAATATATAATTAGAACATTTCAACAATGTATTAAACCAATGTGAATTCAGGAAAACGTGCACCAGCAATAAATAAGCTGTGTATGGATTAAGAGCAAAAATATTGGTAACATTCTCCTATATGTTACTGAAATATGTCTATTTAGTGAATAACTTGAGTACTAAACTACTGTGTAAACCTCTTACCACTGGTGCCATCAAGATTTTTCATCTATTGATTATTGTCATTTTAAACAAAAAGGTCCATTCTTGGCTCAATGCTTTTATTATTTTACGGGAATTAGAGCTGTGAAATTGCAGTTCCAGTTTTTAATGAAATGGAATATTCAGCTCTCAAATGAATAGTTTGAACTGGTTTTTGCTGATGTAATCTAGGCTGAACCCTGTGTTTATAGAAGCTTAGTGACATGCTAGCTTGTATCCTTCATTGAAACAGGATCTTCCTCCAGTTCTGGTTTCAGTATTCCACCTTCAAATCAATTACTGGTGGGTGGGCCCCAGACTGTAACATGCACCAAAAAAGACCATGGTAGAGCAAAGCTTTAGGATCCAGTTAAGCTTACGCTTGCTCTTCCGAGTGCAGAAAATGTTTAGTAAGGTGTTTCACCATACTGGGACTCAAATAAATTCTCCAAGAGATGAGATAAAGCACAGATAAATGAGACTGGGCAAAGGGACATTCTACCCTTCTTTTCTACAGGGTTTTCTAGTGCATGATTTAAATATAATCCAAAAGTTCCCCATCTGGAGGGATGGACCAGAGCTGGCACAGAGAGCAGGCGTGACTGCATAAGGCTCCTCGCCCACTGATGGAGCAGCTGATGAGGCCGGTGAAAGCAAAGAGGGCACCCAGCATTGTATCCTTGTGGCTGGTCTTGTTCTGCCATGGCAGTCAGTGGCTGTCATTCGAGGGCTGCTGCGTCATCTGCTGCAGCCTGGGTGCTGCATGGAGCAAGGAGGTCTGCTGCGATCTGAGGGGCTGGCAGTGCAAGGTAATGCTACGCACTGTTAAACATTTTCACTCCACCTATGTTCTCATTTGAAAGTCTGTTTTTTATAAGGGCTGTTTTCCCTTACCAAAAGGGATCCCTCCCAAAAAAAAAACCCCAACAATAAACCCCACATGTAACCCGTACAATAAAAGCCTTGGCCTTGAGCTTAAAATCCCTGGACTTTCCCACCATATCACAGAACACCAGCCGATTAGCAGAGCTTCCACATGATGCTGAAATAATTTCTAAACTCCTGGACCTGGCGCCCATTCCTGGCCATGGTACTGTGGAAAGAATGTTAATGACAAAACGGGAACACATAAGCATGAAAATAAATCCCCTATTACAGTCATTTTCTGCAATGTCTCCTAAAGAAATAGTCCATGCTTTAAAATGTTTTAAAAAGGTGAAAAGGGATTTGGAACAGAGTTGACACCCCTGACAGAATAGTTTAATATGTTGTCAGAAATACAAATAAAAAGTGTTACTTTAAAAAATAGTGGGTTTGTTTGCTGGCTTTGCATACTCTGCTTAACACAGTCCCTTTGGTGAGCGTTTCCTGATAGTCATGCAACTTCCTGGCGACATTTTTTGTTGTTGTTTTTCTCCTTTTAAATAAATCAACAGTCGGGCTACTGTCCCCGTCCTGTGCAACAAAGCTGAATGCTCTCAGTCAGTCCCTGGGCTGTTTACGCAAATGACTTCAGAGGAAATGTTCTCACGTTGGCATCGACTGAGCCACAAAGGTTCATTGAGATCAGACTGAGGAGTGGATGCAGTGAAGCCTCCTCCAGCTGTCCCCCTGGCACCATTAGGAAGAGCGCTTCCGAACTGCCTGCGAAGATCTAGCAGATGGATTCAAAGGAGGGCTGAACTTTCTTAATCTGTCTCCATGTGCTTTGTTAATAAATGCCTTAAAAGCCTCCCCTGAGAATGCCCAACAACTGAAATCTCCAAACAAGGCTGCCCACCCCAGACGATACACATGCACTTTGGCTGCATTAATCCTGCCACCCGGATAGGTTTCACGGAGGCAACAGGGAAGGAGTGGGAAGATTGCTGGGACAGGCTGACATAGAGACCATGCACAGACTTCAAACACGGGGCAAGCGTTGGGCTCAGCACATAGTATTTCCAAGCTTCTCAGGCTTGACCTTACCTTGTATGTAATGAACCTGCTGTTCCTGCACGTACCCAGATGTCTATCTTTACTCTGCATGTTGCCCCTGAGGAAAAGCTTAGCCCTGTTGAGTTCAAATGCACGTATGCAATGTCCAGAGCTGCACAAAGTATAAATCAGGGATGAATTTACCCCTTTCTTTATTTCCCCATGAATATACTGAGTTTAACCCTCTTTTCCCCGTCCAGGCTTTATTCAAACCAGAAACAGTAATGACTGGAAGTGAGAGCACTGCAGGTAACAACAGTCCCTGAGCTCCCCCAGCGTTGGTAGCTGAAAAAGTGGCAGCATTTACTTCATGTCTCTGAAGGCAGCCAGGGTGCTGCTGTTCCCATGACATCATGACTTCACATCTCCTGAGTGTGGAGGCTGGGCAAGTATTCATCCTTGGGGTCCAGCTACCTTCAGCCATAGAGATACCTTCACCTTCTTTTAAGATTGTGTCTTTTGAGCAGCAGTGTGCTGATCAGTAGGATGAAGTTGCATTCTCCTGGGAAGATGGAGGCATATTACAGCCAGCTTAATTGGCATGGACTGCTCTAACCTGTATCATTTTGCCTTTCTGTTTGGTGTTTTTTGTGACAGGGCTCCTCTGGTTGCCCTGATGCAGCTCCATATTTCAGACTTGGAGTATTTGACACAACTCCAGAGGAGAGGAACCAGGCATCTGAACACAGATTCTGCTAAAACTGCAGGTATGCAGGGCACCCAGAGAGCCAGGGCCACCAAGATCGTTGGAGCATCCCTTAAGGAGAAGGGACAGCTGCAGGTGTGTGGCTACCCTAAACCACGTTCCCTGATCCTCAGGTGCTCCAGTACCTGGAAATACTGCTGATGTTATTTTAACTTTGCAAAGTTCACTGCAGTGCCAGGATCTGGGAGAAGGTTAACATCAGGTCCCTCACTTGCCTCTGGGATCCATGAACAACCCCCAGAAACTGACCCAGTGAATGTTTTTCGAGAGCGCTTGAGGCTCAAAGGTTTCCTTTGAACTGCCAGCCATTACATTAAAGGATGACAGGATAAAACAACCACAGAGCCAGAGACATGGATTTTCACTCAGTCTCAGATACTGTGGCACAGCACACCAAGGTGAGCTCATCAGACATGCTCATCTCGCCAAAATACAGCTTCGTAGTAAAGCAGATATTTTCTTTAAGCACATGACCTACTCAGATTTTCCTTTGAAGAAGCAAATTTGGGACCTAGGTGCTGGGCTGGCCCCACGCCTGCACAAATGGCAGGGCTCCTGCCACGCTCTGCAGGTGGCTCTGGGGTAACAGGGAGGTTTCGCAAAGCCAAATCTCTGCTCCACTTACATTATGCCTCCCACGGCATCTCCTATATTGCAGCTGAAAATCCTATCCTTGAGAAGAACTTATTGATTTGGCAGAGGATTAGAAGATGAGGCAGCATACTTGTGTCCTGACTCACCACCGTGGCAGAAATCTTGCGTTCCCTCTGAGGCTTACTATCACGGACAGCACAGAACAGGCAGGCTGACGTTTCAGTCACCGAAGAGACTCTCTGACAGCTTTCAGTGTCAGTTTGATGCTCTGATGTAATACTGCTCTTCAGAGTAGCACAATTTTTATTACCTGCAGGTTATAAACCACTGGTATGAGAATTATTAGTTAGAAGATCTTATAGGGAACAAAATGTCCAGGAAGATGCCTGGTATGTCTTTCTTTGCAGCCAGTTGTGAACAATTTTATCTTCTACATAGCTGTAATACCCAAATGCATCAGCCTGGCAGCAGGTCACAGATGGCTGAGAGATTTAATATCACTACAGATTTAATGCTACATTCAGATTTCAGATTTGAACTTCTGCTGCCTTGTATCTTCAGTGATGTTTTCTCCCAGGCAAAATAAAAGCCAGCTCTACCATCTGGAAAACCCTTGCTGTCCTGCCAAGTGTAACACAGATGAGAAAATAACTGGTTGCCAAGAGAAATTGGGGAGTAACATCAGCGAATTCAACACGTTTCTTGAGAGACCTGCTCTCTTACTGATGAGCTTTGTAGCATGTTGTAGTGGCTGAAATGGGAACGTGGAAGGTCCAGCATCCTCCTGCATTGGTGCACACGAAGAAGGACAATGTGGGTTACTGCCACAGGCTGGTACATCTTGGTTAATGATGAGGGGTCCATCTACAGCCTTTTGTTTTGATGTTGTTGTACCAGCTAAGCAAAGGGGAAGCAAATAAACTGGCAGATGCTGCATGCAGGAGCAGAAATTAAGAGGGCTCTCCAGTCATCAGAACAGGGATCTCTTGTATTTACTTGCAAGATTGTTATTTTTTTCAGATGGAACAGTGCATGAGACTTTCAATGTCAAAGTGCTTGTGAAACAAGTTTGTGTTTTGTGCTTCATTTCATAAAAGTTATTAAGGAGGAGGGTCATGTTTTTACTTCCTCTCGCTGTACCTCAGAAAGAAATCCAAGGGTCTGTTGTTTTATTTCCTGGGGAGATAGATGTTGCAGGGAAGAGATTAGTGAAAATCACAGTAATCTTGGAAGAAGTCTCTTTGTGTATCTGGTGTCTACACATGGAGCATGGAGGTGCTGTCAGACTTTCCCAATTAGGACTGTGACATGGTTGAAATAAGCAATTCTTCTTTCTCACAGATAGCTGTAGCCCCAGTTCATTAATCAGCCATCACTCAGACAGGCTCCAGTGAGGAATGCTGATAGCATCGCGGTCGGAGCAAGCAGGCTGCAGCAGGGAGAGCGATGCTGACAACACCCTGTGCGGCAGCTCCCACCGCGGGGGCTACCAGCATCAACCCCTGCTATGTCTCAGCACTTTTCTGTATCTTAAAGGTAAACTACAGGCAATCTGCAATCTGGCTCTGAACTTTAAAACAAAGGGACCTTTAATGTCTCAACAGGACAGAGCCAGGAGCCCCTCCAACCTATATGAAAGGCTGTCATAATTAAAACCAAACAGAAACCATCTGAATTCCTTATTAAGGACACTTACTAGAACAACTTTAACCCCTCAGTAGTCTAGAAAGCTTTTAATGTTTACAGATGTTGATAGAAGCATATACATAAAGGCTTTCTTGGTTAATGCCAAGGGGACAAATTTGGAGCTGGTGTAAACTGAAGGTGGGATGCTGTGGCTGACCCAAAACCATAGCTTGTTTTAATGTCTTTCTTTATCCATATTATACCTGAGAAAATAGAGGTGAAAAAGAAAATGAAAATACAACAAGCAAGCAAGAAAACAACCTCCCCACACTCCCCACCCCGTTTCCTTATTTGTAAATTAGCTTTCTGCATTATTTTCAGTCATCAGAATTGGAAGAACTCCAGAAATAATTATCTTCATCTTTTTATCGAGGGGGAAAAAAAAAAGCATGGAAGCATTCTGCCACCTCTTGTGTGGTATTAACAGACTTGCTGCAGATAACTCATGTGGTATTTGTGGATAAACATAGATAAACATCCAGTCCCCAAAATTGCTAAATTCCCTCACAAATAGGAAAAAAATTTACATCAAACATTATTTTCTCTGTTGCCAAACCACAAATAAATTCAAATATCCTTCTAAGCTAATAGCATTTCCAGTATTCTCTAGAGTGTGAAATTTAGGCATCAGGAACAGTCACAGTAAAGCACATTCAGTGTATTTCTTAAACAGGCATGAAGGACATTAAAGAGACTACCAAACTGGATCTGTGATTTTGTTCAAGAAGAACATGATCCATCAATTGTCAATGTGAGGATGTCATTCATTCAAGGGAACTCCTTTTGTTCTGCATTTTCTGTATTAGGAAACAGCTTGATTTGAAAATAAAGAAAGATTATGTGTGTGCATGAACATGCATGCCTCCACATGTGTGTGCATTTATGCAAATATTCCCAGCTTGTTACATTAAGCTTTTTAGCTGCAAAACTTCAGTTGAAGGAATAACAGTTATAATAAGAATAATAATAGTAGTAGTAGTAGTAGCAGAAGTAATATGAGTTTACCAGCTAAAACCAGCTGTGTATGAACTTGAGAAAATCCCCTTGAGATATAAACCAAACTGCCTTCTTTAACCCCTACACCAAGATTGTGAGTTCAGACAAGCACTAACAACACTTCCACAGCTAAAGCGTTGTTCTTAAGAGATAAGGACCTGGATGAAACAGACCGTTGTGACTGGAGAAAAAGCCTGACATGGCAAAAGAAATACCAAGGCATCTACAGATAATAAAACTCAAGGCAAAGCCAAAGTATGGTTGTCAACATAGATCATTTCCCAGTAGCAAGGTTCAGTGCTGCTGACATTCTACGCTGTTGAAGCCAATACCACCTCCCAAATATTTATAGTACATGAAGAAGAGTTGTTGTTGGCCAGAAAGATGTCACTTTTAGGCAAGGGGTGCAATTACATCCTTTGCAAGGGTCTCACTGCCTATGCACTGGTGCCCTGCAAATGTATCAAGAATTTGGTGTTGGTCCAGTACAGACTTGTGCAAAGCAGGAGTCCCTGGCCCAAATGCAAGGGTACAGCAGCTGATGCCATTCCCTGCTCCCGATGCTCCCAGGTGACATGGAAGGACACTTCAAAAAACATAAACTCGTCATCTGCTGGTGCACATCTACCTGAGAGAGGTCTCCATCTGCCCTGGAAAAGGGTGAATGGCAGCCACATCTCAGCGCAGGCTGTGTGGGGACACCGCACTCATGGGGATGCTTGGGAACACAACACCCCACCACAGATAGGGCTGTGGTCCTGCAAGCACAGGCACTCGCCAGCCCTCCCATGCCTCGGGCTGAGTTAGCAACTTCTCCAAAGCCAGAGCCACTTCAGCAGGTCTCAGCAGATGCAGGCATTAGACTTCAAAGGCCCACTGGAAATGTCACGACACAATGCCTATTTTTAGGCTGCTGTTCCTGTCAGATGTGCTTCCTAGCCAGCTTCAGTGCAAGCAAGAACTGCTTCCATGTGTTTTCAGGCACACTGCCACGTTAGAGATGCTGATGTCATGAGATTAAAATAACGGAAAGGTAAGAGAAAAGCAGATTTACGTGGGGGAAGAATTGGGTCTTCATGTCAGACACACCTGGAAATAAGCTCTCTTTTCCCAAATGTGATAGAGTGCCTGTTACCCACCCAGTTTTCCTCAGAGAATATAACTGGTGTCCTCAGGACCAATCTGCCTGACCCACCCCTCAGCCAGAGACAGGATGGTGACAGAGGTGCACTCAAGTCTGGGTCATCAGAAAAGTTGCATAGCTGAGATGTTTCCACCACACTGATGGGGCCCTTGAAGCAAAGGACAGCCTGCTCCCTTCCAGTTGACTGGTCATCTCTGATGGGAACTCTGCGCTGGATTGTGGCACTAGTTCATGTCAAAGGGACATACCTCTTCCTCAGTTAGTCAGACACCAAGGCTCCCGTCAGCACCCCAGGGGACAAGCTCTGCTCCGCAGTGTCTGTGCACCGCCGCTGCTGTGCAGAGTGGGAAAAATATTCCCATAGCATGTGGAACACTGCTCAAAGCAGCCACGGAGATACATTTCATCGTAATACATAAATTAAGGGAAGAGTTTAGAGTTCATAAATAGTCTAATTAACCTAAATCCTTTATTTTGCTTTAGCTGTAAGAAGCTCTGGATTCTTAGCTGGTTTTTCTTGCCAAACAAAATCTTTCTTGCTGCTTCATTACTGACCCAGCAAAGTTAAGTGGTGTCATTTTTATTGAAAAAACATGGTCAAGTGTGTCACAAACTGAGAAGCAGTAATGTAATTTGCTACTGCTCTGCTTCAAGCGCTAAGAGAGAACACAAACAAGTTTAGCTAAAAAATGAAGACCGCCAAAAGCTATGTTTCTGTTCTGTATTGGCTGGGTTTTGGAGATGAAAGAAGAAGAATACTGTATTTTGAAACCAAAAAGGCTTACAAATATAAATCAAAATCCGCCCGCTGTGCAGCATTTAGCTAGTACTTTCCTGAATCTGTTGTTGTGCTGGCTCTATCACGGGGCCGATCTTTTAATTTTGTTTATATTTTCCTAATGCAAATTTGACTTCTACCCTGGGAACATGACAAAACCTCTCTTCACAAATGCAAAGAGGACAGGAAGCTCATGGTTCCCACAAAGCAGCTTTGACTCTTGCTAGATGTGATAATTCTGTTAGCAGGGTCCCAGACAACAGAGCATGGATCAGCGAGCCAGACTAATAAGCCACAGGGGCTCCTGTCCACCCATGGAAAGTGGCTCATCGGAGCAGGGTCCAGTCTGCTCTCTGTCATTCCAGGCCAAGCTGCGCGGCTTTTCCTTGCTCGGGGTGAGATTTGCAGAAGCAGATACAGCATCTCAGCCTCTGCCTTTGTTCTACCACTGGGAGCTTGAAAATAGGAACTCCCCATCTCCTGTCTCCAGCTGATCCCAGGAGACGCATCAGCTTGTGCAATCGACTGCTCGGCCCCTCTAATCCCTGCTGTGCCCGCAGAGCGATGCAGACACCCCTGCCCTGGCCCGTGGCCAGCCAGGACACCAGCAGCAAGCTCGCTGGCAGCAGCAACCTCCGCAGAGAAAACCACCGGAGTATTTACCCAGCTTCTTGGGTGGGTTTTGCATCCGGCAGAGTTTTGTGCTTTCCCAGCCATGCTATGACCTGAACTTCCTGGTTTCAAGCACACTGAGGTCTGTCTTCTCCATGTAGTGATGGTGGTAGCCACTGCAGTTCAACAAAGCCTTCAGCCGCTTTCAAAAAGCACATTTCCTTGTGGTGTTGCCACGGTACATTTCCTGGTATCCCTAAGTGCTGGACTGCTGTTTTAAATAAGGCCTTCAGACCTCTGACTTGTATAATTACATGCCCTCACCATATTAACTCCCTCGTTACTACTATGTCAGGTGATGCTACAAAACAGCAAGCTGAAGCTGTGCTGTGGCTGCCCTCCTGATACCAGAAGAAAGCACATTCAGATGAGTTATGTCGGAACTAAGGTACTGCTGGGATTTATAGTTAGCATATAGGGAGCTGGTCCCTTTTATAGGGAGCTGATCCCTTTTATACCAAGGAAAGCAAAACAGATCCAAGGCAAAGTAGTCAGGGATGGATGTTACTATGATACAGCGCCTGCCCAAACACTCAGCTTTTCCTCTGGCACATGATGGTGTGTTTTCATAAAAATGGCCTGAATGACCTTCTTCCTAGCCACCTACTCACTGCTTCTGAGAGAAAAGCCTATGTGTTCACAGGTGACAGCTCTACCAAGTGGGTCAAACAAAATCAGGTGGCTGGAATTTCCTTTGGTCTATACAGATGTAAATTTTCAATTACAAGTCAAAGGGTGTAACATTTGTCTCTACCAGGGTTATCAGTCAGAGGAGCTCAACTTTTAGTGATTGCCCTTTCTTTGTGCCTTCGTTTCTCTAAAGGTAGACGTGTGTAAATTGCTCCAGCAACACATAAAACCATGGAGAGTTTTTGTAAAAGCCTGATCATTAGACAAAGAAAATAGAAAGGTTGATGGAATGGGGCCTAATTAATTATGTCCATCATACATGGAAAAAGTAAAACGAAAATGTGGATTGACAAAATGAACAATAAAGCAAACCTTTGCTCAGGATTAGTAATAGGTATTTGGGGCCTAATTATACAATGCAATTTCTGAGTAAGCAGATCCTGCAGGAATAAATGCTGCAAAAATAAATCTGCTACATAGAAAGTAATATATGAGTTAGAACACAAAGGACTTGGCCTTCTAACAAAAAGGTATTTAGAGCCTAATACTGATGCTGGCTGTCATTCAAAGCTTACCCATTGAAAAGAAAATAATAGTACATTAATAACATGAAACATTACTGAACAGATGATGCCAGTAGGACTGAGGACTAGGAAATGTTGCAGGTCTCTCCTGCAGGAGGGCTCTGATGCTCACAATGGACTTCCAGAGAACAGATTCCCTATGAGGCTTGGGATTTGCAGCCCTCTCCTTACCCCTTCCATGCTGGGACCTGAGGTGAGAAGATGTCAGGCTGCCTGATGGAAGAGCAGCTGGTACATCCTGTACAGTGATGGTACCTCTCTTCAGGAAGCTGAGGCTGGAGGTGACCAGACTGGACTGTGCACCCCAGCACCCAGCCTGGGTCTAGTACAATGCACAGCAGCTCCTGCCCAGCTGGGGATTCCTCCTTCTGACTCTGGAAACGGAAGTCTGGAGGTGGGAGAAACCATCAGACACTAGCAGTTAAAGGAGCACTGAGTCTCCAACATCCTCTCTGCATGGGATAAACATGTGGAGGACACCCTGATTGCCTTTTATGAGTTTAACCCTGAGTTACCCCAAGGTTATTGAGGGAGCTGGCAGACACGCTTGCCAAACCCCTTTCTATCATCTACCAGCAGTCCTGGCTGACTGGGGCAGTTCCACTTGACTAGAAGCTGGCAGATGTTACATCCATAGACAAGAAGGGTCGGAGGGAGGATCTAGGAAAATACAGGCCTGTCAGTATGACTTCAGTGCTGGCAAAGGTCATGGAATGGGTCATCTTGAGTGCTGTCACACAGCACATGCACGACAACCAAGTGATTAGGCCCAGTCAATGTGGGTTTATGAAAGGCAGGTCCTGCCAAACTAACGTGACCACCTGCTATGACAAGGTGACCCATTTAGGGTATGAGGGAAAGGCTGTGGATGTAGTGGACTTGGACTTCAGCAAAGCCTTTGACACCATTTCTCACAGCATTCTGATTGAGAAACTGGCTGCCACTGGTATGGACAGGCACACCCTCTGCTGGGTAAAACACTGGCTGGATGGCTGAGCCCAAAGAGTTGTGGTAAAGGAAGCTAAATCCAGCTGGAGGCTGGTCACGAGTGGTGCTCCTCAGGGCTCAGTCCTGGGTCCAGTCCTGTTCAATATCTTTATCAATGACCTGGATGAAGGGATTAAATGTTCCCCCAGTAAATTTGTGGACAACACTAAGCTGGGAGGACGTGTCGATCTGCTTGAGGGTAGGGAGGCTCTTCAAAGGGATCTGAACAGGCTGGATTGATGGGCTGAGACCAACGGGATGAGGTTCAACAAGGTCAAGTGCAGACTGCTGCACTTGGGACATAACAACCCCATGCAGCGCTACAGGCTTGGGGAAGAGTGGCTAGAAAACTGCCTGGCGGAAAAGGACCTGGGGTGTTGGTTGACTGCAGGCTGAATATGAGTCAGCAGTGTGCTCAGGCGGCCAACAAGGCTAATGTCATCCTGGCTTGTATCAGAAATAGCATGGCCAGGAGGTCTAGGGAAATGACTGAGCCCCTGTACTCGACAGTGGTGAGGCCACACCTTGAATACTGTGCTCAGTTTTGGGCCCCTCACTACAAGAAAGACATTGAGGTCCTGGAGTATATTCAGAGAAGGGCAACCAGGCTGGTGAAGAGGCTGGAGAGCAAACCTTATGAGGAGTGGCTGAGAGAACTGGGGTTGTTTAGCCTGGAGAAGTGGAGGCTGAGGGGAGACCTGATCCCCACCTACAATTACCTGAAAGGAGGTTGTAGAGATGGGTGTTGGTCTCTTCACCCAAGTGACAGGTGATAGGATGAGGGGGAATGGCCTCAAGCTGCACCAGGGCAGGTTCAGATTAGACATTTGGAAAAAATTCTTCTCTGAAAGTGTTACCGGGCACTGGAACAGGCTGCCCAGGGAGGGGGTTGAGTCACCATTCCTGGAAGTATTTAAAAGACAGGTAGACAAGGTGCTTAGGGATATGGTTTAGTAAAAGACAGGTACGTTTGGACTCGATGATCTCAAAGGTCCTTTCCAACCCAGTGATTCTGTAACTCTAGTCTTGTATTTCCATGCCTGCAAAAGAAGAAAGAAAGAAAGAAAGAAAGAAAGAAAGAAGGATATCTTTTGTTGGTTCATTCCCAGGCTTTTAAGTCATGGGGTTAGGACTGCAGTACTAGGCAGCAGTACATTTATGCAGCAGTAAAGATGAAAGTCAGACAAAATAATCCAAAGAAGTGCTTAACTGTGACTATTAAGTCCCAAAGGATTTATCGGAGTTTACTTTCCCCTGACTTCTAGGAGAGACTTCGGCTGAAGTCCATTAAGCAAATTAAAAAGCAGAAGGAAAATAAACACAGATTAATGGAGATAGGAATTTTATAAAGGAAAGGAAACAACCAGACCTTGTGACAAAGCTCCTGGGCTGCTATTCAGGTTTTAAGGCACCCAGACCTTATAAATGGAGAAGATTATTCTCTTCATGTTGCCCTGCTGGTAGTCGTAAAAGAGAGTTAATAGAATTTTTTTTCCCCCACTGAGAAGTCCTGTAGAAACTCGAGTAATAATATAATCCATAATGTTTCAGTTCAGTGCGTGACATGCAGCTATTTGTTCCTTTGTTTTGAGGCAGGGAATTGAGCTGTAAATCTTGTAGTGACACAGATACTGTACTGGCTTTGTGGCGTTCTATCTCCTGCTGAAACTGAAACCCATCTAAGCAGCTTCCCACACAATTAGGGACTTGCATGTCAGAACCACCAGGCAGGATTTCTGTATTTATTACTTTGGCATCACAATTAATATTTAATCTGGAGGAGATATCATAGACATGTTTGAAGCCTCATTTTGCTTGTTAAAAAATAATTTGAAACCAAGATGATGAGCAAATTGTGTCATTATAGAGCCCTGTTATTTATTATCTTTAGATAGTTTAAATTAAAGTAAATGCTCCCATAAGGGGAGATTCCTTCCTCTCCTCCTCTTCTAAATGAATTTCTAATTTTCATTAGTGGCCAAATCCAAAAAGATACCAGAATGGTAAGACAAGAGTGAATAAACACCTCTACCTTGCTGTGTGGCACAGTCTGGGTTCAGCTGTACGATGGTACCAGCCTGTTGGGCAGAGGTGGCTTTCGCTGACCCAACTGGAGATGCCAACATGCCAGGCGCAAGCACTGACCACTCTGAAGTGAACAGAAAACCTCTTAGAGTCCTCACCACAAACCTGAGGAGAATGGGCATGTTTGTATTTCTTCTTACTGGCTTGGCTGGAAGCCCCTCACTAACTGTCCTTACAGCATCTAACCCAGTGCAAGTGTGTAATTCATCCCTTGTCCCTGCTCACTGATCGATCTGTACGATAATTCTTGCTTTGCCACTTATGGGCAACTTCCTGTAGAAATTAAAAATAACTTGCACAGAAATTTATTTTAATTTTGTTCATGGGATCCCACCTCTGCCTGGCATTGGAAACAGTTCTGCTGTTATTCTCTCTGAGAAGGTGATATTTCTCTGTCTGTGCACATATCCTGCAATATGACCTTGAACTATAAAACATAACCCTGCCAGTAGACTCATTTGCCGGATTAGTTTTCAGGTGAAACAGAAGAGGAACCCCAAAGAGCTGTCCCTTAAAAGCACAGCTACCATACTCCCTGGCTGTGCTGGATGATACTGTTTCCATGGTGTGGGGCAGGCCTTGCGGGACCCCATTGGGGTGGGGGCGGCTCTGGAATGGTAAGCGGTTGCCAGAGGACACCCCTGAGGGATGCTGACCCCAGGCCTGGTGCTAAGCCCTGTCACTGGAGGTACCAATTTCTTCCTCAGGCCATACATTATTTTTTTTTATTCAGCAGTCCCTACTGCTCTTGCCCACAGAGGATGACCACAAGAGGCAGCACCGGGGGGAGAGGGGGGTTTGCCCCTTGCTGCAAACGACTCTGCAGGGCTGCACATGGGCTCTGGTTGCACAGCCCTGGGCACAGCCTGCCTGGCTGCAGGGCTGCACTGCACAGCCAGAGAGAAACCACCTGGAAGGTTTGGTAAAAGGGCACATGGGAGGAAATAACCCCAAGGAAAGGATTTTAATTCTGTTTGTTAATGTGCAGATTTGAAGTCTTTCCTCTGACAAACTGCCTGGGCTTGCGGAACGTGACTTACTGTGCGTGCTGGTAATTGTGTAAAAGGCAGATGTGCAAACCAGGGCTATGGGTTAGGGAGTTTGGATATGGGTCTCCAGTAGCAGTGAGCTGACTGCACATCACGGCTTCTGCTCCGAGGCTGACCCGGGCAAGAGGCCGAGGTGTCTGAGCAGCTGAAGCATGTAACCGTTCCCTTAGTGGGTCCCCTTCGTCAGCTTTCCAGTTCCCACAGGACACCCGACCTTTCACCACTATTAGAAGAAAACTGCAAAATGGCAGTGCCTGGAGCTCTGTGTTTTCCACGTCTGCACCGATAAAACCTGTTTGTAGCCTGGGCTGTCCTGCACAGCCACTGTCTATGTGCATGCCTGCACGCACTGGTGTGCACACCCCAACGGCAGGCAGTAGCAGCCCAGGGTCACCAGAGCCAGTTGTGTCACTACCTGCTGGGGAGCTGGCCTTGGGTGTCTAATCGCTTGCTTAGGCCTTGGTTTTACCTTTCGCCCTGGGGATCAGCCTGCAGGAATGGGCTCTCCCATGCTGCTGCTGCTGGCCCTGCTGATGAGCACGGACACCAAAGCCAAGGTGTTCAGTCAGTGCGAGCTGGCTCACGTGCTCCAGGAAGAGGGGCTGGATGGCTACTGGGGTTACAGCATCGGCAACTGTGAGTTTCAGTCCCCTGTGTGCCCACAGGCTTTCCTCACCAGCTACTGCCATCCCCATGGATGGCAGCTGTGTCAGAGCCTGAGTGCCTTCTGCCCCTGCCTAGGGCTCTGCATGGCCTTTTACATGAACACCTTCAACACGGCAGCTCAGAGCATCAAAGCAGATGGCAGCGCTGACTACAGCATCTTCCAGATCAGCAGCCAGCTGTGGTGCACTGATGACCGCAGCCCCTCGGATAACAGCTGCAGGGTGGCTTGCAGAGGTACCACAGCACCTCTCCTCCAGAGCCAGCCCTGGGAGCAGAGGCAGCACCCCAAGCCTTTGCGTTCTGCCCAGCTTCAATCCCTATCCAAAATGGAGCCAGAGGGGCATGTGGGACCCGATCCGGGCAACTTGATACCTGTGGCTGCAGGAAATTGGGGGTGATGAATGGCTGAGTCTACTTCAACTTTTGGCCTGTGCAGGGTGTGGGCAGCCCTGCTGGGGATTGGCCGTGGCCATTGCCAGAGGCATTTCTCCCAGGCACCACAGCATCACTGCCCCCCAAGCCTTTTCCAGGGTTTTCCCCTGCAGCTCTGGGACAGCTCCCTTGCCTTGCTGAGACCCAACCTAGGTCCCCCCACTAGGGACCCTGGGGCTCTCCTGGGTTTTTGACAGTGGGTGGAAGATAGGCAGTGGGTGGGTAGTGATGTGGGGCTGAATGAGATAAATGCATCCCCCTGGTTGTAGAGCGAGTAGTTGGGAAAGCAGTTACCCAAGGCTGTGTTACTGTCAGGCAGATCCAGATCTTGGCTCAGGGACTGCCACCATTTGGGAGTTCCCAGGCAGATACAGGAAGGGTTTTGCTGTGTCTCTTGAAAAAAATCCAAGGTCTGGGGCTGGACTTCTTTTTCCTGTTCAAACCAAACCCTCCCTTTCCAGGTAGGCAGAAAAGCTCCTTAATATCTCTTTTTTTTTTTTTTTTCCCCAACAGAGCAAGCAGGAAGAAATTTAAATATCATAAGCATAGATGGGTCTGCTTCCCATTTTTCCCCCTCCTTGCACCTCCTCCCTCACACATGTGACTACAGGGGCAGGCTACACCAGCATTTTCAGGGGGAAAGATACATTTATGGTTGTTGCTGACTGTGCAGAAGCAGATGAGGGTGCCTGCCTGGCAGCACGCAAAATTCTGAGGCTGATGGCAGCCCAACCATGGGGAGAATGAGCATCATCCAACCCCACACTGATGCTGGGTCTGCTCAAGTGCCCAGCTCTCACTGCACTCAGGGGGGGAACCTTCTCCGGGCTGGTGTCCTGCCCTTGAATGAACTCACAGAGCTGTGTTCTCTCCCTGCAGACCTGCTATCAAGTAACATAACTGATGACATCATCTGTGCCAGAAGAATTGTGAGAAACCCAGAAGGAATGAATGCCTAGTAAGGGCTTAGGGGAGGGTTTCTTTGGCAGGGCTCCGTGTGTTTCTGAAGGGACATGGCTGCCCTTTGCCTGACTGTCACCCGAAGGCAGCACAGCCACACCAAAAAGGAGGAACCACAACTTCAAGGATTTGCAGATGGGTGGGAATGAAGATACAAACTTGGACCTCTTCACGCTCTGCAAAGCAGCTCACAGGAGACACTAGGGAGGAAGGAGCAGAGAAAAAAATGTTTCAGAAAAAAATCTCAGGTGAAACCCAAATGGCCAGTAAGCAGCCCATCAGCCAGTAGGTTAGGCCTTCTAGATTTCTCTCCATCTTATGCTTTCAAAGTCATGCAAAGAGCACCTTCCCCCCCTTTTTGCTGTCTCTTATCTCAGCAGGAAGTACCTAGCAAGGAAACAATTCTTCTCAGAGTATTTGAGAACATTAATCACTGAAATATCCTGATGAATCTAAACGACAACCCTGGACCATCCCTGGGACTCTGAGCCACTGTGACATGGGAAGCCTGTAAAGGCAGAATACCCAACAGGCTGAGAAAACAAGTGGAGGTAGAAGACAATTCTAATGATCATATAAATATGTGGTTGTCTGAAGTCCCAAGGCAATTTGTACAAAAGTAGTGACGTTAACCACCAAATCCTGAATATGTTCCAGTTGATTCAGCCTCCCCCCGCCCCTCCCCGCCATGACAGTGTAGCTTCCTGCGGTGGCCTGCTGCGAAGCCTGGCTCACCACAAAAGCAGAACTGCTTCTGAGTAAAGGTGAAGGAATTCATTTCTGTGGCATATGCAGAGAACAGTCTCAGGGCCCCTGAGGTGAGCATTTGCTGTCACACAGTCTGCTGTGCGCTCAACACCCTGCGCTGAGCTGTGATGTCCCAGCAGAAGAAGGACCCTTGCAGTGGCAGGAGGTGGCAGCCCCTGTCATTGCAATTCATTGTGCCTGGACAGGACTTAGAGAGATCTCAGGTGGCATCAAGGGACAGTGATGTGTGCAGTCCTCGATGCAAGATGCTCAGCCAAAGTTAGAGGGTCTGCAAGTTGTTCTCCATGGCTAATGGCAAGAGGTCCCTCATTGGGAAGGACCCTACAAAAAACACAGCCCACTCACATTGGATCTGTATTACATCGGTCTAGTACCTAAATAGTCTCTTTGCTTCTTCTGTCAGCAGGGAGGGCTGGGCAATGCACTGCAAGGGACGAGACCTGTCTGAGTGGGTGGAAGCATGTGACCTGTGAGAAAATCCCCATCTCAGCTCTGCTGCAGCTCATGGGGGCTACCTCCCTTCTCCTGCAAGGGGAGAGCTTCCCCCTTGCTGCACAGTTCTTCGGAGTTAGTGTTTGCAAACCCAATGCATTCCACAAGGTATAAAATAACTTTAATAGCATAGCTTTTCTTTTTTAAATAATAAACTCAACTTTCCATTTTCATATGTGATTCAGGGTCCAGCCCCAAGAAAGATTTTCCCCACAGGCTTTTTTGTGCATGTTTGAAGAGGACAAGGGAGAGGTCAGGAGCTGGGTAGATAGCAATAACCTTGGACACAGCTGATTTGTCTGGTGTCTTCAAAGAAACTGAAAAAGGGAAGACTTTAAGAAGGGATGTGAATCTGCAAGCTTTACAACACCTCATATTTATGTATTTGTAATAAAAAGCAGCAAAAAGCATCCCAGAGTCCTACTAGGTAAAACTTATACCTGCTCAGCAATGTAAGCTGTCCCTACGGAAAGTCCAAGTGCTGCACAACCCTTTTGCAGCTGCCAGGGCAAGGGAGATGAATGAATTCTCCTGCCTCCTGTGCAGCTTGTGCTGTAACTGCCTGGTCCTGCAGCTAGATTTCTGCAGCTAGATTTCTCTAGCTGTGCACAGAAGGTAGCCCTGTGTCAGAGATGCTCCTCCACTGTGCAAAGGACACAGTGCAGTAGAAGGAGATACTTGGCATGGGAATGGCTCTGGCTCACAGCTGGGAGGATTTGATGCAGGGACAGAAAGGGTTAAAGAGAACTAGTGGTGGTGGTGGTGGTCACCACAGATGAGCATTAGCTCTGTCTGCTGCTTTCTTTGAACTCTTGGGAAAGTACAAAAATACAAAAGAGTATTTTTTTATTAGGTTGTGGTGGCTGTTCTTGTGTTTAAAAGGAGAGAAGAGAAAAACATCAGAGCAACCTATTTTTGTCAATAGATGGGTTCTGAATCAAAACCTTCTAACACTGCTGAGCTTTGAAATCTAAGCCAAGGTCGAGAGATGTGAGCCAAGGATGGATGCTTTAAATGTGTGATGATCGCCACTTCACCAAAAAAAAGAATTAATTCAAATCAAAATGCCAGATCCTGACAGAAAATATATTTCAATCTTTGAAAAATCCTATTCTTTCCTGTTCTAATGAAAATCTGGGGCAATTTCTATATAGTACTGGGGATTAAGGCCAAATTTTAATCTGTGATTTAGTTGCACATTTTCTGTATTTTCTGGAGAGGATGGATACCTGAAAGACTTGAATGTTGGTGCTGGAGTTCTAGAAACACAGGGGAACTATATTCATTTCTGGATGTGACCGGCCACAGTTCTGTCAAATCACATCCCACAGAAGCTCTGGAATCTTCCTCAGCAAAATACTTCGTTGACTCACGGCTGAGCTCTGAGGACACAGGGCAGCTGCCTTGTTTGAGATGTGACAGATAGCCTGTCTCTTCCCTTTTGCTTAAGGCAAAAACCTAGGTGTCCAGCTTCACTTTTACTTAGAAACCATGTAAGGAACTTGCCATCAACAGCAACCGTCTGAAATCCCAGGAGAGGCAGAGGGTGTTTTCCTTGTTTTCTTGATGAAAGCAAATTTTCCGTTTATTTCCAGGAGGTAGTATTTGCAGGGGAAATTTGGTAATCCTTATGAAAAAACCATATCCCCCAACCTGCAGCCTCCCTGGTGACATGAGGACTGCAGGTAATCTGGTATGCTGTCATGTCTGAGCTCTGTAACTACTTGAGGACCTTGCCAGAACACATGGACAACAGGGATCATGAGATCACCTGTAGGCACATTTTACAGGAACAAGAAACCTCCTACCAAGATAGAAACAAATTAAATAAAGGGCCTGATCCTGTTTCCCTGTGAATTTAAAGGAAGTTTTACCAGTGATTTTAACAGCAAACAGGACTGACCTTGTACTGTATGTCATCAAACAGCTCTGGATTGCTTAGGAGTGAGTGTCTCAACACTTCCATTATACGCCCCATCTTTCAAGCTCGGACATAAATATTCACTTGGCAGAAATCTCAGCCTACAAGCAAATTAGGAGATTTGTTTTTAACATTTTTTCCACTCACAAAGAAAAAAGAGAGAAAGAAAGATAAAGAGCTCTTCTTGGATGTTTTTAAGTTACTGCTGCTATGCAATAACATTTACTATCTTTACCTTACCTTAAAAAAGGAATTTACTCATTCTTAAAGAAAAAAAATGCAAAATGAATAAATTAATAGATGTTGCAACCACTATATTCAGCTTCAAGGGCAGTCAATGATACTAGGGGAGCAAGCAGGAAGCCACTGCTAGAACAGGGATGGTCTCTTGGCTGATGTGCAGCTTGTGAGCCATGAGAGCTTGCAAGCCACCAGGCCATGGTTCACAGCACCAAGAGCAGGGCTGTGTGACGAGAGCTGCTGGGTGATCCCCGTGTGTGCACAGGGTTGGAGGAAAGCAGCTGGGTCTGCTGGAGTCAGTGATACATACCACCCCAAGACCCACCTGTGTGTCCAGGCAGCCATCCCTACGGTGAGGCCGGGGCCTTTGCTATCATCTTCTGGAAAGTTCTTTGAGACAAAATTATCCGCGTAGCTGCCATAGGGACTTGAAAGTGTTGGTATGAGGTTCATGAGGTCAGAGAGGAGAGCTGATCCTCGACTCCATGATCTCCTCCATCATGTCCAGCCCCACAACTCCATCTCCAGTGGACAAAGTCAGAGGTGCCAGATCCAGCTGCACTGTGAATGCAGGAGATATCCTGAAAAACCACAGGTCCCCAGCGAAGGTACCACTGCAAACTCAGTTTCTCTGTTTACTTTGCTCCTGGCCAAACGCTGCTACGTTCTTCCAACCTGAGTACATAGCCAGTTTTGAATCCTTCGTATTACTTTTGTTAGGAGAAGAAACTGAAGATGAATTTGGCTATCTCCTCAATGCAATCCCCTTTCTTCACCGACTTATAGAGAGTGTACTGGGCACAGGATGACTCATGCAACCAGGGGCAATTATTTGATCCCAATTTGCAGATAGGACAAGGGGCAATGGCTGTAAACTGGAGCACAGGAAGTTCCGCACCAACATGCGGAAGAACTTTTACACAGTGAGGGTGACAGAGCCCTGGGACAGGCTGCCCAGGGAGGTGGTGGAGTCTCCTTCTCTGGAGATATTCAAGACTCGTCTGGATGCCTATCTGTGCAATATGTGCTAGGGAGCTGCTTTGGCAGGGGGGTTGGACCCGATGATCTCTCGAGGTCCCTTCCAACCCCTACGATTCTGTGAATCTGTGAAAAACAAAATTTCTTTTGGTGCCCTCTCAAATTGCTCCTTCTGTCAAACCCACTCTGTGTGGTCTGGCATGCTGACTGTCAGCCTGCCTCCCGTCTGCATCTGCTTCTGCATCCCTCTCTTACACACGCACACACCCCCCCACACATACACACCTCGCCATCACCCGTCCCCTGCGTATGCAGGCTGGGCGCAGGTAGTTGCCATCAGCCATGAAGCAGCTCCTCTCCAGGCTGTGCTCCTTGCCCACTGCCTGGCTGGTGTCCTGCTGCTACAGCTGATCCCGGAGCTTAAAGAAACACAATTGTTCTTACACAGATTCTGAGGGAGACGCTGGCAACTTCAGTGTAATTTAAACCAGAATAAGACAGTAAATATTGTTGCATTTGCATAAGGAAGAAGTAGGGTGAGTGAAGCAGATGCTGAGGAAAGAAACAACTGTATAACTCACAAGGAAGGAGGGGAAATATTGGAAAGGTACAAAGTTTTGCAGTTTGGCCATCTTCACTGAAAAATAACATATTGTTACAGAGGCTGGGGAATCTGTTTAATCCCTTCAAGTTGTTTAACCTCCAAACCCTCACCCGTATGCACAGCCTGTGCTCCTGTGTCAGTGATGTTAAACAGGGGAACCTGGTTCTGTGCACTCAGCTGCTCAGCTGTGTGTGGAGCCAGTTCAGCACAAAATCAGTGTTTCTGTTCACCACTGCTATCTCCAGAAGTTCTCTCTGGGACTGAGGAGCTCAGCTTGGTTGCCTGATTAAAAAAAAAACAAACAAAAAACCGAAGGGATGATGTGATTACAAAGTGTAAGTACAATCATGGGCAGAAATTCTGGGCACAGCAGAGCTCTTTAATCCAGGGGAGAAAAGCATAACAAGAACCTATGGCTGGGACTTAAAACCAGGCAAATTCAACTGAGAAAAAAGTTATAAACTTTTAATCAGTGAAAGGAGATTAACAAGCAAAAGAAATGGTGGCTCTTCCAGCTCTTGACATCTCCTGACAGAGACCAGATGCTTTTCTGGGTCTGCAATGGTGGAAGGCAGCTCCTGGGGCTCTGCCAAAGGGGACATGGATAAAATCCTACAGTCTGGTGTCAACAATGGCAACTCATTCACCCTCAGGCTGGATCAGGCTCAAATTTTACTTTGTTCCAGGTCAGAGCTTTGCCACACTTGCCATCCCCCTCCAGATGAGATGACTTGCCATTTCCACCTCTGTTCCACAGTTTGTTTCCCCAAGCTCAGTGTCTGCTGCATGTCCTGCCTCCATGGAGTGGGACCCAATGCCGTCCCCTGGGGCCCAGCATGTCACTTTGCCTCTTTCTGCTCCATGAGCCCTCTACCCACCATCCACAGGGAAAGGGAGAGACCGATGATGCTGACAGGGTCCCATGGACTCCTAAGGGGAGGGGGGAAAAGTCCATCTTGTGTATCTAACAACTGGGAGAGGGAGGGAAGTCTGAAGGGCCCCTGGGCTCAATATTTTTGTCTTAACTTCCATGGCAGTGGGAAGTATCATCCATGCTTTAGATCTCAGACATTGTAATTGAATTTCCAAGATTATTAAATAACGGGAGAGCATGCTTTTACTGCAAGAGCCTTGAAATTGAACCTTGTCCTTTCTTCTTGCATCTAAGTGCCTTGCTGAAAATACAGACTTTCTAATACTAAGGGGTGTGCCACCGTGTGGCTCTTAAAAGGTGTTTGAAAATCACATTTGGCCCTCAGTGAGGAAAAGATGATCTAATGGACTCTTCTGGCCCAATATCTATGAATCCTTTCACAGTTTCCCAGGGCACCCAGCGTTTGCTCATGACCCTTCTGCAGCAGCAGTGGGCAGGGGCTGTGAGGAGCATCATCCCATCTGCCTGCAGCCCATCCCGCTCTCCTACTCCAGGTGCTGATTCCCACTTGGCTGGACCATGCCCTGACTCCCTCCAGCTGAGACCTCCTGGGCTAGTGCAACTGGGGCTGCTGCAAACCATCTAATGGAAGTTACTTCAGATTTGTGCCAGATTCATTTCTCTCTTGAAGTCGCAGGACACTTTCTGTCCTGATCTCCTTCTTTCCACATGCTGATCTTTTTTTAACTGTTCTGGGCTGAAGTCATCCATACTGGTCGCAGCTACAGGAGAAATCTTTGTGGAAACTTTGAACAAAATCCCTTCGGTGTCTTTCAAATTGTGGGAGAGTGGTAAAATAGACTTTTATAATTGTTAAAAGGATAATCAGTTCTTTTGGCAATGCTACAAGAAAATAGATGATGTTGAAAGGCTAGCAGTAAGACAGTCCTTTGGAGGGGTTTGTCCTGTGCTTGGTTGAAGGAATTACAAAAATAACTGTGTGAGATCTACCATGGCCTGGGATCTGCTCTATCTTTCAATTGAGACAAAGAAACTCGATTCATGGGAACATTGCTGCATAGCTTTACTGAACTTTATGTAAGACAGCAGTTCTGTGATGGCTGTTGGGATAATTTTCATGAAGGAATTTGTAAATGGAATCACAGTCAAACACATTTCTCCTATAAAATAATCCATACTCAAAAAGCCAAACATCAACCTCATTTCCTTAAATCCTTAGTATAAGTCTACAAGAAAATCCATGTGAAAAAAAGTAAATAGAACTTATAGGTGATATTTTCAGCAAGCCTGGCTGATTTTCTGCACTGATCTACACAGTCAATGCTGGTGTTGAGTGCGAAGCAGACCCCGTTGTAAACACACTGCCCTTGCATTGCACACCGGTACTACCTAAGTAACAGTCCCATGGAAGATAAAATTAGCCCCATTCACATCGTCCACAGATGATTTTGTTCTTTAGAACTGCAAAGTGTAGTGTGAACAAACCAGAAAAGAATCAGAATGTCTGTCCCATAATTGAACTCTGCAATTAAAATAAAAAAGAAAGCAAAGTGCAGAATACAATGCTGTTGTAGCAGTGAACAAGAAGTTCCAGTTTAATGGTTAAATCCATAATAGCCAATTGTTTGTTGGAAGCACGACTATCTAGAGCTTAAAATGTGCTGGTGATGCCTTCATGTCAGCATTTCCTGGCTACTAACAATCTCATCGTGCTGCTCAAAGTTGGCAATATTTTGTATATAAGTTCCATGACTATGAATTTTGCTTGTGTTTTACTAAAGAGCATTGTAACACAGACCCTGGAGGGAAATTCCATTCCTCTTATTAAAAAATTGTGGCTATTTTGTTTTCCTTATCTCTGCCATCCATTTCCTTTTGTTTCTCAATGCATTGCTGCAAATCACAAAGACATTTCCTTGTCTGCTTTACTTTGGAACCCTTTAATGAAAGCTCCTACATAATCAAAGTCACAGGATTCATTTGAAGCAGTGAACTGGTTTTGCTGAAGGGTCACAGTTGGAGATTTAGCAATTCAGAAAAGCAAAAGATCTAAAGGCAGGAGAAATGGACAACAGTTTTTACAAGATATCAGATAAACATGCAGTAACAGGGAGTGAAATTTAGCTCTTATAAAGCAGAACAGCTCAGTGTGATCTGTCTTAACTGCAACCAGGTGATCGGAGCCAGTCTCCCTGCAGAAAAGTCAGCCTTGCTTCCTTTGCCTCATTAGTCTGTTTTCAGTGGCATGATGTCAGGGCCAGGAGGTACTTTGTACTCACCCATGCAGGGCTGCAAGGAGTGGTGTAACATACGAGAGAGAAAAACACCAGAGCAAAAATATTTCTCTGTTGCCTTACTTGTAGATACTCCTTGGGCTGCTGCTCAGCAGGTAGGAGATCAAACTTTCTGGCCCTGGGAAACAGTGGTCATTGTCCATTTGCTTCACTGGGAGCAAAAAGCTTGAATAGCCAAAGTTTCTCAAGAAACAGAAAGTTCAGGTAAATGTCTGTGTAAAATACATCATTCTGACATCCGAATGCAAAGTATTTTGACAAGCTTAAGCTGAAAGACTGTGTTTGGTTGTGTCTAAATTAGTTGCTGCTGCTGCTAGGATATGCCTCCCAGGTTCCTCCTGTCCCTAGCCCCCATCAGGAGGCCAGGCTGCTCACCAAAGTACATATCGCCATATGAGCTATGACCAAACTGCTCCCAGAACAATTTCCCCCTCAGAAGGGCTGCATGAGCATTGGAAGAGATCTTCCAGGAAGGGGGTTCATCCATGTCATCATCATGCATACTCAAGACACAAGTCCTGCTAGAAGTTCAGCAAACTGAATATTCAAAAGATTGAAATTAAATTATTTATTTCCCACATAAATCCAATAGAAAAATGCTCACCAGCAGCACTTTTTTTTAGCTGTAGGATCTAGGCTGCTGTAAAGGGATACAGCCCGGAGTGCTTGGGTCTCAAGAGGAGAGAGATCAGGGAGAAGGACAGAAGCAGTGTCAGGCTTAAACTTTTTCATGTGTGCTACAGTGTACTTTTATGCACAGTTAAGCAGTTGAAGTGGGATTTAGCTCACTTTAAAGCAGGTATCTCCTGCCTGTTCAGCTGAAAAACATGCAGAGCTCCTTGGACTCAATTTAGTGCTTAAATACAGGCACCAAGAGACACTGGAGATATTGGAAGCTTTCCTGTATGCCCTCCAGCTGCATGTTTGCCAGCATGTGGTTCTCCATAGGTCCTGCACGATACCTCCCAGCTTGTGCAGATTCCCTATATCCTAAATCATCTCTGGCAGCAGTAGCTGGTCATTGTCCAATGATAGGACAAGGGATAAGGGGTGCAAGGTGGAACATAGGAGGTTCCATGTGAACATAAGGAAAAACATTTTCACTGTGGGGGTGACAGAGCACTGGGACAGACTGCCCAGAGAGGTTGTGGAGTCTCCTTCTCTGGAGACATTGAAAACCTGCCTGGACATGTTCTTGTGTGGCCTGATCCAGGTGATCCTGTTCTGGAGGTGGGGGTTGGACTAGGTGATCTTTCGAGGTCCCTACCAACCCCTAACATTCTGTGATTCAGTGATTCTGTGATATTTATGCAATTGACTCAAATTGTGTTGACCACATGGACTGGATGTCCTTCGACTATGATGAGAGTTTAGATATGTGGTGTTCAGACACCTACATTTAATTGCCTCCTTGTGGGTGGATCAATCCTATACTTAACTCCAGGGTGATGGTATCAGGAAAAATACTGCCAGTTTTTTTTGCAAACAACTGCAAAAAGAACATGTACAAATTCGAGGGTATCTCAAACAAAACTCTCAATTCCCCTGAAAGTAAAGAGCTGCTCCCAGATTTTTCTTGGGTTTTGTTCCCTGAAGGACCACTTCAATTACCTTTTTTTTTTCCCCTCCAGAGGAGGGTTTTAGTAAAAGGGTTTGAACTTCATGGCATTCTGATGGGCTTAATCAGTTCCCTGTTCAACACAATATGTCCTCCAAAACGAGCATAAATGTTTGAGAGGCATACCTCTAACACAAAATTAATCAAATGCAGAGGCTAAGTTCTCCAAAAGTAGGTGGTTCTCTCAAAACATACCTTTGAGTCTTCATCATTCTTGCCATAATTTCTGAAGTTTGGACTTCTCAAGGTTTGCCATGACTAACTTACATTTACACTATTCAGTGTATAAGTCAAGAAGCTGCAATTTTCTCCTCCAAGACAGATGTAAGCAGTGAATGAGCTGCTAACATCTCATTACACGCAACGATGTCATTATGTGGAAAATAACACAACAAGGATGCCTGAAGGAAGATTTTTAGCCACTGAGATCTGAGAACTTGGTCATAAAATACTGACTCAAATTTAAATAGTCAGGATGAAATTCAGTGCCTTAATACCAGCAACTCAGACACTACTATGCTGCATGGGCTTGTCATTCTCCTTGTTTCTTTAAGGTACTTAAATCATGTTGATGTAATGGGAGTGGCGTGGTCAGGAGCTTCAGACCTGTTTTAATTCAATTGTAACCTTGGCAAACTTTTACATTTTAACAGATCCTCCAGTAACATGTTCCAAAATCCCATAGGACCCTGCTAACTTTGTAGGACCTGCTTTAGATGAAAATGTACTCAGGAAGTTAAGTGAAAGGGCTTGCTCTCTGTTTGGAGTCACTCGGGGTTTGGTGCATACTGAAGTTCATCCCTAATAAACCTACAACACTGGAAATTCTGAAAATGCTGGACACCTAGAGTGAAATCTGAGCACACTTAAACATGGTATAACCTCAACTAGCATGTCTCCGGTTCCTTTGGAGAGGGAAAACTGAAGAGCAGCAATGTACCCAAAACTATATGTTGTGTAACAATGCAAGGATGTGAGTCCAGGTTTACACAGCAAACCACTGGAACATGGTGGGTTGCTGGAACATCCATCTTCCTTGTTTTATTGTATTTATGCTCTCTATGGGTTTTACATGTGGCAGAAAATGTGTATATCAGGGTTACACAAGGGGGCTGTGCTGAGGGGCATCTTGGGTGAGGAAAATCCACAAACCTCTTGAAATCCCACAGGGTGTAAAATGAGCATCTACTGCTCTAAGCTACTCCTTATTCTTAGCCTTTCTTGGGGAGGAAGAGCTACTGTAGTCCTCGGTCTGAGTCCAACACTCTTGAGTTGTTCCAGCAGCCAGAGAGAAAAACTCAGCCACTGCCTAAGCAAAATAAAACAGCACCAAGGGAACGAGAGCCACAGGCTTGCTACTATTCAGCCCCTTGGGTGGGTGCAGCTTGGGTATGTGGTAGCAGGGGTCTTCACAGCTGCAGGCATGGACATCTCCTTTTTCCAGGGGAATCCCCTCTGAGTCTGTGTTGCTGGTCCTGAAGGGTGGCTGTCCCCTGGCCAGACAGCAAGGTCTGCCACTGCAGCCAGCAGTTCTCCTGTGACATTTGCAGCCAAGGAAAAGAGAAATATTTACCGTTCCTCATGACAAAGGATTCAGCCAGGGAGAATATATGTCCCCTTTATGCTTCTCCCTGGCTGCTGTTTGGGCAGAGACCCAATGGATGGGGTAGGAGTGCTGTTTATGGAGTGGCTTACAGACAAAAAGCACCCTGAGTTTGGAAGCAGTGATTTGTCCCTTGCAGCCTGGCAGGGCTGGGTTTTCTGGGCACTTTGCTTACCCATGAGCCAAAGCCTGGTAAGGAAGATGGAGGTGTTTGGCCCTGTGCCCTGTGAGTTTGCTCTGCAGCTGAGGTGGCATGCGCACAACCCCGGTTCCCAACGGCTCTTTTCCTTGTGTCACCACACACCCATCCACAGGGGTGCAAAAGCCCAGAAATGGTTAAAATGCAGCAATATTTCCCACCACTCCTCCACATTTTTGAGGACAGGAGATGGTCAGGCCTTCATCCCATTCCCCATGCACCTTGTTTTCATGCATATGCAAAAATAATTGCTACAGAGGGAGAAATCACAAAGATCTCTCTCTGCCATGGAAAGAGCACATATGAAATGAAGCCTAAATTCACAGCGTAATCAGAATTACTTTTCAAAACAGTATCTTGTTACCAGCTAAAACAAACAGCATGGTTACTGCCAGGGAACTGCCAGGCAGCCCAGAAGGGCAGATCGCAAAAGATTAAATAGTTGTCCAAAAAAAAAACCAAGGAGGAAAAGGACTCCTTCTACAAAAGACTACCTCAGCTGGAAATTAAAAGGAGTGAAGTGGGAGAAGGAGGATTACTCTCCCAGTGTGGCAATTAATCTCAGGAGGAGAAGGGGAAGAAGCTCAGTGGTGCTGACCATGGCTGTGGGAGAGTGGCGGCGGCAGTGGGTGCGATGGAGTGACGGGGGCCGGGGCTGTCGCCTGCACTTTTGAACTGTGCTGTTGAGTCAGGCCCCGCAGACCCACGGGAAGATGGAAACAGGATGACTAGACCTTTGAAGTTGCCAGGGTGTAATAGAGAGAGGAGACGAGAGAGCCTACACTCACAGTAACCTACTGTCTCTCATCAGCAGCAGCACATTAATTTGCCGGGTGAGGATCATGTGAGAGAAGCGATGGAGTGGCTTGTCAGGAAAAAAGCACCAGGGAGGAGGCCCAGGGAGAGGAGGGGGCTGAGGGCTGGAGGGGGAGGGTTGGAAGGGGAGTTTGGAGAAAATTGCTCGAAATTACAGTATTCAGCTTTTGCTGACAGTATATCAAAGCCCAACTTCTGCCTTTATGATATTTAAATCCCTGCCGCTTCCTCAGACAAACAGCATTAGCACAATAGAAACATTATGTGCCTTCATAGGGAGGGGGGCATCGCTGAAATGGGACTCGCTTTGGGTTGGGATGCTGATGGGGACATGGAGGGCCTGATGGCTCCACCATAGAGATGAACAAAGTACTCATCTACAGCGACAATGTCCAGAGGAGGAACTTTGAATTCATCTCCTGTTACAGTTTGAAGCTCACACACTCACACACACACTGTCACACACTCACACATGCTCCCCTGCTCCCTCCCAAGGGAAATGACCCAGTCATTGCACAGGGTAGGCACAAGATACAACAGCATTAAAATTAAACTGGATGATAAATCATAACTGGCAGCTCAGTAAGAGGATTAAAGCTCCTGCCAGGGATTTATGCTTTCTCCTTATTACAATGCTTTGGTCTCCCTCGTGGGACTGGCAGCCTCTTTACTGGTGGTGCCAAGTGCACCTTCAAAATGTTCACCTTATTCCTCAGCTGGCAGCTTCCAAGGGCCAGGAGAGAACAAGAGGGGACACAACTCCCCCTGGGAGCAGAACCCTAGGAGATGGGTTGAGGGTTGGCATAGATGCCAGCCATGCCAGATGGACATGAGCCATAGGATCAGGACAGGGAGATACCAGGCAGTGCCTGGGAAAGGGCAGGTCCCCAGAAGGGTGAGTGCTCCCTGGGGGCAGCCAGAGGGAGGGGGCGGGGAGAGGGGTGGGGGGGAGGGTGGGAAGTGGGGGCTTGTGTGGCTGAAGCAGGTTTCACATATGGCTGTGTGTGCATGGCCTGGTGCTAGCTGCCAGGAAGAAGCAGTGTCACAGCTCCTCTCCTAAGCCAAGTCATAGCCAAGTCACACTGAAACCTTGAGCCAGGCAGCTTGTCAGAGGTGTGCCTCTGAGCGGCGGAGACGAGGGGCCAAGGAGAAGGCAGTTCCTCCTGGCACGGGTTTCACATCAGGCTGGAGCTGCCTGCGCTGCCCACACAAAGCTCAACCCAAAGGGATGGAACAAGTTAGCAATATTAGCTGGGAAATAAGTTATCTTCAAAGAACCATTTAAACATCAGCACAGCTCTGCAAGACCTTGTGAGGGAGGCAGCTATCTCCCCCTCTCCAGATGGCTGGAGGAGGTGGGGGTGCTCCCATGACTGCCCTTGAGAAAGCTTGCGTATGCTGAGGGAGTGTCTGCTGGAACATGGCTGCCAGCCCCCAGCCAAGGGTGCAGCCCATGACACCATCCATTACCTTTAAGGCACCATTTACTGAGTAACAACATCAAAGGCTTTTGTGGTTATAAACCCAAACTGGTTCTTTATTAGAAGAACAACAGATGTAGCATTTGAGCCCTGTGCAGACAGACTTGCTTTGCCACCTCTTTCTTGTCCCTCTGCTCCCAGGATGGTGAGGCCTGCCTTTCCCAGGATATGTATGGAGGAGCGAGGGATGATGAGGAATTAGGCTGGAAGCCAAAAGCACTGCCCACCCTACGTGCAAATGCCACAGTGGCCTCCTGGAGGAAATTAAAGTCTCTTTCGGTAGGAAAGACAGCAGGGTTACCCCAGGGTTGTATTTGGCCAGAGGATCAAAAGTCAGACATGTATTTTACACCTCATTGTGTTTTACAGATACAGATACAAGCCACAGAGGCAGAAAAAGCCATGCCTTGTCACCACAGAGGCGGACAGCGGGTTAACTCCTCCTGTCACTCAAAAGGAGACAAGCACACCCAGGTGCTCCCAAATCACAAGTCCTGAGGAAGCCTGACAGCAAAATCCCTGTGCAATAGTAGCATAACGTTGCAAAGCAAGCATAGCATTGCAAAGCAAGCACAGCATTAATTCTTCAGTCCTTCGGCCAGATGAATCCAAGGATGGATAATATGACAAAGATGATTGCCAAAGGGAAGGGCAGCACCCAAGGGGTAGCCTGAGGAATCGTGAGGAAATACAAAAGTATCCAGCAAGACCAAAGCAGGAGCCTTTCTCCCTCCCTGCCTTTCATCATCCCTTGTATATTTCTGTTAATGTCTGCCTTGGAAAAATAATATTTTGCCTCTGAATTTTCTGTGAAACCAGCAGAAGGCAGAAAATCTGACTCCATTGCCAGTCACATGAGGGGATGCGGAGTATTCTTCAAGACTACCAAGAAAGAGCATGGTATTTCCAGGAGGTGTTTGTGACAGCCCAGATGATAGTCCATGGCTGGCACACTGCCGAGTGAGGTTATAGCCTAGGGAGGCATCAACTCGGGGCCTTGTTTGGGGTATCTTTTGGAAAGAGCATGTCTCCAGTTGGAGCCACTCAGTAAGGAGCAATAAGCTATATGGACCATACCTAGAAGTCTTATTAAAGGAAGAGTTTTGTCCAACAGCATTGCTTTTTTCTGTTCAAATCGGTAAAAAAATAACACAAAGATAGGGGCATCCTCATGCAGGATGGGCAGCAAAGAGGCATTTCTTCTGCACAGGCTCAGCAGCAGCCCATCTCCTGCAGTGATATCTCCTCCCTGTGTCCCTACAGTTTCTGGTGCCCCTACAGTGCCAGTGCAGATACCTGGAGAAAAGGGTAAGCACAGGACCAGCAAGCACAGACACAGCCTCTGAATGCTTCCCTGACACCCAGCGATTCATTGCATAGGCATTTCTGAGCAGGATACAGGCTTCCTTCATGCTGTTGCTATATTCTTCTTCACCTTTTTGAACCCATGGAATCTTTTAGCACCCAGAACTTTTGGCAAGGGGTTCCGCAGTATCACTATGCTTCTTTGTTTGTATGAGACGAGACTGGTGCACAAATTATAACATGTCCTGATGTTATCATTAGGACAAGGCCAGAGCCTATTTTGCCTTTGGTAGAAGCTCCACTAAGGTGAGAATTTGAACCTCTAATAGGTCCTCTCCATTTCAAACTCAACTTCCATATAGCAGAACTGCATTTTTTTAACTTGCTATTGGGATTTTATAAATCAAATTAATTCATGGGGAGAGGACAGAAGGTGGAAGAGATGTTTAGTTATGCAGCAATGTGGGCATGTACAATGGATTTTTGACAACTTTCAGCTTTGCACTTTTCCTGTGCCCCCGGGGTAGAAGAGTAAGGATTGGCCTGCATAGTTGTATATCTTGCATGCAGGTAGAAAAGAGATAGAAAGGATTTCATTCCTTAGTTTGTTTCTGTATGGAGCAGATCTTCCACACAGCCATCATGCAGCTTTGTAAGAGCACACTGAGCACATTGGCTGGGAATTGCTCTAGAAACTCTAAGTATTGTTATGTGTTTTCTTCCCTTTCCAGGCATCTTTGTTTCCCTGATTTCTGGCCAGGAGCACAACCTGGAGTGCCCAAGTATTGTGGCAAAGCCAGCTGTCATGACATTTCCAACCCAACCAGAAGTGCAGGAAGTCTCCCAAGAAGCTTGTTTTTATAGGCTCCCAGAAGGCTTGCATATGTCAGATATGCTTACACAGACCAAACCCAGCCTTCCTGAAATTCATCCCTCACTAACATTAATGCTTTTTTCCATGTCAATTGGAGTGGTGTGCGATTTTTGGCAATCAGGGAGTAGTAAAGATTTGTTTACAGCTGTTTTGGAATGGATGCTAGTTTGTTTATTGCATTTCATGCCAAAGGAATATTTCATAACAAGTAATATATTCCAACTTATTAATTTTTTTCCACAAATTTCATTTAGTGTAGGGCTTTCATCTCCACAGCTATTGTTGTTTAGCAGTGGCCAGCCACATAAAGCAAGTGGAGGGCAGAAAAGAAGACGACATTTTGCAAGATGTTATCCCCTTCTTGAGAATTTCAAAGGTAAAATCTCAGACTGATGCACAGCACTTAAAAAACAAAGGAGGACTGTTAAACTGGCATATTTCCTTACTTTTTTCAAGTATCAAAGTTTTATAGAAATGTTGAATCAATCTAAAACCTTTGGTTGATTCTATCACATATCTTTGCTCATTGGCCCAGCTACCTTAAGTGAACATTTTAATCATACTTCCAGTGCAAACGTGCACTGCGAGAGAGCTGAAATGAGTTTTCCACAGTCATTTAGGTATCATCAGGCTTAAATAGTTTCTGCTAACTGTGATTATCCAAAAGCATACAAAAAGGAACTTTAAAGGGCTTTCAATGCCTGACATTAATTTCCTTAAATATGTAAATATTAACCAAATACTTTTTGTAGGGTTGTCTGGTTTGAGGTGGCAGGAGGTTGAATAAGTATTAAGCCCCCAGGTAAGATTCCTTGTCTAATGAAAAATAAAGCCACATGGGCCTACCGTTAATACAGAAGGCACAATTTCTCCTAAAAAAGAGGTTTGCTATGCATTCCTTTTTATGTGAAGACTTCTGAAGTCAGGAAAGTTTGTGTCCTCAGTATAATACGCAGAATTGGAAGATGTGCTAAGAGCTGCCGAGCTCATCTCAGAAATACAGCTCTCTAGCCCCCTTGTCATTATCTGATCTAGAATGCAAGATATATCCTGCATTGGAAGATACAATCTACATTTCCCAGTGTGTTAATAACTTGACCCCCTCCAAAGGTCCTGCTGTGTGTATTGAAGCTGTCTATTAATTCCCTTGTGGACTGCTGGTTTTGGTATTTAATCTCCTGGAGGAATTTAAGAAGGTCAAAGTCCCCTTCTTTGAGGAATGCCATACAAGTAATAAAACAAAGTACGTTTACCACTCAAAGAGGTAGAAGTCTGGGAGCTGTGTTGACAAGAGACCTTTGGACTATTTATATCACTATTAGAAGGGGCAGGGGGCAGGGGGAGGGCAGGGAGATAGTTACTGTAGTTTAATAAGTATGGGAAGAGGGTTAATATACATGGAGTTTCAACCCCACTGTGATATTTGATTTATGGTAAATATAGTGAAGGGGTCAAGGTCTCTTTTCACACCACTGTAATCCTATGGACTCCCTTGGTCTCTGCATGGTGACTAGAATCTGGATGATGGTTTATTTATTGGAGTAAATAAGTTTAGGATGCAATCAAAACTCAGCAAAGTTCCCACAGAGGCATCTGCTCACAGAGTATCTGTGCTGGTAGGACCTCAGCACAAAGCATCAAGAAGTCCAAAGCCAAGCAGAAAAATCCCTAGGAGGTGTACTACACAGCACTGGCTCAATCCTAAACCCCAGCAGCAAGCTGACATTTCCCTGTCCACAGAGGACTTCCACGACAGCAGAATTAGGGCCTCTCAGCTGCTTACAGAAAAAGAAAAAACAAGCACACCAAAACATTCAAGGACTAGAATTCATCAGGTTATAACACAGAGGCTCCTTGTTTTGAGACGAACTGAACATTTTATGCTATTGTCTCACAACTGCCATGGAGACACAGAAAAAATTTCCAAAGGTAATTTCAATATGTGCATCTGTTGTGGTGACTCTGGGCACAGCTGGGGTGACCGCAGGTGTGGATGGGTTCTTGGTGCTTGTACATTGCTCAGGAACAACTCATGCCTCGCAGAGTAGGGCGCAAGATGGATTGCTGGCATTATGTGGTATTATCCCAGATCTCTGATTAGGTCACTGGAGCTTCTAGCTTAGTTTTCCAAGAAAAATAGAGTAAATATTATAGCACTGTTTGTTTACGCTTTTGTCTATCCATCTGTCCCTTCAAGCATCCTGGCCAATTCAAATTAAGTTTTGGCAGTAGAAGAAGCTTCAAGGAATAATGTTCTTGCAAGCTGATTTAAAATTCATGGGGTACAGAGATCCTAGAAATGCCTCCTCAAAATAAAATCTGCTCAATCCTATTTGACTCCAGGAAAATGCACAAGGAAAGGAAACACCAAAACTGACCCTTTGGTTCTGTGGCTTGTGAAGCTACCTCCCATGAACACTGGATGCTGGGGAGAGACAGTGAGCAGTCCTCTGAAACTTGCATATCCTTCTCAGAAACTGTAATGGCATTTCCCCACTATTCTGGGAATAAAACACCTTTTCAGTGAATGCTGCACTGACAGTTAAGGCTGTGACTACAAATCCTCTACTGTAAATACAAAACCCCAGTGCCCAGTCTGGAGTGGATGCTGCAGGCTGTGCTCCCCAGTGCCGTGGCATGATGCTGCCCTGTACCTCATGGGAGGCAGCCTCCTCACCCCAAAATCTCCTCAGACATGGCTGGTCGCTGTCTCCTTCGCAGCCCAGGTGGGAGCAGATAATGGGTTGGACTTCCCTTTTACTGCTGCTTTTATTTTATCTGCGCGGAGATACCATCAGCAGCAAGGCAAGTGTCAGGAGATTTCTTTGACAGTCCTCTCAGACATCTGATTACAAATGGCTCTGGCTTATCCAACGCCTCGCCTAGCTGATTACTTCAAAGGGACTGGCTCTCCCTTTTCTTGCTTCTGCTGCCCAAATAGCTCCTTTTCCAGGGGTCTGGTTTTGAGCAGGACTTTTACAAAGTGCATCAGTGTCACTGTCTGCAACAGGGCTGGATCTCAGGAGGAATCTGGTCTTCTAGCCTGACAAGTCCAAATCTTGTGATGGGCAAATCTGCTGGAAATCGAGATTTTATGAACCTTTCAAATGATTTTTGTGTGTTCATGGGGTTCAAAAATTTGATCAAGGTCATGAACCTTTACCCTCCTCCTGTCATTTGAAACCATTTTTTTCCCAAGAATGATTCTTTCCATTAAAAGAGTATTTTCCTAGCTCAATGGGAGTTCTGTGCTACTGCATGTCCAGACAGGAGATGTGATGAATCATGAGATGGAAGAAGGAATTTGGAAGGAAGAGCCTATCACCATGATTAGAAACCGTGGATAAAATCCTGGCCCAGAGAAAGTAGCAACAAAATATTATTGACCTCTGTGAGACCAGGTTTTCACCATCCATTTCTTTTTTTTTTTTTGTTATAGTTTTTTTCTCTCCTCCTTCCCATGGGATTTGTGTTTGCTTTCCCTCAGCCCACTCAAAAGCATTTTTTTTCTCCTTATTTTTGAATAGCCTTCAGATTTCTTTTATCCACGACTCTTTCTTAGACTGCTTCCCTCCAATACAAATCTGGCTCCTGAAACATCTGAGTTGAACTTTAAGTAGGCTGAGAACGAGACAAAACAAATTTGCCCCTGGAAACTTCATTCTTTCCACAATTTTCTGTGGTTTTTGCCACCATGCCAGCAGAAAAATAGATGCCTTACATGTATTTTGAAAGGAACTTAGACTGCAGGGTAAGTTTCTCACTGCCAGAACAAGACAGCATAGCTACAAAGCACAATGTACATGGATGGCAGTGTTAGGAATGGTTTTTTCCTGTTAGGCTGGCTCTGCATGGCAGTGAGAAGTGATGACCACAGCAAACACCCAGGGCCAGTGTGAACCCCAAAGTTGGCACCTTGGGCACTGTCCCCAATACCTGAAATTCTGTTAACATCAGAGCTGTGAGAATCACATACTCAAGGGTGGGATTTCTCCCTCCTCCCTATGGTTCGAGAGCTGAACCTTTCCTCTACCCCCCGTGTTTATGTCTCGGTGGAGCTGAGAGCCCCCGGTCGCAGTGCATAGCTGCACTACCAAAGCACTAGAAGGCGCAATCCATACTGTTGAGGGTTTAACAACTCACCTTAGCTGTTGGCAGCTTAGTTTAACAGCTTGTAATTAACTTTGCCAGGTTATCAGTTAGGTTTCCCACTGCCCAGAGTGCATTTAGTGTTTAGGATCTCAGTAACCTCTCCTGTGACTTCGAGGGAGTTTACTGTAAAAAGACATTTCAGAGTGGGCCGATTTTGCAGACCAACACTTTGCTCCTCACAAGTGATTTGATATAAATGGCTGCTGCCCATAATGGCGCGTGTGTGTGTGTGTGTGTGTGTGTGTGTGCGTGTGTTTTAAAACTTTGGAAATCAACTGCTTTTTCTCTGATAGCCTGGAAAGTTGCTGGGCTGATGGTCAAAGAGCTTGAAATACTCTGTCTACCAAGCATTAAGAAATTAATCCCAGCACTTCCCCAATTCAAAGGGCACCTCTAGCTCTGTTCAGTCCTTCACACCCCTCAGAGATGGGCAGCAAGAGACTACAGGTCATGCACGCTGGCTGCTAGCAGCAGAGCCTCACTGACCATGCTTGCCAGGTGATAGATGTGGTTTGCTCCAAGCTCCTCTCTGCTTGGGCCTGTTTCAAGTACCCAGGTTATCAGAGAGCTGCCATTATAAATGTAAACTGCAAATGGAAGATCAAACAACTGCCCCGTCCTGCACAGTATCACTGCCATGGCTTGGCCAAGGAGGAGCTGCCTGATCATTTCCAGCTCTCAAACTGCTGGGGAAGCGCTGGGGAGTGACCGGGATAAAGAGCAGCATTCACAACAGCCTCAAACCCCTTCTTCAGGAGGGCTAAGGTCATGCTTTCCTCCTACACTCAGCTTTGTTGTATTAAGTATAATTCTCTTTACTTTATGAAAACAGGTTAAGAAGAAGAACTGGCGATATTTGGATTAATGTACAAGAACAGGGGGATTAAGAGGCCCTGTCAATTAAGGTGATCCCTTTAAGGCTCTGCCCTTTCACCCCTGGAGCTTGGCTTTAATTCCTGCTCAGACTGATGTGACTAAACCCCTTCTAATCTGACAGCTGATACAGGTCAGAAGTTAAATGTATCCAGGCAGGAATAGACACCATTCTCATGGTCTCCGTTCCCAAGAGTCACACTGACGTGGCAGCCCCAGGCACCCTGCACAGCAGTGAGAGGGGGTCTGTGGTGACAGGTTTTTTGGGCACCTTCTGGTACTGACTCTCTTCACTGGGATTCTTGTAAATCTTATCCTTCCTGGTTTTGTCCCTACCACCCTCCATGATGCTCTGGCCCTGTGAGTGTGCTGCAGGGCATATAACACCTTGTTCTCCCCACTGCAGGGTTCATCCTGGCCCCCTGGGGAGGTTTCAACATTTTCCCATGTGTGGCTGTGTGGAGCAGCTGGTGCCATCTGAAGGCAGTGACCCTGGTCCAGCTGCAGCACGTGTTAGTGGATGGAGAGGGATCAGGCTGTGCCATGCAAACAGCCTGGGGCATCATCCCACCCAGCCCTGCAGAGTCAGAAATGTAGCTACCATGGATCCTGTAACAGAGAAGATGAGTGGATTGCTCCAAAGATCATCCATTCACCTTGTTTAGACACCTCTGTTGGAAGGGGTTGTGTTCACGAGTGTCTGTCTCACATGCTGAAGGTGAAAGGCTGACAAGACTGCCTTAGTCCCCTTAACCAGCCATTGGCACCCTGAGGCCAGTGAGATGCATCTGCTTCTCATTATAGAAGCTTGCAAAACCTAAACCAAACCAGAACATGTTATCAGTTGTTATCTAAAAGTAAATGTCATGTCCTAAGGAGGATGCTGAAGATGGTTTATGAGTTGTGAGATCTTCAAGCTTCCACAGTATCCTCTATCCAAATCCATGCCTCAGCAGTACTGAGGTCAGTGCTGGCCAAACAGGGCTGAGCAGAATACCTTAAATTAATAAATGTCTTATTTCTTAGCAGTATGAACACAGAAATTGTGGTTCTCTAAGGCTGTGCTTTTCCCTGCAGACAATCTCTCTGGTCTGGGCTTGGGCCCTTGCTGGGGTCTCTTTTCTCTCTAACATCTTGCACCTGCTGTGGTTCAGAAGAGGACTATGAGATTGAGCAATCAGCTCCCTCAGATTAGACATCACAGATATAATTCACATCGTTTATGCTGAGAAAGCAGAAGAGTCTTCTCCCATCTCACACAGTTAAAAGGTATTTCTGGGTCAAAGCCATGCAATGGTTTCTTTCCCCTTCTTCTGTGACTGAGCAGAGCAGCAGTGAGGATGGGGAGAGTGGGGACCTATAGGTATACAAGCAGTGGGGAGTGGGAGCCCAGGCCCCACATCCCTAGGAAGTTGTCTTCTGCTGCTCTGTTCCTACTTTTCTATTTTTCCTGCGTTTTCCTTTCTTCTTCCTCTTTTCTGCTTTATGGGCTCTGACAGCCTTTGCAGTTAGCAACCAGACATTTGTCTCTTCATCTCCAGAGCCACAATACTGTTGTGTGCCTCCAACAAACCCCCCACAGGGGCTATTATTGCTGTAGCTGCAGGGTCCAAAGCCTCACTCACAGCCCTGTCTTGCAGGACTAATTTCAGCAATGCCTTAAGATGCTTTTCTTGAGCACCCTCTGCAAGAGCTGGAGCAGCCTGTATGCCCAGTCTGGCTCAGGGCAGCACAGGGTTTGTTGTCCTCCACCCCATTCCCCAAACATCACAGTGCCAGAGAGGTCTCCAAGCACATCCTTGGGGATTCCCGGGGTAGAAAACCTACCATGTGTAGGAGGGTACAACCACAAAAAGGAAGCTTGTTTCAGCGCTTTGATGTTTTAAGAAAAGGAATGGAGGAAGACAGACACCATTTCTGAGCGATCCAGATGTGGAGAGGGCGGTCGCTGTAGTCAGGGTGGGTTTACCATACTCTACCTCCATGGTCAGCAGCTCCTCTCAGCACATGGTCTAGATTAAGCCCCATTCTCTTTTTTAAACCATTAAACCATCACAAGTGTGCTGGTCCCCCAGCGGGCTCATCTTGGAAACTCTTGCAACAGCTCTGATTTCTGCCAAATCATTTGGATCTTAGCTTTCAACTTGTCTTTCACCCTGGGGGTTTGGCTTCCCCATTGGTAGAAGGATAAAGGTCTTGTACAGAGGCCTCGGGAGAGGTGTGTGGAGGCTCGCTGATGCTGATTTGAAGCAAAGACAGAGTTTGTGTGGGGGTGTGTGTATGTAAAACTCAGCACTCGAGTTCACCTCGGGGGCCACCCACAGACTCCAAAATGAATTATCTTCTCATAATTTTTCCCCAAAATAAGATTAAGTTGTGGGGAGGGGGTGGCGGACACCGAGGCTTCAGGGCTGGTGAACTTTGCTGCTTGGACAGATGTTCAGTTTGTACTAAATCTGGTCCAAGACCATGTTTGAATGCTTTCACAGAGCTGAGCTGATGCTCTGGGAATGACCTGATCTCTTAGCTCATCCATGCCATATGGAGTAAGTGGCATTCTCAGGAGTGGGATACAAATCCCTGACTCTGCCATTAGTTTTATTTTCTTAGATTAAGGCAGCCTTCGTCACTTAGTAGTCCTGCAGTAGATTGAGTGCCTCTCCTGCCAGAGTTGCATGGTGTGGCTGTGACTAGCTCACCAAGGGACATGAGACGTGTCTGGTGGCTGGCAGCCACCTTGGCAAATAGCCTATGGGAGCCAGCCAGTGCTGGGCTCAGTTAAAGTAAAGACACACCACCAGGTGACAATTTTGGCACAACCAAGGAGTTCAGGGAGCTAAGACATGCGAATGAAAGCTGTAACAGCACGTGCACAGCCATCCTTGCCCTGGCCAGGGGAAGCACTGAGGTGTACACCATGGCCAGGAGCTCTGTGCCCAGGTAACTGTACCCAACCTTGAGCCTTTCCTCATGGTCATCCATCAGTCCTGCATCTTCGCTGCAAGGCTTATTTTAGTGCCATAAGCTCATTTGCAGATGTACCGTGTTTTACAAACGGATCCCTTAAAAGACCAGCTCCATCGTCCAGCAAGCTGCGGGTGCAACCTCTCGAGTCTGTGTGAAACAAACCGTTGCTGAGCAAGTGCAAGGGAGTCAGAAAGCAATAAAATCTTCCCGATACTAAATGGTGAAATGCTGCATAGTGGGTATGTCATCTTATAAATACACCTGTGGCATGAACGGGAAAGCAAAGGGAAGGGAAACATTGCCTGAGGCCATCCCAGCCTGGCTGCTGGCTGCTGATTGAGCAGCACTCACAGGCTCGAGGGGTGTATGGGAAGGGAAGGGAAGGGAAGGGAAGGGAAGGGAAGGGAAGGGAAGGGAAGGGAAGGGAAGGATGCATTGGAGAAAGGCTCCTGCCACTCGAGTGCGACCTGCACTAGCCCAGGCCTTGCTCCAAAAGCGCAGTCCCTTAAATTCACGCAGCCTGAGCACAGGCAGGCCCCATGACTCCGCAGCCTGAATTCCCCAGAGGCTGACCAGAGATTAAATCAGTAAGTAAAAATATTGCATTTTTTTAAGTGTCAGCCAGGAAAAAGAACACAAAGATTCATGGCCTAACATTTTGCATGCAAGGATTAGCTGACTTCCTTCAAAAGCCTGCTGTTGCAGGGCCCCGTGGATTTCTGCAGAGGGAGACAGTGGATGAGCAGCTCTGCCAGCTGCAGGTTCACGGTGTTGAGTGTGTCCGTAGCAAACAGTGTCCCTCACAAGTCACAGAGCACTACTGCAGCCTGTCCCCACAGAAGAGGTAAGAATGCAGAGAGCATGTTGTGGAAAGAGGGGAAAATACTCTTGAATGCTTTGAGTCCCTGATGTTGCTTAGGACATTGTCAGGATCTGCGAGAAATTCATCAGCAAGCTGCTTCTCCAGAGAAACTCACTATCATGTATGCATGTCTCATCTGGTCCTTTATCCTCACGCTGGATCATGCCTTCCCAACCTTCAACATGGTGCAAACAGGGTGCCCAGACCTGGCTGTTGATATGTCATAGCATAAAGAAGATTAAATCGTATGCCTTACCCCGTGAATTTCCCTGTAAAGGAATATTCCTGAAGTGTTTTGAGATTCCTGGATAAAAGGATCTGTTGATAATAATACTTTAATACTGCAAAGCTACTGCTAAAGTTTTGTCAGCTTTTCCTTTGTGATTATATACATTGGGGTTTACCGCAGAGTTACAGAACACCTCCCCAGGCTGTAACTTGGCAAACCATGTCTCAGTCCTGAGCCACTTGATTTTTTAATTCATTTTCTGAAAGCTTGTGTTGGCTGAATTTAAGCCTGAAAAGTTAAGAAACAGAGAAAAAATAATAATACCTGAACTGTAAAATCTGCACTCTGGTGTTTTACAATGAAATTACTGTCTGGATTAGACTGACCATTGTCCTAGCAACACTCCACATCACCACTGAATGGGACAAAAAATAAACGAAAGGATAGAGGAGATATTTTCTTTTATATGAAGGCATGGAAAATCACGGTAGCTTAGCATCCCTTCTCAGCTACAGCTTTACCCCCAGAGCAAGCATGATTCATGTGGACAGGAGCACAAATAAATCTTCCTGTTAGACGAACTCGTGTCTGCAGTGTCCTCATGCAGCTGGTCTTTGCCAGCCAGTCAGGGTGAAAATGCAGTAGCTGTTCAGTGAGGTGAGGAATGATCACTTTTTAATTCTAAGAAATTAATTTATAAAAATAATTTAAAAGAAAGAAATAGGGCATTCACTTTCTGGCTCTGCACAATCACCGTGATGGAGATGTTTCCTGTGTGTGCCTGGGGGCTCTGCTCTTCAGTTCTCCCCGTGGCCTGGGGCATTGGTGCAGCTAAATACATTACTCACTGGCTCTTTTCCTAAGCATCTTGGCTTGGATGGCCAGTTTCTGCAAGGATGGGATGGTATGAGGACAAGGACTCTCACACATCTGCATCCACTGCAGTGACCACAGCTGTTCATTATCGCACTTCTCTGGGGAAGCACATCGGACTGGTCCAGCCACCCAGGTCACCTTCCAGCAGCTCTGGCATGACTTCGGGGCAACACTAGGCAGGGGATGGAAGATACTCCTCCCAGGCCCTATGGCAACTAGAAGCAATTAAATAGAATTAAATAGTAACCAAACAGGAATTAGGTAATTGTTTCTGTTGCTTTTACCACCAGGAGTGGAATCTGATTGTGCATCTGTCCTGACCAGTACCAAGATGGACATCCAGATGAAATAAAGCAACTTCTTATAATCAACTTCTAAGAAAACGTAGGAGGATGGGGATGGAGAATCAGGGCCTGTGTGTAGCACTTTAGCTAACTGGCTGATCAGTGCCTGACTTCCCTTGCAGAGTGACTCAGTTTGGCTCAGCAGCAGTGCCCTCATCCTCAGCCATACACAGACAGAGCAGCTGAGAACGGCTCCTCTCCCCACACTTCAGCTGCTCACACAAGCCACTAAAGGCCCATGATTATCCCTCCCTAACCTGGTCCTCAGATTTGCTGTCCACACTTACAAAACCATCCTCATACTTAATTAATTTCTGTGAACCCTCACCAGGGATATATGACTGGTTTGCATCCCTTTCTGAAATCAAACTTCCTCTGCAGTACGTTTAGGCATCTGGATCTTGATGGTGGAGAAAAAAACAGGAGAATTCATGTGAGAGCTTTTCAAACAATGTAAAAATGGATCATTTTTGTTAACTAGAAGAAGCAGAACGACCATCAGTCAAACAGTGAGATATAGCCAAAGACATTGGCCTCAGAGGAATGCTGCATCTTTTTTTTCTATATGAAGGAAAAGCAGGGTAAGCACAATAAAGTGTGATAACAAATTTATGGTATCACTGAAGTCCCAGTGCACAATTTCACTACAACAAGCCAGTCTGCACTCACGCTCAAAGATGTCAAGTATTGTAATACTTGATGATGCTACCTTATGGAATGCTTGTCCAGGTTTCATCTCTGAAAGCAGAAAATTGTTTAGATTATTGTATGGTTCAAAATGCTGCAAAATTCTTGACTCCATTCTAGAGAGCCAGAGGTCAAAATTACACTAAAGCAGAAAGCACAAGAGACAAAGTTGCTGCTTCAGCAACCATCATTCAGGATGATATCAGAATAGAGGTGAAGGAAAGCTTAATTTAATTGTAATGTATTGCAGAATACAATAATTTTCCATAATGAACACTCACTACATTCTTGCAAAGCAAGCTGCTCTTGGACTGTAATATTGAAAGGAAAGGCTTGACTATTTATTTTTAAATTCCATGATAAAGTTGTTGGTGTGCTTGGAATAGCCCTACAGAAAATGGAGAAAATATGATGAAAATAGCAAAACTAATCACTGAGGAATCAAGGAAAGCAAAGAAGAGAGAGAAATGAGAGAGAAAAACGAAAATTCAGTTTTTGGGAAAGGTGTCCAAGAAGGTGACATGGTCAACATTGAGGCACTGAGCTGACAATGTCTGCTGAAGCCAGGAATTCAAAATTGCTTCACCAGTAAACTGCAACATCCAGCAGACAAGAAAAACCTCTGGCACAACAGGTGAAGCACCTTAGTTCTGTTAAGGATTAAAATAACCCAAAAAAACCCAAGACTGATTCTAGCTATAAAATTATGAAATTTAAATAAATACACTCATCCTACTAGAATGTTTGCAGCTGGGATGCTGCAGTGACTCTTGGAGTGCAGTGATACCCTCCAGAACATGGACCACAAATCCTGGTGTTTCAACTGAAGAAAATGATGCCTTTAAATGTGTTGGACTTACACCAAAGCACCAAAGCTGCTAAAATGGCAATAAAAATTCCTCAGTATAAACAAGCTGAGCATGCATGGTGCTTGATTAAAAGCATCACCTTGACACGTCAAACATCTTTTCTCTTTTTCCTGAATCCATTTCATGAATGCAGCCATGAAAAAGCAGTGGAAAAAAAAGCTGAGAAAAACAAGGTAACACACACTCTGTCTTATACATAAATCCAGGCTGCACTCTTCAGCAATAAGGCAAAATTTCATCTAATCAAACCAACTATTTCATTGGACACGCTTCAGTCAGAAATTGAAAATAATCATGTTTTATACGTATGTAAAATCAAAGTTGGACACATTTCTATGAAAGATCTGATGAGAATTTGGAACTTCTTAAAGCTCATGAAATCTCCCAAGAAAAGAAGAGCAATCTGGACTTAGAAACACTCCAGAAAAGATTAAGCTAAGTCTTGGTTCATTTAGCAGATGAGCCACATTTCTGTTAGAAAGAAAACATATTAAACGACTGGGAATGTCATAAAAATGTTATGCTTCAGCTGTATTAACTGGCAGAAATTGTATTTGCAGTTCTAGTAAGCTATGTGAGTGCTAAAAGAATATTTTCAGGATTCAAATTTACCCCTTCACCACAGAGGTCCAATATTACAGAACAAATATCAGAAAACGTTACTTCAGTATTTTCAAACACATTATTCAGGAGAAACATGTTTGTTTGACAACATTAGACCATTAGAGTATATTCTGCAAAATTACTATGCAAGAATGAGTGGGCAAAAAAGAGATTAAAATTTAAACTTCAACCTTTTATCTACACTTCTATTAGGATTAAAACCAACCTGGAGGTATAACCAAATCCTAAGGGTTGTTTTATTTATTTTTCATATCATGAACCAAAGCCAGGTAAAGAAAACAAAGGCAAAGTAGAACAAAATAAAGCCTTGCTTGACTTCTAGATCTAAGTCCCCCCCAGGATCCTCAAATCCTGAAGTCCTGCACAGCAAGACCATAGAAGTTTTGCTGCAGCTGTGATCACAATTGCCCACATCATGAGGTTCATGCACACCAGGATGGCTGCAGGTCACAACGTGGCTTTCATGGAGGAAGCTGCTCACAAGCAGTGCAAAGCAGCTTGAAAGGTCCTCTCTTACACTCTCCATCTGCAAAAATAAACTCCACGGTTCATTTGATTAATTATTTTAGTACTCAGCACAATTATATGACACTAGAAAGCATCCAGAGATGGAATAATAAACTAATAAGGATGTTTTTTTAACTGGAAACCACTTCACAGTAATTAATCCATGGTCTGTGTTTGACCCCTGTTACTCTCTGCATAGGTTGAAACTTGAAAGTGTTTGTATCAAAGCACACAGTTCCTTAGCACACAGACCCCACTAAGCTCATTTCCTATCCAAATGCAGTGTTCAGTGTAAAAGTTAATTCCTCCCCTACAGAGGTTATGGACTACAGCGATACTCCCTCCTTTAATGAGGGAGAACACTGCTGTGCTGGGAATATTTCCATGACCAAATTAAATTCTTGAAGTATGCCCAGCATAGCCAAGAGCCCAGTGCTGCAGCCTTTCCTTACCTCTCTTTATGGCCTGACCTCACCATAGCAGAGTCGAGCCCATAGCTGACAACAAACCACAGGGCCCAAACCTGCCCTCAGACACACTTGAGCAAGTCCATCTTCTCAAGGAGGCTGCTCAGGTACTACTGAAGGGGTTGCTGGACCACACTCTTTGTAGTCCACCAGAATAGACTGAAAGTCATGTATATTAAGAGAGCCTTTCAGTTTAGCACGTCTGGTCTTTTCCCTTTTTTTTTAAACCTTGTGTTTTTCCAAGTCCTCAAAAAAGCCTTTTCAGACTAACACCAAAAAAAATTACAGGAGGAAGACAGAAAATCTCAGACATCCATCTTTGATTTGGATAAGTTTGACTACCCCTTAACGCTCACAATAAAATACTAAAAACTGATGTTAGAAGAGAGTAAGATTTTCATAGCTGAGAGAAGGAATTAGAGTATATTTAGGAGAAGCAAGGGGTTCTATAAATAGATTAAATGATGCACACTTTGTTTGAGAGAGCTTTCAACACAGTACACAAATTAAACATTTCCAGAAATTCTGTTGGGCCTACGTAACAGGGTGGTATTGTGGACTCTCAAAATGACCTTTCATTTAGAAAAAATTTTAAAAGTCTGTATATATAATGGAAAATGTGCCTGATAAACATAAGGTACTTTGTTGACCATGGTTGAAAACTGACTGCTGAAGTAATCTCACATGGACACAAGATGAAGCCTTGTTTTATTTATTTTTTTATTTTGCTTCTTTAGCAAGGTCACGGGTTTACAGACATCACAGAGAGAAAATGGAAACTTGTACCTCACCACACAAGCAAGCAGAGCCCTGTATAGCTCTCTGGCACAGCTCAGTTAGCTTTCACTGATGCAGAGGAAGAAGCATTCTCATCTCAAGACCTTGGACATACTGTTAAGTGTGGTTGGACCCACCTTAATGAGAGTCTGCAGAAGAGACGCAGCTCACCCATCCTGTCTTGTTCAACACTTGTGGCATTCATCTTAAGCACTCTTTAAAGATATGTTTGGGGGTTTTGAGTGTCCCAGCTTGGTAGCAGAGAAAGATTTATGTATATACGAAATCCCCACTTCAGTGGACTGTTCTGGCCCTTGTCTTGGCAGAACAGCTCAGAAGTCATGACCAATTAGGGACACCTTGCCTGACACCCCCAATGCCGCTCCACCCCCACGCTTTGAGACCCTTTACCGCAGACGTTATGTTTAGTCCTTGGCCTGAAGTAAAGTGCAGCTTCATTTTACTTCTCACAGTTCAGGGCTGCTTCCTGATGGTTTCTGTACATCTTGTGAAACCTACTACTTTTCAACTCATATCTCTTTCCTCATGTCTACAGCAGCCCTTCATCTTCTCCTCTGTTACCCCCAATGCACTTATACACTTTTGAGGAAGGAATTGCAAGCACAGCTTGCTCACCTTGTTCTGCCGTAACTCATGTGATGGCTTCTCCCAAAACTCAGGAGAAGTCCTCTTGGTCTCCAGTGCAACACAGTGCAGGGCATTGCACAAAGAAGCATGGGTGCTTTTTGGGTAGTTTGCCTCTCTCTGTCTCCATATTGCTGTCTCTGAATGACCACCTTTATAAAACACATTGATGCCTGCCAATGAAAAACCCTGCAGGTAAGGGAGGAAGAATCATGACTTACGTGCAGTTCTGGAAGGAGCAAAGGTGCCTTCTGAAGTGTGTTTAAGTTCCCACGTTCTCCTTTCCCTTTGTGGCAGTAATGTCTACTCAACAGGATCCACAGTCCAACTCACTCTTTTATTATTAAATTACAGACCTAGAAATGCTCAAAATAAAACCTGATTAGATCAAACACTACTTGCTTAGCACATCACCATGGCAACCCCCCTTTCTCCATCTGCTTATTTAAGATAATGATGGCCTCTGCAATAAACTTCGAAATAGATATATAGATAGAGCCAAGTCAAAACAAATTACAGAAAATTAGTATCTTAACTGGCAACATGCAAGTCCATCATCCTGTGCCCCAGGATATCACTGTTGTCTAGGCCCAAGATGAGAAAAAGTATGACCACCAGAACTAGCACATAAGAAGAATTTAAGTACATCTGTAAATGCAGTCAACAAAATACTCAGCCTCTTGCTGTGTTACCCTAAAATTCACAGATACTTCAGATTTTTACTTTAAAATCCCCCAGACACCCAGAGTTTTCACACACCAGTGGCTTCCAGTATAGTCTGACTGGGCAGCACAGTTCTGGTGGTGATACTACATAAATGCTCCCCAGAAGCAGCTCTATTGGAAAATACAAAAGCTAAACCATCTAAGCTCATTGCAGTCATTCACATAATCTCTACTTAGCTCCATGAATCACTCCGAGCTGATTGCAAAAACACCTCACTGTCACATGAAAATAGATAAGTTTCTCGAAGCCAGCTTGGCAGAAACCTCTCAAAGGTGCCTACACTCTTCTGTGAACAAGTGAAGTGAGTAGTTCTGACCTGTCTGACAAAACGCGGGTGTGCTGGAGGACAGCCTTCCTCCTCTTTCAGCTCAGTAGGAAGCGAGACTGTTATCCTTTTTCAGATGAACCCCAACAAGAAAATCTCATTGTATCTACCTTTTTTTATGACTTTTAATCTTCACATCCCAGCCCTACCCAGGGATGCAGGTGCTAGGAAGGAGTCAGAGACAGCCCCATGACTAAGAGGGACATACGTGTGCAAAAAGGTATCAGGTAGACCAAAGCCTTGAAAATGAGAACAAGCAGCATTACTTTGTGCTATGAAGCAAACGAGAGAAGTCCTAGATCCCATCCAAGACACACACATGGTAGGTTCTATGCCCTGAAACACAGCTCCAACAAGCTGTGCTCCTTTGTCTTCACAGACCTTTTCCCAAAGCCCACATTTCTGTGTGCTTGTACGGATGCACACAGTTCCGGGCAAGGCTGTTCTTGGGCTGTATGCCCACATAGGCAGGCAAACAAGGATCTCTGCAATCAAAGAAAAGCATTCACAATTCGTCTGTCTTTATTTTACTGTTTATAAATACCCAGTCAGGAATTAGGGAAAACCACTGTGTGGTTTAAGTAGCCAGTCTTTGACCACAAAAGATGAATAGTGAATAGCTGAAGTGAATGATTCCCAGAAAACTCATATTCTGTGAACGGTTTGTCTGTGCTATTCAGCAAATGCTTATGAATAATGAACAAGCAAACAGAAGTCAGAACATGACCGGAGGATGGATTAAACTCATCAGAGCATTTATTCACAATTAAATATTTATTGTACACTATATAAATAGATATATGTGTTGGGGGGTTATTTATATATCTCACACTCTCGTGCAAGCATAAACAAGCCAGCGCACTGACAGCGTCATGTATCATCCATCAGATGGCAATGAGCAATGCTAATGGGAGAGCAGGAAATGACTCTCTGTGGGTGCTGTAGTGCAACACCCCGATGTCAACTACATCTTACCTTCTTGTTTTGTCTGTCCCGTATGCTGCAATAATGTTACAAGTATGACCAGCACTCATACTGAAGCAGCTATGCATCAGCGAGGCACCTGGGTCTGAAAGAAGGCCAAGTCCTGACAAACTTCTTCATGGTGTTCCTGATGATGCTGATGATATTGGGATGATATTGATCCCAAGGCGAAAGCTGAGACAGAGTCATTTTATGAGCACTGCCACAGAAATTTCCTGGCCAAGAGACTGTCAGAGATGTTACCTACAAGGAGTCCTGTCTCTTGACTTACATACATTCTCCTCTTGCTGCAGCGATTTATCAGCCCTCACTAGGAACCTGGAAGGGACAATCACCAGCATAAAATATTCTTATGCCACACATATTACAAGACATGGTACAATTATGCTTGCAAAACCCTTTGTGACAGTCCTGAATGGGAAGTAGGGTCAACCATAAATAATCCAGAAGTATTTATTTTCCTGTTAAAACATGCTTACTAGATCACTAAGCCCTGTCAAACTCTACCATAGAACTGGGCAAAAGACAGATATTATTTTTTTCCCAACTGCCAATGGAAAAGAAGTATTTGGGGCTGATTTGTTTTTTTTTATTTCTAAATATAGCTTGATTTCAAAATGAATATATAATTTTAAAACAAAATGTCTAGATGCTTTCCGGGCCTTCTCCCCAATTTTTGTCAAAATGATTTATCAAACTTGACTCAAATTGATTCAATTGCTCTAAAACTGCTGTGAATTTACATATTAACTAAAAATATTTTCTACTGAGCTCCATCCAAAATATGTATAACACTTGCAAGAACTGGTGGGGGAAACTGTGACTGGGATACAGAAATATTTAAATATCCAATGCAAATAAAGCTCAAATGTAATAGCCTCCCTACTGCAGAAATGTCTTGGCACATTTCCTCCTGGAGCCAGTGAGATGATTAACTGGCCACGTGCGCTAATTATTTGAGGTTGTTTACATCAACACTGTACAAACTCGTGCCATTCTGCTTGCAAAAAACCCCACTCAACCAAAGCCTGGAGACTGGATCTTCTGTGTTTGGGAAAACCTGAAATAAGGCACAGAAAAATGAGCCTCTGGGATTTCCAAGCAGAGGTTTGGGCAGACCCAAAGAAGACAACAGCCTGGCCAGGGAAAGCCCTTGCTGTGCTGGCCACAGTAGCTCCCAGAGGGCTTCCCCAGAGCAGGAGTCACTTGCACAGGGACTCCCATTGTTTCTGTACTGCTGGAAGCATCTCTAACAACAGCCTCCCCTGGGACTGAGATGGGGATGCATGGAGCTGACTGCATGTTACCTACAGGTGTCTTTGCATTTGGAGGAGCGTTTGTGTAGTGCTGGTAGATAAGCACTATGCCAAATCCAGCTAAATGTTCTTTTCTGACTCTGCTGTCTGTTGTTCTGCAACTGTTCTTGCATGAGCGGGTTATAATAGTTGTTTACAAACAGTGGATGACATCTCCTCTCAGTCGGCAATAAATGGAAGTAGTTCCCTAGAAGTTAATGTAAAAGTTTCATGTCAGGATTTCTGGAAGAATACACACAGAGAAAAGCATTTAGTTGCTGTGTAATGATAATACACAGCTGTAACAGAAAAGGAAAGGGTTTCACAGGAAAAAACTCCCCACAAACACAGAAGACAGGCTTTCCCCAAACTTCTTTGAAATCCAGAGGCCAAATTCCAATCCAAGTCTGAGTGAGTAAGGTACAAGTCTACTAAGGTGAGTAAAGATTCAGCAGTGTACACTTGGTGTTGGAGTATCTTTGGCGAGATCCCTGGGCCACAAGACCGGCTGCTAAGCAAGCAAGGACATAAATGTCTTCAGACAGCACCTGAATTTGAATCCTTCCTTTGGATGAAAGCAAACCAGTTTGTCCTTCATCCGTGTTTGGAGTAAATGGAGCAAGATCAGGATTGAGCTTTTGTTGAAAGGTACCTGTTGACATGCTTCTCTTACATATACTGACAGAAAAAATTAAGTTAAAACTTTGCTTGAAGGTTGTTTGACTTCAACATGACCTACAAACCCAGTTTCAGTTACAGGAGTGCTCAGGGGCTTTCGGCAGCCCTGTTATTCACTGCATCTTTCCATATATTCCTGTCAACTGTGGCTGAGCCTTATCGGTTCTCTGTTTACTATTTGCATGTTTCAAAACAAGGCGGGAAACAACAGCCAAGGAAATCCTGGCACATTTTCTGTGTGTGACAGCCCTCCTCTGAGTAATAGAAAATTAACAGCGGACAGGTTTTTTCATATCTGCTTACAGCTGGCTTGTCCTGTGCATTTCAGGCAGGAAAATTAGATCAGTAGCTACTTTGTCAAAGGCTTTTCTTTCTTACAAAATGTTCAGTTTCTTTCAGAGCCTGTCCAGTCAAGTTCCTGTGAAGGGGTGATGGCAAACTGAGATCTTCTGGTGCTCTTCAGCAGCCCCGTGCCTGCGGGGACGGGACGGATTGCTTGTTCGTGTGTATCAGTGCATCGGGTCGTGAAACAATGCTGGTAAGGAATGAATGGAAAAGAGCATAGGGGTCAAATGTGAGCTTTATAAACTGTTCGTTTAAACCTGCACTGGGGGAAAGTGTCCTCCCAGGTGACATGGAGGAAGGCATGTATACCCACTAGATGGTGCTCAAAAATAGTGTACCGGCTGGAGCGGTTCGGCCAACCGGCCCCTGTGTCCGGAGCCGGCCACCGCCTCCTGATGTGATGCTTGGGTCATGCACGACTCTACAAATGTGCTAAGCCTGTGGTTCAAAAATCAGCCGGAAGCCGCTACGGTTTCTACTGTAATTTGAGCTCGCTTTGGTCTGCTTGTTGTGCAGATGTGCCCTACACGAGAAGAGTAAGTTCAGGTGTAGTTTGGTACCTCCTGTTTTTTGCAAACTGAGCAACCTTGTAAGCAGCAGATGCTTGTTCTGGCTGGCACAGTGCATGGCATGGGTGCATGCTTCAGGGTCCTCTGCTGTGCCACAGGCTGACCTCCTGACCACAGCCCAGGGCTCTGCAGACACGGGCTAACACAGCGGCACATGCACAGGGCTCAGCAGTGACGGCCAAGGAGAGCTCGTCTGGCACTGTAATGCTTTCTCTCATGATTTAAGAAAACCATTTCAGTTTCATTCTCATTTTGAAAGTTTGATCTTTGTGAAGGCATGTGCACTTATAGCAAAGCAATTCTCACATTTTAGTTAAGACAGGGCACTGCTTTCTCATGGGTACACAAGGAGGTACCACAGCAACTCCCACTTCCAAATGTTTCTTAGAAAATCCCAGCTTTCATTTTTTTCCCTGCACTATTTTCAATTAATTCCAGAAATAAATCACTCTTGCTAGTGGACATAGCAAGCTGGATTCAGATCCAGACTGCGATTTCACAATCTATCTGATGAAAGAGAGTTTCCCTGATCTTACACGATTGACAGCAAGATCAATTTCTGGTCCTGTTTGCCAGTGGTTTTCATGTTATGCGAAGAATATTCAAAAGTAGAATGCAATGCTCTCACATAGCCACAGGAAAATGACAGGCATGGGATCTAAGACAAGGTATAAGTGAGGAATCTGGCCCCTCAAGCTACAATCTTGCATAGTCTGGAAAAGCTTTCTAGGTATAAAGCAGGGCCACAGGTCAGGCTGATTTCTACAGCGGTCACAAAAAGGCCAGCCGAGGTCAGGTCATCTGCAATAAGCACATATTTCCATGCCGGAGCACTGGGTATTATGGTCCTGGCACATCCCTGTTCCAAACACATGGCCAATATTTGCTATTACAAATAATTTATTAAAGCTTGGCCAATCATAATAGCAAATTTATACGCATGTGAAGATCTCTACATTTTGCCAAAAATAGCTCATGCATGAAAATATTACATAAACGTTCTGAACATATATCAAAATAAATATTACAAATTACAGGAAATATGCTAAAATGACTCCCATTAAAAATCAGGATTTGTTTAGGATTACTCTGATGGTTATAAAAGTGTCTCCTCTCATATCCTTCAGTCCAAGGAACAGCTCTGCCTTGGTCATTTTCTCCCCTTAAAAACATGCCAGATTATTCTTATAGCCATCAGAACTCCTAAAGGCACAGCGCAAAGTCTAGACACCTGCACTCATCCAGACTGAGTATACCGCTGAGCTGGATCCCCCCAGGTCAGAAAAATCTTCTGTGCCAATTTTCCAGTGCTGACTGATGCTGGCCCTCCATGCTGCTCAGAGCTGAGCCTTCGAGCCAACATCTGCAGTGGTCACCGCGTGTCTGTGAGTCGTGCCAGCACTTTAAAGGCAGGTGTCGACACCCTGCACAGAGCACGACGACAGCAGGGCTTGAACTTCCACCGCACGTGTCGAAGAGGGATGAAGTCACATATTTGCTTCACTTGAAGCCTGTCAAACTGGCCCTGCTACAGCTCTGGCTATACTCACTTCACAGCACAATAGTGATTGCGGTATCATGACATCCTTACAGCCCTTCAATCTGCCTCTTACTCTGCAGCATGGGCATAGCAGGGCTTCACCTCACAAGCTAAAACACCTACATTCAGCCATGAGCTGAATTGTACCCAGAAAGCCCGACACAATCTTCTTTGTGTTAGTGCCAGAGTGTCCTTTGACTTCAAGGGATTTTGCCCCGGGACTGATGAAAATTCTGTGATGCTCACGAGGTGAAACCTTGTGCACTACACATGGCCATAGCTCACTTCAGGGCTCACTTCAGGTCAATGAAAAAGTGCTTGAAAACATTCGATGAGTCCTAAGTCTAGCCTGACAAGAATAATTTGTTCATCTCTGGTCAATCTTTCACAAGACATGATGCAGAGATAGTGGGACTTGAAAGACAGGAAATGAAAATGATGACAGAAGTAAAGAAAGAGCAATGGGAAACACTGAAACTGTGTAACTCAATGAAACAGAAAAGTTACATGTTTAAGGATAATGTTAAAAAGAACAAAAGAAAAGAGTTTTTATATCATGTTATCTCTGGCACTTACTGACTCATAATTTCATTGAAGCCAAGCATATATCAGGTTTCCAAGAGGGCTTAGATATGGATAAACTAGATCCATATGAAGACATACAGCATTAGAATGGGAAAAGCAAAAAAACCCTAAAATTCCCACTTTTGTTTTTTAATGATAAACTCTTATGAGTCAGTCAAATTATTCCACAGCTGCATATTACAGGACTTGCTGTACTTCCCATAAAGCACCAATTATTTGGCACAAAACCACTTTGAAGCTGCCACCATGACCACTTTCTTGGAGAGAAAGAGGGCAGAAGAAAGAAATGAAGAGACCTGCCCTAACGTGATGCAGAACAGGTCAAGCAGACTTTAGGGGGGCCATCCCAGTGAGTTCCTATGGCAGACAGCCTTGAGAAACCCCAGCTCACCACATTCCATTGCCCTCAGGCTCGCCTGGGTGGGATGCTATCATGGAAAAGTCCAATGTGCCCAAAATAACTCAGCAAGGAGCCAGCATATGGAGTTTAAATAACTCACTCAAGGTCACACATCAAATCAAGGGAAAACCTTGGGGTCCAGGAGATCCCTATCTCCTGGTGTGGCCTTTAGCCAATGCTGCCCATCTCCTGCCATGAAATGCAGCTAATAAAAATGAGGGTGGGTCTGTGCAGGGCTCTTTTCCCATAAATGCTATCAGATATGTCACTTATCTCCCTTGGCCCGTCTCAGACAGCACATTAAATACTCCTCCGTTTCGCCAGCCGTGTATTTTGGGTGCCTCCCCTCCCTGCCCAGACCGTGGAAGAAATCCAGTCGGAGCCAAACCATCCTCGCCACGGCAGCGCGTCACCGCACGGCAGCATCCCCTCCACCCCCCGCCCGAGCCGGGCGGCTCGTTAGCCGGGACGAAGGCAGGGAGGTGCTGGCGGAGCCTGTCCCAAAGGCAGGGGATGCGCTGCCACCTGCCGACCGCTGCTGCGGGGACCGCGGGGTTGCGCCCGGCCAGGGGAGGGGGCCGGGGTTGGGAGGCACGGCTGGCTGGGGGGCTGCAGGGCTTCGGTGCGCTGCGCAGGGCGGGCGGGCGGCTGGCTACCTCCGCGGCTGGGTAGCCGTGGCCGTGGCTCAGCGCTCCGGTCGCTCCAGACTGTGTGAAACATCCCCGGGACAAGGGAACAAAACCCGCCAATTCCTCCAAAAAGCCCGGTTCCACTTTAACTCCCGTGACATGGAGGACCTGCGGGGTTGCTCTGGCCGTCACAGCACGGCACCATTGCCGGCGGTTGCATGCTGGCCCCCCACCCAACTCAACCTGGGGAGAGAAGACCCCCTCGGCTAAACCTGGGAGTCAGAGGGGAAAGGCAAAATTTTCATACGTATCTGCTGACTCCATGAGTTGGATAGTGTAAAAAACCAAGCTATTGCAGACTTGGGGCAATCTGCAAGCTCTAGTGTTGGTTTGAGGGCCTCTCGGTCTGTCACTACCAGCTGATTCTAGAAGCGGCTCTTAAGTCCATGTAAGGGTTTACACACTTTACCTCCCCATTCAGACTGACATTTCCTGGGGTGCAACATAAATAGAGAAGTACTGTTACTTAAAGAGGAAGGAAAGTTGTTTAAAGTGTTTTAGTGGAGAGCTTAAGTGTCTTAAATTACAATAACAATTTCCCTGTCCAAGGACTTTCACAAGACATAAAGGTTTTTTGCCATTACGTATTAGATCAGCAGACACTGAATTTTATTTTAGCTGCAAAAGAAATTAATTTGAGTTAGAGATTTGCAAGAGTTTTTTAATGAAGCATTAGCAGTGTTTAGTTTTGTAAATGCCTATAAATAAACATGACGCACAAGCATCCTCTCAAAAGCAATTCCCAAACCCAGACTGCCAGGATGGCGAGCTCACCTATGCAGAAAATGTCAATACCCTGTTCCCAAAAGATCCATCATGAAAACCACTGGAGAACCTTCCATCCTCCCAGTGCCAGCTCATCTCCACCTCAATAGCAAACAAAAATCTTAATGGGAAATGTATGTTTTTTCACTTGGTCCTAAATAGAAATAAAACAGTTCTGGTGAAATTATGAAAAAACCTGCCTGCTTTCTCCCAAACCCCAGGAAATGTCAGTCTGAAAGATTCAGCAAGGTAAAGTTTGTAAAAATTCTCATGGATTTAAGAGCCACTTCTAGAACCAGCTGGTAATGACAGACTGAGAGGCCCTCAGACCAACATAATTATAAGAAGTATTAATAGTGAAAAAATTCAAAAAACTGCAGGTGAGCAAGGAGTCTTTTTGTTAGAAACCACTGTGAGCAAAGCTTTGCTAAGGTGCCAGTAGTAGGCAAGTGGTTTGTGTACGACTTTTATTGATACAAGTTCCGGCCTTGTAGAAGACAGGACCAGCAGTTTATACTTCAAGGAAATGACTTTGTATACTGATGGTTATTTTTATAAGTCTTCTTGTTGCTATTGAAAGATGAAAGCACTTATCTTTACATATTTTCCTCTATCTCTATCAACTAGTTGTAAAACTCTATTTGATTTTCCAGATCCCTTTCAGTCAACTGTTATTTAATAAGGACTGTACTGTATGTGGAGCAGCCAAAGAGCAGTTTTTAATTTGCAGACTGAAGGAAGCTGTATTATAGCCAGACAGGGAGGAACTTCCTGGCCATTTTTTATAAACTAATAAAGGCTTTTTTGAGAGAAGCCAGCTAATCTTCCCCTTACTGCATGATTTCACTTCACCTGGAACAGGAATCCTTTGCCAACAAAAGCAGAAAACGGCTTTGCTCAGCCCTCGTGATCCTGTCAGCAGATGAAGAAGGGAGATAGCAGGGTATGTTGTGCATGTATCTAATTCCTTGCACCATTGCAAAGGAAGTGATATGAGCTTCTGGGAAATCCATAGTTCCTCTTTAATACGTCAACAGGTTAACAGCATTTTGTAGACTGTATCTGGCTGTGCAGGCAAGGAGATGTTTATATGGACTGATAGTGATAATAATGACTGCATGGGATAAGTTCTGATTCCTTCTGGGCATATTATCTTTCCCTTTGAGCCGTAAGCATAGGTATTGACTTAATTTGTCCTTACTGGCATGCTGTCGTTACAGAACACCAATTCATTCAGCAAATTCCATTCACAGGAGTTTGCACGTCTCCATGTTTGCTCAAACCCACTGTACATTGCTTTTCCTTCATAACGAGTTTCATGTTTGAGAACAAGTGCTCTGTTTAAAATCCTCTCCTTACTATATGCCGGAGAAGCTTTTCAAAACTTGGAAGTCCCAGGTGATGCAATGTTTCCCTCTGGTTCTCTGCCTGCAAAGAATTGCTTGGTTGCAGCAGTTTTGGTGGAGGGCTTCTAGAAGGGTCCTTGGGTGCTGCCCACCCTCCTGGCCCCCGCATATGGAGCAGGTGGCTCACACTGCACATCACGGCCCTGCTGCAAGATGGGTGCAGAGCGTGGACCACTGTGTGAGCTACTAGTGAGAGAAGTCAGACCGACTGCCCACGCTCTTTTTTTGGCCTTTTCATCCTCTCTTAGGACATGTGCTCCAAAAGCCAGGTATATCGCAGCACAAGAAAGTTCTGCAACCCTGTGAGATGCCTGCATGTCTCAGGGCTTCTGCAAGCGGAAGGAATAATTAGATTATTTCTCAGTGCCAGGAGGGAAGAGCCAAGGACAAGCCCAGTGGTCTCCTTACCAAGAGGAACTGAATCAATACTCCAGAAGGACTAGGGATTTTTTTGCCTGATCACAAATTCTCCAGAAGCAGCTAATTGGAAAGAGAAGGATGTTTTCTCATAATTTAAGATTATTTGGCAAATGTTTGGAGGAGAGATCCTGAATAATTTTTGTTCTGTATGGTTTTTTCCTATGTATTTCAGAATGAATGTCCAAGCTTTTGATCTCTTTGGGCAAAACAGTGACAGTCAACATTTGTGTTTTGAGAGGTTTCAGAAAGAGATTTAGGTGATATATAAGTTGTGGGGTTTGGGTGTGAAGCTATTTTCTTACAACCCTTCTGCACTTCTGGCTTGAAATGCACTGGAAATCCCCTGCACCTACTGGGCATTTTTTGGCTGTGGACTTGTTTTCTAAAGTACTACTTAAAAGTGATGCACAAGCTAAAAACAATCCAAAATCCTTGTTTTAAAATTGTGACCAAGATGAAAACATAAATAAATAAAACCAGTTCCACTCTGGTAATGTTGAATAAACTTTTAAAAAATTATTATAATTTCTACTTGTTTTCAAAGGTTACTTCCCACAGTTTATTTATTTTTATCCCAGCTTTTCTGGTTTTGTCCTTTGCCTTCTGCCACAAGTGACCTCACGGGAAAGTCCAAGAAAACCTCAAAATGAAGTTTGCGAATTCTCCCAAGGCAAGAAAAAACCCCATTACTTCCCATTTGGTTATCAAATGTGATTCCATAAATGTTCTTTCCAGTGCTGATACTATTAGGAAGGAGCAATAGCTCCAGCTCTGGGGTAAGGTGCCAGTAAACATTCCCCAACCCTGTCATTAAACAAACTGTTGATTGTATTTTATATTTTCCCCCTCCCAGAGTTTAATGTGCATCATTCATTGCATTGCTTTACTAACCTTGTCCTCTCTTAGAAAAACACATAGTTTGCTTTTAAAAAGTCATTTATCAAACCTAGCAAATGTAAATCCGCTTCTCTATGGATGGTTTTATGGGTGCAAGCTGATTATGTCTGTCTCCGTGCACCAGAAACTGTGAGGGAGTCAGGGGTCAGGGAAATAACCTTGGTAAAATCACCAAACCCTGGGAAATGTGAGAAGGTTGCTCAGAGCAAAGTGTATTACAAGAGCTGCAGACTGCAGAGGAGAAACCATACAAGTTGGGGTGTGGAGTAATGTTGGAGAAGGTATCTCCCCCCGCTGCCTCCAGAGGTGAGGTGGGCAGGGGAGAGGGCAGAGACACAGGCAGACAGGCTGGACACAGTCTGAAGAGCTAGAAAGAGGGCAAAAGCAGGGAAGTCCAATGCACAGCCTGGCTGTCCAATGCACAGCAGCAAGGTCAAATACTTCTGCAGCCAGACAGGAGCCCATCAGTGTGAAGCCTGTGCCGGTCTGAGGGACCCAGAGTATCACAAAATTGCTGCAGCCGGTCTGATCTCAACCAGCAAGAGCAAATACCTGCTTCCTCCTGTGGCACCCAGAGAGGGAACCAACTGGGGGTGAGTCATGCTTGGTGAAATTCCGGGTGGTGTTGCTATAGGGGAAAAGTCATTGGGATGAAACCAAGCCCAAGAACAGAAGGGAGAAGTAGAAATGCTGAGTATCTGCGGAGATGCAGAGAGAATAAAATGCCAGTGGTGTTAGCACAGCAGCACACTGAATCAGCAGTGAGGATGTGCCTGGCATGGGTGGGGCCAGTGTGCCTGGAAACCTCTCTCGGTGCCACTCACCCAGCAGCATGAGGCAGTGCCCACAGCTGCACTTGGGTACCCATGGGGAAGTAGAAGAAGGAAAAGGCTGGAATGGAAGAAGAGTGGAACTAAAAGAAAATGTAACTGGGCTCTAAAGTGGAAGGAAAGCAAGCCACAGCTATCAGGGCACTGAGACTGCAGGATTGGGATTGGAGGTTCAGCAGCAGTGCAGCAGAAAACTCACCAGTTTCCCATTCCTGCCTGCTCACTCCCAAACATACTCAGATTTTTTGGTGAGGTTGTTTTTATGTCAGATCTAGACTGGGAGAGAGACATACCCTGTCTGGGGCAGGGCAAAGAGCATTTTGGTCCAGCTTTGCAGCAGGGATGCACTGGCATGACTTCCCCTGCGTGAACTGCACCAGGTTGAGGTGGCAACCTGCAGCTGCTCTAGGGCTGTGTGGAGGGATGGAGCCACAGAGTTCCAATGCCGTGCTGCTGTTCAACTTTTGTGTACACGTATTTTATTTTTCATCTGGTGAATCTAGATCCTCCTGCTCCTACTGCATGGGTATCTTCGTTCACCTCTAGACGGTTGTCCTTTTAAGAAAATCCAGCTGCAATGAATTCAATTTATACCACTGGTGAATGGAGAAGTCCTTGCCATTTTCTAATGAGCAGCTTAATGAGTTTGTTTTTGCATAGAGGACATCTATGTGCTCTATCGTTCATGTTTCTTCTCTGACTCACCTTAATTCTTGCACCTGATGACTTTTAGAGGTTTGTCCTGTACTTTGTGGCAGTAAAGCTGGACTCTCCATAAAATGCTTGTAACACCAAATTACCAGGACATTTATATTCCTAACTTACCCCGTGAAACACAAGGGAGATGACACTGTGCTTGGGGATTTAAACTGACCTTTGCTTAATTTCTGTCCCATGGTCTCTGGGCACTAGCTCATGTTCCCTTGCTGCTGAGTCCATGGGGCAGAGCCAAGAGTGACTAGGTGTCAGGCACGGTTTGCGGGGCCACAGCACCATACCCACAGGTGCCACGTAACCCCCGTGCCCTCCCAGGCATCTGTGCAGGCCCAAACACATTTTGCAACCCGACCGGCCAGCGCACAGAGGGGAAAGCCATTGCAATGGGCCTTCTTTCGGCTGGTCTTTTTCCCTTATCGCTCTCCAGGGGATGAGACTCGCCAGTCCCGGCCGTGCAGCTCCCGAGTATGTGGCAGTGACATCACTAGATGGCGATAGAAGTTTGCAAACCGAGTCGGAGTCGCCTTAGGACCTGCACAAGGCCAAGGCATGTGGTTCAGGCTTCAGCCCTCGACACCAGGAGTGAGACTTATTTTGGCAGCACTGCTCCTGCAGCCCACTCGATCTGCATAGAAAGAACTGCGGGAAAGAACTTCAATATTGAGCTAGCACTGTCCTGTACATGCCGCAGTGACAGCCTCACTTCCCCTGCCTACAGGTACCCCCCTGGGGCAGACACTATATCTTGGGCTGCCAGTGGGCCTCTTCAGCTCCAGCCATCACCCCCTTTCCCTCCTAGAGAGGTGATAAGACATTTCAGACTATATTTACATTTGTTTAAAGGCAAGAATCCAGCATGCTGGGCTGGAGATACAGAGGCAGGTTGTGAAGCTGGAGGGCCTCTGTCTGCCAACGGGGCAACACAAATAATCACGTCCCACTGCACCTGCTGCAGTTCTGGAGCATGGCTGAGTAACCTGAGCTTGGTCAACCAACTACAATAATAAAACTGAGGTGCCCAGAGCAGCGTTTGACACGTCATTCAGGAACAAAAGAGGTTGGGCTCACTCCCTGGCTGCAACATGCTGCCTGCCTACCAGTCAGCCATGCCCACAGCACTGCCTTGGCACATCTCCATCCTGCACTCACTCAGGTTTGGGTTTAACTTAATGCTGCATGGAAAAAAACTGGGGGGGGTGTGGTTTCAAGAAAAATTAAATTTAACTTTATATAGAATAAAAGTCTTCTGCAAGGAAGTCACTTGCCATTTGGGGTGTTAAGCTACTCCCTGGGGAAGCTGTGGGAGACATATCTCCTTATTATATGCTGCAAACATGATCAACTTGTCTTTCTGTATAAATGACCCCTGTGATTCATTCCTGTCAGGCAACCTGCTCAGAGTTTCAGTTCCAGATTAATTTTAAAAAGGGGTTGAGCCAATTGCTGGTGTTTTCTGGCCCATAATGCAAAATTGTAAAGTCACAAAAGGGTTAATTACCAAAACTACTTTGGACTATTACTGACATTTCCAAGGCCAAGAATGTCTGCTCCTCACAAGCTTCTGTTTGCCCTCTACTCTGCTGCTGCTCACTGTGCTCTGCCAGTGGAGCAGAGATGGTGTCCCAAAAGTGATGACATCCTTCTGCCTCGTAGCAGGGACAGCAGGGCCTGTTGGAGCATTGAAACTTGTCCTCTGCTCCTCTAGGCCCCATAGCACATCATCTTCAATATCATCTCCACAGGCTTGCAGGGACATATTTTGATGGCCTTTACGTGGCCCCATGCCCCAGATTTCCCCAGGAATGACTCAGGAAACAACACACCTTGCTAAGGGCAGGTTGTATTCTCCTGGGAATCAAGGACAAATAAGAGGCACAGGCAAGGTCTGGTGGTCTCTCTGCAGTGTGAAATTGAGTCCTCCCAGTGCCAAGGTGAAACTGAGAGCAAAAGCACTTTGCCTTGTGGCACCTGCAGCCCCACATCACACAGTGAGGGTCTGGTTGAAATTGAACCCTGTGAGATAGATAGAAAGAAAAGCCCGTGGTATAGATGGCAGGGTTTTTTTTTTTTATTTATAGCTGCTAACTCTCAGCCAGAGGGCAGAGGGTCTATCTATAGCCTTCCAAGCTTTTACCTTCTCAGTGGCCTTGTGAGCAGGAAAGTGTAGATGGGCACTGTGGCATCAGGAGCAGCAGCGACCCACCAGTGTCCTGGGACCCTGCAGCAGAGGAGGCAGTTGCACCCAGGGATATGTATCCATGAGCATCTGTCTTGCTGGAGCAGACAACTTGGTGTGTGTCATTATTACAAGCTTGGTACAGCACAGCTTTGGGTAAGGCTGGCGCTCACAGGTTGCTCTGGTTTTCCCCAGAAGTGGAAACCCAGACCGCATACCCTCACCCCACCCTCCATCACTGCTCATAAGACAGGTGTTTCAGAAAACATGCTGTCAGGCTCTTTGAGAGAATTTTATGGGTTTTTCTCATTTCACTTTGTAATTCAAGTGTGCTAGCACCCACCAAACACCTGACATGGTTAAGTGTTGGAAATCAGGAAAATCACAGAAGCCATTTAAAGCACTTTTTTGTGTTTCTAAGGTGGTGTTATGGAAAGGGGATGAAGCCATGTTGTTTTCTTCCTGACACCAATTAGGCTGGTAACAGGAGCGGTAAGGCAGGAGCAAGCTGGGAGAGGAGCAGAAAGAGGCACGCCTGGGCAGCACGAAGGCTGGGTGAGGAACAGGAAGCATTGGCGGGGGGGGGAGGAGGGCGCGCAAAGCCCCTGGGACACATCTGGGGTGGCTGAAAGAGCAGAGGGCTTCCTCAAAAGGCAGGGGCTGGAGCACCAAAAATTCACCTACCCACTGGGCTGTGTTCCTGCCTTGACCAAGGACACTGCCCATAGTCAGGAGGGCTGTCTGAGGGAAGGTCCCTGGGAATCCCTCACTGATGGAACTGTGTACCTGGAAAAAAGGGAAAAGGAAATTCCCACAAGCTCCAGAGCTGTGTTTTGGCCATTCATAGTCAATGTCAGCAATTTGTATTTAATCTTTGCTTCTGGAGAAGCAGCCCAGGCAGGGTGGGGGCAGATAGCAGGGCCCTCAACCCCATACCCTGGCAGAAACAAGTGCAGTTGCACCAGTCTTCTCCCTTCAGATTCCACCGAAAGCTCAGACTGATGTGGGAAGTTTTAGCTTTTATTTTACCAGTTGTAATTCAAAGGAGTAAATGTAATTCTCTTTCTCCTGTCATCACTGTTTTTGTGTGTGCTGGAGCTTCTGCTTTCCAGTTACCATCAAAAGCAGAAATGAAAAATGGCATGTAAAGCCGTTCTCAGGGTATTTTGGGTTCAAGCAAAGTCAGAAGGTTTTGGAAATAAAACAGGGGCATTATGAGGTAATTTGGTTTGTGCTTAGCTAAAGGAAAACCAAATTTTGACACTTGCCTATCCCTGTGAGCCAGCCACATACTTTCTCCTCCCTCTGAAATACCCACTTAGTATCAGCATCCACAGCTCAGTTCCAGTTTTGCCTAGCATAAAATGTTTATGAGTAATAATTTTTTGCTGCTCAGTCAGAATTCCTGTCTGAAGGTCTCAAAATAACCACGAAATTTTAATTTTGGCAAAGTAAGAACTGAAAAACAACAGATTTTCTGAACACGAGACCTTCCTTACCTTACTTGCCCCAACTTATGTTTTATTTCTGCGATAGAGCCCAGCTATCCGATTTCCTTAGGTCAGTAATATTTCTTCGCATTTTTCTTCCACAGGTTGTAACTGTCTCTTTTTTGCAGTCACGTTTTTGTACAGTTTTGGTGTTAGCCACCCAGGGAGGCAGCAGCAGAGCTGAGAACAATGCTGGAGCGCCTTAACCCAAGGCACAGCCAAGCTTCAGCAGTTCACCTGCCTTTCTCAGCTGTCTTGCCATAGACCAAGGATTCATGGGGAGGACCAGGTCATGCTATGGCCACTGATTTTTTCAGTCACTCAAATTATCATGAGAAGTGTTGGAATAAAAGCCAGGAGAAAGGCTCTGATTTTTGTAGTTGCTTTTAATCAGTACTGAGTGTGTACATGTAACAGAGATGGCTTGGACCCAGAAACCACAGAGGAACAAAGAGGTCGTCAGCATGAAGAGGTGAGGTTCAGATCAGTTTATCTACCTGTACACTTCTTCTGAGGCAGGATGAAGAGCTTCTCTGCAGAGCAGACATGTTTGCCAAGAGCAATGACACCGAGTAGATGGTTTGAAACCGCAAAGACAGTCTGGGAGCAGTGAAAGCCTGTGGGTTTTTCTTTGTTTGACCAAATGACTGTGAGCGTTTCATACTGAAATAGGTCAGTACAGCTACAGCAGGCGACGAAAGATGCTTAAAGCGAAGAAGTTTTAGGTGATGCCCAGTGGAGTTTTCTGGCCACAGAAAAGGAGTGCAAAGTCCTGGCTGCACAGTGAAAACAAACAGATGTTTCAAGACTTTGTGCTATAAAGACAATTTTGGGGATGTGAGACCTTAGGGAAAAATTCACAGCATGCAATCTGTGTAGCTGAAAGACTGAATTTTGGGGGCTGGGTCTGGCCCAGCTGATCCTAGTTGATACTTGAAAACAAGAAGAAGACAGAAAGAGAGATAGAGAGGAAGGAAGGAAGGAGGGAAGGAAGGAAGGAAGGAAGGAAGGAAGGAAGGAAGGAAGGAAGGAAGGAAGGAAGGAAGGAAGGAAGGAAGGAAGGAAGGAAGGAAGGAAGGAAGGAAGGAAGGAAGGAAGGAAGGAAGGAAGGAAGGAAGGAAGGAAGGAAGGAAGGAAGGAAGGAAGGAAGGAAGGAAAGGAACTTACTTTTGAAACTTCTGTCTGGGCAGGGAATTGTTCTTGCAGCTTATGACCTATTGCCGTAGCAACTTCCCATTCAGCTCCAAGATTCAGCAGTTGATAAATCCTTGCTAGCTGTGCCTAATCTTACTAGAGAGGAAGAGGAAAGTAAGATAGAGTAGGAGATACAAGAACCTTAGAGGGCAGGAGAATGTGCATCAAGGAGAAAGGAAGCAGTCGTGCTGATAAGGAGAGTTATTAAGGAAACATTACAGTAAGTGAGAAAACTGTTCCTGTTTCCACTAAGAAAAATGATGATGTCAGACAGAAAGAAAGAACAAAAAAAAAAAAGGGGAAATCAAGAAGATTGTAAAAGCAGCAGCCCAGGTAATAAAATGGAGGAGTATCTTTATATACCAAAGACATTAAATAAGCTAGTACAGAGATAACAGCAGCAGGAATGTCACTCTGGTGCTGTAGCACTGACAGCAAGCAGGGAAGAGAACAGCACCAAAGGAGGGCATGGAAAGTTTTCCTCATTTCAGGAATGACAAAGAAAACAACTTTGATCTGTATAAAAATCGATTTGTTGAACCAATCACAAAGAAGTGCTAGCAGGGCAGGTTTAGGGTTCTGTTGTAAATTCCACAAGGTCAGACTTGCACTGTGATAGCGCTTTCCAGAGGAGAGGGGGGTAACAATCACAAGTTTGGAGGCCAACAGGTTTTTTCATCATGAACTTGATATGCCAAGGTGCAGTGCTGGCGTGTGATGTCCCTGCCTGCTGCAGAACCAGATGTGTACCTGCTACACGACCACAGCACATGTGCCCACGTCTTCCAGCTGTATGGACGAGCAGCTGTTGCATGCCCAAGAGGTCTCTGTTTGGTTGCATGACAGATGCCCACAGGCTACGTAGGAGGGAAAAAACTCCGAGCCCTCGGTAGCCAGAGCAGTAGGGGATGGGCTGTGGGCTGACAGGGCAATTCCCTGTCCCAGTGTAAGTGTTGACATGCATATGGCCTATATGTTATCTGAACCTCCACCAAGCAGAAGATGCAGAAGCATCACCCTCAAAAGAAAGAAGAAGGTGTGGAAATGTTCGGTCCCTAATGGGATGAGTTAGTAGCTAAGTGGGGGGTTGAGGTGTGAGCAGGAGCCTACAGAGGCTGGGAAAATGGACTGAGCAGATGAGATTGTGCCTTGGACATCTCAGTGCAAGGGGAAAGTGAGAGCTGCCATGAGGCAAGCCGAATCAGTCAAAGGACATCAAAACAAACAGCAAAGCATGGGTTAAATGATGTGGAGAAAGAACTCACTGCAGGAATTCTTCCTCTTTTGTGCAAGGGTTGTTACATGATGCAGCAGCACCCCGGGTGCATTGCGTAAACCAACACAATTGTACAGACAGTATTTTTTACTACATCCTCTTAGTTTCTCCTTAGTTCTAGTTTTCCTCTAGTTTCTAGGGAAGTCTGGGCATAAGTTAAAAATAGAGATCCTTTAGACATGATCAAGATTTGACATCAGCTGATCAGGTGCTGGATTTAAGTTCTTATGTCCTTTTTGGGATTGGACTCCAGACACTTTCCTCCTTTAAGCTCTCAGGAAATCCCCAGGCTAGAAGGACTGAAAAGAAAACTAGTCTGGATGTCCCAGAGTAGAGAAAGGCACCTGAAAATGTAACAGAAAAAGAGCTTTCCTCTGCCTTCAGATAAAGTCTGTAAGTGGTTTTTAAAGTAAACTTTCCCCACTGCCAGATCATATCTGCACTGATCTTGTGCATAAGGCCTGAAAAGGCTTTTTAAAAAAAAAAATGATCCAAAGGGGTCCAAAATGAAAGCAGCCCTCACCAAGGGGGTCACCTCCCTTTCCTTGTTGGAAGCAGTGAATCATGGGGAAGCTGGGCAGGGGAACGGCAACGCCTGGGTGCCCATGAGTGCTTCTGGGGTGCCTCACCTGGCACTAAGTGGCAGCCTGGGAAGGAAGGAGGCAAAGCCTGGGGCTCACTGGTCTGTGCAGAAAAAGGATGAGTGGAGCACGTCTGGGATTGCAATGACATGAAGACACTGGATGAAGCTGATGAAGGAGCAGGCAGGGATGTGGCTACTAGGGTGGCTACAACCACCTTGGAAGCAACCAGAGATAGTAGCCAGATCCTGTATCCTTCCAACATAGCACTTGCCAGTATCACCAACAGTGATGGGAGAGGACCATCTGCTGCAGGTGCCCCAGGCGAGGGGAGCTCACAGTGCCCACCACCACCCTGCTCAGCCGTCCTGCTGCACTCTGCAGAAATCCACATAGGTCAGGTCCCTGAGGCCAGTTGTTGCAGCTGGTATCACTTAGCCATGGCATTCCGGTCTTCTCGTATTTCTGAAGTGCTTCACCCACTGTGCACCCTCCCTTCTGCAGGGCAGGGCGCAGGAGCTGGGGGAGTTTCTGCGAGAAGTCCCTTAGCTTGTGCAATGCAGAAAGTCAGACCAGATGATAACTACTCCTTTAAGTTTTAAGGTTTCTGAACCATTTCCTCCCTCGCTCACACGTTTTCTCTGATCATCTTCCCCCTCTGCCTGAGCTGGGCTACAGCAAAATCTGATCTCTGGGCCATCTCCTCCTCCATCCCCACAGGGACTCCACAAAAACTCACTGCGGAAAGCACCTCAAAGGCTGGGGAACCACGGCAGAGGAAAACAAAAGACAGAGAGCATACTGTTGCTGAAATGCCCGGCCCAAACCAGGGGGAGCCATGTCCCTCCCACAGTCCCAAGGATCATGGCTTTCCACTCCAGGAATGCCTCACACCAGCCGTTCCTTCCCACGCCCTGTGAAAGGTGAGACAAGCTTCAGGCACAGATGAATATTATACCGTGCTTGGCTTTCAACAGCAAGGAAATAAGCTGAGGACTCTGGTGCACATGGCTGGGAAACCATTTACTAACCGGGTCAAACGCAGGAAGATATTCTGTCCCTGGCAGCATGCCCGCACAGTCACAGGCGTGACACCGGGAGTCAGCTACACGCCAGGAGTGAGTCCGTGGGAGTTGTGGAAGCTGTGAATAATCCTGCATGCACCGCCCTGGGATGGAAAGCTATGTGAAGCTCATCACTAGCAGTAACACAGCTCCCTGAATATTTGTGACTGCTTGTTAGGACAGACAACAGGACCTGTATGGGGTCTCTGAAGTACATGTCTGGGTATACTCTACAGGTGTCCGAGGAGGAGGTGGAGATAACTAGCAGGACCCTGCCATAAATGAGTAGCTCATAGCTCAGGCATCTGAGTGACAGGAGGCAGCTCAGCTGCCAGGTCTGGGGCTGGGGCTGGCATGGGCTCGTTGAGTGCAGGCAGCGTTCCCCTTTTGCTAGAAACTGCAGAGGACCTGGGTAGACACAAAGCTGCAAGTGTCCTAGCGTACTTGAGGGCAGGGAGGCACAAAGAAGCCTGTTCCTTTACAGAGAGGAGGGATTTATCTCAGAAACACCAGCCTGCTCAGCAAGGTGCAGAGAGCAAGCAGCTAATGTCCTGCCTAAATGGCAGGCAAGTGCAGATGAAGGTCAGGAAGAGACTTCAGAGAAAAGAGAAACATGGGTGCATGTTATGGATAAATGCATTAGGCAAATTAATAGGGTCGGATTGTGTCCAAAGTCTCTGGTCAGCTTCTGTCTCCCCACTGCCCTTTTGGTGCACACATCACCCTAAGGCTTTGACTCAGGATTTGTCAGTGGAATGGCTTTGGATCTACTGTCTTGTGTTCTGAAAGGAGATGAGTTGGAGGCACTGAGATCACAGGAATGTGGAAATAATCTTTAATCTTTCCGCTCTATATGACAGCAACACGTCGGTGCTCCCATGAGATGCTCTGGGTGCCATGGCTGCTCAGTGCTGGCTGGTGGGTAGCATAGGACCCACCAGCTTCACAAAGCACTTGCCACCTGAGCCAGCCCAACACTGCCAGAGCACCAGCTCAGGGCAAGCACAGTATACAGGCCAGCTCTGCTCTTCAGCAGGTTTTGGTGACAGTGCAGCTATGCCAAGTCTCGTCCTCTGCTAAAGGCTTGTACCCTTCCAGGTTCTCTGTTTGGCTTCTCTCTCAGAAAAACTTTCTCTGGCAGAGGCCAGCAGGAGAGGGGAGAGTAACCCCCATAATCACAGTGCTCGTGTTTAGGTGGACTTTTCTGCTCAGGAAGGCACTGAGGGCCTGGCAGTCCCTCTCCCAGTGACCTTAAGAGGAAAGGGGACAGAAGATGACTGAGCATGGGTGGACAGTACCTCACAGACAGCAGTCTTGTCCCTGTCCCCCCACAGCATGTCAAAAATTGCCTGGTTGGGGAAAAAAAGACTTACTTCTGTAGTTTCTTCCAGGCATGAGGGATAGGCTGGGAGAGCTACAGGGACAGGGACCAAAAGACACTGTGTCATGGGGAGATGGAAATTAAAAGAGCAATTACTGAGACCTTGCAAGATGGGGAAGGGAGAGAAGGTAAGCAAGCAGAGGAGGAGGAAGGGTCCCATTGCACCCAGCTGAAGGTGAGGGCACAAGCAGATGCCAAAGGGAGGCAAAGTTTGCCTTTTTGTGCCTATATTTTGAGTGTCAGCCTCTGCACTCCATCTAAAATGTGGGTCAGCAGGCAATAGGATACCAGGGTGGCTCAGCTTTCTCCTGCCTCCCACCCCCCTCAAGGTTCAGGCCCACATGGAGGAGGTGGTACCTCTAGGCCAAACCCTGCTCCACACAGGGTGGACTACAAAGTTATTTGGGTTGCCCCATTCAAGCTTTGACAGCGTGTCCCTCTATCTGTAAAAATACCAGTTTACAAAAGTAAGGCAACTGACCGTATAAATTAGACTTGAACTGTGCATGCAGTCTCATGAGCTCGGTTGGTTGCTTGTATTTTCAAAACCCTGATCTGAAACTGTTATGTTGTGGGTGCATGACTTCAGCCTAATGCTCAGAGCCTCACGAGACAGGGGAGGTAAGCACTGGCAAGGAGTGTTACAAGGGTGAGTCATCCACCACAGCTGACATGCAAGAGCTGGACATGTTTGCCTGGTGTGTAACCTCTGCCTCGTTTCATAATCTTTCGGGGGCAAAGGTGATGGTGCCTGAGACAACATTTGCAAATGTGACACTGACAGTATCATTCTGGAGAAAATGATCCATCTTCATGGCTTCTGGTAAGAACTGCTCCTGAGAGAAGTCTGACTATGCTGCAATGACTTTTCACCAGCCACTTCACTGAAACCACTTCCTGAATATAAATAAGACCTTTTCTGATTGAAAAGACACAATGAAGTGCTGTAATCCTCACTATTGCAAAATCTTATAGAACAGTATCTACTGAAGGCTGGGCATGCAAAATGGGAAAGTCTAAGAGAAGGCAAATTCCAGCTTAGAACAGCTGGAGTTAGCTGAAGTTTGCAAGGAGTACCACATTTCCTTGCCAAAATCCAGAACTGTCCTCTTTTCCCCACGCAGCTGAGGGGTGACGCTATTGCTGACCATCTCCAGCAGCCCTTCTCACAATGCTGGTTTCATCTCTCATGTGGCCTAACAAGAGGTCTGGAGGTGTGTATACAAATGGATTCTGCCCACAGACCCACAGAGGGGTTTGCTATGGGGTCCCTCCAGTCCTCCACTGTTCCAGAGCATGAGGTGTGCAGGGATGTGCATGTGTGTTAACTCTGGCTTTAGGTGTCTGAATGTACAATGCTGCTCAAGCACCTCTCTGGAAAATCAGCTCTGGAAGTCACCCCTCGTCTTCCCTCCCCCCACCATCATCATGGAAAAAGGAATCCTTCTGGCTCCGTTTACAAATTTCATGGGGCGCAGGAGGAAATACCACGCCTCTCTTTAAGATATGCACGCTCAGAGACACACCTTGAGGCCTCCTCCTTCCAGGTCATTTCTGACTTCTTATCAGATCTGCCCTTATTCACGTGTGCTATGGGGCAGGCTAAGAGAAGATGCCACAGTTAATACTGGAGTCTTGCTGCAAGGCTGGAAAATAAAATTTAACTGGGGTAGTAGTTGCATAAAACAGCACAGAAAGGGAGCCAGACCTTCTCGAACATTTCTAACATTATTTGGGTCATTTCCTTTCCCTGAAATGTTGCTCCTTTGGCAAGACAAGCTGTTGATGTGTTGCAGCCAAAGACATTTTCATATTTCTACGGAAGAGCTAACTTAATTTCAAAGGGTACTTCCTTGCTTGCTTGAAAAGGTCTTTTCTTACACAGAAACTGGCTCAGTTTTCCCTGAAAGTAACCCGGTGCATACAGGAAAATGTCATGTGGCTAACTGTGCCCGAGACACTGAAACCTGGTCTTCCTGTTCTTTCAAAAGCTGGATGTGTGTCCCTCTGCAGCAGGGAGCTGGTTAGATTTCATTACATGGGGTTTTCAGATCATTTCTCTAACACATCCCTCAGTGGGAGCTTTGCTGGCATCCCTGGAGCCCTGGTGTTGCTGCCTCTGTATCCCATGAGTGCAGCCATGGTCCCCAGAGTGCCTGGCCCTGGTGCCTGGCAGATGCTCCTGGAGGTCCAACCTGTCCCTGGGCCACCAGCATCCTGGGGGATGGGAGCACAGTGCCACTGGGCTGCTGTTGTCCTTTGTGACATGGCCACACTCCCAGTCATGCCCAGGGCAGCAGCTGAAACCCACCATCTCCAGGCACCATGGCAGGAGCTCCATGGGTGATGGAGCCAAGCATCCCCAGATAGCTCCACTTATGCCACTAGTGACAGTCAAGTCATCTCTAAGTGGCTGGTGACCCAGCACAGAGGCAGAGCCATGGTGCCAGAGGACCTGGCTGACTGGCTCTGTGGGCTGTGCTGTGCAGCGACTCCCGGGGACCAGATGGCATTGCAGAGGGAGACCAGACGCTGTGGGATGGGAGGGAAGCTGGCACGGGTGATGGGGACACCAGGTTCAGCTTGGAGACTACTGTCATTTTGAACAAAAATAAGACACAACAGCACAGGGGATGGAGGGGATCTTTGTACCACTGGTGGATAAAGGCTTATGAAGCAGCATCTGCAGGGATGGTGTAATACAGGCAGAGACTCTGCTCAGGGTCAGCTCTGCCATGAGCTTACGTGTAACAGGACCGTATGCAGCAGCTCCTGTTCACTTGAAGTTTAGATGGGTGAGAAAGGAGCTGACAAGGGAGAAGACTCACACTGGGAATTCATACACTAGGTTTGAAAACTTCCTCTTTGGGAAATCATGTTTCTCCTCTCTGGGGCAGCAAAAAAAGAAAAGTTGGCCTTGGCTTACAATAAATGAGAGTTATAGAAGACAAGACTTCACACCTCCAGCAGCCTCAACAGGCCCCAGGCTGCCTGCTGGCTCTGTGGAGCTCCTACTCTGATGGAAGTTTGGTGGACACTTTCATGCCAACCCCTACTCTTGGCCTCTGCATACACCTCACCAAGTCTCTCCCACTCTGTCTCTCATTTCCATCCCTCATCCTTCTTCAGCTGCATGCCACTTCAGTGTGTGTCTTGCTGTCAGCACCAGGAGAGATTTTAAACTTTTCAAACATCAACATTAATTTGAATTTTTCATTTTGGCAAAGTTATGCCTTGTGTTGTAGCCTGAAAGCCCCACTGTGCATGGGCACCATGGCAGCATCCTTCCCCTGAAATGGTCTACTACTAGAAATGGGCCCACACTTGAGGTCAGCTTGATGGGTGACCATGATGCTGCTGTTGCACATAGCTTTGATGCGGATCAGCTCTGCACAGCCCTTTTCTCTTGCACATCTCACTCAGGAGCGTTCCTGGCTCATCCCCAGCTCTCCTGACTCTGACAGCCTCTCTGAACAAACCCACCCTCTCCCAGGCACTGCTCAGACCAACCCCGTGGCCATGCCACCCCACTGCTCGGGTGGCACGTGGTGCTGTCTTGCGTGGGAGGTATGGGGTGCAGTTGAGCAAAGGCTGGTGGCTGTCGTGGCAGCTCACCTCCTCCCCAGTGAGTCACCATGCCCCAGTATCAGTCGTCAGGGCTATTTCTGGTGGCCAGCCTGGAGCAGCACAAGTGCGCCCATGGGACAGTAATGAGCCACTCCCAAGGTCCGGTTGGATTTTTTTGGGCATTGCTGAGTTTGACCAGCACGCACCATTTATAAATGACTTTTTTTCCCTTTGCCCAAATTATTAGCTTTGGATGGTCACAGTTTTAGAAGTGGATCTTGCTGGGCCTTTCCTATAAAGAAAGAAAAAAGGATGCTTGGGCTCCAAACAGGGCCTTGGTGATTGTTTACTGGGAATTTGCAAAGTCCTTCCCTGGGCACGGGATGCAAAACAAAGTCCCAGCCCCTGGGGCTGAACCTCCCTTCAAGCAGCTTGAACAGCCCCAAGGGAAGCTGTTTCCAGCCATCCACACACCGCTCTGTACAGCTCCCCACACCCCAGTCCTTCCCAACCAGCCTGCTTGGTGTTCCCAGCAGCTGCAGGAGTCACATCTCCAGCTTCCCTTCCCTGGCTGCCTCTTTGTCTCTGCATTTAGCCAGAGGAGCCATACACTGTTTCCCCCAGGTCCCAACAAAGGGACTAGTGGTTGGCCAGGGACCTCCTTCCCCACCCTCACCACCACCACACACGGGCAGGGCCTGGCAAACTGCTCAGTACTTCTACTGCAACTTCTCCTGTTGGCTTCTCCCAGCCTCTTCTTTCCACTGGCATTTTCGCAGGATTAGAAAATCAGAGGCCTGAGTTCAGGAGTTAAGAAACCTGCAGACAGCAAGCAAAACTCTCTCTGGCAGAAGGCTCAGGAGGCAGAAGGGGATGGGGGCTGCGCAGAAGCAGCAGCCACAAGAAAACGGGAAAAAGGGGCTTCGATTTCTCTCTTTCCCTTATGTTGTTTGAAAGGCATGACTTACACCCAGCCCTCCGACACAAGCAGAGTGGGGAGCTCGGCACTTCTTCAAACGTTCCCCAAACCTGCTGTAGGCTGCTTACACCAGGAAGCCCTGCAGAAGAGCATGGTGGTGGGCTCAGTCTCAGGGTCACAGGCTGGTCTGAGGACAAGAAACCCACTAAGCCCAGGAGGAGAAAAGGCATGTGTGGCTCTCTAATTTCACTGGTTACTGCAAGCAGTGGGTTTCTCCACACTGGTATTTTCCCTTGCAGCTAGCAGGAGTCTCAGTATTCCCCCAAGAGAAAATGAAACTACCCACCAGAAATTAACACAAACAGAGACAAACCATTTGCAAAATCCCACAGCTCTGTGCAGACCAGCCACCCCCATCCCTCCAAGGCTTGTGTGAGCAGGGGTTTCCCTGTCCCTTTTCACTCCCTCTCCCTCCCCTCCAGCCTTAATTGCTCCAAATATACAGCTGCTCAGGCAACCAGATTAGAGAAACAATCTTCCCCCTCCCAGTTATTTCTAATGCAGTTTCTCTCCCTGATCTTGTTCCCTAGGCAGTGGCACAAACAGATGAACCTAGACAACACATGGATCAACCTGTGGGAACCACTGGAGGGATGTGATATGCTTGGGACACAATGTATTACTCCAGAGAGAAATCCCTGCCTAGCTGCAGCCTGAGGCTCACCTGAAAAAGTCATCAGCTATGAGAAAGCTCACAGGGCTGGTAGCAATGCTTGGTGCTCAGTGCACCCAAACAGCTAGTTGTTGTCTGCGTACCAGCCCTCTGAGGTGATGTTTGTCATGAAGCCTCATACCATTTAGACCTATGGATATGCCTGGTTCACCAGCCAAACCTTATCACCTCTGTCTGGCAACACATAAACTGTAATTACTTTGGATAACCTGTCACTTATTACCTGCATGGCATGAAGACACGTAACAGCCACGTACTAACCACAAATATAAAATAGCAAGCCAGTCCCCGTAAGCAGATTTCCATGCTAAATTATGTAACTGTGTGGGGGAGAGAGGAAGGTGGCATTAAAGAAAAAAAATAAAAGAAAAATCAGCGCAGCATTTCTCAAACAGTGGTAAAAGTCCCCTAGCAGCCTACAGTTCCTACATGGATCTCACTGTTGAAGTATCTAGGCACTCAGTAAGCATTTGCGTAAGATCTAGCCCCTATTTGGTGGGGATACACAATTTTGGAGAAGCAAAACTGGGGAAGAGATGTTAAGCCCAGCTCCCGCTACGTGAAAAGCTGCTCCCTACTAATTCTGTGAAACTCATTAAAGATCAAAAGACATCAGCAAAAAATCAGAAAATTGAATCACAGAATCACGGAATTGTAGGGGTTGGAAGGGACCACGAGAGATCATCAAGTCCAACCCAGGTCTCTCCAGGAAAAGGTAAGCATCCAACCCATTAGGTCATGTTTCCTTTAAGTCAGCTACACTGGAAACCTGATCCTCAAATATTGTGATCACCACAGCCAGGATAAAGATGAGGACTTCCCTACACAGCTCTCCTCAACACAGCTAGTCATCTAGAGATTTCACACGAAGTACAGGAGCAGGTGGGTTATTCCCAGCAGGATTTTTTGCAACAATTAACACCAGGCCTGAAGTGCTGCATGTTGTACACGACTGCTTTGCAGGATCCATGCAGTTGAGGAGTGTTGGTGTCTGAGATTTTGTCAGAAATGCTCATCCTCTGTTACCATAGTCCAAAATCCATCAACAATCACTTTCATCCAGCTCCCCAGTAAGTGGAACAATGCATGTAGATTACCTGGGCCATGCAGGGGAGGTTGGCCCAAACACAGCCCCAGCCCCACACCATTTTCAAAGATGAAAGAACAGAGCAACCACGTCTCAAGGCACTGAGCTGGATTTATTCATTCGACAGTATCAGTATCAAACTAGAAATCATCTGTTTAAGATCATACATCAGATAGGAGCAGTATTAAATAACAGACGTATGAAAAAGAGACTGTGCTTCAGAAAAGATTCAGTGTACAACATACACAGTATGCCATTTTAACAAAAATGCTTATAAACAGTCATCCTAAGCATCAAAGAGAGTTTTATAAAAGTTTACGTTCTCATCCCATGGGATGTACAGAACTATGCAGTTTACATAGTTTTACTATCATCCAAAACATCATGTTTCAAATGTATGAGGCACAGCAAGAATAACATAATTCCATTTCCATAGGAACATAAACATAGCTTGTCACTAATGACACGCTTTCCAAACCATAGCATTCACAGCAATTATACACGTGTACAATTTTAAAGTGTTAAAAAGCAAGAGTCTGGAGCCTGCCCACTGTTACCAACAGGGAATAACATTTGCTCTACCCTTTAAAACTACCCAAGATATCCTTACAGTAGCTGTAACATAGGAAGCAGTAGTCACTGCCATGCTTTGTCAGGGCCAGTTTGCCATGCTATTCCCAAAGCTAATAGATACCACCAGTGAAGGATTCCCTACACCCACAGAGAAGGGGAACAGCACTCTGCTTAGCTCTGACCGCCCAGGGAAGATGCAAAGTTAAAACACACCTGTAACCAAGTGATGCTTTGGCTCCAGAGACAGCCGACATAAATTAGCTCAGCTGAAGGGAAGCCCTGATTTCCATGAAGAATGCCCAGAGCCTGGCCGAGTCTCAAAGACAGAACAAGACTGAACCAGTCTTTGACTGGTTAAATAAAGGACTTTTTTTTGGAAGGTTTTCCTCTAAGGACAGGTCAGACTGAATCTTACAGCCCACATGCTCAACTTTTATTTTATTTTGATGGCAGTATTTGCAAGCATATAAGTTTTATAGAAATGCGAGGTCCAGCACAAGAAGATATCCTGGATTAAGACATTCCCAGCAGTGTTCTTTTTGCCATCTTCTTGGTCAACCAGTGACATAGAAATATCGTTGCTTGGGATCAGCTTATCAGAGCCTCTAAGGGTTTAGCTTAATCATCTGTGCAATTGAACACTATTCACATTTTACAGTCTACAATGGCGATATTTTTATGTACAAATTTGAAAATCAAGTCTTAAAATCAAGTTTTAAGAGGTAGAGGTCCATTTCTGACCTGCTGACACACAACATTACTGAGTCAGTCGTATTCTAAGGCTGGAGGTCCCCTAACAATATTGAAATAACCAGCTAGAGCTCCAAGATCTATGTAGAGCGATCTTTGCCTCTTCAGCAGCTCCGACTCTTCCATGCTCCCGGTACACAATGAGGAATCTAAAAAGTAAAGAGACATTATTTTTAAGGACAATCTAACATAAACCTCATATGAGCTGAAAGAAACAAATTCAACCCACAAATCCGGGGCAAAGAGAGGGAAGTAACTTGCTACTGAAAAGAGCAAGCATGTTCAACTACATCAAAAAACCCTTCCATCAGCTGGGACAGCTAGGCAGACCTTCCTCATCCTCTGAGCCATAGTGCTAAGAGAGCTCGGTTCAGGAAAAAACTGCTAGCTTCCTGCCAGTTGAGAATTCCCCTTCATCACAGGGGAATTTTCATCTAAACAGATGACATCCTCTTTGTGTTGCAGGGTGAGGCAATACAGAACAAATATGGGACCAGTCTCAATATTTTTTTTTCTCTTTAAACCAAGGTCTGAAGAAACCTTTGCAGTGGCAGAACTCCCCTGAACACTTGTGTAAAGGCTCTCCTGAAATGTCAAACACCTGAAGTTCCAGTTTAATGGTCAAATATCTTTTACCTTTCAAAAGAATTGAATCAGATGGCCTGAGCTGGTCAAAGCATTTAAGCACCCACAAGGCAAAATCCAGAAGGAGCAATGCCACTCCAGATGCAAAGACTGTGATTGATTTAAATGCTAAATGGATTCACTGCAATAATTTTGCATTACAGCACCCAAAACTCTGCATAGGTGTCTTTTGAAATACTTATTGCAATCAAATAAACCACTTGTCTGGAGATAAGATTTTAAATGCTTTTTGTCAGGACTCTCCAAACATACTGTAGAAGTAGAGTTAAAGCATTCTGAAGCCTGCTAGCTAGCATGTTGCTAGCACCAGATCTCCCTTGGTCTTGATATTATCAGAGGACACATTCTAACTGGTTCATGCATTATCCCTCATAAAGCACTTATTAACACACAAGGGAACCCTGTTCTATCCTACAGTCCCTTTTGTTTTTAAAACAAAGAGGTTGTACTGCTGAAATTCAGCAATGTTACAGTTACACTTTTGTGTGTGTCTTTAAGGGAGCACTGGTTTTGGTGGTGCTTTTTGGAACTTTTTTAATTCTATTAAAAACAAAGTAACTAGTATCAATAAAACATCTCTACCACTGTGGCAAATTAAGGCAATTCGGGGCAGCAGCCTATACTGTGAAGAAGTGCCTGGAATGACTGCCAAAGCCTTCCTGTGAGCCAGCCCTTCCGGAACTGCAGAATTCAAAGTTCCCCTGTTGCAGTCAATGGGCGTTTTAACTAACACTTAATAAGCTCTGGGTCTGATCTCATCTGATTGGGATTTTTACTGGTGTCTTTCCAGAAGCTTTTTGAATGTGGTTTGTTTCTAAACGCTGGCATCAGGTTTTGACACCAAGTAACATCAGTGGAGTGCAAGGTGCACACACCTGATATCGTTACCTGTGATTTTTTCTGGCAACTGCAGCTCCTTCCTTGCATGTAGCCTTTTCCTTTCAAACAATGCCGAGTCCAGACTCTGGCACCGCGGTTGATCTTCTGGGGGTGGGTGCAAAGCTTCGTGTTTCAGTAAGTCTGCTGCAGACAGCCTGTGATTAGGATTCCTTTCTAGAGCTGCTTCTAGCAACTCTCTCATGGAAGTGCTGCAGTCTTCAGCGATGTCCTCTAAGGGCGGAGCTTGTTTGTGTATCTGTCAGAATAAAGACAGACCACTGAAACAGTTATTCCAAAAACAATGGAAGAGGAAGTCACAGATAAACGCATGAGTGGTCTGGGAATTCCCCACTTACTGGGCTGATCTGAACTACAACAGAAGACAGAACTGCAAAAAAACCACCTTCTGAATGATCAGATTTTATTATAAATTTACAAACTCAAAGCAAGCCTAAAGTCTGGTGCAATGCAAACACACCAAGCTTCTGTACCACACTGGAAGAGCCAGAGAATCAAATTTGCCAGGCTCCAGTTTTTATCTGCAACTTTTAAGCAAAACAGACACATAGCACATAGATGGGCGTGCTTTGATCAAGCTCCACACGGTTCTAACCCTGTCCTTGCAGTAAACCCAAGGCCTGTACATCATAACACAAACCACAGAGATGACTCCAGCTCAGCCTGTCTTCCCCTAAATCATCAAAACCCACTTCTTCCCTCCCCAAAAGCAAAAAGGATGATATCATCTTTCTGACAAACATTTTGATTGTTTTTATATGACTGACGCTTTCCCATCAATACAGGAAACCCTTCAACTGAAACCGAGCTGCAGCTTTGCTAAGGACACTTACAATATAGAGGTAGGATGGATATGCAGAGCGAGGGTATCTGTTCACCCAAGGGGGGATGCCAGTTTGCATATGAATGATAGTAGCTCCCATGCTGTAGATGTCTGCTTTTGTTGTGTGGCCTCTGCAGAGGATAACTTCAGGGCTCATGTAAATCTGTGAGAGATAGTAAAAAAAAAAAAAAAAAAGGTTAGTCAATACGGGAAAACCACGAGCAAACACAAATCATAACATTCTGTGATCTGCAAAACCCCCTCTGCAGGGATACATCCCACTGGCATCTGCAGCCTAAAGCCAAGCACCATATGGGGAGTAAGATTTTTCTGCTGGGCACATTATCACTATCGCAGAGACTTTCTGGTCTGGCACTTGGACAAACTCATACTCCAGGTTTGCCCTGCGCAGACAGGCCAGTAGCTATGGGACCCAGGTTCCAGCTGGGTAGCAGGAACCTCAGTCCTCCACAGCAAAAGGAGGTAAGTTTGTTTTGTGAGGTGCTGCTGGGATTGCTCAATTCTGCTTGAACAATGTGGGCATGCACTAGGCTAAAGAGAGGATGACCGTGCTGCTAGCTGTATGGTAGGAGTCAACTCCTCAAATCCCTGCTACAGGGGATACTACACAATCTGGACAGAACTGAGGATACACACCTTCCTGACTTCCTTACTCTTCTCCTCTACCTGCCTTATCCAATAACCTGCATGTTGAGGCATTATCCTAATATGCTGGATGATGAGGAACAAGGCAGTTCTAAGGCAAGGCATAAATTACAAGCCAGGTCTTTCGAGTCCTGCTGCGTATCCCTAGTATCAGTTTATCCTAGAGCAGCTATTAAGGCATGCAACCCCCTTCCATCTTCATTTTAAACCAAAAGCCCTAATCTCATCTAAATCAAACAGAGTTTCTATTCAAACATTTCATTGAAATGCTTGGCTTTATCAAGACTCTGAAGGAGGATATGAAGGAGCTCCTGCCAGCTCCAAGTTGCCAGAAGCAGAGCAGGTAGAGAACCAGGCAGGCAGGATGCAGGAGGCACACCCCGCGGTGCCCGCACAGCTCTGCCACCAACACTGGCTGTGGGAGTAGGTTTCAACATGACGTGGGCACAGCCCACACCACGCTAGGTTTGACAGCCGCCCTATTTGCTTCTGGTTTCTACTTTTCCCTCACCCAATTTCCCTCTAAAGGAGCCAAACAGAACTTTAATTAGTTCAAGTCATCCTGCCACAAAGAATCACATTAAAAGCCATCAACTGACACAAGAGCAGGAAGTTAAGTCATCACCCCATGGTTTGACTACTTATTACCACAGATTGAGAACAGCTGTAATTCCAAGGAACTACAGCTCACTCAAATTCCAAGGAACATTTCCCAGTAAATCACATACTGTATCTGCAAACAGAACTGCACATCAGAAGTGTGTGCAGCAAAGGTTCAGCAGGTGTCTACAGCTGCTACCTACTCTTTTCCATTGCTAAAACACAGTAAGTTTGTCTGCACCCACCACCTTTAAGTATCATAATGAGCAAAGAACAGAATTTCTACTGTTATGTAAAAAGTTTTTTTAAAAATTGGTAAACACAGTGCAACTTGAGTGAAATCTATGTAAGCAAAAAGCAGCTCCCTTCTTGAGGAGAAAAGGGTGCTGGAACAAGAACCCATCTGCAGTTAAAGTCCAAGTGCAAAACCGGTCAAGATGCACCTCGATTGCACAGGGCCAAAAAGCAAAGATGAGATGTGCATCCAAGCTGTGATTTCAGATGTATTTAGACTGGCCTAAAAGCCTGTTGCCACCAAAGCAGGCAGCGCAAGGCGCAGGTACCTTCCCATGTCCACTCCTTCCTCCTACTGGGCTGGCACTCATCTGCCAGTCAGACCAGAGACACATCCCAGCTAAAAAACAGTCCTTTCCTTCATGCTGTACCAGTTTAACATTCCTGCAAATGAATCACACCTTCCACACTCAATAAACCTCAGCAAACAACTTTTTCCTCCCCTCAGATGGCTCTAACTGAGGTTTACATAGTTTAGCAAAGTGACAGAAGTATAACAGCAAGTGCAGCAAATGCCTAGAAAAGACATTTCCTGCAGAGCAGCTTCGTGACAGCCACAGATCACTGTGCTGCCTGCATTACACTCACCCTGTTCAGAAGGCCCAGGTTTTTCAGGCTACACCAGTTAAACAAAATGTAACTATCTTTCAACCATTCTGTCCAGAATTGCAGCTATTTATTTACATAAAGAAGATTCATTACATGCAGACTTTCGGTGCTACAGAAGCCAACAGAAACACTAAATCCCCAGAGGAGAACGTGCACAGCAGAACTGCCGCTTCCTCTGTGGACACAAGGCCCTGCCAATACCAGACGTAAGAGAAGCCAGCCGGGTCACAGGCGCGATGCTGCACGGCAGCGCAGGGCTCGCACAGCTACGTGCAGAAACAGCACGCTGGGACAGCTGCACCACATCTTAAGGCTGCATAACAGAGGGTGCAAAACTCCAGAGGACTTTTCCTTTATCGAAAAAAAATAATCAAGAAAGCCAGTGCTATGGAAGAGTATGGAGGGCATTTCTGTGTGACTGGATCAGGCACTACTCCATGAGGCTGAACACAGGTACTGTGGAAAGGAAGAATGCTATAGACTAGCATTCACTAGCCTTTGACTGATACTTGAAAATCTCCTTTCGCAGCACACTCTCTTCAGCCTTGCTCCTGGCCTGCCATGCTGCAGCAGAACGGCAGCACTGCCAGTCCCAAGGACTGGCTGCCTCTCTCCCCTGAGACTGCAGTTGCCACATTGGAGGGTCATGGGGATTATCCTCTTTCTGAGGACATGACAGCAGATGTGGAGTAATTTTCTTCTCACTAACTGGAGAACTAAGCAGATGATCATCAGTCCATTCCACAAACATAGAAGTTTCCTGTTTGCACCCACCTCTATCCTTGGGAAATACCCTACCAGGGCTTCCAACTCATTCCCACCATTTTTCTTGTTCTCATTAATAGCACACAAAACCACCACCCCCCCAAGCAAACAAACCAACCCCTAAACCAAGACAAAATAAAAAGCAACAAAGCACATACATTAAATGTCAGAAAGCATGCTGCTTCCAGTACAGAAAGCATTTTAAGCTCAACTCCCCTGACTAGAAAGACAGTCAAAACAAATGCTCAAGTATTTTCCCCAAACAAACAAACAAGCCTGATGTTCTCTGAAATCTTAGTTTATCCTATCTTCCAAGGAGTGAAATGCTCTTTGTCAGATGTACAAGTACCTCCTCCAAACACAGCCTGTGCTCTGGAAGATTATCAAAACATTAAGCACCAAAGTTTCAGCTGAAATGTTTCCTGTAAGAAACCTCCTCTGGCAACAGAGAGCACGCAAAGCCACATTTGCAGCAGCTGCCCAAGTGAATTTTTGCTGCTTGATTTGTTCACTAAAGCTCCAGGCCTGGAAACACTTGAGCTCAAGTGGCATGCAGGACCCCTGTGCATGTTCAGAGTCAAAGCCACTGAGAATGTTTAAAAGGTCCTCACCTCCAAATAATCATCAATCATGCAATACTGCAATAAGTAGCCCTTAAAGGACAAGAGGGTTACATGTAGATGGAGAACAGAGGTTAGAAACGCTAAGGAATGAAACCCAGAGGTCTGTAATTTCTGTGGTTTCAAAGGAGGAGTCAAACTGCTGTGTTGAGCAGGTCACCCCAGTCCATCACTGGGTATCTCAGAAGAAATCTCTGCTAGAGCAAAGAACCAAATTCCAGTCTGAAGCATCTCTGCTTCTGCTGATTCACTGAGTACTGTTCCTTTGTTTGATTTCAGTGAACCCTGATTTTTCTCTGACTTCAGATTTAATAACAACTGACAAGTGGGACTGCACAGAAGGTGACATGGCATTCAAACAGTAACACCTGATTCTCCATTCAGTAAGTTGAAAATAAAAATGTAATTGAGATTATATTTAGTTTTGTTTGCAAATTTTTGTTAAGTTATAAAACTCTTTTGCCCAAGCTTCTACCCTCAAGCTCCAAATTCGAGCCTAACATCACAACCACGAGAGTAATACAACATAAGGGATTTTGTCCCTCTGGCTTCTTACCTCTGTTCCTCTAAGGTCTTTGGGGTAGTAAATGTCTTCAGTCATTTGCACACTTAGACCAAAATCCACCAAAACAGCCTTAGTTGACATAAAGACAATGTTGCTTGCTAAAAGAAAGACAAAAATGACAGCATTTAAGTCTCTAGTACAGTGGGCATTTATTTTACAATACGCCTGTTTCATTTGGATGCTAGCCTGGAAAGGGAGATGAGCAGTCAGTCTCTCTCTATAGCTGACATAGCCAAAACAGACCTGTTGGGTGCAATTTTAGATGTTATATTAAAGATCAAACTAGAATGGTTTTCATACAAGAAGAATCAATGTTTGGACATTTTCCTAGCTTAGGAAAAAGAAAAAAAATAGAGAGGAAGAAATGGCTGAGGGTAAGGGATGAAAGCAGAAGCCTGGTAGGCACCTCAGTACAGCGAGGCTTGCTCTGAAGACGTGGCCAAAGTGGAGAGCACGCTGTGCTGATCTGGCTATGTACAACATGTGTTTGTCACCAAGAGCTTTCTCTACACTAACAATTTAAGTGAAGCCAGCAGTAGGGAAGAACCGAGCTCCCCCCCCCAGCAGCCTCACCTGTCTCCTGCACTGGTCAGCAAGCGTGTCTTATAGTGTAACGACAGAGGACCAACTGCAGCTACACAAGTCATAAAAAGACATAGAGTTCCTAACTCCCACTGAATTGCAGCAGTATCTAGGAGCTTAACTCACTTTCCTTTATAAAAGTTTGCCTAAGGCACAACTTTGTCCTCAGAGGCTTTCTTTGCACTTGTATTTCTGGTCAAATATTTATGACGATAGTGCTCTGCGTAAGCCTCGAGAAATTCTTGTTTGCTTTTTCAGAAGACAAGGACAAATGAGGTCTCCAAGTTACACAACAGAAAACACATTTTCTCCTAGAGGAAAATGGGGCATTCTCCTTCCTAACAGTGCCCACCATGACCACTCAGTGGGAAGACACAAGCTTGATTTCAGTGGCACTGGCTCCTGAAGCTGTTCTTCACACACCTCCCTACAAGTGCTACAGAAGTAGGTAAATAAATCTGTAATTTTAGGAACACCTTTGAAGATGTGGGATTTGAACACCACACAAAGGATGGTGCCACACTGCCACAGCACAGCAAGCTCTGCTGCCTGCTTGGGACTGCACCCAACCTCAGCTTCAGCTGGGTTTGGACTAAAGCTATCCCCACCAAATAACCCAGGATTTGCACCCAGGTGCCTCCAGGCCCAGCAGCCATCAGAAAAAGGCTAGAAAAAGCAAAACACAATCACATCCACCACATTCACAATGGGCCAGTTCCCCTATCCACTATCTAGATGTAGCGGGTTGGGTTTTGGCTGGTTTGGTTTTTAAACCTTTTAATTAATGTCACTGTCACTGCCAATTACAATAAACCCATAGGAAAGACTCTTACTACAAGCGAGAAAGCACAACTAAGGGAAAAATGAAACAGTTTTATAGTTGTCAGAATCTCAAAGGCTTACATACAAAGCCCTGACCCACATCAACTAAGGAAAAGAAAGCAATTTAATATTAATGTATTTATGTTTAATATCAATACATTTTGATTATTCACACACCTGAATTAACATTAATACCCAGAGCTTTTAAAAAGAAAACATATACCAATATTTGAAGTAATTATTGAAAGATCCAAAGCATCTCAAACTGGGGAACAGCCATGCAGAAACATAATATCTAAAAGAAGATGCAAGTGGAAGATGGGCAAGGAAGCACTCGGGATGAATTTACATGGAAAGAGGGAAACTTATGGCTTAACACAGACTGGTACTTTCACTCATTTTCTTTACAGGTTGGTGGGGTTTTTTTTCAAATTGAGTTGCTTGATAAAGGCAAAGGAACTACCACATTCAAATCATCCTTTCCCACTGAAGGGAATTAATAAATAGCATAAATAATGATTATCTCCAGAACATGACCTTGTCAACATTGAGTATTATATATCCCTCCCTCCCACAGATGCAAGGCTACGTCCCCCAGCTCAGCCCCAGCCTGGACCAGAAAGTACCCCAAGGAATCACATACATACGTTTAATATCATGGTGAATAATCCTCTTGGAGTGGAGGAAGTCAAGTCCTTTCAGAATATGCTTTGTCACCCAAATTATTTCAAATTCTCTCATAGGACCACAACTCTCCAGCTTTTCCATGACAGATCCTCCCTCTCCAGCTTCCATAAAGAGATGGATCGTCTCATCCCAGAGAATAGCACCATATAATTCAGCAATGTTTTCGTGACGGAAACATGCCTGTATTTCAACATCTGATGGTTTGAACTGTTCCACTGGAACCTAAGATATTAAAAGAAAATGACAGAAAAGCAGCTCAAAAAGCAGGTCAATTGTACTAACACTAGTTATCCTGCAGATTAAAAAGGAAGAAAGCAGCACAGCACTCCTACCGACTCGTTAAAATACAGAGCTTTATTTTGATCCTGTGACTTGTTCTTCCTGTCCAGTTGACATGCATCCTGTTTAACATTGGCAGTTTTTGAAATCATGCCCAAATAAAAAGTATGATCTTCCAGAAAAAGCAATGTAGCAATTGTTATTCCCGTCAAAATCTGGTGGTTACGCAAAAGCTCTATGCAAACTTCCTGGTGGAGGAGATAAAAATCCCACTGCTTTTTCCATTAGCTTTGCGCTGTCTCATGTGCTCTCCCAGAACTATACACACGCCTGACACGTGGATCACTGTGCAGGACTTACCACAATCTACAGACTAACCACGCTCAGGACCATTACTGACCTTGATTCAGTCCTTATCAGCACTGTTTTATGGCTTGCAAGAAACAAAACCTGCTTTAAAGCAAGCACCTGGCAGCACTCTATTTCTTTAAATTACTGACGCCAGGTTGCTAAGACAATAAAAGCAGTGTTTGCACACACACACTACCACTTCTTTTGTTCTTCCCTCAGACTTGCTGCTGAGAACCCAGTAAGATCCTAATATTTTTACTGAATTAAAAATACTGTTTGTATTTTCAGAAACATTAGGATGCTTTAATTCTGCAGGGGGTTATGCAGGAGCAGCAAACTACACTCTGTCCCCGTGTGGGTACACTGGCTGCAAGGGAAGGACATAAAACACCCCGTCCTGCAACTCTTTTACACACTCAAGTAATACAGGTACTTATTCGTGAGCCCAGGGATATAGAGCAATGTCTCAGCTGAGCTTTTACTGGTCCTAAATGCCCACCACTCGATCCAGAATAGTATGTTGCAAAGTAAAGCTGAAATAAAACCTTGGCTTGCATAAAATTAGGGGGTGCCTCGCAGTTTTCTTGAGACATCTCACAACCTTAAACGCAGTCAGTGCCCAAAACACAATGCAAGCTGCACTAAGCTGAGCTCTCAGGGACATTAATGACATTGGAGTAAAGCAAACTTAAGTCTGAGGATCCCAGTTAAAGGATGAGATCCTAAAACCATCTGCACCTTCAGCGGAGATGTAATCTCATGCTGATATTTTACCACCCTGAGTACAGGACAAGTAGAAATTCTTCTACGCCTGCACCGCAGCAGGCCTGCCCATGTGGCAGTTACACATGCTGCCAGATACCTACAGAATGCAGAAACTTTTGTAGTTTCAGAGTCAAAATATGAAAACAAGTAAACAGGTAATACCGTGCGTTTTTCTACCTTGTGTAGGCCAGCAAAATCAAGATGATCATCATGCTAACAGTGGAATTTGATGGTGAATTTTTGAAAATATACTGTAGGTGCTATGTTGCACAATATTGGTTCAAAGATAAAGCTACTGAACTAACATACCAGTTTGCATGCCATTCGTTTCTTGGTTTCTCTATCTTGGGCTAAGTACACCTTCCCAAAAGCTCCCCGAGGAATAAAATCAGAGCCAATGTTCCTGTAAGTCAGCTTCCATGGAAACAGGAGGACATCTGAGTCGATCTGATAGCGCCCATTCTTGGGTGTGATCTGTGGGGTTAAATAAATAAAAAGTAATCACAATTAAGTTAAAACTACCTCAAGCCCAATTAACTTTATACATGTATTGGAAAAAAAAATAATGTATCAATTATGCATGTGGATGTTGCATGCGACCTGTTGGGCAGTCTTTATTTAGAAACACCAAATGGGAACAGCATGTGAGGTGTGGCATTCATTCATAGCCCAGGCATCCACGTTTCTCTCCAGTGACTAACTTACAAAGTGTAAGTTGCAATTAATTGTCTTGAAACAACAACAACAGCAGCTGGGTTAATGAAATTACCCACCTCTTGTTATTAGATTTACCTGCACATGTTTGTTCTTCCTGTAATCTGCTAACTTGTTATGCCACATACCTGTTACTCACAGGCTATCTTATACAACGTGAGCAAGAGTTTCAGCATTTCATAATATCACATGTACTGCTAGGGGAACACATTTTAATTTTCCATCTTGGATCAGAGTTTCTACTGTTTAGTTAAAGGCCTGTCATGATTTTACCAGCCAAAGCTTTCTAGTTTTATACTGTAGGTCAATATAAAACAAAAGCAGGAATTACACTGTCTGTTTTAGGTGGGTAATGGTGGGAACTCTGGTTCTCTATACCATCAATGAGGCAAAGAGGGCTCCTTCAGGAAGCAATTCAGAGCATCTCAGTCAGTATCTTGCTCTAAATCTTTCTCTGAAACAGTTCCCTCCTTCTGCACATGACAGAGACCAAACTCCTGAGTAGGGCCCTGCGAGTACTGCTTGAGGTCCCTCAAAATTCTCTCAGCTAAAGAAATAGCAATGCTTCCTGTCAATGCGCTCTTTATTTGTTCAGGGATATAGAGCACTGTCCGTATCTGGAATATAATTAACCTGTTTTCTGCTACTTTATCAAGATTTTTGAAAATATGTAAAAGCAGATCAACGATACTTATCACTTCATGTCTGTCACATGGCCTCACATACTCAGCTCTTCAGCCACCCTTTTTAAGATAACAGCATATTAGGAAGATTATGTAGTTTAGATTTCTTTTTAAGATCTACCACAGTCTTTCTGTGTTTTAACTACCTTCATGTTTTTCAAATAGTAAAGTATCTTCTTGACTGCTGAAACTGTAATTCATGACTAGTACCTGCATGAAATAATTCTTCAAAGTTCCAAATTTTGGAGAGGGTGAGTTCTTATCTGTTGGGGTTGTGTCTTCTAATAATTTTACTTAATTTTTTACTAAGTATAAGGATATGCAGAATGAGCCTCACTTCTACTTATCAGAGACAAGGTAAAGACTCTAGCAATCTGTACATCTCTGGTGCTCGCTTCTGCATTGCAAGGGGTTGAGATTAGCTAATCCACACAGGTTACACCTATCCTGGAAAGTAACACAGGCCAAGTGGACTGGATCTGCAGAGCAAGAGAGCACTGAGCACCACACTGTTCACGTTTTCAGGAGGCTTTTGGGACTAGATCCTAGCCTGGTCCTGTGGTGTGAATGCTCATTTGTGGCTGTAACGCATCCTCTAGATTTAACTGAAAGAAATCCAGCTTGTGCACTCCAAGACCCTTTGTTACACAAGCCACAGTGCAGTTGGTGGGGGTCACCAGGCAATCAGAAACACTCCTGATCCTAACTAAAACGCTGCTGATATTTACAACAGAGATGTGCCTGCTGAAATGCATGTACAGGTAATGAATGCCCTGCCTCCAGTCCTCAGGTGCTTAATGGGATCATGTGCACCTAATAGTACTTGGTTCATACCAACTGTATGCATCTGTAGAAACAATATGCAAGCAAAACAACCACGAGTATGTAGAACAGTGTCTATCCTAAGTATAGGAAACAATACTAGTTAGTGTTGTTTCAGTGCTACAGACTTTAAAAGTGACTGTTTTGCAATACTGCAATGCTCCCTCCAACTGGGAATAAAGCAATACCGTGTGCTACTTCACACCTGAGTAACCAGTAAGCCTCAAGCAACCAATGTTTACATATAAAACATATTACGTGCAAGATATTTAAGATGACAGATGTGGCACATTTGAAGAAAATAAAGCAGCAGCCCAAACATCAAAGCAACTGATTTGAAATACAGTGACACTCATATCTACAGATGCTTGTAAAACACACATCATTTTAGGGAAAAAATTATCATATCTCAAAATAATGCATCTAAACTTGAACTTAGCAGTGTGTGATATTGCTTATTGTAATTCTGAAAGTCACAGTTGATGGCACATACTTTTTTTTCTGCTTACTACTTTGTACATTTTGTGCAGATAAATTCAGTGACTACACCAAAATAGATCCTGGATCATTATTTGGGAGTTGTGCATAATGAACTATTTTTACTACATGAACACAAAGCACTGGAAAACCCTTACCATCTCCCAAACCTGTAAGCCATCACAGTTCTAGCTTTTGCTTTTTTACTGCATGTCTCACGTTTGTATTCAATGTTGGGAAATGTTTTCTAATCTCCAGGGATACCAAGAGGCAACATACAAGGGAACTGTCTGAAAACAGACCATTCTCCATAGCTGCCAGAGGGGCTAGGCGTGATAACCTCAGAGATCTCCTCCAGTCCCACATTTGCACAGGGAACAACAGCCTGACTGATACTCCTGGGACTGGGGGTGATCTTTATACAGGTTCATTAAAAACTTCTAACTCCTATGGTCTACTAATTTTCAAGTAAATAGAAGAGAGACATACCATATTCAAGAGGATTCCAGATTCTTGCTGTCTGCATCCTTTAAATTGTTTTGCAGTGTCAGACACCTGATTTGCAAAAGCAAGCAGATCTTCCACAGTCCCATATTTGACGGAGGACATCAAAGGAACCTCCCTTTCACAAAACAGTAAAGATTCCGCTCTTTCTTCATTTTGATTTGCCTCTTCACACATTGTAATTATGCTGTCTTCATAGACTGCAAGGTCACCACCTGGATAAAGGTTTTCCATGATGTCTATCACCTCAGACATATTTAAATTAGTTAGCAGTAAGTCAATCTCTCCTTTGCTATCACTACCCGTGCTCATATACTCCATTACTGTCCACTTTGCAAAACCAGTCCTGAAACAAAAAAAAAGACACAAACCTGAAAACACTTTTCATCTAAGTTTGCTTTAATAAAGTAAGAATAAAAAGAAGTTATCAGAGCGATAGCCAGCTCATTATTATACAGTTGGATTTAAAGTTATTAATTTGTATTATAACAAAAATCATAATCAGCAGACTGGGTGAAGAGGAAATGGAAAAAAGTCTTTGCTAGTGAAATTTTATTTAGAAGTTATTGGTGAACCTCCTTTGCCATTCATTCTTGAAATTCATTTTGATAAAGCTTTTCAGTAGAGGCACAGGCACAGTAAGGAAGCATGAAGCAGTTATATTTTGCTGGATATGCAGATATGAAGGATACAAATGAAGGAACTCCTTATTTGGAAATGAATGACAGAGAGTGATAACATCATTGATTAGGCTGTCTTCAGGTTTTTATGAGCAATTTATGTGATGTGTCCAGAAAGAGGAGGTCATGGAACAAGATCATTCCACTAGTAATAAGCATCTGTCAGTATCACTGCATAAAGCACAAATAAGTCACTACCTGAGATACCCAACCCATCTTCTAGTTTTTGCAAATAACTTGATCAGAAGCAGACTCGAACTGAAATTTTCATCAATTTCAGAAAGAAGTCAGAAATTGAGTTATAAAAACAGTGAGCTTCTGAAGCAGTTTCTGGTAGTTTGTTCAGCCCTCACTAGTCATAACAATAACTTTATAAAAATCTTGACGATTTTGTTGAAGTGGACTTTTGCTAAAAGAAACTGGGTTCAACATCCCCAAAAAGTCCTTTTCCAACCCAGGTTCCTAAGAGCCAGAGAGAGTTACTCTATTGAAGTTAAAAACATACGCGTGGTCAGTCATTAAAGTACTTACACAAATAGTTTTCAAGACGTAAATGTCTAGAGCACTTACCTTGTATTTATCCTGGTTACATCACATAAAACCATCAAAACCATCTCAATATAATCCCTAAAGTCGTCATGTTTCTTGAACCTGTATTTACCACCAATGATAATTTCACAGCGTTCTGTAGCAGTCTATTAAAAGAAGCAAAACAAATAAAGCCATAGTGTACTAGGTCAAGCAGAAGGACAGGTTTATACTCATATGATCATTTGCTTCACTAGCTCCACGGAAAGAAAAAGTAGTAATCACAAGGCTAAGGTAACAGGGGATTTTTCTGCAGAAAAAGATGACAGCTCAAAAAAGAATTAAGCTAGTGTATGATCATCCAGATTTCCAAGTAGTAGTGAAAAATAGTTTTTCCATGGTTAGGTCTTGACTTTTAATCTCCCTGCTTCATACTTGCTAATAGCAAAGCAGAAAAGGATTTCATTTTCTTCTAACAGAACTAAGCAGAGCACACCCTATTTATAGAGCTTTCATTTCCCCTTTTCATAATCCACTGCAACCACCTATCTGGGCAAAAGATAACCAGACAAAAATACACTTAAAGAAAAAAGAAAACCAAGAAGAAAGTGGCAAACACAACCTATTTATCTCAAGGACAAGCAGCAGTCTCGGTCCCCTGAGGCCATGAAGCAATGCCATTTACCCAGGTACAGTTTCTGGTTATGATCATTATCTTTCTTACCCTCCGCGCAAGGACGTGGAAGCTTTGTGGCACACATTTCTCATGGGCTAGAGTATTTACGTCAGCTCCAGCGTTGAAAAAAAAAAACACCCAGTAAACTGACACGGCTGAGTCGGTAGAGAAACCAAGACCACGTGCTGCGAGTCCGAAAGCCAGCACTGCACAGCTCAGCAAGAGGCAGCACGGGAAAAGGCAAGGGGAGCACCTGCGGCACAAGGTGCTTCTTTCCAAACCCGTGGGGAGGCAGAGCCCATGACTCCCCCATATCCCCAAGATGGACAAAGCCACTTTCACCAGCACTCTACACCAGTTCAACCAGCCTCAAGTCAGCCTGACAGCACCCCTAGCATGAGGGCAGTTGTGTAGGAAACGCTGTGGTTACTAGCGCTGCTCAAGTGGGAAGCACCCAGGCTTTGTATCTGGGGTGCCCAGAGAGGTCAGGTTTTTCCAACCTACACAAGAAACGAAAGATACTAGGGGTGTTTTCTAACCCTTAGCATCCCACCCTCCTGTTCCATGCCCAAACTAAAGGCTGTTCAGAAATAAGAAAGGCTATTCTTTATTATAAAGGAGATTTTTATTTTCCCCTGCAGCAGGACTTTTGTTCTTTTACTGGTTGTTTTTTTTCACACTCAAGTAGCGAGGGTGGAGAGAAAAGAAAAAGTCCAGTCATAAAGGGAACTGAGAGACTGCATGTGTGAAGACAGGTAAAGCTAGACCTGAGGGACTTTCTGAAGAAAAACACGAGCCTCTAGATGCTCTAGTGTTTTGTGGATAAAGACAAGTACATATCACTTTTAAACTAATACTCTTTGATCACATTTCCATGCCTAAGGCATCTGTACAGTTTAGACCAAAAGCAGCTGCACATCTGTCATTTGTCCCTATATCTAGCAAGTTCTAAACACTAAATGTTTACGTAATGAGAGCAGCATCTACACCTTGTGAAGCTGATTTTTTACATTATGCAGCAATTTATGCATGATATTTCCACATCGACAAAAAAAAACCCCAACCAAACAAGAAAAACCGTATCCATTTGTAAGTAGGGAATTCTTCCTTTTTATCCCTAAAATCCTGTACTAGTATCTGATGTGGGCTGTCAAATAATGTTCTAAACCAATCTATACAATCCAGATGCATGACTAAGTGTGCTTTACTCAAGTTCTCGGTTAAAAAGCTGAGTGGAAAAATGAAACTAACAGTAAGCACTTAAACCAGTTGCTAAAGCTCTCTCACATTCTGCCATTATTTCAACATCACCACATGAGTAATTTGCAAGCCAAGAGGTTTTTTTCTCTATTTAGCATGAGTAGCTTTTCCTTAAACCCTTTTCTGAGAAGTGTGCTGCTTGACAGCATCCTGATCTCTGCCGTATTAAGAGTAACTGAGTATCAGTCTTGTGAGCCCCTGTGGGATTTTTTTTGTGTCAAGGAGCAACAAAACAAACAAACAAACAAACAAAAAGCCCCAAACAAAAACTGCGAACTGGCTCAACACAACCATACACCCATAAAGATTTCTTATGCTGCTTTTTGGGAATAATTTTCTGGTCTAAGTGGCAAGTAATTGTCCACCAGCGATGGAAAAAAAAAAAAAAAAAAAAGTCCTTATTTGCTTTCAAGAAAAGATACCGACAGACCTTGGAAAACACCACCATCCCTTAGATAAAAAGCTCTGCTGTTAAGGGTCAAGAAACATCAACAATTTCGACATCATTTCAGATTTCCACTTGGGAAAAAGAAAAAAATAAATCCTAGGGCTCAGCTGCAGCCGGGGGGGCGTTCAGTGCCCCCCTCCCTCCCTCCTTCCAGCTCACCCCACTCCGGCCGCAAACGCGGCGCGGCCCAGCTGTAACCCCCTGCCCCTCCGCGACCCGCGGCCAGCCGGCCGAGCCGGAGGGCGAGAGGAGAGACGGCCGAGCCGCCTCCGCAGCCCCGCCAGGGCTCTCCCGGGGCTCTCCCTTCGCCCGTCGGGACGCTGCGCTGCCCCCAGACCCTGTCCCAGCCCGGCTCCCCCCGCCGCCCGGCCCCGCTTACCCGCGGGGCGCCGGGAGAGGCAGCGCCGCGCCGCCCGTCCGTCCACTCGCAGCCAGCGCCGGGACCGCTCGGCAGGATCCCGCGGGAAACTCCCGGGGGCGGGGAAAGGCGCAGGTAGCGCCGCCCGTCCTTTACCAAGGGCGGGGGACCGGGTGGCTCCGGCCACGGTTTCTATTTCGGTTTCCTGGAAGGCGGGAGCGAGCACCGCCCTGTCCCGGGCGCGGAGCAGGGGGTGCCGGGGCGGCTCTGCCGTAATCCCGGCGGGAGCTCCGGTCGTGCCGCAGCGTGTCCCGCGCTGGGGCGGCGGCGAGCCGCTCCTACGGCCCGCGATGTTCCCGTGTGCGCCCGGCGGGGACCCCGCCAGCCCCCCACGCACACACACTTTAGGCATTATCTGAACAAAAGTCCAGCCGAAACTCCGGTGGTATTTAGGACAGTAACGCGAAAGAGATGTTAGCGGCAGTGAGATTAAAAGAGACAGTAGCATCAGTTGGATAATGGCTAAAATTGAGCAGGACCCCATCTTACTTCTGATACAAAAGGCAGTAACTCCTGCAGGACCGTGCTGCCCGACAGCTCCCCTTCAGTGAAGCAGTTTTTAAGCAGAGCAGTGGCACCTGTTGATCACCATAACCAGTTGTTGCAGCACTAGGAGGATGAGCTGAACCTGTCTCCAGATCTCATGAGGTGCAAGCTGTATTTTCTTGTTTATTATCTGCAGTATAATGACTATTTGCTTATTCATGCCAATGCCCAAACTTTCATTATAAAGTTTCAGGACAAACACTCACCAGGAATCTGTGTTTATACAACTATCAGTCTATCCAACTCCTTTCCTGTTCATACTATCCAGACACACTGACTCCTTCCTTCAAAGCTTGCACTTTTGCTACTTCTCCTACATTGTTCCAGATTGTCCAAAGCACAGCATAAGACACATTTGCATTGTGCAGGGATTCAGGCAGACTCACTACCTGATGTTGTTTTCCTCAGCATCATAATTTAGCGTGTGGAACACTGCTAGAAGGCTTAACCTCCATCCACATATGGTTTCTTCTCCAAAATATACAGGTGGCAAAATATACATTGGCAAACCTCCACAAAGGAGTATGCATCTTTGAGTCTGATCTTGCCCAACTGCACTATTCAGTGCATTTGCTAAGAAGCATCTGTGAAAAAATGCAAGAAAGTTGGGAGATGATTAACGGAAGAAAAAAAGAGAGGAAGGAAATGGGGATGATTTAGGAATAAGGCACAAGAGAGGTAAAAAGGAGAAAGACCAGGCCCAGCAGAGAGGGTGGAATTGGCAGAACCTTGAATGTAGGAGGTTAAGGTTGACTAATACGTCCTTTACACATAGCTCGCACGCTACCTAAGGATACCTAAGGTATCAGAGCATTTCAGGAACTTGCTTGAGTTATTAGTTTTCCTAAACCCACAATTAATTTTAGTGAAACCATTTTCCTTTTTTAGACTGGCTGAAAGGTAAAAAGAGGAGTAGTTTCTTTGTCCACATCAGTGAATTTAGGAATAGAATTCCAGGGGAAACCTGCATACTCAGCATGGAGAGATGGAGGAGACACAAGTCTCTGCTCCGTGTTGTGTGGTTGCAGGGTATAAACCGAAATGCAGTTATGTCAAAAGCAACCTACTCACAGAATCACAGAATCGTAGGGGCTGGAAGGGACCTCGAGAGATCATCAGGTCCAACCCCCCTGCCAAAGCAGCTCCCTAACTCATATTGCACAGATAGGCGTCCAGACGAGTCTTGAATATCTCCAGAGAAGGAGACTCCACCACCTCCCTGGGCAGCCTGTCCCAGGGCTCTGTCACCCTCACTGTGTAAAAGTTCTTCCGCATGTTGGTGCGGAACTTCCTGTGCTCCAGTTTACAGCCATTGCCCCTTGTCCTGTCTCCTCAGATGACTGAAAAGGGGTTGGCCAATTCCCCCTGCATCCCATACTTAAGATATTTATAAACATTAATTAGGTCCCCCCTCAGTCTTCTTTTCTCCAGGCTGAACAGCCCCAGCTCACTCAGCCTTTCCTCATACGGGAGATGTTCCAGACCCTTAATCATCTTCGTAGCCCTCCTCTGGACTCTTTCCAGGAGATCCCTGTCCTTTTTATACCAGTGAGCCCAGAACTGGACACAATACTCCAGGTGGGGCCTGACCAGGGCAGAGTCCTCTGAATCATCCTGGGGTACAAACCAAAGATAAGAAGATTATATCAAGTACCTACAGACCCTGACTTACCCAGAGGCTACCAGGAGAGTAGCTCAGCAGCAAAGACCTGCCAACACATGAAGCAGTCGTGCTGCCCCTAACATACCCTACATGTACCCTACACGTACCCACGAGTGCCAGCCAGCAAGGCAGCGGCGCGCACCCTGCAGCTCTGTGACCCAACCTGCGCCCTTCCCATCCCGCAGCGTCCTGCCGCCTCTACAGCAGCCCCGCTTCTGCGTCCCCGGGACGGGACGGGACGGGACGGGACAAGCGCTCCGCTTCCCCTTCAGGTGCGCCTCCTCCGCCCTGCCCGCGGCTGGCGGGGCTCACACCAGTGGGTACCATAGACCCCGCTAATCGGGCGCGCAGGAATCACGGGCCGCTGTGAGCTTCCCCGCGTCGGGCAGGCAGCGGCCCGTGCCAGCACGCTCTCGTGCCCTCCTTTAACCCAGGGGCACCCCGGTGCACCGGAGCCCGCTCCCCGTCAGACGGAGGAAGACTGAGCCTCTCCAGCCGCCGTCCAACGTGAGAACCGGCGCCTGCGCAGAGGCTACTGCCGGCGCGAGGCTGCCCGGCATGGCGCACCGCGCGGGCGGGCGGGCGCTCTCCCTCCTGCGGGGTCGGCTGCGCCTCCCCGGCCCGGCGGCGCCCGGCGGCTGTGCGGGCCGCGGGCAGGCCCGCCTCGGGTCCTCCGGCGCCGCGGTGCAGAAAGCGCCGCAGGCAGCCGGCGCCGACGAGGCGGGTGAAGGTAGGGCTGCGGCATGCTCTCCTCGGGGCCTGTCCGCGGTGCGGGGCCGGGCGGCGCGGCCGCTTCTCCCGGGCGGCGCGGCCGCTTCTCCCGGGCGGGGATGGGGTCACGCCAGGGCGCAGGGAGCGCAGCGGCCGCCCGTCGAGTTTGCGGTGGGCGGTTCGGCGCTGGGAGAGGCTCCTGGGCACTAGCGGCGCTTTGCCGGTCCTAGCGCCATGGTGCAGCCCAGGAGGCCAGGATCCGCTCCCGCCGTTTAGGGCTCGGCTTATTGAACGTAGGCATCGGCTAACGGTGACTGAAGCGGCGGTGGTTATTCCTGAGGCCCCCATAAAAAGCGCCTGGTCCTTGCCGTGTCTATATTACAAACCAAGAACTAGTGAGCTCTGGCCACCGCCCGTGTGCTGTAACCTGCGTGTGCCAGGCATCTGTGGGCCTGAGGCCTGCGGTTCTGCTTGTGTTCGTGTTTCAGAGCTTGAAAAACACCAGGTAGCAACCTTTTTCTTTTTTTAGGGAGGAGAAGATCAGGTTGTTTTATCGCAGTTTCACAAAACCCACAGTCTTTCACTGCTCCACTGTGTGAATAAACTTACATGAACATCAGCATGCAGAGGGCAGCATTAGAATATGCATGAGCACCGTGTGAGGATGGGGCTGTTTCTTCTACCAGCAGTGCTGGTGTGCACCTGCTTAAAATAGTTGTGAAACTCGGGCACTAACTGGAAATGTTATGGAACAGGGGAAGAAAGCAAAGCTGACTGCTCCTTATCCATTTAAAGGGCATACAGCCACCGTTTGGATGTGATCATCTGCATCTGTGCTACGTTCAGATTGTGCAAACGACAGCAGAGCTGGGAAGAGATGTCAGCAAACATCTGCTGTAGTAACTAGGCATGTACAGGTAGTAAATCAGACAAGAATCACATAACCACTCTGGCCTAATGCCAGAGAGCTGTGGGAGTGAGAAGATCTGGGTTCATCTCCTGATTGTGTCACTCTTCCACTGCACTTGTCCTTTCTGTATCTCAAGTCATTTCACGCTTCTCTGCTGCCACAGAAAATGGCCTTTAGCATCTTCATAAAGTCCTTTGGTCTTCTGATAAAAATTGCTAAGTAATTGTGCCCCTGTACTGGGCATTGGTGAGGCCACACCTTGAGTACTGTGTCCAGTTCTGGGCTCCTCACCACAAGAAGGACATGGAGGTCCTTGAGCGCGTCCAGAGAAGGGCAACCAGGCTGGTGAAGTGGCTGGAGGGCAAATCCTATGAGGAGCGTCTGAGGGAGCTGGGGCTGTTTAGCCTAGAGAAGAGGAGGCTGAGGGGAGACCTTATCACTGCCTACAACTACCTGAAGGGAGGTTATAGAGAGGTAGGTTTTGGTCTCTTCAGCCAGGTGACAGGTGATAGGACAAGGGGGAATGGCATGAAGCTGTGCCAGGGCAGGTTTAGATTGGATGTTAGGAAAAAATTTTTACTGAAAGCGTTGTCAGGGCCTGGAACAGGCTGCCCAGGGAGGGGGTTGAGTCACCTTCCCTGGATGTGTTCAAAAAAAGGGTGGATGAGGTACTTAGGGATATGATTTAGTTTAGGATGTGAATGGTTGGATTTGATGATCTTAAAGGTCTTTTCCAACCCTGTGATTCTGTGATACAACTAAGATGTTGAAACAATTGCTTAGGGTATTTATTATTTACAAGCCTGTGTGAGAGCACAAAAAACTTGTAAAATGAAAGATTTTTTAGAAATAATAAATGCTAACAAGTGTCATTAGAGGATAGATTTTATTGAGGCCACAATATCACGTGGGTTCCTCAAAATCAAAAGCTTAGAATGAAGAGTTGTCTGGTGAATCTTTGTGGCAGATAGTTGCTGCGGGGAAATAACAGCATGATACCCAGCTTCCCGGTCTGAAATATGAATGGCAGCATTACAGGGAGCAGCTTCACTGGCTGTGGTAATGTGATGTGGCCATGGGAATCGTTACAGAGTTATGCAGAGAACTGACTACAATTTCATATTTGGGACGTGGCCTCTTTGCCTGTATGTGATCAGGAAAAAGGTTTCTGCGTTTCTGGATGTTCCAGCACGTCTTGTTTCCATGTTAATTCCGTAGGCTGTCAGCAGTGATACAGATTGTCAGCAGTGTGGTGAGATATGACTGATTCTGTGGGTTTATTGTAGTAGAGTAGATGAAAGTACGGTATTAAATGAAAATTTTGAGTAGGAGTTTACTGTAAAAGGTGGTGATGAGTTGTAAAAGTAAACAAGTCTTGAATTGTCCCAGAGGTGAAAGTACTGATTTTGTGCTAGCTGAGAGATTATCTTTTCAGTGTAGCTTGGCATTTCCAGAGTATAGAGAGTCCAACTGTGTGTGCTGAGTTTTTAGATGGCAAACAGCAAATCAAAGAAGAGCAAAGATCCTTTGTATCATAAAGATTCTTGTAGCATGAAGCAAAGTTGGGTTTTTTCCCTACATTTCCTATTTCTTGTTCTTACAGATGTATGCTTTTGTGAAAGAAATACATTTTTGTCTCTCATGCATTCTTGATTGTTTTCTCTTTTGTTATAACCCTGTTAAAGAATTAGGACAAAACTTTGCTCAGTTGTTCAGTCCAGAGGGAGAGATTAAGAGTACGAAAATCAGTTTTAAATCTTCCTGTTTCTATAGAAAAACCTTGGCACTCATTTCTCTTTGCAGATGCTGAAGCCAGTAGCAGAAAGAAGACCTTTACCGAGGTTCAGACAGAACGATCAGAACAAGCGGAGAGGACTGTTCTAATTAAATGCCCAAAAATTAATGAAAAAAAATTGTTACAGTATTTATCCACTCATGGAAATATTGAGAGTCATTTCTTTTTTGAAAGTCGTGTAAGTAATTAACAATGCAGACTAAAATCTAGATGTAGAGACAAAGGAATAGTACCATTTGGTTAAGGCCACATATGTGCAAGTTAAGCAATTTATATATAATTAGGTTTTATGTTTGTTGATGTTTATAAGTTGCTGAGCAACAGATTTTTATTCTTAAGTCATCTAAGCAACACCTCCTCAGAGAGAGAGCTAGCAACCTGTTTTGCACTAAATTTTGGAAACTTTCACATAGTTCTAATCTTAGAACAATGTACAGTGCTAACTTTTTAATGTGTTTCTTGAGTGTTACAGTTGTGAAGATAAATAGACTTTACAACTCTTCTGTTTAGGGCTTACTGCCAAGGATAGCATGTCTTAAATATTTTTGACCTCTTGTGAAAAAGTGTCTAAAAAGTGTTTAGGTACAGAACCGAGTGTTCAGCTTCAGGACTCTCATGTTAAACTATCTCGATACTCCTGGGAGTATCATGACAGTCCTGAAGCTGAACATTGCAGTCAGTTTAGGGCTTGTATGCATTTATCTAACCCTGTCTATTTCCATTTTTAATGTTTTAGGGTATCCATGCTTTAATAGAATTTTCGGAAAAGAGCAGTGTAGCCTCATTGCAAGATGATATTGGAATCCCAAGTGCTGCAGAGCATCATGTTGTCCCATTTAAATCAAGACTTTTTACTTTCACGCTGAAAAACCCAGGGCGTGAAGCTGCTGAAGAGACACCAGTTCACCTCACTCCTCAGTCTCACATTCCAGTGAAAGAGCTTATTCAAAAGCTTTGCTGTGCAGACAGTGTAAGTAGAGGCTTCTAGATCTCTCTCAATTAAAAACGAACCATGTCCGTTTCCGATTTGCAAGTGGTAATGTGCAACTTGTAAAGCAATTTATTTCTGGGGGAAAAAAAAGTAGTGCCTGTTTGAAATTTATGTGAATGCTTCTACATTTAAAAAGATAGATGAAATTAGTAATTTTAATTGTCAAATATTTTATCTGTATGAAGTAAACCTGTTTAAGATAAAAAAATAGTATGCTAATGGCAGTGACATTAAGTAGATGAAGATAATTTTGTAATAGATAAAAGGGCCACAAAGATAATCAGAGGGTTGGAGCACCTCACCTATGAAGACAGGCTGCTCGATCTGGAGAAGAGAAGGCTCTGGGAAGAGCTTACTGCAGCCTGACAGTACCTGAAGGGCCCTACAGGAAAGCTGGAGAGGGAGTGCTTACAAGTGCAAGTAGTGACAGGACAAGGGGGCATGGCTTTAAACTGAATGAGGGTAGATGTAGATTAGATGTTGTGAAGAAATTCTTTCCTGTGAGGGTGGTGAGGCCCTGGCACAGGTTGCCCAGAGAAACTGTGGCTGCCCCCTCCCTGGCAGTGTTCAAGGCCAGGCTGGATGGGGCTTTGGGCAGCCTGGTCTAGTGGAGGGTGTCCATGCCCATGGCAGGGGAGTGGGACTAGATGAGCTTTGAGATCCTTTCCAACCCAAACCATTCTAGGACTATGTGAAGATGGTTCATTGTATTTTGACAGTGTTTATTTTCTTAACCAGATAACCACTCAGATGTACATTCTGCTGAATGAGTATCAGCTTACAGAAGAAAATACCAAGCTCCGATTTCTGGCCTGCTCTCTGGTTCGGGATTTTGCGCGTGCGTATTTCCCAGACAGCACGGTGAAGCCATTTGGCTCTTCAGTCAACACCTTTGGCAAATTGGGATGTGATGTGGACATGTTTCTGGACTTCCATGATACACGAAAGCATGCGACAAAAATGGTAAGATTATGCTGCGCATCTTCAGTCTGTTGGATTTCTCCAGCAGAGCAGCTCATTTGCTGTTTCACACACGGGATTCAGTTTATTTAGGAACAAGGTTATTTGGGTGTTTGACATTGATGACTTCCAGAAGCTGGATGTGAGGTGAAATAGATCTTCCTTGCAACAGGAAGAAAATTATACAGTGTTTACTTAGGCATTGTACTGTTAAGGTGAATTTCACTGTGAAAAGACCCCTCTTTCTCCAAAATTGATTCAGCAATGTCAGTCAGACCTTCCCATTCTGTTGTGTTTTCTTCTGTGGAGCCACTGAGTGTCATCTATGCTGGTTTAAGCTTGGCTTTGGCTTTTAGGGCCCTCTGCATTCTAAAGCATAACATAGGTGTGCATGTGCATTGTGGGAGAGTTGTCGGGTTCTTTTCCTTGAAGAGTTTACTTCATGCTGCAACAAAGTTAACTATGTACTGGGGTACATACCTACTTACACAAATAAGAGTGTGTGGAGATGTGAAAGGTTTAGAACTGCAGTAGTATTGATGAATAGTTACAGGTAGGACACATGCTGATGTTTGTATTGTCTGGCCAGGGCAAATCGTCATGTTAACAGCACCCAATTTTCATTGTGAAGGGAATTAGTTCTTACTCCTGAAAAGAAGCTGGTATATGTGAACTGTAGTTGATATGGGGACCAGGTCCCAGGAGCAAAACAGAAAGAGAGCCAGATCAGTAATGCAGGTATTTCAGTTGTCAAACTTCCTGTAAGATGCTTCAGAATTATTTGAATGCCTCACTGACACTGCAGTGAGTGGCGATTACTAAGCAAGTGTGGAGGCTTGAAATGGAAGCACACTACTTGAATTTGCTGACTAAACTACAGAATTTGCATTAATACCTTCAGAAGTTGGAGGGTTTCAAGACTTCCAGTAAGCAACATTCAGTCAACAGCATTGCCTGTTTCAATGCTCATCTTAAATTTCATCCTGATCATGTCTTAACCCATACTACGATTTGGAAGTCTGCATTATTTAACCAAATTTGCATGTTTAGTGTTGGAATTTGGGCAGCTTCATTGTTATTTAGAGTAGGTTGTGTCTCAGTCCTTGTGTGTCGGCACAGAGATTGCACAGGGACTAGACAAAGCAGTTTTGGAAGGCTCTTTACTCTTGCTGCTGTTATTTGACCGTGGACAGTGTAAATAAACTTTAGGATTGGAGAATGAGATATGAAAGAGAAAGATGAGAATTGGGATAAGAAGAAGGGAAGGTTCCTGGAGCATGTGGAAGAGAACTTTCTGACACAGCTAGTGAGGGACCCAACTAGGGGTCCTATACCTGTTTGCAAACAGAGAAGGACTTGTGGGTGATGTGATGGGATTCAGAAAATGGTAGAGTTTTTGATTATCAGAGAAGTAAGGAGGGGGGTAAATAGAACTGCTATCTTGGACTTCTAGAAGCAGACTTTGACCTGATTAGGAGATCTGTTTGGTGGACTCTTTTAGGAGGCAGTCCTGAGGGGCAGAGCAATCCAGGATGGCTGGACTTTCTTCAAGGAAGAAATCTGCAGGAGGAGGCTGTCCCCATGTGTCAAAAGATGAGACAGTGGGGAAGACCGGCCTGGCTGAACAGAGCTTTGGCTGAAACTCAGGGGGAAAATGGAGAGTTTATGATCTCTGGAAGATAGGGCACTGGTGAGGCCACACCTCAAGTTCACTTTTGGGCCCCACTCTACAAGAGAGACGTTGAGGTTCTGGAGTGTGTCCAGGGAAGAGCAACAAAGCCAGTGAAAGGTCTAGAGAACAAGTCTTTGAAAGAACAGCTGAGGGAACTGGGGTTGTTTAGTCTGGAGAAAAGGAGACGAAGAGACCTTATTGCTCTCTAAACCTACCTGAAAGGAGGTTGTTGTCAGGTGGGTTTGGATCAGAAATGCCCTATGAAGAAGCTGGGATTCTTCAGGGCTTCTGAATGGGTAATTAAGTGAGTGATGCTGGCATTTTGAAAATGTTTCTTTTTATTTGTATGGTGACTGATAGTTTGGGGAAAATAGCTCTGTTTTCCTGAGGTAACCAAATTTACAATGGGCTTAAGCTTTTATAGATTGAAAATTCTGTCAGCTTCTCTGTGCAATTTGTATATTATCACATACTTTATTTTTAAATAAATATCCCTGCAGACATATAAATGTATATATATTATTGCAGTGATCAAACAATGAAAGCAAATTTTTCAGCTGAAGAGTAGGATCATCATGCATGTATGGGAAGTGTTAAAATCTAGGAACCCTTTACATGTAAACAATAAAGTTGCCTCTTAAATTTGGAGGGAAAAATCTTTCCAGTATAAACATCTAGTTTCAAAGCATGTTTTTTAACTAGCTGTTTACTTTAGTATTCATCCTCTGTGGAAACAGAAGTTCTGCTGTGAAATTTAGAATTAGTTGATGATGGATGGGATTACTGGCAGTTGTGATTACTTGTGGATGGTTGGCAGACCTACTGCTATGAGGATGTTGCAGCAAAAGCCAGCAGCTATACTGTCTCAGTCTATGTCTTTAAGTTACATGACAGGTCAACAGGCTGTGTGGCACACTTACAGAATCACACAACCATAGAGGAATTTCGATTGCCAGAGACCTTTAAAGGTCATCTGGTCCAAGTCCCCTGCAATGAGCATGGACATCTTCAACTAGATCAGATTGCTTAAAGCCCTGCCCAGCCTGATCTTGAACGTTTACGTGGATGGGGCATCTGCAATGTCTCTGGGCCACCTGTGCCAGTGTTTCACCACCCTTATTGTAAAAATACTCTTTTATACATTTAGTCTGAATCTCCCCTCTCTTAGTTTAAAACCATTACCCTTGTCCTATCGCAGCAGGCCCCACTAAAAAGTTTGTTCCCATCCTTCTTATGAGCCCCTTTTAAGTATTGAAAGACCACAATAATGTCTCTTCTTTTCTTCTCCAGGCCAAAAAAGCTCAACTCAGTCTTTCCTTATAGCTAAGGTGTTTCATCCCTCTGATCATTTGTGTGGCCCTCCTCTGGACCTGCTCCAGCAACTCCATGTCTGTCTTATACTGAGGACCCCAGAGCTGGACATAACACTCTAGGTGGGGTCTCACAAAAGCAGAGGAGAGGGGCAGAATCACCTTTCCTGACCCGCTGTTCATGCTTCTTTTGATGCAGTCCAGGATGTGGTTGGCTTTCTGGGATGTAAGTGCACATTGCTGGTTCATCTCCAAGCTTTTCATCTACCAGTACCCCCAAGTCCTCCTCAAGGCTGCTCCCTTCATCCCCCAGCCTGTATTGATACCTGGGGTTGTCCTGACCCATGTGCAGGACCTTGTAATTGACCTCGTTGAACTTCCCACAGTTCACTTGGGCCTCCTTCTGGAGGTTGTCCAGGTCCCTCTGAATGGCATCCTGTCCCTCAGGCATGTCAACTGCATTACTCAGCTTGGTGTAGTCTGCTGACTTGCTGAGGGTGCACTCAATCCCACTATGTCATTGATGAAGATATTAAATAGTACTAGTCCCAGTACAGACCCCTGTGGCACACCACTTGTTACTTACACTCCAGGTGGTGCAGTGAGGCTTTTGGTTTGTGTTCAAGCACAGTCTTTCTGCACTAAAGATTATTATCTTTTTGGTTTTGTCAAAATTTTTGAGTGCTAAAATGTGGGCATATCTGCTGTATCGGTGTGAAAGCATATACAACAATAAGGTCCGCTAGAGCACTGTCCATAAAGGAGTGTAAAACTCTTGTGTCTTGATTTAAGCATAGCCAAAATGGGAGATAAAGCCACCAGCACCTGGAGAGCTTTGTACCTTTGTGCATGTGATGGGTTAACCTTGGCTACCCACCCAGTTGCTCCACCATGGACCTCCGTGGGCTGCAGAACAACCTGCATCGCCATGGTCTTCTAGGGAATCTCTGCTCTAGTGCCTGTAGTACTCCTCCTCGTCCTTCTTCACTGACCTTGGTGTCTGCAGGGTTGTTTCTCTCACATTTTTTTCATTCCCCTCTCCCAGCTGCTCTGCTGTGTTTCTTAAAGGTATTATCACAGAGGTACCACCAGCATTGCTAATGGGCTCAATTTGGCCAGTGGCATGTCTGTCTTGTCTGTCCAACATCAGGAGCAGCTTCTGGTGTCCTCTTACAGAAGGCACCCCTACAGCACATCCACTACCAAAACCTTGCCATGTAAAAAAGTGCAGTAGGAAAATAAGATGCTGGGTATATCTCCTGTAATAGGCAATACTTCAGAGAAAGGTGAAAGTCATATAGCTATCAGTGTGATTTATAGGGGTAATGATATCCTCCCCCTATGTAAGTTGTCTGTCCTAGAACAAGTGAAGACAAGGGGAAGTAGCTTCAGTTATAATACAGTGGGAGTGGAAAAGGTATCTTCTGATTTCTGCACTACTGCAGCCTTTCAGAAGGTACCAGCCATGGAGGAGGACCAGGCATTTCAGTACCTATTTACATTAGGTAATGTGAGATTTTTTCAGTCCTGTGGCAAACTGATCACTGACTTTGAATTTAAAAAGCAGTAAAACTGGAAGCATTCTTTACTGAGAGTGGATTATCCATAGTGTTTGACCACAGATACGGTGTTTTTAACAGACAGACCGTTTGGGAGATTAGGGAATGACTTAAGACAGAGTTCTGTACTATGTTTTTGAGTAACAGGTTTTGTGTTGAGAGATACTCTTCCTGCTGAGGGTGCTTTATCAGTTTGCCCTGAAACAATAGTTTAGTTGATCTACATTTGCTGTTTGAGTAACATGGCAAGAACAGGGGGAGAACCACAGCATTGGGGCAAGTATATCAGTACTTCATCCTCCCCAGCTGGCACCAAAATCATCTAGGAAGATCCTGTAAATTCTTAGAAGTGTCTGTTTTATCTTTACAAAAAGAAGTCTGCATCCAGTTTTTGAGATACTGACCTGCTGTCTGGGAAGGCCCATGGTGATTTTTTTGTCGAAAACAAAGCCAGATACCAGCACCCCTACATGTTGGCCAGATCCCCATCTGTTTGTGTTAGCTATGTCAGTGTTGGTGGTTGCAGGCTCCTTTCACTTTCAACCAGCTCTGCTGTAGCTTGCAGCTGTGCAGCCAAAGGTGATTACGGACCTCTGTCCTGGTATGTTCAAACACAGGTACTGGCTGGAGAACTGTTTGCAAGAGGAGAGCAGGAACAGGCACTTCAGTGATTGCCAGAGCAACTCAGAAATTCGGCACCTAAATTCAGATTGTGGGAAAGGTTGCAAGGTCCATAACTGCTGAATTGGTTTTCCTGTCTGTGAGTGCATGCTTTATTTTGCTAACGTGGTGACAACAGAAATAACCATCTCTGTACCACGGAGGACTAGTTAGTTCACTCTGTAATGTTTGTATAGTATAAATTCACCTATGATGTTGCAAGGGGAAGGATATGTCTCTGTCACGTATTGGATTAAGAAACAAAATTAGTTGAGGCCTAAAACCAGAGACTATAAAAAGTACAGAGATTTCATAGGTATGAAGTTAATTTATTGAGGTACAAACTACAAATAAGATCATTTCCCTTAAACTGATACTTGATTCACTAATAAGCCATTGATCTTTGGGGATTTGAAATGGAATTACTGGTGGTTTGAAATGAACAGCAATTTACACAGAATTGGTTGTGTTTTCCACCTCTTACTTTTTAATTTAGTTGTAATGCTTCTCTTTTCAAGTCAGAGGATATATGCTGTCTTGGGAATTCCAGAATTACTTTTTTTAAGCACTAGTGAGATATAGTAGTATTGTACCCTCATCTGAACAAGTAACTTTACAGTAAGTGAATGTCTATTAACCTGGAAAAACTAAATCACTGAAAAATAAAAGAGAAAGCAGTATGTTTTTACCTTGCTAAAGTTCTGTGGGATGCTTTGAGTAATTCTTGTCTTTCAGTCTCTCATTGTACAGACTCCTTTGCAAGTTGGTATAGTCTTTCAGAAGAATTCTTAAATGTCTCTTAAATGTTCCAGAACTAACAGTTTACTTTTAAACTTCTGTCTTAGAAAAAAGCTCCCTTCGAAATGGAGTATCAGATGAAAAGATTGCCGTCTGAAAGATTAGCAACTCAGAAAATTCTCTCTGTAATTGGTGATTGCCTTGATAATTTTGGTCCTGGATATGTGAGCATCCAGAAGATACTCAACGCTCGCTGCCCGCTGGTGAAGTTTTCCCATCAACCGACGGGATTCCAGTGTGACCTGTCTGTGAGCAACAGGTGAGACCTGCTTTTAAAAAGTTCAGGAGCAACAGTAACGTACTGATGTTCTGAAAACTTGATTTTTAGTCTACTCCTTTCTGTGCTATTAACAAATGTGCATGTCGGTCCTGAAAGTAAAAAGGATGATCTTGACTTGTAGGGCTTAGGTTTTAATGTGCTTATGGTATCTTTCTCCAGCATAGGAAATACTTGCTAGCTGAAACTGAAGACTTGAAAAACACTTTATGCAACAAGGTTGGCGTATAAGGCATTCCAAGAAAGCAGTATTTGTTAAGTAATTAGTTCCCCTCATGTATATGGGTATATGCACAGCCTTCTTTGGGTTGCTTTTCAGATTAAGCAGCTCCATTATGTTCATTTCAGTGACTGGCCTTCTAGTTATTTTGGTGTCCTTTTTTAAGTGCTAGGGGTCTGTAAACACCTGTTTGCCAGCAAGGTATCTTGAATGTTAAATTAACTCACTGCATCAGAAACCAGCCTAAAATGTTAACTGTCATTGAGGACCTTTCACAGAAGTGCCCAATAGAGGGGGCAGGCTTCTTAGAAATACTTTGCATTGCATCTATGTTTCCTCTTCCAGTGTGCTCTTATTTGGTTGGTAGTAAAGTATATAACTTGCTTTGCTGTCACTACTTTTATTAATAAATGCTCACCTTAATCCAGTATACATCTGTAGCCCTGGCATAAGGGTACATAATAACAACCGAATTACTACATTGTTGTTGGGAATAGTAAAATATGAGTGATTATCGGAAGTATTCTGAAAGATACGACTTTCAGTGCAAATTTTGTGATTTGTCTACATCAGATGCAATCAGATCCTAGGCTGAATTTTCTGAATTACTCAAATTTCTATTTTGGAATATGCAGGAGCTGTTATGGCAGTACTGAGCAAGTGTCTTACGTGTTAGTTTTGTATCTGCAGCCGCAGTGAAACTTGGCACGCAGCTCTATTTGGACTGCATGTGTTGCTTTGTTACCATCTGGAGTAGTAACAAACCTCCGTGGACACAAGGAGGCACTTCACAGCTGAAATTTTAGAAGTCCACCACATGAAAATTTTGTAACGCTTTGATTTCCCCAAATTGCCATGGTGGATTTTTAGAACAATACAGTGCAAGATTGTGAGTAAAGATTCCTGCAACAATAGTTCAGTTCAGTGAGCACTTTAGACTAACACTGACCCCAAATAAGTTTTGTTCTCACACCATGCTTCCATTTTTTGTTAAATGCTTTTTCTTGCCCTCTTATTTGTACACTAATTTAATGGTTATACAAGATGAAGGAGATCAAAAACTGATCCATCTGAAAACCTTCCAGATTAGTTGTTTTTTCAGCAGGACCAAACATTAGGCATCTGAAAATTACCAAATTGATTTGTTCTGCAGATTTCATTGCGTCTCTGCACTTCATGTATTTTTCAGTGCATTATTTTATTGATTTTTGGATTAAAATTGTAAAAAGTTCTAGTTGTATTTTGTTATCTATTAGAATAAAGATATTATGTAGTGTACATCAAAGGCAGCTGTGGCAAAATTGTGTTTTTCACCTTGAGTTCTGCATAGATTCACTCTGGACTACTTGATAGTGTTTGGGGTTTTTTGGGCAGTGGGGATTTTTTGGTTGGTTGTTTTTTTCTTCCCACTGTTAAGTGGAAGAATGAAACAGGAAACAGTGCAAATGCAGTATTATTATTTACCCATAACTGTACCCTTTTACTGTTGAAAACTACCAGGTACTTCATGCTGGACAATTCCAGGCATTCTCTTATTTTTTTTTTTAGATGCATAAATGTTAATTTTTTTGTTTGAGGGATGCCCTCTTCCCTTATAAATGGTGCTCTAGTGCATCTGGTACTTCACAGGTCTCTATTTACATGTCTTTTACTGACCACTTCTCCCTCAGCATCGCTATCAGGAGTTCAGAGCTCCTGTATATCTACGGCAGTCTGGATCCCCGTGTCAGAGCGCTCGTCTTCAGCATACGATGTTGGGCCCGTGTTCATGGACTTACAAATAGTGCTCCTGGTACCTGGATCACAAACTTCTCTCTGACCATGATGGTCATGTTTTTTCTGCAAAGGAGATCACCACCTATCATTCCAACACTAGACCAACTTAAAAAACTGGCAGGTAAGGACAGGATATGGTTTAGTTTAGGATGAGAATGGTTGGACTTGATCTACAAAGGTCATTTCCAACCTTGTGATTCTGTGACAGCTTTTCGTGTGTTCATTGAAGTGACACATTTGTTTTCTCTAAAGTGATGAGTAAACCCAAGTAATTCCTTACACTCTCAAATACTAATCCATATTATATGCCTTAAATTTGTTGGAATATGCAAATTTTAATTGGGTTTATTTTTGTGAAAATAATGCATTTTTAAAGGCAAAATACAATACTAAATTCTACTTAGAGATAAATAAAAGTCTTTACAGAAGACTTGTAAGGTCTCAAGTGTCTCTGCAGCTCTTAAGGATTTTATGCAGATTGATGTGATGCATACTGTTTTATAGAAACCAAATGTTTAAAAGAGAGGCTGTATTTTTCCCTCAGAATTTGTAATATCCTTGAGACTATTCAGGCCACCTGCAAATAATTGTTACGTCTTTGCAAACAAGCTGTTCTGGCTGTTTCATACATAGGTTTTAGGTCAGTAAATCTAATGAAAGCATAGAGAATGGCACCTCAAGTTCTTGATTCCTCACTCATGCCTTCTGCTTATTGATAGGGTTCCTTGGAAGTTTTGAGTGCTTAGAGTGGAGAAAAAAGTGTGCATTCAGTTGCTTTATAAAATCAGTTTAAGTATTTCCATCAGAAGTCTGCAGACTTTTTAAACACAGAACACCTGTCCTGAATTTTTACAAGAATATTTCTGCTTCTCCTTAAGTTCTTCAGAAAAAGGCTTTGGGTCTGGATTTTTTTTTAACTCCTACCTCAGGGATTTGTGCTGTTTATTATGTAATAAAGCTCTGTATGCAAAGATACCAGGTTTGTTCCTTAAAAGAAGTACCTTCAACTACACAAAGATGTCATATACCTTATTTCTGTCGGCCTTTGAAAAGATGCGATTTAGTCACGCTTCTTTTCCTCTGCCTGTTCTCAGACTTTTTTCTTGTAAATCTTTAACCACTTAAGTTGAATCTTAACCTGAATGTCCACTTGGGAACTCCTAATTTGATTTATTTAATATGGTAGCATTTGTTGAAATCAGTCATGTCTTCTACCTGAATTTTATTAAAGACAATGGCATTTTATTGTTTATTACTTCAAAATATGCGTGCGATTTTTATTGCAGATGAAAAAGACAAGTATGTAATTGGAGGATATGATTGCACATTTGTTAGTGATTTAAGCAAGATTAAACCTACAAAAAACACAGAAACACTGGGTATGTAAATCTTCATCAACTTTTAAATGTATTTTTATGAGCATATTGAAAACAACCTCTTCCTTAATGTTACTGATGGCTCTTGTTTTTCTTTCCCTTAGATGTATTATTGGGTGAGTTTTTTGAATATTTTGGAAACTTTGATTTCAGAAAGAATTCCATAAATCTTCGAAAGGTAAATGCATTTTAATGTCTCATTGTCATTGGTTTAATTTCTCTGTCTGCTGTTTAACAAACTACATATGCTAAGCAACAATTTCTGTCATATAATTGTATATACAAAGTACACTTACATTGGTTGTATCCAGAAACCGAGGCCTTTCTGTGAAGGAAGAAAGTTTTCCTCTCGGACCATGATCACAGCACCATTAAGAACATTACACTGTCGTTACTTGGAGATGATGGAAAGCACAAACTCTGATGCTAAGCCAGTATGATTTTCTTGACAACCCTGTACTGAAAATGGTGGCTTTAAAGAGTAGATGCTATTTTGCTTCTGTGAGGGGAAAACTTATAAAATGCCATCAGTGTGTGTCATGGCAAAAGCCTGTGCTAAACCCTGTACACCAACAGGCTTTGCTTTAAAGTTGGGAGCCAAGCTCCAAACAGTGTCTGCATTAAAACTTACAGCTGAGCTCTGAAATTTGCATTTGGCACTTGTCTTCCCTACTGCAGTTAGCATCAGCCTACAGCAAGTGTACTTAAGCTTAGTAAGTGTGATGGATAACATTGATCATTCTGTGCTTGCCAAGCAGTCTGCACTGTCACTTTGGTCTACTTTCTGAGTTTAATTAAGTCATGCTCTTTATTAATACATCCGTCTGTGATGGAAATGTAATAGAAATGTATATAACTGTAACTGCCTTCACTCGCACCTGTTCGGCTGCACTGCTTGCAGGATGGGGGTTTCGGTGCCCTGTTGCAGCATGGACACTCTTGTTTGTGTTCCCTTCCCTGCCTGGGCACTGTGGATTACTGGCATGAGAGCTCTATGTTGCCGCTGCAGGTTGATCCTAGGAACTGATTCATTAAGCTGGAGAACTTTTGTTTGCCATTAAGCCTTAAAAAAGGCAAGGAAAAACATAGACATGTTGGCATCGGAGCTAGTCAGGGGGAATGTCTGTGCTGCTGCTGTTTTTCTGTTTAACTAGTCAGTCCTTTTGCCCCTGGGGCAGGAGTATTTATGTAGCATGTACACAGACACTTTCTGGACTAGCATTAGCTGGTAGGTTCCTGCTAGAGCTTGCAGTGGTTCTGTAATACACAGCAGGTCACCTAAGGAGCACTGATAAGCACAGAGAGGGAAGTGCATTTAAATACAAACTACATAGTTATCAGGCCCTTGCGTTGTGTTGTACCAAGTGCCCCGAAGTGGATGGACCATGACATGAATAGTACTTAAAAGACTGAACTGGGAGGAATTTCAGCCAAGTGAGTAATCTTCTTGTGTTATACTAGTGCTTAATGAGCACTGTGAGAGGATTGGTGTGAACAGTTTAAGTGCTTGTAGTAGTTTATCAGACAGGGCTGTGCAGGTTAATTTGACACACTTAGGCTGCCCATACACAACTGGAGATAGGAGTGGGAGGTTGCAATGAGAGAGGTCTGAGGTTTGTGGGCAAGCAAATGGGAGAATGGCCAGAAAGACAGGCTAAGCCGTAGTTGTGTCTTCTTTGCCTTGAAGGAATTCTAAGCTCAATCTGGCAAGGAAAATCACCACTAAGAGGATTCAGAGAACAGAAGTCATACAGTCAAGTTAACAGGAAAATTACCTTGATTAATATGACTTTCCCTCCCCCCGCAAAAAAAGAAAGTTCTCTACTAGGTCGAAATACTTTATTCTTGATGCTAAAGTAATAAGTGATTTGTCCTTTGCTCAGCCTATGCTGCATATATGCAACTTTGTTTTTTTCTTTACACTGTCTGCAGGGAAAGGAAGTAAATAAACCTGAGTCGTCTCCTCTTTATATCTGGAATCCCTTTGAACAAGACCTTAATATCAGCAAGAATGTTAATCAGCCACAGCTGGAGAAATTTGTAGCTGTGGCCAGAGAAAGTGCCTGGATTTTACAGAAGGAAGATAAAACTCAGCAAGTGATCAATAAAGAGCCTTGGGGACTGGCAGCCCTACTGATACCATTTGGAAAAAGTAATCCCAACAAGATGAGGAATAGGATGAAAGGACTAGGAAGTGAAACAATCAGAAGCCTCTTGGACTCTTTAAAGTTAAATAATGCAAACAGTCTACAAAAAGCAGTGGGAAAGTGACTTTCAGCACAGAAACACAGTAGCTGCTATTCTGTTTTAGGAATTGAATGTGAGACACAGTCCGAAGAACATTATTTTTAAAACTTACTGTGCAGCAGACTGTTAAATGACCTCTGTTTTCCATTGTGATGCTTTTTGTACAGGTCTGCTTTCTTTCTGTACATTTTTCTTCTCCCTACTCTTCACTTCTAGTTTTATGAATGAAGAGCATTCAGATACAAGTTTTAGAGATAACATTTTGAAAGTAGCCTTCAGTTTGCTACTCTGAAAAAAAGCCCAACAAACAATACTAACAGGAGCAACATGGGAAGAAGCCTTTGGGAATTCTACTGGCAGACATACAAATGATATGCTAAGTAGAAGCTCGAGAAACAGCAACCTTTCAGTGAAACCACACTTTAAAAGGTGATGAATGTTAGAACCATTGCTTCCATTCCAGTCATGTCGTGGAAGCCAGTAAAACCAAAGTGCATGTATCTATTTTTGCAGTCATTTTCCATTCATGTAGGTAGTGCCAAGACAAAATAAAGAGAATGGAATTAGATGCTATGGTTTGAAGTTTCATAAAGCATTGTGCTTCAAGGGCAGTGCAGCTGTTTTGTGTTGGAAAAGTGGGTTTGCTCTTGTGTTTACCACCTGATCTCAGATTTCTTCAGTCAGCTCTTTGTTTTCTGTACCTACAGGACTGGTTCCCACCCACACTTGTATATACATTCACTCATGCTTCTCATTTTGCCTTCAACTTCACTGTAAACCTGTATTTCAAGTTCAGGCAGGGTCTTCTGCATGCCTTTCTTGCCTCACCACTCCTCTCAGTGTTGCTGCCTACTAGGCAGCAGAGGAAAAACCTTCCTCTCACTGTCCTTTGCAGAGGGATCTGTCCCTTGCAGAGATCCATAGGTGTCATTGTAGAGACGAACAAGATACGCCATTCAGTGATCAATGTATTTTAGAATGCTCCAGCCCCTTTATTGCAACTGCACAGACTCTTTATAGTATTAACCAAACAACACATAAGAACACTATAGGCTAAGGGGTCGTTTTACACTTTTTCCATTGGTCATCTTTTTCCACCTTCTACTTGGCTCCTGCCAGCCTGCACCCCACCTTCATCATCACCGGGTTCTGTGAACCTGTTACAAAGTGAGTGATTTCTCTGTCTCAGGGGAATGCAGGAATGTTGTCATGGTCAATTTCTTCCACCATCAGGGCTGGGTTGTTAGTAGACGCGCTGCTGCTTCCCCCGACACATAGGGAATTGTATGTCATGCTGGAGTCCCACTGCCAGTCCTGCCCTGCTTGCAGAATCTCAGCAGAACAGGGACTGTCCCGCTTTAAGATCGGTTGGGCCAGCGAGTCAGTGCTTCTCCTTGACTTAAAGCAGCAAGTTCTCTGTCCACCTGCCACGGAGGAGAGTTTTCAGAGGAAGGGGAAGAGGGGTGGAAAGGAAGGAAGTCAGAAAGGGAAATGGAGAGCAGGCAAACGTCAGATAGATTTTCAAAGTGCACGTGTCAGTATTCTACCTGTACAGTTGGAGAGCCACTGGTGCATTACAGCTGAACGTCAATGGTGATAACTTACAGACTGATGTCTTTGTTCTTAACAGAAATGTCATACAAGAAATCAGTGTAACTCTGAAAGTATCGTACAGATGCAACATCAGTGTTGATGATTACTTTCTCATTTTCAGTATTTTTAGATTCTTTAATGTTGCGGTGATATATATATGATTGTGTGAAAACTTTCTAGTGGTGTAGTCTAAACAGTTAAAAGAGTGTGTTTTCTCTTCTCCCTGAGGTGGTTTTTGCTGGAAATACTGTGGCCAGTAATGCGTATTTCCAAAGCACTTGTAAAAACTGGGCAAGAAAAAGTGTTTTCCGGCAGTTGGCAGACCTTGAGTGGCAGAAAGATCCTCTTGCAAAATGATTCCTTATTAGTTCATTTGGAATTTAAAATAATGTGTTTCCGTTTCTGATTCCTAAATGCTTTCTCACATAATTGTTTGCATGGTCATTATCTTGGTGAAAGGAATTAATCCTCATATTAACTTCTTCAAGAGTGAGCCTTGAATTTCAAACTTTTATACCTAAATCCCGGTGCTAGTGTGTGAACTTCTTTTTTGAGGCTGCTGTGAAATTTACTGTAAGTTGTTCTTGGTGCTATCCTGAAGCCTTTGACAGCAGAATTGGCACGGGTGCTGTAAGGAGTCTGTTGCCACCTTAACCTTTACAGAACCAAGGGGTACATGTACATTTTCTGTTTCCCCAGCAATAGACTTTGAAGCTTTTTGAAGATTAGGGAGATACTTGAGTACTTCCGAGTTTTCTTTTTTCCAACTAAACAAAACGGTTAATACTGCAGGGCAGTAATAAGTACAGGGCTTGTTGGGGACAGAAGCACACAGCAGCGCTGTGGCAGTGAGCACCTACTCACACTGCACTCACAGCAGTTCTCTCTGAGGTAGCCAGGAACGGTTTTGTAAGAATTTTGACACACAGATACAGGCACTTGCAGTCAAATACCAATAAACCTTGTAATTTGGGAATACAGTTGGGCCATGCTGAAGCAATGCTTTCCTTGTAAACGTGTATCAGCCTTCAAGCAGCTCAGTGCTCTGTGAGAGGCAGGGCAGAGCATGGCTACTGTACGTGCAGCGCTTTTCAGCATCGCTTTTCTCTTTAGACTGCAAGTCCCTTTTGGGAATAGTTCTGAACCCTTGTCATGGCTGCGGGCCAGTTTCTGAAAAGAAAGCCAGAAGCAGTGGTGTAGCAGTGGAAATGCACAGGTGATTGTTCTGGATGTCTGCAAGTCTGGGGAGCTGGAGGCCACTGCTGAGCGAAGCCTGGGGACCTGGAGGAGCAGCTGTCCTTGGTACAAATAAGCCCTGCTGGCAGCTGTCATGGGGAAGGCTGCTAGCTGGGCCTGAGCTTCCCTGGAGTGAGAGCTGTGTCTGGGAGAAGAGCTGCGTGATACTGGTGGAACTGAAACCACCTGTGGGAAGAGAACCAGACTGCAGAGGAGGACCAATATTTGAGGGGGTGTATTTAACAAATCAAGAGAGGTGGTGTGATTTTAATTTCCTGAGAGCAGCAGCCTTATCACATTGAAGAAGGTTGGAGAGAATATGGTTCTGTCAGTAAAAACAAGTGTTGGATATTTGTCAAGAAAGGACTCTAGTGACAGTCTGGACTCAAGAGCTTGTTCATATCTGAAAGCATGTAAACAATGTCTTGGCAAGTTTTAGTTCCTTCTCTAACTTGGTGCTGATATGCTGTATTGTAGGGTAGGATTCTTGAGGAGGACACATGTAAGGAACATCAGTGAATTAAACACATTTTTGCCCCCCTGCCCCTTTCCCCACTGGGAGTACTTTTTAGTGCAGTCTCACATTCTCTGTCTCTTAGCTGGTTAGGGAAACAGAAAACATTTCAGAGTTCCTTGCCCTGAGAAAATGCTCTTTGGGGCATCATTAACTTTGAGTTAATGTTAGTTGCCAGGTTTGTTTCGTTCTTTGTTTCCCTCCCCCCTAGATTTTTGGATGCTCACAAGAGTTGCAGGTATGGGGTCTGTTGCAACTGCCACAGCTCCAAAATTTCTCTGAAGCTTCCTGGAAATCTGTGGCCTTCGTCTTCAGTTAGCTGCTGGTTGAGCACCTGCATGTGATATGCATGGCAAAGACACAGTCACAAACTGAAACTTCTCATCTGCTAGCAGATGCTGTGTTCCTCTGCCTTAAGGTCAGAACTACAGTTCCTGCCTGGCCTTCTGTCCTTTGGACTCCAGATCACAGTATAATTCAATCAAGTCTACTGCTTGAGCAAGATCAGCTGTGAGATTAAACCAGGTTCCTCAGGGATTTAACTAGTTAAGCCTTGAAAATCTCCCAAGGATGGAGGCTGCACAACCTCTCTGGACAATGTCTTCCAGTGTTGACTGTTTACTCACCCTCATGGGCTGGCTGGCTTGTAATACACTGACACATCCCTGTCACTTTTACTTGGCTTCCTTTCTGCTCCTGACCTGACTCTCAGTCAAACTGCCATCCATTACAAATGTTCAGGCTGCTCCTCTGTGTAAAGACCCCCCTAAGTCTTTCCCTTCTTCCTTCCTTGTCTTTCCTGAGGAGCTTGTATCCATCCATCGCAGTGCTCCCACCCCATGAGCTGTCCCACTATACCTGTTACTCCAACAGTGCTGTAGTAACAGTATGAGGAGCTGTAGTTCCTCCTGCTTGTTCCCCAGGCTGTGCCCATTTGTCTGTTTGAGCTGGGTATCCGTTCATCCTATTTTATTTATTTATTGTTCTTGTGGTCCCAGAACACCGTGCAGTGTGGAAGAGGACTTTGCTGCCCAGCAGAGCTTGTCAGAAGGCATTCGGCAGATCCTCTGTTGCAGTCTGGCTCGTGGCAGCACCGTAGCTGTACTCCGTGCTCGTGCTGGGTCTGTGGTTGTTGAGGAAACACGTTCACACAACAGCATGTTTTCGTTCTGAGTTCAATTTGGTTTATGCTCTCTGGGCCATATGGACTGTGGCTTTTCTTGACACAGTTCTGTACCTTTGGAGAAAGGAAAGATAAAGAAAGAACCTTTCTTTAAATAATTTTGCCAACAAACTAGTTAAAGGTCCATGCCAAGTTCAGCTGAAGCAAGGTTAGGATTTCCAGCTTGGGGTGCTTTGGAGATCTGATGAATCAACAATTAGGAAGTTTTTCAACGTGAAATCATCCTGTTCACTGGAAAACTCTCCTTCCAAATGCTTTGTCTTGCTTATCACAAGGTTCTCTTCTAGGACAAAATTCTTCAAAATGTCCTGTGTAATTCGGGGTCAGTTTGTTTAAGACAAGGGTTAGGATTTATACAAGGCTAACCTGTGCCTGGAGATAAAATCTCTTCCTCCATAAATCCTCTTGGTTGAAAGTCCTGATCCACTGCTTTTGCAGACCTGTTTCTCATCCTTTCTTGAAGCAGAGCATTGTTTGGCTTTCTTTACCGGGACCTTCCTGCTTTTCTCCCCTCCCCATTGTCTTCTCATCATATTTCATCTGATCTGTAAGTAGTATTTCATTTGGCCCGGAGCATTTTGTGGAGCAACAGTGAACACAGCAGCGCTCGGGAAACAGGTAGTTTTGAAAACGCGGCTCTCCCAGTGCAACGCGACTCGTCTCATCTGCTTCATTTCTTGTGTGGATGAGTCTCCGTGCTGCCGTTTCCGTAGCTCGTAGAGGGATCAATTAGCTGGACTTGATGGGCCCCAGCTATACTGAGAAGGTACTTTTAGGGAGCCTGTTCATTTAAGGGACTCGTTTCACACAGGCGGCAGTATTGGAAAGCAGGTTCCCTGCAAGGCTTTTGAGATGCTTTGCCCTTCAAAATGATCTCTGTTCTCCCCCGTTGTTACGGGGAAAACCACGTCCAGTGTGTTTCACAGAAAGACTTCAGAGAGAGGTTTTCGTTCCCATGCTGAGCTCTCTTGTACATACAGATTTGTAGTCAATGTAAACAGCACAGCCCTGTACAGGAATCTTGCATGGAACAACTCCCAGAATATGTCTTTTAGGTATTATCCTCGCAGCCCGAGGGGGGAGGTGAAAGGCCCGCGAATTGCTAAGGCACAGCCTCCCATTTGTGTTGCTGGCTACAAGGATGGAGCAATTCCTGAAATTCCGTCTTGCTTTTTCCCCTGATGGATGCAGGCACAACGCTGCTGTCCTGCAGAGGAAAGGTCCGTGTGTTCGAAGTCAGGTCGTTAGGTGGAGAACCAGTATTATTTAAATTCTCTCTGAATCTTTACACGTAAAGTTTAATTTTCTGAAGTCCTTCTGTAGGAGCCCTTGCTGAAGATTTTCAGGGTGAGACTGGGAGAATATGTAAAGGCTTAATATTTCAACTACGATTAGATTAACTATCAAAAATCATTATGTAGTGAAAAGTAACGCCTGCAACAATCCAGCAATAACAAGGAACGCTACCTCGTCTCTTTGAAACAGTTTTCCTTCCCTAATTGCCTGTAGGCCTCCCAGTGGTGCGCTGCTTTTTATAAAAGGATGGGATTTGGGGGAACATGCTGAATGGAAATCACAATATCCGGTACCCGGAAGGGTGGGTGTGTAGCCACTGCAGTAAATAAAACAGAGGCATTACCGACTCCATCATGAAATGAGATGATGAGAGTTTGTGGTTCCAAAAATAATATAGAGAATTGTTCTGTGGATCTCTAGGTGATTCCTGCTTCTTCCTTTTGAAAATCATCTTTGGACCCCTATCAAAGGAGGGTTTGCTGTAATTGCTTGATACCTGGGCTTGCAAAGTAAGGTCTCATTTGAAATGACCATGACCTGCTTTGCTGCCAACTAAAGACTTTCTCTACTGCAGTTCTGCTCTAAAATCCATGGGGATTTGAGAGGGTTTGCATTGCAGTTGGCTTGGGAATGTGGAATATTATAATTTTCACTTTGCCTAAAAATGTAAATGCTTACAGATAGCAGCAGACTTTCGCACTTCTCCCACTTGGGCAGTATGATTTTAGTTCCCCTTTTTACTGTAGACAATATTTTCAGTCTTTGAAATGTTTTGCAGCAATTGGGTTTATATTTCTTCTAGGAGATAACGAATAAAATAAAAGGCCTCCTCTGTATTTGTTCAGTAAGTTGCTGTTCCACTGGGCCGGTGAAGTCCTTAATGAGATAAAGAATAAAATGCCTGGTGGTTTCCTTCCTCAGATGTGGGCAGGGGTTTGTTACAGACTGAGATCAGGATGCTTTTCATAGAGCGATGGTTTTGAACTGTTGATCTCTGAACCACTCGGCGTCAAGGGAACTATGTCTACAGAGCTCACCAAAAAAAGCAAGAAAACTAAATCCTGCAAAAGCCAACCTGCTCGTCGGCCAGTTTGAGTGCACCCAATAGAGGGGTTTAACTCTGGGGTTTTTCCAAATAAAACAAAGGTCAAACCAACTGCTCTTGACTCGTGATCAGAGATGAAGCATTTCTTGCATTCCAACATCACTTTATGATTAATAATTTGTTTAAGTAAATGGTGGTCTGTGAAGAGTACATCTCTGGTGCTTGCAAAGCACGGTTTCTAATGAAGAGAAAATAATATTTTGGATGTCTGACAAACCCTGGAAGATATCTCTTAATGGGGAGAGAAGAATTTCTTTCTAGCAGGATATCTACAGTTCCTGAACCCTGCCCTGGCAAAATACTTGCCTTTTATCTTTATAAATTATAAAGGGAGAATGTGGGCGTCTCAGTTTGTCTTGATTTAATTTTATCCCACATGTATAGGGTTACAAGTATGTGGCAGTTAGGCATAAGTGATAGGATTTTATGCTCCAAATGCTGATAAGAGAGAAGCTTCAGATCACATAGGTTAATGCAGACTTGATTCAAAGACACCTACGCTTTTTTAGACCCCCACCCACCGTTGCAGCAGACTGTAAGTATTAACTACTGCCAGCTGCTCGCTCCCAGTATAGGGACCCCTTCCCCTGAAGTTAGTCTTTCTGATTTGGGGGTGGACCTTTCATTGCCAAGCTGACCCAGCACCTTGTGAAGCCTGAGAAGGCAAAGAATGGCTTGTTATCCCTGTGCCCCATTCCTGCAAGGTTGGTTTTTTCCCTCCTGATTCCAATAACAGCAGGACACAACCCTAAAATTCTTCTCAGATACAGAGCGGCCAAGGATGTTGTAGCACAGCCATTCCTATTCCTCAGACTTGTGCAATTTATGTTGTTGGGGGGGAACAGACATTTTTATCTAGCATCTTTATTCTCTTTTTCAGAAATGATTTATGAAACTTTTTTCCCCCTCCCAGAATGAGCTTTCAGAGTTGGGCTTTACTTGCTCCCGTGTTTGTCCTGGCAAAGAGCAAAATTTAAAGCTGAGCCTTTTTCTGCTGGGTGTTTTTCTTTTCTGCGATAAACACCAAATATGCAGTTGGTGTCATGAGAGCAGTAGGTGCGGGATTCAGCTGACACTTCCCAGCAGAAAACTCTCCTTCTTGCCAGGCCGCTCGGGAGACGCGACAGTGATTCATTGCGGTGATAACGCAGCAGGAACACAAGTCCAATTGTTTGCTATGTAGGTCAGAATGGGGTATGTTGGCATCTCTGTTTGCAGACTTTACAAAGAAGTCTGGGAATGGGAAGCACGACAGGAAAACCCCTATTCTGATACTACTCAAATTGTTCCCCTGGCAGAGGTAGGCTATAAACAGTTTGCTCTCAAATACTTGCTGTCTAGCTGGCATAGCCGGACGATGTCTGTACGGAGGAGGATTAATTGTCAGATTAAACAGCTCATTTACTCTTTACCCAAGCTTTGCAATTCATGTCTGGGTATGTGTCAAGGAGAAGGCCCTTAGAAATACTCAGTCATGCTATTCCTTCATCAGTTCCTGACAGCAGTTTATGTTCATGTAGATATTTAATGTACTTTGGAGTCAGGGGGAACTGGCAGGTAACTTGGGTAGCTCAGGGCTTTTCTCACAGCCTTTCAGTTTCTGTAACGGTGCTCCAGAAACTCGTTCACCTGTCACTTTGGGACTTGCCCCGTGGTCAGCACGGGCTTTGCAAATTGGCAGGAGACTCAGTAGTTGGGGGCATAATTTTGTGCAGCGCGTTACAGCATTTTACTGGGAACCCTGTTGCGTATCATGACAACACGTCTTCTTGCAGGAGTCTGCAGCTCTCCCCTGATGTCTTCCTTCCAGGAAAGCCCTGGTTGTTGAAGATGAAGAACCAAGCTTTTGTCTCTCTCCCTGTGCGAGTGCTCCAAGGGAGGGACCTGGGACTGCTTTATTTGGTAGGTTTGGATGGTACCCTGCTCTCTTTGGAGCATGGCCTGTCTCTGCCTGTACCCGTAAAGCACCTCAGGCTCTAGTTTCCAGGTTTGTCCCTTGGGACGTCCATTGCCTCTATAATGTGCTCCATGAAGAGCAGCACTACAGCTTGTTCTGCCCTATAGCAAGGAGGAGCTGAGGCACATATTGTGCTTTCCTATTTGGGGGAGAGTAGCTCTTTCCCAAATGATGTGTCTCCTTGAAGCTGACTGTCAGCTTCTTCTCACCAGTGGGAGAAACGTGCAGTGCCTCACAGCATCGATTAAATGGATGTTATGGCAAATAGTACAGCCAAACACAGACCTTTTCAGGTTCCACACCACACAGAAATTCACTGTCCCCTGTCTTGAGAGCTGAACAGATTTTTGAAGCAGTTGGAGGCAGTGTTCCCAGATCAGATCATGTACCTTTTTTTTTCCCCTTCTGGAAAGAAGGAAATAAATCCTGATGGCTGGACATGACGTTGTCTGATGATCAAACTCTTTGTTGGCATTTATTAGCACAATGTAGACTTTAATGAGAGTGTTCTCCCTCTTTCAGTCTTAACCATTTATAGTGATACTTTCCTCTGGGGTTAATTATCTTCTGAAAATCTGTCTCATACAGGAAAGATATCAAGTCAGGTGGTAATACATTTGAAATATCAATATGTATCAGTATCAAGATTTTAAGTTGCAACACAGTTCAGAAGGGAACTGGGTGTTAGTTTTGATTTTTTTATGCCAGCCTCATCATGAGAATTTTATTTAATCTATTTTTTTATTGTTGTTGCTGGTGAGGCTTAATTTTAAAAAGCCAGGGAAATACTGTCTCCCTGCCTGAAGGCCAGGTTTGTCTTTCAGTAGGGGCTGAAGTCCTAGCTAGTGTTTGTGTGTGTTTTTGTAGCTTAGTGGCTTTCAGCAGAAGTCACTAGCTGAGGATCTTGATTATTCTTGATTATGAATAAAGACACTATGAATAAGGACAGAAAGGAAAAGGATTGCAATTTCCACTGCTGCACTCTTTGGTGACATGCAGGCAAACACAGAGCAGAACACCACGTTCTGACACAGAAGCACCTGTATGTAAACACAACTTGAATTTTCAAAGGGCCCCACTGTTGAATCCGAAATCTTTTTGTCATCCTTGAAAAACTACTGAAAAATCAATTGCACAGCAGTTTATGCTTGGAAGGAGAAACGGAGCATGTTTTCTGTGGAAGCATCACACTGTGATGAATGGCCAGTAGGTCTGGTGAGCCAGTCATCCCTTCCAGTCCAGTCTTTGTTTCTGTAAATGAGCCAGTGTGTATCTGGGAGAATGGTAAGTCATCTGGAAACTTGATCCAACAAATAGCTCAGTTGATGCTGTGATAAAAGCATAGCTGACTATTTCAAATGTTCAAATAATGGTCATGTTTTTAATTAAGCAAGATATTATAAGCTCGTTTAACACTGCCACTACTGTTTGTTGCTGAAAGAATGAGAGAAGATCGTGAGACACACTCTAATCTTCCCATATAAACATCTGTAACACCAGAATAAGAGTAGCATGATAGGATGAAAAAATATTTTTTGATAAGACTGTACCACACACACTTTGACTGTCAGACTTAAAGATTATATTTAGATTTGAGTGGTGCAATAATTACCATTGTATTAGGCTATTTTTATATGTATTAAATGCCCTAATTTAAATAAAGCTACTCTTAAGAAGTGTTTGGTTTGGTCTGATTCCTATAAAAATTAAGAGAAACAGGGTTTTCCTTGATTTTCAACATTGGCACTAAGGATGCAGCTGCCAAGATGCTCAAACCCCCACAGCCCCCAAGTTCAAAGATGGATTTCTTGGTTGTTCATCCAAGTTTTCTTATTCCTCCATCACAGTTCTATGGCATTTTATACACATCGATGTGAAAACTTCTTGTTGGGCTCTAACAGCACGTCCTACCGGTGCTGTTTTCAGAAACAAGCTCCTGTTTATTGTAAGCAAAATGTACTGAGGTTTGCAAACTCAGGGGGAGCATAGTGTCTTCCTCCCTAGTGAGGTCAGATGTTGAATCAAGAGGCTCTTAAACTATTAATGTGGATCAGCTGTAACAATAGTCCTGCAAGTTCACTGAAAGCCTTTTTTTAGTGTATTTACCTCACTGACAGAAGGCAAATTCAATCTCACTTTTTTGGCATAGATAATCAGTGGAGGTAGAGCAGGGGAATCTACCCTAAATCATTAAAAGTAAAAATATCAGCACTAAATTCTGGTGCAGTGTAACCCCATGCAATACTAGTGCTACCAGGCAGCGACTGCAGCTACACAGCTTCAGAACACATACAGGCTCTGGTGGCTCAGCACAGGCTAAGACAAGGAAATAGTGGGAACTATCAGATTCTTCTGTGTCTCGGGAAAGAAGCTTGTGCAGCACTTTCCAGAGCAGGTTCTGGCTGCAGCTGCTCGAAGGCAGGAGCTTTGCACACCCTTCAGCTTCGCTTTGCACACCCTTCAGCTGAGTTTCGCACACCCCTCCAGCTGCAGCTGCCACGGAAGGAGCTGCCCTCCCTTTGTTCCTGCTCCTGCATTGCCCTCTTGTGTGGGCACAGGCGTTTGCATGTCCATGAGGTGATCCATGGAAGCTCTATGGAAGAAGGTCCATAAAAGTGACCCCAAAGCCCGCAGTTCCCCTGCTCCTCTGTTTAATGAGCACAGGAAGCTACAAGCTTGGTTTTCTTTTACGAGCACTGGCTGCCTGTCAGCAGTAAATATCAGAAGTTTCTAATAACTTGTGTTCTCTTCATATTTCAATCAGCTGACATGTGCTTTATTCCCGAGGCAGCCGCCCCCACCATCGCTGTGCCATGGCTGGTGCCCACGCGGCACCCGTGACGCAGAGAGCTTCTCGCAGGGCTGGGCTAAGCGAGCTGCACGCCTCAGTGGGAAATCCCCCTGCGTAAGCAAGTCCTTCTTGTGCAATACCATGGACCTTGCAGCTTTCGCTTTTCTAGCTGTAGAAGGGGCAACATGGAAAGTTCTGTCCTCATCCAACGTGACTTCAGAGCTGGGAGAAGTAAGGTTTCAATGTTTGAATAAGCTGCAGCTCTGGTTGGGGAGTTTGGAAATGTCTTGTGCTGTACCGGGAAGTTTTAGGGTATGTGCTGTGTCTCACAGAGACCTCATCATCATCCACTGCTGTCCCTCCCCAGGGGACCCTCTGGGCAGCAGCACTCCCTTAAATCATCCAGAGTCCCTAGGGATGGAGGAGCTGGCTGCTCTACTGTCTGTAGAGAAAATTGCCCCAAACTTTCCAGTAAGGAAGGGAGGAAACTCTGACTGCTGTGAAACTCCTGGGTTTAGCACAGATTCTGAAACCTTGGGCAAAAGTGCTCCATTTCTCCCTGGAAATGGAAGTTCTGGCACAAGGAAGTGGATAAATCTGTTAACACAGAAAGGGCTTGATTCCCTCCTTTGCCCGTCTCCTCTGCAAAGCCCATTAAGAGTGTTTCAGCCCTTATAGGGGTATAATGCAAAGCACGTTTCCTCTTGGTAGAACACTGGATAGAGAAGTCCCTTCCTACACAGACAGCAAGAAAAGTGGGCTAACTCTGTTTTCTTCCTTTTAAGGCGTTTACACAGCTCCAAGAAAATTCATTTGTAGTGCAAGACCAGTGCGAGCACAGGCAGCGCTGCCAGCGCCTGCGAGTGACTGCGCCCTGCAGCCTGTGTACGGCGGCCAGGCAGGGGTATCATGAACGGTCCGCTGCAGCCGTGGCTTCTTCTGCGGTCAAGGGCAGAGCATCCTGCTCCAAGCTGCTCTGAAGAAGGTGCCTGCCTGGAAATCGTGTGGCTGCACTGCCCTGCAGCCCACTGTGCTTCTCTGCCTTTTGCTTCGCTCTTTCCGTGTGCTGTCCCCCCACTCTTGTCTCCTTACACCAACCTCTGGTGCCTTGCTCTCCTCTCTTCTGCTGGGAAAAGTCCTGGGTGGGTTCTTTACTGAAGTAAATAATTCCTGCTCTCTGTCTACTTTCTCTCTCACCTGCCAGCTTATTCACTGCTGGATAGCTGCATCACTCACACCTTTCTGGAATTCAGACCACATCCTGGATAAATGTCCCTCTTCTGCAGGTTCAACAGCTGGGAGAAAGGCAGATCCAGAAGACAGCAAAACAACATGTTCTCTCTTGATTTTAATATTTTTCCCAGCTTTAACAGAAAAAAATCATTTTATCTGCATGGACTTTAACCATAACCATTCCTTGACAGTGACAAAGGTAACAGGTTGGAAAGCTCTCTGTCCTGTAGTGTGCAGGGGTGACATGTGGACTTGGCCTTGAAGTAGCCTGTGATACGCTGAGGAAGACAAATTGGGTGGTCTGCTCCCCGGAGTAGCAACTCTGTGGGTGGGGAGATGCTGTAGATCATAATTTTTGATTACTTCAGTGGACTCAACTTCACACTGCTGTTCCCTGTCAAAAAACATTTACTGCTTAGCTGCAGCACAGCAGAGCCTCCTCACTGCAGCTCCGTGAAGTTACACGTGGCACCAGGGGCTGCGGGTTGTCCTGCTGTTGGGGTACACAGCAGGGCACCATCTGAGGTGTAAGCAGCACATCTCCCCGGGTGGATGTGAGCTCCTGGCCAGGCAGTGACTGCGTGGATGGGCTTTACTGCAGGGTGTTTAGAAACGTTCCACCACAGTGCTTGGAAAACTTTGAAAAGCACAGAAAGTGCCTGGCTCTGCCAGCAAAAACATCTCCTAAAAGGGGAAGATGAATTACTTCTTCTGTGTGGTGGGGTCACTTTCCAGAAAGGCAAATGCCACCAATAGCGAGGGGAAGGGTAACGGAGGCAGCTCGCATAAGGAGGCGTTTTCTGTCAGGGTGAAATTATGCATCTGTTCTGTCTGCCACAGACTCTGAGGCATTGGCCCCTCCTCAGCTCAGCTCCTTTCTCTGTGTGAGGCTGTGAGCTGCCCTGCACAAAATGCACATTCTTAACATGGAAGAGCTGCTTCTGCAGGAGCATGTGTCAAAGGCACCCAAGCACTCCTTGCAAGCTATGAGTCAGCCTGCTTGACCTTCTCCCCTCAGGCCAGAACACGAGGCCATTGACTGATTAGAAAGGGCTTTGCTGAGGTCCCAGACAAGCTTGGAGAACTCTCCCATCCCTACACAGATTTCTCTAAAACTGAATTTTAAAAAGTGTCTTCCCAGAAGGTTTGTTCATACTCTTGTGAGCATCAACACAATAATGATACCATTTGTTCTGTGGCATTTTCCCCCAAAATTCCCATTATTGCAGGGTAATTCTTTCAAGCCCCATTAGATGGGGGCTTCCAAGCTTTGTTACATGCAGCTACATGTAGTAGCTGCATTCTTTATTCCCTGTGAAGATCTATATACTTTTCTGTTTGGACTGAGAGCTGATAAAGTCCAGTATATCAGACATTTCTTACCATCAAAAAGCTAATCTGTCATTCTCTAACAAAGTCTTCCTATCAAAGATTGAATGAAGAACTGAAGAATGAAGCTGGGTAACATTGGAATCATAGACTAATAAGGCTGGATGAGATTTTCAGGGACCTCAGGAAGCCATCCAGTCCAACCTCCAGCTTAAAGCAAGGTCAGCCAGAGCAGGCTGCCCACAACCATGTCCAGTTGATGTTGAATGTCTCCAAGGACAGAACCTCTCTGGGCAACCTGTTTCACTGTTTGACCACCATTACAGTATGGAAGTTTTTTCTTGTGTTTAAATAGAATTTCCTGCATTTCAGCTTGTGCCCATTGCCTCTTGTCCTGTCACTGGGCACCACTGAAAAGAGCTTGACTTCATCTCCCTTAAGCCAGGTATTTTTACAGAGAGCTGGACACAGCCCTCCAGGACTGGCCTCACTAGTGCTGAGGGGAAGGATCACCTCCCTTGACCTGCTGGCCATGGTCTGTCTGATGCAGACCAGGATACCACTGGCCTTCTTTGCCAAAGTTCCCCAAATCTTTTTCTTGCCCTACCTGAGGAGGAACACTTGCTTTCTTTCAGTCTCCAGGAGTGTCTTCTGATTGCCATGACCTTTAAAAGAGTGGCCTCTCAATGACATTGGCCAGCACCTCAGCACTCATGGGTGCAGCCCATGAGGTCCTGTGAGCCTGTGTATGTTCAATTCCCTTAGATGTTCCCTAACATGATCCAATTCCACTGAGAGAAAGCACTTCTTCATATTCCCCCCCTCCCCCCGTCTCAGGGAATTCTCTAACATCCTACAGAAGGATGCACTCTTCTGTCAATTCTTTGCAGGGCTCACAGCGTATCAGGGTTTTTTTTATTATTATTTCATTCTATGATATTCTCCAGAAAAAAAATTACCTCAGCAGCAATGTTTCTGTGTACTTTTAACTTCTATACATCTCCCTTCCCTCCCTCCCTTTTCCTCCCACTAACCTCCAGCACATTATTTCTAAATCCTCCTCCTTCCTCGGTGCCTATGGGAGGAGATGGGCTTTACCACACGTCTGTGGGCTCACATTTCCCGCTCTGAGGAGCACAAGGGTTGCACACTTAAACCCCTGTGGTGGATACTGGAAAATTTCATCTTCATTTTGCAGAGGAGGAGAGCTCTGGTGAAGGTTTTCCATTAACCTCATCCCAGCCCCAGTGCTGACATCATCAAATCCACAGCAAGAGGTACCACTGCTGCATCTTCCCAGTGAAAAGGTGAAGTAATTCTCTTTAAGCATACAAATTTAACTTGCTACCCAGGGTGTGCTTTAGAATACTGCAGAATTTTCCTAAAAGATTAATGATGTTAAAAAGTGTGAGAGTAGCTTTTAGCTGTGTGGCCATCAGAGGGTGGCACAGGATGCTGAGCTGCTCCCCGGCGCCTCTCCCTGCGGGGCTGGGGACCCTCGCCCTGACTGCCCCAGGCTCTGGATGGCATGGCAAGGCACAGGAGCCAACCGCCCTGCCACAGCAAGCCCTGCATGAGTTGATTGTGCTCCCGACAAGCCCTGGGCCGGTTCAGGAGAGAGTTCCCGGCAGGAGCTGTCGGGAGTGCCGGTACTCACGCTTCTGTGGAGCAGGCGTACTCTGAAATGACAGGTTTCTTCCAAAGTGCTCGTCTGCCTTTTATGTTTGCCCTCTCAAGCAGAAGAACACTCTTTGTGTTAATACACCACTGCAGCTTTTTCAGAAATACTGGCCTGGCCTTTGCCTGTCGGTCTGCTGAGCCCCCCAGACGGCTGGTGGAAAGGATAAGCCCCCCTCCCATTTCTCTGCGTGCACCCACATCACCCCAGCAACCCGCCGCAGCCCCAGCCCGCTCCTCATCTTCCTGTCTGGTCTGGGTGCCAGCAGCCGCCTCTCTGCCCCAAGCTGGCACTTCTTCCTTTTCAGCTCTTTCAGTGAGACCGGATCCTTCTGTAGCTGCAGCCATGGTGTGACAGTTGGATTTTGGACACTGCTAGCTGCAAAGATCTTCTATCCAAGAAAATATTAGCCACAGTTCCGTGACAAAAAAGGAAAGAAAAATTTAACAACATACACCCCTACTCTGGGAGACCTCTTGACAGCAAGCATGGAGAGTCAGGCTTCATCTGCAGCTTGTTCCTGAGCACCCAGACCACATTTGCAAGTCCAGAGCAGACTGCATTTGGCATAAACCAGCTGTCTAAAGCCAAGTGCACAGTCAACACCATGGACGTGTTACATCACCTAAACAGGTAGACGTGCAGGTCTCTGATTTCAAGACCATGCCCCTGCCAATTTGAGATTCTTCTTAAAAGATTTCAATTAAATTCCTCTGGAGCATATAGTTTTAACTTGGAGAGAAGGAAGGTCCTACCTGTAGTTCTGGCTAGAAAATGAGATACCTCACATAAGGTGTTTTTTTTTCTTGCATGTAACAAAAAATGAATTACATGGTGTTGCTCTCTACTAATCTGCAAAGAGCAAAGAGTGATTTCTACAGAACCCGGTGGGTTAATCCTACTGCCAAGGCCTGTCCCACTATGCAGACTGCCCAGCAGAGCATGAGAAAATGGCGTGGAGGACACTGGTGGGTCAGAAATCAGACCAAGTACTCAAGCATCGTCTCTGCCCCTGTTAGGCCCGCGGGCAGGAAGCCCTACCACAGTGAGCCAGCCTGCTCTGCGGTGCTGTGTCCGGAGGGAGCAGGTCAGATCCACACACAGCCTCTGCTTTGCCTCTGACGTGACAGAGAAGTGCTGCAGCAATCGCTTGTGCTCTGAGGTTGATCGTGTCTGACTTTTTGTGACCACACGCAATGGATAGAGATGATTAGAGTAAATTCCGGTGCTCTTTGGCTCTCCCTGGTGCTGCAATGCTGATGAGCAGTGACAGTTGCACCACTGCTGTCCTTTTCCATGGTGGATATTGGAGATGTAAGTGCAGAGATGTGGTGGCATGTGCTGCTTCTTGCAGCCCAGCTCTGGAAGGCTTTTGGCCTCCAGCACCCTCGCTGACATGTAAGAGAAATAAGAATTGCATTGGAAGGTGCCTGGAAAAGCAGAATATTTCTGTGGATGTGCAGAAAAATATGTCAGTATTTTTATTGGTATTTCTCCCAGGAGAAGTGGCAGATTGGTTGTTTGCTTTGGGGAGGTGGAGGAAAAGTCAGTGATCACTATTCCTGGCTGCACCAGGAGCCAGGTAGTGCTGTGTTTGTTCTGTGATCCACTCTCTCTTCAGACCCATGTCACCTTCCAAATGCCACCAGAGCCAAATCACCACACAGTAACTTGCATTCCCCCAGCTTTGCCCTCCATGGATCTTCCATCCATGCAATCCCTTCACTTACCGGATGGTGCAGCACAAACCATCATCACACCCATAATCCCGGTGGGAAATAATCACAAACCATCCAGAAATGCAATAAACACAAAGACACCTGCAAACAGCTGCGAAACCAGAGAGTCTGTATGTGTCTGGAGTGTTTGTGAAAGATGCTGTGGGCAGGCCAGCGTGCCTGCACATGATCCTGGTGCCGGAGGGCTGGCTGGAGAGCAGGCACGTGCTGCTGCAAGGTGAGCGCGGGCGGCCAAGCGGTGCTGTCAGCACAGCAGTATTCAGGCTGAGGTCACCTGCCGCAGGTGGTGTCAACACTGGCAGCAGAGAGACAGCTTCCCAACTTCTTTGGGTTTTGTTTACAAAGCCTCAGTCTTGGTCGGTGGCAGCCAGGCTGACATGGCCTGCGGGAAGGTGGTTGTATTCCAGGCTTTAAAAGAAAAAAAAATTAAAAATCCATTTTCTTTCTTCAAAGACACCAATATGTGCAGGCACAGTGTTTGCAGGAGGAGCTTGCTCTCTCTGAAGGGGGAGAGAGCTTTTAGTGAAACAGCTTCTCATCTACCATCAGTGTCACACGGGACAGCAGGCAGCAAAAGGACATGGGGAAACTGAAGTAAAGGACAGGACACTTTGCTTTAAAACTTCAGTAGCTGGTTACAGAGAGAAGAGTTTTAATACAAGGCCCAGCACAACCAGATTTGGCAGCAGAAACTGCCCGTGGAGTTTTAGATGTTTTACATATTTAAGAAGAGATGAGAAGCTGAAGTTGTTGTTGCTGAGCATTTCTCAGCTATTATTTGTCATGAGATGTTTCATATCTTTTATACCCCGACCCATTTCCCCTCCCATCACTATAGGCCTGAAACATTTCAATTAAAAATTCATTTTGTAGAAGTGGAAAAAGAAAATGTATTGTCTCCCATCACCGTCCACCCTCTCTCCTATCTGAGTCTCAGACACAAAGTTACGATCCCAAAGGCTGTTCTGTGTTCTCTCTTGGTCCTTGTCATGCACAAAGTGGAAAACTGGTGCTGATTTTTTTTCTGCCAACCAAGATTGTGTTCATTCCTGCTGTCCATTCCTGCTGCGCCAAAGCAACCGCTTTTCTGGGCTGCAGCATAAACCATGTCAGTGACATTATTTGGGTTAAGAAACAGTAAGCCAAAGGGGGGAAGCTGCAACTGTTTAATATATGTTTAAACAGGGCAAATGGTTTACTTTTCTTGCCCAATCTACTGAAGTGAAGCAACTATCTGCTGGCAAGCGAGGCGAGAGACGCTGGGTTAGCTGTGTCCATCAGCTGTGCAGCCCCCCATGTTGGAGGCAGGTGCGACCCCCAGTAGGTCTTGGGACCAGGGCTGGTTGTGTTGACATAGTAGTTTGCCCCTTTACTCCAAATCTGTAAAGAGCTGATGTCCCAGATGGTGCTGGCACCCACACACCAGCTAATGAGGGATGGGTTCGGAGGTCACCAGTATCAGTAGACCCACCGGCAACGTAGTGTTGCAAAGCATGCTGCCATCAGTGTGGCAAAATACAGAATGATAATAGAGAACTTTGGAAAGGGACTGTTTACAAGGGCATGTAGTGAAAGAACAAGGGGGCATGGCTCTAAACTGAATGAGGGTAGATTTAGATTAGATATTGGGATGAAATTCTTCCCTGTGAGGGTGGTGAGGCCCTGGCACAGGCTGCCCAGAGAAGCTGTGGCTGCCCCCTCCCTGGCAGTGCTCATGTGGATGGATGGAGCTTTGAGCCGCCTGGGCTAGTGGAGGGTGTCCCTGCCCATGGCAGGGGAGTGGAACTAGATGAGCTTTGAAGCACCTTCCAGCTGAAATCAGTCTGTGATTCTGTGATAAAAAAGCCATGAAAAGAAATACCTTAAAGGAGCAGGGGCATCATGGGGTCTCACATTTCCTCCTGGTGTTCCCCTTCCTTCCAATATGCTCCATTTATTACAGCCTGGGACCTCATGCAATCTCCTCCACTCAGCTTCCTTCTGGTGTGTCACCAAGGGATACTGTGCACAGCCAGGCCAGCAGCCACTGTCAAAGCAGTACCTTTCTTTTGCCTCTTTCTTTCCCTGCTCTGAGTTTCTTTTGAAACATTACAGCTACACATCCCAGTGTTGTGAAAAATAGAAAAAAAACCAACAAAAAAGATAATTTCTGACAGCCAGGAAGCTGGTGTTTTTTCAGGTATAACCACAGCCTGATTTGCACAGGTGACTTCCTTTGGTTAGGCTAAAAAATGTGACTATTTCAAAGCTGATTTATATTTCTAACAGAAGTCCAGAATCTTAATCTCTCCTACTGTTTTCCCCATCTGAACTATGCTTGGCTGTGTGCAAAGTGAGGAATTAAGGTCAGAGGTGGAAGTCAGAAGGAAGAAGGATCAATTGTTCCTATTGCAAAAGTAAACAGCAGTAAGTACTTAATTGTTTCTGTATTTTGTAATCAAGTGGATTTTTCAGACTACTCCAAAGAGCTGTCAGTGTGTGTGAGCAGCACAGACCAACACCAAATCAATCCACATCCTCCTTTTCAGGTGCTTGTTTTTGTTGTCACATCAGCCTGACATTAAGAACAAGCTCCTCCAGTGCTCCTGGCCTCTGTGCAGGAGATGACTGCAAGAAACCCACTTCTCTGTGGATCAAAATGGTGGTATCCAGCCCCAGAGTGGGACAGGGCTGGAGAAACATCAGGAAGCCCTGCTGGGTCACCTTCAGAGTGCAGCAGGGCAATGCAACTGCATGGACATCCCAGAAAGCCTGATCCTGCCTGCCTTTGTGGCTGACAGCAACATCGAGGGACTGCAGCACTGGACCCTGACCCCTGGACAGCTCTTGGAGGCTGCAGGGGAAAATAAGCTCATGGAAAAACAGGAGCTACTGATGCCTCATTTCCAGTGGGTTTATGTTCTGTGCTTGCCATGTGACAGTGTGGTCTCCTGTGCTAAACTTTCCAAAGCAGGTAGATGGGCTTCACCCAAAGTGAAGAAGAAGGGTTTCCCAAGACCCTTGCTCCACTGTCAATGTCAGCTATGCTCCATGTGCCCTGGTCCCGATGCCAGCCAGACTCCATGGGAGTATCCATGGAAAACATCCGTTTTGGAACAAGCCCTCATCAGCAGTAAAGCCCCAGGCTGGGCTCCTGGCTGCCCACACCGTTACATGTCTTCCTGTCATCCCCAGTCTGACCAGGAATGTGGTCTCCAGTGGGATTTTAACTGCTCCCTTCTTGCCCTCCTGGAAACATGCTGTTTGCTATAACCCTCAGGAACATGTCTTCAAGTATCTGAGGGACGATGTGGGCTCTTAGTCAACCTGATTCCTAGCAAACCGGCTGCATGAATGAACTGCTGCCACCCAGACCAACCCTCCTAAAGACAAGGAAAGGTCCAGTTCCACACAAAGATGAGGATGTTTGATGCTCTGGGACTGAATGGTGATGAATGACATTCCCGTGCTTGAAATGGCTTTGTGGATGGTGAGACTGGGAAGTACTGGATGTATATCCTACAGATGACTTTTTTGCCCCTTCATATTTTTTCCCAAGGTTTCATATGTTTTCAAATGTAAGCAGGCTGCTGAGGGATTAACCAGGATCAAAAAGACTTTAGAGGCGGTTGGTGGTTTCAGCTGTTAATTTTCTTCTGCATTTCGCAGAGTCGCTGGACGCCTGCGGTGTGCCTGTATGGGACATAATGGGTCTTGCACAGACCCAGGCTGCTACGCTGCAGGTTGACTATGCACAGAGCAGAGATGAAGGAAAGAGCTTAGCTTGGGCAAGAGGCACACCCTCTGTTTTGGCAAGAAGCAGTTCAAATTCTTCCTCTGATTTACGTTAGTTTACAGAAAAGGCTGTGCCGAGCTCTTGAAGCATATGGTAGTATTTAACTATATGAAACTTGGAACCAGCTTCATGTACTGCATGTGGGGAGATCAAAGCTAATAAACTATATATTCTGTATAGGGAATATCTGTGATGAAGAAACCAATTAATCTCAGTGATAGCCAGCAGGGAGAACCTCATTCAAAAACAAAGGCTGCACGGTGGTGTTGCTCTGTTTACTTGTTTTGTAGCTGGGCTGTTTATTAGAACTACCACTTCCATATAACTCTGCAAAGGCTTGTGTACTTTGCATGACAGCGCCCGTGATCCCCAGGCTGAGGGCAAAGCGTGTGGCAGCAGCTGGAGCTGGGCTCTCCGGACCTGTGGCACCCAGGGAGCAGCTCTGCCTCCCCTGCCAGGGAAGGGGTGGGGGCTGCACCTTTCTTCTCAGGCAGCAGCTTGGAAAACACTTTTCTCCTGGTGTAGTCAGGCTGACATCACTGCCTCTGGCCATGTTTTTCCAAAGATGGAAGAGGGAGAAGAAAACCATTGCTTGGCTGTTTTTTACCACAGCTAATGACCAGTTGCTGGTCCCAGCTCACCAGGCACCGAAGGTGACCTGCGATACCTGTCTTGGGGAACCGAGGGAAGGTCATGGTCCTCCTGTACCCCTCAGTGCTGCTTGTGACCTTCCAGCCCTCACCAGACAGGGTCCTTCACTGTGGAGGACAGCAGCTGTTCCCTCTGTTTTACTCTTCTGGGACCTCCCCTCTCCTCCTCCCTGCTTGCTCTCCCACACCTTGTGCAGTTCAGCTTTTATGTCCCGGTTATTTATGAGAAGCCTGCTCTCCAGGGCTGCCCTGTGTGGCTATTTTAGTCATTTCCTCCAGCAAGTTCCTGTGATTGTTGGGCTGGCATTGTGTGAGTCACCCACCACACTTCCTCCCACACTCCCTCCCAGCTGGGAAAAGCCTCCTCCTGCTAATTTTCCTTTGTTAACCGAAGCATCCTGAAGTAATCCCACCTTGAACATCACAAAGGCCACTCTTGGTGATAGCAGCCCTGTGCTTTGCAGGTGCCTGCACCATCCACAGGGACAGAGGATGTCATTGAGCCATCTGGCAAAGCTACTGCGAATGGCAGAAACCAGCTAGGCTGACCTGCACCTTCATGTTCTGCCTGCAGCTCCATGTGGTTGCCCTCTGCCCAGGGGCTCTTGACTGGCACTAAAGCCCAATTTGAACCACAGAGTGTCCCAGAGCCACAGCCTTGCTTCTGCCCTTTGCATGCAGCCCCAAGCCTGCCAGGGACCTTCCTAATGGCCTCTTCTGCACAGATAACACTTGCACATTGTAGCCAGCACCTGCTAGCCCCATCACGGGCAGCAGTGTGTTTCTAAAACTAGCTGAGACCGTCTGCTTTAGTAGACACAAGGCACAACCAACTGCGCAGCCCAAAGCCACAAGCGCCTGTAAGCAGACCCTTTCTGGTGACAGGGGTGCTTGGTGCTGGCTGTCACTGCCCTGTGATGGGGAGCAGGGCTGGCAGGAGCTGGCCCAGCACACGGCGTGAGCACAGGGTGGTGAGAGGCTGCACAGTGCGGCTGGGCACTACACAGCCCCAGGCAACCCCAGCACACACCTGGCCAGGCACGCTGGCTTGGCTCCCCTGCCAACGAGCTGCTAGCCTGTGAGCACTGAAAGCATCCAACATGCAGGCAGGGCAGGTACCTAAATATATGTGATGGGCATGTGTTAGAAATTTGAAAGAAACAGCCCAGTGTGGTTCTTTTCAGTCTAGCATGTTTCTTTTCATCTCCTTGGTTTGCTTTGGGCTTTTTGATCTTGCCATCCAAAATAAAAATGGTTTTTTTCCCCCCTAAGCACCATACTGGGACATTTCTGCCCCCATAAGAGTGGAAAACATCAGCAAGCTTGAGTGGAGCAACTCCTTTCTTTTACAGAACCTGATGGAGACAAAATGTTTTTCACCTTTGTGCTGTGCTGGACAAACTAATCCTCAGGGATGCTCCTTGCACACCAGCCTTGCCCCCATTTAAAGAAGCCTAGCAATGTAGGAACATTACCTGTAGCCACTGGTCCACACTGGCGGTGCCCAAGGGCACCCTGCACCCCAGCGTTGTTTCCTTGCACTGCATGGGGGTGGGATGCAGCAACACAGAGTCCTTTGGAGTATGCCTGTGTGTGCCCAATGGGTGGACCCACAGCATCTGGGCAGGGGAAGGCATGGAGAAGGCATGGACCATGAGCATGCTTTTCTTCCATCCACCCAGGTAGATGGTTTTCTGAAGCTGTCCCTGAAAGACTAGGGATTGTACATAGAGCTCCTTGTCATGCAGGAAGAAATCTGGCACTTCTCCCCCATTGCCAGCTGAGGACATTGGCTTGTCTGATGTTATTTCTGCTGCTTGTTAGGTTTGCTCCTCAGTAACCAGTGACACGTTTCCCACTGGGAAAGTACTAAAATCATCACCCAGCTGTAGGGAATAATTATCATTTCTGCTGGAGCAACCATGATGTTTCTTATTAGAAGCAGCAGTATGTGTGGAAGGAAATGTGTGCTTTGGAGGGAGCAGATGGTGAAAGGGTCCCCTGAGAGCGCTGGTAGAGGAGGTAGGCTGGATTGCCACCAGCAGAAGCATCTGCCAGCTCTGTGCCTGCGTAACATCATCCTGGGCACCACCAGCCTGAGGCTTTTCTAGCACATGGACACATGGCAGAAGGTGGAAAGAAAAGGAAAAGAGTTTAGAAGAAAAGCTCAAAAAAGGGGCCTGTCAACAAAATCCTGTGACTTCTCTTCATAGTTTCACTACAGATGCAGGGATCCAGTAGCAATGCAGGAGGAAGGTCCAGGCCACTGTTGTCTGGAGGGATGTCTTGAGCCATGGGTTGGGCCTGTCCTGTCCTTCAGCATCTCACAGGACAGGGCCATGAACAACTAGTTTAGGTCTGAGGGAGGGTGCATGGTCTAATCTTACTGGCTTCTTTTCAATGCACATGCAAGGGGCCAAACTTCCTCTTCCATAAGGAACACAGGGCCACCATGTACATATGAAAAGGCAGACAGCACATCAAAATTACTTCATTCATCTCCAGAGACATCAATTCTCCCCTCACCAGACAGCTGCAAGGAAGCCGTTGGCTCTGAGCCTGGTGCAATAGTGCAGCAACACAAGAATAATACACCCAGACCTTTCCTTCCCTTGTAATTTCTCAGAGCATCTGGGACCTTACTTCCTAAAAAACCAAAACCAAATCAAAAAAATCACCTGAAGCCTGTTAAAATCAGGAGATCAGGAGGGCTGAAAGTGCCTTCTCACAGCTGTTGGGGTTGTGCTACACCTGAGAGATTTCTTGCTTTTAAATTTGTTTCTCTAAAGCCTGTTGGGATGATCATTGTTAGGATGGGTTGCTGTAGGGCTCTGGAAACACCCTCTTAAATTTTGGTGCCACACAGCTCCAGCTGATTGTTGCTGAACTCCTCTACGCCGCCTTTTAGTAGGGCTACTAGGCTGTCACAACAGCAGCAGTGTTAAGAAGTCTACTTCCATCTGAATTTGATAGGCTTGAAAGCCCTGGGGTTTGAGGTGAAGTAGCTGTCAAGCTAGAAAATATTTGTTTTACTCCCAGTCCTGCTTCCTCTGGCACTTGAAACCGCAGGAGAGACAGTGAAGGATTCCCTATGCCACAACCTCATAGCCTTGTCTTCTTGCAGAGAAGGACCTGGGAGTCCTGGTGGACAAGCAGCTCTTCATGAGCCAGCAGTGTGCCCTGTGGCACAGAAGGCCAATTGTGTCCTGGTGTGCATTAGGAAGAGCATGGTCAGCACATCGAGGGAGGTTCTCCTCCCCCTCTACTCTGCCCTGGGGAGGGCACATCTGGAGTGCTGTGTCCAGTTCTGAACTGACAGAACAACAGGCAACTACTGGAGAGAGTCCAGAGGAGGGCTACAAAGGTGATGTGGGGCCTGGAGCATCCCTCATATGAGGAAAGGCTGAGAGAGCTGAGGCTGTTTAGTCTGGAGGAGAGGACTGAGAGGGGATCTGATCAATATTTATAAATATCTAAGAGGTGGATGTCAAGAGGATGGGGCCAGACTCTTCTCAGTGGTGCCCAGTGACAGGACAAGGGGCAACAGGCACAAACAGGAACACAGGAAGTTCCATTTCAACATGAGGAAAAAACCACCTTTACTCTGAGGGTGACAGAGCACTGGGACAGGCTGCCCAGAGAGGCTGTGGAGTCTCCTTCTCTGCAGATATTAACAACACACTTGAACACTATCTGTGTAACCTGCTCTAGGTGACGCTGCTTTACCTGGGAGAGTGGACAGGATGATCTGTAGAGGTCCCTTCCGATTCCTACTGCTCTGGGATGCTGTAATTCACCAGGCCTGTGGAGAACAGGAACCCTGAAGGTTGTTTTCCAAAGATGACTTTCCCAGTGCAACCAACAGTTACCATGAGACTAAAAGATAAATGAATTTGAGAGGTCATATCCCAGGCCTGCCTCACACACAGCTTTGTGCTGATCTATATCTGCTACCTAGGTCAGCAGACTATGTTCCTGAACTATTCAGGTAGTTATATTAAGTGCCAGACTGGAGCATCTCACAGTGCTGAAAGTAGTTCTCACATGAGCTCCCTTCCACGAGCAAGAATGGAAAGGGTAAGCGACATGCCAGGGTCATACATCTGCAGCAAAATGGGGTCTCCTAGTTCCTGATTGCCACCAAAGGCACTACAAGACTTCAGCAGGACTGCACGTATTAGGGCCAGGATGTTCAGGGGTGACAGACCCCTTACAACCCTTTCACATTTTGGAATGTGTACGCCTGCTTAGCCTTAAAACCAGCCCTTTAAGCTTTAAGATTTTCTGCCACTGGCACAGGCATGTTCCAACTGACCTAATTTTACTGATCTTTCTCATCTATAACCTCCCTGGTTCACTGACTACAGGGATTGCTGGGTTTCTCATTAGTGGTTAGAAAGTGGTTTTCTGCTCTTGTTCACTCAGCACAGGACACAGAGCAAAACCTTCCAGGAGGATATCCTTCCGCACAGGTCAGGGATGCAGCCCGTGGAGCAGCAGGTTCCTGCTGCAAACTCACCACTTCTCCCTCGGAAAGGGGCAGCCAAGAAAACTGGAGCCAGACCAACATTATTCACATAAATAATTCTCACTGTGTTGGCATCTGATTTTTTATGTAAGCTGCTCAAACTCCGGATTTCTTTAGTCAGGCTGGTTCTCCAAGCACACAGCCCTGAACTACTATTTAATCTCTCGTTGCACTCTTGGGTACCAGAGCTGCCTCTCACAGCTTGGCAGTGGAGCTCTTACTGAGGTGTGTGATAGCACAGGGGCTCAGGGGTGTTTTTATGACACCCCACCCTCACTATTGATCATGGTGATGCTTTCCAGGCTCCTCCACACAAGCTGAGGTGAGGCTGTGCAGCCATGGAGGGAGCGGGCAGCATCCTCCAGCTGCTGCAGAAGAGCTCTTCTCCTCAGCCGTCCCAAACAAGCCATTGCAGCTCTTGCAGGCTTCCCTGGGAGAAGGAGGAGCAGCACAGGGATCCTGCTATCTCTCTGCAAGAGAGAGAACGCCCTAGCTTCAGTGAGATAAGAAACAGGGCTGAGGTTGCCATGAAACTCCCTTTCCCAGCAGCTAGCAGGCAGTGGAGGATGTATCCCACCTCTGGGACAGCGCTATTCCCAGCATGTCTACATCTGCACTTTTCTTTCCAGATTGGGGCTGAGCCCTGTTGCTTCTTGTTATTTGACTTCTCAGTTTCCTTGCTGTGCCTGTGGGGTCCCATGGCCACCCACAGGCAGAGGCTCGGCTGGGGACCCTCACCCCCAGGTGCTGGTGTTGTGACGGCACCATGACGCAGAGCCCACGAAGGGGTGGTGAACAGCAGCACCTCCTGTATACTGGAGATGCCCTGCAGCATATTTTCCATTCTTCATACACCATGGTGCTTCCCTATACTTGTTTCCCCTTAAACACTGACTGGCTGCTACTTAACGGGGGGTGGGGGAGAGGTAACTATTAATTAAGCCTAGGATTTCACAAATACCTTCTTGGAGGCTTTTGGTGAAGATCAAGTGTAGTATAACATTAAATATTTAGTGTATCTTCTCAAGAGGGATTTGATCTTTACATATGAAAAAGGGATGAGACTTAAAGATTAAACAGATTTTTTTAATATCCAGCTTCAGTGACTCAAAATAACAATGCAACAGCAGAGACTGAAGAATTTGCATGTGGGGGATTAAGCACAGTGATGAGACATCAGGGACAGAGCACAGGTCTGGGGAAGCTGTGCCGTACTGAGGGAGTCACTGGGCAGATACAGAGATACCTGGGAGGAGGTGACTGACAGGAGGCTGGAGAAGTGCTGGCAGCCAAAAGGAGTGGGGCAGGGAAAAAGTGACTGTAGACACGAGGAAGGTTGTGTTGTATTCACGCATGGTGGCCTTATACTTCCCCGGTTGACCATCAAGCAAACAGCCCATCCTAGTATACTACTGTAGCATCCCTCTGTACACAATGAAGCCCAGGAGTCTTCCCAAAGGACTCTGAGGAGTCCCTTCTGCTAGGCAATGGATCAAACCCACTGCTCTGGCCCCAGGCAATATATTCAAATACAAGACTTCATGCCCTAGGTGCCAATATTTATACATACATGGGCACAAGCTAAAAAAAGAGAAATTGTCAAAGGTGTTTCTCAAGCCAACCAAAACATTTCAAAAGGCAGGAGAAAGAGAAAATCAATACAAAAAACTTTCATGCATGGTTTGTTAAAAGTAGGAGTTAAAACAGCGGGGTGGCCCTGCCACCCCAACCCCTTCTTTTTCAGTTCTTAAGAAAGAAAACCGTGAGATGAAGACTGCTCATGTTAAAGCAGGCAGTTTGTTTCTTTAAACCTCTCTAGGAGGGCTTAACTGTACATCACGGAGCCCGGTCTTGGTAGAGACCAGCTAGATATGGCCAGAGCTGTGGGGAGGCTGCACGTCGCTGCTGCCCTGGCTCAAGCACCTCTTTCACTTCAGTCTTTCCTAAACAATGTACTTAGAGTGTTTGGCCTGGAAAGAAATGCTTGTCTGACCTTCTGTGAAGTTGGTTTCAGCCTTTTTCCCAGTCCAGCTCTGTGCCATTCTTGTGTGTGAATGAACAGTAGCCACCTATATAGGAAAAAGGTAGTGGGGGCTCAGCCAAGAAAATAAGCATTCCCCAGCCTTTCCACAACATCCCAGTTTCAATTGTGGCCCGTTTTGTTCTCTGGAGCAAAATGCTGAGTGATTTCAGTCATTTCCCTTTCAAAATAATCGCTTTCCTGATGCAGACTTGGACAGCCCAAGCAAAGAAATATTTTTCTTCCTCGCAGCCCGGGTGAAGGAGTGGCAGAGACGGCCAACGGAGCTGTGGTGAGCTCAACATTACTAATGCCTATCAGACCCAGTTCTCATCACTGTAGCGTGGCAACTTGCAAACCTTAAATAAAAAAAAAGTACTAAAACTGGTGAAACCTGTCCTCAGTTTGCCATTTAGATTCGCTAAATGCAGAATCGGAATAGACTGTTATAAACACGTACTGTGACTTCCCAGGCAGCTCCGGACAGAGTTTCCCTTAAATAGTTTGCCTTTGAACTAGTGTATTTCTGTTTAAAAATGCATTATAGGAAAATTTCTGCGTTTTGAAAATCCACCCCAGCCTATGCTAAACCATTCCTGTGTTTGTTTAATGCTATTCCTAAAGCATTTTCCTTTTGATGTAACACCCCTGTGCTCTGACATCCAGCTCCAGATTTTTCTGCACTTTGTGTTCCAGATCGATGAGTACCCTGATCACATTTTTATTCTCTTTAGCATCGCTTACAGTGGGGTTTGCCTTGCTTTCCTTTGGACAGCTGCAGTGGGGACATCTCCAGCAAGGCAAGTCAGCACAGCCTCCTTCTGCTCAGCTAAGGGAAGCAGGTACTTTGAAGATACAATTTTTGTCACCTGCTTTAGACCTCTCCTTCAGCAGGAAAATTGCACCCCTGAAGTGCTTATTTCTCAGCATTGACTTCAAAGGGAGTCTAAGGAATAAGCTTAAATATATCTGTGCTTAGTCAGATGAGACCCACCCAAGCAAGCGGTGATCCCAGCCCTCTGAACTCATCTCTGACAAACTCCAAAACCACACTGAGAGCCTCAAACATTGTTTTACAAAGCGGAGTTATCACTCCTTCCAGTTACACCCATCATCCTTCCTCAGGCATTTACAGTTTCACAAAGCCTTCCTGCAGCGGTTGCTACTATGATTCACAAGATCCCACCACATCCCACTAGCACAGCTGTCCGAGCTGGGGAGTAAGCTCCCTACCCATGACAAGGATGCTGCATCATCATCATCATCGTCATGTCATCATCATTCTTTCAGGGTTTATTTCCACTGCCTTGCCTGGGTACGTGGAGAGCTCCAGGTTCAATTTAGCAGCTCCATGTTTGCAATGAGGCTGCCACCAAAATAAACACAACCTGCTCCCAGGGCACAGCACATCTCATCTCCCCTTGCAAGACAGCTCTGTTATGCTACCCAGCCGCCTTGTCCATTGTGACACGCTGAAGACTTGAAACAGAAAGGGAGACGTTGTTGACCCAAGGCTAGAACGGAGTTTCCTCGGCTCTCAGAGAGAATAGCCACTGAAGGAAAAGCTTCTTGGTTTGGCAGGGTGAGCCCTGAGCAGAGATTAACTGACTGAAAGGCAGTTTCTGCAGGAAAACGCTGTCTTCCTGCCAGCAGAGCGGGTGCACATCTGGCTTCCTCTGTGCCCCGCGGCAGAGGCAGCTCTGCAGCTGCAGCGACACGGGATCCAGCCACGCAGCTCCTGCCCCCAGGGACAGGCAGTTTGCAGCTGGGCAGTGGTGGTGCATCCCTCCCTCCCTGCTTCTCCCAGACTGCCATTTCCCCTCTCTACTCTATTCCAGGTCTTCCTTTAGGAGAGGGTTTTTTCTGGACACCCTTTGCCTGCACCATTTACTTTTAGCTCATCTGAAAGCGCCTGTGCTCTCCCAGGCCTTTCTCCAGGACACTGTGGACAAGAAGCAATCGGACTGACTGAGGCTAAAACAAGAGGGTCCCATTTTCCTTCTCCTCATCAGCTCTTGGGATATTTTGCTGCTTCCACAAATTCAGAACAACCTTTGCTTGCTGTGGGGCTGTGTCTGTGTTGCTACTCAGTCCCCAGAGTGCTCAGAGGTCCCCTGGCAGCCAAAGCGAGGAAGAGAAGTTGTCCTCTTCTTTCCCAAGCATTCACCTTCTCCCTGCCCACATGCAAACACACAGTCCCTAAATGGGGGGCTGAAATTGCCACTGCTGGAAAACAGCTAAACAATGTGCAGAGCAGGAGGGAACACAAAAACGACAATAAATGCTCTGTGAAATTGTGCATTTGGAAATATCACCTGGAGAGATGTTCTGACACCCCAGCACTCAGAGCAGCTTCATGAGCTTCAGAGCAAACAGCACAGATCCAGCTGAGAGAGCTGCCTTCCAAGCCTGGAGACCCAGCCCCATCCCTGCCAGTCCTGTTCACTCCAGTCCTGTTTCCTCAACACAATCCCCCCACATCCTGTCTCTCTCCTCCATGCCTGTCCTCTCCACCCCTGCCCCTTCCAGACCTGTACCTTCTGCACTGCCCCTCCAACTCTGTGCCCTCAAGACCTGAGCTCCAGCACAGCCATTACTCTTAATATTGAGAAAACCCATCTCTGATGACTATTAGGTTTTCCCAGTTAAATATTCAAAATGTCACGTGCAACCACAAGTTGTCACCTGGACTCATTTCTGCTGGAGGCAAATGAGTCCCAATGAGAAAATCAAAGTGTCCTTTTCACCTGGTGATGATGGGTTGGCATTGCCAGCTTCTGCCCTAATAACTGCTGGGGTTTATCATCCACCCGTGGGGAAAGGGGGTTTGGCTTATCCAGACCCACAATCAGGCTGAGGGCACATGCTGGACCAGGGACCTCATCCCAGCTGCACCCCCCCCACCACAGCCTACAAACCACAGCACTGCCAGGGGGCCAGGACATGCATAGCCCTGCTGTCTGCCCACCCATGTCCACATGGGCAGAAACTTCAACCTGTTTGCAAATTTATATTGCTTCAAGAAGAGCAGTGTATTATATTAATATATATTATATATAAATACATAATTAATACCATCCTTAAGCTGAATGAGGGTAGGTTTAGTTCAGATACTAGAAAAAATAATTCTCTGTGAGGGTGGTGAGGCCCTGGCACAGGCTGCCCAGAGAAGCTGTGGCTGCCTCCTCCCTGGCAGTGTTCAAGGCCAGGCTGGATGGGGCTTTGGGCAACCTGGGCTAGTGGAGGGTGTCCCTGCCCATGGCAGGGGAGTGGGACTAGACGAGCTTTGAGGTCCCTTCCAACCAAAACCATTCTGGGATTCTATGATAGTATAAGAGAATATTACTGTCAAAGAACTGCTGATTTTTAATTTTTTCCCTTCCTGGCCTGGTTTTGACAGAGCCCTCTATGTTTCTGTTGAAGTTTTTCCCCATTAGTTTTCTACCCTTTCATCCCATACTGATTTTCCCTCAGCAATGTCTTAGCTTTTGCTTTTACACAGTTCATCAATAGCAGAGAATTCCCTTAAGAGGAAAACAAAACCTTAATTTTCTGCAATCCTTTTATGCTATTTTTTTCTGTATAATATTCATCAGTGACCCAGGGGAAGGTGGATTGTTTTGTTTTAAAAACATGTGTGTTGAGGTAACGCCAGAACAACCCGCTGGACAAAACTCTTGAAGGTAATGAAAGGTTCACAACCGGTGATGCTCCTTCCCTTGCTGAGGAAAGCTCCACCAGTGCAACAGCCGTTGAACACAAGTCTGGGGAAACACATTCCCCTAATCATCTGCTCATCATGCAGATCTGGTAGGTTTGAGCCTTCAGTCTTCCAGTCATTTCCTGTGTGTGTAATTAGCATTGATCCTGAAGCCCTGTAGAAGGATAATATCTGCTAACTGAATTGCACTGTTAGGTACAAGTCTGTTATGTGCAAGTCTATTATGCATCTTTCTCAAATATAAACTTAAAGCTTGATGTATGTTTGCATAAAGATAATATATCTCCTTGAATAACTGGGGACAGCTTTGGCAGTGAAGCTCTTATTACAAGACAATCCATTTAAAAAATCCATTTTTACCCTGATGCATGGAGCTGAGCATGAACATTTATTGCAGGCACCAAACCTGAGACAAGGCAGGTGGTTTTGTGAAGGCTGCAAAGAGTAGCACAGACAGAAAAGGGTGGGCTGAGCAAACCACATTGACTGAGCAAACCTCAAATATCAGTATGGGTACCATTCCATTGCAAGAAGTGTCTCTGCCTGTCTCTAAGGCAGAGCCCACAGAGGTGAAGGGAATGCTCTTTCTTTTTTTTATTGAACTGCATATATCTAAGGGCGATTCAAATCCATCCCAACTGTCAATGGTGTTTTCCTTTCAGATAATATAATGCAGCAGCCTTAGGCTGAAGCCAAACTGAGAGCACAGTTGGGCCAGTTGTATTCATTTTCTGATTTGTCCTCCTAAGTCATAGAATAAGACCAACTGTATCTAAGGTAGCTTGTAGGTGACACTGCACCCTGATTTGTGAGAAAGGGTTTTCATGGCACTCTAAATGGGTTATCTAGAAATTCCATCATCAGAGACCGTGGGAGAGCACATCATTACTCTGTGCCTGCAATCAGTGGGCTGGGCAGAGCTTGTTAGACACCAACCCTTCATTAGTGCACGTGGCTTTTCCTGCACAGCAGCCTTTATCCTCCTCTGTCCAGAATGACCAACATTCCCCAAGAGACAGACATACCTGATGTGACTAGCCCAGGGTGGTGGCTCCCAGCAGCAGGTTGGTGAGCCCTGTGCCCACACTGCCAGGGAGAGCAGGATGTCTGCAGTATTGCGTACATACAGCACTGATGCCAGGCAGTTTAGGGATAGAAACTCAGTATCACTTATTTAAGGCTCTTAAGACTTGGGCTGTCCCCTAATGAATTGTTTATTTAATATTGATAATAGTAATTAATATGGAACTCTATTCTTTTCATTAGTAGAACTGAAAACACAATACAGAAAAGGTGATTGTTCCCATTTTATCTATGGTGAAAGTGAAGCAGATGGGTGAATTGCCTTACCCAATGTCACACATCAGTTTACTGGCAGATCTAGGAATCAAACCTCACTTTTCCAAGCCCACATCCAAGCTGGAGCTGCCAGGTCCCCTGATGGGGTTTTCTGAGTGTCTTCTGAGCCAGGGTTCACACACTTCAGTTCAAGGTGACACTGAAAATCAGCTACTAGGTAAGGATTTTCTCCAGGGGAGCCGATGGACTGTCTCTTATGGCAGTGCACAGAGCAAACCCAGCTCACCAGATAGTTCAAAGGTCTTTGGAGGGACATATTTCCTACTTTGAAATGAGCTTCACTTCTTTCTCTCTCTTCTCCTTTCCCTGTACCATAACACAAACCACCACATCATTATTTTCTTTCATGGCCTCTTCTGCCATGGTAGCATTGACACCCCCCCCCAACAACCAAACCTGGCAGATGGTTGTCTGACACCTTGTACACCATTTCTGTAGCACTCAGTATTGCCCTCCCTGATGTGGATATTATGGGTTTTGTTGAGTCTGTGTTATGATGGCAAGACCTCTAGGAAGCCTGAGGGATTCAAGGATGATTAACTGTAAAGATATATTTGGTTGTTTTGGGTTTTTTTTCCAACTGAGATTTCCCATGTATTTCAGATTTGATTAGCTGAATTCTTATTTTAGAGAGAGAGAAAAAAAGGCTTTAAACTCACTCTCCAGTGAAATAAATATCAATGGGTGAGCTCCTGCAAATCTGTTTGCCAGAACCAAAGTTTTACAAAATCTCCTTCAGGCAAGGATGTGGTGTCCTGAAATATCACAGGTTTAAACAATCATTTGGTGGCTGGGTATCCCTCAATTCCCCTTGCATATCTAACTAGAAAGGAGAGGTGAAGAACAGCTTTAAAAAGCTGGGAGAAAATGGAGTGTTTCTGTATTAGCCATTAGCAGGTCAAAGGCTTTTCCTAGGGAAACCTGCCCATTTAAACAGAAAACTGAGAGCATACAGAGTTTTTTCCCTCCATCATCCCTGCAGAGAGTGAAGTGAAATCTAGGCATTAGTGCTAAATTGTTTTCAATTTTTGCAATGGCTTTACGTAAGTAGCTTTTTCTCCTCCGTGTCAGTACACTTGACAGCTGTTAAATACCACCCTCATCAAAACAGGCCCTTGTCCCTTCAGTCCTTATCCCGGTAAAACTCACAGCTCCTGGCTGAAATCATGAATCCCAGGCTGCAAGTGAGCTCCTGCACTGGTCCCTGAGGGCCCTGCACAGGGACAGGCAGGGAAGCCTCCGTGAGGCTGCCCAGGATAGCACAGGGTGACCAACCTGGCCAGCCCAGCCAGGGCCGCCCAAGCTCCTCCTGACACATGCCTCATCCTGCTCTTGTGTTTATTAGAAAAATAAGCCCCAAGCTATCTCAGATGGTTTGAGTGCCTGAAGACAATTGCCAAAATAACTCCCTGCTGTGTTAGAGCAGCCAGCGCCTCTAACAGCGCGGTGCTGCGTGCGCTACGAGAGACAAACCTTCCACAATAGCAGCTCCTACCTGATAGGTTCAGAAAGACATATGGAAAGTGTAAGTGATTAATGGAGTTGCTTTTACTGTCTGGCGTCTTCTGAACACTTCAAAAATGAACCTTCAATCACTGTCTGAATTATTTAAGGACACCTTGCATGTCAGATCCCTCCCAGGGTCCCCAGCACATGCCTGTGGAGACTCCCTATCCACATGTCAACATTGGCAACCTGGGGTCAGCCCCCGAGTCTCAGAGTTAGACCCCAGGTTCACTCACAGCACAGACACAAGCACTGCCCTCAGCTGATGCAGCATTTGTGGGGAAAGGAGTGCAGGCAGGTGGGTGTTCCCCAGCCATGGGACTGAACATCTGGCTGCTGGGCTGCTGCCCTGGTTTCAGCAGGGATAGAAATAATGATCTTCCTAGAAGCTGGTATAGTTCTGTGGTTTGGATTTAGGATGAGAATCATGTTGATAACGCACTGATGTTTTATTTGTTGCTAAGCAGTCGAAGACTTTTCAGCTTCTCACCCTGCCCTGCCAATGAGAAGGTGACGGGATGTCCAACAAGCTGTGAGGGGACACAGCCAGGACAGCTGACCCAAACTGGCCAAAGGGTATTCCATACCATATCATGTCATTCTCTGCATATAACTGGGGGGTGAGATGAGAGGCAGTTCAGCTCAAGAATTAGCTGAGTATCAATTTCCTTTTCTATCCTATTAAACTGTCTTTATCTCAACCCACAACTTTTACCTTTTCTTTTTCTTTTTGATTGTTTCCTCATACCACTGGGGCATGAGGTGGCAGTGAGCAAACTCAAAGCAAATTGGTTGCTTTTTCTGCCTGCCAGGCAGCTCATCACAACAGCTGCCCTCCACCAAACCTGCCTTGACCCCAGCAAGCTTTGGCACGGTCTGGCGTCCACCCAAATGAGGACATGCACCAGGAGAAGACCTCTTTGTCTCAAAGGACTGGCTTTCTGATGCTGAGATCAAGCATCTCCTGCACTTCACTGGCAGGGGTTAACCATGGTGACAAACAGCTGTACCAACTTCCTCATGCTTAGATGAGTGGCACAAACAAGCTACAGGCAACCAGGTTGCCACCATCAGCTGCTGCTGCTGTCTCCCATTGCTGACATCAGGACTTTGACCCCAGCAGAGCTGTGGCATCTCTGGACAGAGAAACACTAAAGGTACCTGTAGTCTACTGCCTTCTTTCAGCTAAGGAGTAATGACAAATTAAAGTACATTATTTTCAGAGGAGTGTGTGCCAACATACAGATGTGATGTCCTCATGGTGGGAAGGGGTCCTGTAAAGCACACAAGACAGCCCCTCTCTGATGTCTCCTGCATTTCTGAGGTTGCTGCAGTCCCTTCTGTGTGCTGTGGTGGAGTAGGATACTCTGATCCCATGGGTATGTCCCACCTTCATGGCAGTGTCCCTCCTTCCCAAAGCTGCCTCTCCAGGGGGTGATATTACCAGTCTGGCTGGACAGAGCTTTTCTATCTCCAAAAGCCCCATCAGCATCATACAAGTATAATTTGGCCATTACATCAAGAGCAAAAACAAAATGTTGCTTGCCTTCTGCACCATTTTCCCGTGGTGTCCTTTCTCTGTTATTTTGTTCTTTTTCCTCACTGCAGTCATTTGAACAATTTCCAGTCTTGCATTGAAGTGAAATAGTTTTAAGATGGCTTCCTCCTGTTTAAATTGGGAGAAGAAAGAAAGAGAAAAGAAAATCTTTCTTGCTTTGCTGTCAGCCCTCCAATATCAGCAAGTAAAAAGTGTGCTGGGTGGTGGTAAGTCCCTTCACCATTCTGGCACAAGTGCCTTGCCTATAAAGGTACTGTCACTCTGCAAATCCCAGATACAGACTTGCAAGGCAGCCCCATGAATCTAACTGCCAGGCCAAAAATACCTACGTGCTCCACTTTCAGTGAAGTTCTGGTGGTTACTAGCTCTCAAACATGGTATTTTCAATATATTGGTATTTTCCAATAGTATGTTGAAATATATCTGTAGTTTAAAAAGTTGATATTGGTAAGAGGAACAGTATTTTTCAGAACTATTACTGTCTAGTGAAGATCAGTAAATACAATATTCACAGAAGCACATTAGTTCATCAGTGAGGGGCAAGAGCCATTACAACAGAAACAGCCACCCTGCCATACGGCCACAGCAGCAGGAACCAGCCAGGACGCGCGTTCCAAAGGGCTGGGGACCCATTGGAGGGGATGGCCCAGGTGTGCCCAACACCCTTTTGTTCATCACCTACAGAAGTGACCAGTGGGACAACTTGGTTTTTTGGACCCTTTCCCCTGGCTACTCACCCTGCCATGTCTGCTTCTAAACTGGCAAAAACTCTTGGGTCAAATTTCTGGGGATTCTCTATTTTAATAACACTGCTAATTGACTGTTCTAGGAGATGGGGAAGTTAAAGGATTTAAATCAATACTGGTCAAGGAATGCAGGAGAATAAGGGCACCTTCAGGGCTAATGCATTGGGCTAAGTCTCAGGGGACCTAGCTCAGCCAAGGGTACAGGCACAGACCCCTGGCTTGACCTTGAACCAGTCATTTGCTCTCTTACTGGCTCCTCACCTGCAAGATGGAGTATATATGTTCATCGGTGTTTGGGAAGTGCCCTGAGATTGGGGTAATGAACACCACTGATGGATGGATGCTGAAAGGGGACATGGATTTTCCCAGTTCTGGCTTTTGGGGCACTTGCTCCAGCTTTTCTTTCCCTGGGAGGTGACTGGGGAGTTCTCTGAGCAGCAGGAGATGCCTGGGGACTGTGATGCTGTGGCTGGATTTAAGCTGCTTGGCCAGGGAGAGGTGTGAGAAAGGCATAGTATCTCAGTGCATGGGAGCAGCAGTCTCTATCCGCAGCTTTACATGCTCCCATAGCAACTAATTAGTGCTATTTATTAGTGCTGTGTTCCCCTAGCTGGGAATGCTGCAGATTGTCTCCATTATGTCCCTTCCTACCACCCCGGGATAAGCCCTGGAAGCAAACATGCCCCGCAGTGTGCCCTGCAAGCCAGCTAATCCTGCCCCTGTGGGACCAGGGTGAGGGGCTGAGCTTCATTCAGACAAGGGAACCTCAGGCAAAAACGTGTCTGTGCAAGGAAATGATTGAGGGTTTTCATCTTCTCTTGCTGGCTGATGAGACCAGCCTCGTTGCAGATGCTGAAGCTGTAGAAGAGTGACACAGCAAAGTGCCCTCTCCAGCAGAGGCTGAGCAGGAGCTGGTGTTGTGAAACCTCCATGCACCCCAGTTGTGCATAGCACAGACCCACCCAGCGCGGTCACCAGCACACAAGGCAGACTTGCCTTCACATGGCTGGGAGCCCAGCAGGCACAGTTCAGCAGAGGTACACAGCCCAGAGCCATCCGCACCATGCTGCTCCAAAGATGAACACTGCATTAATGGCAACATCTGCTTACACCACCTCTGCTGCTAGCTCTTGTCTGCAGTGACCACTGGCTGAGCATGCAGAAGCAAATGCTTCAGGGGAAAATAAGGTTGGTTTTGTCTTGCTGAAATGTGAAAAAGAGGATTGAGCATGCATGCTCCTGTATTGGAGACTCCTCTCAGAGGTGGGAGGATGAGACTACAGCTGTGCCTAAGGCAGGACTGGTACTCAGGAGACATCTCCATGGGGTTGTGGGTGAGTGCAACCTTGCCATTTCTCCCAGGCAGCAGCTTGTGCTTCAGCAGGCTCCTGTGCCATGCCCACCACCCTCACCAAGCAGGTTCCTGCCGAGTTCCAAGCAGTGCTCCTGCTGCATGCCGACACCTCATGCTGCACTCCTGGAGCAGACGTGTCCCCTCGGCCCCACCTGTGCATGCCCCTTCCTGCACACACTGTCCAGCCACAGGGCTCCAGTCCAGCCGGATGCTTACTTATTATTAATATATTGTGTTAATTGTGGTTCATGGGAGAACTGCACATGGTCTGCAGCTCAGAGAGCTTCCCAACAGGCAGAGGAAGGTCACACAAGTGAGAGAGCACCTCAAGAGCAAGTGCAAGCTGAGCTAAAGGAAATCACCCAATGGTTATAGAATTTGCCACCTGGATTTTGATGCCCTCATTTTTGAGTTTTTCTCTTCAAACAAGAAACCTACTAACATTTCCCTTAAATAAACTTAGGCATTTTCACATAACCAGATTATTCCAGGAAACACAGTCTTAAAGAAAAGCCAGAGCCTGTTACATGAGGTGTGAACACAGAATCCCCCGAGCATCACAGTGTTGTCACTTGGATAGATGGGAGGAACATTTTTGCAGGAGAAGGGTTATCCTTCATTTTTAAGATTTGCATTTTGATCCAGTTAGCTTCCTGAAAATTTAGCAGCCCCTCCTGAATTTTCGCAGAGCCTCGAGGGACTGGTGGTAGAAGAGCAATGCAGGAGGACAGCACACCACAACAGCACGAGACTGCAGCAGATGAGAAAGGGAATATGTGAAAAGAGCAGGGTCACTGGAAGGACAGGGCGTAGAACCTGGATGTGGCAGAGATTTTTTAGTTTGATGCTGAACTCTGTGAATTTGTTTTTTGCCAGTGGTTTTAAGCAGGCTTTAAGCCCACCGACACCAGGCATATCACCTGAATTATTCTGGTGTGAACTTGTGGGGTAGCAGAGTCAGATGAATCAGGCACAGGTCAAGAGTTGCTCTCTGAGTCATCAATCTGACAGTGACCCACAGTGTTGTCTTGAAGCCAGCAATTTGACCTCCCATGTTTCTGGTTTTTTATTGGTAAAATGGAGCAAAGTATTTCACTCAAAAAAACCTGCAACTCATGTCTGTGTGACGTATTGGAAAGCAGTGTTATGATTAATCTCATATCCGCAGATGCATAGGAAATGAAGATAAACAAAATGCTCGGGTCTTTGGTTTCCTAAATTCAGAAACCATTTTTATCTTCAGATTGAGGCAGGCAGCACTATGTTGCCTTTATTTAGGAGGCATGAAGGGGCAGTAAGAAGTAGGTTGGGACTTTGAGTGTCTAACTCATGATTTTTTTTTGCTGCCATTTTGTTTTGCAGTCAAGTCTAAATGGGAGAAGAAGGAGCAGGTTTGTTTTCAGGCAGCTCGGTTTCCATGGGACTTGGAGTTATTGATCAGTCAGCATCATTACCGCAACAGCTGATGTGGACTTGCTACAGTGCTACAGTCACATTCATGGCACCGCCTGCGTTTCCTAACGCAGAGCTTTGCTGTCTTTCTGAATATACCGATGCTGGCTGCGATTCATTGTTGAGGCTCCTCTTGGATTCATTTCCATGTGAAAGCTACGCCAACCTCCAGTGCATAAATAGCGTGTCAGTGCAGCGCATCGTGAGGACTAGATCCGGTTGGGTATTTTCCAGCGGAATGTATTTTTTCCATTTGAAAGAGCCAGTCGGTCAAAATGGGAATGTGCTTCAGGAATGTGTCGATTTTGACAGATTGCAGCAGCCAGGGGAGTTAAAACCAGTTGGTTTTGCCATGGGAGCTCTTGCTACAAAGCCCCTCCACACCCCAGGGCACCCCCAGATCTCCACAGCAGCTCTCAGGGTTGCAGGGCTGTGAATAGATGATTTTCCCTAAGGGCCCCCTCCCCATTTTCCTCCAAGCTGCCCTCCCAGAGGATGTGGTCTCTGGCAGGCAAACCATGCAGGCACCTCTGCCTCCTCGTGGCAGAGTTTACCCAGCCGTTTTCAAATCTCATGAGGGGAGGATTGTTTTTCGGCCCTGCCTCAAATAATAACCCTGAATAAAAACCCTGTTTATAGGCATCCTGTCGTTCTGGAATACCAACAGACGCAGATGCTTTGGAATAATTGCTGGTTCAGTGCTTTGCTTCTCAGCATTTATAACAAGTACAACCTATCTCTTTCAAAGGAAAATGTAAACAACAAGTAAAAAAAATTTCTAGTGAGATCAAGGAGACAAACCTGACCAATAATGAATTTCAAGTATGGGCCTGAATTTCAGCTTGCCTTCCTTTTCCTGCCACCTCAGGCCCTGTCTCTCTCAGGCAGGGGTGCCACCAAGCAGTGATGAGGCACAGCAGCCTGGCTTTGTGCCCAGAGAGCCAGTCATGCTCCGAGAAGAAAACACCTGTGATATCTCGCTCATCTCCTCGTGTGGCTGTGGAGAGGACGCAGTGTTTCTTTTTGCCCCATCTGCAAACGAGGATCAGGATGCTGGCTAGGGCTGCTGCCCACCCCGCTGTGACAACGTCACATCTTCTGGAGCCTGGCCTAATTCATTTAATTTGAGCTGCCAAGTAGTTCTCAGAGGGTAAGAGCTTCAAACTGCTCCTGTTTTAAATAGATTTGTAGAGATTAGCTAAAAGCAAAAGACGCCATAACCAGGCCATTCCCTGCGTACAGCCCAGCACACTCTGACATTGCTTTCTTGTAGAGATTGCAAAGTGGGTGGTAAGGAAAGAGACCCACCCGTTTTTTTTATTTCAAGTATATATATATAAAATAGCTTCAAACTCAGGAGCATCCATACAATGTGGTAACACAGGCAACTAAGATATCTGCACCTTGGTTTTGCTGAGGTAAATGTTCCCACTCTTGTCTTCATAAACTCTGATTCAGTGAGAAATTTCAGTGCATCACTGTCACTGTCCAGGAGTACTCCCTGACCGTATCTTGAATGGCGACTACACGCTGAAAACTTGCACTGCAACAGCAGCGGGGGGGCCAAGCACAAGAGTGCAGCTCTGTGCTGTGTGAAGACAGGCAACACAGATGCAGTTACTAAGCTTTTGGAGATGCTTTCTCCACACTGAACTGACCAGTGTGGGCAGGTGGAAACAGGGCTGACCCTGATCCCATCATCAGCTGCTTCCTTGCAAGCTCCCCAGCAGCTGCTAGTGCAGATACATCCTCAGCACAGTCCACAGGGCAGCAAAGCTGCTCTCAGAGCAGGATTTGGCCCATAAAATGCCAAATGCCCTGGCTTTAGAAAGAGATTCTGGTACTTACAGCTTTCTACAGGGCACTCCATTTTTAAAAAAATACTGCTCTGACAGCCCTGCAAGTTGTGTCTGTGAAGGATGGAGCTGGGAGCTCATCTGCCAATCTCTGCATTATCCACAGAGGTTAATTTTACTGTGCTTTCTTGTAATTTTTGGTGGGAAATGTTGATGAGAGCTCTTCAGTCTTAGCACAAATCTGAGTCTGATTATCCAGACTTTGCCAAAAATATCTTGTTTTTCTCCACTGCCTGTAAACATTTGTGCACTGCCAATCTGTGAGTGTCCCACACTGAAAGTGTGAGGCTTGGTGTTCTGGAATATGAACATGTAGGAATGAGTTTTGATCTGCCAGGGGCAGTGTATAATTTGAGTGCAACTACCTTTGTAGCTTTGCTTGTGGGTAAGTTTCCATAACTCCAAGGAGCAGTTCCAGTGTCTGAGAAATCCTATGCTAAACATCAGTTTCAGAAAAAAAGTCTAGCAGAATTACTGTGGCTGTGACATTGAGGAATGTTCAGTTTGCTCTGACTTTAAGCTCAATTTCTTTATACTTGCTGGGAAACCCCAGTGTTTTGTTCCTTCTGATGCTCACTCTAGGCAGAGCATGCTCAGCCTTATTCATCTTTGTCATTAAAAACCTGAAGAGGATTTGTACTGCCTTTCCCAGAAAACATGCCTTCTAATCCTCCAAGTGTACAAAACAGAAACAGATCCCAAACACCCAGGATCTTACAAGAGAAAACAAATTAAAGTGCATTAAAAGAGGAATCCAACATGATGTTTTATTTCCCTTTTTCATTTACTTCCTCTGCGCAACTTGCTTCTCTAAGTTTGATTCCTGTTGCCCATGGTGTATGTTTGTGTAACAGGGGCAGGTAGGTGTGTGCCCAGGGGTCCTGCCGTGCCATGCCAGAGAGGTTGGGACACCTCACATGAGAGAGGTCTCACCACTGGGAACTCATGGTTTGAATAGAAAAGCCAGACTTTGAGCTCTGTGTACAGATTGGAATGGAGGCAGAGAGGTGTGGGGATAGAGTTTCTTAATAACTCAGGGCTGCCAAACATGGGCAGGCTTTCAGAAGAGCTGAGCTCCCATTTAGCAATTAAAGTAATGGGCTAGTTCTTCCAAAGAACTCTGGACAAGAGGAAATGAGCTCTTCTGGGGACCTTGCCTTATATAGTTATTATAAGAACTTGGCTTTAATGCCAAGTGTATGAAAATCCATCACAAAGTGACTTGCCAAAGTGATACAGGGAGTCTGTGATACATCTCGCGATCAAATCCTGATCTCTGAGACAAAGTACATTATTCAGGCCCCTTACTTGTCTGGAAAGCATGAGATCTGGCCTTGGCTTAGCTGTCTTGCTTTAGACAAAAAAAAAAAAAAAAAAAAGAAAAAAGCTGAAAGTTGATTTTGCAATTCCTCAGGAGCTTTTTGCACATTTCCCCCTGGGAGCTCTAGAGAAGGACCTGATTTCTCTACAAGGAAACGTCCTCAGGGCTGGTATGACTGTGATGAGGTAGAGACAGCCCCACCTCATTCTGCCCACCCTGAGCAGTGCAAAGGGCTTCATGGCTCCATAGGAGTTTAGATCTTCCATGCACACTTCATAATTTTTGTACAAATCCCTTGGCTGTCAGGTGTGATGAAGGCTTGGAAATGCCTGTAAGCAGGCTGGTGAAGTGTCTTTCCTCAAGTTGTATAACATCATATGCAGGATAACTTTTCTTGCAAGAATCAAAGGCAAAACTTCCTCACTGCTCTGCTAGCAGCATGGGGGGTAAGCATTGGTGTGGTGCCACACTTTTGGCATTTTATTCAAGACCTACCTTTTCAGCAGGATCTCAAGCTCAGCATTTCCTTCAGATAGGCTTTCATATTGCAGCCTGGGCAGCCACTTGTCTAATTGTAACAGAAATAATTACAGGTAAGTGCCTGAAGGGAACCTATGAGAACAGGAGCTTTCTTAGAGATGTGGCCTGCAGTTCTGGATGCGTTAAAAACAGACGTATTCCCCTTCTGGCTGCCTGGCTGCCTCCTGCCTTGCTGAAATTGTCAGGAACTGGCACATGAAAATAGCCAAGGAAACACAGGATGGTTCCCTTCCCAGTGTCTGGCTGGGGAGACAGCATACTCACGGCACGGAGTGACAGGCCATAACCACCACCTGACATCAGTGGTGGGATGGCATCTTACACTAACATGACTTAGTTCACAGCCTGTGGTACAGGGAAGTGCCAGAGATCCCTGGGCTCATGCAGTCAGAGGTGTGAGAGAAATGAGGAACCACTGTTACTACCTAACAAGAACTATCACATGCTTTGCCTGAATATCAACGTTTTCTTAAGTTCAGAAAAGAGCTCTGCTAACTCTGTTTTCCTCATTAACCTCTATTTTCAGGACCTCTGAGGTTCCTGCTGCAAAACTCTGGTTTCCTTTCCTCTCAGTCTGCTGTTCCTCCATTTTTTCTCCACAATGGGTCTTGACACCGCCAGCTGAACAAAGACCTCTGTTACTTGTTCCTGTCTCATTGAATGAACCCTCTAAATCAGGGTCAAAAGTTCTGCCAGCAAACCTGCTGCAGTGTGGGCTTCTTTCTCCATGGGGCCACAGGTCCTACCAGGAGTTTGTTCCAGCACGGGCTTCCCATAGGGTCACAGTCTCCTTCAGGTGTTTCTGTCTGCTCCTATGTGAGGTCCTCCATGGGCTGCAGGTGAATATCTGCTCCAACATCATCCTCCATGGGCTGGTGGGGGACAGCCTGCCTCAACATGGTCTTCTCCACAGGATGCAGGGGAATCTCTGCTCCAGTCCCTGGACCCCCTCCTTCTGTACTGACCTGGGTGTCTGCAGAGTTCCTCCTTCATATTCTCACTCTGCTCCCTGGCTGCAATTGCTCTTCATATTGCACAGATTTTTCATCCCCTTCCTAAAAGCATTATCCCAGAGGTGCTACCACTGTGGCTGATGGGTTTGGCCTTGGCCAGCATTAGGCCCATCTTGGAGCTGGCTGCATTGGCTCTATCAGACACGGGGGAAGCTTCTAGCAGCTTCTTACAGAAGCCACCCCTATAGCCTCCCAGCTACCAAAACCTTGCCACGCAAACCCAATACAGCCTGTATTGTGAAGGAGTTCAGAATGAGAACAGGAGAGGCCTCCAGCTGCCCCAGTTTGGCTCGGTCCTTCCTGGTGCTAGATGCACACTGCCGTGGAAAGCTTCATGTGCAGAGCAGCTCATGCTACAGAGGCTACAGGATAAGACAGGGGAGTTCAGAGAGGCATTGTTCACAAAGTAAAGCAGGAGCCAACACTCCTAAAACTACCTGCTGCACACAAAAGGTGCTGTGGTTTGTGTATCACTGTATAACACACCGATAAGGATGAATGTACCTGTATTGCAAGGATGCGAACCCTTTGTTGGCACAGATAAAACCCTTAATCCCATAAATTAGAACTCAACTGCCTTCATTTTTGATGCTGAATGTTACAATAACTAATCTTCCTTTCCACAATAAAGATGAGTATATAAACATTGCAGGAGATGCAAAGAGCTCTGTAATCGCACAAGTTCTCCGAGGCAGAAATTCCAGTCTGTAACAGTTCCATCTCTAGCATAAATGCTCCCTGCTGATGGATGAGCCTGCCTGTTGGAATTTAATATGCTTGAGGACATCAGAAGGTACCTCATAACAAGGGCATATTCAGTAGTAGCGATCGCATCTGCCCATCTGGTGGGACTATGGGAGAAGAGAACATCTTCTAGAGTGGAAGATTTCACTGGGCACTGCTAGTGGTGCTCCTTTATTGCTAAGAAAAAATGTCTCTTCTCTAGGAGTATTTTCAGTGTTGTCCCCAGTGAAATTTAGCTCCCGATACAGCCTGTTTGTCAGCTGTCTCGTCCAAAAGCTCCGTTTGGAAATGCGTGTTCTTCCTTCTGAGAACCACATGGATTTTCTTGTTCTGTCTCACATTCACAGCATGCCAGAACAGGCTGGGAGATGGCATGTAGAAAGGAAGGGGGTGGGCAGATAGATAGATGATGTAAGAAAGCTTAAATAAGACATAATCAAATCATGACACCTCTTTCTAACATTATAATAAAACACTTCTAACTAGATCTGAATTTTCCAATCAGATCCATTAACTGAAGTTCTCCCACCAAAAAGAAGCCCTTTCTGAAGCAAATCACCATAAGGGCAAAATAATAACATTTTATATTCAGAAAACTGGGACAAACATCTGCTCAATACAATTGACAGTTTGGTTATGTCTTCATCATACAGTTACTGCCAGTGATTAACATTAAGGACAGTGCTCCTGGGCAACTCAGGAGTCACCATGGAAACAGTACTGACCTGACTGTGCTTTTGTAGTTGTGCCCTCACCTGTCTGGGTCCCCCAAAACCCACTGCCTTGCCAGAAGGTGAGCCATTCTTCGGTGCATGCCAGTAAGTCATTGAGAAGCCATCCTGCCAGGCAGGCTGGGAAAAGCATGCTTCCCAGTGCCTTCTAGGTGTGCAGCAAGAAGACTACCAGCAGCTGAATGATTCTGGCTTCATCATTTAGGCAAGCAGGGTGTTCCATTGCAAAAGCAACCCCTGAACTCCTGTCCATACCTGCACTGTGTCAGTCAGTCTGGGTTTGTAGCATCATCAAATGTAGGCATTCTGGTATAAATGGGAAGAGAGTTGGGGATGCACCCAACTAAGAGGCCAATTTAGCCACAGTCATAATACACTTTTAAGCAGCAGTGGAGAAGAGCTAATTTTCCTTTTTTTCCTCTACATTTATTAATGTAACCAAAAGACCTTGATAATCAACACAAATTCCCACCCTACTCTAGGCAATCACAGATACAGGCCAGGCTTGTGCTTCTGTTATCAGAACTCAAATAATTAACAGCGAGCCTTCTCCAGAGGCAGCGCTGGGACAACTGTGAGGTACCCCAGGCTTCAAGGTGACCACAGCTTTCCTTACTGCATGCTAAGCACAGCAGGTCACCTCCACTGAAGTCCCAACAGGTCTTCAGCTCACGCTTGGTGATGCACTCATTCAGTCCTTTGCTCCTTTGTTCCTCTGCAGCCCTGCAGTTCCAGGAGATCCACCACTGCAGGTTAAGGAGAGCGGGCACCATGACAGTTTGATTATGTTATACTTTAGGTTTTGCCCAGTATTCATGTATGCCGTGGTGTTGCCCCAGCTGGCTGCTGAGCACCACGCAGCCGCTCTCATGGAGGGGTGAGAAAGGAAAAAAGAGCAAAGGCAAACCTTACGGGTTAGGATAAGGGCCGTTTACTGGGACAGCACAGGGAAGGAAAAATAACAATAATAGGGCTTTATAGCAAAATATACAGAACTGCTGATACACAATGCAGTTTCTCACCGAACCGCACAACTCAGGCTGTACAGCTCAGAGCCATCCCGAAGCCGGACCATACCCAAACTGCGCATCCTGGAGCCACGTGCCCCACCCCAGTCCCAGTCCCCTTTATGCTGATCATGACACCATTGGTATAGAATAGCCCCTTTTGTTAGTTTGGGTCACCTGTCCTGGCTGTGTCCCCTCCCAGCTTCCTGGGTGCCCCCCCCCCATGCCTTCATATTAGCAGGGCAGCATGAGAAGCTGAAAAGTCCTCAACTGCTTGGCAACAACTAAAACCATCAGGGTGTTATCAGCACTGCTCTCATCCTAATTCTCAAACACAGCACTACACCAGCTGCTAGGAAGAAAATTAACTCCATCCTGGCCAAACCCAGGATAATGTACAATTCAACACAACGTCAGAGGTTTCCACCATGCCAAACAAAGCTGATGGTTGGGATAGTGGTAAGGTGTGAAACTTCAACCTTTCTCCACAAACCCTTGTTCCAGAAGAAGATTGATTTTAATTTGTTCATCATGCCATGGAAAAGCCTGCAGGGCCTGGCTGTGGTCCTCAGCCCACTCCAGCATGTCCTTGCTCTTGCTAGCAGACCTGGATCTCCTGGGCCTAGACTGCGATGTACCCCTGCTCCATGTCCCCTGGACCTGCCACCTCCCTGTGGGTGCCTGGGGCTGCCTTCCTCAAGCAGTGTCCCACATAACCCTGAACGGGGGCCGGACTCCTAATGCCATTAACTGGGAGATGCTACTTGCTGGGTTGGATGCAACTTCCTCATGGTAGGGGCAAGACCCGCTGGGTTTGGAAATGGGAAGCAGGATCCTGCAGACCAGCTGCCCACCTGTATTATCTTGGCCTTGTAACTGAGAGATGCACACACATCGTTAAAGAGGAAACTCTTTGATGGAACTACCTCAGTTAACTTGCAATTAACTGTAAGCTCGTTTGCTTTTAGCTTGTCACATCATTTGGTGTTTTATGTTCAACGACGGTTGCAAGTGAAAAAATTTTAGAAGCAAGCAGAACAGAAACAAGCACTGTGATCCAGGACAAAAATAATTCAAGACACTTCAGCTTAAATTCTTTTTTTTCTTATGATTTTTTTCATTTTTGACAACTATCACCATTTAGTGGCATATTGACTTGATATTGGGGGGGGGGCTGGTTCAGGGCCTCAGGTCCTGGAGTACTTTGATTAAAGAAAACATTTACTTTCTTTTACAACAGAATTAAGTACCAGATGTCAAAACTGCAGAGCAGAAGTGTGAAAATGTGGTCTGCTACCATTCCCAATGGGATTTTTGCCCAAAAGCTTGTGTTTTCTAGATCACTCATGTTGCTTTGTGCAGATCCTAATTGAAGATCTTTCAACAGTGTGAACTGGCAATATCACTTCTAGAAGTAACAGAAACTTTTTATCTCTAATTCTCAGTTCACTTTATTAAAAAAGGGAGAAAACAAGTCAGATAGATGGGCAACAATTCGAGTTCCTTTAACATGTAGTATCTCATTAACAACATCTATTATGAATTCTTCATCCCATTATCTCAGAAGGGGGGGCAGCGTGGGAGTTCTTGCTGCTGCACAACTGTATTTCACTGTACAGTTCATTGTGCTTCATATTCCCCTTCATCTGTGGCTTGATTCATCTGAGCACTGACTGAAATGCAAAAGTGAATCCCAAATAGTCCTAACAGGGGCCAGGTTTCATTCTGAAGGTTTTCACGGAAGGCAGGTGAGCACTGCAGCTTACAGGCCTCCGCCCAGTGTGATCACAGGGCAGAAATACCCAGCTTCACAGGGAGGGTGCTGAAAGGGAATGTTCCCCTCAGACTGGGAGTAATATGTTGCCGCTAACAGTTGGGAAACAGCCACTCCAGCTAAGATCTGCGATGTTAGGGTTGGATGAGAAGGGAAAGAGCTCTAGGAAACTATGTGGAGCTGACTTTGTTCTGGAGGCAGCGGGCCTGTTTGTGGTCTGCACTGCAGCAATAGGAGACGTCAGGCAGGGAGCAGGTCTGAGCTGCCTCAAGGCAAGAGAGAAAAGTAATGAACTTCATCGATAGACAGGTGTTCAGCTTCCAAATGCTGGCTGCCCTGTCAGAGCCGAATTCTGGCAAAAGTTTCAGACAGAATGATTTTTTTTTTTAAATTAAAAATATGAACTTGAAGTAACCATTTTCTGAATTTGGGCTGATTTGTTGACTTGTCTAGGAGAAAGGAAACGAACACTAAATCCTAAGCTACTTTTCATCCCAAAGAAACAGAAGCAATGTGGAATGGTGAAATGCCTTGCCTTGACATTTTAGAAATGACAGTCTTCATTTCCTTTAAGTCTGTTTTGAAAGTGCTGTTTCTTTGTACATTGAGTAGAGTCTGACCTAAGAGATAAACTAGAGAAACCAAACCATACTTTAGGATCAAATGCTTTCACTTAATTCAAAATTATTTTTGCTTTCTCCCCTCCCTTTTTTTTTTTTCAGTTTCTCTGGAAAAATGGATTATTCTCAGGTCAACATGCAGAGCAGCTTCTGCTGGCCTCTCTTCCTCCTGCTGTTTCCTATCAGGCCAGCTAAGCAAAAATGAAAAATATACCCCTCCACAGCACAGAAACTTCCTTTGTTCATGCAAAGATCCTCCATCCAAGTGGAGCAGAGAGCACAAGAACAGGAGATGGGTTGTTTTCTTCCTAAAGTCCTCTCCAGCAGCTTGCAATGTTGGTGAGTGAATCTGGTGCCTGTCATACCAGTACCTTTGCAAACTGGGAGACCTGGACTCTTCCAGCTAGAGCTCCCCCCAGCCCCCGAAGGGCTGCAGCAACACCTGCCCCTGCCCTGGGAGCATTTCTCATGCCTGCTTTTCTTGTGGGGTCCCATGCAAGAATGAGGTAGAACCTGTAGCTGGGAAACATCAGAGGAATTGTCTTATGGCAGTTACAGCAATGTCAAAGGAAGTGGGCTGGGGTGGAGTGAGCTGCTCAACTGGAGGAAGGAGAAGTTCACTGATGGGCCAGGAGCACGTTGCTGGGAGGTTTGGGGGCATTTTGCTTCTAGCTCAGGGGCACATCCTTGCCCGCAGCACAGATGCTTGGCATCCCAGTCCCCTACTTTGCAAAAAGCCAAGCTCGGGTGAGCCAGGCTGAGCCAAGCATCAGGGGAACTTGAAGAGCTCAGTCTGAGCACTGGGAAGCAGGCTGGCATCTCCAACAGACAGGAGCCAGCTCAGCTGCGGCTGGGTGCTCTGCTGCTCCCTCCTGCCCAATGCGGCAGCGCTGCCGGGCGGTGCCATCCTCCACGCCGGCACCGGAGATCCACCCGCGGTTTTCAGACGGGGTGATTACATCTGCAAAGCACTCGGGAATGCATAGGGATGAAGAGCATTATGTAAGTGTAAGATAATGTTATTTATAGAGCCAGGTTTTATTCAAAACGGAATTAAACTTGTGTTCCTGAAGCCTCTGCTGTCAAAGACAAATTGGAATTTGTCCAATTTCTTCTAGTGTTTTGCATCCAAATTGTTTTCCTCAGTTCAGCCCAAAGTTTAAGAATGCATTTTATTATAAACCATACCTCTCAGAAAGTGAATAGATCTCTTTTCCATCAGCTGCAAGGTGGCCCTGGACGCCTGGACTCTAGCCATACTTTGCAACTACAGCAGCTGCGGCACCAAAGTGTCATAAACCAGGAAATTAAGGCAGAGTTTGAGCTGGATTAAACAAAAAAAAACCCCAAACTGGTGTCTTGGACTCAATATTTTCCTACATTTAACAATCTCTGTAGCAATCCATGAGCTGCAGGGAGGGTATCAAGCTTACATCCCTGTTGGAGATGGCACTTGCTCACTGGGCTGATGTCTGCACTCCAGCAGAACTACAGACCTTATGACCTTTTAAAAATGTTTTCTTATTAACTTAAAGAGCTTTATTTGCTCTTTTGAAATATTAGATTTAAATCACTCATATCTGTACTTTTTACAGGCCATGAAAACCCAAATTGCTGGGATGCCTGCTGAAATCCACACTAGCAGGTGGTAGGAAAATTGTTTTACAAGATATGGCACCTTGCATAGGTTGGTTTGCACAGTTCATCTGCTGCCCCTCACTTGTTGTAGTATCTAGCATGAAATTCCACACATGCCTTTTATTTAAGAAAGAACACAAAAGTATGTTATCTTATTCCTCTGGAATTTTCCACAGTTATTTAGCATGTTAGTTTAAGCATAATTGGTTAGTGGGCTGTTGAAATTTATATCTTAGCAGTACTTATTTACATCAGGCTTAAAGTAGATCATTTCAGTTGAGGTAAATGTGAAGCATTAGATTGCAAACGTACCTAATCCATCTCTCCTCCCCCATGACTAGAAATCCTGTGGTTAAAATAACACAGCCTCTATTCAGAGCACAAACTTAGAGCTGCTAGTGGGAGCAGGCTTGGGATTCAGACAACTCTCAGCAGATGAGTCTGTTCAAGGATCTTTCTTGGGTTTGTTTTTCATCCTACTTCTGATCCATGAGAGGGAAACAGGCTCTCTTCTCCAGGCACACAAGGTAAAGGTTTTCTGCATTCTGTGTGTGGTTGCATGTGCATGTAAAGGAGAGTTTAAATGTGATTGCAAAAATGTTGTTGCAAATGCGATTGTAAAAATTTTGTTGCTTTATGGAACAAGAAGCATTTGGCAAATGGCTTCACAATGTTTAACTGTTAATCTGTTCTTGTGGCTATTTCCACATGGCAGTGAAATAATGAAATGGTAATCTTGCACAGAGAAACAAGCAGCAGCGATTCACCATCACATGTTAGAGAGGCTGAGCATGTTGGCGATGGAGGAAATAACACCACCAGGCACTGTTGTGATCAAGCCAGACTAAGGCATAACTGGTATTTTGTTGAGTACCAGGTATAGCCTCTCCTGGGTTCATCCAGCTGCTGTACTCCCGTGCGGGAGGCTGAGGCTGTGCCAGAGGATGGCACCGACTCTGTTTACAGAGGATATGCTAATGCTGATCCAGCGTGACTCTTACAGTAACGGCGGAGTGCTGCTCTCAGAAATGTTTGAATGTGGCGTGCCAGATAATTAACTGTCTGAATTTGCTCTTATGGCTTTCCAAGTCATGGGGGACGTGGGAAAGCACCATCTTTTCCCTGCAACCTTCTTTTATTTGAAATCCAGGAAGTAAGTGTGATGTCCGTGCAAATGCATGTGGAGCTGCACTCCCAGCCCGTTAACTCTCCCAGCTCCCACACTCCCGCTCCTCCTGGTGCTGTGATTCATGGGGATCCCGGGTGCCACATCAGTCCTCTTGCACCATGGTGTTCAAACATAGCAGGTCACGCTGCTGATAATACTGAAACACCAAACTTTTGCCAAATTTTAAAAAATGCTGCTCCTCCCTGCCCCAAGGCATGGAGCAGTGCGTGCACTGGGGGGTACTTGTACTCTATCTCTCTCAAGGTAGCACTGAACAAGCACTGCTCCAGGTGCTACCTTGTCAGTGCTGGAGAAAGCCTTTGCTCCCACCCAGAGGTGCTGCCTTTCCTCTTCCCCATCCTTCCACTCCCCCTTTCCTTCCCCAAGTGAGACAGTGTGGTTTCATAGTGTCCTGCCTGCAATAACTGACCTTCCCTGGTCCCTGCTGCCCCACAGCCCTGTCACCCCAGCAGCACACACTACTCCTCCGCTCCAGAGGAAAGAGGAGGACCCTTCTTGGCACACCAGGTCCCTCACAGCATGGAGCGGCTGTGCTGCAGGGAAGCCTTTGGCCTGGCAAAGGTACCCTCATCCCCCGAGCCAACAATGCTGCTTTGTCCTGGAGGAAGAAATGCAGATTTATCACTTGGGCACCCGGTGCAGGGAGGGGCAGGCAGGGCTACAAGGAATACAAACACACACGGCTTTTCTTCATGCTCGTGTACAGCACGCCGTGGCAGAGAGGCAGCTCGGAGGACAGAGAATATGCGCAGAACAAAGAAATGCGGTCAGGCAGCAACTATAAAATTTCTATATAGAAAGTGGAGCTGATGTCATTTTAACGTCCCAAGTGGTGCCAAGAATTCTAAGCTCAGTATCAAGATTCAGTGCAAATCCCCCACATACTCACAATTTGTTCTTCTGGAAAAAATGAACTTTTATGGAAAATATGCATGGGAACCTGCCAGAGGAGTGTGTTCCTTTATTTCTTTTATTAATTTTGAATACATTAGTTCAGAGAGCAATCCCATTTTAGCATCAGCTGCCTCTATCCAAGAAGCTGAAACTCAAATGCAAATACTGGAGGCGAGGGAACTGTGTTTTTTTGTACGACCAGTTGTTAGATGAGAAGAGCTGTTCAAGTAGGAAGGGGTGTGGGAAGGCTCAGTGGGATGACTGTGTTAAAGCTTTTTTGCTGGTGACATATCTGAATCGTGATAAGATGCACCTGAATGGAACAGCGTCATCAGCTATTATAACTTTGCATATGTCAAAGGTGGGATTGTGTGCAGCTCCTATGATTAAAGTTACTCAGATGTATCCTGCTGTAAGACAGCACTCGCAGTTGCTTATAACTTTGCCAGACTTGAAACGTTTTGACTGAGTTCTTCCAACTTGATTGTCTGCCTTGGGCTAAGTCCTTTTCTGGAAAATTTCAGCCAAAACTGTCCAGCCATTTCCAAGAATGAGCACAAGGAAAAAGGTATTGTTGTCCAACTGGAATAAAAAGAAAGGAAGAAACAGGAGGGGGGAACCTGGTGATCCTTTCCTTGGATGGTTCTTTTCCCTCTGCGCTTTGGAGTAGAGATCTGAAATTTGGCAGCTTTGCGCTAGGACTGCAATTTATTTATTCTTTACTTTGTAAATCTCCAATTTGGCTTAGTGATAGCCTTTGAAGGGAAAAAATAGCAACTTATTAGGGACGTGCTAGGGCTGAGTAGTTAAAATCTGCTGAGATTCCTTCCCACATGAGCCAGCTCAGTCCAGCATCCCGGCAGCTCCCAGTGCCAACACCAATGCTCCCGTGCACTCAGTTGGTGCTACCAAGTTCCTGCTGTCCTTCTGTCTCCCCACAGCTCTGCAGGGACCGGGCTACCTATGTCCTCTCTCTGCAGCCCAAGAGCCATCTCCAGCTCTAGGAGCAGGATGCAGCTGGGCACTCCCCATTAAGCTGCTCAGGGCAGAGGTGTTGGGCAGTGTAAAGGCAGGCAGGGAGCAACACTTGCCTTTTAACACCTTCCCCACACAGCCAGGAGGCAGCCAGGGACCCTGGGGATGCTGTGCTAAGGAAAGGTACTTTCCATCCCATACTGGGATGCTAAAGCTCAAGGATGGCATGGGACTGGTGTGGGGATAGTGTGGTACAAGTGAGTAGTCAAGGGCTCAGTGAGCTAGGGAGTGGGGCAGGGAGATGGATGGCAAGGTGTGAGGCATAGGGAGAGTCTGGGTATGCCAGAGCCTGATACGAAACCTGAGCCACCCCATCTAAGGTCCCTTTTCGTGAATATGAGTGCTGTCTTACAGCACTGGATTTATTCCTGCTCTCCCTGCATGGTCTTTTGTGCCAGGTCTTGCTGAGACTTTCCCCAGTCTGCAGTCAGTAGCTGTGGGGTGGGTCCCCTGACTGCACATGCCATAAAACCCTGGTACTGAATGTCTGCTCCTGGGATGGGAGTTGATGGGAGCTCTGCCTCGAGCACATCCTGTGCCACCTGATGCCGAAGACTCATGCACAGCCCCAGCTATGTCTTTTGGTCACTCCTTGGCCTCAGCTCATGACTTTGAAGCACTGGGCTGTGGGACCTGTGAGGCCTGCAATGGTGGATGTGGTCTTGCTGCAAGGAAGGCCACAGTGGTGGGGGACAGCTGGGCTGTAGGCGACCAAGCCAGATCCCTGATAAACCAGTGCTTGATGCGATCAAGCTGGTTGATTGCACTCCAGTCTCTTCCCTTTGTTCCCATTTTGTTCAAGTGACTAAAGCACCCCTGACACAAGGCACCAGAGGCCAGAGACACTTGTGGAGAACACAGATACTCTAGGGAGGTGTGCCACTGACATTTTCCTTGTGTTGGGAAAATCAGTCATTTCTATTCAGAGAAGGGCTTGAGTAGCAAATTCAGCCTAGGACTGCACTGAATGCTAAGGGAAAAACAAAATTCTATATAACGTTTTCTGCAGTGGAGACAATCCATCCTGCACTGTGGGATAAAGCTGAGACCTCTGGCAAAATACTGCGTGATCATCTAATTAACAAGTGCATCATAACACATTGCACAAGGGAGGCCTAATTCTGGCATCTCTTGCCTCATGGTTTTTTCAGTCCTAACAGTATACTTCTAGCCTATTTTTGTGTGCAATACATATGCAGCGTTTGCAGACAGACGGTGAAATGTCAGGGTTTCCATTTTGCCACTTGACGTGATTTCCACATGGAAAGGTAGGGAGCTGCAGCCTGCTTGTTTCCGCTCCTGCTGGAGTGGCAGGCAGAGGTGGTTTCTTTCACTCTTTTTTTGGTGTGGCTACGAACTATGGAGCATACTGTACCAGCTTCTCCTTCTGCAAAGCCAGGCAGTGAAATTTCATCGTCTTCATCAGCTCCTGGGAGCCCTGTGCACACACCAGGACTCAGCTGTGTGAGATGGTGTAGAAATAAAGACCACAAGAACAAGAGCTGACAATGTGAGAAGACTGGAGCTGCCTACAAACAGCTTCTGAGAGATGAAGGAGTGCTAAGAAGCTGTGAGACAGTGCTGGCCAGTGTGGCAGGCAGTGCTTGCTGCAAACCGACAGCCTCGCTGTCAAGGATGTCACAAGAAGGAGTTGTAAGCAGGGATTTGCAGGGGAGCTGAAACAGAAAAGGAAAAGGGGTGGTGGATGCTTATGGGCTTCTGCTCCAAGTGTCATGGAAGAAAACAAGAAATTGCTTGTCTAGACAGTGTCAAACAGTGCCCTAAATTTTGATGCTGGATAAGAGCGGATGGATGGAGTAGAGACAGGCAGTCAAAGGGCCGGAGATGCTTACTGGGGACATCCTTGCGGATGTTGCCACAGAATAAATAAATTCAGGAAGCTGTTGCAACTTTGATATGATGATTACAAATGGGACCAACATAATGAATGAAGCAGTCAGGCCTGTGCATACGGTTTCCTGCACAGCTCTGGAAGAGCTAGCGCCTCCTAATCTGAAATTGTGTCTGGTCCAGCCAGCAACTTTCACTGCACACAGCCCAGGGAAGGGGTGAGGTCATTTCATGGGTGCTAACCCAAAACCTTCATTGCTTGACCTACTTGAGACTCAGACCCTGCTCCTGTCCCACCTCTATTCCCAGCTAACTACTGGATATATCCTGTCATTCTCTTCCTACAGTTTTGGCCTGAATTAAGCCAGTATGTGTGACATGGCAAGTCCAACAATCACAACACTGTGCCTTGGGACTTAGCCTTTGCTGGAAACTAAAGTACATGAAATTAATTCTGCAGTTCCTCAATGAACAAAATGGGGCCTTTGTGTAATTCCTATTTCTCATTTGTTTCCAAATAGTCATGAATCATGAACTATTTTGTCTCGGAAATTAATGCCTTTTTTTCCAAATGATCTGCTCTGACCTACTATGCAGGCCCCAGTGTCTCCACAGATTGTGTTGGCCAGGTCTTCTGCCCTGAACCATGCCGGGATCTTGGTGTTTCTGAAGGTGGTTTTGCAGTAACATTGGGGTGCCCAGATCCAGTGGCTGGAGAGAAACTGATCCCAGGCCTGAGAGAAGCTTGCTCTCTTCCTGCAGTTGCACCCCAGATACACATTTGTCTTCATGTTACTCTACTGTCCGGTGACATGGGATAGGGTGAAACATTAAGGAAGTTGGTTCATGAATGAGTGCACAGATTTTTGTCTCCTACAGAGCTAGAACCGTGGCTGGGTGTTCTTGTAGCAACTATCTTGGTAATCCGAGCAGTCTTCTCCTATATAAATCATGTTCTACTTTATTCAGGGGTTCTGCCATGTCTTCAGATGTGCCCATGAAATGTGTGTCACCTGGGCTGTGTGACCTTTACAGAATCCTCCGATTTCAGGGACACTTTGGGAAAGTGATTTATTAGGTGTTCTACTGGCTTATGACTTAAAATCAGAAGGGGAATGAAAATGCAATTATATTAGAAAAGAAATGTTTATTTCTGATAAGACAAAGGCCTTGCCTTTTTCAAAAGGAGACTAGCACAGGGTGAGGAAGATGAGCATTTCAGCCTTTTGCACTGGTGAAGACCATTTGGGAAACCCTTACCTAGACATAAATTCAGCTTTTCTACCCTGAGGCAAGTGTTGTGCATTCTTCTATGTCCTTTTCTATCAATTCATTTATAACACCCTTGTGAATGCCATCGTCCAAACCCACGTATGAGACTTGTGACATACACAGGCTCATAATAACCTCAAACTCACTGAAGGTTTTTTAACTGCTTAGAGCCTTTTAGCATGTTTTCACTTTCATTTAGATGTCTTGTCCCTCAGCAGTAAATTTCTCTTGTTTTCTGTTACTGCTGGTTGGATGCTTATGCCCTTGGCATTTTCTACCTGCAGGGCAGAAAGCACCTCCTTGTACCAAACCTCTGACAGCACACAGCGCTGAGCTCTGGCTGTGTCCAGCTCACCACAAAAGGTGCCTCCAGCAATATAGCCATGCCATGTCTCACCCAAGTTGCCATCCATGAGCCCTAACCAAATAAAGCAGGATTTTAAAGTGAACCCATGTTGCAATGTGCACCCTTCTAGTATTAAAGGCTGTGACAGTGAGTCTGTCAAAGACTATCCAACGCATGTGTTGGGCCATGCATGATCAGCCCACCTTTGTCCCCTTCTCCTCCAGCACACAGTCCTGCTGCTGCATGTCAGGCCACTTGCCACCAGGCAGGGTATCACCTGTGGAGCTAAATTTACTTCTGTGTCGAGCCATCTTATCAGAAAAATGCCAAGGGGACTTGCAGAACGGCTTTCTGGTACCACACATCCGCTGCCAGGACTGCCAGGGTTGGTACCCCTGCTGCACTCTGGCACCAGGCAGAAATAGTGTTATCAATGACCCATCTTGGAGAATCAAATGAAATTGCTTTCTTCTCCTCTGCCTTTGTTCCTAACAGTTTGCTTTGGCCTCTTGCATATGTGTAATCAAACACTGCTGCTTTCCACATGCTACAGCTCACTGTGTTTAAATTGAGAGGAATCTCCCTTAAATATTTATTTAAACAATAACATCCCTTGAGCTCTTTATAAATTGCTGTACAAGGTTGTCTTTCACAAAAGACCCCAACCTTTTTTTTAAATTTATTTTAACTGCTTTCCCCCCTTACCGCTGTGCTGTGGGCTCGCACCTCCTTCTGCCAGAGTCACAGACCCCGCAGCTCAGGAGCTGCTGCCTGCTCCACAGGGCTTAGAGACCAGGCCCTCAAATCATGCCAGCAGCTCCCAGAGTTGCAGGGCAGACTTAGAGCAGTCATATTGTTTCTGTCCCAGGAACTCAACACCTTGTAACTTCCAGGAATAGGCTCCTTTGAGCTGCAGGAAAGCTGCCCTGAGAGCCGTCTCTTCCTTCTGGTACCCACACACAATGGCTGAGGCTGGAAACACAGGGATGCCAACCCTCTACAGCTCTCACCAACCAGGGGGTAAGACTGAGGCTGCTGATACCTTTCATTTGTATTTAAATTATAACTTCAGAACCTGCAATTCTAGGCATTTTCTGAGCAAAAGACCTTCAAGACAAGTAAAACACACTCCGTACTATTCAGTTGGAGTGCACAAAGCTAAGACGGACTCGCCATCCAAAATAAAAGTATTTTTATATTGTACACAAAAGAGAGGATTAAAACTCTTCACTTAGCAGGCCATTTGTATTTAATTTTATCTAAAATTGGACTTTCACTAAAGTATTGGTGAACAATATTAACAGTATCTGTTAAAATGTTTGCCCAAAGTCATCAGTGTTTAAGTGGTGAGAGCTACAGCTCCTCTTCTGCATTTCTAATTTCACATTCTTCTACCATCTTAATGAATCAGATATTGGCAAAATCTCCATAGTCAACATGGGTTTGGGTAGAAATTGGATTACTCACCAGCTAAAGTAAGTGCAAAGGAGGCAATTCATTATGCTGTTCCTTAGCTATAATTGAGGTTCATCTCCCCATTCTAGGCTCTGTGTAGGTTTAATCACGGGAGCTAAATGGGAGAAGTACCAGAGCTTCTCTGAATCATTTTTATTCTTGTCCCAGTTATTTATCATTAATTACATCAAGACATATTTCCATGGAGACCCGGAGTGGTGCCATCAGCCTGCTGTCCCTCAGGTCCCCCTGACACCTTCACTTGCTTCGCTAAGTGCAGTGCATCTCCAGAGGGTCCCTTGGGAGGAAGAGGCAGGCTGTGTTTTGCTCAAGATCCTTCTTGTTCTGAGTGAAAATTTCAACAGACTGAATGAAAAGTTATATCCTTTTGAGAGCAAATGCTGTTGGTGAAGCTGGGGGATCAATTAGCCTTTTCTGGTGGCTGAGGTTGATTGCAGAAACAGTTTTGAACATCAGGAGGGCATAGAGTATTACTTTCCTCCCCTGGTGAATGCAACATGTGGAAAGTCTGCCTCAGACATCCTTTTCCTTTTTCCAGTCTGAACTGGAAAGACCTCCTATACTTTTCTCTCCATCAGACAAGGCCAGCAGCAGCAGCATGAATGTAGTATCACAGGTCAATAATTTCAAGTCAATACTTCACTACGTTGCTCTGTTCAGAGGAAGCGCTTCTCTCCGTGTGGGTATGCGGAGCCTTGATCCAGTCCGCACACACCCAGACATCTTGTGTCAGTGTCAGGGTCAATTCCCTCCTTTTCATTTCCTCCCGTTCTTTATTCACAGCTTCTGGCATAGGCCTTTGATGATGAATGTATCTGAAAAAGTATTTTCAGAATAAAGTTCTTCCTTTTAAAAATAATTTTTAATCACCTGCACTAGTCAATCTAAACAGATGCCTGGTAGCATAAGAGGCTCTCTCTCCCTCTCCTTCCAAGCCTTTGCCTTTCAGTACCAGCCTTTGCATAGCTCCTGCATTACAGACGACTGTGCTGGCCCCAGTGTTCCCATTTCATGGGAACTCCTGAGAGCCATACCCTTGTCTTTGTACAGTTAGATCAGAAAGTCAAAGTACAGAAAATGTGAGGGAGCTGCAGGCTGCTGACAATGTTGTTTCAGACATGTCCAGGTCACTTAATTCCAGAGCATTTCAGACTTTTGCACTGGTGAAGACCATTTGGGAAACCCCTACCTAGACATAAATTCCAGAAACAAAACATTTTGATGGTTCAGAAACTGAAACAACTGGTTTCCAGTTTGAACTGAACCAAACCCTCTGACTTCCTCTCAGTTTGACATCAGTCCATGCCCTCTCTTTTTGTGCTCTGGTGTCTCATGGGACTTGTGCTTACCTACAGTAGCTGTGGCTCACCAGCCGGGCTGCAGGCACCCATGGGCTGTGGAAATCACACTCCTGTGTTGCTCCACTCAAGGTGGGAACACCTCTTCCACCAATGAATAGGCTTTTCTTGGGATACTGCACACCTGTAATGGAGGTATTCACCCAGAAAAAGGACTCGGTGATGTGGCCCAAAGCACTGCAGCAGAAATCAAATCCCTCCTGGAAGCCCCTGGATACCTGAGGTGAGGTAAGGTACTGAAAAAGGCAAGACTGGGGAAACCCACTGACAGATCATGAGCTGACGCTGTGCCAGAAGAAGCAAGCCCACTCATTTCACTGTACTCTGCAGGGGCTGGACCTGTGTGCTGGGCATGATGAGGCTCATTTCCCCACCTCCACCCTCCTAGATTTGGAGAAGGGGCTTGAAGTGCAGTGTCTCACATCCACACTGACTGTCCTACCCACAAAACCAGATGTTTCCTTCTGCCAAGTAAATGTTGGAAGGCTGTGGACAGCATAGGCACAGGGCAAGAGCAGAGCCGGGCACCATGACTGCTCTACTGAGCACCCCTGCCAAGTTCCTTGATGTTTGTGTGGCCAAGGTCTGCTCATAGAAGCATTGGCTTGATTCATCCATGTTTGTGTGGCTTCATGAGTGCTGAAACAGTGTGAGTCCAAATGATTAACTGTTGTTATTTATTAGGTACAATACTGTCCCAGTCTGGGGCTGGTCTCCAAACCAAAGCCCAGTATATACAATCAGTCTTGCCTCTCTCCAAACAGCGCCCAGCATCAATCATGGCACTGTAAATTGTTTACACAAAACTGCAGACATCATAACTTATTAAATAACTCTCTTGTCAGTCAGATAAGTAAATATTTCGAATGACTGTGAACACCATGGCAAGCTCCAACTGCCCGGACCAGCTCCAAATGGATCCAAGTTAACAAGGGACCAGATTTGCCTTGCCTTTGATGTCCCTGCTCCAAATCGACTTGAGAAGGGATCTGAAAACAAGCCTCCCTCAGGGAGGCTAATGCAGTTTTAAAGATGCTAAACTTTATGTAGAGCTAACGGAAGGAAGAAAGCCGTAGAAATTGTTTGCAAAGAAATTATCTTCTTGAGGCTGTAAATCTGTACTTTGGGGAGTCAGAGCCTCCCTCTCCTTCTCCACGCTTTCTTCACGTAACCCAGACCTGCCAGCAAACTTCTGCTGCAGAAGGCATGGGCCATTCACTCCTTGGGCCAAAGCTAGAGCCCACTGTCGTGGGTCTCTACCTCTGTGGGTGAAGGCAGATCACACAGAATCATAGAATCACAGAACGTTAGGAGTTGGAAGGGACCTTGAAAGATCATCTAGTCTAACCCCTCTGTGAGAGCAGCATCACCTAGACTAAATCACACAGGAACGCGTCCAGATGGGTTTTGAATGTCTCCAGAGGAGACTCCACAACCCCTCTGGACAGTCAGTCCCAGTGCTCCATCACCCTCACAGTGAAAAAGTTTCTCCTTATATTCACATGGAACTTCCTATGCTCCAGCTTGTGCCCATTGCTCCTTGTCCTATCACTAGCCATCACTGAGAAAAGTCTGATTTCATCTTCCTGACTCTTACCCTTTTTACATATTTATAAAGATTAATAAGGTCACCCTTCAGTCTCCTCCAAGCTAAACAGGCCCAACTCCCTCAGCCTGTCCTCATAAGGAAGGTGTTCCACTCCCTTAATCATCTTTCAAGGAGTTCTATGTCCTTCTTGAACTGAGGGGCCCAGAACTGGACACAATATTCCAGGTGTGGTCTCACCAGGATGAGACCAGATGATGATATTGCCCTTACACAACCGCTTCACAGTGCAGGCAGCACCCACAGGCTATGGGCATGAGGATGGGAAAGGCATTGGCATCAACTTCCACATCTCCATTGCCTACCTGTGGTAAGTCACTGTGCTTTTGAAAGCACACCATTTCACAGCTAAATGGTTCCAAAACACTCAGTCCTCTGTTTTGTTTAAGGTGTTGTTTTATGACATATTTCTTTCCAATCATTTCCAACAATTATTTGGGATCTTCTTCCTTTCAAGCTCACTGAGTTGTACCAGTTCACCTCCTTTTCAGAAGGGATTCTGTTACAAGCAGGAATAAGGAGTTAAAAGGGCTTGAGCCTTTGCAACAGGAATTTGCTTTGGAAGCAAGCGAGTCGAAGGAGAGGAACTGGGCAGCCCACCAAGGGCTTCAGCAAGGTTATCCCACCCTTTCAACAAGCTACAGCTGGGGCAACCTGTGGGCTGGGGATGGGCCTGCTTCCAGGGGAGACAGGGGCAGAGAGGCCAGCTGTTACCCAGCACAGGGCCTAGCCGCCTGAAAAATCCCCTCCTAATGCAGTAGCCCCCATGGGTTCTGGAGGAGACCCTCACTGGGTGCAGCTGCTGGGCCGCTGGCCTGCTGAGGAGGGCAGCCCTGCACACAGAAAGCACCTGGCTGAAGGCCGCGCACGAAGTCTGTGACTAGCTGCGAACTCGTTGGCTTGAGGCTACCCTGACGCTGAGGCCCGGGCTCAAAGGTGGGTTTGGCATTTCTGCATTTGCTACCTGAGTGCAAAGTCCTTTCATGCAGTTCCTTTAATAGTATTTTAATTCTTTGTCATTTGAGTGGCTTCAATGCCTGTTGTTGCTGGTGCATCTGAGTAGTTTTCTTGAAATGTGTGTTTCCATGCACTGTGTGTGTTATTTAATGCCAGAGGCATGTGTGAGGCTGTTCATGTTTGCAGAAGGCAAGGTTTCCATCTCAGGACTATATCAGATGCCCCCAAGACAGCACAGTACAGACATAAATAAAACATAGGTTGTAGAGACAAACTGTCAGTGCTTCTCATGTCCTTAAATATTTCTTCATGTTTGCAACCATACTTACCAGCACTCCTGCCTCAATGCATTCAATATAAACTGATGATTGATTGAGAAAGTAAGCTTCAAAAAAAGAGTAATTTCTTGTTGAGGTAGCACAAGTGGGCAGAAGGGAAATGGGTGCAGAAGTGACTCGGTGGAGCACACCCCGATGTAAAATGCAGTCAGTACAGTTCATATGTTCACATCTCACAGGTGCAGAGAGGTTTCACACATTGTGGTAAATGTTTCCTAATTCCTAGACACACGTGATGGAAAAGGACAGCACACAGAAGGAAACACACTTGGGGAATCTGCCAGAAAGAAAGGTGCTATTTTTTAAAAGAGAGTGGAATCATTCCAGCTCTGGATCCGGATCCAGATCCAGCGCTAGCTTCCAGCCATGGAAATTAACCCACCCTAATGCAAACACCACCTCAGTGCCACCACTCTTAAGGTCTACATACCCACACTGTGTTGCTCACGTACCTGTCAGTGGATAGGACACACAGCATGCTGTAACTACTCGTGGGCACTGCAGGAGGAATTTCCTCCCACTGCCTGCAGCCCTGCAGCCCAGGGACTGCATGGGACCCCACAGGTCACAGACATCACAGCCATGTCCCCTCTCCCTTGCTGGGGGAAGGGGTGATCCATATTTTCCACCAACCACTGCCTGCCCCTGGATGCATACCCTGCCGGCTTCTTTCTGGGCAGGTGATGTGTTGGTAACTGTGCTGTTTGAGGCTTTTTATAAACTTAAAGTTCTACACGGCTCCGTCTCTGTCTTCCTGTTGACCAGCACCTACAATGGGAACTTTGCAGTGGAGGTAGATTTGCCCTTAACTAAGAGCATTTCTTTTCTTATCTTCATTGCAACATGTCACTGGTTTTTCATCCATTAGTGATTTTTTTTCTCCTTTTAACATTGTCTCTGATTTCTGTGTCATGAGGGGGAGTATTGTCAGATCGCATTCTCATGATGGGAGAGGCAGAAAATCCGTTCTGTATATCATGTGCCCTTGGCTCCCAACACCACAAAGGATTTCTTCAAGCCCTGCTCATTATCTCGTTTTATTCTTTAAAAGAAAAGCTAAAATGCTGGTGACAAATGGCCTCGTTTATCACATTTAATTGACTGACTGTTCTTTTAAGCCTCTGAAATACATACTTTGGGCCAAAGCACTGGAAAAAGAACATGCCATTTACCCTGGTCTGCTGCCAGGTCACATTAAAAAATGTTCATGAGGTGTTTGCTAGACCAGTACATGGAGCGTGCTTTCTCCAGGAGCATGTCTTAAGCTGTATGATGTGTTGTTCTTTGAAAAGGAGATAGAGCAAGTGCACCTGGGTACTTTTTATCCTTTTCTAATTGCACTAACAACTTTACTAGAAACTTCTGCATGTGCAGCATGAAGCCTGTGCCCTCTGCAGAGGGTAGGGCTCAGCAAAAGGTGAAAGGGGCAACGAAGTAGAAACATAGCTGTTCTGGAGGTGGCTAGCCATATGCTTATCTCTTATCACTGTGAGGTTGCTAATATCTAACACTACAACTTGAAGATCTCAAAGGTCTTTTCCAACCAAACCAATTCTGTGATTCTATGTTTTGATTTATCACAGCAGCAGAACTGAGTTGCATGCAACAAAAGGGAGGCACCTTGCTCCTAACCTGTGCTCCCCAGCCCCTCATGTCTGTGGCAGAGCCCCCGCCCTGTTTGAAGCCCTCTCTGTGCCAGTCCATGCATGTCCTTGTGGCACCCGAAGATTGGGGTCTCTCTGCTTGGTATGGTGTGGTGCAGCCTGCAGCTCCCACGGCCCCTACCCTGTGGGTGCTACCTGCTGTGTCACCCCAGACTTTGCCAGCTGTGTCAGTGGGTGGACTCACCACAGCATCCTTTCCTCCTGGTTTCTACCATCCCTGATAGTGTCATCCTTTTCATGAGCAAGCAGCTGAAATGGGGCTGGAGCGAGACAGTTATGGGAAGAGTGAAGTTACAAAGCTGTATGTGAAAGATGTCAATGCTTCCCCATTGACTAGGGGAGTGCCTTGAATTGGAGTGCCTTGGAGGTGTCCCTTCATCCCAGAACTACCAAACATTTTCACTGACAGCTTGGACAATGGACGAATAGAGCCATGTGCTTGTTACAGCTATGGCAGCTGTTGTGCTGGCTGTAGGTTGCAGGAAAGATAAACTGGAGATAGGGATCAAAAAGCCCCAAGATTTGTTTTGGGAGGGTTGAATGCACACCTCTACCCAGTGTCCCTGGGCCAAGCTGGGGCTGAATGCCTGGGCTGCTGGTTGGCTCTGAGGACCTGCAGATTGTGATGGGTCACAGTCTGGCCGAGTACCTCTAACATCATACTCTTGCAGAAAAACTCCGTTGTGCAGTACGTAAATAGAAATACTGTGTTCAAGTCCCTCTGTTCAGCTCCCCCTGTTAGGATGAGGTTTCACAGAGAAATATTTTTATGGATGGGGATGCTATTCCACAAGAAATGTGTATACAGGTGTGTCAGGAAGGTAGGCTAAAGAACCTGGGTTTGATTAAAGAACAGATGTCTGAAGGGAGAAATAATGGCTTTCAGGCACAGAAGGGGGTGAGCAAAAAGAAAAGTAAATAAACTGCTCTCTGTCCCTGCTGTAGGCAGCAGCCAAATCCTAAGATTTCAATGAGGGTGTGTACTGGGTCTGGCTGGGAGGGAGTTAAGAAAGATTTAAGACAGATTTAAGAAATGTTCCTAATAGTAGAAGTAGTAAAATGCTGGAATACTTTGTCTCAGGAGACCGTGGAGGTTCTGTTATTAGAGGTTTTTAAGATCATAAGGTTATCCAGACATCTGTAAGGACTGACCTGGGCATGGGGTGGAGGGATGGCCAGGAGCCAGCCTGAGTCCCCAGGGCCCCTTCTGCATGACATTTTCATCATATTAATGTGAACAGATGAGACTGCTCTTATAAAGTACTAAAAACATCACCCTGGATTCTAAACAGCCCCCAGAAAAGATTTCAGTCTCGCCTGAGCCTGTCTGCAGTTGGAAGATGGAAATCTTTTGACTCCTTTCCCTATCCCACCCTCAGACAAACCTGCTGTAAAGGGGCCACTGAACCCCAAAGTCACAGAGATCTCCCCTCTGCTGCCCTGGCAGTCCTGAGCTGCAAAGGGCAGCAGCAGGACCCTTGTTCTGAGAGGCACTGGGATCCCATGCCCTGGGACAGCCAGTCCCACATTGCCATTCCTCTCCATGGCAGCATACGCAGGGCACCCCAAAGCCCAGGGCCACCCCCACAGCTGCTCACCCCTGGGGACACACGGTCCCTTCGCAGCACCAACCACCCTACGCTGACCACCACAGGACTCAGCATCGCATCCTAAGTAAAAGATTGACACAAATCCCACTGTCCTGATTAGCAGCCTGTCTAATCCCTGTGATGTCAGCAGGGCTTTGCGTGTCAGGACTCGGCCCACTGCTGTTGTAGGGGCACTGCCCAAGAGCTTTGGGTTTTATCCCCCTGCATCCCGGCCGGTGGTGGGCAGGAGGAGGCTGCAGGTGGGAGCCTGCAGTAGGAGCCTGCGCTGAGGTTTTAGCCACCCAGCAAAATTCACTGCCAGGTTTTGTTTATCATCTCAGTGGGAAAATGGGACAGAAAGGTGTTTCCTGAAGAGCGCAGAAAAATTCCACCGCGCAGTTCCTCTTTAGCCACACAGCATATATGTGGGCTTGATTAAATATACGTGTATAAATATATATATCACAATTCTACTGTTTTCATGCTTCCTACAAGCAGTTTCTGGAGCTAAGACAGGGTACACGTGTGGTGGGGAGAGGAAAGGGAGAGACAGAAGGAGAGGAAACTGCTGCTGGACATGACAGCTCTCCTCTACCCCCCATTTTTTACACTGATGGAATGCACCCAACAACTGTTTCTACTATTTAAGGAAAAAGGTTCCCATACAAAATCCTGTGGTTTTGAAGTGATCCTTTTATAGGCATAAAGAGATTTTTCCACATCCCTCTATTTGATTTCTTTTTTTACTCAGACCTGGCCACTCCAATAGATATTTCAAGAATATCATATACTGGAAACACTTCATTCCTATTCTTGGTACTAGAGATTAAATATCCCACCAGTTTGCCCCATAAAGCCACAGGGATGCCAACTAAAGTCAGTTTAGCTTAGGGCAGTGCGATAGAGAGCTCACTTTGGTTCTGTACCCAAGGGAGATTCTGAGAGGGATTCTGAGCCAGCAATGTCCCGTCACAGAATTGAAGGTGCTGTGTCTTCTGCAGCAGGTTCTCTGCAGTCACAGCACTCTCTAATGAATTGTTTACTCTTGTGCTTCTCAGCAGTGGTGAATGCTGGTGGCATGTGTATCTCCTTGGCTTGGAATAAAATTAACTACACATTAACCTTGAGTTAATAGTTTTTTTGGGTGTTCATCCTAAACAGCAGTTGGAAGGAATGTGCAACCTACACCTGGAGCAGGGACCTGAACACTCACTCACATCTCCTGCCCCAGAAGTGGGAGACGTGGCATTCACATCTGTTCGGGCCCAGCGACAGGAGCACATCCTGCGTCCTGGGCAGTGAGTTGCCAGCAGTGATGTGGGACAAGGGGGTGATGTGGGGGTGCCTGGGCTGCGATTGTGGGCACTTGTGTGGGAAGGCTTGGCCAGGCAGCGTGTGTCAAATGTGGGGTCTCAGGCATCTGGACCGAGGGCAAACTCTGAACTACTGGGATGTGAGGAAGCAAAGCAGACATTGGGATTCACAAGAAAACCCACAGACACTGGATAGCCCCCTGAGCTCCTTTCCAGGCACACATGCCCTTGGGGGCCACCTGGGCACAAGTGCTAAGCCAGGGACCTGAAAGCAGCGTTACGCAGCTCAGTACTTTGTAAGGACTAACACAATATTTAACTTATTACTGCAGACTATACTGTCATATACTGTGCTGGAGGTTGCTTTTCTGCACAAAACTACAAAACAAGGGATGTACAGAGCCCCGGTAGCCGCTCAGTGCCAGATGTCTATTATCTCATCACATACATACGCTGCGCAGAGATGCCGGCTCGAATACTTTCCTTCACCACCGCGGAGACATGCCTGGTACCGCCAGTTTGCGCTGACATAAATAACAACCTGTCCAAGCATCTCCCCTACAAGTGCTGGGGGAAGGGGGAAAGGACATATGTTCCAGATGGAAATACAACCGGGGGTTGTGCCCTCGGGGGCTTTGAGTTACATAATTTTATCTCAATGCGACCCGAGTGGGAGTGATTGCTCCACAAACTGCACACATTTGGCAGCTTGCACACTTGCTTTTTTATGAAAGAACAGGGACTCATCATCGGGGCGATGGCAAAACTATTGCAAAGCTGCTGAAACTCCCAGGGCATGGTAAAAATATTAACCTGCAACGTGGTTCCCCCTTTTCAGATGGGGCATGTTCACTTATTCCTCCTTTAAAGAGACATAAATCTCTGACTTCAGAAGAATAAATCCTGATTTACTCCCACACTGAATGAGTGGAAAATGCTGAAGATGGATTTTGGATCAGTGGTGCAGGTTTCAACTCTCCAGGCTTTGAGGACTCTCAGTTTGAAATCATCTTTTAACTGCATATGAGGCCACCATGGAAAATTATATGATCCAGATATGTTTCCATCTCATCTAGAAGGAACGATTAAGGCCAGGCTGAAGATGTATTGACAGAACAGGGATGGAAAACTAAGTGATACCTGCCCAGAGAAGGACAAACTCGTAGCGCTTTCCCAAATTGTGGGTGGCCTATTGTGCATCACTCTGGTCAATGAGAACATTACTCTCATACACACAAAGCTAATTTGAAAAACCATTATTTAAACTGAACAATGAATGTATTGTAACCTCATCATTCACATACACTGAGCCTCAGCCCTCCATTCTTCTCCAGTACATAGTAGCCTCTTCAAAATCCTCTAATTTGATTTATAAAAAAAAGAATGCTGTGGGCGTAAAGTTAGCATAGAAGTACACAGACCACTGATGACTCTGTTTTCATCTGCACAGAGCATAAGGCAACCAGATGATTTATTTTTATTGGCACTGCAGGCAGATAAGCTTCCACTATTATGCAGGAGAGAAGTGGGGGTTGGCCCAGGCCGTCAGTCAGAGCACGCCCAGCAAAACGACTACAAAACCCAATTCAGTAATTACATCCTCCTCGAGGACATATTGTGGAGGAAGGCCAGGACCTCTGCTTCTCCTATTGCACTCGGAAATAACCAGGAGTGCTCCTAGTCAACAAAGTTACTCTAAGCCCTTGGACTGTTGTTGACTTTTGTAACTGTTGAGGCATGTCACGGGACATCACTGCTAATGCTGCAGCTGAACCAAAAGCATGCAACTTCAAATAAATGGGCACAGAGGCTGAAAAATCATTTCTATGTTTCTGTAAGAGTGCTGAGACCTGGTGCCACAGCCCCCTTCCCAAACTTGGGTGGGATGGGCAGAGGAAGGACAAGGTGGAGCACCTCTGCTTCAGAGCTGCAGTCTGGGGAGGCTCTCCAGATCCCAGGGAGGCTCACCAGCTACAGCCCACACACACACACCCTTACCCCCAGCCCACGCAGGCCCAACTCGACCTGCCACGCTTCACCTCCACAGGGATGGCAGCCTGTGATTACTCCCAGTTTCCCCCAGCAACCACTTCAGCAGGGCTTCCCGGCACACAGTGCTCAGGTGACACTTGGTTCTGGCTAATTTATCCACATCCTAAGCTTTCCTTGAAAGAGACCTTGATTATCATGCAAATTAAATTTTTACCCTGTTCCTCTGAGAACCCAAATGGGAAATGTGGGGTTTTTTATTATTATTAAAGAGTGCTAGAGGATTCTAGCAAGTAAAAAGACCGTGGATACAAATGGATGATCAAGGATGAACATCAAATTACATTAACAAACCTGCAGAATTTCTCCACAGCTTTAAACTTCAGTGTTACACATCTCCACAGTTGTACTCGCAGATCTTGGACAGTAGACTCCTACTTTTTATCCCTTCCCACCGAGAGGGAACCGAGACTTCCATCCTGCAGCTTCAAGACATCCCAAAGAATAGAAAATCACAGCTCCATATACACATGCATATGCCTTGGGCATGTCTGAAAGCACCCATGCTGGGGAGCAGAGCTACTCAAACTTTCATTACCTAAAAATGTTCCTCCCAAAGTAGGGGGGTTTCTCAATGTTTTTTTAAGTCACTTGTTGCAGGAAAAATGTTGCTTTTGAACATTTTTTTTCCCCCACTAGATTTTAAAAAAGACAGTTCACCTGAGTGGCACCAGGACATCACCACCAATGTCCCTCTGGCACAGCCTGCCTTTTGGAGAGGGGTGAGCATCCTCCCATGCCAGCCATACAGGGGAGAAGCTGCACCCCAGCTCATCCACAGGCACTGATGGGACACCCTAGGTCAGACCCCTGTTTGGGTGATGTGTCCAGGTGCTGCTCCTCTGCTCTTTCTACTCCCTGTTTTGCAGCCAGAGCTTAACGAAGATCTGAGTTTCCTTTAGCCAGCAGCTGAGCACACTCAGTGCTTTCTGCTGCTGGCACTGAAGATCTGGCCTCGGAGGGCAATGTACTTTGTATGATGAAATCTGTTTGGAAATGGGAAAGATTTGAAGGCTCCCTCAGCTGGAAAATCAGATTTGGCTTACCTGAATGTCAGGTCATCAGGGCTGCAGTTAATAAACAACTCAGGAAGGACAGGGACAAACAGTGATGGAGGTGCTTGTAGGAGCCTGTGAGGTTGGGTTCCTGCATGACCTGGCCCTTCACACTGCCCTGGATACTCTCTCACGGCTTCCTCTGCCTTCCTCAGCAGCCAGCTCAACGAAGGGCAGCTGGTACTGGGAACAGACCCAGGTCATTACATGTCCCAAATCTATGGGGATTTCATGGCCCTGAAATGCCTCCCCCATCAGGACTGGGTGAAAGTGGCTGGCAGAGGTACATGCTGCCAGGGCAGATGGACACACAGTGCAACCTCACAAGCCTGCTCTTGGTGAGAAATGCAGCTAAAACATCTAACTGGTTATTTGCACAGCAGCCAGGTCCCACCACAGCTGGGCTGCCAGACACTGGCAACAGCAAAACATCTTCTGTTCCCAGGGTTGTCAACTCTGGGAACCCTAACCACATAGCCAAAGGCCAGGTTTTCCCCTCTTAGAAATGTCTGTAGAGGTGGGAAAAGGTGGATTCCACAAAGAAACCTTGTTATACAGCAGCTCTGAATATGCCAAAATGCTCAGAGAGAAGTCCCTGCTCTGACTGCACACCCACCTCCTCAGAGAATCCCACACAGCCTCTTTCCCTGAGCACGTGCTGCCCAGTACAGGCTCTGAGCACCCCCACGCTGAACTCGGAGTTTCTTTCCAAAGTGGGAGAAGAGGGCAGACTCCTACACGTGCCGTGGGTTGGCTCTGGGGCTGCCTGCACAGGCAGGGCTGTGCCCAGACCAGCAGGAAGCTGTGTGGTGAGATAACTCACGTTGGAAGAGAGGACAGAGACCAAAACAAGAAATGCAGACAATGCACTGAAAATGTGACTCCCAGTTTTGTGGTCAAGGCAGCCAGGGGATCAGCCACGGCGGTGCCATGGTCTTCAGAGGATACATTGAGGTGTTGAGAGGGGCTCCTCCTGGCCGGCACCAGTTATGGCAGTGCTCCTTCCCACAGGTATTTAAGGGCCCTTGTATGCCTGGATTTGAACCTCTTCTGCTGCCAAGGGCCCCCAAAGCAAGGACCCCACTGTTCCACCCTGTACCCCTCTCCTTTTGGGCATCACACCACAACATGGGTCTGGTGGGAAGTGACCTTGAGACTCATGTCACCAGCCCTTACCATTTTTGCCCATCTCCTTCCAGTCAAAGATGAGATTATTCCCTTCAGCTGCCAGGGGCTGAAAAAAATATGACTCAGATCTGATTTTGTACCACTGCAGTTAGATTTTCTGTCCTGTGCAGGGAAACAATGAAAGGTGAAATCCCTGTGGGGAAGGATTTGTGAAATTCTGAGGGAAATTGGCATTACAGATAATTGCTTCCTGCTGAGGGGGATCTAGCAGAACTTTGCAGAAAAGCTGCCTTTTTCAGCAATATCCACTGCAGTGTACTTAGGCACAAAAGTCTGTCTCTAGCGTGAATATGCCTCACTGCACATTTTCCTGCTACACCTGAAATCTCATATTGCTTAATTCCACTGGGATTTCCTTTAAGAGAGAAGCCAGAGTGTAGATGATAAACCCATTAAATTGCAAATAAGGTGAAATGGTGGGTGCTTTGGCCTCTGGAGAATGACAATTTTGATTCTTAATGGTAGCTATTGAGATTTACCTTTTGAAAACGGGTAAGGAAAAGATAAATTGACTATCAGGAAAAAATCTCCCCTCCTAAGCAGGCTCATGCTGCCAGAAGGCACCAACTTTGGTTCGTAACATTTGGTTGAGGATAAAAAAGACACTTATGAGCAGTTTCTTGTTTGTGTCTGGTTCCTGGCGTTTCGAGCATATGACCTTTATTTCCCCCTTCTGAAGGTTCCCCATGAAAATAAGCCAGCATTAATAAAATAATAAATAGGAGGATTGGTGTAATACTGCTTTTGCCATTGCATTCCGTCATGGATATGCTTTTACATATCCAGAAAAATCCATTTTTCTTCTCTGAACAGGGACTCCTTTGGTTATGTACTCTGAGGTGCAGTAGTGTTAACAGTGGATGGGAGTGGGTCCTCAGACAAGCTGTCCTCTTCACTCTTCCACTGAACTTACCAAAGCAGACTGATGGCACTTGCCAGGTCGGACACTGCTGTTCACTGAATGAAGCTCTCTTGTTCAGCAGCCGCTGATGGATCTACAATTGAAGCAACAGAGACTTTGACCTAGACAAAAGAAAAGTTCTGCTTATAATTATCACGATCGGAACAAAACCAAGAGTACTGTGACAGTTTTATTAATAGTGTGCTTTGCTGCTCCCAACCTTTGCAAAATCTGTGTATCTGGCTCTCCAAGAATATTACTCCTTGGACCTATTTCATATGGACTGTAAAGGATAAAGACATTCCTGAAAGCTCCCTTGCCAGCTCTGCTGCTCTGCCAGCACCAGTAATTTGAGAAGGAATGATGGTCCCTTTGAAATACAGATCGCAGCATGGCTGGAGTATGGGGCCTGGCCAGATACACATGCATGGACAGACCTACAGATGATTCATTTTCCATCCCACAGTAGCCCTCATGTTCCCTTTTCTGCTGCTCTGGAGTTTTTCTGCTGGGGCCACATGTAGGCAGAGAAGACACCAAATCTGGCCTTTGAAATAATTTGAGAAACTTGCCTTCACATGGGCCTCTCCTCGTTGTAGGAAGAAGGTCTGGGGGCAGGAAGGAACTTGGATGTCATGTTTTCCTTACAAGCTTCTGCATTAGCTTTATGAAGAATTAGGGCGCTTTTGTAGGACTGAAGGGTGCTGACAGCATCTGTTTTAATATGATAAACCTTTCTTGTCATCCCTAATTTACTGGCTATCAGATCAACTCATCTGGTAAATTGGTATAGTGGCTCCCTGACATCATCAAGAATGAGTGTGCTACATCGATTAAGCCTTTTACAGCCCAGCCTGGATTTAGGTAGAGTGCAGTTACGGAAGGGCTTAATGAGAAGAACAGCTGGCACGCGTAGAGCCCTACCTGAGACATACAGAGGCTTGAAAAGCGCCAGTGTCTGTTACACAGACCCCTAACTGCTTCATCAGACAAGGGAGGAACCTGGCAAAGCTTAATGACCTTACGCCAAGACATGTGAATGAAGCTGCAAGAGGGCTGTCAGATCACCCAAACAGATGCTCAGGCTGTGGGAAGGGGTGCTGCCATCCCAACTAATGAGTGTCCCGGCACACGCGCCTCAGCTCGTCATCTCTACCCCAAGAGCTTCCTGGGGGGTAATGGGCTCTTTCAGGATCAGAGTGAATGAGCTGTAGTAGAAGAGTAACTACCATCTCAATCAATCCCTGTAAGTCACCGGTGCTTGATAACTGGAACTATTTTGAGCTCTGTCTTGAGGAAAGAGACTCATGGACCGACATGCTCTGTAGTGTGGTAGGATATTTGGTGAATGGAGGAATTTTATACTGTGTTACGAATGACTTTAAGCAGTGCTTATATGGTTTTATTGATGGGTGGCAGTTTGAGTGGCTTTGAGCCTGGCGTCCCATGACCCATCCAGCTTACACACACGCAGCAGCCACCGGACTGCAGAGTCCACCTGGCTCCACCGTTCCCTGTCAGGCCATCAGTAGCAAAGGCAATAGAAGAGGGAGTATCTCTTTTCTGTGATGGGTATGTCCATCACTTCTTCCTGGACCCCTCTAAGGAGAGGGAGAAGGGAAGTGCTATATGGGAGAAAACATACCCAAGTCAGGTTAGTGGCAGCCTCTTCTCTTGTCACCCTTGTGCCATGGTCGTCATAACTCTCTGGCTGCAAAGAGCCAGGCAGGATCACTGTCCCCACGCTGCCTGTCCCAATGGGGAGGAGCAACACCAGCCATGGTTTGAGCAAGAACAGCTCCAGCTGCTGTGCCCTGGGCACAGCCGCAGAGCATCTGAGAAACCTTGAACACAGCCACGTCGTCTGCAGGGCTGGATGGCAGAGAGGCAGGAGGCAAGCGCTGGTGGCCAGGCCCAGCTAAGATGGCAGCACCTAGAGTTACCCCCATTGCAGAAGTCCAGGTTCTTAAGGAGGTTCTAGGATGTACAAAAGGGGGATCCTAAGTCCTTAGGCAGCTGTGAATTGCTGTCTTGGATTTAGGCACCTAAGTGCTTTTTTGGACCTCATCCCAAACACTTCATTGAGTGAGTGTTACATTAACAGCAGGCCAGTCGGGGGATAAGCACCAACAGAAATGCTCCGAGCTGCTCTTTTAATGCATCCTACGATGTGAACAAATGATTACTGCAGAAACAGCTGTACTGGGTTATGGTGTCATTGCCCCAAGCGGTTTCCTTCATCACTTCTGCAAGGAAACACCCCTCAGCAGAGCCTTCCTCACTGCAAAACTATCAGCCCTGTGCACTCCAGAAAACTACCCAGGCTAGTGCCAATGACAGTGTAGAAATGGATTTGTAGCTCCCACCATCCACTCCTCTGTCCCTGTCAGAGAGGAAGGTGGCTCCTGGTGGGTAGAGGAGGATGGCATCTTACAGCAGTGTCATTATTCCTGTAGTGACTATTTGCTTCTTTCCTCAAATACGGAGTCACCATTTGTAAGGGCCTGAGCTACACTTTGAGCTTTGCAACTCACTCTTCAGCTTCCCTCCTGAGGTGTGACAAGGACTTACATGGTTTGTGGTGGTGCTGCTCATGACCCCCAAGTTCATGTTCAACAGAAGAACAGAGGCTTTCCTAGGAATGCTGGGAGTTGGATATAAGGCTGCGTGTGCCTTTTCGCTTTGGGCAGATGTTCTCTGACGCTGGGGGATGCGCGGTCGCACGTGCACGCTGCCCATGGGGCACAAGAGGCAGAGCTGAAGTAAGAAGACTCATTTCTATTTTAACTTTCTCCTTGGAGTGGATGCAGCTCAGTTTCTCTGGTGTTGTCTGCTTGACTATAAGTTGCATGTGCTATACAAGGGAGGGTTTCTTCTCCCTTCAGACTGCAGTTCATTTGGAGGCTGGCTGCCTGATTTCCTCCCAGAGCCTTCCTGAGGACAGACAAGGTGCTCCAAAACAGCTTGAACAAAAGGTCTTTGTGAGGTGAAAGGAGGTCTTAAAAGGCCCGCCCCACCCCAGGCTGGGCAGGGGAATGTGGGACACCCCCCAGAGTAGGGACTTGGGATGGGGATGATGGGTCTGGGGCAGGGTGGCGATGCGGTTAAAGAGTGTGCATAGTGTAAATGTCCCACAGCACACTGGTCACTAAACAGCCTGCCTCCCAAGAAGAGTCTGCATGACACTTCTGTATCACAGCACTGTATGCCAAACTATCAGGGGTGAAGCTTGATCCAGCAAAAGAAAGAATGTGATAAATTAAGGCTTCCATGGTGACTGTTTCTGATCCAAAGCACAGAAAATATGGTCTAAGTAGAGGTGCAATTTCCACTGAAGGGTCTGAGAGCCCTCTAATGAAGCAGGGAGCTGCATAAATTGTACAGAAGGTGGCCTTAGACCAAAATAACCTAGTATTCACATGGACACCTTCTGATTAATCTGAATGAGGCTTTGACTAATAAAAATCTTCTCTTATTTTTGTGCTTGGTTCCATTTTCCCTACGGTCCTGGATAGAAGGTGGAAAATGGAAGAATTCACCTTGACAGGAAAAGCATTTTAGTTCCTTCCTTCCAAGCAAGAATTCTTTGCAATGTCAGTATCAACTTCTACAAGATAATTAATAGATTTCAATGACTCTCACATCCAAATACAATCCCTGCAGACCTGCAAACCTTTACAGACATTCTGGTGTTGGTGCTGCAATCCTCTGCACAGTTGCTGTAATATAAAGGTTACCCAGCAAAAACACGTTTCCCTAATGATGCTCAGATAAGTCTTTGGTAAAAGTAGTTTTCAAAAAAACCCATATGTCTCCTCTCTAGTCCCTCCAAAAGCAATTCGGATGAGCAGGTAAGGAATGGGGATGACACCAGTATCTGCAGAAGTGCATACCCTGCTGTAAAATAAGGCCAGTAAAAGTTAAATTCAAGAATAAATACACAGGTACAAGGCAAGTTTATTGCTCTGGGGCTAAAGACACATCCCCACTTGCTTCTCTAAACCTGTCCACCAGCAGGTGTGAGGGAGAAGGAATGCAGCTTGGTGAGCATGACTGTGCAACAAGGATGCTTTGCACAGCTGTACTTTCCTTTTTTTTGACTCCCACTTGAAGCAGAGGTGGGTCTGTCCCACCCCCACAAATAACTGCACATTCCCTCTGTGATTTTGTAGCTTTAAGCCAGGCATTTGGAAAAGGTTTTTCAATGAAGAATGGATTTGAGTCATAATCCTTTGACCTCCTGGCCTGTTCAAGGCGGCCATGACATGTCATTGCTCTGTGATAACGATTCTCCATGCTGCCTCTGCCTGCTCCCGTGGCGGTGAGCTGCTCTGGGGCGGGCGTATGTCCCTGGCCTCCCTCCAGAGCTCTGGGATCTGTGTAATCTCCAGTGTCAAGATGTGTTTGGATACAGAAAGCTGTGACACTCTGGTGTATGTCAGCTAGATAACAGGAGCATCCCCTCACCCAAGGAGACAGATGCCTGGTGCTGGGTGTTGAGCCACTGAGGGCCTGTCCCTCTGTGGGCTTTCTGCCTGCTATTTAACCCTGGATGAGAGTGACATCTTCAAGGGGCTGTTCTTTGGAAGATAAACATAGCTTTTCTGGTTCAGAAATTACAAGCCATTCTCACATTTTTTCTCTTTAACAGAGAAGGACTGTAATTTCAGCTTTTTGGGTGAGGCTTTTTGTGGGAACACGCTGGCATGAAGGGGTCTTGCAAACTCTTGTTGAACTTTTCGAGTACTCCCATTGCAGACAAGCCTTTCTTCGTGCTCTGTTCTTGCTACTGTGCTCAACTTCTCCTGTGAATAAACCAAACAACATACTATAGGTAGTTTTCTACCCTTGATCTCATAAAACCAGCTCATGTAGACCTACAAGAGTGAGGCAGTATTTCAGAAAAGACAGTGCTGCCTTACATAAGATTTAAAAATTAATGTTACCACAGTTAAAAGCTGGATTGATGAGTTAAACAGCTATTATTTAAGCCTTGTGGAGCTGATAGGAACTATGCCACAGAGCACATACATAGCTTTATAGCATATAAAGGAGCCTTCCTATTGTGTGCTGTGGCTTTGTACCAAAATGCAGCATTTCAGGGATGCACCTCCCTCCCCAGCGTGAACCTGTGCTCCTCAGAAAGGGCTTGCTGCAGGGCTCAGCACGAGCAGTATCCAAAGCCACACTGCTCAAGCATGGCAAGTGTTGTGGGAAGGACAGTCGCCCAAAGACATGTATCTCCTGCCTTCTGAAGGCAAGCACTGGCCCACAGCGTAGAGCCACTGGTCTGAACCCCCATACTGCTGCACACCCCTGCCTTGCTGTGCACAGGTCCCTCAGCACCCCCATGCCTCTCTAAATAGCAGTGACCAGGGCTGTGAGAAAAGGACAGCCTGCTCTGGGGGCAGGTTTCCTTTGTTTGACCAAAAATTACAGCCTGGCCAGAGCTTTGAAGAGTGCAACCCCTCCAGACTCTACTTCTTGCTATTTACTGCTCTAACTGTAGGTTCTTTTGCCATCGGCATGTGTTTTTGTTGGTTCCTCATAAACCTCAGGGCTTCAGTTATATCTTACAGCAGCAATTTTTCACAGCGTAACTGAGTGGAAAGAAATAAGAATCCTTCTCCCAGTATTGTACTTGCCATATTCCAGCTAATTGTTTATGTATATACAATCAGGAAAGGAGACATTCCCAAACCACCTATATTGCTTCTGCCTAACTTGACACACCTTTATCACCCTGCCCCTTGTGCATCTCCTCGCCCAGGTCCCCACGATTTCATGCTCTATTCCCCCAGATAAACAGCTGCTCAGTACACACTACATGCTCACAAGTGAAATCACCTATATTGCTAAGAATATGTGTGCAGCTGTTCTGAAGTAGCTTCCTTTTTTTTTTTTTTCCAACGTAGATTTAATAGAATCACAGACTCATTTTGGTTGGAAAAAACCTTTAAGGTTATCAGCAATTATTTTCAGGATAAAGGCAAGGAGTTTTTAATTAATGCCTGTGGGCAACCTGGTTTGCTCTTATCCCTCACTATAACACCAACAGGTTGGTATCTGAACTTGCCACAGTAAATCTGGAGTTACAGTTTGACGGTGCTGAGGTGTAGCTAGAAGTTTGGTAGGAGGACAGGGTGGATCCTACCGCTCACTAGACTTAGACTGAGTATCAGGCATGACCTCATGGGCTGCTGACTGTTGGCTGGGAACTGCTGAACACTCACAAGTAACAGTGAAGTGAGCATTTCCCTGGAGACCATCAACAACTTGCAGTAATACATGAGATCCAACCAGGGTCTGCTCTTCTTTTACCTTACCTGAAGCGTGTTTTCCACCAGCACTAGTCCACACAGTGATGTTAAGGGGATACCCAGCTCTTGCTAACCCCTTCTTTCTGACTAGAGAAAACAAGCTAAAACCTTGCCTCTGCTTGGAAAAACACCACTTCCTGGCCGCACACCTCTCAGCCATGACTTCTCTTCCCAGTGTCTGTGAGACTTCTCTCCTTTAACGAGTGAACCTGACATCACCAGAAGGAGTGATGATGTGGCACTCATAGCTCAGCCTCCACATGTACCCTCGTTGCGATAACTTCTGTATTGTACCATTAGTGTACCCTTGTAAAGAATGCATCAAATCTGTATTACTTTACTAAGTGAGTGAAAGGATTAGCCCTCTCCAGAGTAGTAAGCATCCAATTTTTAAACTAGGAAATATAGATCTAACACCAAAGTGCTTTACTGCTGTATACCTAGTCTCCTTTCATCTTCCCCTACCTTTGGGGACAGCCCTCTCCCTCCCCAGTCTCACCACCTTGCTGGGAGGCCAGCTGGAGCTCCTAACCCTTCTCAAGAGCTTTTCAGCTGAATGACTGAACAAATATTTTGGTCAAGAAATGCTCCTAAAAAATGAGGCCTAACTGTTCTGTTCCTCAGCTGGGCAACGGGGGTAATTGCTGTGGTAACTTCCCATCCCTCCTGGGTGCTATGAGAGAAACTCAGTAAGTACCCCGAGCCAAGTCCTTGGATGAAAGAGCTGTAAGGATTATTTTAACAATATTTAGCACTTCAAAAGTTTTGGAAGCACTACCAAATTTTCCCAAAGGTAAACCTCTGAAGGGTAATTTGCATGCCACACCTCTTAGCATTTTCGTCAGCCTTCACAATGCTCAGGTACACACACAGTATGGGTGCACACTTCCTCTGTGTTAACTAGTCTTATTTTTTAGCTTTCTCCCCCATTGTTTCCTCCCCCCAGCACACATTTGTGTGTCTACTTTAGGACTCTGAGGTATATCCAACAGACATGATAGCCAAGTCCTTATATCTAAAGGAAAATGTTCTCCACCAGTGAACTATTACTCCTCCCCAGTAGTCCCTGGCCCAGCACCTTTCACAGACACACTGCTGAATGGTCACCATTGCAGAGCAGTCACCACCTGGCACCATGAACTATTTCTCTCTATTCAACACACTCCCATCCCATCCGTTTCTTTGAGGTGCTTAGGAAGCAATAAAGAATTGAATCCCCAGTATCAGGTCAAAACACAGCTAAAGAAGCACCGAAGAACTGGCAAATGAAAACATCCCCTCTCCACAGCAAAATTTATTTTTTCCCTTGATGTAGTGGTAAAATATCTGAAGCTCCTCTGCTCCAAACTGAAAAGCGGTGCCAATTCTATAAACAGGTGATTACTGGTGGGATGGGTAATGTGACATGTTTTCTTGCAAAAGGGTAATAGCTGTTTTGTTTATGACTAGCATCTGGTCTAAGAAAGTTTAATATATCATGGCTGTAACATGCCATATAGGATGGACAAGAGGAAAAAATAAGCACGGGTTTAATAGCACATCTGTGGCTAGTTAGTTATGGCAAACTTCAGGTATGTGGTGATTTCAGCGTATGCTCCTAAATACATTCCTGGCAACTGGATCTAAGACAAAAACTGTTACAGTCTTTCAGGGAATAATTAATGCTCCTAGTCAGGTCAAACTACATCAAATTATGAAGAAATCTGCTTGATTTCAATGTAAAAACCACTAATGCAGGATCACCTCCAGAAATGAGGCTCCAAGTCTGCAGCAAGCTTGGTAGGAATGGCAGGAAAGCTCTGGCCCCAAACAGCAACACTGATGATGGGACATAAAACATAAACAGGGCTTCCAATCAGGCAGGCTTTGAGGCCAGAGAGAATTATAAAGGCATAAAGCAGCAATAACTTGCACTGAGCAGAGCAGGACTTCCCATTCACTCACCACAGCAATGGCACGCAGCAGTGCTGTTGCTGAAGAGCTGGCTGGCGTGCAGCGTGCCTCTGTGTTTTCCCTTTTCCCTTCCCTGTGCATTAATTCATCTGTATTTCCCCCATCTGGCCTGTCTCTCTGGTGTTTGTGTGTTTCTGTTTTCCACGATTTCTGTGCGTAACGGCCACTCGCTCAGACTTGCAGGCGCTGCTCTTCATCTCCCAAGGAGCCAAGCCCTGCCGTTCCCTGCTTGCCCGGGCACGTGGACCCGGTCTACCATGTCCCGTGGGATGCTGATCTGAACCTGACCGCTGTGGTACAGAGGATGCCTTTACTGCTCACTAGGTTCATGCAGCCCCTCCATGCTCCTACCCAGATACTTGCTCTTGCCATATACAGACACCATCAGATTTTGATTCACAGTTTGGTTGCCCTTCTCCTTGCCCCCTGCAAGCCATGCAAAGCAGAAGGGCAATAACATCTTTCTCTCCTCTTGCACTGTCATGTCACCCTAACCCATCGCACTGATTTTCACACATCTCAGGAGTCCTCCATAGCAGGGTGGAGGCTTTAGTGTTCTTTTTAATTCCGCAGACCCCATTTGTACATTCTCTCAGCTGCATACAGCTCTTCCAGCCTTTTCAAGTCTGAAATTCTAAAGTGATGAATGCCTGACTGTGGTCGCTTCTCAGGACAGAGCCAGGAGAGAGATCTCCCCAGATGCCTGAAGGATGGTGTTCTTCACATGGGAGCAATGCTCCATCAGTTGTGCACATTTACTCTGCTTTCCTTGCTCCTCTGCTTTTCTTCATTGTTGACCTTCTCCTGGCAGACATGGTCTGCCTTGCAGTAGCCACCTGAGACCACAACCCCACTGATCTAAGGCAAAACCAGAGGCAACGTCTGCCCAAAGAGCGTTCTCTCTCACAGGCAAAGGGCAAGATGTGGCAGGAGCAGAGGGAGTCCCTGAAAGCCATGCTGCCACCCAGGAGCAGCACTCAGGCTTCCCAAACCACAGAATAATGTCTTGATGCGTTAAAACAGCCCTCTGGGCAATTCTGCTTTGACATGACTTGGGGCTGCCAGCCATCACCAGTCATTAACTGTGAATCCAGCCTGAGATCCTTCAGATTGCTTTGAAAGTCTTGCAATTTGCTTTCTGGTGTCTGGCCACGGAGCTGTGCTCAGCTCAGGTTCTCAGGCTTTTCTGGAAAGCTAGAAACACAGGCGGCTGTTTTCTTGTTCTAGGAGGAAAGCTCTGTTTCTCAACTCAGGGCCCTTTGACTTCACTCAGGGGAAATCTCCAGTGACTGCAAACAAATCTGTAAATGTGTCTCCTTCTGAGGGCTGCACCTCACTTTGCAGCCCAGGAAGTATTCTCAGAAGAGATGTAACAAAAAATACACCCAGATGCAGAGAGGCAGCTCTGAGGTGTGCTCTCCTCTGAACTTTTATCATAGTCTCCCTTCTCTTCACCTTGACATGGTTGAGTAAATCACCCAGGTTTTCTCCAGTCTGTGTCCCCACTCTTCCCATTACCTAAAGCCACATCAGCTTTCCCAACGGAGAGCCAAGAGCTCCATCAGCGAGGACCTGATGATGCTCTGTGTGGTGCATTGTGACTGCCCAACAGGGAGCAAAAGCTTTTTGGCTCAGGAAGGAGGGATGTAAACAGGTCTCTCTCCTAAACCAAGGAGATCAAACAGCTCAGAGCTGCAGCCATGCAGATGAGAAAATCACCCTGGAATTTTTTTTATACAAGACAGTAGAGACAGGTATTAAAAACCCACAGCTCCCAATTTGGCTGTCAGAGTCAAGGTATTTAAATAATAAACCGTAACTTCTGCCAGCGTGGCTTCCTTGATGGAAACCTGTGCTATCCTCACACCCACAAGGATCTGCTCTGGAACAAAACCTAAACTTTCTACTGCATGACTGTGTCTGATACAAGGATTTACCATGGGAAAATATGGGGAGTTCCCAACCAGCAAAGCCACAGAGAGCTCCGCATGTACCCTGCAGGGATGGGGTGTAAGGTGCCGGCACAGGGTCCTGCTGGAGGTCTCCCTGCTGCTGGTGGCATTCACCTTGTGCCAGCTCATGCTTTGGTTTCACATGCCAGCGGCTGCAGGCTCAGAGCCTCACTGCTGGAAGAGAAAAGGAAATACCTATAGAAAAGCAGGTCAATGACAATTACTCCCAGAGACCTACGAAACCAGGGCGCCAGGAAACCTGTATGCCGTTCTGGGCTCTCCTGCAGACTTCTCCTGTGACCTTGGACTCACCACGTAACTTCATTGCCCTTGTTTTCCTTCGATTAACTAGAGCACATATTGGATAGGGCTCAATTTATGAACATGTATAAAGCGCTTTCTAGTCTAGGCTAAAAGTCAATTAAGACATGGCAAGCAGTTGCTGGGCCCAAGCAATTGTTGAAGTAAATGATTCACAAACATACTTTTTTCAAGAGTGTCAGTAAAGCAAAACAGATTTGCAGAGTATTCACCTGGTACTAGAGGCTGAGTACACAACATGGAGGGCAGGCATGGGGAAGCAGGCAACCAGCAACACTTCAGAAGTGTTTGCAGATGTCATGGTGAAAACCACAGTGAAGTCAAGTCCTTTGGGTGTGCAGCCGGAGGCACAGCAAGCTTTGAAAGGGTCTCCTCTGTTCCCCCTCCATCCTTGATGGAGCCCAGACTACCCTTCTGCAGATTTACCTTGTGCTGAGAAAGCTAATGTCTTTTTTTTTCAGCTGAGCTGTGCGCTGAGGTGCTTATTAAACTTACCTGGAGAAAACAAGCTCCCCCGTGTAAAAGCCTGTTCCTGGCAGGGCAGGCTTCTGGGTCAGGTCCTTCTGGGTTATGTCTGGAAGGCAGCACTGTCCCTGACCCAGCTTCACAGGTAAGTGCCCAAGGAACAGGCCTGTGCCAGGCAGGTTTTGGTGCCTGAAGCTAACGAAACTTTGCAGGGTTCAGCTTTTTTAGTGCCTCACGCACACTCACCAGTACAGGGCATCAGCTCCCCGATCCACATGGCATCCACGTTTACAGGGATGGATTAAAAGAGGATCTCTGGATCCTGGGCAGGGAAAGCCAGCATGTAACGCCTCCAAAGGCTTGTGCCTGCGGCTGGCTAAGGGCAAAGAAACGATTCTCCAGGCCGTAAGCACGGCTCTGCGGAGCGAGAGTGGCGGGGCGGATCTGATGCTTCCCGGGAGCTGCCCTAGTCCCACGGCGTGTGCTGGGGACAACAAACAGCGGGAAAACAACACCCAACCCAAACCCCAGCCCACCCCCACCCCCTCCAAAAAAAAAAAAAACCAAACCCAAACCCAAACCAGAAGGTAAGAAAAGGGGGAAAAAAAGCACACAAAAAATTCCGCCACCTCTCGCCGGTGGATAAACCGGCGCTCTTCTCGGTTGGGATGCTCCGCGCCGGCAGCCAGGGGAGCGCAAAGAGCCGCCCGCGATCGGGGCGGAGGGGGGGGGAGGCGGGACGGGGCGGGGGGGCGGGAAGGGCGGTCCCCGCCCCCCCGCCCCGTCCCGCCTCCGCCCCCTCCGCCCCACCGTGGGCTCGGCGCCTCCCGGCTGCCGCGGCCGCTGAGCGCGGCGGCCCCAGCTGCCACCCGAGGGTCTTACGCCCGGAGAGGTGAGTCCCGGCTGGACGTGGAATTTGTAGCCGGCGGCGGGAGGAGGGAGGTGGAGGTGGTGGTGGCGGTGGTGGCGAATCACAGTGGGCAGGGGGGCTCGGAGTTGTCCCAGGGTGGGCGGCGGTGCGCGGCATGGGGGACGCATCCCCAGGGTTCCCATCGCTGCTCCGGCCGCTCTGCACCTGCTCGTTCCTCTTTTTCTCCCATCGCGCCCCCCCCCCGTCTCTGTGCCGACATCCCGAGCCCTACACAGAGCCCGGGTCCCCCGGGGAGCTCGCCTTGAGCTGGAGTCCTAGGGAAGTTGGAGCTGCTCACCTTTATTTATCGCCCCTTGCTGCTGTACCCCTGCGACCGGGATAGGGGCACCGGCTACGACTCGGTGGTGCTGGGTCCTACTGACACCGACCAGGATGTGGCATCAGGGTCTGCAACATCAACTGCCATCCCTCTTGGGTTTTATTCCTATTCCGGTACCTACACAGCAGTCAGATGGATCTTTTGGATTATTTCCTTTTCAGTGGTTGTTCTAAACCATGTACAGTTGCAAAGGAGATGGGGGAAGGAAACCCAACTGTTATGTCAGAAGGATATCTGTGCTGTTATGTCATTTCATAATTGCCTCAGAATTACAAATTGTGGCCTTAGTCTGCTGCTGGATCTGTGCCAGAGGGCTCTTGCGTCTATTAAGGTTGGGGCTTTTTCTTTTTCCTTTCTTTTTTTTGGTCATGAGTTGAGAATAATGGCTTTTTTTGTGGCGTGGACCCTACATGGTAAGTTACTGCGGCCCATGTGAAAATACGATGCAACTGTTCTCTCTGATCCGCATGGTCAAGACATTAAATCTTGGCTAGTGACAATGAGAATTGTATCCTGCCAAAAAGTATTCAGCCACACGTCTTTGCATGAGCTGGAGCATTTTGTCTTTGTTCCTCCAGAAGTTCCGATTCTGCCCAGAAACGCTGTTACTGTCGTGGGTAACACATGGGAAATAGCAACCTTCCGGCTTCAAACTAAAGAGCATCAGATTAATGACAGAGAAGGGCTCTGCCGTTCAGAGACGCAGCCACTGCGAGAGCCTCCATTTGTGCCAGTGCTTAGGGTGTAATCACAGAGGCTACATCTGCCCTGCCCTACTACGCAGTTCTACTACTCGGAGGAAAACAGTGTGGCAAAGCTATTCCCTTTGCCAAGGACGCTGAGAGCGGTGGGAGTCCAGAGGAGATCAGGGCAGGTGGCTCCTGTAAAGCTGGGCAGGGCTGTCCCACTCAAGGCAGGATGCTCTCCTAAGCTGTGCCACTGGCACGTGTTGCAATACCAACTAAAATATCAACTCAGTCTGCTGCTTCGAAGGCTGGTCCCACTTCTGCATCCTCTCTTCCTGTGGTGGTGTTCAGGATTTCTCCATGCTGAGACATGTATATGCCGGTTCTTGGAAAAGACAGATCTTTCAGAGACCTCCGGGTTGTGTGTATCAAGTGGCATATTACAGTAGTATATTGTTCTTTAGATGCATAATTTCACTGGCCTCTTATGACCTAAAAAGCACACAGAAAATAAACAAGGGCATATTGTTCGGTGGGAAGGATGCAGAAAATTCTGCTGCCTTAGCTGTTAGTTAGGGAAAGATTACTTTTAAGTGTTTCTCCTGATTGTCAGAGAAATGACATGGCACATGGGAGCTTGGTTTTTGCCAAGCAGGCTTTATGTGGAAGGTGAGGCATTTCTGAACTTCTCAGTCACCTTGGAACTAGTTACAAGTGCATAGCAAAGTCCTGCCCAAATCTTCTCTTCTAATTAATTTGGCCAGAGGCCATCCTAATTAACCTTGAGGGAGTTCAGGGGTGGGAGAGCTTGGTATGAAACAATTGTTCTCTTGTAATTTACTGTTCACAATATGTTGACCAAGCCACGAGCTGCATCTCTAAAATCCTCTGGGTCTCTTGCTGAAGCCATTACACCGGTTTATTTGGGTTTTTTAACAGATGTTGTTTTCCACTTCTTGAGTGGAAAGGGTTATCTCACTTTCTGCAACCTTGTTATTGTGCTTTGTTTCAAGAACCAATGGACTCAGGCTTGCTGGGGAAGCTTACTCACTAGTTCCAACTATGAAGGAAGGGGTTGGCCAGCCTTGCAGCAGTCTTGATGGGATCCTTAAGGTCTCTGTGTGAACTGGTGGTGGCATCTTTGCACATCTGCCTAGAGAAAGCCCTCAGTTGTTCTGGTTCTGGCAGTGCCCGCAGAGAACAAAAATCATCAGAAGCCTCTTCATCGCCCAAGTGTGTTACAGTTAGGATATTAATAGAATTTGTCAGCTGTAACAAGGACCATCTCGATCGGTGGGGCAAAGGAAAGGGTTTTGACATCTAAGCTAGTCAAAAAAAGAAAAGACAATCAAAGCCTGAGCTCTGCTTTCTGAAGGTGCCAAGGGTACCCTGCAAGTCACCGAGAGCGTGACGAAGGGGGAAAAATTAACAGCCATTTCTGAAATTCTAGGATGTTCCCTCTTCTCCCATCACGATGATGGCTGCTCACCTACTTGGTCCAGGGGGCTCACCCGTGGTCAGGAGCTGGGCCTCCTTTCGCCAGCCTGGGCTTACCTCAGAGGTACGCAGCCCTGCCCCGCACACACAGTGCTGCAGCCGCACAGCAGCGCTGGCGGGTAGGCTTCTCTGGCCTCTGCCTTGGCTTTTTCCTACACTAATGCATACAAATGCTACTTTGGCATTTATTTTCTGGTAGTGCAAGGGGTTGGAGGGAAATCCTGCTGAGACTACAAGGCAGGACACACAGATGCAAGAAAGAAAGATCAAAGGCATCTATAATACAGGAAGAAGCAGAGGGTCAATCCAGAAGAGAGGGCATTTGATTATACGCTCAAGGGTAATATAAAAGGGATCACGACAGAGGAGAGGATGGTAATGTCTGAAAACGGGTAAACAAACAGATGCATAAGGCTATGCTGAGAATTTATTTACTCCAGCAGACACAGTCCTTATCTCTTTGAAAGAGGAGAAGACCGCACCAACTTTGGAGCGCCTCCTCTCCCAGCCACGTTTGGGAGCAGGAGAAAGTGTTTGTTTGGGGATCTCTCCTCCCTGAGTCCTGGCCTGATGGGCTGGCCTGTCCTGCTGTGATTAGTGGGATGCTGATGTGTGTAATCCTTTTGATCACAGAGCCCGGGCTCTACAAGTCATGTCACTGTCATCTCAAAGAAGTTCAACCATGTGATGGATCCCTTATTAAAAATTTGTACTTCGGAAGTTCTAATCAGTTATTATTGAGATCCCTTTTTTGTTGTTTGTTTGTTTGCACAGACAGAGAGCTTTTCTGTTAAAAACATGCAAACAATAATAATGATCCTAGTACAATAATAATGTCATCCTACCAGGGGAGTAGCTTATTAGCACTTTGCCCACAGGTATTTTAGGTGGGATGATCAGCCCTTAACATCTTGATTTTAAGATGTGAAAACCAAATGTGATTCAGCGTGCTTTGATCCACCGGAGTGGATTGCTCCGTACAAAAGTGTCATTAGCAGCATGGAAACATTCATCTGAGTCCTAAAAAATATCCTCTTCTGCAGCTCCTTTTTTGGGAGGGAAAGAGTTGGCTACTTACACTTTGTTTAATAAATGTACTATTTTGTTCTCCTGTTGTGACAAACAAAAGCTGTCATTTGAGGAAGTACACCATATGCCGCCAATTGGTCGAAGGACTGGTTATATCTGGAGCGCAGAGGAGTAGTGAGCGCTCCTTGACAATTGCTCCTTCTCTGAAGAAACCCTGGACCGGTTTCAGCGGCGTAATGCGCCACTCTGTCATCGGTGGGAGCGAGCTGTTGACATTTGGAACACCAGCTACTAGGAGCAGCGGTATCTGTGCAGGCTCGGGCGTTTCCTCTCTCCCTTTCATGGGGTCACTTCTATTTGGATGCTTATCAGCCTCAGCAAATCAGTGCTCAGTCAGGGCTGGATTGGTCCATGGCAAACTTTAAAAATCAGCCTTATTTTGGATACAAACACCCATCCATGCACTGTCAGAACCATATTTCAGCACTGTCTGAACCCAGTACTCAAACACGCCCATGACTTAAAAAAAAATCTATCTCTTTACTGTCTTTTTCTTGGCAAACCTGATAAGGCAAACTTGGAAATACAACTTAAACCCAGCAACCGGGGCTGGCAACCCCTGGAAAGCAGCCGTCACTTGTTAGGTCTCCCCCAGGAGATGCTCTGTGCTCGTTCATGCCACAGTGGGTTTGCTGATGCATCTGCGCCGGTGAGATACAAGACAGGAATAACTACCTCCTCAGAGTTAAATAAACTCTTTAACACTCGCTCCTCTTCTCCTTCCCGCTTCCTAATTTTATTTGAGACACGTTGTATCATTAATTTATTCTCTGGCACAGTTCCTTTGTGATTTCAGTGAGGGCTTTTTGCTCAAAGAATGCAAAGAGGATGTGAGCTGTAATTTTCACTGTCTGTGGATCTCTGTGGTAGAGAAAAAATTGTGAGCCCTCCTGCTCACAGATAATGAGGGTTAAACACAGAAATTCACAGATTTCTTTTTAATTTCTGTGAGATGAATGGTAGAGACATGCAGGCCGGGCAAGATGTGCAGAGCCATGGTAAAGTTGTCTCATCTTCCAGCAATGACTTTGGCACGTCTCCTTCCCATGTTGTCTGCGCTGATGACTGTGCATTTAGCCCTACTGGCTTTGAAACCCATGGTGTTGGCTGCAATGGGAACATTTTTGAAGCTGTATCTGGTGTACATTCATCATCTGATACATGTCCTCTGGTCAGGACTCTGTTCCTGTTCCTCCATGCAGGTCATCTCCTGCCTTCTCTCTGTGTGGAATCCTTCAGCATGAGCCTGTGTCTTGTGTCTCAGTCTCCCTATCCTTCCTATCTCTGGGAGAGAGGCAAAGTTCATCTTCCTACTAAGTGGTGCTCACCACCTTGCCAGGCCTGCCTGCCCTTGGCATCCCCTCACTCTTCCCTGCAAAGCAGAGGATGTCAGGGCAGGGTGGTACAAGGTGGGTCACTGATGGCATTTTGTGATGAAGTGTTTGTTTTACTTTGGACAGTAGCATCGAGGGGAAAACCACATTGTGGTTCAGGCAGTGTGGTAATTGGTAAGGCTGGGAATTTTGTACAGAAGGGTTTTGGTTTTATTGGAGAGAAGGTCAGACTGGTAAATTAAGTCTTGTGTACGAGGTATTACCTTGGGGAGCTGTGCTTCAGACCCCACTTCTTTGTACATCCTGAGAGGACTTCAGCTCCTGAAACCCAATGCACGGATCCTTCTCAGATGGATGTGGCTCACCATGACAGTACATGGAGGTTCATGTGAGCATACAAAGGCTGGGAGCCAGCGCCATAGGAGGGAATGAAGGCAAGCAAACTATACCCAAGGAATCAAGGTGGGAAATACTCAGTAGTTGAAGTCTGGAAACTCCTGGAGAGGGGCATGCCAACAAAACAGTATTTTAGTGGGGGAGGGAGGAGGAATGTAAAAATATTTCATCTCCATCCCAAATCCCTTGGTTCTGAGGCAGAATCTGCTTCATCTGCTCTGTTCCTGATAGATCTTCATTTAGCCTACTCTTGAAAACCTCTGTTGATGGAGATTCACAGCCTTCCAGCATAACCAGGAGTTAACTATCATCATGGCTAGACACTTCCCCTAATATGTAACCTAAATCTCCCTTGCTGCATGCTAAGCCAGTCCCTTCAGTTTCCACATCCACAGGGAGCAGGACAAGATTAGCTCTGCCTTTTAGCAGCCTGACATATTTGAAACTTGTTATCATCTCTCATTCTCTCACCCTCATTCCTCCTCCCTTTTCTTTCAGCTTAACAAGCCCACTTCTTGTAGCCTCTTCTCAAGGGGTCACACTTCCTAAACTTTTAATTCTTGTGAGCAAGTGGCAGGGAGCAGCATCTCGCTTGAGGTAGGGCCCAAAACTGGGAATAAGGCTGAGAGAAGTAAAGAGCCTGACATACGATGCTCCTCTTAGAATATCTCTAAGTGTATTCATCTGGGTGTACCAAGCCCCACGCTACTCTTGATGTCCTCTCTCTTTGCAACTCTAGCTCCCAAGACTCTTTTGCCATACCACTCCATCTTGCACTTCTGCATTGCATCCTTCTTTTTCAACATGGTGCTTTACACCTCCCTCATTCATTTCAGACTGGGTCTCTAATTTATTAAGATTTTATTCTAATTGTAATCCCTGAAAATCCTCACAGCATTCCCTACAGATTTGTAATTGTAATCTTTATACTAATTTACAAGTAATTAATGGAAATACCAAGTAGAGCAAGACCCCAGGCACAGACCTCATGTGTCTTTTTAGGTTGATATTGAATTTGCTAACTATTCCTTGAGTACAGATTTGAAGCATTTGTATGCCCACTTAGAGTAAATTATACCTAAACTGTATTCACCTGGTTGACATATAAGAGTATCACACGCCTCTCTGGTGTGGAGGATGATGGATAAAATACAAACATGGGGAGGCCTAGCAGATTGATTGTATCACACTCCCATGAACCTGCCAAGGCAAGCGCTACGTATGTACAATGGTGGAAGCAACCTCCAGATAGCTGGAAACATACCCCGCGCCCCACGCCGCCTGCAGCTTTCCTCCTTCCAGTATGCAAATTCCACTTTCTTTTCCTCCCTCATCACCATGCTCCCAACTCTGTCAAAGAAGAAAATTAAATTGATTAGACTTAATTTGTTCTTGACAAGTCTGTGTTTTCTGTTTTCTCACGACTTTATCATGTGGGAGTGGATGCAGCTGCAGCGCAGGGTGGGAAGCAGGGAGCTGGAAACGCGCTGGAGCGCATACTCGCTCCATCCCGCTCCGCAACAAATCGACACCTGTTATAAGTATTTACAAGTGGGTTGAATAATAATTTGTCTGAGTCAATATCAAAGCCAGGCTGTTTGGTCTATGATACCTCAGATCTGTCTCCTTCCCCCTTTTGTTTGAAGTTAGATATGTTTGCCCTTCGCCAATCCTTTGAGAATTTCTGGGAGGTATTTACTCATGGCTTGGAGGCTGCCCTGGCTAGTTCCCTACTCCTTCCTTACTCTCAGCCTACACTTAATTAAGCCCTGCTGAGTTGAATGCATGCAACTTACATTAATAGTCTCTAATCTCTTTATCCGTGTTCTAGGCTATCTTTGCATTAAATACCTAATACTTTATCACAGTGGAAATTATTGTTGAAGGCTTTTCAAGCACACGTATTTTATCTTCCTTGAGGAGCGTGTGTCTGCAGGCCAGTGAATGTGCTTGTTTCCGCAGCGGAGGGTAGGAGCACAGCATCACAGCAGCCTGCCATTTGCAGTCCCACCTGACTTTATTGTCCCCCAAAAAAGATTAAATGATCAAGGTAAAAACCTCATTTAATGTATTTATTTTTGATAAGCTGTCTCATGTGCACACATGAAAAACCAGAGCGAGAACAGGAGCAATTACAATGGCCAAAGACTCACATATTCTCCTGGGATGTAGCTCAGGGATATATTTAGACTGAGCAAGTAGTACCATCTAGTATTAAAACTCCTACTATGAGAACCTGTTTTCCATTGCTGTAGTCTGTCAGGCTTTTATCACTTGATCTGAGACTTTCAGGTTGTGTCTCTCTCTCAAGCTAAATTTATTTTAATATCGTCAGCTAAACCAATTCAACCATTTCCAAGGAAAACTAGGGAGAAGGAAGGAGGAGAGAAGGAATGTTGCTTCGCCCACATTAGAAAAGGGAAAAAAAAGAAATCAGGATCTATGGTGACAAGGCTCGGAGATGTCCATGCATGTTCTCGACAGAGCCATCTCTGTTTCCAGCCACTCTGTTTTCTGAGGACTTTTTCCTCCAATACATCAGCACCTCATGGCCTCTGGTGCTGAGCAGCCAGTTTGTGACCCAGCCGTGCATAGGGACAGCTCTCGTGGCCTAAGAGCTCCAACAGATATTTGAGCAGAGTATGTCTGCATAGCCCCTGCATGGGGCCGTGGTGGTGGAGCTGGACTGTTCCTGTAACAACAGCTCCTGCTTTTTTCCAGGGACAGGTGAGATGGGTCTTGGACCTGGGAGCAGAGAGCAGGCATAGAGGTGCTTCTGCTGGAAACAGATGGGGCAGAGGCTGGTTGTTAGGAGGGGAAGGAGGAACATTGGGGTGAGGGATGCAAACAAAGGACTGGTGGGAAGAAGCTGTAAGGACTGCAGGAGGGCAGGGTGAGATGGCTAACATGGTGGAGGGCTGCTGGGAAGAGTGGCCAGTCTGGTGGGACCAGAAGATGGCAAGGCAGAGGAGAGATGCTGGGAGGTGCCTGGTTGCGAGGGATGCTGGCTCTGACTGCCCAGAAGGTTGGGAAGAGAGAAACCAAGGCAGCAGTGTGCATGGTGGTGAGGAGCTGATGGGGTGGGAGGGAGATAGGGGCTGCCTGGACAAAAGCATTGGTGTTGGATTAGACAGAGAGAGGAGAGCAAGGCAGACAAATGACTGCAAACGCTTTTTTGGCTCATCCCATGTCCACTGTGTGAGCACCAGCCTTGCTACACTTGGCTTGACGTGCTGAGGCAGCAAGTTCTTGCAGCAGTTGCTTTGAACATAACTAGTTCAGTTTTAAGGCTAAGTGCTTTGGAGAATCAGCTTGTAGACACTTCAGACTGGGTGCCTGGAATGGAGAGGGTTGTTTCACTTAAGTCTATTGGCATAAATACTTCTGTCTGGCACATGTCTGATATGAAATGGGAAGAATGTCACCCAGAGTTGAGTGAAGATAAGCTACTTCAGTGTTTGACTCGCCTGGATAATACACTTTGTATTCAGATGCCTGTTAGTAACTCTGTCTTCAGGACAGTGTTTGGATAGCTACTGTAGATAAAGCTGAGGAAGACCTGCATCAGCTAGCCTGCATATCAAATGAGACAGGAGTCCTGCAGACTTCAGTAGCCTGAAGTCATGTAATTACAGACTGCAACAACTCATGCATCCATGCAGGGTGCCTTGATTTTGGCAGTTCATGGTGTTTGTGTGTTTTATTTTGCAACCTGAATCATGCTCCTCTGATGTTTTCTTTTCTGTAAAGTTGTACAAAAGTGTTATAAAATGTTCTACGGAGGGACGCACGGCAAATCATGCTCAAGGAGGAGTGTCAGGGGCCATACTCAAACAGTTAAGTGGTGGCCACCTTCTACTTTATTTCAAGTAGCAGAGATCAGGAGAGATGTAACAGAGGGCAGCCAGGGCCACTCTGGTCTCCCACAGCATACGTGGGTGCTGTGCCAGGACACTCTCTGGAGCCAGGGCTAGCCAGAGGAGCACACTGAGGGGCTGCTCCAAACACCACACAGAGAGGATTCAGCAGCGCACAAGCTGTTTCAGAGCATGGAGGTAAGAGCTGCTTCTGCCACTAGTGCGAGTGTTGGCATTCATCATCACTGGTACTGGCCATCATACAGGTGGTGCCGGTACCCCCCAAAATAATGCAGCTTGGGAACCCCTGCCACTGAAAAAACCTGCAAATAAAGGCAGCCCATCAACAGAAACCAGGGCATTTCCCCCACTGAGAATGGGCTCCAGAAGCACCCCAGAAGAAACTTTAGCACCAGTTTTCTTCAGGCTTTCTTTCAGGAATGCTTTGGGCTTTTCTCAGGGCCAGCAGTGAGATCCCTGCTCTTGGACAGAGCACCCTGAGGCAAAGTGCTCTGATGACATTTCTGTCTGGTAGTCCCGTTGTGTCCCACTCACCGAGGCTGCAGGTCCCCATTGTGTCTGTGTACACGGGGGGCTGATGCTGATTTCCGTTGTTCAGCCTGGGCTTGTTTCTTTTTATCTGAGAGTGCTGTTGAGAAGTTTCCAGAGAAAAGATTGGCCCCTGTTTCCAGTGTAATGCGGAGTTGTACCGGCTGACAGGGACAAGTCGGAAACGCTGGCAAGATAGCAGGCATCCTCAGGAAGCAAACCCTATCAGAAAGCACTGATGTCATTGGCAAACAAAACAAATGAGCTCTGGAAAAACAAACTGTTTTCCAGCGTTGTTGATCTTCCCTCAAATTAGAAGCTCTGCACAGCCTTTACTCTTTGGTCCAGTCTGACAGATTATTTACAAGGCAGCGCTGCAGCAATGGTTTTGTTACTCCTGCCAATCCAATTCCTTTGATTTTATTTTTTACATTTATTTATCTAAGGGAGGGTGGGAAGAGCATCCAAGCACCACAGCCAGGTTTGGAAAGCTAGCCAGCATTCTTGCAGGCATTGGGTGCTGACATGGTTGATGTCCTGCAGACTTTGCTCAGGCAGAGCCTCAGGCTCCCCTGCCCGGGTCCAATGCAAGGGAACAGTACCTCCCTGCAATTTCTGCACAGCCCTTCAAGGCATGTGTCCTGGCAGCGTCCCGGCTGGTGGAAACTCGCCACTCACCAGTAGCTCCTGGGAGCTTGTGCCGTGGGCATGGAGCATTTCTCCATATGGTGGGTCTGGGAATTGCTTGTCAGGGAGTTTGGTGCCAAGGGCAATGTGGCAGGCAGAGGTGTTCAGGGCTTCTCTGCCTTGTTCGTTCCTATAGCGGAGCTGTCATGAGCACAATGGTAGCACCCATAACACCACGGGGTTTTCCCTTCCACACATGCTAAGTTTGCAGAGTGGGAGGAGATGGTCACACCAGTTCCTCATGGTGTGTTTCCACCCCGTTGCTCCTCACCACCAGTGCCAAAAGGAGGATCAGAGTAAACCCCATGGGGCAATTTCTTGCCCATTTACCTTTGCCTCTTTGATGGCCCCATCACTGCAGCAGGCGGCAGACAGGGGGTTAAGCTGCAGTCCAAGCCAGCCTGACAATAATAGCAGGAAAAGCACATTTCTTCCTTGCACCTGTGAGTGCTCCGATGGGCTTTCTGCTGTTTATGGCAGTCACATCAGATCTTTCTCTTGTTAGAGGCTGAACAGCTCCAACAGCCAGCTGTTCCCCTTGCTCTGCTTGTACCGGGCTCCTTGCGTGGTCCAGGGCGGTGGGTGGGTGGAAAATCAACCTTTTAGGTCAGCATTCAAAAATAACCCACAAAGCCTTCCCTTCCTTCCAAGAGGGAAGGGTCCTGCTCCTCCCTGCTTTCTGCCTGTTTGTACTTACTGCTGGCTTGCTCACTCAGAGCACTTACTGGGAATCTGGTGTCCTTTTCTAGCAAGGAATACTCCAAAAATCTCTTGGGCACAGAGCTTTATTTCTCTGTTTTTAAAGGGTGTGCAGTGTTACATGTGTGGAAAGGGAAGAGATTCATTAAGCTCTAGAGACAAACCGGTTTAAGTGCTCAGCAGGCTTTCAGGCTTCTGCAGCGTTCCAGTTTACCAGTTAAACTGTGTCTCTGCATAAAAACTGTGCATGTTTTTCCACACTGTGGGCTGTCCTCCGGCAAGTGCTGTGGTGCTGCGGGCAGCGCAGGGCAGAGGCGGCTGGAAGGTCCCTGCGTGCTCAGGAGCTGCACACCAGGTTGGTCCGGAGCAGCCGGACGGACCGGCTCCGCAGTCTGCAGAGCATCCAGGAGACAGGGCGGGAGCGGAACGTGGATGGGATGCTGGATAGGCGAAAAGTGGCCATAACACATGGAGTGCTGCACCACGGAAACTGGTTTATATTCTAAGGCAACCCATCCACTCCTGTGTGTACACAGCCTAAGAGATTTAGTACTAACAACCCTGCAGCAGCTACCTCAGTAGTTGCTCCATCTAAAGCAGATGATTGTGAACAGCAGTGAAAAAAGTTCTCCCTTTGTTCCTGCCCAAGGAGTGCACTAGAGCCTGCTGTAGAAAATGCACTTGCTTTTCATGATCTTTGCAAAGGTGATCTCCTTTTGAGCAGCTGCCACAGCTGGGCTCCTGTCCCTCAGGTAGACCTGCTACTGCTATGACACACACTACTCACCACACATGTTAAATGAACTCTTCATGCAGGGGAAATCACCGTGCTTTGTGTTTTACATAACAAATCTATTTCTGGTTGCTCTCTTTCTCTCTTTTTTCTCTTTCCCCTTTCCTTTCCTTTTTCCTTTTTCCTTTCCTCTTTCCTTTCCTTTCATTTTCCTTCCTTACAGTTCAAGAAGGGAGGAATGTACCAGAACAGGTCTGTTGTTGTGCATAACCTACAGAACAGATCATTACCTTCCACTTGTTTCAAAACTCTGGAAGAATGGGTATTCTGTAATTGCAATAACAAGCTATGAGAGTGGTATAGACAATAGAGATTGTTTCTGGCAAACTAATTCAGTTTGTTGAATCTTTGCTGTAGTCAGTGCAGAACTGAGGGCTGTCACTGGGAAGAAAGATCTTGACTGTCCCATGTCTTAGAAATCATTGAGACACAATAGACGTGGGCATCTCAAGTTGTTTCCAATTGTTTTATGCAGTGGAAGTGTGCTGTAAAAACAGACTGTACTTGAAATCTCAGGCCATGTATTATTCTGGTTGAGGATTATTGATTTCCAGCAGGCCAATGCAGGCTGAAAAGAAAATCTGTATAAAAGACTGTCAAACTGCATGGGGAATCGCATGGTCATACCTAGGTTTCTCATATGGTCGCCTAATTCATTTTTGTTCTCATGGTATATGGGAGGTATATTGTCCCATAATCCACGGCCTCCTCCTGCAACAACTTAAACCGTAATACACAGCACACCTCTCCATGACTGGGGAAAATCTGGGGGTTTTTAGTAAAAGCCTGGCTCAAATTGTGGGATTGCCTCCGGTGCAAAGATTTTTTTGAGATCACTTAGTGAAATCTGAAAGCTGCAATCACCAGTGAATTCTTCAGTGAGATGGACTGAGTCAGCAGCAGCACAGCATCTGCTGCTTGGCTGAGTGCATGGAGGTGTATTGTCTGGGGAAGGTCAGCACATGATTCACCAGCATCTGCATGCACTTTGCTTCATCTACTGTATTATAAGGGTAGAAGACTGAGGCCAGGGGATGAGATTCTTAGCTTCTGCAGACTACCAGCTGATCAAAGATATCTTTCCTTGCTTAAAGCAGTCTTCTGTTTGTTTTTGGTTCTGTTTTCCAGTGATGGGTCCTGCTGGAAAGAGCTTTCTGATGGCACAGCTGTGAGTGAAACCAGCACAATATGTTCAGTGTTGAGGACCTCCTGATTTCTCATGGATACAAATTGTCCAAAAATCCCCCTGTTTCATGTGAGAACAGGTATGATGGATACCAGCATGAAATCACGGGCAATAGATCTGCTCAGAGAACACTGAACGGGTTTGAGGCAGAATCAAGAGCTGGGGCTTACAGCAAGAAACCTCTGGTGAAAACCAACTCGAGCAGCACTGAAAGCAGCCATGGGAGCCAAGGGAGGCAAGTGGGTCCTGGTTACCACCATGACCTTCAGGGTTTGTCCACTTTTCATACTTCAGAAGGGGGGTAAGTTTCAGCATCATGCCATGGCTTTGCTTTCTCTTCCTTTTGGTCCTGACAGATAACTAAGCATGACCCTAACACTTGGCACGGTCTTCCTGTGATCCTTTCCTGCTCCCATGACAGTGACCATTTCCATGCAAAGCAGTGGCACATCCATTCACTTTTTGCTACAGTGAGGCCTTTGAGAATGCTGGGGTGATAGGACCTGCCTGAGTGGGTGGAAAATGTCCTTTATTAACATGGTCTGTATCAGAAAGGCCTCTCTGATGGGCTTAGAAAAGCTTATTGCAAGTACAGGTTAAGAAAAGGGGCATAACCTCTTCCTTTTCTTCAGTTTAGAAAAAGAAATGAACCCAGCTTCTTCTACCACATACATGCCCTGTGTTTTGATGTAGATTCAGCCATGTGCAGCTCTCGGTGGGTGTTCCTACATGCACCGAGGACTTTCTTGGTTTTTCAAAGCCAGTCTGGCAGGGCAAACGTGAGAAGGTGCCTGTGTGTTTCTTCTTCAAACAGCTCAAAACCAGTGGAAGCTTTTGTTGTCACTCCATAAAACGTGCTTGTACAACCATGGCTTGCTTAATGCAGAGTACGTGCACGCTGGGGCTGGGGCAGGCTGGGCAGGAAGAGCTGTGTGTACACACCGCGTCTCAGCCATTGTTCTGTGGCTATTTGAGTGCTGCAGATGAACAAAGGAAAGGGGCGAGAGCAGCACTGGAAGCCAGCCGAGGTGTGACGATGGTTTATGAGGAAAAGCCCCTTCCTCCTGGAATGGGCATGAAACTGAAAGCAGGGCAAAACGCTGTCGCCTTGGGAGCTTGTCCTCTTATGAAGACCTTCAGTAACACGTGGCTTTGCCACGTGTCCCCTCACTGCTGGGCTCATCTGCACTTTTCTGTCATATTTCTTCCCCTTGTGAGCCTGCTTGCCTGGAGCAGGAATGGCTCCTGGCTGCCAGCTAGGATAACGAGTGGGAAGAGATGTCCTAGGGCAGCAAGTCCCAGATGCAAGGAAGATCCCCAGGTAGAATCCCTTCTGGAGAAAGAGGGAGCAGACACAGGTTTGAAGCTAATAAGAAGGTGTATTTTAGGTAAACTGCACAATAATAAAGTGAGAAAAGATACTGAAAAAGAATGAAAGGGAAAAAGTTTTAAAGCAGGGGAAGAGAGTGTGCAGGGGTATCAAGGAAGGTGGCTTTGGAGCAGAGTTTACACCATGGAGAGAAGATAGTGTGAAGAAAATACAGCTCTGCAAGGCTGGAAGCGATTGCAGTGCTGCTTCTCCCGCACCATCAGGCAGAGCCTGGGTGGGTCACGGCAGTGTTGGAGGACACTTGGGGCCTTGCGCGTCTGCCCCATGTCTTGGAGGTGGCAGAGGTGTCTGTAACTGCTGGTGTTGGCTCAATACAAAGTAATGCTTTCTGACATTTTAGATGTCTCTTTCTAACATCTCAAAATTCAAGGGCTGAAACCCGTCAGTCTGTAGGACTGGAACAGGCTCCCCAGGGAAGCGGTCACAGCACTGAGCTTGACTGAGTTCAAGAAGCATCTGGACTCAGTCCCATGCTCTGATTTGGCTGGCCCTGTGTGGAGCCAGGGGTTGGACTTGATGATCCTTATAGGTCCCTTCCAACACAGGATATTCTATGATATCCTGGTTTTAAAAAGTGGCTTTTTCCCATAAAATTGGGAACATAACCCTGGAAATGGCTTTGTCACACTTGCACAACAATAAAAATCTTTTCTTACTCATACTGTTACAGCAAACTCTGATTACCAGTAGAACCCTTACAAGGCACTAGCAGCCATGACCAGGGAAAAACCTTTGTGTCAGCCTTCCTTTTCTTGCTATCCCTGGGCATGCAGAATGTTACACAGCCCTTATCCTACTGGTGCGGGGAAGGAGGAGCAAGCTCCCTGGCCAGATTCAGGACAGCTGCCTGCATTTTCTGTGCTGGAGGACCTGTGCTTTGGTTGTTGAGCTCCAGAGAGGCAACCCTCCTCTGCACCCACTCCCCTTCCCTGGGGAAGCATCTGGGGCATGGGACTGCCATGCAAACATGAGCCACTAAAACAGAAAAGGAGAGTTTTGTAAGGGCCTACACTGGGGTGCTCGGGCCTGTCGAGGGCAGGATATTGATGAACTTTGATCTTGCTGTCTGGAGTCTGAGCCGTTGCAGGAAACAGGTTCCCAGTTCTCAGTCTGGGACAGAACTGCATACTGTGGAGCCTTTGGGAACCAGTTGGGCCCAAAAAGGGGACAACCACCCAGCAAGGTCCAGCACAAAGATGTTGCTGCACTCTAGGCACGGCAAGCTTCCTGCAGCCATCTCCTGATGCTGCCTTCCCAGCATCGCGCAGTGGCAGGAGAAGGCCAGAAGAGGTAATGTGCCTCCCGACTGCCCTCACTGACCTGGACCAGCTCCACAGCAATTTGGAGTGGGACTTAGGCTCCTCAGCCATGGAAATATCTACACCACACTCATGTGTAGACCACTGATGTAGAAGAGCTAATCACCCTCCACACACCACAGAAGTGAGTGATGTTGCCTACCTCATTGCTGCCTTCGCAAACAGGTTCACAGGGCTGAGGGTGTTACATGATGGCAGGGGATGATGATGCTGTTGTCTCCACTCATTGTTCCACTGATCAAACCTTGCTGAGGAGGAGGAGAGAGGCTTCATAGCAACTGCATGTGGGCACATCACACCACCCTCCGCTGCTGCTTGCAAGGGGAGAGTGACGCCCCAGCAGAGCGGGGATGTGATGTTTTGCTCCATCCCGTTGTTCTTGAGGCAAAGCATGGGGGAGCGGATGGTGGGAAGGCTGTCCCAGCTGTCCTTGCTTAACTGAGCTTTAGAAGCCCACAGAGTAAAGGTTTGGAAGAGGAGACAAGGCAAAGAAAATAGGAAAGCTGACCCTATGTGCAGAGATGAGTGGGTTCACAGAAGGAGAACTCCCTGATGCTTCTCTTCTGACTGGGGAGAAGAGGCACTTTGCTTAGCTATTTGTATGGGAGGAACTGTTTTCATAACTAACAAATTTAGAGATAAATAAGATAGCATCATTAATGAGATTACCTACTGGATAAAATAGTAAAGTGTACTGGTGTACTGTATATGAGGTTAGAATCCCAAAATAGAACAGAAGCTGCCAGTGTCCAGAATTGTCCAGTGTTTCAGTCCTCTGAAAATTTTTCCCCCTTGCTGCCAAGTCCTAGAAATTTCTTAACAGTGCCTCTTCATTGGGTACAAAGTCTGTCCCGGTGCCTGTGGCTCACCAACCCTGAGCTACTGGGTGCCCAACACCTACCACTTGCATGTTGGAAGCCAGAAACAGGGACAGGAACTCCCATGGTATTGCTAGATAGCCCTGCAGTGGCCTCGTTCTGCAGGGCTTTGCCTTTATAGCCTGTGCCATGCTCCTTCACTTTATGCTCCATTCCGTGGGTCATGCAAGGTCCTGTTGGACCAGCATTGCCCTGTGGGAACAGGGCAGCTTCAACCCATTGCTCTGAGAGTGGCAGCTCGGTGAAACGCAGTCACACAGCTGGTGCAGCGTGAACTGATGACCTCGTTTCTTGCAAATACCTAAAATTTATAGAAAGCTAGCGATGGTTAAGCTTTCATTTGATTAATTTTAAATCGAATCAATTCAAAGCACTTTATGGAAGCAAATATGATATTTGTTAGAAGCAGGCCTGTTAGAAAAGAGTTCATAATGTTAAAATCTGTCTCCTTGATCCCATAGGACTGCTCTGTCCCTGGCACTTAAATTTTCCCAGTTGGTGCCATGGGACCACTCCAATCCTGGCACCCCTCCCAGCTGTGGAGCACTTGCAAGCTGCTGTATCTGGGTGTGCATTTCTTCATGCATCAATACTGTTGCATCATGGAGACAAAACTGAGAAGTGGCATGGTCAGAAACCACGAGTCACATAAATTGGGACTGTTTGGTCTCTTCATTGATAATATGTCATGGACACAGAGTGCAACATGGCTGGCATTCGCCATCCAAAGATGCCGTGTTGCTGAGGCTGAAGCGAAGCGTTTTGGAGTGGCTCTTTGCTGCTTCCCTTTCCCACCACTTCATATGACTGCAAGAACCAAAAGCATCATACATCCAGGAAGGAGTCACTCTGCCGTGGTTGCAGCCACACACAAGTGTAGTTCTGCTGTGCTGCCTGCCTGCCATGCCTGCTGTGTACAAGTGTTCAGGAGCCACTCTCCGTCTTTGGGAGCAGAGGGGCTGGAGCTAAGCTGTAGTGCTCTTGGGGAGGCTGTGGAGCAATCTCTTCCTGCTGTGCAGTGCAGTTTCATCCTCTCCAGAGGCTTGTGGGATGCAGGAAGCAGACTGTCTGTGTAACCACCTCTGGCACCAGAAGCTGGGGAGACTGATACCATCCACCTGGTGAACAGATCGTAAAAAAAGATCAGGTTTAAATGCTCTAAATTCCTCCTTTTAAATGTCTTTTCTAAATTCACATTGCAATGATGACATAATACAGATCACAGTGATTTGTATCATGTTCAGGAATTTATTACTGGAACCTAGTTATTAATGTTTTAATCTTTAAGAACAAATACAATTTTTAAACAGCTTTTAATATACGGAGGAACATCCTTTCTGTAACTGAAGCTGTCCTAACTTAGGGCTAATTTATGAATCTCTGAGCATGGGTTCTGTTTGTTTTTTAAAAAGCAAGCTAAACAAAGCTCTTCTGTTTTAGTAGTTTCCTAGGAAAGAGTTGAGTAATGCTTCCTTCCCTATTCCTGATTTCCTATTAAATCCTCTAAACATCCAGCCCATTCCATTCCTGTGCTGTTAGCTGGGAGTTTTGAAAACCTTGGTATTACTGTCTGCCATACCTCCATCCCCCAGAGTGTTTATATTTGGCTTGATAAAAAATTGGCTTTTGTTAATGGTGTATTAAGCTCTGCATCAATGTCTCTGGAAATTTAAAGGTCAAGATTTTTAGATGCTTTTCTAAAAGACATGCTACCACTGAAGCAGGAATCATTTTGGGGAAGTCTGATGGCCTGCGTAGAGCAAGATGTCAAACTAAATAATCATAACAGTCTCTGCGGATTTTGGTATCTATGACTCTCTACTTCCTCCACTTTCTGTAGACCCTTTGTGATGATGGCTAAAATGAAACAGAAAGAGCCATCTGTCCATTACCTCCTCACTAATGCTAGACCCTGTTTCTCACCTCATTTTGTAAACACAGCTACAGATGGTGCCATATCAGCATGGGGATGAGACTGAAAGGTAGACTTGATAATCTCAGAAGAAGGCTGCATTTGTTCAGCTGCATGTTTCCACATGCAGGGAGGCATGGAAAAGCAATTGACTTTCCAATATAGGAAGTGTCCTTCTTCAGGACATCTTCATTAAGTTACATCTTGCTGATTAATGAAGATGTCTGTTACTTCCCGGGGTTCAGCAATCGAACTGTACTTTGTGCTTCAGAGGCAGAACATTTTGTCCAGTCTTAATGCAGTTGAATTAATATGAACAAGATGCTCCTTATCCCAGTTTGGTTCCTAAACTTTTATAGTCATAGGATAAAGTTAATGTGCATATAAGAAAATTGCCATGAATCTGGATTGCTTAGTTTTCATTCCAAATTTTTAATTGTATTAAGTTTCCACAAACTACTATTTGAATAGATCATTGTTTTTAGTAAAACATGAGCCAGATGACACTGTTTACATACCTTGGGGTGGAGGGAAGAGAAAGAAATTCTTGAGTTCTATCTACATACTTGTCCTATTTCTGTCAATTTTGATTTTTCTTTCCAGTCTTATGCTGGTGGCAGCTACATAGTGCAAAGGCAGTTATATTGTTGGACACCTTAGGTACAAGAATAGCAGAACACGGCTCAAGTAGAAGATTAATTATTTATATAGCAAGGTACCAGTTTTGTTCAGTAGTAATATATTAAATAGTTCACAGTCTGTTCAGAACACACAAAGAACCTATTCCGTTCATGTAAATCTGTGTTCTGAATTTCTAATCCGCAATAAAATGTTTAATGTCTTTTATATTTCAGTAATAGATTGCTGGAGATAATCCCTCTTTTATTTAACAGTGTTGTATTTCTTTTGAGGTATTTCAGATCTCAAATATTGGTTTCATCTTATTCAGAACTGTGCTGATACATCACCATTGTTGTGGCATGTATCATTTCATCCAAAGCACTTTGAAGATGAACAAGAATCAACACTGGAAACAACGTGTTTAATTTCAGCTCTTGTACTAGGATGCAAATCGTGCTTCTTACAGAATATATCTTATGAAATAGCCCCTACCTGTTCTCCCTACCTCTGCTTTTTAGCTTTGGATTCCTATTAAACTTGCATACCATAGAAGTCCCCTTGCCATCTATAGACTTTGCTGTAGCAGAGTGTGGAGATAAGTTTAACACAATCATTTCTGATGTTCCAGTGTCCATGGAGGAGGGCTGTGCATGTTTGCACAGCATGTAACTGTGCACATTTGTTTCTAACAGCTTTGCATAGCTAACAAGGTGCCAGCAGAGCATCAGTCCCTTCCTTTACTCATGTTAATGACTGACTTTTAAATCCTCTCATTAAAATCATAAAGTCATCTGGTTGCAAATAGATTACACAAACACCATTGGCATAACTCAGCATTTGACCTCCTAATGGCCTTACCCATGAGGGAAAGAAAGGGCATCTGTGCAAACTGCCTGTGACACTCTGTTTCTTTTTCAGGGTTTATGACAGGCCCGAATCAGCATGGTCTCCCCAGCCCAAGACTGATAAAGATCTTGCCTACTGGAGAAGACGAGGGCAGGACTTCAGTGTGCTACTGAGCTATCCCCAGAAAGGCGGCATGGAAATGAAAGGCGGCATGGAAATGAAAGGCCTGGCTGCACACCCAGGGGCACCCCGGCACCCCAAGGAGAGAGAGCTGAAGGTGGGCACGGGCGCAGTGTACGTCAGAAGAAGCGGCTTGCAGGAGAGCTGCGAAGTGCCTGGCGACTGCAAGTGGCAAAGCCTGGGAATGGAAAGCTGGAACCAGCCAAAAAAGGTAGGGAGGCAAATGTCTGAGAGTGACAGGGAGAAGCTGCTTCAAGAGCTGTATTCGCTGACCTTGGGAGACAACGTATTGAATACCCACAACAAGGAGAAATCGCAGTCCTTGCCAAGGGTCCTTTCACCAGAGAGTATGAGGTGTGTGGAAATGCCTTCCCTGACCAACAGTAACAACTCACTCAGCATAACTAAAAACCCCTCCTATCTCCCAAACAAACTGAGTGTGGAACCAGCCAAGCACCATGAAACAGGAGGCCACTTCCTTCCTCTGGTGAAACCCAAGTATGGGAGACCTCTCAAACCTCCATCCTACGAACTGCAGCGGCAGACGAGGGCACCTGCGGAAACCGTGGGTTTCCAGGACCACTACCAGAAAGACGAACCCATCCCCTACTTAGCCAAAGTTAATGAGCCAAGGCAAGATGCTTGTATTCAAGACTCTGGTTTGGAGCCCCCAGTCTACGTACCTCCTCCATCTTACAAATCCCCACCTCACCAAAATGTAACCCCACATCCCCTCAATGAAGTGCCTAACAATGACGCATATGCCAGCAGCGATCAGCAGGGTCCTGTGGAGCGGGTTGTCCCCTGCCCACGACCAGCCACAAATGCTTTTGAAGCAGGGGGTGACCCATGCAAAGACAACCATCTTCCTCACGGGAAGCAGAGCCATGTGAGGCGCCCCGCTGACTACCTGCGTTCCGTTCAGTATATTCCCTTTGATGATCCGCGGATACGACACATCAAAATCGCACCACCGGAAGGTCTGCAGGACCAGGCTAAATACACTGAAAATGCATGTAGTCCTAACTCTGGTGCTTTTCAAGAGAGGGATCTTGAAGTACAGTACAACGGTGCCTTCTTAGATGCATCAAACTTGTCCAATTCTGCAAAGGGAGAAAGAACTTCCGACAGCTCCACCCATAGCAAAAGATGGTTGGCACCGTCCATCCGAGAGCAGGAAAATTGTGCCTTGCAGGACCAAAGAGATAGCTGTAGCACAACTAATCACAGCCCCCGTAATGAAGCCAGTACAGAGAACATAAAAGGCAAACTTTCTGTAAGAAATTCACATATGGACAGCACCTGTGAGACTGTTACAAAAGTGAAAAAGTTTGAACCTGGAACTGGGATGCAGAGCAAAAAGAGTTCAAAGAAAAAAATGAATGAAACTATATTTTGTTTGGTCTCTATCCCAGTTAAATCAGAATCCAATCTGCCAGATACAGATAGGAACAACAACATAACCCAGAGCTCCGATAAGAATGGGTTTGATAACAATGGGGCTTTGCAAGAACAAAGTCTCTTAAGTATGTCTTCAACGGACTTGGAGTTACAAGCGCTTACAGGAAGCATGACCAATAAAAATGAGTTACAAAAACAAGAGCTGTGGAGACCAGAAGAGTTCAAACAAATGAATGACCTCAGATTTATTCAGCCTACAAAACACAGGGAACTCAAATACTCTGGCTCTTGGCCAGGTGATCAGTACAAAGACCAGCAGACACAGACCAGTTTCGCCGAAGAACCTAAAAGCCCACAATTTTTCCATGGTACAAAGCCTGAGCAGCCCAATAGCAACAAACTACGGTCTCCAAAGCTCCCAGGATGTACAACGTCCACAATAGGGTCAAAACAGACAGGGTTACCTTCTGACGAGAGAAGCTGCAGGCAGAGCACTTATGGCATCAAGGGTCAGATGTACCTCAGCCAGTCTAGCAACAGTGCTTTTTCCAGGACTGCCACCTCGGTCCTTCAAGCCCCTGCCCTAAAAGCCCAGCAGAACCAGCCTGTGCCTGCCCAGGAGAGGGAAACTGGCCATCTTTCAAAGGGAGATGTAGTGAAGGGAGAAGCAGGTGCTCCCTGCAACAGTAAAGAATTGTTTGGGCAGTTCCTGCTGAAGCCTGTAAGTCGCCGTCCCTGGGATGTAATAAGCGAGCTAGAAAGTTTTAACAAGGAGCTGCAAGAGCAGGAGGAGAGCACAAGCAGTGAAGAAGATTTGGAAAGTGCTGTGGCTTCTCCACAGGCAGATGCCCTTATGCAGAGGAGAGCATCCAGAAATGAGAAGTCGAATCAGGAGCCAAAACACAGTGGGAAGTCAAAAATGGTTGTGCCAGAGGTGCCTGTATTTAAGTCAGGAAGAGTTAAAAGTAAGTCTGAAAGTTGGAGCGTGAAGACAGAGCATGGTGGTGAGCCAGGCTGCTTTGGCTCTCAAGGCTCCTCGCAGCCAGGATGGAGCAGAGAAGGAGTCGGGCCAGCAGATGGAAATCTGATAACAGAAATGAGGACAGGGGAAACCAAGAGCAGAACAAGCAAGCAGCCAGTACGTGTAGGCCATCTCGAGAGAGTTCTGTCCAGTAGCTCAAGCAGTTCATGTCACAGTAATCCTTTCAATAACCCTGTCTTGCAGGAGATGAGCGAAGACCAAAATTACCTAGACTTTGTTAAACTGAGCAAAGGTGCAACTCCCACAAATGATACGGTATTAGAGAGGGGCTCAGTAGTGCGCTTGTCGCTAACGAAGAGGAACCAGGGGCGCTCTGAGCCAGATTTGAGGTCAGTGGGACTTGAGGTAGCCCCAGGACCTGGTGCTAACAATTCTGATCACTCTTCAAATGCAAATGCAGTGGAAATCCCCGTGAATGAGTCATTGCAGGCAAGAGCTGCAAGAATTTTAGGTATAGATGTAGCAGTGGAGTCTCTCCTTCCGGATGACCATGTTGAGTCCCACCCAGGCGCTAGCCCTGCAAACGGTGCCCAGGACTTTGAGTCACCAGTAAGGAGCACAGTAAGTGACAAAGAAGGAAAAAAAGATGGTTCTTATGAAGGCAGAAGAAAATGTGGCTGGACAGAGAGTGCTCTCTTTGTTGGAGGTGGCCGGTCTTTATACCCTGATGAATGCCAGACCACTGACCAGGAAGCCAGTGCTAAACCATTGGTAACTGAGCAAGTTCTTGAGCAACCCATGAGTCCCAGCCATGCCGAGGACCAAAACTTGGTTTGCAAGTTGTCTGTGTATCAGCATTCAGAAAAGAGAGTAAGAAGCACCTCAAAAGTGATAGAGACGCTCCAAGGCAAGCTCACTTCTCCACCCAGACGGACAGCCATGGATCGCTTAGTGCGAATGAAAGAGGTTGACTCTGTGTCCCGGATGAGACGTCTGAGCATTAAGAGTGCAGACTCAGGAGAGGACGTGGATGAAGAGAAGCTGTCAAGGGTGCAAGAGGAGAGAGGAAGCAAACTAGCAAGCTCAGGGGCTGTTTCCAAGCGTGTTATCTCTCTCAGTGAAAACGGATATTTAGGTGGAATAGACAAGAAGAAGATCAACAGAGATTTATCTTTAGGTAAGACACTATTATGGGAGATCCAAGTGGGTACCGTTTCCTTATGTAATAGGTATGATCAGTTTGCTTATGCCCACATAATGCTGCTCAAATAGTAACAGGCTGTAGGAGGTACTACCCCCGTCTGGTTGCCACCCCCTTTGCTCTCCTAGTGGAAGAGATAACATGAATGTTCTCTGATCCCATTTTAGGAAAAGATATTGAAAAAATCACTTGTGACACTGAAACTCATTCACAGAGACTGGAGTGCTCCCTAAGATCTCATCTCTGCCTAATTATTTCAGGGAAGGCCAGCTTCAAACAGCAGAATTCAAAGATAGTCACTAGTGTCAGTGTTTGGGAACACGTGGTGATTTAATCAGAGCCTCTCCTTGAATACCTATTTTTTTCCCTAATACTTAAGTAGACACATATTATATCAGAGTTTAGGAGAAACTAAAAATAAAAGTCTGATATTCTTCTGTGAAGCCTCTTGGAAATGGCTGCATTAAGGGGCCCAGAAAATTCTTGCTCTCTCTTAAGAATATTTTCCAGATCAGATGTTGAGAATAACTGTTATCCCCACGTCAAGTGGAAAGTTGACTTTTTTCAGTGAACACCTTTTTCTTCTTTTTTTTTTGTTTTGTGTGTGCTCCTCATCACTCAGAAGTGTATAACCTTGTGTAGTCCATATGCACCCCCAAAGTAACGTGAGCTGTTCTCACTCCAAAACAGTTTTCATACAACATTATGTTGAACAACTGAAAATCAGTCATTGCCATGGATCTGTGTAAAGGCATAAATCTCCCAGGCCACCTGTCTAGTCCATTAAATTAATTGGAGTGAGCAAATCTATGGTGTGAAAGTTGTTAAATTAATATTAATCTCCTCCTTCCTTTTTCCACTGTAACAGCTGACACTCTACCTTGAAATCTGCACAGGTTATTCATTAAACCTCGTCGATATAAATCTGTTCACAGTTTTCCAGCACAGAGGGACCAGAATTAAATGGAGCATATTCTAAAGTGGATTTATGTATTTTGGTCTGAAGAGAAATATTTGTATGAGTTTTAACTATCGACTCCTGCAGTCTTGCAGCCTTTCCCTTCATGTCTTTTTCTGGATCCCACAGCTCTTTGTCTCCTTCTGCTCTGAACTGTCTCTAGACCAGATTATTCCAAAGAGGCTAATTTAGCTTCCTTGTACCCATCAAGTCTAGTGCACCCCACATGCATTTCATATGCTTTCCTCCCTTGGGGTTTCTCCTGGAGAGAAGAAAATAACTGTTGTGGTGACATGACTTCAGAGACATATCAAAACAGATTGTGTATGTTTCATTGGAGAGTTATTCTGCAGTAAATGAGGTCTAACTTTATCCCTCTTGCTGACAATACCAGGCTCTAATTCTGTAGTGTGTTCCCATTGCAGCAGTTCCCTTGCAGTTCCCTTCCTAACAGCCCTCCCCATGTCTGGATAGTGCAGATGTCCCTTCCCACTGCACATCCAGTACTGCTGGGTAACACACACTCACGAGGTGGGAAGGCATCTCCTCCACTGGCCTCTTCCCATCCAAAGAGACCCTGATTTGTTGATGCCACAAGATCTTCACTGTACCTGAACAGGGCAGGACTGAAGATTCAAGGCCAGGTTGGGTGGGGCTTTGGGCCACCTGGTCTAGTGGCAGGGGGATGGGACTAGATGAACTTTCAAGATCCCTTCCAACCCAAACCATTCTGTCATTATCTGAATATATAAATATATATATATATTCAACATGCAGAAGAACTTTTACACAGTGAGTGTGACAGAGCCCTGGGACAGGCTGTCCAGGGGGGTTGTGGAGTCTCCATCTCTGGAGATATTCAACACCCATCTGGACGCCTATCTGTGCAACATGTGCTAGGGAGCCTGCTTTGGCAGGGGGGTTGGACCCGATGATCTTTCGTTCCCTTCCAACCCCTATGATTCTGTGATTCTATGATATAAGCTTATATGATTTCATATTTGTAGAAAGGCCTGATGTTGTGTCTTCCTCTGTTAACTCTCCCTCCAACTTCCAGACTAGCTCACTGATACCATTGAAAGCCAAAATAAGAATCTTGGAAAACCATTGTATTTGTTGCTTTTAAAGAGCAAATGATGCTAAAGGCCATTCTGTTTGGGGTGAGGCGGGATGATCTTAGTCTTATAATTGCAGACTGGGCCCATCACAAGAGGCTAGAGGCCTTCCAAGAAACCGGTTTTCACATATATAATGCAGTTTGGCAGAAGAACACTCATCTCTCAGAGTAACAGCTCTGCCAAAACTCAGCACAAGATGCTGCTCTTACTATGCAAATACTGCCATTAGAAGAGTATCTCCAAACGTTCCCAAATGCTCTGGATGCCTTTTCTCCTTTGCTGTTTAAAGACTGCTTCCATGAGGCTGTTGATCTGGCTTTGTTGTCTGTACAGAGCATTTCAAATGAGCTTAACCAAATGTTGAATCAACATGTCTGTATCAGTGCTAGGAATCCAATGTTTTCCCCCTTCAGAAGTGTGATGTAGCCTGGCAGCCTGGCCCTTTTGTGTCCTTAGGTTAGGTGGTGAGGATGTGGATAAGGTTTCAAGGAACAAATGGAGCCATGCAGAGGCTCCATGACTTGTGGCCGATTTTCTGCAGCTCCCCCCACACCACTCCCCAAAACAGCGAGTACCTGCAATTTTGTGAGGACTTCTCTTAGTGTGAATGTGTCTGGCCTTAGGAAAATCAGGTTTCTGAAATGTAAATTCGTTTTTATTCCTAGGTCAACCTCACACAGAGCAGTTCAGATTTTCTTTAGGTTCTAACAGGTTAGGTAGCAAAACACTTCCAATCGAAAAAATGTTACTGCTTTAGAGGCACATCTCCCCACACCAGCAGTGCATTCAGCTTAGAAAGACGCAGCATTATCCTGGAGTGCACTGCCCATCAAAAACATTTTCCCTCTTGATTTTTTTGCATTCGTGTGGTGCCTGTTCTTGAAGTTTGGGAACACCAGAAGATAATGATAAGACACTCTGAAAGCATAGGTGTTGCTGGCACAGGCGCCTTTCTTGCCCAGCCTAGCAATTTGAGGAGAGTGGGCAAGAGAAGTGATAAAGGATCCTGCACCAGGAATCCACCCACTGTGACCAAATCCAGAAGTTCTTTCTCAGCCAGTGCCCCCTTGACAGGAGTCTGGATGCTGCAGATGGACACTTGCACACAGGAGTAGAAATTTCCCTCTGAGGGTTTTTATGCTTGTTTGAATGAAGACATTCACTGACATCAACATAAAAGTCCTGAGGGTGAACATTTTACTCCAAAGTGTGATATTTATGTGTGCAACTATTTTCATGCTCAACTGTTTAAATGCAGGAGTACAGCCTACAGGAGGGATGTTTAAGGTTGGCACAGATACCCGGGTTGCATAAGAGCAACAAGTACCATGGGATAACACGGGCTGCAGTGCCTGTTTGTCCAGGCCCCTGGGTGCCTACAGACACCTCCCTGGGAAGCCATGGTTCCCCCATTCCCTGACCACGTGACCCAAGGAGCCTGGGGTAAGTCACAGACGTTCATGAAGGCACAGAGCAGGCAGATTGCACAAGGCAAAGCCCTTTTGTTGCAATCCTACTACAGGGTCACAAGGAAGAAGGAAAAGGTTTGTATCTGATCATTTCATGGCCAATGTTGAGATAAATCCAATAAAAGAGTCTGATGAAAAAGTGTCTTTGGGGTGTCAGAGAAGAAATCCAAAGTGTAATCTCTCCTATGAACTGACAAGAGGTAGGCTGAAAATGAAGACCAGTGTTAATAAGCCGCTAGTCCAGTGCTTTAGCGAATAATGTTTCAAACATGAGCTGCAGCTGTGCAGACAGAAGTGGAACAGTCTGACCATAGTGATGCAACGCACCTTTGCTTTCCTGTGTCCTGTTGGATTAATCAGAGACCATGGATTTACAATCACATGAAAAGACCCTGATGACTGGATGGTGTCAGCACTTCTTCAGCCAGCCTTAAACACCCTGCTAGGATGCTTAAAGCATTTACTTGTCCTTTTGGGTTCAATACAAGGGGAGGCAAATCTTACGCCTTTCTCTCCCTGTCAAAGCATCTTAAAACTAGAAGAAATCACTTAGTGTTTGGTGTTCGTGTTCCTACCTAGCTAAGGCTTCACAAATTATATCTCCATGCATTTGATCCAAATTGCTCCCAAGTTACATGGGTGAAAATACAGAATTTGGGCCAGGACTCTAGGATATAAGTCCAGTACTACCTCATTTTTTTAAATAAAAAGATGTCTTGTTTGCACAGCTAGCAATGTTCAATAGATATGAAAATACATTATTAATAGTGTTTTCTTGGGTTTTTTCCAGATACGTATGACCCCACCAAAGTTGAAAAGGTGTGAGATGAACGAAGAGGAGAATACAGAGATTTCAGCTCTACTAAGAATGTTTCACTATATTTTTTTTTCTGGGTGGTTTTTGTTTGGTTTTTTGTTCTTTGATACTTGGAAATTGCCTCCATTTGTGTTGTTCATGGTGTACTGATAATGCCTTTACCACTGCCACTATGAATTACTTATTCGTGTCTGAAACTGTTGCGGAGACCACAGGAAAATCTGACATGGGAACCATCTGGCTTTGTAGTGACTTAATACCTACTGTTGGCAAAGAGGGTTTTTCTGAACTCTATTTCTGTCTTCAGTGGGGATGATGAAATGCATGAAGTGAGGCTTCTGAGCTTTCTCTTTGGTGTAAATGTAAACGTGGGAGATTAGTGAAATGATTTTTAAAAGAATGTGAATTTATAAGCTAAACTTCTAAGTATCTACAGTCTAAACTTTGTTTAATTTAAGGGATTTTGGGCCATAAGCAGAAAGTGCTGCTGCACTATGTGGGGGAAAGAATGTGAGAGAATGGTAGCGAAGATTGTGAAATTATTTCTGACTTCCAGAGTTTGAATTTACTCGGATTAAATACTTACTTGCCACCTAGAGAGAAGAAAAGCAAAACCCCACAGGCTTCTAAAAGATGGAAGACTTTTGTAGTACAGTGTACAGAACGTGTAATTATAGTAGCTGGCAACTAGTGTTTCAAACCAATGCAAAGTATACCACTGGCTGTTTTGCACTCAGTATTACCTATTTTTGTTTTGCTGTTTAGAAATTCTTTATATGAAAGAATAGTAGCTGGTTTAAAATAGGCCATTTTAACAAAGTAACTATATTTCTTGTTACAGAATACTATCTATTTTTCTACGATGTAAACAATTGCTAACAAGTGGCAAGTATAAAGAAGTATTATAATAATTATTATTATATTTTAAGAAGACTTATCTCTCTGAGTGAAGGTCCCCCAAGCAGATTTCACTTGTGTATCTCAATGCACACTCTATATTGCCATACTCAGTAGTGCTACCTTATTTTGTCCTGAAAAGAGCCATCTATGTATGTATGTATGTATGTGTGTATGTACTTACAGGGTTAATTTCTATTTTCCCCACTCAACCTTTGGCTCATTCTTGGAGCCACTTTCAGAAACACATCTGAGAACTGTCTGGGCTGGTGTTGCTGCCGTTAGCTTCCAGTCACGGTGATTACCAAAAAAGTGGGTTTGGATCTTTGTCCTGGTGTCTTTGAGCAGCTCAGATAACTAATACCTGCTTGCTTTCTTTTACTGTGTTCCCTTTCACAGATTGTGGGTTTGGATTAGGCCAGTGTATAAAAATAAACAAAACTCGGTTTAATTCTTCCCTGAAGTCAACTGATGTTGCTAGGGAGGAGTTCAGGTGTCTTCTAGATGGTATTTAAATACATGGCTTTACATATTTTTTATCTGCACACACAAATGCATGAGTTACAGAGCTTATATTAAAGCCTATGCATTCTGCTCTTTGATACTGAATTAGCCTGCGTAGTATCTGTGTCTTTAAAGCCTTTATGTCCACTCCTGTGTGTTTGGTTCTGTAGGTACCTGTGTGCTAATATTCATCTGATTACTTGTTCATGTACTTCACCAGTCTATTCTACTGGCCTTTTCTGGGTTTTTTAGCATAATATTATTTTCAAAAGTATTTTAATTTCTTGACATATTTTTCTGAAGTCTGTAATTTGGACAGAATGACAGGGAAAAACACTCATCCTATGTTTTGGCAGCAAGAATTTCTTGTCTGTAACACATGATTCTGTTACATATGGACTATCTAAAGCTCATTTGAAAGAAAATGTGGTGTATAATTCAATTTATTGATCTTCTGCATGCTGTGAAGTAATGTATGTTGACAAACTGTTCCCACCACTCTCACTGTACCCACCTTTCTTCATCACATCTAGGACATCCGGGGCTAGCAAATACCTACAAAACTCACTTCTACCCCCAATTCTGTCCACAAAAAGAACCCCAGTTCTTAAAAAGAACTGCTTCAACTGTCATCATCCCACTTACTAATGAAGCTGAGATGCCTGGCGGTAACTTGAAAGTTTTAATTTATCCCTGAATTCTGGACAACTGTAAATTGTCCCATATAACCAGTCCTGCTACCTTCGGTTCACGTCTCTGTGGAACAAGAGTTTTCCGTATGTTTTATTCTTCTGAAGAGTGACTGGGTTAGTGGATTGCTTCTGCATCATCTGTTTCATCAGTCAAGTAATTAGTTTTGCAATGCACATAAACAGCCAAAATTTAAAAAGAAAAGGTAAAATGAGAAAGAAACAGGACTCAGAAATACAGCAGTGAAGGTTTTATTGGCTAAGAATGAGAAATTAAAACCTAGAAAGTTAGTAAGCTTTGTTTTGCAGTAGTATGTGACTCATGCATGGATGAAAGACTGGAGTTAGTACTGTTTTAGAGACAGTGTATTCCTCGAACAACACTGGTTGCTCCTTTTCACATACTATGATATAGACAATGAAGAAATACATGCAGTGCAGTTTGATGAATGGCTGTGGCTAAGTGTTTTACGGTACCACAATGAAAATGTCAGCTGTGGGAATGGCTTGGATGGTACCATGGCTGATCACCTTTCCAGAAACTTTTTGCCACCTGCAAAGAGCAGCCAACAGAATGCTCCTTGTACACCAGAGGTAGTTCAAAACCAGTACACGGTGACTTTCAGTGCCTGTCTCAATGGGTGCACAAAGCTGTGCTGGCTGTCACTGGTAAAGGCAGTGGCAGGAGCTCGGGCTGAGAGAATGCAGAGGAGGATGTGGCCATCTGTCTCCAGTGCCTCCTGCAATGCAGTCCTGTGAGTGCAGAGCAGCAGTAAGAATTGTGTGCATTTATCCCCATTCTTAGGGGAAAAGCAGAGCTAGAACCTCAGCAATCACGCTGCGAGCTGTTGTGTACGCAACTCATGCTGTTGCTGTACACCTGCAGCTGGGGAAGCCAGCTTGGATGGCTGGTTATCAAAGTGCTCGGTTGGGAAGATACTGGTTTCACAAGCATTCCCAGAAAGTCATGCAAAAAACCCATGCCTGTTTTAAACATTTTAAAATGTTTAACGAACAGAGTCCTCGGGAGATGGATAGCTAAACAGGACCTGCCATCTCCTTCCATTTACCCCGCTGAAAGCCAGAACTGGGTGACAGTGACAGCAGCAGCCGGCGGCAGTGCCGAGGTGCCGGGAGGGTCACACGGGACACAAAGCTCTCGGCTCTCATCTTCTGACCGGGAAAGAAGAATTACCCGGGAGCTTCGGGGCTACCGAACCGTCCGGGTCCAGCCCTAGTCGCCCCCTCGGAACAAGTGCCCGGGGCTGCAGCGGGGTGCGGAGAGAGGAAATGGCCGGGGCTGCCCGGGGTGTGTGTGTTGGGGGGGTGAGGGTAGGGGGGATGCCGCGGTTTGAAGGTGAAAGCGCTCCCTCGTGCGGCTCCCCGCAGCACGAACTGAGAAGTTTGGTTGAAGAATGGCAGTTCCCGGGTCCCACTCCAGTCCCCTTGCTACAGGCATTCCGAGCTGGACAGTGTCCAGGAAGAGCTCTTACGTGTGTGCTTCAAGTCCCACTGCCATCACAGGGCGGGGGACGGGATGAGGGAAGGGAAATCCCTTTGCGCCGATACGCCTGACTAAGCATCACTGGTCAGCTCTCTCAGGAGGCATTAGGACTGCTGTATTTCCCACTGCGGGGGCTATGGCCAGTTAGTCCTCGGTGCAAACTGGCCTTTCTCAAAATCGTCACGTTCCTTTGACTCAGGTCCTGGCGACGGGAGCAAAAGGTTTATAGGCTGAAACATCCCATAAGTCTTTTAAAAAGAATTAATGACAGTATATGCTTAAAGTGGTCAAGTAGCAGAACTAATCTGTCACCCGTCAAAAATAATCAGTCCCATCAAGCTTATTTACATACAAATACTGGAATTCAGTACAATATTTCTGTTTGTTTCATATCATAAATCAATGTTATCAATAATCAGTATTTAGGAACAACATTCTGTTGCTTTGCCACATGGACAGCCAGCTGAATATAGTACTCTACCTTCTCTCTGGATTAAAATGTTGACGCCTTCTTCACTGCCCCTTTTCAAAGGAAAAGCTGATTGTGGACTGATCGGGAGAAAAGCGGGAGGGAAATGTTCTTGCATGTTAAATAGCAGAAGTTCTTGCAACTTCAAAGTGGGCCCTTTTGTCAAGCTTCAAGATCTGATAAAGGCAAGCATACGGGAGAAGTGAATCTTTACTTGTCAGGAGCCATCAGCTCAGAGAGAGACAAAACAGTGTTAAAAGGAATGGAAAGGATTGACAGACCTTCTGAATGTTTTCTGTAAAGCTGTCCTTTTGGAGGACATCGGTATTTTCTTGGTTGAGGATCAAATGATCCCCTAATTTCCCTCCGCTGGCAATAAACCACATTGCTTCAGTCCTAATTTACTGGAGTGAGATTTAATTACAAGTGGACTCTACAAAGTTTTAAACTTCTATTCTTCTGCATAATCCAAATAATGGATCAAGCTGAAGATTTCATGAGATGATGACTATACCATTGAATTCGTTAGAAAAATTGGAAAACTGATTTAATTCTTATTCAGACTTGCATGAAAATGTTCACTGCACCTCCTCCTGGGGACTGGCTGAAAGCTGTTTACCATCAGCTCTATTTTTAAAGAAAAAAGTGTTTCAAACAAAGAAAAAGGGAAATCCTGATATCAATAGCAAAGCCCAAAACCGCAATGCTACCTCCCACCCATGCTGTAAAATATGTTTGCAATATGGCTAGCAGAGCTGCACAGCAGGGAGAGGGTGAAGGGAACTGAAGTCAGATTTGACCGACACATGGCTGAGATTAGAAATAAAAATGAAATTTCCCAGCCAAGAGAAACCGCAATAACATACAGATTATAAAATGAAGGAGGAACTTTCCACCCTCAACAGCAGCATTCTCAGCCTTCTTTTGAGCTCTGGACCAGCAGAGAAAATAATCAGAACCATTCCAAAAGCCATTCCTAACCTGGAAGGAAAACAAGGAGATATATGTGCTAGACAGTGTATCAGTATCATTGTGTCTTTTTCCTTATACAATACAGATAGTTCTCCACACTGGCTTTCAAGATGCTGTGGTCTATCTCCAAAAGAAATACTATCTCATTGCCATGGGCTTCTGCTCTAGCTAGCCCAAGGGCAGATTTAGAGGGATAAAAAGAGAGGAAATAGGGGTGAGCAATCACAGTATATGATATCAGAAGATGAATGTGTTTTAGGAATTTTGTCATTTTCCTGCACAATGCAAAGACTGTGTTCTCTGCTCACGTGTAAACTGGAGAGTGCTGTTAATCAGGAGACAGTCTCCAAATAAAGACTTTGCATGGATACACTCCTTTGTGATGTTGTTGATGTCCTTATCATGGGGTGAAATGGAGCATGTGCTCTGGTGTTTGCTTTGCCTTTGAAAAAGATAAATATATTGGTGAAGTGTTAAAAGGTTTCAGTATTCTCCAGGGGACTTCAAAGCCTGACATTGTGACTGGCCTGTTACACCATCAGGTACCCAAATCCTGTTTACTTGAAAGAATTGCTTTTCACATCCACACTTTCTCGGATCAGCACAAAGTGTAAGTCACCCATTTCCAAGTTGTGTTCTGTTCGCTTGCTCCCTTTAGGGCATGTTCTGCCCCTGCACAAGAACCCATCCCTCCTTCAGTGCCTGGCAACCAGCCATTGGCACTGGTAAACCTACCCTCTCAGAGCATTTTTCACTCCATGAGAGTATTTTCCACTCCCTTCGCACAAGTTGATATGGCACTGGGATAGTTTACTTTGGCTACGTTGCAGTTAAGAATGGCATGCTCTGTATCTGTGCTGATAGCACTTCAAGAGAACTAAGTTAAAAAGTCAATATTAATGAAGTATCTGTTTTGGGCTCATGGCTAGAATGTGCAGCTCTGTCTCTTGTCACTGGCTCACAAGCAGGTTAGACCTTACTGTCATGCTCACATGTGTTGCTGTGTAGAAGGAATGGATTCCTCCTGGTGCTCCTTACTTGTCACCAGCAAACCTGTGGAACACAGGACCTTACAGATCGGGGGAAGCTGAAGATGGAAATCATCATCGTAGTTTTGCTCCTCTTTTCTTCCCATCACCAAGCCAATCTGACCTCACTATACCCTCTCCCACCTGCCTAAAGTATAAAAACATCTAGTCCAGCAAAATCCCATTTTCCACCCAGTCTGAGTCTAGAAACAAATTTTCCTACTTTTTTCTGCCAGTAGGAGAAGGCAGGCATTTAGTTCTTTCCAGTTCCTGGTGGGTGGGGTTTTTGTTTCTACTTTTCATCTTAGTTTTGATCCCTGCATCAGTGCACACATATTGTTCATTATCCAGAAGTTGCCATATACATGACACAATTGGCCCATTTGTTACAACCTATGACAGGAAGAAGTCCCCCGAGTGCCTGGGGACCAAATCCTCCTGTTACCCTGAGACCCGATGATTCCAAGTGAAGGGCTGGCCATGCATTGGGGAACCTACACACAGAGTCTTGTAGGACAGATGAAGGCATGAGGGCAGAGAGCTTTCTGTGCGGGCTCCTACGCACCCACGCTCACCCTCTCTGCGAAGAGAAAGGCTGATGCTGGCCAACACCTGCAGGGAGCCATTGCTCTTGGATGTTACCTGGCCAGCACTCCCAGGACATGCTTCAGGTGGGCAAAGGTTCAGCTCTCTGCCACCAGACAGGGACAAGGGCTGGCCAATACAGGCAATGCTCCCTCCAGACAAATCTGTAGGTGCTACGGCTGACCTCGGCTGGCAGAGCAAGTCAGTGCGAAACAAGGGCAGCTAAGGGTGCAGCTAGACCCTCACTCAGAAGGTTTCTTGCTAAGTCAAGCAGAAACCCACCCAGGCTGAGGGACCTTCACCCCTCTCCAGCACTAGTTGGAGAGCCACCAGCTCACTCACGCTCTGTCACACCAGCCCACACAGACCTGACCCTTGGCTAGTCATGTACGACCTTTAGCTCTTATCTTACTCTGCATACACCTCATCTTCCTTATCTCTCCCACTGACCGCTTACAGCCCTAGAGCATGTTTGGCCTTTCCTGGCAAACAATGGTATGCATGCCCAGGCTCAATTAAAGCTATATTATCTCTCAGTGTTCTGCTCTGAATCTTACTTTTCCTGGGGGGGAAGAAAAACAGTTCCCTGGGAGTCCCTCTGTGTCATTTATGTAGTGAGGTGCTAATGCCAGCCTGCAAAGTGTCATACCTCAGGGAGGAGGGAGGGGGACACGGGGGGACGGGGGTCTGGGGCGGAAGGAATGATACAGAAAGGAAGGCAACTCTCTCCTTTTACCCCTTATTAAAAGAACATTTCTTGTAACGATAACCAAGATCAAAGCAAATGTTTTCCAAAAACAACAGCGAAAAAGCCCTTAAATCTCTTTGAGAGGAGATACTACTGCTCTGCAGCAGTGTACTTCAAGGGCTAGCTGTATCTCGCTTCGCCACGCATTTAACAGCCAGTCTTTGGGAAGTGCAGGGTTGGGCTAACTGGGGACCTTCAGTTTCTCCTCTTACCCCATCCCTACTCCATTTAGTCTGCAGATTATTTAGATGCTCTTTCCATGTACTGCCCTGGGTGCAGTCTTTAGCCTCAGTTTCACTCCAGCAGCAACAACAGCCAGTAATCTGGAAGCCGCTGAGCTAACAGCGTGGCGACCTGGCCCAGCCCACGTCATGTGAAGTGACACTTGTGGGCAGGAAGGCTTGTCATTTGTCCCAGTTTCTCATTATTATTGTAGCATAATGTTTAGAGTATAAAGGAAGTCCTCTGCTCCCCCAGCAGTGGGTCACACTATAAATACCCCAGGTAGCACAGGACAAGGAGGGCTGTAAAACTCAGGATGTGGGTCACAGGATGGCTGTCTGCTCTCTGTCTGGGAGAACACGATAATAAACCCTTGCAAAGAACTCTGATAACACCACATGAAAGGAGTACAAGCACTGTGGAGGAGAAATTCAGCTGCTGTAAAATGACACCACTCTCTTCACTTTGTGATGTGCTGCTTTTATTTCCTCTCCTCATCGTCCTCTTGAGTGCCTGGGGCTGAAAAACATGCACAAGAAAATGTTCCTTCCAAGTTACTTTTCAGCTCCTTCTCCCTCTCAGTGCAGACATGCCTCCATGTCCCTGCAACACCCTCCTTCCCCTAAGCAGCTCTCCTACAGTTTGGTCACTTCTGTCAAAAGGTCCCCTGAAGGGTATCAGCCTCATGCCAAAAACACAGGCCCTTTCCCCTGCCCTCAAGAACCACAGTCATGGTGGAGAGGTGAGTCAGGACAAACAGACCATCGAGCTCCTGGGTCAGAAGATTTTAAACAAAAACATTCCTTATTTAAAATTAATATTTTATTCCCCCAGACAAGTGAAAAACAACATTCACTGATGTTGTCAAGTCTTGTAGCAAGGGGATGTTCATGGAGAACACTGTGCCTTTTACTGCTCTGTACTTTTGCATTCGCATTGTCAAATTACTTTTGGCTATAGTGTTGGTATTTTAAGAACTCCTGGATATGTTTTGGGTAACAGATTCAGAAAAAGGATCGGGGGGGGGGGGGGGGGGGGGGGGGGGAGGGGAAATAATGAAACAACTGTGGATACATTTCGAACTTTGTGCAATAATCTGCAAACCCCCCTTTTTCTCCCCACAAAAGTTTTTTTTTAAATTTATTTTTAATCTGCTTACACCTCCTGGTTCCCCCACCCCCAACCTATCATACCACAACCTCCAAAGCCTGGTGTGCACACAGCTCTGTGGAGCAGTCAGCTGAAGCTACAATTTGGTGGTTGTTAAATGTTAGTGACTACATTTTTATCTGTACAGAGTTCTGTTGACTGCTGAGAAATTATATTGCTTTATCTGTATAAGTGAAGCTGTAGAGTTTTATAATATAGGTACACATTTCACCAGACACCTCCTTATCTGAAAGGTGTAACTCATGCCTCCTAAGGCAAAGGGGATTTATCTTTTTTATTCTCCTTCCCTCTGTGATAGGAGTTACCCTCTACTGCTGATTCTGCAGGATATGCCCTGTGACACAGACTTTAGCTGGATGAAGAGCTGTTAATGGGTCTGAAAACCGTATCCTACCCCAGCCGCCCTCCCCGCAGAATGCAGGGAGAGGCACGGAGCCCAGCAAGCAGCATGGAAGGGGGAAGCAGAGACCCCTGATACACACAGCTGCTATCTGTGATAAGCAGCATCCTGTGCCATGCTCCACCTCGCTGCAGCAGGGAAGGCGTTTGAACTCCAGGACCCTTTCTCAGTTCAATCCCTATCTGACAAACACACAGCAGGCAGCTGGAAGAAAAAAAGCAAACTTCAACCCATCCCCAATGACTCAGTTTCTAAGACTTCTGACCAATTTCCTAAAACTCTGCCTTAAGGAATTTTTTAGGCAGTGTCAGTGCATTTGAACCATATGAATAGTTGAAGGAGTTCATAATAGCTGTGGAGCAGTGAAGCGAGGAGATCGAGCTGAGAAGGGAAACAAAAAAACTCGATTACATGCAGGCAGGGCAGTAAAAAAGCCAAGCTCCTTTCGTGAGAGTCACTTGTTTAAAACGGCTGCCACTGACCTCTGATCTATCAGCCCACAAACCTCACTGGAGTGTGGTTATTGGCTTGTGTGTCCCCTTTACAGGCAGTTCTTAAAGACTGCCCTTGCTGTGACAGTTGGGTATGACTCTGCTTTTCCATGGAAACCCCTGGGAATGCAGTGGCAGACCTCCTTCCCCAATGTCCTCCTCAAGAACTCTTCATTCATGTGGGTGTAGACCTTCATCCTCAAATGTGAAGGCATTAGAAGAGATAAAAATCACAGATGAGAAGTATCCTTCCCTTAACTTCTGATTATCTTTGTCAGGCACTTGTTCCTCCTTTCAGTTTTTACACAGCAGGGTGCACTGAACTTTCACAGGCCTCAGGGGCCCATCCCCTCCTGTCCAGCCAGCCCAGAGCACACCTTCAGCACGACTCAGATCGCAGTACTCCATTCCTCCCTCATGCAGAGGACCCAAGCATACACTAGCAGAGACTAGCAGAGGCACCTTACTCAACAGATCACCTCAGAGACACAGCTGCTGGGCCCCAGCCCCCATGCTGTCACAACTGCAGAGCCACACTCACAGGGCTGCGACACAGCCCTCATGCCTCCTGAGATGTGCCCTGACCCTAAACCAAAATCTGGGAGGGAACACCAGGGTTTCCCACACCCAAGGCTGCTGCGGTGCTGCTGGGGCAGGTGCCATGTTGTGCTGATACTGCAGCCAGGGGACTGCAGGTCTCGTCTGGGGGAGGGCTGCCTGCCCTCGAGCTTGCCACCACGGTTGTCTTTTGGCTCGTTTTCCACAGAAGAAAGTCAGTAAGTGAAAAATTACTCCACTTTTGTTTGGTTGGTTGGTTTGGATTATTTGTGTTCTTTATGTAAGGAAAAACGCCACAAGAAGAGGTCACGGTTTGTCAACTCTTGAAAGCTGCTGCCCATCCCGTGGCAGCCCTGCTCTGTGCAGCCGCCATCGGGCTCCCCCAGCGACCCGCCGGACCACGGGGCCTTTGCAGAGAGGTGAACACAGGCGATTCAGGCCTTTCTCGCAGCCTTGCAGAAAGCCGCCCTGCAGCCCGAGCCGGGCGCGCTTCCGCAAGCAGGCGGCAGCCCGGCGGGGCTCGACACTCTACTCTCCCCCTCTCTCCAGGGCCGTTCCCTGCCTCAAGGGCCGGCGGCAGCCTTTGCTACAGCGCCACCTGCGGGACGCGCCGCGGTGGGCCGGGCCGGGCAGAGAGCGGCGGTGCTGCGCGCTGCCTGGGGCGGCTCAGCGCCTGTGGGACAGGCGCGGGCCGGGGCCCCCGGGCAGGGCCGAGGGGAGGGCTCCGGCCCCGGCCCTGCAAGGGGCCTGTAGGCGTGAAGCGAGGGTTTTGGGGCTGGCGGGGATTACACCGTGGTGGGGGTGCTAGGGATCAGCCCCTGCCTCCAGGCACACAGGTGAGCTGAGGCAGAGAGCGCAGGAAGGCTGGTAGTCCCGAGGGTCTCTGGGGAGGTTACAGGGGACCAGGTGGAGGAGTGACCCATGTCCTGTGGTGGAGCAGTGTGGCCCATGAAAAGCTGCTGCCAGGCCTCTCGTGATCAGCCTGCCCAAGCAGCTCAGCCCCGACAGGCCAAGCTGGCTGAGAGGCCATTCACCACCCTGACTGCACTAGGCTTCATTCCTGGCCTCGGGGGTACTGAGCAGCCTGGGGTGTGGGGAAGAGTGCAGTGGGGAGGGGGTTGTTTGCTGGCCAGGCACAGATTAAAGGGGCTCGTGAGACAGCTGAAACACAATCAGGCTATGATGATGTAATTGGATTTAGCAGGGATAGGTTGGTGTTGGGTGGGAGACAGATGGGGTAGGTGGGAGCTGGTGGACTCCAAGTTAAACTGGAGCCTGGACAAGGGGCAGAAGGATCCAGTAGCAGATGACATGGGGAGGGTGGGTAGATTAGGTGTGCTGTCTTGCTGCTATAGCTGGTGCTGTGACACACCATTAGAAACATCATTTTTCAGACCCAGAAGGACACAAAAAAATTGGAAAAGTTTCCACTAGAGCTCACACTTCCTTCGATTTACCTACAAGGCATGTATCGATATACGTCTGTCCTGAAACCACTTACACTGTGACTTGCCTTAGGTTAATCCTGCCGGGGAGCATGTACCTGACCTCAGGAGCTTCTTTCAGCTCTATAGAGGCATCTGTTACAGCACCTGGCACAGTGTTGCTCTTCCATCAACCAGTTTGCCCTTCAGGCATCCCTAAGATACATGGATTTAGCTTTAGGAACGTACCCAAAGGCATGGGGACCCACAAATACACTATGAGAAGATTTTGCAGGACTAGTAAGTGATCAACAAAACATATGTGAAATTACTCAGCCATGTCACCACATTCACTGGTAACCACCAACCTTTTAAAATGTCTGTCTCTATTGACATCTGCTCTTAGTTCTGAACACAGCACCTCTAGTTCCACTTTGGCCAAACATCAACATTTGACTCTTCAGTAAACCCCCTCAGAGCATCCTGCTTTCGTCCTGCAGCCAGCCCTCTTCTTTGGCCTTGGAGTCATGTCTGTCTTGTTCTCATTTACACCTTGCAAAGACCCTCTGACCTTAATTTCTTCCTCTTTCTGAACATTCCAACTAATGGCTTATTCAAACACAGGTTCTCCTATTCTTACCAAATATCAAATTATTTATTTAAAAAAAAAGAGATTGAGATGTAACTCAGAATCTCAAAATAGAATAAAAGGCAATGCATGGCGGGCAGAGTCTCTGCTCTGCCTGGTACATACTGAGATTATGAGATTTGGTTTACATATTCCAGGCTGCTAGACTCTTCTGGCAAGGAAGAATCTTTTATTTTTAATGAATATTTCAAAAGACCTGGGGTTTATTCCAGTGATGGTTCTCATGGAGGAAAAGCAATAAGAAGCTGTTTTCAAAATTGGATTAACCACAGTTTCTTCCCACTTTGCAAACCCCAGCAGCCAAGGCTCCATAGCTCTTTTCATGCCAGCCATCCCATACCCCAGTCCCAAATATGTAGCCTGTAATCCCATTTGACTTTGATACCACAACTGAATTGTCTGATCCCAGGCCTGTGGTGTCAGACCCAGCATAGGCAAATTTGACATTTCACACTTATATGGAAAATAGCTTGAGGGCAACGAGTGAAATAACAGTCTATGGAGGTTGGCTTTGTTTTTCATTGTTGATTGTGTCAAGAATGCTAAAGAATAGCTGGAAAGGGATTAGGCATGTTAGCTTGATGCTGGAGGAGGAAAGCTGTGTCTTGGCATTTCTTTCATGGGGAGCTGAGTCCCAGGGTGACTGGGAACACCCACTGAACTGAACAATTGTCCGGCTGCTCTGTAACCTCACCCATCACTTAGAAATTTTTCTCAGTCTGAAAGAGATGTTGCCAAATTCACCCCATTTTTCCTGAAATCCATCCCAATCCCAAGTTTATCTTAGATTTCTTCCAACCTTTGAACACAGTGAGCCTCTGTTGTGGGAAAGGGGGGTGTTTATATTGAAACATGTCATGGGAGGAAGGAAGAGGAACATTTTAAGAGTGTGGTAGCATGAAGGCAATTTTTCAGCCTTGGTTCTGATGAAAACAGGTTCACTGAACTTGGCAATGGGCTTTGTATGCTTCCCACTTTATAAAATGGTGAAGCATTTTGAGATCCAGAGGTAGAAACAGGTTGAACTAGCACTACATCTTTACGAGTGTCTTTTCCATTCTTTCTCATTTGTTTTTTCTAAAAATGTTTATTTTTCCAGCTTCCTACACCATCTTCTCATTCTGATCCTAGCTGGGAAATAGGCAGATGCTTTGGTCCATCTCCTCCTCTGTGGTGACACAAAAGGCAGGCAGTGCCGTCACATCACCCGTACACAGCTCGGTAGATGGCCCTTGGAGCTGCCAGCCCCTTGCAAGCCACACAACACAGTGTAACGTTTTTTCTCTACACTGATCGCTTTGGTGTTACAGACTGTAGGAGGGAGATGGAGGCTGAGCAATTTCAGGTCTACCTGGGTGGAAAGAATGAGTCGCACTCCTCCCACCCTCACCTTCTAATACTGCCCATGATAAGGCAGGGTATTCATATAAGAGAGACTGAAGAGGGAGAAAAATCCATTGTCATGACAGCAGGAGAAAAAAATAAGAAATAAGCATAAAAAGTTCCAAGTCCTGCAAATAGAAATTCCTCGCTTCAAATGAGTATTAGGTCAGACTCTTCTGCAGCTCTCCAGAGGTGTTAATCTGACTTTTTTCTGAGCTGACCGAAGTCAGAGCACAAGCTGTCCTGCAGGGAAATGGCTGCCAGCCTCCACCTCTGAACAAATGTATCTCTAATTAAGTCTTCTTTCACAAGAAAAGGAGACACAACATCCAGCTTGATAGATACCTGCATTTGATAGATGTGAAAGGCCAAGCAACTCCCTTCAAGCACTTGGAGCCAGGAGGGGGTGAACATCTACCTCTCCAGGGACAGGTACCACAAAGGCCCTGCTTCCTCAAGCCCACCTTCCTGCTCCTGCTGTGGCAAAGGCCAGGTTTGAGTCCAGCAGCTGAGAATCTCACCCTCTGGCTGGTTCCCAGCACCTGCAGGCTGCTCCCTGAGCAAGGCAGGCCGGCTGCTTCCCCTGGTCTCGAAAGGTCACGCATTTCTCTTGCACTGTTTTTCTGCACAGTTTTATTTGCATAAAATAAATGTTCTTTAAACCCAGGTTTTTCTTTTTCTTTGTTGGTTTGGTGTTTTTTTCTTTAAGATCAAAAGCCTATTGCCCTTCACTGCAGCTGTGTCTGTCTTTTAATGTGTAAGCCAGTATTATTTTAAAGATCTACGCAAACTGGCTTCAAGGAGCTCTTTTCTCCTGCAGTGCAAGAAGCTTTCAGAAAAACATGTATCAGTGGAAACTAAATCCAAAAGAATAGATAAGCATAATGCAGAGAACCCAAAACAGCATCTGGGATGACAAATATTCAAGCATATCTATCTTACATTAGGTATCTAAATCAGAACTTTTTGAGCCACTGTTTTGGTTCCCACATTTTACCCCTTAGGAAGAGAAAAACAGCTAAGGAGAGGCAATGCTCAGAGAGAATCGATGTCAAACTAATGCTTTTCATTTCACTTCCAAACAGGACTTTCTGCAAATGAACCGTAACATTTTTGAAGAAGGCTTCTGTAGGAAAAAAGCTGGTGTGTGCAAATATGTGTTGTCATCTTGATTTAATAACTGATCAATTATAGTCCATAAATTAGACGTACAGGTTGCTAGTGTGGACTAGAAATCTAGTGATTCAGTCTCAGCAGACTGGCTACTCACATTTACCAAGAGACACTATCACTTTTTGACTGCAAATTTAGTTCAGTACAACTCTTGGTGTCAGTCTAATCTCAGTGAATGTCTACAGGAAAACGTAGAGGATTCTCTGCAGTCCTTCTAGGTCTTCATAAGAAAGCAGTACTCGGATTAATAGCTTTGAACCCTACGTGGAGAAACTCTTTTTATAGATCTTATATCAAGTGCTATTTTTGAGAGGTCTAGAGCCTCTACTTTGTGTTTAACAGTTTTCCCTGCTCTCAAACCCCAGTCTTTCTTGTTTGTGATTACCAAATGTAAAAATGTTTGGGCAGGAAGTTTTCCATGCCAAATGTGCCACTTGAGCTACTTCCAAGATCCAAGTTAAGGATGAAAAATACTTTTTTCTCATGGCATGGAATTCTTGAGTGCCCTTTTTTGGGTGGGAAGTGAGGGTGGAATGAGTGAGAGTTCTTTCACTCTCCAGAAAGGGCTAGCAGCTTGGCAGAAGTGGGTATAGTGCAGAGCATGGAGCAAAAGAACAGCTGTTGAAACACCGGAGCAGTCCTCAGATGGTACATGCTTAAAAATCCTGAAAAATCAGGTGAGACACACTTCAAACAGAGCAATCCTTTTTCTGCCAAGCTGTTTTGATTTGTAGGGGTGAGTAGAGATGGGATCTTCACTCATGGAAATGTTGATCTCACAGACAGTCTTTAAAATAGTAATTGTTTTCCATGGAGGACCGACACTGCTGCCACAGCAGGATAGGATGGCCGTGTCATTCAGAGTGCTAACACAGAGTGTAATGACCTTATTTCTGGTATTGCCTAGCTTTTGAATACTTGTCTTGGCAACCTTTGTATTGTTCATTTAATAGAAGTTTTATGTGTGATAACATGACTCTGACAGGCTGGAATGCCAATTATTAGGCAGACTTCTTAATCTCTTTCTGACTTACAGTTCCAACATGGAAAAAGCCCAGCCCTGAAATTTGATCGATGTAAAACTATGGTTTTTGGTCATCATCTGTGGATCCCTCAAACAGCTCCTGTGGGGATTGTTGGAATTAACTGCTTACATTTGAAATGCAGGATCTTCCCTTCCACTGCATGGTTCTTTAGAGGTTTGCAAATGAAAAACATGGGTTGGAAGCATCAAAGCTGATTTTCCTAGTGTCCTATTGCTGGTAGTTTGCCAGTGGGGTGTGACTGGATACATATACCTGAGTTTTGCCATGTGATTAGAGCAGAATAAACTTGGAATAAAGATTGAGTTGGATGATTTCTCTCGTGTGTGTAAATTGGCCACTTGTAAGTTATGACCATTTAGAACAGTTTTGCTTATTCAGAATTACGTTGTGGTCCCTGGTCGCAAGCTATTTGGGAGCAGCCTATAGCTGGTATGCAGTATTTGAACACTGCCTGAGCTGATTCATGACTCATAAGGATGGTTTTACTCATTGCTTTCCCACTGGGCAAGTGAAGCTTACCTTCGGGTTTTGTGCACGATCAGTCCTTTTGTACAAGTCCAAAATTGCCCTTTTCTGTGAGCATTTCCAAATGTTACTTAAAAATCTGCTGCTTGGCACAAAAATAGTTCCTATCAAATCCGATGTGCACTCGAACACCTGCAGGGCCTCTGGAAACTAGCTCCTGATTGCTGCAGAAACATGAACAGCTTAAATTAAAGGCAGTAAATGTTTCACCTCACACTCCCTTTTTATTAAAAAGCCACAAACGTTTTTGGCCTTTATGATATTCCTATAGTGAGGGAATCACTTGTAAAGATGTGAATGAATATTTCCAGAAAACATTTTGTGTGCATGAGATCTGGCTAGGGAAATGGCTTGGTTGTGTACAGGACACCTTCTGGAGGAGATGTGTGTCACTTGTAGGTCACTGAGGCATATCAGATATTGCAAGAGCAGAATAACTGCACCACAGCATCGTAAATCAGGACATGCTGCAATTTCCCACGTTGACCACTATAAGCCAATTAATTCCTGGGGGCTGTGGATTTTGAGCCTCTCTGAAGGGGCTGATGCTAAACTGTGCATTACTCCTTAGTTTTATTAATTACATGATTGCCTTTTATGGATTTTGAGACAAAGCCCATAAAAATTAGAAACTTCCACAGTTTTTTTGTAAAATAATCTATCTGCTCATTTAAGAACGGGTTCAGTGAAGAAACAGGATACTTTACTCAAGTGTTTTGCACTGTAGGCATAAAGGCTAATAGGGGAATGTTTTAAGGGAAAGGGGCAGGAGACTAGAAGGGTTTTGGACAGTCCTCCAGACTTCTACACCTGGATCCAGCCATAGTGTTGCTCCTGGCCGCAGCAGGTAGCCATGCTGTTTGTATTCTGCCACATGGGCAACCAGGATATGAACACTGCTACTGGGCTTAAACCAGGATCTGAGGAGGAACTCCATGTCAAAGGGGACCAGTCACTCAGGCTCCCTTTATAGTCAATGGAAATTGGGGAGCACGGTTTTTTACACATGCCCAAGTCTCCATTACCCATATTAACTAGGTCTCTATTTGCTAAATGTTATTTACCCAGATGTCTAGCATGGCTCTTGCACTGTAGTTCCCACCATCACTTGCACTATAGCTGCAGCTCCCCGTGCTGGGCTGTACTTGCAAGACTGGCTGGAAAATCACTCCGTATAGAAGGTACCTACAGCATCTCAGCACTTAGCTGAGCAGTTCTCTGAGACAGGAGAGGTTACACTTAGGAGACGGCAAGCTCTGGGAGCTGGGGCCCCTTTGCTACCTGCCACCTCCCTCAGAGCTGCCCGAGCACGCAGGACAGTAGCGATGTGGTGTACAGAGCACTGCAACAACCCCAGGCCAGTCACGTCTTGCTGTGACATCTCCTGGGACACTAGCAGATAGGAAGGGATTGTTTTCCTTCCCCCAAGATCCGTATCTTGTTTCCATACTAAACTATTCTCACTCCAAGGACCTTGCTCACATGCATCTCTCCCCATAACTCAAGGGTTTTTTCTTTCCTCAGTAAATCACATGCCTAATACACTATAGAGCCCCATTTATGAAAACAAGATCTATAACAAAACCCTCTTAACACCAGTAAATCTCCTTTTAATGAATTGGGCCTGTAGCTTCAATTATGAAGCTGGGCTGTGACGGCTGCTGAGCGAGCCATGCCAACAACAACACTGAGGCAGATCACTGTCATAAGGGTGTTAGGAGAGGCTCAGCAACGGCTTGGACGCTCCCTCTTTCCCTTCAAGCTCTTTCACATCTGCACTGCATTATATCCCCGTTCAGATGACTTCTCTGGGATCTCAAACGTTCTTGGGAGTATTTACATTATCAAAAAAGAAACCACTAATTTATTTGTTCAGTTCTTCACATAAATATACCCATAGCCCAGTGTGAAACAGCTCACATTTATCTGGTTTGCTTTGTTTTCAAATGGACCTACCCTGGATTTTCAGTTTTACAGTGTGTATAAAGATTGTAAACCCTCCGGATCATATTTTTACCCTGGTTTTGTGCACTACATACCATCATGGACTACCGTCCTTCAGCGTTATTAGAAATAGACAGAGCACTTCCAGGTATACAGTAGGAGCTGGAGGGGTAGTTGTGGGCAGCTGTAGTGGCTCCCACACGGGCAGCTGACGGGGGAAGGCTGAAGGTGCTGTTTCTGTCCTCTCCCTTGGGTGGTACATTTGGGCCATAAGGCAAAGAGTTTCCCTTCTCTGGCAGTGAGAAATTGCCAGTGGACACTGAGATAGGAGATGCTCTTATACTTGTGGCCTTGGGCACAGAGAAAGGAGAAAAGCACAAAGCAAATGCTCACCCTCAAACTTTCCTGCCCTCTTCTGTGACCAGTGTGCTGATAAAGACACTGTGCTGGAGGGACCTGATTGCTTGCTCCTGCTCTCTGCAGGACCTCAGATTTCCATCTTTAATGTGGAGACCAGGACAATTTTCACCCATTCTTAGCATATTGAAACCAATTACAAGCTTTTCTTGCTATCTCCTTCTTCTCTTGGCCTCACAGAGTAGCTCTCTTGAGCCATCTTGGTCCTTTAGAAAAACTCAGTATTGCAGAGGACCTCTTTGGCTCCATTTTATTTTTAGATGACGCACCCTTGTCCTGTTTTCTGTCTTCCTGCAGCAGACTGAGTCATGTTGATTTAGTGAAAGAAGATCCCTTGATGGAGAAATGGGAGAAGGGAATATTAAAACAATAAATTTCACTTACTGGAATGCTTGGCCTAGAGACACCTGGTTCTGGGGACTTTCATCACTGCAAGTGGACACTGGTCTGAACAGAACTAGTGCAGCCCATCAGCACACTTGGTCCTTCAAACTGGGATGATGTCTGGATTGATGGCAAAACCAGTCATCCAGCTTGCAAAAGAGAGATCATTGAGCACCAAGGAGAACTACTAAGGATTTTGTCTATTGTAGTGTCACCTTCCCTTATGTGGTATATTAGAACTGGTAAAGAAGAAAAAGAGATTGAAAGTGTCACAATTTCCAACACAATCAGCTAAAACCGAGCTTCTATGCAGTATTAATGATCCAGCTTTGTTACTGGTTTTGTTTCTGTGACAGTGCCTGGCTTGGTCAGAAGTTTCGGTGTGGGAAAAATTAATGAATAGTTCTCAGTAGATTTTGAGAGTTTTTGGGGGGATTTTTGTTCTTAAAAAAGGACCTTTAAAAAAATTATAATATTCAAAAATTCAGAATTTCAATTTGGGTTACAGCAAAGATGTAAGCATTCCCTTGCTTTAATTAAATCTTAAAAAGATTTCTGATGAAAACAGGTACATTCTGCAGGAAATGTCCCCTCTGGCTCACCCTGCCCCAATCCCAAATTAGAGCATGGTCCAGGACAGCACTGCATGGCGTTACAGGTTTGCTGGCTGGGGTGGGGTGGCCATGCCTGGCTGTGCGTGCAGGTCCTTGGTGGCCATCCCCCCACCCACCCACCACCCCTGGAGTGCTTGCACAGCAGGGCAGGGGAAGCTGGAATATAGCCAGTGGCTCTCGCCTGTGCACGCACCCCAGAGCTCAGTACTTTGGGGTAAGGCAGAGGAGAGGCGTGTGGGTGTGCATCTGGCATGGCCTTCTGGTGACATCCAGATGACACCTATGATGCGTGAGAATCTGAGCAGGAATATTTCCCTTGACAGCTCAGTTTCTGAAAACAGCTGGGGGCACATCAGCAAGGTCAGGCATTGCTCACGAGTCAAAAATGAGAGTACTAAAGCTCCCTCTTTATCTATATATCAAACCCTACATGTTCAGGTCTGGAAAATAATTTTGCTGGTTTAGACTAATCATTAAAGGCCCCGGACGTGGGGTCAGCTGCACGACCCAGGAGGGGATTTAAGGGAAGGGTGTGACTGAGAAAGCAAGAGAAAAGCCCCTAGGACTGCAGCCAGTTTTAGCCAGAGGAACTGCTTTGTTATTGTACTACAGCTGCATGGTGTTTTTAACTATAAACCACACTTCAGACCCAGGCTGAACTGGGCTCGCAGCGATTTGTACAGCAAAACAATTTACAAATCCCACATGAAGCGGTGTTTGAAAGTGCTTTGAAAGCATTGTTTGGCCAGCAGCAGGGCTCTTTTCAAGCTCTACTCTGGTTGCAACTCTTATTTCTAAAGTTACAGCTATACAAACAAGTGACTGTGGGGATGTGCATTTACATCACATCATGTTTTCCACAGCGAGGTCCCATTCACAGTCTGTGGTAAGTGAGAAGTTGCCTAACCATAAAGGGAAATGTGCTCCAAGGCAAGAGGCTGCCTCTGAGAGGTGGCCATTAGCAGCTGCACCACACCGCAAATCCACACCTCCACTTCATCCAGAGTAACCTGCTTGGGTAGCTGTACCCTGTGTTATTAATGCTCTTGTTAGAGGTGTGGTTTGACAGGTGCAAGAGGCAGCCGTGAGGAGGTACCTGCAGGTTGTGCTGAGTGTTGGAAATGGATACAGCTGCTTGAGCAGCCAACCGGGAAAGGATGTGTCACTTCACAAGCCTGTGTATTACAGTGCTACCTGCCTCCTCCATCCATTGCTTGGAAAACTCTGGCTAGCGAGATGTTTTCCAGGTGAATCCTAATCCTGACTCTTGCAGTCAAAAGGAGATGGTCTGAATTTGCCATCCTCTCCATCAGACACAGCGCAGTTATTGGCCACACCAACAGCATGGGAAGGGACCTGCTGGAGGCACTTGCAGCCTCGCAGGAAAAGGGCTGCTGTACTTCTGATGAGCTCCTATGGTTACTGTATGGCCTGGGTTGGTGGAACCTCATCTCGTGTGGAGAGGCCATAGACTCAGCATAGACTTCATTTTATGGACTTCATTCATAGACTTCATTTTATCTGTTATCCCTGTTACAGGAGGAAAGGGGAAACTGTGTGAATGGGACAAGGATTATGCTATTACATTTGTCCATGTTCCCTCACAGCTAGGATTTCTAGTGCCTCTAATCCCCTAAATTAGTGATGAGGTTAAATAGTGCCAAAGAAATGTGGGCTAAGGTTGGAGCTCCGGCCAGCCAATATCTAGGTAATAATTTAAAATGTATTATTCATGAACACTTTATTAATGTTCACATTAAGTCATTACAATTCTTTCAGTACCAATGTCCCTGCTTCATGAGAGGTGTTTAATATTAGCTACTTTTCAGCCCTTTCAAGCCAAATAAAATCAGTCTTAGTTCATTCTGTCTCACTCAGAACAACAAACATGGGACATAATGGACTCTCCCTGTGCTGTGACTCACCTTGCCAGGATGGGAAGGGGAACATGCCACAGCAAAACATGCCCCTGCACTTTCCTTTGACAACGCACGGTCAAACTCAGGCAAGGGCCATGGCAGTGCCACAGGGTACTACACCTTCCGAATTCCTCCATCCACTTGTACAGGAGAGCCACTGTGCCTGCCCTCCCCACCGCCAGCTGCTCTGGAAGGCAGTACTGGAGTGCAATGGGTCCTGCTGCTAGACTTCTTTCCAGAAAGGCTCAAGGAGGGATATTCCCCATCATCCTCTCTCCTGCCCTATGGTCCCAAGGCATGGGGTGGCTACTGGGGTGGACAGCGTGTGAGCAGCCCTGGGGTGGACACTCTGTGAGCAGCACTGGGCTGGGCTGGCAACAGGGGAGGTCCAGGCTCTGCAGCATGTAACAGAAACTGGCTCACCTTCTTGAGTGAGTCCCACTCCTAATGATGGAGACAGGAAATTCTAGGTATAACCACCCCCATCTCTATTAAGGGTTTGAAAGTGGGAATGTTTTTGAATTGTGAAAGCAATGCCAAGAATAAAACCATAGAGTAATGTCAGGTTCTTCTGATTAAATCTAAAATTTTCCCACTACTACTTGAAAATTAGAAGCAGGCAAAACTATCCATCATGTTATAGATAACTTGGCTGCAGAAATATGGCATCAGCATATGCTGAAAAGTAAAAGCTAACATGATTAGTAGACTATTAACTCTAGCAGCAGCCCTGCCTGCATGGGATCCATGTGTTTAGAAAGTGAAGTTTTGGGAGCAAAGACTAGCTTTTCTGTGTATCTGTAAAGCAGGTGGCATAGGTCTGGGCATGAGACTAGAAATCTGGTTTTGCAAAATTGGCAATGACCTTTGAAAATGTTGGCCCATCTGAAGAGTTGCCAGAGTATTCCGCTTCTATTGATCCAAAGCTTGATGATATCCATAAGTTTCATTCCATTGAGCTGCACAGGCTGACTTGGGTCTGGCATCCAGCTATGTCCATCCAAAACCTAGATTTTCGAAGCACATTGCAGCTCCTGGAGTTCATAAAAGCTGCGATTGCTGAGCTGGTAGTCAGTGCTCTACATGATGCAGATGATTGCATGATAACGCATTGGACACTGGCTCCCCCAGGCCTCCCAAGACTCTTTTTTTACTCTCACTGCAAACACCCCTTTCCCTGTTTGCAAAAGGAAAAAAAAAGTTGATTAAAGACTTAAAGACTTGATACTTTCATCGTTAGCCCCACTGAACTGCAGTAGTTTGCTCAGGGAAAATGGAGAAGACATTGCACCCTGATGAATTTTGGCAACGGTTTGGCAGGAGAAGGTCCACAAAGAAAACTCTGTCAACAAAGGTCTTGTGAAAAACAAACTGCAACATCACTTGATCCAAATAGTCCTGTTAAATCATGTTAAATGTTTTCTGTGCATCCACGAGGGGTATGGCAGCTGGTGTCTCCATATCACTGCAGCCCGGGTTAAGTTACAGATTATACACATACCATCCTCTGCTGGCCTCCTCCTTGTGAATTCAGCTTGGCCCTTCCAAATCAATTTGGAGCATTTTCTGGCCCAATCTTCAGCATTTTAACATAAATATATTTAACATAAATAATGTGCATGGCAGTTCATCTCTCCCAGGATTCTTGCTTCCTTGGTGGGATCCCTTTCCTGGGAAAGGCAGGGATTTCCTCGTGGTGGGTGAAAGCTCACCACCGCGGCTGCTCTCTGCCAAAAGAGCTGCCCCGTGCCCAGGAACACGCTGTGCTGTGCAGCTCCCAGCCGTGCCTCGTCTGACCTCCAGAAGTCACCCCGTACCGTGGCCCTGTCATGGGAACTGTAACAGCCCAGAGTAAACCTGCAGAAGACCAGTACACTCTTTCCTATCTGTGACTGTTAACACATTTTATTAATTCCAGCAATTTTTCTGTTAAAAGTCTTGTTTACTGGTGAAGAAGAAGCTCACTTTATGCTAACTGAAACCTTAACAGTAGTTCAAGAATCACTGCTAGAGCCATCTAATTGCTAAGAAAAAGAACAAATAGCAGTGCAGTTAAAATCATTTCACACACATTTAACTTCTACCCCTCTTCCTGGTGTCAGGCTCGCCCATCCCCTGCTCCTCTGTGCCCTGAGGTGGATGGTCTCACTCTGGTGGGGATGAGGGCTTTGCAGAAAGTCAGGGGCATCTGGAGTGCTTTGCCAAGAGGAGCATGATGTTCAGGTTGATGGTGTCCTCCTATTCCTCAATCAAGGATCCACTTTGAGCCATTTTCATAATTTTCCTAGCGTGGGTTTTTACATCATTCTCTTCCTCCACTGGTCTGCAGCTCCCCCACGATTCTGTCACTTGGAGAACTTGCTGCCACAGGTAAATGAAGCAAGTGTAAAGTCTTGCACCTGGGAAGGAACAACTGTTTGTATCAGTACAGGCTGGGGGATGACCTGCTGGAGAAGAGCTCAGTGGAGAAGGACCTGGGGGTCCTGGTAGATGACAGGTTGGCCATGAGCCAGCAGTGTGCCTCGGTGGCCAAGAGAGCCAATGGGATCCTGGGATGCATCAGGAGGAGTGTAGACAGCAGGTCAAAGGAGGTGATCCTCCCCCTCTACTCTGCCCTGGTCAGGCCCCACCTGGAGTATTGTGTCCAGTTCTGGGCTCCTTGGTATAAAAAGGACAGGGATCTCCTGGAAAGAGTCCAAAGAAGGGCTACGAAGATGATTAAGGGCCTAGAGCATCTCCCCTATGAGGAAAGGCTGAGTAAGCCGGGACTGTTCAGCCTTGAGAAGAGAAGACTAAGGGGGGACCTAATCAAAGTTTATAATTATCTGAAGCAGGGGATGCAGGGGGAATCAGCCAGCCCCTTTTCAGTGGTCTGTGGGGATAGGACAAGGGGCAATGGCTGCAAGTTGGAGCATAGGAAGTTCCGCACCAACATGCGGAAGAACTTTTTCACAGTGAGGGTGACTGAGCACTGGAATAGGCTGCCCAGGGAGGTGGTGGAGTCTCCTTCACTGGAGATATTCAAGACCCGCCTGGACACCTATCTGAGCAATATGAGCTAGGGAGCTGCTTTGGCAGGGGGGTTGGACCCGATGATCTCTCGAGGTCCCTTCCAACCCCTACAATTCTGTGATTCTGTGATTCTGTGATAAGGAAATAAACCAAAGCTGCCAGTGTGTCAAGAAAAGTTCAGACCAAGCACAGCCCAAAGTTTTGAGGCCTTACAAAGCTTCTGACCTTTTCCTGTACCATTGTGCAATGCAATGCTCAACCTCATGGGCAATAGTTTTTCCAGTGCCTCACCTAAAAAACAGACCGTGGGCTTTGGAGCGTGTGGGAATGGATGACAGTGACAATCAAAGACAACAGCATGTTTCAAGGGTTATACCAGTCTGTGCTTGCTTTTGTGATGTTTGAGAGCTGCTAGTGGGGAAGTGCTGTTGTGGGTGATGGAACCGGTATCTCTTGCTTTTTGGCTGTTGAGCTCTTGAGCTTCTGGCCTGTTTTAACAGAGGCAAAGGCTGGGTTTGACAGCCCAGATGCATCCCAGCAGGCCTGGGAAGGCCTATGTCTGCTGGCTTATCCCTGCTTGATCCCAGAAGACAGCAAAGGGCATGGGCAGCTTGTCAAAATTCTTTTATTTTCCCTTTCAGACACTTTGTTTCCCAATTAAATAATGCCTGAGAACTTCTGGCATCGCTGCACTACGTTTGTGTCCTTTAAAGAGATACGAGTGGCCACGTCTGCATCAGGCTGGCTTTGGCTGAGTTAGAGTCACGGGGCACTTGGCACTTTTAACCCAAGCTGTCAGTAAGTCTCTCGCCCTGACAGTCCTGCTGTAATAAGACACTTAGGGCTGCCGAGCGAGGAAAATGCCACTTCTGTTTGCAAAATGGACACACTTCCCTGGGTAATAAATGAGGCAAGTCCCTGTCCATATGGGCTGGCAGTTATCTTCTGCTCCTTGCTCCTTGATTTACTGTGCACAGGAGCAACTTGGCGCATCAGTATTGCAGATTAAATACCAAGCGGGTAGGTGATCTTTTCAGTTTGCATCTGGGAAGGAAACAAGTTTCAAGCTGAGGTTCAGCTCTCCTGCTCAAACCAGGGCACTCGACCAATGAGACCATTTGATCAGTGGATTTTACACAGCCCCAGTCTGCAAGAGCTGTTCAGGACTTTTTCTTTTCTCTCTCTCCCTTTCCTCTCTCTGTATCTCTCTTTCAACAGTTGAATTCTACATCAAAGGCTGGTTGAAGCTTTTAGACTAGTATCACAGCATTCACTGGTTAAGTGGAAGCTGCTTTAAATCCTGCATAATGACGGTCTGTGTGTATCTCTTTTACTCACAGCCCTTCTGTGTGTCTCAGAAGTATCGGGGCCAGGCACACTTTAGCCAATGAAAGGCTAATTAGAATGGGAACATAAATTGTATGTGTCCCATGTGTTTAGCTCTAAAAAATGGGAAAAATCCCTAGCCTTAACACTCTAAAGATGTCAGATACTTCTCTCAGATGATGTCTTGGGAGCCCAAGTAAACTTCAGCAGGGAGAGATTATTTTGTTAGTGCTTCCCCAATCATTAGATCAATACACTGTGAACCCTGTCTTGCTTTTCAACTTCTGGCCTGTGATGGTGGCTTATGTTGAACTTTAGGATGTGTTAGAAAATATAAAATAACACAAAAAATATGTCTACTAAATATTGAAGGTACCAAATGGAGCTCCCCAGGTCGGAAAGGCCAGCATCCATGCTCACGTTACCCTCCTGTGCCTCCTTGTGTCAGGTCCTGCACAGTGGCAGAGCCTCCAGTTGCACAGGCAGATGCTACATCTCCTGCAGGACCTGTCTCATCCAGGGTACAGCAGGCTATCGTTAATTAACAACAGCTAACCAAGAGATTGGTTTCATCCTGTTCCTCACAGGGTAACCCAGTGCCTTGGGTACTGCAGCCTGCTCAGCCTAGGGCAGGCTCAGACCATGGACCCTGCAGCTGGAGCTCAGCACCATCACCTAGGGGAGTTGGTGGGCACAATTGTGGCTGTCCTCCCACCTTGTCCAGGCATCCCATCCATCCCAACAGACCTGGCACCTTCCTTTGCGTTCTACTTCCCTCCTTCCTGCAGGCAGACCCCACCAATGTCTCTCCATCCTTCATTTCCCATTAAAGGCAGGATGCTGCATCCCACCCCTTTGGGAGCCCAGAAGCAAGTGTGTGCTGGGGCATAGAGGAACCATGGGGCAGCCCATGGCTGCTTGGTGCCTGGCCGCTGTGGTGGCACAGGCCTGGGGCAGCACCATGCAGCAGCGAAGGGGCAGTGGGGCAGGCTCACTGCTCCAGCACCTCTGAAGCTGGGCTGCTTCCATCTTCAACAAGCATGTGAGAAGTGAAAGTTCTCTGAGGCAAGAGAGGGAGCACTGCTGGGAGGGTGTTTGCATGCGATGGGAATGCCAAGCTGCTGCTCCAAGTGCATAGCAGTAGCTCAAGGAGGCTCATCAGAGAGGCTACGAAGAAGGTTGTTAATGTTTACAGTGAGCTGAGCAGTGTGTATTTTATTTTGGACTTACTCTTGGAAGTGGATTAATTATTTTATACTGCACTCTCCAGTATAAATGGGGCCCCTTGCAATGCCAGCACTTTGCTACAGATGGTTTTGGAGGTGAAACCACATCTCAGCTCCCTGGAGCCCTCTGAGCCCCTCCTTTTTTCCTCCCCTCTGCACCTATCACCGTGCCCTGAAGCCACACGTGTGCCCGGGAGCCTGGACTGCAGCTCCAGCATCAGTGAGTAGTGGAGAGGCATTGGGGCGATTTCCAGCACATGCTCAACATGTGTCAGGACACACCTCCCCTTCCCTCAGCCCCCCGGCTGCTGTGGAGACACGTTGTGCCTTGGTGCAAGAGGCGGGGAGTCAATCTTTTGGAGCAGGAGAACATTAAAACAGAAATAATGGCAGTGATGTTAAGAAAACAAGTCCAAAGGTTTAACTGTTAAAGTGGAAAAATAACATTTCATAAACGTGATCTTCCTAATACCGCATAATGCTGCTCTGTGTCACGCAGCCCAACAATTTCCTCTTCAGCTCCCCTTGCTGAGCAAAACCAGACAAGAGGATTGGCAAGCTCCAAGGGGGAGTCGGGGCTCTCCCCGCAGCCCTGGCCGCCGCGGAGGGAGGGCCTGCTTTCAGCTGTCTTGCTCTCGGCGTAAGCCACTTCAGCCACCGGGTGATCCTCTTGAATCACTTTTTAACCAAGTCAGGAAGACTTCTATGGCAACAGCCTTGTTTGTGTGTGAGGAATGAAGGGGATTTCTAGCAAAGTAGTGAAGGGGGAGGGAAGAGGAGACATTGGCCAAGATTGCTTGCACAAGTGAAAACCAGATTTCCTCCACATCTTGCTTCAGAGTATGTTTTTGGAGAACCAGAGCTCTATCATTACCATTTGCTTTCTCTAAGATTTCTCTTTTTTTCCCCCCTTTCTTTTTCCTTTTTTCCCTTTCTTTTCCCTTTTTCCTTTCTTTTTGGTTTGGTTTGGTTTGGTTTGGTTTGGTTCGGTTATTTTTGCCATTGGGGCATTGCTGTTTCTTGCTCTGGCAGAAGCTGGCTTGCTCCACAGACCGAAGTCCCCCTGCATCTGCCTGCTGCTGTGTTCACAGAGGAGACCCGGTTCCCACCCAGGGCCTGTCCTACCTCCTTGCTGCCGCTTTCCTTCCTCCTCTGCCCCCCACAAAACCCTGCCTTTCGCGCATTGTACAGCATGTCCTGGTGCCTGAGGTGTGAGGAGCTTTGTTGATTGTAGGCAGCTGAGTCCAGATAGTTTTTCGGTTTTGATAGAGCTATATTTAGCTTGTCCAGTAACTGCCCTGGACTTTCTAAAATAAACCAATGCACAAGGCCCTGATTCAGCGGCCGCCTGTGTGGGCGCGGAGCACTGCCTGCCACCAGCTTGCTTGCAGCCTCCGGAGGCTTTGAACAGCCGCTGGCAGAGATCTGGTTGCAAGTTCGGGGTTTAGCAAGTCTCTTCTGCCCCACTCTGCCCTTGTGTCCTGCCTGCCATCTGCTGACCTGCACTCAGGTTAATATAGCTCTGGAATGGATTCAGCTGAATTACAGATTTGCACCTATGCAGAGAGGCCAGAGCTCCTGGGGTATTTTGCTATTTTAACCATCACTTGATACCCATTTAGATTGGTGAAAAAAATAACTGGCCTTCTTTGACCTCTTTAGGAAACATGTCAAACCAAACAATCTCTTCTCTTGCAAGCAGCAGAGTTTGTTCCCAAATCTGTATTTTTATCTCAGGAATCTAGTTCTAAACTGAACCAAGGGAAAGGACTGTAATTTTCCTAAGTTGCTGTGCAAAAATTGGAGACAGTCACAAGAAAAGGGCTTTTTACTCAAGAAAGACTTTTTTTTCCCCTTATTGTGGGATGGACATCCCACAGTGGAGGTAGTTATAAGCATCGGTCTGCAGGAATTGGGCCTGAAGGCTTAAATATGAATTCCTTCATATTTCCAAAGTGTAAACATTGGCTTTTGGCCTGTGCCTTTTGGCTGCTGATAGTTGGGTTTTTAGCCACAGGCTGTCACTGCAATGGTGAATTCACAGCTAGAAGCTTCTTTCAGACCTTTTCCATGAAGCCTTTTCTGTGTGTCTGTAAAGCTCATGGGCATATTTATCTTACAGACTAGCTAGTGATGCTCCTGGCCGTGGGCTGATGCTAGTAGCATCATTCAGAGGTTTTTGCAGAACTGAATTCCCCCTGGGATGGCAAGGCAAAGTGCCAGCAGCCCGACTGGCCCCACAGAGGGTTCATCGCTGAGTGCAGCAGAGGATCTCTGACATGAAGTTGAGTTTCATACCTAAAATGTCAGCCTCAAAGACACCCACATTCTCCTTTATTTAGAAGTTACTTGAAACCATGTTAGTAATTAATTGGCTGTTCAGTTTTTGTGATTGAAGTAGGATTTTTATCATCTTTTCTGTCACCAGATAGCATTGAAATTGAAACATGTAAAACATCTTCAAACCCCCCTGGTCTGGTCTGGCTCTGTGTCTCTTATCACAGTGAAGTGTAATTGCATTCTCCATTTACCAGACCCCATGTAGCCAAAGTATGTGTGGGTGACATCTATAAATCAAAGGTATCAATGCTGTGGTTGTGTGGATTTTGAACAGCACACAGCTATTCATCAAGGTGAAAACTTGCCAAAATCAGGCAATGTCAACATGCAAAGTTCGAAGGAATGGTCAAAGCCTACCAAATTGTACCATTTCTCATTAAAAAAAATCTTCTGGATCAGCTGGTGGGAACTCAGTGCCTAATCTGCCCCATCAACGACTGGAGTGATGCGGACACTGTAGTTGGAAAGATGCCATTCTGGGAAACTATCAGTCACATCTAGTCTGCAAATTAATTCTTGGAGATTTTCGATGATTTTGTCTAATCAGCTTCTTATTTGTTGTTTTCTTTTTAAGATATCTTGTGACTCCTGCTCCAGCAATCTGGCCAGACTCAAGGGTGAGGGGCTGAGAAGTTTCAAACCAAATCAGATGTGAGAGCTAAATAAATTGGGGTGTTCCTGGCAAGAAACATAGAAATAGACATAAGAAGAGGCAGAAACAGCAACGCCTCAGCTACTCTGAATGAGAGTCCCAGTAGGGAGCTGGTTAACCCTGCTTAATGGGCTTGCAGACTCTGGCCTAACTGGAGGGCCACCCAAAAAGGCAGTTGTCAGCACATGAAAGAGTTAAAATGACTCTTACCAACCTCGTGAGCTACTACCACATGCTGCAGGTACATACACACTGTGGAACATGTTGTGCAGCCTAGCAAGGCTTCTGTCTGCCTGACTTGTGAGCTCTTGTGTGGTAGCTATGAAATGATGAGTTCAGCCATTTTTGGCAGAGCTTAACTAGAGAACATGCCTGAGAAAATGCACGGACTGTCACTGTCACCAGCATGGCCTGTATGGGCACGAATTCCAAGCATTCATGAAGAGTTGTTTTCCAGTGATGCCATGTTTCGGGTCTGAGTTGCCATACTGACAGTACCAGCAAACACTGTACTGAAAGAATAGAAAATATAAGACCCTGCTCAGCAGAAAGGTTGCTGCTGCCCTCTGAACGCTGGCTGGAAAAATTCCCATGCGCAGTTCAAGTGCCTGTGGTTATATTAGTCATACGGCGATGAGAAAATAGTCTGCTCCGGGGGCTAGGCTGGCTGGGGAGTGGGACGGAGCGGGCCTCACCCAGCTGCCTCCCCTTTTCCTTCCAGACCAGCACCCGAACAGGGAGAAACCACTGATAAACGTGTGTGGCAGCTCAGGTCTGAAAAATCAGTGGGGCAGGTTGGTGCCCGAAGCCCTGCTGAGGGGGGCATGAGTGGAATATATACACACAGCATATACGCACCGGGTCTTTCCAAGTACAGAGAAGTGGTATATTAGCAACTATTTTGAAATGCAAACGAGGAGTGGCTTACTCTGCAACAGTTTCCTGAGTTTGAGGTAATCTTTGTTACAAATGCAAGTTGTCACTTGTAGATTTTGTTTTGTTCCTGTTCAACCAAACTCCAGCTTGCCCACAGCTGAAATACTCCTGTTTTGTGATTCTGTCATTGCTGGAAAAACAGAACTCTTGACTGGCATGAAAGCTCTTTTCTTGCCTTTTTTGGTAGAGTGTCCTACTACAATAATGCTGTCGAAACATAAACAAAGGGCGCTTTCTAATTTCTAAGCAAAAAGCAAAACCAAAGGCATAAAATATTCAGTGGTGTGACCCTTGCTTTAAAGATTGTATTTCTGAGCATGGTGTCATGTTCTTGTACTCTGCAGCCACTGTGGGGGTGAGGTTTGAAACACTGATATCCAGCAAGCAGGTAGAGAATTAAATAATAGCCTTAAAATGAATTTTTAGCATAAAAAGACCCTGACAAAATGCTAATCAAAATTTATCCTTATTTGTACTGAAAACCTGGCAGTCAACTAAGTATATTTTCCTGCAGTAAGTGACGGGTGTTGCAGCTCATGCACCTGTTCCACTGCTGGGGTGTAGCTCCTGCACTGGGCTAAGGCTTGCTCGGTGCCCCAGGCATCCCTGTATCCCAGGCCTGACGAGCTTGGTGGGCTGAGGACAGCCCAGAGGAACAGAAGCATAGGGCTCAGTCCAGCAGCACTTTAGGATGACACAACTTAAAAGATTCTGGTTTCTTATAGTTTTCTTGGAGTCAACGCATTCCATAAAAAGCCAACATTGTGAAAGCTGAGTGGCATTAAAATACAGTATTCCCTGGAGAAATCAGACTGCCTGGAAAAGTGCTGGCCACCTGTAATAACAAAAACAACACGCTGCTGTGCTGGCCCTGGGGAAGAACCCACATATCTGAAGACAATCCATAGTTAGGGTAGTTTCCATGCCTCCACATTCTTGTCCAGGAAGGAAGGGCTGAGCACGGGCACAGTGGACCATAGCAATATGCAAAGCGAGTCACAAGCTGCAACAATGACAAGCAGATGGCCAGAGGTAGGTGTTTAGCATATCTGTCTCATGGTTTTACAAAATAAATTTGAAGTATCTATATAAGGAGCAGTCAAGGTACTTGTAATCCATTAAATCTGACAAGGAACATTACTGCATATAATCTCATAGCCGTCTTGCTGGGGTTGGAACCTGTGTTATAACAGCTATTCCTATTTTCTTGTTATCCTTGCTAATCACCATTTAACTGCTCTCTTTCTCTTTGCTTTCTCCCCCTGCATTTCTATTAGAAAGTACCTGCAGCATCCTGTGGTACCTGGGAGGAAATTTGGACGTAAAGAGTCACAGCAGGAAGAAATGTCACTGTAGCAGCCAGAAGCAGCAAGGAAAGATATGCAACATCCAGCTTATTTCTTGCTCTCTTGCCCTGGGTGGGCTGGTACAAACCTCCTGTTAGGCTACAAAAGCCGGAGAGGAAGCACGCTGGATACCAAGGGATTTAGCTAACAGGAATCAAAATGCATTTGTATTAATTGCTCAATGCTCGAGTGTGTTAAAAATATCCATATAACAATAACAATCTATTTCATAGCTTATGTATGACTTGCTATTTCCAAAGTCGCTGTTAAGCAACAGTTCCTGCTGAAGACCCTGACAGCAGAGGACAGTTTGTATGCACACTAAAATGGATAGCCTGGATGCAAATAGACATTGCATTTTTCTGGCAGAAGTTCCAAACTCAGATCCAAAACTTGGGAAACTGATGAAGTTATGCATCCTAGGAGAAAGTTTGGCAAAGATTATCTCCAAGGAAGACTATATTTGCTTCGACTTGTGGTACTGCAACCAGAGGAGCATCTACAGATATAAAGCAAAGTATTTACTTGTGGCACCACCACAAGTAATTTGCAGGATGCCTGTAGACCTCTCCTATCAGTATGTTTTATGAGTGTCCAGAATTTCTCTAAATCTTTCCTTGTCAAAGTGATCTCTCACTCCTGTTGGAAACAGCAAGAAAATAAATTAAGAAGTAAACAAAACTGTACCAAAATTAAACGCATTATGCCAGCCATACTACTGCACCACGGGCAATGGATGTCTGAAGCCCTGCGTAGCAGCTGTGCAAGCACTGCAGCAGTTGAACTCTGCATTGACCTTCTTAAAAAAAAAGAAAAAAAGCCAAACCATTCCAGATAACGAGACCACAGAAGAACTTGTTATTATGTGGAAAATGGTTTCTCACTGAGTGACTGTGTCTGCAATGGGTTGAGCTAATCCCCAGTCTTAAACACTAGCAGGATTGATCTTGGCTGCACTTTGTGACTCCCGTCTGTCACGCTTAGTGAGAGAGGAGCCAACAATCCCTAAAATACCCCTCGCCTCCGGTTGCTGGGCAGTCTCCCTCCATCACTGGTGTGCATGGAGAGCAGCACTCCTGCTCCTTGCAAGCGGAGCTGCTGGTGACGGGGCGAGAGGAGAGCACTGGAGACTGTACGGCAGCTGTGCTGAAAAGTGACTCAGCCCAATCGTTCAGCTCCGGTTGGCTTTAAAGATAAGAATCAGGGGGAAATGTAAGAGTCCATTAAAAATCCCAGGTTTGTCAGCACAGACAGCAGCCCAGCTGAGCCAACTTGGTCAGACCAGAAAAGCTCCTTGAGCGTAGCCCTGCTGAGAAGGACCTGGGGATTCCGGTGGCTGAGAAACTTAACATGAGCCAGCAGTGTGCTCTTGCAGCTCGGAAGGCCAATGGTATCCTGGGCTCCACCAGAAGAGGAAGATTGTCCCTCTCTACTCTGCCCTTGTAAGGCCCTATCTCGAGTACTGTGTCTAGATCTAGGGGCCCCAATACAAGAAGGATGTGGAACTGTTGGAGAGGGCTCAGAGGAGGGCCACGAAGATGATTAGAGGGCTGGAGCACCTCCCCTACAAAGAGAGGCTGAAGGAGCTGGGCTTGTTCAGCCTGGAGAAGAGAAGGCTGCAGCAGGACCTCAATGCAACCTTCCAGTACCTGAAGGGAGCAGAGAAACAGGAGGGGAATCAGCTTTTTAAAAGGGCAGGCAATGGCAGGACAAGGGGGAATGGATTGAAGCTAAAGGAAGGAAGGTTTAGATTAGATATTAGGGGGAAGATTTTTACAGAGCGAGTGGTGGGGTGCTGGAATGGGCTGCCCAGAGAGGTGGTGGATGCCCCATCTGTGGAGGTGTTCAAGGCCAGGTTGGATGGGGCCCTGGGCAACCTTGTCTAGATCATGCCTGGAGGTTGGTGGCCCTGCCTGTGGCAGGGGGGTTGGAACTCTATGATCCTTGGGGTCCCTTCCAACCCAGACCATTCTATGATTCTATGAATGCAGTACAAGGGCTTGTGTGTCCCTCTAGCTTGCATGTGCAGAGTGACCAACCCAAGCCAAGTCCAAGCACTTTACATCCTGCTAAGAGCACAGCACACAAGTTACACTTTAAATAACACAGACCTTTAGGCCATACCAAGTCGTGCTCTTCTTGAAACGTATGTTTGAGACATTGATAAATAAATCTGAGAAGCTATATAATGATAAGAATAAATGCAGGTCTTCTTGGAATAATTGCATTCTCTTGCATGCCCCTTTGAAATATTTAACACCCTTACATCCTTTTCTATAGAGTTTGCGTAGCTCTATGGCCCTCGTTACTAGAGTTGTTGAAGTCATTTTTATCAGGAGAGGTGGAATCCTTTCTCTGCATCACTTCACACTGAACCTGCACCAACTCTATTTGATTTTATGTTGTTCCTTGCGAACATGACCCAAGCCCACTCTAAGATCAGATGAGAAAGAAAGGTCAGAACCATAAATTTTTGAGCTTACTGGGTGAAAGCAGACATTACACTCAAATTCCCTTTGCTAATGGTAGTAATACTTCATGGCAACGCTAAAGGGCACCAGCAATGACATCTTTCATCACTTGTGCTAAAATGCTCTTCACTTACTGCCTCTTCCATGGGGTGCCAGTGAAATGAGATGTAAATGGATCTGTTGACAAACAGGTTAAATGTCAACACCCACGGTGATACGTTGTTAGGAGTAAGGGCACGAGATAGTACAGAATTGTTTAAAAGGGGCAAGTGCTGAAAGGTGAGCGAAGTTGTCGTCACGGTTATTTACTGTGCAAGTACCATGGTTTGACTGGTTGGCTCTCGTTCAGTGCAGCCCTCGTCCTAATCTCCCTTTTCTCTCAGGCAGCCTCGCTCCAAGGTTTCCAGCTGACCGTCCATGTCCTTGTGATTGCCTTGCTAGTCTGGCAATGCAACAGGAGTCAGAGGACGTCCATAGAGCGACAGAGTTCTTTTGGGACCCATGGCTGGGGACTAAATTGCTTCCCATGTGCATTCTGAGGGATGGTGAGGGTTTTTGACAGGAGATGCAACTCAAGGCAGGCATTAGATGTTACACTCCTTCTGTGTGCTCTGACTTGTTTGCTTTAGAGGGAGGCTTTTCAATCCCACTGGTATTTATGTTGGTTTGCGATGTTCTTGTTATCCTGAATCACTACCCAGGGCTTGTGCTAGGCACAGCTTAATCAATGCAGTTATTCCTGTTTGGTTTCCTACTGTAATAAGCATCTCGAGACCCTGAGAGTTGCTACTGAGAGAAGCAAACTGAAAACCTTCCTTTCTCTGATGCTGAAATATGCAGTGTTCTTCATGGGGAAGGAGCCAGAGTGAGTGACTGCTCCTTGTTTCCACTGTGCCTCAGGCAAAGGAGGACAGATGCTACAGAAATATATTAGGGACATACGCTTACAAGGTGGTACTTGTGATTGACTTAGTATCTTCCAGGCTAGATAGTTGATAAGCAGGATAGCAATTAGACTAAATACCTATTGTTTTTGTAAAGCTGTTATTTTGTGTTATGTTTAGTGTGCAACCATATCCCCATGACCTATTACGATCTGCTGTCTTGGGTGCTGTGAAAACACAGTAGAGTATATAATGGGCAAGATTAGACTTATCCCAGTCAGTTTTTGATGGATTAATATTTTGATGGTATACTTTAATGATGTGAATGGAGAAACTATCCCAAGGAAGGATATTAGTATGAAATAGCCAAAGGGAAAAGCAACTTACAATGAAATGTGAGCAGCTCTGAAATCACAGGGTTTCCTGTCTTGAGCTGATGGATTTGTCACTTCCTCCCATGGCTCTTTCCCAAATGTACATGCCAAATGAAACACAAATAATAACTTTAGATAAAAATCTTCATAGATAATAACAAGACTCAAAAATCTCCGTGCAGAGCATTAGGAAAATATGTCCATGAAAATGAAATGTCAGTTTACAATGGGAGTATATCTCTTACTAGAAAAAGAAAATATGTTAAACAGTAAAAAGGAAGTGTGACATGAAAGGTCAGCAGGAACTCTTACTGTTTGCAATAACAAGAAAGGGAATATATAGCTCTTTTATATGCAATTTCTTACAGGATTACAAAACTGCCCCCCTGCTGTGGCACTAAAATGCTCTCATTCTCAGGCTATAGATGCTTGTCTGCCCCTCCTCACAAAGGGCATCATCCCATTGTAAAGGTAGTACCTGGAACCTGGTCATCTACAGGACCAGGCTTAAGTGCTCTCTGCTTCAGTATCACATTGGCTTTGTTTCTGCCTCTGCCTGCTTCTCTTTCTCTTTTCTCTATGATTTTGTCCATGCTTTGAGCCTGACCTCTGTTTCTCTGCCTGCTTATTATCTCCTGTGCCTCCTGGTTGGGTTCAATCTGTACAAAGCAAATGACCCCTGGCCGGACCTTCTCTGCAGACCTCTACTGAAGTCCAGGATCTCTCCCATCTTTCCTGCCTTCTCTTCTGACACTTCTTGGACCTCTCAGCTATCACGGGACATCTTTTTCCAATTCCAGCCATCCATAGCTGCAAAACTTAGTAGCTGTCTCTCAAACCCAGTAACAGCAGTAAATATTTATACTGTGTTAGCATCTTAGCTGGTATTTAGGCTTTACTGAACTGCTGTGCAATCTCAAAGGGAAACGATCTTTGCCCTTACAGCCAAAGCTGCCAGCGGTGGGTTGAGCAGAGCGCCTTGGGGCAGCGTGTTTGGCCGGCCTGCACTGTGCCACAGCGCAGCCCCTTTTCAGGCTGGAACTTCGGGAACTTGTGTCTGCCGTGAATTTACTGTCTGTATTCTGCTCCCCTGTCACTGGGTTGCCATACCAATCCTGGCCAAATAACTCATACTGCATACTAAACATTGGTTAAAGAACACCACACATAAAATAAACTTACATAAACTCCTAAGGTTACCAAAGATTTAACTCCTCAGAGCAACAATATTTAGCAGCTCTAAGACCGTAGCGTGAACTTCCCCAAGAAATACCTCATCACCTTCTGCCCTTGGTATAAACTTGGTTTCTTTGATGTTACTTTCTCTTAAATGTATAATAACATGTGTGTGTTGTTAGAAAATTCAAATCACTGTGTACACTGGAAGGGAGAGTAAAAGAAAGCAAGCACGTGAGAAGCTGATCCCAGCGGAGGCCTCGGGATGGAGACACACTCAGATGTGGGGATGGAGTGTATAAGTTTCAGTGTAGGAAGGACAGAGTAGCTGAGCTTGCCAGGACGAAGAAGTGACATTGTACTGATGCAGGAAGGGACCCCACAAGCTCTGACTCCAGGTTCTTGGCTTGACCAGTTTTTGCAATTAAGAAAAGATACCCCCGTATCTTCCCACTAAAACAGGCACTACTCAAAATCAGACAGTAATAACAAAAGCAACAGCATGTACCACAGTCTAACCCTAAGGTGCGGGTAGAGAGAATAGTATTCCTGCAGTACTTCTTTGTGGCCAGCTGTGGCCAAGAGCATCGCTCCTTAATGATGGCAGTGGTAACTCCAAGACTTGATAAACTCATCCTTATCAGTGAAGTCAGAGCATGTTATTAGCAAATGTATATGGATTCTGTGTTCTGCTGTATGTATATGTATATGGATTCTTCACAAATTTGTATAGCCTTTTCTGACAGTTAAAGATGTGTGAAGTTTCCTTGACAGAAAACAGACATTGTAATAAAATGGCTGCCATTTAACTAGAAACTCCTGGGCAGAGCTCTATGGGAAGCGGTTCCCATGACCTTCGGGGGGAAAGAAATGTTTGTCTTTTAATAGGGCTCCATATGGTTAAAAAAGCCTTACTCTGCAGTCTGCAGGCTTGTTTAGCACAGCCCTAACGACTCAAGTCCTGAGGAACAGCATATGCCATTTGCAGAACCATACTGCAAGCTGCACTCATCCTTTCAGAAAAAGAAACTTTGAAATACTATCCCAGAACAATTAATTTGGAATGGAGTAAGACTGAGGCAAAATCTTCTGTAATGCATCTAATTTCATTACATTTCGCATTTTAATCCTGAGACAGCAGTTGCTCATCAGTTTACCTACCACACTTAAGCAGCTGACTGCTGTTCTTGTGGGTCTGGGAATTCATACTTCTACTCTGTGTGGGTTTTGTTTTGGATCATATCTAAGTTTGCATTCAATGCAGTTAATTTAAAACATATTTTACAAAAGTAGCAAAACCTATAATCCAGCTGTCTTTATTCAGTGCATTCAGTCCATGCTTAAGGGTCACCAGCTTGAATTAGCTCCTTATTCAGCATTGCTAGATTGTTTATAGGCTGCATATGTCACTGAGCAATTGTAGGGAAAGATTTATTTATGAGCTGCTCTACCTGGGAGTGCTCCCCAGTGGCAAGGAGAGAAGTGAGCAGTGGGAACTGAACTTGCAAAGGAAGTTACACCATCTGTCTTAGAAGCCAGACACAGGTGAGGGATAAGGAAGGGATGAAAAGAGGCATTCATAAAAAGCTGATTCATCATTAATCTGCTTGCACTCAAGCACAGACAACAATAGATTGTTTTATGATAAGGTGCTGCCCTTCCAAAGCTGCATTCCACCTCGGGAGGGAGAGTGTACTCCATGCCATGAACTCGGGGTGATTGGCTTCGTTTCACCAGGAGTTGGTGTTGAAACTCTGCTTCTTGTCTGTGGCTGGCACAGAAATGAAATGTATCTTCTGGGGCAGGCAAAAAAGGCAGGAAGCTCTGCAGAATCCTCCTAGGCTGTGGTTTGGTGGATCAGGGTGGATGGGGTGCCCACCCCAGCCCTGCTCAAGCCACTGGGATGTGAAATCCCTTCGGCAGCATCACTGCTTCTCCACATCTCCAACTCAGTCCCACAGCCTTGGTTACATACATCTTGTATGGCCTGCAGCTTCATGCAGTGTGGGTTATACCCACCCTTTACAACTTAAAGCTGAGAGGGGTGAAAAGAAACAGCAGTTTTCTGCCTCCTTCTTGCACGTGGACAAATGACAATAGTTCTGAAGTGAAAGTACGGCATGGTGCCTTCTGGCTGGCTCCTCGGGCAGGGGCTTTTGCAGGCAGTTGGCAGTACCCTGGCAGCTGTGGCAGCAACCTTCGGTTTTCAGAAGAAGGAGCAGCCCTTTCTCTCAGTCTCTGCGAGCAGAATGGGAGGCTGGGGCCTGGGCACAGGCCCCATCCCGGGGTGCTGGTGGGCTGCTGCCCCCGCAGCGAGGGAGCCCGTTGCTCCAAGAGAGCAAACACCTTCACAGCTGCTCTCCTGGTAGAGCAGCATCCAACCACACTCGAGTCCTAAGGTCCTGGTTCAGCCCATCACTTATGCCTATGTATAACAAGACCCGAACATGCCCATAAGTGCCCAAACTTCAAAGAGGAGTCCATGAGGGATGAAGTTGTTCTTTAGGCTTCTGGCAGCTGCAGAAAGAAATCCATCTAGGAAAAAAAAAGAAAGGGCTGAATGCTTTTCTGGAGCCTGTTTACCAGAGGAAATGGGGCTCATGTGGTTGCACTCTGCCTGTCAGACCCCCTTCCTCTCCTCCAGCCAGCGTCTTTCCAGCTGGTGTGCCAGTTCAGCCAGGTTGGAGCAGGATGAGTATCCCAGAGAGGACATCCTCTCTGTCCCCTGAGACCTGGAGGCTGCACAAAGGACGGAGACCCAGGTCTGTGCTTGCTGTGAGGGAGAATCCCCCATGACTGCTCAGCAGTTATCTGCTCCATTTTGATTGCCCGCTGGCAGATCAGCTCATGATTCTGCTTGCAGGCAGGCAGCTGATATTTATACCAGAGAACACTTACTTCATTCACGGGTCATGAGAGGGGAAGAGGGAGCTGACTGGACATCACAGGGTGATACTACGCTGCTCAACTGCTGCTGAAGTTGGATTTTCTGTGTTAGGAATTCAACAGGGGGGAAAAAATCAGAGCATTTTAACAGATTTTAATTGCAGAGCGAAGCAAAAACAAAACGGGGGTCTCCATTTGTCATCACATTTTTCACACCTGAAATGAGAATCACTGGGGCTTGAGGCTTTGTCAGTTAAAACATGATAATATTGTAGACCTTTGTTTTCAGAGAAGGAAGCCAGGTAGGAAAACGGCACGCATGGGAGAAAATTTCTGGCTGGGTATATAAATAGCAAATACTTACCTCATGTACTTGATGACAAGGTTTTCTTGCAAAGGTTCAGTGAATCCTCTGTGCAGGGAGTTATCTTGTCACCATGTGAAACATGGGGACATTTTGGTGTCCCAAGACACCAAAGCCAAAAGCTCAAAGCTGTCAGCATGGACAGGGTACGTGGAGCTATGATGCTAGTGACAGAGGCAGCGCAGAGGAAACAGAGCCAGGATGACCCCAGACTGCCTCCAAGCACTTTGGGTTACTCAAGTTACCTCTCATGTAAACTGTTGTGATAGTGACTGCTGCAGTAACATCTTTGACCCATCAAAAGACACACCCTCAAAAACAGACAAATAAACTTTGCACTGCTGACAATTAATGAAGAAACCATTTTGTGTGGATAATTAAGAGTACAACATTTGTCATTTGGCTTATTGTTACTACAGAAGAGGCTCTTGAAGAGCTATCAGCATCTGTCATGTTTCATACAACGGGTAGAAGAAAGAGAGACCAAAAACTCTCAGCAAAGTCTTTAATCCTGTATTTAATCCATATTTTTACAGGTATAATGGCAAGACTGAAGAGGTGAAAAGCAGTATCATTCTGTGCATATATGAGCTTTCAAATACTTGACTTTACATTTTCATTCCAGCAAACAAAATTTCATTAATCAGTTCAAACTCATTCATGGAAAAAAATGGGGACAAAAGGTTGAGAGTGAATTGCCAAGCAGGTTGTCCGTGTTTAAGGAGATTTGTACTAGGAAGTGGTCTAAGTCCTATTTTCAGAGTCATATTTTTCAATTTTTTAAATGCATTGAGTTTATTATGCCCTTTCCCTCTTTATATGAAGGAACGGAAAGAATATTATCCTTGTCTAAAGAGTCTGGGGCAGAGCTCTACATACAGAGAATTTTATGAAATGATAAAAAAAACCCAACCCACCCCCATGGACCAAAACTGTCTGTAAGTACCATCTTAAATAAGAAGACCTGAATTATGTATTGAAGGGCAGTGGCAGAGTATACTTAAGAGGAAAACGTGTTGTCTCTAATGGAAATACAGTGTCTCTGCCTGCTGCTTTGGGCAAAGAACTGTCCCACATTTGTGTCCTACTGCCTGCCAAGACAGGCTGCGGTGCCAACCGCTGCGTTGCCTGATCCGAACCTCCACAGCAGCTATTTGCTTATTGACAGCCACAGTCACCCCAGTCCACATCTGGGGAACACAGGGAGGATGTGGGGGGCCCGAGGGTGGCCCAGAGGGTGGTGGGCTGCGGGGCTGGCATGGAAGGCATGGTAGAAAGAACAAAATTCAGGGTAAGTGAAACATAACAGAATAAGAGGAAATTAAGACCATGGCTGAAGAAAAGAGATCCTGTAAGCAGCTAAAGGGAAAAAACCCCACAAAACCAAAACAAATTTTTAAAAAAGTGAAAGAGCAAGAGAAAACTTGTGTGTGGGTGTGCTGAGCAATGGTCCATGAATGTACCACGAGATGATGCTAACCAGAAGAACATGTATAATCCAGCCAATTAGTTGGCCTGCATCCAGCAAAGTCTGACACATCTCCTGACTTACCCCTAACCCAAATGACAATCTGTGCCAAGTGCAGTGCCAAGTACCAGTGGTTATCAGCCCGTGGCTTGCAGACATGGGGCTTGTAGAAAGTAACAAAGAAAAGGGAGATTATCATAACAGGTTTCAGCTATGTACGACGTTCCTCTCTTCAAAAAATATCAGTGACTCAAGCCATAAACGGTTCAAAGATAGCACAGTATATACTGTCCTGTGGTGGGGTCAGCTGTTTAGTGTCAGAGGATGGCTCAGTATTCTGCTGGATTTTAGGTCAGTGGTAAACACTGATGTGTAGCCAGAGAGGAGGTTTTCCAATGACCACCCTGACCCCAAACACCAGAAAAGAGCAGCAGCTGCTTCAGAAGTTTCTGCCATGCCTGTTTTGTGTTGTCAGTCATCATTTGTCTCACAGAGCAGGCATTGCAGGGAATTTTGTGCTCACATGAGATAACAACGCCTGGATGATGCCAGTGGTGACAAGGTGGAAGGAGGGTATACATAAGGCACAGTCCACTTACTGGGATCTATTCCCTTCCAGTTAAAGTCTTTCTGAAATTCACTCAGTACCCGAACACCAGCAGATGATAGTTGTATTATCCATAATTAGATGTGATTCATGGATATTAGTAGCAGCTCACAGTACTGCTGTACAAAAGAAAATTCAGAAACAGTAGATCAGCATCTCAAGGACATTCAGATGAGCTGTGATTTCTGTAAGCACCTATGGTATGAAGGCTATTACACACGCTGTAGCTGCAGAATATCCCCCTCTTCCTTTCTTTGGTGATGACTCCATTATGTTCTTGTGAATAGCTTCACACAGTGAAGAGATCAGCTGAACCAGAGAGCTTTTCTCCTGGCCACTTCACGAAGATAACAGCCACAGCTGCAGCCACAGGACAGAGGAAACCTGTCAAACCTTTATCTCATTATTGCTGTAATCTGAATGCTGCCTCTGGATAATAATTATCTCCCTAATATCTTTTTAGCTGGCACTTTAGGTCTTGCTCTAAGCATATTTGTAAACTTAAGAGGAAACTTTTGAAAAGGTTAAAAAAAATATGGCTTGCTTACGCCCAGAGGTGCCAACAGACTGCACAAGATGAGGCACCCAAAGACCAGAGGCCTCAGGCATTTATTGCATGCCTTCGTACCCCTTTAGAAATCTGCACTTGCTCAAATTCATCCAGATGGTATAAACAAGGACTTAGGAATAAATCTTGTTATGTTTCTATCCACATGTCTGGGGCTTTGGAGCAGCATGGGTGTCCCAGCACCAAAACTAGAAGACAAGACACAGAGAGCAGAACAAATATGGGAGTTCCAGTCCAATCAGACCTCTTGGATCAAGTCACACGTGAGTAGACAACATTTTCTTCCCCCTCTGCCATCATATTCCACCCTTCAAGGGTAAATTAATCCATGGTTTTAAATAAGAGGTATGCATCCTGATTTTCTTATGGGTTTATGTCCCAGCTGAAGTTCACATATATTCCAGAGGTAGCTTTAAAGTAGGGAGTTACAGCTCCTGTTCACACCAGAATTTCTGGGTATGGAGATCAACACAGAGTCCATACTCCCCAATACTTAATAGGTTCTCTAGATATTCTTCTGGTATTAGGTTTTTGGAGTAGGAACCTTTCTGCAATAAAATCTGTCCATCACTGAGCAAACCCAGATTCTAATTAAGACTGAAGTTACTAACGATGGAATATACACTGACTAGGGAATTGGGTGCAGGACTCCAGTAGCCATTTCCTTCTTAGCTCCTCAGCTGCTGGAGGCCACAGCAGGGTGCACAGATAAGTCCTTTTAGAAGGCCCTTGCTTTGTCTTGGGGAGGTTCAGCATCACTAGGGTTTGTCAGAGTTAACACAATATATGGCCTCCACAGTCCTGGACATCTCAGTGATAGTTTTCTTAGGAAAATCAAACCTAGAGTATGTGTGCAAGGCTTGCACAGCTGGGTCCCACTGTGCACCATCCTGCAGCCATGCCCAGATTCCACCTGCCCAACACAGCTGGTTCACATGCTCCACCACTGACCAGCTGCATCTGCAGGGCTGGGTCACGAGATGGGAAGGGCAGTGGTGGCAGTGCCACAGCCTGGAGTCCCTGCTCAGCAGACACTTTGCCCAAAACCATCAGCCACCTTCCCCTGCTGCAGTATAGTTCCACAGGGTCCTGCCATGTTGCAAACTATTCCCCTCATGGGATGCAATGTAGGAATGTCCCACGTGTCAGAAATCCCTATTGTCATGGCTCATAGCCTAGTAAGTTCATGTTGATAATAGAGCCCAGGGCTAAAAGACATGCTTCCTCCTCATCTACTCCCCTACTCAGCACCTCAGCATGTGCCAAATGTAGTCCCTACCACTGCTCTATCCAGGGAAGACTTTTTTTCCTGAGGAGCAGAACCTGCTGAGGAGCTGGCCCAGGAGCTGGCCACAGCACTGGGAGCCTGTGTGTCCCTGCATCTCCTCTCAGCTGCTGTCAGCAGCTCCAGAACCCCGTGAGGAAGGTAATGAGGCAAGAACAGGAGCAATGACACTTGATTTTTCAACATCCAGGTTAATCTTCAGAGACAATGGTGAGAAAAAATAACATAGCAGCTTCCAACTTGCATACTAACTGAGTATCATATGGAGCCCATCATGTAGTGACTTTTTTTACTCTAGCTGCTCTTCATTGAATTAGGAAGGTCCTCAGAGGTCCATCCAGAGGACTTGTGCTTTGATCATTGCTCTTTTGTGTTTCCCAAAATCCCCTTCCCTCTGTAATCAGACCATCAGTCACTACAAAGGATCAAAATTGCCACATTTAAATACTATTCTTTGTGTGAGAAACCAACATCTGATCAAAGTTTAACAGCATGAAATACATTTCTTGTTTTTGCAGTAAACCTTTGTTCCCTTGTTGTTGATCCAAGTTCATAGAGGTTTATTTTCAAAGCAAATCTCTTGTTTTCATTCCACTGAAGAACTGCTACAAAGCCAACTATTGTTACTGTAGACTATAACTTTATTTTTGTTAGTCTAAGTGCTAGAAACAAATGGTTTTCATCAGGTAAAAAGTCATTGTATACATGCATCATATGGACAGGTCTTGGACACAGCAAACAGTTAATGGTTTTTAATTAAATAGAGTGAGACAGGACACTCAAGGAGTGACCTGGGGATTACTTGTAGAGGAAGTTTCTCTCATGACTAATAGGGACTACAAATAAGATGGGGTATTACAATAAAATTCTGCTGCTGACAAAAATATTAACAGTAAATGACGACAGAGCTTTCATCTGGGACTAGGAGAGCATCTGGAATATATTAAGACTGTAAAATTTCCCTTTAAGTATGGATTGCTAAAGTTAAAGCCAGCCACCCAGAAACTATGGCACTTGGAGTAACTCAATATTTTTTTTCATTAAAAATTACTTAAGGAGATTTACATCTTCCCTTGGTTGACATCGTGATGTTCTGCCTGTCCAGACTTTGAGTCCTGGAAATATGGATGTGATGAGAAGGAATGGAGAGAAAAATGGTCTCAGATATGTCCTGCCTATGTTCATCTGCAAAAACAGCCCCAGTTCCAGGCGTCCTTCCGCAACACAATCAGTCAGATGTTCTTTGCGACCGCTCTGTGCAGCTACTCACTGCTTATTAGTACCACATGTGAAGCTGATGCGTTATGTATCCAGAGATGCAGTGTAAGCACCAGATCTGCGCTGAGATAAACAGGAGGGAAGTGGGATGTGCCGGGAGATAATTCCAGAAAACATTAAAGTTTGCTTTGAACAAAAAGGCAGTGTGCTAAAAGAAGGATTGGATTGTAGCAAGAATCCTATTTCCCATCCTCCTTTCTCCCTGTTGCCAGTTCTCGTGACATCTCTCACTGCAATCCTGGCTTAATTTAGACTGTGAGTTCCTGGAGACAGAAATTATCCCGTAACTTGTATATATTGTGTGTGGTACAAGGAGTGCTCTTGTCTCGCCTGGATCCTCAGATGGTGTTTGGGAGGCAGTCACAGCATAAACAGGGGAGCTGGAGGTCTCCACGGCCGAGCTCCAGAGCACACAGTGCCCAGCAGGCAGTGGTCCTGGGAGGGGACTTAGCACCCTGCTCCTGTAAAGCTGCCCTAGGAGGTCTTGAACCACTAGGAATAACTAGTCCTTGTGTACAGCCCCCCTTTTCAGAGTAAGACTCAGGGGATTACCTTGGTTTTGGCTACACTGGGAGCTCGCAAAAGGCAGTCTGAGAGACAAAGGCTGGCTCTGAGCTCCTGCTTTCACCAAACTGGGTTTAAATCTGCAGAACTCCTCAGGGTGGAATTACTCTCACCTCCCTGAAGGCCCCAAGCCATGAAGATCCAGGGTAAATTTTTCTTCTCCTTCCATTTTTCTTCACTTTCTCTAGTGGGAATGGAAAGAAGAAGGATTAGCTGCTCAGTAGTTACCTTCCAGCAGCTAGTGTGGAGTAAGAAGTCCATCCACTGCATTCAGAAAACAGCTCAGCCAAAGAGCTTATGTTCCCTACTTTTTCCACCCTGAGGAGCTTCCTGGATGTTTCTGGAGGAGATTTGGTGTGATGAGTGCAGCAAAGCTCAGTACATGAAGCACCCAATGCCTCGCTCTGCCACTGACACAGCAGCGATGGGTCGTGGTCCCCCATGGAGCCAAGCACCCCAGGGTGAAATGCAAAACTAAAAGATGCTACTGAATAAAAGCCAACTCACTGGGTGGCCTTGGTAGCATCTGATGTCTCAGTTGAATATTTATGTATTGATTTCCATGTATGCATATTTTCCTAGGAATAGGGGAGGGGTTTTGCATGTCTTTGCTGTAAACCTTCGGCCCAAATCCTAATGCTGCAGGAACAACCCACAGTCACAGATTAAAGAACTATGTCAGAAAGAAGAGGTGTATCTTCTCTATCCCTCTTTCCATCTCCTTCTAGCTCCCATTTCCTCTTTGTCCTAACCATGTATTTGTGTGACTGAAATGTTCAAAAGTAGCTGTAGAAATAAGAGCAAGTTTTTCAGAAACTGGCAGTGAGCAACTGTTGTATCCACTGAGATCCCTACAGACAGACACCACACAGGATCTGTACTCTGATGGTAGCTACTTTTTTGGCATTTAAGGAGTTTTGAAATGCCAGCCTGAGGTGTTAAGGACAAAAACTCTGTAGGAATCTCCCAACAGGAAAGTCTGAACCTCTTGATCTTCCTAACCCACTCTTCATCCTACCAAGAAGTTGGTGAACATTCTTTAAAACAAACAGACAAACAAAACCCCCCAAAACCCCACCCCAAAACACAGGACAAAGTCTGATCCTGGAAATGTTCTTCAAGGAAGAAGACACGGATATATACAGCCCGGGGCACCAGTCCTTACCACCTGGCCCTTCTGGGCATGGTAGTAAGGAGGTGGCATATGTGTGTGTAGGAGAGAAAGTAGGGGAGCTGGAACATGCTGCTAATGTCCTCAAATTTTCCTCCCTATCAGTAAGTCATTGCTGCTAAAGGCAACGAAGGAAACCTGCCAAGTACAACAGCTAAAACCAACACCCTGAAAAGCACAATATTTAGGGAAAGATGGGGGGGAGAACAGCTTGTTCCAGCTGCCAAGTCTGCAACCACAAGAGGCCTCTGGCATGGGGAGGTCTCCAGGAGGGTGCCTGTTGGTGGCCAGGCCCAGGACAACCCCCTGTTCCTGTGCAGGTATGAGGCTGTGACCCCCACAGTAGGTAGATGGCCCCACTGTCAGTGTGGGCAGTTCAGCTTCCCCTTCCTTCAAATGGAAATGGAGGCAAATACTGATGGCAGCCCCAGGCGTGGGATGCAGGGGCTTGGCAAGTGATGGCTCAGATGATGGCTGAGGTCATCACTCCTGCAACCTGGGCTTTAGCAGGAGCTCAACATTAGGCTGGAGCAAAATTGGGGCTTAAAGAAATCTTGGACCTACCAGGGTCTACTGGAGGTCCATCAAAGAGAAATAGGGAAGGAGTTCTCCTTCTCTAACACAGCCCTGGTAGGATTGGTGCAATATAGTTTCCTTGCTGCACTTCTCAGGGGACGTTGGGAGGGATCCACAGCATGACACAGAGGTGGGGGAAAACCCTATATGTCTTAAGGAGGTGTGATATGAAATGGGCAGAGCATTCCCTGTCTTCCCTGTGCACATACATGGGGTCTACTTGAGGGACACAGTGAAGCTCTTTTTCTCTCACAGCAGGATGACTGCCTGGTTCCCCTACAAGGAGATTTTGGGTGAGGATTTGGGCATGGCTGTTAGCCGAGTGAATCCTGCTCTTTGCTGGTGCTGTTCCCAGAGGATTCACGTGCTTTTGTCTAACTAACTCATGCCTATGGGCTCATGTGACAAGCAACTAGCCAGAACTTCACTGGCTACAAGCCAGATCTGCAGGCAGTTCAGTGATCTTCTGCCCTTAAACCCAATGATATCCGTGGATTTAAGTCTACACAATGTTCTCATCGGCTGCTTCTCTCAGGCAGCTTTGATGTCCTTGGCATTAGAATCTGCTGGGAAGACTGACTTGAGGCCAGGATGTGCAAAACCATTCATGGTTTGGGATGACTAGTGGGCATGTCCTTCAAATGGTGCGAACTTTTGAGCATTCTAAGCACCAGTTCTCTGAAGTTAGGCATGTTCAGATGTCAAGAAGAGCAGATGCATTTCCAAGGGGTCAGAATTACTGGTTCCACATTTCATGTGAACTCTGCAAGGCTCCTGCTCCATAGGACAGACCCTGTGGTGGCACAGCTGCTTCTTAAGGTCAAAGTGGTGCTACAACAGCAACACAGTTCACTGCACCTCAGAAAAAAATTACCTGCTCATTGATTGCCATCTCAGTCCAAAGAATCCTAAAAAAACTTTTACTAACTCCACAGCATGTTCTTCCTAAGAGGTCTCCTGAATTTCTCAGTATCTGAAGGCCTTTTCTCCCTTTGGGGCTCCTGGGAGCCACTGAAATTGTCCCTGGTCCCATTTCTACTTGCAACTTCTATACCGCACAACTCTCACTCGCCTGCTGTTCTGTGTTCATTTTTATCTTCATGCCAGGCTTGAGCCTCATTGTAACAATATTTCCTCATAAGGCTGTGTTAAAAACTGAGGAGCTTGTATTTGTTGATGCTGGGTGGTGGCATGTGAGGCTGCACAAAGAAAAACAAATGTTTGAGATGTTTGCGAAGGTGCTGTCATGAAACAAAACAGGGCACTTGGGCCTGACATTGCTACGTTTACTTATGCTTGGGTGTACCAGAGCCTGTTCAGTCTCTTTAATAACCCTCCCTGGGAAGTTTCCACTGCCTCCCTCCATGTCCTCCTGCCAGCTCTGCTCGCTGCCAGGGCTGTGCTCTTTGGGGAGATGATGGGGAGACTTGCCCCCACCTTGGAAGAGTCTGACCAGCCATTGCCACCTTGCAAAATCACCTTCTTTATCCCTGTTTGTCACAGGGGTCGAGCTGCCTGCAGCCAGCGCAGGGCTGTGTTCGCCCTCCTCTGGAGAAGTGATCCACTCCACAGCCTGAAACGCTGCAGAGACGCCGTGCTGGCTCCAAGCCATTTAAATACACACACACCCCCCCACACACCCCCATGCGAATAAGGAGACAAATATCCCGTTTACTCAGTTCAGGGTGAGCTGTAAAGTGGGAAGGCAAAGCCCTGTCTCTCAACCTTCTTTGGAAAGCAGCTATCTGTCTCTCCCCGACATCCACCCATCCACAGCACGTGAAGTGAGCTTCCTGGGAGCAGCAAGTCTGCCTTTGAGGGACCCTCAGAGCCGCCCATCTGCACACTCCTGGGAGCCAGGGGGACACAGAGGCAGAGGAGGGGGGCAATGAATTGGCTGTTGCACCTAATTAAGCTTGTTTGCTCCTTATGCAGCTGGGTTTGGAAGCAGAGCTTAAAACTTTGTTTGTGTAGGAGGTTTGTTATAGTTATGGAAGCTAACACTGGAGTTATGCTGAGCAGCAGGGCAGAGGGTAAAACAATATTTTATTCTTAAGTTAAAGCTCTTTCACAAGGGTAAAATAAGTAGTCTGCTCTGGCTGTGACTTGTGTAAGCAAGGGGTGCCGGTGGGGTGGGTCTGCAAGGCCAGCATGCCAGGGCTTTCCCCACACCTGCCTGCTGGGTGGGCTCGCTGCACGATGGGTGATCACATCCCCGGGAGCCCCCTTGCTCTTTTTCTCTTCCTTTGGAGACCCCGGTGATGCTTTGGGGTGAGGAAAGAAAAGGGGGTCATTTCAATGGCCGGCCAGTGCTGAGGCTCTGTTAGAACCCTCAGAACACGGGGCTTTCTTTCTCAACATAGGAAATTTACAGCTGTGAAACTCTGATTGCTGGAAACCTGGTACCTTCTCATACAATGTTTCAAGTGACTGATTAATTAAGGACAAGTATAAAGGATGTGGGGAAACACTGGAATTTGTGAGTATTAGATGGGAACAAAGCGCTACCCAGGTGTTTAGGGAAAGACTTCTTTTTTAAAATGTTTATTACTTTTGTGATCAGCTGTGCTCTTCTTTGAAGTAAGTAAAACCTCTTTCAGAGTGTCAGTTTTAGGGTTTGCCGTTTCTTGGGTTTGCTGCCTTGTCTTTCCCTTCTAAAAGTTAAGTACTAATTCCCCCTGAAATGAGACACGCAAAGGAAATATGTTTGGAGGAGAGTCATGTTCTGAACATGGGAAAGCAAGGACCCAAGAGGTGAAGGCACTTGCCCCAAGCCCTGTAGGAAGCTGGTGGCACACTGTAGAACCAAAGGCCCTTTCAAACCCCGATTCTTTGTCTTAGCTGCAACTTTCCTGCAAATATTTGGGACTCAGATTTCAAAGTTCAAGCTGGGTTAATCACAAAGAATGCGGCTCTTCCTGCCCCCCTTGCAGCAGTGTGAGGTAACAGCGGCCAGGACACCCCATGCATCCCTGTGGGTTTCGAGTAGCATCTGGTTTTTAGACTCAGCGTCGCACACACAGATTAATGATTACCTGCCCGCCCTCCTGGCTTCCAATCAGGTATGCTTTATTGACTTAGCCTGGGCTCAGCAATGGTTTATTAATCTTGCCCTTGTGTATACACAGCAGCCTTACTTTGACTACGTACTCCCCCTGGTTTTGTTAACCAAGGCTGTTATCACAAGGCACCAAGGACCATGTTAATTAGTCTGCAGGCTGGAGCCTAGGCATGACAGCTAAGCTACGAGAGCCGGGTTGGACTCTGCTGCCTGGGAAGTTCCTGACACAGAGACACCATCAAGTCCCAAGGAGGCTGGCAGGACCCACAGGGGTGCTGATGCCTTGGGCTGCCATCACAGGCTGTAGAGCATCCCGGCTCTGGCAGATGGCATGGTGGTTGGTGCCCTGCAGCTGCCTGCATGCCTCTGTCTTGCCCGTGCCCCAGTGTGTTGTGCCCCAGCCCTCGGCCTGCCCACAGACAGGGGGCTGTGTCCTCTCCGAGAGCAGGCCGAGGGCAGGGGTGAGAGGGCAGGGGTGTGAGGGCAGGGCTTTACCTGCAGAGCTTCCCGGCTGGCTGGAGGGAGCTCCTGTGTCTGGGAAAGTGGCCCTGAGCCATTCCTGAGAGACGGTTCCTGGAAACAGATAATTCAAAACATTTGGCAGGAGGATGGTTCGCGGGGTAACCACAAGCGTTTGTATCATGGGGCAAATATTTGAGGTGCATCCAGATCAGCTGTTGCCAATGTTATTGTTTTCAGTCATTTTTCAGAGGAGTCCTTGTGGGGGGGGTGGGGGTGGGGGGTGGAGGGCGTGTGGCTGTGCTGAGAATTGAGGGGAGGAGAGCTGGGGCACGAGATGCTCCCCAGGGTGATGGATCATCTGCTCTTGCCACTGCAAGCACGGCTATGAGAGCTGGGGGCTGTGCGGCAGATCCTCCAAAGGTTTATTTTTGGGGAGGTAACGTGCATATGAGGAGAAACAAGAGCCTTTTATGCAGCGGGAGTCAAACAGCAGCTGTGAAAATGAGAACCTCCAACAATACAACAAACAGAAAATTACATTTCCCCTCATTGTGTGGAAGGACCAGAGCTTCCAGCCAGCTGCGGAGGAAATAAGGAGTTTATATTATTTGCAGTGTCAGTGAGGACCAATGTACAGATTTCCTGCCTGGCTCCCTCTGTGGATTAACAGAACTTCGGCAAAAAATATATTCTAATTTCATTTTTTGTGTCTGTGGGGAGAAGATACACCCCAAGCTGAGCAGTCACAGAAGGTGCCCAGAAGCTGCCATGGGAAGCTGAGCACACAGGACACCAGGAATGCCCACAGTACCAGGACATCACAGCTCTGCCCCTTGCAGCTCTGAGACCAGACGGAGCCACAGCTTGCAGACACGTGTTGGTGTTGGGGTCTGGCAGATAAGCAGATGCCATTTACTCAGGAGACCACAGTTTTCCCAACATGTATGTTGCCAAGCAGAAAATTACCTTCCTCCCCAATATTTGTTTAAATTTCAAATCATTGACATGTAAACTTAAGCTATTAAAAGAAAAAATGCTTTATTCTGTCTTGGTGCTTATTTATCCAACCTGTGTAAGCAGAAAGTGTCACCCATCTGCACCAGAGCAGTTTTAGTGACTCCCTGAGCTCCAGCATGGGGCATTTCAGCCAGATGTGGGCAGAAAGAGACCCCACAAGGCCCTTGGACTTGCATGACAGTTGGTGTCCATGTTGCGTTCCCGAATGTTCCCAGCATCTCATGACTGACGGTGCTAGGGTGAGAAGAAGCAAATGTGCACATTCAGAAAGTTGAAGTCAGGAGCATGTGAGGTGAAACAGTTGATAGTCATTAATAAACCACTCAGCACAGTACAGGCTTCCTAAACCACCACAAGGAATAGTCAGGGGTGCAAGAAGACCCCAGGCAAAGGACCTTGACATCACAAACTTCATGTTCTCTCTGGTTTTCAGACAATCCCACCACAAATAAAATGTATTGCCACCTCTGTCTTCCTGCACAAAATGACAGCTTCTGGGTTCTTCATTTAAGGGCAGCACCTGCCTGCCCTTCCCATGTGTTTGAGACATGATGGCTGTTGGATCTTTGGTCTTAGTGTCATGGTATAAATGGCAGAGGAGCCAGCTGCCCTGTTCCCAGGACACTTGGAGGCACTGAGGAGCATCTTGGGCAACAGAGGGAATAATATTTCAAGCCTCTTCACTTTAGAGAAGGGAAGGACCATGGAGGCACCTTTGAATGAAAAGAGCTGGGTTTCAGCTCTTGTAAATCTTCATGAATAATGGACATGACCTAACCCAGCTCCCTCACTGCTGCAACTGGACAGACCCTCTCCCCTTCCTGAGCCATGCTGTGTGTTTCCAGGATTCCTGTCCCTCTGCCGTTGTGTGTTTGTCCATCTGTCACAGCTGCATAATGGGATTTTCCCTGCATCTCCCAGGGGAGCTCTCAGAAGGGACCCCCAGAGCCACTGCTGCATGGAGGTGTTGGGTGATGGCCAGGAGTAGAGAGAACATGGAGATGCTCCAGGAAGCCTTGGGACAGGGTGCACTACCTAAAAAGCAGTCACCAGGAAAGAGACAGAGATCTGCTTTGGAAATGGCTGAGAAGTTTGTCAGCTTCAGGGTCTCCCAAGCCCATTAACTTCTGGTGTGCAGTGGGCTCATTTGTTTACCTTCCTGAGAGATGAAAAACCGAGTGAGATTTTGCAGCACTCAGATTCCCTGAATTTTTTTTAGATTTTGATTAATCATGAGGCATTTTGGCAGCCTCCTCAGATACTCCATAACCCCTATTTAATCAGTCACCTTCTAAGTGCTTACTCTGCCTGGTCTCAACTGGCATGACTCAACCGTATGGGGGAACTGGTGGGCCTCAAGGTGCTGGTGGGGCGGGCAGCTGGCTCTGCTCAGGGTTCATGCCGATATCCCCTTGGTTTCTATGAGGGGAAACCTCATTACAAATGTCCTTACATGGATGTAGAACATGAAATAACCTTAATTTGTATCCTGTGGTATCACAGTTGGCTTGTAGGGTTCAAGCAATAAAAACACCCAGACTTCATGGACATGGAGGCCATTGTTGTTAAAGCTAGAAAATTGTACTGTTGGTGCTGTGACTGTCAGAAGTTGTGGAAGTGCTGCCAGATGGGTTATGAAAGTAGGGAGTCACCATCTCGCTCAGCTCCCCAGCGGTGGTGCCAGGCAGACAGACAGTGGGAGATCCCTGAGCCTAGGCACATGCTGACTGTGTCTCTGTTAGCAGCTTCGTGCAGATCAGGTTGGGGCTTCTGAAGTGGATGTCTCTGTGTGTCGTGCTTTGGCTGGGATCACCGAGGAGTTTTGGAGGATGTGAATTGGATCCCTTTCAGATAAATGGGGATGTACTTCAGCTGTGCACTCAGGAGTGAAGAGGCATTTGGTCCCTGGTACCACGTGCAGCCAGTGCAGAGCAAGAGCCCCTCGAAGAGCTTAGTGTGCAACCATGGCCCTCAGCACAAACACTTTCCACTCTACAATTTTACTCCTGCTGGGTGCCACTGGATAGAGATTGTGTTACAAAGTCAATGCTGAATGGGTCAGCATGGATACCTTTTTCTTTTTCCCTCTGCATGGTGCAGGACATGTTTAGTCCAAGAAGGTGCTGGCTGGTACTTCTTAGCAAAACAGCTTGCTTGTGTTTTTACTGAGATGGCAAAGCTGTTTCACAGAAGTGCACAGAAAAGGCAAGCATGGCCCTCATTTGCTCAGGGATCTTTCTTACACAGAATGCGTCCTGTGCCTCATTTTCCCTTCTAAACCTTTCCTTGTGTAAACCAGGAAAATTTAACATTCTTCTTTCCAAGAAAGTGAATCCCAGGAATATGCTGAAAGATGTCACTTTATGGACCTTGGGTAAAAATATGGGCAACGGAGGAGCTGAACAAAGTAAACCCAAGCATGTCTGGAAAATCGGGACGAACAAAAATTGGCACAAGAATAAAGAAGAGGGCTTCTACAGAAAAAGAAATGTAAGTGTAATTTATTTTATCTCTTACAGTGTTGCATCATTAAAATAACTATGGTTCACTGCTGCTTCCAAGTGCATTCAGAATTGCAGCATTTCCACCACCACCATGTACCCATTTCTCAATTTCCTTCTGTGATGATGACTGTGGCTGGTACATGCACAGAATGACAAGTGTCATCTGGCTCAGTTCTGTAACTGAAGCACATTTTCCTACCAATCTTTGTGCACCAGTTCCCATGGGGGTACATTAGTTTCCTAATTCCTGTTTACAAAAGTAACACTTTCTTCTTTTTTTTGCACTGACAGGAAGAAGCTGATGAGCATGCCTGACAACCCTGTCTGGTGCTGTACTTAAACGTTAAACATAGAATAAGAAGTATATAGCGGATCGCATCATTTGAAGATTTGGGCAGTTACATGTGAAGATGATATGGATGGTGCTGAGAACAAAGAAAACTCTTTCTGGGAGGCTTAGTAGATCCCCATTAAAACCGGTATCTCAGTAGAATGAAATACCCATGGAATCATGTTTCTGATGCAGTGAAAGACAAAGTTTACTGTTATGCACGTTTCAAACAGCAAGTTGAGTATTCACTGCTTTTCCTGTACGTACCAAAGGCAGTCTATGTACTGCACGGGTATTTGGAGGTATCAACAGTTTCAGTTGTTCCCTGCCTATCTTTTAATTAGGGACATAGCTTTCTGATTGAAGTGCAAGTGTTTTTCAGTGAGGCAGGGATATTTCAGATGGGTCCTTCTTGCATAAGCTCTCGATATCCTCTCATCTTCCAACACCAGCTTTCCTAAAAAGAAGTGCTAATCTTCCTCCTGGCCTGATAGTCAAAGGTTTACCCCAGATGCCACAACAGAACTTGAATTTTTTTGCCATCCTGCATGTGTTCCAAGCCTTGGGTCCCCATCAATGGGCTTGGTTCATTTATCTAGTTCCTAGTGCTAATGATGTCTTAGAAATGAGTTTCTCAGAGCGAGGTCTGTGGTGGTGCCATGCAGGAGCATTTTACTGTCCATCATGATTTCAGCCAACATCACTGACTTCTGCATCTGGGAACTCTCCAGCACGCTGTGATGAAAGTCTGCTGTTGTCTTGCTTCTGTGTTTCTCTTTCAGGCAGTAGGCAGTCATCCCTACACACAAACTGTCAGCAGGATTTAGGTGTGCTACAACCATCATTCTTTCTGCCACTGATAAAACAGTTTGTCTCTCATGCATCATTACAACTGAATGATATGAGAGTAGTAAAGGTGCAGTCAGTGAATGAGCAGCTGAGACAGTCACAAATTTCAAGATAAATGATATTTAGTTATAAAAAAGGCTTGTTCAGGTAGCCAAAGATTCAGCTAACCACCATCCAGACAGCTTAGACTCATAGAATCATAGAATGTGTAAGGTTGGAAGGGACCTTCAGAGGCCATCTAGCCCAACTCCCTGCAGTAAGCAGGGGTGTCTTCACTAGATCAGGTTGCCTAGAGCCCCATCAAGCCTGACCTTGAATAACTCCAGGGATGAAGCCTGCATAGATGTCCTGGCATCCCTTTTCCCAACAATTGCTGAGCAGCCAAACAAGTAAAGGAACATTTTCTTTTAAGATTTCCTTCATGGAGGTATTTATTAGTTAACAAAATTATGGGAATATTAACATCTAACTGGCACAAAACTGCTATCCTAGGGAACAGTCACATGCTCAATGCACTGTGAAACAATTAGGTTTATTCTGCAGCTGTCAGAAGTAGGATAGGCGTATCTGATGTGAAAGATGCTGAAGGGATGATCACTCAGCTTCATTAGGAAACTAGAGGATCAGGACACTTGTGCCCACAGGCGATCTCAGTGTCTAAACCCCATTGTGCTCCTTTGCAATCTAGCCAATACACCAGTGGAGCAGCAGTCACTGTGACTAGATGCCTACATGTAATACCCAAAGGATCTCCAACTCCTTTAATGTAGTAGGAGAATCTCATACACCTTCACCTGTAGAGATCCCTGCTTTTGGCTGTCTGGCTCTGGGGGCTGAATTCCACCCCAGGATTCACAGACAGGTCACAATGCCTGTTGTGGGCAGTCACCAAGAGGGCACAGAGGCCAGAGGCCACACCCCTGCCACCATGTAGCATCCTGAAGTTTAAACAACCTTGTTCTTGTAATTGATATTTGCTGTCCATGTTCATGCTGTCATCCCAACAGACTTATAATTACAAGCATCAGTAATGCTGTAATGACCAGATCTTATTCAACATTCATCAGTGACCTGAATAAGGGGACAGAGTGTACAATTAGCAAATTTGCTGATGATACAAAACTCCCAACAGTATCCAACACACCAGAAGGCTGTGTTGCCATTCAGCAAGACCATGACAGACTAGAGAATTGGGCAGAAAGGAACAAAACTAAATTCAACAAGTGCAAGTACAGGGTCCTGCACCTAGGGATGAATAACCCCAGGCACCAGCTCAGGTTAGGGGTTGGCCTGCTGGGCAGCAGCTCTGTGGAGGACCTGGGAGTCCTGGTGGACAAGCAGCTCTCCATGAGCCAGCAGTGTGTCCTGTGGGCAAGAAGGCCAGTGGTGTCCTGGGGTGCATTAACAAGAGCATGGTCAGCACATCAAGGGAGGTTCTCCTCCCCCTCTACTCTGCCCTGGAGTGCTGTGTCCAGTTCTGGGCTCCCCAGTTCAAGAACAAAAGGGAACTACTGGAGAGAGTTCAGTGGAGGGCTACAAAGGTCATAGGAGGCCTGAGGCATCCCTCATATAAGGAAAGGCTGAGAGAGCTGAGGCTGTTTAGCCTGGAGAGGACTGAGAGGGGATCTGATCGATATTTATAAATATCTAAAGGGTGGATGCCAAGAGGATGGGGCCAGACTCTTCTCAGTGGTGCCCAGTGACAGGACAAGGGGCAACGGGCACAAACTGGAACACAGGAAGTTCCATCTCAACATGAGGAAAACTTCTATGCTCCAGGAGTGAGAGCACTGTTCCCTTCCAACCCCTAACATTCTGACTGTGATTCTGTGACCAGGGAGGGCATGCCATACTACAAGAGCAAGAATAACACCATCAAAATCCAGGTTGTGGATAGTAACTGCAAAGTTCCACTGAGAAAACTGGAAAGAAGAAATTGTCCTTTAAGATTAATAAAATATATCACCCAATTAAACAGGCAGCATAATACAGACTTAAATACATCTGATAGACTAGAACTAGATGGAAAAATCAATTATACGTTCTACAGAACTGAAATGGAGACCTGGCTGGAAGTCTTCCAGTGGAAAGATTTTTCTTGCAAAACACTGACTACAGTTAACTCTCTTGAGAATACTTTTGGCCTTCAAAACATCAAATTAAGAAAAAAAATGGGAATACAATTTTAATAACATTTAACATTTTTCTATTTGGATATCATCTTTCTTTTTCTTTATATTATAAACTGTAACCTCTTCCCAAAAGCTTGTTTGAATCAAAGTCTTGATTTGTGTTAGCACAAGATGTTTTAACCATCTTGTATCTTTTCACAGTTAGGATTCATTTGTGATACCCATTCTGGAATGGAAGAAAGTTCACATTTGTAAAATGCTCTCTGCAATAGAAATCTAACCCCTGGGTTAGCTATTCCTTTCCTCCACTGAAGTGACCTTCACTTACTGGCTTGTTCTTTTATTTATATGAGAACATATTTCAGCTTTTGAAAGCAAAGGACAGTTGACGACTAGGGCATTCTTCTCACACCTTACAATGTATCTCTATAGGGATGCAGGCAAATATTACTTTTTTGATGTATACCATGTTCCTAGAAATAGTTACATAATAAACATGTGTCTAAGCAACTCAGATTTATTAAACTTTGCCAGAAGGTTTAAAAGCTACATTATCTAAGGAACCCGAAGTTGCCCAAGTCCATGGTACCTGTTGAGATGCATCCACAAGTCCAGAGGGAACTGGTGGATTAAGCTGGTAAGCCACTCTCTGTTGTATTCAAGAAGTCATGGCAGACCAATGAAATTCCCATTGATAGGAAAAGGGGAAACATAACCCCAATTTTTAAAAAGGGAAAAAAGGAAGACCCAGGGAACTACTGGCTGGGCCTGGCAAGATCAAGGAGCAGATAGTCCTGGAAACTGTGCTCAGGTATATGGAAAACAAGGAGTTGACTGGTGACAGCCAATGTGGCTTCACTAAGGGCAAATTGTACGTGACAAATTTGGTGGCCTTCTGAGACAGGGTTACAGCATTGGTGGATGAGGGAAAAGCAACTAATGTCATCTCCCTGGAGTTGTGCAAAGCATTTGACACTGTCCCACACAATGTCCTTGCTTCTAAATTGGAGACACATGGATTTTATGGATGGAGCACTTGGTGGATAAAGAACTGGCTGGATGGTTGTACTCAGAGTTGTAGTCAACAGCTTGATGTCCAAGTGGAGACCAGTGACAAGTGGTGTTCCTCAGGCATCATTATTGGGACCAGTACTGTTTAACATCTTTACCAGTGACATGGACAGTGGGGCTGAGTGCACTCTCAGCAAGTTTGCTGACACCACCAAGCTGTGTGGTGCAGTTGACACACCAGAGGGAAGGGATGCCATCCTGAGGGACCTTGATAGGCTGGAGAGGTGGGCCCGTATGAAGCTCAAGTTCAACAAGGTCAAATACAAGGTCCTGCACATGTGCCAGGGCAATCACAAGCACAGCTGCAGTCTAGGCAGAGAATGGATTGCAAACAGCAATTGATGAGAATCAGTTAATGAGAATCTTAACATCAGCTGTAAATGTGTGCTTGCAGCCCAGAAAGCCAACCACATTCCAGGCTGTATCAAAAGAAGCATCACCAGCAAGTTGAGGAAGGTGATCCTCTCCCTCTACTCCATTCTGGTGAGACCCCACCTGTAGTACTGTGTCCAGCTCTGGGGTCCCCAGTACAAGAAGGAAATGGAGCCATTCCAGAGATGCAGCCACAGAGATGATCAGAGGGCTGGAGTACATCTCCTATGAATACAGGCTGAAAGAATTGGGGTTGTTCAGTTTGGAGAAGAGAAGACTACAGGGAGACCTTATTGGGGAAAGGCATTAAACTGAAGGAGGAGAGGTTTAGATTAGACATTAGGAAAAAAAAAAATCTTCTCTATGAGGTTGCCTGGCACAGGCTACTCAGAGAAGCTGTGGCTGCCCCCTCCCTGGCAGTGCTCAAGGCCAGGCTGGATGGGGATTTGGGCAACCCAGTCTATTGGAGGGTGTCCCTGCCCATGGCAGGAGGGGTTAGGACTAGGTGATCTTTAAGGTTCCTTCCAACCCAAACCATTCTGGAGTTATTTATTAAATTTATATTTAATTTTTCTTTTATTTGTTCATTCTTAAGTCTCAGGCTGAACATTTCCCCAGTCTACATATAATCCCTAATGAAGACAAGAAAAAGATTTACATTTTTTAATCGTGTGTCTGTGTCTGGATTTTCTTTTTAATTTATGGGAATAGTAATGAAAAAGTATGCCTGCAGGACATGCAGAGAACTTCTCTGACTGCATGTCAACCAGGATTTCATATCTGAGTATAAATAAATGGAGAAAATGGTTGCTTAACAAATTCCAGGGGAGGAAAGAAAGAGAAGAAGCCAAGGAGAGCTGGCTTTTCCTCAAAGCAGTGATAATAAGGACACAAAGACAAGAATCCCAATTAGGGTAGTGACCAGGTTGGCTAAAATAAGTGTCTTCAGGCACTACAGGGAAACAAAATAACTGGAAACAAAATTGTGTGAATTAAGCAGAAATTATGAAAAAGAGATGCAAGGGTGAGGCTAGAGAGGGGCAAGAGGACAACAGAAACATCTCAAAAGGGGGCAGGACCAAAAGGGCTTTTCAAGCAGTAGTGGCCTACAACATTCAGGACACTGAGTTCATCAGGAGAAGTAGCATCATTATTAGACAAGCTGATGTGGCTGACCAAATACATGAGCTGTTGGACAATGCGGGTCCTTCCTGAAGAGATAACAGAGAGCGCAGCACATGTCAAGTAGTAGCTACCAACAGACATCTAGAGGAAGCCATTTGATAGTTACATTCATATAAGGAATTCGCTGCTTCACAGCTCAGCAAGGTGGTAACTGTTGGCAAAAGACTCACATTTATTGTATTTTTTTTTTATATTGGTTGTTGCTGCATCAAGTAACCAGTGTGTTAGTGAGAAAGAGGCAGGACTTTGGCCTTTAGTTGTCAATTTTAATCCTCTGGATTTTTTGTTTTAATCAATAGCAAGGAAATCACAAGCACTCAGCATGGACTAAGAACAAATTTATGAAATAGAGTTAACTTCATGGTGCAGAGTAGTAGGCCCCGTGGGCAGGGCAAGCAGCTTGACTTCAGACAGGCACTGACTGCTCCAGCTTGCTTTTTTCATTAACAAGGGAGTGGGCATCTTTGAGAGCAGTCTAGACAAATTTCTATAGGGAACAGCAAAACTTGGAGAACTGGGAAAGGCTAAGGGATCATTGGGGTACCTTCCCCTCTATTCTTCTATGTTTCTGTGACTCTGTGTGCACATAAGTGATTGTTGTTACCACTACCTGGTTTTGCGTTCTGTTCTTGTCCTGCCCTGAATCCCACACTGTTTTTCCTTGTCTGGCTGACAGAGTTCTCCATAGTGCCTGTTGAATTATATGGCAAGTGTTAGTTCCAAGTGGGATCAAGATCTGACTGCCTCTTTCTTCCAGAGGAATTTCCTTTTTCTTTAAAGTCATGGCATTCGATGACATGAGGCAGAGAAAGGGAATTATTATTTGTCCCCAGTTTGCAGACATAAGAAGCCACACTCTACAGAATCCATAGCAAAGCTGGTAACTGAGTCCAAGTCTGGATCCCCACACAGTAGCTCATGTGCACGACTACCCTGTTAATCCTGAGGGCAGGACAGGCTGTCATGAACCACTGATCAGCCTCATGTCAGCAATTGCCATCTTCTCTTTCTCAAGGTAAATGAGTACAGGAGCAATCAGGCTATATCTGAATTGTGAAAGCCTACCAAATACTCCTGGGGCTAGAACAGCCCAACAAATCCAAAGTTTAGATCTCAGTATTGCAAACTAATGAGCCTTTCAAAGCTCTCCTCAGGTTTTCTGGAGCCACTCCCCAGCCACAGATTTAATTCTCTCTGTGCACTCTGAAAAAAACCAGTCTATTTAATATTCTACCCACAATTTGGCTGGAGGCTACTTGCAGTTATTGTTTGGGATTTTTTTCCAGTCTGTTAATTATACCTACAATTGGCAAACTACCATTTCTGATGTAAAGCTACATGTGATGTGTCCCCAGGCCAAATCACATATGATCTTAGGCTTGAAAGCTAGCAGTTAGCAGCCAAACACAGCAAAAAATGAGCTCTGGGGGTATCCCCTGAGCACATGTAGTCAAGAGCTAAGACAAAACGAGAAGATTCCAGAAGGGCGGATCTTGAAGTGTTTGCCCAGTTTTTATGGCAATCCTTTATTTGGGCAAAATTCTCATTGGTTTTAGGGAACTGAAGGCTTTGAAGATTGGATTTGAAGCGCTTATAGGCAGATGACTCTGAATCGAGAAGCTCCCTGAGGGAAGAATCCCTCTGTATTACCTATTTAACATGGAGATGCTAACACGAGGCTGTGCTGCTTCTTGCCCCGCTGCACAATTCACAGCACCCTGCCCTAGGTGCAGGTGAGAGTCTCAGGGGTGATCAGGACTGCTGGCAGCAGGGTCACCTCCATTGGCCCAGTGCTGCCTGCCTGGAAAGATGCTCCCCTGGCTGCCTGCACATCAGGGCACGCAGTGTGAGGTTTCAAGTGAGCGTCTCCAATGACTGCAGAAGGGACAGAGCTGTGCATCTGCAGTGTGTTAGCTGTCGGTGTTAGCTCTGGTGCCCAGCAGCGCTGAGCTGAGCCTTCTGCATGCCTCCTCCTCTCACGCTGTGTCACCAGCCCCGCTGGTTTGGAGAAGCAAGAAGTCCCTGTGGGAGATGCCCAGAGGTAGGGAGACCCATCTCACAGAGGAGAGCTGTCCCCTCAGGCAGCAGGGATCTGCTTGCAAGTGCTCCCTGCCTCTGCAAATTCAAATTAAAATGCAAACAAGACTCCCAAAACCAGTGCTGGGCCTTGGCCTCCCACCCTTGGTGAATCCCACACATACACAGCCCAAGGTGACAGGGAATTTTCCCTTGGCACTTCCTCATGATGGCACAGCAATGGATCGAGCGAAGGCCACCACAATTTCAGGTCCTTGGTAGCCATGTTTTGCTGTGGTCAGGTCAACCAGAGGAGAGGAAAAGATCATGGCCACAAGGTAAAGGGCAGGCCACCTCCAAGAATTCCTCTGAATTCATGCATTTTCCTGGGAAACTACTGGATTTGGCCACCAAAGCCTCTCCCATGGGAGAGAGAGGCCAAACGGCTGTCTTTCCTCCCAAGTGACAACCAGCCAGCAAAACCCACAAGGATGCATGTCAACATTTCTCTCGCAGCTCCCACCAGGAGGGACCATCCAGGACTAAACAGTTAGGTCTTTAGTGAATGCAATAAGAAACCAGAATGGAATAAAAAATATTTTCATTTTCCAAAGTCTGAGGCAAGCTTTTTTTTTAAACATTTTTCACAATTTGTGGAATGTTTTCAAAGTATTTAAACTTTCCGGTAGTTTAGCTTTCAGTTTCTTATTTGTTGCCAAATATAATAAATTAAGTGGTGGTCACAGGGTAGCACTCTTCTCTATTTTATTTTTTTATTCACTTTTCCCTTTGTTAACTTGAGCTTTCAAGACATTATAAAAATGTGGAAGTTCTGAAAATTTAGAGGGCGGCAGAAGGAGAATGAAAAGCGATGAGTGGGGAGAAGAAGGGGCGTTATTCAAGAGAAAAAGATCAAGAGGTTCTGATCTGGCAAACGTGCCTGTACTTGGAAATCTGAACAGACCACACGGAGACCGCAGGGCCACCCTCACTCAGCTCGTGTAGCCTCAGATTCCACTGGCAGATCCGAGGAATAGGGTGATTTTGTGCCACAATGTTTGTGCCCTAACTACAAGCACATCTCAGACTTCAAGGAAGTCTGAGGCAAGTGAGTTTGGGCAGCAAGTCTGAGAGCAGGGCTGGTGAAGCCCCTAATAAAAACATTGCAGTTCCAGTGCAATCCATTTCCTACTTTGCACAAATAAACCTCTTTTTTCTGTAAAATTTAAATGTCAAAAGAAAAATTGGCCAGAACAAGTCCCTTGGGAGAATGACTGCTTTCTTCAGTGACCCAAAAGAAGGTGTTTTACAAGTAAAACTATAAAGTCATATAAAACATCCCAGCCCCATCAAAGAAGTAAGAGCACACTGGCTTTCTGCTTGTGCAATGGCAAATCAACGTGGAGGGGAAGCCCAGCGATGGCCAGACCAGCAGCAGCCAGCATGGTTGTGGTGCCGTTCTGGGTGGTCCTTGGTGGGTTCAGGGCCCGAGGCTGGACAGGCACTGCTGGAGGGCTTGTGGGGGGACCAGAGAGCCTGGCAGTGCCAAGCTGTTTTCCTAGTTCAGTAGCTGTGATGGGGCTCAGGGTCAGGTCCAGATGCATACTTTGGTAGCAAATTTGCAAATATAACATAGAAATATAGAATTTAAAAAAAACCCAAACTAATTAATTTTTTCTTGCCTGCTTTAATGAACTATCCAACTGAATGTTTTGTTGGTAGAAAACAATAGAAACTTGACCATTGCTTTATATTAAAAACTGGTCATTGCCACGTCACTGCTGTGTGCTGCAGGATGGAGTCTACCATGATCTGGCAAAGAGCAAGGCAAGGGGAAGAGGAAGGACATCATGAAGGGTCAGCATGTTCGAGCATTTGCCTCTTACCTAATGTATCTGGAGCAGCAGCGTTGCTGGGAAATAAAATAATGGAAGAGAATTTACAGGGCAACATCTATTTCAGTGTCAGAATTCATTAGTGAGGAAAAGGGGAACACAGGTACACCAGGGGGATTTGGAAAATCTGAGATTACAAGCAAATGTGTCATTCAATGTCCATTATTTTCTGTCTCTTGCAACTTTGCTCAACAGATCAAAAGAATTTGAATCCAGCTAAAGAGTGTATGTGAGGCTTAAAAGTATTATGGTACTCATTATCCTTCATGCAATCCTCTTTAATGATTTGTTCTGTGGCCATATACAGGATCACAAATGCAATAAAAGTGGGAAATGTTGAGTTAAAGCAACGTCTGGCATGGTGATGTCATCTATACAATAAACAAATGTCAATGCAGAGCTATAAATAATCTTTTTATCGTAATCTTGAATTGATCCGATACCAGATGTACGCACACTTCATGAAAATTCCTTAGCTTTGAAGAAAGAGGACAATAACCTGTAGTATAAATTTGGATATATTTATGTGCATGCTTCTCATGGGTAATATATGTTATGGGCAAGAGGGGACAGGGTCCTTGTCTTCCCTGCAAACAATGCCTGTATCTCTGTGCCAAGCATGACACGCTCCTGTGAGTGTGGAGGCTAAAAGCATCACTCTGGGCCAGTAAAGATCTCCCTAATAGCGGGCAGGTCCTTAGAGGCACAGAAAAATCTTTATTAAGAACATTTCATTTACTGTATGACAGATTTGTTCCTGTTTACACAGGGAAACTCCCAGGTTCTCAATGCTAACTGTCCCCAGTGCACCTGAGCTTTCCCTCTGTGCACAGGGCAACGCACATTGTTGTAAACATCACATAAGCATACATCTGTGCTGAAACTGCAATCTTGGGCAGCTAAATCGGTTCTTTTGTTCAGGACTGCTTTTTAATTCTGTCTCTACGAGACAAAAGCTTTTACATTACAACAATCGCATTAAAAAACCCAACAAACTCCTGTTGCATCAGTCGAGCAGCATCTTGGGGCTGGCTCAAGCCGATGAGAATCTTTCCATTGACGTCATTAAGCTTTTATTCAGGCCCTTAATCTGCAATCAATCAACCTTTAATATCATTCCACACAGGACTCCATGCCTTCTTTTGGGGATAGAAAAAACCAAGACCAAACGCTTGTCCCAGCTACCAGTGCCAGCAAAACTGCCTGCGTCACAGCTACTCGGTCAGTGAGGTACCCTGACCTGCACCACTTTGCCAGTTCTCCCTTGTGTACCTTCCTCTAGCTCCATGTTTTGGCTTTCGTGCTACCCTGCACTGTCCCAGCTGGGGAGCCCAACCCCGTGGCATGCCGAGAGCTGCTGAGGACAGGCCACCGGAGCCAGGGCTGGCTCCAGGGGCACACCGCGCTCCCCCGAAGCAGGCTCTGGGGTGTTAAATCCTCCTGTGGTAGCGTGAGGTATTTACAAACAGTGCTGAGAACCCATGTGAGGTTGTTAGGAAAAAAAAGACCTATAAGCCCTAACCTGCTTTGGGCTGTCCCAGCACTGCGCTAGGCACATCTCGTTAACCTTTCTATCGCTGATGGCTGAAGGGAGGCTGAGGCTCCCTGTGGGGCAGTGACTCTGAACTCTGCTACAATGGCGAGCATCTGCCCAGGAGCTCTGATGAGAGGGACCTTCTCCCTTGCTATGCTCTGGGCATCTTTGTGGCGTTCCTTTACCACATGTCCTCTGTTAAAGGAAGGGAAGGGGTGCCCTGCTGCACCCCTGCAGACGCCGTTACATGGGGCCGTTACATGGGGCTATATGCAGCTCAGTCAATGTCAACCTCCCCCCGGCCCAGGACTATGGCGTGGCTGTAACAGGAGCGAAACAGGTTTCCTCATTTAGCAGTGTAAAAGAACAGGCAAAAAGGAGGAACCAAAAAAGCAGGGTGTTGTAGTTATGTGACCCGTGTAGTTCTGTGACCCGCGTTCGAGCAAGCCCCTGCCGGCACTTGCAGCCTGTGGAGAGAGACAGAGACACAGAGATGAGCAAGGGAGATCTGCGTCAGAGCAGGTTTGCTGGGAGGGGTGCTTGTGACCCTGTGGAGGGCCAGGCTGGAGCAGTCTGGGACTGAGAGACTGAGAGACATTCTGTGATTTATGACTGCACCCCATAGCAGTGACCCACGCTGGGGCAGCTGGTGAAGAGCTGAAGCCCAGTGTGAAAGGTCTCACGTTGGAGAAGTTCATGGAGGGCTGTCTCCCGTAGGGTGGGACCCCACAGTGCAGCAGGGGAAGGGTGTGAGGAATACCCCACCCCCCCAACTAAGAGGGAAAGCGACTTGTGAGGAACTGACCAAAACCCCCATTCCCCATTCCCTGCCCCTCCCCATGCCACAATGGGGGGAAGAAGGGAACGAAATCATGACTAAAGTGAAGTCTGCTAAGAAGGGAGAGGTGGGGAGAGGTGCTTTAAGATCTGGTCACACTTCTCACTATCCGATTCTGGTGTCACTGTGTGTGCAGTGCAGTGTAATGAATTAGAGAATTTTCTTTCCTGTATTCTGTGTTGAGTCTGTTTTGCCCATGACACTGATTGCGGAATGATCTCTCTCTGTCTTTATCTGGACTCCTAAGCCTCTCAATATATATTTTCTCCCCTGTCCAGCTGAAAAGGGCAGTGATAGAGTGGCTTTGGGGGCTTCTGGCCTCCAGCCAGGGTCAAACCACTACACAGGGCCATATCAGAGGTCTCTGAAACATGGTTTGGGTACACCTCACATCCAGAGGTCACCTGGAAGGAGAGTGACGGAAGGGAAGGCTGCACACCATAAAGTTCAAACACAGGCAGTGTGGAAACATCTAAAACAGTGACTGCAGAGGTGCCAGTGACTGCATGGGAACTGTGGCATGCTGCTTCCTATTGCCACTACACGTCTGTAACACATTTGGAAATCATTCCACAAAAACCTTGGCTGTATTTGCTTCAGTGCTTAGGTATCCCTGAAAGAATAAAAATTAACCAGCATCTGTAGAAGGGCAGAGAACTGAGAGAACTGTGCAGAATGGTTTTAAGCATAGACTTTAAAGAGTAGGGCATTCAGGATTGATTTAGGCTTAGGATAGTACCTTCATGTACCTGAAGGTGTCAGTGTCTAAGCTGGAGGACAAAGGGGCAGATTTAGAGGAATACAGAGCACACAGATCCAAACTGAAGGCCTAGAGAGTGTCCCCATTTCTAAAGTAGACCAGGAGCAGAGCAGGGGCTGCTTGCAGGTTTTGCAAGCCTTAGTCCCACATCTTATTCATGCTGACTTCCTCATTTGTGCTGTGGGCTGAGAGGTGAAGTGTGCAGATCTGTGTCAGGAAAGGATACTGCCATGGCACACAGATACAGGGCTCAGGGCTGGCTTGCCCGGCTGCCAGGCAGCAGCCTTCTCTCAAATCATCAAGCAAACACTGCCCAGCACCAGTGTGGTGGGCTTGAGAGGCACAAGTGCCACAAAGGCTGAACTGGGGTCAGGGCAAAAGGAGAGGAATGTGCTTAAACTGCTCACACGTGTGGGTGAGGAGTAAGATGGTCTGGGTTCTTGCACTGGAGGCTCTTCTGTTAATAAGCAGTGTGTAGGAAACGGGCCATGGGTCTGTCCAGCCCTTGGGTGCAGATAAGTGCTGCAGGCACTCAGAAGTAAATACCAGTTCTTTCTGTCTGGTGAAGAACCTTGCTGTATGAGTAGCTTAGCTACAACGCTAAAGGTTACATACTAGTAACCTAAGACTTAACTTGTGGTGAAGCCATAAATTAAATTATTCTCACCTCTCACCATTCATAGTTTCTGGGAAGATACAAGCAGATGCAAGTCGTGGCTAGAAAATGAGGGGTAACTGATGGAGCAGCCAGAGGGCTTTATTGTAGCCACGTTCCTTTTGTGCTGGTGAATTATGCCAACAATAGCAAATATATTTACACACATTAGTAGGTAACCTCTTAGTGTGTAAAGTATGTGCAGGTACTCTGATGCTATATATTCTGCAGCAACATGTGTCTCTGTTTCTGAGCTACAGCTGAATATTCCAGGTGCTCTGTAAGACCGAAAGCCCCTGCACTATAAATCACAGGAGAGCAATAATTTTAGCCTTTCACAATGAGAAAGCTTGTTCTGGAAAACCTTTCCCTCTTGAAGGCCCCCTCTTGACTTTGGGTGGTTTGCACTCGCAGGTCTCCCTACTTTTCGAGGCCAGAGTTTAGAGAGAGAAACTAAAAACCAGATTGATGTCTTCAACGTTTACCACAGGTGTGAATATAACACAGCGCCATGGTAACAGGGCCGTGAGACCTTCCCTTATGTGGCTTATGGCCACAGAAAAGGTAAAAGTTTAAATGGTGCAGAGTTGCTTCTCATTTAGTGTTGCTACTCCCTGGCTGCAGGGGACCTGCTAGCAGCCTGGCTGCTGTCACAGGGGTCCTGCCATTTCGGGTGTCCTTGGAGACTTACCACCTGGAGACACAAGAAATGCAAATGCCAGTTCATAAGACACAATTTTCTTGCTCTCAGCACCACAGGAAAAAAAGCCTGGAAAATATGAAATGATTGTAATTAATGACTCACAGAAATCGAGAGGGAAAATTATCCGAAGGAAGTTATTGTACAAAGTACTGTGACCAGCCTGTATTCAGAGGTGTCTGTCACAGAATCATAGAATGATTTCAGTTGGAAAAGACCTTCAAGGTCATCGAGTCCAAACATCTATCCAGCCTTACTAGACCAGGTCACCAAGTACAGCCGCTCTTCTTTTAAACTCCTCCAGGGATGGTGACTCAACCACCTCCCTGGGCAGCCTGTTCCAATATCTAACAACCCTTTCAGTAAAGAAATATTTCCTAATATCCAACCTAAACTTCCCCTGATGCAATTTCAGACCGTTTCCCCTTGACCGGTCACTAGTTACCAGGGAGAAGAGACCAACCCCCACCTCACTACAATCACCTTTTAGGTAGTTGTAGAGAGTGATCAGGTCTCCCCTCGATCTCCTTTTCTCCAGACTAAACAATTCCAGCGCCCTCAGTTGCATCTTGTAAGATTCACCTGCTAAACCCTTCACCAGCTTTGTAGCCCTTCAGCCAGAGAAGCCAGTCTTTCTCCAGCATTGTAAAACTCCTAAAAACAGATGATGCCCTGATTTTGCACCCTAATAATGCACCTTGTCCATCTTCTGTTGAATGAATCATTGAAGTAAACAGTAAAGTGCTGCTGATTCCATTGGAGCTCTAACCTCTCTGCTCAGGCCATGCAAAACAGAGAAGGAGAGGAACTACAACCAGCCTGGGAAACACAGGAGGGCTGCGGTGGGTGCCCAGGCAGCCTGGCATGGGAGGAAGGCTGTTCTGCCTCCCCTGGACCTGCCACCCTTGGCAGGTCTGCCCCAGTTTGTATCAGCAAGAGGCAGTTGCTGGACTCAGCTGGATTATAGAATCATAGAATGTCTTAGGTTGGAAGGAACCTTTAGAGGCCATCTAGTCCAACCCCCCTGCAGTAAGCAGGGACATCTTCACTAGATCAGGTTGCTTAGAGCCCCATCAAGCCTGACCTTGAATATCTCCAGGGATGGGGCCTCCACTACATCTCTGGGCAACCTGTTCCAGTGATTTAACACCCTCACAGTGAAGAATTTTTTCCTAATATCCAACCTAAATCTCTACCCTTTCTAGTTTAAAACCATTACCCCTCATCCTACTGCTACATGCCCTACTGAACAGGCCTTCCCCAGCTTTTTCATGCAAAAGCTTTTGAGGAAAATTGTAGCCAGAGCTCTGCAGACAACTGCTTTGTTTCTAATTCACTGACTAACTGGAAAAGGAAGAAGAAAAAAAATAATCATCCATCTGGGTCAAATGAAGGAGGAGGATTAAGATCCAGCCAGTGCCTAGGGCCCCAAGGTACCTGGACAAGCATTTCTGCAGAGGGGAGAACAGCATTGTAATGAGCACAGCCAGGCTCATGAGCTGAGTTTCCAGATGATTTGCTTTCCCTGTCCCTGCTTCCCCCCGGGTCGAGACACCTGCAGAAAGCTCCTAGAGCACCTTGGCTGACTGCCGTCCCTCCAGCTCCTGGCTAAGCTTCTGCCTCTGGGTGGAGAAGCCCACCAACCTGAGGCAAGCTGCAACTCGCCGTGACCCAAAAGTGATGTCAGGGAAGGGAACAGGCTCTTTAACTGGTACTGGCCAGCCTCCTGTTGCCAGCTACCACAAAGTAAATTAAGGAGGACTGGGGTTGTGCTGTTATTCTTCTGGATAAATGCTACTGATGTCTGGGCAGTGCTCCTGGGTTTCTGCTCTTATATTTGTATATTTTAAACTCAAGAAAAGTAGCTGAGGCCACAGGATAGGTGCTTTCATGAAATCCCATGGAGGAAAAAAGCCAACAGAACTATCTAATAAAAATGCCCTCAGAAGGCAGCTATCACAGTGTGCCTGCTGCTGCCTCCAGCACGCCCGCACTGGGCGATGCTTGGCGAGGAGGGGGCATTGGGACCGGGCAGGCTTCTGCACAGGGAGACAGGACATCAGGGCCAGCCCTGAAAAACTCTGCTACTCCTGCAGCATCCGTAGCCAGAGGCCACTTGCTGAGTGTCCCCCCACCCCCGCCGAGCTGTGTCTGAGTGCTTGGTCTCGCCGCTGCAGGCAGGCCTTTCACAAAGGCACGCTATAAACTCGCGAGCATGTCAGCGCGGCCTGAAGGCAACTGCCAGAGAAACAACCTCGAGTCTGTTTTTTTCACTCTTTCTAAATATATAGGCAGTGACAGGTGTAAAATTACACCAACCAGGCAATAACTCAGACCTGTTTGAGTGCCAATTATGTGTCTTTTTACAGCGCTGGGCCTCTGCCTGAACACATCGCTTAGGAGAAAAATATATTGTAAAACTGTACTCATTCAAAAGAATGCTATAAAAATTCATGTTTAATGTTGGTTTCACTTGTTTGATTTTCAGTCTTTTCCTCTGCTCCTCCCCTGAGCTGCGATAAACAAGCTCTGGATGCCCTATGTTGCATATGTGATCTTGTAGATTTAGCAAATAGGCCATTGAAAAGAAATATACATACATCTTAGCCACATATGGTCTCCAGCCAGGGAAAATGGCTTACAAAACCCAGCAAGATGACCACCCATCAAAATATGCTGGAAGCTACTATTTTGATGGCAGAGACTCAAGCTTTGCAGCATACAGCATGGTTTAAAGAAGAGGAGTGCACTGATTTAACACAGCGACTTGGCAGGCAGAGCAGCTTGTCACCTGGGGCACATGGTCAGGCTGGATTATGCCCTGGTGCCAGTGGTTACCACCAGAAGTAAGAGGTTACCCTGGGCTTGGTGATTTGGTTCATAACAACTAACAATTAAGTGGAGATGGTGGGATCCTGCCTCTAAAACATAGGAGAGAGAATACTGTGCTTTGCACAGGAATGGTTTATGTATGAATTAATTTGCCTACTTCATGAGGGGAACCACTGCCTGTTCTGAAGTCTGGGGGACTTCTGTGGCCGAGCAACAAACCCCTTCAGTGGCAGAAGGCTCAAGGAAGATAGGCAAGGATGATGTACTCATGAAACTCAGTAAAGTATGTAGGAAGTGACCATAGCTGTCATAAAGGAAGCTAAACTTTATCTGAGCACAAAGGGGACTGAAGGGTGGCCTTTGGTTTAGATAAACAGCCGTATGACTCAAGTGGTCAACTGGTTGTATAAATGGCCTTCCTTAAAATCCTGATAGGCAGTATTATCTTCCTGAGCCAGCCAGACCAGCATGGGGGAAGTGTATTTCTGGCTCAGCCCAACACAGAGTCTAAAAATTAACCAACCAATCAACAAAATGAACCCTGAAGAGAGCAACAGGCTTGAGCTGCCTTCAGCCGGTAATAATAGTCACGCCTGTATTGCAAGCCAACGGTATGTTGCAATTGCTACCTTGTGTTTGCACTGTGATTCCAGTATGTTGCTGTATCACTCTGTTAAACCAGAATCACATGCAATGGCGAATACATCCAAATAAGTAAACTTGATATGAAACATCAAACCCTCCTCATGTGGAACATCTAAAATAACCTGGTCAGAGGGTATTGGACTCTGACAACTCCATGCCTTACCCTCACCAGGATGCAGGCTTAGGAATTGATTTCCCAAGCCCTTTGGAGCACATTACTCCTGTCAGTAAAGCTGATTGCGCATTCTCTGTAAAGGTTATCACACGGTGTCACTGCAGATTCCAGTACGTCCCTGTAATTTCCCAAACTGCAGATGATTAAGAGAACTAATGTAAACCACAACTTCTTTGCAAACTCCCCAAAGCATCGCACAAGCCTCTAGAACCCCTCTCACCTTCATGCCCCACAAGTTCTTGTGTGGGGTCTTCTGCCCCGCTTCCATATCCTTCAGGTGGCTCACACCAGGTATTGGTATTCAGATGAGCAGAAAAACAGCGTGTTTATTATTTTTCCATGTTCTGCACAGCTGAAGGGGCAAGGCTGAGCTCTTGTTCTTGGACACAAGCATGCAGGATGATTTAAAGCATGCCCATGCTTTTCTTTACATATTTATAATTATATTCACACTGTAACAATACCTTATAAGGCGGTATTATAATTATATAATAACATATTTGAGTTATTTTCTTTATTACATGTAATAGTATATTTATATATTGAAATGTGTAAGTTTTTTTCAGCCATCCAGTGCAAGGGCTATACTAGAACCCAGAAGCCCTGAAATAGCTGAAATGTATCAAATGTACATGGAAGTGCTTTGTTGTGGGGCACAGGCATAGTTGTAAGAAGTCATTTCACACATGCAGTTACGCCACTGACATAGCTTTCTGTTGCTGATGCTGTATTTCTCAGCCTGTGGAAGCTGTTTCTTTCCTTACAAGCCGCATTTTAATAATACTTCAAGTCATTTAAAAATCTGCAGTGCAAGCGCAGTCAAGGGGTGTAGAACAGGGTAGAAATCAGGGGGAGAAGAACGCAGCCAAGCCTGGGGCTCGCACAGATGTTTCTGTGCACAGCTCCGCATGCTGCTATGATTAAGAGGTGCCCCTTTGGTGAAGGAGCTGCAAAGCCAGACTGGCGGGTTACACATTCCCATGTATGGCAGAAAGGGTGCATTTGTTAACATAAAGACATAATCTGCACCAAGCTTCAGACACACATTCCCTGGGCTGCTAGCTTCCGCTAGCTCATTTTTAACTAAGGTGCCTTGCCTTGGGTTTTTGAATGTGAATTCGTGACAAAGCCTGAGGTACCTGCTCCCTTTTGACCTTCTCAATATCCTCCCAGCCTGGGACCACGTTTCCCTTTCTTAATTTACTCCCAAAGCCCCAATTCACAGCAGACTCATTCCATCTGGAGATAACAAGATGCTTCCTGAACTAATTTCTTATTATCATCATCACAACCCTTCCTTCCCTCCCATCACCCTTTCCTAAGACTGAGCTGGAAGTTGATCGTTTTAGACCAATTTACATTTCAAGCTCAGATCCACGAAATCAACAAGACTCAAACAAACACACAAAGCTAAAACAGATCCAGCAGAGCAATCAAGCAGTGAAATGGGCTGTCCCTTCCCCACAGCAGGAACCTGCCTGGGAAGCTCATTTGCTCTCCCAAGCATTGCAGAGAGAAGTGGGGGGAGAGTGGGGGGCTCCTGGGTTTGGGACATTTATGGTTCTTAGGACTCCAGTGGGTTTAGAAGTAGGAAAATTTTGGCCAGTGTACTAAGCATCTTTTAGAAACCTAAATAAATACAGTCAGCGTAATGGTCCGATGGTTCTGAGGCAGTCGGTAATTAATGGGGCCCTGGGGAAAGCCTGTGGCTAATTGGTTTATAAAACTGATCAAACTGGAAGCAACATCAAAAACTAGATTAGGAGAGGGAAGCAAAGTGCACTCGTGAAATGAGATTTTAATTACTGTAAGAGGGCAGCAAAAAGACTGCAAAGCTGCTTGTCTTACCTGTCTGCATTGGAAAGGCCAAATCCTGAAAATACATCACCACAGATATATTCTGTAGGATACCCTGGCATCTGCTTGTGTCTATTTGCAGGGTACCCCATGAAATAATTATGTGCTTCTGGTCCATAGAGAACACTGTGTTGGAGGCAGTACAAACTCTGAGGAAAAATGCCTTTTATTCAAAAGGGTTTGGCTTGTTAGTAAGATTGGGCCAGCAGATGGTAAATACCAGCTTGTAATACAGTATAATGCAGTTTGCTGCAGAAAAATGTAGCATAATTTAATATGAAGGCAAGGAACCAATCACCCAGAGCAATGAACAGGGCAGGGATTGAGAGTATTATGGAAAAATCATTGAAACCATGAGGCCAGCGCACAGCTGCAGTAATAAAGTCTGTCATAAAGTGGCAGGGACTGTAAGAGAGGAGGACTTAGTATGGACAGTATTAGTCAGAGCCCACCTGCTCTTAGCCCCACACCATGTCAGGGGGCTGTCAATGGCTCAGGGGGGTACAGGGCAGCTCAGGGTGAGGGCATCTATTCTACTACCAGGTTTATGTGGAGGAGATGACCTACATAGAGATTTCAGCACCCCGCAGGGTGCTCTCCTACAACAGAGAGGGAAGTAGGCACAGAGCACAGGTTTGTAACTCTCAGGTCTTCAGGTCTGTACATAGACAAAATGTCTTGTATTTTTCATGTGTTTTCTTGGTTTTCAACTCAAAATAAGGCCAAAGTAGGTATTTCGCTATCCGTGTGACCGGCAACTCTGAACAATCCCTGCTGCCCTGATGCTGCGTGAGCATCATATGGAGGCACACTAGGTAGCCAGCACCCATAAAAACTTCCCACCATCCTTGTCTGAAACCTACCTGCCCCCCAAAAAACCAGAGGGAACAATCATCTTCCTCAAATTCCACAAAACCTGGGCTACATTTCTCCAGAGAAATACGGGGAAATATCTGGATCCTTTAATACCATTATTCTGAATTTTTTGGCAGAGTTCTTTCTCAAGTGACCATGATTTTCTGATTTATTAAGCAAAAAGGTTCACTTTAGATCTAAAAGTCAAGCTGAGGTTCCTCTCCTTGTGTCTCATTCCCAGCCCAAACAGCCTGCAGACCAGGCTACGCTGCATTACTTCTGTGTGGTGCACACTGTTGTACCCCAGTCCTCCTCAGCGGGGACCGTCTTTGTCTTCTGTGGGATTGCAGAGTGATGAATGAGCTCAGAATCTGACTGAGCAGGTATTAATGAAGTTTAATACTGTCTTTGGCCAGTCACAGTGACGACCACTTGATAGCTGAAGAAACGATTGCATTCCACAAGAAACCATATAATTAAACCTACAGGAACCTCCACATCAAACGCAAGTATGTGTCACTACCCCAGATGAAAGTACACGCAAGGCATGGAAGGGGGGAGAGCTTTTACTGCCTCTCCTTTCACAAAGGCTTATGTGTTTGAGAAAGAGACCGCACAGCCAAGGTAAGCGAGCAGAGAAGATATAAAAGAAGCCCTTGAAAGAAAAACACCCCAATAGTGCAACATAAAAAGCTATGAAAGAAATAAAGGGTGTCTGACTGGGCTAGAGGTGTAGGAAAGGAGATTATCCCCTTTTGTCTGATTTTTCCTATGATTTGTGACCAGTGCATACCCGTTGTGCGTTAACAGAGGTACAACAAAAGAAATGCCTCCCTCATCACCATTTTTTCTTTTAAAGAAAATACTCCACCATTCCTTCATTTGGCTGAAAACTTAGGGTCAAAAGGGACGGGCAGCACTGCTGCTGCCTGAGATGCAGGAGCACAACCCAGCTTCCACACCAACAACACGAAAAAGGACCATGTGAAAAAAATTCTTGCCATTGAAGTCACTAGACCGGTATTCTGAGTTCACACATGGAATATATCTACAAAGGAAGCAGATGCCAATTTTATACAGTCAATCTTTAGAGTAAAACCACACTTTAAATAATGAGGGAGTGGGGAAGTGCATCAAAGGTTGGAAACTTCATGTTACCGTGAATAAAGGCTGCAGTGCTCTGGATGCCTTCAGAGCTGAATCTGTGTGATTTTCTCATAAATAAGTTAAGTGAGTGCAATGGAGTTGTGTGCACAGTAATTCACTTCCCACAAACAGAGAAACATGAGACGTCCCTAACCCTCCCACTCTCCTGGACCCAGGCCCAGTTACCCAAGCACACGTTCTGGTTGTGTGTCAAACAGCACAATCTCAGAGCTGCTCTTAGCCAAACTCCCCATCTTGCCCTGCAGTAACATGGAGCCTGCTGTACCCCTGTGGCATGAGGGCCACCACAACAAACTTGAGCCCACTTGCCGACCCCCAGAAGGGATGGCTGGGAATGTCATTAGCAGTACGTACCAGACCTGAAAGGGATAATGCAACTGTCCTTGAACCACTTCAGAGCAAGACTTTCCAAGTGCTAAAGAGTGAGGTCCCTGTTTGCCCAGCAACGTGGTCACCTCTCTCCTGGTTATCTTCACTGCAGGCTTGATCAGCATCAGGTTTACAGCACTGAGTTGAATGATTGTGTTTTTACCAGTGCTGTGCTCTGTTCCTGTGCCCCTGGGACATCCTGGAGCATATTCCATATCTCTTTGGGTGGCTGTGTTATGGCTCTGCACCCGTGGGCTGAGTATCCTGTCCTAGAGGAGCGCTGAGGGATGGTGCCGTCGGAAGGCTGGATGCACTAGCCTGCTCTCTGAGTGCTTTGGCTTCACACCCCTCTCCAGGACAGCTAGAACTAGTGGAAAATGGCATTCCCTCTGGATAAGCGAGATTTGCCTCAGGAGAGGGGAGAGATTTGGGACAGAGTGTGTGAGAAATTGTAATCAAAACTGTTAGCCAACCTGGATCCAAACTATTTTAACTGGACACACTCCGAACTAGAAAATACTGCCCTAACGTATGCTCAGTTGTAGCTGCCCGAACTTTGTTATGACTTTCATCCTGAAATGGGAAGCGATCTCTTTCCCTGTGATTCTGTACTGACCACAAGATAATACTTTAACTGTTACATTTTTATCTTTTGTTCTGCTAGTGACTTCCCCTAAAATAATGGAACCATGACAACAATATTTAAACACATGTAAAACATGGTTTGTTTTATAAACTGTCCGGTGGATTTCTTCTGACTTACCCTTCCAGAGATAATTTTGGAAATACCTGGTTTTATTCATGTGTAGAACGCTCAATTTAAAACCCCCATACTTCCTGCAAATCAGGAATGCATGGTTTGAAGAGTTGAGCTCTGAGTGACAGCCCAGGCTTTGCTCTGGGAGAATGTCCCTTCCCTGTAGCCTTGCTCAAGATCTCCAGGACAACAAAGTGAAGGCGTCAGCCACGAGAGCTCCATGGATTTGAATCTTTCCTGTCTCTGCATGTCATCTGCAGTTTGCCTTTTGTAAATACAGAGGTGCAGATGAGTTCAGGATCTAGTTTAGACATCTGCTTGCCAGAGGGATGTCTTCCTTCCTACCTCTTGTTTTCTTGAGTGTATAGGTAGGTCCTCTCTTCTCATTAACTCCAGGAGAGATCCTTGGGTGCTACCACTAAAGCTCATTACAGGTGCCAGAGGCAACAGAAGCAGTCTTGCAGCGAGCAGTGAGAGCACTTTAGCTGCACTCTGCCTCCAACATGTCATCATGTCCTGATCAGATACCTGACAACAATGCGAGGCTGAAAGGATCACCCCAGAACCCACGGCCCCTAAGGGACTTCTATTTTATCAATGTACTTTGGGATAATTGCCCAAAACAATTTTAAATGAGGCTAAGAAACATACCTCCACCCTTTATTTTAACTGCAGCTGCTAATTCTTGAACTGCAGTTCTTGAAACAATGGATGCTTGTGTGCTGTAAGAAACTTTTATTAGGCTGGGTACTTTCCTGAGGAGGCTCCAAGAAGAAGAAAGAAGCCCAGCTCATTCCAGGACAAAACGAAAAGCTATGTTCTTAAATGCTCAGCATTACTTTTAGACTCGTTTTGAAACATCAGCATAATCTAAGCACTGATCAAAGCCTGGATGCCTGAAAATATTCCCCCGACAATCCTACAGTGACTCCACACATCACACGACAGGTGGTGGATACTGAAGAACCACATTTCTGGAGCCACTCAGGATGTGTGCCAGGAGGAATTTCACACACGAAGCAGATCAAGCAAAAGCAGTTTTGAGCCCTGCTTTGAGTGATGTAGAAACCTCTCAGTCCTCACCTGGCTGCTGCTGCAGGCTGGCGCTGGAGGGGCCTCCAGGCCTTGGTGCTGGGCTCTCGGCTGTGCTGTGCAGGCAGGGACCTGGATCTGGATCAAAGCACCCAGGGCTCACCTGGGCAAAGCACTAGAGTCAAGGAGCTCTCATGTCTAACTCTGATGGAGCTTATCTTGGGGCGCTGCGCTGACTGATCTGCAAGTTACAACAGTTAGGGTAATTAAATGGTTTCTTGTCAGTGAGTTATAGATCCCTTTAGGCTGCTGCTGTCAATGAGGAGACAGATAGTGGTTACTGCTACAGGAGCCAAGGCTGGTAACAAGCTGCCCTCTAAGGAATGTTCCACTCTGGGGGCAGATTTGTTAGGGAATATTCAAAAAAGAAAGATTTTCACTATCTGGGACAGAAATTCCAGTAGCATCACAGTACATATAAAAACACATCCATATATATATACATAGATTCATATAATTTTATATATATAATGTACATATATATGTCTGCGGTTATTTATATATGGCTTTTCTCACAAGACTAGTTCAATGCAAAATATATCTTGGGTAGTGCTCTTTGTATTGCATTTGCTTTAGTTTTCACAGAGGAAGGATGAAAAGATAATTTTGTTTAAAATTTTATCAAGTTTTGGAGGCTTGTTTAAGTTGCCTATTGTGGTATTGTGTGAGCTTTGTACTGCCTAAGCATAAACCCAGTATTAGCAGATTTAACGGGGTATTCCCATGGTGTGAATGCCTATTCCCTCATCATGTGCTGTAAACACAAATGCAATCTCTTTACCTAACTCTTATCCAGGATTTTCCAGTTTGCAGTGAAGTTGTGACCACTGTGTAGAACTCCTGGATGAAGAAATTCTCTTCTCCAGGAAAACACACAAACAAAAGTCTAGGTCCTCCTTTATTTTGATGGGAACCTCTGCCTTGCAGCTGACCTCCGATGCTCAGCTGTCATTGCAAAACACAGCTGGGAAGCAACTCTGGTGTGTACCTGGCCCCCCTCTGAATGCTACTCACTACACATAACTATTGCTAGGTGACTAAATGCAAGTTTAGGGATCAGGGCTTAAAAGCTGGCCTTGGGACTATGTGTTAGCTTCAGTTGGAAACTGGTGTCATTAAAAAGAAATTAAAAAGAAGGCTGTTCACAAATAAAATAACACTCTTCAACAAAGGAGGGAAGTGTGTTGGCTCCCAGCCAGCGGCACTCACTCCAGGCAATTTCAAGATAATGGCTCATTCATTAGAAGTGTTGCTCAACAGCGATGCAGCAAGGGTGATGTGCACGAGTCAGAATTTGGGCTGGGGGTGGAGCTGGGGAACAACTTGCCACCCCTCCTTAGAGACCTGCTGGCTGCGGTCCCCTGGATCAAGGCAGAGCAGAGGGCATGGAAAAACCTCACAGGATTCAGAGGCGATGCCCCTGTTAGTCAGGCTTAGAAACCCACAGCCGAAACAGCTCTGCTCTTAATGCACTATAAACCACAGTGATTTTCCGCAGGATCTGCACAGGGCTCAGCTGGGCTGTGTTCTGCACTGCCTGTGATCTCCTGCTTTGTGTTTTTGGCTAGAAATTCTTCATACTAGGACAATATCCAAGAGACTGATTTATTTGTAAAACTTCATACAAATGATTAAATATTAGATCAACACAATTACCTCTCCACTAGCCTATGAATAGATGCCTCAGTTACTGCACTGCATTCCAGGTCCCAGGGACATGGATCTCATTAGACGGCCTTAACCAGACAGTATGGAAATCCCTATTAGGAAAGGACATTGCCATGGTCCCCCTTGTGATTTCATTGCAGTTTAAGGATTTTTTGACAACTTATTCTTGATAGTCGCCAAAAATATTTAAGATGTACTTGAAAATGAACAAGAGAGAGAGAGAAAGAGAGAAACTAAGGGGAAGGGAAGGAAAGGGAAGGGAAGGGAAGGGAAGGGAAGGGAATTGGGGGAAGAAGAAGGGAGGAGGGGAGGAGGAAGGGAGGGAGGAAGAAAGGAGGAAGGAAGAAAGGTTATTAAGTATTCACCTTTTATTTATGTAAGCAATTTATGAGCAATAAATTTAACCACACAAACGTCATTGGAACAGATTTTGGGAAGCAGAGCCCTACCTCGTATCAGTCCCACTGGGGCCTCTTCTGGTCCTGTCACAGCAAGTAGCAATACTGTGCCTGACAGCAGAAATGGAGAGTAGCCCTCATAGAGGGAAGCACGGACTTCCCCACTTTGGAGGGTTTCAAAAGCTAGGGAGCCCATTTCTCTCTGTAGATTGGTTTAACAAAGTCTGAACTATTTCTCTTATTTTCAAATCATTCTCCTGTTTTTGCACCCAAATACCACAGCCAGGCCTGAAGCTTTTTTCTTTTAGAGAAGGTAAGAACAGGCCTAATTTTGTGCGAAATGAGTTGCAGCAACAAACTGGGGCATGGTTACAGCCATATTTATTGGCATGCCAGCACCATGACTCAACTGGAATTAGCTCTTAAAGCAGAACAATGTGAGCTGAAGAGGTTTACACTTGAGGGATAAACAGACAATGGAGATGGATTGAGTACCCAACCTGCAAGAGATCAACTTTAGGAGAGGATTGGCACAGTACAACTTGTTAGTTAGTGGAGTTTTTCTCCTTTTTTTTAACTTCCCCAGCAATGGGGTGAGATTTTTGGTCAGTGATGCTAACCTTTAGGTGTTAATCTTTGAGACTTAAATGGGTACCAGCAGTTTACCCTGCCTTTGTGCATGCTAAGTGAGTGAACATGGGTTTTTTTTTTGTAACTTGCCCCTAAGTTGAAGTGTGAATATTCAGTGACTGAAAAGTGGGAAAGGATTAGGCCATGAATTCCAGTTTATCCTAGAGGATTTTATCAGGGGTTTAGTCAGCGCTCACCACTGTATTCAGAAAATCCTCTGAAGATCAGGTTCATATGAGCTCTGCACAAGGGGCTGCCCTCCTTATTGGGGCAGTTGATTAAAATTCAGGTTTTCATGTATGAAAGCTTCTGGCCCACCTATTTTAACAATTAAAATCTGGGGAGCAGATGCTGCCTTCTGAGAGTCCTACAGTAACTTCCCTCATTTCCTTGACTCTGCATTCCTAGGCCTTGTATCCTCCATCTCCATTCACCTCCTACCAACTCAAAGCCGCTGGCAAATTTATATAAAGCTAGTCACTGTTTTACATGCAGGCTGCTTAATTTCTTCAGGATTCAGCTCATTTCAGTTAAATGGCGCTAGAAACTGTTACCTTGGTGTGCTGCTAATGGGGCAGAGCTCCATTTAGCTGCTCATGCAAGTGCAGAACAAACCAGTGTCCTGTGAAATGCACAGCTGGATGCCAGTGATACCCAGAAACATGCTGGAGACAGAGCAGATGTCAGTGGCAGGAGGAATAGTAAGGACAGAAATCTGGATCAGGCCTTGGAGCAGATGGCTCCAGGGGCTACAGCTCGAGGGCCTGTCTGGATAGGATGGATAAAAAAACAGCTCAGAGAAGAGCCAGAGCTGGGACTGCAGCACGGTGAGAGATGGCCTCTCTCTTTGTTGTTGCAGGGTGAAGTGCTGCATTAATGTAGTTGCTGTGGAGGGCAGTGCATGAAATGGGATCGTTTTGCTTCAATTAATGGTGGGAGGCATTTCACTTCTTGGAGGTCCCTTTCATCTCCCCCATCTCTGAGCATGATCCAGACTGGATTCCAAGTAGGGGGAAGAAAGGAAACACACAATTATTGATTTGCTCTGCCAAAATTTGAATAGATTCCTTCTAAAAGAAATGAAACTTTGTTTAACTGGCCTGGAAAACATGAATGTGAACGACATTATATACTGCCCTCTCTGTAACTCTATCACACTGGGAGATTGTTACAGCATAAGACAAAACAACATTATCCTGAGCAGTCTGAATTATAAACCCCAAAGGCTGCATTACACTGAAAAAGCCTTGGGTGATGGCAAGAGTTGGTCTCTTTGCCTCACCTAGACAGGGGGACATCAGCCTCCTAGCTCAGAATCTTGCTAGTTTCTGTGCATCTGTCTTTCTGCCTCTGCCCAACTGCCAGCCAGTGGTTGAGGCTTCAAAGTATTTAACGTGAGAGAAATGCAAGGCAGTTGATCAGAATCTGGAGTAGAACTAAAGTCCCATCACCTTGCTCATAATTTGCCAGTCCTTTCCACTCCCAATCTGGCTGATGAATTAGTAAGTGTTGAAAAATCTCCTCACACAGAAATGATCTAGAAGTGGAAGTTCTGCTGCTTTTCCAGGCGTGCACTTCCACCTCAAATGAATTTAAATTCACTTTTAGAACCAGTTCTTGATGTGACTGTCCTAAGTCTCCTGGTTTTTCCCCAAAAATGTCTTAATCTTTTACATAGGCAATGAACCTTAAATGCCTATGATACAGCTGTGGGCTAACAGCAGCTTCTGTACAGAGTAATGAGTGTGGGCAAAAAGGTGGCTACAAATCATCTTTGCCATCTTTGCAAAGCTCAGTTCTCAGCCTAGCTTGGCTATGTTTGACTCTCTACTAGCTTATGAGAGCAAAATAACTTTCCAACTGTGACTCTAGATATAGCCCATGAAATAGCTTCCGTACAGTTCACTTAAGTGAGGTTACAGTGAACTTACACAAGACAAATGGGGTCTTGCCACAGTGGCCAGGTGTAGAAAAAGCCTTGAGGAGGTGAGAAGTAATATGGCTTTACCACAGACACACCATGCTCCGCAAAGCATCTACCTAGGTAAGGGTGTACTCGTTATGTTGTTGCTACTGACCAGTAGGTATTTCTGGCTTTGTGGTGTCCTCAGACATGAACCACAGGAGGCTACAGTAGCATCAAAAGATTGGACATTATTGCTGTGGAATTTGTGAAGACTGAGAACATGAGAAGGGGCATTTTTTAAAATTTTATTCTGTCTTCAGGAATATATTGGCTAAAAGCAGTAAGTAGGAAGTACATACAAGTATGGCTGATGTCTGTTTAAAGACAGGTGCAAGCTACAAAGGGGCAAACAAACTCTATGGGTTACAGTGAAAACATTTAAAACCAAATGTAACATGAAAGCTTCTCTTTTACCAAATACTTCATTCAACCACAACAGTGGAAGCAGCTAGCTGAAGAGAGTTACCCCATCCAGAAGGCATAGCCCAGGATCTGCCAGTGTCATCAGCTGAGGACGTTTCTAGAGAAGGACCCTCTTTTGGAGGTAGATGGCAACTAGCTGAAATGGTCTTAGGAGTGAGTTTTTAGATGTTTTTTACACTTCCCATTTCCTGCTGGGACCAGGACCATAAAGACCAAAATATCACAAGAAAAGCTGTTTTTTCAGGAGTTTTGTGCACTGCCAGAAGTCAGAGGGCTGGAAATCTTTATGTGAGAGAATGCTTTACTGGTTCCTCATCTGTTGAAATATGGAGTATATGTAAATGCCAAATAAACACTAGCTTTCAGGTACTTGACTGAACCCAGGCTCTGAAAGCTATGAAGACTACCCAAACCTTCTTCTAACTATTCATTTTCTATTGAGGGGGTAGAGAATAGAGGCATGGCCCCAAAAATGGATGCAACTGACAGTACTTTAAAGCCTCACACTCTTTGCAGAACACTTAAAAAATATTAATCAATGCTTTGGTTCATCTGGGTAGGCTAGAAACCAAGACAGTTCAAAACATTCCTTCCTGTTCTGTTTCTAATAACATGTACTTTGGAATAACAAATAATTCAGCGTGGTGGTTGGGTAATCTATGGAATCAGTGTATGATTGCACCTTTGTTTGAACCATGACTGTGGGGAAACAAACCTTCATGGGTAAGGCCATCAGCCAGCTACCTGGCTTTAGGAAGAAACTTGCCTTGTGCAGGCTGACCTTAGACTATCTACTTACAAGGTTATTTGCACATTTTTCAGAAACATCTGGTATAACCACTATCAAAGAAGAGACTAAATATGATGAATCATAGATAAAATGTAGAAAATGTCATGTGATTAAGTTGCAAATATTTCCCATGCTAGCTTAGATTTTTGATCATATTTTTGATATTGAAAAACTCACAAAAGTTCTACAAAGCTTCTTCCCTTACCCAATGGAATCAAATGAAATTGAACAAGGGCAAGTACAGGGTCCTGCATCTCGGGATGAATAACCCCAGGCAGCAGCTCAGGTTAGGGGTTGACCTGCTGGGTAGCAGCTCTGTGGAGAAGGACTTGGGAGTCCTGGTGGACAACAAGCTCTCCGTGAGCCAGCAATGTGTCTTGTGGGCAAGAAGGCCAGTGGTGTCCTGGGGTGCATTAAGAAGAGCATGGCCAGCACATTGAGAGAGGTTCTCCTCCCCTTCTACTCTGCCCTGGGGAGGCCACATCTGGAGTCCTCTGTCAAGTTCTGGGCTCCCCAGTTCAAGAACAACAGGGAACTACTGGAGAGAGTCCAGCAGAGGGCTACAAAGATGATGTGGGGCCTGGAGCATCCCTCATATGAGGAAAGGGGCAACGGGCACAAACTGTAACACAGGAAGTTCCATCTCAACATGAAGAAAAACTTCTATGCTCTGAGAGTGACAGAGCACTGGGACAGGCTGCCCAGAGAGGTTGTGGAGTCTCCTTCTGCTCCAGTTTTCCAGAAAGTGCGAGTTAATGACCCTGATAGCTGTTTGTGCATTCCCATCACCTTAGCTCTCTGTCTTGATAATTTCTGCTGTTAAAACAGCTTGACAGCCCCAGTCTTGAAGCTGGAAGCCAAGTGAAGTCAGGGACTGTGAGCATTACACAAATCTTAAAATGGTCTCCTGTCATTGTGCATAAAAAGGAACTGCCACTTGCTGCTCGGGCAGTTCTGCTACTCACCTGGATACAAGTGACTGGTGCCAGTGGGCAAAGGTAAATGCCCCCTAATCCATCTAAAGGGTGCAGGCTTGACATGGCACCTGAGCAGAGCAACAGATGCACCACTGACAAAGTATATACATGTGTGTGGACAGAAGAATTTCTTTGCCTAACAACTGATGCAAGACTGTCTAATTCTGTGATGCTGTGGTAACTGCCTTGGCAGCAAGGCTTTTAAATTCAGCAGAAATTCTAGTCATACCTGGATGTATGGTGAAAATATGAAGAAATCACAAGACCCCCATTTGGGGTTAAAAGCTCCCTGCATAAGCTGGCTGGGTCTAACGTGGGCTTGCTGAGGTACTCTGCCTGGAGGGTAGAGCCCAGGACAGAGAAAAACCTCTGACAGGAGGTGGGTCAAGCAGGACATCATGTTAGGGAGTTCTTGGAGGAAGGTTTCATCCAGGTGTATCAGGAGGGATGTATGGAGTTGTCCCTAGGGCATTTCTCAGCTCTGTGCCCAGCCCACTAGGGATAACCCTGGGCTAGAACCCCTGGGCTTTCCTACAGGGAATCCACCGTGCTGTTTCAGGAACGAAAAACATAAACTGTTATTCTGTCTTTGGCAAAAGTGAGAAAATCCATTGTCAGGGCTGAGTAAGCTTTTGTTACGGTTCAACTCCAGCAAAAGCACACCTGAGACTCCCAATTACTGTAATTAATATTCTAGAAATGCCCCAAGCAGAAATTAGGTCCCCGCTGAACAGCGTGCTGCCCAAATGAAGGCAAAGATAGAGTTCCTGGTCTTAATAACTTCTAAGTTGAAAGGACAAACAATGGTCAAGTTTGTGGAAAGTAATAGCAGAGACAAATCGAGGGAGGGGGTGATGATAGATGGATGGTTTGTTACCTCCATTTCTTTCTGACTCATTTGCTTTACTTATATTACATAAACCTGGATTCAGGGAATGTCATGGGGAAAATATTGTTGAAATAGGAGATGAGAGGGAGTACTGGAATGAGAGGAAAGGTGGGGGCAATTCAAGCACTCAGGACCTTGACTGAGATTTGGGGAGAGGGAAAACAAAGGAGCAAATGACAGGCAAGAGGAAAAGTTGAGCTCATTCATCCCTCAGCAACAAGAGTGGGAAACTGATGGGCTTCTCTTCTAAAAGATCTTTACTTACAACAATGCTGGGTACCAGCCTTTCTAGTTTCCTTTCCAGAAAGGATCCATACTGGGAAAAGAACCAGCCAGGGAACTGTGCAGCTTGCCTCCTCTGCACAGCCGCTGCAGAGCCTTGACCCAAACTTCAAAGTGCTGTAGTAGCCAGCGCAGACTCTTTTGATGAAGACCCTCACAGAAAATGAAAAAGTTTCATTGCCTTTGGGCAGAGAAGACAGACCTTTCTCTAACCCCAAAGCCAAGCCACCTGAGCATGCCCAACGCTTTTCAATAGGAAAAAAAAACCCCAGAGAATACCAGATGGTCAAAGTCTTCTACCTACCCACTTCAGGAACTACCCATCTCAAGACCTGCTGCCAGCTTTCCAGGCCTCAGAGTTCCTGCTGTCTCAAAGCTACAAGTGCTGTTAGCTCTCTTCTTGCCCTGATCAACTCATCACTCTAGTGACTAATGTTTTAAACATACCAGGAAAAGCATACATGGTGCTAACTTTGCAACTGTTGTTTGTGTGCAGGATCACTGCCTGGGTAAGATGCATCTATCCTTCTCCAGGGACAACAATCCACTGCAAACCATCTTCATCAAAAGTATCCTTTACAGCCGATTCCTTTTCTCAGCCTCCTCTAATTTCAAGGTATTCTTTCATACTGAACAGGTGACAAGCATCATTTGTTGCTTTCCCCAGTACATCACTTTTATGTAGTAAAGTTCATTTACATGAGTCCATATGCTTTCCTTCACTAAGTGGCTATGAGATATTTCTAGTGTCTTCCCAGAATACGGCTCAGCTGAATGTCTGATGCTCCAACTCAAGATTTTAGTTTTGAAGCTGTTTTGCAGTGTCCCTTTAAAATTATGAGATTTATTTGGTAGCTGTCACCATGATAAATAGTACTTTACAAGACTTAGTGTGAATCCAAACCATATGAATAGCTTCCTAATTTTATCAGGGTTTTATTGACAAATGGTTTCCAGAGTTTGTTTCTGACTCTTGTCTCATAGCAAACAAGGATGCTCCCTAAGCCAAAGTTTACCCTACATTAAGGTTTGTCTGTAGCTACAAATCTAAAATGGGCAGATAAAAAGTAGAAATGAGCTGATTTTCTAGTGTTTCTGTATTTAAACTTTCCTCTCCTTTGAAGTAAATCCACAGGTATTTAATAATACTGCCTTCCAGAGAACACAAGTATTTCCCCAGATAATTATCCTTTGGAAACTTCTGCAGTAACTGGTTTTAAAACAAAACAGGCTGAGTGGTAACACTAATAGGGGAAGCGAAGGGAAGGGGACGGGAAGGAAGGGGAAGGAAGAGAAAAGAAGGGCAAGGAAGAGAAATGTCACTAACAGAATCATGCAGGAAGACCCTTGAGCTGTTCCAAATAAACAGCTGGAGCAATAGTTGCTTTGTCCTTTTTTTGGGCATGGTTCATGTACATCTCAAATGTTTGGGACATAATGAACATCTTGCACATATGCACTTTGACAGCATAATACATACATAGTACGGCAGATACTAATCCCAATTGTGCTTGCTGCACATTCACCAGAGCAGAAGAAAAACTCCTGCCTTTGTACAATGCACGCAGGCAGAATTTCTGAGCCTTAGCAGCCCAGCTAGCTACATTTATTTGCCCACATATTTGGTTCTAAAATATAATACCAATTTATAGTACTATAATTTCTACAATATATTATATTATTTTAGAATAGTATTTACCTTAATCATTTATATTATATATTGGGTTTGCTTTCTGGGCGTAAATCCAAATCCTGGAAACACAGTCAGATTAAGCTACTACTAAGCCAGCTCAAGCAGGAGGTTCCTCCTTGTGCCCACTGCCCCAGTAGTTACACCTGGTCTAAATGGATGGGAAAGGACTCTTCCCCACTGCCCACAGGCAACAGTCCTGTGACACAACTAATCAACCCCACTTCCTTCAATAAACAAGTCAAACCCTGCTGCTATGGAAAACAACCCCATACCTGGCAGAGGTTCTCTCCTCCCCTGCAGCTGGTGTTGCAGTTGGTGGTGCCACTGATTATGAGGATGAGATAAAAATATATCAGCTACAGGAAGAGTATTGGCACTGGGTCAGTCTCAGAGCATGGCTGAGGCTTTCAGGGTTAGGAAAGTTGCTCAGCCCTCCCTCCCAAAAGCAAAACAGCGACCAGCAGACAGCCGAGACTGCCAGTCCCCAGTTGTCCCTCAAAAATTAACACCCATCCCTGGAGTCTCTGGAAAGTGTGGTTAACTTTCTCCCCAAGCAGGGAGGAAGCAAAGCTTTTGGAGAAGGAAAACAGTAGGCACTCAGCGCTGAACGGGAGCTTGTGCAGGGCTGCTGTGGCTCAGCTGACTCACTCCCTGCTGGCAGCCTGTGCTCATGGCCAGGCTGAAAGCACAAATTGGCCACTGACCCATTTGCAGAAGGGCTGGTGGGAACAGCAGGCACTCACCCCAGCTCTCAGGACGTAGCTCCCCTGGCTTACTCCTCCCTCCAGTTCGTAACTTATTTCATATTGACACAAACGCTGGGGCATCCTTGTGGAAAAACAAGTGATGGATAAAGCCAGGAGCACAGACCCAGTTTCTGCTACAGTATTTTAGAGTTCCCATGAACATGGAAGTAGGGCTGGGCTCAGAGGATGTCCTCTGGTTTGATTGTGCAGCTGACAATCCTCTGGGGAGAGAAATCTGCCAGTCTACTTCAGTGCCACACTCCTGAAATCAAAGAGGAATCTGTACTTTCATTCCAGTCATGCCTTCTACACGCTATGAGAACTCGTAATATTTTCTGGCAAAGAGGTCATCATTTTGATCACACTGTCACTGCTCTGCCCTACCATGGCTCCCAAAATGTCTGTGCAATTTTTAACCCTTATGTACACACTCATTACTAATTTTGGATATTAGCAGCTTTAGGTAAGAAATGCATTCTCTGTTCACTATTTAAAAGGGAGTTAGAAACCTGTTTGTGCTACCTGCCTGGGCTGGTATCTGGATGGAATACAACTCTTTATGTCTCCTGAAACAATGTCTGCTTTTGAAACGGTTGCTAAATCTGGTTCTTTTCCTTATTAAATTTGGCTGTCTTGACAGAGTAATCCACTCTTCCACAGACCAGATGACTAGAAAAGCTGGTTACATTTTTCAAGCAGCTCTCTTTTGGGATGATCAGGTTACAGCAAACACATCAGCAATTACACAAATAAAAATGTATTTTAACTTTTAAGGGCTTGGGTTTTTTAAAGCAGCAATTCTAAGAAACTGCAGAAAATGTGAAAATTATAACATATGTTAGTAGAGGCCCACTACAAAGGTTAGGAGGCTGGAGTGTATGATTTACAAGGAGAGGCTGAGGCAATTCAGTTTGAGACGAGAAGGCCAGAAGTGGGGATCTAATTCCTGTCTATAACTACCTACTGGGTAGTTACAAACAAGATGGAGGCACATTCTTTTTGGAGGTCAGCAGCCAAAGAGGCAACAGAGGCAAACTGCAAGAAGGAAATTCCAATTAGGAAAAAAATTCCCTGAGGGCAGCCAAACACCAGAACAAGTTGTCCAAAGAGCTTGCAGAAATGTCATCCTTGCAGATAACTCAAAACTCAACTGGACAAGAGCATGAATAACCTGATCTGATATTGACATTTGTCCTGTTTTAAGCAGGGGAATGCTTAGGATGGTTTCCAGAAGCTTTTTCTAACCTGAATTATGCTTTGATTCTATGAAAAATATTGTAACTAGTTGCCAAATCAGACCAAAAGTGACAGGTATAGCACAACTTGCACAAGGAGAAGGAAACTAAATTAATTTTCATTATGTCAAGAAGTAGTTCTACCAATATAGGAACATAGCCTACAGATTTTGCATTTATTATGAAGTTATTTTATCTTTATTGGTTGTATCTGGGATGTCATATGTGCCAGCCTATGCCTGAAGCGTCTGAGGTCCAGCAGCTTCCCAGCAAAGCCAAGATCTTTGCTAAACTCTCGTTACCAAATATCAGTATAACTTCTCAGCTCTGTATCACACTGGTTATTGAAGATGCTCCTGAAGGATGTGTTTTTGTTTGTCTTTCATTCTGGAATGCTGGAAATTCACCAGGCTGTTTCTGTTCAGACTTCCAGTGATATGACTGGTGAGGTGAGTATTTTGCTTGCATAAGCCCAGAAATGGTGTCTGCCTCCACAAAAGAAATGTGGAGAATAATAGACACATTCTTCTTGACTAGTAGAGCAAAGGGTAACTCTGTAACACACCCTGCAGCTATGATAAAAGATATACTTGAGGATGAAATAATAGAACTCAAATCTTTATGGACATGGAGAATTAAATACCATATGATCATTTCTCTCTGGGGTATGCTTCAGAAGTGGAGTTGGACTAAATATGTGGAATAATTCAGGTTCGTAATGACAAATAATCACAAATTTAAGTGTTCAATATGTGAAGGAATTTCAAACCTACTCCAAAAAAGACTGGTTTGGGAGGGGTGGGGTTTTTTGGGGAAAAATACTTAACTGTAGCCAAACCTGAGATAAGCATTTTGTCTAACTTATAGTTATGGTCAAGTCAGGGAAATAGGCCTGCCTGGATGTCAATTCACTTTATTCATAATATGTATTTAAGATTGCACTGCTTATAGCTGGTCAAATGAATACCACCCAAAGATTTTTGTTCCAGAATGTTGAAAATTAAATATTCACTTTGGAAAAAAGGAAATTATTTTTACGTCTTTTTTTTTTCTCTTTTCTTAAAAAAGTGGCTGCTTCTGTAAACTAGGCAGTGTTTTGTTAATAATTATAAAATTCAACAGATCTATTTCAGGGCAAAAAAGAAAAAAGAATATCAAAGAATTATTTAGCAGTTTTTGTTTTTCTCTACAAACTAGAAAATCTCTACCTCACTGACTGCCCTTCTACAGGCCCAGTACCACACATACTGTGGTAGGGTCGAGTCAGTATTTACAAAGCAAACCAAAAAAACTTAAGTAACAAATATGGTTGTTAAGAAGTTGAAGAATGTGATTAGTCAATTAGTACTATTAATAATCTGTTGCCTTATTTAGCATTTCCTCCAAATGCCTGTGGTTAAAAACGTTTCATACATTTCAGGAAAGTGATTATCCTCTTGAAACAGAATATGCCACGGTCTGGTATTTTTATTCCTGATTTGTGACTCTATTTTAAATTTAAGAGTCATCCAGTCGGGGAATAACAATACTTGAAAGTACAAACACACAGCACAGATAAATGTGCCAAAATGCTCAAAGGAAGCCATTTCAGAGAGCCAAAGGACTGAAAATTATTTCTGCAAGGTAATTTCACAAAGTATGTAAAATGCAAACCTAAAAATATTAAAAAGCTCCATTCAGATTTTTTCGCTCTCCAGAAATAATGGTAAAGCCCTAGCAAGCAGCTCAGCCAGCTCTGGACTCAACCGGGGTCTGATTGAATCATTATTTTGGTACTTGAAATCAAATGGGATTTGATGGGAATGTATGATAGATTATTTTCTGCACATTTTTAATTGGGTGACTTCTTTTCTTAAAGGGTTCCTAATTTTTCACACATGTCTCCAAACATCCTCTGCCAATATTAAATTCTGCTCAGATGGATTTTTCTGTTAGAGAAAAATTTGGCAGTTACAACTCTGGCCACATTCCAGTAAAACCAGATGGGAGGAGCCAGCAAATGGAAATGTTTTATGTTGATAGCATATTAATTCTTTGTGCATCCAGATTTACACATTTTTGGAATAAATAAAGTCATGAACTTTCTTTTGGTTCCTTTTTGACTTTAAAAAGAAATAAAGCTCCGGTAGCACAGAGCCATCTTCCTAATCTTTGCAGTTCTCTCTGGTCTTCAGTCTACCAGAAGTTATGTGTATCTCTCTCCCTTTGTCCATCTGACTCTATACAACCAGATCAAGGCATTTTTAGAAATGAAAAGTGATTTGGTCAGTTGGCTTGAATTAGCCATAGTCTTCTTAGATAGCATCAATCTTATTAAGGAGGTGAATGCCTTGGGATATTATATCCTCTTTAGATATTCCCTCTTTTAATCGTCTGAAAAGGGATTTGAGAGAAAGAGAAAGAAAGTGTTTGTTAAATTTACTTGCAAAATAAAAGTCTCAGGCTTTGGGTGAATAAATTAGAGACACTCAGTTCAGAAAGAGAACTGGGATTCCCAAGTTTGTAGCTGAGTATTTAGACATGCCAATAATGAGTAGTTGAAACAGTACTGTTGAACAAAGGAAGGTAGCTTTACAAGGCCCCAAATACATTCAGATACCACAATTTTATGATTGATCCTGTTTGCCACAAATTTAAACAAAGTCCATTGTCTCATTCCAGTCCAATAAAAAAAGTGACTAGAAGAATGGCTTGTACCATACCTCTGATGTCTCCTTTGTACAATGGTGTGTGCTGGTTTTGGCTGGGATAGAATTGTCTCCACAGTAGCTAGTGTGGGGCTGTATTTGGGATTTGTGCTGAAACACTGTTGATAGCACAGGGATGTTTCAATTGCTGAGCAGTGCTTACAGAGTTTTCTGCTCCTCATCCCACCCCACAAGCGAGTAGGCTGGGAGGGGACACAGCCAGGACAGCTGACCCTGACTGACCAAAGGGATATTCCAGACCATATGGCATCATGCTCAGCAGATAAAGCCAGGGAAGAAGGAGAAGAGGGGGGACATTCGGAATCACGTCCAGTTGTCTTCCCAAGTCACCATTACATGTGATGGAGCCCTGCTTCCCTGGGCATGGCTGGACACCTCCCTGCCCATGGGAAGTGGGGAATAAATTCCTTGGTTTGCTCTGCTTGTGTGTGGAGCTTTTGCTTAACCTATTAAACTGTCTGTATCTCATCCCATGGGTTTTCTCACTTTTACTCTTCTGATTCTCTCCCCCATCCCACTGGGGAGTGAGCGAGGGGCTGTGGGGGCTCATTTGCTGGCTAGGATTAAGACATGACAGGTGTCAGAGAGCAGACACAGGTTTATAGCTAGAAAACTTATGTATATAAGTGAAACTAGTTCTGCTGCAGGGACAATTGCATGTATGCTTGTATTATTGAGGACATAATCATTACAAAAGTATGCTTAAGTTATTTATTCTCTCAAGTTTTTTTTTTTTTTCCCTTAACTTTTTTGTCTCTCCTTCTAGTTTGGGTTTATTGAGGTAATTACAGAGATTAACCACCATTCCTCTTTCTAAAGGCTCCACAGAGAGGGCTATAACAGAACTGGAACTTCTGTTTCACAGAAAATTCTGACATTATGAAACATATCCAGGTTTGGAGGGGGGAAAATAAATAAAGGATTTGTAAAGTCCTGTAAAACAAAATCTTCAAAAAAAGTAATGTCAATAGAAGTATATAATTTTGTTAAAATAAAAAAGTCCGTTTAGCTTTGTTTGTTTGTTTAAAGAGTAAGAGATCTTCTGAAAGAGGACTAATAAGGAATACACCATTCTGAAAGCTTTGCAACAAGTCTTAACCAAATTTCCTTTTACTAAGCAGGAATATTTCCAGTATGAAATAGCCACCTTGACACAATCCCACTGACGAATCAGCATTTTCAAAATGGAAAACATTCATTAAGAAAATATTTGTCCAGCACTAGGAATAGACTGGAGAGCTGCTTCAGAGTATTCCTTGGTTCCTATTTTCTACTATATTTTACTAAATGTACTACAAATGTTATGTAAGTGTTCTCCATATCTTATACTTAGTGTACTTGACACATAAGGTAGCGGCACAGTCACCTGAGGGTCACCTGTTTCTGTGGGCCTGGAAAGAAGTCTGTCCTGGACTCACCTCCTGGGCTCCAACCAGAACATCTTCACCTGAGATGCTATTAGCAGCAGGCTGCTTCTTCCCGACTTTGTCCTGTTTTTGTGCCACCCTGGCAGCATGAAAAGGCCATATGATAGTGGAAAACAGAACTTCAAGTTTCTACCAACTTTTCCAACTGCTCATTTTCACTCAAGTTCAAATATTAACAAAGGAGCAGGAGATACAACAACAGTGTCACAGAGTCACTGTCCCCATCAATGAGATGTTTATCTACACACTTTCTCTTGTCTTTGGCATTACTTCCAATGCGAAAAGAATAACTTGGTAACGCCACAGAAGGACTCTCATTATGGTAGTTTAGTCTCTCCCTGGTTATCTGAACTTTTCCTCTTTGAACTTCTGTATTTGATGATCTGCACACATGCAGCACCATGAACCTCATCCATTCATAGATGCCAGCAGTGTCAAGGAGTAGTAGTATTCAGTGTTTTCCTCACTGCTTCTAGCACAAAACATAACATTGTATGGCTCTTTCATGGCTCAGTTATGAAGTAATGAAATATGCTCACAACAGATTGGGCAGGATTATTTGCTTTAGTGAGAATGATTAAGAAGAATATAGGGAGCTGCACCTGGCTGCAAAGATAGCTGATAATTATGCTTAGTAAAAAACCAGAGAAGCACAGGAAGAAGACCTGTAAGAGGTTGTACTTTCCAAGAAGGTGAGTCTGCTCAAGCCAGGCCAAGTCTGCAAAACTACAGGCAGTCCCCAAAAACTGTGATCATCATATAGATCTATGCAGCACATTTAATGTCCATTGACTTGTGAAGTGTTTGTTGCAGTACTGTCTTTTTTAATTGGTTTTGGACACGCTTCAAGATCAGGGATTTATAGTTTATTTGAACACACTGGGATATTTTAATTAGTTCAAAAGTAAACATTTTGCATTTAATGAAAGATAGGTTTAGACCCTGATTTTTCACTGCCGTATACCTTACATAAGCCATTAGTTCACAGCAGGAGAAAGGTCTCAGAGTGCAGTTTGGCAGCTCACTGCTCATGACCTTCTCATGACATTAAACCCACTTAGCTTTTAAAAACCTTTAGCTGTGCAACTGGTTCTGCTCTGCCTCTCACCTACCGTCACAACGTGATGAGGTTCAGAGTTAATGCAACTGGTCTCCAGGGATTTTCCCAATCATAGGTGCTCCCTAGCTCATTTCCACCTTCAGTACCAACAGATATTGTTGCCAGATCCTGCTGTATTACAGCTTTCCCCTCACCCCCGGTTGGTATAGCACTTTGTAGGACCTCAAATAGATGAAGAAAATGAGAAACAAAACCAGAGCTTAAATCCCAACACCTCTATCAACCACAAACCTCTAGCAACCGCAGCTTGTGAGCTCCTTCCTCAGCATCAATCTGGCAAATCATTTCAGCATACGCTTAACTTAAAATCTTCAACTATAACTATTTTATTCTAAGTATTACTACCATATTCTTTGAGAGTTCTCAAGTACTTCACTGATATGTTTACCAGGGACCTAAATAAGTAAATAAAATACAAGGCAGGAAAGAACTTGTCCTTGATTTCAGGTACTTCCACTATTGATTTGGAAAAAGTGTTTTACCATTAAATAATTTCTGAACTTTGCAAAATGATTATTGTTATGGAAATTACTCCTTGACACAGTGTCAGAGCTGGGATTATTACATTTTCATGTTTTGCTGCTGCTTACCACCAGACACATATCTTTGGCAGCAGTATCTTCAGGGCTGGGGGAAATGTGAAATTGCGTCAGCGTTGCAAATGAACTTACAAGCATACCTTTTAAAAATTTTTTTTGCACTTTCTACCTTATTGCTCACAATATAGCAACTTCCTGGGTCACTTTGGAACTGTCGGAAGTGGTTCTCACAAGAATTGTATATATTCAGAGACTGACTTTTCAGCTGAATTACACGCTAACCTCTGTTTTTGTGGCTGTGAGTTGCAGCTGATGGCCCATGCTGTGTTTTCTATGTAATCTTGCTGAGCCATGTTGTAGACAACCACTGAATATATAAAAGCATTAGCAATGTCAGTTTATACTGAAGATGGTATTTCATTTACACAACACATTGACACTGATCATGTTTTTCATATGAAAAACCGCAATGCAATCACACGGCAAAGGATAACCAATACATAGCCAAACTACTTGCCATATCACTTGGTAGTAAACAAGAACTTGCTTCATAAAATCTTTCTGTCTTTCTACTAAATTCAAACCTTGAAAGTTTTATATAGACCTAAAAGAGGTTGGGGGGCGGGGTGGTGTCATTAGGAGACAAACCATCTCTGTTTTGTTCTGTCATTAATTCAGTTTGCTGAGAAAGCTCCAATTTGTACAGAGTGTTACTTGTTTAAATTACAGCTTCCCTATTCAAATAACCTTATTTTGTTTCTCTGAAAAGTTGCTTTAGGCAAGCCAAAAATGGGATCTTTATTTCACACAGATGAGATGTGAACACACTGGCTTAGAGAACGATGGGTTCCACGTAGCTGTCCTGGTTTCAGCAGGGATAGAGTTAATTTTCTCCCTAGCAGCTGGTGTGCTATTGTTTGGATTTAGGATGAGCACAATGCTGATAAAACACTTGGTGTTTTAGTTGTTATCAGCTTCTCATACTGCCCTGCCAAGAAGATGAGGTGAGGGGGTGTGTGTGTGGGGGGGTGTCCAGCAAGCTGGGAGGGGACACAACCAAACTGGCCAAAGGGATATTCCATACCATATGATGTCATGGGAGTTAGGTGAGAAGTGGCTTGGCTCTTGGGAACTAGCTGAGCATCAGCTCCAGGTGGTGATCCATTGTGCTGTGCATCGCTTGTTTTGTATATTCTTTTTATTACTATTGTTCTCCTTTTCTATCCTAATTAAACTGTCTTTATCTCAACCCATGGGTTGTTTTTGTGAGGTTTATTTTCTCCCCCATCCCACCGGGGTGCAGGGGAGTGAGTGAAGGGCTTGTGGTTGTTTTAGCTGTCTGCTGGATTAAACCAGGATCACAGCCATTCCCACTACAAACACAGCAAGTGAGACTGCAAGCATTTTCACTCTCGTAGACAGAAGTCACTCTAAGCTCCAGGTTCACTTTCTAGTCTTACATCTTTTGATGAGGGTTGCCCATAAGAAGTGTCTCCACTTCATTGTGTTCTGGGATTTTTTTCCCTAGCCCCTCTCGTACCTGTTGCTAACACATTTATGTCAGAGGGCAAATAAATAATAAACAAGCTAGTAAACTGCAGCATCCTAGTGAAAGACTGCAAGAAACTCAGACTTTCCCTGAGAGTGCTAACATGATTCATACTGTATGTTTGTATGACTTCGGCAGCTCTAAGAGTTGGGAGGGATTATTTGTTAAAGGTTGTTCTTTTCACATATCTCTAAGTATTTTTAATTGTGGGTCTTCCAGGGAAGTCTGTGTTTAAGCAGAAGAGTGCTCTAGATAAATTGTTACTGTTAGGAATCATTCAGGACCATCCATCTCTTAGCTTCAACTACAATAACTCTAGCTCCAGGAGCTTGACAGACCAATACACAGCTTTGTGTGGAGAATATTGCTGGATCTTCGAGTAGTGGCCAGAGCTAGCCCATGAAGACAAATGGGTCATGGATTTCTGATTCAGTGAGCTGCAATAAAAAAACAAGCCAAACAAAACCAAAACAAAACCTTTCATGGTTGTGATTTTTCTAGGGTGTTTTGTTTTGTGCTTAAATTTATTTTATAGTTTTACAGCTCTTTTAAACATTAAGTCAAATATAAAATTGACCTGCCACTTCTAAATCCAAAGTCAAAACATTTTGCTTTAAAAAATCAAAAACAAATATTTCATGTTTCTGATTCTTCCTCTCATATTTTTTCAGTTGAAACAATTAAGAGCATTAGATTGATGTTCTCAAATACTCCTGTCCCCATGGGTGGAACTTGTATAATGACCTGACTATGCAAAATAAAAACTCTTTTTACTCCAAAGTAGTGCAAACCAATCCCTTCTCTACAATCAAGACCTACAGCAAAAAGACTCCCAGAGAGCATACACCTCTCATGCTATCCCATACAAGCAATCAAATGTAGCTGAAGCTCTGGTTATAGCTGTTTGCAAGTAAACACATTGCATTCCTACAAGGCTTTCACAAAGGCTAATGTATGTGAAGACATTGTGAATGAACTGCAGAAAGTACTTGTATTTTAATTACTTTATTGTTTATTACTCAAACACTCCCTCACAGTGTTGGAAACACAAGCACACCAGTGCAGAACACCACCTCTGTGGAAACAAGTTGGAAAGACATGGACAAAACAAAAAACTCGTAAGCACAGTTACAGTCCAAGAACTTAAAACAAGGTCTGGAACCTACAGGGTTTTCCATGTGGGACCAGACCTTCATGTGAATGGACTGACACTGATTTTGTTCCATCACTGTTTCACATGTGTCAGTCTGGAAAGCGGTAGCAGACAACAAACTCACGCCACAGTTACACAGCCTGTTGAGACCTGGAAGGCTGAGGAATTCCATTTATGTCCTTTGCATATACCTGTATTTCAAAGCCATTAACATTACAGGTGACAGTCTTCATTGTAGCACAGTCACAGCACAGGTAAACATATCACTGTCTGCAGAGAAGTGCACCTTTCTGAAGTCCCTCGGGTGCCCGTGAGTGCAGTCCAGTACTGCCAAGGGCAAGCAGTACTTCTGGAGCATCAACATTAACTTCCTTTTAAATACTTCAGACTGTGCATATTCGATTCAAATAATTCCCGAAATTCTTATGAACAGCAAACTGGGATTGCTAATGGTGATGTTTATTGTTGTTATGGAATTACTATTTCTGTTCCTCTTGCATGGTAACTGTTTCATGTTCTAATATCTGCTGAGAGACTGTTAGATGGTACTGGAAGCCAAAGTTGAGGAATTGAGTTCAAAATCCTATATATTATTCTATAAGCACTGTTTATTTTAATAACTATGAGCTTCAGATGAGGACTGTTACACCAAACAATGTGAAGAAAACTCTGTGGCAGTCAGGCCCACTGCCTGTGCTGAAATCCATACAGCAGTACCAGATAGTTTCTGAAGGATATTTACAGAGGCTTTCAACTTTTTCTTGATGTTCTTCAGATGCCATTAGTAGCTGAAAGCTTCATTCAATGTGACCCTGTGCTCCAACATTCCACCCAGTTTAGCGGTTTGGATGCATCCTCAGCTAAACCAACTACAACACTCTTGCTGAATTTTATGCACTGATCCCAAACAAAAATAAGGTTTTTCCAGGTAACAAGTGTCTCATCAAAAGACACACAAACAAGTAAATAAAAAGTCAGTTAATTTGCACTCAAGAAATACCCAATAGAAATCTATGAGCATGTGCAGGACAGAAAATAACTGTAAGCCCAGCATGTCAAAGTATCAGATGTACAGTGCATAAATTACGTAGTTAGTCTGACTTTGCACAGTAAGTGGGTTTACTACAGTTTGTGCAGTTCATCTGGGGAACATATGCTCAGATGGTCTAATACTGTAGAAGTACTGCATGCTTTGTGGAGCTGATCTGCAATGCACAGTGAGTGTGTCTAGGATTTCCAGATATCCAGCAGCCCAGGCAGAGTTGCTATTCTGGTAAGGCTGTTCCAGACAATCGTCAACATTCTCAAATGCTGCTCCAACAAAATTACCAGGAACAAAAAAAAGGACGTCTGGTGAAAGCTAGATGTATCATTAAAAAAAAAAATCTATTTCCTATACATTACACTTTTAATATTGACCTTACACTAGCTTGTCAGACTGCTAAGTCAGCCTTTCAAGATCTATGAGATATTTATATATCTATAATTTATAGATTAAAGAATCTAAGCATACAGTTATAACACAATAACCAAAGGTATTATATTTCAAATAAATAAGGTAAACAAAAAACCAAATTAACATGCCCCCCTCCCCCCCCAACTTAAAGAACATAGAGCACCAGTTCTACATACAGTTCCTAAGCAGAAATACATGATGCCCCTGTCAGATGAGGGAGAGCAAGCTATACCACTTCCATGTGTGCGACTTCTATACCCTTAACCCAAATGAGTCTATGTCCACTGGATATCCGAGAACTGCATTTGCTCTGCATACAACTGGGACCAATCCTTTTTCTATATTCTTTTTCCTTCGGAACTGGAGTCACTCACCCCAGTTTTGGGTAGGAACTTCCTGAGTGGTCAGGTGAGCATGGTAAAGCAGGTCACTTGAAGACAACATGTTCCGGACCAACAACCCCATTCATTCACCCAGGATTCCTTTTCCTTTCAGATGCTGTCTAGTGTTACTGTGCTCGGTATTGATTGCCAGGGCACTGACATTCAGTTGCTGTTTGATGAGAGCAGCTAATCTCTGAGGAAATCCATTTACATATACAAACTCCTTTGTGCATATGTAGGTGTTATGTTCCGAAATCTACATAAGGAAAACTCACAATATGTTCTTTGGGTGTAGCATAAATGTAACTGCTCTCACTTTGCAAAACATTCACTCATAACTTGTGATTCAATTCCATTACCTGAAATAAAATACTTGAGACAACTGTAAACTAAATGTAAGCTCTCTTTCTTGTCAGAGAAGACGACTTTTCCATTCAGCATAATTAACTGACTTATCTTACCTGAAAAATATTTGTTTCTGGAAAACTCCCAGAGAGTTGGGTTTTTAAAGCAGTCTTATAGAAATCCAATAGAAAATGATATGAGTGATTCAAGTGGAAAGGATTGAACAGTAGAATACAAACCCTGCTGTAAGGCCACAGATGTTTTAAATAGAAAGATTTTTAACCCCAATATTCATCCATGTTATACCAATGACACGAACAAGCAGAATCAGGGACCTGCAGTAAAGTACAAAAAGTGTATTTCTATACTGTACGTGAAATTGAACACAAATGATATGCTACAGCATCCTTCAAACGTATTTTTCCAAAGCCATCAGCTTCATGGTAATATAATTCAGGTGATGAGCATGCTTGGATAAATGCCACATGGCCCACAAACTACCTACTCCACGAAAATAATTGCTGTCCCAACTTATCCCAGCTTCCTTTGCATCCCCCCACTTTAATTTTTTCCAGTGCAGTAACTGCAATAGCACTGACATGAGTCAGGACATACTCCAAAATTCTCCATAGCTCCTTTTAAACAATACATAGGAGTATATACTGAAAGTATCTCCTGACAAGCAGGCGATCTTTTGAGGATTATGTTGCTGTCCCCTTTCCCCACCTGCCCTCTCTCCCCTTTATTTTTTGTTGCTTATGAGACGGATGGTTATTATCAGTTTATTATTACTGTTTTTCCACAGACTTTCTCAAATGTCAAGTGAATCTGATCTGGAGTTCAGGCCCATAATTACACTGGACTGACTCCAGGAACTCGTAAATAAATCGGTGGTGGCTGCAATGGCTGCCAGAGCTCTGTCATTCTGCTCTTCTGAGGGTGGACAGAGGCTTTGGCTCTTTTCTAAAATTCTACACTTGTCCCACACTTTTTCCACACCTTCTTTTAAAAGGTGCTGAGGAGCAGGGCTCTGAAGCGGGAGACTCCGTCGAGGGACCCCCTTTCTGCGAGCAACAACCCCCGGACATAGATCCGCGAGGGCAACTAACAAAAAGCACCTAAGATCAAAAGGAGAGAGGCAGAGGTGCACCCAGCAGTGGCCATCAGCACCCATTAACAGCCATTGTTCGTCCCCTGCACTGCCCGGAGCGGTGACTCATCGGGGGCGGAGCTAAGGGCGACAGGAATTATCCCTCTCCATACAAGAGAGGCCTCTGGGAGCGCGGCGACCCGGAGCGCGGCGACCAGGACGGGCAAACAGGGCGTGGCGCGTCAGAAGGGCGTGGCGCGGCAGTTAGCGAGGCAGCTCGCGCAGGCAGAGCAAGCAGGCCGAGCAAGCCTCCCCTCCTAGTTTGCTGAGGGGGTATACTCAGAGGACCGGCTCGCAGAGTACAAAAGGGCGAGCTGAGGGTTCCATGTCTGCTGTGTGCTCAGCTAACCATGGTCTCCACCAGGCGCAGAGGTTCCCCCTGCAAATCTCGGGCAACCCCGATGGAGGGCCTGCCTAGGGATGCTGCGGTCCAGGTCTCAGGCTGCAGGGAATGCCAGAGCCTGCAGTTGCCTGGGATAAGAGGCAAACACCTAGCCTGTCTGAGGTGTGAGCAGGTCGATGACCTGCTTGCTTTGGTGGTACAACTAAAGGAAGAGGTTGAAAGACTGCGGGTGATCAGGGACTGCGAGCGAGAGATTGACTGGTGGAGTAGCTCCCTGGCATCCCAAAAGGAAGACAGTCGGGATGACACCTCACACCTGAAGACGGTCCCCCCTCACTGCCCGTGCCAGGTTAATGGGAGTGACCCAAACCCTGAGGAGGCCTGGAAGACAGTCCCGACTCGGCGTCGTAGGCACTCCCCCTGCCTACCTACCCCACCCCCTCAGGTGTCCCTGAGCAACAGGTTTGGGGCCCTGACAGTTGAGGAGGAGGTACCTGAGGAGATGAATGGAGCCCCTCTGCCTCAGAGAAAGCGGAGGCCTAGAGTGAGGCGGTCATCTGCACGCCTTGAGACTGCCTCTGTTAGGCAAGAGAGGAAGGTAGCCGTAGTAGGAGATTCCCTTCTCAGAGGGACAGAAGGGCCTATATGTAGGCCAGACCCTACACGCAGGGAGGTGTGTTGCCTCCCTGGAGCCCGGGTCAGGGATATTACCAGAAGGCTACCAGGCCTGGTAAGATCCACTGACTATTATCCCTTACTGATAGTTCAAGCAGGCAGGGACGCAATCACAAAGTGTAGCCTGCAAGCCGTCAAAAGGGAATTCCGGGACCTGGGGCGCTCTGTTGAGGGGGGGGGAGCCCAAATAATATTCTGCTCTATCCCCACTTGTGGGAGGAGGGGCTCAGAGCAGGACAGGATAACCCACGAGTTGAATGTGTGGTTAAAAGGCTGGTGCCGGCACAAGAACTTTGGATTCTTTAACCAAGGGATGGTGTACTCTGCTCCTGGCATGAGTACTGCTAATGGGGCTCACCTGTCCTATAAAGGAAAGCGGATCCTCGCCCAGGAGATAGCAGGGCTCATCGATCGTGCTTTAAACTAGTTAGGAAGGGGGAAGGGGATATTAAGGCAGCTGCCAGGGTTAGGCTTCGGGAGACACAACAGGAGTTGACGGTGGGAAGAGGTAAATACCAACAGCACAGTCGTGGACTTGGGGACGTTTTTCCACGTGAGAGTAGGGAAAATTCTGTGGACTGCCCTGAGTACTCCTCCGTGGAGCCACTTTTGCCAGTCCCCTGTCAGAAATCTCGCTGTGGGCCGTTGAGGATACCTACATCTGCTTCACCACTGAACTGTCTTTACACAAATGCACGTAGCATGGGGAACAAACAAGAAGAACTAGAGATCTTTGTGCGGTCGCAGGGCCATGATCTCATCGCAATCACAGAGACGTGGTGGGACAACCTGGACGACTGGCACACTGTCATGGATGGCTATGTGCTTTTTAGGAAAGACAGGCTAGGGAAGCGAGGTGGAGGAGTTGCTCTTTATGTGAGAGAGCACCTAGAATGTGTTGAGCTCCACCTGGGGAAGGATGAACCTTCTGTCGAGTGTTTGTGGGTTAAAATCAAGGGGCAAACCGGTATGGGGGACATTGTTGTGGGAGTGTGCTATAGGCCCCCTGATCAAGAGGAGCAGGTAGATAACGCATTCCATAAACAGTTAGAAGTAGCCTCAAGTTCCCGGGCACTGATCCTTATGGGGGACTTCAACTACCCAGATATTTGCTGGGCAAGCAATACGGCCAGTCGTATGCAGTCCAGACAATTTCTGCAGTGTGTCGAAGACAATTTCCTGCTACAGATGGTGCAGGAGCCCACAAGGGGAGGGCGGCTGCTGGACCTTGTTTTCACTAACAAGGATGGACTTGTTAGGGAAGTGAAGGTCGGGGGCAGCTTAGGGCAAAGCGACCATGAAATGGTTCAGTTCATGATCCTGGGTGGAAGAAGCAAGCCAAAAAGTAGGATAGCTACCCTGAATTTTGGTAGAGCTAACTTTGATCTCCTCCGCCACTTAATGGGGGCTATCCCGTGGGCTACGCTGTTTGAAGGAATGGGAGCCTGCGAGAGCTGGCTAGCATTCAAACAGCACTTCTTCCAAGCACAGGAACGATGCATCCCTTTGAGGAGGAAATGGGGAAAGAGAGGCAGAAGACCTGCATGGATGAACAGGGAGCTATTGAGCAAACTCAAAGAGAAGCAGAAGATCTATGAATCGTGGAAAAAGGGTCTGAGCACCTGGGAAGAATACAGGAATGTGGTCAGGGCCTGTAGGGATGCAACTAGGAAGGCTAAAGCCCTCTTGGAAATTAAGCTGGCAAGGGACATAAAGGATAATAAAAAGGGGTTTTTTAGACACGTGAACAGTAAGAGGATGTCCAGGGATAATGTAGGTCCCTTGCTGAATAAGGAGGGTGTCCTGGTTACGGGGGATGCTGAGAAAGTGGAGATATTGAATGCCGCCTTTGCTTCGGTCTTCACTTCAAAGGCCCCCCGGGACCCACAGACACTGGATGAGAGTAGGACTGATTGGGAAATGAAGAATTTCCCTCTGGTTCAAGTAGGGGAGGTCCAGGAGCGGCTCAAAGGGATTAATGCACACAAATCCATGGGCCCAGATGGGTTACATCCACGTGTGCTGAGGGAGCTGGCGGAGGTGATTGCTGAGCCGCTCTCTATCATCTTCGACAGGTCTTGGAGGACAGGAGAAGTGCCTGAAGACTGGAGGATAGCCAATGTCACTCCAGTCTTTAAAAAGGGCAAGAAGGAGGAACCTAGTAACTATAGGCCAGTCAGCCTCACCTCTGCCCCTGGAAAGGTAATGGAACAGCTTGTTCTGGATGCCATCTCCAAGCAATTGGAAGAGAAGAAGGTCATGAGGAGTAGTCAGCATGGATTCACTAAGGGGAAATCGTGCTCGACCAACCTCATAGCCTTCTACGATCTCATGACAGGCTGGGTAGATGGAGGGAGAGCAGTGGATGTCATCTACCTTGACTTCAGCAAGGCCTTTGATACTGTCTCCCATGACATCCTGATAGCAAAGCTGAGAAAGCATGGGATAGATGAGTGGACAGTGAGGTGGGTTGAGAATTGGCTGTCGGACCGAACCCAGAGGGTTGTGATTCGTGGAGTAGAATCTGACTGGAGGCCTGTTACCAGCGGTGTTCCCCAGGGCTCAGTGTTGGGTCCAGTCCTGTTTAATATCTTCATTGACGATCTTGATGAGGGAATAACATCCACCCTCAGCAAGTACGCCGATGATACAAAGCTGGGAGGAGTGGCTGACACGCAGGAGCACTGCGCTGCCATCCAGAGAGACCTGGACAGGCTGGAGAGCTGGGCAGTGAGAAACCAGATGAAGTTCAACAAAAGCAAGTGTAAAGTCTTGCACCTGGGAAGGAACAACTGTTTGTATCAGTACAGGCTGGGGGATGACCTGCTGGAGAAGAGCTCAGTGGAGAAGGACCTGGGGGTCCTGGTAGATGACAGGTTGGCCAGGAGCCAGCAGTGTGCCTCGGTGGCCAAGAGAGCCAATGGGATCCTGGGATGCATCAGGAGGAGTGTAGCCAGCAGGTCAAAGGAGGTGATCCTCCCTCTCTACTCTGCCCTGGTCAGGCCCCACCTGGAGTATTGTGTCCAGTTCTGGGCTCCTTGGTATAAAAAGGACAGGAATCTCCTGGAAAGAGTCCAAAGAAGGGCTACGAAGATGATTAAGGGCCTAGAGCATCTCCCCTATGAGGAAAGGCTGAGTAAGCTGGGACTGTTCAGCCTTGAGAAGAGAAGACTAAGGGGGGACCTAATCAAAGTTTATAATTATCTGAAGCAGGGGATGCAGGAGGAATCGGCCAGCCCCTTTTCAGTGGTCTGTGGGGATAGGACAAGGGGCAATGGCTGCAAGTTGGAGCACAGGAAGTTCCGCACCAACATGCGGAAGAACTTTTTCACAGTGAGGGTGACTGAGCACTGGAATAGGCTGCCCAGGGAGGTGGTGGAGTCTCCTTCACTGGAGATATTCAAGACCCGCCTGGACGCCTATCTGAGCAATATGAGCTAGGGAGCCTGCTTTGGCAGGGGGGTTGGACCCGATGATCTCTCGAGGTCCCTTCCAACCCCTACAATTCTGTGATTCTGTGATTCTGTGATCCTAGGTTTCTTCACTCTAGTTTGGCATAGTCTTACACAAGAAGAGAGAGTTACTAACCTGACACATTGTTGAATATTTTAATTTAAAAAAGCAGCTGAAATGTAGATTGTTAGCTTTTTTTCTGCTTTCTCCATATGTGGAAACCTTGCAGGAACAGACATATTTCTGTCTCTCTGCTCTGGCCTCTTTGTTGACATTAATAGTTTACACTGGGCTCTGCAACGAGGCACATCTTTGTTATAGTCTATCAACTGTGCTGAGCTATAAAGGTCAGTTCCAAAGCTTGGCAAGGAAGTCCCTTAAACGTAGAGAGGTCTGGATTCAAGATCATGTATTTAAAAGGAGTGGGCACAATATTAATTCACAGACCTGGCTTACTGAAGTCTGAGAAGTTTACTAGTAAATTTATATGTTGCTTTCAAACCTGTTTCTAATCATATTAATGTATATACAGCACAGCGTCTGGTTACAGAACAGAATCTCCACCCAGGCTTGAACTTAAAACAATGCTACAGATGTTTATCTTCTAACACCCTCAATGCTTTTTTTTCCTGAAAAATAAACTACTCAAGCACATGGTAAGTGCTGTTGCAGTACATGTAACTATTCAGAAACTGGTTCCTTTCCTTCAGCCTCATCTGCAGTTAGAACTAGTCCCCATGTCAGCCACCAAACGGTGATGTTGATAGTGCAGATCACAATTTGCACAATTTTACCTACAGTAGGTTTGTACCAGAAGCTAAAATAATTCCTGAAATCAGAGCTAATCCTGAGTGCAGACAAGGCCTCAGACTGCCAACTAGTTCCAAATGTTTTTAAGATGTGAATACTCATATGCTGCCAGTGACTGAAATGACCAATTCTCTTCCCCAGGTCACTAAGGTGAGCCAGCTAACAGGGGGCCACAGTCGTACCAGTCACAGAAAGGTTGAAGTTGCTGGACTCCTTTATAAAGAGGTTGAGTCCCTGTGTCTTTTGCAGAGTACTTCTCAAAACAAAGCAGGAGTGAAAAACACAGAATTCTTTGCAAAAGAATGTAATTTCTTTGCTAACCACTGCCCCCCCCCCCCCCCAAGCCCCATTGTTTAAATAAGCATTTGCTTGTGCCCCAATCTACAGATATTTTTGACCTCCATCATAAATCAAACATGCTTGTGTCTAACACATTAAAAAAGTGGGGAAAAATCATCATTTTAACTGACATGGATTAAAATGGTTGGTCTGACCCAAATTATACTTCTTTAATAATCTTAATTCTTTGCTAGCTCTTCTGGGAACAAAATATTCTACAACATCATTGTTCCTCCTTCCCCTCCCTTGGAATTCAAATCAATCTTTTATTCCTTTTTAAATGTAAATTTGAAATAATCATGTATCTGGATCAGGGATTAAGTTTGCAAAAGAAAAATCTCTGGCAGAAGATGGCAAGGACAGTGCCTAAAGCTAAATCCAGACAGACAAATCAGTTTTCAACTAGGGTGAAAACAGAGTTCTGGTTAAATGGGTTGCAGGATTTCAGTTGTTATAGTTCCATCTAGAAACCATTCTGATATTTGGAAACAAATACAGACAGCATCATGTCAATCACAACAAAAGTAAATTTAACATTTAAATTACTTTTTTTTCTCCCCTCCACTCAGACAATTCCCTCAGGCCTGTATTACAAGGCTTTTTCACAGGATTAGAATTCTATCTCTAAACCTTGACAACTCTAGCGAGAGGTGCTGCCTCTTATTCTTCCTCTTAAAGGGAAGGCCTGTGATAGTTTCAAATATGGGTGCTGGACAGCAGGAGAAATTGTATTGAAATGCATCAGGATAAACCATATTTTCAAGGTCACTTTTTTAATCCAAGATTTTTAACCTTGCTACGGTTTATGCTTGACCTTCTTCCCATGTTAGCACTCCTCCATCTCTCTCTCAATCACTCTGGAAGGACATGTCTATGCTTTCTATTTGATGTGGATTTCATGTATCTGTACAAAATAATTCATAACCACTAGGCAAAAGGCATGTGTCCACAGCACATCATTACCCTGCAATTAGAAAACTTCTGCCTGCTACAAAGCTGTAAGACCAGGAATGTTCCAAGCAATACTCAGAACTCATCTAGAGCACAAAGATGCTGAGGTGCTGCATAGATACTTTGTGATACTTTATTGGCTGTTGGTAAGAAAGTGTTTAGGTTTGCCTCATCTTAGCATGTTTCCACACCTTAAGATTTTTCTTTCCTCTGCACAGATTTCATGTGGATATGGAGAAGACAGCTCTGCTCTTGCATATACAACGGAATGGAAGCATTTATCCTGTTCAGCTCCATGTGTTCTCTACTTAAATTCTCAGGTTTAACACATTCTTCACTGATTCCCCCTTTGGTAATTCTGCATGTCATATACGCTGTGGTCACATTTCAAGTTGTATTGTAAAATCTGATTAAGTGAAGTAGGGCTTGAATTCTCCACATAATTAATTTATAATTTTTTTTTGTCTGAAACAGAAGTTTAAAGCGAGAAGATAAAAGAAAGGATGATTCTACCTTCTGGGCTGTTTAGTATCAGAAAATGTGAATGCTCTAGTTCCCATTTTACTGTGTGGAAACATACCTTTGCTGCATCACTGAGCTGAGGTCTACAACATCATAATCCTATTTCCTCCATCTTCCTAACAATGCCTCAATTTTAAACAATTGCATCTGAAAAAAAAAAAAAAAGTAAATTCTCTCTCTGAATAAAAAGTGGTGATGAGTTTGTTTCCCCCAGCTTCCACCTCATGTGGTCCCAGTATTGGGGAAAAAGCAGGACCTTCACTGAACTGCTCCTCCAGACAGCCTTCTCCCCAAGGGCTTCCCAGGATCTGTGCCAGCCCAACAGGTGCAAACTGTAATTTGGTTGAGATAGCCTGTAAAGGTTGTGCAAGTTAATAGAGAACAAAATCCGACATCTCTGGATGCACACTGCAAGAAAACACCATCCAGAAGTGTTGCTAATGCAGGAGCCATCCATATATTTAGGCTAACACATGAGCAACACTGTTGAGCCCTGCCTAGCTCCCTCACTGCACTGGTGCTCTCTCTTTGGGCCTGGTCCCCTTGCACCACACTTCAGCAGGCTGGCTGGAGAGGATGCGCAGTTCTCTGAGGTGGAAAGCCCGGCCTTAGGTCCTGGGTTCCCTCACACCTGCGTGCGAGGCCTCCCCAGCCAGCAGCAGCAGCACGAGGCTTCCTCAAGCTCCCCGGCTGGCAGCCTGCAGCCGACTGACCCGGTCTGCAAGGCACGGCTGTGCCGGGGCACTGCCTCGGTACCCGCTACCCCGCAGCGCTCACCCGCCCGCCCCCGCTCCCCGCGGGGACTGCCCGGGAAGAGACGCCCCGAGGCGGGCGCGCACGGCGCTTGGGGCCGGGCCCGACACTTCTCTCAGGCCTCCGCCGAGCCCCGGCCCCGCACAGCCACCAGCTGGGGCCAGCGGGGCGAGACGAGCCGGAGCCAGGGCGCTACCTCAGTCTCCCGGGCTTCGCGCCGGCAGCCGTTGCCTTTGTCAGCGGCTCTCGGCAGGTGGCTCCGCCAGGGCGAAGCGTGCCTCCCGCATCGCCGCTAGCACGGGTCGCCCGCGGTGGCCCAGCTCCACTCCACACCCGGGCGCCGCGCCTCATCCCCCGCCCCGCCGGGAGCGGCCCCTTTAAGGAGTGAAGCAGCGCCTCCAGGAGGCGCGTGGACGCGGGGCGAAGCGGGCGGGGGGCGCGGGGGCGGGGCCGGGGCCGGCACGAGGGGCACGTCCCGCCCCGCCCCGCCCCGCCCCGCCCCGTCCCGCGTGGGGCAGTGTAGTGCCGCGCGGCCGCTGCTCCCCGCGCGCTCGGTCGAGGTCGGGCACGTCGGCTCCCTGCCGGGCGCTGAGGCGAGGGGCGCTGCCCCGCCCCGCCGAGGACCCGGCCCCCTGCGGCGGGGGGCCGCGCCGCTTCCTCCGCCCCGCTTCCTCCGCCGGCCGGCCGGAGGGACGGGCGGACGGACGGACGGACGGACGGAGGTCGCCGCCGGCGGAGGCTGTGGCTGCCCCCGAAGGCTGTGGCTGTCTCTGAGCCGCCGGCTGTGAGGTGAGTGGCGGCGGAGGCCGCGCTCAACGCCCCTTCCCCGCGGGAAGGGAAACCGCGCGGGGCCGGGTCAGGCACTGCCCGCGGGACACGGCCGCCGCCTTTTGATGAGGTGCCGGGGATTCTCGCTCGCCCCGAGAGCGGGTTTCCGTCGCGAAGGTGCTGCCCGAAACTTCCCCGCTTCCTCCCTCTTCCCCGTCACCCCGGCTTCGGGCTTTCCCCTCAGCGGAGCAACATGTGGAGGATGAAGGGCGGGCTTTCGCCCTGCCTGTGGTCCCCGCGCGGGCTGCGGGAGCACCTGCTGTCGGGCAGAGCGCGGCGGCCGAGGCACCGGTCGGCGCTGCGGCCCGTCGCCTCCGCTCCGGGGGAGCGGCCGGGTACGGCAGCGGGGTGCTGAGGGGGGGACATCTCGGGGCCGGCGGGAGCAGTGAGCTGGAGGCGCGGCAGAGGGTGCTCTCCCGTTGCCGCGCTCGGCTAGAGCAGGGCTGGGAAATTTTGGAAGTTTTGTCTCTTCTTTCAGCCGGAAAAAAAAGCATCCGCAGCAGCAGCGTGTCGTGGAAAGAAAGAGGGACGTTAGATGCTGGCTGGTTACAGCACAGTGGGGTACTGGGAAAGCCTGACAAAATCAACAGGGTACTTGTTTACTGATGCACGGGACACCTTTGGCCCACAGCCCGGTAGCCGTGCTGGAGAGGTTGAGTACTTACCTTCCCTGGCTTAAACGGGTCAGCAGTGGGACTGCAGCTTGCCCCAACTTGTTGTCTGAATTCCAGAAAACAATATTTTTAGAAAAGGGGAACAATAAAACGTTTTGATTAATAGGGAAAAAAAAAATAGGGTATGCTGACAGTATGAGTGCAGTGCTTCTAGGGTTTTACATAGGGTGTGGGCATACAGTGCTGCAGAGCTGACTACATGACACCTTTAGATCCATTGTTTCTTGAAGTGTGCAGTAATTGTGGATTATGACTCTTATGAGAGATTTAGGTTTACTGAAGTGTACTCAAGTTCATTACTTGTGAGGCCTGGGAAGCAAATAGGAAGTGAAATTTATTAATTTAATTTTGATTTTGTTCGGGTTCTTTGACATTTGTTAGTGTCCTCATAGACTAATCTTAATTCAGACAGCAGCTCATGTGCTGAAAGAGAGTACTCTTACCCTGGTCGATACATAGTTCTTCAGGGTGTGCAAACAGTCCCTCTGATTGCTTATGGAAAAAACTGCTGAACTAGTCTGGCTAGTGTATTTCTTTGAAAGTAAACCAAACTGTATCATACTGAAAAATATTTTCAGCCTGTAATTTATCTTATGTGTTCAAATTGAAGACAAAACCCACTCGAAAATGGCAACCTCTCTTGACTGATTGACATAGCTAATGAGGTTTATGACAACAGAACTGTGTGCAGTACGCTGAGGTATCGTTACCACTGACCTGAAAGTGCAGTTCAAGATGAGGATGCGCTGTCCTCTGGCTCTGTGTGCTGCCCTGTGTAACCAACAGCGGTTGAGGTCCAGCCTGTGTTTTCAGAGAACCAGTCCTGATTTCTTGATGGTCTGTGTCAAGCCTCCATGAGACAGGGGTGCCTGTTGTGGAGGCAAGAGGAGGGAATAGTGGTAATGTGCTCCGCTCTTGAAACACAGGCCTGATGTCTGCTCCTGCCATGACAAATTCTTCGTTGTGGGTCATTCAGAAGCTTGATATGCTATCCTGTTTTCCTGTGCCTCTTGAGACCTCAATAAAAAGGTGTTGGCCTAGTCCATAAATGCATCTGGCTGTAGGTAACCGCGTGGTGAGATGCACTAGAGTAGTTTGGTTTTTTTCAGTTCTGCTTTGTTTACATATCTGAAGACTTTGTTGGATGTTATTGTATTATGTGAGATGCATTCAAATTTTTTTCTATGCTATCCTGCTAGGAAATATGCTTCAGCTTTCACTTTAAAGGAGTTAAGTGTTAATTGTAAGACTTAAAGAGCTGTATCCTAGCATGGATGTGTGTACCTGTAAGTTTTTCTGGCCATGATATCATTTTTAACCTCTCTGATACAGGCAGGACTGTCTGTCCTGTGTAGAAGCTTCTGAAATTGCTACGGAAAAATAATGGGCTTTTCAGCAGTAATGTTCTGAACAAAATTACTGTCTTCAGGTGAGTGTTAGCTCCTGCTAGGTGCAACCTGACTGTATTCCCCTGGGGGAATCATTTCATGCTCTTTGTTTCCCTAGAAAATTTATAGTTCCCAATTGCACAGCTTGGTTCTGTGTGGATGCAAACCATGCTGACTCATATGCTGAACTGTTGTAGCCTTGCTCCATGTAAACACAAGCACACTTCTAAAATATTTAATTTGTAATGTCCTCTGTGGAGAGCTATCCCACAGCTCCTGGCTTAAGTCCCAGAAGCAGTAGATTCTGGGGTACTAGGAGTTTCAAAGGCCATTGGTGCCCAGCGGGATAACTGTCTGAACTAGTTTAGTGTAGTTTATCCTGGCACTGGGACAGTTCAAACTGAACAGGTATTTAATCTTGCTTAAAGCAAGCCTGCTTTGAACAATACTTGGTACGTGTATTAACGATTTGTAGCCTGTTGGGACATGGCTGTCAGGAGATCCACATGGTAGGGAAATCTTTGTTATGGCAAGTAAACTTTGGTGTAGATGTACCTCCTAACAACTATAAAAAACCTTACCTGTGTGCAGTTATAATAAAATCAGGAATAAGCTATTAAAAGATTTGTTTTCTTGTTTCTTCTGTGGCAAAAATCAGGGGTAATTGTTTTGTGAAAGAGCTGAGTTTATGTAAATTGCCTGTTAAAAAGAACTTCTCAGAAAGATGCACACAAATACCCTGACAGGTCTTTTAATTGAAAATAAACTACACCATATGATTTGATTACAAAGAAGGGAAGTGAAACCAAAGAATGATTTCCAAGTACACTTATTTTGTCTGTACCTGGTAAGCACAGCAGTGGAATTTTAGGATAAATACCTTCTCCTTTAAAGCAGCACTTAGTTTAGAGGAGACTAATTGGTGAGGAACTAGGGTTTTTTGTGGTTTTTTTTTTAATTTGGTTTGGGGTTTGTCTTTTGTTTAATTTATTATTATGATCTTGGCTGAAACCATAATCCCCATTCTGGTAAGTTTGGAAAGGAATTTGGGAGAGGTTCAATGCAGCTAATGAATGGTCCAGATCATTCACATCTCACTTGCTCATGTAGGTTGATCGTCAGTGCAACATGTTGTTAAAATTCATGTTTGCTGCACTGTGCTAAGCTTCATTGATGGCATAACTCGTTCCAACACCCTGCACTGGTCTCAAGCTTCTACTCTTACTTTTTTTGAGAAAAAGACTACTGAGGTGCTGGAGTAGTAGGATGTGCTCAAAGCTGCATAAAACTGGGTAGTAGAACTGGGTCAAAGCTCTGGAGAAAAAGCCCCTGGTGCAGGTGGGGCTCTAGAGCACATATCGAGATCCCTTGGGGATACAAGCCATCGCTCCCTCCGCCACAACACAGTGGCCCTTGCAGCTGCTCCTAGCCAATGCAGTGTCAGTGCAGCTGGAAGAATAAATCTGTGCTCATACCTTTACGTATGGTAGGATTTGAAGCATAATAGTATTTTGATACCAGAAGCACCTTTTCTGGAGCTGTGGTTCAAGGCTTTACTTATTTTCTGTCTTTATTCAGTACATATATTCCATTTATATGGTGAATTGCTTAGAGATAAGGGCTTAATTCACAAATGGATTTCACTAGAAAGTCTGTGTCAGAAGTCTGAAATTGAAGTGTACAGATGTGGCATTTTGTGGCTTAGGTGTGCTGAGAGATGTGCTTCCCATTGACAGAGTCCCATGAATTACAAGATAGACTCTTATGACCTGTATTTCAGAATCCTCCTTTCTGTGATGGCTATTAGAGGCATTTTCTTTGTAAAAATGAGAGAGGTTAAAAATTGTGCCTGCATCTGTTATTGTTGCTATGACAGCCGGCTTTGTCCAGTTTTAACTATCATATTCTGAATAGCTCTTAACTGGGATTGTAACATTAATGGCTATGTGCAGAGGAAGTAGAAGAGGAAATCTTTCAATGCTGTCTTTCAGTCAAAAAATGTTTCTTTTGAGTTGGAGTATTTTTGATCAAGATGCAGGGGGTTGGAACATTCCATTACTAACTGTTTTGGTGCCTAGCATAATTAGGAGTGGTATGATTATGGTATAAAGTAGTAGCCAATTTGTTAGTGCTATTTAATCATGGTTTGTCTTGAGCAAGACAAGTGCTTCTGAGACTTGAAAATTGGGAAGATCACTTGAAATAAGGTGATGCAATTTCTGTGCTAGGTTGTGTACAAAATTTTGTTGTCTTCAGCTGGCAGTTGTGAAATGAGTGCACCTTGCAACATGCTCTCAGTCATCACATAAACAGTAGCACCCTCTGCCTAGGTGTAAGTAGTGGGGTCTAGTGTCTTCAGGTTCTTGCCAACATACTTCTATACCCACATGCAGTACTAGTGTAAAAAAAGCTGTAAAATATGACCTGTTTATTCTAGCACACTGGACATCTTTCTGTAAAGTAGATAGCTAAACTCTGCCTAGTCAGTGTCTATATTAAGAGCTTGTATATGGCTGTCTTCTGACGCTAGCTGGAAAATACTGCCACGAGGTAAGTTTTTTTACATGTTAGATGGCAACCTGTTGGTCTAAATAACACACTGTTGGAAACTGTTGGTGGTAAAGTAGCAGCAGTTTGGAAAGCTCTATGACCCTAATCCAGACCTGTTTTATTGTAATACAGAATCCTGTATGGTTTAGCCCAGTTGGAAGGCCAGCTGTCTATTCTGGTAATCAGACTGCTGCCTTTTAAGATGAAAGCCATATTTTTGGGAATATGAACTCTTTTGTATCTGCTCGCTGTGCCTTGTCTGAGGGAAGGAGCAGCTGTAGTGCATTCGCCAGACCTGCGTTTGGCTGTTGCTGCCATTGTGTTGTGTGTAAACATGTACCATTATTTTGGATCACATAGCAGCCTGTTCAGAAGGGTCTCGCATTCCCCAGCTGTTCTGCAACTTTTCCATCTCTGAGCTTGCCAGCTGCTTAATACAGGCAACTGTAGCTGCATTTGTTTCTCTGGTGTTAAGTATTAGTGGAGATAAAATTGACTTCTTGTTAAATGCTAGGTGCTGTGAGCCCCTATCAGGCTTGTAAAGGATTTAAAACAAAAGTAGACTGTTCTTACTGTATCAAAGTTCTCAGAAGTTTTCTGTCACACTAGTTGGACAGATTACTTAAAAATCTTACTTTCTTAGATATGGTACAAATATGAAATGCAATTCTGTGTATGTGTGTACATCCACAGCCTGTGTTAGTAACGAATCTAAAAGAACTCGTGTATGAAAAGGTGCCACTTAAAGCAGGTCAACAGCTCTTTTGTTTCTTCATTTCTTGTAAAAGTGAACACTGTTCAGAGGTGTCCTGTTCTCTTGTCAGCCAAGATTTGCACTTGCTGATTCTTAAAACAAGTTTTGTTTCAGTGGCAGTGCTGCTCAGATCAGGTGTTGAGGAAAGAACAGGGGCTCTGAAATGCCTTGTGTCTGCAGTGGGCGCTCAGTCCAGGTGAGGGACTTTAGGCTAAGCCTTGCCTTCTGGATTTTTCCATCCATCCATCCTGCTGCCCCTACTGTGAAAGCAATTAGAAACATCCAGAAAACGTTTTGTGTGGCTGAACTTTTTTCTGCAGCAGTGAATCCACAACCATCTCCTTGGAGATAGAAGTTAAAAGACAGACTGTCTTTATATGGTGAACTTCAATGAAAGTTTTGAACACAGTAAATTGAATCACCTTTGGAAAAGGGAGATAATTCTGCTAATGACTAAAGTTACTGCTCTAAACACTCAACCTGATCTACAGTGTTAGTTTGAAAGTTTGGGTGAGAAGGAGCATGTACTCAGTTACTGCGGGAGACTGTACAGAGAGTGATAAAGCGACATTTTCAGAGGCTTGAGCTGGTTTCACTGACTAGAATTCCATACTCCTGTACAAGAGGACAAATCGGGCGTTTTCTTGAAAACTTACTTAATGCAGTCTGTAGTTGAAGAATGTAAATTTGAATTTTTCTGTCTGTGTGAATCATTTCATGGTGAGGGAGACTGGAAGAGAATAACATGTGTGTTCTTGCTGTTGACAGCAGAAAAGGCTGCCTCTGTCCAAGCTCCTAGCCACCCATTGCAACTGGTCAGAAAATCCTGTTATTCAGAGAGGAAATTTTCAGATGACTATAGATGTGTTTCTTTTTTCCTACCTTTTTTGTTTTTTCACCAGGCCTGCTCTGTCCTACCTGATTGTAGCTTTTTTGTACATGTTAAACATCTACGCTACCTAAGTTATGCTGATAAGAGGATTAATAATGGAGCCTTACCCTGTACAAACAAAAACATAAAAAGAAGTCTTTTGATTGAAGGTATTGCCATTCAAATGCTGATGTCTTAAAAGAAGTTGGAACACTCTCTTTGGCTAAATGCTTACTCATGTCTTCTGGAAAATTACACTTTCAGATGGAGTACTAAATCACTATTTGAAATAATAGCAGAAATGCAGGATTACAGTTCAAAATTATCTTAATGGCTACATATGTAAATGTCTCTTCATGGCAGACTATCCATGCTTCAAAAATAGAAGAAGACAATTGAGTAAAATACTGAGGGCAGGGAAAGATGGGTAGGGAATGGAGGGCAAACATCTGTCACAGAGAAGGTTAGGGAGTGCATATTATTTATTTTTTTAAGTGGTGTTCATTAATTCATAAACCTCTTTGCAGGGAGTCTAGGGAATGGGCATAAAGGAGACTGGGAGAAGTGGAATTTGAGAAGTGTGAAAGTAAGGAGGTGTTCTTGTTGAGTAGAGGAGCAAGACAGTATCTAATTAATAAGAGCTGTCCAATTATTAAAGGCTTTAGGAGAAAAAATATTTCTTATGGAAGGTGGTGGGAAGTCAAGTGGTAATTCTTTAAATGGTAACAAATTGGTAAACATGCTAAAAAGCAGTGGGAGAAAAAGAAGGGGTTACCTCTTTGCCCACCTCCAAAAACTGTTAAGTAAATTGGAAGTTCTCTAAAGGCATAAAAATAGAGCACTGGAGAAAGCTCTTTGTTAGTTTTGGTTGTTTGAGGTTTTTTGGTTGTTTTTTTCTTCTCCTGCTAAAGTTGTTAACTTGGCTTAACTTTGCTCCATCCCATTTTAAGATTTCCTCTAAACTTAAATTGACTGAGAAGCCAATTTAAAGATACGTCTGTCTGTAATGCCTTCCAACTCTAGGACTGCTGACAACTGTAAGGCTTAGCGGAGGAGGAGGCGACTTTGTGGACTGCACAGGGGAGCAGCATATCCAGCAGCAGGGAAATTGCTGTTCTGAAAATGTAACTGGAATTAATCCCTTCAACCTTTGTTTCCTTTGCTGTTGTTAATGATTTCCTTTGCACAGCTAGTGGTAAGTGCTGCTTTGCCTGCCTCACTTCACTGATTCTTCCATTGCTCTCTGAAATTTAAAAATTGCAGTATGCATTAATTTAAAGACAGAGTAGCAGCAGGTAGAGATGCTTCCCAAAGCTGCAGGTTGATGTGAGTTGTCATCTCTAACTTTGGCAGTTCAAGTTGTTGCTCTCCAGCGTAGTCATTGTAGCTCTTGCTGCCGGCTGTTCTGCTTGCTGGCAAGCTTGGGTGTCTGTTACTCACAGGTTGTGCGGTTCATGACTCTGCCCTGTATATAGCTGATCAGTCACGTGTGCTGCAACCCAGAGCCTCCTTACACGCAATGGTGTCTGTTGCTGGAAAGATTCAAGAGTTTAAAAGAAGCTTCCTTAAGCAAAAGTGGCACTAAGAAACAAAATTACAAGAAAACAAAGTATGAGGTAATATATATCAGTAAGAATCTGGCTTGCTTTGGCTGCTGTTGTTAGGGTTGCCTGTTAGTTACTTGGTGTTCTGGATGCTTTGTATGGAGGGCTGTGCTTTCATTGGTGAACAGCAGTCAGGTATAAGCTGCCACACAATAGCTCCACTGCATTCCACCGCACTGCTCAGTTTGTGGTCATGATTGCACCACACTTTATGCTTAAATTACTCTAGCTAGAGTGTTCTGTCATTTGTGGTTTAAAGAATATACCGAGACAAATACTACTTCAAAGAAGTTTGTGCAAAACTTGACCCTCACAAAGCTCAGAGAGTAAAAGCTCCCTACAAATAACTCTATAAACACCCTGATCTTGGGATTGCATCAAACCTCTCCTGGATGCTCTTCCCAGTGCCTGTCATCTTCCTTCCTGTTATATTGTAGCGTGCCAACAGTTGCCAGAAAAAGTATTTATTTTTTTAATACACTTGTTTGTCTTGTCTTCATAATATTTGGTGCTTGTCTGACTTTACAGCTTGCATGCAAATGTCTATTTTTGTATTGGTTTTGTGGATTGGCAGCAAAGTTGTTCTGGCTTCCCACTGCAAGCAAAAGCCTGGAGTATGGAAATAAGTTGTTTATATGGATTCCTGGTGTGGATTGCAAGTTTAATTATTCTAGCTTGAAATGAAATTATGTTGAATAAAATGAACTTTGAATTTAAGTGGTACTGAACCCAGCTACACAACTTTCTAGGACTTACGTTAATGAAAGGTAACTGTAGCATGACTACTATTAGGTATGCATTTCAGGTTCTTAAAACTTGTGATTTAAGAGGGGAATGCTCACATAGTACTAAACTTCATGTCTGAAACACACTGTGTAATGTACTCTGCTGGGATAGTACAGCCACTGACATCTTGAAGGGGTTTGTGTGGGTAGGGAGATGGCAAATGAAACATTCCAGGTGAGAGAAAAATTTCAGTTCCTTCGTTTGTAACCTAATCTGCCTTCCAATAGTGGCCTGCAAAAAAAAAGTTACCAGTGATTTTGTTTCATTTGACCTAATACTGGAGTCTTGACCTAGTAGCCTTTTAAAAAAAATCTTTAAATTAGTATTTGGTTGGACATTTTCTTTTTGGGCTCTCAGGAGGTGCTTGTCAGCAACAAACTGCTGAAATCAAAAGCAAAACCCAAAAAGCAAGTATATGTGTGTGTGAAGGAAGGAAGCTGGGGGCCCGAGCAGTTCAGCCTGTCTCAAAGATCTTTACAAATGTAATAGAGGGAGCAGTATTATGATTACTTGTGAAATTCCTAGAGTAGCACACAAATCTACTTTTGTGATGCAACAATAGACAGAGTCCTTCCAGTAAAAGAAATGCTGATACATTAAAGGTTTCTTATGCAAAGACTGACATAAGAACTTATAATCATGCTAGTCTCTGCTGAAACAAAGCAAGCAATTTTGGTGTTTTAGAGGTTAGTTTCTTAAGGAAGCCTTGAAAAAAAGTTTTTCCATGAACAAGTTGGTATGAATTGGCATTCTTTCTTGCACAGGAAACCACAAATTCTTATTGTGGAAAACTTCTAACTTGTAAAACAGTCATTAATTTTCTATATGAAAGTTGTTCAGAATGTTCTAGTTTTCTTGGTGTGGCCTCTGAAGAGCTGCTGTAAGAACTGTTTCTCTTTTGATAAACAGGAGATCTCTTGCTCACTGTGCATGCTACTCAGGCTTGGATACTTGTCAGATACCTACAAGCCTGGGACCATCTTTATTCCTCAATTACTTTTACTCCCTTGAGTATGACAGTTGCAGCAACTGAACATGATCCCTGCATTAAATACAGCAGTGTGTTTGAGTTGCTTTGTTAGAATTTCTGAAACTGGTGTACTTGAAATTGTCGGTGGTGGTTGGGTAGCCCTTGGGTCAGCACCACTCTGTGTGCACATGGGTGTACACACACACATATACATATGTGTGCTTGTGCTCACTCCTTGGCAAGCACTCGGCCAACACTTGTGTGCAATGTCAGTGTGACTTGCATATTACTAGTGTGTGGTACGTGTACTACAAGCTAGGAGCCTCAGGTCCAGGTGACTTGAAAATTTACTGGTATCACTTCAGTGTGATTCTACTGAACATCTCTTCTTTATGCTGGTTTCTTTCTTTATGACCTGATCTCCTCTATCTCTATCTCTTCTTTTTATTTATTTTGTTTTTAAGTCCCTATTCTGCATTTCAAGTGATCAGTTTTTCAGACTTCATCTAAAGTAAACCTCTTTTCTTGACTGAGAACTGCATTTTTAATTTGTTCCTTCCAAATACACTATCAAGAGTGTAACTCAAATTACATAGCACATACTTGGTTTTCTTTTTAAGGAAAGAAGAAAGAACAATGGATGAGGTTGTACAAATTACCTGAACTAACAGTCATAAAAGTGATTTTTTTCTTTTTTAGAAGGCTTTGTAGAGCAGGCTACTTGTTTGAAACAGATTTATCACATCATCTTCATTAATATTTTATACTTTCTACTATTTTGGAGTGTTAGCTTGGCTCTCAAGTACTGGAACGTTACTGCTGCTATTTAAGACTGGACATCTGTCACGATGTGTCTAGAGTCTGATTCCCCCAAGCCCAAATAATTCTTACCTTTATACTCTACCTATGTAGCTGTTGCAGTATTTTTAGGCTGTAGAAAGAGCAAGTAAATAAAACTGCAGAGAGGTTAAGTGACTCTTTCTAAGTCTGTGATTTCTGTAAGTGGGAACTTGCCTGTAGCTGTATCTTGTATTGTGGTTGCTGGGCCACCTCATTGGTGTTCTGCTGTGTTAGTAAACCAAGGAAGCTCTTGGACTTCCAGTGCATGCAAAAGGTGGGGATCAGCCCAGCTGGGAGTGGGGACAGAGGAAGAAGTGAGGGGTGGTGGCAGAAGGCCCTTCCATTAGCTCCTGAGCCTTGGTTTTTTTGTTGGTGGGGCAAGGTGAGTCAGAGTCAAACTGGACAAATAGAATGTGCTCCTCACAGTCACAGTTCTTTCATTTAATATGGATGTGTACACGAACGTGCGTTTTCCCATCACATCTTTTCAGCTGTGATTTGATAAATGAAAAGCCTTCAAATGGAGCACTGAATTAATGTTTATTTGAACCTTAAAATACTGGAATTGGATTTTTTTTCTTTGTGATTGTGACTCCTTTTCCACATTTTTTTAAAAGTTGTTTGTTTAAAGGAAACTTTATACTTTCCAGGGAAAATCACAGCTGGGAAAGGTCAGAAACCAGTGCAGTTGCATAGTGTTTTCTGGTTCAGTTGGGTTGAAGCTGTGTATGACTGTTATTAATCTAAAATTGCAGGTCTTATACTTATTCATCAGATTGTAATGATGCTATGAGAGCATCTAGCATCTTTTAATGATTACATGAGCTGCTGTATTTTGCAGTTACAATAATCATGGTGACAGCATGTCTCTTCTGTACTGGGTGATAAATTAAAGAGAATGGGGAAGAAAAGCTAAGGAGGAAGGAAATTCGAAATAACTGTACTCGGGTTGACACAAACAACAGGAAGTTCTGGGAAGCTTTGTTAAACTTGGGCTGAGTACTTACAAGTTTACTGTAGAGTAATACGTGCTATTGAACCTGATGTCTTTGGCTTGTGATCGTTGAAGGCCTGCTTTTTCACCTAGTTTTGTGATGGAGGAGTTACTTTGGCACAAAGGAGACAAGTGTCTTGTTTGAGTTAGCAGAGTACCAGTGTCTAGTTGGAAATGTTCCCAGCAATGATCTGATTCCTAGCCTTTTCTGTAACTGCTCAGTAGTGCCACCAATGCATATTTGGCAACAAAACAGTTATGACAACTTGCATAAACTCCAGGATTTTGATTGTCTCAAAACCACTTGAATCTAGGTTAAAAGATAGCAATTTATAAAGAGTGACTTGAAACAAAGTAGTTGGATTTAACATGAGATGCTTGGTGGATTGTCAGATCCAAGTGTGCTGGCTTCCTAGGAGCTGCCAGCTGAGTTTAACACAGCTATTGCTTCTGCTTGCTGACTTGGTAGCATCACTGGTGCAGCTTGATACCTTGACTGCTAGTGACTGGCTCTGTACACCTACCTCACAGTATAGGAGTCTTGACTTCCAAGACATCATCTTCCAGACAAAGATCTCCATATTATTGCTAGGCTTTATTTACAAAGGAGACCTCAGCTGGAGCTGTTGGCTGCTGCCAGTGTTGAACTGCCCTTGTGTTTTATAGAGGGCTGTGCTGTGCTGTCAGTACATTCTCTAGGACAATTCAGGTATATGTTTTTGACCCCCCAAAAAAAGGCTCTATCTTTTATAACTTAACAAAGCTTTTGCTCATTGAAGTAAATTGAAGTATTTATTTTAAAGCAAAAAAAAAAAAACCCCAGAAACCCAAACAGACAGCAAAATAAGACTATTTGATTTTTCATTTGATTCTGGCAATAAGTGCACATCTGTTGTGCAAAGGGGAGACTCATGGTTGTGCTAAGGTCCAGGTGTGGGAGGGTATTCTGCATTACCGGTAGATGAAATCAATTTCAGAGCCATCTGTCAATGAGCAGAGTTTGACTGCCTTGAACTCCTCTTGTATAATCAAATCTCTGACACAGGCTTCCGTTTGAGGAGTATCCTGAAAAGCTTCTCTTGAATTTTTTTATGTTACTGTCTGATTATATTATTGTACAAAATATGACATAATTCTCATCTGAGATTTAGACTCAGTGTTAAGGTATTAGGTCCACAGCAAAGTCCATGTTGTTCAGAGCAGTTGAGCACTGCTTACAGCACTTGTTCAAGTGCTGTGTCTGATGTCTCACAGAACCAGCAGATGTGATATGGACGACCCTTATCCTGAAATATGCTGCTAAAACTTAATTGTGACTGTTTGGTTTATGGTCACAAATATTACTTAATATTTTCTCTAAATTTAATTACAGCATCTATTTTATTCATTCTGTTTAAATAGTGTGCTTAAATTAAAGGAACAGAAAGAACTCAAACTTTCTTTGATCTTTGAGCACAAGATCTAATGTTACTTGGCTGCTCATGGCAACCAGAGTATTGTGGTTTGGGTTTTTTTTAATCCTATTTATAACTTCTGTATCGAAGGCTGTTGTTTAGGACAAGCTGTATTTGTGTGTGCATCTGATTTACAAGAGTAACTTTTATGTTCCGTTTGTCTTTGGCACTTGAGAGACTTGCTTCATCTTGTCTGACCGTGCTTGCCTCATTTTGCCTCATTTTGCCTCATTTGTTTCTTGTGTGGCATGATCTATTTCCATAACCTTGGGGATGAGTTCTCAACTATACCTCTCACTCTCACGTATCAGTAAGTCTTCAGACTTGTTTCATGAGTGCTTAGTAAAAAACAGCTGTACCAGTTGTTGAGGAAGCTGAGATGCTTTGAGGTGTTGCAGATCAGATGATCATACATAGATCTAGAAGTGTTCTTCTGTTCTCCAGTATAGCAAAAAGTAGTCCCTAACAGATTGAGCATTTAAAAAAATTCTATTCACCTAGAAAATGAGATTTTAAAAAACTTTTAGAATTTTTACACTTATTTAATTTATTTTTAATGAAACTAATTTCATTCACAAGAGTGATATTTTCAGTCATGCTGTCACAAGATGCCCAGGAAATATATCTAAACACAGGTAATGTGTCTTGAATGCTGCAGGTGATGATCTAAATAGGCCAGTGCATGACCTACTCGTTAATGACCATGAAGTATTAGTCATGTTGTTCTGCCTTGTGTGAGAGAACTGAATGTTTAATATTAATAAATGTTAATCTGGCCTTTCTGGAGACTGTACTTAGTTGTGACTGTTATCTTTGGTAGGATATTTGACTGTATCTATTTTAGATTTTAGTTTGTTTCTTGGGTGTTTGGGGGGCTGCTTTTGGTTTGGTTTATTGGTTTTTGTTTGGTTTTTTTTTTTCTTTTTGGTTGTGTGCTCCTCCATATCTTGCTATGAAGACTTCATTGCTAGAGACTCAGGCTGTGTCCAGGTGATCCAGATAGTCCCAACATGCAAGATACCTTGTGTTCTGTTGGAGTTGGATCATGTGCTTGTGCCCTTTAGGATGATGCATAACAACCTGACCTGGAGAGGTGACTGGAAAAAAGAGAAAAATAATATTCCGACTTAGGGGCCTCTTTCTAGCTTTAGGAATAGAGGTGCTGGAAACCAGGTGTACTGTCAAGGGACTGCTTTTCTATTATGGGTCTCTTGAGTTGCACAGCTTTAATTCTCATTTAAAACTTTTCGGATTATTCAGCTGTTCAAGGTTCTATCCAGAAACACAAAGCAGTTTTGCCATTGCTGTGCTGACCCCCTGAATGATGTCACTTCAGTGCAGTGTTGTAGTAATCACTAGTCTAGTTTAGGTAGAAAATGGCCAATGTATCTGCCAAATCCAAATTTGATTCCTCCTTTGTAGAGATTTAAAAAGAGCATGTGTTAATAAAGCAGATCATATGGTATAGCTGAATGTAACTGAATATCAGAGCTACCTGACGGGTTTTATAGTGCATGATACCCGATGGATCACACAGAGCCCAATTTAATAGAGATGTGGTGTGCTGTATTGCGGAAGACTTGGAAATCAATCCCAATTGCCCTATTCAAGTGAAAAGGCTTTTATTCTGCAAAGACTTTAAACACAGGATTTGTTCTTTCCTCCCTCTCCCACGTTTTATTTGTATAGGGCATTCCTGGACTTAACACTTCCACCTTGGCTGGCCATGTGTCTGGAGTTGCTCACTGCAGTGGTAATTCTACCTTGACCTGACCTCCACCAAATCTTATCCTCAGCCATATTTTCATGATTTTTCCTTTTTGTCCAAAAGAAAGCATGCACTTCTTGCTTGTATTACAGTTTTTGGTTTGTTCACCACTCGGTAATTTCGCTAGTGGGGCAGTGATGCGAATGTGCAAGGAGGGCATGAGTTATGTGACTTAAATTGTCTTATAAATTGTGTCTCTACAGGTAAAGTCTCAGTGAGGGTCAAAACAAGAAAAGCACTCACAGAATAATTTGAAAAACTATATGATCAAAAATTGTACAATTGTTACATGTAGAACTGTCTTTTAAAAGACTTTTTATTATTATAATTTTTGAAGTGTAGAAATGGACACCTGTCTCAGCCATTTTGAAACTGGAAGTGCTGCTTGAGGAGAACTGGAGTTCCAGTGGTGACACTGCTTTTGGCATCCTTGCTACCTGCTGCTTTCTCTGCTTGATGCAGCAAGTCTGTTCTTCAGTGGTCCAGTGGTAAAGAGTTGTGATAAATGCCACTTCTCAGCATTAGCATCTTTAGAGCAGTGAAGCTGTTATGCTACTGATGGCTTTGGACTAACTAAATTAAATGGAAACTGAGCGGTTCCTCACTTAAAGTGTGCTTGGGATCTTGTTTGAAAAACCCTCTTAGAAATGAATGATGCATCTAAATTTTCAAGATTTCTTCTATATTTAAGTGCTGAGGGAGACAGAAAAGTATCAAAACTGATGAAAGTAAGTGAAAGGTGATTTGTGTTGCAGACAAGGAATGTACTCTGGCTTGAAGGAATGATTCTCTAGGCCTTAGTGCTTGGTATTAACACTGAAACTTCAGGATACTTTGAACACTATAACCTCAATAAGTTGTTATAGAAGGTAGCACTGCTACATAATGAGTAGGAGAAGTGAGAGAAACTAGGCAAATCAAATAAGTTACCTGTGGTAATGAAATCTTGAATGTACAGGATTTTTTTTGTTGTGGGTTGGTTTTGGTTGGGTTTTTTTTGTTTTTCAAGAGGTAGTTAAGAACTGTAGCATGCAAGATAATGGAATGGCTCTTCTGAAGTAAAAAACCTGTTCTTATTATGAAACCAGAGCATGCAAATGTCTCTGAGCCTGAAGGAATGTTTCAGAAAGTTCATTTTGAGAACCTGGAAGACAGACAATTTAAGAACCATATGTGGAAATGTGTTCCATAGTACTTAATAGGTTGGCAGAAGTCATTGGTTTACATGCTGATAAAATATCTCTTTTGTAAGTATTTCTACTCAAAAAGTCTAAGAACCTTTTAAGTTGATTTTTCATCCCTTTCAGAATGTGTTGAAAATAATTGATGCTTCTGCCAAGGAACTAAGAAATACACTGTAACGGAACCACCTCCAGTGTCCCATTTTAGTTGTGTAGGAGCTTATTTAATAACCAAATCTTTAAATCTAAGATTATATTTTATTTTGGCTAGGGTTGGCATTTTTTTAATTACAGGTGTGCCCTATTTCCAGGGGTTTTCTGAGAAAATTTTGAAAGTTGAAAATGTTCTTGCTCAAATGGAGTAAATTGCCATGCTTGAACTGTGTAAGTTCCATTAGACATCAGTGGTTGGTTATGTTAGGATATGAATTCAAGATGAACTACTGTGACTTGAATCAGTGGCAGCTGGCTTACAGACATAAAAGGAATCTTCTGCTTGCCAGGTGTATCTTAGTCAAAGTTGCTGAATTTATTTAAATGCACAGTCAGTGAAACCTGTACTCAGGGTCCTGTGTAGACTTTAGACTACTTTGTCAGTGGGATGGTACCCATGTTCATTCTGTTTAGAGCACATGCCAGTCACTGCACTTCATTTTTTTAAAACTGGATTTGGGGGGTGAACTAGTTTATGCAGCTAGTACTTGGCTTTTATTTTGGTATATCTAATTGATATGTAAAAGATGAGGAAGGAATTCAAGCTGAAGATTTAGGAGTGAGCATGTCTAAGAGCTCAAGCAATGGGATTTGCCCTCTGAACTCATGACTGAAGCTGTAACTGTAGCAGATGTTTCTTGCTGGTGTTTCTGTCTGGGGGCACTCTGTCAGAAGAGATTGTCCCCTCTGTTACTTGCACACTCACACATGTCAGAGGTAACTCGCAGTAGGGTGCACGTTGTATGCACTGCAAATACGCACAGTCCTGATTTATAACCAAGGACTGGCTGAGCAGAGCTGTGCAAGCGCAGGTTAGAAGTCAGTCAGATAACATAAATCCAGAACACTTGGTTCTGCCAGTTGGCTGATACATGAAGTGAGTGTTTTACAACACATACTCTCTAAACTGCAAGGAAGAGATTGGAAACAATAGTTGATTCCTAGACTTGCTGTAAACCCAGTTCTAATCTGTTTGTATTGTGCTGCTGATGTTTTGGGATTTTTTTCCTGATATTTTTAGCCTGTAAGTAGAGAAGTTCCCTTGAACCTAGATGAAATTCAAAGGATGCAAATGGCTACCTTTTGCATTCATTGAGGTTTTTACCCTTCCACATTGAGCATAGTGGGTTGCCTAGCTGAAAGAGAGTTGCCGTTCTACATTGTGTCTACCTTTTCAGAAGCTTGTTACCAGCTTAAAATAAACCAACAAGCTACCTCACAGTCATTTAAAGTGAAACATGGCAGTCTAAAATGAAATTAAAAATAAAATTTACCGTTTATGTTTTATCCCCTTGTGTTGATGACAGGTTGGCTATGAGCCAGCAGTGTGCCCTGGTGGCTAAGAGGGCCAATGGGATCCTGGGATGCATCAGGAAGAGTGTGGCCAGCAGGTCTAAGGAGGTGATCCTCCCCCTCTACTCTGCCCTGGTCAGGCCCCACCTGGAGTATTGTGTCCAGTTCTGGGCTCCCTGGTATAAAAAAGACAGGGATCTCCTTGAGAGAATCCAGAGAAGGGCTATGAAGATGATTAAGGGCCTGGAACAGCTCCCCTATGAGGAAAGGCTGAGTGAGCTGGGGCTGTTCAGCCTGGAGAAAAGAAGACTGAGGGGGAACCTGATTAATGTTCATAAATATCTTAAGTATGGGATGCAGGGGGAATTGGCCAACCCCTTTTCAGTCATCTGTGGAGACAGGACAAGGGGCAATGGCTGTAAACTGGAGCACAGGAAGTTCCGCACCAACATGCGGAAGAATTTTTACACAGTGAGGGTGACAGAGCCCTGGAATAGGCTGCCCAGGGAGGTGGTGGAGTCTCCTTCTCTGGAGATATTCAAGACTCATCTGGACGCCTATCTGTGCAATATGTGCTAGGGAGCCTGCTTTGGCAGGGGGGGTGGACCCGATGATCTCTCGAGGTCCCTTCCAACCCCTACGATTCTGTGATTCTGTATGCTTCAGAAAATGCACTCACCTCCTGCTGTCTACCTGGCAAACTGAACATCTAAGCATGTAGCTTAGGAACTTGCAGGGAGTTGAGGAAAAGCAGGAGGGCACACCTCTGTGCAGGGCAGGACTTGACCCTTGTCTCTGCCCTTCAGTTTCTCAGGCATCTGAAACAGGGAGGTCTGCTCTTGTTCAGATGTCTTTCCCAGCAGCGAGGCAGGAGGGAAGGAGTGCTGTGTGAGCTTGCCAGCAATGATAAGGCCTCCAGGCACTGATCACAGTAAACATGCTGTGAGAATCACAGCCATGCTTTCCCAGGAGTTACATGAGGCAAGGATGCACTTATGTCACTTGTTTTGTTGGAAGCTTCTTGCTGCTAGCAGCTAAATGACATGTAAAGCAATCAAACTATGGTGCTTCCAGCATTACTGGTGTTCTGGCTTATGGTACTTGCTTCTGTTTTTAAAACTGAATTTGCCAGCATAGACAGACTACTTCACTCTGAAAATGTAAAATCACAAGTGCTGCTTGTGTTGTAAAAAACATACACAACTTTCCTCTACAACAAGAGCTGCAGATCACACTTGCCTTTTTCTCCCCTGCTGTTTATTCATCAGCCTGCCGAACATCATAGATATCTTCTGAACAGATTTGTGCAAAGCTGGCAAATCGAGTGGTAATGACATTCCATCCATTAAATCCAGACTGTTGTCTTCTACATACAGTATTCATGGCTGTATTACTAGGAAAGCTGCTTTTGGCTGCAGTGAAGTACACCACAAAATTGCTCTGATCTTAGACTTAAGCTATAATTTGACACAGCTATCTTTAACCAAAAAACCATAAATCCATAAAGAAACTATAAGCAACATAAACTTTTTAGTAGCAGAGACAATTAGTAGGGAACCATGCAAATCCCACAGGAAAAGTTACTCACTTACTGGACTATATAATTATGGTAGAGATTAAAATTTCCAGAGTTTAATTTATGAATAAGACCAGATTGTGATGTGATTTTTATAAATAAAACAAGGAGACTAAAGGCTCCAGAGGCTACTTAAGGGTTTGCAGATGGGTTAATGGCTACTGCTTAATTGTTTGACGTATGTATGAGGAGATACAGGGCAGTTGTAGAAAGACTATCTGAGAAAGAAACGTTGTTAGATACATGCTGCATTTCTTTACCAATTAGCTGTGTTTCCAGCAGGTCACTTTCATAATCTTAGAATCATTTTGGAAAAGAACTTTGAGATCATGAAGTCCAACCTTAAACCTAGAACTGCCAAGGCCACCACTAACCCATGTCCCCGAGCATCACATCTACCTATCTTTTCAGTATTTCCAGGGATGGTGACTCAACCACTTCCCTGGGCAGCCTGTTCTGGTGCTTGACAACCCTTTCAGTGAAAAAATTTTTCCTAATATGCAATCTAAACCTCCCCTGTTGCAACTTGAGGTTGTTTTCTCTTGTCCTGTCACTGACAACCCCCTGGCTACAATGTTCTTTCAGGTAGGTATTCCTTCAGGCTCCTTTTCTCTGGGCTAAACAACCCCCGTTCCCTCTGCCGATCCTCGTAAGACCTTGCGTTCTAGACCCTTCACAAGCTACTTGGGTCTTCTTTGGATATGCTCAAGCTCCTTATTATCTTCCTTCTCTTCAAAATAGCCTTTAAGTCCGGAGTGAGTTATTTGATACTTATTATGCTAGATAATATATGTTGCTAAATATTATTGTCTGCTGTGTTCTAGTCGTGTTCATAAAGCAAGCCTGTGCTGTGGTGTTTCTGGTTCTACCCTGGCAGTGTTCATACATACCTGTTCTGCTCCCATATGTCCTGTCTAACAACACTTGCAGCAATCTAGGAAAAAAATGCTTCCCAGAACACGGGTTGGAGGAGAGATAGCCGAGAAGAGGTATTCAGCTGTGGAGTTGGATTTCCTAATGGGCTGTCTTTCCTGGCCTTTGATGTAGCCAGCCCCAAACACCAAAAGATACAACCACTGCACTCAAGATCATAGGAAGCTGTAGCTTTCCTTTGGGGTGCCTGGAGAATAGATTTGGCTTCGTCCCTGTATTGAGAGAGGAGAAATAAGATTCAGCTTTTGGGGACATCTTATCTAGGGAACCTCCTGAAGACCATTTCTTTTTTGTTCTGTGAGGAATATGTAGTTATCTTCAGGTAACTTTTCCTTTTAAATGAGATTTTTGGATAGACAGTGATCTGTCAACTATAGTGTGCTTATGTTTAAAGGCTACTGCTTCTTAGTAGTTAGCTCAGGAATTGGTGTCTGAAACAAATCCTTATATTGTATATATTGCTAACTCAGTAAAAAACAGTCAGCACACAGTTGCCTGATAACTCATAAGCTGCAGTGTGACGCTTCCCAATGGCCTAATGCAAAATTTAGAATTAAGTACTTCACTAATCCTGGACATAGAAATTCTTTAATAGGTACAGCATTTTGAGTTGTGTTCCTTATTAAGGCAGAGCTGAATGTAAGGATCTGAGGGCAGAGTATAGATCGTGTATTCTAGCATCAATTTCTGTGCCTAATTTTTTGTTTAGATTCATCTGGGAAGGAATAAGCTAGGAAACTTCTCTGAGTGAATTGTTTAGAGCTCTGTGCTGATTAGGAAGCTGCCTGTTTCACTCCTGTGTCTTTACAGTTTCTTGAGAAAAGGCTATAAAAAAATTTTGAACATGGTTATGTGTAACATGCATTTTCTTTACACAATACACTACAGTTAATTCGATTTGAAGGGCTCTCTCCTAGCTCTGGCAAATTTTGTCAAGCTACCATTTGACTTCTGTGTATTTTTTTAAACTTTTATTTCTTGAAATCAAAGCTTGTTGCAGTTAAAGAAAAAACCAAAACAAGGCAATATTGGAGAAATCTGTCTCCAGCAATCCTAATATATTGCCTGATGTTCTAGGAACAAATGCATCATGTGGATTTTTATGTAGGAGGATTTTTAGACTTGTAATGGTTGGGTGTCAGCCACAAGGTTCATGTGACATGACAAATGTGGAACATCTGTGCACTGATGCACATCACTTTTAGAAAAGTTATTCCCACCACCACATGCATTGAATTAAATACAAGAATTTAGAGGAAAAATAGTTGGAAGAACACATACTGTCAAATACAATGGCAAGGATCAGTTGTGCAAGCCATCAGAACTCACTCAGGCGCTTCTCTGCACGCTTCTTACTCAGAGGTCTGTCTGATGCTCTGTGCATTTCCTGTTGCCCCCTTTGCACTGGAAGAGTGGTATTGTGCTTTCCTAGTCAATGGCAAATAATCTCTGGAAAGAAATTGCAGTTTAGCATAATGGATTTCTTGATTTAGTTCCTTGTGTAAGTGATGTATGGGCTGAATGTGAGGTACATAGCTGGCTAAGTTGGCATACTTAAGTTGGAAATGAAGTGTGGCTGAGTGGCTTTGACCAGGGTCTCTCATATTAAAACATGAATCTTATCCTTAATTGCCTGAAATGACCTTAGTGATCAATATCCTTGTAAATCCTGAGTGCTACTGTTTGACTCCATGCTATAACTGAAGGAAAAGGGTTTTGACTATGAAATAACTGTGATGTGGAAAAGGAAGCAGTTGCTAAGGTAACTTTTGACCTCTAGTGTCGTAGAACAGTAGCTAGGAGTCCTGTTTCTTCTAGACTGCTTACCAAATTGTATGAACGATGCTGTACTTCGTTGCGACTTGTGCTCTTACCTTGGTCTGACCAGAGAGGCTGCCTGGTTTAGATTGCAGGATACAGGACATGCAAGAAGCAGACTTCAGCTTCAAAAAGCTCATGTTGAGTTTGCATTCATTGTTGGGGCAGCCAGAAGCACACTACTCTGCAGAAGATAAGCATGGTAGATACTAATAGTTGTTCTCCTAGTGACTTGTATGTATTTCAGAAGTGCTCTGAAGCTTTAGATATTTAGTTCTGAACATATTAAGTTGTTGGAGTGTTTTGTTTGTTTGGTTTTGTTTAAAGTAATGCAAAGCAGTTCTTCCCAGTGAAGCCTTACAGATAAGGATTTATCAAATTCTGGTACTCGCAGCTAGAGAACAGTCTAAAAAACTTAGACAAAAACCTACAAAGTAAGGTCCAATACTTGAATCTGAGACTTCAGTTTATAAGAACCTCTACTCTAGAGTGCATGGAAAAGCTCTTGTTCCAATATAACCACACACGCCTGCATTTCAGAGGCAGCTGAACACCTTGAAAATGTCACTGCACTTGGAAATGGCTTTTGAGTGATGCCCTGCTTTTAAAGGAGGCATAAGCAATAGGCTGAAGTAAAGGGAAGATCTCTGGCATTTGTTACCCAAAGTGAGATACTTAGGGAGTGGACAGAAGTGGTATAAAAGCCCTAAATAACTTGGACATCCATTTTAATTGTCCTGTTCAACAGTGCTGCCTTAGAATTTGCTATGCTTTCATTAAATAATTGTTATCATAAAACTATAGCTAGCTTATAACAGAGATTCTTTAATCATTAAAATTGGGAGGGGAAATGGTTTTGTTTGGGTTGACAGTTTTGAAACTATCGCTTTTTTATCACTTTTCTTCTTTTTTAAGCTGTTTCACAAAACCAACCAGCCTGGGCTCTCTTAGCTGACTCTGTGACCCCTTTAGTTCCTTTAAAGGAACCATGAGGATTTTTATATCACGTTTCTAGTAGACTTCTTGAGTCCCTGCTACAGTAAGTATGTCTGAGTCAGCAGCTCGGTCCACATGCCCTCCAAAAGTCTGATGCAGAACCTGGGCTGAACTAATTGAGATCTGTCCCAGCAGAAGGACTTGCCCAAGCTGAGTGTTCCTATTTGAAATGTTTTTAACTGAGCTTTGTGAAACTGTAGAAAAACTGTAGGTAGAAAAAAGCTTTGTACATCCAGAAACTTAGGTCTTATATTAAACTGGTGTTCAAAGTAGTTAAACGCAGCTTTGATGTAAATTACTTTATGTAAGCACAGCAGTAGCTTCACATCCTTAGGACAGTTTATATTTTGTAGCTTTTTACCTGTGCTCCAGTTCTGTCAAACAACAGAGAGTAATCCTGCAAGGCCCTTCTGTCTACAATCTGGTTTACTGCACGAAAATGTCATTCATGTTGCTGGGATATATAATTTAATAAAGTTTTATAAGGCTTTGAAGATATTTCTGATGTCATGAGTCTTTATTACACTAGAGGTCAGTGTATGATGGGAACTTCTGTGAGGTGGTGTAGAGTTTCTTGCAGAATCCTATTTCATCAAATTTGAAACCAGATTCTGCAAGAAACTGTAGCCTACTACTGTGGAAAAAAACTTCACTTAACATGTCTTATGACCTTCTTGGCTAAAGGGCTTTTTTGAGCTTCCTGCTTTTACTTTTCCTTGCTTAGGGCATGTTTGGCAATATCAATAACCACACTTTGATGTGGTAACATGAATATGCTCCCTCAGTTGTTCCAATGTGCACCTCAAACATTCATCTTTCATTGTAATAACATAACTTTTTTGATTCAGATCTATTTTAGTATGCCATGCTATTTATAGGAGTCATCCTCAATGTGTGTTGTACTTACTAAGGGCATGGTGGAAGAATTGCACGTGCATTTATTATTCTTAGTGTAGATGTCAACTTCCAGGGCATTGAGCTGGTAACTGTCAGATGAATGGTTTTGCTTTTGGGTCTTGAGGGAAGCAAAGTCAGGCACAGTTCTATCATGATACTTGTAGAGACTGTCTCCTCAGCCGGTCATCTTCAGTTCTCCAGGAAAGTAATTTCTTTAAACATCTGGAATGTGCAAAAGCAAATTGTTTCTGAAAACATCTTTGGGCAAGGGGACTAGAGCAGATGGTCAAGATACAACGGTGTAATGTGAGGTCAAATAGGACAGAACTGAAGAAGAGCCTTGCTGACTGGAGCAGATTACATCACAGATTACAATTTAAGCAAGATGGTGGTATAGGAAAAAATAACATCAGGGTGGATTTGCGCTCTTGAATGTTTTCTAAGAGAACTGGCTACAAACTAAAGTGCCTGTATCCTGTTACTCTTGTGTAGGGTTCTTCCAAAATTCCTGGAAAAGAAGAAAAATATGAGCACAAGATGCTAAGACATTACATGCTAGAACCAGTATAGAGGTTAAGTGCAGGTATAGAGCTAAATTTTGTTGTTCTGAAGTTTTCTGAGATAATAAGTAATTTTCTGAGATAATATAATCTTTGTGGGCTTTCTTTTTGGTGGAGTGGAAGGGGAAGGGGGACAATGTAAAAGGATAACCAGCAGTCTGAGAATGTCCTTTGCTCTTGGCTGCTGTCCAATATGTTTTGTTATGTGCCTGTGGAGCATTAAGAAGGATGACACCTCAATTGAGATAGTGTGAAGGAGGTGTTAGACTCTGGTTTAATTGAACTCTCTGAGGACTTGTGGCTTCACAGGGAAGTCCTTGCACTCCTCTACCTCTTTCTTCCTCTAGCTCTTTCCTGTTTTTTTCCAGGCTGTGGTTTAATCTCTGTAGGAAATGAAGATGTACCAAGGCTTTGCAGGATGGAGTCTTATAAAAACATCTTTAAATTTTGTGGTGTCAGGTTTTGTTGGGTTGGATTTGAATAGTCTAAGAAGGAGGTGGTGTTGCAGAACTGATACAAGTATTTAAGCAATAAATAAAACATCCTAAAAATCTGTTGTCTTTTCCTTTCCTTTTGACATTGGAGGGAAGCAATCTTAACTTGTTCCAGTGAAACTCTTTCTTTAAAGTCTGTTCTGCACGTAAGAGCTCCAGAGCTACGACGCTCATCTAAAAGAGGAGAAGCTGTTGTATCACCCTAGTGAATAATGTGATGGGTCACTGCAGATTCTTGTAGAGCATCTATATTTCTCTCTGCTGTGCCCGTGGTGACAGTCTTTCCTAGTTCAGCTTTAAGGTATTAAAATAGTCTAAATATTGATGTTACCTGTATCCAGACAAATCTTTGTCTAGAAAAAGAAAGTAAGTTTGATTATTTTCCTTGATCAAAATTAATGGATCTTTGTGGTTAAGCAGAAGCTATTACCCACTAGCCCCTCTTTCTAGTTCATCATATCAAGTATTCGAAGCCTCATCTTGAGTACTGTGTGCGGTTTTGGGCACTACAGAATCACAAGGTTGGAAAAGACCTTTAAGATCGAGTCCAACTGTTCCTGTCCTATGCCAAACCATATCCTTAAGCACCTCATCTACCCTTTTTGGAAACACATCCAGGGAAGGTGACTCAACCACCTCCCTGGGCAGCCTGTTCCAGGCCCTGACAACTCTTTCAGTAAAAATTTTTTCCTAACATCTAATCTGAACCTGCCCTGGTGCAGCTTCTTGCCAGTTCCCCTTGTCCTATCACCTGTCACCTGGCTGAAGAGACCATTACCTATCTCTCTACACCCTCCTTTCAGGTAGTTGTAGGTGGTGATAAGGTCTCCCATCAGCCTCCTCTTCTCCTGGCTAAACAGCCCCAGCTCCCTCAGCCGCTCCTTGTACTACAGTACAAGAGGGACACAGAGCTGTTGGAGAGTGTCCAGAGGAGGGCAGCAAGGATGGTGTGAAGGGTCTGGAGGGGAAGATGTACAAGAAGAGGCTGCAGTCCCGTGGTTTGTACAGACTGGAGAAGAGGACGCTGAGAGGAGACCTCATCATGTATTATGGCTTCCTGACAAGGGGGAGTGAAGGGGCAGGTGCCAATCTCCTCTCTTTGGTGACCAGTGAGGGAATGAATGGTTTGAAGCTGCAACAGGGGAGGTTCAGGTTGGATATTAGGAAGAGGCTCTTTACTGAGAGGGTTGTTGGGTACTGGAGCAGATTTCCCAGAAAAGTGATCAGAGCACCACTCGGTCCCATGTTCTGACTTGGCTGGTTCTGTGTGGAGCCAGGAGTTGGATCCTTATGGGTCCCTTCCAACTCAGGATATCCTATGATTCTATAAATATGTCTTTCCTTCATGATGTTCTGACTGATCCCAGGATCCATCTATTGTGAAATGGAGTATATCAAAATGGCAAAAACTACTATTTGAAGTGTCTTTTCCTGCTTTTGTTCTAAACTCTCAAGATGTGGGAGTTATCAGATGCATGGTTCAAGTTGCTTGCCAGATACTTTTCAGATATACTGGAGAGACAAAAAATTGCCAGCAAGATCACTCTTTTATAGGGTGGAATTCAGTTGCCAGCTGTCACATTTTGATTTCAGCCTCAGAGGTTCTCTGTATTTATTAGGCCTTGTTTTTGTCTTACCATGTGCTTTTGCCAAAATTTCTTCTAAGACTTCTGACACTAACAAGCTGTGTAGAATATTCTGGCACAGGCAAATATATTAAAAAAACCCCATGACTCTGTTCACCTCATACTGGATATTCAAGGTTCTCTTGAAAAGATAGGCTTTGACAGGCTTCAAAGCTGGAGACCATCAAAACTGCAACACTGTGGTCTTCTCTCCTTGTTCCAATAAACAAATGTAGCATTTACAAAAAAAAAAAGAAAAAAAAAGAAAAAATGAAATATGTTAGTGGAACAGTGGCAGCGTACACCGGGTTTAATGTGTGCTGTGCATTGTAATGTTACATCTTCCCACCTCACAGGGCCTTCCAGAAAACCTGTGAAGTAGTTGACCAAAACTATCTTTTTAAAATATTAACATGTGAAGAGGAATAAGGTAGAAATGGTAGAAGTAATTAGGTGGCCCTATGGTTAAGTAGCAAACTGAGCATTGTGTGATAATGGAGAAACTAGTTTTTCTTTCAACTGCCCCTTGCTGACCATCTTTTTTATTCAACTTTCCTGCCAGACTGAAGTGAGTCCCCACTCGTTTCCCCTTCCAAAGTGCAGGAATGCTCATTTGAGGCCCCCAGGGCTCAGTCCTGGGTCCAGTCTTGTTCAACATCTTTATCAATGATCTCAACGAAGGGATTGAATGCTCCCTCAGTAAGTTTGCAGATGACACCAAACTAGGAGGAAGTGTTGATCTGCCTGAGGGTAGGGAGGCTCTTCAGAGGGATCTGAACAGACTGGACCGATGGGCTGAGTCCAATGGGATGAAGTTTAACAAGGCCAAGTGTAGAGTGCTGCACATGGGACATAATAACCCCATGCAGCGCTACAGGCTTGGGGGAGACTGGCTGGAGAGCTGTCAGGCAGAGAAGGACCTGGGGGTGTTGGTTGACTGCAGACTGAATATGAGTCAGCAGTGTGCTCAGGCAGCCAAGAAGGCCAATGGCATCTTGGCTTGTATCAAAAACAGTGTGGCCAGTAGGTCTAGGGAGGTGATTGTGCCCCTGTACTCGGCATTGGTGAGGCCACACCTCATGTACTGTGTCCAGTTCTGGGCTCCTCACCACAAGAAGGACATGGAGGTCCTGGAGCGAGTCCAGAGAAGGGCAACCAGGCTGGTGAAGGGGCTGCAGGGCAAATCCTGTGAGGAGTGGCTGAGGGAGCTGGGGCTGTTTAGCCTAGAGAAGAGGAGGCTGAGGGGAGACCTTATCACAGCCTACAATTACCTGAAGGGAGGTTATAGGGAGGTAGGTGATGGTCTCTTCAGCCAGGTGACAGGTGATAGGACAAGGGGGAATGGCATGAAGCTGTGCCAGGGCAGGTTTAGATTGGATGTTAGGAAAAAATTTTTTACTGACAGAGTTGTCAGGACCTGGAACAGGCTGCCCAGGGAGGTGGTTGAGTCACCTTCCCTGGATGTGTTTAAAAAAAGGGTAGATGAAGTACTTAGGGATATGGTTTAGTTTAGGATGTGAATGGTTGGACTTGATGATCTTAAAGGTCTTTTCCAACCTTGTTATTCTGTGATTCTGAGGTGAATGGAAGTCGGAGATGGGAATACAATAGCATGTGGTTTACCATATTTAGGCTCATATCCTGCCTGAAATACAAAGATAAATGTGGGTAGATTTTAAAAATTGGCTTGCTTAAAATGTATGAACAGCTGCATAACATTAAGGAGAAAACTGAATTGCTGCCCTCTCAGTTTAAGTAGGCTCAAACGTAGTCAATGTTTGGGAGTCTGTATTCTAAAATACGAACTTTTCCCAACCTGGCCAACATTTCCATCTTTCTGTCTTTTCAATTAATTATTTTTGGTTTGACCTCTTCTCTAGATGCTGTTATTAGTGTTTGACACATTCGGCAGCTGCAGGGGAAGCAGAGCAGTGACCTGACTGCCCTTAACAGTTGTTTCTCTGGACACTTAGCATATCGTGATTTCATTTTGTGTCTCTTAATAGATTTAAAAAGGAAGTTTAATAAAGCAGCTGTGAAAGTGAAAGCACTATAGTTGGCACCTAAAAATATCTGCAGGTGAGTTGAACCTCATCCTGCAAGAGTAAAAATGGTTTTGCCACCAGCTGTTTTACTGGAGGGAGATAATCAGCACAGACTGTTTCATAGAATTCAAGTCTGCATTGGAGAATTCTCCACTGCTCTCTCCTTAGAGACAAGAGGTGCTGGGATAATTGTAACTTGGATACTGCATCAACATGAATCTCTGCATGGGCTAAATCACCCTGTGGGAAAGCATTATAAAGTATTATGGGCAGAGCCACAGATGTTTTCTGTTTGCCAAAGAAGAGAATAAAAGCAGTTGTCATTAAAGGTGTGAGGATCAAAAAATCAGACCAAGTGGCAGGTGTTGCCTGTAGAGGTGAGCTTTCTTGCTAAGTCAGGTTCTGTCCACTGGTAGAGGTCTCAGATCTGTCTCCTGACCTTTGTGGTTCCAGGAAGACAGCTAGCTCTTTCGGTTGTATCCATTTATGTTAAAAGATTTTGAGGGTAGTCTTCTGGTAGATGCTGCTGTTTTGTTGTCTTCAGTGCTGTTTGATCTTATCGAAAGGTATGATAGAGACTGCTTTCTGTGAGGTGGTTAACTGAAAGCTCAACAGAGGGTGGTGGTCAGTGGCTTGAAGTCCAGATGGAAGACAATGACAAGTGGTGTTCCTCAAGGGTCTGTGCTGGGACCAGTGCTGTTTAATATCTTTATTAATGATATTGACAGTGGGATGAAGTGCACCCTCAGCAAGTTTGCTGATGGCATTGAGCTGAGTGGTGGGGTTAATGTACCAGAGGGAAGGCATGCCGTTCAGAGGGACCTGGACAGGCTGGAGAAGTAGGCCCAGGTGAACCTCATGAGGATCAACAAAGCCAAGTGCAGGGTTCTGGACCTGGATCAGGACAACCCCTGTTATCCATACAGGTTAGGAGATGATGTGCTAGAAAGCAGCCCTGAGGAAAAGGACTTGGGAGTACTTGTGGATGTAAAGCTGGGCTGCATCTGCAGCCCAGAAGGCCAACCGCATCCTGGGCTGCATCAAAAAAAGTGTGGCCAGCAGATCAAGAGAGGTGATTCGGCCCTTCTATTCTGCTCTGGTGAGCCCTCACCTGGAATAGTGTGTCTGGCTTTGGAGCCCTCAACACAAGAAGGACATGGACCTGTTGGAGCATGACCAGAGAGGGCCACAAAAATGATCAAAGGGCTGGAGCACCTCTCCTACGAAGATAGGCTGAGAGAGTTGGGCTTACTCAGCTTGGAGAAGAGAAGGCTCCAGCGGAAACTTATAGTGGCCTTCCAGTACCTGAAAGATGCCTATAAGAAAGCTGGGGAAGAACTGTTCATGAGGACATGGAGCAATAGGACAAGGGGTAATGGTTTTAAACTCAAAAAAGGTACATTTAGGTTGGATATTAGGAAAAAAATCTTCAATATGAGGGTGTTAATTCACTGGAACAAGTTGCCCAGAGAAGTAGTGGAGGCCCCATCTTTGGAGAATATTCAAGGTCAGGCTTGATGGGGCTCTGAGTGACCTGATCTAGTGAAGATGTCCCTGCTTACTGCAGGAGGGTTGGACTAGATGGCCTCTAAAGGTCCCTTCCAACCTAATGTGTTCTATGACTTTATGTCAAGAGAAATTGGTAGTTCAAGAATGTGTCTCATGTTAAAGGCTCAGTCTGTAGTCACTGAAGGGTCAAGTTTCTTGGGGTTCTTAGCAAACTTGCAAGACCTCTCTTTCCCTGTGAATATAGCTACAGTCTACATAGCCGGGCTTTGGAAAGCACCGTTGCTTGTGATGATGATCTTGTCTGTATGAATCAGGAAGGTAACAATATACTCTAAAATGATTCATGCCCTGTGTCAATTAGGTCATCCCCTTTGTCCAACGGTCTGGTAGTTCTGAAATTGTTTTTGTGTGCATTTGTGCTTCTCACACATACTTTCTTTTGTTTATTTCTTGTAGGAGGAGGACTGCCTTTTGGATTGTGAGCTACTTGGACATGGTAACGCAGCTCTACTTAGAGGGTCAGGCCTGGATGGTTGGGATTTAAGGTGAGCCTGTGCTGAAAAATCAATGCAGATAGAAACTATGAGTTCTTGGGGTTTTTTGGTTTGTTGGTTTATTTTGTTGTGTTGGTTTTGTTTGTTTTTTTCTTTTCCTGGAGTTGTTTGTACCAAACATTTAAAGAAATATCTGTGTGTGCCTCCTAGTGCTTGTGTAGTTTTAATAAAATCCAGTGGTATGATAGCTAAGATCCCAGAGTAGCCTTTAGAAAAGCTTCATGCTATTCAAATACCTAGGAAATGTTAATGCTCCTTTAAGAAGACAGTTGATTTGATATGAAAGTAGTAACAAGTGTTCCCAAAACTTCATCTCGGTGTGCCCTGAGAGGCAGCAGTCAGCTGAGATGTCTGGTTCCAGCCTTTCTATTATTCCCTCTTCCAATTCTTGTATAACAAAATAACTTCAGCCATTCTAGGCTACAGACAGTTCCTTCAAATTAAACATTTTAATTAATTGCAGACCAGTAGTGTACCTTTTATGTTGCCTGCTCTTCATTCTGCAGACTTTTGATGATGTATTTGCAGTTTAGATTTGATTCACTTTGTATTCAGTTCTTGGCTGTGGGAAAGCATTTCCTTAAGCAAACACAAACCAAGAAGAAAGATTATTTTTTTTTGTGCATACATTTGTGTAGCAGGTTCTGTCAGTCCCATAAAGGCAGAGCTCCCATTACTTGTGGGATTAATCTGGCCCTTGGAGAATTGTGTAACTTTTGTGAGTGGGGGAGATGTGATTTCTTGGACGTGATCAGAAAGATCTCACTGTCTTTTATCAGCAAAAGAATATATAAAAGTTCTATTGTTTAACTTCCCTAAAACAGAACTGATTTCTAATTCTGACCATACTCTCTGGGAAGAGCTGTCATCATACTATTTCTCTTGCCACATGTAGCCTCTGTTTTTTCCGGGAGGTATGGTAGGCATTGTTTTAGTTGTTACTCCAAAACTGTCTAAGAAGTGCTTTTCTTGCAACTTCCCATGCCTTCTGAAGGGTGGAGGAAATATAAAGAGTGGAAGTTCGAATAAAAACTTCTGTTGCATTTAAAAATCTAACTTAAAAACCCTCCAAATGTTTTAATGGAAAATATTGATTGAATCTTGACAATTCTGAATTAAGACATTTGTATAAAGTCTCATTCCAAAAATGTTTAAAGCAAGCATATTGACATCACAGTGATGAGTTGTACAGTTTGTGTGGTGAATGAGTTGTTTAATGAAGGAGAGTAGAAGTAGTCTGTTCTTGCAAGACTGAAGTATGTACTGAAAATCATATGAACAGTCCTGTGAGTTTAGGCTTTGAAGGGTAATACCTACTTAAATAAATTCTTCCAGCAAAGACTCAAGTAAGTCAAGCCTCCAGAGCAATTTCTTGCTGAACTTGCTGCTCAGTATATACTGCCATAAAATGGTTGTAACCTTCAGAAGATGATGCTGTCAGACGATGTGGATGGGTATTACGGCTGTATTTTAAAAAATGAATCAACAACTAAAATCCACAAGGATTATTTTAGTAGTCAATGTAAAGAACCAGAGATCGTGCACAATTTACAGACTTAATGTGATTAAGACATAGCTTGAGAAGGTCTGATAACTAAACCACAAGCTATTTGGGTATATAATCTTCAGGTGAACATGTTTAAGTCTTTTCACAGTAGCCTGAAATATTATGCAGTATTTACTGTACCCATGACTGGCGCATAAATATAGTAAGCAATTAAAGAGGCTCCAGATTATCAGACAATAAACTGATGGAAGGATGTTGGTGATCTGTGAGGCTCGTGCCCTAGCTTTCTGCTTTGTTGCTGGAGCTGCATCTGAGGTTGACCAGTTAACTTTAGAGGCTGGGAAGTGTGCAGGGCATGATCAGATGAGTCACTTGTACTCTTTTCATATCATTGCAGCAGACACAGTTTATGAACAGGGTTGTTGTTTTCGAGGTTTTTGTGTTGTTTTGGGTTTTTTTAAAAAAAAATATAGTTTCTTGGATTTTCTAACAGCATACCATTTGTCATGTGCTGCCTGTATTGTATAACTTCTACAAAGACAGCAAAGCCGAGGTTTCATGTGCAAGTTCATGTGCTGCCTTGCTGGACACTTCAGCAGCCCTGCTAATGCTGGCTTATTCTTAATTACAGAAATTTCAGCCAACTCTTGCTGTCTGCAGCTGGCAAAGCAGTGAATTGTTTCATTTCTGCCATCTAGGATAGAATTGAAACACAAGGTGTGCCCATGTTTTATAACCCCCCTGTCTGTGCAGCAGTATCCATCAGGTTAATGTCACATGTTGAACACATGTGCTATGTCCTTTCTAACCTAGCTGGAAACTTTATCCTCTCCCTTTTGAGGATAAAGGCAAAACCATTTATTTCCTATTTATTTTTTCAGATGTCTGTAAGCCTGTTCCACTCTACTATGGTTTCAGTTCAGCTGCCTTTCTAAGTACTTTAAGCTGGATGTTTGCTGTTTTGAGAAGTAATGCTGTAGAGTGTCTCAATCTCTTGCTGACCCAGAATATCTTTTTCCTGTTCTGAGAACATTTTACTTGAACTCGTGCACTTGACTGCTACAGAACAGTAATACTAGATTTCTTGCAAAAGCCGAGCTTAAAGGGAATACCATCCTTTTAAAAGTGATTTGCTCTTATACAATGAATGTATGATAATACATTTTGTTAAAATGCGTGTGTTTGGTGTAGTACCTCATGTGCATAGTGTTCTCTGGCCATATTACTCATGTTCAGTTTGCCTGGGGATGAAAGTGGTGTACAGAGAGTTGAGGTCCTTAGTTGGGCTTACAAGTGTACCAGCTCATTCCCTTCTACCTTGTTGGTAAGGTCTTTTGCTATTTTCTCCATTCAGTTCTTCTTACATTCTGGGATTGCTCTACTTGAAGGCATACTCAAAACTTTGATTTTTGTCCTTACAGATTTTTTTTGTGTGTCTGTTTAGAGCACTGGGAATTTTTAGTGAAGATGTTGCCAGGTGGAAAAGGGCTGGGCGGGGAGAGTGCAAAAGCATCTTCCTTACTGCTGCATGTCTCTTCAAATTAGTAGTTACTGGTAAGAAAGGAAACTATAGTTGATGTCACTCCCAGAAGCTTAACATGCATCTCTGTGCATTGCCTGTCTGTTGCCAAATGTCCTTAGCTATTTATTATGGTAAGAAAACAGCATCCTGACTATTTGAGAGTTGTAAACTTTGGGTGAAACCGCTAATCCATTGAGTCTGACATCCATTCTGGCTCTGTGGGCTTCTTTCTGTAGTAATGCCTGTCCACCTGGGGCATTTTGTCCTGATTTCCATTCAGTGAAAGATTTTAACTTTGTTTCTAGGATCTGAATTACTCATGCGTCTTTCCAAAGGTTTTGTTGCAGTGTCCTGCTGAAAATACCAGAAATTTTCATCTTCAGGAATATTTTCTTTTGCCTGAACTGTAATGACTCAAGAGCGTTGGTGTGGAGTGATGTGAAGCAAGAGAAGGTCAAGAAATCTGAGCATGATGACTCAATTGTGCTGCTTTTCCTGATTTCTTTGAACTGGGAATTCTAACTTCATTAGTGGCTCTACAAGCCTTGGTGTTGGAGACTTGCAACTGATACCTTTTCTAAAAACAGAGAGAGGGAGGAGAGGGAGTACTCTGTTTATTTCAACAACCACAAGCAACACTTCCAAAATACACTTGTGGTTGTATTGCAGAGTTATGAACCTGAGGTTATCTAGTGATGACTAACATGGTGAGGCAGTAGCCTAGTATGTCCACGCTTTATTTAGAAAAGGTAGTTCTTACTTGAGTCAAGGAACAGCAGTGTTTCATTCACTGTGTTTGCTGAGTCTCTAAGTACAGATACCGTGTCTGTCAGCAGCTCACACTGCAAGATACAGAAACTCCCCTTTCAGGGTCTGACTGCAAATTCTTAAGGATTTGCAGTACAGAAGGAAACACTTTTCCTCCTCCACCTTCTTTCCTTCCAAATGCACTTCTTAGGCTGCCCTGTGGTTCAGTTAGCAAAGGGTTGTGATACCTCTTCATCAGAACTATTTATTTTTTAATTACTTTTTCCCCTTTCTGTGCTGTGGTGATTTTTTTTTTTCGTGCTGTATTATCTCAGTGAAGTGGTGGTTCATAAATAGATTTAACAGCTTTTTAAATTCTTCAGGTAGAGCCTAGATTATAATAGTTGTTTATATATAAAAGAACCCTACAGGTTAATAAAAAAATTACGTTCTTCACTGTGGAGTTTAACCTGTAGAGTCTGTGTGTGCGTGTCTTCAGTAAGGCAGAAATCTACTGTTCTGCCCATTTAAAAATAAAATGGAAGAGTGAAGAGTAAATCCTCCTTGAGAAAAGGGGAGATCCTCGGTTTTGGAAGTACATACAGTTTTCATTGAAGATAAGCTGGGTTGGAGGTCATAGGCTTTGACAGAAAGTGTGGCTTTATTCCCATACACAGACAGCGCAGCTGCACTGGGAGTCACTGGAGTCTGTGGGACTGTCCTCCCTGACTTCTTGCCACCTTCTCACTCATTGAGAGTGCAGGGAATTGCTTGGCCCTGTGGCAGTAACACCAACTGTAGTACGCTTCTGATTGGGAAAGAATGGCTGGTTTGTTCTGCTAGAAAGACAAAAAGTATTTTTTGTGTTGGGGTTTCTGGTTTTGTTTTTGAAAGACAAAAAGTATTTTTTGTGTTGGGGTTTCTGGTTTTGTTTTTTTAAAAAATAAATAAAAAATCCTCTGTGGGTTATGTTAGGCTCTCACAGAAACTTGGATCTGTTAAATGAGTGTGGTTGCCTGGCTGAGCCAATAGGGATGGCCAGGCACAGGCAACACTTTTATCCCACGAGAGGGAGGAGGGGTGAATGAGCTGGAAGATATAAGCTGAAACAAAGCCATGCTGTCCTTCTGAGTCATTCGCATACACTGGATGGGTAAGGCTTCCTGCTTCCTGGGGCACAGAAGTGGGGTCATGATTCTAACAATGGATGCTGGTAAGTCACTTTTTATTAAATTGGTCTTGCTCTTTTTTCTTTTTTTCCTGGAAGTCTCTCCTTCTGCCCCCAGCTGAAAAGAATCACTGTGGTGATTTCTGTATCTGTATGTGGTATTTGTAAACTGGGAAGCTGAACTGTAAAATAAATGTTTACTCCAGACTTCCCAAGCTGTGTGCTCTGTGTTACACTGGTGTTACTTCTTGACTTCTGCATTGAAGTGCATATCCTATCATGCAGTGCAAACGTGTGTCTGTTAAATGGCAATTCTGTTTTAACTGGATCTGAGAAGTACCTGATGTCGCGCTCTCTTTGGTAACAGAGATTAGAGTCTCTGAACGATACATGCTAGATTGTATGCTTGCTGTAAATAGTGGTGAACTAATGTATTGGCTGTGGCTTCCTTTACTCTTGTGTTTGCAGAGATTTTGTATTGGGGAGGAACAGGGAGAAACAACTGCATTTCTCTAGTCGGATTTGTGTGTTTATAGCCAAGGAAGTCTGTCAAGAGAGCACACACAGCATTTTTGTTTTTATTTTTTTTCAAATTAGCTGCAAAAGTGAAATCTTTTCACACAGTTCCTGTGTGATAGAGAGAATGAATACAAACAGTAAGATGTTGAGTGGTTTCTATAAAAGAAACAAGCACTCCCAGTGCTGTTTCTTGAGAGGGGGTGTGTTTCCATGTCATAACTCACATCCTTGAAATTCCACAGTATTAAAAGGACCTCGGACTTTAAATGGTTATGGATAGGGCATAAAGCACCAGTGGTTGTGTGCTGGCAGCATGCTCTTACCAGTTGCAAGTATGCCTGCTGCATTTTTAGGAGCTCTGTTGAACTTTTGTCAGCAGTTGGTTCAGCTACTTTTTTTTCACCACAGTGTGGAAGTAGAATGTGACAAGTTCTGCCAGCTGTGCTCAGCGATAAACTTATTCAGCAGATCTTGCTGGTCTGTTTCATCTCCTTGTCACATGCTCAGTTTATTCCATGCTAATGAAAAGTTCACCATTCCCTATGCACCTAAATTGATTCAGTTAGGCATTTGCTAGGGCCTAAAGGGAAAAAAACCCTCTGTGCCTCCTTGCAGCTTTTTGACATCTCTTAGAATTCCAGAAGGTGACTCAGCTGGGTTCTTCATGCACAATTTAGAGGAGATAGCAAATTACTCCATTTAACCTACCCACACTTAATTGAAGTTGGTTTCTCATCATCTGTATAGGCAAGATTGAAGCCAGTGACCCTTTTTGTGTTTGTGATATGTTACATGTTTTGCAAATCAGTTAAAACACAGGTCCACTGACAGAGCTGATAGAATTTGATGCAGGCTCAGAGAGGAGTAGGATGGCTATGGCTGATAATTTTCTGAAAATTATGACATGGAGATTTTTTTGTGTTGTGACCCTTTCATTAGAGTTGTTTCTAGAGGAGCAACATTTCAGGCCCTTCTTAAAGCTTCAGATACTGTCAGTTATCAATCCCCTTCTCTCCCCCTGCCTCTAGAGGAAGGACTGATGCCTAGATGGTAGATGTCCTTCCCAATATTATGGGAGGATACCCTGGCAATGTTCAGGATTTATGTGCTGGTGGGAGACAGAGATCCAGGCTTTAGCCCACAGGACACTACTTCTCCTTTGAAGTACCAGACTTCCTTTACGCACTGAAGTAATTTATCTCTTTGTTTTGGAAAGACTCTGGAGATGTTAATGTTTCTTTAAAAATCTTTTTTATATATATACACTTAACGTTGTGTGTTCTTTACCCTGTGAGGTGACCCATGAAGATGCTGCTCACCTGTGTTTCACTGGATCTAAACCTGTTTCAGTGGATCTAAGCCTTTTCCCAGAACATTGTCACTGCACTACTTTCTTTAGACCTCAGGTTGTTCTCAGAGTTACGGTGACTGGCATGGTTAGTAACATACATTTTGGAAGCTCCTAAATTACAGTTCTTGGCTTCTCTGTGGGAAAAGGGTTCTAGCTATCTGAAAGGAAACATTGTCATTTATAACTCTGAGTTCTAGTACTTCCCAAGTGTATTTAAGCTACAGAAAAAACAAGCAAGCAATTCAGTGCCTTAATGTGGGACACAGAAAGTTTACCTGCTTGGTATTGCCCACCTTTTAAAGCTGAGCTTGCAGTTCTTACAGTTTGAAATAAGCAAATGGTTACATCCTTGTGTTACAAGTCGGGGCTAATTTTTTTTTTTTGGGGGCGGGGGGAGGGTCGGGGATGGGGAGGGAATCAAATTCTTAATCTGAAATTCAGTTCCTTAAGATAATTGTCAGAATACATGTCTGCTTGTTGCAATTTCCATTAAATGCAATTTGTTCTGCTGCACTTGTCTTTGCAGCTTTTAATTTCTTGCAGGAGCAGGACTGAAAAAGTTTTGGATGTGAGGAGTAAAAATGAGAGCTGCAAGATAGAGTTGACAGTATAATTGGATTTGAAGCAGCTACAGGCTGGGACTGTTGCAACAGCTGATTTGATCCTTCTGAGTTTCAAGAGCTATTTATGGTAGATTAGCTGTATCAAAGCTCTACTGTTCCAACCATAAAAGGTTGGTCGTATGTGAAGTTGCCACACTGCATTTGGCTTAGTCCTCTGAAGTTGGAGAGCCTATAGCTTTTTATGTGGATAAATCCAGTGATGGATGGAAATACTAAAGGCAGATCAAGGAATAACATTGTTGAGGACTTCAGATGGCAGCGAACTCTTAAAAGGAGGTTTTCACTAATAAATTTTTTGCTCTGATGTTTGGAATCAGCACTTGGATATAGCTTCTGCATATTTACTGCATTTGGTGAACGCATGCTTTTAGGAAAGCGCTGTTCTAAATTTATCTGACTTATCTGAATCATCTCGACTGCACATGTACTTGCCAGCCTTGCATGTTGATATTTGGTAACTTTTGTTGAAGTCAGTTTTCTGTTTTCTTAGCGGGTGAGTGTTGGGTCCTTTGGAAAGGAATCTTAGCAGAAGTGAGAAACTCCTCTAAAACAAGAATTATGAAAACCCTGGCTAAAGGCAGCTTTGACCCCTTCTGTTGCATCTGTACCTTCTTTCTTTCATCCCTTGTGTAAGGACAGACAAGTGGATTTTAAACAGGATTCTGAAGTAAGTAGCACCTCATTCAGAGAGCTTGCACACAGTCGCTTGAGACAGTTGCTTGAGAATGTTTGTGGCTTTATCAGGTTGAAATGTGAGTGGGTTTATTCCAGCCTGTGCATGCCAGTCATTCAGCCTTCCTTAAGGCATTTTGTGTTCTTGTTCTTGGGATTTTGCTTAGAGGATGAGTTCATTCTGCTATGAGTAGAAAGCCCTGTTGCTGGTTGGTTTGTGTATGAGGGGTGTCTCTTTTCTTTTTCTGTTTTAATACGTTAACCTTAGTCATGGTACTACAAGCAGCTGTAAGAACACTTCCATAAAAAACCCAATGTTTCAGTAGTAATCTGATGTGCTTAAGAAGTTCTGTAAACACATGTGAATACTGTTGCATTGGATAACACTGTTGTATTTTGAGACTTGGAGTGTTCTGAAGAAAGCTTCCTCCAACTTTCCATTCTCTTATTTTTAAACATTATCAGGATGCCACAGGTGAAAATTCCTGGAACTGTTTTACCTTCCTTTTCTGCAGCTGTATCAGCTGTTAAAGGGGGGGAGAGGGGTATAAGGGGCAGGTGAATGGGAAGAGGAGGTTCCTTGCTTCCAGGATGTTCCAGGTGTTGTGTTTTAATCTCCAGAAACACAAGAATAGAGTCCTTGCCAAGGAAATAAGTTTTCTGGTTTTCAGTTTTCCTTTCAGGAACTAGCAATTTAAGGCAATCTTCTATTTTCTTTGGATTACAAATCTTTATTTCTCTCTCAAATGGATTTACACCTTTTATTCTGAAATATATAAACCTGTGTTTTAACCTGGAGAATACCAGAAGACAGAACATGTCTGGAGAGTTACTGTTTAAAAACTACTTACTTAGTTGAGGGATAGGAATATTTTATTGTAGTAACCCCCCCATATATTTAATCTTTTTCACACATACCATGTTAGATACACATTTAAATACTTACTTTTATCTGCAGATTTTATAGATGATATACTTCAGCCTGCAGAGGTAGGGAGGGTTAGAAAGAAAGTGCCCAATAAATATCTTCCTTCAGATAGTCTGTTAATTTTTTATGTGGATTAACAGATGTTTACTTCAGTTTTATACCTGACTTGAAAATTATTTTACATTGCTTCCAGTAAAATTAGTATTTTTAATAGGCATCCTTTCTGTGTGATCTGATTTCTTTTTTTTTTCTGTGCTACTTTCACTTTAAAAAGTAAATTGACATAAATTGCCCAGCCATTTTAGCATGTGTGTTGTGCTCTTATAAACCTTTTAAAAGATGTCAATGCGTTAAAAGCCTTAAAACAGACCACAAGGACGTCAGGTGTGGAAGTTAGGTACCCCAGTGTCTGCACAAGATCAGGAAGACACTGTTAAAGCTCAATTTGAGTTTAAGGCTCAAATGCGCTAGGGTGTAATGATGAGAAGTAACAGTATGAGATTCTCTTTGCGCAGCACAGGTTAAACTTGTTGGAACAGGTAAACTTTCTTCCCTGCTAGCTCTGGGGAATTTGTCAATTTAAGCTTTAGTTCTACCTCTTTCAGTGCTGATTTGTCTTTATTGCATTCCTAAATTATATTCTTGGCAAAAAATTTCAGTGAGAATTAGGATTTCAGATTTCTAGGAGCTTTGTACTTGAGTTTGTTTGCTAAATTCCTTGGATTTGGTAGCTTTTATGGGATAAAGATTGTGGTATCAGGCAGGCAGTTTTAATCTGGTTATGCCGCTTTGACTTTCTATAGAGAGATTACAGTATATTTGTACACAGTGCTCCCCAAGGGAAACGGTAATACGTGTTGTTTCTTGAGCCATTTGTGACCAAGACATTTCCAGCCAGGTCAGAGGAGTCTCTTGGCAGTTTCTGTGTGGAAAGGGTGTGTGCATTATCCTATGTACGTCATAATGCATCACAGACTGATGTTTCTCCCTTGTTTAGATCTATGTTGATGAAGTGGTTTGAAAGGTTTATATACTCTTAGCATATTTGTTTATGCAAAACATAATTAAGGATGTGTAGAATTTGTGTTTTGTGGGTTTGGTGGTTTTTTTAAATGCAACACTGTCATTTTCCTTGCTTAGAACATGCTCACAGGGCAGAGGCATTAAGGTTCGCAGCGTGCTGTCTCGCAGAATGCGTAGGCTTCTCTTTCTCTACAGTGAAGCCTCCCTGTGGCATGGTGGAGAGGAATAGTGAGCCTTCAGAGGAGGCAATGTGCAGTGGTCTCACTCTATTACTTCACTGATTTTACTGCTTTAGCAACTAGGCACTTGAGAGTTAACAGACACATTGGAAGGTCGTGATTTTTTTTAATGAGCAAAACATGTCCTGGTTGGAATCTGCCTTAAGCAGATAAGAATGCATTGGGTAACTGGTGATAAAAATGCTTCTGATGTCAGCTACTCATGTGGTGGTGTACTGGAAGAAGTCTTTCAGTAGAGAGACTACAGCAATTAGACATCCAGTCTTTGCAGGCTGATTTGGGTTTAGTTGATGGGATGGTCTCTCACTTTGCTCTAGTGATGACAGTTTTCAGACTTTAAAAAAAGTAATTTATAAAGTCAGATTTCATAGACCCAGATTAAAATAATTCAGATTTCCAGGCATATGTCTCTTCAGGTATACAAAAAAGCATCATGATGAACTTGGAAATGAAGCACTGTGTATTGTAATAACTACTGCTAGGTATGTTTCTAAAGTAACTTGAGGCTCCATCAGGCCCCTATGCAGGAACTAGGTAATTTCCCCACAATCTGAGCACTTTGATGCCAAAAGGTGCCACACTGTTACTGTGGTCTGCTATGCAGGAACTGTGTTCAGGTGTTAGTTGAGATACTGTGTGCTGAAGTACTGTGAGAAGTTAATAATACTTCCTTGGAGGTAATGACTGCCAAATGTGCTCCTCATGGCTTCTACCTGTAGAACTCTTGGCAGTCAGCAAAGACCTGCAGGATTTCATTCTTGCTTCATTTTATCAGCCTTCAGTTTAGCCAGAATGACTGTCTGTAGCCTGAAATAAAACACAGTTTGCACTGTGTCCTGTTAGCTTTCTGCAGAAGGAGAGAACGGGGTGGCTTAATGTTTCAAAACAGTTGCACCAAATAATCTAGGGAATACACAAGTCATATATGCTTCACATGAGACTTTTTCAATATTGCCCTTTCTGACCAGAAGCCCAGTTAAGCCTTGGAGACAGCTGGAACAGCTCTTTAACTCTTAGAAAATAATTACCCCAAATTGTTCATATAAGAATGAAAAAAAGGGCAGTATTTCAATGTCATTTCCCATTAGGTGCGAAAAACAAGGTAAGTTCCTACTGGAAGCAACATTTCAGTCAGCTTGTTGGCACTCCAGCAGTGACTAGGAATTGGAACTGCTAACCCTGTAGCCACAAGTTGGGTCTGGGATTTGGGACCTGGGTTCACTTGGCTTTGGTGTCAGTCATCATAACACCTGCTTGCCTTCAGTTTCCATTATAAAAACTTGCCTGATATGTTAACACAAGCAACTGAGGCTGAACAACTGAAGCAGTTGTTACTCCAGCAGCCCCAGATTGTCACTTTTTGTTCCTCTTCATTGTGAAGACAATAAGCTATTTTTTGCAGTCAGTAAACCTAATCTTGAATGATATATTTCTTATTGTAGTCAAACCATCTGGGGCTCATAACTCATTTGAAAGAAATAAACTCAAGGATTCAGTGTTGGTAATTCTATGCAATATGATAAATCCTTGAAGTTGAGGGAAATGAAGCTAACTGAATGCCTTAAAAACCCTAACTAGAGTTCAGTTTATACTGAAACTACTTCGAACAAAAAACATATGCCAACTCCCTGAGTTTCACTCACTGTGTGCATTGTACAAGCTCACTTTGAAAACATAGGTCCCACACCCATCCTTTCATTCTGATTGAGTAGTAAGTAAGGGTTGTCTTTGAAAGCAAGGAATCTTTACATTTGTAGCTGGAGGCTGTGGAAGGAGTTTTAGAACTATAAAATGAACTCAAGTCTTTTAAAACTACTTTACAAGCTTAAATACCAAATTCTCAGGTTGAGGTTTCTTGTGTTTTCTCATGAAGTTATCAGTGTGGCAACAGTAGAAAAACACTCTACTTCATGAAATACCACAGAATAAGTTTTGGCTACAGAGCTCTATACACTAAGATATTCTGATTATCAGTAAATGGATAGCTAAAGGCATTCTACAAATGTAGTTACAGCAGATGCAATTTCACTATTTTCAAAATGCGTGTCACTTGATATGTGCAAATATTGGAGATACAGATGTTTTAATAATTGCTTTCTTAGTATTTGGGGTGGAGTGAGTCCTGCTACTCAGCCATTTAAATCTGAACTGAGCAATTAACAGAAAAAAATTCCAGTTTCTGTGCAAAAAATTAAGAATGTTACACTTTCAGTCACCCATAACTAACTGTACTAAGAATGAACAAAGCCACGAAAAAGTCTTTTGTAGTCAGTTCTGCTTGTATAGCTATCATCTAGAATTGTGCTTCAACTGGTTACATTTATTTTGTACCCAAAACACTAGTGAACCCGAACATCTCTGGAAGAAATGCATTCTGTTTGCAAAAACTGTATTGTATGGACAACTTTTGGGTTTTGTTGTTGTTGAAGTTTCTAGAAAGGAAACGGGTCTTTTGGCTTGTTCAGAGCAGGAAAACTAACTGAACTAGCCACATACACTGGCATGGGTAAGGTCATTTAACTTTATGAAATGCCATGTAAATCTACTCTTGACACTTCCAAGGATTTTGGAGGAGTATGGATTAGGCAGCTTTAAAGGTACCTATGTATGTGTACACGTGTCTGTAAAGGGCAGATAGACTGATGTGACTGTATTGCTGCTGTGAGCAGATGAGTCGTGCGTGAGGAGCCAGGCAGGAAGATTGGCATGTAGGAACCTATATCAAGTCTTATCTAGCTACTGATTGCCATGTGTATTTGAAGAGTGACTTGGCTAGATGGAGATCTCAGAGGTGGAAAATGGGTACTTAAGCTGTAGAGAACCTGGTTAGGCTAGGCTCTTTGAAAGACTAGCAAAGAGTTGGTAATCTTGAAGTATCTCACAACACAAAAGAAACCAGATTTGATGAACATCTGCTCACATGTAGCATACTGTGCCAGATAAGAGAGAGAAGTGTTCTGCTTAAAGGAACTCTGGTAACACTGAGTTGTGACCTTAAAGCTCCCAGACCTGCAACTGCATTTATAGCAATTACTAATTGAAGAAAAAACCCACATAAAATCATTGATGGGACTTTGTGCACTTCGTAGCTGCCCGGCTTTAAAACAAGGGAGGTCAAGAGCAGCGTTGCTGTTTGCTCACTTATAGACTGGTGTTTAGGGCTTCTTGAAGTGGGTTCAGGTTTTGGGATAGTGAGTTTCAAGTTTAGGTCTCCTAATTTCTTTTGGAAATGCCTAAGCAATTCAGACACTGTTTGGTGAGGCCACTCACGTTCTTTTCCATCAGGAAGGATGGTTCTTTCCACCTGTGTTAGACACTCAGGTACACCTACTGGGTCATGTTCCCACAAATGCTGCAGGCCAGATATACCATGTTCTTCTGACTGCTTTAGTCAGCTGATGGTTTGGATTGGCAGATGGTAATAGTGGAAGTAGCAAACTCGTTTTAAAACACCAGTTTGGGAATCCCTTCCGTTCCCAGTTTGCTCTTGAACCACTCTCTGCGTGTGCGTCAGTTGGCTACATGGCCACACAGATAGGGAAACTACTCTGTGAATGTTTGTTCCCTCCTTCTCTTGTTCCTCAGTCCTGCTCACCATGGCTATGGCAGTGCTGGTGCTGATTTAGTGGGGGTGGGAGGGGTTGGCGTTAAAAAGGAGCTGCTCCATGTGGGAGTGAGAATGAAGGACAGGTAAGTAGGGAATGCTGTCTTGGCTCTGGTTAGATGGCAGGAGAAGGAACAAAAATTATGGACACTATGACCTGTGAGGTACTTTATTGCTTTACGTTGCTTTCTTCACATCGGGTGGATTTTAGTATTGAAATGTTTGCAACTGAAGGTCTATCATATCATATATTGATGATAGTCTCAGCTTGCTTGATTTTAGAGGCTTAAACAAACTGCAGTAAGGCAGGTAGGACAATGTGTTCTGTGAGTGTTGCGCTAATATTCTTATGCCAAAGAAAACTTTTCTGTTATTTTGGCATCTCTTGCAATTTCTTTTAGCTCTATGTTAAAATTGCCCAGTTATCTACTTCTCTCTTAAACATACCTTTGAAAGACTGTCATCAGGACTTAAGTCTGAACAATGTTCTACTTGAAATTAGTTCTGTATCTTTCATTTGAGATGTAAGTAAACTTTGTCTTGCATTATGAAGGCTTATGTATTGCCTGTGCTGGGTTGTTCAGACTTAAGAAAGAATAGGTGTAAGTAAAGCTCAGACGTAATTTTGAAGTGCAGCTATGAAAGATTTATCTTTGATATCACAGGAACTTTACAGCTTGATTGAAGCCGGCACAGAAGTAACTAGTTTATAATGAAACATTACTTAATGGATGAGTATGTCTGAAATAAACCTAGGGCCCTTAATTGAGTAGACTTGTATGAGTAACTTGCAATTGCCTGTGATGATGTGAGACTGCAGACAATGAAATTGTCATGACAGCACACCTCTGTGGAAGTAATCGTCAGGAAAAAAAATTACTCCATGCACATTCCTCTTGGCACACACAATAAATCAAGAACTCTTAGGCTTAGTTGCCCTGGCTTGTCCTCCTGGCATGGCAAACAGCCTTCCAGAGCAGGTGACTTCAGAGTGTCAAAGAGAGAAGCGAAAGCAGGAGTTGGAGAGATTGAGGATGAGGGACCAGGCTTTAAGTCTGAAACCTGGAGCTGGTTTCAGGGAGGCCCAAGGGAAGTACTTAGAGAAGAGGCACTCTCTCATGCTTTTGTTTTTACTGTGTTGATTGGATAAATGGGCTAGTTTAAAGAGGATCTTCAGGTCGCTTCTCTGCTGGGAACAGACAAGGTTGATACACTGGGATAACATTCTGAGATTTAATCTGAGTATTGTATCATGGGATTACACCCTAGGAGGTGACTAGCTCTCAACATGACTTCACTACACGTTGTGTACCCTGATGATGCCTCACTTGGTACCTCAGGGTACTTTATTCCACATTCATGACTTAAGTTCAGTGGCTGTGAAATGCAACATGCTGCTCAACTGCATAATGCAAGAAATGGTTTGAGTTGAAGTCAGCTCTGGATTGATTAACATTAATATATCAATATGCTCCTGTAGCATATGATAATTAATTGAATTACCTAGTAGTTTTTTGATGCTTGCATTGCTTCCACAAACATGTTTTTGTTCCCTCTGTTAGTGGAGGAGCAAAACTCAAGGGCAGCTATTGCATGTCCCAAGATTCGGTAGGCTGAAGCCTAATCATGAAAGTGGATGAGGCCAAGATGTATCCTTCTGCCCGCAAAGGGATGCTTTGCTGTTGCTCCTGCTGGGCAGACTTGTGTGAATCTTCCTGAGACACAGGACTACTTTTGTCAGTTCGTTGGGGGTTAAGTGTATTCAGTAGAGTACAGTAAAAACCAGTGTAGTAGGTGGTACTGTTCCCATGGCCATCAAGCTGTACTCCCTGTGGGTGGTCTAGTAAGGCAGACAAGCTCTAAACATTTGGAAATATTTACATAATTCAGGACCCTGACCCTGGCCAACATGGCTGTATATCCTACAAGAGTATGGTGTGCCAAAAAAAATTGGGCATTCAGCTTTAGCCAGATGATCATATTTTTCCTTGAAGCTAAAAGTTTTTCTTACCACCACCTGCAAAGTGTTGTAGTTGGTGAGCTTTAAAGGTTGACAACTACCCAAACCTGGTTTTATTGTAGCCTAGAGATTTAGCTTGCAGGTCACTGCAAAGAAATAAACAAGTGGCTGTAGAGTTTTGCATGGCAGAATTGGTTTGGCTCCCCCCTGCCCTTTGAAGCTCTTAAGCCAGAATCAAGCTTTCACTCAGGGTTTCTTGACATAAATGATTTCAACCTTCTGTTGCTGTGTTTTGGTTTTTTTGTTAGTTTTTTTTTAAAAAAAATATAAAATCTCCAATTCTGCTTCTAAAGGAGTTCTCTCATAAATGAAAGGGCCCCCTTCCCCCACCACCACAACGGATCTATCCCTGTTAGTGCAAACAGGCAGCTTGTGACTTTGACAATAGTTCTTTGTGTTCTGAAGGCATAGCATACATTATTTCCCTCCCTTCCCCAAGAAGGCTGGGAAAACAAAAACAAGGCCAAATAGCTTGGTTTCTCTCCAGAACCAAACCAGAAGTACTGTAACTCAACCACAGTTACATTGTGCTTGCTGTACCCTGACCAGTGTCCAGGACTGCCTGTAGTACAAAGCTTTTCACCAGGTTTTGGTAATGATTTAGTCCAATTGCCAAGCAGCAGTCTCTGACCAAAACTGTGGCCTGGAAGCTATAGGAAGCATCAGGTGAAAACCTGCAATTGATGGATGATATTCTGTAAAGCCACTTTATTTATGGTACTTCAAACTTTCTGGACTGGCCAATAGACCATTGTGTCAGTCATAATTTTAGCCTTTCCTTTTTTAAAATGGGATCATGATTACATCCTTCAGGACTTCTGACCTTTCTTCTTCACTGTCTGAGTTCCTGGTCTCTAATTTCCTATCCCTTTCCCTTCAAGGATTATATCTTTTTTTATTACTTAGGTTATTCTTTATCTACCTTTCTCTCCCCCTTTTCTCCTGCTTTCCATAGTATGCAAGTTCCATTTTGGAGACACCTTTAAATACTGCATTTACCAGATGATACTGTTGGAAATGACTCTTCCAAATGGAGAGTTTTTCATTCCTTTTTAAATATCTGGAGCAGAAACTTCTATGACAGATCAAACCTCTTCCTGTGTTTGTTTGGTGGTGATGAGGGGAAACTTGCATAATTGCTTCAATTTTCTGAGGTAAGATTTGACAATACCTTCAGAAAGGTCTATTTAACTTAATTTTGTTAGGAGATGAGGGAAGTAGTTCTGAGCTTTCTTGAGCTGCCTCTCTGCTGAAAAAGGAGAAGCATAGCCAAGGAATAGATAAGAACAATGACAAATACTGTTTGGCTTTCTAGCTTTGCCTTCCAGTTTGCATGAATATTAGGAGGAAGCTTCTAAGTAACTGGCTAAAAATACACCTGACAATAAACTTAATGTAGCCTTAAATTTCACATACCTTACCAACTGTGCTCTACGTATTAGTTGGCTGATGCAGGTCCGCGAGTGTTTGATCTACCCACACTATGAACTAGTATTGAGCTCTCCTCTCAGAACTGGAGATGCTTTATATCTGAGGATGGTTGGGTCACGGTTCTGTGAAATACAGTAATGTCCAAGCCAGTGATTTAAAACTGCAACACTGTCACAGTTCTGAAAAAAATAAACATCTGTCAAACAAATAACACATTTCACTGCAGAAGAACTTTTTATGCCTCTAGGTAATGGAATAATGTGTCACAAACTTTATTTAGCTGTTGCAGTGAGCCTGTTTCATCTGACTTGTAGTGCTTGCTGAAGCAAGCTGACTGTGAAATAATTGTCTGCGTGCATCTCATAAGCCCTTTGTGGTTTGGGCAACTTTTCTCTCACATAGGAGAAGTCCTTAAAGAGCTGGTTGTCACGTGCTTGGCTTGTAATTCCAGTGGCATCTAGGACAGAAACAGGAGGAGATAAGGGAGAAAAGGTTTTTATCGTCTAGGAACTGATGAAGTCTGTGAAGAAGCATCATGTCCAGCGGAGGGATTAATAGGCATCCTTAGCAGTAGCACGCAGATGTCTGCTGTGTCCATTAATCTCTATGAAATGACCTAGATGGTTGGACCAACTGCAAGCTTGATGCATTTTCTGACAGCATAAAATTGGCTTGTAATAAATACGCTAAGGAAGCAGCAGGAATAATGGAACCTATCTGGGAACTGACATGCCATTGGGTTTTCATAAATCCCTGGAAGTGTAATGCTGGCAAATGAATATTCATAAACCAGGCTATTAAAATTTTAAGAGAACCTTCAGGGGTTGATGATGTCAGACTCCACAGAGCTAATTATAGAGATGCTAAAAGTCTTGGCTAACTAGGCTGAACATGCTCTCACAGTAGTTTTTACGCAGCGCAACAATCGGAGGGAGCCACAGCATTAGATTGTAGATCCTGAATCTCTTCATAGATTCCCTGAACTGAAAGTCTACCAGTGTGGAGAAGAGGAAGTATTTACACCCAGCTACTGTGGAAATAAATCAGCTTCAAGTAGTTCCATCGCTGATCATTTCTTTTGTGCTTATTTTTATTACTGAATTGGTCACAATTTCTGGCTTGCTTGCCAAGAAGTGCCCTGCTGGGCTGGGAAGCATGTGGTGGCTCTCCTGGAAATTGCCAGTTGTTAAATACAATGTGTAGCACTCACTAGGCTTATTACACGGGATACTAACACTACACTAACTTTACTTACTCAAATAGATGTCAGTTTTAAGTATTGTTGCTTCATTTTGAGAGTCTGTTCCTCTCAACAGAGTTATGAAAAATATCTGATTTTTGTTTTGTAGGATAGCAGTTTTTTATGCTGCTTTCAGAATTGCTGATGGATTGGAGAGAGCTACAGAGGTCACAGTTCTAGTCCCACTTGGCAGAAACAAAGTGAAAAATCTCTCACTTTTGTTAGTGGTCAGTCTAATTTTTTTTTTCTTTTTTTCCCCCCTCACATTTTTTCCAGTATTGATGGAAACTTTAGAAGAAATGCCAAAGCAAATCCCTCATACATGTCCCTGTAGTGATACAGTGGGCAAAATTGATGAGTAGGATTTTAGTTACTCTGGAATCAGGGTAAAGTCCTAAATTTTAGAACCTTAACAAAATTGATGTTACTGTTCCACTTCTTATAACGTGTAATTCCCTTCTTAAGTAGAAAGGGTGAAAAGAAGGAACGTGTTAGTGTGTTTCTTGAATCAGTATCTGTAATGCAGGACCCTTTTAACAGTGCAACCCATAGGAGGAAGAGGAACAAAATAATAACTTGGAATTTTTTTTATCTGGGTGTAAAGCTAAAATCTAAACTGAATGGGACTAGTAACTTGTTTTGCTCAAGGGACTGGAACAGCTGATTATCCCCTTTCTTTTGGCAGAGCAAGAAACAGTAAAGACTATAAACATAGATGAAGCAGTTCTTAAGTCCCAGCAAAACAAACCCTGAAAAAATCTCAAAACATCCAAAATAGGATTCGGAAGGTTTAGGAGGACTTAGAAAATTGTTCTAACTTATTTTGAAACTGAAATCTTTCTTCTTAAGACACAACTCTTCATTAGTCAGTAAATGTAATAGAGATGCTATAAGGCCATAGAAGTACAAAAAGTCTTAAAAGTTCAAATACGCTTTATCAGAAATAATGCTCCCAAGGACTCCCACCAGATGGGCAGGTGCCACAGGCAGTCACTAATGTCTAGTGAGACACGTTGCAATTTTGAGAGAAGGAAAATTACTAACTTGAGCTTTCAGCAGGCCTTGTTGTAGGGTGACTAAAGAGGCAGCGTCTGCTTTTGCGTATAAAACACAAGCTTGCCTTTTTGAGAGAAGCCTTTGGAGTCCTATGAGAAGAAAACATATTTATCGTGTAATCTTGCCACTTATCTGATTAAGTAAGCTTGAATACTTCTTATATTGCTGTCTTGAGACTTTTTACTACAAAGGGACTTGACCCACAAAAACTCATTTCCCCAACCACCTCTTCCCACTTGAAGCTTACCAAAGATGCTTTAACTGTGTGGCCTCTCTACGTGAGATCAGGCAGGAAAAATAAAAACATACATTTGTAAGATGTGTGCCATGATGGAAAGCAAAGTTCAAGACTCTTCTGGAAGAGAGCCTTTGAATGTAACTTGCAGGCAACCAAAGCTGTGTTGATTGTATCACTGCAGGAGAGGAGGCTACTTGCCATGTTGGAGGAACTGAACAAATGCCAAACCTTCATCACAGGCCCAACCTCTAGGAAGAGAAACCTTGTTTCTTTGAATTCCAGGTTTTTCTTTAGCAAAGCAAGCTTTTTAGTAGGTATTTTCCCTTTTTTGTCCCATAGTTGCTTCATTGTAACATTGCTGTTTGCTTTCAGGTCTAAGTTGTTCAGACTTGCTAGATGAGGAATCTGCCTTGCTGTGCAGATGCAGACTGTGTCTGGTTCAAGAGATGTTTTTGAGTACCCTCACAAGGTGAGCAGTATCCACAGGCTTAAGGATTGATATAATCAAATCAGCAATTCATCAAATGATAGATGCAAATAGTTTCTGCCATTGAAGCCAGGTGTCTCGGTGGTCTAGAAGGGTTGGAAATGAGAGACTGGCTGCATGGTGAGGGTGATGCTAGGCACCTGCAATGAAGTGGACATTTTTTATCTCAGCTCAGCAGCATGGAGCCAGAGTGCTAGGAGGAGCATAAGGGATAATCCAAGCTGAAGATTGTGCAGAATATGAATTTTTAACTTCAGGAACAAGTTCTTTATCTGAGGAAGATGAAAGTACCTTTAAATAGATTCCTCCTCTTTCTGTGTTGCTTTAATGCCTTTTTGTATGGTTCCTGTATCTGACCTTGGCGATATCTGAGAGGAAGAAGATGAGGAAGAAAACATGAATGGAACTTTTTTTGGTTTGTGGTTGGTTTGTTGGTTTTTGTTTTTTCCCCTGAAAGAAAATCCACTGAAGTTGCAGTAACTTTCCTGGCTGGAGCATTTCTTGCTGTGAGAGAAAGCAGGATGGGGAAAGGAAATGCAACAGATCCTGATGTTGCACTCGAGGTCAAGTTACAACTTAAGATTCCTGGGGTCTCCTCACTTGGTCTCCTCTGCTGCTAGGATTCCCAAGGCTTCTGGGAGAAGGGAGTACCAGGAAGATGGCAGGCCTCAAGTTTTAATTTCATTTATTTTTGTCAAAGTGGGCCGGTCAGCAGCTGTGTAAAAATAGTCTCCTCCTCCTGCCTGTGGGAGGAAGGGGGATGTGATCTCAAGGAGCCATCTTGCAGATATTGCAGTGAACAAATGAGCACTAAGGCCAACGTATGAGCTCTGTCTTATTCCTGTGTTTTGGTACATCGATGGTGCCTAATTTGAAGCTTTATGCCCGGTCTTTTGTCAGCACTTCAGTTAGCTCCCAGCCCTTTCATTCATAACCAGCACTGCCTCTGTGTTTCATATGACTGTGCCTTCGTATCTGGAATCAGCCCTTGCTCTGCAGAGCAAATACGCTGCAATCCTGAAGATAGCACTGTGATACAGGCAGTAAGTGTCCTACAGAATATAGCTGTGTGAGATTCAGGCTTTGCCAGCTTTACATGGAGCTCTCTCTGCCTAAAAGCAGATAGTGGAATTCTCCTCTTTCCTTTAATGATTAATAAGCAATTACCAAGGGGTTTTTTTTTTGGTTGTTTGTTTGCTTTTTCAGCCGATAAACTCCACATTTATTTTTTGTACAGGGACAGTTAGAGGAGCATATGGCTGTATTGATTGTGCAGAGCTGCCACTCATTTTGCCAAGTTGTTGTTAGTGTGCATGTGGCCAGGCAGCGTTTATGAAAAAGCCCTCCCCTGCCTGCTCCGGCATTGTTTCCAAATAAAGGCATGTCTGAAAGGGGAGCTAAGCCTTCAACTGCCGGACCTTAAAAAATGAAAAAGAGAAGAGGGAAAAAAAAAAAAAAGACCTTTTACCCGTGGATTGAAAAGAGGTGATTTATCTGCAGCAATCTCCCCCTTCCCTTTCTCAAATTAAGTGAAAAGTTGCTTTTAAATTTAAATAGTGAAAAATGGTCGCTTTACACTCATGTTCTATAGCAGACAGTTCAGGAACCTAACCATCAGCTCCGGAGTCACCTCAAACTTACAAAACTACACCTATCAGACATTTAAGTTTGCTTTGTTTTGTTTTGGTTTGGTTTTTTTTAACATTTATACCAGTTTAAACAGAAAATGCTTGTGTTCCTGGAAGGTTTTTAGTAAGTGAGCCTTTCTTTGCATATAAACTCTCATCTGTGTGACCAGTGGAGAAGCTGGATGGCTACCTTTATCGTTCAAGGTAGTAGTTTGGGTGACTTTGGTTTTTATTATTTCTTAAGCCAGAAGTACTCTTTATCAGGGTTTAATACTAGTTTGAAGTGACAGAGTGGTGGTTTGCTGTGTATGAGCTAAGGACATAGCTAGCATGAGGTTGTTAGGAAGAGGTAATTTATTAGACCAGCTGGTATGGCGGGAAAAAATGAGGCAAGCTTACAGGCACACCAGCACTTCATCAGGTCTGAAATAGAAGCAGCAGATTTCAAGGTTAAACAGCAGTTAAGAAAAACTACGTGGTTTTATCAGACATGCGTTGAACTGTCAGAGAAGAGCTTGCTGGTATGATACTCCTTCAGGGGAGGCGGGAGGGTGAGAAGGTAATTGTTTTACTGGAGAAAGAAAGAAGGATTTTACAACCTGTTAAACAGGGAGAAGCTATAAAACCAGTACCTAGCGGGCCTGTGGCTGTTCTCTGCATCAAGTCAGGAAATCTCAGTTCTTTGTTTTCGCTTTGGAAGGTTTTGTTTTTGTAGGTCATTCTTGAGAGTCAAGATTGCAAGATCAGTCATTTGTAGACAAATAGACTTGAGTTTATGTAGAGGAATTTTATTAGGCAAGACTAGCTTCAGGCAGTCTTTGTCAACTGGTTTTCATCCATAGCATACACTGCTAATTTAAGAAGCTACCTAGCAGGCAATTCATAGTTGTAACAGTAATGGCAGAATGAAAAAACTCACCTCTGTTGTTTATCCTCTTTTTAAAAATCCCAAAGTACTTCCAAAAAATCAGATCAAATCTATTCTAACAAGAAGCCTTGAGTGCTATTGAGTGGTTTTAATCTATAATTTTCCTTAAGCAGAAATGAAATTCAGAGCTGAAATATTAAAAAACCATTTCAAGGCTTTGCTGAACAACAGATGTTTCACTGATGCTGCTAATAGACTTAGCAATGTGTATGTTTTATGCTTTAAATTGGGACATTTTATCAAGATGGATCTTTCAATATACATCAGATTATGCACTGTCAATGTATATTGGACTGTACACTGTGGAGAGCAGAAGAAAACTATTTGGTGCTTTTTTCCAAAGCTTTTCAGTATTTTTCTGCAGTGTAGTATCCTAAAGTGCATAATACTGTAGTTAAAGCAATGTCAGATTAAACATGGTAAAGTAGAATTCATTATTCTCTAATTTGTCTGATGACTTGCTGCCTTTTCATGAGCTGTCTGTACAAATGCCATCTAAATTAACTTCTGTATGTATTAACAGTTGCTTGTAAAGTTATGATATCTGGTTTTATTATGCAAAACTGACTTTCAGTGTCAATTTCTGTGATTTTTATAATGCTCAAAACAAATGATGCTTTTTGAGTGGTGTCAGGAGTCCCGGGAACAAGCTTGTTCTGTTTTTCTGAGTCCCACTGCTGGATGTGAAGAGGGCAGAGCTGTTTACTCAGCTGTGTCCTGTTAGTACTGAAGGGGCTGGATAGGTAACCCTTGCATTTAACCTAAGCTCTGGGTAGGTGGAGGTCAGAAAAGTTTAATCTAATTTAGATAAATTACTTGCCAGGAAAGGGGTGTAGTTGCACTAGCCTTTGTCTTTCTCTGCCAGAAGCCCGCTTCCTCCAACCTGCTGAATCAACAGCCTGAAAAAGGTCTTGTATTAGGAGCAGTTTGACAGTAAGTGTGATACATTGAGGGAGAGACTGCAGCATCTTCTGTCATTCTTGATGTTGTAAGATGTGACGTATCTGTGTCTTAGCTTTCTTGATGGCATATCTGTGCCTTACAGGAACTTTTAAAGATTAAGGTATGTTTAAGTATCGCTTTCATATGGTGCTTCAGTCACTGAAGTTGTTGGTCCCATAGCTAGCACTGGAGCCAAGGTTTTTGTGTTTTGTCAAATTTTCAATAAGATACCTGTACTTGGTTGCAGATGCCCTCCACCACTGCCACTTTAGTACCACTGCTTTAGGAAGCTGTCTTATGTGCCTCAGGAGACTTCCTGCAAGCCTAAGCTGGACACCAAGTCTTAAGGCTTTGGGAGACCTGAGTGTGGCCTCAGTGTAGCAACTTCACAGAGAAGGTAATATTAGAAGCTAAAACTAATATGCTGATTTGATATTTCACCAAAAACGAATAGAAGCACTAGGCATTCAAATAATTTTTTATGTTGAAGTTACAGAACTCTAACTGGACCTTAATGGAGTGTCGTGGCTCGGTTCTAACAGATACGGGCTTGCTTTGTATATTGACTGTGCATTGTATAGGTTGCTTTCGTTTATGGCAGAAGTAACCAGCATGCTCTATAAAGTTGCAGTAAGAGTCTTTAGAGTATTTGTAGGACCCCATCCTTACGCATTAATATTACCTATGTTTGGAAAGAGAGAATAAACTGGTATAATGATGGGATTAAAAATCATTACTATATATTATTGTACCATAATGGGACCCAAAATCTGTTCTGAATTTTTCTTACTACCTTATTTTCCAAACCCTGTCTCTTAGTAAGGGTAACCGAAAGGAAGCCAAGGTCCTGATGTGGTCTCTAAACTTGAAAATGGAAATATCCTGTATGGAGCCCATGCTCAATTATTTTCTTCACAATCAAAGATATTAAGGGGCGGGGGGGGGGGGGGGGGGAGGGGGGGCAGGGGAGGATGCAATGTCTACGAACAGGAGCAGTTAAGCCTTTATGCAAGGGAATAGAAATAAAATGTAAGTTTTATTTTCATGGGGAGGATAAACTTGTTACAGTATTTAACAATGTGTGTTACTGGATGAGTCTTTTAAGATACTTACCATAAAGTAGTGAATGTGAAACTCCCTCAGTGGTGTGCTTCACCTATAAGGAAAAACGCACAACTGAAAGCTTATCACTAACAAAGGGAAACAACTGCTTGACTTTGTAAATAAAGCAAGGTAATGCTTTATACCAGTGTAGATTTCTGGCATTCCCAGTGCTGATTTACCTTGGCATCCCTTTGTCTCTTCCTTTTTCTTTTCTGCATTTTTATGTTTGGAAGTAATTTTTCAAAGTTACTTAACGACCTGCCTGCCTTCTGCTTCTTTCAAATAACAGTTGAGTGTTTATTCTAACAGATAGTCTTACAGACAATAGGTGGGGAAAAAGTATTTTTAAAAAAACCCTACCAACCAAACTTTTTTTCCTGTGAACCTCTGTAAAATCCACTTTATATGCAGATGGCTTTTACACACCCTCAGACCCTTGAAATATCAGAAACTGGATGCTGTCGTGTTGTTCCTCATAATAACTTGCAAGGAATATAGATAATTCTTGGCAAACAAAAGGCTCCCAAAAAAAGCAACTAGTTGAGCACTTACATATGCCAAACTGTTTAATAGAATACTTTCACACACACATATACCCTTGAGGGAAGAAAGTGAGAATTTGACTATAAAAATAAAATTATGCTTTCCAAGTGAAGTCCCTATATAGTCTCCTCTCTATGTGCAATCCTCGAGTTTGTTCAGCCTTCACCTAATAGCATTCTGGTGCTCTAGATCTCTCCTTGGATAGGATTTTGTTATTTTACTGCATATTGTGAGCTAATGCAACTCCTGGATGTACTCCAGTCTGTGCTGTCTTGACATCTAGACTTAGGGTATAAGCTGCTGATTATGGTTTCAAGCTTCCCAGGACACAGAAAATAAAAAGCTGAAGAAAATGATGTAGCTTTTCACAGTGATCTCATGCATGGCCACATGCTGTCAGGATGTTTAAGTTTCTTGTATGGAGTTTTAAGGCATACTTTCCATAGGAGATTAAAATACTGCTGTAGTTTGACTTAAAGCCATTGGCAAGCAATAAGCATTTAGACAAGATAGTTTAAATGTCTTGAATTGTAGCCTTGACTGAGCTTTTTTCCTGTTTACTTGACTATTTAATAACTTGATTTTTTTAAGGCAAGGCAAGATATGTGTATGCTGAAGTGCAACACAAATCACTAAATCATTTATTTGGAGAAGCTGCTGGACTATCTAGCTCTCCTACTGCCTTAATTTATCCAGTTTTTCCATTAACACTTATAAAAATCAAGCCAGGTGTAGAAAGGCAGTGAGGAAAACAAGCTTCTTGCTTGGACTTCAAGATTCTTTTTGTGGAGTGTTGATATAGAATTTATTAGTAAATGTGCCAGTAGTGCTGCTGTGCTGAAATCAAGTTCCCAAATAGCTCCCAGAGGCTCCCTGTGGTCAGAAGAGGGACTGTTTTCATGACATAAGAGTACCTTTCTGCAGACTGTGAGCAGGGCATTGTGCTGCCAGTGAACTAGGTGCATGTCAGTGAATTTCCTGTGCACCTGTCCTGTACGTACTCTGAAAATGTGCTGAAGCTCATGTACAACTGCTGTTTATTGCTTGGATCTCAAACTGGGGGTCCAGCCTTAGCTGTGGTGCCTGTGAGGATGATGGGACACTTTAGCGATGAAGCTTCTCAGGGTCCATGCCCCCCCCACCCCTCCCCCCGAGTTCCCCAAGGCTTGTGACATCTTGCTTCTCTTTGTCCTTGATTTGGGGAGACTGTGGTGTGGATGGCAAAGAAAAGTCTTGCTGCAGAATTTGCCCCGTTTCCCTGCTGGGTTTTGCAACCCTCCCCAAGCTTGGTCCTCCTGCAGCAGCTTGAATATGTGGTCACTGCCTCATCTGAGCAAGCTGAACATCTAGCTCAGCACTAGACTGCCTTCGTGCGTGAGGGTGTTGTAGCATCACCCAAAACAGGGCTGTGTCCCACTGTGTCCTGCTGGGTAAAAAGCATTGTACTGTGCGTCTGATTTTGATGATAGTCCATTATTCTTCAGCAGTAGCTCTGCCTCACTTTCAGAATACTACTACTGTAGGCATGGTTTTAAAATCTGTTGTAAGCCTGCCTTGCAAGAACTTAGTCCAGCACCCTTTCTGTAACTGGTTGTTAGGTATATTACTATAATAATCAATGATCATCAAGACATCTTGGGAGTCTTTCATTCTTTCCAACTCTAATTTGTTCAAGCTGCCTGTCTTTTCTCTTTTAAGGGATGTAACTTTTTTCCCCACCCTTTTTTTTTTTTTTTTTCCATGACACATGCTCAGTGGCTCTCTTCAGGCAGCACAGCATTCCTTTGATGCTATTCATGGGACAAGCAAGTTGACTGATGAAGGGGAATTTACCTGCCAAAGAATTGCTCTCCAGTTTTTGGCCTGCTTCGTAGTGCGCTGCTGCAGTTAAGCTTTGTGTGCTCTAGGTTGGTTCAGCTCTCAAAAACACCTTTCCTTAGTTTCCCATGTGGAGATCTTGCCTAGTAAAGGGGAGAGTAAATACTGAGCCTGGTAGATTGGACATCCCTTTAGCAAAGCCTTCCTGAGTAGGAAAACATAAACCCAGCTCAAGAAGGTGGCCTGGTTTAGAAGTGGATAAAAAAAGAATGTGGTGGGACTGGGTCCACAGTGGGAGATTCTGCAGTGGGAACTGTAGAAGAACCAGAGCAGAAGTGAAAGGAGATTGAGGAGCACTGAAGAACACAAGTGCAGTGGGATTATCTGTATCATGGGTACAGGAGAAGTGGAGGTAGGCAGAACACAGCAGAAATTAAGTCAAAAGAGAAGGATGGGCAAGGAGACGAGAGCTGGCAAACTTGAAGGGGCAGGGCTGGGAATGGCAGTTCTAGTCTTGGGAAGATATGTGAACTTCGGGGCAAAGCACAACTCAGCCCTTCCCATGTGGCAGTAGAAGCCATAGTGTGGCAGTGTCCCTTCCCAGCCATCACACAGGCACCAGGGCTGCACCAGCCTGGGGGCCTGTCCTCTGCATGTTCTCCAGGTGGCGCAGGGAGGCTGGACTATAACCAACCTCTCTGTTCCCTGAGCAGCTGCCTTTGTTCTTTCATGTATAGACTGTTCACTACATTTAATTTGAACAAAGTCATGATGTTTTGCTTTTCAGCTTGAACTGACCATCTGTACACCAGGGGAAAAATACCTCCCCGTTACCTCACTGAAACCCCATCTGTCTTCTCAGTGAGTGTGTGCCTGCAGCACGTAATTGGTAATTACGTGGTAGGTGGGTTTCCTCTTGTGCGACCCAGGGCTGGGGTGGCAGGTTGACTCCATTAAGGTCACTAGAAGCAGCAGCCTGTCTGGGGAAGTTTGTGCAGCAAAAATTCTTCAGCCTAGATTTAAAGTAGAGGTCTTGCATGACACATTACCCTGTTCTTTCAGCATTGGTTTTCATAGGCATAGATTTTGCTGATACTACTTTTCTGCCCTGTTCTTGATTAATTCAGTGAAAACTTTATTCTCTAGCTCTTCACTGACCAAGTATAAATACAATAACGGCAATGAAAAAGATGTGCTGCTTCATGAGGGTGCCTTCTCTAGAACTCAGGTGTCCTTTTGCATTTAAATTATTCAGAATAGAGATTAAGAAATATTAATTCTTGTTCCCCCCCCAATCTTTAGCAGAGTGGAGGAGATACTGCTGTGTTTCTAAACCGTCCCAAAAATTCCCAAAGTCTGTCTTTTGGAATTCATAGTGTCTGTGAGCAGAGATGGGAAATGGGAGTACTAGAATGGAGGAGAAAAGTTAAAAGCTGTTGCTTTACCTCCCATTTAAAATTAAAACTGCAAGAGAGTAAAAGCATTTGATAGGATCATTTGTGTAACTGCACACTAAATTAACTGGTGTTAAAGAAGTAGTTAACCTGTGGGGGTATCACAGTGGTTTTTCTGAATGTGCCTGAGTTTATCAAGATCCTGATTTTTAACTAAGAGAAGAGACAGTGTTCCCCCTGCTACTTTGAGTGTGTGTTCTGAGAGACTAGAAATTAATAGGTGAACCCATTGCTCTGGCAAGTAGTGCAAACCTGATAGGTTTCTTGTCCCAGCCTGGATGTCTGTGAAGTGTGACTGACTTCGATAGTTCAGGGCTATCCTCACTTCTTCTAAAAACTCTGTTGACAGGTCTAATGCACACACACCAGTCCATCTCATTCCTAGTGTGTTATTTATTTTCCTGCAGCATTCATTATTGATACTAGATAGTCATAAGAGCATACTGTGCTGCTGATCTAAGCAGATTGGACACAAAGTGAGTTAGCTTATTTTAGAACTACTTGTGTGTAATTGTATCTGACTGCCCCGGTTTTGAATGTGTGTGCCCCATTTCTTTGTATTAGTGAAACATATTTAGGGTAAGAAGAGTCTTTTAGCAGAAAATCAGCAGTTCTCAGCCAAGATCTGCATGTGCATCTGGGCACAGTTTCAGCCCAGAATGATAATGGCTAAGCTTACAAACTGTCAGCATGATTCCCAGCTGCAGTTTTAACATGCACTCTTTAAAGCCGTATATGCTACCACTTTTAATTAAAATAGTGTTGAGTCTCAGGTTCGTTGCAGCAACAGAATGTAACTCTCGTAGTTTGGTTTTACTGGGGTGCTAATCATGGTTTAGTTTTACTCCCTGTGCATTAGAGATTCTTCTAGCTGTGAGAATAATTTGGTAAATGTATCATTACATCTGGTAGTGCTGGGTAGATATTTAAACCACAGTACTTAAATACTCTGGAATTTAATTTTTACATGTCCTTTTTCTAGTACTAAGGAGCTGTGATACAGACTTTACAAAATGCAAGAACTAAAAGTTTGCTGGGTCATGGTCAGGATCCTCAGTTTGCTCTCTGGTGCCCTCCTGTCCACCTGTACTGTCTGTGCCCCTCCCTGCTGAGCCGGGACAGTCTCTGCAGCCCTCCAACAGTGCGCTCGCTGGGGATGCTTCATTCAAGGCAGCAAAGCACTTAGAAGATTGGATGCTGGGTTTAGAAATATCAGGGTACAAGTAACATCTGAATTGTCCTGCTATTTTACTGTTCAGTGACAGATATGGGGAATGAAGGGCAGAAACGCACTGTCTGTACTGACCTGTGTGGAAAGAGCTGCTCTGAGCACCCCCTTGGAGGGGTCTCACAGAAGCGCTGCCAGAGCAGGTGACCCATGCTGCTCTCTTGTCTGCTGGCTCTAACCACAGAGAGGTCTCGTGGCTTTGCTTGCAGACTCTGTGCTGGGAAAGAGGAGAGGATGGCGTCCAAATCTAGCATTTTGAAATTACCTTGGGAGAGATATAGAGGAAAAACTAGTCTGAATCACAGGAGAGGCAGTAAGCAGCAGAACTAGGGATTTTTTTTTTGCCAGATAGCTATTTTGGGGGGGGAGTATATCATTACTTTTGAAGCCATCTGTCTGAATAGCAGTGAATCTCACTATAACTGATCAAGAGTGTTAAATAATTAAATAGTCATGTTGAAATGAGTATCTGTACATTGCTTTCATCTAGTTCACTTGGTTCTGGTGGTTGACAAGTACCTGTCTGCTGCCCTGGAGCTGCAAAGGTGGCTGTTTATACCTATGCTGCTGGCCTACTTTCAGTCAATTCATGCAGTGAGAAACCTGATTATTTTTTCAGTCTAGTGGTCCTGAAATGTGCTGTGGTGAAAACTACCTGAACTCGCCACAGTTCCACACTGCCTGCGGTAAAATCGAAGTATGTCTCCTTCGGCTGTGAGCTGTTGGCTGAGCTTAACATCTCACGGAGAGGCAGGAGAGCTCCTGACCAGCGCTGCTGTGCTGAGACTCCCCTGGATCTGCAAGCGCGGGGATGGCGGAGTGGTGGCACGGCTGCTGAGGGGGGCTGGCTGAGCCCCCTCCGCCTGCCACGGGGGTAGGTAGGCTCCGGCCGCTGCTGTGCTGCAGGCTTGCGAGGTAAACACTGGGTGACCTAGAAGCCAGCCAGTCAGTTCGCGTGTGGCCTTATTAGGCAAGCCGCGGCGGCAGCGGCGTCTGGGGACAGAGCATGCTGGATGGCGGTGGGGAGTGCGGAGCCCAGAACGGATCCAGCCCAGACCTCCGGAGATACGACCCAGTACTGCAACGCTGACAGCCGGGGAGCTGCCGCTGGCCAGGCGCAGCTGTCAGGCTGAACGCTGCTTGGGGGATATTGAGAATTCTGCTAGAGATGACTTAAAAATAAAACACAACCAAACCCTTTTGTGTAAATGTTAATAGCACTAGTTCTCTTTCCTGACATATCTTTCATGTGCCTGCTTATAACCTTAGGATGCTAGTTCAGGCTGTCATTCCATATACTGGAATGCTTTGCCCTGGCCTTTGCTAAGAAATGTGTTTTCATTCCTTGTGCTGCCTGCTTTCAGCCACACACCTGAACTAAGAGGAATGATTTTTTTTTTTTTTTTTGATGTATGACTTCAGGACTTGTTTCTTTTTTCTTGTGCATTTTATGCCCTTTATTGGAAGATTGTTTGCTACTGGCTAAAGCAATGATCATGCTCCCAGGAGAAAGGAAATATTGGCACCTTCTGCCTGTGTGCAGACCAGGACTCAACTAAGTTGTTTCATATCCACCTCATAAAAACTGACTTTCACATAGAAGAAGGCTTAACAAAACCTCTGTGACTTTTTTTTTTTTCTTTTAGTAAAATACCCGCAGGTTTAGAAGGACAGGCAGTTGCTGTACAAGCTTTCCTGGGCAGCTCTGGGAAAGCTCTTCAGATCTGACTCGTGATGAACTTGCTATTAGTGTTTGGTACCCTCCTGAGCACAGGGCATGTTTGTGATATTTTGCAAGGGCCTTGGGGAGTGTCTGAGCACAATACAGAGAAAAGGCTGTGGCTGCTATGAATTTAAGCCTGCTCTCTAGAGAACAGGCTCCGGAACTGCAGCATCACTGTGCTAAACAGATTTTCTTTCCTCATGAATTTTTGCTTAGCCATGCTGGATGCAAATAAAGGCTGGTACATGTGCTCTTTTATAGTGACATTATTTTCAGTGACAGTACTTGTAGTTGAGCTGTCCTACCTTGACCATCAGTTCTTGAATAAAACACACGATTCTGCTATATTTTTTTACTAAATATTTAATTTTCTGAGAAAACATTGCAACATGCTATAAACAGGATGGAAACCATGGTCATGGATTTGTTGTCTGTAAGGCTACTGTTGGCTTGAAAATGGCACATGTTTCAATGTCTTAGAGAATATGATGTGGCCTGCAAAATATGACATCACAGTGGTAAACAAACTTGATGTTTTCCTAAGATGACTATCAGGAAGAGCCAAAGAACTTTGTTGTAAATTCTTTCTTGTGGTATGCGTGCCTCTCTGCTCCCTTACTGGGCTTTTACACGCATGCAGAGATAACAGTGCAGAGGTGTTCAAGAGCAGCCAGAAAACTCAGTAGCACGGCTGTGCTTTTTGCATTGCTTAACTACCCAAGGCAACTTGCCACTCAAGAAAAGGAGACAGCATTGTGCTGGTTTGTACCATACTCTAACAGAAAGTTTTCTGGAGACTGAAGAGGCTAGAAGCTTCAGAAGATAGGGAGGTCTGTCCTAGGAACCCTGGCCACTTGTTTGCAGGACAGAAGTATTGCAGACAGTCTTTCCATAGAGTGCTTTAAGTCGTTGGTTGTTGAAGCAGCAAAGCTTTTACTCCAGTAGTAAAGCAGCTGCCTACTTTATGATAGCTCCGATGAAGGATGTCCACAGAGCCATGGCTAACCCCATGCCTTAAATCTGAACTTCACTTGCTTTATAGTGAGCCATGATCTGAAACACTCTCAGACATTGTTTTGCTAAGTTTAAAAAAAAAAAGTCTCCTCAAAGTCCTTGGGCTGTTTAATCATTTAAATTGTATGTATGGCTGGATTAGGAGATCTTGCCTTATGCATTGTTTCCAGCTCAGTCCCTGCCTAACCCCAGACCCGTGTGTGCCTGACATCATCTGTTACTGTTTCAGACCCACGAACTAGTCTGACTGAATTTGGATAATGTGCCTCACAGGTATATCTGATTACCACATGTGAGGGGCGTGGTTGGCCTTTGAACTTCCTTTAACAACCTAGTCTAGACTGATCCTACTCCTAAAGAGGAAAACCTTGAAGATCTTTAATTATGCTACAGTCTTGCCATGCAGTTTTGTGAACAGTGATATAAGATGTAGGAGTGTCAGGGGACATTAACCTTCACGTTCCTTATTCTGAAAATGTGTTGCAGGATTGAAAGGTGCTGAAGTCTCCTTTTAGGAAATTTTTGAATGATAAAATTAAAGACTCGAGTGAGATTTCTTCAAATCTGAAGTAGTAAAGCCAGAGACCGAGAGGTTCTTACAGAATATGCATGGAAAAGTATCTGTTGTTCTCCCTTTTCCCAGAACACATCAGTAAATATTCAGAACAAAAAGACCATCCATATTCTTCTAACACATCTGTCACCTTGTCTTAAATAACTTAGTCCCCTTTATGACACTTACTTATCATCTTTTTTTATTTATTTACACATAACCTGTTTTAAAGTGTACACATCAGCAGCGCAGTGCTGAAGTTTATCTGGAGATTTGTCCAAAGCACAATCACTTGCCAAAAAGCAGAAATCTTCTTCCTAGGTTTGTTATTCAAAAACTGTTGCACAGTGGAAGTGCGGGAGGGGGGTGAAAAGTGAAAAGGATTAAAATTGCTTCCCAATAGATGTCAGGGCGCTTTAGTTTAAAGGAAGTTGTCAGAGTTTCCATTTAGGAAATGAGAGTATCACCTGCCTATGTACACGGGGTTTGTGTCAAGACCAGACAACTGGCTGGCATTGCCAACCCAGAATGTGTACTGTGTTTCCCAGCCAGGATACTTCACATGACTTGAGATTATAACTTTCTGTTAAGTGATTATGCTACTGAAGTAATCTTCTCTTAGATTTTTGACCTGTCCTCCAGCTTGAGGCTAAATTATTTCCTTAACACCTTGGTAGAAATCATTGGAGGGTGAGAGGAAAGGTAAATAAGAAAGGGGAGGCTCTTCCAGTGCCTTGCCACTTACCTTTGGAAATGTGCCTATATGCCAAAAACTGACATGTGGCTTGGGGTGGGTGAGTACGCTGGAGTCTGGGAGAAGAGGAGGTCAGATGGAGGGATGGAAGAGTGGTCTCATTTAGACTTCTTTTGATCTAGAATCACAAAATGGTAGAGTTTAGAAAGGACCTCTGGAGATCATCCAGTCCAACCCCCTATTAAAGCAGGATCACCTGCACATAATCACATCCAGGTGGGTTTTGAATGTCTCCAGAGAAGGAGATTTCACAATCTCTCTGGGCAGCCTGTCCCATAGCTCTGCTACCCTTAGAGCAAAGTTTTTCCTCATGTTGAGATGGAACTTCCTGTGTTCCCGCTTGTGCCCGTTGCCCCTTGTCCTGTCACTGGGCACCACTGAGAAGAGTCTGGCCCCATCCTCTTGGCATCCACCCATTAGATATTTATAAATATTGATCAGATCCTCTCTCAGTCCTCTCCAGGCTAAACAGCCTCAGCTCTCTCAGCCTTTCCTCATATGAGGGATGCTGCAGGCCCCATATCTTTGTAGTTCTCAGTCCACCTTCCTGTCCACTTGTCTTACCTACGCTTCCTAAGGTTGCCTATGAGGGTGTTATGTGATATAGCATCAAAAGCCTTACTGAAGTCAAGGTAGACACCATCCACTGTACCTCCTTCATCCACCCAGCCACTCATGCCATCACAGAAGGTAATTCTAGGTCCTAGACACTGCATCTCTTTGAAGGACAAAATCATCTTCCTCCTTGCTTTGTCAAGTGTGTGGAGGTGGATTTCTTTTGGGAAGGACTTGCTCCTAAACCTACTGATTCCAAACAAGTAGCAAAAAGCTAAATCTAGGACTACTTTGTACGTTGGTCAGTTACGATTTTCCCTGTGGTGAATCCATGATAACCTTCTCCACAGGCTTAAAGTCGACCCTCAGAATGAGCTGTTGTAGCACCTTTCCAGGGATGGAGTTGAGATTGGTTGGCCTGTAGCTTCCTGGGTCATCCTCCTTACCTTTTTTGAAGACTGGAGTGACATTGGCTTTCTTCCAGTCCATAGGCACCTCTCCTGTTCTACAGGACCTTTCAAAGATGATGGGCAGTGGCGTAGAAATAATATCTGTCAACTCCATCTGCACTTACGGGTCCATCCCATCAGTGTCCATGGTTTTGTGGATGCTGAGTTTGTTTAGATGTTCTCCTCAACCAGTGGAAAATCTTCTTTTCTCCAGACTTTTCTCTTGAACTTCCAGGGTCTGAAATTCCCAAGGTCCATCCAGCCTCAGCAGTAAAGATTGAAGCAAAGAAGGCATTTAGTAACTCTGCCTTCTCTGTATCCTCTGTCACCAGGGCACCCACCTCATTCAGCAGCAAGCCCACACTTCCCTGGTTCTTACTTTTGCTGCTGATGTATTTGAAAAAACCCTTCTTGTCCTTGACATCCCTCAGCAGGTTTAGTTCAAGGTGAGTCTTAACCTTCCTTATTGCATCCATACTCTGACAACGTTCACATTTTGGATGATGTGATCATCCGCAGCATCTCAGATCTTACCACAGCTCACCTTGACTTGCTTTTCCAAGGGCACTGTCATTGTCCAGAAGAGCAGTGGAATAAAATTCATTAACTCCTTTTCATCATCTTGTTTATACAGATCATCTCAGTTTTCCATGCTAGTCAGTCCTGTTTGCCTAACTAACATATTTGCTGAAAGCCTCTTTGCAGTCACTGTAGGTTTTCTTTTGTCTGTATTCTTGTTTTTTGGGTTTTTTAAAAAAATTATTATTTTTAGGCATTCTTCAAACAGCTGTCACAGGCTTCTTTGATTTTTGTTTTTATGATAACTGCAAGACACAACAAAGTATCTAGCTCTCCTTATCACAGAGGAACACTTCTAAATATAAATTTATAAGCAATCAAAATTCAGAAAGAAAAAAAAACATGAACTTTGTGGGATCTGATTCAGAACTCTTCAGTACTTTGGGGTTGGCAGCCCTGTAAGTTGGGAACAGTTTTGCAGGCCATTTATACTCCAGCTTTGATTACAGCCATTAGTTTTGCCAGACAAAAGGAAGATATTTTCCTTCTCTTCCTGTGGGAAGCTTCAGAACAACATTTAGCTGCCAGCTGGTCTTTCATGAGTAGTCTCAGATTTGAAATGTATGCATGCTTTAACCTCTAGCTCTTTGCCCAGATGACTGCAAATGTAACTTCTAGCGGGGCTGCCTCCCTTTCTAGCAGCTGAACTGTTGTTCTGTCTTCGTTTGCTTATGTTGGAGGCTGTTAATACTCAAGAATTAATGATGACAGAGGAGGAGAAGAACGTTACTACCAATTTGTAACACAGCCTTGATAACATACTTCGAGCGTAATGCTAGGTCCCAGAGACTGGATCTCTTTGAAGGACAAAATCTTCCTCCTTCCTCTGTCAAGTATGTGGAGATAGATTTCTTCTGGGAAAGACTTGTTCCTAAACCTGCTGTTTCCAAACAAGTAGCAAAAAGCAAAATCCAAGACTGCTTTTCTTTGTACTATTTCTTGACTGACTTGGTGTTTTTACCAAGGTGTCCTCCCCATTGGCAAAGCTGGTTAAGGGGCAGCATGGAGCCCTGTCTTGCAATAGGTGATCCCTTTTTGATGGAAGGGAGAGGGGGCAGTTGTCAGTTATCTATAGTTCTGTCTTTCCAATGTTCTGTGTGAAATGTATAGTGTTGGTGTAATACCCTAAGGCTACAGCATCTCTTGCCATTGAGAGTTTTGGTGTTGGAAGCAGTGTTGGCACGTACCCGTCATCTTGAAATGGAGCTGAACGAACTCTGGGGTCACAGATTCTGCCCTGTGTATAGATGCCATTCACAAAGCCGTGACTAATGATCACCTTACAACCTAAGATGAGGAGAGCTTGAAGCCAAACTCTAGAATATGGGTGGTTTTGGTGTTGGATTTTTTTTTTTGTTAAGACCTTGATACAGATGTTCCTTTTACTAGATATTTTATTTTCCTCTATAATAATCCTCTTTGATCCCATGAGATGGCCCCTGTGTTCTTGACTTGCTGGGTGTAACTAGTAGGGAAAGGAGTCCTACTCGCAGTAAAGCCCCGCACAAGTATTCTTTCACAGGTGGTAGTTAGAGCTGAGAGAGAAACTGGCTTCCTACTGTGTTCTGCGAGTAAAGTTTGAACAGTGCAAACAAGAACTCATTTAAAATATACACAGAATCACAGAATAACAAGGTTGGAAAAGTCCTTTAAGATCATCAAGTCCAACCATTCACATCCTAAACTAAACCATATCCCTAAGTACTTCATCTACCCTTTTTTTGAACACATCCAGGGAAGGTGACTCAACCACCTCCCTGGGCAGCCTGTTCCAGGCCCTGACAACGCTTTCACTAAAAAATTTTTTCCTAACATCCAATCTAAACCTGCCCTGGCACAGCTTCATGCCATTCCCCCTTGTCCTATCACCTGTCACCTGGCTGAAGAGACCATCACCTACCTCTCTATAACCTCCCTTCAGGTAGTTGTAGGCGGTGATAAGGTCTCCCCTCAGCCTCCTCTTCTCTAAGCTAAACAGCCCCAGCTCCCTCAGCCGCTCCTCATAGGATTTGCCCTGCAGCCCCTTCACCAGCCTGGTTGCCCTTCTCTGGACTCGCTCCAGGACCTCCATGTCCTTCTTGTGGTGAGGAGCCCAGAACTGGACACAGTACTTGAGGTGCGGCCTCACCAATGCCGAGTACAGGGGCACAATCACCTCCCTAGACCTACTGGCCACAGTGTTTTTGATACAAGCCAAGATGCCATTGGCCTTCTTGGCTGCCTGAGCACACATTTGTGAAAGGCACACATTTGTGAAAGGCACTCCAGAGTTTTTCTGCAGCTCTCTGCACTTTACCTTCTGCATCTTGTTCACCAGAAGGATGCTGAGGACTAAATGTTGGAGATGATGTACAGCAGAGGAATGTTGGGAGCCTGTTCCCTCCTTCCACAGATAAAAACGTACCTCTCCTCCTCTGTCATACAGGACATCACCAGACACAGGGATGACAATCAAGCTGAGCTCACCTCCTTTGTTAGTCAGAAAGGTCAATCCCTTTCCTGATCTCAAGATCCTGTGCCTTTTTCTTTGTTCTGGTAGCTTCTGAAAAGCATATCCAAGGGAATGTTTACTACCAGTTTAGTGGTCTAACTGGGACCCTAGGGGAGCGAGACCAAGCAGAGATCTTGCAGAGAGAAATAGGTAGGACTGTCTTTTTTTGGCACCCATGAGCTATTGCATCAGCTCACCTGTCATGTCTAACTTCTCCTCCAACCTTGCTGAAGACTGCAGCCATGAGATTTATCACATTAACGTTATTTATCTGCACTTTATAAGAAACAGTTCCCTTACTGTGTACCAGATGAGTTACAGGTGCTTAAAAGCGCTCCAGGTAATAATACCTCTATTCACAAGACCAAGGAAGCAGTCTTCACACAAGCAGGGCTCGCAAAGGAGGGACCTTTTCAGAACTGGGTGTCTCTTATTGATAAACCAGATACTGGTCCAGAACATCAGCAGCTTCTTTGTTATTTCTACACTGCTGGTTTTTTTGTGTTTTAAGTACACCTGCACTTATGTCTAGTCCAGAAAGCAGATTTTCAGGTTAACTGCAAGTTTGGATTCATGTCAACTAATTTTTTTAACTTATTTTTATTTTTTTACTGCTTTTGTGTTTACTAGAATCAAGTATGTGTAGGCCTTCACAGCTGGTCAAGAGAGTGCAGCGGTGTTTGGTTTGTGTTCTGGGGGTAGTGCTGTAAAGTGATTAGAATTAAATGTGAGAAGCAGTAAGGTTACAGGCAAAGAAAAAATTGTGGTATGTACCATCAGGTATTTCTGAACAGAGGATATTACTTTGTGAGTCAGGGCTTCAATGCCATGTTCCATGTGTTGTATAACTTGTTACAGGGTGCTCTGTACTGATAAAAGGTTCTTTAGTTAATGTGACTCCAACATAATTCATTTTTTAAAAGAAATAAACAAGTGAGTACAAATAGCAGGGGCATTAGGAAGGAACACCTATTATTGTGTCCATTGCAGGAACTTGTGAGCATGAAAAGCAGTGTTTTGATGATCCTCACAGGCTAAATACAACTTCATGGTGAGCCAAGAGAAATTAATATGGTTTTGATAACTCAATTTTTCACTTGTGGTTTAACAGTCTCTTTCACAGTATCATTGCTTTTATTTTCCCCATACATAGAAATTCCCAGCATGGATCAGGGTCTTGTTGTACCAGGTATCATAAAATAAAATTTAAAAAGTCAAGAACTTGAGTCTTGTGTTTTTAGACTACCTTTTCATGGTCCTGGCAGCCCCAGCCTTATGGGGAGTTTTCTACAGATAGTAGTTAAAATCTTTTTGAAGGGGTGAAGTCTGTTGGGGGGAAGCTCGTAGGCAGTTACTGCCTTTGGATGGGGTGCAGTACATGGACCCATTTCAGTCACGTATTCAATGCTCATGTGTGTTAGATGATCAGGTAGTTCAGTGTGGACTGAGCCACAGTTACTGAACCATTTTGAGCAAATACTTCCAGACTTTGAAATGAACTATAAAGGGTTCTGACTCTTCAGTACAAAATCCATCAAATCTGTTTAATAAAAAAATATGGTAGCTAGGCAGTACTTTTGTGCAGTTTTACACCTTCTGTCTCAAATTAAAATATTTGGAGCTGAAGTGTCTGTTCTTAAATCCCCACCCCCACCAGTAATTTTGCTCATATGTTACCCATAAATCTTTCCTGGTTTAAATGTTCCAACTAATAGTTAGGCAAAACGTTTAGCATAATGATATGATTAACAGAGTCCATTTTTTTGGCAGCCTGGATGCTGTTTTTCTTAAGCAAGCACTGCAGTTTATCCTGATTAGAGATACAAAGGAATTATGCCTCTTCTTGGAGGCTTTTTCTTTTTTTTTTCTTTCCCTTTTTTAATATGAGGATTTAGGGGTTCTGCATTCATTTTGCAGGAATATAATGTGTGATTTAGCTGGATCTTTGAAGTGGTAATATTATAAATCTCCCAATCACTGTTGCCCAATCTGTTTTAGCATTCATGTGCCTAATTTCTGTTTGTAATCTGATTACTGGCTTGAGCTGCTCCAGCTTGCAGCCTATTGCTATGCATTTACTGTACTCCCTGGGACGTGATAGCCTGACAGCTCCAGTCCTGTGCTATGAAAAATCTCTACACGATATTGCTAAGACAGGCCTAGGGCTGTGGCTGGTTGAGAATTAGCTGCTATTGTAGTTTCTCTTTGCCGAATCCTTTGTTTGTGCAACCATGTTCAGAAATCCTTGGATCTCCAGCTATTTGGGAAATGTTAAATACTCTGAGAAGCAAGGTAAGAGTTCCAAGTACGCAGAAGAAAATGCAGCTCATTTGTGTGTGTTTAATCTCTTGTCTGTATGTATGCATGTGTAAATATTGTTTGACTAGCTCTTCTGCAGCTACATTAGCTACTTTAGCAATCAGTGTACAGTTAGTCACCTAGGCTATTTCATTATTTCCTAAAGGACACTTTTGAAAGATCCGATTAGATGGATCTTTTAATTAGCTTAGCTTGCCACAGACTTAGGGCCTTTAAATATACTAAGTAAGACTGGAAAGCTGCATCTACTTTTTTTTTTAATTCAGCAAATTTTATTTCCTATTTATTAAACTATGGATATGGGTTTTATCTGGTAGCTTTGTACCTAAGAGGGAGGAGGACTAGAATGAACAGCAAATGGTTAAACTTATGAGCAAGTTTGATTTAAAGTTCAGTAAATATACTCTTAATTTCAAATACAAATATTTAAGATTGTTTTAATGTGGTTATGAGCATGTTTATAATTCTTCAGTGAAAGAGGGAACAAAATGCTGTTGCAAAGATTTTCCTTCTGTGTATCAGGTACTGTGAGGGTGAGTTTTTTCCTCTAAATTAACTATTGCATTAAGACTGTGTTAAACCGATGTTTCTCTTGGGGTCATATTTATTTTCTTTTGGAGCAGAGTTGTTTTACTTTTTCTCCTTTGTTTATATTTAATTTTAAGATTTCCATATTGTACTAAGTAAGTTTTATTAGACATTTTATAGACTTTAATTCAAACAGGAGGAAATACATAAAATATAAAAACTGTGTAACAGAATATTATTGTCTGTTTGGTGTTTTGTGTTTGAGGAAAGGAAGAGAGGAGCTTGCCCCTGTGAAATACAGCAAAGTTTTTACATGTTATAGATGTGGTATATATGAATGTGTTTAATGGGTAGCAAGAGTCAGACCAGCTTATGTGCCCCTTCTTAGCAGCAGCCTTTCCTCCTCCCTTCTCCCAGCAAAGAAATGAGAGCTACTTTCTTCCCTCCTCATACCCCTCTCTTGGGCTTTGGCGAGGATAGGGAGAATTTCTCTGTGGTCTACTTGTGGTTTTCATGGTGGACAGCTGGTTTAGTGCCAAAAACTATAGGATGGGTTATATCCCGTTAGAACGGCTATAAATTTAAGATATGCCTGGTTCTGATTAGCTAAGCTGATACTGAGCTGGTCTTTTTAAGTTACTGCATACTCTTCTCATATTAATGCAAGTCTGGCCTTTTTAGAGGATACTTATGGCGTGGAGTATTTGTTTTAGTGTTGTAGTGTAAAATAAAATGATTTATATACCATTCATACTGTTTTTCTTCTAATAGTCTGTTTTGGTCTAACAAGATGTTTCTGTGTAATCTGTGTGCTTTATTCACCATTTACCTGGAAAGAGAAAACGAATGTTAACAAAAACAGGAAAAAGTTGCCTATTAAAGTTGAAGAATGCTATTAGCAAAGCTGCTTGAAATCTGCAGTGACTTGTAGCAGATGCCTAAAAAATGCCTTTTTGCACATTTTAAGCCTCTTTGTCAAGCTGTTAAAGTGATCTTTTCTCATTTACTTTTTTTTTTAATGTGTTTGCCTGGAGTTTTAAAAGACATAGACAAAAGATACATTGTTTAAATTGAGACCCATGTTGTCAGCAATAATAAGTTTAATTGGACCCTTTCTGCAAAAATAAGAAATATACTACCTAGATATATAAATATTTGGTATAAGCAAAAAATATTTTTTGCCAGTTAATTTTTCTTTGAAATATTTAAATCTCAGTTCAGGGCAGAGTAAAAGGGATGTTGCTGCTTTTGATATGTTCTAATGTCTAGGTACTCAGGTCTGTCTCTGAAAAATAAAATGAACACTGCATCAGTGACCAATTAATTTAGGGTCTTGGGACAGTTGACTTCATACAGATGGGATGGAAGGCAGTTTTCCTGTTGGGAGTGAATTATTAGTAGCTTCATGTGGTTTTTGATAGCAGTCACGGACTAGGTGCTCCTTTGTGCCCTGGCTAGCAGTTCTCCAGGGTCTCTTTAATAGCATCCTTGTTGAATGGAGGCAGCCAGTACTTGGAGCACTGGTCCCTCTGGCCACTGGTGATTGTTATACCCTCTACTAGTGCTCTTGACTGCAGAAATCAAAAAAGTTAAATCTGGGGGATAGAGGTGAGGTTGCCCATTGCTTCTTAGGGTTCATAAAGGTTTGGGAACTAGTGGCTTTGTAATACATACTTTTGGAGTATAAGGCTGCGTCTGACATAATTTTGCACTCGATGTAAGCACATCTTCCTCTATGAAAATAAGCATGTTCCTAAGGCTCTTCAGAATGGCAGCTTCCAAACAGTAGGCAGCCTTCAGAAATATTTCTGTCATGGATGGTGTAATACTGTTGTTGCAACAGATCCTCAGCTGGGCATCTCCAACTTCTGCAGTGAATATGCAGTTTTTATGGTATTGCTAAGCTGGAGCCAAAAAGGCTTTTGCTCTTTGCAGCATTTCTCATTTGCGGAGTGCTTCATAAGCATGTCTGACATGGGAAACTGAGTCAAGGAGTTTAAATGATAGCCCCAGGCTGCAGTGCTACACCATGAGTATTGGGATTAGAACATGGCAGTTCCTTAAAGTGTTCACACATTTTGTTTACTGTCTGTACTCATTTTTGCAAGGCTTTGGTTTATCACCGTCTTGAGACATGCCACCTTGTGCTCCTTTGACTCAAGGGAAGGCCTTTGTACATTTTTTTTTCCAGTGGAAAAGGACTATAATTTGGGACTATAAACTAGTTTCCCATAAGTTCCCCATTTAATAAAGCATCTTCACTATGGTGTGGTTTGTGTTTTTCATTTTACAGATTTTGACAAAGAACACTCAGTCAGATTTAAACCTTCGCGATTGCTCCAAAGGAAGAGAGCGTTCAGGTAAGGTCAATTGTTCCTTGTCCACTGAAGATGACCGGTTTTACAATTTTAACTCACAGTCATTGCTTGAATCTATATTAATTCTTTTGTCAGGGAAAATGAGTGTTTGTCCTTTCGCAGGGCCAAGCTTTGCCATAAAGCAGATGCTCTGAACACGTATTGAAAACACCAGCTGCCTCCTAAGTCATGTGAAAATTCACAGCTCAGTGCTAAGGGAAGAGTCTCACTCTGCACTGAGCCACCAGCCACTACAATGCCCATTTTTCCTTGCATGTCAGGGACACTGGATGGACATTTAGTGAACTAGCTTGGAAAACTAATCTAAACAAGGAGCTGGCTAAAGTGGGTGAATTAATTATATAGCTGTGCAGAGAGCTTTGTCAGCACATGGGAGTGGGACACTGCAGAGATGGATGGAGAGGGGATATTGGTGCTTCATTGCAGGGCCATGCTGCCTTGTGCCTGGATATCTTAGGGGACAGTTCCACAAGGCCAAGTAAGGAGATACAGTTCACAATTAAGGAAGGTGGTAGGTCATGTCCCCTCTCCCTATCTTTACTCTGACTGCTTTTGGTGTCCTTGTGCTTGCTGGACTCAGTGATGTGGAGAGGAGGTCAGGGAGTTGGGAAGTAACTTCTGCCCCAGCAGCCAGCTCTTCTGTTGGCTCAGCTACACAGGAATCCACCAGCCTTAGGCATGCAGACTCATGTTTGCAAGTATCTTTTCAGATAAGGAACACCTTGAGTGCACCTGATTCCAAGCCATGTTGTTCTTAAGTATGGTAGAGAGACACAGGGAACAGGTGTACAAGACACATTGTGTTATGGAAGGCAAGTAGGGGGAAGTAGAAATGAGAGTAGCAGGGAAGGATGTGACTGTAGAATGGACCTTTTATGTAAGAGTCCAGAGAAGGAAATTTTCCTGGAGGTGGAGAAAAAGAAGAAAAATGAATGCCAAGCACCTAGCTGGCAGATATACAAGTGGATTTTCATGCTCCTGCTTCAATCACGAAATCTCAGTATATCCCATAGCTTTAATCCATATGGCAGGGCACTCTTACCACTGGCATTTGGATCAAACTTCTGCTTGCTTTTGGGCATGTAACTAGGTTAGTGGGACAGCTATTTAGAAACTCTATGCTGCTGCTGCTGCAGCAGATGAAGTTTTCAGCCTGGAGTCCCTGATGTATAGAAGCAGCCCACATTTTGGTTAAGTTGCAAGAGCAGTATAACTACAGAGGTTCAAATACTCTATTAATGCTAATTTATACCTTGTTTTAAAATAAAAACTGTTGAGGTTGTGAAATATTTTTGCCTGTGTTTTAATAGAAATTGTATAAATTCCTGAACATTGAAGAGTATAATAAGTTTGTTGGGAACCTGAGAACAAATCACGTACAAATCCTGTGGAAAACAAACTTGGGGGACTTCATCCTGTTCATTGCATTTCATGAACCATGACCACAGGCTGTATTTCAGGAAGACAAAGTAGAAGTTCCTCTTTTGGTACCTAGACTTAAGAATAAAGAATTCATACAAATTTATGATTTTTTTCTTTTTTCATATAGAGAAACCCAAGTATGCTTTAAATGATATCAGTAATGAGTACGCATAGCCTTTCTGTGAAGTACAGAAACTTCTGGTGCTGCTGCTCAGTATCTGCACCTAGATTTATAGGATGACTTGAGAAATTAAGCAAGAGTTAATTTTAGAAAAGGTTAGAAAAGGGTTGCAGACATGTTTGAAGATACGTGGGGCTGAACCGCAACAACTTGATAAGCCAAGTCTGACTGACTCTGCTTAAACAACTAAATTGCTGCTGCAACTGCTTCTTTGGCAGAGAAGCTAATAAAGCAGGGATGCGTCTAGATAGATCCCTTTGAAGAAACACGAAAGTCTTTGTGAGGAATTACTTAGGAATATATTATTTTAACACCCTTATGAGTAGTGTCCTCTAATTTATTCTTTAAATATTTTTCTTGCTACTTTGAATTGCTTTAACATCATTCTGTCTTAATTTAGATTCCTCATGACTGTTCTTGTTGAATACTGTGACATGTCCTAAATATGCCTACTTTCATTTTTAGAACTAATTTTATATATGTATCTATAAATACCCAATTGTTTGGCTTGACTGTCATCTTCAGAGCACTGCTTTGCCTCTGCCTTGCTGTGCAAGTTAAAGCGATGTGATTGATCGATTGGTTTAAAACATTTTGTGTTTCTAATGTGCAAATACTTAAAACAGGCAATGCCGGCTGCAGCTTTGCAAGAGAGCGCACAAATGCCTCTGAAAAGGCAAAACTCCATTGTTGATAACATAGTCACTGTGTGAAACTAGTTAATCATTTAAAAATAACCAAGTAAATAAAAGTGACAGTCTGTCTGGGGGGAGATGGCAAATGAAGTCCTGAGGGAAACTGTGAAGGGACTTTCCATGAAGCAGACAACCTGTGATGCCATGTAGCCCAGCGAGGGTTAAGCTTAAGAAGATGTGGTTATTAAAAGAATTTTAATGAAATCTGCCAGTGAGCAAAGGTTGGAAGCCATCCTCAGTACAAAGGAGGAGGGAGCTCAGCTACAGGAAGCGCTGGATGACCTTGAGAAGTAATAGAAAAGGGATGTAATGTAATAATACTAAGTGCACAGTTGTGCATTGGGGGCTGATAAATTTTTCTGTCACTTGCAGCTGATGAAAGCAAAGCCTTGGCATATTAGTTTCTCATGCAAGGGTGAGCAACCAATATAGTGTAGTTATAAAAAGGCAAATGTGTTGTAGATCCCAGTATTCATCTGGCTAGTCATGTAATAATGCTTTCTCTATTAAAATTCCTATTTTTATAAGACCAAGTCTGGAATGAAGACTATCCAGTTGTAATCACCATATACAAAAAAGATGACATAAAATTGAACAGGTAGAAAGCATTTTTTACAGAGAATCAATGAAACTGAGAACCTGTCTTGAGGAAGGTGAGCAGATGTAGAAAGCATTTGTTAAAAAAAAAAAAGTAAGGTAACCAACAATACAGTCTTGAGAACAAATGGATGGAAACTCAATGAAAGACACTTAGACTGCGTTTGGATGGTGTCTGACTTCAGAGTCCCTGGAGATTGAAGAAAGGGGCAGGACTGAACCTGACTAGTTTGCAGTATTTAAAAAGTTTGTTGAGGATGCAATAATACAGTTTGTTTTAGAACCAGCAGGCTAGTGACAGTACTGATTCTGTATGATTTTACCCTTGGAAATTTGTGTGGGACTGAGGCATAGTTGTGGATGTTAGCACACAGTTGATTTAAACAAGGATTTTGCTGCATGAGTGAATGTTTTCTGCACAGACTGCCATGTTTATGGAAACTTAAGGTATTGTAGTTGCAAGCTTTGTGGAAGCATTTGGAGATGCTGCTAAATAAAGCCTAGGTATTCAGAAGTCATGAGCTGGGTCCCTCACATTTGAGACAAGTCTTAAGTAATTAAATTGATTTGAGAAAAATCAATTTTGGGTTTTATGTATAGCCTTAGGCCAGTATTATTTACATTTTTCAAACTCATCCTCAGACAGAAAGTAGAAACTACTTTCAAATGGAAACTGGGACTCCCTTGACCTAGGGCTTCTCCAGAAGCTGTGTCTGTAAGGAAATAACACCGTGAGGCTAATGATAATCACAAGTGTTTGCAATGTTGCGTTAGGCATGTAGAAACATGCAGTTAACTCTCTGCCCAGTCTCAGATGACCCATTTGCCTGTGGCTCCAGTGTACTATATTTTGGGGTTTTGTTTAGTTCCATTAAAGTGTTTTTGCCCTGTAAGGCTACACAGTTTTCTGTAATGGACGGCTTATTGCTGCTCTTCATCTTCTATTTGCTGTTTTCTGTAGCGGTTAACATTGCTTTTCTTGGCAGCACCTGGAATAATTTCTGTAAGTGCGTTTGTTGGAGATTATTTGCAGCAGGTGGCATGGTGCCTGAATGTGACGCAGCCCAGGTTCTTTATTGTCATTTCAAGGGTTTTATTCTCTTCTCAATGTCTTCTTACAAGGGAATATTTTTTATAAATTATAAAAAAAGCAAATACTACTTGGAGTTCATGAGAAATGTGATTAGTTGTTATATGTTAAAACATTTTTCAATGAGAAGTGGAATAGGGAGAATAGACTATATATATATATTTACTATGTTTTTCTTTTCTAACCAAGTACTCTTGATGAAAGGGTATGCAGCTTTAAAAAGCCATAAAAAACTGTGCTAAGAAAGAATTTTTCAACAGTAAAGCCTTGCAATTTGTCTTGCCAGAATGACGGTAAATCATGTGGCACATCACAACCATGGCAAAGTGAAGAGCCTAGGATCACTGTGGGGATTTGTATCTGTTACAACTGTCTACACAGCTTATTAGAGGTTTTAAGACTAGTATTAGTTTTCTTATGCCTGGTTGGGATAGCATAGAAGTAATAATTGCAGAATACAGCAATTCTCTCTCTATTTTTAAATTATTGAAAAATATCTCACTTTGTTTACCCACAAGGAGGACTTCATCCAATAAGTCTCTGAAGACAGTATCTACTTTAGACCATTATGACACCTACAGTTTACAGTTAAAATTTGTATATGAAATGAACTCATTTAAAGAAATAATTGTCTCACCTAAAGGGACATTTTTGCTGTTTAGAAAAGACAAGGCTAAATTGTCTGCTGCTTATATTAGTATATTAGAAGGCATAAAAGATCCAGAGATCAGTGCAGTATCAATAGGGCAGTTGTGCAGAAGGCTTCTAGGTGGAGTGTATACATACAGCACTGCATTTGATGAAATATGTTTTGGTATTCATGGAGAATTGGTCGATATTGATTATTCCAAATGTAATTACTAGTAGAGTATTTTGAAGGCAGTCTCTGGTCAGTAATTTAATGCAAAAATGTGTCACAGTCAGTTCCAAACAAGTTTCAAATTATGTTAGGTTTGGCTTTGTGAGTTTCTTGGGGTTATTTCTTATTTCATTCTTATGGAAAATATTTTCTTTGGTATCTCTGTTAGACTGGCTTGCAGTAAATTGGTTACATCTTGGCTTTATTTGATTTGTAGCAGAAACATCCACAGTTCTGTAAAACAGATGTTGCTTTCAGTTTTCAGAAGGAGTTCTCATTTGAAGATAAAGAAGAACTTGCAAACAGCACAAAGGATATTGATGCTAATCTCTTAGCAGTCCTTCCAAAAGGTAGGTAAGGGAGATGCATTACGAACTCAAGTGGCAATTTAACAGCATGTGAAGTTCAGTATATGCAAGTTCAAGGCACAGTTAAAATGACTTAGGCATGATTTTTTGTAAATTAGTTTTGTTTTCCCTGTGAAGTATGCATAGGGGATGAGATAGGGTGAACCAACCACAATGCTCTTTTAGAAGGCCTTGTTACACCCCTGCTTCTTAAAGTTCAGGGGTTTCTTTGTGCAGTTAGAATACTACTCAATCCAAGGTATTAATTTAGCACGTAGTCATAGCTCTTTCCAGCCCCCTTTGGCCACTGGTAGAATCCCTGTGCTTGCATGACCAACTCACTACACGCTGAATTTTAGTCTTGCATGCTAAAGGACCTGCACTATATATGGGGTTTGGGATTGTTGGAGGTTTTTAACTTCTTAGTCCAAATAACTTCTGAAGAAAACAGCAATTCCATTTTTATCTTCTAACACAGTTGACATAGAGGTGAGAATTAATTCTCTTAATTTTTTAGAGGAAATCACAATATGCTTGGAAATAGTTCTTGACCTGTAAAGGCTGACATTTGACTGAAGAACTATCTGTAACTGGCATAAAGACATTCCCTTCACTCAAGGATGTCGTGGCTCTCGGAACTTCACTTAAAATGGTGTGTGTTCCTTCAGAAAGGAGCCCTTCTTCCAGCATGTGACATGGTTGCTTTTATAATATAATCATTACAGCTGTTCAGAAAGATACTTTATTGACACAATGATGGAAGGGAGTGAAACATTTATATGGTATAGATTTTAGAGCACTAGCCACTAGGAATATATAGGCCCTCATTCCATATGCATAGCCTTGGGCTCATGCTGGCTAACAAGTTAACTGTGAGAGCCTTCACTTACAAGTTGATTCTCAGTGAACTGATTTCTGTTCCAAGCTGTCTTTATTTTTTAAAGAAGTTATTCTTACAATAAAGGTATCAGATTTGATATGTACCAGACTTAAAATCAGCAGAATATATTTAATTTTCAAGTGATACTGATTGAACTGGGGTTCAGAGAGTAGCATGTTGCTGCCTGCAGTTAAGCACTGAATATGTTAGTGTGCCTCTGCTAGCATAAGCAGAAGATAAATCCTTCTCTGACCTGGTTTATAGACCATCATCTTTCCAGGCAAGGAGAGGAGGAGCTGTGGAGCCCACTGGCCTCATTCCTTTTTCTGTCAAATTTTCCTCAAAATGAATGTATATACCTGCATTACAATGGCTATTTACCAACTCTGATAAATTAAGCTTCTGGCAAGTAAACTTTTCATCCACATCTATTCAGGCTTCACAAATATATGTGCTCACTCTCTACTAAGGACTTTTGGAAGGCTTGGTTTAGTTTTTGCAGCTTCTGTATTTTAAAAGTAAAACTCTCACATGCCTGTAACTTTATCCACACGCATCCCCTCTGCTGTTACCAGAGAGCTTTCAGCAAAAACATGTTTATATGCTATAACAAATGTTTCTGGAAGATTTCTGAATTGTATAACAAATCTTTTATTTGAGGAGTTTTTAAGGTATTTTTATAAGGTGCACTCTAAATACACTTTTTGGGTATTTTTCTGGGATGAGACATGGAACAACATTGCTTTTGCTAAAATACTAGTATTATAAAGTAAATTCTGCTCAGAGGTTCTACAGTTACCAAAATTAAGATACCTCTTGGCAGTCTACCTTAGAATGTATCTTAACATAGCATCTTGCTCGACGTCCTGAAATAAAGCCTGAAGTTCAGGGCTGTTCCTGAACAGCTCTTCTTCCTGTTGCCCTTAACTATATTGACTGGTTGTGCTTACACATGCTGGCATGAAGTAACTTAGATAAGGAGCTTTTCTGTAAAATGAATTACTTTAAGCTTCTTGGTCTTTTCTTGTATGCTGAACCAGATTTTTGTGCTACCATTTAGGTAGAAGTATTGTTACTTTTTAATACTGTCATGGGTGTCCTCGAAATGTTGTAGGTTCTGATGGGTCATGTGGAAAAATATCACATGGACAGATAGGAAATTGGCACCAACAATTGCAAACTAAAAAAGAGAAGCCTGATGATCTAAGCTTGCATGGGCCAACCAGTGACCTTGGGGATAAAATTTTTCCAACTGGCTTTTCTGTTTTGAAGTCAAATAGTTTATTCAGCAAAAAGAAATCACTAGAGTAAAAGGGTTCCTGTATTTTACCTTCTTTTTTTGTGCTATTTTTTTCCTCTGCTTCCACAGAAGAAAATATTGTTGAAATTGTTTTCACAAAAACGCTCGGCAGATGTTGACCAACCTAGCTGAAATTACTGTTTGGAATCTCAAGTGTGGAAAAAGTGTAAGGCAACATAGAGTAGTCCCATGCTATTTTAGTCCCATCTTGTTTGGGAAGGTGTTGGAGAGATGCTTCATGAGGCCAGTGCTCTTTTTAGGACTGCAAAGCGGTAGTAGAATCTCTGGAACTTCAGCTAACACATAGCAAGAGGGTGTTGAGCTAATGCTGCTGGGAGTTCTTTGGATGTTCCACATTTCTTGTGTGCGGACGACTTGTAGTCAAGTTTCCTTTTTGGGGGAAAAAAAATCCCAAGAAGATTATAGTGCATGAAGTTGTGCTTTAGAGCTTTATTAAAGCTGTGTAAAAGACCTGTTCTCTGATGATAGTTTTAGAGACTGTAGAAACTGGTGAGTAGGGAAGAAAAATTATCAGGATTTGGATGGAATGTGGGTTTATTAACTGTGAGCTGTGGAGGCCTGTGACCTGTCTGAAGAGGCAGAACGGTTGTGGGGTTTGTTTTGACCATTTTATGTATGTATAGCCAACAGATGGAACAGAAAAACTCTTAATACAGGAACAAACTTAAACAGAAGTATATTTGGCAGAGGTGAGAGTAAAGTATTTATGAGAAATCATTTCCTTTGGTGTGAATGTGAGATGAAGGCTGGTTTCCTGGGTAAGTTCTCTGTTTAATACAGTTCCATTGCTAGCACAGCTTGAGTAGGCAGAGTGGCATCCGGAACTGCTCATGCATTGAGAGAGAAGTCTATGAAAACACAACATAATGGCTCAGTTTTGCTTTGGTGTTAATTCAGAATGCAAATTTTGCGTTGCCCAAGTCCAGTTACCATCCAGCTCCAGCGATCTGTGCCTGGAACTTGCTGATGTTCAGTGGCTATCTTGCACTGTCAACCTGGTCAACAGTGTAGGCTTGAATCTCCTTTGCTGCAGATGCTGAAACTAAGCATGGAAGAGGTCTCCCTTGGGTTAGCACTGTTAAATTGCTGGCATGATTACAATCTGAGCTAACTTGACTTGAGAAATTGAAGTGGATAGCCTGAGTCTGCTTTCTATAAAAATGTAGAGTAAAGGAGATGTTTTGGAGTGTGGCCCAGTTGATTTCTTTCCCTTGTTCATCACACATTCTCAATAGGCACTCACCTGTAGGCTCAGACGCTGTATTCGTGCCTCATTTATTTGCTTCTCTGAGTAGTCATGATCAGGATACATTCATTCTTGCTGATCCAAGATGTTTTACCTGGAGTTCTAGTTGATTTTTAGCATGTAAGTTTGATATGACAGCCAGTGTCAGTAATATGTATTGAGGTATGAGCACTGGTAGTGACTACAGCAAACTTCCTGGATATGTGTCAGCTCAGCTGAAACCCTGTCTTATTTGGAGCGTGTAAGGTCTTGCAGTAGGGGAGAGGGAGAGAAGGTGCATCTGACCTTTAAAAGGGTGGTGTTTCAATAGTGTTGATCTTTTAAGTATCTAGAGCAATGAATTTTGGTAGGGAAAAACTTGATATATCAATTTACATCCCCAGTGTTGTGGAACTGCGTCTTCTAGACACTCCGGAATCATCAGGTATTTCTGATGTGAATCTAGGGCTGATGGTTGACTCACTAGGCTTTAACTTGCTTTAACTTCTGATCCCTGGGTCAGCAGGATGAGAGCCACAGAGGTGCATTGCATCAGAATAAGCGCACACAGCTCTTAGTGCCAAGTCTTTGCCAAGACAATGACATGGAAGTGGTAAAGAGTGTAGGGTTTTGTTAGACACACCCCACATACACACACACACACACCCCCAGTCCACTGCATCCTTTGACAGCCCAGATGGTTCCTCTTCCTGGTGGTAAGGAGTTTCACCATGCTTGTTGATGTTGCACTCACTATTCCAGTGTGGTTTGCAAACATCACTGATAAGTGTGCACATATGTGTATATTTACTGGGATTACTTCATCTATCATGCCTCCTGTTGGTTCACACAGTTTTGTGAACTATGACAGCTGTCTGCTACCACAGCAGGGAAGGAAAGTGTGTCCAATTAAAACTGCAAGGGAAAATTAGCAAAGTTAGAAAGTGGTTAACCATGCAGGAGTTTTATGAAGGGTACGCAGTAAAATTTGCACTCCTGTCATGAGTCACTAGAATTCTTGTGATTTGCTCAATATAAGGTAGAGGAGAAAGGTAGGGAATAGGGGATACAGTTTCTCTTTAAACGTAGTCAGTACAAAACGTTTGTGTAGACAGAGTAAGCAGTAATTCCATACTACCTGCTTTTGAAAGGGGTTGTAAACTGCTAGGATGCGCAGCAAATTGTAGCTTGGAAGTACCTGGAGGGGAGGACTTCTTGATGTTTCCATCTATGTGTCTAATGTACTTTTGACAACGTGAGCTTAATAAACTAGCAAGAGGAAAGAGCTTGTTCTGCAACAAAAGCTATTTCAAACCCCTTAACTTTATGTAACTGTCCCTTCTTGTTCTGAAGTACTTTAGCAAGTTTCTGTGAGTTTGTGAAACTTAGTAGCTTATAAACTGCATAATCTTTTGTTGTCTCAGTTTCAGAATTAAGAAAACTGTTTGAACCAAACAACCAAGATTTTTTGGAAATGAAAAGGTAAAAAAAAATAAGTCTTTGGCCTGTAAAACAAAACACACAGCTTGTTTTGTTACCTCCTCTTAGAAACTCTCCCCTTAAGTCTTCCGAGATGTCTGATTTCACATTTTTCACATCATTTTTTTCAGAAAAGAAAGAATAGCTAGACGATTAGAGGGAATTGAAAATGATACACAACCTATGCTTCTACAAAACTGTCCAGGATCAGTCACACACCGTTTACTAGAGGAAGATACGCCAAGATATATGCGTGCAACTGATCCATACAGTCCCCACTTAGGTAAGTAGTATCAATCAGTCAGTCTTGCACTGCTGAATTACTTGGTATTTACTATCCTATCATTTGTGCAGCACATGAAGAGTTTTATAAAAGAGCTGTGGTGAGGGTGGTTTTAAATTGCCCTTTAGTTCTCCGTGTGTCTTATTTGGAAAAGGCTGTTTATCTGTGTTGTTTTAAAACAATAATTTGATATGAGACTCTTAAAGAATTGCAACGCAGACACATTTCTTAATTGTTTGTATGTGCTATTTGAGACATAAGTGCAAAACTCTGTAATGCGTCTGTGCATTCACCAATGCACTTTGATTTGGAAGAAAATTGGAAGCTTTTAATTCGCTGGATATGAATGGTGGGTAGAGTGCTCAGAGTTTTGGGATGGTCTTGCTCATATGTGTTTTACTTCTGACAGGAAGATCAAATGAAGAGGAGGAAACTTCGGATTCTTCTGTAGAAAAACAACCCAGATCATCCAGATACCGAGCAGAAACCACAGGAAGTAATACAGAGCCCTTGTATAGTACAGGAAACATGGATGTCCAGGAACTAGAGTCAAAAGCAGAAAGAATAGCTAGGTACAAGGCAGAGAGGCGGCGCCAGCTAGCAGAAAAATATGGATTATCCCTTGATTCTGATTTGGATTCTGACTACTCATCCAGATACACACGAACAAGGAAAGATCCTGACAGTGTGGAAAGAAAAGGAGTGAAAAGTGAAAGGCAAGATGATGAAAACAAGGACTGTGGCTCTCTGTATTTGTCCAGGACTGAGATGAAAGAGTCAAAGAGCATGATTGCTGAATCCAAAGAGTACTCCAGCCATGAAAAAGATGGTGTTCCAGATAAAGAAAGCCTCTCAAATGACAAGAGTGATAGAAAAGCAGATGATGACAGTGCCATTAGACAGGTTTCTGACCCCTCAGCAACCTTGGATAATTCTGGCTCCCTTTCACTTTCTGGACGGGAATCTTCCTCCTGTAACAAAGTGCCAATATCACCAAAGCAAACCCCCAGAGAGTCCCGTTCTTCACCAAAGCGGGCAGCCTCACCAATCCATTTGCAGAATGACCAGCCCTTGCACAGTAACATCAGACAAAGGTAAACATGGGGTTTATTTGTTTATACAGTAGAATACTTTATGTTAATCACCTTCTTCAAAAGTGTCTACAGTATTTATGAGTATTTATTTAATGTATTTATTACCTTTGGAGAATGTATTTAATGGCTTTCAACGTCTTGGGCTGGATTGGTTGGGTTTATTGACTCACAGTGTGTTTCTCATGCAAGGAAGTAGTGGGTATCTATTTCTATGATTAGGTATGTCCTTGGTTTCACTTTAGATTTATAGAATTTATGCTAAAATTAGGCCCCTTATGGGGGGCTGGGGAGGTGGAATAACTGATGTTTAAGACATTTAAATACACTAGAAATTGAAGTAGTTGACATTCTAAATTTGCCTCTTTTTTTTTCTATCTATCTGTCTTTCTTTCTGTCTTTCTTTCTGTCTTTCTTTCTGTCTTTCTTTCTGTCTTTCTTTCTGTCTTTCTTTCTGTCTTTCCATAACCTGTTAGGGCAAGTCTTTAACTCTTTTCCTCTATATCCTGTGATTGTTTAGGTGGGGATTTCCAAGTAAAAGCAAGTTATTGGTGAAAATTTTAATAGTTTATTTGTTTTCCTGCTGTGAAAGTGTAAAAACGTTGTTTAGTTAATTTTTCAGACAATATTAGGGGGTGTGTGTGAAGGGGCAGAGAGGAAAATTAAAATTCCATGCTGAATTTGGAAAATGTATTCTGAATTAGTGGTATGCTGAATTACTTAAGATTTGACAAATTTACTTAACAGAGTAACCAGATTCTTCCAGAAGGGGACGGGGGGACGGGGGGGGGGGAGTTTTCACTAATTTCACATTGTAGTTTCACACTGTAGTGCAAAAACAGACTGTCAAGATGTTATGGTGATACACAGTGTATGCCTAAGTATTTTTAGAAGTATGATTTTTCTCCCAAGTGTGATTCTTTAATTACTAGGGAGGTAGATAAGTGGAAAATATTAACTGTAAAAAGTTAAAATGTTGCTGCTAAAAATGACATAAATAGTAATGAGAATTTAATTGTGAACACATGTGCATCATGCTGAGCAGAACTGACTGTTTCAAAAAAACTTAAATGAACCAACATAAACTAAGCCATTTACACTTTTTTTGGCATTTTTTGCAGTAGATTCTGAAGCAAGCTACCTTGCTTGACTGGACTTCCTTGACCTTCCCATCAAAACGACAAAACTTGATTCTTATTGTTGTGCCCTTTCTTACTAACTCATATAAGTATACTTTAAAGTTTGAATGAGGAAGTAATCTTCCGTGCCAAAAGGTTAACAACCTGGTGGATTGGTGAAGTCATCTATTTAGACTGTAAACTGGTCAGGTATACCTGACCTCCTTTTTGTTTTATTCCATATGACACACCAGTAGTAGTATCTTTATTTTTTTTCATAGCCTTTCATTATTCAGGTGACTTCTCACCCCATTGATGTTCTTTAGATGGATATGAGGCTATATGACCTATCATTGGACTCTCCCCATGAAGCCAAACTTAAAGAAATAGTCATTTCAAAGAAGTCATTAGAGGGAAAGTCGACATATTTAGGAAGTACTATCTTGTATTTAGTTTATGTTTTAAGCTTGCAATTCTGCTACTGCAGTAAGAAAAATAGTCATCACGGGGTCATCCATACAACTGAGACAAGAGCTGTGTTGAAACTCCTTGAGCTGACTAGGTTAGTCCAGACTCCAAAAAACTTGTGTCTGAAGCAGTACTAACTCAAATACTACAAAATATTATTCCTTATCTTCAAATGGTCAATTTGAGATAAATCTCTTGACTAATCCAGTTCCTGATAGGAAGGAATATTGGAGCTATGGAGTTTATGGAGGTTATTGTCTTTGTTTTATAAGGTGAAAGAATAGACAAATTTTTCAGCCTTAGGAAAGCAGAGAGAATAGCCCATCAAACTTCATAGCCAAGAGTGTGTCTACTACAGTGTAAAATGGGGGGTTATTTTCCTCACTCTGATAAAGCAATGTTAGTCCCTGTTTCTGTGAGGGGAAACCAATGAAAGCACCGAACGATGAACAGCTCTCTGGTTTCTCAGGGGAAGCTGCGCTGCACTCTGCATTGGTGGGATGGCAGCTGCCTTGGTGAAACAGCACGCTGGCCATAGAGAGACACCCGAACCTGCTCATTCACATGTTCCTTTAACGTGGATAAATCAGGCTCCTTATAGAGCTCTTTCAGTTTTAGCTAACAAGGTTTTTTCTAATGCAGCTCTGCAAACCAATACAAGTTCAGACGAGCTGAGCAGGCTCAAGGCATTATCAAATCATTCACAAATTCCAGCTGTTTCTTTTCAGAGCTGCCACTTCTAGTGTTACGTTTTTTCTTATGGCAGTGCCATACAAATGAGAGACTGAGGCAAAAGCAGCAGGACTAAGTCATAACTTAATACAAATTGCTGACTGCATTATCACTAATTTTAGATCCTTTCTGGATGAGGCTTCAGTCAGTACTTGCATAAAACTATGAAGGAATATGTTTTCCACACTTCCTAGGTGATCTTTCAAAGGAAATAATTTGCACCCACCAAGATGTGGTGTAGCTCTCACAGCAGCCAAGACCCAACTTGGCATTTGGTCTGTTGTTTGGGTATGCGGGATTGGCGGTAGGTGGGATTTTAAAGAAGTTGACAGGAGCCCATTCTTCATTTTAATGCCCCGACAACATCCATTGCCAGTGCATGCTCACTGGTGTGATACTCAGAGATTTAAGAATAACCTTTGAGAAACTCTTGTCCCTGCCTCTGAGTGGTAAAGAAGTCATTGCCTGTTTGAAGTTACTGTATAGAGGGCCATTTGCCTAAGCAAAATAAGGGCTAACAGCAGCTTTCCAGGCAGATGCTGTTTTGAACTCAATTCCACATGTATACAGGTTGCAAAATTGGTTTTGTTAAATTTGCTGAATTCAAATTGGAAAATAGATGCAGCTTGCTTTGGAATACATATGAAAGCTTTGTGCCCTCAGTCCTAAAACGATTTAATAATTAATCCTATTATCCATCACTGAGAAGAAAACAAAGTGCTGAGAAGGTATCATTTGACGTTGGCTGCGTTTGGCTGCTGAAGTGGCTGATTAACTGTAAATTCAAAACATGACTTGCGTTCTTCTGACGGCTCTCTTCAAAGGATGAATGATCAAGTACAAGTAATTGCTGTTTGGGCTGTGCCCACTATAAAAATGTGCCAAAGTACACATTTAGAGAGAAGGAAGTTTGCTTGCTTCAAAGCAATTCCAGCTACCTGGTCAGCTGCTGGGAAAGGATTTTACCTCCTATTTGGTCCTTTTCTTTAGGAATTCAAAACCATTTGGAAGCATAAAAGGTGTTTTAACAGTAAGTGTTTGACTTTGTTCTAAGCTTCATTTGGATAAAGCAACAACTGTAGTGAGCGTTCTCAAATTGAAATTTCTTTGCAGTAAATACACGGTTATTTTCAAGAACAGTTGTTGATTTGACCTTTTTAAATTATATTTATTTAAAGACCAGCACAGACAAATTGAGGTGGATGACCTGGGGCTTAATTTGGGATTTTCATCCCAAATGATCCTACTGCAATGCCAGCTGTTCTTTCAGAGGTAGCGATAGGTGTAATGGAAAGCAGCGTGGCCACTTGCCACCTCCGTGGAGTTTGTTTGTAAACGTTAGTGTGCCAGACACTCAGTGCTTGCAAGGTTAGAAGTATTTGATGCGATCTGATGTGATTCTGTGAGGGACTGTAGCTGAAGGCAGGCACTAGGGTACACATAGGTAGTCTGCTGACAGCCTTTCCTGTCCAGCGTGAAAAGTTGCAGTGCTCTTGTTTCTTTTTATGCTTTCAGCTCCAAAATGGAAACAGAACAAAGTCAATACAAGATCAAATTGGGGGTTACTTTGGTTTTTTAAGCTTTTCCTTTCCCCTGTTACCCAGGGACATGGCAGGTTTTAATTGATCTAACTGGATTTAGTTTTATGAAGCTTTTGTGATGCAGGGCTAAAAGAGGAGAGGGGGTTCCAGCTGCTCTTGAGAATTTCTTATGAAGCCTGATACAGCCTTCTGAATTTCTAACTTCATTAAATTCATACTGATACTTCGCTTTGGACACAGTGGTCTTTACAACTTTGAACCACAAATTAAAGGACTGATTTTAGCAGCTTTTCCAGGTGCCCTTACATAAACCTTTCAAACTGGCCTGTGATGGCAAATGGAAAAAATAAAATTGTCTAGTTGCTTTCATTTCTGAAATTCTAGGCACTGTACACTAATTAAATTTACCTTTGCTGAACACTTAAAATTCAAAACATATTTTAGATATTTGTGGAAGTAACATGGTAGTTTGTTTCACAGTTTATCACCTTTCAGTTTGATTAATGTGCTATGCTTTTATTTTCATGAACAGTCCATCTGTGATTGAGTAATTAAAAAAAACAACAAAAAAGTGATGGGTAAGGAATATTGGGAGAGGAAAAAAAAAAGGGAGCTTGTGTTGAGAGCTCAAAAATTACCTACGTTTTGTTTTCTGTAGTAGTGCAGGGAAAGCAAAACCTGAATGGTTTCTTCAGAAAGATTCGGAAGGGGACACACCTTCACTTATCAGCTGGCCCTCCAGGTATAAAACACAGCAGTGTGGCTAACAACCAGACTACAAATCTCCCCTTTCTTTCCCTGTGTTCTGTCTTCATTTAACACTTGCTTTTAATTTTCCTTTAGCAGCAGCACGTTAGAAGGTGTTGTTTCTTTCGGATAAGCAGCTGTTGATTTTTTTCTGAAGCATCTGCTTTTACTGTAACTTGCAGCCAATTGGTATTTTGTTGAAATATAAATGCCCCTAGCTTCTTCCATGGCTACTGTCGTTCTGGATTTTTATACCACACACAAATCCATTTTAGCATTCCCTACAATTAATTCCTTGAATTCCAAAGGAAGGTGGAACAAGAGAATGGAAAAATAAAATATTGAGAAGTAAAGCAAGAACTTGATCAGAGCTACAAGCAGCTGCTTTCTCCCACTTTGGTAACAAAGTTAGCCTACCGTGAGAAGCATGGTAGGAAGAGTCTTTCCCATGTTCCTAATCAAAGTAATTGTAGTAACCCAGTACTAACATCAGTGTGGATGTTCAGGAGAAGGCTTGGTATGTGTACTTTAAAGAATCACTTTTTCAGACTGAACACACTTTCCATGCTTAAGTAACTTTGAGAATGGGAAGAGATACAGGGCTTTCCTCTTTAATACTGTGCATGCAGTATTTACAAGTACTCACCATGTAAGCTGTCCAAACAGTGTGTCTGTAAAATTATGGGAGAGCTTACCTGCAGTTGTAGTCATTGAGTAAAGGCTGCCTCCAGCAGCCTGTGCTTGACTTCCATTAGTGGAGTTGCATTAAGTGTCTGAAGGTGAAATACAACTGCATGGATGTTAAACAGCTCTAGAGATGTTTCTAGAAAGTACACTGAAGTAAGGTGGCTTTTGGGAACAGTCCTATAAATTTTGCATGTTAGAATGTAATGACATGTTCTAAACCAGAATGCCTGGGATTGATTGCTTGTTTGGGGTTTGCTGGGTTTTTTGGTGGGGGAGGGTTAAATCCTTTTCTCCCTATCAAGCCCTCTGAAGAGCAGCAGCCATGCAATAGTTTCACTTTGGCCTTTCAACATTTTTCTTTCTTAAAATGTTACATATAGTGTAACTTGTTAGATGGCTTATAAGATAAACAAAAGCAGAAGGAAAAAAGTCTGGCAAAACATCTGAAGGGCTAAGTGGAGAGATAACAGTATGGGCTTTTTTATCCCATTTCCCAGCATCTCAATATGATGTAAGCTGCCCAGTGTTTAGACAGCTTCAAAAATCTGACCATGTACATGATCGCAAATGCAATTTTCAATTTCAGGCAAACCCAACACTTTCGGTAACATAAAAAGCAGTTTTGATCATCTTGCTTGTTGGAGGCTGTGGGTATGTGCTGTTTGACAAATGCAGATAGTGGCCTTATGGGAACATGCTGTACATTTTCAGAGCTTGCTCAGTTACCCTTGCAGGAGTCATGCATGTTTGAGGGCCTCTGAATCACTTGAATGTTTTTGAGCCATGTTACTGCTAAGATTCATGGGGGAGGAAGGGGTTGCATCGTAAGATTGTTTGCTTTTATGTATTGACTGCCTTTTATTTTAACCCAATATTCCTGTCTGTACCCACAGTAGGTGTCTGTATTCCTTCCCAGATTGGGTATCGCTGTTCACAGCTTTAATCCTTTTTCTTCCTTAAAGAGTAAAAGTTAGAGAGAAACTGGTGAAAGAGGAAAGTGCTCGTGGAAGCCCTGAACTTGTCACAGACACAGTATCTCAGAGAAAATCCCATCCAGTGCCAGCCCACTACATGCCTCTTCAGACAGAAACATCTGCCTTTGATAGGGTTATAAATCAGCCCGTCAGTTCAGTCCGCCAACCAATACATGGCTATATTCAGCCTGCTGGCATTGCTCACACAGCTCAGCTGATGGCAACAGAAGAACCAGCAAACATCTCTGTTGGCAGCCTCCTACCAGACAACGTTAGCCTCTTAACAAAACCATCAGCAGCCACTGCATCAGAGAGTGAAAAGAAAGAGGCACTCGGTTATGGAGCAAAGCCTGATGAAGAAGGTTCCTTGGAGAGTGAACAGGCTTCCAAAGGCAGAAGACCAATATTGCCATCTGAGATTCGCAAGCAAGGGAAGAACCATGAAGGCCTCTTTGGAGGAGAATCGGATACCCCCGAGGGGAGTTCCTCTTTTGCAAGCAAGCTGAAAGTTAACTCAGAAGTTCAGAGGGAACTGGAGTCCATTAAGAGGCAGGCTCCTGAGCAGCAGTTTAAGACCCCTGAGAACATAGAAAGGAGTGAAGCTGTTATGTACATACAGAGTGGGTCTGTATCGCAGCCTGCCAAGGCAAAAGCTCCTGTTTGGAAAGTGTCAACAGCAAAACATAAAGTCCTGACTCGCTCAATGTCTGACTATACTGTGGCTCCTAAGCTAGAAGCTTTTAAAAGTAAGAGTGTGGAAGCAAATGCACCGAACGGTGAGATTGGCATGGTTGACACAAAAGTCTCTGTTGCCCAGCTCCGTAATGTCTTTCTGGAGACTGCTAATGCCAACAAGAAAACAGAACTGTAGGTGACATTTCAGATGTATTTTTGTGTGAAACTTGCACGTCCTTGGCAAAAATTACACACACTCAACATCAGTTGTGTTCGGCACTTAAAGCACACAGCTTAGCTCTCACCAGTGTGTATTGGAGGCTGACATGGTTTGAATCCTGCTTCTGTGCTTCTGCTTGCTAGTACAAGTTGTGATATGGGGTAGCTGGAATGTGTACATCTGCGCATGTGACCGGAGGAGCATGCAGAGTGATCTCTAGTGAATTGTTGAGATGCTTAAATCTATGCTTTACTTCTCTCTTTCTTTTCTTCCCTATGCGCTTTCTATCATGTGCTTTAAAAGTGAATCTCGGTTTGAGATGTCAACGGCAGGTAGCACTTTGTCTGCCAATGGTGACCGTGAAAGAGGGCCACGAAGGCCGAGGCGCTATTTTTCTCCTGGTGAAAATAGAAAGACTTCTGAGAGATTTAAAACTCAACCTATAACGTCAGCAGAACGAAAGGAGACAGATAGGTAGGCACATACGTAGTTCTGTGTAGCATTCTGGTGCAGGTAGACATGAACAAGCTTGTGAAGAGACTTTGTTCATTTATTAGCATAAACATTTTGCAAGGTTATTGTTTCCCTTTAAAAACAATCAAGTATTTGTTATTGCTTCCTATAAAATAAAACCCCAAACACTGCCAACAAAACCAATTTGTTGCAATTCCTCCCCATGTAAAATGGTGAACAGTGAATCATCATAAAGCATTATAGCTGTCTGGTTCTGTGTAATGATAAATGCTTTTGTCTGGTTTTATATAAAGAGTTTCCTTTCCATCTACTCTGCTTTATCATTTACTTTTTTGTAAACAACTAAAACTACATATTTTGCTTTTAAAGAACTGGCAGCAAATCTTAGATTTTTATCTTCTGCAAGACGAACTGGAAATCATTTTCCTTTACTGTTTCTAAGTTTGGCTGCAATTGCTCGTCTGTACGCTTTATTAAAGGATGTTGAAGTGAAAACTGTTGAATCTTGAAAATAGATAGTTTTCCCACCTTTAACTCTTTTGAGGTCCTGCTATTTCAGATGGAGCTTGAATTTCATTTTTTCATTACAACTAACTTATTTCTATTTGATAATTTTTCACTAGGTCAATTTGGAGTGCAGAAATACCAACTGCTGAAGGTATGTTACTGTACTATTTTCTGAGGAAGAAATGGGTGCAAATGTGCTTTGTTCTGTTTTAACTGAAGAACTATTTGATAATGAAAACAAAGTCCAATTGAAAATAACTATCATTATGTATTATATGCTTGAAGTACCACTTTTCCTTGGGCCGTGTCTACTACAGACTTGATTTCAAATTCATTTAAGTCCAAAAGTCTGTCTATGGATACTGAACTTCATTTAGAAAGCAAGGGGGTGGGTGGGGGAGGGCAGGGAATGGTTTGGCACTTGTCAACATAGTTGAGTTTTTTCCCCTGATTTACAGCAGAGGCAAGCTAGTTGGTGGGGAAAAAATGACACACTCTTATCAGTGGTCCAGGAATAATAATTAAAAAACCCTTTACTATAGTGTGAAACAAATACTGGTAGTATATTTTCTAGCTAAGGAAGTTGCAAGATCCTGGTTATTAAATTATATAATTCAGCCTGCCATCTTGCTTCTCTTTCTCTCTTGCCACTCTCGGCAAGTCTGGCACAAATTAAGTAGGTAATCTCATGAGTAGCTAAATTTAGTTTTAATGCCTTGTGCTATTTGAAAGCTGATATTCTCTGCAGCTTTGAGGTGCTGGCTGTTAGATCTGGAGGATGCTGATTTCACCTCCTAAGGATACCAGTTGGGCCTCTGAGAAATGGGGACATAAGGTGATAATCAGAATGACCAACTTCCAGGAGAGACCCTTTTGCATGGCCAACTAGTAGAAAATAGATGTTCTATACAGCAGGATGAATGCTGACCCATAAGATGGTCTTTCAGTCTAATTGTTTTCTTAGTCCATGTGTTCTCATAGGCTAGTGCAAGCTTGATTATTCATAAAGGTTGTTTGGATAACCTGAAAGCACATTAACTGTCCTGACGACAGATCTTTTGTTCTCAAATCCTGTTAAGAATTTTTCTCTGATGCAATACGTGTAAATACAAGTAAAGTTTACGCAATTCCATTCATGATACATCTTGTTAAAAAGAAGTAGCAGCTATTTATTTGCTGGTGGTGCTACTTGTCTTAGTAAAACATAATTTTTGAGGAATTTAGAAATGATTAAGTCAAAAACCCTTTTGCACTTAATGAGCTTGATTCATTACATTCAGCCTCCTTTTTACTCCTCCTTTGTGTAGATGAAGAAAAATTGGATGACCGAGCCAAACTAAGTGTAGCTGCAAAGAGGCTGCTTTTTAGAGTAAGTATTACATTTTCTTAATAGAGCACCGAATAAAACATTTCTTGGATGAGACCCTGAGGAGCCCAAGGTGCGTTAGAATGAAGTGTAATGCAGTTAACCAAGCCCAAGCTATGTACCTTTTTCCTTTTACTACTTCAGATCTACCTATATGGTAGACCTGTTGCTCCATATCCTTCTTTAAGAACATCATTGAGAGGGATGCATAGTTAGTTTTAACGCCAGGATGCCTACTGTGCCATGACATCCTGCTTCTAATCCAGAGATGGACATTCAGGAAATTCACTACTTTGCATACAAGAAATCTAAAAAGAAAGTACCGTTTTAAAACTTTTCTTCCATGGTTTAAATTATGACATATGTCCTCTTAGGAAATGGAAAAATCATTTGAAATGAAAAATATTCCTAAACCACCTCCAAGAAGTTCAGCAGTAGAGAGAAGGTTGCGGCGCTTGCAGGATAGATCCCACACACAGCCAATTACCAGTGAGGAAGTGGTCATTGCAGCTACGTAAGTCTTGTACATATGTTGGCTCTAACTTTGGTTCCTGATTTTAAATCTAGGAATGGGTTCCATCTGTGTGATGTTTACAACTTTATAGCAAGGAAAACATTTATTGTTAAGAGCCTGTTTCCTTGAGAGTCACCGGGGAAGCTATATTGAAATTCCTTTTTAGAAGTGGAGGGACTTGTAAAGCATAACTTCTGTGAAGTGTAATTTGCAGAAAGGTTATGAACCTGTAGATTAGGTAAACAGGATTAATCATAGTCTGGGTTTGTAACTCAGATGAAGAAGATACTTTGCACTGAGGGAAATTTGCAGAGTTTCTTATGGAATGTATTTATACTGGGGAAAACCCTTTTCACTCTGAAATCTGAAATGTACTTTCTGGAAATGCATTTCTTGCACTCTGGTCATACATGGTGACGTTGTCCTAAGAAAGGAAAGTAATTTTGGGGGGAAATTAAACAAAGGCTAATGAATATTCACCTAATGATCTACTAAAAGACAGCTTATATTATGGGTAGTGAGTAACTTCAAGAGACAACCTCTTTGCTCCTCTGGAGTTTTAGGTCTTTCAAAGTGTTTGAAGTAACTTTGCAAAGGTCAAAGCAGATAACTCAGTTAATTAGAAATAATTGCTGTTTGTTTTTTTCTGTTTTGTTTTGTTTTGGTCTTTTCTGTAGTTAACACTTAATGTATTGCTTTTCTTAATGCTTTTTTCTTCTCTCTCCCTGTGAATTTTCCCTCCTTGGCAATTCTTTAAAGTGAAACTGCCCCTGCTTCACGTTCTGTGAATACCCACACAGTAGTGACAAGAGTACCTAGTCCCACTGTAGTTAAGAGCACTGTACAACCTATCAGGTACTGGGGGGGATAAATATGCATGTGACATGGAGCACAAGATTCCTCAATAGCAGATGCATCTTTAAAGCCTTGAATGCCTTTTCAATGTGTCAAGTCAATAGTCGTTTCAAGAATATTTAAAACATTTGTCAACTTCTTTTATGTTTGCATGATAAAATAACACTGCTTTTTCTTTGTTAAGCATCTGTTTTCAGGACCTTTCTAACCACACTTACCTATTGTAGAAGCATATTCTTCTTTGTAAAAGAAATGAATTTGCATGTGAGAGAACCTAGCAGAACCCTCTTCGCTCACACTTTTTTGTACAGTAATGTCATCTTGAGATGAAAATACCAAAGCTGGGTGCTTGATGTCACAAGCAGTACATATGCTCTTTGTCTGTCTCTACATATATTTTTTTGCTTCCAAAATTAAAGGAAAGATAAGAAATTGCACCACCTATAGGTAAAGTCGCAGAATATTCTTCAACTGTTCTGAATGAGAGAACTGTAGCCGAGACCACGACGCGGGGTGGGGGGGAAGAGATTACTACTCCTGCTAATTGCACAAATATGGCTGAACGTAGCTAGAGGTGAACAAAATATATTATTGTAGAGACAAATGCAATTACAGCTTTTATGAATGAATGTGTCTGCCTTCAGCATTGGTCAAACTATCTTCAAAATTAATGGAGTATATTTTAAAACAATTTTTTGTTGTTTAGTTACTCAGAACAAGTCAGTCTCAATTGTTTTCCACTTCAAATTGCAAGAGACGTGATTTATGCTAACCTAAAAGCATCACTAACTTGGAGTTTAAATCCATCTTTTAGATGTTTTTATCTCATATGCTCCACAAATTATTTCTAATCAAATTGAATTTTATATAAATTACACTGTAGGACCCCTGTCTGTCCTATGGTAAGCATCTCAAGTGTCTCTCCATGTGTCTGTATTCTGTATAAAGAGACGGGTCTGAAAAGTGTCTCTTCAGTCTTGAGTTCCCTTTTTAAAAAGATGTTGTGTCCCAATCAAATGAATTCGTGAATGAAAATGTAACTTTTTTTAAATCTTCAGCTGTCGAATTAGAATTCATTATGCCAATGTTGAACCACTGCATAACCACTTAGGCTGCTATATTACATTGGCTATTGTGCTTCACATGCAGTTCTGCTTCTATCAATCAGGTTGAGATTTTAAAACTTCGTAATGGCTTCTTCAAAACTCATTTCCAGTTCTGTTTCTTCAGCTTGCAGGCATCAGCACACCAAAAAATTTTAGCTAAAGAGGAGATCAGGGCAGCCAGAGAGGCAATGGGGCAAGATCAGTCTGATGAACCAGATTCTTCCACATTAAGTATGGCAGAAAAGATGGCTTTGTTTAACAAACTGTCTCAACCAGTGTCCAGGGCCATCTCCACAAGGAGTCGAGGAGATATTAGGCACAGGAGAATGAATGCTCGTTACCAGACTCAACCAGTCACTCTTGGAGAAGTTGAGCAGGTAAGTCCCATCTTAGCACTCTTTATGTTGTTTCTTTTCATTGGCGCTTTCTCCAGTAAAGATGCCACAATAGCTGGCCTTTCCTGTGAGAGCTGATGACATATTCACGGGAAAAAGCTTGTCAGGAAGCAGTCTTCTGACATTGAGGAACAACATCCTCTAAAATGCTCAACTTCATTGGTGTGTTCTTCTTTTTTAAGTAATTCAGGAATGTGTCATCTTCCTGATCAGTGCATGCTGTACCTTTCACAGCGTCTTGTCTTTTCCGGTTGAATATAACGTGCCTTCTGAAAGTCAATTCCTGACCATAGGGATGAAAACTGTGACACACATCATCATGCTTTAAATATATTTTCAGGGAATTTTGGAGCTTTGCTGTGTGCAACTTTCAGACTCTTTCCTGAAAGCACTATGTATGTCCATTATCTGTCATTTTCCCCTGGGAGGGGACATTTGATTTTTACTTTTAATTTTTCCCTAAAGGCAAAATACTTTTGAAATTTAGAAACTCATAGTCAAAATGAAATTATGTGCAGTGGAATTGGGCTTCCTGTTCTGGAATCCTTCATATAATTGGAACTGCAAAGGAATGCCTTTTTAGTGAAGCTTGAGCATAAGAAGGGCCAGCAGTGGTCTTTTAGAGATGATGTTCATAATAGCAGAAGCATGAGCCCCTCAGTATTACAGCTGTAAAAGAAATCACTAACAGCAAAGTACTACTCCTTAGCATGTCATATTTCTAGGGATTTGGATCAATCTGAGTGTTAGGAAGTTCCTACCCTTCTCTTTCTATATGCTTCATCCATAATTATACATTTTCCATATTATAGTAACAGAATAGTGAGAAAGAAGGATTTCTCTACCCATATTGGTGCAAAGCTGTACAGTTTTGTAATTGTACTTTATGACTACTTCAGCATGAAGTAGTAGTAAATATTTGGTACATTTTTTGTAGGAAGACTTCCACACCTTACCTAGTCCTCTTTCCACTCATTTTCCATGTTTCACATGCTGGCCTCTTGGATGGTGGTGTCACTAACTCGTTTGGGGGACAGGAAGGGGATGAGCAGAAACAGGCTGTAGCAGATGAGAAAGAAGTGACAGTCAAGTTGGTTTGTCAGACTTTTGGAGAACAAACTTCCTTCAAGTAAGGAAACACAGAGGAACAATGTTTTGTCATCTCTTTCTGAACTTAGCAAAAGAAACCAAAAAGGTTTTTTTATGGTGAGCCGTTCATTTGGAGTGTTGGGATGTTTTGAGATAGTTACTTTTTTTCTAGGAAAACTAAAAGAAAGGTGCCAAAATAGGTAGCTAGAGATTACGTTACCAAAATATGTAATTGCAAGTGTAAATATCTTGTAATTAAAGCTGAAATAAATCCCTTTGCTGATCTCCTCCAAATTTCTAATTCTGATAGATGCAATGGAAAAAGAGTAAGCTGGAACTATTTTCTTAATCCTTCTTTGGCATCTTTGAGCCAGCTTAGTAAGCATTGCTCTGCTCTCCTGTTTCTTCGATGAATGTGTTGTCCATGAAATTCACATGTGCATTTTAAGTTTTCAGTTAATTTCCTCCTCCTGGTTTGTTTTTGTGTCTTTCTTTCCCATGCTGTTCATCAGCCCCAAACAACAAAAAAGCCGAACAAAAAACCTCTCCTGATTGGTGTGGAGGCATGTTTGTCAGTCTCTTTCACAGATTTTGAAGAAGAAAAAGCCAAGCTCTGCATTTTTTGCATCTTAACTGCCTCTAGCAAAACTTCGTAAAATTATTATGGTGGAAGAGAATTGTTCCATTGTGGAGGCGAGTAAAGCAAATTTGGAGGGTTTTTTAATATGTTTCTTAGATTAAAAGGCGTTGCTCAGGGACGTACATGACAGCCAGTGTTCATATTTGAAAAAGCCTTAGACTAGCAGTCCTGCAGGAAGGTGATTTATGTGACAGGAGCGTCAGGAATGCCTGCCCCGTGTAGGAGCACAGCACGGAGCCGAGTCTCTCTGGCACTGAGCCAGCTCCAGAGCTGGAAGCTGCAGAACCGTATCAGGGCAGAGCTGTGCCAAAGCTAATTAGCCCTGCTGAGATGCAGGGTTGATTAGCTTGGGCACATGGCATGGCATCCGGCGTCTGGAACCTGAACTAATTTCTTTCCCCAGTGCTGCGCAGTGCCATGCCAGTATGAGCCATTTCCCAGAGCCCTGACACAACGTCTTGTTGCATGCTACACATGCCTTTTATTCCTAAAGGTGTTGCTGTTCACATGCAGTTGTTTCTTCCCTGTAATCTATCTGCAGCCAAATTATGGGGACATTCTTGTTCTCTTGTTCTCTGTAGAATACTATAGAGCATTATATTCATATGGAACTGGTGTGATTAGACTGTTTTGGGGAACTAATGATTTCAGAGCTTTTTAGCCCTTTTAAATATTTTTGTGTTTATTCATAGGTACAGAATGAAAGTGGAAAAATTGCTCCCCTTTCAACTGCAATTGCAACATCAGTTTCATCAATGGCATCTACTCTTTCTGCATTGTTTGCTGGAGACCTGCACACGAAACCAGCTAGTGATGGAAGTACAAGTGCTGCTGCTAGAGCTGATTTGAGATTCCACTCTTCAGCAGAAAACTCGGACTCTTCAGGAAAACGCACACAGAAGTCAGAACAGTGGCAGCCCTCAATGGAAGTGTTAGAAAGCAAAAGAGCATCGAAGAAGCATGAAGAAGACAGAAAGAGGTTTCTAGCACATGAAGCTAATGAAGTTATGAAGTATGGCTCCTTTGAGGAAGAAACTGCACATCCTGTTGCTGAAAAAACAGGAGACCACCATAAAGAGGCAACATACAGCTACCTGAGGAAGGGCAGCATGGAACTCCTTAGTTCGCAAGCACTTTTTCAGCCTCTTGAACAGAAGGAAATGGATACTGGCATGCAAGGCAAATGGGAAGTCAAAGAAGGCCAGACCTTTGAAGAAAAGATGGATTTGGAAAGTGTTATGAGAAGCAAGACTTCGCAAAGAGGTGCAGTATATACTTGCTACTAATGCAGTCTTGGTTAGCAAATGATGGTGTTCCTCTAGTTTTAAACATCTTCGTTTCAAGCATTACCAAGGCTGGTTATGTTTCCCTTTTAACACTGCTTAAAAGTAGAGAAATACCTGTGGAATATTAAGTTTTACAAATACAGTTTTCTGTCTGTTATTCTTTCAACCTGTGAACCTTTAAATGTGGCTTAATTTTATTCAGATTTCCTGACTTTGAAAGAAGTGGTATTATATCTTGAAGCGAAGATTTATCCTTTTCCTTTTGCCTTTGCCTCTGCCCTCCAACATGCTGAACAAGCTGAACTTGCTGCTCTTAATTTGTTCTTGTGCATATGTGGTTATATATTAATTACGTATGTACATATATAGCTGTTAGTGGACAAATTTTAGATAACTAATTTTGCAAAGCTACTATTGCTTTCTCTTCAAAGTAGTGATGAAGTATAAAACAAGTAATTCCCAAAGTTATGGCATTTCTGTATGCACATTATAAATCAAACTTAAGTAAACTCATAAGTAAAGTCATAAAGACTTCAGTTGGATTTAGAAATAAGTTATATTAGTTTTCTATTGTATTATGATAGAGTACAGGACCACAGTATCCTGTGAAGTTAATTTATTTTTACTTTAATGGTCTTTGAACACGTGTAGGCGGGAAGGTATAGTTCTGCCTGTCTTCCTCAAAAGCAGCATCTGTTCTATCCAATTAACTTTTGGTGACTGCAGGGGAGACAGAGACTGGAATAAAACAGGAGCAGTCATGTATCAGAGAAGTGTTGTGCTTGTAAAATACCAAAAAGAAAAATGAAGATTACTTGTATTTCCTTAAGGATAACTGTAATGGTGCATTTCTCTTTCATCAATGCAGTTTTTTCCTGTGGTTTAATTGCTGCTTGAAAAAACAAAACCAGAAAAGCCCCCAACATCCTCCTAGAAAATAATACCTTTATTGGGCTATTAAATGTCCTCCTGGTATGCTACTTAGGCATGAAACTGCTTTACCAATAAGTTAATTTCTTATTTAAATGTTGGCTGGTTCTTTTCCCCTACTCTTTGTTCCCTGCTCACTTTCATCTGTCCATTTATTTTCCTGTTGGTGTGATGACAGGAGCAGCAGTTTGTGCCTCATCCATATGGAGTTCAGAACTGTGCATTGAACAAGATGTTCTGTGGCTTCATGTGAACTTCAGTTGCAAATGGCCAGTCTGTGCAGCAGATAATAAATATACCATGATTAATCTTTGTACTCTGGCTCAACGAGGATTTTTTTCTCTATTAGTGTGTGATGTTAAAAACCAGATTTGCTGCTTCAGTGCTAGTAAGGTAAAATATGTTTGAGAATAGCACTAAGTCTAATTCAGCATTTCTCTTTTAAATGGGCAGACCACGCTGAGCCTACTTGTGAACTTACCAGCGCATCAGCAATGAGGACGGTTTCCCAAACTGCTTCTGCAGCATCCTGTAGACTGCAGGAACTCTCTGAACAATTGGAAGGCAAATTTTATAAGAATTCCTGTGAGATGTTTTCCACTGGAGAGAACAAAGCACAAACAACTGAGGATGTCCTTGATAACTCCAGCAAAACTATGTCAATTAAGGAAAGGTACTTAAATTTCACTTTTTAAAAATAAAAGACGGTTATTAGGCTGATGGCACTAAAAGAAGCTTTAAACCCATTTCTGAAAAAGCTAAGCAGCGATTAGTAGGCTTTATTAGATGTCAAATACTAACAGCAGAAACATGCAGCTAATCTGCCTGACATGCTTATAAAGCAGATGGTGAATGAGCATTACTGTTGAAGAGAATGTGATAAACTGATTTTGAAAAAGCCACCTGAATAATCAATAAGTAGGTCAGAAAATGAAAGTTGTAAAAATACATGTTCTAGTAACATTTATACTGATATGCTCAGTATACTTCCCCAGGTTCTGCTTTCAATTGAAACAGCTATAATGTGAGGTTTTGGGTTTTTTTAATAGCCAGTTTTTTGTTGGCCTGAGGGAGTCTCTCTTAAATGAGCTCATAAGGAGTAGTCAGGAACAGACTCTGTGATGCTTCACTGTCTACTTCAGAAATATGTGGTTGCCATTTTGACTTCTGAGAACTTAGTGTAGCAATTTTAAAAGGGTAATAAGTTGGACAGGTTTTTTCAGTGTATTAGAAATACTTTTTCCAATCCAAGGTCATTCTGATCTGAAACAAAATGTGAAGTGTTTTGCACTTGTGAGAACAGTAGTTCATGGCTGGAGCTCCAACAGCTGATGTAGTTGTAAAAGTCGTTCTAATTTAGTTAAAAATTTGAGTCCCAAACTGTAAAAGAACTAGGTAGCAGTCTGCTGAGTAAAATTATAGTTATTTGCTTCAAGTTGACAAATAGAGGCCTGCCTTTATTTCACCTCTCCTGCACTGAAGGCAGAACTAATAAATAAAAAAGACTGCGTGATTAATCTTACTATGTAAAGGTATTCCCTCCCTTGGTGAGGTGGGTGTGATATCAGGAACTCCTAACCATTGTTTTTAACATGATTCCAAAGCATGCTTCTTAAATTCATGTATTTCTAGGAGATATGTGAATCATCCTCATCTGTTGAGTGTCCCTCTACTCCCAATTACCCGCTTTATCAAGATAAAGAGGGGCTACAGGGGCAGCTATAACAGCTGTGCAGTCTTAGTTCCCCTTCTGAAGGGTGTGCTTACCTTTACCAGTTTACTGTTGTTGTTTCATTCACCCCTGTCCCACCCCAGCCCCCTTCTGTAAGCTTGTCACCTGTCCAGGCAGATAAGGTTTAAGACCAGTAACTTCAGTTCATAGCGGGGTAAATGGTCTGCCGTTCCTGATTCTGACAGGGCAAAAGATGTTGGAGGGAAGGGAAGATACAAGTATTAGCAGCTGTTTCAGTCCTAAATTTAATGCTTCAGTTGAGTTGATCTCTTGAGGAACTGATGTTAAAGACTATCAGTCACACTCACAATCTGGAATTGCTTTCTTTAGACCTGCAAGACTGTCTGTTCAGTCCGAAAGCTGACAAAAGAAAATACCTGCTGTCTTGTCAGGAATTTGTATGTCCTGATTCCACAAACATCTGTAAATGGTAGAGCTGGTATCAAAATGTTTTAGCCTTCCAAAATAGCACAGTAGTCTACTTCTTGGCCCACAATTTAAAAACTACAACTAGTTATTTTCTTTTGCTTGCCTGTAGCTGATGCCAAGTATTCATAAACCTCAAAGAACATTTCTGCTACAGATTAACTATTACACTTTGGAATTCTTTCTCCTCTTACATTCACTAACTTCATCTTCACATCCAGAGGATTTTTCTGGCTGTGTCAGACATTCTTTCACCTTCTAGAAGAACAGATTTTCCACAGATGTAATGATATTTAGGCAGGATGCATGCATGCTGGTCTGGATGAAAGTGATTTTCCACAAAGATTTACTTCACTGAACTAGTGCTATCCTTGTGGACTGAGTCCATGCCTGGCATTTTCAGAATTACCTGTATTATATGGAAGAATGAAAATGATGATTTTTTTCCAAGGAAGAAAAGATACCTATCCTCTTTTTCTGCTAACACTCAGCTTAGAGGTGTGAGGGAGCAAAGGCTCATATCTTTGTGTCATTTTGGCAGTGTTTTGTTTTAGGCAGTCCGAGTCAACCCACTTACATATGAATGTTGGAAACCATTTTTAGTTGTCTTGCCTTCAAGAAGTGGAATGTCTTGGAGGACTTTGAATGGAATATCAATTGCGTGTAACCACCTGTCTTTGTGCATTTATGGAGACCAAAGTTGCCAGAAGACCATCCTCTCAGCTCCACTTTAGAAGTCAGCTGCATGTCATGATCACCATTCAAAAAAACCTACAGAAAACACTTTATTTCTGGTGGACTTCTTAACATCATTCATTCCTTCTCAGAAAGAGCCCACCCTAAACTTATTTTCAACCTTTTTTTTGATGTATGGACACCAGATCAAGGCTTTCCTATACAGACTAGTCCCCACTATAGTGAATTTATGCACTCTTTAACAGTTGGCTTCCTTTTTGTAGTTACTCATCTCATATTGGCCTCCAGGATTTATGATTTAGCTGAAAAGAACTGGTCAAGTGCAGTCAATGGAGTACATGTGAAAGCCAAGCTTGTGTCCAGTTTAATCTGTCTCAAGGATAACACTAGCAGCTACGATAGTAAAATATTGGCGTAGAAGTACTGGGGGGGGTGTGTTGTTATTTTGAGTTTTTATTGGGTTGGGTTTTTTTTGGCCAGGACCTTTCATATAACTCTGTTTAAGCAAAACCATTGTTCAAATCTTCAGTGTTAATCCAACATTTTGCCTTCCATTATGAAAGCTTTTGGTTGGAACCCATCCTGACACCTCTGGGATGATATCTATCTTGATGCCAGGTATTGTCTCTCAGTAGCAGGTGAAAGAAGAAGGCAAAGCAAACTGGGCAGATACCTGAAAAGCTTTTTTTTTTCAAGAAAAGAGTAAACCTTTTTTTCAGATGGGAAAAGCAATATGAATAGAACTGTGAAAGTTAATAATGAATGCTTATTCATTATTTATCAAAAGTGGAAAACTATAGAGGTATGCAATGAAATTAGTAGGCAGCGGGCCTGGAACAAATTCAAGGGTTAGACCAAATAATTGCCTTATTTTTGCAGGCTTTCCAAAGAATCAACTGCTGTGTCTACTTTGAGATAAGCTCCTGAGCTGGTGGGCTTGCTTGTGTGAACCAGTTCAGTAGTTCTTGCATCTTTATGCATACAAAGGCTGCCCTCCGGTCGTTGCTGAGTCGTGGCAGTCTGAGCTCATTGCTGTTTCCATCATTCAAAAGAAGTGCTTGGCTTTAGGTTTTACACAGCAGTGAAGTTTTCAGTGGTAAACAGGCCATACATGTTTCTTTAAGTAGTGATTTCATTCCACAAAACAGACAAGCGTGTCCTCACTCTAGGAGCAACTTGTTTCATTGCATATACAAGTGAAGAGTGGAAGGCCAGTATGAATCCATCCTTATGACAAAGGAGGAAAAGTCTCCGGAGACACAGAAGCAGTCTTAGAATGATGAATTTTCTCTTCCTGATCAACCGAGCTGTTTTGGGCAGAGGTCAAGGGCAAATATCCTGCAGTAAAGTCAGGCTAAAAAAACAACAAAAGCTCCTAAACAACCAAACAAAAAAATAACCCCAAAACCAACCATCTTCCTCCTATGCTGAGCAGCGAGCAGCTATAGATATTTAAAAAAAAAAAACCCAACACATCTTAGGCCAAAGCCAACCAAATTGCCTTCCAGTGGCCAAATTGCAGCTTCAATTATCACAAATCATTTCTAAGCAAAGCTGACCTGAGAGAACATAACTATTGAAGACAAATCAACTGTGTGTTGGCAATTCAGTCCCATCTTGGTCTCCTCCACAGTTTCACACATGCATGGATGCATGCCAGGAGACTAGTTCTGGGCAGTGAAATCTTGTATACCTTCTGGAAACAATGATCATGGCTTCAACTCCTTATTGTGAGTCCTTCTCACCCCTACTCATCCTGTGCTGTGAGGTATGAAGCAACCAGGCAATGTGAAGCCTGCCAGCGCTGCCTGCCTGGGCAGGAAGAGAGGAAATAACCGCTTTCTTGACTACTAACATTCTTACTGCCACTGTATTTGTGGATTTACTGGTTTCTGTATTCTCAGTTTTTCTCAAGTGACTGCCTTAGGACCAATTGGTCATCCTTGAATAGGTCAGTAGCACGGTTGCAAGCCCTGGATTTTTGCAGGAAGCAGCTGCCTGAAACTTGGCTTCTGACTAGACCTATTCGGTCCTGCCCTTTCCTTCTCCTTGGAGTTTTAGGACAAGACTTACTGTGAGGGTAACAGTAATTGCATCTCTAAAAAACAGTCTCCATATCTTGTGGTCAACATACATGTTGCCAAAGCTGAGCCTGTTCAACTATTAATAGGGTAAAGGGGTTTGTATAATCCTTACTGAAATGTCCTAGATTAAAGAAAGTTAGATAGTAAAACTTAATTCAACCAAAATAAAACTTACTCACTGGACCGAGTCAACTGTTTGCAGAAGTATTACAGATAATGTGCTGTATTAGTTACTGAGAATGAGGTCTGAAAGCTAGAAAATTCATACAATTAATAACTTCTGAGGAAGTTAAACTGAAGATCATGCTTTTGTAGACTTTGTATTCCTAACCTACTTCTCCTGCAACCAAAACTAATCATATCACAGTTTGTATGGACAAATAGGTTCTAATTCTAGCAAAATAAATCTGCATGCTGTCCCCTCCAGAGCCAGCTTTGTGCTATATTCAGAATTTTGCTTGAGAATAGGAAATAGGACTTACTAAAAGATCCTACTTACCTGAGATTAATGGTAATCCACATTTTAAATAGAAGATATCCTTTAAATAAGATGAATCTTTCAGACTTCACATCTTTAGTATAGTTAGCACCAAGTTACTAGTGCATTGGTACTACAGATTTGTGTGACAGCAATGCCTGTGCTAAGCGAGGAGATAGTGACCCCTACGACTTCAGTAATAAAACTTCAGTCACTGGAGTCACAGAGACGGCAGTAACTGCTGAGCTGTCATTGGATGTGTCTGATGAGGCCTGACTGGTGGGTGCCTGCTGAATTGAGGTCTTTCTGCTTGGGTTTTGTAGAAAATATTTTTTTAATGAGTACAATAAAGAGCAAAGGTAGGATTCATCTTATTATCTTTGGACATCAACAGCATAAACATCCATAGCTGAGCTAGTCACTCTCCGTGCCTTGTCGATAGAAGAGAGAGGAAAGAAGTGGTAATTAATCTAACCTGTTTATATGTCTACTATAGAATAATCTGTGTTGTACCTTGGTCTCCCTTGACTGTCTTGGCAGTTTCCCCGACTCTACAAATTAACCGGGGTGCCTGTGGTTTGACAGGTGATTCCTATTCAACACGTTCAGTAAAAGCTTGATATTTGTGAGCTTTGTGTATGTAAATGAAATGTAAATAACTATAGTTAAGTTATAGTTATTCAAGTTAGAAAACAATTTAAATTTTCTTGAATGCCGCATCAGTGGAAGAGTAGGGGTAGCTTCTGAGGATAACAGGAAGTTACACATGCAGTGTTTAAAGCCACCTGTTGGCATGGTTTCTCTTCTAGGTTGGCATTGCTGAAGAAGAGTGGTGAAGAAGATTGGAAAAGCAGGCTCAGCAGAAAGCAGGAGTATGCAAAAGTGTCTGTCACTGATCGTAGTGCACAGATGCAAGAAGTTGAGCAGCTGTTGAAGAAGGTAACTCCTTGTTTGGGAAAAAAAATCTTGCTTGAAATGCTTCAGCTTTTTGAAGGTGCATCCACGTGGACAGGCATGCCTAATACTAACTACTAGCTCCTGCTATTCACTGTCATGCTTGTTTGAAAAGCAGTTCTCCCACCATGAATGCTCTTTAAATGAGAATGTCTTGGGACATCTACTGTTGGTTACAGTGTCTTCGTATCAGCGGATTGTGAACCACTAAGTACGCCTGTGAGGCTTCTGAAATGTTTAGAGGTAGAAGGACTTAAGCCTTTTTTTCCCCCAATGCAATTGGCTTAAGACTTTAAGTTCATTTTCTTCAGTATGGGTGAGCTTGTAAAGATTTCAGATTCCTAAAGCTGTGTTCTCTCTGTGAATACAATTTTTTGAGCAGTAATTTCGGATCCTAGAAACACTGAGGAAATGCACCTACCAGTGCACTCATGAGCCATTTGGCTTTTGGTTATCTTGCATGATCGTTGGTGTTTGTGAATAGCCAGAACCACCTGGACAAAGATTTTATCTGTCTTGTCAGTATTAGTGAGCAGAGTGGGAGATGAGTAGAAAGGTGTAGGGGAAAGGAAAGTCCACATTGTTAGCACACTGTGGCTATGTCTATAAGTAAGTAGGTTGGGGTGCCCAGCAGGAGTGGATATGTAAAACAGAAGGCCCTGTTATCACACCATACTTGCTTGTTTTGCTTCAGGCTGAATTTAATCAGCTCCTGTGGTCTGACTGCCCTCAGCAGCCATGGTGTTATTCAGCAGTGTGAACCAAGCAAAGTGAAGGTGAGGCTGGAGATCTGCTTCAAAATGGACTGCTGGTTCAGACTACAGGGTGATGTGGGCTACTCCCCTTCTGAGCCTGGCATTCTGAAAATGAGTTTTAGTTAAAATAGCCTTTAGTTTTTTGGAGGAGTATTTTCACACACAAGTGAAGATAAAATTTGTGTTATAAATTTAATTAGTGGGGACAATGATCATAGAATCACAGAATGGTTTGGGCTGGATGGGACCTTAAAGATAATCAAGTTCCAACCCTCTGCCAAGACCAGGCTGCTCAAGGCCCCATCCAACCTGGCCTTGAACACCAACCCCTCCCTGGGCAACCTGTTCCAGTGCCTCGCCACCCTCACAGTGAAGAATTTCCTCCGAATATCCAGTCTTTGGATCCAGTTCTTTAGTTGGGAAAATACTATTTCTGTTAAATAGTACAGACAAACAATATCAAAATGTCTCCTTTTCCATCCTTAAGGAGTTAACACAGTCTGTCATTGAGGATAAATCTGTCCCTGAACGTGTGACTCGTCAATGATCGTGTGTTAACTGGATGGGAAAACAAGAAAGCTGATTTTTTGCCGTTTAGTTTATGGGTTTTGTTTTGGTTTTGTCCTGTGGATTTACTCAGAAATCCAGTTGCTCGTTTGAAAGATATCCTAAAGCAAAAACAGTTTCAGAGTAAAGCAAAATTGTGGTCACATTTTTAACAGGCTAGTCTCCAAAATGACAACTGTTGAGATCAGATAACAAATGTACTCCAGCTAAAGACAATGGAGTTGAGAAAAAGCTTTAAGCAGCTGCCAAGATTTAGGCAGAGACAAAACCTTTGTTCTCTCTTCTGCTCCTCAGCACCCATATCCTCCCTGCTTGCGTGCAGCAACTTCACTCAGCATAGCACAAGCTAGGCTTTTAAAGCAAGTAAGAGAGCATGAAGTGCTTGAAGGGTACAGGCTTTGATGTGGCAATGCTAGCAGTAGGAGATTCTGTGACATTGGGTCACCCACTCTCTTGGTTCATGTCAGCTCCTGGCTATTTACAGCCTAAATCAAAGGATTTGCATGTCTGCCAAAGGGTGCAGTGTTGGATGTATAGGAAAAAAAACGTTAGTCTTATTAGATACACAACTCCCTGAACTGTATGGGTATTTGTGATGCATGATAAATAATGCAAAGTTCAGCTAAGCTCACCACACTGCTTACAATGCACCATGTCAGCTGCCCTTAAATCTGGAAATAGTTATTGATAATTAATCAATGTGATGGTTATTATCCTTTGAGGACCATGAAAAGCAGTGTGCCACCGAAGTCTCTATTTGTAGAAGAGCTTTGAGACCGCAATGTAGTTCAGAATCTTAGTGCTTTCAGTTGCTGGCAACGCAGGGAATGTATTGATTACTGCGTTTTCAGCTAGTTAAAATACAGTTGCCACACGGGGCAGTCGTGCATTGACGGCAAGGGTGTGTAAACGTCTGTCATGCCCTGCTGGTTCAGAATAATGCCTGGAGGTTTTAGCTGCAGTATGACTCCTGTAGTCAGGCACCTTTTTAGGTTTTCTTTTGTGTGTGCCTGTCTTTTAAAAGGTTCTCTAACTTGTTCTGGAGATTTCGTTACTGAAGCGTAACTGTATAAACCTGAACTTACTAAAGTACATTTAGATTTGTTATAAACAACAAAAGTTGAAAGACTCTTAAAAGAATAATTACAGTAAATAATGCTGCTTGGTCACTTCTAGTCAAAATGCTTCTGCATAGTCTGCATGGTGAGATTATTTCTCCAAATATGTTAGTCATTTATAAGTGGGTAAAACTGTAGAAAAAAGATAAAATTAATGGAAAAATTGATGGAGCAACCTCAAATAGGGAAAAAGGGGAATAAGGCATTAACTGAAGGAGATAGAGTTGAGGGGGAAATTGAGATTTACTTGGAGGTCCAGCATCTGTTTTGATGATTTCTGAGCATATGAGGAATAAAATTTGTTGGAATCTGAGCGACTTCTTAAATTATACATTTGTATGGTAAAATATACTTGGACGCTTCAAATGGATCTTAATATCAGGGGAACAACTGTACACTAAGGAATGGCTTACTGGGAAAAAAATCCCTTTTATTTGGGAAAAATATTTTGCCTTTAGCATATTTGTATCCATCATCTTAGATTGGATGAAAGTCTTCAGTTTGCTGGTTTGTTTCTTGGGTAGAAAAATTAGCTAACTTTGAAATCTTTCCTTTGGATCAAAATAGCAAGATTTACTAGGGTGAAAATTCCTGTTTTCTAGTCAGCCATTTTTAAGAGACCCTGATTAATGTGATTACCAGCTGCATTGCAGTCACATTAAAGCAGTGAATGACATTTGAAATGCACTTAATTCTTATAGCAAGTTCAAATTGCAGCTCAGCACTGGTGTTAAAGGCTAGGGCTGAACAGTCAATTCAGAATTACTCACAGATTAAGCATGTAAAATTCCTGAAGGGAGCCCTTAAAAAGTGACCTTTAGGCAAAACATTATTCTCTTGCTGTGATAATAGTTTTATCCATGTCATATATGGCATTCACTTAATACTCATGTAGTTCTAACCGAAGCTGGCACTAATGATTAGGCTTCATTTTGAGCCATTCTGATGAGCTGCATTTACCCATATTCCGTGCAATGTTCCACATTTGCTGCTTTAACCTATTGAAAGGAAAAAAGAATTGCAGTTGATAAAGCCATGGCTAATCAGCTTTGGGTAAGCCCAGCTACGAGGCATGGGCTATTGGCTTTGTTTAGAATGGTGAACTCACCTTTGCAGAGTGCCTGTGGGCTTAGCAAGTCCCTCCAGATGGCTTTTGAGTATCCCTGGTTTAGTACACATTCCTTCCATTCATCCAGAAAATAGATGGCTTGCTATTTAGCAGGGTCTGATTAAACTTGCAGCAGAATTATTCACAGTGGTTGACATGATTCATCAATTTAATGGTGCATGAAACACAGACATAAAAATTATCAGCATATGAAAAGTGTATCTTCTGTCTGGTTCTGTGTGGAGTTGCTGTGATATTGTTACTAACTTCTTTAGTACCTGCATGGAATGGCTTTGGTAAACATGCTGTTGTATTATGACAACATTTTTGATTTGTGGCTTTCATATAAGAAAAATTTTTCTAGAAAACTAAAAGATGCAGATTTACTTAATTTTAAGAAATTAGGGGAAGATGAGTTATTTTCCCCGATCTTCATTTCTGATAGTCCAGTTCTTTTCTAACTCCTTTGCTTTGCTTCTCTGCCCTTGTCATAGGAACCTGTATTTGCTTCTACTTACTCTCCCGTTATACCTGCTCTCCATAAATTTCATCCTTTTCTACCTATTAATCAGGTGAGCAAAAGTCTGCACAATTTAAATGCTCGACAATTTCAAGCCCGCCCATTTTGACAGGTTTTGTGGGTTTGGATTTTTTTTTTTTACATAGGAAATTAATAAGCCTCTCAACTGATTAACCAGTTTAGTAAATGTTGCTTTAAAGAAACACAGTATTATGCCACTATGTTGTTTACTCTTCTTCAATATGCACACTGCTAGTGTTTCTCTTAGGGGCTGCTTTTCTAAAAATTCTGTGTCTGTTAGACTATATAGGTGAGAAAGTAAATAAATGAGACATTGCATTCATTTTAACATTGAAAACTGTCAAATTGTTTAAAAACAGTATATAGAAGGAGCAATTTCGTTTAGAATGAAATACTGTGTACCCTGACTTCTCTGTAAGCAATGCGCATATACAATGTAAGACATAAAATCATCTAATTTATTGACTGTGAAAAAACAAGCTGCTTTTGCTCAGAGGTGACTTTCCTATAGTGGTTTTCCCTGGTCCCTGTCTGAAGATTTTTGTCATGGCACATCCTACTTCTGCTCTCTGACTGTCCCATCTTCCTGCTTCTCTCTCTCTCTGTTTCTTTAAGGTCTGTAGTACTAGTTTGAAAGAGTCAAGCTCTCTGATTTCTGATGAACATCATCCTTGGAGATGGAAGGTGAAATGCTATACAAACTTCCTATTTAATTATTGGAGGGATGACTGAGAAAATTACATTCAGGCAACAGTTACCTGTGTGTTTGTTTGTGAATGGAGTTCTGCAGTGTTTCCAGTAAATGTTAGAGAAACTTCTTGTGAAGTGTTCTTCAAAATCTTGTCCATACCTCTGCAATTCCCTCATAAGCAATTCTAAGAACTTAGTTATGAAGAATTAACAGATAATGAGAAATAGAAACTTTTGTCAGCTAGAGCCAAGTAACAAAGGTGTCTTTGAGCCAAAGTAGAATACTGAATCTTGATCTGAGAAAACAGTACCCATTTCACATGATCAGGGGTTTTAAGATAAGCAAAGGCCAGGAGCAGGCAAAGAAACAAGTGGTGTAAAAAACAAGAGAAAACAAGGAGAGTTCACTAGGAGGTCTCAGTACATCTATGCAAATCTCTATCTGCTTTATTATACCTCCTCTCCCTTGGCTCCCTGCTCAGATCTGTGGTTGTAATACTACAAGGAATCCATTGGGTTCTTCATTCCCTCACAAAATACAGCATATGTCGCATGGGAAGAGCATTCTGGCCAGCATGCCTCATGGTGGTGAATCCCAAGGAGCAGATGGTCACTGCTAGAACAGAGGATGATAATTATGGCAGAGGCTACTGGAACTATGATAAATATTCTGACTATTGATATTTACAGTTTCCATGTTCACTTCCATAGCTGTTTGTTGAGGATGAACTTTTACTCTGAAATGCTTTTAATTAAAACTTAGATTTGAGACTAGTCACTGAACTGTCTTCCGTGTAAGCTCTGGGTTTAATATAGCTTTATTGCTCTTCAGGTAAACTATTAATTTTGTTGTGAGACCAGGTCTATGTATCTAGGAGATACAGCCTAATTTAATAAAATAATATCCCTCTGGTAGTGAGAGGAAGGCCTTCAATGGGCTGTTCATCCCATCTATCTTAAAAGGAAAACACCCAAAAAGTTTTCATCTTCCCATTGACTGGGGTGAGCTACATCCTGCCCTCTTAAAATTCCTTCCTTTTAGCATAGTATCAAGGTGCATACAGATTTGTTTAGGCTTTTTCCTGGCACAATTAAATGTTTTGGTTTTTGCATCAAGCACAAGTTGAGTATTTTCCATTTTGCTCAAACCACTTCTGAGCAGAAAGCCGTGCTTTTGCACTCCTTATGACAAGACCCATATGAAGTTGCAGGGGAAAACACTGCAGAAACTTTTCCATACTTGTACAGCTGTTTAGATTCTTCCTATTCTTTTTTTTTTTTTGTCTTAGAAGCCTGAATTAGAACTTGTATTAAAAATAAATAGATACATTTGGATTCTTCTTTTATAGAATTATAATATTGGATTTTAGTGGATCTCTTGAAAAATACAGGGTTTTGTGTTCACTCTTGGTTTGGACTCTCACAGGTAAAGGCGGTCTTGATCTTCAACAGAGAAAATCCTGAATTCTCTTTATTTCTTGTATTAAAAACCAAAGATGACCCCCAAACAACAGATGCTAACAGCCCAGTCTGTCTTCTTGTGACCTAGAGGGGACACCGCTTGATCTGGAAAATTATAGGGTACAAGATGGAGCACTGCCTAGATGTTTCTTGCATTGAGTCTATAACTGAGCCTATAATTCCTTTTCAGGCTTTAAACAGATCTTTTTGAAAAACACAGAGTCTTTAAACTGTCAACATACAGAAAATTCCCAGCAGTGTTAAGTAATTATTCTTGCTGGGTAAAACTTAACTCTTAACCCTCTCTTCAGTGAAAATAAATATTTATCAGATTTAATCTGCAGTAGATTTTTTCCAAATCTTGAAAAAATATTTCAGCACTTTACTGAAACCCTTCAAAACTGTGAGCACCCTGGGTAGAACTGCAGAGGCTGGAAATGGATGAGCTATTGCAGTACAGATTATCTGTTAGAACAACTGCTCTGTGGGAATTTTTCCCTTTCTCTGTCCTCCTAACTGACTGTTTTTTGCTATTTCCCTTTTCAAATACACATTTCTCTTAAAAGCCTGGTTTACCAGTTTTTTTCTGATAACTTTTTTTTTTACCCATCTATGTGATGATTTCATTACCTTCATCAGTTCTGTATGATGGTGCCATCCTGAGGGCCTTCTCAGCAGAACTCTCTCTTTTCCATGTGTGTGAAGAAATTTTGATGGAAGTTGGGATGGATCAGATCACTGTCTGCCTCTCTTCAGTTCAGAAATAATTTTTCAGTCACTTAACCAGTTTGCATCCTGTAAGCTGAATGGATATTTTTATGTTGCTCAGAAAACCTCAGAATGTCATCTGTGATTAAGTCAAATATATTAAAGAAATCAGAGGTAACTACGTTAACATATTTAATCATACTTGATCTCATCAAACTTACCATTTTGATTAAACCTGTTTTCCATAATGCCAGGTGGAATGGCATTAATTATGCGTCTGTGCTTTAATTCTTTATTGATTGTCTTACAGCAGTCTTCCCATGAGTGTCTGGCACAACACACAGCTTGTGTGACCTGTGCCTACTTTAGTTGTATTTCTTCTAAATATTGTCCCCACCTGAGCTTTTAGCAGCCCTGCATGTTTTCCCGTTTTCAAAGGCAGGGGGGTTAGGTCACTGCTTTCAGTTATTTCATGTTGCTGGATGCCAGTTCTTCTGATCCTTTTTCTGTTTCACTTCATCTAAAGAATTCATCATTTGAAACAAGAGGTATCAATGAACACATGGCGGTATTTTTCATGACTAATTCATTTGCTCTAAGCCTTTTCTTGTTTAATGGAAAAACTGCATTAGAGATGTTGCCTTCCTAAGCTTTTCTTTATTCCTGACACACTAAAATAATTCTTGTTTTGGCTTTTTATTTTGGTCTTTAGTTCCCCTTATCAAAATGTCACAGTTATAAATTTAATTCTTATTTCGTATCTTAATTTCTTTTTCTACTTGGAAATAAATTTTGTGCCTAAAGCCTTGTCAAGTTTTACTTGTCTTGACATATTTTCTCCCAAACAGAACATGCTTTGACCAGCTCATTCCTCCATAAATGCTGTCATTTTGGCAACTGTGAAAGCTTTCTAAACTACCTCCAATTACCAGGTGTATTTGTTCTGAAATTCCTTTTGACAGTTGTGTTGATTCATGTTAGTTTTCCAGCTATAGAAAATTAGTCTTCTTTTAAACATCACATATACTTTTGGTTTTCACCAGGACTGTTATAGCAACTTTAAGGGCTTAAGGAAGGCTTGGTGTCTATTCACCTTACCATATTTTTTAGTTAATTTATTTAGTAGCTCTGAGTTTTGTTACGTACACATCCAATCTGATTTATCTTTGATTTTAGGAACTCCAGGGATGTTTTTCCCAAAGGAGCAGCTTGAAATCTTCCATTTAAAAAGAAAACCCACCCCAAAACCTTTGCTTCTACCAGTAGACAGTTAGTTACTCTCTTTTGTCCTATGACAGGGTTCCAGAATTGCTTGTGATCTTTCTTACAATGTATATCTGTAGTGATTAACAGACATGGGTTCCAGGACTGTCTCTTCAGCATTTCCAGTAGCTCAGCACACTCTGGAGCTTCATATCACTGCATGCTTCTTTTCTAGTTAGAAATACTTAGTTAACTAGTTTATTCAGGTATTTGCTGGTGACAAAATTTAAAGTAAAGCTCCCTGTCATTCTAAGAAAATGTAAACAACACATATGAAAGAATCCATATGACTCTACTTCTTCCTGCCACTCCCATACTTTCCCTCAAATTGCAATGGAAGTCAGCAGCCTCACGAAGTTAAAAGTATTTGTTTTGTGTATGAAATTTCACTTGGGGTTTCATTGGGTATGTATTAATTCCCTGCCAAGATCTCCTTTAGTATCTTGCTCTGGGATTTTTTTCCTACCAGCTGTTCATGCTGGAGGTGTCTGTGCTTCAGATTGGAATGGGTAGAGATTGAGGGAAGTGGAAAGAGGTTACTTCCAGAATATTTATTTAAAGTATTCAAATGCTTACAGAGAAGAGGAAGCAATATAGCATAGACTTGCATCTTGTTATTTCTATTGAACATTTTGTAGTTCTAGGGAAAAATCAGAGGGATTTATATTGATTATCATGACTTGCAGTCATAGTGTCGGGCTGCCCAGCTATCTTCCTAATAAATAGAGAGCAAGTGTTACCACAGAGGGCTGCAGAGGTACACGGAGGCAGAGGAAGGGTTGGAGGGCTTTCATGTCCTGGTCCATGTACAAGCCACTTCTTGGTTTGTCTTTACTCTACTAGCTGATGGATATACTGTTCCTGGTAAATATTGAAGGCTATAAAAATCTCTATTTCGGTATGTCCTCTGCAGTCACAGGAGTTTTATATAAAGTGACTACTTTATTTATTCTGTTTGATTTTAAGAAAAGAAATAAATAGGAATATCTGGGCATATATCTCTGCCTTGTATCTCGAACCAGAGAACAATGTTTACTTTATGTTCACAAGTTTTTGGGTCCTTTTTCATTTACCCTCTGTGGTTGCAGGAACTAGAGCTGTGATAAAGCTTTAGATTTTCATGTGTTTGTTTCAATTTTAGCAGCTAGGCTGTAAAGAAAAATGCAAAACAGCACACAACTTGGAAGTAATTCCAGAGCTGACAGTCCCATGCACTAGAAATACTTTTATACTTTATTTCTGTGCAGTATAATTCTCAAAATGTTGCTACTTTGTTTTTTAAGATAAGTGCATTGAAGCAATATTTCTTTGGCCTGACCTAGCTACAGCAGAGTATGCAAATTCTGTTTCTTTCCTGTTTAACTTACCCTCGTCAATCCTTTGTGTTAGTAGAACTAAGTATCTTAATGCTCCTAGCTGCTCCTAATCACTCAAGCTCTTGGCTCCCACCCTCTAAAGCAAGTGAGGAAAGCTGAGGGTGACCTATAAAAAAAAAAATGATCACAGTCATTGGAAAAATATTCAATAGCCCACATGACATAGGAACTAAAGTCATCTGCCTCCAGAGATAATGCTGCTAATCCTGCCTGGAGGATCCAGTTACTGTATGAGAGTGATTGGGAAATTGCAAACAGAAGTTCCACTTCCTTATTGTTATTCCCTGTGCCACCTGCAGATTTGCACACTTGAAAACATCTGCTGAAAGTCAGTTTAGTGATCTCACTAGTGCAGCAAGCTGTGCTTCAAAAGAACAAGCATAATTATCATATGCAGGGTATATTGTTTGTTTTGCTTAAAGCCATTTGCCTTGGCTGTTAGTTTCAAGAAAAGGTCAAAGAGCACACACCAAACCCTTACTTTCACGGTGTAATGGGGCAGCAAGACAATGAAGCTTTTTAGGGTCAGGGTCACTAAGCTGTGCCTGTGACTTTCCCTTAGTAGCTGGTTCTCCTGTTCTCTTCCCCCTGCAGCTAGCAGTTGAAATGTTCAGCCAGTCCTTTGCTATATCCTGGTTAGATTATCTATTTTTTCAAACATCTCTTTCTCTTTTCCCAAAAAAAGCAGAGAATGACAGATAACCAGGAGAGTCAGATGACCATTGAAGAAAGGAAACACCTGATTACAGCTCGAGAAGAAGCCTGGAAGTCCAAGGGTAAAGGAGCAGCCAATGACTCCACACAGTTCACTGTAGCTGGACGAATGGTAAAAAAAGGTCAGTGATGAAATGATCTTAATATAAATAAGCCACTGCTTATCTGTCTAGTCAAAATAAACTCAAGTTAAAGCTATGCAGACACGGTATCCATGTTTAGCAAGAGGAGGACTGTTTATCTTCAACTGAATATCATGTTATGAGGCTGTTTACTGTAGCTTCTTGTGGCCATTGATAATGATCCATTTTGTTCTGCACTGTTGCAGTACCATCCAGTTATTACTGGGCTCTGCCTGGTGGTAGCCAATCACTTGAATGGCCATGTGTTTCTCACTTCCTTCTAGTACAACCAAGAGCACACAGATGGATTATTCTTTTTTATTGTTCCTTTGAAAACCCAGGTGCACTGTCTCGAGGAAAGTTGTGAAATCTAGTTCTTGCTATTGCTGGCACTTCCTCCACTCCTAGGATCCCTGGGAGTATTTTGCAAACATGTGTGGATTTTATGGATGCTCTTTTGGACAACTTGAAGTGTTGTGTTTGGCTAAAGAAATCACTGAACAGATTTCTGCATAGAACCAGGGAGTAGAAATGACAGGGGAGCAGTACTGACGTTTTTGGGATCTCTTGAATTCAGTCACTGTTTCCAGATGCAGTCTTTCTTCTGAAGTGGACAGCAGTCTCTGAAGGCCCTACGTGGTAGATAGAAATGTAGCTGTTTGTGCAGTGTGCCTGGAATGGCATTAACTTTGGGAAGGCAGCACCTAAACTGATCTCTTGTGCTTAATGAATACTAAATTTTACTTTGTTACAAGAACTGCTGTTAAATTCAATAGCAGTGATCCTTGAGTTAAATGATAACTGCCAAAAAAATAATTGTGGGGTGAGGGTAGCACTGTAACAGGGAGTAACTCCATTTGCAAGCTAAGCCACATTCTGTTGCAAATAAACACAAGCTTGGTATTAGGAATTACATTTATTAGTAACATATTTTAGCTGCTGCTTACATTGTTTCACTGCTAGAAACACCAGTGGTCAGTGTTTAAAGACTAAGCTCTTTCCGAAGGTCACCAAGAAAAAGTGTTCAGTTGTCCACAGATTGCTTCTTGGCTGTTTTGCCAAATAGATTGGTCTTTGGAAAGGAGTAGAAGGTGATAACGTTTGATCATCTTAACAGGAAAAGTTCCTTAGAAGGATCTCTTGGGGTGCTGCGATCATTCTTTCAGAGAAGCAAAGTAAAGCAGTGACAGTGGCATCAATAAAAGTAGCCCAAGTGGGATTTTATTCAGATGTGTGCTATTTTTGTTGCCTAAAAGAATAAATTATCATGATGAGTTTTTAATTTAGGAGATGATGAGAAAGCAATGCAAAATTAAATCCTTGTTATATATATATGTGCACAGATGCTGTATTTAATTGCTTCTTATGGCTGAAAATTTTTCAGGCCCGGTTGGAAGGTGATCCTTTACTAACATCCAAAGCGGTTCTCAGTGCAGTCTTGTGGATTAAGTCCTGGGAGAGCTGCTTAAGAGCTGTGTCCTCTCAAATACATCTTGATGAAGGCTTTACTGGTTAACTTAAAACCTGCTGGAATTTTGAGTCTCTTAAGTAACAGGGGAAAACATCCTTTGTGGTGAAGCTACTCGATTACATTCTAAATCTGTCTTGGTGTCTGACAATTATGACCTGCTAGGAGTTGCAGTAAGGATAGTAGAAATGTGATTAGCATGTATTCTCCCAGCACGATATTGGTTTAATCTGATCAAAATAACTAAAGACTTAAACTTCTGTGGCTCAGCAATTAGCTAGCTATGGCTACGTGGAAAATAGATATTAGAGGAAACTTTAAATGTCAGTTTCCCCGTTTACTGAAAATCTAGGTAACAAGAGGACATAAGTGTGATTCTTTGCTTCAGTATGCTTTCCTACTTAATAAAACCCACAAAACCTACGGAGTGACATTTCTCTTACTAGAGCAACATCGATTCACCTGAAATGAAGTAAAAACACTATTTTATCCACTGGGTCCAGAATGAATTGCTCAATGGTAGTTACTAAAGGAGAGTATAACAAAAGGAGGGAGTAGTGCTTGATATGGTGGGGACTCTCACTTCCATGTGTTCTTAAAAATGCAACAGACCCTTAGAACTACTTCTTAATCCAAGGACAGTGTTCACAGGTCAGCTGCAGCCTGCTGTGTATTAATAGAGATGGATTTACATTAAAAAAGAGGGATGAGGGGTTGGTGGTTGTGAAGATGACAAGCACCAACTTACTGGTTTCCTTGTTAACCATATCTTTTAGTTCAGAAGAGTTGCATGTTTTTAAACTGTGGCTTGTTGTAGAACTGGAGTCCAAGATGTAGACCAAGTGAAGGGCTGCTACCTTGAAATTGAGCAAAATGACTATTGTATTCAAGAAAGAGCATGTATCTTGTATTAGATTGCTTGCAGACACTTGGAAACAAAACTTTGCCCTTGTGAATCATACAGTTTCTGAGGAGCAGGCAGAGCCATATGTTCTTCAATCCCTAAACAGCAGCTGTGGAGGCTAGGGAAGTATGAAGGACTGTAGGAGATGGCCTGGTCTGTCTGCTTTCCCTAAATCGCTTCCCCACTCGTCGTTGGAAACACGGGCTGACCTCTGACTGCATTACCCGTGTTCTCTGTTCTTATGCAGGCCTGGCTTCTCCAAGTGCACTAACACCAGTAGCATCCCCTTTCAGTAACCGGCAGAAGTCCACCACCCCAGTTACAAAGCCCTTGGAAGGTAAGGAATAAAAATGGCTGAAACGCATTCAGGCTTTTTTACTTTTGTCAATTAACAAATTTTACTCTCTGGTTTGCTTAGAAATTGAAGCCAGGCCTGATATGCAGTTGGAATCAGATATGAAGCTTGACAAGTTGGAGTCATTCTTGGGAAGGCTAAATAACAAAGGTTGGTAGAATTACAAAAGGTGGCAATGTGTCCACTCTCCAACTTCAGTAAATCACTTTAACTACCTCTTAGTTAAAATACCTGGTAACAGAAGCAGAATATTTCTTTGTTCAGGCTGCACTTACTGATCACAGTTTATTTTTGTGATGCAGTCCTTGATGAATTTTAACAAACAAGCATTATGCTGTTTTCTTAAAACCATACAGCTGGTCTGAACCATATCATCATATGCAGTGAAACAGCTTTAGATGTAGTTTAACCTTGTTAAACTCAAGATAAGACATGAAGCTGCTCATTCACCTTACTGATTTTTTGAAAACTGGCTGTCTGTAGCAGAACATGAGGCTTCCTTGTACAGTTTGTTGGCTACTTCTGAAGCTGTTTAGAGTTCTCTAGTTCCATCTCATATGTTCATATGTCTGTCCTCCATCTGTAAGACAAAAATTTCTCGTAACTTGTAGGGTGTCAAATACCATTTGAAAAGTATTCACACTCCAGTAGAGGAGGCACTAGCTTAAGATAATGAGTGAGCCATACTCACTAGTCTGAAGTAGTGACTTTTCCACTTGTAGTTCTAGTAGATCTTTTCAAAAGAAGAAATTATGTGGTTGGAGGCAAGACAGACTATCAAAGACTGTAAAATGCTTATATCATCCTACCAAAACACTTCATTTTTTATATTTCCCAACTGTTTTATAATAAATAATGTGGCGTGTGAGTATCAGTTACACTCTGTGTTTATAATTCTTTTCCAACAGACTTTTGTCATCTCTCCTTGAAATTCAATCCCTTTAAAAACAACCAAAAAATCAACCAACCCTCTACCACCCCAAAAAAAAAACCCACCCCAAAAACTAACAAGCCATGTTTACCTGTTATGGGGTTAGAAAATCAAGTGTGATTATTTTAGGTGAGGTGTTTTTTTCCTGCAGTTGCTGGGATGCAAGAGACAGTGCTGACAGTTACAGGGAAATCTGTGAAAGAGGTGATGAAGCTGGATGATGATGAAACATTTTCCAAATTTTATCGCCATGTGGATTTCCCTTCCTCCTCAGTGCCTTTGGACCTTGATGAGGACTTTGATGCCATCTTTGATCCTTATGCACCAAAGTAAGACCTGGTATTTTTCCCAGATTGTTTTGAATGCAGACATAAGGGCAGTAGTCAAAAAGTTCATCTGCAAGTCATCTTGTCGGTATCTTAGTACTGGGCATGTCCATTACTTCTGCTCACCTCTGAAATCACTGTCCTGCCTGAATCAAGGAACTGACAGTGATTTCCTAACAAATATCACACCCTAAAATCAAAGTAAATCTCCTGTCACTAGATTACTCTGACTAGAAAAATGAAGTGATGATTATAAACCCTACTTGTTTTTTCAGGTTAATATCTTCAGTAGCAGAGCACAAACGTGCAGTTAGGCCCACGCGCAGAGTCCAGTCTTCTAGAAACCCCCTGAAAATGCTGGCAGCAAGAGAAGATATTCTGCATGAGTATACTGAGCAGAGACTGAATGTTGCCTTCATGGAGTCAAAGCGAATGAAAGTAGAAAAAAGTAAGCTAATGGGATCACTTGTAAAAGCCACTGTCTTGCTATTTTCATTAAAAACAAAACAAAAACACCTCAACACAAAACCACAACCAAAGGACTGGGACATATTCTCTGAGAGGCAATAAATTGATCAAGGTTGAATGTAAACTGTCTGGGAAGATGGGAGAGAAGGGCACGTGTGAGTTCCTCAGGGAAAGGTACCTGCAGCCACCTCCTGTGCATAGATTTAATTATTTATTTTTCTCACAGGCACTTTGTGCAGAGAGAAAGGGAGAGCGTGCCAGTGCCGCTGTGTCTGCAGGGTGAGCACAGGAGACCAGGGAACGCAGATCTAGCATTATGTTATGCTGGGGGCAGGGGAGAGAGCTGGTAAGAAGAAATAAACTGCTGCTCAGGTACACTGGCTTTAATTTGGGGTCTTTAGGTTTCTCTTAGAAACTGGAATTAGCCTTCTTGACTCCAAAATACTATTTTCCATAAAGGATCAGTGCTCCGTGGCAGGGCTTTGAGTTTTGCTTGCTTTCTTCTGAGGAAGAGGCAGACAGCAAGGGACACTATTGTAAAAATTTTAACGATTTATCAAGCCACTTTTCCCACTTAATGTAAAGGTCTTTCTTACCACATTTGAATAGGGGAGATCATCTGTAAACATTGTATGTATTGATGAAAGCAGTAATTATATGCCAGGTGATGAGAAGCATTTCCTTGAGTTCTAAATGCATAAAGCGCTTTGTCTTTGGTTGAAAAATAAGCAAAAGGAGCCAAGAATTTCAGCTTTAACTTTACAGTAAAACATGACTCAGACTTTGAAATGTAAATGGCTGTTGCATCACACTGGCTGAGACAAATTTGAAGAGAACTTCAGTTAATTAGCCTTGGCTACTCTACTGTCTTTTATCTTTAATCAGTTATAAGGTACTGCAGATCTCTCTGTAAAGTACTTCGCAAAACATTGGGTAAGACGTGTTTCCTAGCAAAGCTGGTATCTCTGCCAAGTAACATGATTCTGACACTGACAGTTTTCTCTTGGATGGTATCTAGAAACTTAGATACAACTAAACCCACAAAGTTTTTGGGCTAGCAGTTAATGTGAGTTCAACCTGGTTTTGCTGTTGCTGTTGAGAAGAAATAATGGACTGTTTTACTTTCTTTTTAATGCGACAACAAATTTCTTTATAATTCTGTCTCTTTTTTTGTTTGTTTTGTTTTCTTCTCTGTTTTTTTTCTCCAACTGTTTTATATATAAGTGTCTACAAATTCCAATTTCTCAGAAGTAGCACTTGCTGGCTTGGCAAGCAAAGAGAACTTCAGCAACGTTAGCCTGCGAAGTGTCAATCTAACAGAGCAAAACTCTAACAACAGTGCTGTGCCATACAAGAAGCTAATGTTGCTGCAGATTAAAGGTATGCTGGAACTGCTTTTACTTTCCATTAAGGATAGGTTCATTTTAACATACTGGAGTTGCTACCACAGTTAGATGCTTAGCTTGTTCTAGATCTCCAGCTCGAGGTTTATGTCCTAGAAGAGCAAGAACTGTGTCATAAATGCAAAACCTTACAAATAGATTTGCATTGTGGCCACTGCTGTGTGTTTTCCAAGGTAAAAACAGTATGTTTCACAAACTGTAGCCATCTCCTGTAGAAGCTTTTGAACTTCCCTGTTCTTCTAGGGCTCAGTGGAACTTGGAAGAAACATGACAGTGTTCTTGCTCCACTTTTCCCTTACAGCATGTAGGAATGTATCTGATTCTGCAAAATAAAAGCTACTTTTTTGACAAAGTAAAATCCTTTAAATTTTTTGCTGCCTACAGAAACTACGCCTTAGCTTCACTTACACAAACGTAAAGGATTCTGGAATTTGGCTGCTGTCTGCCATTTAATTCATTCATTTCTTTCCAGAAGGACACAAAGTTGTTAAAGCAAGAACAGGAAATAATAGAAATAATAGCTGATAGGAGGCAGCGAGGTTTTTTGCTTCCTGTGAGTAAATCCTTTTTCCACAGTAGCGGGCTTTTAATTCTTTTTTAACATTCTGTTTCCATATATTTTGCTAAATGTGCTGGGATTGTTTGTATTTCATTCAAAACAAATTAGATTTGGCATTTGATAGCAGTAGTCAAAGGAATATAATTAGCTTTGTTTTGTTTTTAGGAAGAAGACATGTTCAAACGAGATTAGTTGAACCAAGGGCCTCGTCTCTGAACAGCGGAGACTGTTTCCTGTTGTTAACTCCACATTTATGTTTCTTATGGGTAGGAGAGTTTGCAAATGTCATTGAAAAAGCAAAGGTCAGTACTAGTTGGGGGTTTTATTATTAATTTTTACAACTGTCACAGCATATGTTTATTTGAGGTCATTGAGCCTTGGTGCCAATTGTCTCCAAAAGTGGCATGTAACTGATAGTGGCAGGTAGATATGCAGGATTCCTGCAGATATGTTTTAACCTGTGCAGTGAATGAAAGCTGACACACAAGTGTGCAGGTTGTGAGGCTGCAAGAGAAAAGAGGATATCCTCAGGAAACAGATTTTCACTCAGACAAAAATCATCTGAATTGCAGGATGTCCTTTTTATTCCTATGTTCGTTAAGATCAAGCCTGGATTTAAAGCAACTGAAAGAATGAATGTATTGCTGTAACATATTGTCAAGTGTCTGTTTACTTAGTGCAACAAATAATAATTACAATAATAATTTCTCCTGCTCTTTGCTCTATAATATTCTATCTACTTTTGCCTTCTCTGTGAACAAGATATGCACAAGTATTCCAAAGACTTAAGCAATCCTGTTCAGTCAACTGTTAATCTCTTAGGCCTCAGAACTTGCAACTCTAATTCAGACGAAGAGGGAACTTGGCTGTAGAGCTTCTTATATACAGACTATAGAAGAAGGAATAAATACCCATACCCATGCAGCCAAAGACTTCTGGAAACTCCTCGGTGGACAGACAAACTATCAGTGTAAGCATTCGTACAGGATCAGATGTTTTATTACAGTAAAATAGTTAGTCTTTTCTCTTTAGTAGAGGTAGCTGGATGTTAAAATTTATTCTTTTTTATAATCTTTTCCTTAAGCTGCTGGAAGTCCCGAAGAAGATGAGATGTATGAAGCTGCAATAATAGAAACAAATTGCATTTACCGCCTTGTAGAGGATAAACTCATTCCTGAGGATGACTACTGGGGAAAGGTGCCAAAATGTACCCTGCTACAACCAAAAGAGGTACAGTGCCACTTACTGCTCATGTGATAAGTGCAGAAACATACAGCTGGTAACGACTTTCACTAATTGTGAATGCCTGTGGAAAGGCTCACTGAAAATTGTGCCTTCTGTGTTTCTGAAAAGCTGGTGGTTTTAGTAATAAGAGCTCTCTAATCTGCTAGTGAATCAATGTCATGATTTAACCTGTCAGGCAGCTAAAACAACCACACAGCTGTTTGCTCACCACCTCCACACACACTAGAATGGGGAAAGAATAAAAAGGAAAAAGGCCCTGGCATTACTTGCATTACCGTGTTGGTTGTGGGTGTCACTGCAAAAAATCACATATTTGGAGGAGTTTGTGTTCAACACACTGTCAGCTTGCAGCACTAGGAAACTGGAGGATCAGGGTATCACTTAACTTGTGATTTGGTTTTTAGGTGCTGGTGTTTGATTTTGGCAGTGAAGTATATGTATGGCATGGAAAGGAAGTTACTTTAGCACAAAGAAAAGTGGCATTCCAGCTGGCAAAACACTTGTGGAATGGCACCTTTGACTACTCCAATTGTGACATAAATCCTCTGGACCCAGGGGAATGCAATCCTCTCATACCCAGGTATTAAAACTCAAGTTTAATCTCATTGCAGAAACTTAGTTTTCCTTACCTTACTTCAGTGTTTAATTTAATTTTTTTTTTTTGTTCCCTTGTACAGAAAGGGACAAGGACGCCCAGACTGGGCTGTGTTTGGCAGGCTCACAGAACACAACGAGACCATACTGTTCAAAGAAAAATTTCTTGATTGGACAGAGCTGAAGAAACTCAATGAGAAGAATTCTAGCGAATCCCTTCACCAGAAGGTGCATACTATAAGCATGCTAAGTATGTCAAATTACATGACACAGCTGGGATGGAAGCCAGTTCTCAAGTATCCAGAGCACTTTCTTTATCTTGCAGGCTTTGACCTAGGGGCAAGAACATCACCACCTGCAGTGAACCCACAGAGTTGCTTTATGTTAGTGCTGAGCAGCTCAGTGAGCACTGCCAAGGTGGCTTTGACAAGGCATCAAACGGTGACAGGGTATCAAAATACTGAAATATGCAGGAGTCAAACTGTTTGAGTGGAACTGTGGGATAAGAAGGAAAAAGCTGTGCTCAAAGAAATCTCTTCTCTGTTTTTTGACAGGAAGAATCCAGATCTGACTCTAAACCATACGATGTCATGCTTATGGTAGCTGTGCCCCAAACGACTGTAGGCACAGTCTTGGATGGGATGAATATTGGCCGGGGCTATGGACTTGTAGAAGGAGAAGACGGGAGGCAGTTTGAAATTATCACTGCGTCTGTGGATGTCTGGCACATCCTGGAATTCGATTACAGTAGACTGCCTAAGCAAAGCATAGGGCAGTTTCATGAGGGAGACACGTATGTGGTGAAGTGGAAGTACATGGTGAGCACTACAGGTTAGTGAACAATTCCATTTCATCCAGCTAAACCTGCTGCTGTTAGCGGTGAGATCCAGACCTAGACTTCCTTGGATGTTAAAGGTTGGAAATGCTAATCTAGCCTTCCTAGGCCATTAAGAAGTAGAGCTTATTATTTTATTTTGTTTAAAAGAAACCATTAAAAAGGAATTTGTAGTTATTTTTCATACATCAAAAGTAATACTGTCCACCTCTCCTTTTACCCAACAGTGGTGTTGCACGTGTTCACAGGACAGCTCATTAAGCCAGAATTGTGCCCACAGCTTAACACCAAAATAACTAGGCAGCTGGACTAACAACAGTGGTCTGAATGTCTTGTGAGAGGTAGGCTTAGCAACAAGGAAAGCCCTTGCTGGGAATGGAGAACAGTAACAATGACAGGAAAAGCCCTTGCCAACTGATTGCCCTTGCTGTCCTTTTTGCTGTTTCTGGAAACCCTTTGCTGTGGGTTTCACTCAAGTGGAAAACTTCAGTAGTGTTCTGACAAAGAGCCCGAGAGCAGCAGGTAAACGTTGAGAATCAGTCAGCTCAGTATGCTCCTTGGAACTCTCCCTTCTGGCACTGAGTTAAGAATAGGTGGCTTTTGCGGTAAGTAAAGTAGAAACAGCCTAAAAATAATTGTTCCAAATAGGAAAATATTAAAATTGGTTGAAAGCACAATAACAGCTATACAGCTTCAGGCTTTTAGCCAAAAAATGTAGGTAGGTCTTATTCCGGATCATTGAGTTCAGATACTGGCAAATCCAAGAAAAACAGAAAAGCTTGTAAATCTTGGGAGAAGTGGGTAACACTAATACAGAACTGTAAACAGGCTCCAAATCCAAATGGATGAAAATGTATTCCATCACTCCAAAAGATCATAAATTTTTATGTAGGAGGCAGTACTTTTACGGGCTGAATGAACAGATAAGAGTGAAAACCATAAATTTTAGAAGGGACTAGTGGTTTGAGTATTCTCAAATTGAAAAAAACAGAATGCTTTCTCTGAAGTATTTCAGTTGGATGCTGCTCAGCATTGCCGCAGAAGGTTTTTTGGTTGGGTTTTTTTTTAAGAATCTGGTTTAAAGCTCTTGGGTTTTTTGGGTTTTATTTAATCTTTCACTATATCTCTCTATTCAGTATTCACTGAAAAGAGTAAAATATCCCATAATTGGTTGTATTGTCGAACTTCATTTGCTGCAAATGCTTGCTTATCATAACAAATAAATATTGATACTTTAAAAAACAAAACCAATAAAAACCAAACAAAAAACCCAAAACCAAAACACCAAACTTGCTGCTAGCCCATTTTCCAGACCAACATGAAGCACCGAGCTAAGTTTTTTAAATACATAAACTTAGCCAATCCTTTTTAATGACTGCAGAATACTGCTTTGGTATTCTCTTGTTCTGTAGTTTTCCTTTCTAGTACCATTTTACAAAAAAAGACTTCTTTTAATGCCCATAGCTTTCTCAACTGTTGCTCTTTCCAGTATCGCTCAGCAGCCAGCTACTCTCCTACTGCCAAAGAACTGTATAATGAGGAAAATGAGCCATACTGCACTCTTCTGTTAACATGACTGGACATAACATTTCACACACAAACTGGCTCAAGTGATGTCAGTTATTCTTTTCCAGATAGCACCAGTTCTTTCTGCATCTCTTTCTCTGGCCAACACCAGCATCTTGTCCCGTGGGCTTCCATTCACCTGACGAGACAACGTCAACTTCACACGGGGACGTACTGGCTTGGAGTCCTAGTGCTCCTCCAGTTGGACGCTTTATTTTTCCTGTTCTGGACGGGGTAGCGCTGAGCTGGCAGATGAGATGAAACCACATGCTGTTTAAACTTATAGCCAGAGTACTTTCTCCAGCATGTGCTTTCTGTTTTGCAGTTGGAAGCAGGCAAAAAGGAGAGCAACAAGTGAGGGCTGTCGGAAAAGAAAAATGCGTGTATTTCTTTTGGCAAGGAAGGCACTCCACAGTGAGCGAGAAAGGGACATCGGCACTGATGACAGTGGAACTTGATGAAGAGAGAGGAGCACAGGTAAGCTTCCTGCAGAGCTAGGTGGCAGACCTGGTGAAGACTTGCCTGCCCAAGTAGCCCCTAATGAAAAATGCAGACTAACTTTTTTACCTCCTCTCTTTCTGTGTTCTTGCCAGTACAAATAGCTAGACCTCAAAACTACTTTTGCCTTTATTCCAACTTCCAGAGACACGTAAGCTCCTTTATGGATTGTCAAATCCCAAATCCCACTTCTAAAGATGATATTGCTAAGCATGGCTGAAGAATGTCTTCTCTTCTCTCCCTGCAGGAATGGGTGAAGCACAGTTAAATTTCTGTCTTCACTTCAGCTACAGATAACTGTGTTCCTAGTGCTGAGAACAGGAGAAGCACTTTCTGCCAAGGCATGAAAATACATTTGAAATGTTCAGGTCTTTTACTCTGTAATTACAGAGTAGATTACTTTGTTTTGCAGAGATTCTGACAACTGTAGATTCAGCTAGTTTGAAGCACAGAGTACAGGCTAGCTTGCTGTGCTCTTAGGTAGAGTTAGGCTTTGCTGTGGCTTGACTCTTACCAGCATACAGGATGCAAGGTTTAAAGAGTTTTTGTACCTTGGTAATGCTGTAATTAGTCTTTTAAAAGTAGTGTAGACACAACCAGTCAGACAGGAGATCATAGAGAAGATAAATAAATCCACTTGATCCAGAGTGTGGGATTCTGTGCAGCATAGCTGATTTAGCAGTTGGCCGTATCCATTTTGTAAACAAAATGCAGTGTTTAATGAGCAAAGGACATGCCTTTTGTCATATAAACCGGTTTTACAGCAAAATTTGAACCTACTACAGTTCCTGCATTATCTTCTTAATAGTCTCAAAGAATATCAGGCAAGATAGCCCAAGTCCTGTAAAGCATTTAAATAATAGTTGAACTAATTTAAATTAGGTTTATTTGGTGTTCCCTATCCTCTGAAACTCTTGATTGTTGGATTCCAGCTAGAATTAACTTTTAATATGCAGGTCACATCTGAAAGCCATTGCATGCAGATATATATGGTAATTTAAACAATACTCAGCAGTTGTAAAGTAGAAGGAAAGCCATCTTCATGGGTGGCTGTAACTGTATAATTTTTAGTAATCCACAGAGACTAGTTTTCCTGAGTCTATATACTTGCTTCAGTTTTTAATGAAGAGTGCTGCTTTCAATTTCCAGGTACAAGTGCTTCAAGGGAAAGAACCACCATGCTTCCTGCAGTGTTTCCAAGGAGGGATGATTGTGCATGCTGGAAGAAGGGAAGAGGAAGAAGAAAATGCACAAAGTAAATTACTGTTAGTTAATAACTTCTGCTTTAAAAAAATAAAGCTTCCTCTTTTACCTATTCTGAAGGGCTTTGAATTCAGTCTCAGCTACCATACTCTGTAGAGAGGGGACATAAATGCCATGAGACTTGAGACAGCTTTGCAGTGCTTTGTTTCAAGGTAGTTTGTTTCCTCTTTGAGCATAGAATGCATTTTGTCACCCTAGAGCAAGCTAGCTTTATTGTATTGATTCACACATAAATTGTTCTACTTGTTTTTTAATTTAGCAAAGTGCCCCTTTGCTTTAAAACACTTTTTTTTTTCTACATAGGCTGGGCAAGAGAGTATTTTTATGACCAGTTCTCTTGCTCCAAGGAGAGCTCTAAGCTTTTGTTACCCATTCACTATGTTTGCAACATACTCCTTGAATGCTGCAGTTGAGGTAGGAGAATTTCAGTGCAGGTGTAGCCCGGATGTGTTCCAGTTTGCATCTGAATGTGACCTCCTGTGCCTAAGGTGCACAGGGAAAAAGGAGCTGAATAGAAGGACTACTGTATTTGTTTTGCTTTTTTCCCCATATGAAACAGCAGAAACTTGACCCTGAGTAAACACAGCAGACTCTGTTATCTCTTCAGCTCTTATACTCTTGTAACAAGGTTTCAGAAGGTGCCTCTTCTGCAGCAGGGTTTCTGGAGTAGTGTTAGCCAAAGCTGATGCTTTGGCAGTTTGTTCTGTGAGAGTAGAGGTGTGCTCTGTGTAAAATTCATCCAGTATTAGAACAGCTGTTCCAGAGCAGAGGTCTTGAATTTTCCATCCCACGTGACTGTATAATACTGCTGCGCTGTTCCTGTCTGCCCCAGGTGACTGGAGACTATATTGCGTGCGAGGAGAAGTTCCCAATGAAGGAAACTTACTTGAAGTAGCATGTCACTGCAGCAGCCTGCGTTCCCGGACATCCATGATTGTCCTCAATATAAATAAAGCTCTTATCTACCTGTGGCATGGCTGCAAAGCACAATCTCACACCAAGGATGTAGGAAGAACAGCAGCCAATAAAATAAAAGAACAGTGAGTGTCTGATCTATGTTTTGGACGTGTTTATACAGGCTAACAATTTACTTAAAATAGTCTTCCTCAAAAAAAAGCTGAAATAAATAAAGCTGTCATCTGAGTACACTGCAGCATGTGTGTGCTTAGTAAGGAGGAGGAATGATGGGTAGTTGATTTGGTGTAGTGGGAAAAACACATGTTCTGTAATCACTTTCACTTACAGTCAAATGCAGTTATTCTTCCTACTGCACTAATTACAGTTGCAAAAAAACCCAATCTCTTTCCATTTGGAGGGAGATGCTCAATATCCGAATTGCAAGCTGAATCCCAGTTGATAGGAGGATTGGAATCAAGGCTTGTGAATAAGGGAAAAGAAATGAGTTTGGGGAAACATAGGAGGAGGACAGCAGTAGTTACAAACACAGGCAGTGAGCATCCCTACTGAGATCTCACGCTCTTCCTCTCTAGGTATGTGATCAGAATTCGTATGAGAATGATTGCTGAAATTATTTATCTTGTTTATTGATAATTTTTGTCATCACTGTCAAAAACTCTGTGTTGACACGAAGTGTGCAGCAAGGCTTATAGGGCGCTTTTGGGCTCCAGTAACGCGAGGCGCCAGCAGGCTTGTGTTAGCTGTGTTGGGGCAGGAAGGCTGGGCTCACTCTCTTTGTGTTTTGTAGATGCCCGCTGGAGGCAGGGCTGCACAGCAGCAGCAAGGTGACGATACACGAATGTGATGAAGGATCAGAGCCCTTGGGATTCTGGGACGCGTTAGGAAGGAGAGATCGGAAGGCCTATGACTGCATGTTGCAAGGTAGACCTGCATTCCTGGATTTGGCGCTCACATTTTCCTTTACTGGTCTACAGTACTGTGAGATTTAATGTAAAGCTGTTGAAGAACTTCATGGTAGTTGAGATGATCCCTTCAGAGAGATGCTTCCAAAAACCTACTGCATTAAGTAATGCTGTTCTAGAAGGAAAGTGTTGGAAAATGAAGTGTTTCACTTTGTTCTCCCCTCCTTCTGCAGCCCATCTGTGGTTGTGCAGCACAGAGCAACAGTTAACGCTGTTAACAACACACTTTGCTTCTCTTCTGAAGGGATTTAGGAGGCAGTTCTGCACGGATTCTTGTCCAGTCTTTGCTTTGAAACTGCCCACAAAGGTAGCAGGGGGATTGATTTACCAAGTGGAAAATTTGTCAGCTAAAAAGTAAACTCATAGATGGGCTTGCTTCACTTAAGCAGCAAAACAGCTGGTTATGAAATAGCTGATAGCAACTAGTCCGGATCAGATTCAAGCTGATGGCAGCCAGCCTTGTAGCTGAAGTTCTTCACAGCTGTTGCTTGTCCCCTAAGACAACAGGTCATCTTTCTTGATTAATTTTTTTGTAAAGAATTTACAATCACTCTAGAAGTGGAATTGTTTTTATTTTTTACATTCATCCCTGGCATTTCCTACTGAAATCTTCAAAATTTTTGTTCTTTAAAGATCCAGGAAAGTTTAATTTCACCCCCCGCCTGTTCAGCCTCAGTAGTTCATCAGGAGAATTCTCAGCCACCGAGTACGTTTACCCTTCAAGAGACCCTGCTGTCATCAATTCCATGCCATTCTTGCAAGAGGATCTTTACACTGCCCCACAGCCAGGTATATGCTTTAAAATACTTAAGTAAAAAGAAAACATAACTCCTGTCCTGCATTGGGTAGTTACTCAGTAACTAATCATTTTTAACTTGCTTTATCAGAGGAAAATGCGTGTATGTGATGCTTAAATAGTATTAAGCAATAACAGTAATTTTCCTGTGATGAAGTTGCTGAGAACTAATCAAATATACATGTATTTCAAAAGCTTGCTATAAAAATAAGTTGTTAATGTCGGACAGTCTGAGCTCAGATGAGGTTCAGCTGGAGGAGTAACAAAAGGGATTGGTAAGCTTTGAAATGACCCTGTCCTGATGCTGACAAGTGTGTAAGATGGGGGTTGTTTAGGGGATTCTGAGAACTAATAAGTGGCTGATGATGGATTTGATATTTTTTGACTATGTAGCACTGTTCCTTGTTGACAATCACCACGAAGTGTACCTGTGGCAAGGCTGGTGGCCTGTGGAAAACAAAATCGCTGGATCAGCTCGAATCAGGTGGGCTACAGACAGGAAAAGTGCCATGGAGACAGTGCTGCAGTACTGCAAAGGTAAGAGATTGCTGTGCCTGGCTCAGTGTGGTACCTTCCTGTGCCTTACTGTCTCACAGAATCACAGAATCGTAGGGGTTGGAAGGGACCTCGAGAGATTATCGGGTCCAACCCCCCTGCCAAAGCAGGCTCCAGTGCAGTCTCAAGTGCTTCCCCAACAGCATTGATAAACCTCAGTGTATGGAAATACACACTCACTACTCTTCACAAATTTTTTGTGTAGTAATGGAGTTGTTCCCAAATTGCCAAGCTACTCTTTTGACTCAGTTCTCAGAGGAAAGGCTTTATTTCTTTTCTGTTCTGTGTCCCCACTGTGGGGAACAGTTCAGCCATGAGATCGCTAAACACAAATTCTCAGAACACAGCCTCTTAAGCCTGCCTAGTTCCTTTTAGATTTTATAAACTTCTGTGCATCAAAAACCTGAATGAAGGTAACATTTGCTGTTGTAACTGGGTTTTGATTAAGTGGGAGAGGTAGAAAGACTTTGAAAATTAAGAATAAGTCTTCTATGGAAACAGGTGGCCATTGGAAGTGCTGGAGCACAGAGCTGAGGCTCTGCGCTCATTTCTACAAGGCAGTTATAGCCACTCAGTGTGCAGTGATTCAAGCTGCAGTTGATGGTCATGTAAGAGTACACCGACCAGATTATTTTCTGCACCAGCAGTTTCCTCGAGGCACCATAATGCTTCCCTCTCACTTCATCTAGGGTTATGTGAGGCTGGGAACAGACCTTACATCTTCTGATGGATGGTGAATAAAGCAAGCTGTGGGGTTACCATCCAGGAGGGCATGAGTAACAGCCATGTTCAGAGCGTGCTAGTTGAGAGCAGTTTCCCACTGTGAGTAAGTCACTAGGGCTGAAATGGTGTGAGCTAAGGCCCCTTGCAAGCAAAGCCTCATCGCTTCTAGACCTCTTGATGCCACTGGTTTCTTCGGTAGCAAGTGAACTTTACAACTTATGACACAGGTGTCTTCTTTCACCTTCTTCCATAGACATCTTTATATCTGAAGAGGGAAAGCAATCCCTGTGTGGGGTTCCAGCCTTATGAGGATAAGCCCATCTCTCCTTCCCAATCTGCCGGTTGAATAGGAGTAGGAGCAAGTGTTCTGTTTCTACTCATATGTCTCGTGTCACCAAGGGGAGGTCGTAACACCTGACAGGATAGGTGTTTTCCAGTACTGAAAACCAGTACTGGAGATGCTGAAACATGACCTTTATGGGACGAATTTTTGCTTGACACCGTTCATCCTCCAGAGTCCCTGACGCTGCGCTGCCACAGCAGGGTTTGTTTAGGAATGGGGTGCTAAAATCAGGGCAGTAATTGGAGGAGTCTTTGGAAGTGACTGCTGAGTTCCTAAAGAAGAGGCCAGTAACTTGTTCTCCACCACCTCCAGTTTTTCTAAGTCAGGAGGAGAGATAAGAAGCATTTCTTTGTAATCATTTCATATGATGTGCTTCATAGCAGCACAGGGGATCAGAGTCCCAGGCAATGAAGTGCCCAGAGCTGCTCAGCAGGCTAGTGAGAGAGATGGAATTAAGATCCAGGTCTCAGTGTTCCTGATGCAGTGCTACAATCTTTTGGTAACGAAAATCATGTTTTCTGGCCCCAGCAGAGAGGGAATCAGATACATATGCTGAGGCTTGGGTACTTTTCCAGACTTCTTGAACTTCATCGAGTTTGACAGTGGGAAAAGGGATTAATGACTTCTGCTCTGGATTGTGTTTGCTGCATCTGAGTTCCACACACAGTGGAAAGCTCTTCAATGACTCCTTTTATGTCTGAAGCTTAGCATACGTATCACAGGACAATGGGTTTGCTGGGTGCTCGCTTCTTTACTTCTGGCCATGGCTTTGCACCACCTTGGCTTTATCCTCTTTGCCATGGGGGAGCTGTCAAGAGCTTTGGGCTGTGTGGTTGGGTGGGTACAGAGCAAGTTTGTTATGTTAAAGACTGCTTCTACTTGTATTTTTTTCTATTCTAAAGCTGATGTGAACTTGGTTAGCCGTTTTTTACAGTTCAAACTATGCTGTTCTGGTGGTCTATCACTTTCATGATCTGGGATTCTGTCAACCACTTCAAAATGTCTCTGCATTAAGCTCTCAGGGCTGACAAGCTCTTACGTGTTACTTATCGAGGTGGAGGAATTGAATTTCAGGAGATACCAATGCTGCTACAGTTGTTTTGACTACCAGGATATATTTGAGTGGTCAGAACCATTAAAACACTTTTCTCTTATTTTTCTCTGTCCGTGTCTTTCCTCATCGATGCCCCTCTCACCTCCCACACCCCCCATGCCTCCTTTTTGTTTTTTTCTTTTCCTGGCTTGCAGTGTTTAACTACATAATGGTATGAAAGAGATTGATTAGCAGCTCTGGCTATCCCTTGAGTATGCTTAGCAGTTCTCCCTGTTCATAAATCTTATTTAACTTCTGAAAATGTCTTGAAAGTTTTTCTGTGGTTTTATCTGCTAAATCATCAGGATGGAGAGCTGAGCCACAGACTGCTAGGAGAGGGAAGAATCTGGTTTGCCCTTCAGGGATCCTTAGTGAGGAGATCAGCTCATGCTAAGGGCAGAGTTCATGCAATGAAAATGCTTCTCCCCTTACATAAAAATCATCTTGCCTATACTGGAACATTAGCAAACACCACTCTCCTTTTGTCTCTTACTGAGTTACTGACAGTGGAGTAATGCAGCTAGAGCAGATTCACACGTATTTTTTAAACACAAAGTTTTTAAGTGCTTGTTGAATCATTCATGGTAGAATAAACAAATAAAGCACAGTGAAAACATGTAGGAAAAAGCTTAAAATCAAGTGTTCAAAATATCCTGTCTCAGTTGTGTAGTTAAAGCACTCAGGTTCTAATACGCTTGTTGGACTACCCCACAGAGCTCTTACAGCTAGTATTTGGAGTTCCATGTGACCGTTCTATTTGCTCCCAATGTCTGATGCAAACCCAGTCCTGTGAAGTTCACATTTTGCAAACGTAATGGAACAAGGATGTCCATCTAGGCACCCATCTGCAGTCAGCACAGGTGTTGCACCACACCCCTGGGGTGCTCCTCAGCAGTGGGGAGGAGGGAGCTGCCTTCTTTTACACCTTCCTGCCTGCCTGCCCACATGCATTGCATGCAGCTAGGGACTGCAGTGAAAAGCGGGCCTCTGTAGTGGGCTTACACACTTTGGAGGATAACATAGTGCATTAAGGATGCTCTGAAGTTGAATGTAGGGAATAACAAAATTTTGTAGGAATGCTACAGCCCTCTGAAGTGAGGTGGTATCACGTTGCTCTGTTAGTTTCACCTGATTCTGGATTTTGCAACACCTTCAGTTTTCCTATTGCCTATACTGAAGAAAGATTTGGTTAGACTAAGCTGGGTACGCTATTTTTTTTGAATGCTAGCTCCTCCCACTCCCTAACAGCCTGCCTGCCTCTTTCCAGTAATATTTGGAGTTTATCAGTGCTTGGGGAATGAAATCATTCAACCAATATGGCCTTTTATCACCAAGACTTGGTATAATGACTTCAACCACTAAATCTAATAGAGCATTGCTCCTAGGTAGGCTTCTGTCCATGAGCTATGCAGTGTGCACATATACGGGTTTTAAAGCAGCAGGATTTTTCTTTGAAAACCATCAGTATCTACCATACAGCTACTGCACTGTTGATTTTCAGGTTGTGTTAGACCTCAGTATCCCAAGTTAAGAACAGTTTAAGCTTTATTTGCTGCTGGCAGAACACTTTAGCTGAGTATACCAGAAGGTTTCATTTACCTGAAGTTGGCTAATTTCAGGTCACTGCATACTGCTTACTCTATTGTAACTCTGGTTTTGTAAGATAAGAAATACATACAGTTAGGAAGTAACTGTGGGGGATTTTCAATATACATGGTTTGATCTTTGTGGTCAGATATAGTAAAAGACAGATTTAAGAATACTGAAAAACATGTGAAAGGTGCCATACTACATTAAAAAAAAATCCTGGGGAAATTTATTCCTACTCCCTTAAATTAGTTCAGTTTTTCAGGAAAGAACCAATTAAACATGCTAACCAGGTAGCTTTGCATAGTGAGTGACACTGCAAAATATGGTACCGTTTGTAATTTCTCTTTTTTTGTTTTTCTCTTGTGTATTTTGACTGTTTTTAGGAAAAAATGTAAAGAAGCCCCCAAAATCCTATCTGATTCATGCCGGCCTGGAGCCTCTGACCTTCACTAATATGTTCCCAAGTTGGGAACACAGGGAAGACATCGCAGAGATCACAGAAATGGTACATCTCTTTACTGCACAGACTGTTTCCTATTGCTAGTAATAGTGCCTTACATTGCCAGTGGCATTGCTTGCTTGTGCTGTCATGCCCCAAAATCCAGAGGATGAACTTAGAAAGCAGAGCTCAGGAGTCTGTACAGGAAAAAAATCACAACATAGCTGAATTCTGGCTGAGAGTGGGAAATACCATAGGTGTTTCTGCTATTTTTTTCATGTAACTTCTTATATGGTTTTCTGTTAAAAAACGGGAAGAAAGCGTTATCTGGATCATCTCTTATAAAGAGATGTGCTAGAGTTTAGCAGAACTGGTTTAGTTGTAAGAGACAGGCAGCAATGTGCAGTTCTGGTTTGTCCTCTGGTCTCAAAGAGAGCGAAATGCCCCACTGGCAACTGATCAGCTGGCTCCAAGAGCTCCAGCACTGGCTTCCCCACCTGGGAAGCAGAGTCACAGCTGAATTATGTGTGACTGCTTTAAAAGCCATCAATGAAGGGGCATCTCAAGGCAAATGACACTTTCTGCCTTGTAAGTCTTACACAGCCATCCTTAGTGGAAAATGCTGGCTTCATGGCTAAACAGAGAATTCAGTCTGAAGCTGAGCTTCTGAGAGCACAGGATGGCCTTCTGCTAAGCACTGCCCTCCTCCTCGCTGTGGAATTGTTGAAGGGCAGAGCTTTTGCCTCTCTGCAGACCTGGATGTTTATCTCTGCTCCATGGGCCAGGTGGTGCCGGGTGATCCTGTGCCATCTGCACTGCGGTGGGAGTGGCTGGGGGTTTCAGCATTGTGATCCCACGTCTGTGTTTTCCTTTCCTCCCTACAGGATGCTGATGTTTCTAATCAGATAATCCTCGTGGAGGACGTGCTGGCCAAGCTGTGTAAAACTGTGTATCCTCTAGCAGAGCTCGTAGCTAGGCCTCTCCCCGAGGGAGTTGATCCACTGAAGCTTGAAATTTATCTTTCAGAGGAGGACTTTGAGGTAAGGAGAGAAATGGTGCACCGTTACTCTCCTTGTGTGCCTAGCCATGCTGTGAAGCTATGTGGTGGTTTTGCTGCTGCTAAGTGTTTTTACTAATGGCATATCCTCTCCTCTTAAATGCAGGTTGCGTTAGAGATGACGAGAGAAGAGTACAACGCACTGCCATCTTGGAAGCAGGTTAACCTGAAGAAGGCAAAAGGACTTTTCTAGGTTGTGTTTATTGGAGTGAGCACTAAAGGGATGGCTGTGTTCACTTTCTGTGCCCTTTCGAAGAATTGTACCCCACATTTACAAATTGCATAGAAATAATCTGAAGTTATTAGTGACTACCTATCTGGAGGTGTGTAATATTATAAAAGGCCAAGAGAACTCTTTGGAAATGGAATTCAGTTTTGACTGTTAAGGGTAAAGTGTTTCAGCTCTGCTCTCCTATGCACTTAAACAGTAGTTTCTTGAGCTACTGCAGCAGGTGTCCTTCGGCTATACACAAAACTTGCCATTTTTGTTTTTGAAGAAGTTCTCTTTGTAAAGTGTTATTTTGTTAGTTTGTGGATTACAAAGAATTTATATTTATATAAACACATAGAACAGGTATGTATTTAACAATGCAATATATATATATTCACTTTCAAGACTTTCATGTCAGAACTACAGAAAAGTAGCTGGATGGCAGTTGCTTGTCCTGAATTAGCTCTACCACCATATGTATCTCCTACGCATTCTGAAAAGTTTCTCTTTGCAATAGGTAATGAATTGTTCTCAGTGCTGCTTCAGGTGCTAAACGGAACAAAGCGTTTGTATTTATAGCATGGATTTCTTGAGAAACTATGCGAAGCGACCTTTATACTTCATTATCCAAAAATGTATAGTGCCTTGTTTTTTGTGTACAGTTTATATACAAAAGAAAAAAGATTGGTCTGCATTTTGAAGATGGCTTAGAACGGTCTCCTATGTTACTTTTATAATAGTAGAAATAAAAACATCTCAGTTTCTAATAATTGTTGTAAACATTAAACATGTCTTTTGTGATATAAGAACTGAAAGTAAAAGCTTCTGAATAAACTCCTAGCGATTCGCTGACTTGTCATTATCTTGTACTGTAACCTGTATGAAATCATTGAATCCTCGATAATGTTGTTTTATCAAAATATTTTCATCTTAGATTTCTGCAGGTGTTGTACAGAGTTATAATTTGAGAAGCAGATAATTTAGGAAAAAAATCAATGTATGAGATGAAATTAGGTTGTGCAACACTTTATTGCTGAAACAATTGTGTGACTTTATTGGAACAGTCACACAACTCCTGTATCTTTTGGGTTGCCCTGTTTTATACATGAAACTAAAACTATTATGTTGGTTTTCAAAATTTGAAAAAAATCTTTTCAACCTTTGTGCAATTCGGAGTAAAACTTGAACTGAAAATGCATTTGGCATTGTGTCTGTTCTTTCAACACACACCACAGAGAAAATTGTTTTCGTTCAGCTGATCACAACACTGAATAGAGTAATCAAGTAAAAATTTGCTGCAGTTTGAAATGTTTTTCAGGCATTTGGCATTTCTGTAGCAGCTTGTGTGGTTCCCCTTTGGTAGCTTAGTGGATTTCAGGTTTTCATTCCTGCCAGCCCAAGTTCCCTTCTCCCCTGCAGCCTTTCAGGACTCCTCCTGCTCCGGTAAAAAGTGATCGCCCACAGGGGTGCCTCTTGCTGCTCCTGTCCTCCTAGGCTCAGGGACATGAAGTGGGGTCTTTGAACGAGAGAGATGTGAATTTTGGCAAGATTTGCAGTAAGTATTGCTCCATAGTTAAAACTAGTCTCGTTTTGACAGATCAGTCAGTGAGTTGTAAGCTAGCTTTTAAATAAACCAGAAGCCTAGAAATGCACAAGTGTTTTGCACCTGACCTGAGATACTACAGGTGAATTTTCAGCACTGGTTTCTGCCAAGAACTGAAAATAAAGAACCCAAGAAAAGAGCAGCAATGGTATTCAGAGCCAGGGTAGTTCTTGCATTGCCTCCAGCAAATAGCAAGATGCTGAGATGTCCCAGAGGTTCTCAGTGCTGCCTTCTGCATGAGGGACACTTAGTCTGAAAATCCCAAGCTTTACAGTGACAAGTTTATTTTTTGCCTGCTGAGGTTTCCAGAGTCACTGCTGTATTCAGCCAAGTATTTTTGCACCCTTCTATTTTCCTCTTTCACCCTCCAGTGATAAAATCAAGCGGGAATTAAGTTTTGTTTATTCATGTTCAATCTGTACGGTGGGGGTAGCAGGTTCCTCTGTTTTGATTTTTCTCTCCAACAGAGAGCTGATTTGCATGGCATGATTGACCTTGTTTTTCCCTCTGGCAGGGTAGTATCATTTGCTCTTGTTTTTTGAAAACACGTCAGTCCTCCAAGTGCTGCTGAAGGGCAACATCCACCCACCCTTAAAGCCTTCAGAATCCCAGCTAAAAGACAAGAGAAGCCGGCACAGGGCCCCGCAGGCAGTGAGATGTATCTCAGTGCTGTCAGCTCTTGGAGCTACTGATCTTTTACACAATTTGGTATCTCGTGTCTCAGCTCCAGGAACTGGGGTGCAGAACCCAACTTCCTACTGAAGTGCTTTGCTCCTAACAGAAAACATCAAGGTTTTGCAGAAAGTAAAGATTTTAATTGCCCTTAATATACTTGTTATTTATCAAAATGTTTTCCTGAAATGTGAAGCTGAGAGCAGAAAACAATCAGTGTGCGTACGGCTCAGGCAGAACTGGCTTAGGCTTTAACTTTATGCTGCTTTCCCTCTCTGCTGTGAGGAGATGTCATTTATAGTTGGAAATTGGAAAGGGCCATTAGAACCTTCTTGAACTGTTTTCTACAGCCCTGCCTGGGAACTACAGCTGAAACAGGTTCTGTTTGGGTCTGAGGAGGGGGTAGTTTGTTTGTGTGGGTTATCTAGTGGTGGTTGCTTCTTTCAAACAGATCCCCAAGAACAGGCTTAACGCCTAGGGTGAGTGCAAGGGAAAGTGGCTGGTACAGGAGCTTTGTGTGTGGAAAAGGCAGGGCCTTGAACCTGGCTTCTGCTTTTACTGTCCATCTCCAGCTTCCAGGCCTTGAGCCACAGTTCTTACCTCCTGTGGCTCTGAGCTGCTCAATCCTGACTCAAAAATACTGCTCTTTGCCCAGACACCCCTGCACACACAAGGATTCGTTAACAGTGAAATGGGCTGGGAACATGAATGCATCAGTATGCCAAAACAGCAAATAAAGTCTGCAAAATCTGCACCCCCTACGCCTCAGGCAGAAGTAGAGGGAAAATAGGTGAGTGGGTGGGTGGAAAAAACCAGAACTGATCTTTAACAGTTTGGGAGAGCTTGTCTCTGATCACTGCTGTCCCACCAGTCTCCCTGACAGGACTTTAGCTGAGCTGCAGTTGTGGACCCACATGCACCACTGGTGAAAGCTGCCTTGAGCTTCCTGAAAAGCCTGCAGCACCTCTGTAGGAGCAGGCAGCGGCTGGCACAGAGGAACCTCCTGTGCAGTGGGGCTCTGAGGCTGCAGAGCCTTCTGGGGCAGAGGCTTTGCCTGGCCCAGACCACTCGGCAGCATTAAACCTGCTTCCCTGCAATGGCAGGAAGAACGATTTGGCCAGTCTCTGCCAGTACCAGCTCTCGCTCTGAATCTCCCTGTCGGATCCATTAGATGAGAAAAAAATGGTTCCATGTGCCGTGCCATGTGCCTGCTTTCCACATCCCTTTGTACGAAAACTAAAGCAGGTTTGCAAAAATAGGCCATTGCTGCCCAGAATGAGGAGAACACAACCTGTACGCCCAGGTCACCACTCTGTGAGGTCCCAGTTCACCTGTACGTCACTGGGATCCAAGAGAAGATGCTGCGGGGAAATCCCTTTTGGTGCCGGGGTGGGGGGGGGAAGATTGTGCTCAGCCCATGTCAGTGCTGGTGTGGCTCTGGGGACCCCTCTGTTTGCCAGTGATTTCACCTGTGGAGTAAGGCAAGCAGGGGAAGAACAGCTAATTTTGAGTAGCTCCTCTTTGTGTCACTCCCCAGGGAGTTGGTAGCTGAAACTGTCTGGAGAATAGGCTGGAAAGTCAATGCAGTTTCCTGATTCATACAGTTAAGTTTTGTTAAAACCTATACCTGTGGCGCAGTGTCACGGTGTTAGTTTTTCTCTATCTGATCAAACTGACCTGACCCCGGAATAACTGCAGCAAAAAACCCTAAAATATTTTAATAATATCCTACCCTTCTCGTTAAGCCTTAGCACAGGAGCTGGATGGCTTCTTCCTAGCGGTATTTTTCTGGGCACTGACTTCTGAGCTTGAGGAGAACAAGTCTGGAGAAAAGGAGGCTGAGGGGAGACCTCATTGTGCTCTATATCTACCAGGAAGGAGGTTGTAGCCAGGTGGGCCTTGGTGTCTTCTCCCAAGTAACGGGTGACAAGACAAAAGGAAATGGCCTCAAGCTGCACCAGGGGAGGTTTAGGTGTTGGGTATTACAAAAAAATTCTTCACTGTAAGGGTTGTGAGGCACAGGAACAGGCTGCCCAGGGAAGTGGTGGAGTCACCACCCCTGGAGGTATTGAAAAGACACGTAGATGTGGTGCTGAGGGACCTGGGTTGGTGGTTTTCACAGCAAGTACCAGACCCTGGACACATTTCTTACATCCTGTTGCTAAAACATAAGGTATTTATGCAGAGGCAACTTTGTTTTCTGCCCTCTAATCACAATAAGCAACTGGAGCATTTAAGGAAAACTTGTATCTTCTCAAATAGAAGTCAGAGTCGGTTGTAAAGATTCATGGTAAAAGCTACTGGCTGCAGCTGCAGTCCCTGGCTCTGCTGCAGGCCTGTGTGCACAGTCCAGGCCCTGTGCTGTCATGCATTTCCATGCTTGTGACTCTTACCAACCCGCCCAAGCTGGAAGGGGGCCTGAGGGATTCTGTCGGGGCTGCCTACACCATGGCTGCAGGCAGCACCTGAACCACCCCAAACTTCTGCTCTCCCCTGAGGGAACCTGTCTTGTGGAACTACTCACTGAGTTACTGAACCGGAGGGAAATCCTAGAGCCCACATGCTGCTGGAAGAGCAAGGGGAAGCAGAAGACAACCGCCTGCCTTGCCCCTGCTCTCCATATTTCTAGCTGACACCTTTTCAGCTTCGGTGTTGCACTCCTGTGAAGTGGTGCTTGCTCAGGCCGTCCCCCCCAGCCCAGCCTGCAGGTTCCAGGCTGTGCCTACCAGCACATTCATTTTTCAGTGGGAATTGCTGAGCCACTTGTGCTGTGACAGCAGCACTCTGATATTTAATCCCTTTAATTCAGAAATTTGCTATATAAAGTGGTAGCTGTTTACTTGCAGGACTATTAATTGTCTTTCTGCAGCCAGAAAATGTGTAGTAGCCTCAATACCATCACGACTCCTGGTAACACTGTGAACTGCGAAGACAGGCACCTGCTTCCTAGCTGCAGAAACTGGGTGCTGTATATAATCATGTTGAAGTGGTAACATTTTATTTTAAGTGCCTCTGTTCTCACAGCAATCGTTCATTCTGTGCTTTAAAAATTGCTCGTGACTTACAGACAGAAAAGTAATTGATTTGGCTTGGTTTATTGATGGGGGCCCCGGCAATATTTTATCGTTTCACTCTTATAGCTTTTTTTTGAACCTAAGTAATTTCTGTAAGCAGCTTCCAAGTAAAATCTCAACTAGTTCTCACACTTTTTCCAACTCAATCTGCTACCTTCATTTCACTGAAGTCTTACAATTTAAACAGGTGTGGTTTCCTTTAAGCCATTCTAACTTCTGTATGTCAGGAATTTGATTGCTGGTGCCTTATTGCATAGTTGGGGGGGGCTGTGTGTATTTCCCCCCCAATTCTTTCCAGGTGGTTTATTAGTGATTTGGGAAAGATGACTATTTCAGAAAAGATTTTCAAAATTTGGTGGCAGACCAGAAGCAGGATGCTGCTGCACTGTACGACACCAGTGGAATAAATGCTCAGTAACGCAGTGCATTTCACAAAAGGAAAACCACCAGAAATAGTCTGAGGTTTTGACTTTATCCAGAAGCCTTTGTTTGACTTTAGTATCAAATTTTCCAGCAAAACAGACTTGTTTTTTGCAAAGCTTTTTGATTTAGATAGAGCCATGCGTTCTGCCAACACGTCTGCTGGATGAGAGATGTGCAAGGCAGACTTTGCAGAAGCAGATACAGCAATCAAAGCTGGGAGTAACACAAGGCACAGGACCAGCCAAACTTGTGCAGGACTGAACTTTAGGAGCCCAGAGCCTGAGCAAGAGGGACAAGTTGGCGCCCAACAAGAATGACCTGTGAAGATGAGATCCTCTGGAACCAGCTCTGAGCCTGCCAGTTTGGACAGAGTAGATATCACAGAAAATCTCAGTTTGCCCTTAAATATGTGCAAAGGCTCCATAAGGTGAGGTTTACGAGAGGCACATGTTAGTTGGACAAATAAGATGATACCCCCTCTGCCAACACACCTCACTTGTTGATGTTCATAGACCAAGTGCTAGAAGAATATGTGGGTTTGTACTGAAGGATCTTACCACGGCTATCTCACTTCTGATGACAGAACCTGCAGTGGCCTGTGAGAGCCTGTAGCAGCAGATTCACTTACAGGTTTTCTGCCTAGCATAAGACTACCCTTATGAGGCACAAACTAGCAGAAGTGGAGCTTCTGGAAACACACTCGCACATATGGCCTCCTCTCTCTGTCCCCTGAGGGATGAAGGCTTCCTGAAGGCTGTACACCAAATGTTCCTGCTTCTCAACCAAACTCATTAAGAAAAGTCAGAAAATCCTTAAAGCAACATTTTCCAAAGAAGGGACTGAGTGGTGTGTGGGGAGGCAGGCAGAGCCCCGCTGTGCTGGGTTTGGTTGGGATAAAGTGTCTTTATAGGAGCTGGTATGGGGCTGTGTTTGGCATTTGTGCTGAAACACTGTTGATAGCACAGGGATGTTTTAATTACTGCTGAGCAGTGCTTACAGACCATATGGCATCATGTTCAGCGGATAAAGAAGGGGAAGAGGGGGTATGATCAGAATTATGGCCAGTTGTCTTCCCATGTCACCTTTACATGTGATGGAACCCTGCTTCCCTGGGCATGGCTGGACACCTGCCTGCCCATGGGAAGTGGGGAATAAATTCCTTGGTTTATTCTGCTTGTGTGTGGAGCTTTTGCTTAACCTGTTAAACTGTCTGTATCTCAAGCCACAGGTTTTCTCACTTTTACTCTTCTGATTCTCTCCCCCATCCCACTGGGGAGTGAGTGAATGGCCATGGAGGGCTCGGTCACCAGCTGGGGTTAAACCACAACACCAGTCAAAGCAGGCAGAGGATGTTTGCTAATGAGAAGCCATTCCTGGTAGATGGGATAATGATTGAGCCTTCTTGGAAGGGAAAAGATGAGGAAGAACCGCTGGAAAAATGCCAGTACGGAGTGATTAAAATGCATTTTCATTTTATGTTAAGGAGTGGCTGAAGGCTGCCAGCTTTGTTTCAACGTAAAAGCAGCTTGTCCTTGTTCCCTGCTCGTGCTGAGTCATGTGAGCCATGGCCACAGGACCTTGTGAGGGCAGATGACTTGGCAGATGACCCGCTACTGCACTACACAAACACCGCTGGCAAACCCTGTGCCTTGTGCTCCCATGAGTACCACAGGTAACGGGTGCGTCGCTGTGCTCCTGCCCTGTTACCACCTCAGCTGGCTGGGACGGACAGCCCGCTCACGCTGGACTGGCTTCAGAGCCCTTCAGAGCCTGTGCTTGCTGTGAGCCACCGTCCCCTCAGAGGCTCAGGTCCTGCCTCTGGCCGCACCCGAGCTGGGCGCGGGCTCCTGTGTTGCACCGGGGAACTTTCCCTGGACGGGCGTTTCCCGGGGGTAGGACGGGGGAGCTGCGGTCCCCGGGCAGACCGAGTGGCTCGCTCTGTGCTCGGTGCAGCCGGCCGGCGATCCCGACGCGGCTGCCGACTCGCTGGGGAACGTTAAGCTACGGCCACGGGACGAAGCGCCTGCGGGGCAAGGGGCAGGAGGGCTTCGCGGCGGGACTGTCACCTCTCCTGCCCTCACACCGCCTTCAGTCCTTCCTCTCGGTGCCGGCTTCAGCCCCCGTGGGCTGGCATTCACCCCCGCCGCGTACCTCAGGACACCCCTGAGCCAGGGCTTCAGGCCTGGGGCGCCTCGCCTCGCCCCGCATGCCGGCCGGGCTCCCGCGACAGAGCCTTGAGGGGCCCCTCCACAGCTCCCGGGCCCGCGGCGAGAGGCAGCGCTCAGCACCGCGGCCACCGCCCTGCCGCCGCACCTCGGGGATGAACCCTCGGCCCTTCTGCAGGGCCCGGCCCGCTCCCGCTCCGCGGGCCGCCGCCATGGAGTCCGGCCGCCGGCAGGTGGCACCGCCGCCGCGCCGCCGCCTGCGCTGCCCGCGGGGCCCGGGATGCCCGGGGAGCGTGGGTGCCGGCCCGGTGGGCCCGAGGCGGGAAGGGAAGGGAAGGGAAGGGAAGGGAAGGGAAGGGAAGGGAAGGGAAGGGAAGGGAAGGGAAGGGAAGGGAAGGGAAGGGAAGGGAAGGGAAGGGAAGGGAAGGGAAGGGAAGGGAAGGGAAGGGAAGAGGCCTCACTGCAGGCATTTGTTGTCTCAGTTGAGGACGGGCAGACCTGGTTCCCGTTTCTCCCAGCAAAGGCTGTAAACCCCTGGGGTATGTGGGTTATGTAAGAAACCCAGGACCCAATGCTGGCCACTGTGTGCCCATGGTGCTCCACTACAAAATGGCACTACCAGTCTGTGCGAGTCCCTCTCGCCTGAAGCAGCTGCATCTGTGCTGTCCTCCTCAGCATCCAGTGGTGGGTTAGAGATGTCCTGACCCAGCCCTCTTCCCACGCAGATGACACTGATCCTGGCTCCGGGACAGAAGCCATGGTTGACTCAAACCATCCAGACACACACGAAAGGGGCAAAATGGCACTTTGGCTGTGAGGAGTGTCCTTTGGGGGCCGGGGCCCAGAGGGCTGGGGAGGTAGCAGAGGATGGCCCAGCAGCCCTCTGTGCTGGCACTGGGCTTTGTGCAGTGTCAGTATGGGGGCAGTTCTGGAGCCGAACACTTCCCTGCCAACTGATCATCTGGTAGCTGGTCTAAAGAAGCCAGTGCTGAGGTCCCGTGCCCTGCAGCAGCTCAGGGAATGGCTCCCTCTTAGACACTGGTTTGGTTTTATGGCATTCCCTGCTCTGGAATAGGCATGGAGAGCACAGCAGTCCTTTCCTTTTATCTGTAATTTGTGTCAGCAAGGCTGCATCTGTGTAGAAGCACACCCTGAATGCTAGGGGTAGGGAATTTGGGAGCAGAGTGCGTATGGGTAAGGTCCTGCCACAGATCCACACCATCTTCTTCCAACCCCACCGGCCATGAACACACACATATGTGTCCAGTGGCTCCTGGCTGCTCCAGCAAAATAACTGGCTCACTGACTAGAGGAGCGGTGGCTCGCAGCTGGCACAGATCAGCCATGGCTCGCTGGCCCCAGCCACTTCACTTTGAATTCGCTTGCTTGCTGTCGCCCCTTCCTTCCCCCCCTTCCTCCCAGAGCAGCACAAAGGGAGCTGGCAGGGCTGCCCGCCAGCCCAGCGGGCACAGCTCACCTTGCCAAGCAGGGCCTCTCCATGCCCCCTCCCTGTGCTCCACCCCCCCACCCCCCCCCCAGCTGCTTTGCTTCCCCGATACTATTGTGTTTGCTCGCCTTTGAAATTGGCAGGAGACATCAGCTATGCTCAGATGATGAAAAGAGAGGGAGAAGCACCTGCTAGCGTTTGGGGCTTGGGTCTAGAGCAGTGCTTGTGCTGAATACATACACCCTTATTTGGGTGTTCAGGGACAGAAGAGTTGGAGAGGGTCTTTTATTCTCTTGCTGAAATATTCAGCCAGATCCCAGCGTGGCAGTTTGCAGAGAAACCACCGGCCCCACCCCGCACGTACACACAACTATTATTTTTAAGCACTTCATGTGCAGAATATTCAAGTGGCTTTTACCTTGCAATGGGAACACTGTTAGAAAGGGTGAAATGGGCTAACCGACAGCAGCCGCCTTGTCCTGTTACACCAGTGACTGTGTGTTGTCCCCTGCATGCAGCCTATCTCTTGGAAGTATTCTCGGACCACAAAATTTCAACCTGTAGGACACATTTTAACACCTAGGAGGAGACAGGAGGTCTCTAACATCAAGTGAGAAGTGAAGGACACTTGTCCAGGACATGGGAACAAACAAAGTGAGGGTAAACTCCTTGTGCCGGAGGCTTGTTCACAGTTTGCTCACTTCCAAGGCACAGATCCAAATGGGTGCCCAAAGCCAGGCTCAGACTTTCCTCTCTATGACTTTTTCATGAGGTTTATTACAGTATATGGAGGAGGAGGAGGAAGGGTGAGGTGGGCCTAGCATGCGTGGCCTGCAGCAAGTAGTGGTTATGAGCCTGTTTGCTCCAAAACAGGCAGCAGCCCAGGGCTGCCCATGCACAGAGAGCTGGTGACAACACGTGGTGTCACACAGACACAGCAGTGCGTCTGACAGCAGTGCTGACTCGTTCACCTGGCACTGCACCTGGGCTAATAAGCCCTGGGTCTGTTGGCTTGGGCACAGCACTGTGCTGACGTCAGGAGACCTGCAATGCCTCTGGGCTGTTTCCCCCGATCCTGGTGCTGGGTAAGCACAGACAACTTGAGGACTAGTTCAGCTATATCATTCAAAGTCTCTCTCACTTTTTGTGTCACTTACTAAAGGTGAAGGGCCAGTAGTTCCTCAGCTTTTGCTCCTGCCTACAGAGGAGGAGGTGGCCAGGAATGGGAACAGTAAGGGAGGGCATGGAGGCAGCTATACAAGGCTTTGGCGCGGTGACCACTGCAGTGCCCTGCCTGCCCACTCTGCCTTTGTCTGGTTTCAGCCTTCAGACTTGCAGAACATCTTTCCCCTGAATCCACCTCATGGCTCCACACAGCGGCATAGAGGAGGTTTCAGGAAAGCAGTGACTGAGTGAGGAGAGAGGAACCCCACTGTTGGGAGTCTACGGGTGTTTTAAGTTTTGCCAGTAACCCAGGGCTTTGAGCAAGAGGGGTCTGGCCTGATCCCTTACCATTCCAGCAGGACTCCTCACCTTCCCACAGAGAGCTGTGGTTGACCCCCCCACCCTGGGGGACTCCAAGGCATAGGCTCTCCAGCGCACACCACCCCTGGCTGCTGTTATGTTGCCAAGACAGTGCTAGCTTGCCTTTCCCCCATTAGACTGTAGTTGGAGCTGTGGAGAGATTTGGATTTGATGTCTGGCCTGAGGGGCTGCAGGGCCATCTCCCAGGCCACCACCACCCGATGTCAGCCTGCTGGGGCAGGGGGACAGCAGAGGGGGCTTGGCTCGTGCAGGGGGAGCTTGGGCATATGTTTCCTCTGTATCATCTGCCAGGCACTTCGGCACTGGCTAGTAAGGGTCTGGGGGCCACATCACATCGGCTGCTCTGTGGAGCTGGCCTTGCCTGCCCAGGTGTCAAGCAGCCAGGCACTGGGAATATTCCACGTCTCGAGTCCAACTCAGTAAATATTAGTTCATGGGATCATTTGCAGCCTAGCAAAATGTAAGCTGTTCCTTGCTAAAGAGCCATTTTTCTAAAAGCTGATGGCAGGGAAGTTAGGAGTGCTCACTTTGCATGGGCAGGCACAATGCCTCAGTCATCAAGTGGGAAAAAGCCCCAAGGAAGTGAGAGGTGCAATGATGAAAGGTCATGAACAGCTGCTGAAAGTGTTTGTGAACCAGGAGTAACTTTACCAGTAAAGAACTAAACCACAAATAAAGCCCAGTTTGATTAAATGGGTGGACTCAGGAAAGCAGATCACCTCCTGGGAAGCAGCTTATGTAGGTGTGAGGCGATTCAGGCTGTTTCTGAAGAGGGAAAATATGCAACAGCTTGCTGGCTAAAACACAGATCACCCCACTCCCAAGTAAGGCCACAGACTTCCAGTCACCCTTGTCATCACCTCTTCAGTCCCTGTGCTCTCGATGAGTACAAATGTCCCTCTGCCTGGTCTCTGGCTCCTGAACCAGAACACACACACATGCACAGATACATACACAGGCACACAAACGATTCCAAAACTGCTGAAATTCATTCACCTACACAAAAGCAATTTCCAAGGAGAAATTCAAAGGTGGTGAACCTGTCTGCTCTCGGTCAGACATGTCCACAGCTCTATTCTTTAGATAGCATGATGGCTAAAATCACCAATGGAAACTACGAGCACTTGGCATCTGAAAATCAGGACATGTTCACTTCTGCGTCTGACCTCAAATAACTGCTTGGAAATAATACCTGACAATCTCCCCTGAGGACCTGAGGGCTGCTTGCAGGTCATTGTAGGAGTTGGAAACCTTCAAGCCCCTGTGACCATGTATGTGGGTCAGCTGGTGACTGCTACCGATCTTGCCCTGCCACCAGGTAGGCTGGAAGAAGAAAGGCTGTTTGCTAACTCCTGGTCTGTCACGGTGACGTGCGAGGGCCAGGAGCTTGTGGCCTGGGTGATTTCTTTGCAAAATGGCTGGCAGCGAGCCTGGATACACATCCTGGCTCATCTCTGCTTTCTCTGTAATTTGGCCCAAGCAGTTGAAAGCAAACGAGGGAGGATGTAGCAATAATCTGGGGGAAGCTGCGGAGGTTAGAAATATGAGCAGGAAATAAGCAAATTAGACTGCGCCTGGGAAAACTGAAGTTAATACATTTGGGGGAAATAATCCAAAATGCTGCTCGTCAATAGGAGAGGAAAGCAGCTGACTGACAGCAGCCACTGCTGCAATGTGGGACAGGACAAGCCTGGGTGATTTGGGGCTGCCCACCAAGGTAGTCGCATCGCAGAGTGAGGATGTGCTGGGGCTGCACCAGCGCTCTGCCGGAGCTGCACCTGGGCTGCTGGAATCACTGCTGTGCGCCTCAGGCCCGGGGTGATGCAGACAGGCTGGAGGGCTTTCAAAGAGCACCACCACAGATGAGCGGTGGGAGGCAACGGCTGGATGAGGAAAGCCTGAAAGAATTCAGTATAAACAACTTTTCCAAATGACGAGTAAAGGAGGAGGATATGATAACCCTCTGCAAGTATTTGAAGGCTATAAACACTCATTTGGGATAAGGTTAGATGTAATGGGATGAATTTATGAACAGGAAAAACTGTGTTTAGTGCAAGGACGCAGGTAAAAATTAACAGAAGTTGGTAGTTTCCCAAAGTAGAGGTGGAAGTCCCCTTGCCATATACAAAACCACTCTGGGTATGAAAAGAAAAACCAAGGCCCATGTGCTGTTGGAGGAGTCCAGCACAGGAGAAGTAGATCAGGTAGCTCCTCTGCCTTCAGGTCTTTTGCTGCAAGGCTCACTGTTCTGTTTTCTGAGAAAAACTTACATTCATCGCCTTGCTTGAAATTCCCACTGGAAGCAAGCTGAGTACAAAGTTAGGATATACACCAACATATATATACAAAAGTTGGTGTCGAGACTAATTTTCCATGTTGGTGAAGGACATTGCTCATTGTAACCTGGAACATCCCTGCTTGTACAATGAAGGAGGTACAAAGTTCTGCTTTACTTGGGTTTTGTTGAGGATGTCCAAGAGGACCTGAAAAAGGGATAGCTGGCTGCAGCGAGCTATCACTCACGTCACTGGCAGCACACCAGCAGTGTCAAGGTGATTTCATCACAGGCTGCGTTCTTCCTGGAAATGAAATTCAAATTAAGTCAGGGTGATAGTGACAAATTCTCCTATCCCGTGGCAGTTGATTGCCCTCTGGGAAATGAGTAGGCTTTGCACCTTTCCAAGGGAACTTCCAAACGGTCAGTGGTGCACAAATGGAGTTTGCAGTCTTGTTCCTGCAAAGTCTGGTTGAACCCTTTCCCATCCAGGGAGGGGAAGAGATCCTTACACCGAAGCTCTTCCCAGCATGGCCGGACTATTTTAGAGAGGCAGGAGACACACACCCCACTCAGTTGAGAGGTCCATCCTACAAGGCTGTCAGTCCACCCTGCACACTGCTGTCAGATGAAGGATGTTGTAGCACTGCAAGGCCCTTCTGGCCAGTACAGCAAACAAGAGAAAAAAAAATACAGTTCCAGAGAGCTTTGCTCCATCTTACAAACGGTGATATGGCTCATGAGAGGAGCACTTGAACAGATACAGGAGGTGAAGTCACACCTCCTCCCTTTCAGCACCTGTCTTGGATGTCCTGGGTCACACTTTGGGCGTCATTTCTGGTGACAGGCACCTCAGGTGCTCGACTTCAGGTGCCCCGAGCTGTATTGCAAGGTGACTGTACCAGTACAAACAGCCGCCGCGTTTATTTCTGTATCTTCCAAATAAAACCAATGGCCAGGCACTCTGTGATTTCAATGGAGCAAGTACTTTTTTTAGGAAAAGATGTTTTGAGACAGCTAAACAAACCTAGAAATAAATTTTCCATGCAAAACACTGGGAGTGTTTGTTGGCCAGGTACCCAGTGGCCAAGAACTCATTAATTCCTGGGATTGCAGCGACAATCAAACCGGGGAAGAGGCGCCTCTGTTCCACCACTAGTTTCCCTTCACAGCAGAAGTGAGGCACAATTTTTCACCTCATGTTTTATTCAGACCCTTTGCAGGCTCTGGCTTTTGCAAGGCATTTTGAAGGAAAAAAATCCAGACTTGGATCCAATCCTATCACCTGCTGATGGGTCCTTCCACTCCAGTCAGTGTAACGCTAGGCAGGAAAGGGTTTTTTTTCTCTCTGTCTCTCTCTTTCTCTCCCACTCCCTTAAATCTGTGGGATCTATAGAGGCTGGGGTATTCAGTGCTGCTCAGATCCTGCTCTGTGGCTCATTAAAATGTCAGGCTCACCACTGCAGACCCAGGGCACGCATTCCTATTGACACCAGCGGACAATGAAGTCGGTGGGAATTGGGGAAGTAGGAAAAGCCCACAACTTTCTTTATGATAAGATTAGTGATCAGAGTAGCTTTAAATCGCGTTAAACTCCTCTCGTGTCATTAAGCAGTTTTTAGACTGTCCCGTCCAACACAAACACACAAGTATTTCAGTGAGTGTTCCAGTGTGTGACTCGGGAAAGAGACGTGTGTCTGACAGTCACCCGTGCACCGGCGATGGGCCGTGCCAAGGCTTTCGTGTCACTGGGGATCAGTACACCTGAGGAAAAGGGATTTTGCTGCTATGTTTCCAGCTTTTATAGTGCACCACGCAAACAGTTTCATAAATACAGAGTAAAGTGAAAAATAAATCATTCCAAGGGAAGCCCAAGATGATCTGAAAGCTGAGCACAAAGCTGTCACTCTGCTTCTCCAGGACAAAACCCTTCTGCCGCTTACTTTCAGACTACAGAACTGAGTTAGCATCTGCTACAAACCCAGTTGTACGTTATCCAGTTGATTCCAAACTTTACCTAACGTATTTCTTAATGAGAAAATAAAACTGGTCTCAGAAATAGTGCAGAGCTTGAAAATAAACGTTGACTAGAGCGAAAATGTCAGTTTGGAAGAGTGAACTATTGCTGTGTGACCCCTTCCTCGCATTTACAAGGATCTCTCCACTTTCACATTCAGACAGATATGCGCCTTTCCCATGGATGAGCCTTTTATATCCCCAAATATGTTTAATATGTTTAACTCTGGAAATTATTTTAATGAAGAGTGTGTCTCTTCTAATAAACTGATATAATGGCAGCTCATTAAATGTAATAGAAAGGTTTCTCGTGTAATAAATCATCATAATATTTTATTGCATATGAAAGCGTAGGTGACTCTCAGCACTGCTAAACACCCCATGCACGAACTACTCTTCCAGGATATTACTGAGGAATTATTTTTCCTTGGGTTTTCCCCAAATAGAACCAAAGAGTTAATGCTTCTGCTTCAGTTTCCATTCTCTGCTGCAGCAGAGGTTTCCTTGGGAAGCCGAGGGTACCTGGCAGCCTCCGCGACTCGGGCTCGAATGTTGCCCCGCTGCTGGGTGCTGGTGTGAGGTGGCAGCGGTGCTGCTCCGGTTCGGGCACTGGCTCCTCCGGGAATTTCCAAGTAAGTGCTAAAAGGGGCAGCGCCTGTGTGGCACAAGACGTTTAATTAGCATGTTAAGTACTCACATGTACGTGTCAAAACAGAGCCAGCTGAGCAGGAAAGCAGCGTAACTTGCAGTTTGAAGGAAGCAATCATATTTGCAAACCTTTTCCCCCCACCCCAGGGTGTTTGTTGCCTTTTGAATAGTAAAGGAGCTCAGGTTTTTTTAGAAGCAAAACGTGCATTGAAGGTCCTTATTAAATCAGCTGGCTGAACTGCAACTGCCGGAGGCAGCAGTGAGAACTGGCCAGTTCCATTTGAAAAGCATCCTCTGGTTCTGGGCATGGTTTGGGCTGTGCAAGTGTATTGCAGATGCTGAACTCTCCCCCAGAGGGTGGGGGCACGCACTTCGGCATGCACCCTTGCACATTTCTGGGACAATGGAAGGCTGCCGAAACAAGTTGTCTTGCTCCACCTGGAACCAAGTGAAAAGGAGATTTCTTTCTCTTTGATTCCTCGGTGTCTCAGCCAGATGAACTTGGAATCTCAACCTGCCAAATTCACACAGTTTGAGAGGGTTCAGATTAAACCTATGGGACCTTACTGTGCTTTCCAGAGCTTTCACCTCACATTCTTCCTCTAGCAATCCCTTCCAGCTCCATCACTCTGACTGCCTGATGCAAAAAGTCCTCAGGAAAACGCCTCCGTCCCAGTCCTTTAGCTGCCACCTAGCACTTGTTTCTCCTGTTTGGGCCATCTTCACCGGAGGGCCAAGCAGCAGTGTCCTGTGCAGGCAGCAGAGGGCAAGCAGGTATCTCACCAGCCTTGGTCAGAAACAGGGATGGTCCCACTGCAGCCTCTGCTGCCCTGCAGACATTTGTACACAGGACATAAAGCACTCACACTTTAAAAAACACACCAAAAAAGCACCAAACCCTTCAGCACTCCCCCAGGTTATATTTTAGAGACTCTATGAGTTGTATTAAGTGTAAGGAGTAGCATTGACATTGGAACCACGGTCCTGGGAACTGTAAATTGCTGCTCCCTCGGCCCCACTCTGGTTAGAGCACCTTGGGGCTGGAGGAGCAGGAGCGTGCAGCATCATTGGTACATGTGCTGGGGGGTCCAGGGGGATAGTGAACCTCTGGGCATTGCATCCTACCATGCTCCCTGCCCCATGAGTGAGGCAACCAGGTGAAAAGCTGCAGCCAGGGGAGAAGAAGGGCTTGTCATGACAGGAAGAGGGTGGATTTAGACTGGACATAAGGATTAAATTTTTTAAAAATGGGTGCTATGGGACACTGGTGCGGGTTGCCCAGAGAAGCTGTGGCTGCCCCCTCCCTGGCAGTGTTCAAGGCCAGGCTGGATGGGGCTTTGGGCAACCTGGGCTAGCGGAGCGTGTCCCTGCCCATGGCAAGGGGTGGGACTAGGTCTTCAAATGTCCCTTCCAACCCAGACAATGCTATGATTCTAAGAGCCACCTGCATCAGAGTGCCAACAAGGGGGAGCTGAGGGTTCTGGACACATTGTGATATCAGGCTAGCCATAGAGGCAAGACCCTGCAAGGCTGCCTTGACCAGGCATGTTTTGGTCATTGAATACCGGTCATTTGGACTCAATACACTCTAAAAACATATTAGATGACAAGGTCCTGGCTTCTGGGAGCTGATGAAAATGAGAAGGCGCCTGGGGAGACCTGGGAGATACAAGAAAACAGGAGGTTGGAGACAAAACTGCAATTTTTAAATCCCTCTCTTCTCTAGAGTCTCACAGTCTATTAGGTTTGGCTTAAGCTGACATGAAAGATCTGGTATGTTTCCTGTTACACGTGAAAAATGACATGCATGCCAGTAACATCAATATTATTAGAATTTCTTAAAACTGGACTTCACACGTAATTTTTACTAAAAATATGTATTTTGAGATTTATAGTTCAGCTTAGCCTGGGTTTCCTCATTGAGCGTGACTGGAGTTTTGGGAAGAGAGATGAGAGAATGTGTCTCCCAGGCAATGCCTATTGCTGCCCAGAGCTGAGTCAGTGGTGCCAAAGTGCCACCTGCATCTTTAATAATGTCAAAGGGATTCAAAACACTGACATCTGCTCATGAAGTTTGCGGTTTAAGTGATTTTTCAGATACACAAGTCAACACTTTCTACCTGGAACCTCGCTCGGAAAATGTTTGACATTTCTATAGAGGCATTTGCTCACTTAGGAAAAAGTTACCCAGAGAAAATGAGGGCTCTGCAGCTCAGCCAGTTCTTACGCACACCACAAGTGAGCTCCCCGTCCTCTCTTTTCTCTGCATTGTTGTGTTTCTACAAGGGAGAGACGCACCAGGGCCATCAGTGTGCTGAGAGCTTTTCCACTCCCACAGAAAACTCTGCTTCAGGGCTCGTACATGGGCAAATTTTGGTTTATTTTTGCTTGACAACACATTAACAGAGCAGTGAAATTGTTTGGGGTTTTTTTAATCATTATTTAAGTAGGGATATTTATAATTGCTCAATAATGTAACAAATCTTGTAAGGGGATTTCAATTTTCACCCAAATACCAAAATCCCTGGCAGAAGTTCAGTATTTCTCACAATTCAGGCAGCCTTTTTAAAGTCTGACTGTACTTTAAAATGTTTCCCCTTATTTATTTATTGTTTTTAAATATCTTTGCGTACATACTGCAGGGATTGGGCCATATCAGCACATAAAAGCCTGGGTACAATCCAATCTGGATCAGCTGCTAGTACAAGAGCAAATCAAATGGGGTTGGGATTTTTCCCCTTTCCTCAAAACAAGAAGCAGGGCTGGAGCTGCATCAGCTGCTAGCACATTGGCGGATAACCCTGGCCTGACAGATCTGCATTTGGGTTCATCCTTTACCACCAGGCATGCCGGCCAAGAAGGGCACATGTCTTGCAGCCACGCACACATGCACATACACACACACACACAGAGAACTGCCTGCAAGCATGATGGCTGTGCACAGCCACATACCAAAAATACCCCAGCCCTGCCCCACGCATCAAACCAGGGCTGCCTGATGCCGAGGTGGTTATAAAGCCAGGCTGGGGTCAGCACCCTGCTCGCTCAGCATCTCCAGATGTACTCAGCAACTCACCAAATCAGGCCCTCGTTCTTACGCAAATCACAGCAGCAGCACCCACAACGCCAGCGCAGGCCTGAGGGGAGCTCCCACCCCTGCTGTCCCCCCTGCAGCTTTCCCAGCCCCCAGCTCTGCTTCAGCCCCTGTACACCAGCACCAGGGAGCACAGCCTGATGACACAGCACGGTCCAAACACATATTTCTTCCTTATGAAACCACAGAACAAGACATTTGGCTTCTGTTACTAGAAGCCTGGGGTATAATTAATCCACCCTATCTTATATTTTTAATTACATCTCTGCTCAAGTATCTGAGTCTTTCACAACCCCAGTACTTTTAAGATGCAGGAAAAATATTTCAGTCTTCACAGGGAGAGAGGCTGCAGCATGGAGACTCTGCATAAGTAGGGCAAACTTCAGAGAAAATCCGGAGCACGACGGAGAACAGAACCCAGATGTACCCAGGGCTCATGCTTTGCTTTAAATACAGCACTAGGATCCCTCTCATTCATGATGCCAGTATAATGGCATTTCCTCTCCTGGAATGGTGCGTTCGGCTTTGGCCAGTGCCTCTCTCTCTCTCTCTCTCTCTCTCAGAAAAGTCAGAGGGAGAAACAGGCCAGAGAAGCACAACCAAATCATTTTCGTTGTGCAGAGAACCTCCATACAAGGCGAGGAAGAGGCGCAGGAGCGTGCAGAAGACCACAAGGTGCCTTGCTGTGGGCAGACTGGCAAACTGGCGGCACGGGGCTGGGCTTCAGCCAGATGCAGGGTACCAGGGCTTGGTGTTGGGGAATTTGGGCTCTGGAGCTGCTTTTGTTTTTCTCAGTGTCCTGGAACAAGATGTTTAATACTTTGAGTTTTATCTACTTGAGATCATTGGGTTCTCCAAAGGCATTCTTACAGGCCTTGTATACAGGCACTTTGTGCAGTTTCATGGCCGTATGTGTCATGATGAATGTGCTGTGAAGAATCACAGAATGGTTTGGGTCCTCCTCTGGACTTCTCCAACAGTTCCATGTCCTTCTTATGTTGGGGTCCCCAGAGTGCTCCAGGTGGGGTCTCACGAGAGCTGAGTAGAGGGGGAGAATCGTCTTAGTACTGCGTACAGTGTTCGTGGTGGAGGTAATCCCTTAGTCAAGAAGAGCAAAGCTCAGCATCATCAAACCTGAAGACCTTTAGATGTACCACAGTAGCAGAAATAGAAAGTTGTTCTATTTTCAAGCCTTTATTGGTCCAGCATGACCTGTCTCAAGTAACCCCACACTTAACTATGTAATGGTAAAACATTTACCCAAAGGAAAAAGAAAAAAACTTCGAAGACTTGAAAAATAGACAAGAAAATAAGCCAAAATAGACGTTTCAGTGTGTTAGGGAAACACCTCCTGGAAGGATTTGAAAAAAATCCTTCGTTCTTTAACCAAGCTTTTGACACAGTGTAATTACTTTGTGGAGCTCTCCCGGTTTATCCTCATAACCTACAGAAAAAGGCCTCTTGTTTAACAAAAATCTTGAGTATTTCAGGAAGTCACATGGCTCAATATTACGAGTTGGGAAGGTGCAAGCTATCCAGGGTTGCTCTCAGCATCCCCAGGGGTTGCAGACACACATGCCAAAGCAGATGCTGCCACACCTTCAGCATTTTTGCTCTCTGTGCCTCCCTGTGCCAGTCCTGGCAGACTGCTGAGCCATTGGACCACAGAGGACAGAAATGAAGTTGTCCATGAAGCTTGGCCCCCGAAGAAGTGGCATTCCTCCCAAACACAGACTGGAAAATATAATTCCCCAGTTTCCAGGTACTTTTTCTAGGCGGCTCTCCTGGAGTTCCTGTGCCACTCCAGGAGAGTCTAATGAACCTGGCAGTGTGGACATTCATCAGACAGGCAGTCAGATGGCACAGAGGCCATTGGGCAGAGATGGTTCCTCTTTCCATCAGCAGAGCAGCTCAGGGCTGTCAGCACCTGCCTCTGTGTTTGGAGATGAGGGAGGCCAGGAAAGCCCAGGGTTGCATCAGAGCCCAGGGCTGCTTTAGGTCTTTCATCTCAAACACAAATCCCAAAGGCATCCTCTCCTCCACCACATCCTGATTCTTTCCTGTCTCTGGAGGCCGAGGTGACCTTGCCTTCCTGACACCACTTCCTGTGATTTGTATCTTTGCCTCTGAGAGGTTCTTCTTTTCCATCTTAGCAGTTTGTTCTCCTTACAGCCCAGAGCCCTTGGTGAGAGGGCATCCTTCCTCACATCTGCAGGGCTTGTACTCACTTTGAAATCTGAGCTATACCTATGGCTCTGCTCCATTGCTGTGTGCACATGTTAATGCGAATGTGGGAGTTCCATGCAGCTTCAGAGAGAGATTTCCTTTGGTAACCATATCCATGATCTTCTTGAACCCTGTAGATCAGGATCTCTTGGCAGCCTCTGGCACTCATTTTTTGTTTGCACAGCTCTCTCCTCTACCATCTACCCTCTCCCACTCAAGAACAGCTGCCTGTAAACATTTGGAAGTCATCTCTAATGAACTTTTCTGCTGTGCTGTCTATGAATAGCTTTCTAAATACAAATGTTTGCTGTGTCTGAGGCTGATACTGTTTTCATGTTCCCTCACCTCTGGGCTTGTTTGTATTGAAAACTGCCTGAGCAGTTGTCCTTTCTTTGACACAAGGGGATGATGGTCCTGGATATCTGATACTCTGTGAGGCAATAATAAAAGTGGTAAAGAAATAATGAGACTAGTGCAGGGGAAAATACTTGCTGTAACACTGGTAGGAGAAGGAGATCAAGTAATTCCCCTAAAAAGCAAGTTGTTCCACATACTGTCTTCTTTCACCCAAATCAACCCATCAGGACCTATGCTGGTTTGAATGACCACATGTGCTTCACCAGAACGTGCTTCCCCACTAGCTCTTCAACTTCTGATACTCTTCACTTTGAAAGCCCACAAACATAAATCAATTAGAAATAAAATTTAATTTACAACATCAAAAACAGTCACATTTGGAAACAGCCTAATTCCCTGATGCTCAAAAGCACATCACATTATAATTTATCAACCATCACATTTTTAACGATGTCAGACATTTGTCATAAAATCACCATTAAATTGGTATCTAATGACTTCTAATAAATGTCAAAATGAACTTGCAGATGCCTATTTGAAATATATGAGAAGCCATTAAACAGCAATTAAAAGGAAGTTTCACAAATAATATTTTATATTAGGTATGTCGCGGAGCCTTGCAAGGAAGGGAGCATGACATTTTGAGGAACCCCTGAAAATGCTCCCTCGTGCCACATATTTCTGCAGTGATGGACTGCATGCCTCCCTGGAGAGAAGCCCGTGCTTCCTGGGCATCCAGGGCCCTCCCTGTGGAATGAGGCCCCAGCCACTCGTGATGTGGTTGCCATAAGTCATTGCTCTAAGGCCCAGCATGGATGGTTTGTGGGGTAATGGTGTTATGGCCTCTCACCCTTGTCCCCTTCTGCTCTGGAGGCCCAGACTCTTCCCTGTTGTTGCTCTACAGGCTGCTGGGATCTGGGGCCAGCAGGGATGTGGGGTGAGAGGGAAGAGCTGCCGGTAGGGAGACAGATACATGGGGCAGTGACATTCGCTGGTGTTTAGTGGTGATAGGCAGGGGAAGATCTCCAAGGGGGGTGCAGAAGATTTTGGGGAGGATGAATGGAGAAGAACATATGAACAGCAGTACAAAGCTGGGTAGAGGGACAACATGAGACTGTTCACTGAAGTCTGCATTACCATCCCTACCACCTTTTCTCCAGTCCCCATATTAACAAACCTCACCCTGTGCGTCTGGGGGGGGCCAGTATGAGCACATCGTAGGCTGTCTCATGGGAGCACTGAGCACCCCTTTTTGCCTTCCTGCTCAAAGTTCTCCAGGAGCTGAGAGCCACTCCTGGTCCATGTTATGCCCAGGAGTCCATATTCCTGCTGTTTGTACATGTTAAGTACACGTACACACATATCTATGATTGATATAAAATACACATCATCTCATTAAAATACTCCCAGGCACGATGTCCCTGGCCTCTCTTGCAACACAAAGCTTACTTTTCTCTGCTATATCTTGAAAATGTTCTCAGAAACATTTAACCTTCAAACACTAACAAGAACTTCATAGTGATCACAAGCCTGTATCAGTCGAGTCACTGATTAGAAATAGTTAAAAGGAATGGGATCCCAGCTTGCTCCATCCCAAAGCCAGGCTGCCTTAAAAGAACAGCTTACTTTCTTCCATTGTGGTTTTTTTTTTTATTCACCTTAGCCCTCACAAACAGGAGGAAGGGAGGGATGGGACTAGATGTGACCATTAATCCTGCTGGGGCTCAGGCCAGTGCGGTGAGAATTAGGTAAGCCGGGGGCTGGGGAGCGTGATGGGGACAGCACGTTCTGGCGTCGGCAGGAGAGTGAGCAACAAACCGGCGCCTCACATGAGTAGGTATCAGCAGCCAGTAATAGATCCATTGTGTCAGTACACAAATATGTTGTTATGCTCCACCTTCTGTCCTATTTGTTTCTTACAGTACTATGGCTACTTTCCTCTCCCATTTATGCAGCCGAGATTTGGTCCTGACACAGAAAAATGAGGAAAAAAATCCCCTTACCCCCACCCTCCTCATCACTGGTGCTGTAAAGGGCCTGTTTATACAACTGTGGAAGAGGGTGTGTATTTACATATTAAATGGGATCAAGAAAATATGTAACATATGTTGCAAACAGAACTAATGTCTAAACACACATGTAAACCTGGGCAAACGGGTCCTGCCAAAATATTTTAACCATCTGTTTTTACTTAGCAGTTTTTGAACAAATTATGTTTATTATGTTAATTTATTTTACTGTCAACAACACCAAATGACAGAGTTGCCGCTAAACAACATCATTATATATCACATTCTGGCATAATACCAGCAGGTTTTTTTTAATGCGACAGGAATAAATGCATATTAAACTGTCAATTTGTTTAAAATCTAGTTCAGGAAGGTAAATACATCTGCACGAATCCATCGTGTTCCAGCAGACACTGTTTGCACAGAGACTACTTAAAGATAAGGCGCTTTGACGGGACTTGCAGAAAGAGGCAGGAGCGCCGCAGTCCTGCCTGGACTTCTGACTCCAGCTTTGAGACCAACCCCAAGAAGTGGGGAAGGGAAGGAGTGAAGGGGAGGCTAATTTACATTTCAAGAAGGTGTGATTAAACTTCCTGTGAGTCCAGCTTCATTTGCAGCATCCAGGAAATCTCCCTTAGAAGAAGAAAAACTGAAATTGAGATCAACCACAAAATAATATTGATCTTTATCCCAGGTCCATGTCCTATTCCCCAGCATCCGCTGTTTGCGCCTGGGCAGGAGTCTCTGGCCCTGGGCTCTGCCCCTGGGCTGCAGCAGGGCAGGGCAGGGACATCCAGTGCCACAGGCAGCTGCTGCAACAAGCCTGTGTCCAGCACGTGAGGACAGTGAGGGATGCTCTGGACGCCTCAAAATACTCTCAAAAATCCCCCATGGTATCTCTCTTGCTCAAAGAATTCTCTGCTTGTTTCCCAAAAGCAGACCTTTGTTTCAGCAGGATTTTTAATTTTGTTTGCTGATCCCCCTAAGAAGAAAGATCTCTCTGGAAGAGGAGGGTTCATCAGTGGCTTCCTCACGCTCCTGGCTGCCCACCTTCACTGTCCACAAGTACTGCCCAAGCAAAAGCACTCCTTCCTCTTTCCCTTTCCCTTTCCAAAGTCAGGACCTGTTCTCCTAAATCAGTCTGCTTCCCTCAGTCCTGTTCCCATGTAGACAGTTGCTCACACCTTTCTCAACAAAATCACCTTTTTCTCCAAAGCAGCGGTGCTGACCCCCATCTTCTCCCACGCCAGCAGCGTGATCTGCTCCTCTGGATGCATTTCCCTTCAGTACTATTCCAGGGATGGCCCAGGCTGTTTCTGTGGCCTGGTAGTAGAAACACAGAAACTAGGATGTGGTAGGACAAGTAGCCACCTTTTTCCTGGTGGCTTTATGTGAACCTCAGGAGAGGAGAAAACAAGCCTGAAGTTTTCAGAAACACTGAAGAATGAGAATGAAAGAAGGTGAAAGTGGAACAAGTGGGAAAGCCAAAGACAAGACCACGAGTGCAAGCATGGCTCTCTGGCCATCATCAACCACTGCGCTTTCAACAGCTCACTCAGGGAGCTGTAGGAACTCGTGACACATAAGCCCTTGACAATATGATATATTACAGGTATGGTACAATGTTAAATACAGTCCGACTGCGGTCCTGCAAAGACCCATGTACAGGTGTAAGGGTGCAATTTGTCATACTGAGGCCCAAGGAATTACTCGGCACAGATAGCTGAAAATATGCACAAAACCTTTCAGAGCCAGAGCCCAGAGAAGGTATGGGCAAGGAGGAGCTCTTCTGCCCCAAGAAATCCTAATACAGTGTAACACTGCTTCTGATATTGAATCAATTAGCTGAGAAGCAACCAGTAAGGAAATACGATACTGTTTTCTGGGGATTAAGGAGCAGGCATCTTGGGAAAAGATTTTGTTTAAGACGAGGAACAGGCTCCTTCTGATTAACCTCAGCCTTTTGAAATATGTAGCAAAGAAATACTGTGCACATAAATATTTTGGTATCTCGCTAACAAATATTATAAGCCATTCCACCTTTGTTTAAATGCCTTCCCCGTCATGACAAGGGCTGTTCACACAGGATGGTAAAGGAACCATTGTTTATAGCATCCGCTGTAGCACTAGACTTTGTCAAGTGCAGTGGCATGTGAGAGGTAATGCCACTCAGTGCAAAGCTTGGGGGAATTCCCCCTCCCCTCTCTAAATTCTGGTTTTATGAAGAGAAAGGTTACATGGTTTATATTTCAGGAGTTGAAGTCCTGAGAAAATAAGCCTCGGTCCAAGTACTTGTCCAGCATACAACAGATATTCCATAAAATGTATGGGCTGATTTCACGCATATGGCTGCTCATTTTACAAGGGGATGATTAAGATGGTCATGGTTATGTTGGCTTTTAGTCCTCAAATGCCTCAGCTGTTCTGGATTCATTTAAAATCATAATGTACCTCTGTGTGCAAAAAGCGAGCAGCCAGCACTCCTCTGCTCTCACCATCCTGCAAATCCAGCTCTTCGCTTTTGACGGTGTTTCCAACATGGTTCATTAGTCACTATTGACTTACGCGGTCCATCTCTTTCTTCTCGCAGCCTGCCATCTCCCTCTGCTCTGGCACCAAAGAAACTCATGGAGTGGGCAGGGCTGCCTTTGGAAAGAGACGAATTTTTATTGCCTTTTGCTGGCTTCCACCCCCTTTCCTGCTGCCTTTCTTGCTCTTTGATATCTCCCGACCGGCACTGTGCAGCCTGCCTCCCGAGGGATGTCAGCCCGTCCTGCCCCAGCCTTCCAGCCAGAGCTCACCGAGCCCCTCTGCCTGTGCTGTCAGAGCAGCAGGCTGTTGAGAAGAAGTCTTACTAGTGGGAGTGAAGTTCAGAAGTGCTTTTTTCTCCCAGCAAGATCAAAACTTCAGCACTTGCACACTGTGTGGAGAACCAGCTTTTCACCCTGGGAATGGAGAAGGCTTCTGTGGCACGTTCTGGGTGGTGCAGCATCAAGCACTGTTGGACCTGACATACCCCATCCCCTCTATGGGAGTCATGCAGAGGGTGATTAAGATGGCAGGCTGTGACTCGAGGAACGTAACCACCTTTTCCCATTTTAATCTGATTTGGTCATCTCAGGCTTCTCATGCACACTGTATCTGATACTTCCTGCTGCAGAGGTTTTTTCTTGCTGCAGCTGCCCAGCATCCCTTCCCCTCACCCTCCTCCATATCTTTTCCTGCACTTGGTTTATCTCTTCACTGTAAAAAGGAAAGGCATTTATTGCTTCATTCACATTAAGTGATTATCATGTAACAGAAATAAACTGCTTGTTCCTATATAATCATAGATCATTTTGCGGAATTCAGGCTTCAAACAGCAGAGGTAGAAGCCTGCAATGTTTTCCTCCAAAGCAATCTTCGTTTCTTAAAAAAACCCAACAAAACAAACACTAAAACCCCTAAGTCAGTATCTTCCCGCAACTGCAGCTGATTTCCTGTGTAAACTAAAACCATGTGATATTCCATAAATGCTTCCAGCTCTAAATTACAGGAAATGAAAACCATCATGGAAAAGGAAAGCTTTGGACTAAATTCCCAGATCAGATATCATTATAACTCCATTTCAGCCTGATTACAATTTGGATGCTTTCTAACGTACCTGTTAGCAATTAAAGGGACTGATAACAGCTGATGGACCACAATGTCACCTGCGGCCTCGCTGCAGGACAGAGACATCTTCCACACCTCAGGCAGTGCCCCAGAGGTGCCACAGCGGAAACCATGAGCTGAGGTTGATCGAAGGAAGCGTTTTTACACAGCCTTTGTGAAGGTCAGGCTCTGAACTCTCAACTGTGTTAAACTGCACGTGCTCTACCCAGTCACGGTTTGCAATGAGCTGGCTGCACACCCACATCTGCACGTGTACCTGCTGCTTCACCATCAAGGGCTTAATGGCTGTGCAGCTCTTCATTGCTCAGCAACGCTGTTTGCAGTAAGAAAGAAAGGAAGAGTTGTACAAGGGAGGAGTATGAGCCAATGCTAGTACAGAGCATATACATTATAGAACACACAAAAAGAGAGGAACTGATCTCACCCCATCCCCCCTGAATTTGGAATATATGCTTGGTCCTTTGGCAGTGGATCTGTCTACCGCTACTTAGAGCCTGAGGTCTGCTCTAATCCCTAAGATTTAAGCCATGTTTGGGTGCTACTGTGATGTGCACCACACAGTCTGAACATACAGGAGACCTCTATGTTTTCCCCACGGGTCCCGTGAAAGAGAGCACCTCATAGCTATGATGAACACACCATGCACTTAGCAGCCCTCTGCCTTCCAGGTGGATTTTCTGTAGCTCTGACTTGCTGGCAAAACAAGTGCCCAAGCTGAGATTTATGGACACTTGTCCCAGTGTTCTCGTCCTGTAAATGACTGCCGAAGGGATTTTCATTCCTGTGACCAGCACATTCTCTTCATTTCTGCAGAGTATTTGTGTCCTTCAATGCACTAAAATCAGCATGGCTCTGCTAAGAAATAGGGACTTCAATTAAACAAATTAATTGCAATGCTCTCATACAATTTGTTAATTGATACGCTAGGAGATTTTTTTAGTTTGTTCAGCCAAGATCATGATAATTTTCCTTTTGAACTGATGCAATGAATAATCATCAGACCGAAAAAAGTGGAGGCAAAGTACTCAGTTTAAGGACAGCTCTTGGGTACACTATTATTCATTTGGTATTTCAAACATCAAGGGAGCAGAGCATCGCACTTACCATGGAAGGGAATCTTGCTGGGTGTCAGATTAACTCCTGTATGCCACAGTTGTCCCTTCAGATGTTGTAACTGCTCCTGCCACTTCTTCACATGCAGAACATTCGGGGCAGTCCATGGCGCCTCCAGATGTTAAATTCTAGTCTGTCGTGTTCCTGGCATTATGAAAACATTTCTATAAACAAGAGTATCTCAGCCATCCATATATCATTCACATGGAGGTCTTCATTCATTTCTGCCTTGTTACCAGGCTGAGGCAGATGGTCCCATGGGACAGAGGGTCACACATCCAGTGCCAAAGGAACCAAGTCAATTTGCACAAATGGAGGGATTCAGCCAGTACTTGTTATAAGCTGTTCTTGCCGAACATCCCAAATGAGAGGCTTCAGTGCCAGCAAAATCATTAAAGTGAACAGCTTTGCCTGTTCCCTATCCAGCAGACATTTCTGTTAGGGTAGGTCATTAGTTATTCCTGAGGTTGTTAGGTTATCACATTGAATCTTAATCCATCTAATTCATCCCAGCACACTCCCATTTGTTTCTAGTGCTTGCCTTTTAAAATACCATTAAATCATGTCACAGGCCTTCTCCACACCTGCCAAGAAAGCTGCGTGCGTTCTCTGATTTTCTTTGCCAGGTGAATTCTATTTCATATATTCCTGGAGAAGACAGCTCATTGCAAATCCCATTTCTCCTTCTCCTATTTCTCCTTCCCAAGCACACTTCCTCACGTGCACTGGGGGATTTTAACTTTAAGATACCCAGCTCAGCCTCGGCTCAATTCAATCAGTGTTGTCCTGAACAGATGCTGGCGGGTTTCCATTGCCTTGAGCTAGCCTGAGTGTCCCACTTTCTCTTGCTGAGATAAGAAGTAAGCAGGGGGAAGAAAGAAGAAACTATTTGCCTTTGATAGTGTAATGGGAAAATAAAGAAATCCCAACAAAACCTGCCTTTCTTGTGCATAAAACCCTTTGGTTAAGAATTCTTAGCAGGATACTAAAAATAGAGAAACTCCGCGGAGATCAGTGCACAGCTTTAAACCAAACATATAAATTAGTAAAGAAATGGCATTCTCAGTCCTAGATAGCTTGTAGTGAATTAGACCAAGGCTTTTACAGAACAAAGGAACCTAACCCCCACCCCCAATCTCACTTTGAAGGAAAAAAGTCTCTGATCACTCCACCTGCCACTTCCCTCTGTGCCAAGAAAAACTTGAGTATACACCAAAAATGCTGAAGGAGAGTTGAGTGTTGCACTAAATTTATGTACCACTAGAGACTAGGGTTGAATGTGCTGACTGAACTTATTCTAATAACTTAGATGGGAAAAATCCATACTGCAAATCACCTTACTTAGGTTGGTTTAACAAGAACTATTTACCCAAGAAAGAAAAAAAACCCCACAACCCCCAAATGCTGATTGCTTTCTTTCTCACCCAAGAAGCAAGAAATACACATGGACAGAACCTGAGATATTGTTTTTTTCTAGCTTCAAAATACAACAGAAGAGGAAGGGCGGGATTTGCAAGGAGCTTGTGTTTGTGCATGTGTCCTCGATTAAATGTTTAAAACGGGCGCAAGGTTTAAAGGCTCACAGGGATCCAGGACATCCAAGGGTTGCCTTAGTCATCACGGTGAGCCTTAGGGAATGCATTCGACCTGAATTTCTGAGGCCACGTGGTTGTGCCAGGCCTCCCTGCTCTCAAGCCATGCTGTGCCAGTTAATTTACGGTGAGTGCATGTTTGCAGGCTTTCACCTCACGGGTACACTTAGGTTGTGGGTCTTGGTTTAGGGGCTGGGCCAGGGGCATGGGCAGGAGGTGGACAAGGTACGTTGAGGGGATAAAAGGGTCACTGTAGCCACTTTGATTGCCAGTGATTACAGGGTGAAAGTCATGTCCACCCTGAATTACAGTAGGTGAAGAGAGTGTCACCTGATCTCATATGGTCAGGATGTGTCCCTGCACTTGTCCAGCGAGGCCCATGTGTGGGCTGAGGAGCTAGGGAGCACCTTTGGGAAGACCTGGGGGATGCGGGCAGAGAGGGAGCAAAGGGGCTAAAACTAGAGCAGGACCTTGAGGAGGTTCAGCACCAGAGAAGGGCAAACCTGTTTTAATTAAGAATTCAGGACTATGGGGCCTTGCCGAGAAGCTGGAGTGTCTAGGGGCAGCCTTTGCTGCAGCCCTGGTCTGCCTGTGCCCATGTGTGGATCTCCACTGAAACTGCCAGGGCGGTTTCCAATTAGCACCTATTGAGGGAAGTTATTTTGGAGTTTAAATCAGGCAGGCACACCTCCCCTGGGAAGCAGCGTGAGACCACCCACCCGCATTGCATAAGCCACCAAAAACCCATTAAACTTATAGTAACCACTCTGAATCACTACCAACCCACCCTAGATTCGAACCATCCGCTGAAAGGTGAAAGGTTAATGTGAGATAATTTTTTTAATCATTGCTGTAACATTAAGAAGAAGGTCTGTTAACCTTTTGGGGACTGCTGACTTACAGCCTGGTGTTCATTTGGCTGATCCTACAGGCTACAATCATGATAGGATAGTCTCCCAAGAGAGCAAATGAAATCCAAGAGGTACATTTTTCTTCTCAGCGCTTGCCTGCTATAAGACTGAACCCTTCATTAAAAATGTGATAAGCCATGCAATATATTTCCCTGTATATTATAGACTTTAATCTTTAATGTTAATGACAGAAATGTTGCCATTAGCAGGCCTGTATTTTGCTCCACACCTTAGACCTTTTTTTGTAACCACGTTTTCCTCTTTCAGGCAGATGGTAACTATTTCATCTTGAATTCCTTTTTATACTAGCATAAAGAGAATTTGAAAAAAAAATACTAAGCCATAACTAAAATAGAAGAACTTATTGCAGTGATATGTCAAACACTATTTTCCTAGTCATGACCACCCTTTGACTTCACCGTTACTAGGTGTGTGTCTCAAAACTGAGATCAGTTTTGGAAATACTGCTGATGAAAAGGAATCAATCCGCCTCAATCCCCAAGTCATGCTGACTTGACTTGTTCACCAGTCTTAGAGGACAAATTATTGGCGGATCAATAGGAAAATGTGTGTGTTTATGAAGTATGTAAAAGACATGTTGAAGACTAGGGCTTAGTCCAACAATTAATAAGGCGGCTGGTAAAGAAGGAATTCCTGAAGTCTTTTCCCAGTTACACATTTCTTTGTGTTCTTTACACAAGCCTTTGAAACTTCCTGTGTAGCTTTGACCTTTGTAGGTGTTAAATGCAGGTAATGGCACTGATGGCTGTATGTCACATCAGTTTGGTGAGGAGTCATTAGCTGGGTTGCATGTACTTACAAGGTTAGCATCACATTTCAAATACAGTTGCAGCCAACACTCAAAAAACACTGTGGGATTAACCACCACACTTCTCGAGGTAGGAAGGCAGTCATGAAGGAATACATCAAGCTGGAGGGTGGGGATCAGAGGATGGGCAGGAGGAACATCTCACTTATCTATGTGCAGAGTGCCAAGTATGATGGGATCCAGTCTGCTGCACACCATTGCAGGTAGCAATTGCAGGGGAAGAATAACAAAGTTCCCATGGTTCAGGAGGAAATGATTAGCGACCTACTTGGCCAGTTAGATACCCACAAGTCAAGGGGGCCAGATGGGATTCACCCAAGGGTACTGAGAGAGCTGTCAGATGTGCTTGCCAAACCCCTTTCCATCATCTATCAGCAATCCTGGCAGACTGGGGAAGTTCCAGTCGACTGGAGGCTGGCAGATGTTACACCCATAGACAAGAAGGGTCGGAAGGAGGATCCAGGGAACTACAGGCCTGTCAGTCTGACCTCAGTCCCAGGGAAGATCATGGAGAGGGTCATCTTGGGAGCTATCATGCAGCACATGCACGATGGCCAGGGGATCAGGCCTAGTCAACATGGGTTTACAAAAGGTAGATCCTGTCAAACTAACCTGATCACCTTCTATGACAAGGTGACCCACTTAATGGATGAGGGGAAGGCTGTGGATGTGATCTACCTGGACTTTGGTAAAGCCTTTGACACAGTTTCTCACAGCGTTCTGACTGAGAAACTGGCTGCCACTGGCCTGGACAGGTGGACCCTCAGCTGGGTTGAAAACTGGCTGGATGGCCGAGCCCAGAGGGTGGTGGTGAATGGAACAAAATCCAGCTGGATGCCGGTCACGAGTGGTGTCCCCCAGGGCTCAGTCCTGGGTCCAGTCTTGTTCAACATCTTTATCAATGATCTCGACGAAGGGATTGAATGCTCCCTCACTAAGTTTGCAGATGGCACCAAACTAGGAGGAAGTGTTGATCTGCCTGAGGGTAGGGAGGCTCTTCAGAGGGATCTGAACAGACTGGACCGATGGGCTGAGTCCAATGGGATGAAGTTTAACAAGGCCAAGTGTAGAGTGCTGCACATGGGACATAATAACCCCATGCAGCGCTACAGGCTTGGGGGAGACTGGCTGGAGAGCTGTCAGGCAGAGAAGGACCTGGGGGTGTTGGTTGACTGCAGACTGAATATGAGTCAGCAGTGTGCTCAGGCAGCCAAGAAGGCCAGTGGCATCTTGGCTTGTATCAAAAACAGTGTGGCCAGTAGGTCTAGGGAGGTGACTGTGCCCCTGTACTGGGCATTGGTGAGGCCACACCTCGAGTACTGTGTCCAGTTCTGGGCTCCTCACCACAAGAAGGACATGGAGGTCCTGGAGCGAGTCCAGAGAAGGGCAACCAGGCTGGTGAAGGGGCTGCAGGGCAAATCCTATGAGGAACGGCTGAGGGAGCTGGGGCTGTTTAGCCTGGAGAAGAGGAGGCTGAGGGGAGACCTTATCACCACCTACAACTACCTGAAGGGAGGTTATAGAGAGGTAGGTGATGGTCTCTTCAGCCAGGTGACAGGTGATAGGACAAGGGGGAATGGCATGAAGCTGTGCCAGGGCAGGTTTAGATTGGATGTTAGGAAAAAATTTTTTACTGAAAGAGTTGTCAGGGCCTGGAACAGGCTGCCCAGGGAGGTGGTCGAGTCACCTTCCCTGGATGTGTTCAAAAAAAGGGTAGATGAGGTACTTAGGGATATGGTTTAGTTTAGTATGTGGATGGTTGGACTTGATGATCTTAAAGGTCTTTTCCAACCTTGTGATTCTGTGATTCTGTGATTGCTGTGCTCACAGGGACATGGGAGGAATAAGAAAAGATTTCAGTCCTCACCTTGCTCCAGAGAGGGTTTCCTTCAAAAATGATCTTTCAAGCACAGAGTTTGGGGTGTGAGATACCCTCCCACCACCTCCAGCACCCTTGTGCCCAGCAGTTCCTTGGCCATTGGCAGTGGTCAAGAGGTACGTGGGGCACTGAGATATGCACTGGCCATGAGGCACCTGTGGACTCAAAAGTCAGTGTGGGGAACAGCCAGGGAACAGTGATCTGCATGACAGGCAGTGGTCTTCACAGCTCATGATCTTGCTGGAAGTGTCAGAGCAGGGACAGATTTTAAGGAAGATGGACATTGGGGTACTACAGCTTCCAGTGACTTCTGTTCCTTCATTAAGGTCAAGAAAGGGGATGAGGTACCCATGTGATGACAGGCACTATTGCAAGCAAGGACAAGTGATAAACCACTGACAGCAGAGCCAAGGGGGAAGGGTCTGCTCCTTCAGTGGACCTGTTTTCCTCTTCAGTGGACAATGGGCCATGGCATGAGGTGATACTGGGTCACACTGGTCTGCGGGCAGAGGGCAAGCACAGCTGCTGCCCAGCCCCTTGGCCGACTGAGGGGGAATCCAGTGAAGCAGACATGCTGCTGACAAGCACACCAGTCTCCAAGATCAAAAGGCACTAACCCCTCCTGAGCTGCATAAACCAGAGCCCAGTGTATTTACCCCACGAAAGCAGGGCAAGAGCTCTGGCTAGTGCCAGCATCCCCAGACATGCCATGGGCTGTTTTGTAGCCTCAGGGGAGGGAGCAAGAACCACCAAGGACAGCAATCCTCCTTACCCTGAATAAACAGACAAGTGCATCTTTCATAAGCTGGAATAATCCAAAACTAATGGAGGACATCCAGCTCTTTCACAATAAATACATTAGGTCTTCAGAAACATTTCAGCTTAATGCTACCAACATTTTACCGAACTGGGCCACAACATTCACATTTGACTGTTTTTTGACTAAGTGGGATTTGGTCTCTTCACCCATCTGAATCGGATGAGAGGACATGGTCTCAAGTTGCATCAGGAGAGGTTTAGGTTGTATATTAGGAAAAATTTCTTCACTGAAAGAGTGGTCAGGCATTGTAACAGGTTTTCCAGAGAGGTGGTGGAGTCACCATTTCTGGAGGTAATCAAAAAATGTGTAGACATGGCACTCCAAGACATGGCTGAGTTAACATGGTGGTGTTGGACAGACAGTTGGACGTGATGAACTTTGTGGTCTTTTCCAACCTTAACTTCTGTGATTCTATGATTTATGTCTTCAGTGTGAGCTCTGCTTTTGATGGCTTTGACACCAGGTATGTGGTGTTTCAAATTAAACAAAAAAAGCTTCTTGTAGTATCAGGTTATGCTGACAAATTTGTTTAATAATTCTGAGACTTTTCTCTTTTTTTTTTCTCTTTTTAATTTTATTAATTTGGAAGTAATCATGGCTGCTTGCTCTGCCTTGGGCTTCCAGTGAGGGCACATGAGCCCTGAGGGATAGAGGGAATATTGCCTCTGTTGGGAATATTCCTGGTTTTTGGCAGTTTTTGAGGCCGGGACCATTAATGCTGTATGGAACTTAGTGTTAGCAGTGAGTGCAAATGAGATCTGAATATTAAATCAAATCTTTCCCGAATAAGGCTTGGTGAGATGGGCAGGGGAACTTCAGAGACCTGAGTATAATTACTTTTGAAAATACAAACACATACAACCCACCAGGCTTTTGCATAAATAGATTATTTTTTCCCCCCTCATATTTTTTCTATATTAGATCTGGTCCTAGCATCACACACTTTAGGTATCAATGGACCGATCTGCTTCTATCTGTAATTTTTACTATTAATTTTAAGTGCACCAAGCTAACATTCGAAGCCTCAAAGCCACAGTTCTTCTTTGAGGAGAACCTGAGGTTTTCAAAAACGCCATTTAAAATTCCATCGGTGGCAATGCGTAAGGGCTGGAAGCACCGAGGGTCCTGCAATACTGGGACAGCCCCGAGTAGCTATTCTATGGAAGGATGCTCTCATTAAAGCCTTCATGTGCATGACTCAATAAATCAGTATTGTTTTAATCTTCTATTTCCATTAACAGCTCTATATTATAGGGTTGGTATCATAAATCTTACTGGCCACTGAGGCTCTCTTGTGATTGATAGTGTGGATGTCTCTTTGTTACCCGCACTGCACCTCTGGCAGGTGGGGTGCCTGCTACCATGTTTAGAGGGTGTTCTGTATTACCTCAAATACTGGCATCCTTTTCTGCACTTAAGCAGAACATTCCTTGCGACTAATGCAATAGTGTTAAAATCTGGGTGGTGATCTCTATATATCAGAGCAAATTTTGAATCAGCAATGAGGTTAATTAGTGGAAGGTGAGAAACTTTCACCCTCCAAGAAGCTCCTTAAAAAGAGAGGGAGTCACACAGACTCTCCTTGTCATCATCAGTTTGGTTATGATTTATTTTGTTACATAAAGTCCTTGTCTGGGGGATTTTATCTGTATATTTCCCTGTAGATCAATATGCACTTTCGCATGCTCAGTAAATAATAACAATAAACATTAATTATAGGCAGTTCTGGTTTTATCACACCATACCTGTCAAAAGTCAAAACCTTACTTCATCTTCTACTATAATATTTGAAAATAATTAATCATTTGTCCAGTCTTTTACTGGACAGCTGAATATGAATAATCTCCCATTCTTGTTCCTTGGACTCTAAACATCTCGGTCTCTGCTACTAATGTCTTATTATGTCTCCAGAGGGAATAAAGCAGAAGAAAAAAGATAATGATTTAATCAAAGACAACTCAAACTGTAGTTTTGCTGTGCAGACATAAACAGAGTTATTGGTTCTCTCAGGATTCCTTTTTAAGGACCATAAAAAAGAAAACAACCACACTTACAAAATAAGAGTTAATACACACTTTTAAGAAGTGTTCTTCTATTTGAGGAAAGGTTTGAAGGCTAATACATTATTGGTTGAATCTTTAAAACATTTATGATGTTGTGAAAACAGGGGTTTTATTATACATTTTATCTTCACTTCTTCATTTACCCCTTACAGTAAAACCAAATAATCAGTAACAGCCTGATATTGTGCTGCTGTAAAAGCGAACCTAAACAACCCGTGAAAGTGGAAAATTGTTCAAGTAACATGTGAACCTTTAGTGACTGAACCTTAACTAAGTAATGGACTATGGGAGGTACCGAACAGATGTTTTATGTTACTCCACGGTCTCCTTCTCTCATTTTAAAGTGCTGCTGGCATAAAAAAGTATGGAGAAGTCTTCATGCCATTAGCATCGTTGGACAGTAGCATTTTCAAAATGGGTTTCTCACGTGTCTTCTCTTCTACCTGGGAGAAAATGGTACCATCAAAGCTATCATAGGAAGGAAATCAGAGACTAGAAATGAGGTGTCTGCTTCCTGTCCAGCAGCAAAAAAGTGTCCATTACCAAGACAATTTATTTCAAGATTCCTTTCTTCATTTTAATGGTGTTAACTGGAAATTGCTAGGGAACTTCCAAGTGTAAATTTGGTCTGAATTGCTGGAGAATAAAAGGTGAATTCACTAAAGGCGAATTTAGAATAAAAATAGTATAAGCAGCTTAAAGGCTTATAACTATAGATGGAAGATTATATTCTGCACCAGAGTTTTGCTCACAACTCAGGCAGAAATGTTCAGCGTCACTTACCAGTTTGTCTCTTTCCATCAGAAAAAATGTGTATTTTAGGATGGGAAACCTCAGCAAATAAAGATGGAAATGTAATAAGCTGCTGGATTACCTTGTTTTCTTTTAACCCGGAACCATTTTGCAAGTACTTTTTTAATTCCTTTTCTAAAGAAAACCAAATAAATGCAGACTGTGCTACTTAATAGCATTAAGAACATCAGTCTGCTCTGCTGGCTGGATCTGGATCAAATAGTGAAGATCAAAAAGTATATAAATGTACCTGATATTCCATCATATCCAGAAATAAACTGTAACCAATAGAAGGAATAAAGAGAAGAAGAATATATGTTGAGTATTTTTATTTCCAATGTTCCTTCACAGTTACTGGATTAACTCACCCTTCATCCCTTCTTTACTCATTCAGATCTTGACGCTTTTATCCTCTGCTGGCAAATTGAAGGTCTGCCTTGTGGTCAGAGGTCACTGAATTAATCACTTTAAACAAGAGCTTTGCTGAGGTTTCAGAATTTCTAGTGCGACCTATTTCTCCTTTCTGTTTTCCACAGCTTTCCCAGCTTTTCCCCTGTTGTTCGTAAAGGAAAAATCGGTAGAATAAGATCAAGAGTCAGAAAGTGCCAGGAAATGAGTGGTGTTGTGGCCCAGCTTACAGGAAAGCGAGTGGCTTGTATTCCCAGGCTGGGAGGGCTGGCTTGTTTTCTGGCATCTCCCTGGTGTAGGCTCTGGCTGCTGCAGCAGCGGGAGGTAGCGATGCACAGGGCTGGGCTGGCTGCCACTGGTACCTGGGGGCTGAGCGATGCAGGCTCTGCGGCAAAGCCCCGGATGACAAGCCTCCTCCTAACGCTGCATCGGCATCCACCCTTTAACCCCAGCAGCTGCAGAGAGAATCCCTGCCCAGCGCCTGGTTCAAGAGATTGGAAATGCAGGATTCTTAAGCTTACGCCCAATATAGTTTTCAGATTACCATTATATGAGCACTGGAGTTGCTGAGGATTTGTTGGCTCTCTTTGTCAGGTACCAGTAATTGGCTCTGCAGGGAGCCAAGCACCAAATAAAAGAAATCCTTGGCCCAAAACATTTTGGAAACCTGAGCCATGATGAGGTGAATTGAGAGAAATTCATGTCTGCTCTGCTACAGAAATTGAGCCATGGGGGCTGCACGTAATGTTTGGGGAGCGGTCAAGTCTCCTCAGCGCAGGCACTGCAGCAGCGGTGTGCACGCATGGGCATCAGCGTGAGCTGAACTGTCACCAGGCTCTTCCATGCAGGAGGAATGTCGCACACTGTACGTATCACCGCTTCAGCTAAGCAGTAACTCTGGTGGGCAGAACTTGCCGTCCTGCATGTCTGTACCATGTGCTTAATATGAAACCACTGTGTTCACCTTACCCAGAGACCAGACAACATGAGGGTGCAGGTAGATACTTAGTTTCACAGTGGCTTATGGCACATAGGTAAAAGTAAATCCACTAAAAGAAAACCAGATTTATTTATTTTTCCTCAGATTCATTTTCCTGCTGCATCCACACTTCTTCTCAGGTCCCCAGTGCAACCTTACAAACGGGCATGTGCTTTGGCAGCATGGACAGAGATGGGTTAGTAAGGGTCCTGGAGGAACATGTACCCCTGGGCAGGACTGTCCTTGGATGTCAAAATACTCCTAGTGTCCCTGTACTCAGCTCTGGTGAGGCTGCACCACAAGAACTGTGTTCAGTTTTGGGACCCTCACTATAAGAAGGACATTGAGGTGCTGGAGCGTGACCAAAGAAGAGCAAAAAGGCTGGTGAAGGTTCTAGAGCACAGGTCTGATAAGGAGTGGTGGAGGGAATTGGGGTTGTTTAGTCAGAAGAAGAGGAGGTTGAGGGAAGACCTCACTGGTTGTAGCCAGGGTGGTGTTGGTCTCTTCTCCCAAGTAACAAGGGACAGGACAAGAGGAAAGTGCTTCAAGTTGTACCAGAGAAGGTTTAGATTGGGTACTGGGAAAAATTCCTCACCAAAAGGGTTGTCAGGCATTGGAGCAGGCTGCCCAGGGAAGTGGTTGAGTCACCATCCCTGGAGGTATTGAAAAGATGTGTGGATGTGGTGCTGAGGGACATGGTTTAGTGATAGACTTAGCAGTGCCAGGTTAACAGTTGAACTCGATGATCTTCAAGCTCTTTTCCAACCAAAATGGTTCTATGATTTATTGACTTACCCTTCGGTCCAGAGGCTTCTCATTTTGCAGCCGTCTCCTCTCATAACATGGGGGGTGTGTGGGGGGGGGCAATTTCCATGCGCATTAAGATTGCAGGAACATCATGGGAGCAGCAAATGCTTTGAATAGTAAAGAAGCTCTTTCTAGTTACTTCCCTTTGGAGCGTATTCCAGACCAAATCTGTGGCTGAACAACTGTCCAGTGACTAATGCAACAATTGCACCTTGACCAGTTGCAATACTGTGCTCAGGGCTCTTGTAGATACTCGATTTTCACTGAACCAAAGAGGATTTAAAGAAAGCACTGTAAGATTTAGTGAAATGAGGTCTGTGGCTGGGAGCCAGGGCCCAAGCTTATAGCCCCTTGTCTTATGGTCTATTAAGATACAGGGAATATATTAAAAAAAAAATAGCATTTTTCACTGATCTGCTGGTGAAGATAGGAAGAAAAGTGCGCTGCCTGCTCAGCCCTTGCCCCATCACACCCTCTCACCTGCTGGCATTGCTCTCAGGCATTCTGCAATCAAAAATTATCAGGCATTTAACTGCCTGAAACTGGATTACTCTATTTTCTGTTCCTTCAATTTCCAGTACACCTTGAAAGATCGTGTTTAAAATGTAAAATAAAAAAAGAGAACTAATTCCATTAACTGAAAATAGGTGTCTAATTGACCTCTTAATACAGTGTATTTAACATGACACCGTCCCATTTTCATATGTAAAGGAGATGATTCTTAAATAATTCAGTGCTGCTATTTTCATTCTATAGAATACATCTTCCAAGGGAGCGGGGAGAAAATCGTGAATTCCTGTCATTTATCACTCTGCCACCGAAATGAAACTGCAGCTGCCACCGACATGAAACAGTACATCTTACACCTGCCTTCCCCTGCCTTCCTCTGCCTTCCTCGTGCAGTGTTGGGCTCCAAAAACTTTATACTTTTCATATTAATAAACATATGAGAAATGTGGGTATGAACATACTTTTTCTTAACCTTTTCAGCAATAGGAGAGAGGGTGTGGACATTTCCCATCGAAGGATTCAGCTCAGACTCACAGCTGTTCTGAGGAATAACATGTAGGTAGAGCAGAATTCGTTAATTTGGCTTCACGTTGGGCTCATTCACAGCACCTCCCGCTGCCACCTCCCTCTCCCCCGCCAGCCCATCCCCTCCACCCCCACGATGACACTTTGCATTTAATCTAAACCCTCTCAGATTAAGGGGGCGTGTAATTTACTCCCACACTGAGGTCCATTGCAACTGCGGAGGTGATGTAAAGGGGAGTTTGTTTAAACGAGAAGCCGATACTTAATGTTAAGCCTGCAGACCTGTGTGAAAGACCCTCTTGTTTCGGCTGTCAGCAAAGCCTTTAATTTGCATTCGGTCCTGCATTCATTTGGGATCTGTGTGTGGTGTTGACCGACACTTTATTATTGCTTGGTAGATAAAAATATTTAAATTAAGAACTCGTTTGGCGGAAGGGCTTTACACAGTCATCAGAACATACTTCTCCTGCTGCTGTGAGCGTAGGAGGCATGGTATTTTTCTACCACTTAACGTGTAAAGTCTGACATATTTTAAGAACATTATTGAACTATAGCTTTAGAAATCACCATAAACATAAAAACAAATCAATAGTCCTTTGACAATTTCCCTCAGCTCAGCTGTTTCAATATGCTATTTTTACTTCTGTTACTCCTTTCTGCCTTTGGCAGCACAGGCCTTTCCACCCAAATAGGCTATAGCAGACCATGAAAGCGGGATACATCCTCTGAAACGAAATGTCAGCTGCAGTTAAGGCACACTGCTCCGTTTTAAGAGGCAGCAAGTTACCTTGTGCTTCACTGGAAACCTCAGCACTGGTGCGAGAGAGGAACCAGGAAAGGAGGTGGGTCTCACCAAGCTGGAGAGTGACAGCTCTCAGGCCACTGCTGCCTCCTTGCTTGGAAACACTATGAAATAGTGGCTTTGTTAGAGAACACACAAGGGAAAGCGGCATTCCTAGATCTGCAGCATTTCCTCTGCTTATGGAGTTTGTATTTTATGTAGCAGACAGCCTGTTCGTTACAACCTACCTTCAGATGCGTGCCGACAGGACATGCTGGAAATTGTGCTTCCAGACCAGGGGATTTCTTAACCATAGGCCTCCGACATCTGCTCCACACTTGTTGCACGGCTGGAACATGAACAGAGATTTTAATTTTGCTCTTTGAATTTTGCATTCCTGCTTTTAAATGCTGTTTGTGTAATGTATGCCTTGCAAGCCCACAGAAGTTTGGTGGAAAGAAACCTCTTCTTTATTTGGCCTCTCTGAAATCAGTATTTCTTTTGGCTTAATGTTTCCCTCTTTCTAAGTTTATGTATTATCATCTGACAAATTGGATCTCTTCTTTTCCAGCAAGTTATTTGAACACGTACTTGTAGCTGCTTTTAAGAACAGTACAGCTTTCAGATAATTCCATTGTTGTTTTATGTGCCAGATGTAGTTTGTTTTCCACAGCTGGCGTATGAGAAAAGTGTTGCATAACATCCATCCATTCTTTTACAAGTAGAAATTAAAATCTACAGATAAAAGATAAGTGGGTCCTGCAGAACCTATAGTGCCTTATTTCACTTGTCTCTTTATGCTGAAGTGAGTTCAGGTTTGCAATCACCTCCCTGCCAACACACAAGCTTGTGCTCATCTTCCCTCTCCCTGGGCTTCCCCAGCCATTCTGCTTCTCTGCACTTTCCTGACCACATTTGACTTAACGTGTCCATTGACCAGGATTTGAAGTGCTGAAGCAAACCCTTCTTGATTCCAACCTTCAAAGAAAGTTGAGTAAGCCTTTTGATTCTTCCCCATTGACTGGTGGATCCACGTTGGCAGATTTACTTTTGATATTTAGAGTTATATTAAAAAGTAAGATGTGCCCTCAAGTTTATGCACACTCTGTGTAACCCGTTTCATTTCTTCCTTTCAGGAGTTATTGCACAGAGGAATAGCTGGTGTCACCCTGAATACCACCTCTGGGGTCTGCAGGATAAACCCACGGAAGGAATCCCCCCCACCCCGACTCAGCACAGAGCGATGATATGTTGCTGGGCTCTGTGTCCCTTCAAAGGAGGTTAAATACAAACAAACATTTAGCTCAGTGGGAATCAAGCAGGGCAGACAACATGTACATCCAGCTGAGAGCTCTGTGAGGTCTGGGTGACACTGACTTTCTTCAAAGGAAAAGACGGAGAAACAAACCAATATCTCATGGAACCCATGAAAGCTGCCTCTGCAAAGCATGAGTAGAGAAGTGGAGGTATCAGTTTAGCAGAAACCAAAATTTACTCCTGAACTCCAAGAGAACATTGATTTGTTTTTCTTTGAGTATTACTTGTGTGCATGTACCGGTGTGTGCACCACTTCAAGTGTTCATAAGATGGCATTTGTTGCTGTATTTTCCCTTCCCTCTCTCACTGGGGTATATTTCAGACCCAGGTGGTACATAAATTGCTGATGTGCCCAATCTGCAGAAATATACAAAGGAACAGCCTTGAAACATTCTATATATTTTAACATTTTGATTAAATGTGGGTTTTATGCATTCATGCTATAACTAATTTATGGTCACTGACTCTGCAATCTTCTGGACATCAAACCTCTGAGACATACAATAGTGAATGCCTTGCGCATGGGGTAACAGGACTCAATATCTTTCTGTTTTATTTTTAATTTTATAGACAGAGTAGAACAGAAATTCACAGAACAAGTCATTAGGCTTCAAAAGGTTTAAATGCAAGCCACTTTGGCATTAGAAAAATATCTAAGTACATACGCAGCATTTTCTGTTTTCAAGGTGCCACAAATGGTAATTAACAAATAAATCTTGCTTGCCTTAGGTAGAAAAGTCCCTCTGTCAGTCTTGGACTTTCCCCCAAAAACCAACAGCAAAGGCCTTTATTGTAACTGCTGGAGTAGCACTGGGCACAGACAACATCTTGACTACCGGGATATGATGCAATAAAAAGCTTTAGAGATAATGAAACCATCTCTTAAAATAAGTAGTCTATTGAGAGGGGGCTGGTCTCTGTTACAGGAAATTATGCATCACTGTGCCCATGCTCCCAGCAGGTAGGACCTTGTGGGCAGCCCTCTCTTCACCCCACCACAAACCCACCAGCTGGCAGCAGTTTCCCTGCTGCTCACTGAAAAACTGTGTCAGATGGGCAAAAAGAGATTTCACTGCCTGTGTGCTCACCCCACAGAGGGAAGGATCTGCAGGTGGGAGCAGAAAGCCTTGCGTGCTGCTGATTTCACTACTCCCAATCTATTTACACAGGGTTATAAAGACGTGAGGTTTTTCACAGCCAAGTGCCATAAGCAGGCCTATGGATTCATGGTTGGAACTGTCATGAATGGTTCTCACCAGAAAGGGAAGAAGGCCTTTTAACCAAACAGGTTGGTTTGGGCAATCTTCAAATATTACAGCTCCAAGGTCCCTGGGTTTCTAAATTAAATTTCATCCAGGAATTTGGAGGCAGCCCATGGGGAAAGCAAAGCAGAGGAGTTATGCCATGAGAAGGAAAGAGAGCTGAGAGTCTCCTGAAATTAAAGATGCTCGTGAAGGCAATGTATGGAAAGTACTAGAGGGAATGGGGGAGCACATGGAGGTGGGCATCATGTACAAGAAAGAGAGGTGGATGGAAGAAGCAGCCAGTGGCTATACAGAACTGAAACATGAAGCTAGAAGCTGCAGAGATACGGACTGAGGAAGGTGCATGGCAAAGAATAGAGAAAATTATTTCAGCAGGACTGGTTTGGGTATGACAGGACTGGTGCACTGAATGTGGGGAAGAGAAGAAAGAGGATGAAGAAACAAGTCACAGTAAACTGGAGCACAAGGTGCCAAGCCATAGGAAATTATTCTGGTTGTGCTATTATTTTTATCTCCTTTTTGATTCTGTACTAACATGTGATACAGGTAAACCTTAACCTTGCTGGGGCTGGAGGCTTATTTTCCTAATTATCTCTGTTGGCTCTGCATCACTGTAATTGAAGGGTTCTACTCTTTCACAGCATGAGCTCAACACCACGTACAAACTGGTAAAGAGGAATTGATATGCACACACATGCCAGGAGGACACCCTGACCGCTCATGGTGCAGCTCAGCCACTGGCACAAAACCACAACTCAGCAGAGCAGGGAGCATGCAGAGCCACTTCTCTGAGCACATGGCTTCTTACTGCAAATATCTCCAGAAGAAAAATATTAAGGTGACCATGACAGCACATTTCTTGAGATCCCCAGATCACAGAATCACAGAATTGTAGGGGTTGGAAGGGGCCTCGAGAGATCATCGGGTCCAACCCCCCTGCCAAAGCAGCTCCCTAGCACATATTGCACAGGGAGGCGTCCAGACGAGTCTTGAATATCTCCAGAGAAGGAGACTCCACCACCTCCCTGGGCAGCCTGTCCCAGGGCTCTGTCACCCTCACTGTGTAAAAGTTCTTCCACATGTTGGTGCGGAACTTCCTGTGCTCCAGTTTACAGCCGTTGCCCCTTGTCCTGTCTCCACAGATGACTGAAAAGGGGTTGGCCAATTCCCCCTGCATCCCATACTTAAGATACTTATAAACATTAATCAGGTCCCCCCTCAGTCTTCTTTTCTCCAGGCTGAACAGCCCCAGCTCACTCAGCCTCTCCTCATACGGGAGATGTTCCAGGCCCTTAATCATCTTCATAGCCCTTCTCCGGATTCTCTCAAGGAGATCCCTGTCTCTTTTATACCAGGGAGCCCAGAACTGGACACAATACTCCAGGTGGGGCCTGACCAGGGCAGAGTAGAGGGGGAGGATCATCTCCTTAGACCTGCTGGCCACACTCTTCCTGATGCATCCCAGGATCCCATTGGCCCTCTTAGCCACCAGGGCACACTGCTGGCTCATAGCCAACCTGTCATCAATCAGGACCCCCAGGTCCTTCTCCACAGATCTCAAAGAACACTCCAGAAGTGGCGACAGATAGCCACAGTTAGAACTGGACACAGAAATTCCACAGTGTCTGTGCATCCAGATTTGGATCACTGCAAACTTTCCAGGAATGAAAAACAGGAAAGGGAGGGGATCAAAACAGTATTTCCCACAGCATCAAGCAAATCCACTTCTTGATTCTACAACTTATTTGAGAAACAATATTAACACCTGTATGCTGTCTTGCTGCATTGTGCAATGCATTTCTATGATTTAATTTTGTGCATTTATCGTATTCATATCACTAACCTGCAATCATGCTGGTCAATAAGTTCTTTGATTTGGATATTAACTTTCCAGTATCCTCTAATTGACTCTCAGGAGAGTTACAGTTAGTGCTCACTGCAGTGGAGGATTGAAGAACTTCAACTCTTAGATCTTTTCACATCAAAATCCCTTGAAACAAAAACCAAACATGTTTTTAAGGAACTGAGACAAAGCACAGGATTTAAAGAACAGAATAATGAAATTATTATAGACAGCATCTCCATTTTCATTCTGACTTGTATTTTGCGATCAAACACAACACCTTGCATGTGTTATACAATAAACATTCATTTTAAAGAGAAATTCTGCTGGGCAGGTAGGTACTACACTGAATTAAGATGTACCTTTCTGTTTCCTACAAAATTTGAAATGAATAACCTAGGGAAAATAATTGCCTGACTGCTGAGTAATGATACATAAAGCACGGCCACAAATGAGTGGTATACCCTGTGTACATATTTAAAAGTTCCCTAGTTACTCCTGATAACAGCTCGCCACATCAACAAAACATCTGGTCTGGTATTTTTCTTACATTGAAACCTCTTGGCCAAGCAGGAATTTTTATCTCCAAAGCAGCTGAAACCTTTGTTTACCATCTCATAGGACATGCTGTTAGACTCTTGTGCTGAAGATCTTTTTAATGACGTGCTTGTTCACCAGCTTTCACCTTCACTATTAATAACAGCACAGTTCCTATCTAGAATGTCTTCTATAATTGTGTAATTACACACCTCATTTATCCAATTGTTAAGCCAAGAGTCTGATTAAATATTAACAACTGCTTGGTTCTCCTAGTGTCATGAGTTGGAAAGCAACCCTGTAATCTCAGGTAACGCATGATGGTAATTATCCTTCACAGTCACACCTAGCTGAAAATCCAGCACAATCAGAGCAGATAAGGCTGCCCACCAGAAAACACATTACCTCTCTGTCCCTCCCACTGCCTGAGCCATGTACCATGTGAATGGACTCTCCACGATAGAAAAGCAAACAGGTACAGAGCACCACGGAGGCAGCACTGGCTGGTTTTGCTCCTCTCATCCCATGCTGCGTGATGAGAAATCGCAGCCTGGCTTCCAACATTATAATGTTGGGCTTTACTCCAAGTCACAGAAGGGCCAGTTTGGTTTTGCCCAAACATCCCTGAAAAGCAAGTGGGGGAGCAGAGCAGGTTGGCAACACAAGAGCTGGGAACGATGCTCTTGTCATCCGGCCTTGCATCAGAGGGGAGTGTGCCTTGTGAACTTTGCAAATTATTAGGCAACTTTATGAAATAGGTTGCCTAATAAACCAGGAGCAAGCTGCACTTCTGTTGCACTCTGCATGGGAGTATCACCAGGCTCCTAAAAATAAAATGTTGCAGAAGAGAGCATCAAAATGCTATAAACAACCCAAAGTGATGGCAAACAGATGTTTTGTTCAATGGCAGCCCAGGCCCTCTGAGAAGCGCTGTGTGCTGCTGTCCGCAGCCCTCACTGAAGACCTTGGGACCACGGGGACCCTGAGCTGTGTGGGGGGATGACTAGGCACCCTTTTCCTCCAGGAGCAGGACCACATCTGGGGGGATGTACAAATTAGAGACTGTAAGCCACAGGGCCGGGGATATGTGTGGGGGTGTGCATTGCAGAAACCGATTCGGCAGACCCCCCTTTCCCAGCTGCTGCAGCGGCATTAACAGAGGACCGCCTGCAGCAGAGGGGCTTTCCCCCCGTTAACATCTTATTATGATGAAAGGAGCCATTTATACTTCCCAGAGTTATTGCTTCCAGGCTGTCTGTAAACTCAGGTGAGACCTTGCATCTGGTTTGGGTTTTCAGCCTTTCCGTTGCAGCGGAGAGGATGGGAACCATAATTCGTGTTGGGCTGGAGGTGGTCTGGGGTGGGGGTTTGCCACCTGCTGAGCTGGGACCACCAAACTACTGCCTGACATCTGCTGTGCACAGCTCCTCATGTCCCCTGTCCCACGGTGCAGCATGACACAGCACAGCACAGTGTCCGGTACAGCCTCGCACGGGGCCGCAGGAGGGGAAGAGATCAGGGTTTGCTCTGAGACCTCTCAGAGCATCAGGGTGGGCTGCTCCAGAGCTCGGGACGCAGAGGGGCTTTGCAGCTGGTGGCAGGAGAAAGCCCAGGAAAGAGCTCTGTCACCCGTAATGCACTGTGGCTCAGCTCAGACTTCCAGCACAGCGCTGGCAGGTGATGAATTTGAAATAAGATTTGCAAGATCAGAGTCAGAAATCAATAAACTCCATCAGCCAGGATCTAGCAGCTGTCTGAAACAACAGGTTACAGCCACTGATGAATACTTTAAGGTGGAGGAAATTAATAAAAGACCAAAACCTGATCAGAAAGCGTGCTTTCTGGCCTCTGGCCCTATAGGAGAGCAAGCCCCAAGAGAAATAGCTACATTCAGCTGTATCTCTGATAGCACACTACAGCCACTGCTTCACAGATGGATACATAATACCTTTGTCTGCTGGGCAGGTTATGCTACATGCTACCAAATAGATCCTCATTCAAATTTTAGCTGCCTGGTTTTGTGGGTCATAAAAGTGAATTATCAATTGCTGTGTTCTTTTGAAATCCACTTAAAAAAACCCACATCCACCCCTCTGCAATCATCTTTCCATGATACTTGCACCAGTTTACTTGCAGTAAAGGCTTTGGTGAAACAGCATCGCTACTCATGACTTGCAGCCCCAGAGGAGATTTTTTGGACGTCAGGTAAATGCTTGTGCTCACCTCACCAGCATGCAGCTTGCAGGTGGGACACATGATAGGATGTGCTCCAGCCTGGGAAGAATTGGGGAACCCTCATGTAGTCTCTAGAGTATCAGCACGTGGCAGAGCTCCCCCTCTCCACCATTTTCCTTTCCAGCCAAAGCCACAAGAAATGGGATTTAAACCAAAAGATTATAAATATGGACAAAAAAGGCAGCAGAACACCATCAGTGTGTCTGGGAGGCTGGGATCGCCACTGAGAGGAAATTGGAGTAATCTCTATCCTCCAGGACCAGAGTGGGGTATTCCCAACATCTTTAGCATGACCTGGGACCTGCTGCTGCCAAACGAGGCTGGGTGGGGAAGCCACGGTCTTCACTCCCACTGAAGCATTGCCTCAAAGGCTGTGAGGGTCAGACCCAGCAGTCTGTGAGAAGAATCTATGTCAAGAATTTGTAACACCAGCCAGGTACCTGTGTGGCTGCCCAGGCTACCCACAGAGGGAAGCCCTGCAGTCACCTGTGGACAGCGAGAGCGGAGCTGCAAACTTGTGCGCTTACTTCCCACCAGAGCTGCAGGGTGAGCCAGAGTGTATGGGCAGGTGAAGTCTTTGTGGCCAGTGGATGAAAAGCATATGACATATTGACAAGCTGTTTCCAGCTGTGCTCCATGGCTTTAGTGGGCTCCTAATGACTAGAAAGATAATCTCAGGAAAAGGGGCACTGATGTGGTCACCATTCCTGGAGAGGTGTCTGGCTTATTACAATCTCCACTTAAAATTATATTGTTGCTATTTAAGGGATTATAATAATTTATCACCAGAAAACATCTCATAGGCCTCTGGTGAAAAGTCAAAGACAATATACATAAAATTAGATTCCTGCAGCACGCCACTTGCTATCTTGTATTGTTGCAAGATGCTTCATGGAAAAATAAAACCACCTGGAGGAATAGATCTGTTCAGTTAAGGCTGACCTGAATACAAGGCTCTCTTCCCTTCTGCCTTGCACAGACATTTTCCAAACAATTGTTTTCTAAAAGCAGTATATCGATCTTCACTAATTACTGATACTGATGCTACTTGCCAGGAGCCTGCCCATCCTCCTGGTGACGCAGAGATCTGAGAATGCTGCTCTGCAGCAAAATTGCCCATTCACCCAGAAAGATGTGACTGGCCGCTTGGGAAAGCTGAAGCACAGCTGAGGGGCCTTTCAGAGCAGCACGGGCACACCACCCTGAAAGATAACTCGTGCTCCTTCCGCTGCCTTCACATCTGCAGCCCCAGTCCAAGCAAGGAGGCGATTCCCACAAACAGTGTGAGACATGATCTCGGGGAGCCACCTGCAAAAGCCCACACAAAAGTTCTCCCCAGAAACCTTCCGGCCTCGTAAATCTCTCACAGGCCCCTGAAGGCCATAAATTCTGCAGAGTCTCACAACTGTTTCAGAACACTTAATGTTTTCCTTCTGCTCTGTGGTTTCCCTGCCCATGGTGGGGATCTCTGCACCCACCTGATTCTGAGCCCGTATGCCAAAAATCACTATGGAATTGAGCTAAATTGTCCTAGCGGGTGTTAGGCTAGGTAAAATATTGATGCTACTCACTATGATTTTACTTATTTTAAAGTAAAATGTGTGGGAGAAAGCAACTGAGGCCAGTATTTCTTAAAAGACTTTTCCAACCTTGTGATTCTGTGATTCTGTGCCTCAGTGAGGAGGTGTCATACAGAAACCAGCTATTTAATCAAGTACTTTGGCTTTGGGCACAAACTGGCCAACACAAAGATGTCTGTGGGCTGTGCCAATGCAGGTCTGTCACATAAAGTTAGGTACCACCAGTTTTGAAGGCTCAGAAGTTCATTTTATTTAATATTTTTTATTAACAGGATAGGAGAATCCTAATGAAATCTGTGGATCTGGCAGAGTTCGTATTAGAAGTGTGATGGGAATACTGGAATATTATGTATGAGACTTCAATTTGTCTTTGTGGGTTGGAATGTTAGAAAAGGATTAAATTTAACTGCTCAAACTCCACATCATGCACCTGAAGACACCTAAGTGGAACTGTAGGATTAGCATGTGCACTTGTTTGGTTTTGACAGAGAAAGAGGAGGACTATTAACTCATGAGGCAATTACGAGCTACCAGAGCAATGAGGCAGTAAGGAAGGAGATCAGACTTTATGACCTAAGAAGCTTATTCCTATTGCTCTGAGCCTCACCCTCGATCGCTCAGGCTTTCCTCTGCCAGGCAGTGAAACAGCCCCATTTTTCCCTGCTGCTGCGGCTCTCCTGGGAGCTGCCGTAACCCTCCCCTCCCGCCCGGCAGCTCCAGGGGCTGTTTGCAGGGAAGCTGGTCTCTCCTCGAGCACCAGCTCAGGGCACTCACACCAAACGCAGGGAACAAGAAACAACACAATAAACCCATGTGAACACTTGCACTGTCTCTGAAGCTCTGCTGAGCCCATAACCCATCCCTGCAGCACAGTAGGGAAACGATGTGCTGCTTTCCCCAACCTGTCACTCTCTCCAACATCCTCCCCCCACTTTGCCACCAGTGCCTCAGGGCTGAGGGGCAGATGAGAGGGCTTCTTCATGCCCCCTGCTCCTGCTCATTAACCAAAGCAACTCCAGTATCAAAATGCAGCAAACTGCACTTCACATCGATTATTTTAACATGAAGCCTGTATCAGATTTCCCCAGCACAGCATTGCGTAGGGATAAAAAGTATTCTGTTCCCAGCAATGCATCTTGCTTGTCTTGCTCGGACTCTGATGGAGCCTGCAAATGGCTCTGCTGGTGGCAATGCCGTCCCTGGGAAGGCTGTGGCTTAGCAGCGATGGGCAGTGCTGCTCTCTCTTTCCCTGGACAACACACCTCACCAAAAGAAAAAGGGATTCCACATGTCCACAGGTGTGCTTCTGCCCACTTTGATGATCAGCTTTATAGACTGGGTAGAAAAACACCTGGGGTTTTTTTGTTCATTTCCATTTTTTTTTTAAAGTTCCTTCTACATGGAATGACTAGGATTTTGCTGGGAAGGACTGCTGCATGCAGATAGGAGGGGGTAAAAGCACAACAAAAAATACTGCTTCCCACAGCACACCTGAAAACTAAGCTGCTATTACATTCTTGAGTTTATTTCTCCAAGTAAATTGCAATCTTTCTCTATTTGAAATCCCTGAAAAAATTTCCAGCCCTACTGGAAGTAAGTCTTATTTGCTTTTCCCAGACTGTCTATAAAACATCAGTACATAAGCAATGCTACAGGTAGGAAAATCTTAGCGAGAGAGAAATGTCTAAAGCAAATGATGTATTTCTGGGTCCATGAGAAAGAAATCAGACTATGTCCATCTGTGGCCAATCATTCTTCAATTAGTAATTTCTGCTTAGCATTAGGTAGCGCTGGTCCCTGATGATCTGAGATGTTTTACAGGCCACAGGGAAGAAAATGACAATAAGGGATTTTTTCTGCTTTCCACCTGAGCAGCCAAAGCCCCGGCGCAGTCGGCAGAAGCACCTTAAGCCTGTGCCTTGTGCACCTGCACAGCGGCTTCCACAGGGGATGTGACCATGTGCGAAAGAGCAAACAGGAGGGGAGGACAAACTCCCCAGTAAATTTAACCCAGGTTTGGGAACCAAACACTCATTCCTGTCAATGCCTTGCAGTGACTGGCAGATATATAAATATATATATACTTTTTCAGTTACTTTGATTTGCCTTCATTTTTACCAAATATCCAGCTCTGGAAAGACTTCTGAGTTTCTTCAATTCATCTCCAGCTTTTATTGCCCTGGTGAAGCGCCAAACTGCAGTTTGGTGGGTGAGTTCAGGCCAATTTATTCTAACTTGTAATTGCATACAGCAATTAACCTATCTATCTACGTAAGTAAAACTACTCCTTGATTTTCCTCTGTCTGAGCTAAGGCTTCCTGACAGAACTTCACTCTTCGACCCATAATTATTAACACTTGCTGGATAATAGCCTACCAGTGAGGACAGTCACCGAAGTCCAGGTAAGGTTCTTGTACTGGGATTTCTTGACCTGTTCAGATCGCTGTAATCAACACAAGGAACAGGATTTTTCTTGTTGCATACAAAATTTTCTCATTAATTTATTAGAAGAGATAAGCTACGCCGCTCCATAATTCAAATGAATCCTCCCTTTTTATCCCATGCTTTTGTACACCGGCCCAGTGGCATGGCAGCTGGCTAATGGGCAGCCACCACATGCCAGAAGGGGACAGGTGTCACAGATGTCACATCACGAGCATCAGTCCTCGCCATGAAAATACCATTAAGTGCCAGGGAAATACCCACGGAGCGTGGAAATGAAGCCTTTGCAGTCCCTGCTGCAGTGGCAGTGTGCCCCTCCATAGGGAGCTCCTCCCAGAGCCTCCTCTGACTGGAGGCAACATCGTGGCCTCTGCCTGCGCTGCGACCCGGCGCCGGCTGAACAGCAGCGTAAATGGAGTCCTGGGCAGGTCCGGCACTCGGCTATGGGGGAAAGGCAGAGGCTGGGGCAGGGGGCGGTGAGGCACAGGACTCAACATGCCTGGCTCTGCGCTTGGCAGAGCCGAGATGCATGGCGGCCTTGGCCCCTCCCGAATGAACCTCGCTCCTGAGACGCATTAGCCTTTTGTGGTCTATGAAAATGTTTCCAATATATAACATTAATATTCCACCGTTAAAACATGGAGCAGCTCAAACTTCTCCCACCCAATTACAGTTCTGGCCATTAGTACAGCAAGCTATTAAAACCAAGTTAAAGAAGGAAGGTGGCTGCATTTACCATGCTGCTTTATTTCTCAGAAGCTTGGCATTTAGAAGTAAACTAATCACTTCAATTTGACAGTAAGCAAAGCAATATTTGCTGTGTTGTCTGAAAACCTTGAGAAGGATTTGGATACATTTAAAGGCTTATTAGAATAGTGACAGGGTTTGGCTGTACCCAGCATGGATGCTGGAGAGCTGTGCTGAATTGATAGGTATGTGCATTAAATCTAACACTGATATAATGAGGGGCAGGAAACTTCAAAGGTGAAAAGGTGAATGGCAAAGGACCTAAGGCTGCATTATAATGGCCTTTTTTTAAAAAAAACAAACCCTGGAGACTTCAGTCACTGTAAACTGAAGATTCAATTGCTTTGCAGACTTCCCAGTGATTAAAGTTCTCATGTCTGTTCTCCACAGCAAAGCACTACTATAGCATTACAACAAAGAAAAGACTATTGCAAACTAATGCTGCACAGAGAACGGAGCAATAATTCCTAGTGACAAACTTTGTACCCGCAACTGTCCCCTCAGGAAGAACCTAAGACTTCCAAAGCTAAAAGATCTATCATTGTCTTCTCATTCACAAGGTCTCCTTAATTATATCGCAGTTTCATCAGAACAGTTTAACAAGAAGTCTGCTTGATCATGATTTTTATCTGAAAGAAGTTATGCATGCTCAGATAGCCTTCATATGTCAGATTTCTGGTTGATTTTTTTCCAAGGATTCATCACAGTGTTTACAGTTCACTCTTTTCCTTTTTAATTTTTGTCAGCCTGGTGGTTTTCAAAACCATATTTTAGGTAGTCCAAAAAGATTTCGACTAAGAAAAATGCCCTAAATTTTCTTTTAAGTGAGAATGAATCCAAACAACTTCACTAGCTAGAAAGCTTTAAACCTGAGAAAGCTTCCCCGTGCCTCACAGCAGCCCTATCTCCTAGAACAAAACCTTATTCAATGCTGACTAAACAATAATGCACTTTCCCCCTCTTAAATCTAACTTGTGGATTTATCATCTTTCCTTGGAAACAACTGCAAAGGGGGAATTATTTTTCACAGCTGACAGTGGGAATGTGGAGCCCAGGAGGCAGAGAGCCCCGGAGACCTGACAGTCTGCTTGAACTGTGCCTGAAAAAAGCGATTCATCTGAACGTTGCAGAGGAAGGGGAGGAAAAAAGGGATGAGACTAATTGGTTCTGACTATAAAAGTCAGATCTCAGTTTTCTCTAGAGATGTGCATTGCAGGAAACCCTATTAGTGAAGCTGGATCCTTTTTAAAAGGGCTAATTCAAAAGCACTACGATAATTTAAGAATATGACACTGCTAGGAGATTTACATATAATATTTGATAGTAAAAACTATCAAATGTTTGTCATTAAATGGCATCAAATTAATAATTGGGGAGAAAGTGTTATCAATAGCCACAGGCAGCAGTCTCCCATACAATGAAGCTTCAGAACAGGTAATTTCTTGAGCCCGGATTCAAACCCAGATCCTATTATGCACCACATGAAGACACGAGACAAAGGCTCCGAGAGCAAAGGATGCCTGCCACGAAGGTAGAGGAACCATTTGTTATCAAGTGGCGGATGAAATGAGCTTGGTGTCAAAATGCCCCTTGTGCTGCACGCGACGCTGCATGTTACGAGACGCCAGCTCTTGGCTGCCACGAGGAGCTTTTGTTGAGCCGTGTTGCTCAACGGCAGGATGGCTGGCTAGGGCTGAGGGAGGGAAACACCACCAGATTTACCCCATGTTCCCCTGCCTGAGCACGGAGCTTTGGGACGCATCCTCTAAGGGCTTCAGGCATCTCATTTTTTTCAATCTCTCACCTTACATAAGCACTTCATTTATCAGAATGAAAGGGGGAAAATCCATTCTGCGTTGAAATAGACTGCCACCTGCATCGCTTCCTAATGTAAGCAAATCCCAGCGGAAAGGTTTAGCACCAGACGTTTCTGCTGGACCAATAAATCACTCTCAGAAATATTGTTTAAACCCTGCATGTGCTGTTAACCAGCAAGAGTAGCACACATTTTAAAAGAAATTCCAACAATTCAACAATTAATCCAATTTCCTGGAAGAACTTGGGTGGCCGCTGTGTATTTCAGGATTCACAGGAGCCACAGATATATTAACAATGTAATAACGACACTGTTACTGAATTTTAATAACAGAGAAATGACTGCTATGCAGTGTGACACCAGCACACGAGTTAAAAATGTTCCACAGACTAAACCCTTTCGGACTGTGGCGTGTGATCACGCGTGCATATGTGAATAAAGACACTGGCAATGCCGCTCTTGCAAGACACGAGTCTCTTAACCTGTGCAGACATCGCGGTTGTCTCCTGGCGTGCCGCTATCCCATCCATTTATCAGCCCAGCTGACTCACAAGGTAAAAATAAAATGGTGCTTTGAGTTTAACAGGATGCCACCGGCTTGGGAAGCACGGCTGGGCTCTAAAAAGTGGATTAGGAGAACAGCACATAAAACAGCATGAAAAAACTCGGATTCTTCCCCAGAAAACTTCCTCTAATTCATCACAAGAGAGAATGAAAATAAGTGAGCTTTCAAACACTCTCTACCACATCTCTGTTTTATAGTTTGCTGCAATTGCTTTTAATTAACTCTAAAAATTTAAATGGCCCAAATTCTAGAGCCGGTCCCCTTTAAAATATATCTTGCAAACTTTGATTAGCTCCAGAGAAAGGACGGGAGAGGACTTTAAATGGCATGAAGGTGGATTTATTGGCAAGAGTGTCAGGTTTGCACTTAGCAAGGAATTGGCAGATAGCAGAAAATGGCTGGACAGGATTCAAACTCCAAGGACTCGGAGCTGAAAAAGGATTTATTTGAACAGCAAAGTATAGCAGTGTATTTACTTCAGTTAAAATTAATATAAGCTTTTAACTAAAAACACGAAGAAATTAAAACTTCCAGTGGAAATCAGTTCCATTGCTTCAAAGGTCTGGTCACAGGGATATTTATTGCTTTCCCCCCTCACTGGGTCATTTATTGCTTCGAGCTATAGGAAGGCATATCGATCTTCATCAGGTCTATGTTCAAAAGTCAGATTAAACCTGAAGCTGCACAAAATTACTTAGCATACAGGAAATAAAATGCTTAATTTTTGTCCTAAATCAACTGTAGGAAAAAATAGTATATTCATTGCGTATGAGAGGCAGAGAGTCTGGTGTCCCAGAACAAGCAGATCAGCCACAGGAGCGTAAGCTGCTTTGCTGGCGTAGACAAGAGGTTTGGCCACACTACAGCAGTGGGGACGACAGGGTTTTTGTGCAAAGAGTAATTCTCCCAGCTGAACGGTAACTGTATTTGGTTTGGGGGGAGGGGGGGGTCTTGCCCCGATTTTTGTGCTTCCTTTACAAATGTCAGAAAATTGCTTATGACAGTGCTTAAAGTATCAGCTGCCATGCTGAGGCCTTGTTCATGCTCGCAACTCCACTGCTGGAGACGGACCAGTGGCAGGAACTGTTTCCAAAAAGCCAAGTATGACTGTGCTCCCCAGCTGATGCCAAGCTCTGCTTTGGGCAGGAGGCTGGCCTAGCTGACCCCGAGGCTCCCCTGCAACCAAGGTTTTGGTCAAATGTTCTACAAAATGATGTCCACGACTGCTCGACCTCAGGCTTTTGGCTAGTGGCAAAGGGGCCTGACTCAAAGCCGACTGTGTTGAACCAGACATTTTTGCATTGGGCTTGGCCAGATCAGCTCACAGGGTGGCCAGGGAAATAGAAAAGGCAAAAGCAAAAAGGGAAAATGGGGAAAAAGAAAAATCCCAGTCACAGTGCCTCTGAATGCGGCCTTACACCATCAGAGCTGCATGAGACGCTTCTACAGAACTTCCCTGATTCTAGTCTATGATCCTAACTTGGTGATGGGACATCGTAGATTTTTCCAACAGCACATAATTGCATTTAGCAGCTAACTTTTCTTGTAGCACCCACTCACTTCCTTTTGTACTACTTACCAGTGTAGTATCTGCAAGAAGCCGAGCGAGCCATTTTCCTGTTGTGCCAAGTCCTGACGCAGCATTTGATTTCACTTTTATGGACTAAAGCTAAAAGCAGCTTTCCTCAGAAAGCGTGAACAACCTCACGTCAGGTCTGGTGGCAGCTGGTCTCAGCAGCCAGCACGTGGCTCACCTAACTACAGGTGTGCAACTGAGTCACTAAAAGAAGAGAACTTCACACAGTCAGCTATGCCACTTGGACGAGCTCGTGTCCCAGAAGGCAAGGATGCTGACATACCTCAAGTGGGTACATCATGTGTAGACTCTGGAACCGTGAATCGCAGGGGCTGGAGGGGAGGAGCTCAAACTAAGGATGCAGGACACTTCCATCTATGCAAAACCCTGAAGGCTAGTCATGCTGAAGCGTGACCTTATATTCAATACGTTGTGCCAACCTTCATCATCACTACTTCCTGCACATATTCTTTTTCCTCCACTGAACTATGCTAGAAGTCCCCTAGACAGTGTTGGAGTATCTACATACCCTGGGGAATGGTCTGGACTGGCAAAACAGCGTAAATATTTCACAAAACTCCAGTCAAAGAGACAGTATGTGCCTTTTTTAGTTATCACTTCCCCTCGCCAATCTAAATGACTCTGGATAAGAACAAACTGTTCATACCAACCAGCACAAGACCCATCATCTACAATTTTCATCTACAGCCATGTAATTGTGCAGAGAAATCCACACACGAAGGACAGTTTGCTTACATTATCTCTTTCCAATAGAATTTTCTTTTCACTGATTTTAATCTGCTATTCTAGACTAAATTGAAAGCTTCTACAAGCAACCTCATAGTAATGTTTCTGGATCTGCCAGCAGCAGCTATTGCCATTTATCCCATCATTCCTAAAGCTTACACAGAAGAGGCAATAAAATATGAAGAAATGAAAGGGAGAAAGCTTCCTTTGTACTCGCCAGCACCAGACCTATCATATTTTAGAACACCACCAGTACATCAATGCAATTGTGAAACAAAGCACACACAGAGAAGTATGCTATTGTCATTTTTTAGGATATCTTGAGCATTTGTCAATAAGGTATTAAAAGTTTCCTCAAGTCTGAAAACCAAGTTATTTTTACACTGCAATCTGCAGTTTCTATGTTGGAACTGCACAAGTCAGCCACATGAAGTCCTGCACCGGAGTCCAAACACTACGCGTTGCCCCACACCACGCATGTGTACCTAAGGCCACTAAGGCTATTTTGCCTCCAAGCATGTCTCTGCCTCTGTGGAGAAAAGAAGTAAACATGTCTTTTCCTGAAACTTGCTTGCAGGCTCAGGTCTTCTTCTGTATTCCAAATCAGGAAAAATTACATCAATTTAATAAAAAGTGGAGAAAATCCTACAGTGTGACAGATCAGCTGTAAAAGCACACGCTGAAATAAGGACAACCTCTAAGCCATCAGAATTTTCTTCATGAAACCAGATTTTTTCTGTGTCATACTCGGCACGCAGAGATTCTAATTTTCCAGGGCTGTAAGGGAATTTGACAAGTAAACCTACTACGGTTAATAGCATTTTAATCTTTATGCATAATGATCACAAACCTACATTGTACGGGTTTGATAATAGTAACTGACAGCTGAATTTGAAGTATACATTTCTTTCCAAAATAGATGCGCGTGTAGGTGGATGTGTTGTAGAAATATAATATACTACACGGCTGAGCCGAGATAAGCTGGCGATTCTCAAACGTCAGCATCATCTGCACAAAGTTAGGGTTGAAAACTGCTCTGCTAAATACCTGTTCATCCTTCTTATGACACTTTCTCTAAAAAGCTCAGCAAATAGTAGATAAAATAAATATCTAATGAGGTATGACAGAAACTCCAATGGAGCTAAACAGCAGAGATCTAAATTCTAATAAATAAATGAAGTAAAAAATTTACTGCCAGCAACTATGTCAAGTTAGCCATAGGAAACTGCAGGTCTGCAGCTGGAGAAGGGCAATATTCTGCAAGCCAGAGAGCAATGGAACTCCTCCAGCTTTGATTATTTATGGTGTGATGATGAAGGAACAACTTTCCATGTGAGGAACAGCTTTAAAGTTGAACAGTGAAGCTGAAACAGAGATTTAATGAAAAATCAGAGGAGAACAAAACTACAGCTACAAAAACAGTAACATTCATTTTAACAATTTAAAAATATAATTTATGTGCAAAACCAGATGTTAACTTGTCCGGCTGCAAGATAAACAGCTTACTAACCCTTCCGCCGACAGCAAACACACACCATTTAATGTTGCTGCAAATAAGGCTCACTTCATATCTCCAAATGTTATCAAAATGAACACAAATGCAAAACAAACACATTTTAAACAAAAGACACATCTGTATTTAACGCAAAGCTATTTTCAAAAACCCCAACCTTTCATAATCTACCATATTCTTAACGGCCTGAAACATAAGAATGCTTTCAGGCTCAGAGAAAAAAAAAAGCTTCTAATTTTAAACATTTACGAGGACACTGAGAACTCGCTTAGAACCATACTTCAGAAGTGTTTTCGGGCTTTAAAATGCTGAAAGCTGAGACCCCTTTACCCATTTGGCCTGGACTAGGGAAAGAAGCACAAAAATGTGATGAGAAGACTGTACATGAAAATTTCCATTTGAAAAGAAATGCAACCCACTCTGGTGCCCCAAACCTCCTCCCTCCCAGCGTCATTACAGCTCCCCCCTGCCCCCCCATTGTTACACAAATGAAAGGGAGTGACTCTTCTTGCCTGATGGCCACCACCAAGCAACTCACCTGTATCACTGATGCACCATTGTTCTTAACAAATACTTTCTGAAAATATTTCTGCAGGACAAGGCTGCCAGCATGGGGCTCTTCCTGAAGAGGAGGGACTCTGGGTCAGAGCCACAGCCGCTTCAGTTCATTTTAAACGCTAGCAAGGAATGGGTGATACAGCAACAACGGTGATTTAACGTCCATTCTAAGTAATGAACATGATCAAACCTTTTTAATGTGGTTTGGGTTTTTTTTTTCTTTTCTTCCTAAATCCTGCCCCCACCCCCCTCTTAAAATGCTTGCTTTATGCTGCCCTTTGATATATTATAACCATGTGAAGGAGGGATTGTTCTCACATTTCTTTTTCAGAGAAAACACTGAGGTATTTGATTTTGAAAGTTAAAGGATTAAGATTGGGGTGGGGGGAGAACACTTCTAAATGCAAACACACTCAACTAAGTTAAATATAGTCTCAGTTTGATATGAAACACTGACTTTAAAATCAGCTATTCCTTTCCAAATGTGCCATACATTCCCTTCCACCTACCCAGTGAAAATAAATATGAAGATATTGTAGGAATGAAAAGATGGGTGTGCCATACCTAAGAATAAGACCAAGTGGTATTTTTATAGTACTTCAGCATACAAAAATAATATATGAAAGCAGAGCAGCAACCACAAATATGTATTGATACCAACAGATAGTAGCAAGTTAGTTTTGAAAATCCACAGGGATTCTTTTGCCTTACCAGGCACCTGTACAGTTCTATGAGCATTTTCCTTTTGTCATTTGATTTTTCTTGGCTCCAGTCTTATAGTTCAACTGCAGGGCAAAGCACCATACAACAAGAAATTAAATTCAAAACTATTAGCTCATCAAAACTGCCTTTACTGTTTTAAAACAGAATGAAGACATAAAATATTGCAGCATCTTCTGGAACCCCACTCAGAAAACACAACATTTTTAGATCTCTTCCCATGTTATCATCACCACAATTTTTGTAAAGAAGTGAGAAGCCACCCAGGACATTTTAGGAATGACTCCTTCATCACTGCAATCCCTCGATTACACTTTGACCACAGAAGAAATGGGTATAGTAGTACTGTAGAGGCAGTATTGGTGTATTTTTCATTTCGCTCTCTGACGTGCTCTGACTTCTGTTGAACAGTGATATAGTGACTTCTTATATTGTGTCCATTATTGCTCCCAAAATAATTCAGAGGTACATAAGGCTTTAAGTAACAGCAGCTTAAACATCAATTTCAAACTAGATTAAATGGTTCAATGACCTTTTCATCAAAACTGAGCTCCAGAGCTCCCATCTCCTTACAGCCTGAACTGACCTGCAGCTTTAGAGACGTGCTGAAGTGGCCACTTACCCTGCTCTGTGGCAGGGGCACAGCACCCACCATTCCTGCACTGCAGGCTGCTACAGCTTTGCATCCTGGCAAGGCAACTATTACTGGCTTCTGGCACTGGCAGATTATGGTGTTGCATGCAACTCCTCTAGTACAGTAAATCTGGCAGCACGAGTGAAAAAAACCTCATTACCTGTACTATAGACTTCGGAGTGAAGGAACAATTTCCCTTTAAAGCCAGAGAATGGGTCAACTGCAGAGGTACAAAAGCTATATACCGAGAGTGTTAAAGGCAGAGTGCTAACGGTGCTGGCAGCAGTAGTGCTGCTGTCACAGGAGGTACAAGGAACATGTTAAAAGTTCACTGTGAATCATGCAGTTGATTGCAGAATGTCAAACTTTCCAGGAGCAACCAACTCAGATTACTATTTATAAAACAAACTTGGGTTTGTTTGGGCTTTTTTTCATAAAGCAATCAAGCTTGGAGGGCTCCATCTTGAGGGTGGCAACTAACTCATCTCAACCCAAAGAACTACAGGCCAAAAAAATATTGTTGGTTTTTTTTTGCTTTTAAAAAATACAAAGAACCTTGCTGTTACCAGGGCAGAATACAACACCTAAAAGACTTGTCAATAACAAACCTGCAAGCAATGAACAAGGTTGAAGACACTGCAATCAAGAAAACAAGAATTAAAAACTTCTAAATTATACATTATAAAGCTCCTGAATGCTGGCTGCATGGATGCATGTTCCAATCATCCAGAGAACTGCAAGGTATTATATATATATATATTTATTTACCATAAAATCTGGAATCACAGTTGAGACTAAAATTAGACTTGGTCTCATTTATCATTTAATTCAGGATTGAGATTACTTCATATAAACTGGTTTATTTTTGTGTATAGTATAATTTAATGTGAGAATCTTTTTCCTTGATATTAACCATTAGTACTGAGTTTTAGTTCCTGCTAAGTTCCTTATATATGAATTTTAAATACAGTGCTTCTAAATCAGCTTGCATGTACCCATCTGGACAGGTACTGGATGAATCCATATTCTATTTAACAAAATAAAGGTTAGCATAGCTTAAAAAATCCCAAACCAACAAATACAGCAAACCTCTGAAGTGATACATCTCTTGACTCAGTTTAGCAACACAGCAAAAATCCATAAACAATTTGGTAATGTAGTTGATGATTTTCATAGCAGCGTAGGATTGAGTTTCAACATTCAACACTATTAGAAAGTTCAATAATTCCTTGGTTGGATGACAAACTGAAAATTGTCCATAAAGTGGAAGGGTCTTCGCAGTTGTGATGACTCTGCCAATGACTACAAAGATCCTCCCTTCTTCCAAACACCTGTTTGCATAAAATGCAGTTATAGCCTGCTTTAGACCAAACTTCAATTTTTTTGCTTGGTGTACCTACGTTTTCCATCTCCTTGGCTGCTTCACCACTTCCTGACTGAGTCAGTTCACTTTTAGGTAACATATCAACATTATTTTGATGGTGAAAGTGGACTTGTCTTTTCAGTTTTGGAAAAGTAGAGAACTCCTCCTCATGGGCACTGCATCTTGCTAAATGTCTTCTCTCACTGCGCTGTTTCCACAAGTGGGTTGCGTGCTTGATCAGTTCCCCCTTGGCTCCTCTATTTCCTTGCAGAACTCCTTCCTTTACTCTTCCCTGGATCTCTTCTCCGTGGGCGCATAATAAGTGAAACTTCATTTCACCAAAAGACTGTGCAATAAACTGGCACCGACCACATTTGATCTGTAATTTCACTTCTCCTGGGTTATGGAATAGGTCCTCGAAATTGCACTTATTTCCCCTGTTACAAAAAAGGAAACACAAAATATTTCAGTATTAGCCATGCACAGAACAGAAATGGCAGTTTCTGTCTTTATAAGTTCCAGGAAGAGATGACAGTCATGAAACATTCTTTTAATTAAAAACAGGCACTGTTGCTACACTATCTAATTTATTTGGAACAGGAACAAAAAAGAGAAATAAAATAACAGTAAGGCTGATTAAGAAACAACTCAAACCAAATGTTATTCACCACTGCTGAGTTTAAGAACTGCTTCCAAAATTAGCCCTGGTAGAAATAATTATTTAACAACACTAATCTTTTAATAAAAGGTTAATAATGGTTTTTTAAGTTCCAGATTTAGTGACGTCAACCCAAACACTTCTGGCTCTGTGCTAGAAAAGTGAAAATGAGTACTAGGTGCAGCATGCTACTAGGAGAAACTAATTTGTTTACACTGAGTGATCTAGGGTGAATTTAAGTCAAAACCACACATCCCACCTCCCAGTCCAATGCGGAAACTATGAAACTTCAAAGTTTTTGGTTTTTTTTTCTACAAGTTTGTAACATAGTTTTAAAAAGTTTTGAATACCTAATTTACAATTGGACAGCCCCTCTCAGTGATTTAATACAGCTCTGAAGTGTAAAGGAAACATACACACAGAGCTAACAAGTTCCTGGTTTAAGTTAAACCAATCAAATGAAGACCTCCACAGAAACCTTCTCATTATGTCTATGAAAAGGATCAGGTATTATTGTGCAGTTATACATATTAGACATATCACCCAATAAAACAGAGAAACTGTATGATTCATTGTACAAAGGCTAGTAAAAGAAAAGCTCCGGTGTTTCTTGGGTTCAATCAGTATCTTCAGACTTTCGAACTGATGCCCCAGAGAGTGGAGCTATGCAAAGTAAAATGTGTAAAATGGAACTGTCGTGTCACAGTGACGCATTAGGCTAAAGCCTTGAGCTTATTAAGGCATATTTTAGTGAAAGTAAATGCACAGTAGAAGAAACAAAACAGCTAACATTTATACTGTGTCAGGAAATTTCACCTCAAAATCCTAGCGCAGAGATAAAGGAATGTTCTATCCATCTTAATTTGGGAAACACTTAACTCTTCTACTTGGGTAAGTGATTGCATGAGCAGAAGTAACCAACACACAAGACGGATTAGCTCACAGCACTCCAGAGAAGGAAACAGGATAATGATATTTAATAGGGTAAACAAACTACAAGCTAATACTGAAATGCAAATTGCTTTGCACTTTAATTACAGTTAGTCCACTTATGTTCTGGGGAAAACCCCCAATGGATAGAACACAGACAACAGTGCAGATCAACAGAAAATGCATTAGCCATGAGAAATCAACTGATCAAAACATCTCTGCTGGCAGTATATTGGGTATTAGTAGAATATATGCAAAATTACTTTGGATATTCAAGTGTCAGTAATAATTTATATTTAATAAATCAGCTAAAATATAATGGATAGTCTAGTGGATTGACTAGATTCCGGAATAAAATATTTAAATCTCACTTCGGGAGAAAAAATGAGGAAAAGGCAGCAATTTTTCACAATAGTGATGTTTATGAACTTCCACTGACAACCTGAAATCCCATTTTCATTAGCATCCAATTAGTGAAAAGACTCACCTCCCCGTTGCTTCTTCCGCTTCTTTTATGTTCGTGTCCCTCTTCTTTAAAGCATCCTGCAGCTGTTGCTCACTAGTCGAGGGCTCTGTGCTGATAACAACCCTGTGCACCTCTCTTAGGTGACCAAAATACACTTTTGCATGGCCAAAAACTTTGGCACAAAATTCACAGCACACAAGTTTTTTGGGTTTGCCTTCGTTGTGATGAAGTTTCATATGTGTGCTGAGGCTTCCAGAGTGAATGTAGGCTTTCCGGCAAATTCGACAGCTGTACGGTCGTCTGTTTGTGTGTGTGTTCATATGGTCCTGAAGATGGTGTTTGAACTGGAAGATATGGTTACAAACAAGACATTTATGCAATGGCTTTGGTACAGCTGAACATGCATTTCTACTTGAATCGCTCGATTTAGCTGATGTAGGATCACTATGCTTGTAACTTAAATATTTATCGGTAAGTGAGCTATTTAACAAAATATCTTGGTCTAAATGGTCAGGAGATGGTGTGTCTATGACTGCTGCAGAGGTCAGTGGTGCAAAAGCCTGCACAACTACCACTGGCTTGGGTCTAATACAACGGTATTTTTTCACTGCCTCTGCTTTTTTGTTTTCAGGTGGCTGAAGATCAGCTTTCGCCCTCTCTCTTCCTTCTCTAAACTTATTAATGATGCATTTCCTTCGCTTGGTCTGAAAAGCCAATAAATCATCTGAGGCTCTTCTTTTCCTGCCTCTTCTTTTAGAGGCTGCACTGTTCAATTTTTTAAGACTCTCAACATCCACTTTTTCTCGAATGGTTTGTTTGGGGACTTGTGTGAATGATGCAGCTGATCGCTTGTCAGATGCTTTAGTAGGAACATGAAAAGTTTTCACCAGAGCTGGTATCTTTTCACATTCGGATCTTAGTGAAGGACCAGATACATCCACATTAGTATCCTCCTTAGATCTACAGAGCATTGAATTTTTCATCCTCGAGTAAGGCAAAATAGGAAGTTTCCCTTTTGGCACTGGTGTCATCTGTATTGTACTGCCAAAAACTGCTGGTGACAGGACAGCAACAGAATTTGCAGAATTTGTGGATTTTTCCTTTAGTTTCTCAGACATTATGAATGACTCTCTTGCGGTTTCAGATGCTGTCTTCACAGAGCATGGACTTGGTTTCATGGGATTAATTGTACTTGCCGGCTTGGATGAAGAGTCTTTAACTACAGATGGTCCAGAAACATTACTGCTAGTGATTTCACTTTTGCTCACTACAGGAGACACAGATTTCACACAATTGCCTTTATTTACTAATGTGGCAACTTTAATTTCAGCTGACTCACGGTCTGTTAGCATCACTTGCTCAGTTGAATCTGAACTAGAATGAGTTTCAGGACAGTCTTCAGTTAAAGCAGTCACGGGGGAAGTCTTTGATGAGATCGATGCTTTGGCAGGAATCTTGCTATGTGAACCCAAACCAGAGATTTGTGCCATTTTTTTGTCACTCCAAAATTTATTTCGTACAGATTGGTACCTAGGAATAGGCAGCTTTAGGTTTTCAGAAGGGGCCACGTTTGACTGCTGGACTTGCTGTGTTAGGGCAGGGGCAACACATGGCAAGGCCAAGAGAGAAAAAGTCCCCTCGTGACCAGCTACCTGCATGACAGCATAGTTCTGAGTTGGTACCACCAGCGGTTTAGAACCTGCAGCTGCCATCGGTGTATTTTGCTCAGGCAAAGATGACTGAAGACAAGAAACCACTCCAGATGTTAGAATTTTCGGTACCATTTTTGGAGCAATGGTCCTAAACTGACTTTTCTTCTGAAAACTCCGTATGATATCCGAAGGGGATTTGTGTTTGTCTGTAATAATAACATAGCAAAGATGTAATACAATACACAGTATTTCTGTACATACAGTATTCGGTATATATAGTATTACTGCATCAAAAATAAAACTGCTTACAAAGGCCTCTATTACACACAAACTTGTTAAAAATATTCAGGCATTCTAATGTTCTAGAATAAGTTAAGAATTGCAAAAGTTTAATGTACAAAAATATTCTCTGAAGCAATGTGCTTGAATACAGATATGCAAAACCCCCCTCCTAATCTAATCTTAAATGGATGTTTTACTCTAGGTTAGAAACTACACGACATTTCAGAACAAATACTCATAAGCCTCCTCTGCCCTGGAAAAGCTGCTCTAGCATGCTGGCAATATTTAGCTGGAAGAACTAACAGGGACAGGATTTAAACTCCATGATGCAGAAATTTTTTGAGCACCTGCTCGAATCATCTCTCTCAAGCAGAGATATGCTTTCTTTCAGAGTTTCTATAACATTTAAAATTTGTGGGTTTTAGCAGATGCAGACCAAAGCTTACTTGACAAAGCCTTAAAAAAAAGTGCTGCTATAGACTATGCAAATTATGTGTAATAAAATCAAAGAGGACTTGAGAGAGTATACACCATTGTTAAATACCCAATCACACACACTGCTTATGTGCTTTTAACGCACAACAGAACTACTGTAGTAATTCAAACATTTTCTTGAAAGATGCAATTTATCAAGGTTGTATCACAGTTCCTTCCTGTTTCTACCTGTGTTAGTAAATGTCACAAACATTTTCAGTACAGAAGAATGTGAGGATAATTAAGTAAAACAAATAAAAGGAAGAAGGGAGAATGTGTGAGACAGAATCTGCATTGAGCAGCAGAGATATATGCTGACCTTTCAGACACTTCCATAAATAAAGATCTGCTATATAGTTAATTGAAACGCTACCATTTCATATCACAGCCGTATTAGTCTCTCTGCAATTCAACTACTGATGATTTCAGTGCTCAAAGACTGGGGTAAATAGAAAAAAAATGTTTTTCTAAGTTACACAGGTACCACATTTCGTGACCAGAACTCCTGGACAGATAGATGCGCACACTCACGGCATGCACGTGTGCAGTAAATGTACTGCCTTCAGGACATGGTAGATTCACTGAGAAATCACATATCGACTGAACAGTTCAGAGACAGTAGGTCTGATGCCTCTGAAAACTCTTTGACCTACAGCAGATTCACAGAGTATCTAAGCAATAAAAAGATCAAAGTTTTATGGCATACAATCCACAGCATCAAAACCCAAGTCTATTATGCACCTTCTTGATCCCCTAGTTAAGTGAAACAACTGGGCATCACTGTAACTTTTGTTCTGCTCAATATATGTACAAATGTCCAGAATTCCTACATGTTCTGTGCAGAGCGAACTACCATACATATGGAAATCCTGTCTGAAAACAGAGATCCCTATACATAGGGATAAATGAGGCCCACAAAGTTTATGCAATCTGGAAAAAGCAGAAAAGTGTTAACTTTAAAATTCAGTTGCCCTGCAGTTCTTTTTATTCTCCAAAAGCTAGGAACATGTACTATTTCTCACTAAGAACTTCCATTTTTGCCAACCTCAACTACTAAAGATAGAGAACCATTTAACTTTTCAACTGCTGATATTGGTAATGATAGTCAGGTTATCTTTTGTTTCCTGTTGATAGTTTTGAGGAAACGATTCTGAAAGTACAATAAAGTGATGTAAAATATTGTAATCATTAACCAAATTAGCCCTGAACTTCAATGCTAGTGACAGGTCAAACTGTACTGCTTAAACATGAGATGACAGAGCAAGTCTATTTTTCTTATAGGGGCCAGAATCTGTTCTTATTTTGCAGATTATGCTTGCCATAAGCTGATATTCCAAATCAGCAGTTACTCAGTTTGACACAATATTCAAAATGAAGCAGTTTCCACCCCCTCTTCGCATTTGGCTTGCACCTCTCCCATTTTATTTCAAAGTCGCACTCAGTTTGCATAAACTTTTTAGAAAAGCCAGCACTTCAGCAGACTGCTACTTGTGCTACTTTAGACTCCAAGTTATAAGGCACCCACTCTCCAAGCAATGGTAGAAATTATGTGAGTTCAGGAAAAGATGGCAGCTGTGCTGTCAACATGCCACCTCTAAAAGAGCGCAGAAATGGCAGCCAAAGCAGCACAAAGGAATGTTTCATTTGAAGTTAGCAAGAAATATTTGTAGAAAGAGTACATCACGCTAGCTTTAAAAATAAGCATATACTTCTCAAATACATTGACTTGCCTACTGCAAGTTTAGGCAGTAAAATCACTTTTATTTAAATAAAGTCTCTCTACATATTTCCTCAGTACAAAATGCTCTTTGAAACAACGTCCACTTGGATCAACATTCTTCTTACGTACTTAACACAATCCTAAGCATTGATATAACTGAGAAATTACTTTTTATACAAATGCTCTTTTTCCAACTAATGTAATTTTATCATAAAAGCATCTTCCAAGCACCCCATGTTTGGTATCAGCCTTCAGTACTTTTTTTTTTTTGGCCAAGTTTACATTAGACAGTTTAGTGCAGAAATATTCACTGCAGTGCCTCTGGTATGCAAAAGATACTACTCCGTAGCTCCCTCTCGTCCAACACAGCTGCTGCAGTTAAGCAGCTTAGCCAGCGTCTAAATATAGAGATGGACTAGATGCAGACTAGCTACCTGAAGCTCTTTCAGGCTTAGTTAAGGTTTTGCCTGTGCACTGGGAAAGATAACTGGAAGAACTGGTGGAAGATTATTTAGAATCTTTGATGAGGAAAAAGAGGTCCTACTGACCCCACCCACAGTGTCCAGTATCGTCAGTGACCAAAACTGGTTTTTCTATTTATACTTGGTGACATTTTCAACAATTTCCTCCACACACAATGATCGCTACAGTAATTCATGTCTTTGCCACCCTGACATGGAAGGACTTGAGTATCAGGTTGCCACTGTGCCAGTCTGAAACTTAATACACATCTTTCAGGGGCATTCCACTTCTATTCCACACCACCTTCCAAATTATTTCTGTCTGTGACTCAGAAGAGTCATTTTGACTTGTCAGTTGTGACTTGAGGAAAAGCCTTTCCTATGCAAACCCATGAAGTCTTGCATCTAGAAGGACTTTTCACTTAAGGGAGGCTCTGCAATGGCATTTTTGAGGATGGCCCTTGGTTTTACACAATATCTTTCTACAAGTCACTCTACAAGTTCTTCATTGGAAGGCAATGATTGCTATACTTTCTCCAAAATTTTTATTACAAATAAAGGAAATTAATAATACAATAGATTTAATATCTGAAGCTCATTTTTGACTGCTGTGTTCTCTACCTTTCAAATAAGTATGAAGCTGTGACAAAAGCTAGACACCTTTAAGTAATAAAGCACAATGGTAAATCAAATGCAATTCAATCCATTTACTTTAAAAGTCTCTGTTAAAAGATTAATGGTTATCATGCTAGTACCTGCAAGTATCAAATCACTTGGAAACTTGCAGGATGCCATAAGCTCTTATCCTTTCTAAATAATCTTAAAATTCTATAGGATTGGACAGCAACAGACCAATTAAAAAAAAAAAAAACAACCACCCAAACAAACAAATAAAAATGCATCAAATTCTCTGATACAGCCATACTGGGAAGAGTGCTCTGGAAGAATGAGTCATCTGCTGTTCATTCATGGTTCCCTTTCCTTCCTAAGTCCCTCAAGTCTGGTCAACTCCATTCTGTTCTGCCTTCTTTTTGTACCTCCTTCAGTTTGTTCTCTATGCAAAGTATGTAACATTGGTAAACACAGACATTGCAGGAAGCATCAGAAGAAATTTCATTTTCCCAACTAATCTGATCTGTTCTGACCATTAAAATAAACCATCAAAATGCTAGAAACCACTGTGTACTAGTGTTATTTTTTTTAAATAATCATGTAAGGCCACCTCACTTGTGTAAGTATGTGTTTAATTTCTGTATGACTGGAAAAGTGACAGAAAATAACACAAAAAAGGATGACTTTTGAAGGGAAAGGCAGAATACAGATGAAAAAGATTAATGAAATATTTTATTAAATGCATGTTTATGTTGCTGAGTTTTTTTCCTGCATTTGAAAAAAAGAATATCTGTTTTATGGGAAAGAAAAAAAATGCACAACTTAATTTATAAAAGACAATACTAGATTTTCTTCTGTCAGTGACAGTTAACTATTCATTTTGCCAAATCTCCATATACACTAAATACCTGTGGATATTTTCTTTCCAGCACAAGTTTCTTGTTTTTGCTGACCCAGCATACTTTGTTGGACACAATGTTTCTCTGCAGGATTAGCATGCAAAAAAACACCACCTGCAAAAGTGCTTCAGTCAGTTATAAATAGATCCTAGGACAAAAAAAACCCCAAACCAACAAAAAACCCACCCTGAACCAAACAACAAAAAACAATCAATCCCAAAACCAACAAAACCCAGAAAAAGACAATATAAAACAACAATATAAAACAATAACTTCCAGTTAATGCATTAAGAAAGCTACTGCTTCTTGCCCTTTGCCATTTTTCTCTCCTGAAAAGATGTTTTAAAATCTAATACATTACATGCCAAATGCAAGGTGATAGCTAAATAATTGAATAAAGCTGGTTAATGTGGTAAGCAGATGGGATGCTTTAGCTTCAGTGTCATGCAAGACAGTCAACACCACCAAAATGAAAAGCTCAGAAAAATGAAGGTTCAGTAGCTTTAGTCAGGCTTTTATATCCAGGGGCTACATTCTGTGCTGAAGTAATCTTTCCGTAATCCCACCTACACCAGTGGAACTCACAGATATTTTAGAAAATAGAATTGGCCACTTATGTTCAAAACAAGTTTTGCCACACACCTATATGAAGTAAGGTGGGTAGTAATGCCTAAAACCAGAAGTGCCCAGCTCCACACATTGTAACAGTTACTTTGCAATTGTTCCTATCTTTGCCTAATAACAACTATTTGGGCAGAACATTCTGTTCTGGATATTTGCCTCAGATAATTTTCTTAAATTAATTGCAACAGAAAATGCCAGCCACCCCTAGGTACACCTGCATTAATAAAAAAAAAAAAAGAAGAATCTAGATACCCATCTGCATGTTAGACTAAGACCTTGCTGTCTGACACAGAACCATCTCCTTTGTCTGTGAAAAGCTGCCAAAATTTGGCAACATGTAAGCTCTTGGCATGTGTTTAATAGATACTTTCAGGAGCTAATTTTCCCAATGATTACATTCCATTGAACTTGCTCCTGCTTCAGGTTGGGCTACATTTTTCCTAAAAATTTAGGTTTAGGTCCAAACACTGGAGTAGGAACAAGGGAATGGCCTCTTTTTATCTCTTAACAGCTGGGCTGAGTGTGGGAGAGAAATTAGGATAGGTATGGGAAAAGGAAAAGGAGAGGAGAACTAAAAATGAGAGTTGGAAAGTGTCTAAGCCCAAGAGTCAGGGTGGGATATGGGAATTAAATACAGAGTTAAGATGGGTAATGAACCCATCACTAGTGCATGTGATTAGAAAGGAGAAGCATTTAAGACACAGGGATAACCTCGTATCTTGCATTTCTTACCTTATAAGTACTTGCTTTTTTTAAGAGCAATATAATTATGTCTACACAGGAGTCCTTATGTGCAATTTAAAAGAGATTAGAAAAATAATTTAAAAAATATAACTAAGTGTTCTAATGTAAGATTAGAAAATCATAGTACAGCATCCACACAAACACGAATATACAGAATGTACAAACAGACTCAGAAAATGTATTCTGGTATACCATGGTGAGAAGAGGATCAAAATTGCTTGTTAAAATTCTAAAAGGGAAAAATTAGACCTCTTTAATGCTGTGTATAATTAATTCTGATTTGAGCATCAATGGGATTTGCTAGCTGTGCACAAAGCATTTCACCATTCAGAAAGGTCTTATTTGCTTTAAAATCTGTGCAAGTTTATTGTTTTACAGGATTAGGATGACACTGCATTTCAAGAAATCCTGTGAGCAGTGGGATACTTCCTGGATTCCTTAAAGTCTCTAAAAGTCTCTTTGTAACAGAGGAGAGCATTACAACAACAAAACTACACAGCAAAGGGGTTTTTTTACATTAACTGGACTCCATTAAACGCAGACGTTCTACATTCAAATTTCTATTGACATTTTTCAGTGTGGGAACAAGCTAAAACTATTTTTGGCCTAAACAATCATTTCAGAGGAAGAGTAATAAATTAATCTGTGATTACGTGCATACATACATAGGTCGTATTTACGCAAGTTCTTCAGTTTCCTGTCTAGTTGAGTCCTTGTTTCCCCCCCCCCCCAAAATCCTTGTTGCACTATTTACTGTATATTGATATATGCCAAAGACTAGACAGATCCTGCTTCTCAAAAATTATCTAACATACTCTATTTAAAAATCCCACAGAAAGGATGGAGAAAAAAATATTCATAATCTCTGTTTGGTAACTCCACTCTCTCAGTTTTCAGAATCACTTTCCTCTGTTGTTTGAAAATATACATTTGGTTTCTTATCATGCTGTCATCTACCTGGCCTTTGACACAGTCCCCCACAACATCCTTCTATCTGAACTGGAGAGAGATAGATTTGATAGATGGACTATATCCCGTGCATAAGGAATTGTCTGGATGGCCATATCCAGAGAGTAGTGGTCAATGGCTCGATATCTGCATGAAGACTGAGGATGAGTGGTGTCTCTCAGGGGTGACCAGTACTGCTTAGTATCTTCATCAATGACACATTGGGATTGAGAGCACCCTTGGCAAATTTGCTGACCTCAAGCTGAGTAGTGCAGTTGACATGCCTGAGGGACAGGATGCCATTCAGAGGGACCTGGACAAGCTCCAGAAGTGGGCCCATATGAACTGCATAAGGTTCAACAAGGCCAAGTACAAGATCCTACACATGGGTTGGGGCAATCCCTGGCATCAAAACAGGCTGGAGGATCAAGGGATTGAGAGCGGCCTTGCAGAAAAGGACTTGGGGGTAAGTGGTAGATGAAAAGCTGGAGATGACCCAGCAATATGCGCTTGTGGCCCAGAAAGACAACCACACTCTGGGTGGCATCAAAAGGAGTGCAACCAGCAGGTCAAGGGATGTGATTCTGCCCCTCTCCTCCACTCTGATGGGACCCCACCTGGAGTACTGCGTCCAGCTCTTGAGTCCACAGTACAGGAAAGAGATGGAGCTGTCGGAGCAGGTCCACAGGAGGGCCACAAAAACACCACTCCTATGAGGAAATGCTGAGAGTTAGGGTTGTTCCGTCTGGAGAAGAGAAGGCTCTGAGGAAACTGTATTGCAGCCTTTCCATGCTTAAAAGGGGCTCTTAAGAAAGATGGGGACAAATGTTTCAGCACAGCCTGTTGTGACAGTCAAAGGGCAATGATTTTCATCTAAAAGATGGTAGAATCAGGCTAGATGTAAGGAAGAAAATTACGATGAGGATGGTGAAACACTGGAACAGGTTGGTCAGAAGGCTGGTAGATGCCCCATCCTCGGAAACATTCAAGGTCAGGTCAGAAAGGGTCCTGAGCAACCTGATCTAGTTGAAGATCTCCGTGCTCATTGCAGGGGGGTTGGACTAGATGACCTTTAAAGGTCCACTGTAACCCAAACCATTCTATTTAAGGTTTCTTTTTGCAATTTAGGCTTCTTCCTGCCAATACAATCTTGCCAGCATCTTTGATCCAGTATCTCAGTGCTCAAGAGAAGAGTATAACATAAAAATTAAATTACCCATACAAAACCAGATCTGCTCATCAAAAGTTAACACATCAAGGAATCCTTGCATCTAGATATATTATCAGTATTACAACAATAATAATATAAGACACCATTTTGGATTTCTCATAGATTTAGATTTCAAATAAACTCTGCAGCAGTACTGAATATCTACCTCTTCATTTTGTATGAAATCCTATTTCTGTAAGGAATAACAAATGGCCAACAGATCTGCGGTAACCTGTTTTGAGTTGTAATATCAAATGTATTAGCCCCATGTAAATACATCAATATTCAAAACCAGCATCTAACATAAAACGTGGGCAATGCAAGGCTTAACACAACCTCCTATAAAAAAGCTGTATCTCTGCTACTGTAGAAAGGAAGAAAGTCTTGGAAGTCTTTCCTAAAAGTCAGAACATATATATATATATAAAAGATTTTTAAACACTTTTGCAATGAATTTAAAATATACTTATTAGCAGATCCACATGTTCTCTTAACACCTCTCATGCAGTGTTTGTGAACTTGAAAAGCTTTCCACTTTTTTGAAGGCAGAGTCTTTCAAGTTGTAAGCTACTCATTTCATATTAAGGTTAACATAATTAATAGGTTTTAAGCAGATCAAAATATTTTCCTATCAAGAAGTGGAAACTCACATAAAGAGAGGTAGACATAAAGCATCTGTAATTATTAATAACTTTTCCCACCTTTATAGCTGAAGAAATCACAGGCATTTTTCTCATTATGGCAATAAGAGAACTTGGGAATAAGGTTTATGCAGATAAATCTATGGGCTCAAGATGGTGCCTGGCCTCTGCAACCACACAAATTGCTGTTAAAGATGAAAACACTGGATCTTTTATGTTTAAGCACGGGATTTTTGTGTGAGATACTGTTAGACACATCCTCAAAGACAGTCTGTTTCAGCTTCTACATGCCTCTAGTAGTTTCAGCAACCAACCACGTCAAACTTCAAGTGGGCAATTATTTAAAAGCCCTGTTGCTCCGACAGCGCTCAGCTGCGTAGAAAGGAAACTTTGGTATCACTGCAATGCCAGGGGTTTATTTTGGCCTGTTTTGCCCAGTCATCCTATTCTGCAGAGGATGCCATGCACAGGTATTTGCAAAGCAAGGCTTCAGTGACACAGCCACTTGGGGGAACTAATTGTTCAGAAAATAGCTGAAGAGAGGTGATGTAAACACTGGTCATAAACTCCTATTCATAAACCTTCACACTGCAAGTGCGAATTAGGTACTTGAGAAGGTGGGGACAAACATAAGATTCAAAAGACTGTAATTGGATTTAGAAAAATTATTTTCTAGGAGAACTGCCAGTTGTAATCTCTTTTAGTGAGCTGTAAGAAAGATATGGACCCTAAACAGTAATTCAATCACTGTAAAGTCAATGTCAGTGAAAAGTCCTTTTTAAAAGGTCTATCAAGACCACATCAAGCTAGACAAAATCTCGATACGCCTAACATAACTGGTAATTAATAGACTTATTTTTTCCTTAAGTGTGGGAAACAATAATAACCAGGTGTGCTACAGAAATGAAGGCAGAATTCTTCAGGAACTATGCAGCAGAAAAAGGTCAAGTGGAACCATTTTATGAATAAACCATGAAACACTTTCTGAGCTGAATTTTGCTCCCCTTCCAAATAAGCTGAGAATCAAATCTACCTCCATCTTACTGGGAGCTCAACCCTCCTGCCTTCCCTCCATGAGACAGAAAACACATATGTCTGATTGCAGTATGGGAATTATGCCTCTTACTCCCCAAACTTATTTTTAGCAAATAGCAATGTGCCAAAAGAGAGCACAACAGAAGAGCAAGATTATTTTGCACATTATAGAGTATCGCTATTTTCGTGATGACCGGAGCACCTCTTTCTGAATAGATCCTGCATGCAAGAGAAAGCAATTAATTAATTCACCAGTTTGGCTCAACAGAGAAAATACAGTTTACTTGAGGTACTAAAATCATCTGTATGGTTACTTCTGTACTACGAACCTCAGTAAAGGCTCCCTCATTGAAGATGAATGGAGGATGAGAAGACTGTCAGACCTGACCTGGTCTATTTTGTGTCTTCCAGCATGAACTGTACACAGGATTTATCATTCCCCAAAGAAAGGGCCAGAACACAGAACACACTGTTAAACAGAGGTGGTTGTAGAAACTTTTTTTTTGTGGGATTTTGTAAATAGCTTGTTTCTTCTGAAAATCACCAAAGTAATCTAACTTTTGAGTGGGGAATCTCTATCCAGGGTTTTTGTTCCATCTAGCCAGCACCCCCTTTCTTTCTTCATGACCAAAATTTCTTCAGAAAAAGACTATACAGCTCTGAGATTTATGCAAAACATTGGCATCTGTAGTCAACTCCACTAAGGAGTGAAACAAAAATAAAGATCTGAGGATCTCCACAGTACTTCAAATAGACATGTATATTTTTTTCAAAGACAGATACAACACTGTGAAGTATAGGGGGCAACTGAAACATTTTGGAAAGACTATGGCCCTGGGCAGGAAGACATTGGTTTTCAGAACACACAAAATTATCACTTGCTGCTGAACCTGAACACAGTTAGGCCTTTCTGGCAGTAGGATGTAGCAGAAAATAATTTAAATTACAGTATCTGAATGCTTTTACCCGCCCTGTGCATAATTACAATTATTTGCAATGCTCACTGACATTGCTAAGCTTGCCCATGCTAGCCACTGTGTTGTTTAAAGGCAGCAAGGGTTCTCAAAAGAACGTACTGGATGTTCTGTAAAGGAACTGACTGAACACACAGCTGTTGAGTGATAACATATCGGCTAAGACTTGCAGTGGGTGCCCGCGTACCAGGGAATTAAACCAGGAATGCGGCCAACAGGAACGCCGGCCGAAGATGCTGTTTCACTTGCCGTGCGCAGAAGCATCATGACATTCGCATGAAATTCACGTGGACCTGGCGTGCTCCGGCAGACAAAGGAGCCCCTCGCCGCGGAGTCCAGCAGGGGGAGTCGGGCGCCCGTCACCGCCGCCTCCGGCCGCCACCGGAGCGGGGCAAGCCTTGCTGCCGCCGGGCAGGCCGCACCGGGGCACTTGCTGTTCCTTCTTTGAAGTGCCAGCTCAGCTCAGCTCTGACTCGCCACCCTGCAGTACTCTTCAAACAACAGAAAGGCTAACTACTTGCCTAGTGATTTCGCAACGCTAGACAGGACTTCTACTGAAAATCCCCACAGCCATGACATCCTTCAGCCCACACAATGCCTGACCAGCTTCATCAGTTATGTTATTACTCCAAAATATTCCACCTCTGTAAACTTTACAATCAATTCAATGCGTTGTATAAACTTGAGAACATCTTGAGGCAAAGCAGCTGAGCCTTCCTGTTAAAATTACTTGTATTAAACTATTTTATTACCTTCCATAACTGCAGTACACATTCTGTGCAAGAGATTTAAAAATAATAATTAAAAACCCAGTACTGATTTTGTGTTAATCTAGTTAACGTCCCAAATAACACATCCATGCCACTAAGAATATTAGTATTTACAAACAGATGTCCCCTTTTGGTAGATGCCTGAAACCGAAGCACTGTTACACCAACATATTTTCCCATCCCAAGCAATACCCTGAAATCTTCTGTCAAACTTCCTTGCTTTCATCATTGCTCAGCTCATCACACAAACCATCTGCATAAATAAAGATGTAAGCATCTGCTGTATGGCAAACGGTCTCAGGGGCAGATGTTTTTATCCTTGCATTCATGTCACTGGCTTGGATACATTATTTGAACAGATGTACACAATCTGAAAGTGTCGTGTCCCACAGTGAAATGTCTCCAACTGCTTTCTATCAAAGTACATAAATGCTATTTGCACCTGCATTTATGTTAATGATATAAAGGCAGCAGGGGTCCCAGCAAAGTGAGAGCTGATGCTAAGAAACACATTTACATGGCTAATTGAAGTTTGAGATCTCCCAGCACCAAATGACCATACTAACACGGATACAAAATGTACTAAACTCTACAATGGCTTTTTAAAAAGCTATGGTTTTTTAAAGAAAAGTAAAATAGAAACACCCAAGCAGCAAAACTATGATTTCAGCTTGTGATATACCTTTCCAGTGTATATTTTAAAAAGACAAAAAAGTATTACATAAATCCCTAGGTGAACCAGGACAGCCTTAGAATTTTCAGAATAATTGTATAAGATACCCTTTTTCCATGTTAAGAGACATTTAACAAAAATGCTTAATAAATCTTGACAGTGCCACTCAACCAAAAGTATTTCAGTTTTCTAAGGCACACTTGTGGTTTATGTCATTATGGAGCACTACAGAAAAAGCTCAGCACTTGCTCAGCAGCAAATACTAACATAAGTGTGAATGAGAGAGCTTGATGATGATAATTTCAGAATTCCCAGGAAAAAATAAAACCTTTGAAGTTAAATATTCATTATTATTATTTAGAAAAATGCATCTATTTCAACATGGAGCTGCAAAGCTCATTGTATAAATGATAATCACCTTTCTTATAAAATATTTTAAATTGAGAAAAATACAGATGCCCTGAAGGAGCACGTATCAAATTACAGAACTTCTGCTGTTACATGACAAATGGTAGCAGTGAAGGTTTATGGTGTCACTCAAAGAACTTGCACTAACCATTGCTTTATACTCAACTGAAAAATAACAAGCACTTTCAAAGTACAGAAAGACTGACAAGAATGCTACACTGAATGTAGCTGATGGATAGGTTCTACTTCCAATACCATTTATTTTCAAACCTTTTATTATTAAGAAATGTACCAATGTTATAGTTGTACATAAATCATTATAAATTGCTAACAGCCTCAACATTTTCAAAGTGCCATAACAGATTTAAGAAACAAGAGTGATCCTTTATACAAGGACAAAAAGCATGACAGTGAACGAATAAATACACACACACACTGAGACTAGCGTATTTGTAGAATATCATGGTTTCACACTGACATAGCTCTTGTCAGGATCTGGTTATGATTTCTAACATGAGCCCTCACTTCCAAAGTTTACAAAATGGCTCTTAACAATTCACTCAGGTACTAGCTTATAACAGGATACTGACTGGAATGGATTTGTGTTTAGGAAATATAAAGTCTCAAAATAAATTATAAAAAAATAAAATAAAATCTCCAAGCAAATGATTCATCAGTTTCAAGTTTGTAAACAACCTCAAAATCTGTATTCCCCTCCTGTTACTCAGAAATGGCTTTAACATACAGATAACACATTTAATTTGACTACAACAGTGGTCAGATTCCTTTTATTTAAAAGAAAAACTGAATTAAGGCTTTTAAGTATTAGAATTAAGTATTTTAGTCATAAGCATGTAGACGTAGAGCACACTGCAGGGCAGATAGCTTTACACAACAGTAAGTACTGTCTCCCTTGAACGAACAGTCCCATTAGACACAGAACTCATCAGCTAAGATCAATTTGTATGACATCCTCTTGGAATAGCTTCCTCAGAATTATTACAGTATCATAAAAATACTCAGTCTTCACAAAACAGGTAAAGCATAAACTTACATGACAGTAAAAGCTCAAGGCTTCAAGTTAAGTAATATATAGTGCTTTTCTTAATTAACATAAGTACTAACAATGGAAACTTAACTGACAAGCTGCAATGGTTCTGAAAGGTCCATTAGAGCTTATGTCACATCCAAACACATTTAAGAAGTATCATTAAAAATTACATCCAAGTTAAAAATCATATTTAAACATTAGCATTGTCACACAGATCAAAAAGGAAAGGAAATTAAAGTTACGGCTGCACATTTAGAGGCTTGGGAATACACAGCTGCAGCACAAATACCCTGACTAATAATACAGGGAAAAATTCAATACACTAACACTACCGAAAACTAAATCAGCAAAAGATGACTTCTGAAAAGATGAAGCATAGAAGAAATACAGTTAAACACAAAAAATGTTAGCAAGGATAGGAATGCTGGAGAAATCTAAGTTTGTATTTAGAAAATACTTTTTTTCTTGGTTTTTTGCTAGTCTTGTAGCATAACTTGCAAACCCAATTTTATGGGGGTCAAATGTGGCAATGAATTTCAGATATATGAGGATAAAAAAAGTTATAAACCCTGAACATTTAATTCTATTGAGTCAAAGAAGTGATTTATTAATGATGATACTTCTTCCTCGTTTTGAATTACAAGCATCTAAATTCTAAAAAAAAAAAAAAAAAGGTATAGAAAGCATACTGTACCTGCAGAAAATGTTAAAGGATTCTGCATTATGCCCTTTAATAGTTCGGACAACGTTTCTGGAAAGAAAAAATACAAATACTTAGAATTTCTGCTAATTTTTCATGAAGTATAAAAAAAAAAAGGATGTAGCAATAGTTTTCCAAAATTACATTTCAGAATGGGTCCTGATACATCCACACATGATGCAAAACATCACCACAGTTGTTTTAAGCCAAGTGTTTCTCTGGATCACACACACCCTTATATGCACTCTCCATATTTTAACACTATGCACAACATAGAGTCCTTGTAATTGAAAACACTCATTAAAGCTGGAGAAGAGAGTGTCATAATGCATTCTGAAGAATCACAGACAATGTAGAGTTCAGCAATCATTTTCCTTCAAACATCTGACAGCATGGAACCCATATAACTGACTGACAAGCAGAATCCTCCCTGGGTGCTACAATGAAGACACTAGCTTGCATTTGGGGAGGAAACATTACCCTTCCGCTGTTCCCAAATTTGACATTGGTACTTACTGCAAAATTTGATGCATAATGTTTGACATAACATTACTTGATATAATGCTATTTTAAGAGTTGGCTATTTCTTTCCAGTGCAGTTAGTGTCTTGCTTAAGTTTTTGGTCAAGTGTGATTCAACAGTCAAGTAAGAAAGGCATAGTGCAATATAATGACATATAAAATTTTCTTATTACCCATCTAAATTTTCTTTATCATCAAATGATTGAGCTTTTGGGATGGCTGCATAACAGTTCGGTTCAGCTGAACACAGCTAATGTGCTAAAAGTCCCACAGGGTATAAAGCTCTTGTTATCCTGGTTCAGTTGGAGGCTTTGGGAAGATAACAAATTCATTGACTGACACAGATGGAATTCCAACAACTTAGGGGTTTACTTGGATCTAGGTTTTCATATTTCATATTTAACATTTCCCATAAGCTGAGCCAGTGGTACAGATGTAGAGTTTCCTTACTTTCTTGGCCAACTTAACAGCTGGTAGAATCTTATATAAAGAACATTACAGACATGCACTCAAGAGCCCCCTTCTGAGCACAGGAAGTACCAAAAGACTGGTTTTGCATAAATACAAAAATAGTTAGGAAACATTCCAACACTATGGCCAACCACAATGTGTCTTCACTATGTTTATTTACTATCTTTCAACTGACTCTCAAAAAGCAATGGAGAGGTTCCAGGAAGAAGATGGTTCTGTGGGCAGGATTAAAGTATAAAAAACCCAAAAACAATTCCAGGAAGTTCAATATCAAAGCATGAAAGAAAATAGAGTGTGGCTGCTGTGAGGAGACCTCTCACACTGCAAAGAGGTGAGGCTCTTTGGTACCTGTACCTTCTATGCTGAGCCATATATAATAACAAGCTCTGTATGTCAACCAGCACCTCCTGACATGGCTTAGCCGATGCATACCAGCAGATCCCAGGCTGCCTCAAAGAGCCTCTGTCCGTGGTACTTAAGCAGTCAACCCCTCATCTGGCAGACCCAGCATATGAACGTATGTTAGCTCATCTAAATATAATTTTACATCGTGGTAACATACAGACAACTCTCTCTCAAGCTCCCAGAATGGAAGAGACCACATCAACGTAATTTTGGAATGGCAAAACACCTCTAGGGACCAACGTGGATTTTCATCCTGTCACCCACCGTGTAAGATATCCTTCCTTAAGGCTGTATTGCTCAACAAGATCTTTTTACAGAAACAAAGTCAGAAGTTTTCTTCCACTTAAGCATTTTTAACACTTGAAAACATATTCAAGTAGTTACAGCAATACATATTCTTGTAAAAAAAATGTAAGAAATTATATTTAAATGAAGGTTCTCAAAGTTACTATTCTGAAGTCACATATTTATAGGTTTTCATGCTCCCTACCATTTGTAAGGAGCATTAAATCATTTAGAAGGATGCACAACTTCCTAGAATTACAGCAAACAAACCAGACTTCAGGATACAGATCAATAATTCATAGAATACCATGTGGGAACACAACCCCCATCTTCTTCCAATGATTCACAAACCCTAACACAGTATGACAGAAAACTGGACCATAAAAGTCTAAAAGTTTTGCACAGATATCTCTGACTTGAATTCAACACCAACTGCAGTAAGATAATTGTCTTGATCTAGAAAATCCAGTGCTTATTTGGCAGACTAGTATGGTAAGCAGCTACTGCCACTGAAATAAATGTAGTTTCTTAAATTAACTTTACATCCTTTAGCAATTCATGATTTAAAAAAATTTTTGTTATACCAAAGAACCTCTCATTGCCCTTAATTTTTGCAGATATTTAATCAAGTAACCTTCTTTTTCGGAAAAACTGAACAGCTCAAGATTTTGAAGTCGGAGCAAACTACTTCTTACCGTCCCTCCATTTTTTTCCTATCCATCATTATATTTATGGCTATATTAAAGCATGTTTTCTTTGAATATAAAACCAGTTCACAAACCAAAGCACACAGCTTTGTGTGACTGCCCTGTTCGCATGTTACGTTATTTTCAAATTCATCAACAGTGACACTGTCTTTCTGATCACTGCTAGTGCTAGTCTTGGAACCAGTCCCACCACAACTTCACCACAGGAATAATGATTCATGTCCCTTTCTCACTGGCAGTTTCTGACAACTGTCAGCCAATTTGTAACATGTTTAAGAGAGAGTTAATATCTACATACATTTGATGCATGCCCTAAATATAAACTGCGGTCTTATCAAAAGGTTCTGAAATTATGAATCAGTGCATAAGACCAGTTAAAAGATGTAACATCTATACAGCTACCTATATTCATGCCCCAGCAGAATTGTTTGCGGTTGGTTTTTTCTTCAATTGACTATACATCTGGTTTGTCATGGCTACTTCCTATTAAAAAAAAAAGTTAATGCTCAAAAAAGAGCCTTAGAAATAAAATTTTCAATTAAATTTTAGTTGGACACCACTAATAATTCAGTTGGTTTCTTTGAATACTGAGGGAAACATTCTTACAGTTGTCCTTGTTTGTATCTGAATACAATACTGGTTCTTTTCAAATACAGATGATACTATGTCTATCTGGCTTTATCATCAATATTTCTCCACCTGAGAGCCTAACCCAGTGATAAAACTTTTAAAATTCTCTGTAATCTTAAAATCTGTTTTGCTCAGTTTGCCATTGGACAATAAAAAACATCGCAGTACTCAAGAAATTCAAATAGTTCTCTTGAAATCTGCTGCTGACTGGTCAGAGATGAAATGAAATCCATCACAAGAATTTCAAGTGAAGTAGAGTTGAAGAGAATTAAAAAGTAAAATTTATCTTAATGCCACAAAATAAGCACCATCACGTCTATACTGCCTTGAATGTTACCACAGAATAAAAGGCTAAATGAATTTTCAACCAGAGGAAGCAAAAATATCAAACAGACTGGAAGAGACTACACTGTAAATTGATCTTTAATAATCAAAGGAAGCAGAGTATATACATGTAATAATGTAAAAGCAATTTTCAGAGAAAGATGCCCACAGGTCCTTTGTATGAAATTATTGTCCTGATAGGCAGACTAGATCTGAGTATCAGGTGAACCCAATTAACCTAATTTGATGCTTGTCCATACCAAGACATTTATTTTGATGTTACACAAGATCTTTTAGGATACTACACAGAAAAGGATAAATAGCCTGTAAAGGTTATGACATTAATTTTACTGTCATTCTCATGCTTTAGGCAGGCATCAAAACTAAAAATCTCATCCGCTGGGAAGGAAGAACTATCTGAAAGTAATTATAGTACTCATTATCATAACAGTATTAAACTAAACCACTATGACCCTAACTGGATTTATTTTTGGTACCTTTTGCTAAAAGAACAAAGCTTCTCAGTGACAACTGCACCTTCTAACGCAGTGAACATTATTAGTTCAGGTACTGGAAGAAAGCACTAAATCAGATCTTATCATTTCATATTAAGCTCAATTACGAATTTTAATTTAAAACTAGGCATGTAAGCATGGTTAAATATTATTATGTAATTTCATTTCAGAAGGAAAACATTCAGCTAGAAAGAAAAATAAAATACTTAGTACAGTTCAGAAAAGACATTATCCTAACAGACGCCCATGAAATGCCAATTTATCTTTCAAAAGCAATTCTGTTCACTTCATTTTTCACACCTGTTCTTTCACACACTGTGTCATCTTGTAAATGACAGTGCCATGCAACCATCCTTCCCCAAAATTCAGAAACTTTTCAACAGAAACCAAGTTCCTTCAAAAGCATGATTGAATCACATTAGCATGACTTCCAGGGAAGACAGCAACACGCATTGATATTTAAAGGCCAAGGTAGACTTGAAATAAGTGATTAAAATATTAAAGCTATGCAAAAATGCTGAGAAAGATAAAACTGACAGACATGAAGACTGACTAGTGTAAACACACAAAAGCATTTGTTCAAGACAGTGTATTTGCCAAAAGCCTGCAGTGCTTGGCTACTTTATAAAATCAAGCACAAGGCATTAAGCCAATTTGTATTAAAAATATATAAAAAAAACCCCAAACCCCAAACTCCCAATAACCAAGCAATAGCTGTTTTGCATTTCTGAAAACCTGCAAAAATTTTCTGCATTTCACTAACCAAATCTTCAGTTGCAGGAGCCTGATTTATTCTTAGTCAAAGCTTTTTATTTAAAATTGTATGTTCACACTAGTGTTTTATCCTATATCAGTAGATCCTAATCCTCCTATTCTGTATCGAAAGAGATACACACATGGCCATAAACCCCAGATTTCTTAGAAAAGAAATTACACGCTGCTTATGCTTCCATACTTAGGGAGAAATGTGTGTTCATGGCAGAATTCTTTTTGGCTGAGCCCATCAGGTAACTTCAGCAGACAGCCAAAAAGAAACAGAAGCCTCGTTGGAAGTGGTCACTTTTCCCAGTACAAATGCAGCAGAACTGAAAACCTTGGCTATTTTTAAATTTTTGGTCATCCTATGAGATGGACCAGTCTAAGCACATTTCCTGAACTTCAAGCCTTACATGCACTGAATGCCATGGTGCCAATCCTGGACAAAATTTCATCCCTTCACACTCTGTTGGGTGATGTATAGAATAGTTGGCTGGCATGCCTACACTATGCCCATCTGTCAGAGTGGAACTGTGCCTACATGACAGGTTCTAGGCTACTTTTAATAACACGTTGCTGATAATAAAAGCTTGGTTATGAAACAACATAGGGTGTTTGGCTTAAAATAAAAAGCAAATGAAAAGTGATTGTTTTTCTTGAGGAGGCAAATCTTTCGAAACCAGCCTCTAAGGGGTTTGAATTGTATAAATAGAGTGTAGTACATCCACTGCACGAAACGAGGATGTTCCACACATTTTCTACTATTGCAGACAGTCCAGCATAAAGTCTCTGTAATTCTTACTTTATCACTATTACTCTCTCTAATAAAGCAAATTCAAGGACCTGATGAAAAAAAATTATAAAAGCTGAGACTGTCAAGAGGATACCTGAGAGAAGAGAAGGCTAAAGAAGGAGCAATAGCGATTCTTCATTTTATGAAATGTATGAATACTAAATAAATTCTAAGTTATTACAACTGTAAATAACCCAAACTGCTTTTCATTTGAGAAAAGAACTCCATTCTGAAAAACTAAAAAAGAATTATGCCCAGTAGTAGACAATTCATAGAATGCCAAAAATAACATATTTTTTCCAAAAAAATTTCCAATTTAAAATGACAGATTGTCATTTTAAATTTTGCTTTAGTAAACACCTTCTTGGTAGTCCTGCTATGAATGCCATGAACTGGAGTCCTGTAAAGTTCCACGTCTGTTTCAGATGTCCTTACCATTATTCTGTATTAAAAGGTCAAAGCTTCTGATTTTAAAATACAGTCTTGGATTTACTGTTATGAAAGTAACTCTGAAACAAGGAATCAGTATGAATTGCTACATTTTGTTACTGATTCTGAAGGCAGACGGAAACAATAGTTCTGGAAAATACAAACTATTCATTTCCTTTTTATAAGATTCTGCATGAATTCTACGCTGTCAATAGTCCTTACAGTTTAATTTCAAATTACTTTTAGTATTTTGCAAAAATCAAGAAACAGAAGCACTCTTTCTTGGCCATCACTATTGTAGAACTTACTTTAAAATTCAAACTCTGCAATTCCTTCTACTGCTGTTCCTCTCCACATGCACAGAGATCATCCAAAGCAAAACTGAGCCTTAACTTATTGCTTGGGTCCAAACTGCTAAGAAGTTTTGCCAGAATTCTCAACAATGCAGTTTCATAAGACAGAAACTATGTATCTCACAACTCTGTTAGCAGTATGTATTGCCATTCATAGCAGAGTCATAGTGCACCAGTTTGGTTTTAAGATTTAGCTGAAGAAGTACTCAAACACATTCCTGTATTTCATAATATGCTGAATGACTGAAGAGAATTTGAACAGAGAGCAATGATGTGTTATAATAACCTGCCATATATACTTTTTATTAACTTGCTCTTACACTACAGATCAACAGGTTCTTCTAAAGTGTAGAATGAGGTTAATGTACAACAAAGGTACCAACCAAAATAATTAAAGATGGTTAAAGGAAAGACTGAAAAAACATTACTTGTGTATTACTTGCTTTTTTCCATCTTCCTCAACTTTGACATTTGAGGAATAAGCTATTACTGGTAACATAACAACAGTTTTCCAGTGAAAATGAAATTTTAGGACTCTGTTAATTATCAATTTAGACTACAGAAATAACCAGCTAGGACTGCAATGCTGGAAGGAGAGCAAGTGTTCTGTTTTATTAATTTGGTGTTCCTAACATATTTTAGAGATATTTGATACCTCAGAACTTACACAGAGTCAAAATGTATTCGAATGTCTCAGATAACACAGCCCTTAAAATTCCATTAGTAATTTCAGGATTAAGTCGAGAATATGATACATTCACCTGCACAATCTTACTGACTTAACTTTGAAATGTGGCACTAAAGTCTTCATGGAATCATAGCTGACCCTTAAATTACATGTAAAGCCTAAATGAGAAACAATCAATCCCTAATCACTACTATTTTGACTATGACATTTTGGGTTCTTTGGACACTAACCCAAATCCCTCAGGGAATAGAAATAAGGTAAAACTTACTATGTTATTCAGGAAGGATTTTATACAGGGTTTTTATTATTTGAATAAATCTGGGCATGTTGTTAATGCTCTAATTAGAAGAAAGGTAACCAACAGCTAACAAAAAGCAAAAAACTACACCAAACTTTGCCAATTGTGTCTCAAATGATGGAATTATTTCTGACTTTATAGTTGCAAACTTGAGTGTAGTACTAATTTTTGCCATGGTACTGAATAAGTAAAGTGAGCATCACCTACAGTTGTTTCTGTAAGAATTTCCATTACAGAGTTTCTTCAGTCAACTAGACAGCTTTCAGTCAGAAAGCTACATTCTGATATTTGTAATGTCTGTGCAGCAAGACCCTCTCTACAAAAAAATAAACTGCATTTTAAAAAGTCACTTCAATGTCACTTCAGGCTGAAGCAAAACAAGCATTGAAGAACTGGAAAAAAGTAAAAATAATTTTTAAAATTATAAATATAAATAAAAGGACTATTACATGGTGTAAAAGACAAAGCGAGAAGATAAACCTATGACTGCCTGATCAAACAATAAATAGGCTGAGATGGTATGTACTTCCAACATGTTGAAATTCCAATCAACTAAAACTAGTGGCTTTTAAGAGAAAGTCCTCAATCTCACCTGTAACACACCCATTTCTAAGGCAGAGTTAAAGAAATAAAAAAGAGGATGTTAGTGCCAAAGGGAAGAAAGAAAAAAACCAAACCCAAAAGAAACACTGACCATTGCGTGAGACCAAAGCATATTTGGTTCTAAGGTCTAATTTCTCTCAACCACAAAAACCTTTTAATAAGAATTATACACTGAAATACTTAGTTTGTTACGTTGAAGGAAAAGGCCTAATTTCTTCTGCTGAACTCATACATAACCTCCAAATTCTAGATAAGAATGATTCACTTAATGTGTAACTGTTGTGAGGCACAGCTGGTCCTTGCAGATTGCCCAGTACCAAAAAATATATATACCAGACAAGTAATCAGATGGTGTACTTAGAACTGTTTTGACTGGCTTTGTGCTACACTGATTCTGCCCCCAAACTCTGGCTCTAACATGGCACACATAGACAGTGTTTCAGGGCTAAGGACCTTTTTTCTGGATAGCTGAGTGCCCAGTAAACTTTAACAACAAATATACTTTCAAAAACAGTGACATAAATACAGTACTTGGGTTTTCTTAACACTTCTGAATATTAAAATTGCAACTGTGAATTATATCCTATGTTTCCCAAACATAAGCCTACTCACCAGAAAGCAGTATACTTAACAAATCACACTTCAAAATGCAATACAAATCTAATGACTGGTGTAAGCAACTTAAATCCTGTATGACTTCCACATTTACTGCTTCCTAGGCATTTAATGAAATTGTTCTACATCGGAAGAATCATCAAATATTAAGTTTACAAATTAAAACATAATCTCACTGAAACATTGTCATAAAATTCAGAGTTCCAAGTTTAGTGCAAAAATTAAAAGGTGACCTTTTATGTAAGTTCTGTGACAGTAAGTACCTTAAGTGTTAAAGAATATTGCATACATTTTATATTTGTAGATAAAAAGAATTCCCAATATACAACCAATGCAGTAAGAACTATTTTGCCAAATTAAAGGCAGTTCAGCTTTCACAACTGAAGAAGTGGACTACAACTGCAGAACCCTTGTGAAAACTGCAGCAAGGCAAGCATCACCCAGCTGGGCACACGCAGAGGAGGCAGCATACTCCCCCCCTGCTGCTGCTGTGCCCAAACTATTTCATACAGACCCTGGCAGAGAAGTTCAGCTGCTGGCCCACATTCTTTGCTCAAATCATCATATCCCTCTCATTTTCTGGGGAAGGTCTGTCACTGCTTCAGTGGTTTCTCCTGCATGGAATGGCCCAGTTCCTTGGTAGGTTCTTAGAGGTCTGACGTAACAGACAGAGCAACTGCTAGGCTAAAGTGACTGATAGATGTAGTTTAAGAACAATCAGAACATAACAGAGTATGTTTTCCAGTCAATCTGGTGTACACACATTTCTTAATAGCAACTGTAAAATTTAGATAGACAAAAATATTCCACAGGTGTATCTAGATTTGGTGACATTCCTTGATTGATTAGCATCCAGAAGCAACATAAAACAGGAGCTGTTGTTCAGACTGCCAAGCCATGCATTCACTATGCAGTATATAGGACAACATTTGCAAGACTACATGTATTCCATGACTAACTTAAATTATACCTTTCTCTGCAGGATTTATTTCTGTCCATCAGCACAAAGTTACTGATTAAACATACCTTCCTATAACCAAACCTTCACACAGATAAACATACAAAACAGAATAAATCAAAGTCTAACCTGTCCCACTTCACTACCTTCACTCACTTATTCTGTGTTGCCTTCATGTGCAAATAGCCCTTGCCAATATAGTTTTCATTTTTGTATCCACCACACTGAAAAAACGTTGAAGGCACACAACTTCAAAGACTATCGGACTTACTTAATGAAGTGTCCTCAAAACATGTTCATGGAGAAAAAATGTGAAATAAACATGTCAAAGTTATTCCTGGACACTGTCCAGCAACCAGCTGTGGCATGCAGACTATGCTAACCCTGGGAACATTCTTCTTTCTCTATGGGCCTCGAGCTTTGCCTTCTGTTCCTCAGGATATTTGTATTCCTAATTCATTCAGTTAAATCTCAAACTAAGCAAGACCAAACTGAATTAGTACTTCAAGAGAAAAACAGTTAAGCATGACCAAGCTTTTAAAGCAACTAGGCTTTTGTGGTTTGACACACAATACCTCTTCATTAATTTCCCATAAAAACCATGCTGCAGGACACCTATACTGCTCAATTCATGTCACGTCTTTCAAATTTAACATTGACGTTCTGCTCACTTACGGTTATTAAATAAACAGGCATCTATTTTATTTTTTTAATAGTGGCACTAGAAACACAGAACCACAGAATAACTTGGGTTGGAAAGAACCTTACAGCTCATCTAGCCCCAACCTCCTGCCATGGGCAGGGACACCCTCCAGTAGTCAAGGTTGCCCAAAGCCCCACCCAGCCTGGCCTTGAACACTGCCACGGAGGGGGCAGCCACAGCTGCTCTGGGCAGCCTGTGCCAGGGCCTCACCACCCTCACAGGGAAGAATTTCTTCCTTTTATCTAGTCTGAATCTACCCGCCTTCAGCCTAAAGCCATTACTCGTTGTCCCATCGCTACATGTCCTCGTTCCACAAGTACACTGGCAACAAAAGAAAGGCAAAGGAAAATGTGAAAAGGGGATCAAGTGAGAGAGGGCATGGAAAAGCCAGAGGTATTAACATAATGTTACCAACAGTAGATGAAGATGTGATCCAGTAAAAGAACACTTAAGATCAGGAGGAAGAATCCTGAGAAAGCTGGTCAGTGGCACTGCAAGGACGCACTCTATCATCTGTTAAAAGTCATGGCATCAAGTAAGATTCCCAAAGACTGGAAAATGGCACATAGCACACCCATCTTCAAGACAGGCAAGAAAGATTATCTGGGCAACTACAGGTCAGTGAGCCTAATCTCAGTCTACAGAATGGCTATGGAGAAAAGTCAACCAGAAGCCATTTTCAGCCACATCAGTGACAGAGGAGGACAGGGAGGAAGCTAGGAACAGCCAGCACAGATTTACTAAGGGTAAATGATACCCAACTAACCTAATTACTTTCTGTGATGCTTAGTCCTGAGGGCAGCAGGTGTTGTTCATTTTGACTTTATGACAGTCTTTGACATGGTCTCCCACAGTACCCTCACAGTCAAGTTGCAGAGGTATATATTTTAAAGTGGATGTTAAGGTGCATGGAAAACCACCTGCATAGGCAGCCTTAAGGGTGCTGGTGATCAGTGGTAAAGGTCCAACTGACAACCAGTTACCAGTGGTCTGCCTCTGGAATCAAACCTGGGGCCAGCAGTGTTAAATATCATTATGAATGACTTGGATAACACAGTGGAGTGCACTCCTAGTGTGTGTGCAACTGGCACGAAATTGGGAGCTGGACGGCAGGGTCTCTCTTCAGAAGGACCTAGTCACGCTGGAAGAAAGAGCTATGGGGGCTCTGTGAAATTCAACAAGGGCAAAGGCAAATGCAAGGACCTTCCTAGTAACCCCATGCAGCAGTACAAGCTGGGGGCTGACTTGCCCATTCTGATTAGCATTAATTATGCAATTCTTCTTTAAATCTTCACTGACAGCATACTAGTATCTGCCTTTTCAAGGTGTTCATATTATATTCTCTAAATGTGGGCACATTAGTTCTCCTTCCCCTTCAGCTTTCTAGAATTTCTCCACTGTTCCATGATTTGTTAAAACTCAAAATTAGTAATTCATATAGCTTCTAAGCTTTTTTTAAAGGATCTGTAGGTGTCAGTGCAGCAGATTTAAAAATATTTAATGTTAATAGTTGCTGGTACAGTGATAATATGTTCTTTCCATCACTAATGATGGAGGAGGTGAGATGTAAAAGCATAAATCCAGCCTCCTCCTGAATACAGAACATAATATTTATTGAATATTTATGCTTTTTTCTCCACAGCAGAAATTTATCATCCTTGCCCGTTACTGGAATTGTATCATTACTAAGCTTTTTGTATCCTTCAAGAACACCCTCTATATTTAAAGAACTCTATTATACGCTACGGCCCACAGATTTTTTATTAATAACTTTATCTCCTTAACCAACTGTCTCCAAGCCATGTAGTGCTTGCCATCATCAGCTCCCCATTCTTCTGTATTACTAACTTCACTCCCCTTCTTACCTTGTTTTAACCAAACAAATCACGTTTCCTAAGAGAGGAACTGCTCTGGGAGTATCTAACTGAGCAAGCAATTGTGAAGGTAGATTCATACACTTAAGTATCGCACGCTTTTAAAGTTTGCTCTTGTTTTGAAGATTAAAGTGCATGCAGAAGCTGTTCTTGGCTCCTAAGATGCAAAGTTAGGTCACAGTTCCTAACATACCTGCACTACTTATTCTATGTGCGTCAGATACAAAACCTGTACAGAATTAACCATAACAATGTAGCTTTTATTTGTTAGAAAACTGTCATATATCTATATATATGTATGAACAAGTATTTGAGAAGCTTTAGAAATTGATCAGTGGCTACTTGGTCTATCAACACAACCTCCCCTTATACACAGCAGACTGTATTGTCCCAAATTTCCTTTACGCAATACAGAATGAGCATTAAGGAACTACTCATGTTTATAGAATCTTAGATCACATTTATAAAAATCCTCCAGTATATTTTGTCAGTTAAAACACTGGCACAGTACCACCTCCTACTTGTCTTCTGAATTATGAGGACCCTTGAAGTAGGCAACAGAATGATTAATATACAAGAAAACAGAAAAGTCTGTAATGTTTTGTTGTGAGGTTTCACAGAGGTTCTCCAGTAAATGCTCACTGAAAATGCTTTAACATACAAGTTATTTTGGTCCACTCTCAGTTTCATTATAAAATTGTGAATTGTAGGGGTTTTTTATCACTTTGCTTTACCTCAAAAAATTAGCACTAACTAGCAGAAATATACAAGTCTGGACAGAGAACATGATATCCCGGAAAGATTTGGGTAAGAGTTTTAATATGGAAAGAACATTAGTAAATGTATTTCTGTAAAAATAAAAATCACTGCTTCCCTTACAGCAAAGCAGAACCCCCTGCATATTATTTCTATCACATTATCTCTGTAAATTCCATTTGCCTTTCACCAATAGTAAAACAACTTATGAACTGTACTGTAAACTTAGTATTTTTTAAAACATGCACTGGGCACATGCTAACAACCTGCATCATCTTCTGCATCAAAAACTCATTCATCCAGCCCAACTACTTTCTTTAGAGCACTGAAATAGAGGAGGGGAGATAAAAAATAATGGTGGTAACTGTCAAAGACATTTCCCACTTTTCTCCTATGTTTCTTATCTGTGTGAATTCACTTACTGCATGCAGGCCTCATGATCCATAGTATGTAAATGTCAATGATCACGCTACAAGTTTGAACTGAATTAACCTTAAAAAGAAACATGCAATGGCAATGACAGAGTTTCATTCAAGCCCACAGTCCTTTGATAAACCTAAAAAAAATAGGTATTTCCATTGATAACCTTTAGCTTTACAGATAAATAGGTAACTACTTTTTCCCACTATTTCAGACTACAAAAAAGCATAATTTGTAAGTATTTGCAAAATACTGTGCCCTGCAATAGCTATAAGAACTTCTGTATTTAAAGATGATGAAAATCCAGACTGGAAACCAAATTCATTTTATACAGATGGAAGAATGAGCTTTAAGTTTCTGAGATGCAAAGTTTTGAATAGGATTTTTAAAAGAAGCCTCCAATAAGTAAAATTTAGATAATATATGCATTTAGCAGATCACATAGAAAGCACAAAACTACCTTGGGTATCAGACCAGACAGCAGGAAGAGAACTTCTTTTGAAGTAGAAGAAACACATGTATAATAAAGATGCAGCATATTCCTGTTTCCTAACCCCTTTCAAATGATAAAGTATCTTTGAAAAAGTTCTCTATTTTGCTGATTGATCATATAAAACCATACACATAAAAAGCCTTAAAAATATAGACAGAACCAGAAAAAATTCTGCAAAGTACTTATTGTGAATGTTAAAAATGTCACAATGCTTTATTTGCTCCACGCACTGAAAAAATGCCAGCATGTCCTATCACTACTACTTAATCCACTTTTCTTCATTTCCTAAATAGTAGTTTCTAAATGTGGTGAACTGGGCAGTAGAACTTCATGTTCTTTTGTTCCTGTATTTATCTGCGGGGGACAGAAACTGTCTTCTTTTACCAGTCAGTAAAAGAAGTTATTTCCATTGCTGAACTTGCATGCATTCCGTAAATGGTCAGAAATAACAGCCACCTGGGATCCTGCTTGTTACACTACTGTAAACATGAATAAATTGCAGAGAGCAAGAGTGTTTACAGGTTTTTTCCCTTCAAAAAATCACTGCCTATTTTATTTAGGAAAAATCCAGTGAATCTGCATAAACTGGATACATGTTTTGTGAACTCTGAAAAGAGATACTTCAATAATGTAGGAATAGTCCAGAAACAAAAAACAGAACTGTTAAATATTAGGTGTAACTGGGAGAATTAGCACCCCATTTCCCCAATCTTTTTGTTTCCAATTCCAGAACAAACAATGCCACCTGAAATTCATTAACAAATATGAATGCACTGGTTTCAATTATTTCAGATAAACAAAAAATTATTTTTTTCTCAATGGGTATGATTCAGAAACAAAAAGAGATTGTGCAGATGACCTGTTCCAACAGTCCATCAACTAATTTAATGCAGTGGTAGAGATTCTCAACTAATCTGAAATTACTAATTTCAGTGACAACTCCTTAATTCACAGTTGCTCTTTTCAGCTATTTAAACTATATAAATCCTGCCCATTTCAGTTTTTAAACAAAAGATGGCAGTTTTACTCAGGATGTCTGTTATTTCCCTTCACAAGCAGTGCTCAAACCAAGATGTTCCGAGTAGGCAATGTAACAGAAGACAGATTCTTCTGTCTCAAGTAGCAAATCTAAAGTCTAACAAACTCTCCTATTCCTCTTTCCTTCCTCACACACATCTTTTACAAACTAAAAAATTTGTTTCCACTAACATTTCAATAACATTTTCAAGCTTTTATGCCAAGCAATGTCAGGCAACTGCAGGCAGGAGAGTATTTAATTCTTCTAACATTTGGGTCATAAAAATCTTATTTCCTACCGAGAACAGGAAACTGTAGTTGTACTGCCTAATTTTTCAACATTCTATCCTACTGTATGTTGCCAGTATTTTATAAAAAGGCTTAAACATTTTCAGAGGGAAAATATGGTGATGATTTAACACAGTCTTCCAAAACAAGAGAGGGAAGCTAAAGCAAGAACTGGTGAGGAACGTGGAAGTCAATGGCAGCCTGAGCTGTAAAAGATGGTGAATCCTGAGAAAAACAATTAAGGTTGACAGCAAAACTGCAGTTCTGGAGTTGAGGAAACCTTTCAGTTTATTCAGAAAGTTAGTTGGTGCAATCCCTGTGAAAGGGTCACCCTGAAACATAAGGGTGCCCTAGAGAACTGGTTGATATTCAAGGTCAACCTCTTCAAAGTACAAGAATGGTCCAGCATTTTGAGATGCAGGTGTGGAAGAAGCACACACAGATGAACAGTGTACTCCTAACTGAGCTCCAAGACAAAAGAAGCACAGGCAAGGTAAAAGAGGAAGTAGCTAATGGGAAGATAACAGAAACATTGCCTGGAGGCCAGTAGACAGAATTAGCAAACCAAAGATAATTTGGAACTGCAACCAGGAGGACATGTGAAAAACCACAAAGGCTTCCCTACAAACACCAGGGCCACCTGAGGGAACTGCATACTCCCACCTATTCTGCACTTACAAGGTTGTGCTCATGTTTGGGTTCCCCAGAACCATACTGAATTCAGCTGTAGGAAGAGATAGGTAAGGTGGGAATCTTACTGCTGTCTTTAGCTACCTAAAACAGGGCAGGTGTATGAGGGAAACTGTCCTTTGGGCTGCACAAGAGGACAAGATGCTACAGACAAGCTGCCTTGTGGGAAGTAGAGATATTAGAAAGAAAAAAAAACCACAAACACAAAAAACCAACACAGTGAATGTGGTCAAACACTGGAAAAGGGTGTTCAGAGGCTGTGTAGTATCCATCCCATGATCAAGACTCAGCTAGGCAAGGCCCTGGACAACCTCACCTAACTAGGCAGGAAGCCCTGTTCTGAGCTGGGCATTTGAGTGGATGACCTTCAGCAGTCCTTTCCAAAATACTTTTTTTCTACGATTCCATTATGTTTATCCACAAGAGAACATTACTTTTGGCACATAATATTTCTACTTACTAATTCTGCTTACCAATATATGGGTCTTTTAAATAACGAACATTCAAAATAAATGATTATTCAAATTAACTTTGATATTACTGATTTCTAAAACCTCTTACTGCACTACCACAGCATCTTCACATCTTCTCCCTCTGCATCACTGGTATCTTTCTCCATGTTTCACCTTTCTTTCTCCCTAAAGCACCAATACAGAATGGTAGGAACGAAAATGTGTAAATAATTTAAAGAATAAACAACAGGAAAATTATATGCTTCAAGTCAGTAACCATTACTAAATATACAGGAAGCACACAGATGGAATTAAAATGCAGTACACACATAGTCAGTGTACAAAAGACTGCCATAATGTAAAGGTCTTATGCATGCTTAATAGTTACCTAAGAATGAAGACTGTAACCAATTCGTATAAAAAAATCAGTGTTCATATGTTTACATATAAATATACATTTATGCAATGTGTGTGTGTAAATACAAAGATGAAATGTAGACCACAAAAAAAGCTGATGCAAAATACAAATCTATATTAAAGTCAATGTTGTGGAACTCTCAGGTAATTAGCCCACCAAATCCAGTATCAAGAAAAAAAGATCCTGACAGCTGCACAAAGAGCATGTGTTCTGAGATTCTCCCATCAGTGGATACACAGCATCTTTTGAACCAGGACAAATCCAAGAAAACTCAGTCATTTGTTTTGCACACCAGTGGTACAAATAACTATCAGAGTGCTAATCAACATTTTAGCAGTACTTAATGCTTGTTATATATAGCTGAAGTCACTCAAGAAAGCCTGGGACATAAAAATTGCCCTGAAAAATCTAGTCAAGAAGTGCTCTGTGACTAAACTTCAGTTTGTGAATATTGAAGTGAGAAACCACTGCATTTAAAACAAAGTGTCTGCAGATCTAGGAAATGTGCTATTACACCTGATGTGTGTTAAATTTGTTTACCTGTTACTTTTTATAGCCAGTTTTAAACCGAGGCACTTAATCTTAACCTTAGATAAATGAAATGAATTAATTACTATCAAATCCTAGACATATTTATGCATTTTGTCATAACAGTAATTTACATGTCTTCTCAAGGAGAGAACTGGCAGAATTCTCAATATGAACATACAGTTGACTACATTGTCTGAAAGCTTAAAAATTCACCTAATTCAAATTACTCCTTAATTCAGTAGTAACTTGTTAAAATCAAATAGCTTCTTTCCCTGCACTAAATATTTAAAATTAGGTCCTGTTCTTCCCTGCATCACAGCTACACACATTACCCTGCATCCAGTGCATTAGAGACACCTAAATCTAAACGTTTGAAGTTAAACCATGAGAAGATACACACACATGTACACACACAAGATCAGCAGCACCAAATTATGTACTCTAACATCCCTGCTACATGAAAGTAGCAGGTAATTTGTGTAGGACTCTGAAACCACATATTTTTCATAACAGAAAATTCATTACCAGTCAGGGTATTTTCCACTGCAAAGGTGAAATTTATAGTGGAGAGTCAGGTCAGTTAAATTCTAAGCACTTTACAAAGTAAATTCAAAACAGGTTACCTTTAATTGCGATATAATGTGTAATTCCTCACTGTCTTCGTCTGAGCAGGAAAAAAATTAAACAGGAAGAGAGAAAGGAAAGATGATCTATACAACCTATTAGACAGAAAACAGGCTTCAGTGCAGTTGTACTCAATTTCAACTAATTCTAAATATTCACCAGTGTTATAATACAGTCAAAAGTTAGCTGTTTTGAAAAATCTGTAACCAAAGCACTGCCCTGCTGCATTTCATTGCACAGGAAGCCTAGAATGCTTGCATGTGCTTAACACACTCAGCTGATGTGTTCAGGTAAGCTCTCTTCAACTGAAGTTTCCTACAGAAGCTCAGGTACCTGGAAGTCACCTGCAGGCCATGATAAAATGACAAAGGAATGGTAACCTGTTCACTTACACACTCATGGTTGCTTCATGTTGCTTTTTTTTTTCTTCACGTGATTACTGTACAAATACTTTATGCCAGGGCTGTTTTTCTGCGTGTTGAATAATATACCAGTAAGAACCTCTGGGTTCAACAACAAAAATAAGCATACCTGACAGCCACATTCCCAATTACATGACAGAGTATGCAATTAAGAACTGAGCAGCATACTGACAGCATTCCAATTATCACCAAGTCATCAAATTCAAGAGGACTTCCTGAGAAAAATTAGAAAGACATTTTCATTGACATATATTATTTCTATCCTTCACTAGTACAGCAGCACAGTTAACAACATGCACATCAACTGCTCTAATGTCTATTTATATAGTAAAGCACGGGCACTGGTATGCATGAGAATTACACTAAGGGCTCAAACTGCTAGTTTATTGCCTACATTGTATTTTCTTCCAAGTACAACCCCACTGAGCTCAAACACACTTATGTATTCACAAGACTTCAGTCAGTTACTGGGAAGACTTCTGAGTATCTGAGTTGCAAGCACAGTACCACAGCTAAACAAAACAGAATTACTTGCAGCCTGAGTGTTTCCCAAAACAAAGAATTAAATGCACAAAATAAAACAACTAGGATTATGACCTCCCCCAAAAAGGTATCTGTGATAGGATAATAAACTAATGAGATCACTCTTGAATCAAGTATCAAGATTTGGGCTACTTGAATCAATGGTGCACAGAACCTCCAGCTCCTTTCTCCAACATTGTCAGTAACAAAAACCACCACCCACTGATGTCAATGTATCAGCACATAACAATTCCTCACACCCTAAAAAACACCCTGCCATCACCATCTTGCATGGTTCTTGGCACTGTGAGAGAACAGCACAAAGGTCACGGAAAGCAAACTTCACTTTCATTCTTACAGGTGGCTCCTCCAGATTAGAGCTGAAGAGCAGCTGAGCAGTGCCACGTAGGACCTTTCAGAGCCTTTGCAGAACAGAACACTTCAGTTCCCACAAGTCTGAAGCCAAAACTTTTCAGAAGTAGGCAGCCACTTCTATTTAAAAACAAAAACAATACATTGTTTACTGCTTATACACCACAAACCGAAAATCAGAAGAAATACAGGATAATTGAACTATGTGGAAAAGACAAATTTGAGTAATGTCCTCTCATTTTCTTCTAAGATGCAGCTACTGCAAAGAATTTGAAAGAAAAAAAAAAATCATGAAGCCTCAACAAAGTAGTTCTACATTCAAGCAAGTTTAAAACGATTTGCCAATTATATGGTCAAAAGTAAGAAGCTACAGTTAAAATGTGTCTTTTTTATATCATAACCTATTTTCCAAATGTATTAAGAAAAAAAAATCTTTGATGTGAACTTGCAATTATTGAACCAAGATTCAGCAAATTCTAAACCCACACACTTGGTTTGTTATCCGTTTGGCTGCTAAATCTGACTTTTTCAGAGTGATGTGTTACCTTATTATTATTTTTTAAAAGATTGCTCTTGGGATTGCACAGCAAAGGAAGGAGTATGTAGCCTATCTTACACAGGAAGGAGAGATTTTTATCCTTAAAAACAGGAGGTTCGCCCACATGATCACCTGGGACAAACTTGGCCAGTGTAAGCAGGCTAGAAGGTTATAGGAGCCTGGGAATGTTTAACATCAAGAAAGTAATTACAGCCCAGCAAGATCAGAAGGAATTACACAGGAAATGTGAACAGTAACCCTTTCATGCCAAAAAAATCATGAAAAAGTGAGCTCTCGGCTGCCAAACTATGAGGCTGTACAAACCAACTGCAAAATGCAGGAATGGAAAAAACACTATATATTACTAGGCTATAAATTCCCAACGATGTGATAAAGCTATACTTCCAAGAAAAGAACAAAACCTCTGATCTTTCTTCTTGACATGTATATGCAGTATAATTAAAGCCTAGAAGAAACCTGAAAGCAATTTCAAACACCACGTAAGAATGGTCAGTTGTCTCTTCTGAACTTTTAATTTTACGCTGACCAAACAGTCTCCTCCCTAGAAGGTGGTCAAACATCTTGTTCTTATTTAGTCATGGGAAACTTCCTTCCAAAATAAACAGTACATTATCCAAGCCAGAATGCTAACTCTCTCAGTTATCTATTCCATAAAAATGAATCTCCCATATTCCGAAATAAACCCCACAGCTCAACAGGATGGGCTCAAGCTACCCAATGTATTTGTTGGTGAAACAGTTTCTGTCCTCTAGGGACATGAGGGAATTTGAGTAATTCGACTGTAGCTCAATCTAGCTACAAAGCCTTCAAGTGCCATTTTGGAAAGCAAGCAGTAGTCATACAAGCATGCTCTTCACACAGACCTCGGAACCATTTTAATGAAGCAAGAGATTTTTCTAAGCTCCCCACTAAGGAAAACTATTCCTTTTTATCTACCCTAGCTAATGCTGCCAAGTATTAGCACATAACCCTGATCAGACAAGAGATGAGCAATAAAGCAACCAGACACTAGTGGTTTTTTTAAATTTGCTGATTAAAACTATGATGAAAAATATTTTCATTACAGTAAACAAAAATCATACCTCCCTTAAAATGAGTATTGGTGTACATCTGATCTATACAAAAATGAGATAGAAGATACTTTCATGATTAAAAAATTTAATACATTACTTCTTTAAAGAACATGCTTCTTTAGCTGTTCTTAACATTACAAATCAGAAAAGCATCATTACACATTACATTTGCAGTGCAACTCCATAATAGCACTTTAGCTTCTCTTCTTTCACCATATCACTCAGCTGTTCCTCTCTACCTTCCCTTACTATCGAAGTCTTCCTTTTCTCATCTGTTCTGCTGTATTCTGTTTCCTTTTCCTTGTGTTTACATCCAAGACAGGCCTTCGCTATCACTAATGCTTCATGCACAACCAGCTCCTGCATGAGTTAAGTTCACTGATCTACATGCTCAATGGAACCAGTAGATAAATAAAATTGATGGAAAAAAATCCAAAAATAAAATACAGAAGAACCACATGAGAATTTTGAGCATAAGCATGCAAACAGGACAGATACAGTGCAGTAAAGAAGCAACAATCAAGAAGGCCAAAAAGTCATTGCTGACATTATGGCCTGCAGAAGTAATTAACTCTCATTCTTCAGGAGATAAAACAGAAATATGAAACAGTTATATTTTCTATTATTTTACTGAGATGGAGGCTAAAAAGAGACAAGCACCGTGACCTCATTCTGGAGACAAAGGGAAAGTTCCATTTTCTCCCACACTAAACTTAATCCCACTTCTAAGGGTTGGTGATTTGCAAAAACAAACTGAACTAACTCTCTCAGTCAATACATGTTCTTGTGAGATTAATGTCACTTCTCCTACATTTGTCTGTCTCCATAGCAGACTAAATATTCAGCAGTACAATAGACATACAAGATGTCATACAATAAACTACACTAGGAGATGAGCCACTATATTTTTGATGGCAATAAACCTGATGCAAATCTATCCATAGTGCATAACACCATTTGGGGATTGGTCAGAAAAATATTTTCAAATGGCTGCAAGATACTCTGCCTTCAAAGTCTCATACATGTGAAGTAAAAATCCTTCCAGTGATACTGCTATCGCTTTTTCAGCGAGCCATGACAGTTCCAATGTGCATAAAACCACAGCTTTTATTTCAGCAATTCAGCGAGCTGAACGGACCATTCTGAATCTGTTGGAAGCCACCAGCCAACTGCAAGGACTCTTACCAGGCAAGTGAACTGATGGCAACACCTATGCACATTTTTGAAGTTTATCCTGTAACTTTTTATTATGAATAAATACTTTGGAAATGGTATTTCTAGTGTTTCATGTAGAAAATGTTACAAAGTGACAATTCAAGTAAGCTGTTTTCATTATTCAACAGCACACACCTTAAAACATAAGTCCACTTTGACAAAAAAAAGGCTTATATTGCCCAAGACAATTATTTCAACCCCCACAGAAACCTCCCAGGGTTAAGTAAGAGCTGGGATATTTAGTTTGTCCTACCTCCCTGATACCAACAGTATGTAGGTAGAGCCCACTATTCAAATAATCATTTGTTTTTTTTACTTACTGTTTTCTAGGGGAAAAGTGCTTTCAAATTACTAGGTATCACCATCAAGACATTGTTTCCTTGGCTTGCATTTTTGATGGTCCAATTAGAGCCCATTACCACTTCTGTGGCCAAGTTTATAGTTCTTGATTTTTTTGGTTGGTTGGTTTTTTCCCCAAAATGAACACCATCCTGAAACAGGTAAAGCCATATGCAGAACAAACCAATTCTACAGTCTGGGGTTTCCATCAACTTACCAATATTCTTAGCCTAAGGAATATTTCTGCTTCTCAAATGTTGATCAGCTAAATCTTTCAAAGACACATGAATTTCTTTAAGTGCAGTTTGATCTTGAAATCAAAAAAGAAAAATAAAAGAGTTTGCTCTACTTTAATCTTGAACATGAAAACAAGATTTTCTGTCACTAAAGTGAAAAAATCACTTTCCAATGAACATCAGTATTACATACCAACTGTTTAAAGGTTTTTAGATTAAAAAAATACCTTCAAAAAGGTTTCAAAACTTTTACAGTAAATTAGAGAAATTACACCTTAACAGTATCTCAAACCAGCTTTCCTTGTAACACACAGCTATCTTCACAGCGTGCTAAGTACATAAACATAGGTTTAAAACTTGCAAGAAATCATGAAAAAAATAAATAAAACTGGTATGATCCCAGCAGATCTTGAACTAGCCTAAGTGGCATCTAGAGTTTCATGCTTCTTTTAAAGTGAACTCTTACCATGCAAAGGAAACAAACAAAAAAAATTACTTATGATAAATGATCCAGAATAAAGTCTTCAAATACAGAATACATAATTTTATCCATTTTTCTAACATTTTTTATGTGGTCACAAAGTCTTTCAGACAGGTCTGTAAACAAAGGAATTTGACAGCCAGGTGAAAGATACCTGGAAGAAATTAGATACAGATGAGACATAAATGATGCTAATAAAACACCAAACTGCTACAGTTTCAGAATCTCACCTCAAGCAAAAGAACATGCCCTAAACTGGTCAGAAGTGCAAAATCCTGCACTGGATTGCACTTACTCTGGGAATAAGCCTCACAGCAGCTGTTGATCAAACCTGGCCTCCTTTACACTTAAGAACTCAAAAAAGCATCACTCAATCCCCTCGGAGCAGCTCTGACCACAATTGTTTCCAGGCTTGTCACTTTCAAGCCGCTGAAATTACTTCCCTAATCAAGAAACTCACCATGCTACAGCCAGTGGGTGAGCCAGTCTGTCCGCTTTGCCTTTAGCGGCGCATCTACACTGTTCATCCACAAAAGCTATGGGAAGATCAGTTCTCAAACTGAATAGCAGCCTCCTACTATGACTTTGTGAGCCCCAAGGAGAACAAAGCATATACACATTTCAGATCTTACACAAGATGCTTCCAGAAACTCACCCCACTATACTAACTGCTTTTTTTTAAAAAGTCAGATTTCTTTTTTATCATATTCTGTTAAAGTGCACTATAAAATACATTCCTTCTATTTCAAATCCCACCTCTCCAGAAAACCTAAGAGCTACTACAATCATCACTAGAATACGAAAACCCAAAGCAGGAGGAAACATGACTTTCTACAAACACTAACATGAGATTAAGAAGCATTGTATCAGGGAAAATCAGATTCAGTACTGTCCTCCCCTCCAGAATATTGCATAAGTACCATTTTTTATCACAGAAAAAAAAAAAGAAAAATTCTTCAGGCTCTACAAAGTAATAAATACATTATTATACATATTAGACAACAGAGAACTGGCACAAATTTCCAATACAGCAACCTGCAATCAAAATTACTGCAAATTACATGGCATTTATGTTTTTATAATTTACAAAATATACTGTGGCAATATATACTCTCTAAGCACAGGTAGATGATGCGTGAAAACAAAAAAAAACACGAGAAAGACAAAGTAGTGAACATTCTAAGTTACAAATTACACAAGGTGTTTTCAGAAATGGACCCTTAATCAAGGCAAAGATAAAATACTTCCAGCCTCAAGAAACAAAAAAGCTGCCACTAGCTTTTGAAGCATTCTGCTCATTACAAAAGTGAAAAGAAACAAACCAAAGCAACAAACTCCTCCAGGATCCCACATACATCTGGCACCCACCTGCTTATGCAAAGACTGGCAACATGAAGTGGTGGCTTTTAAATGCATAATTCCGAAATACGGACAATCCTCAAATAGTAAGGTTTCCTCTTTAGATGTTCCCACCCTAAATGATACTTAGAAGTTGCCCTTTATTTAGGCTTCTCATCCCTGACAGGGTACCTCTCAGTTACACAAGTATTTCTACCTTGACAAGAGAATTCAGTTTTTAAGACTCATAGAGAGAAAATGTTTCAGTATAAATCGTGACTATACTAAGCCAGGAAAGTGTCCCACAAGTCACTAAGTGACCATCTTTCAGGAGAGTTCTCCATAATTAAGGAATCAATTATAATTTCACAGGCATATTTTATTTTATAAATAAACCCTGTTTCCACAATTTGAGCTGTGGGAAAGAATGCCTACGTCAATGCACCAACCCCTGCAGCACAGCAAGTTTTTAACTGAATGCCAACTCTGAATGCTATAATATGGATTCTAGCAGGGAAAAAATAGGAGGAACATTTCCCCCTCACCCCCCAAATTCCCACAAGCCGTCTGAATCTTTTTATTCCTGTCATGATATCTCCCTGACATCTGCTCTTTGCTGCTCTAGAGCCAAATAAAATAAATTTCAGTCAATCTGTTGCTAAATACACCAAAAGTAAAAACTGCAGCCTCCATTAAACACAGTGAAAAGGACATTTCAGTGGGAACGAGCTGAAGCCGATTCTGTAGTCTTCTCCTGCTGAACACTGCTTTTGATGCCTTTATCAGAGTTTTCTATTTGAGTTTGATAGAGACTGAAAGCAAACATAGTTTCTAGGACTTGGGCCATGCCAAGAGAAAAGACTGGCAGAGCAACAAGCATGCTCCTTTAATTAAGGCACTCCCACTGCTATTTTTTATGACTTTTTACATACTTGCTGTAAGTTGGCTGGATAACACAGAAGGGCAGAATTAGCTCATCTCACCCTCCCTAAATATTCCATTGCTCTAGGTACAGAACAAACTTGTGTACTGACCTGGATTAAATTACTGCAGCAATACCTACTTCATGCATGAGCCCAGGCAGCAGAAAACTCAAAGCTGAGCAGAACGGTGTCTTGTGAGCCGCAAGTCACAAAAACAACTGCCCTACTCAATTTCTCTCCAAGTTGATCAGGACCCAGATGTTACTCCCCAAAACTTCTTCCTCAATGTCCCCACTTACAAGAAAAACAAAGTAAATCAGTGGCTACTATCCAGAGAACTAGACATAGTACCTAGTGGGCATTTCACACCTAAATAACACCTAAAGCAGGGATAGAGAGCAAACAGGTTAGTGAGTGACATGCCACCACCATTTCTGCTCTAAACAAATTAGAAACAAACTTAATTCCTTCTCTGCCACCACCAATACATAGTTTTAAGATGAGCTTTAGGAAAAAAAACACACAACGGTAAAAATAATCTTATAAATGACAAAAAGTGAAGGGGTTATACTATTTTGGGAAAAAGGCAACCTAAGTCTGTGCACACTAAATTATTCAATTTCTGTTACAATTTTCCTAAATTAAAATTATCCTTAGACCACAGAGATCACTGTCTTATCAATTTCTTAAGGAATACATCCTTTCACATGTTTCCTTTCTCAGTTTACCACCTCAGTTTCACAGAATGTCCCCTTATTCTTATTACATGAACAAACAGAACAAAAGCTTTTGAATTACTTTTCTCAAACCATTCATCATCCTGTGTACTTGTGCTATACTTCATCATATTCATTGCCTTTCAGAAGCTAAACAATCTGGGTTTGTTTTTCAATTTCTCTTCATACAAGCAAATTTCCATTCTCATAGATCACTCTTTTAGCCTTTTCTCTGAATCCTTTTCCTTTTTAAAGGAGGCACTCAGCACCACATACACTGTGTTGGCATGCTCTGTGATAGTTAAGGTACAAATTGTTAGCACAGCATTTTATTCCCTATACTATTCTCCAGCATACTTTGGATTGCAAGTGCAACCACAGGTATCAGAAGTTAAGAGAGCTCTCAGAAACAAGATTCTTAGTACACATCCCCCTCCTTTGTGTATGTGGCGCTATGAACATGTGAAGACTTAACATTTTGGGCTAGGTAGTCTTTATATTTTCGTCTTTCAGCATAATTTCTCTCATCTCACTTACTGTACTCCACAAATCTTTATTATATGCCCATCAGGATATCACAGAATAACAGAATTGTACGGGTTGGAAGGGACTTCTTCCCAGAAATAAAATTGTTCGTTTACAGAAGAACATAAACACAAACTAAGGGAACTGACCTAAACTGCTGATACGTGGCCTTTTCACTGTTAGGACTTCAATGAGGCACCAATCACCCTTCAGTGTAAGAACAAGTCTGTAATACAACAGATCTGCCCCATGAAAAATCAAGAAAATATATATATATGTATATGTAATACATGTATATGGAAGACATGGAGATTCTGCATCCCACGTACCCTACAAGAACTATGGAAAACACATCACAACCCTGAGTTAACTTACTAAAATATGATAGATAATATATTGATCCTTAAGGGTTACATATCCAGCCAAAACTAGACAAAACTTTCGAAGACAAAGGTGCATTTCAAGATCTGAAATCACATCTGCCTATCATTATTTTTATCTGGAAGTGAAAAAAACCAAGACAATCAAAAGCCTAAAATTTTTTTTTCCCCTCAGTCACGAACAGTATTGTAAACTTCTTTAATATTGCCATTTAGGGAAAAACATAATAGTGTGATTGAACAAACTCTGTTTTTTAAACGCCCTGCTAAAAGAACAAACTATTTGTGAAAATAACAAAAAACAGCTGAAGGCATTTGGGTGGTCTCAGTTTCAGTCTGTAATACAGAACAGTCCCTTCTTTCTACATCCAGTACCAATTTGCTTTCCCTCTTCAGTAACGCCTCAAAACGCATTGATGACAAAAGCAATAAAACCCACTGAATATCCACATCATTAATTTAGGACATTTTACTAGTGGACTGATAACTTTAAAGCGTTTGATTCATCATAAACAGTGCACACATTTACACAACAGGACTATGCAGGTTTTTATAGACTGATCCTTTCTGAGTCGCTAACAGTATTTGGGGGGGTTCATATATTTTACTTTTACAACAGCACATATTAGTGGTGACTGACGTTGGACTGAATGCTGATATTTAATCTTCACTGCCTTGCTTCCTAAAACCATGGATCTATATTATTTCTTCACCACCTTTTCTGTTTTGATTGTGCTGAGCAAGACCAAGAACTGTCAGAAGCTCATGTCTTGGTGTGTGTAGCACTACTTAACTGAAAAAGCAGGCTGACAGAAATCTGAGATTACAGGCACTCACAGAAAATGAGCAGACTGTAACCTCACTTATGGAGGCTACCCAATCAAGGACAGCCAAAAAACCCCACCAAAATTAAGTTTTGTATCATTACTATTTGAAATCAATGACACACACAAGACTGAAGTGTGCTCAAAACTACACAGATCAGTAACAGGAACATCCCTGTTTTCTATGGTTCATCCAAAAGAACCACGAACATACATAAGTGTGAAGTGGCAGGCAAGCATGGGTACAACAGAAACTACATTGGTCTAAGCTGTAATTTGTCACCATGCATCATTTTGTGAACGTTGTTCCTAGGGATTCATTTTAAAAGAGAAGAGTCCCTGGCCATGGTCCCTTACAACAGATGAATAATGCACCAAAAAGTAAGACGAACGCACCTTTACAAGCTGGTTTAGTTCAGTTTCTGCTTTTGGTCAAGGTAAAACCAGTAAATACTTCCTACATACATTTCAACCTTCAGTTACTGATAACACAGGGCTTCAGGCAGAGGGCTCAGTATGGAAATGGTGCTCTGACTGATCTGCCAGACAAGATCAAACAAACAGCAGAAATTTTCCATGAAGCTAGAACTTAGAAGTCATTTTATACCTTAAACCAATTTCACCGATAGGTCCTAGTAAGTCAGCCAGGAGTGAGATCTTTCCCTCACAACACCTATGAACTAGCTGCTTTTCCATCTCTTTTGCACCTGCTTCGCCTGGCAAACACTTAAGCCAGTCACAAGAATACTCCTACTTCCCCATCTTCCCAGTAACTTGCTGAGAGAGGCATTTCAGCAGGGCTGGGACAGTCCAGCTGAGAAACCACAAAGCGCTAAGCCACAGAATGAAACTAGAGGATGCATACACAGAAATTAATATTCTATAGCAGCCTCTAAAAGTAAATGTCCCATTTAAAAAAATACATATGTTCCTTATGCAGTACTGCATCGTTTTACTCTTTACATGATCCCATGAAGAAAACAACTCATCATTCTGAAAAAAAACCCCAAACATAATGCATTACAACTCTGAAAGGCATATCGAACTATTATACTCTTTCCTCTCCATTTGTGCAACAGTTAGAAGTACACTGACAGCTCAAAACGAAGCCTGTTCTGGTCTCAGGACAGCAGATCGCCCCCCTTCAGAAACGCTTTCAGCGTGCCCTTCAAAAAGATGCAAGAACCAATGAGACAAAGAATAGCTCACCATTTAGGTGAAGAAATCGTTCTTCCCTAAAATAGTAAATGAATGAAGTGACAAATGGAAGATAGACTCTCCTTAACTTATGTACTTTCATATCCTTATGTAATACACAGCATAGTTCTACCGCTGCCATGTTTATGGTGTTTTGATTACTTTTTTGATATTAGTTAGGAAGAATTATCAGATTAAGATGCATTGCTCCACCAACTATGGTAACATTTCCTACAACATTTAATTATGCTGCAAATACCCATGGAATCAGTCCTTTAAAACCAGTAATTCTTGAATACTACTTACAGTAGGTTTAATCAGCTTATTAAGGACAAACCAAAACCTGCAAATAGAGTGCTATAATAAGTCAAAGACACACTTAATTAAAAAATATGACACAAAGAACAGGATGGTTTCTACCCAGCCATTTTTTGTGTTTCATAAAGGGTGACAAGACCAACAGCAGTACAGCAAATACAGTACAAGGAAGATAGCAATCTCCACATGCTGTTTTAAGCTGATGGTAAGAACTTGTTTGTTATCTCAGCAAGAGGAAGCATGGAACAAAAAAATCATCATAACTAAAAAAAAAAAATAAATCATTAAAGACCTACATGATCTATATTATTTGTAATCGTTACATTGTGAAGGTTTAATTTCTTTCAACTTTGATACCAAAAACTTGCAAATACACTTCACGAGAAAGTGATTAGCTATTATTCAAGCATCCTTGTTCTCTTATTCGGCAATGTTAGTCTCATGAAAAAACATGCTCATGTTTTAAATTCTGTTAAAAAAACCTTTTAAAATAAAAACACGTTCTGGATCTCCATAAGAGAACTGTAATAATAAACATGAGCATTAAGTCTAAGTAAATAAGGACAAAATCTTAACTTGATTGCAGATGAGGATGAGCATCAAAACATATTTTATGGCTGCTGAACCACTAATATCTTTTATGGAAATTCGGAAAACAATTAGTTACATTGGAGTATGCTCCCACTGCAGTGCATCCTCAATGATTTTAAAGAATTTAAAGAAACCCCAAACAGCAACTCAAACATAGAAACAAAAACTGTCTACCTAAGAAGGAAAGTACATAGATCAAATCTTTTTCTTCTTTAATCACATTTAAACAGGAAACTGAAGATTCAAAAACCTTTGTAGTATTTTCTCAGTCTAGTTTTAGAAAATAAAAAGCATATAAACCCTAGAGAAAGGATACAATGAAAATTTCATATTAAAGGATGCAAAATTAAAATGCATCAGCTACCTAAAGCTGTCTGCATCTACTCATGTAACCTGTGCTTGCCATGAGACAATCAAAAGCAGGTAAACTACCTACAACTACCACAAGAAAGAACCCCAGATTACTATGTAATTTCTTTGTGCTCAGTCAGACATAGAAACAAATATTAAAATATTCTTCAAGGATATTAACCATACTCTTCTAATAAACTTACCTTATACATCCTGCTGCTGCTATGGCCAATAAAGTTTTTCATCCATCTTAATTCCTGTTTCAAGGAAAACAAAAACCATGAACTCACAATAACTTAGGACATGTATTTAGCAAAGGACAGAAAATCATACTAAATAAAAAGAGGTATAACTTTTAGAAAGTGGTCCATAAACAAGAATTCTACTAAAACATGCTTGCTCTCAACAGATCATACAATAGCATCTCCTCTGAGGCTTGCATTAACAGTGCTTCAGATTAGGAACTGTAATAACAACTATTTGAATAAATATTGCCAAAATAGCTATCTGTTTGTACATTGGTGATTTGACCACATATTTTTTAAACTCGGTAACTTTCTATAATTGTAACTGCAGTACTATTTAAGCCAACTTCAGATCAAAGTTGTACTTTCACCATTTCACTTTGACCTGACAACAACTGATTAGGTGCACACAAATACATGGACCCATCACCAATTTCATGTAGACATTTAAAACATTAAACTACTTCCATAAATGACATATTACCTCCACATAAAAGTCCTCGAAACACCCCGCCACAGATGCGGAACTCTCCATCTAATACAGCCTAATCACTGAACCTGTTCATGAAAAACATACATGTATTGCAATCACTACGTGTATCTAGTTCCATGCCAGAAAGTCAGAAATACCTCATCATATGTTGCCATTATCAATGTTGGTTCCAATATTCTCATAAATGAGATATAGAGGATACATAGAAAACTAGCATTTCCTTAATGAATGCTTTCAAAAACATTTTAATCACAAAATTTCAGTTCCACCAAAATCTATTACTTTAACAGCCTAAAAGTTTGAACCACATTTGAATCATACCATACTGATGGTTTTCTTCTGATCCTCTAGCTATCATTACCTAATAATGTATTTTAATTAAACACTATGAACATTTTATCAGATCATCATGAAAAAATATCTCAAACATTCACCATAATTGTCAGAAGCTTTTTTCCTTCCTTTGCCTTTCTGATTTTTGACAAACCTTAAGTTTGAAAAAGTCCAATTCTTCAAGGTACTGAGGCAGAAAGAGGCACTCATCCCTAAAATATGTATTTCGCTTTGACAAAAATAACTCTAAAAAAAGTATTAAACTAGTGCTAAAAATAACTAGCTATGATAAGTTTAAACAAACAAACAAAAAAAGTAGTTTGGTATTTTGTTTGCTGAATGATCCTGTGAAAAAAATGAAGAACTGCACACAAAAACTACTGTGAACCAAGGGAGCTGTGCCATTTACCTTGTTATCCTCCTCTTTTTTATTATGGAATAATAATATGAAAGACCCCTTTTAATAGCATATTACAGATTCAAATAAATCAGTACAAGCAAATTTAAGACTGTAATTTTTAAACTGAGCCAGCTAACTTACACAGCATTTGAGGGCTAGACTGTTGACTGTCTTCAACAAACGTACTAATCAGCTTCAGTGAGATACAGTTAACATGGAGAAAAAGAGAGGAATTACAATACACAAGACAGTATGAACTGAAGAGCAAAAGATTGACAGTAAAAAATATTTATGTGATATATTGTATGTAATTCGGGACATCTTTAAAGCATGACTTTTTGACAAAATAAACAAGCCAGTATCTCACATTGTTTCAAACCCCACACACTGCAGACATGACTGCAGTCCTTTCAGAAGTCTCTTACGTTGCTTTCAAACTCTTCCTTCCTTGTTTTGCCCATGCCAGCTACATGGGATCACTCGGAATTTGGGACACATCTTTATTTGACTACTGCCCATATAAAAAGTTCTAACACACTGGTAAGCCAGCAGGCCTCAGCACCAGTTACACACAAACGCTACACCCATTGCCAGCATTCATTTCTGCAGCCACAGAACCCTTTGGCTCTCCGGTTCTTTCCAAAACTTCAGGCGCCCAAGACGGCCGCACACAGCATTGGTACTTTCTTACGGTTTACAAAACAACACCCAGATCTAAAGGTCAAGCGCTCCGTGCGCAGCTCTGGATCGTGCTGCCAGGGGGATTTCACAGGGGCCCAAACGGCCACAAAACCTACCGGCATTACTCATCTATGAAACACCTTACGGCCACGTGTACTAAAAAAAGTGTAAACGAACTGTAGAAACAACTTCGGTGACACGCAGAAACCAGCAACACGTAGCCTTTGTGCAACCTTTATTGTAACATCGCATCCGATAGCCACGGAGCCGGCCTCCGGCGCGGGTGCTCTCAGGGGGCAGACGCCATCCAAATCAGGAGGCTGCGCTCACCCAGAGCCCGCAGCAGCCGCCCCCCAGGCCCAGCGCTGCAGACGCCCCGCAGGCCGCGCCCCGCCGCTCTCGGGCTCCGGCGGTGGGAGGCGAGCGGGCTCCACACACGCCCCGGCAGCCCCGCTGCTGGGGGCGAGCTCTCCCCGCGCCGGCCGGAGCGCGGCCGAACTGCGGACTCAGGGCCGGGCGAGCCAAGGGCCTGAGGCGCGGAGGCCCAGTGACAGGGTCCGGCGCCCGACCCTTCGAGCTCGCAGGGGCCGGGCCGGGGAAGGCGCCCACCTTCCGCTCGGCGCTGCCGCCGAGAACCGCTGCCCCTCCGCCTCCTACTTCCCGGCCGCCAACGGGGCGGTCGCCCCGGCCTAACGCCGCCGCCCAGCCCCTCGGCCCGGGAAAGGGGCAGGAAGTGAGTGCAGTCGCGCCCAACCCTCCCTGCCTGCCTGCCTGCCTGCCTGCCCACCCACCCCGAGCCGCGGCCCCGCTGCCAGGGGGGAAGGGAACTTACAAACGCGACCCTCTGCGTGCATGCGTCACGCCGCCGCGACGTCACGGCGACGGCGTAGTATGGCGTCACAGCCGGCGGGAAGGCCGTGTACGTGTGAGTGGCCTGCCCCGCCACCGGCCGGTCGCCCGCGGCGCAGGCGCACTGCCACCGCCAGGCGAGGGGAGGTGGCGGGAAGGACTCGTAGCTGCTGAGGGGACAGCGAGGGGCGCCGAGGGCTTCTGGCCTCACCCCACTGCCCCTGCGACACAGGTTACAGGCTGTCTCCCTGGCCCCCGCTCTGCTTGAAGCCAGGCCCTGCCTTCCCAACCAGGCATTTTGTGGGGGAAGCCAAGCACCCAGCACCCCGAAGCTGACTGTCAGCATGGTGGTTTGGGGCAGTGACATCAGGAATCTTGGAGAGGTGGGTTGGGGAAAGGAGACTCTGGGAAGTACAGGAGTTGTTTGGGGAAATGAGCCTGAGGGATCTGCAAGCACCAGGTCAGAGGAACGTGAGCCAGTGGTGTGCCCAGGTGGACAAGAAGGCCAACAGCATCCTGGCTTCTATCAGAAGAAGTGTGACCAGCAGGACCAGGGCAGTGATTGCCCCTCTGTACCTGGCACTGGTGAGGTCACGCCAAGAGTGTTAAGTTGTGGGCACCTTGCTGTGGGCCCCTCGCTACAAGGACCACATTGAGGTCCTGCACTATGTCCAAAACAGTGTCCTGGCTGGGGGAACTCATACTGTTTAGTCTGGAGACAAAGAGGCTGAGGGGAGACCTTATTGCTCACTGCACCTACCTGAAAGGAGGTTGCAGTGAGGTGGGTGTCAGTTTCTTCTCCCAAGTCACAAGTGAGGCAAACAGCATCAAGTTGCACCAGGGGAGGTTTTAAGTGGCTATTATGAGGCAGATCATCTTGAGTCACATCACACAGAACATACAAGACAACCAGGTGATCAGGCCTAGTCAGCATGGTTTATGAAAGGCAGGTCCTGCTTGACTAACCTGATTTCCTGCTATGACAAGGTGGCACGATTAGTGGATGAGGGGAAGATAGTGAATGTTGTTTACTCTCCCACAGCATTGTCCTGGAGAAACTGGCAGCCCATGGCATGGACAGGCATACTCCTCACTGGGTAAAAACCTGTCTGGATGGCCAGACCCAAATAGTTGTGGGGAGTGGAGTTAATTCTGTTTGGCAGCTGGTCACAAGTGGTGTTTCCCAGGGCTCAGTACTGGGGACAGTTCTCTTTAGTATCTTAATCAATGATCTGGACAAGAGGACTGAGTACACCCTCAGTAAGTTTACAGATAACACCAAGTTGTGCAGAGTTGATCTGCTGGAGGGTAGGAAGGCTCTACAGAGGGATTTGGACAGGCTGGATAAATAGACCAAGACCCATGGTATGAGATTCAACAAGGCTCAGTGTGCCCAGTCCTGCCCTTGGGTCACACCAACACCATGCAGCATTACAGGCTTGGGGAAGAGTGGCTGGAAGGCTGCCCGGTGGAAAAGGACCTGGGGGTGTTGGTTGACAACCGGCTGAACATGAGCCAGCAAGTTAGGCCAGGGGAGCTTCAGATTGGACGGCAGGAAAATTCTTCACTGAAAGGGTCATCAGGCACTGGAACAGGCTGCCCAGGGAAGTGGTGGAGTCACCCTGCCTGGAGGTATTTAAAAGATGCGTAGATGTGATGCTTAGGGATATGGGTTAGTGGTGGCCTTGGCAGATTTAGGTTAATGGGTGGATGTTATGGTCTTAAATGTCTTTTTCAACCTAAATTATTCTATGAAAGAGGGAAAATGAAAGTGTGACAGAAATAGGATAAGACGAGATTTAAGAGAATGCTGTAGGAGAAGCAAGTTGGACAGGAAGAAGGTGAGAAGGTGCAGAAGGAAGAAGGGAAGTGTAGAATATGTAGGTGGGAAAAGTAAAGGGAAACATCACAATGAAAAAAAAAAAGGAGTTGTTTATTTTCTTCCTTCTAACCATCTGTTTTTCATCAAAGCTGATCCTTGTGGGGAAGAAAAGGACTTCTGCCTGCAGGACTTCAAAGATTAATGGGCATTGGGGCCACCTCCTTTTTAGTGTCATCCTGTGATGACTGTCTCCACCTTCCCAACCTCCTCTGTTGCATGTGCTCTGCCAGGACACTCCCATCTCCTGTAAGCCCGCACTCAGCAAGGCCCATCTGTTGTGCTGCAGCCCTTTGCTGAAAAAAGGGGATTACAGGGAACCCCCAGCCACTGCTGGAACAAAGAATCTGTGAAGTAGCATCGGCACAGCTCCTGGAAAGTGGAAGCAAGGGAAAGGTGGAAAATGGGGTTAGGCTAAGCATTTAATTGTGATGTTTATTTCTGTCGTGCTTCGAATCATGATGCTGCTGTGGTATGAAGTCCAGAAGCACCAGAAACAGCAAAAATAGGGGTCAGTGTGGGAGAAGACACAGGGAATATGGAATGCCTTCCAAATATCCACATTTCCCCACAATTACCTGAGGCTGAAATTTGAACTTTAGAGGTTTGCAGAGCATGCTAACATTTAGAAATAAGTTTTACAACAGTTTTCTGAAAATCTGTTTCTGCAGCTCACTGCAAAGTGGCAGCTAAGGAAGCAGATATCCTGACTCATTGGCTCTGAGAACGTTTTTTCCAGTGTAGCTAAACAATAAAAGGAATTAAATGTTTGTGCTCCTTTTTTAAGTCAAGATTTCACAAAAATATATGTGGATTAGAATTAGTTAGTTTGAACATAAACACAATTTTATGAATGCAGTCATTTCATCTTGGCACGTGAAATGTGAGGTGATAAAACAGGCAGGCTGGCTCAAAGGCATTTCAAACCCAAGCTACATTAATGATCGGATGCTGTCCATCAGTTATGTGTTTGTTCCCCTCCAAGGCTCTGTATCCGAAATAACAGTTCCGGTGGCTCAGAGTGCTTCATCTGAAAGTCAGTGACAATTTCAGCAGGAACTGAAGTTTAAAAATAAACATACTTATTCTTCACGTTTTTGTGCCTACTGCAGCTGAAGTGGATTGCAGTTACAGAATCTATAAAACACAATGAATTTGAAGGTGAGCCCTTCAAGTGGTCTTAAATAATAATTCCTTTTGAAGTTACACAAGTCCTTACTGTTGCTTAAGCAAAACCGTTGCTGTATTCAGTATGTGCACTGCCTTTCTGAACCACAAACGAGGCATAATTAGCATACGATGGTTCCTGATATATTACATGCCACTTGGAGAGACACAAAATATTCATTCTGATGTGCAAATGTTTTTGTGCCTTTACTGGCTATTAGTTTTCATTTTAAAATATAAAATACCATGGTGGATTTATCTGTTGCTGGTAAAAAAGAAAAGAGTTCTGATGACATTATAAGCTGCCATTATAAATGGTTTTCTGTATTCACAGAAAAAATTCTCTTATTTCTAATAGGGAGTAAATAAATTTTCCTCAAAGCTCACTTCACAATAAGTTATAGAAACTTTGTAGCAGTGGTAATGAATGTCAATCTGGACTATCAAATTCTAAAACAATACAGGGAAAAAATAATTTGTTGTAACTTGTTGAAGGTAGTATTTTGTGTGGAGTAACACCTCAACATCCTAGGTTATGAGATTCTGAAGTACTGTTTCTTGAATGTTTTACAGAAAAGTGTATCAGTGATTTAAATTCTATTTTACAGGCTTTTATGAATTAGTTTTCTTAAAATCAAGCTAATAGAATGAGGTTATGCTGGGAATTGAAAGTAAACAGTAACCAATGAACAGTCAATACAATAGAAAAAATGAAAGTTATGATACCTGATGAAGATATTACTCTCTTGTTTTAGGACCTGCAGTGGACAAAGAGATACTGTATTAAATATTGCATTGGTAATAATTTAGAACAAATGTTATGTACAGAACAATCTTCCTCCACTGTCTGTGAATTATAGAAGTGATAGTGGACTATCACATAGAATGAACTGAAGAGCATACCTACATGATTAAGAATATTATCTACAGTATTAACATGCATTACTTAGACCAGTATTAGTAATTTAAAGTAATAAACTGGGTTAGAAATTTGTAGTATTAAAATCCACATTCATTATTTTTTTCATATTCAGCCATGTAGTGTATCTACAGAAGTAAATCAATAGAGAGGTTCGCACAGTAATGCTTTTGCCACAGGTACCAGTGCAAGGGGAAATGCCAATATGGGCTGAAGCACTGTCTTCTGTAGTGCTTTGCACTGAAGCAGCTTGAGCAGCAGCTCTAATCCTTCTCTCCCTCCCATAACCTGTGAAGCTTTAGAACATTAATTGCTGTTCTCTCTTACACTTTAGTGTATGTGGAGGAATTTTGTATCACGTTTAGAGAAGATCTACCTACATGGGGTAGGTGTTACTGAATAGTACTGGTTTGGTTTAGTCCGGGTAGAGAAAGGTTTAGGTTAGTTTGGTTTAGATAGTTACATTTGGAGGGCTACAGGAGCCTTTGAGAATACTGTGGTTTTATGAAGATGATTAAGGTATTTAAATTCACTGCACTAGAGCTCAAACTCAAACAATTTGGGGAACTTTAACTACGCCAAACACAAGCTTTGCAAAATGTCTAAGTACCAGACTTCTGCTTCCCACAGATTAGGCCTCCTGCTGGCTATTTGTACCGGTTAAATAAATGAGACAGTTAGGCTTTAATGCCTGCACCTCAGTTCCCCTAGCTTTGAATCAGCACTGGTAATTCTGACTTAAATATTGTGAAGATACATTAATAAATATGAGGAAAACTCTTTGAAGTTGGAAAATATAATGAGGTTTAAGTATATTCATTTTTGTCATCATTAACCTGTCAGACCTTTAAATGCTGAAACACTGCTCTTGGAAAAAAAAAAAAAAAAAAAAAAAAAAGAGAAGTGCCAATTAAGATAATAAAGAAGCCAGATCAACTAAGCAGAACAAGCAAGTGAAATAAATATGGGGAAAAATCCAAGGAACAGAGAAGATCTAAAAAGATACAGCTCAGAAAAATATGAAGAAAATCTGGAAGAAATGCTGCCAGCAATTGAATGAGCAGTTAGTAGGTTATTGAGAAACACCTCTGCATAAAATGCAGAGTGAAAGGGTATTAAGACATGTCAGAGAATTTTGGGTAGCAATTTATCTCCCAAAGTTTCAAATGGATCAATGATGCCCTCTAAGTTCATGATTCTTCTCTTCTGACTGTAAGAGTAGCCTATGGCAATTGCCCCAAGTAGATGAATCCTACCTCTTCAGAGAGGGATTGCCAGGTGGAGGTTTTCAGATAACAGTTTTGATCTTACCTTACAACCAACTGAACAAGGAGACTGAGACTTCATGGAGGTCCCAAAGTGAGGCGAGTGATAGACTTCAACCTGCTGAAGTGGGAAAAGATAGATTTGCTGAGTGGTAGACTTAAATCTGCTGAAGTGGGAGAAGATAGATTTGCAGGTGTAGGTAGAAGGAGGAAGGATCAAAGCTATGGACAACAAGCAGAATAGTCTTGCACACAAGAGCACATCCCTTTCCAATTCCTGCAAAGGATCCAACATGCTTAACTTTGGCATTCCACCTTACAGTAACAGATACTTGCAGACTGAAAGTCAATCCCATGTAACTTCATTTGCACAGGAGAATCTATCACCACTACTGGTCAGCCCAGGAGCCAAAGCAACGCAAGTCTGCGTGGTGGATCACCCACCTAGACATAAAGAGAAAGCACGGTAATTGCTCACTTAGTGAAACTTGTGTTGTTTTGAAAAAGAAAGCTGAGCACACATGATGAAACTGTATCATCATTTGTGTGTGCACGAAAGCCAAAATCGTGCTGGTTGGCATTTCCTGACTTCTCAGGATATGATTTCTCAACCTCATAATATTCTTTCAACATAGCTTTTGTGTTGTGATATGTGGAAGGCCAGAATTTATATCCATTATTATTGCTTCATAGAAGAGAGTAGGAACATATTTTAAGTATTTATTATCCTTCTTTTGAGGTGACACTTTCAAAAGCTTCGAAGAAATCACAAAGTAAGAAAAATCTCTCTTTGAACTGATTTTGTACCAGCTTAGGATGACTGATTTTTCAAAGACAGCAATAGATTTCAGCAACATGAAAGGCTTGACTGGTGATGCCAAATAAAAATGACTTTAAAAAAAAAACCAAGCCTCTTGTTCTAAAGTTTTCGTTTAATGCCCAACAAGTTGATCTCTGTCCTTCAAGGTAATAAAATACCGTGACAAGCCAAGAACACGTAGTTCTTGTCTCCTTTTTTGTTTTCTTAATGAGATGCCAAGGAAACCCGCATGTCTGAGAGGAAACCTGCAGGCTTGCAAGGGGGAAGAAGTAAACTCACTTCTCTCAGCATCACAAAATATATCTTACTAGTGCTGTGGACTAAAAAGCCTCTACAAAGAACTACAGCAATTGGAAGGGAAAAAACAAAGCAGAACTTCTCAGAAATTGAAAGATAAGAGATACGAGTACATAAATAAAAATACTCTCTAAATGGGAGAATAGAAAAAACCAAAAATACTTAAAAATATGGGGTGAAAAATCTTTCATGAACAAAATAATAGGGGGAGAAAGAGAAACTGAAAAGAAGCAGAAGATTAAATGGAAAGGACAGAAATTAATGATTCAGAAGTAGTAAAGAGACTGTTTTGTACTCATTTGGAAAGAAATTTCCATAAAGGTTGGGCAACTTATAAGTAACAAAAGGTTTATAAAAATAGCTGTTCCTAAAAAGCAGTCAAGGAAGCATTTGAAAAATGTGCAGAGTTGTAAGTCCATCAGCCAGCCCAGCTGCTGTGCTTCCTAGGGGATAAAAGGTATTTGCTACGAAACTTCCCGTAGCACTGGGCAATGAAGCCTGAAAAGGGACAAATACTACCAGGCTGAAACAGAAACCAAGTATGGCCTCTCTGTCCAAGGAAGGTGTGCAGTGTAACTGCAGCCCAGGACGTAACACTTCACCTCTACATGTCTTTTTTATAGAACTGCTGTATAGAGGATGCTGTGCTTCAGAGACTGGTGGATTAAATCACTTTTGCTTATAATTTTGAGTTAATTCATTAAGCCATTATGCTGAAGAGATGTGTCATAAAAGTAAACCTTTAACTATGGCTCACAGACCCTGTGAGGCAATGACTAGAGCAGGAATCCCACACAGCCTGCCTTCTTTTTAAGACCTGATGATCTGTGGCAAGGATATACTAGTTGCTTTATAGATGGTTTATTACATGTTGTCATAAAAATACTCATTTGTGTGTGTTTTTGCTATGTCTGTGCAGTAATACAAGGATATGTATCTCTGATTGAGTTTCGTATGCAGAAGACTCGCTCGTTGGGTCTTCACTTCTTGCAGGTGATTGTCCCAGGACAGAGTTTGCAGAGATGCATGAAGAGTGCAAAGGTGACATGTGCAGCACTGTCTAGCAGAGCTGACAGTGAGAGAATCGCTCTTGAATCACAAGAGAAAACGATGATTTTAATGAAAATTGCAACCACTTGTGTTGCTTCTGGACTTCTTATATCATCGTATAGATCTCTGCAAAATGTATGGGAATGGGATGTGTGGGAGGCTGGACTGTGAAGAATTTTCTTCTTTTTAACCTCAAGAAATTTATGATAGTTTTTTTAAAACCTCTTAAAACAGTTCTCACTTAGTATCTCCCTACTTTGATTTAAAAGAAATAATTGAAAGACTTTCTCAGTACAGTACCCAGTGAGCAAGAGAAACGTATTCTCCTTTTCCGGTTAAGCTCTGAGGTGAGGAAGCCGTAATGTTATTGCAAGGTTCCTCAGTGGACCCCAGCCAACTTGTTCTGCCCAGAATGTTAAATAAGATGGAGGCTCCTCTTAGAGGCAGACCAGATAGGAAAAGGATCCTGGTGTGGAAAAGCTGAGCATCACCGAGCAATTGGCAGGCGTCTCCAGAAAGTATTTTTTTCCCTTGTCTGCTCTATATAATATATATTTAAAGTTGTGTTTGTTGTTGTTTTCTTTTACCATTACTGGCAATCTGTAATTTCTACATCCCTTGTCTTCAGAGTACTTTACTACACAGGAGAGTTATAAATACATCTAAATTTATTTGGTCAACTTCTGTGTTTGTACAGTTCCCACTAAAGTGAGGTCACTGAACTAGAGAACTGACTCTCCAACTGGTTCTCAAAACCCTGTAGCATCACAATGTCATTCTTGGCATGTAAAGCGTGACCTCTTGTCCCACAGTGGCCAGGCATATTACCAAGAGTTTTAATCACAGTCCCTTACTCCACATTTAATTAGTAATTTTTTTTTCACAGCAGTGCATCTACATGGCAGTTTTATTTTTCATTTCCATGAATACCTCTGTGGCCTACAGATAGAAGTGAGAAATCAAAGGTCCTCGTAAATGCTTGTATTTCTGGAAAAATATAACATGGAATAAAAACCTGAAAATTATATTTGGATTTTATGTGCTCCTATTCCCCAACTGAATTAAAAAATCATGGGAACCAGCTTTGGTCACTGTGAAGTATCATGTGCTGAAACCTCATCATATCGACACATCACCAGCTAAGTTTAGAGTAAACTTCTGGATGCAATCAAGTGACCCATGGCCTTGGCAAAGATCTAACTTGAAGTCTCATGGGGAAATAATTTCTGGCTCTTAATTTAAGACAAGGCCAAAGGAATTGAGCCCTGCAAGTCCTACAGTTAAATCCCAGAAATCCCGTTTTTATTTGAATAGTGAGTGCTCTGTTGCTAGCAGGTATCTGTGAAAGACTTAGCGAGGCACAGATCTCCTGCTATTTTACCCTTAATGTGGAAAAATCAATGGCCCTTTTTAAACGACAGACGTCAGATAAAACATGTGGTACCTCAGTGGTTGTGAAAAGGCTCCCTTTTTCCAAGACTTTGATAAGAAAAGGAAGTTAAACAGAATTTTAACCTTTTCTGTGAGTACTTTTGAAGTGACTGAGGACCTGATTTTCATTTGCATCAAGGCTTCTGTATTAAGCTTAAAGAACCTTAAATGGGCATAAGCTGTAATTAGGCCCTAGTCCCCATCTCTCCCTGCTTTAAGGTATGTAACGACTCTGAATCTTTAATGTCTATAGATGCAGCTCCAGGGGAGAACTTCTGATGTCCAGAGATTCAGCTCTAGGGAATAGTGACAGCCTGGTAACAGCCCATAAATATGATTAAACAAAAGTCTGTCCTCTGAAACCCCAAGAAAATCAGGATGTTTAAAATCATTCAAAATTTATTCTTTATACTTGCTCTTTTTGGGGTTACTATCATACATATATGTGAAGCCAACTGTTATAGTTTTTAATCAATTAGAAAGAAGTCAAATACTTTTCATAGCTTATTATCTGAGTATTTTACATAGGTGACACATTTTCTGTTCTTTTATTTCTCATATGTGTTATTTGTATGTAAATACATTAAAAAGGTATTTGTGAATGAGGCCCCCTGAGAAAAAGCTTGGGCTGTACTTTAAATGAGCAAAGCCAGTTATATGTTTTGCTTTATTTATACAGTGAGTGTCTAATTTCAGAAGGGGTGTGTGTGAAAACAGTCGAATGCTCACATAGTACGTTGTGATCCTCAAAAGGAAAAGTTACACAAACACAACACCTGATTTTAAACAGTACTCTCTTATAAGGCAAGAAAAGAAGTTGTTCTAACAGTCTCAAAATTCCTGAACCTTGGTTTCCTATGTATTGTCCACCTCAGTCTCACTCAGGACCATCCTGATGCTCCCAGTTTTGCAAAGGGCACCAGTACTACCATAGGATGCTCTGAGCTTGCTGACTCATCAGCCAGCCGCTGACGCCAAAAGTATGTCACAATTTACGTCCAGTAATCCCCCACAATTTTAGCTCAATTTTCTCCCCTATTTGGTTTATTTCTCCCCTATTTGGAGTTCTTCCAGACTCTTAACTGTTTCTGATGCACACAGAGTTTCTAGGTGGATTCCAGTGTTACTACCAGGACAGGCAGAAAAAGGAAAAATAAACCCCCAAACCCAGATGAAAAGCAGTGCTGCAAATACCTCATTTCCTTAGGCTGCTGGGTTAAGAAAAGAAGCTTATAAGGCCTGTCACAGTCCAGCTTTTGGCCATGAGCAGTCTCTCAGTGAGAGGAAGGAAAAGACCGGTAATCCCGAGCTGTGATTCTTCAGTTCAAATCCCGTGCCAAGACATCTGTGTCCTGAATAGAAAGAGATGGAACCATTTTGGTAACTTGTCTCCTGGGTTAAGGGCAAAATATGTCACAAGAAGGATGCAGGATATCCTAGGGAATTCCTACTAATTATAGTCCACATAGTAATGAGAACACAAATGAAGGGAAATTTAATGTACTGACTGAGTTACTTAGCAGCTGTAAGAGACCCTAAAGGAGATGCCTGGTCTCAGTAACCTTGTGGTATCTCTGGTGGAGAGGCCAGCAAAGGTCGTTATACAGTAGATGCACCCAAGGTGTGAGAAGGATCCATTCAGTTTGAAAGCTACTGGAATTGCTTCCATACTGAGGGCTTGTGGGACCTGAGGTCTCCCACGGCTGCTTCCCCCCACATCGGGTTCCAGAGCCGCATGGCCAGTCAGGAAATGAGTGAGGAGTATGCTTTTGTTTGGTACAAGCGATCTAGCTAGAATTTCCACCCAGGGGAGTAAAGCTAAAGGAAGATGTTAGCCTAATAAAGACAAGTATGCATATATAATGTATATAAATATTTATAACAATATTAGATATTATAATAAACCAATATAACAATATAGCCTATAATACCCTATTAATACATACTATTATAATACAATGATGTATAGAAAAGCATTAACTGTAGCTAAATTTGTAGAAACATAAGGAGTGTAAGAAGCAAAAATAAAATACTGAGTAGATCTAAAAGCTGATGTATTTCAGTCATAAGGTGAATAGAAGCAACCTTACAGTTAGTATGCAAGGACAGAGTGCAGAAAAGCAGCATTAATTAAGAACTGCAATCAACACATAAATCAGTCTTGCCATGAGCATTCAATGGGCTGCTGGTTCATTTGGCCCACTCTACGTCTTCTGTTGCTTATACTTTCACATGAGCTCAGATGTTTACCTGGCTTCAAAGTGCAAGTGGAAAAATTCTTGGTAGAACAATCCGTGGAGGGCTAGTACATGTGAAAAAATGAGCTCTGGCTTAAGTAGTCCCAGGGCTGCAGGTAATGGAAGGTGGGAGAGTATTCCAAAGAAGCACTGAAATATGATTTTCTTGTAATACTTTTCCCTGTGTATTGTCTAGGAGACAGAATACTGGAATAGATGAAACTTTGATCAGAAAAGTGTTTTATTAGGCCATTTGTTTGTACTCGAGTTTCCAAGATTTAAACTTGGGTGTTTCATAAGTCAGTAAATCTCTCTTTAATGATGACGATAACCCAAACCATGGTCTATCTTTCCTTTAAAAAAGCAACAACTATCTTTTAATCCATGAGCATACATATTACATCATTTAAGTGGTGTGAAACTGAGAGTCAGAGCATCGCATCTAGTGATGCAATGTAATGGGTAGAAGTTACATATCTGAAAGACAGGCTGAGTGTGAGGGAGTCAACCTTTGTTTTACAACTGGAAGGAACAAAGAGAAAGTATTAGTTTTCCTATTGCCAGGTTTTTCTCAAATGTCACACAGAAAAGTTTTTTAGTGTCGCTAAATAATTGATATTGTCACTCAGTACAGGGTATTCAAGCCTTTAAGATGTGTAGTCCTAGATAGATGAAATGAGCGAACCTGGTATGAAAACAAAGGTTCTATTGTATCTGAATGTCTGTTTGATATTTTTATGAATTATCTGCTTTAGAATTGAAAATACAGTCTATGTTGAAGTAAAAGAAAAAACCCTAGGAACAGGAGGTAAAAGCTGGATTCTAGTAACTGTCACTAATGATTCTAGATCTGATGCTTTCATGCATAGTGTACTAAGCCAAATGAAGATACGCAATGAAAAATGTCACTGAATTGAGAATGTTAATTTTTCAGGAGATGTTGTTGAGTTACTAGTTGTCTTTTTTTAATATATTCAGCTAGGAACACATACCAAAGCATGTTCTATGTTATGTATAAATAACTACATCTTTCCCCCATGCAGAGAGGTTGTGTCTCTGAATTTGCATTGGTAAAAATAAAGATGCCAGAATATTCACATCACAAACCAGTCTATGGAGGGAAGGGCTGTTCTCATTTTTAACATAAAAGCTTTTCTCACTACAGAAGAAAGAATGAAAACAAGTTATTGTAGGGATACTCTTAACTGGAACAGGCTGAAGAATAAAGTGTACAAAATTGGAATTCCATTTTACTAAACCATAGACAGGAAAGATGCAAAGAGTGGGTATGAGGTGGGGGACTTCAGTGGAAATTCCTGGATATGTCTACTTGGGGTTGTTTCATTGGATTAGTCAGTTCATTCATTGAAAATGCAGTAATTAAACTGTATTAAACAGAACTGCATCCATACCACCTTTTTTTTTTGTCCACAGTCAAGGTGCTTTTCTAATTAATCACACAGTCTTTACAGCTCTGCGCCTTAAGTATAAAACCTTCAGTATTCCATGAAGCTATTCCATAGTGTTTTTTCTAATGGTGAATTCTAGGATGCCTGCCAAAAACTACAGGAATTTGGAGACTGGATTTAAAACTAACAACTCCCATGATTCTTCTGCTGACATCTAATGATTTTGCCAGTGCCGCTTTTGACCTGCTGCGAGGCAGCGTAGGGGATGCTGCTGAGTGCCACGAGCACGTCTATCAGAGAATGCATGCATTGGCAGGCGTGCAGCAGCCGGATTTTGCAGTGTAGTTTCAGAGGGCTTCTGAGGACATGGGAATATGCTTAATGGAGAAAGAGCAGGAAGATGAAGACTGAAGAGCTATTTCTCTGGCATCACTGCAGATGATAAGAGCCGTACTTGTGGGCTCAGCCAGCTAGCAGGGCTGCTGGGATAGGTGGTGAAGCGAAACTCCAATCACTGGGGCTCCTAGCAGGTTGTCAGAAAGTCCAAGGGTACTTCCCAGAAATCTGTGTCCTAGAAGTCACCTCAGAGTTGCAGCACTAGAGCAGCAGTGTGAAAGTTGTCCACAATGAAGAAGGAATAGTTTGCTCTCACTCTTTGGGAAGCAGGCTACCCCTGCTTACTGCCTGCTAGTAGTTAACCAGGTTGGGACTGGCAGATCAGCTTCTGGGATTGTTGCCATGGAAGATTGAGATGTTTCTTTGAGCAGTGCTGCTCTACCAGGTGTATACTCAGGAGGAACTGGCATCTCTTCAGAAAGCAGAGGGGAGATATTTGTGTCCACTGATTTTTGGGAGCACCTTTTCTGCTTCATTTGCTCTGACAGTGCCTCCTAGATGTTCATGTTCAGTGACTCCTAGGTGGAACTAAACATATCACTTCTTGACGACAGGACCTTTGCAGCAGTCCACACACATGCATGGCAGGGCATTAATGGCTACTCCCTGGCACCTGTAGCGAAATTTGCCTCAGAGGGAAGTAGAGGTTGAAGTAAAAGACTTCCCCTCTAGCTGTCTTGCACAGATGCCGCTTACAAGCATTAAAATGCTTCCAGTCCTTTCAGTAGCCAAAGAGGAGTAGAAAACCTTTTTGTTGATAATCTGTGTGAGCGAGGTAACATAAGAAAAGGATGAACTTTTCTTGATCTTATGAGGCTTTTGGAAAAGAAACATAAGAATGGCATGGAACTATGAAGACTGGCAGAGGAGGTGGCAACAGAAGCTGCTGCCTAGTAGGCTGGGCACTTCAGAGAACTTCACTGTAATCCTCCTTTCTCCCCACATCTACTCTTGTTTTTACATCCTTATTCAGCTGTAAATAAGAACCTTTAGTTTCATTACTTCCACTGAAATGAATGAAAAAAAATCTTTAGATAAATTCTGATCCAAATCCCAGATACATAAAACAAGATTGGCTTGGTTGACTTTAATGGCTTTAGTTGGGACTTATGTTACGGAAATTCATCAACAGTTAGATCACTTGGCTTGAATCAAATGTATAAATAACAAAGGTATTTCCAATGCTTTCTCTGTAAGGTGATTTGATTTGGCTGTCCTTGAAGTCAGTCTTTGCCCTGAGTTCACACAGACCTGGATTTCAACCAGAGGTGTTCCATCAGCATGAATCTGTCGTTAGTGATACCAGAATAAGCTCTACCAGCCTCTAGTGACCCATGCAAGCACCCCTTAAACTGGAAGTTTGTGGCTTGTGGTACACCTGTCCAGTTCTGTGCTGAGGTTGAGAGGGGACACATTTCACCAGTGATGGGAAAACAAGAGAAGAGAAAAATATTTGCAATTCAAAAAGAACAAAATGGAAAAACATTGCTTAGAAAAAAAACCCCACACATCCTTGCATAAATATCCTTTGTCTGTGGGTCAGGGATAACTTGTACTGTACTCTTTGATGTGGGATTTTATTTTCATACCACTGCAGACACAGGCTTTTTCAAAGCAACAACTGTACTATTTACTGCACACCACAGCCATTTTTAGAAAGAACTGCCACAAAACATAATTTTTAAAGAACTTCCATGTGGGACCCATGAGCATCTAAGTCTTCTTACTGAGTAGTGCGTATTTCTACCAAAAAATAAGCTGTATTTCATTTTTCCTGCTTAATAATACCAAGTAATTCTTTAACTTGGTAGACATCAATGCTCCATCCTTTTCCTGTATGTTCTGGGAAGGAACAAGAGGTTGCTTTGATTCTGCAATACCTTGTCTTTATGTATTATACTTATCATGCAAAATAGATGCAGGCTACTACCAGGTACCTGAGTGGCTTCCTATACACAATTTGCAACTGGTTTGCCCAGACAGCTGCACACAAAGCAATGCATAGGCACCCCACTCAACTGAAGAAATACCTGGACTGAGTGCCATACCCCTGTATGATATAAGTCAGCATCATTCTGTTCTTAATGGAGCCAAATTCCAGTAGATAAGGATGTGGCCAGAGGGGTCCTCAGACAAGAAAGCTGAGAAATTGCAGACGGAAACTGGAACAGGAAAAAGAGTCTGATGTCCTAACTTTTCCCTTTTTTATTATACTGAAAATTAAGTGCCTCCATTAAATGTGTTTCTAAAAAGTAGAAGACGGCTGATATAAAATAATAATTTCCATGTCCCTTTTTTCCTACTCATGAGCATCCTTCTTTCCTGAATCCTGGCTTACAAATCTATCTTTCCATAGAAAGTTTTGCATAAGACATGCTTACCCTGTCTTGTAGCAAATCTGCCCTAATCTCTGCACGTGGACAAAATATACTTCATAGTCTTTGTTTTGGTCATAAAGAAAAAAAGAAATTATGCTTTTAGACATACAACATCCATTTTGACCCTTCATCTAACCAGAATTCCCTGCTTATTGAATAACCTCATACATGTGCATACAGCTTCTAATGGGTAAATTTATACTGCTGCCGTTCTGAGCAGCACCGCATTACTCGGATGAATAGCTCTGTCAGTGTACAGCAGCTGAAAGGACAGCCTTTGAGGTCGAGCATTTTCAGTGCCTGCCTGCCCGGGATGCCCGGAACTGGAAGTTTTTCTAATGTGCTTTCCACGGTGAAGTATGAGCGGGACACTGAGTATAACAAAGTCCCCTAGCTTTGTTCTTCAGCACTGTTGTATCCAAACTAGTGGCAAACACGGAGGCCTGGAACTAAGTCGGGTATCCCTGCCTTTAGCTGATTAGAGCTGCAGTGTAGATAGGCCTTGCGAAGGGCCTAGAAGGGACACCAGCATCTTGTCTTACCTCATTTTGTGCAGCTGTCCTTTATTTTGGAGATAAATACGAGTGAATATACGTGCGTATTATCCACAATGTTATTTCATATAACTCAAGATGTACCTGCTATTTATATAATATATATAAGCACAAGGCAAATTTTCTAGCAGAAAATTTAAGATGACAACTGAAAAGCTACTTCTAGGAGAAATACACATCTTCAAAGATGTGAAGGCACTATCTGCTGAGGAGCAAAGCTCGAAGCAGTACATGCCATTTTCTCCCAGACTCCTTTCCTATTGTACTACCTCCTCTGCCTTTATTGATGCTGCTGCGCTATAAAAAAACAGTGCTCTAGGGTAGACCTTGGAGCCACAGTTTCTGCCAACCTCTTCTTTCTTTATTCTCAGTAGCAGAAGCTACTGCAAGGTTACTTTACAATCAAGAAGTTTGTACAACGCCCCAACTCTGCAGCTTTCAACTGTTCCTCATTTTTCCAGATTAGTGCCTTAATTAAGTCCAAATGTTTTTCATTTTCTCCCTTACGGTTCCTACTCTGAAACCTGATGCTGGCCATGGACACTGTCCTCTGGTGACCTTTTCTCTTCCTGTTCCTGCTGCTGACTGGCTTTTAAATTGTGAGCAATAGTGGAAGGGTGAGGGCTGCACGATTTCTCAGCCTCTGAATGCACCTGGGGGGCTGTTCGCTGTGTTACCGAAGTCGGAACCGGTTAGAAATCTACTTTGCTTTTTCCCCTTCTCTACAGGGCAGAAGCGAGGCAGAGGAGAGCAGATTTGTAGCTGGTGGATGAAGCAGTTCATACCATCCACCTGAGTCACTCTCAGTATAAACTCTTAATACAGTGCAGCAGTAATTTATCACATCACATAAAATGTATGAACCAGGTTTCTTAAGACTGGCCATTGATTTCAAGGTGATTATTTTTAGGCAGCTGCCTTGCAAGTTGGGCCAGTGATTTCACAGAAAGTATTTTAGCAAAATCACATGGGTGCCCATGTGGGCAGGAAGAGAGCTCAGACTATTCAGCCCACAGGAAAGATTTCGGTAGAGAGCAGCAGAAATTTTAACTTACTCATTTCAAAGGTAACTTGTAACAATGAAGGACAAAATTTTGCCAATACAGTAAGTCAACTGAGCTGTGCTGAAGACAACTGAGAAAAACTAAATGAGCTAAGAATCTGGCCCAAGAACTTTAGGAAGGTAAAACTAAAGGAAATAAAAAAGGGTTTGGTGCTTTTCTTATGGCGTGAGTAGCCCCAGTTACTGGAACTATGCTGATGTAAAATTGGTTTATGTAACAGAAAAATCAAATCATATGTCAATTGGAATTGCGTGACTGATGGTAAACATAAAAATTAAGCATGAAAACCGTGGTCAGTGGAGAAACTGTTACAGTGTGACAAAGATGGCAGTAGTATCTTGAAGAACATTCCCATGACATTGCAAATAAGTTACTTTTTTATATCTGCAGGACCTGAAGGAGAGAACTTGTAGCACTTTTATATTTTATCTTAATACAGCAAGCATGTCCTGCCTCTCAAATAAAACTTGCTATCACTAACCTCGTTTATCTATATGAGGCGTAGTAGGATTTGTGGAAATCATGCAGATGTGCCCATAACAATTGCAAGTACCAGAAGATGAATGATGTACAGGAAAGGTAGTTGTTTATTTGTTTCCATGCAGGGTTTGTTCATTGTTCCCTTCATGGAGACAGATGTACAGACAGTATGTGCTGAGTGAAATTAGTACCCCTTCCTTTCCAACACCTTTAAAATGATTAGAATTCAGTCTATACTTTGCTAAGTGAAATGTTTCAATTTAATCAAACTGTGCTGTCATGACTATATTAAGAGTTTAAGAGCCCTACTTTGCCCTCAGCTAATCCCTCGCATATGAGGTTTTCATGGTTAAATTGTCTCCTGTGTAAGTAATCAAGTACATGTGAACTCTGCTGCTAGGGAAATTGAGCACAAGTCAAAATCCCTAAGAATAAATTGGTGAGAAGACTGGGGTTAAGGAAGAGAGCAGGAGCTGGCCTCAGTCACCAGGTCCTCCTGATTTTCTTTCCCACCTCGCAACTTCCTTCAGTGAAAATCTTAAAGATGAACTAAATCTGCCCCTGAACCATGAATTTACATTCAAGCTGTGTGCTCCTACTGCCAACTTTAATTCTTCTAATTGTTCTTCTTTTTATATTTTGAAGGACAAACACCCATCATCTTAAGATTCTGAGTGTGCTTACCTTTAATCTATTCTTGAAATACTCTTTTTTCCAAGTGCGTGTTCAGTATCATCTATGTAAGAATCATAGCATAGTGGGGGATGGAAACAGTGATCCAGCGCATCCTTCCTTGTTTTGTTTACCACAGTTAGAATAGCTCTGACCATATTATGAAGACAGGCTGAGACAGTTGGGCTTGTTCAGCCTGGAGAAGTATCCTCTCCAGTCTCCAGGGAGACCTCACTGCAGCCTTCCAGTACCTGAAGGGGCCTCCAGGAAAGCTGGAGAGGGGCTGTTTATCAGGGAGTGTAGTTACAGGACAAGGGGGAATGGCTTTAAGTTAAAGGAGGAGAGTTTTGGATTAGATATTGGGGAAAAAAATCTGTACTGTGAGACACTGGCACAGAGAAGCTATGGCAGCCCCCTCCCTGGCAGTGTTCAAGACCAGGTTGGATTGGGCTTTGGGCAACCTGGGCTAGTGGAGGGTGTCCCTGCCCATGGCTTTAAGGTCCCTTCCAACCCAAAGTATTCTATGATTCTAAGTAAAAGGAGTTACATAGTCTTGACTGATAATAAGAATTGGTGTCCCTCAAAACAGCCTGCAGAGCTGTATTCTGTATAGACAACATAGGGAAAATCATGCTGATCCATGGAAACAGATGCAAGACTTTTCTTTTTTTTTTTTACAGGACCTTTTATATATTTGAGAATAGTTACTGAGTATATCTCCTTCTCCCTGAATCTTTGTGATGTTTAGGCTCAGCAAGCATATTTCTCTCGGGCTTTCCTCCTAGGTTGTGATTCCTACTGCCAATTGGTCATGTTGGTCTCTGTTTGATTATTCTGAACTAGTTAACTAGTTTCCATGCTTTTTGAAGGGCCTTGGTTAAAAGTGGGTATTTCCCAGTAATGCTTAGTAGAGCAGGTGAAAACCATCCTGTGCCTTCTAACTTTTACTGCTGTTTACACAATCCAGTATTGAGTCTGCATTTTTGAAACAACATGACTGTGTTGAGTCCTGCTCAGCTTGTGACCCACTGCAACTCCAGACTCCTGTTTGAAGACCTAACAGGTAACCAGGCTTCCCTGCAACCCATATTTGTTCAGGTAATCATTCTTGCCCTAGCTTAGTGCTTCACTCTTGTCTCCATGTTCATTCTGGTTTTGGCATGTCATTTCTTCAATAAATTTCTTCAAGATGATTTGGAATTCTAATCTCGTTGTGCAGTCCATCTGCAGTCCCTCCAGCTCCATGTCATCTGCAAACTTATTAAATATATTGCATTATTCAGGTCCTCAGGAAAGACATCAAGCAGAAAATGATCCAGAACAGATTCCTGTGGAAGCCCTCCAGAAATAAACCTGTACTCTAGCAGAGAACTGCTGATGGATATTTTTTTCTGCACACAGTTTCCTAGCCAAGGTTTGTGCCATCCACAGATGGATTTTATCAAGCAGGTGCAACTGATCTGAAAGCACCTAACCTTGTCTACAAATTCCTTAACCTATTCTCTGTTCTAAGCCCTGTGATCATCAGTCTTAATTGTGCTAGACAGCTGGTTAGAGCTGATCATTTGAGTGAAAAGTGATGCAAAATGATCTACGTCAGCCTTCTTGGCTTTATAGCTTTCCTTAATTTTTAAGTAAAAACCATCGCTTTCCTTGGACTCACCCTCATTACTGCTGAACTTGTTGGCCTCATGTCTCTTGCTCTTTGCATCTAATTTTAGATCAGAAAAAAAAAGAATTGGGAAAGACAAAGCACAGATTTTGGTCCTACGTGGTCGGGCTACTTTTTTCAGTGCCCTGAGTAATCTCACTGGTTTCATTTTATTTCCTTTGGGCACATATTATGAATGATCATAGCTTAACCACTTTGGTCTCTTTTCACACTGTCTATAGTTTCTCTGATGTGGAGTAATGTATATGACTGTCCTTAGAAACAACTTGAGGAATTTACAGCTGTCTTTAATGCTTATGTGCACATAGATACCAGATAGCTAGTAGTTTAGTGAAGTCTCCACTCTTCTAGTCCATTGCCTTTTTCAACTCTTCTCCATTTCATTTCCAAGGATCGTACACCCCGTGACTCTAAGGTCACTTTTACACATGTTATCTTTCACCTTCACACTCTCACATTATTCTTTATGGCTTACCATCAAATCTAGAAAAGTCTGACTCCTTCCTCCACTTCTACAGAAAAACATGGACAGTAATTCCAGGAACTTGCTGGACATCAGTGTTCAGTTGTGTTCTTTCGCCAGTGAACACCTGGACAGTTAAAATCACTCATTAATATAAAATCACATCCTTGGGCAGATTCTGCTTTTTGGACACAAAAAGCCTTGTGTCTTCCTTGTTTGATGCTTTGCAATTCCCACGATTAAAGCCCCCATATTCCTTTCCCCATTTACCTTCTCAGAGACTGTAACTTCCGCATTCTGGGTCTCCCAGCACACGTATGTACCCTTGAATGCAGGGCAGTATATCTCATTCTGTCTAAACCTGCCTGTCCTTCCTGAGCAAGCTAATGCATTAGTTATTAATATTCTAGTCATGCCACCACCTCAGCACAATTTGTGAGCATACCGGTGAAAGTCGTACCCAATAATGGGTTAAAAAAATCTTAGTGCCATTAAGAAGATGCATTTGTTACAAAGTCCAAGGACTTAAAAAAAATGAAAATGAATTAGGGGAAGTCTTCTGGGGGAAAAGGAAACTCTCAGAAGCACAGGACAGAGCAAAGAGTGCAGCGTGACAGCAGTTCATACCACTCACCTTGAGGCAGGAGCTAAAATGGGACTGGATAAGTGCTCTGAGAGATCTGAGAAACCACGAGTGGCTGTGCTTATTGGGCACTGCAACAGGGAAGGACAGAAGCATTCACTTATAGAGAGAACCAAAAAAATGAACTAACTATGTTATAAAAGGAATATTTTCCACTACCTACAAGGAGAGAAATCTTTGGAGGCATGGCTTGTGCCAAATATTTTCCTATGCTTGATGCATCAGCAGGATTCTGAGGATTCTGGCAGGTATCCTTGGGAAAAGAGAGTGTGTGTTTGTGCACATTCTGCACCTCCTCTGGGAGACACTGTTCCTGCAGATGGCTGTTTGGGTTGTGTTTGGCACCCACGGTACTACACAGGGAAGCACAAAAATGCAGTGATGGTGGTGAGAGTACTAAAGTAATAGTTGATATTTCTACCTGGAGAACACAGTAGAAGAGCATGACCAAAAGCTCTGAGCATCCAGGGTCAGTGCTGCTGGGCTTTACCTAAATGCCAACAGTAAATTCTGTTTAGCAGAAATAACACACATGGGAGATGCACTAGGCAGGATGCAGACAGGCCACGGTAAGGCCATCCCCAGCACATTCCCTGCAGGGGAAGCACTGGCTGCTCGAACCTCCCACCCCAAACCCACAGGGTGCTCCTGGACAGAGATGTCCTATGACTGTGGCCACAGTGACTCATGAGGGGACAGCCCGTGGGGGCTTATCAGGAGCTGTGGCAGCTTGCAGGGCTGGATATTACTACGCAATGGCTGTGGTTGGAGTGCAGTTCTACTCTGGCATATACAAAGCCAGAGACCAGCAACTTACATAACAGCTACGCATAGAAACGATGTCACTGCACTTACACAAATGGAGGCTTCAGCCTGTAAAAATACTTGTGTTCTGTAGAAAGCTGAGGCTGTGTGGGCTGACCATAAGCCATCGTCTGTAAGGACCTAGTAAACTTCCTGTAAGGATTTGAAACTTGTTTTACAGCTACAGATATCTGATTTAAAATCAAATGCAAAGCTGGGAAAGATTTATAGCTGCAAATACATTTTCTATACCACAAAAATGCAGAGAGCAAAAACCAGAGGTAAATTTTTCATAGGTTGGCCTGATAAAACAAAACAGTGCAGCCTCAAGCAAAATGATCACCTAAAGTTCAAGTACATATTAGGAAAAGCACCTCTATTTTTTTTACGGTCTTCTCTTAGTGGTAACAACTGATCTGTGCAGTGACAAGGTACTTGGCTAGGTAGACCTCTGGTCTGGCAGTTATGTTATTCCTCCAAACTACCCATTAGAACAGGGTGTACAGAAAGCAGTGAAATCCATGACCAATTGGGTAGCTGGTACAGCTTATTTCCTTGCCCTGCTAAGATGGAGTTCTCATTGTTTGGAAGGATTTCGTTTAAGGGCACCGAGTAGTGATTCCAAAGGCAGCACAAAAAAATGTGCTTAAAAGGATACGTGAAAGTCAACCGACAGACTGAAAAATATAAGGGAAGGGCCAGGGATGTTTTATACTGGCCTTAAATAAACAGTGCCATTGTGGGAAGTTAAATATGGTAGCACCTGCCAAAAATACTACTCAAGCAAAAGAGCCTATGTTGGTAGCAAAAGAAATACCACCCCCTTCTCTCCTCCCCTGGCATGAAGCAGGCATAGGTTTGTTTATGTTGGCTATATAAACTTTGTTTCTCCAAAAGAATTATTCTCAATTCCTGAAATAGCCTCATTTGCAGATATTAGAATAAAAAGACAGTCCCGTGTAGCAACCTTGTTTCAGTGCAGCTGAGTTTTCTCCATTATTGGGTATTACGCTTAAGCTGACATCGGGATTTGGACCTGTGACTGACACACAGCTAGGGCTGACTCAGTTGTATTTTTCAAGAGTATTGTACAGGCAGCAGCCCCGGGAGGGCGAGAAATTGGAGTCCCAGAACATCATATAAACAAAACAAAAAGGTTTACAACCAACCTGGGAATATGAGACCTGTGGAGCATGATTCGTCCCTCAACTGAGTAAACACAGTAGCTGCATTTTACAGCTCCAAATCCAAGAGGTCATTCCTGCCTGAAGAAGTACCAGCATGCACTGAATGTCCATTGAAAACCACTGTAATCTGAGCTGTAGCCAGTCCAGTGGGCAGGTCACAGAGGAAAAATATCTTCAAAACACAGAGATTTACATGCATAAAGAAAATGCTTGTGTGTCCAGAGAACCACAAAGGGCAGAAAAGGTACGAAGACTTTGCCTAATGCCACTGCATCTGAACAGTGCCTGGGAATCTGCTTCTGACATAAAGCAAAACTGCATAAAACACAATTTCTCCTTTCTGGGAACTAGCAGAGTAGTTCAGCAAACCTCCTGCGTGCAGCCAAGTTCACCGTTTTCTGCAAGGAGAACATTACATTTAATCCAGCGGGGAGGTCCCCATTCAGGTCTCTTCCGAGTGCTGCCTTCAGTTTAATGTTTAATGATTCAAGCTGCCCTCATACCTTTATGAATATAATATGAAAGGGCTGGAAAAGAACTATTTGCCTCTAAGATTCATTACCATCAGATGAAACTATGATATTTATGTGGTGTGTGATACTGAAGAAAATTACTCTACTGGGGCTTAGCTCAGTGCTGGCAGGAATCATGAAAGAGACTTAATTTCTGGAACTGCAGTGAAAGACTGAAGAAATTTGTTATTTTAGTATCATAATAAACAATGTACATTCAAATTTCATTCCATAAAAGACCATCTACTCACATTCAGGGAATAAGACCTTTTGTTTCAGGGTTTTTTTCCCCAAGCATTTTATTCAGGTCATGTCTCGGAAATGAACAATGAGACCATAAAATTGAAACTTTTACATTAAGTTACTCAAGAGCATGAGCGCATGTGGAGAAAAATGCAAAGGATCTTCTTTCCTCCACTTAATCATGCTAGTTGCATTTTTCTGTTGTTCTGACTTGGAGATATGCAGGAAACAAACAGAATTATAGTATAGAGTAAATTTCAGTTGCCATCCTTTCTGCTTTCAAATGGAAGATGTTGTGAAAATGCCACAGGCTGAGATTTTTATTAATGTAAATATGTATCGTTATGTTTTAAGTGTTTTTCACTCCAGGAGAGTATAAAGAATTGAATTTGACAGTTAATTTCTAAGCACCTCCTTTATCATCCATTGCAGTGCAGTAATAAAACCTACTTCACTTCTCCCTTGGACTCCTCATGCTGGTCACTGCGTTTCCATGGCTGTTGTTTTCATACCTCAGCCTCCTCTTTGAGGCTTTAATGTGTGCTTCAGGATCTGTCCTCAAAGCTTCACCGTCTTGCAGTGCCCACAAGCACCTCACATTTAGAAGTATTAAATTAAAGAAGGGAAGGAGGACTGTAATTGGATTTTTCTCAATGTATTTAGTACATTTGATGATGTATATCCTTTCAGCACGTCATCTTCTGGCATGATTCGTGTGAGAAAACGGTAAGCATCTAATTATTTGTTGAGACCTTATCTGGAACACCATGTCCAGCTAGAGCCCCCTGGGTCAAAGATGACCAGAAAACAAGGGCAGCAAAGAGGTACTGCGATATGAGGAGTAGAAGGCCTGCTTCACATAAGGTGGCCAGAAGAGCTTGACTAGTTTAGTGTAGCAAAACAAAAGCTGATATGGAATGTCATTGCTTCTATAAATACACCAAGAGGCTAAACATCAAGGAAGGAAAAGATTTTTTAAAGATAAAGTACAGTGTTGGCACAAGAACAAATGGGCATAAACTGCCCATGAATGTGTTCTAACTGCAAACTGAAAGATGTTATCTAGCTAGTTGAGCAATCAAAGCTGGAGAGAGCAGACTTCCAGTGGAAGCATGGGGGCACAAAAGGGGTTGCAAGATGGAGTGTGAACAGCTGATGAAAGGCATTGTGTGATGTGGCCTGGGGCTAGCTGCGGACTGGGCTCCGAGACACAGGGGGTCCCTTCCATCCCTCTTTGTTTTAATTTTCCTCAAAGGTATTTGGAGATTCTGCATGGTGATGTCTCACAGCTGGTAAAGGATATGGCTCAGAGAAGAAAAAGAAATAAGCAACATGTCTTAGCTCGCCAGATGTATGTTATTACTTTATTCCCAATTCACAGGAAATGAACAATCATTTAGTACTGACAGGTACATACTGGAACTTACTATCTTTCTTTTAAACCTTAAAGTAATGTACAACAGAAGTTTAGCATTAACCTTAAAGTAGACTACACATTTTTTTGCCAAGGTTACTGTGATATCTTGTGAAACCATTTGAGGAAAACATAAGAAGGAGGCAGCGGGCAGAAACTATATAAATTCCTGCCAGCATGGCTAAAATGTTAGCAAGGTTAAAAAAAACATCATGCAAAGCTCTTCTGCTCATAGAGATACCTTAGTGAAAGGTCTCTGGGGAGCTACAGAAGGTTAGGTATGTCTGACTTTAATTGGGGTGTAGCCCAAATTACCTTCTTAATAGACAATTAAACTTTACACAAAAGTAATGGTAAAAGCAGCAAGTGTCTCACTGAATCAAAGGACTACAGTTTGTTAAGCACATGAAATGGAGCTACATAAGGGTAGATCATCATAGGTCTAAGACAAGGTCAAAGTGTTTTGCATTTGTTTACCAGGATGATGCAGTTTGGCTTTTTACATAACTTTTTAGGGTTCACCTCTGAAGAGGTGAAGGTTATGTATGATACCAACTAACAAAAAAGTCAGACCAATATTTTCTAATGTTGCTAGAGAGTTCAACATACCTTTCTTTAAAAACAGAGAAGGCTCTCAGAAACAGGCCAGTATCAAGCTCCGTCAGCAGGCAGTTTGTCTAAAGGAGGAATCTGAACAGGATCTGAAACCTAGCAGGCTGCTGGTAAGCCTTTTTCCTTTTCTGCTGAGCAAGTAAATGCCAGAACTGACATTGGAAAGTCTTGGTTTCCACACCCAACTCTTGAACTGGCAAGTTAGGATGGTTTCTAAACAGCAAATAAAAAGAAAACCATTCAGATTAAAAAGGTCTTCTGGAGGTTGCTTTCTCCAACCTGCTCTTCAAAGAAGGATTAACTTGTCCAGCTGAGTTATCAGTATCTCTGAGGACAGTTATCACAACCTCTGTGGGAAACCTGGCCACTGTTCAGCTATTGTCACTGGGATTTGTTCTTCCCTATGTCCAATTAGAATTTCCCATTCCAATATTTGTCTTACCTCTTATCTTTCTGCTGTGTAACTTTGAGACGAGTCAACGCCATCTCTGTAATAACTCCTTAGGTAACTGAAAGCAACAGCAGAGATTTCTCCTTATCCTTCTTTCCCCCAGAACCAGCAAAGCCAGTTCTCTCAGCCTTACCTTCATGCCTTGTCCTCCAGCCTCTTGAGCATCTTGTGGGCCGCCTTCTACGCTCCCTGCCGTTTATCAATGTCTCTCTTATATGAGGGGCCACCAAACCAGACACAGTATTTCATACAAGGTCTCATCAGTGTCAAGGGGAGAAGAATAATCACTTCTTTTGACCTGCTGGCTTTACTCTTTCTAATACAGCTCGATATGCAGATGTATCTTTGTTGCCACAGGGCACACTATCAATGTGTTCAACGTTTTGTTCACCAAGACTGCCAGCTCCTTTCCTGGCAAGACACAACTGAGCCAGCTGACTCCAACCTGTTCTGCTGCATGGGGTTAATTCAGCCCAGCTGCAGGCCTTGCATTGCCCTTTGTTGAAGTTCAAGAGTTTCCCCGTGGCCCAGTTCTCCAGCTTGTCAAGGTCCTCCTGAATGGCAGCTCTGCCCTCCAGCATATTGACCACTCTCCCCAATTTGCTAGCATCTGTAAATTTTCTGAGAGTTTATTACAGATTATTGTCCATGTAACTAAGAAAGATATTAAACAGTGTCAGTCCCACTGTTAAATCCAAACAACCACTCAACTGGTCACCAGTTGGACTGTGAACCACTGGCTGCTGTCCTTTGAGCCTGATGATTTGGGCATCTCCAAGACCAGTCATCCAGTCCATACCTCCCAAGTTTGGCTACTAGGACGCTATGGGAAATAATCTTCAAAATATTGCTAAATGCAAGGTAAACGCAATCTACTGTACTGCCCTCATGTAGAGGGCCAGTCATCTATCTCATCACAGAAGGAACTCAGGCAGGTTCAGCACAATTTTCCTTTAAACAATATAATTTCTTTTTCATTCTGCCCCTTGGTTCAAGAAAGATGAGGAATTACTTGAAAGAGTCCAGCACAGGGCCACCAAGATGATTAAGGAAGTGGAATATCTTCCTTATGAAGAGAGGCTGAGGGAGCTGAGTCTCTTTAGCCTGGAGGAGACTGAGGGGTGACCTCATTAATGTTTCTAAATATGTAAAGGGTGAGTGTTGGGAGGATGGAGCCAGGGTTTTCTCAGTGATATCCAGCAATAGGACAAGGGGCAATGGGCACAAGCTGGAGCATAGGAGGTTCCATGTAAACACAAGGAAAAACTTTTTCACTGTGAGAGGGATGGAGCACTGGAACAGGCTGTGCAGAGAGGTTGTGGAGTCTCCTCTGGAGACATTCGAAACCCAGCTGCATGTGTGACCTAATCTAGGTGATCCTGCTCTGGCAGGGGGTTTGGACTAGGTGATCTAGGTGATCCCTTCCAACCCCTAACATTCTGTGAGATTCATATTTTAGTTTTGAGACTATTCTACCACCTTTTCCAACACTACTCCTCCAACACTATCTCATCACATATCACTTTCAGTATATCACTAACATGATCAGTTTTCATTCTTAAGGAAGAATCAGCTACCCAAGGTGTTCAGATCTCTTTCACCAAGACTCAAGCTGTCCTGACAATCATCCTGATCTTACTTGGCTCATGAATCTGTGCAAACACCTTTAAAAAGAAGGCTGAGGAGAGGCTCCAGCCCTTCCTTTATTAATTAATTTTAGGCAAGCCATACTTAAAAGATACAGGTAGGAAAGCTTTTCCCTTTCCATCTCTGTATTTTTCCCCTGGGTGTACTTACATTTGTTTGACTAGAATCTATAAAGTCTATTTTCCTCTTTTTATGTTGTTCTAGGAAGGATATAAATGGACTAGCACCCTTTTTTAAGCTTATCCACATTCTCATTTTCTTTCCAGGATTTTTAAATGGATATTCACGTTGCTTTGACCAAATTGAAGTCTTGCAAGTAACTGTAAGGCTGAACTACCTACAGGTAATTTTTAGTGCCCTCAGAGGAACGCAGTTAACTTCAACTCATCTCCAGTTTGAGTTGGTGTTTTTTGAAGTAGGTCTTCGTGGGGTGAACAGGAAGACTGTGAGGGTTTTATTATAGTTGGCTTCCTTTACCGCATTAGCGTTTATATTTTCCCAGTAGAAATCCCCAAATTGAAAATATAGAGGTGTCAGCTAGCACCACTTTAGTTAAGGTTGTGTCAACATTTCCTATAAAGGTTGTTTTTCTAGGGTTTATAACTAGACCGTAAAAATCTGCTCAGCACAGAAACTTGGCATAGAAGAATCCAGCCTGTGAGAGAATTTTCACAATTAAAACATAAAAAGTCCATTCAGCTGTTTTTAACTAATATCCATGTGATTAAATGTGAATTGATTGATCTAAAGATGTGTTTTTCTTCAGCATAATTCAAAACAAGCTTTTCTTTAAAAATGTAAATTCATCCAGGGATTATTCCATTCATGTTGTCTTGTTGCACTTGGTAATTTTGAAAAAGCCAAAAATCATGGACATATTTCACACTAGGAAATAGTGACTACACCTACAAATGCTGGTTTGTATAGACCTCTTTGCTACCCATAAGGAAATATTTCTAATAGGTGGGGCTAATAGTGCTTAATACGAAGTTTGCCCAATATTTCCTATTATAAAACCACATTTTGAGACTTTGTCAAACTTTAACCATTTGGGCTGATATTTTATATTCCAGGTGTATGCCAAAGGCTGAATTTAAAAAAAAAAAATTCATCAAAACAATTTAGCAGATTCTGGGAACAGGAATTGAGAAAACATTTCGTTTTGTTCATAGTACAAAAAAAATGTTAAAAAACTGCTTTTCAAAAAGGTCTAATTTCTATGGGGTTTGTAGCAGTGACTCAAAATGCAGGAGTAGAGGCAAGGTGGTCTTTCCAGTTGTGAAATGCCCATTGCTGTTCTTATGGAAGTCTCTCATTTAGGTCCAGTTAGAAACCTTTGAGACAAGACCTACTTTGACCATACTAAGTGGAGATGTTTTTACTTTAAGAACTAATATCTCCATACATCCCATGTTTAAGTCGCATGTACAGGTTTCTCAGGGCTGCTGGGGCAGAGCAGGGAAGATCCTGTTCTTCCAGACAGAGTGACTGCACATGTTCTGTCCCCTTGCAGCTCCTCCCTGGAACCAAACCAATGTGTGCATCATCTTTGCTGCAGACTGAACATACTCCATCCAGAGGCAAAGAAAGTGGATTTCTAGAGTAATGGTTGCTCCAAGCAAAAGTCAGGGATGGGAGCTCTCAGGAACATCCTTGCTGGCATTCAGGCAGTGTAAATAAGGAATTCTTCAGAGGAATTGGAAAGGCAGCAAAAACGTGACTAAAGTTAAAACACAAATAAATGGTGGGACCAAGAAGTAGAAAATTATTAGGAATGGGAATTCACTGACTGAAGATAGAGGGAGGCAACACTGGTGTGGCCTGGACTGCTCAGTTAAGAAAACTGAGGCTGAGAGCTGGGATCCAGGACTGTGGTGGATGTTGTGAGACAACTAGGCAAGAAAAAAAAGTTCTTTCTTGAAAAGTCCTTTGTCTGCTTTAACATTACCCTCATGCAACATCATTTTCATTTTCCCCAAGACTTTCCTTTCAGATGTCAAAGTCTGTCCCCTCCCCCTAATTCAACAGTGAAAGAGTGTGGAGTGAACCATACTGATCCACAGTCCTGCATCTGGCTTGTGCCATCCCCATCTTATGAACCCTGCTCCATCTGCAGCATACAAGAGCATGGTGTCAAGAGTTCAGGTAACCAAATCCCAAATGAGTTGGCTTCACCCCAAAGCTGGATGCACCAGGTTTATTATATAGGATTTAGCAGACAAGGTTTCCCTTGCTTTCCCTGAGATGGGGGAAGATCTTACTGCCTGAAAGACTTCCCTTCCATTCTCTCTTACTGCTGCAGAGGTCTCTTGAAAGAAGTGTTCCTAAAGATATATCCCATCTCTAATCCCAAGCAGAGCAGTTCAGATGCAATTGGCATCTTTGAGACATAGCTTCTATCTCCAATGGTCATGCAAGGCCAAAGTTTTAGATGCACATGCACTTCAGAGAATCTGTTGTGAACTTTGAGTATGGAGCCAAGCACTGCTCCAGACTCTCACAAATCCTGAATGGTGGCTGGTAGAGCCTGTCTTGGTAATGGCAAGAATTCATCATCTGGATGGTTTCTCTGTTGTAATACTTTAAAGACACCAAAACTGTGTTATGGTGAACTGTTAGTCTAACTTTTTTTACATACACAATTGATGTGTAGTAAAGACGTTACTAATAGGACAAGAGGAAACAGTCTCACGTTGCACCAGGGGAGGTTTAGATTGAATAGTTGGAAAAATTTCTTCACCCAAAGGGTTGTCAAGCATTGGAACATGCTTCCAAGGAAAGTGGTTGAGTCACCACCCCTGGAAGCATTTCAAAGTCCTATAGATGTGGTGCTTAGGGACATGGTGGACTTGGCACTGTTAGGTTAAGGAGATGTTTTTACTCTATGGTCTTAAAGTCCTTTCCAACCTAAATGACTCTGTAATTCAGCCACGGCTGGGGAAGAGCTGCTCCATGCAGCTGTGGAAAGGAGAGGAGAGGATGGTCTTCTGAGTGGAAACAGCAGATGAATGCGCACAGGACAGCCTCCTGTAAAGCTCATGGTGATGACTTAGAGAGTCCTAGAGCCCTTGTTCCACCAAAACTTAGTGTCCTAAATGTCTTTTGTTCTGAGCAAATATCAGAACAATGGCAGAGTGAAAGATCTAAGTGAAACCCTCTTTGGTCTTGAGCCCTTCGAGTGGGAAATACTGTATATCCCAATTAAATACAGCCAGGCTGTTTGAACTGCTGTGTTTTAGTAAGCAAGCAGTATATCACAGCAACACCTGAGGGTGCTGCTTTGATCACAGCCTGTCAGCATTTCCGCTGTGAACTTTGTTTATTAGAGTTTGGCTGCAAAAGATCTCTCTGTGCTGAAATTTCAGCACAAAACCTGTGCCAGTCACCAGTTAAGGGAATCAGGAGGATAGAAGCTCACATAAAAGTGTTATACTCCGATGTGGGATTTTCTGTTTAAATCTGAGGCTTTTTTCCTTTTCTGAAAACTAAAGTTTCTATATCATCTCCACAAAGTGCATTAATCTTTACTGCATACTGAAGGAAAAAAATCAAACATCTGAATTATTAAGAGGTGCTTGAATGGCTGAAAAACTTCTCATCAAATTTTCATTCATTCATTTTGTACAGTTTTCAGGACACAAACGAAGCATTCCTCATCCTGTCTTCCTGCCAGACTCCGAGGTGGTTAAAACACATCTAACTGGCATAAAAGACGGGGTGGGGAAGAGAAGAGAAAGGAAGTGTCACATCCTCCGTTGTGAATAGCTAACACGCTTGCAGCCACGCTGAGCCGAATGCTTAAATCCTTCATCTGCCTGCTTTGGAGCAGGGCCCTGGGATCGGGTCCCTGTGCTGCATACCGTGATCAGTGGGTCTCACTGCCCGGGTCTCTCCCAGGCTCCCCTGCTGAAGCCGCTTTGCTTTGTATGAGCTGATTAAATATTCAGAGGATGGGAGTGAAAAGAGCTCTGCGGCTTGGGGTGGGGGTGCTCATCCAGGAGGCCAGCTCCTAGTCCCTGCGCCAATGAATATTTAATCGCTTTGTACAAAGTGGAAGAGTTTCAAAAGGAATCCCTGAAATCCGTAGCTTGGCAGCTCGGGTATTTAGCCCTGGAGAGTCTTGGGTCGGAGCCCCTTTTCAGTATTATGCAGGAGCAGGTATTTAGAAGTAAAATCCTGAGAAGTGCTTTGACACTACGATCTTCTGGACACAGTTTCAGGGGTGGTGTGTGAGAGCTGGCTTAGGTACTCAGCCAAATGGAAGGAGCGATATCCTTCCCACCCCAATTTAGCCACGCAGCGCATATCCGCATGCAGGCGTGGGCAGTGCAGTGTGTGCTTCCCTGGCTTCTGAGCACTGTGATCCCCTCCAGGCGACGTGCAAGGAAAGCAAGGCACCCATGTTGCACAGGCCGTGGTGGGGACCTAAAACTTCACCACTGCGAAAATGCTACTGCTGAGTCCCTCTGCGACTTTTACGTTGGGGCTGTCACTTTGCAATGTTGTTTTTCACCTGCCTGTTTTTCAGCCATTCCCTCTGACAGTGCTGAGGTTGCATGCTTGGGGCAGGTGAGGCACTGCCTGCTGAGAAGACAGAGTCTGAGGAGGCCCTCTCAGATCGGGATGGAGACATGGTGTTGGTCAGCTTTTACTGCTATGTTCTTGGTCAGTGCTTGTCCTTTAGAAAAGAGGAGACTTTAGAGAGCTCAGCATCTTTTGTTGCTACAATATTCATTGTAAAATGAAGGAGTCTAATTGTAGATATTTGGCCTCCTGTTTTATGATCACATGTATTTTTATAACTGCATAGGAAAAGGTAACTGTTATTGTACACTGTGTCAGCTTGTATCTACACCTGTATCTATATAACCTATAGGTTCAAGTATACATACGAGTAACATATACATACAAGTGTATTCAGAGATCTGTATCAATAAAACTTTGGTGTCTGCACAGTCTGGAAGTGATCATGCCTGGACATTAACAAAGCTGTCCACCCCAGCTCCTGCCAAACATTGCCATAGCTTGTCGTATCACTTCAGCAATCAAACAACAACTTCATTATGGATTGAAACCCAGCCTGGATTCAGAGGAATGCTTACAGATGTGCTTAACTTTCCATGAGTGAAATTCCACCCCTGTTTAGTAACACACTTGCTTTCAGCGAGACCCAGCTGCTGAACCACGACTCCCATCCCTGGACATGCTGGTCCTTCTCTGATGCAGCCTGGGCACATCAGTATCACTTGCAGGTTACTGTTTTTTCACAGGAGCTTGGTGAAAAGCAAACTAGTTTCTATGTTGGATTTTGTGCTTTGGGAGACAAAAGCAGGAAGGACAGAATAAAGGAGCCCAAAAGGGGTCCCTCCATCCTGCTGCCCGAGCTTGCAGCACCCAGCCCTGCCCAGCCCAGCATGGCCCTGGCCTGCCTGGCACAAACCCTTTGGGTTGTTGTTTGGTTGTAGCCAGGGTGTGCATCGACCAGATACAGGTGGATCCCCACCGTCCCTGGGCAGCTGCACTCCCATCCCACACCCTGGCTGAAGGGCCTGGCCTCAGTGCCTCCCTGCAGGACTGCTTCCTCCCCCCAGAAACATGGCACTTGGTGAGCATTCCCATCTGCTTTTGCCCCATCTCTGGCGGGTCACAATCTCAATGTGAGAAACCGCCCTGGCTTTCAAGTGAAATCAGACCCCGCGCTCCCGGTGAAGGTGACCAGATGTCGCGGTTTCACCAGCAGCACCGGCCCTGGGAGGGGAATCATCAGGCCTCTGAGACGCACGCACGGCTCTGTCAGTCCCCCTGTGCAGATGGCCAACTTGGAAATCCCGCCCCAGCGCCGTCGCGTGGGAGATGCCGATCGGGCCAAATCTGCTGCCATCAGCAAAAGACAAAACCCCTCGCAAGCCATGCGGCTGGCGATAAAAGGGAGCGGGCGCAGGAGCGGCCCCGCAGAGGCCCCTCAGGAACAATGGCAATCCTTTCAGGAGCCAGCAAGGGAAGGCCGGACAAAGGCGCATGCTGCCCCCAAACCCCAGCTGCTGCCTCAGCACAAAGCAGGGGGGTGCAAATTTGGCTTCTTTCATCTAAGTCCTCTTAGGCGGTGCGAATGCACAGAGCAGGCACACACCCTCGTGTGTCACGCTCCCTCCCTCTGCCATCAATGCACGCAGCCTCGAGGGCCAGGCGACAATTTATTGCAGGCTTGTTTGACTTTATAGGAATGAGGAGCTTTCTGCAGTGGGAACAGAGCAGGGAAACAGGCAGCAGAGGGGCATGGAGAGTATCGACCTGAGAAACTGTGCCTTGCCCTGCGCTGTTTTGCCTGGAAGAAGCTGAACTTTTCATGTTCTGAAAAGCCAGATGAGCAGCACAAGTCATTAGTCACCCAGGTATTTACAGTGTTTTTCCTATTTCCTTTCTCCCATGGCCTCTGTGGTCAGCAGTATAAAATTCCTAGGCACTCCCACCTAAACACAAGTTTCCTGTTTATGCTCTCAGTGGCTTTTATGTTTAGCTGTTAAAACCCGTTGTCTAAAGTACCATAAAACAATATGAACAGAGACTGCAGGTGAGCAAGGGCGGGGGGGTGTCAGTGGGTGGAAAAGCAAATCCATGACGAGGCTGTGTAGAGGTTGGTCTGGATGGGGAAGCAGGCTGGGGGGAACAAAGGAACAAAGATCACCAGCAGCCAGCCTGCTGCCCGAGTGCTGCCGGACGCAACGTGCCGGCAGTGCCGCCTTTCTGCCACGGCCACTGCGGCTGAAGAGCTGGGGTGGCTGAGCTTCCTCCTCTCAAATCAGCTGAAAGCACCTGAGATTAAAAATTAAATGTCTCAGTGGGTAGTATAAGTTAATTGAGGTTTGTGAGATTAAATGATATAGGGTTATGGCTCTTTATTTAAGGATTTTCATTAGAGTAACCACTCATGCTGCTCCCATTTGGTACCTGTCAGCATTTACGCTCTGCAAGTTCTTCTTTTAATGTCAGTAACGTCTGCTTCATCCTGACACTTGGGATAAAAGTTGTTGGCAAAAGCAACATTGAGACACTCTGGAGATGCACGAAGGGAGAAGCCCTAGCTGATCAAACTTATCCCTGGAGCCAGTGCAAATTCCCACTCTGCCACAGACTTTCATACGCCTTGGTCAGACTGCATGGCATTTTCAAGTCATGCTGACATCAGGAACATCCAGTTTAAGACATTTTGTTGTGATCACATGAGGTCAAAATAGCTGAATACACAAAACTAGGTAGCAGTCACTGCAGATTTAAATAGCTCTTTCCAGAACCTTTAGGTAACTTACTTCTATATCTACGCCCATACCTATGTGTATAACAAGATGATATTATTCATTGATCAACTCATTTTAATCCCCCCTCAATATATACCAGCTGTTCAGTACACATTCTCCTTGGCTTTTACAATCATTAAAACCAAATAAACTTTAAAATACAAAATAAACCTTAATCTACCAGAAAACTCAGAATTAAAACTGGCATGATTTATCTGACAAACTTTTATTCACAACAGCATGATGTAAGGATCTTTGTCAATATTGTCTTTGAATTTTTTGGTTGATTTGGTTTAGCCAGACACTTACAGCTATTTAAACATAGTTCTGTATACTTAATTATATCATACATGATGTCATTTTTTTACTGCAGACGCCCTTGACATTTAATTTATTTCAGTCAGTAATTAGTAAAGAATAATTAAGCTTTCACTACTATAACTGCTTTTCATGTTCCTTGTATCCTATAGAGCAAGATACGCAGCAGCAGCAAAGTTTATGTTTCAGATATTAAAATTTATTTGCTTTCAGGTTATACATCAGTAGTTTTACAAAGTTTCTGTATACAAAGGAAGGACTGGGACAAAACAGTCTGTTAAAGAACACACGTGTTCCCTTAGCATGAGTGAAGAATAGATCCACTGTGTTGGAAATCCCAAAATACGCAGGGAGACTATTTTATGTGTAGACATACAAATGTATATAAATACTTATTATCAACATATTACATAGATATTAAAGTATATGTTTTCAGGGAGAGTAAAAGGTTTCTAAAATATGTAGGAAGGCTTCACATACAATATATGTAGCATCTTTTAGACAGCTCTGTGTGTGTTGCTAACCGTCTCATGAGTGATCTGTCACAAACATTTTTCCAAACACAGTTATTGGCCATAGTTGATCTTATTCCCAAATACCACCAGATTTTCTCTGTGTGATGCACAGTGGAGCAGCAGCCACAGTTCCTTTGTTCCTGTTGAAGGTTTGATTGTTTTAGTATTCTAAGACTAAAATTCAGGTTCCATAGCAGCTGCCCTGTGGGGACGATGTGCTACTTGAAGCATGGTGTGGACTGAATATGCATTTGTACATAGCGTGCACCAGGTGGGCTCCCAAAGTATGGTTTCAAGCCTGTATTTCTGAAAGGTATTGTGTTTGTCTCTTCCAGATCTGCTCCACAAGTTAAAAGGAAGCACAGCATGTGGGGACAACTGGGAGACTGGCTTTGAAATTTGTCTCACAGTCCAAACTAAGACACTGTTGTAGATACGCCAAAGTATTCGAGTTTGGACCTTACTGTCACAGTTCCTCTGGATGCTCCATTTAAGTGTGCAAACTTCACAACAGTGTGTTTCTAGATCTTCTCTTTTGATAATCACTTTGTAGACCTGATGAAATGAGGTCCTTCCCTGTCTTTCCTGCAGCAGTTTGGATACAGTACTTCTGGTCCCCAGCTCCCACCACTCTTTTCCATTGCAGAGAGAGGAAAAAAAATCTATTTGAAAGAACCTCTCTTTGGTCTGGCAGTCAATGGAAATTAAACGCAGTCTGCAGACCAAACTCATCTGTAGATATGAGGAGCCCTTACAGTAAGAGAGAGGGGGAAAAAAAAAAAGTGGAAATCATTGAAAAAGTCAACAAAAATGAAATACTTTAATGTAGTCCTGATTCAGCAAATCACTTTGGTTTCACATCCCAGCGAAGCCGTCAGCACCTGGACTTTGTGTAGGCAGAAGGTAGACAGGAAAATGACTCACTGGTGCAGGAATACAGAGAGGAAGTCACCAGGCATCGGCTGTGGGGACCTTTGAAGGGAAAAAAAAAGGTGTCTCAGCTCACAGAAGGTTCCAAACGTTCAGATTTATTGCACTGTGCACATTTGATCAGCAGCACCATTCTAAGAGCAGCTGAGAGAGTAGGAGGGGGAAAAAGGTACTTTAAGAAAACCTATATTTAAGTCTATAAGCAATAAAGCTTTTGCCTGTACTGAGGCAAAAGCAGACCTGGCAGAGCGTGATCTTTGTCTTGCTGCTGCTTCCCAAGAGAAAGCAAAGAGGAGGTTCTGGCAGAGCGCATTTTGTCCTGTACAAGTTACAGGTCTGCTAGATAGTGAGTGAGGACCCTTCTTGTGGCCATGTTATACTGTTACCAGCAACGACCTACGAGTCTGTCCTTTGCTCCTCAGGCTGTTAGAAGGTATGACTTTCCCTTTCTCCTGTCACAGAAGCGCCAATTAAAATATAAATCTGTTGTTTCTTTGTCAAGTCACTCAGCAGCTGTGCTCCTGAAAGCCAGAGGGCTCTCAGTGACCCCGAGGGAGCCGGGCAGTGTCCAGGCTGGCAGTGCAGAGGGGTGAGTTTGGACAGAGGAAGAAAGACTGCATGGGCTTGCTTCGGGAGTGCTCACACAAGTGGCAGTGATGGGGATCCTGTTCCCTATAGTGGCCATGCTGCTGCCTTCAGTGGCCCTTGCAGGTAGGGCAGTGTCCACCAGGCTACAGCTCTGGAGCAGAATTATCTCAAGTGTCTTGAGGCTGTCGCAGCAGCGTCCCACCTGGGTGATGGGGTCTCTACCTGTGCCACCCACATTTCTAGGAGGTTCTTCCGGTCACAGCACTGTGAGGGGCTGTGCTGCTCCATGCAGTGGGCAGAGTAGAGGGAGAGCAGCATCTTCTCTCTAGCCCATATTCCCTGTAGGGCTAGAGGTCACCCCAGGTGAGTGGGTAGGCAGGAAAGAGGTGAGGGGTAGCTCTTAAGAAGAAGCCCAGCTAGTGCTGCAGTCAAGACAGCCCCTGCACCCACAGAGGGGAAGCCATTTCCCCCGTGCCTAGGCACCTTCATAAAGAGAGCATTCATCTGCTCCCTCCCTGTGCTGCATGACAATCCACAGCAACTCAAGAGATTTCCTCTCTCTTCTCCCGCTCACCACAGTGTTTCTTCTCACAGTACCACAGCTGGAAATTCAATGCTAAAATGAAAACATTGTTTTCTGTTCCACTGACATTCAAAAATGGAATACCAACATGGGTTGGGACACAAATCTGATCTTCCCTAGAGATGCTTGGGCTGGGCACATTTTTAACTGTAAGAGTAAAATGAGTAAATATGTGTTTCCCTACTTCATGAAGACATACCACTCTTCCCCCCCTAAATTTCACTTATCTCTTATTAGGGAACCTACAGGAAATCTGGGGAGGGACTCTTTGCAAGGGCAGGTAGTGATAGGATGCAGGTCAATGGTTTTAAACTAGAGCAGGGTATGTTTAGATTAGACATTAGGAAGAAATTCTTCACTATGAGGGTGGTAGATCACTGGAACAGGTTTCTCAGAGAGGTGGTGGAGGCCCTATCCCTTGAGGTGTTCAAGGTGAAGCGCTGAGCAACCTGATCTTGTTCAAGGCATCCCTGCTTACTGCAGGGGGGTTGGACTAGATGACCTTTAAAGGTCCCTTCCAACCTAACATATTCAATGATTATCAAAGGGAAAACAGAAGTTCCACTATTCGCTGCAATTATGGCTACTATTATTTTTGCATTTTGACTCAACCAGTATCACAGGTGGTCCAACTCATACATAAAGCTTGACTTGTTCTGCCCCTGAGCTGCAGCTGGGTTGATCTTCCCTAATGAGACATGAGGCCAGGTGGACACAGATAGGGATCCCAGGCCAAGTTTGACTAAAGTTTGCAGAGAGTCACAAGCCTTTTAGCAGACATGGACAAATTTCTTCTTCCAGGTGGGAGTCAGACAAAACTCTGGCTTTGTCTGTTTTTCTGCAAATCCTAAAACAAAGTGCAGCTCAGCAGTTTGAGAGAAGTTTGGCTCCATCCTCATGAATTTAATAGCGAATAAATCCATGCAAACCAAAACTGCACAAAATAACTTCAAGAACCCCTGAAGCTAGGACTGCTGAGATTAATTTACTGTCCCAGATTACTTCCTTAGTGTAAGTACACAGTGATTTCTGTCGGCCGGCTCTCATGAAGTCAATAGGAGTTTTGTAACACGTTCCATTGCTACAGTCACTTTCCATTATCCATGGGTGGCTTCTCCACTGGCAGATAAGCTGCATCCTGGCCTGAGCCAACTGAGCCAGCTCTGTGCAGCTCAGCCACTCTGGGGCTCTCAGCTCAGCCCTGGTCCCACACACCTCTGGGTGACCATGGAGCAAATGCTGGAGCTGGCTGCTTTGAGCTGCTGTGAAGTCAGGAGAAACTTTGAGAGGAATGAAAAGGGGGAGGAAGGGTGAAAGAAAGAGGTAATAGGTCTGGAAACAAATAGCTTTTAAAAAACAAGTTAGCTGTGAGGTGTGTACATTGAGAATTCACTCTTCACTCAACTATTGGCTGCATTTTTTTAACTGGAAGGAAAAGACCCCTTAGGCACAAAATCTTCTCGGCCTATGGGAGATATTGCAGAGTTGTACCTCCCTGTGGGCACCAGCCAGCCTCATCCTGCTTGGGAGAGGATGCTGCCTGCTCTCATGGCCATCAGCAGACAGAATCATAGAATGATTTGGGTTGGAAGGGACCTCAAAGATCATCTAGTTCCAACCCACCCTTCCATGGGCATGGACACACTCACTAGACCAAGTCACCCAAAGCCCCATCCAACCTGGCCTTAAATGCCTCTAGGGAGGGAGCAGCCACAACCTCTCTGGGCAACCTGTGCCAGGGCCTCACCACCCTCACAGTAAAGAATTTTTTCCTAACATTTAATCTAAACCTCCTCTCTTTCAGCTTAAAGCCATTGCCCCTTGTCCTGTCACTACTCTCCCTGGTGAACAGCCCCCTCCCACCTTCCTCTATGACCCCTTTATGACGCAATTAGGTCACCCTGGAGCCTTCTCTTCTCCAGACTGAGCAAGCCCAACTCTTGCAGCCTGTCTTGATAGGAGAGGTGCTCCAGCCCCTTGATCATCTTTGTGGCCTTCTTTTGGACTCGTTCCAACAGCTCTATGCCTTCCCTGTACTGGGGACCCCAGAACTGGATGCAGTACTCCAGGTGGAGTCTCACGAGAGCAGAGTAGAGGGGTAGAATCCCTTCCCTGGACCTGCTGGCCACACTGTTCTTGATGCAGCCCAGGACGTGGTTGGCCTTCTGAGCTGCTAGCACACACTTCCAGCTCATGTTGAGCTTGTCATTGATCAGCACCCCTAAGTCCTTCTCCTCAGGGCTGCTGTCAATCCATTCTCCACCCAGTCTGTAGTTGTGCTTGGGATTGCACTGACCCATGTGCAGGACCTTGCACTTGGCTTTGTTGAACTTCATGCAGTTTGCATGGGCCCATCTCCAGCCTGTCAAGGTCCCTCTGGATGGCATCCCTTCCCTCCAGCATGTCGACCTCACCACACAGCTTGGTGCTGTTGGCAGACTTGCTGAGAGTGCACTCAATCCCACTGTCCATGTCACTGACAAAGATATTTAGCAGTGCTGGTCCCAGTACTGACCCCTGAGGAACACCACTCATCACAGACCTCCACGAGGACACTGAGCCTTTGACCACAACTCTTTGGGTGTGACCATCTAGCTAGTTCCTTATCCACTGAGTGCTCCATCTGTTGAATCCTTGTCTCTCCAATTGAGAGACAAGAATTTTGTTCTGGACAGTGTTGAAGGATTTGCACAAGTCCAGGAAGATGATGTCTGTCATACTTCCCTTGTCCATCATCTCTATCACTCCATGAAAAAAGGCCACCAGATTTGTCAGGTACGATTTGCCCTCAGTGAAGCCATGTTGGCTGTCACCAATCACCTCCTTATTCTACATGTGCCTGAGCATAGTCTCCAGGAGGATCTGCTCCATGATTTTACCAGGCACAGAGATGAGACTGACCCGTCTGTAGTTCCCTAAGTCTTCCTTTTTCTCCTTATTAAAAATGGGGGGTATATTTCCCCTTTTTCAGTCAGCGGGGACTTCACCAGACTGCCAGGACCTTTCAAATATGATGGAGAGTGGCTTGGCCACTTCATCCACTAGTTCTTTTGGGAAATGTGGATGTACCTCAGCAGGTCCCAGGGACATGGCAACCACTCCTCAAACCATTGCTGAGTATTGGCAGGGCACAGCCACCAACTCCACTCCTGCATGGTCCTTGCCTGCAGCTCATCCTCCCAGGCACTATTCAGCCACTGATACTGCCACTACAGCTCCATGTACAGCCTCAGCCAATTTTCTCTACCTCTACCAGAGCTCACCACCCATATCTGCTGGCCTGGGATTTTGGCTGTCTTGCACACATTGCCTTATTTACAGAAATGCAACAACCTCAGATCTGAGCTATCGCTTGCAGTTCAGGCACCCCTGGAGTAAAGAGTTGATCCAATGGGGATGAACCTTGCACAAATGAGTAATTTCTACATAGTCTCATTCTGGTGACGAGGGGAGGGAGAAGATGAAATGCAAAAAATATCTGTTGCCAAAGTTTACACTGAGGTTAAACAGCTCTAGTATATACAGCCCTGCCTTTATAAAGGACATCACATACACTACATATATATATTTGTATGCACACAGCTACATGTTACATGTCAAGTTATCTGTTGGGTGGTGTGTTGGAGCTCTACCAAGTCAAGGAGGAATACAACTACATAGAATTTGAGAAAATTCAGATAAGAGGTTTTATTGTTAGCTAATCCAAAGGAAAGAGTGATAACAAATACCTGGAGTGTATGAAGTGAAGGTTGAAAAAATAGTAAGCACAGGAAAAGAGAGGAGCTCCACCTGTCAAAAATATGTGAAATAGATCCCTTTAATCAACAGTATTTTTATTTCCAAGCAATGAAACTGGTGTTCATGGAGCTGTGCACCTCCTAGCCTTCAGTCCCCTTGTATTCAGAGAGCTTGTGTGGCAAGGGAGCTGTCTGTAGCAGCATAGCATGGACATCTATCATGACTGTCACAAACAGCCTTACACCAGTCCCCCAGCAATAACAGTATAATGTTTGCTTCCCTTTTGAACTTTTATATCACACAAGACTTCCCAAAGGTGCATAACTGCTCTACAAGATATCAATCCTCTGCTAGCCAGTTTTCAAATGGGATGGACGTGAAGTTACCTGGGCTAGGACACCTTCTCTCGTGTTGTATTTCCCTGGGCATACAAAAGCATTGAATTGTTCTCCACTGAATCCTGAGCTGAAATGCCAGGTCTGCACAGAGGTCACCTTAGGGCCTGGTCTGGCAATTTCTATTTTCTCTGTGATACTGCTGCTGACACTGGCTCTTCTCAAAACCAACTATGTGGTAAAAAAGAAAGTTCATTCTGGTTAGTTCAAACTAGAGAGAACGAAGTGCCCTTAGCAGTGATCTGCAGATACCTTTGGCTCCTCCAGGTGCCACTGAAAGAAGCTCTCCGAGCACTGTGCAGTTCTATATGCTCAGGGCTGTCACTCCAGAGCTGTGTAGTGGCTTGAGGAAGAGTTGGGACATGCCCTACAGTTGGGCACCCATTGGTAGGTGTGACACTCATGAGGGCTTTCTCTGGTCACTGCTCCAGGCTTCACTCCACATAGTTGCAAGAAGCTTCAGTAGAAATTCTGGAATTACCTATGAGGAGCCTGTTCCTGATCAGAAACACCCAGGACAAGACAGAGAAGGGGCTCTGTACCAATTTCACTGGCAGGTCCTGAGAGCATGTACTGCAAAGTGCCATTGAGCTACATTGCTCTTCTGCTTTCTGTGCAGGGATGTGGGGACACCAAATCCTAAGGACAAGGGTGAGGCAAAAGTGTTTCCAAACCACAACAGCAAGCATCATCCTAGCAAAACTACTCCAGATTGAATGGTCACAAACAGAATGCTGTACATGTTGAGTAAACTCACGTGGCTGAGAGCGCATGACTGATGTCGGATTTTTTAACAGAAAGACTTAAATCACCTCAAACTGAAAACTGCATTAAGGATCAGAGAACAGTCAGAATCCTCCCAAACAGGTCTGTCCTTGATATATGGCTCCCAAAGTATCAAGAGCAAGAGGTTGCACCAGTAACAATCAGCTCAAGGTGTGTGGGATGAGAGGAAAAGGGGCCTGAGGCACAGATATTGCCGGAGATTTGGCAGTGTCTCCTATCAAGCAGAGTCAAAATTTGAGACATCAGCAGTTTGGTCTAAACCCACTGTTTTGCATGTGGGTTTAACAAACCCAAGCTTCTACAACAGATGTCACAAAATGTCCCCAGACATGTCTAAGAGACAATTCAAAGGCAGCTCCCTCCTTCCTACACATTTTATGGATTTAATCCATAATCCAAGAGGTTGATCTCAGGCATGTAAATGTTTGAACTAAATGCTTGATTTGGACCTGGCTCCCCATCCTGTCTTATTTCTGCTTGGGTTTGTTGGGAATACAAACCTTCAGACTGTGGATGTGTCATCTATTTTGTTTCTGCTGACTTTGGCATGTGAACGTATCCTGCTTGTAAAGATGACAAGACCGGCCCCCGCTGTGGCCAGCTGGATGTATCTCATAAGGGACTACCTCCTGTTGAAGTAAATTGGTTTTTTTCTCAAACAGAAGCCAGGAGGCTTCTCTAATAAATAGCCCAAAATATTGGAATGCCTGAAACCTCAAAGAAAACTGCTTGTCAGAGCACTACACATTGGGTCTGGGGAGTGGTGGCACGCTGAATTAGGCCCCCCTAATTATGGAGGACCCAGAACTTTGTACTGCAGGTACATGCTAACTGTTAGTAATGAATTTGACAAAAGCTGCAAAAAGTAAATAAAATAAAATAAAAATGTCTTCTATTTTGTATGCATGGATCAGCTGCAAGGTGCTGGATCTACACGGATACCTTGCAGAATAAAGAGCACACTGGGAATCGAACAACTGTGGCTTTGGGTATGGTATATGATACCTACATCCAAGCAGTCCTGTACAAATCCTGTGTGCCCAGAGATGGCACTGGCCATACTGAATATTGCTATTAGTGCTATTTCTAAATGCATGATTATTGTTTTGTCTTTATCTAGCATGGTGGCTACATTACCAGTTAGAGGAGCTCAAGGAAGCTCTGAGAGAGTACTGAGAACTCTGAGGATCCAGATGAAATTTTACTTACCCCATATTTGAATAATTATTTCTACAGCAACATGATTCACTTTTCATTCTTTGTAAATTCCTCCATGATGTACTCCTCGGAGTCTACTATCTGTTCCAAAAGCTGTTGTATCCTCTTTTTAATGAGTATCAGATGCACCCTTGTAATTCAGACCAGCTTATTCAACTTCAGGCTGCTGCAACCCAACTCTTAAAAATATGTTCTGTATTCATTTGGGGCGACAATGACGCTGAAATCAAAAGCATAAAAAGAATTTGGCCTGGTGGTCCAGTGCTGTGTTTGGAATAAGATGCTATTTAACCTAAAAGCAGCTGAACAGAACTCTAAATGTTTTTGTTTGATGTTAAGCGAGAAGGTACCTGCCAGAGTCACATATGTTTCAACATGTGCCCATACACTGAATTAGTACCACCACTTTCTAATCTGCTAGATCCCACCTCCTCTTTGTCCTCGCTTTTCCTCTCCCTAAAGTGGAGGGCATCAGGCTTATGTACTGGGATCCTGGAAGCCCTGACAGATCTGAAAACAAACAAGCTTTTCTTATCTGCCATTTTGCCTCTAAATTCCCCTTCTGCATTGAAGACCCACTGTGAATACAGACATATGTTTTTAAAGAGACACAGTTTTGTCTTGCTGATCGCAGTGTAATTAGAAAGCTATTTGGCACATACAGGAACTTCTGTACTAATTTGGCACTATCCCATCCTGCTACTGGCAGCATTGGTTTTGCTCCCCGTTGGCGATTCTCCTAGATGTCTTACAGCTCCTGGAAACATCAGCCATGCCTATTCAGGGAATAGGTCTGGCAGGATGCTGACACCTCGTGCAGTACATCCAGCAGCAATGTGGCTGTGTGATGTTGGCGCGTTATCAGACTCCACCACTGTATCTTCTGATGGGGTATGACATTGTAGACACAGGTGCATGGTTTGCATTATGAAAGCCAGCATGACATTTCCCATTGACTCGGCTTCAATTACAGGGTTTTATCTGAGTTATGCTTCCAAATGGGATCCTATGTCAATTCCTCATTAGCTTTTTGCTGAAGAACTTAAAGAAGAAAGCCCTTTGGTCCTCACTTACTTTAATAGGAAAGGACACATCCAGCTCCTAAGTTACGATGTTTCAGAATTGAGAGGTCTCAGATGTCCTTGTTGGTGATCCATGGGGTCATGGGTCCCCCTAATCTAACATCCTGTCTATGTCTTGCTGGTTCCTGTGTGGCAATTCTGGAAGAAAAGAGCTCATAACCTTTACACAAGAATGTCCTTAACATGATAATGTTAAGTAGCCAATGACTACTTTCTTCCCACTGTTTGAATATTTTAGCTGTCCCACTAAACCAGAAACTCCATGCCCTCCAAGTGAACACATGTTCAAAGCATGAAACAATGCAGCATGGTGAAGTCTGTGCCTGCCCTTGTGCAGGACTGAACCCTCCTTCTTGGGGCTATTGATCTTCATTCTCAGCAGCCCTTTGAAATGCAACCTCCCTTGTTCTTTGCTGTGTTATTTGAGCTTCTTTCAGAGCCTTTTCACTGCCTTCTTCAGAGAATTTTCGAATAGGGAGATGTAGAACTACTTTGTCTTTCATAGAGCTTTCCTCTGGTATCTCAGTCTCTCCCCAGTGTGAGCAGCTATTCATACGTCCTCATGCCTGTGGAAACACTCCTCACAACTCCTGACAGCTCCAGGAGCTATTCTTAATGTTGCTGACACCAACCACTCACACACCGTGACTATCAAACCAAACACGTGCAGATTTCATTGGGGTTTTTCTTGTTGCTTTTTTGAAACTTCAGGAGTCAGGTTTTCAGGTTTGTTTCTACTGGTATGAAAGCAAACAATTCCCTTCCTTCTCCAACGAGAACTGGTTTTCACTCAGTGTTACCACCACTGGGAAAGGCCACAAAAAACACCATTGGGATGAAGTTCGTAACAAATGAGGAGGGTCACACGGTAGGGTACATCTCCTAATGCCGACCCATCCCACTGTGCCAGGCCAGGTCTGTGCTGTCTCCAAGGGAAAACATTTTTGCTCTTAACATCATTTGCAGCTGCTGTAACAGGTGCAGCTGCAAACATTACTTGTATAAACGGCTGGTGCTTTTCTAATCCTGCAGAATCCAGGAAAAACTTTCATCGGTGAATTCCACAGGTTTGCTGTACCCTACTTAATCATGGTTCTCTTTATCTGCTTTAAGTGTGTCACCTTGTAAATGCAAGCATCCCCTTTTCCTTGTTTTCTGGGACAAGCAGAACAAGAGTGTCTGACTGGCAAAGATGTTGATCCTCTGTGCTCATGAAAATATGGGAGGAATTAGGTCCTTCCTGAAGATTTGACTGCATTCCCCAGAACCTAAGCTTTCATTTAAAAAGCTAATGAAGTGTTTAGCCCTTCTGGTTGCAAAGATAACCATGCTTCAGTTTGCGTTTTGCAGAGGTTATCTTGCTGCGTCAAGCCAGAGAAACTGCAACTAAACCACAGAATTATGAGCTTCTCTATTTATCGTAAAAGGAAGCTAACTGTAAAATGATGCATCAGGGATGTTGGTGCACCACAGACCTGGAGGCAGAGAAAAATTTTGCTGAAGAAAGGCCATCTGAGAGGTTGATCCAGCCTGGATGGGGGTTCCTGTGTGGTTCTTTTGTCTCCTGCCTCCTGTTTCACTATCATCCACTGGCATCGCTCTCCTCTGGCTTTATCCCTCAGCCCTTCCATGCACGGATCCTTCATGAATTCTCACTTTTCCATATGGGTTTATGAACCCAGACCATAAGTATGACAGTTATTAATAAATATAAGAGGCAAGATAGACCATGATCCTCGTTGGAAAAAGACAGAGGGGTGAAACTTTGGCAGAAGCAATTGGAAATATCCTGCAGAGAAGCAGCAGGGCCCATGCAAATGAGGAGACTGAGTGCTCAGGCACCCCTAATGCCAAGTGAAATCTTTCCAGGTTCCCAACTTTTGGTGCATTGCCAGAGAGATTGGATGACTTTGTAGATGCAAGTGACCGACTTCATCATCCTCAGCCCATCTAGTCACCCAGAAAATGTGAATCATTCACATATTCTTTTATCAAGTTTGCATTTTACATGCGGCACCTCAAGTTGCACGCAGTAACGAGGCTGAGGAGCCACCCTTCTGTGCACACATGGGGCTACAGGTGCAGCCACATCTGCACACCAGGGTAGGTACGGTCTTACTCTCTTCTCAAAGCATTCCCCCACTTCAGTGTCTTGAGCACATTTTTTTGCTTTTGCTGCTTAGCATCTTCACTGAGCTGCTCACAATAATGCTCAGTTCTTTTCCCCAGAGATTACAGCTAATTCAGAAGCCATCAGTGTGTCAGAGTAGTTTAAATTATTTCTTTCAAATGCATTACCTTTTAGTTCAAGTTCATCTGCCATCATGTTAGGACAACCACTGGTAGTATTAGAGTTGTCTGGTGTTTCAAACAATCCTTTGCAGCTTTTCCTTTCTGATCAAGCTTTTATCAGCAGCATATTTTGACATTTCATTGTTCATCTAATTCTCAGTGTTCTTAGGGAATGCAGTACTTAGTGAATCCACTGAAACTATGATCACAGTCTTAAGACGTAGGATATAATTCTAAAAATCTCTAAAAAACCTAGTGGGTAAATTCCTTATCTGAAAGTCCGTATTTGTCTCCTATCTGTTGTAAACAGATCCTCATAGGAACTGAAGGAAATCTGTGTAATATATGTACGAAAAAAGTCACCTGCACATGGATAGATAAAAAATAGTCCTTATAGACATCCTTAGGGCACTTCACTCTTAATATTTTTCAACCTCAGGCTTCAGACATGTATTCCCACTGCCAGCTTGTCTCTTCAGCAGTTGTTAATCCAGGAGAAGATTCTGCCTCACCTTCTTGTTACTGGACCTCTTTCGTAGTCTCATGGGCAGAATCCTATTGAACGCTTTTCAACACTCTAAATAAATTATATCCATCATCTTGCCTTTATGTAGTGTGGGGCTTTTTTTAACTCAGAGAAGTCTGGGCATTTAAGAGATGCCTAATTTACCCCTGTGTGTGTCACACTGATATGTCCTTATCAAATTATAAAGATTCCTGTGTTTTATTACTCTAATGATTTTCTCTATTTTCTATGCACTGAAGTATTTGATTCAATAAACTATCCTTAGCTCCTAAGTGTGAGCTCCATATTGAATCCTTCTACTTGTATTTGTGCCTTGGCATCTGCTTCATGTGAGGGAAAATTCTCTAAGCTTTTTAATCACAAACTACCTTTAGATATTAGAGTAACCTGGCCAGCTCTTGGAACTGACCACAGCACAGAAAGCAGCATAACTTGAAATAAGAGCTTTCAGCAATTTTTTAAAAAATATTGTTTAGGAAAACGATCTAACTACAAATGTCCTCTGCAGTTTTAACAAATCTTGTTATAATAATTCACTGGCTGTTACACACAAGCTGCTGTGGCACAGTCGTTTTCATGAACAGCTTTATTGGGAATATTATTGCAAACTGAGGAAAACAAAAGCTCTGTGGGAACTTTAACTCTACCAGCTAGACTCCTGTACTTAGCTATGAGGACTATTATTAACCCAGTTACAGAAACAGTTACTTGAATAATGAATGAGCTATTACTGCGTGCTCTAGGCTGTGAGATTTAAAAAGAAAAGTTGAAAGTGCTCACTCAGAGCAGAGGAGGAAAAATAAGGAAAAAGGAAGTCTGGCATTTTCTTTTGTCAAATATTTAATTTGTCTTTTAAGTTAGTTTCAGGAAGGTATTGATCAACATCTGAGGACAGCGATCTTCTTCCCAAAGATCATGGTGAAAACCAGTCCACATGAGACACTACACCTTTGAGAGTCTGGAATATAAATTATCCCTTGGGCACAAAACTCCTAATTTTGTTCTTCCCTACAGAAATGGACCCTCTTTCATCGCCCTTCCTTTTTTTCAACAAAACACAAAGTAATTTTTTTTATCAAGACTCCAGGAATGCCATAGTTGGACAGTGCCATGGCAGCTGCTGGGCAGTCCTGACCCCCACATGGGGTCTGAGTACCCACTGCCTAGAAGGATGCCCAGCAGCACCCCAGTGCTCAGATGGCTCTAGGAAGAAAAAATGATGCAGAGGACCCAGAGCTGTACTGACCCCAAGCCTCAGGTACTCCCTCCAGGCCATGTCCAGTCACTTCTGGTTGCACTTTCCTCAGAGAGATCACCCTGGCCATCTTGGTTTTCTTTCTGGAGCTGTCCAAAGCTGTATTAATACTCAGACCCATAAAGTCCTCCATGTGCAGTTTACAAAAGAGGAGCAATGTGGTTTGCACCATTTCCCAGCATGCATAATTAAGCTCTTGCTGGAAGATGATGGACAGTTGTCAGGAAACACAATGGTTTGTGTGTTCTGTGCAGGGTGAAAATATTAACCTGGGGTAGGGGCAGGAGCATTCTTCCCTAGCCATCACCTGAGAGGTCACAGGAGAGGAGGAAGACCTGCATCAGCTCAGGTCCTGATCTGCAGGAGAAACATGAAGGAGGTCTCCTGCCTTGTGGCCTGCAACCTTCTCCAAGGCTCCTCTGTTGCTGAAACAGTTCTGCTTTGTGCAAGTTTTAAATCATTGTGGAGATAGTGTGAGGAGGACCCACTAGCCCTTAGGTCAGACGCTTTCCTGAGGTCTCAATCCCATTGATATTTCAGTGCAGAAGCTGAGAGTCCTCCTGAGCACTTAATGGCCAACCCTTTGTACATCTCTGCGAGGTCTGGTCCTATCAGAAGGAGAAAGGACTTTGAGCTGGGTCTCCCAGTCCTGACAAAGACCAAGGTGAGGTAGAAAACAAAGGAGGATTCCCCTTCTGGCTCCTTCCTCCCTCCCTTCTCCCTACCTTCTTGCCAAAAAAGATAAACAAAGTGAAACTATTTGAGTGCCTCAAGCTGGACTCACAGTTTCAGGACATTCAAAACTACATTTCCATGTAAATTTACTCTTTCTGCAAAGACTTTACCAGCTTTTCCCTCCCTACGGGTTTTATTTTCTGACTAGTCAAGGTGTGTTTAGAGGCCAGTAATGATTCCATTGTTAACACTGCCCAGCCTTGGGTTTATTTGGGACAACTTTCCTCCTCTGTAGGGCTGTCTTCACATATTTCAAGCTCCTTGCAAATTTTGCACTCTGCTTGTCTTTTACTTTTTGCCACATGTCTGATCACATAATTAATAGACATTTTAATCTTCCCTTTTTCTAGAACACCAACAGTTAAATTTTTGCTGAGGTGAAAATTAACCATTTACTCCCATTTGTTATTTCTGATTAGTCTGAATTCACACACACCAGTTTTGCACTGATAAAGCTGTCAGCTAGGAAGAAACTTCTCCTGACTTAAAGTAGCATTATACTGTAATTTATCCTTTCCCTAACCACATGGCAATAAGCTATCCTGTCCACTTCCCACCCTTGAAGGCAGCCTGTTGCCGACAAACTGAAAAAACCCTCAGCTTTTCTCTCCTTTTTTTCTCTATTTTTAAAATTATTATTATTTCTAGGGCTACTTTTGCTGCAAACAGACCCTACAATCATTTCATATGTACTGTGTTTTTTAATGTGCAACTGTTCATGTTTCTTGTGGATATGGGAAGAAGGGATTTCCGTTTTCTAAAGGGTACCTGGAAGGCTCCAACAACCTGTTCAGTCTTTGTGCTTAGCCATCTGGCAGAGGGAGCTGCAGGGACCCAGCCCTGGACTGTGTGTTCATACTATGCCAAATACGGTGCCTGCACTTCTCACAGTGGGAATCACCCTGTCACGTCCCAGGGCCAACTGGAGCTTTGTATTTATACTCTCATAGCTCATTCATGTGAGGAGGCTGAGATAAACGTTCACCGAACAGGATGTGTTAGAGAGCGAATCTAGATCAGATAAAATGTGCTGCAGAGAGCAGAGGAGCTTCATTGCACCTCACTGGGATGACCTTGTTGTTTTGAAACTTCTGTCTTTAATACACATTTTTACTGGCTTTGCTTGCCAGGTTTGGTTTTTTCCTCCCACCTCGACTCATCTTGCCACCTAGAAAAGAATCCAGAGTTTGTACGGTGACACGAAAGTCATTTGAAGTAAGACTAGATTAATTTCTATATTGCAGTCATTCCAAGAAACAGCATAGCTAATATTATGCTTGAGGGCAAAATGTATTTGGACTGCTTTCATATTTTAATGAAAAGTATATTCCACCGAGTATTAGCACTAAACAACATTACCTAGAGATATGTTAATAATAGTTTTGTACCTTACTGGAAGATTAAGATTTGACAATTCCCACTGAAGCACAGCATTCTATGTAAATTCCTCTTAAACCTTGACAACAGTACTACAGAACTGATAATTTATTTATTTTTAAAATGTCAGCAGGGTATGACCACTGAGATGAAACATCTCATTTTCAAGAACATCTTCAGGGATGATGGCAAATTACAGGCACTCACAGCGATGCACTTGGCATTAAAGAATACGGTGTATGATCAAATATGACAAGTAGAGGACTTGGGGTTTTTTTATAAACAGAACAATAAATTTGCTTAAAAGGTAAATAAATTGTGATAGAATGTAATATTCTGTACTATGATGTTCTAGTCCAATGGCTTTGAATAACTAAAGAATTTTATTCAGTTTTCATTTCAGAGAATTCAAACTCCGTCATCGTCACAGCTCTCAGCCTGTGTTACTTATCAAATAGGGCCCACTATTGCACTGGACAAAGAAATAACAACCTAATAAACAGCAAAACAGTTTTATGCAACCACAGTTTGTTCACTTCTCCCTCACAGGGAAACTGTCGTGGAATTTCCTGCTGCTACTTTATATAAGACACTGCTGTGGGGTTTCTGTTTTCTCTCTTACATAAAGTACTTTTTAAATCATTTTATCATTCATTCTTCCTTGAGATTCTTTTTTTACATGTTAGAAAATCTCAGACTTTCCACTGTGTTACAAAAACGATCCTGTGATTAAAACATACCAATGACACACATAAAGTTTAATTTGCTGAAATAAAAACACAGATGCTTTAAAAAAATAAAAATAATCCACTTTCCATCACAGCAGCAACAGTCTGGGTATTACCCTATCAGTAAATGTTCATCCAAAGATGACAGAAGATATGGAAACATTTTAAAAGCTCAGTGTAAGATTTTCCTGGTGAAGAGTGGCATGCCGTACTTTTTCATTCCCTTCGGAAATACTGGCTTTGTAGAAAGATGCCTTCTTCCAAAATAATAAATACAAAGAAAGAAGCACTCAGTGCTGCACGGCTCCCAGGTCTAGACACTATCATGTTTTAAAGGCTCTAGGGTCAGACCCTCACCTGGGATAGGTCAGCACGGGCCTGCTCACTTAAGTGCCAGTTCATATCATGTGGGACTTCAGCTTTCATGACTTTTAAAGAAGTCTCTGTATTATACAGTGGGTTACAGATTAGAAATACTTTCAGTCTTATTGAGTAAATGAATGTTTCCAAAGCGCCTGATGCTGCAACACAAGTGCATTGTCTACGGAACAGATGTTTCCCTCTGTTTGGCCACTGCTGTGGCCGCTGACAGAAAGACCACTGCAGGGCTGCATGGACATAGTAGTTTTGCTTTGACAAGATTCACTTGCCTGAGAGCATCTAAGCCTGGTGCTCCAGGCCTGGGCACTGCCTGCCTCGCTCCCTGCATGTGCGTTTCCCCCATGCTCACTCAGATGTAGCTCTTCATGTGTGCAGGACCAGGGTGCATCAGCTGGACCTACAGCACAGGACCGGGTCACACCGACCTGCACCTACAGCAACCCTACCTGTAACTCCAGGGTGACCCAAAACCATATTTAAGACCCAGTAAAGCTGTGTTTACACCAAGCGACACAACCAGCGATTCTGCAGAAGCTCCTGAGCACTCAAGTGGCACTGCTTTGATGGGAACCTGGTTTTCATCTCCGAACTAACAAGGGCTGCATTGAGGGAAGGGCAGGTGCTGGCTGCAGTGTCAGTGCCCAGTGCAGCACCAGGTGCCTGCCTCCCACCTCGCTCATTTACCATACGCTGCTAGACACCCAGACAGACCAAAACCCCAGAATTAAAGTCATCCCAGACGTCAGCTGTGGCATAAATGACTCAAGTGCTGGAACAAAAATCCAGGAAAGGATCAGATCCGTCACACCACTGGGATATTTTGTGCCGCTTTACTGGGGGAAACTTTTCCCTAATCTACCCAGGAGTCCTGAAAGGACTGAAAGTAGGGAAGTTATTTAGTAGTAATAACGGCTTCTTTATCATCTCCACTCCCAGTCCCAAAACAATGATGATGACTAAGGTAAAAAACATCTTGAGAACATATTTATAATCCTCCCAATGTCCTCCCCAGCCACAGGCCTTGGGACATTCAAAGCAGCAGTAAGACAGCCTCAGGACTCCTTCTACAGCAAGAATGGCTCCAGTCTATTATTTTCCTCATCCTGAACTGAACTGGTTGCACCTTGGCCATCGCTGAGCTTTGATCTGCAGCCTATTGGGTGCTGTTTCAGCATGAACTCCTGTTTTTTTCCCTGTCGGGAGGCTTGAGATGATCATCTGCAATAATCCTTGCAGACAATGTGGGTTAAGAGCCTGGTTCATGACTATTTCATGTCTCATGCCCACCCCACAGCTAGGTGAACCTTGTGGTCTCTGCCTGGTTCTCATTTTCTGACACATCCAAACAAAGCACCAGTGACTGAGAAAATACTCTGCCAGGGCTTCTGCCTTCATTTCAAAGCAAAGGGCTGAACGGGATAGTGCGTAGGCACCTAGGAGCATGGCAGGATCACAGTGTGGGCTGATTCCTCCAGCAGGCACCTGCAGCAATTGCCTTGTTCTCCAGCTTCTGCCCATGTTCCTCCAGCCTGCACTTTGCAACACCAACAGAGAAGTCTGGGTACTCAGCAGAGCTGAAACACTCTCTCTGCCCCTGCCTGCTGCAGCTGCATCCCACACCCTCCTGCAGTCAGGTGGGCTGGGCTTTACAGCTGAGTCCTGAGCGTGCAGGTGAAAGAAATACTTTCAGGACAAACAAGTCAAAAATTGTATCAGAAATCTGTATCCCAAACAAGTTAAAATGCAAAAAGACAGGTATCCATTCCAAAGTACAGTGCAGGGAGAGCCATTAGAAAGAGAATAAACCTATACAAAGATCAGAAAGAGAAGCGATATGCAAGAAGAGAGAAACAGAGCCAATCTTAGTACTGCCAAAGGAAAACAGAGATCGGTCTCACAAAGTTTGAGGCAAAAGAGCAGGAGTCCTTCAGCAGAAGGAAAATAGAAGTGAGGTGCTGTGGATCCAGACTTTGCCTCAGTTTCCCACAAGGGTGACAGATGATGGGAAAGAGAGCTGGAAATCATGGTGGAAACCAAACTCAAGGAGTTCAATGCACTTGGTTCAGAGAAACTGGATGATCTCATCCTCATGTTCTGAAAAAAACTGGCACAAAAAATGGCAAGACGGGTGCTTCAGAAGGAAAACAAAGTGCTCAGATCAAGTCTAGACTCATTAGTCTGTCTCAGTGGTATTCAGGGTTTAAAACAGATTCTGAAGAAAATCGTAATTAAAGACATGAATGTGAAGGGAAAATGTGATAAAACACAACAGGAGTGATTTTAAGGTAGGTTCTGCCAGATTGCCGTTGATAAGACATTAGGTTTATCTAATAAAGAAAATGTTCCAGTCAAACTCTCTAGACTTTTGCTATAGGTCATATCAAAATCTGTTCTTTAAACTGGAAAAGCAGGGGTCAATTGGGAAAGTGAAAGGTGAGTAAGAAGCTGGCTTAGAGATAGGAGTGTGGAAGGAAAAGGAGGCAATGAGTAATCCTGCAAGAAGTATGTGGCTGGAAGGAGGTTACTAGGCGAGACTCCAAAGTCTTAATATTTTGATAATGACCTTGTCAAAACCATTAGAACTGTGCTGATAAATTAGCTGGTGACCTAATGTTAGGGAACATCATGAATACAGAGGAATAGCAGATCACCATACAGAAAGAAGTAAATGGCCCCCAGGGCTAAAGTAAAGGGAAGGAATGAAATCCTATAGTACCAAAAATGAGCTCATGCACTTGGGAACAAAAGGTCTTCATACAGACCCAGTGCTATCTTCAAAATACAGAATTTGCTCAGTCACAGCAGCCTAACACAAGAGTTTTCCAGTTCTCATTTACTGGAGCGGGAAGGAGTCTCCAAAACACCCTTAAATTATGGAGCAGATAGAAATCAGATACCAGTCCTTTTCCCAGGCAAAATTCACATTACATGGGCAAAGCAAGAAGAGGTAACATTTGACACTCCGCTTCTGGATGAACAGGGCCCATCAGAAGCACCTTTATAAAAACCTCCTGCAAATCACGGCCTGGACCACAGGACTGGTACAGCCACTGGAGCTGCCTGTGCTGGCAGGTACCCGCCCCAAATAGGGCAGTCTGTCACCACTCGCTGGCGGGGCACCAGGCAGCGCGGGGTCACAGGAGACTTCAAGGTGTCCAGACTACCAGGGCTGTCTTACCACAAGTTTCTCGACAGTCATGCTCAGGAACAGGGGGTTTGGAACAGGTTCAGTAACAACAGATGGTCAACCTCAAGGGACAGGTTTTGGAGCAGAGCTCTCCCAAATCCCTCAGTAAGAAAAAGCAGTAGCTATTTTTTCCCCCTAATGTGGACATGGCAACCTTCATTGCTTGGCACTTCTTTGTTGTCAGTTTTCATGTGCCATGGATGGCATGGGCACAGATGACATTTCGCAGAGCAGTTTCTCCTGAGGCCCTCAAGGAGAAGCACCAGCCAAAACACAAGCAGAAGCAGGCTCTGAATTTATTCCTTTGCCGTATTGCTCTGCCGCTACAGAGGCGAGCAATTGAATCCAGACCTAAGCATACGTGTTTGCAAAATAACAAATGCATTTCCCAGAGCTAGAGATACTTTGCATAAACTGAACAGAGGCAGTTTGGATTAACTTGGCAAAAGATCCAGCACAGAGCCAGAATTTGGGTCTTCACCCACAGTAGGCTAGAGGAAAAGGAGACTTCTTTTAGTTTTTTGAATAGCTATTGAATAATATTTTCAATAATCTTTGCAGAGCATCTGTAATGATTAAATCTGATTCTGTAAGCAGTGGATAAAGATCTCTGAAGGATTGAAAGGGTAAATATTCTAAATATCAAGCTGTAGCAAGGTGTGCAGAGGGCCATTTCTCTATGTGAATAAACTATTAAGGTATTTGTAAAAGCCAGAAAATAACCTACCCAAAAATCTCACGGGTCAGAAAAATAAATTTAGTGGCTATTTTCAGCTTTGAAGGAAAGGGCGTCATAGCTTTATCCCATTTCCACATGTTAAGACCTCAAAATTACAGTCAAATATGGCTTTGCAGGCATTACTGCTGCAATACCAGGGCTTGTCTATAAAAAAACACACAGAAAGAGCTTGTTTGAAGAACAGGAATTCTGATGACATGGTATCAGCAAGGAGCTTTGTAAAGACCCCAAACACATCTATAATACATGGGCTGAAATCATGGTTTAAATTTATTGTTCAATTACAGCTTCAGGCTCTTGGAGTTCACCACTGCCAAGAAATATATATGACATTAAATTATGGAATATTTTGTTAAATATTTTAATATGTTTGAGTACTTCTAACATTTTATTTAAGCATATTATTCAGAGAACAGAAAACACTGCTCTCTCCTAATTAAAGATGTGAGTCAGCAGGACCAGTAAAATGCTTACTCCACTGTTGGAGGAAACTGAGGAAGGAACACCTATTAGAAAGTCCCCTATTATCCTGGCAATGCCTGCAGGAGTGACATCTCAATGTATTTTTGCTGAGTTAGGCCTTACAAGACGCATCCACTTATGGCACAAGATTTCATTTCACCATTAATTTATTTGATTTGTCAAGAGATTAATAGGCATGTGAGATGTTAGTTAAAATTTCAGAGCACACTGTGAGGCTCTGTCAGCTGCAGGAGGGCTGTTACTAGCAGGAGCATAGATTTGAAGCGTGGAGGGCTACAAAAATTGAGTTGGGACTGGACACCTTTTGTGGGATGCAGACAGTGGGCAGCACCTTCCTGCTGCTTCAGCTAATGAACTCTGTAGCAAAACTCATAAAAAATAAAAAAGCAGATAAAAGAAGATATCTTAATTTTCAGGGGGTTGAGGTATTTTATTTCTTGCAAATATTTATTTCCCACATCTGCAAGACAGGCTTGACCATGTTGTTCTGGAGAAATATTGAGACTAACAGTTTGTTCTCTCAAAGGTTGGAGCCACACCTGAATAGCTCAGCAGCTGCAGACTTGGCCAACTGTTCAGCTAGACTAGGCAGGCATACTCCTTGGTACACTCATGATCTATCACCCAGAGCAATGAGAACCAGTTCTCAGAACCTTTTTCTTTCTTTGAAAACCACATCAGACAATGAGAGCATCCAGGTCTTAGTTCTGTATGGTTTTAGGATCTCAACAGGCTGTGTGTAGTGTAGGATATGCCCTTGATCCTGCAATTTAGGTGGAGCTCTGTGGAGCAGCAAAACCAATGCACAGGATTACTAACAGAGTTTCACCTTTACTCTAGCTCTTTTCATCGTTGGGTGGATCAATCACTAAAGCAGCTTGGATCGGATTTTCAGATGTTAATGATTATCATCCAGCAACCTCCATTGCATTCAAGGACCATTAAAGAGGCTGTCTCTGATCTAAGCTCTGTTAATAGGAACCTAGTGTTTAAACCAGGATCACCTCTTAGCTGCAAATTTTAAATAAAATTTCTAAATGGCAATATTACTGTCATTAGTAATGAAGTAGATACAATCATTGCTAAGTGAGCAGTCAATACATATTAATAGTGTCTTGTTCAAACATGCAGGGAAATTGCATTAGTTCCAGAATGTATCCTGCAGGGAACAATCTCTCACTGCCACAAGGCCACATTCCCATGTTGTTCAAACCCATACAACTAGATGAATACTTCTGCTAGCTTCTCATATGTTTGAGAAGAAAACTGTTTGAACAACCTTCCCCAAACTACAGCTCTGATCCCTTGTGGTGAAGGGCTGAAGCCATGGCAATGTGGCCACTGGATTGCTCTGTAGCCCACTTCTACTCTGCAGCCTTCCTGATATTCCCTACAACCCATTACCCTAAGTTAGTCACCTGGGTACGCTTCACAGGAGGAGATGATGGCCAGAACCCCTTCAGGCAATGACAGCACCTGAAACCAGATTTCTCTGTCCTGGAAGGTCCTCCCACCACTAAAACACCAAGTAAAACCGGGTGTCACAGGGCAACATAGCCACCTGGTTGGCAAGCCCTGCGCACATGTGTGCTGAGCATCAAGAGAAGACTTCTACTTCCAGGCCATGCCCGGTCAGCGACTAGTGACATGAAGCTCTGAGCCCGCCCTAGCTCCCAGAGAGCAGTGGCACCTCTGCTGTTTTCTATTGCCTTGTTCTAGGTAGCTCCCTCAGCAGCAGCCAGAGGTTTCTGAGAACCTAACCCTCCCACACACTGTATATGTAAGCAGGCTAAATCTAACTCTTGCTTCTGCATCCTAGTCCCAAACACTTTAAAGTATTGCTTGAATTGGAGACACCTAAAATGTCTTTTTTGGGTGGCACCATAACACATCACTGAGCCTCACAGCCTTTTGCATCTACCAGTATTTCTTCTGCCTTAAAAGAATCACAGAATACCAGGATTACCTGGTCCGTCCTATCTCAGCAAAAGCATGGGCTAGGCAAGCTCCCTGACCAGCTGAATCTTAAAAGGGTCCAATGCTGGGGAATCCACCACTTCCCTGGAGACAATATTCCAATGGCTGATTGTTCTTATTGTGAAAAATTTTCTTCCTGTGTCCAATCGGAATCTCACCAGGAGTAACTTGCACCCATTACCCCTCATCTTTTCCCTGTCACTCCTTGTAAAAAAAGAGACTCCATCTTCTTTGTAGCCACCCTTTAAATACTGGAATGTGGTGATAAGGTCTGCTCTATGCCTTCTTTTCTCAAGACTAAACAAACCTAGTTGTCTCATCCTTTCCTTATAGGGCAGCTTCCAAGTCCTTTGATCATCTCTCTGGCCCTTCTCTGGGTGCTCTCCAGCCTTTCCAAATCTTTTTTGCATAGCAGGGACAAAACTGAACACAGATTCTAGGTGTGGCCTGATGAGCACTGAGTAGAGTTGGATGAGGATTTCTTTACCTCTGCTGCTGATGCCCTTGTTGATGCAGCTCAGCCTCCTGTGGGCTTTCTTTGCAGCAGCAGCACATTCTTCACCTGTATTGAACTTGTCATTCACCAGGAGACTAGTTCAGTAAGAACCAAATTCAGCTCCTCTACCTACTTCTGAGAAATATTTGAACCAGAGCAATGCTCTTCAGTTTTATTTACAGCCATCTCTTAATGCAATGTGTCTGGTTTGTGTTCAAAATAAGTAGCTTTGTGGAAGAGTTTCTATCTCTTCCCTAGGCTTCATGCAATACTCTGTTTGACCATGAGTGCCACATGCAGATATGATGATACCCTTCACTGTAGTCCTCCTTTCAGGAGATTTTCTGGAGTCCAACAGTGAGGCCACTGTACAAGTCTCCTGAAAACAGCTGTCTGCTGAAGTCTGCTGCATCTTCTAATATTTTCTGAAATCCTTATGGAAGCTGTAGCTGAAATTAAAGGTGGTAGAAGAGTCTGGTAGGAGTTGAAATGCACAATTCACTGAGAGTCATGAGAGTCACTTGAAGCAAACCTCTCTGAAGTGGGTACAGTCATTGCTCTGGATGAACATATGTTTGCTTTGTCCCTGTAGGAGTGGAGCACATTCCCCACCGACGCACAGTCTCATTGTTCTAAAGAGGGATTTTCTGAACATCAGCAGCTTGTCCAAATGCTAATCCTGAAATTATTGAAGCAATTCTCTAAAGACCATTATTTTCCCAATACATGTTAGAGTGTTATCCTGAACACTGTTTTTCTTTTCATTTATCCACAAAACCTGGAAGAGGTTTTCCTATGTAGGGCGTGAGTCGACACCTTTGAATTTAGTAGGAAAGTTATTACTGAAATAATAAAAATTAAGGGGGTTTTATTGTATGCTACATAAAATAGGGCATTTACAAGAGCCATGACTTATAAACATCATGTGTTTTCTCTTTTTAGGTGGGCAGTGGTGTAGCAATACTGCCAGAAGAGGAGTAGTCCCTGTTCTCTTTCCATTTCTCTCTCATCCACACACATTTATAGTGAATGTCAAGAAAATTACAGCGCCATAACTGAGAGTTTAGAAATTGCCCAGAACTATAAAAATGTTGGACCAAAACCAGGCAGAATGAGATTCTGATTTGCTGAGCACTGACCATGAGTGCCACAGTGGAAGAAGATGGACATGGAGCTTGCAGTAAGAGACTGGCAGTCTCTTTAGTAAATTCTCACTCACTGTAACTGAAAATATCCCAGATAACACATATTCCCAAAGCCATTTGGGCTGAGACATAGATCTCCTCCTCCTAGTACCAGAGCTGGACTTCTGCACATTCATGGTGTCGATGTTAGAGGTACCAGCCATCACACTTAACTCTTTCCCTTCTGGGCAACTCCATTAATATAATGCATATTTTCTATCTGAAGAAGATTGCTTTTATCTCACAGTTAAAGGCCCCAGTGTAATGTTTTCAGAGTACTGGCAATCCAGGATTTACCTGGAATGTGTGATTGCAGGCAGAAGCCGATGGTAAATGCTATGGACTAAGCAGGCAGATCCAGACATTAAGGTAAGCATGTAAGCATGACAGCACTGCAGCCTTGATGCTGTAGCTACCACCATGTCCCACATCTTCCCTTTGCACCATGTCTTGCTTTCATTACTTCTCTGTTTCTGTCTTCAAACACGAGCATTTCATGGGTGTGGGGTGGGTTTAAACTGTCCTTGTAACTCCCATTTTCCATCAGGGGAATCCCAACACAGAACTATCTGGGAATATTCACAGATTCACAGAATTGTAGGGGTTGGAAGAGACCTCCAGAAATCATCAAGTCCAACCGCCCCAACACATAATATATATATGGCAGACAACCAATCTGACCCTTTCAAAATCAGTATCAGCGGAATGTGTCAGAATAAGGTAGAGAATATCTGGGCATAACTGCTTTTCCCATATGTATGGGAAAGGTATGGATTCAAGACACCATGACACGGAGATGTTTGTTTTACATTCAAAGCAACAGCTCCCTTAGTGCCTAAGATTTTCTCATAGTCTTCCAAATGATAATTTGGAGATTGCACAGCAGTGGGAGTTTTGTATGTATCGTATTTGTTCAGACAGGTGATTTTACTCACTGCCTGAAGGTCACATGTTAGTGTGGTTGGTTTCTTATAGAACCTACAAGGACAATGTTGCTCTACACCCTTCTATTAAAAAACTAATTGTCTGTTCTGAAAGTGAAGGTGCAGAATGAATGCAAAGTGACCCACCATGATCCATAATTTTCTGTGAATAAGCAACCGAAGACCACATAATCAAAATGGGAAAATACCTTAAGCACAGCAGTTTTGCTAGTAGCCACCTGAGATTAAATACTTTGCTTGAACCTCACCCAGAAAACCCTGTCACAAATGTGAAACTACCATGGCAAACAATAGATGATACTGCATGAGTCCAAGGACAGAGCTGAGCTTTACGTGCTTTGTTCCTGGAAATGGGTCAAACACATTCCTTATCCTTTATTGATCTTGTCATTATCCCAACATGAAACTGGGAAATAACCAATACAACTAATTTCTCAGAAGAAATTATCTGACTGAGGAGCTTTCATGCTCCTTAGGTGAGAGGGTCAAATGCCTCTGCAGATTTTCTTTACGATTCACTGCTTTTTTCCTTTGAGCTTTCTGCAGGTGGAAACGTTTCCTGGGAAAAACAAGGCTCCTAAAGAGAAGTAACCGCATTGTTGCACCAGCTGAAACCTTGGAGCCGCCCACAAACATTTTCAGGGGCTGAAGGAGTAGCCAGGCAATAGGCGTTTTCAAATTGTTGCTATCTACCTTAAATCATCCAGCCTCCAGAATAGCCCCGTGTACTCCCAACCTCCAGCTTTTGGCCTGAGGTGCGGGTTTCTTGGGCCTCCTGGAGTAACTCCAAATCCCAACTGAGATGACGGTGCCAAGGCCTTAAGTGCTGCAGCCCTGCTTCTATCGCTGCGCAGAGCCAGGGAAGAAAAGCGATCTGCAGCCTGCCAAGCAGACCACAAATGACTTGCTGAGTCCATTGTTGGTTCATTTTCCTCAAAAAAGGGGTTCTCTTCTTTTCCCAACTATGTTTTGTACCACTATGCAATGCTGATTTGTTCCCAAATGTGAAAGAGATTGGCGGGGGGACGACGGGGACCTCTGAAACTGCGGGGGCCAGAGGCTTGTCAAGTAAAAGGAAAATCTCACGCTTGCTTTCCCAGCCTCGCTGGAGCTGACAGCCGTGTCCAGCAGCAGGTGGATCACCACTGTCCTGGGGACAGACCCCACATCCACGGGGATTCGGGTTAGGCCAGTCACAGGATTACAGCTTGTTTGTGACCCAAATGACAGCAGCAGAAAAGTGTCCCTTCGGCTGTGCATCCTTCCTGAGCCCTTTCTCATCACACTTTGCACCTCTCCTTGCAATGCACCAGTGGCAGGGCTCAGCCATGCTGGAGGTAGATGAAGAGAAGGAAAGCATTAGGGGCAGTAAGTAAGCACATGTTAAAAGTTAACGCCATCAGTTGAGAACCTCAGAGATGGAACATTATCAGTCTTTGAAAGTTATTATGCAGAAGCAAACTGCTGAGTGCATAAATATTTTATAGACCTTAAACTATTGAACAGTTATTGGAGCTGGGATTTAATCTCTTTCAGCCTGACTTGACAAAATAACAAAAAAGGGGATCATAGTGAGAAAGCAGACTGCCAACTGGTATGATAAAACCCTGGAGTCTGTGCAGACAGCCCATTCTCCTCCCATACCCGAAATTTCTGTAATTCACTGACTTTATCACACCCAAAGAATAGAGTGCAATGCTAAGGGCATCTTCTTTTGTGTGGTAAATATTCCTAGTGCCCTTCAACTGCAGATATAGACTCTGAGAGTTTTTCATTTTGTCATAAAACTGAAGGGATGGACTTGATATATGAGGGCCATAACACAGGTCCTAAAGACTTTTCCACAAACACATAGGAAAATTCCCAGTGTTTTGATGAAGGAGTGATTTATACCCTGACAATAACCCTTTCTATCACCATAATGACTTTATTCACTGTATAAATTTTAAGAAAAGCTGGGAAACACCCCAGTGTGGCTTTCCACCAGGTAGGATTTAGCTTCTCCTGGCTGCCCAGAAAATCCCAGGCACTTTCTCAGCTACAACAACCAAGGATGAACGCACTAAACTGCACACTGGGCTCTGCAAATCCTTTCCTTTTCAGCTGTTCCCTGCGTGCTGTGGAAGGGGCTTTGCTGACAGACTCGGGACAATTAAAATTTGCTGCCTGCCTCAGGAGCAGCTGCTGAAGCACTTCCACCTCCTCCCACGCAGCAGTGGGCTGCTGATGGGGTCCCGGTGCTCTGCCGGTACGAGGCAAGTGGAAGGTGGAGCCACCTCGGATGGAAACACTGCATCCACCGCTTTGCAGCAAGTGGGCATGGCTTCCCTGCCTGCAGAGTGTCCGCGGAACAGTCTTTTCCCAGGAGGGCAGAGCAAGCGCTGCCAGTAGGAAGCTGTGGCACAGAAAATGGCCTGCTCTTAGGCACAGACTGACAGACGTCTTTTTTTTTTTTCCCTTTTTGATTTTTTCCCCCCAAATCTCTGTGTGTGTAGTGCAGGAAGGTCTGCTCTCCTGGAGTCACTCTATAAATGAGTTGACAAGCTCTGACCCTGTGGTAGAAGGGCAAACTCCTCTGTTAATCTATTGGGAAAGGGTCTCGTTCAGGTTAAAGGGAGGCTGGTTTCTAGCTCCTGAAAACACAGTGAATATTTTCACAGACTTTCTAATGTAATACTCTGGAGCAGATTTTTCAGTAAAGGTTAAAAATCCTTTTCTTTAGGAAAAGTATCCCTTTCTGTCACTTGGTCATGCTGAGGAGAGGTGCCCAAGGAGCATTTGAACCGGCACTGATTACAGAAACATTGGGCAGGATTAAACCATGCTGTACAATAGCAGTGTGGACCCCATTAAATTAATTTAGAGTCCACATTAAATTGAATTAGACTCCGAATTAGACTCCCCTTTACTTCTTGGGCTTACCTGACAAAAAGAAAATGGGTTGCTGTGATTTACATGCTGCTTTGACTTGTACCATCTTTTAGCCTCTTGACATACATGACATACATGTTTGAATCCATGTAAAATGAAGTAAATGACGGGGGATTGAGGGAAACACAAAAAGGATGCAACTTCCACCAGTCTGTATGTGAATTTTTCCAACTGGTCTCAGTCCTGGCAAAGGAAGGAAGCCTTAGAGGGTGCAGCAGGATGAAGACCCTTCTCCATCCAACTGCTTACCATGATATGACACCTCCCTGTTCTCTCAAGCAGACCTAGTCCCAGTGCCACTTCTGGGTTTCTTTGGTTTCCTTGAGGAATGTGGAAAGGGTTTTATATTCACCACCTCCCTTTGTCATCCTTCCTTACTCCTACGCCTATGACAAGCAAGGAATAACATTTCTTTTATTCCCACTTAAGAAAAACTTCTAACATTTCATTCATTCATTAGCAATTTAGTGTGCTTGTTTCCCTCCTGTGTCTCCGAAGTTGGGCAAAGAAAAAGAGACTACTTATTTTGACTTTCTGCCTACTTAATATCCTTCTCCTGTTCTTATGCAACAGCACAGCATATTATTAAGAAATATTTTCTGCATTGGAGCAACTGTTTCCAGAAGCAGCTGGTACAGAAACATTCTCTCAAACTTAGGCTGTGTTTTATTTTTAAAGATACTTCTCCACAATGTAAATTCTGACTCTGGAAATTTCCTTCCAATGTTTAATCAACCCTTGGGAAACGCTCTTGCAGCAGCTGTTCTTTTGAAGCTGGCACACCAGATCAAGCTCTGTGTTAGATAAAGTGTGTTTCTCATATCTCCATTCAGAATAGTCAACATTTAAAGGCTGAGCTAGATATCTCCCAGCTTCAGCAGTGCTAACACGGCCACTCAGCCTGTGCCTTCAGCTGCACATTCCCAGACTTTCGGGACTTTATAGAGCTTTAGGAGTTCAATACTACTTCATACACTAATTGTAAATTTGGGCCTATTATCCTACCTGCATTTTGCCTTTTCTCTGATTTTTCATCCTATTCCTTCCTTCCTTCCTTCCTTCCTTCCTTCCTTCCTTCCTTCCTTCCTTCCTTCCTCCCTTCCTTCCTCCCTTTCTTCTTTGTTCACAGACACCTGCTTGCTAATGTCTACATATTTGAAGGAGGGCATCAGGTTTTCTCTGTGTCCACCTTGTGCATGTTCAGGAACTTTTCTACATGATGCTGAAGGTCTCAAAACCCTCAACCTCAGGCTGCAAGAAATCCTAAACTGTTGAAATTTAACTTTATTGGACAGTACAGATAATTAAGCTCAATGTCAGTGATGCTGGAGGGAGCTTGTTTTTTTCAGAACAGGTCCTTGACTGAGTTACTGGCAGAGCTGCTGCAGGTCCCAAGCAAGCTGAAGGTACCGGTTGTGTCACAGAATCCTTTTTTATTATAGAACCTCTAAATCACTGATTTTTCATAAGAAACTATGAATAAAATATAAAACATATTCATAGCTTGCACAAATCAGACAATATTCTGCCTCCTTGTGTTGTGCTATGCTCTTTCATTGTAAAATAACTGTCTGGTTTTATACAGCATGACAAGGGTTGATTTACTTCTTCTGCAGCCTTAAATTCACATAAAAGTGGCATTCAGTAATATTGACTTCTTACTGTTATATGTATAGTCATTTCAGTATCAGAACAGCTCAGAGTGTCAACAATTTTAGTCCTAAACATAGCAATATGAGTAAACCCAGTTTCACTTTTAGAGGTGCAGAGAGCAAAATGCCTCTTCTGTGAGTCACCCGGAGTGGAGACATCCAGCAGCACAAGGACTAAGGAAGTTTTAAGACTCTCCAGGCTCCCAGTTGAGGGTCTCTTTCCAGACAGATGGATGTAAGTAGACTACAGATTCCAACAAATGTTAAGTATTGTTTTAGGCTTAAGTTCTGTTTGGCTGGTGAGCTGCAAGGTGACCTGCTGATAGCTGCAGTCTAGTTCACGTATGGTGCCGTAGATAACTAACGGCCCCAGCCCCTGCCTGCACGAAGCAGAAACAGAGTCCCCCTGTGCTACATCTACAGAGGAAGCTAACAGCAATGGCTGGTGAGAGCATGTCAGAGGGATGATAAAAGTGGGGGAGATGACAGCCAAAGGCCAAAACCCTTTGGTGCAGGGGGGGCTGTGACACCTATGCTCTCCCCATCCTCCACCCTGGACTCAGCTCAGCATGGGCACTTGCACACCTTGGGGTTTGTTAAAAGAGGAAAATCCTACTGATTCTTTCTGAGGTCATGAAGCTCTACTGACTTATAAAGTGTTGTCAGCAGGATTTGATTATTTACAATTCCCAAACAAAAATAATTGGTCTAGAGCCTACCAAATGCTTTGAATAACTTATATCTGCTCTTGTTGTTAGATAAAAGGGTTAGTGAAAAACATGAAATAGAGACACAGGCCAAAATACATTTTAACCTGGATGGGTAATGAAGGTTTTTGGATTTGACCATACATGTTCTTAGAAGTTATGGTAATAATGTGACTCAGGCTAAGAGGTTGAGAGGAGAGGAAATCAGAGCAGAGGATGCAAAAAATGAGCAATTGTGCCTAGGTGAACAGTGCACATGATAAAGTCTCCTCTGAGAGTGCAATTAGTGAGAGAAAAATGGATGACCTCAGAATTAAAACATAGGTTGGAGCACTGATATTCAGGAAGCAAAGACCCCCATGATTATTCTGTGGCAAACATAGAGACGTTTGTCCTGTATCTTAAAAGCCAATATATACAAGTCAGCTAAGAGAAGTCAGCTTTTCAGTACTGCCACACATACTTTAGCAACTTAGAAGGTACCTGAGAAGACTTTTTTTTTTTTTTCTCCTAACAAGTCTTCCACATAGAGTCATGTACATTTTTCACTCAGTGCTTTGATATCAGGGTGTTGTACAAAACTGAACAACAACAGAAGAAGGAATTCAGCAATATATACTAATCCTATGCTGTTTAGGAGCTCAGCAAAATTGCTATTGAATATATATATATGCATTTCAAGACTCCTGGCTTGGGCAAGGCAAAACCAAGGATGTAGCTCACATTCTGAAGAGCTTCATTCTCACTTCAGCATGTGTTTTAAATGGTCTGCAGTACTCAGTAATCTACTTTCTGGTTTCCTTCCAGGCCTCTTCATTGCTATCTCCACTTGCTGCAGAAATTGAGTACTTGTGTACGTGGGAGGCATGGTGTAGCACGGATTTATCACGGAAAAACAGAGCACTCCTTATTGGAGGCACACTGCTAATACCTCTGAAAGGCTACAGGGCCTGCTGGAAGGGACTTAAATCATCCACTGGTATTTATTTCAGCTAAAAGTTATGCATGCAAAATAGCCATAAAAAGGGTGGCTCGATGAATCTTTCCTGCCCTGAACTTGCACTGCGGATTTTTTTCCCTGCCCCTCCTAAGTGACCTGCTCTGGTCCAAATGTGTGGCACACAACCTCTCCCATCCCTCTCCTCCTCCTCTCTCCTCCTGGGGAAAGAGCCTCAAGGGAAAGCTTTTGGCTGCAAACCACTGGACCTACCCTTCCAGATGTGCGAGCCTCTGGCGGGAGCCCAGCAGTGCCTGTCCAGAGCCATCCCTATCCTCAGCTCAGACTCAAGACATGGGGACAGCACCCCCAGTGCTGGGGTCCCTCTGGCAGCCCCTTGTCCAGGCCAGCCCCTGGAGCAGCGACATTGCTGCTGCTTCAGGAGGTTCAGCTGAACCTTGGGGGTTTGCCGTGCTCGCCTTGCGCGCCGCCTGAAACAGTTGCTACGTCTCAGCCCAGATGCTTCATTTCAGAGGCAAACGGCATGATTCCTGTATACATTTGCTTTCTCAGTTTGTCAAGCACTTAAGTGCCTTTCATCTTGAAGTATCCTAAATGATAATATGCACTTATATAGCTCAAGCTCCTCTAATGAATGAGGTTCTTCATAAACACTCGGTAATTAGGCCTCACAACAGCCTGACGAGCTGGGAACAACTCTTTGTGGTGGTGCAGAGCAACGAGCTGAGGCTGCACACACAGACAGGGTTTGGGCTACCAGCTGGACACGCAATAGCCCAGTGGCCCTGAGGTACTGGGAGCTAGGTCTGCACTGAACATGGTCTCCTTCATGTCCAGCAGGAAAGAGCATAGAAACCACAGTCTTTTTCCCAGAAATGACTTCCCACATGAAGGAGGAGTAAAAACTGAAAGATTTCTGATTCCTCTGTGCCTGCCCACTCCCAACGCCAAGAGCTCATGGTGGCCCAGCCTAGCCTGTAGTCCTAGTGTTGGTGCTGCTAGTGGTGGGACAAGGACTCTGGCATCACTGCCAGGTCCATGGGGCAAAGGTACTGGACTTAGTCATCTCAGCCTCCTGGGAAATTCATGTCCATTTTGGCCAGAGAAGGACAAGAGGTTTTTAGGCAAGCAACAAGCTTCAGACATGCATTCCTGAAGGAAAAGAAAAAGGGAAGTGTTGCTATAGTCAAGTGGGCATTTCCCATCAAAAAGCATCCCAGAAAAAGAGGAAAAAAAGCCCTAAGCAGGTCTACCCGCTGACTTCCCTTGCTCTGCCTCCTTTTATACTTGTCTTGCACTGCTGTCATTTATCACTGGCAGCTCTACTATGGGAATTTCCTTTCTCTCTGATTTTTTTTTGCAGCACTTTCAGCACTGTGACAATCAGGAATTGTATGTATCACAATTATAGCTTTCAACTAAAAGGAAGGGACCTCTTCTGGAAGGTCTTTCATTGTGTCTTCCATAGTTTCTCTTCCAAAGATATAATGAAAACTACTTGCTTGAATCAAAGGAGTTGGCATAGCTCAGATACATGCAGCTGCTACTTCTCTAGTGATGTCTTACACTGCTTCCAGATATTGAACTACTTTTTGAGTGTGATCTTCCTATCTCCTTGCGTATGCCACTTGCTTTTTACTAACCCATAGGATCCAGGTCTCCTGCTGAAATACACAGAGACCTGATGGTAATGCTGTTGTGCTCCTTCCACGATGGCCATGAAGAAGTAAACCAACCCATTGCTCATTTTTCAAATCCTTGAGGTTACCCCCAGCCCCCAGCAGTACAGCAGGAGCGTGTTTTGCTTTGCAAAACCAACACACCAGAGAGGCATGCAGGAAACCCATCCCCTGCTTTTCCTAAGTCTGTTGTGTCTTTGCTGGTGCTGCTGAGGGGCTTTTTTGGTGGCCTGCTTCTGCCTGCCTCCTGCCCTATGGGGATGGTCCCAATTTGCCATTTGGGAGTTCCTTGCTGCAGCTTTTAATAGAGTTTGCTCTTTCATACTCCTGGCAGCTCCCCCTTCATTTCCTCCCCTCTGTGCTGAGGGTTTTCCTGCCCTCTCAGCCCTGCTCCCTATCTGTTTGGCTCAGCATGCCTTGGGCCTGCCTCGGTCCCTGGTAGTAAGGGACACCAGCCCTGACACCCTGCCTTGGCAGAGTTGCACTAGTGCTTTTCTTTGCCTCCTTTCCGCCCCCCTTCTCCCCCACCCCCTTGAGGTGGGGTCTCTCTCTCCTTATACCAGATAGTGTGAGCGGAGAGAAACCAGACTCAAGCAAAATTCCCATTAACTTCAGTGGGGGCAGGATTTCACCTCAAGTGTTTCATGTTCTGGGCGCTGGACAACAACATGAAAGGACTCCACACTTGTAAAACTTGAGCCACCACAGCCATTTGAGCCAAGCAAATACAGATGCAGTTCCTGGTACCCCCTCCAAGCCCCTCGCCATGGCCACGCATGCTCCTTCCAAGACCTGTGAAGGTCATTAATCTCTTAGCTGTTTATTGTCACCATGTTGGCAGCTCTTGCCGAGTGCCTGGTTACCTCTGCATAGCCTGAACCAGGCTCTGACTGCTACCTCCCAGCAGTACCTGGAGCCTTGCTGTTTCTCAAACATCTCCCCTTCAGTCCAGCCTTCCACATCTCGTTTGCGTTATTGCTACTGATGGGGCTTTACAAGCCTCTTTGCCTGCCTCTTGCTGGCTGGTGCCTTGCTCCTCTGGCTTCCTGAGACAAACACTTCCCCAGCACTCCTGTGTCAAATCAGTTAACTCCGCAGATCTTGCTATGTCGTCTTTGTTTTCCTGTGTGCTCGCCAGCTGCCTTCTGCTTATCTGTATTCAGTTTTCCCTCCACTACTGCCCTGAGCACCAGCCCTGCCCCATGTCTTGCTGCAAATCGCACTATTGCCTTCTGCCTGATGCTTGGTCTTCCACTCAGTCCCTGTCCTACAGTGGCTTTACACTGAGCTCTTGTTATTGCTGGTCTATCCCCGTGTCACCATGCCTGTGTCTCAATTTTCCTACTCATTGGTCTCTTTGCTGAGCTGGTCAGTCCCTGGGAGGGTTGCTGCAAGAGCACAGCATTTCCAAGTAGACACGTCTTCTTGTCTGTGCAGTTTTTGCTCCTGGCTCTTTCCTGTTGTTAGGGCCTTTCACTTGTTTTGTAGGTACCCAGGGGAAGAGGTCTTCTGTGCAGATTCCCATGGTACTGAATCACTTGAATTTTGATGCAGTGCATTACAACTTACTGTCTGAGAAAACATATCTTGCATTCTGTGATCTCAGTTCTTGCTTGAATGCCCTCCACATCACCCATTTTTTACAAAGAAAAGTAACAATTTAATGTGGCCATGGAGTTTTTGTCTTTGAAATGGAACAAGTCAGATCTCACTCCAGTTTAGGGTTGGTATTTTCCTGGCCTGATGACTCCATCCTCACACTGTTTGATGTATATCAGCCAAACATCAGTCTGGCTGGAAGAGATACTTACTAGCTTGCCTGCATGTCCATCTGCTGATGACAGTCTGCTGGGACTACTCCTCTGCCTATTGCCATGATCAGGGCTGGTCTCTAACCAAGCAGCAAGGGTGATTTCTCTGGCACTACCCCCTTACCTGGAGTTCTTCAGTGTTTTGTTAGATGCCTAGACATTCCCAACATAGTGCCATCATGTGTTAAAGACTATTTACTTTCCTCACAGAAATGCAGTTTGGATGTTGTTGTAAGGGCAGTACCTTATTTTTCACTGTAATTCTAAAAAAGAATTAATGTAGTTGCTTGGTGTGATTACATGTGTCGTCAGGACCTCTCTGGGATACTAGTGATGCTCAAAAACTCAAAGCTGAACTAATGGACCCAAAGAAAATAGGGGAAAGAAACTCTTCTCTGGGTCTTACTCTCTTGTTGGGTATGCTGGGACACAGCTAGCAAATGCCCAGGGCTGATGGATTTTACTCTGCCTTATTCACAGTTGTGCTAAGGCAGCAGGCTGGAGCTCTGGTTGTCTCAGGGAGCACTGAGGAGGCCTCCAAGATCTCCCTGTTCCTGTTCCTGGGATTTCCAGAGCAAGGAAAGACAGCTGCCTAGCTGCACAAATGGCCAGATTTCTTCTTTTGGTATGGGCTTGTCAATCAACTGTCTTCAGAAGTCAACAGACGTCAGCTGTAGGGGATTAGCATTGGGCTAGTTTTGCCCTAATATTGTCCCTCTGACCTTTGTGCTGAGGTTGCAGATCGCAGCGACATGTTCCTGCCTGCTTCCTCTGGCATGCGTCTCCACCTGCGCCGCCTGGGAGTCGCTGGTGCGGGTCAGTTGGTGCCGCAGCACCTCTCTGCCTGCCTGACACCCGCCAGGCATTACCTGCAGGAGCTGTGCCTGGCATTGGTGGGTGCCTGCCTGGCTCATCTGTCTCCGAAAGCCGGGTCCCATTTCAGTGCAGCAAGCGGTGCGCGCTGCTCCATGCAGTATTAGGTAGCGTTTCCTCAGCCATAATAACTCTTTTCAGTATTCAGTTTAACTGCTTTCAGATGACGCAGATGCTTTGGTTACCCAATGGTTTCCCCCTGCCGCAGGCAGACCCACTCCATGCTAGGATTAGAGGATGAATGATGCCTGTTTCTGCAGGCCTGCCTGTTCTTTATCACTGTCTCACCAAAGCAAAGAGTCTGCAGCTTGGCAGTCATGGATGCACCCTAGTTTCATCCACATCGCAGGCTCTCAGAGGCTGCAGTACCCCTCTTCCCAGAAGGATTGCTTTGGTACTTCCAGGTGATCCACCCAGCCACTCTGCTCCAGCAGAAGAAAGGGGTGCTCCTTGTGACAACAGCTCCAACTTCACATGTCTCAACAGCTGCCTGCATCTCCTTACTGGACACAGAATGGGTCTGTGGTATGACCCAGTTCTTGGTAGCTTTTCTCCACCTATCCCTGTCACTTAGTGGTGCCCCATTCACCTGTCTGCACCCACAAACTGAACTGATGGTGCTTCTGACAGTGCAGGAGAGGACAGGCAGCTTCCTCTAGTGTCCCATATCTGTTCTGCCCTTGTGTCTTCAGTTTTTTCCCAGAACAGTTCAATGGCCCTCACTATTTTGAGGAATTTATCTCTGGTTTAGAACTGCTTCTGTCACCAATCACTCCTGCCAGCTGGAAACACATCCCACAAATGACCCTGTCATTAAGTGGGGAATTTTTAATGTCTCCAAGTCAAAGAGGATGCCAGATTTTTCATCTGCATAGTATAAATCTCTATTTTCCTTTTGGGCAGCCTTGGCATAGACTATTCATCCAGCATGGTTATCCCCTTTCTGCGTTTTGGGTTTTATTCTTTACTGAAGTCTCACTCACTCCTAGGATTTTATGTGTGTGTTGAGAGAAGGAGAAAAGAAATAAATTAAAAAGCTTTCCCTTCTATTTCTTCTTTGCATGACTATTGCCATGGCTAGGTACAAGCATTTGGGTTTTGCTCTCACTTGCCCCCTACTCAAAGTATCTTTTGCCTGGAAATCCAGCACTGATATGTTCTGACTCTCATTCTGCCAATTGATTCTGCTTTATCTACGCCTGGAGTCGGTTTGTTAGTCCCACAACCTGCAAGCAGCATGGATCACGTGGGGGCCGAAGTCAGGAAAAGAAAGATGAAGATATACAAAGATGTTGCACCTGTGGCAAATGCCAAGCCATACACACATGGACTGACCTTCCAGTGCCTTCTCCAAAATCCTCTGCCTTGCAGGCTGTTTTCCTCCCCCAGCTTCCATGCAGGTTCATATAACCAGAGTCTAGCTCGAGACCTCCTACCAGCATGACCTCCTACCTTCAAATCACTGGTTTTATTAAAACATTCCTCCAAGGTAGTCTGGGTCTATTTCACAAATGGGGAACCAAAAATTCCAGAAGCTGAACGCTTTTCTTGGGGAGAGGGGGGGAAGTTTATTTGAATAAAAGTAAGGGGTAAGAAAGAGGCCACAAATATTTTATTCCTATATAACAGCGTAAGACAGGAGAAAGCTTTAGATGGTCTGGTGCAACGTCAGGTTAGAAAGTCAGACATTTCTGATTTCTAATTCATCCCAAGATAAGGGCAAATGCCATAGTATAATTATTTTAATACACAAGAGGGACGCTAAGATCTCCTTATCTGGGGGGTTGAGGGTTGGAGGAAAGATCTGGGAAGCGTGTACTTTGTATATATAAGGCATTTTAGAGAGTGAAAGTTACTTCTGCAGGCCCTTCTGTTTGCTCCACCTTGGCAACACAGGTGCTTGCAGGTCCCATTCCAAAAATATTGTGTGCCCTGTGTTAGGGCAGAGCCAGGCCTGGTATCTTGATGAGAGTCCTGGCTGTCTTCTGCAATGAGGAGAAACCACAACTTCTTAGAAGCATATTTAGGAAAAATAAATACATAAGGAAAGAAGAGGTTACAGTCTCTAAGGGAGCTTTAAAGTGTCAGTGAGGGAGGAGGTTGGATCCCAGGACTCTTTAATATTAATTATGTATTTTTCTAAGTAGCAGGGAAAAAAATAAAAAATTAAAATAAAAACTATCAATAACATAAAGAAAGAAATGAGCTTCATACTGAAGGATTTGTGTCAACATCTGGACCTGGGGCTTGAAAACTAGGTGGCTGAGGTCATTCCATTTTACAAACCCAGCTCATGAACAGCATACACAGCATATGAACAAGTGTGAAGCCTGTAGTCACATAAAGAATGTATTTCATTCCTGGACACTAAAATAACAAAAAGGACAGAGTCAAAGGGCTCCTCTCAGCACATGCACTTTAAATGTATGTGAAGGGTCCATATACCACTGAAATAATAATGCTGGGAATATGGAAAATGAGACTAAGCAATGTTTACATTACCCTTCCTTTTTTACTGGGGTGAAGGGTTAAATTTTGTTAACGATAGGCTGATTTGGTTGAGAATACAGGTTTCATCACTTTTCCAGAGCTCCCTAACAAATAAAATTAATAAAATGTTTTAATAGGATCAAATTCTCATTGTAATCTTAAGTAATTTCTCACAGAAAACAGGTTTACTTGTTACAAGAAGAACAAACTTGCTTTACAGTGCAAACTGAAATTAAAAAAAAATTAAAAGGAGTTTTCCTTCAAAAATTTGGCATCCTTCTCTCCCATGTAGCTTTCCATCCTAGCCAGGAGGTCAGAGCTACATGTGCAGGGATTAATTGAGGCAGCTGTTAATGTCACCTATGACTTTATTAGCAAGAAGCCTGCTCTAGTCCCAGTACAACAAATGAGAGTTGTATCCACAGCCATATATTGGCCTCATACTTTCTGGTTGAAATTAGCAATGCTGGTAAGTTTAAGGGCAGTTCTATGAGCAGAAAGCTCTTCGCTGTCTAGAAAAACCGGGCCTGTGTGTCTCAAAACCAGCGATGTTTCTCAGAATCAAAGTCTGAACACACCGGCACGGTGTTCTGCAACAGCCTGTTAGGAGAGAAACAGCTGACCAGGACACGGTGTGCAGCGACGGTGATCTCACTTCAGATGATAAAGAGTGGGATAGCAAAGAATAAAGGGTGTATCATGAGGATCAGTAGTACAGAATGATGTTTGTGCAGGGAACCTGCAGTGTGTAGGAAATGAGGGGACTCCTCTTTTGTAGGGTTGTAGTGGGAAGAAAGATAATGAGACAATTGGACACTATCTGTCACAACAGGTTTGGGGGCTGGCAATGTGCTTATCCAACAGTAAGCGTAAAGCAAGCAAAAGTAAGTTCTTGCAGTTCATAAATAATCTCTGAAATTTATTGTCACGGAATATAGCTGAAAGTATAGCTGAGTGAGTGCAAAAAAAATAAAGTTATTTGTGATTTGGAATTAAACACTATCATAGAGGATATATCCATCTGTGGGTGATGAGCCCAACACTCCAGACTGAACTTTCTACTCTAAAATTCCTTGAAATACCGATTGTTACAAATTGGGAGGGTACTGAGGAGACTCATTCTGTAGTTGCCCCTTTCTACGTGGGGCTCTAAATACACTAGGGACATGACTGGGGGCTGGAGGGGCTGGGTCTGATCCAGTTTCCTAGGTTGCATAACCTTAAGCGAGTTACAGGCAGGTGGCAGCTGTGTACATAGCATGTTCAACCATATGAACATCTTCATGGTCAAAACACGAACATAGAGACTACAATCATCATGGACTTGGAGGTTTGAAGAGGAGATCTGGCCTGTCCCCGCAGCCAGTCCCTAAACACCACCAGACCTAATTGCTGGGAATGTGGATGCTACCCTTTGTGGGGGATTTACATTCACACTCAGCTTAATTCTCTCTTGTCTAAATATGAGCAAACTGTGATGTTGATGTCTATTTGGTAAATACCAATTACCTTCACCTAGCTGACAATCAAAATGTTTTCAAAGAACATGCCAATGATCTGCATGATTCACACCACAAAGTGTGTTTACATTTGTTTCACCAAAAATCACCACAAGGCAATACTTCACTGAGATAGCCTTAAAGTAAAAGTTTGCCTGCATGGCCTTCAAAGCTGATTGTCAACTTTGAAAGTAATAATTGGAAGCTCTTTTCCCTTCTCGGATCCACGTTTGGTTTTGTTGCATAAAATCACATGTAAACCACTGCTGTTGTGGTCAGGTGGGACCATGGTTCAGATAGCAGTTCTGTGACAAACAAACCTCCCAGAAATCACGGACCTAAAAGGAAATGAGAGATCTTACATAGGTGGTGTATTGAAATGTGTTACCAAATTGTGGTAGCTCTTGATCCTAGCAGAGACACATTAGCCAACACAATGTTCAAGGTGTTAATCTGGGCCTGCAGATGGTATGGAGAGAGCCAACCTCTGCAGAATAAATTAATTCTGTTTATATACACCACCCCTAATATAGGGCGAAAGGTAAAGTGGAAGGATTGAATGACTTCAGAAACTGGTAAGGAAAGAGAAAACCTTCCACAGGTTGAGGACTGGTAGCAATGGACAATTGAGTACTGGTTCCCAGCTGGTGGCTGCGCTCATGTGATGGCGTCTGCAAACACAAGGGTGCAAATTGCAACCCACTTGCCCAGAAGGCTTTCCTTTGGGTCTCCAAATAAAACCAAGGATTTATAAGGCCACAAAAGCCACAAGGCTTCATCCTGATGACACTGGTTGTTTGGGCTGGAGCTGATGCACTGCTTGTGGGACAGGGAGGAAAAGGTTAGGCCCCACTGCAGCTGCTCGGTGGATGGGCAGAAAAATCTGTCTCTCAGCATGCTTGTTCTGGCAGTTCTATGTGACCATGAAGGCCAGCAAGGGGAAAGCCTTAGGTAGAAAAAGACATATTGTCCAGTCCATTTTCTTCAAAATGTTAGACTACTTCCTGAACTCAAAAATTCAAAGAAAAATTTCCAAGAGAGCTGATGAAATATTTTTATACAATTTGTCACTTGAGACCTATATTTTCATTCTTTGAATTTTGCCAGTCATTTCAAGGGTTTCAGCACAGAGAAAAACATCTTGTCTCCATAACCACAAACAAACAACATCACAACAAAGGAGATACCTCTTCCAGCTTCAGACTCAATCTAACAATTTATCAGAGCAAATCTTTTATAAGACTTCTGAGTAATTTGGTTTTGCTGCTGTGACAGTATTTTCTTGTTGAGATTCACAGGTTCAACATTTCTGCTAATGTTGCATTTCAGACCGTGTCTTCTAGGTGGATGCTTCTGCTCTCTTTTTCCTTCAGGAATGGAAATTGATGACAATAGGCACTTTTTTGTAAAAAAGAGACCACTTCAGAAGAATCTGTCCTGCTTTACTAGTGTGAAGGTGAACATACTTGCTTAATGTATGCGTTTCTAGTCTCCCAAAATGCACAGGCCTTCTCTGGCCAGAAAAAAAAATGATGAAACAAAGTCCTATCCTGCACTCAGGAGGGAGGTTGCACACTGCTGTAACTCTGCTGAGTTCTGTAAGTGTGCAATGTATAGGCTTGGCTCCATTTTTTAAACAAATTTAATCACTTTTTTTTTTTATTTGCCCATTTTTCTCCCCAAATCCTTGTTAGGACAGCTTGCATAATCTATTATTAAGATTTATTTCCTTCCCATTTCTTAATGTTCCCAGGAGACAGCAAAACGGCCTATCAGTTAACATAAATTTAAAAATGGAGTCCAAATATTTGATTGAATTGGTTGTGTCAGTGACTTAATCACCTAATTGCTGGGATTCTATTTCTGTGATACTGATTGTCAGTGAGTTTGGAAGATCAGTTACATTGCTGGAGACTGGAAATAATCTCCTTCCAAATGCCATAAATAGTTGAACAATACAGGCAAAATATGCCCTGAATGTACATCCAATGCAAACTTTGGCTTAAACAAGTCAGAACAGCGTGTCTGTTTTTCTTTATTTTTATAGAATACTAGGTGTCTATTTGAATTATACCTTAAGATGGTGGGATTATTAAAAATATGCTTTCGCATGTGTATCTTCAAAACCGCATTCAAGATCTTTTTTTCTTACACATAGTCTTAGATTATTTGGGTTCATGATACAGGAGCAAACAGTTCATTTTTGAACACATGTAATCAATAACATGATCGTCCACCATCTGCAGTGCAGAAACAGAGAGAACCTGGAGGGTTGAAGCTCTTTTAATTCCAAAAGGAAATATCATAAGATGAGAGTGAATTAATCTTTGGAAATGACATCTCACATCTTTGCCTTAAAGATGGATTCTAGATAAAATCTCATCAGCCTTTCTGTTTTTATTTAAGTAAAGCATGTTCTTTAATGGTTAATAACAGCATCACTCAGAATCTATATATTATATAAGCTCTAAAAGTTTTTTATAATTGTCGGTTAGTGAGTGTATATAAAACCTGGCAAACTCAGCTAGTGCTCACTCCGTTCCTCAGTTCAACTGGGGATGGAAAGAGAGCCAAAACACGTTCTTGAAACTGGAGAAAGCCTGAGGTGTGGCATGGAGCAAGAGCAGGGAGCAAATGTGCTCCATAAAAAGGTCCTCTGCCCGCTCTTCTTGTAGTAATTCACCCTTTAACACACTAACATCTTTGGAAATGGTAATTTTTTTGGCAAAGCCCAGGATGTGAACTTATCCAAGTTGCGTTCCAGTGCTAGTAGAAGAAAGCCTTGTGACAATGCCAGGAGGCCTCGTGGAAATTTTGGGTGGAGTCTTAAGGTAGGTAACTGCTGCAGAGGAGGAGGTTTGTGGCTGCGTGGCAGAGGCACTGCTGCCCCATTGCCCGCCAAGGGCTGCAACTGAGGAAGGGCTCCGGGCCATGGGCACTGTAACCCTATAAACTCTCAACAAATTCCGTCTCTGAACATGAAACCCAATGGTTTTAACAGCTCTGCTGTTTACAAGACCTCTTCCTACATGACTGATAGGGAATCAAAGGCCAGCCGTGGCCACAGGGCCCCCCAGGTGGAAGGCAGCCCAGCTCTTTGCATCACCCCGGACTGCCAGGAGCTGTGTTCAAAGAGATGCCTGAGCTCCTGCCACAATACAAGAATAAGAGATGAGAGTTGGGCCCTCGATGGGGCCATGAGAGGCAATGCTCACACCCCAGGAAATGAAGCTACAGGTGTAAGTGAAACAGGCATCAGTCCTCGCCATCAGAGCAGGTCTGGGGGGTTTCGTTATGGACCACGAAAAGCTGCCTGGGAGCTCAGCTGAGCTCTATTCACAGTAGGAGCAGCAGGAGCACTACCTAGAGAAGTCCAATGCACAATACTTCTGAAACCTCACCTTTTGAATTCAACTCACTGCAGTGTGCAGAAATTCATGGAACATTTTAGGTTTGGACACACCTGTATGTTACGGAGACCACAAACGGGCGAGGCTGGAGCGATGTGGTAGGCGGATGGATACTCTGTGAGCTTCTCTGTAGGCTCACTCTCTCTCCAAGAACCTAAACAATTATAACTTGCATGTGGCCAAACAGGTATTGGATTGTTCTCACTTTTTGTAAATTAAATTACGTGCCAGACTGAGACCTTGCGTGCCAAGTTTCAGACCAGAGTGAGTTCGATGGCTGACCCCTGAAGAAGAGGTTTGTGATGTAAATGCTGACACAGCCAAAGGCGTATCAGAGTGAACAGTATTGCAATGATATCCTATTTACCTCTAGCAAGGAGCATGTAAGAAAAACTAAATAACGTGTTCCTGCTACTACAGATCATTTCAACAGTAAAACTTGTCTCTGGTTTTCTTTGGTAGATTAAACCGACAAAGTTTGTGCATTGCTTAAGGCAGAGTAGCAATGGTCTGTCTGTTCTTGTGCATCGCGAGATTTACAAATCTGCTCATGATGAAGCACTCCCACATTTATTTAAAATTTATTAAATACTATTTTACAGAAAAGGGCAATCGAGGAAAAGCAGAAAAGCATAGCACAGAGTAAGCAAAACTGCAGCAGCTTATTGCCAATGATTGCAACCATTACAAAGGGATGTATAGGTGACTGCTGTGTGTGATTGAGTACCCAAATGTTAGCTGGTGTTGCTTTTTTTTCCAGGTATGAATAATTTACAGCAGAAATCTCAGAAATGCCCTGCTGTAGCATGACAACTGCTTAATTGAACAGGAATGCATTGTGTTGAGCTAGCAAGTTAAAAGCAGGAGGACCATAATTTTTAGGTAATCTGAAGGAGGTCTGGAAGTTATGGCCACTGCCGGTCTCTGCCACTAACACAGAGACAGCACATAGGTTAGAGATCTACAGGGTGTGGAATCTACACAGTCAAATTATCTCTAGGTCAGTCTCCTGCAAGAACCAGTGCCTATGCTTTGGCACTTCTGCATTGTGACCTCTCTGATGTCCATTACTGAATCTGGAAACCTGGGCTTGGCAAGACACACCACAAAATAAACCTACTACTTCTGAGACGTGGTTTTTCGGGCACCATCGTCACTTCTGGATGAAATACGTTCAGCCTTGTAGAGTGGACAAACAAGCCTACACATGCAATGTGTAAGGTTTGCTTTTGTTCTTTACAAAACTGAAATGACTGAAATAGTATTTCAGGAGAAGATTTTGCTATCCTTGCTCCAGTGTGCCTTGGCAGTCCCCACACCATGAATAGTTTCTCCAACTTCAGTGGAATGCCTCTTGGACGGAGGATAGGGCTCACGGTGAATTTAGCTGGCCCGCTGCTGCTGCAGGAATCCAGGGGCACGCTGTTACGCATTATATAGGAAAAATTACACAAATGTCCAATGACAAGTGTATTTTGTCAACATTGTATCCAAGAAAAAGCATTGTATACATTAAGGAATGTGTCTTTTTGGCACTGGCTGAAATAAGAACAGTGAAGAATTTGTGGTCTGGGCTCTTTATAAATCGTTACATGATGGGACTGAGCAACTGTTTCTGAGCATTTTTGCAGCACTGCCCTGTACCCTTCCCCTTCCCTGCTCCCCCCCGCCAACTTTTCTGTACAACTTGCTGAGCTTTCGCTTGAGCTCAGCCGCTACTGGTAAATCTCGCGGATTTTCTGCTTCAGCCCCTTTCTGCTTCGGCTCAGGACTCAAACTGAAAAAGTCAAACTGATTTTCTTTTTTGTAACTTGTTTATTTCTCTGCCTACAAAGCAAAGGCAGCCTTTGCTCTGTAATTTAATGTCCACCTCTTTTTCTGCCAAGGTTGGTTCGGTATTTCCTTTACAAACCTCAATTGTTGGCATCGAAAACTTGGCCATTTCAACTCTACTGAACTAAAACTTGGCCAAAAAAATTGTCAGCTAGCATTTAAATTGTTCTACTACAATTTCTTTCTTTTTATGAGCAATCTATGACCAGTCTCTATCCCTCCGACCCTCAATATGCTTCTTGATCCCCTGACGGTGAATCACTGGAAGCGACTGGCTTGAGAACACTGCCGACTCCCCTTACAGACACTGAAACCACAGACTGCAGAACCCAGGCTCTGTACGGAAACACAGTTATCATTCTGCCTGTCTGTCTGCAGGCAGCCTTTCTTACTCGTCCCATATCAGGCAAAAGTCCCTCTAGAGAAGCTACGAGGTAGAGAGTCCTTACTGATGTCGGAAGGGCAGAGAAGGAAGAAGGCACACAGTAAATCCCTCCCGGTGCATGGCCTGGTCTTGGTGACCTCAGTGCTCTGGCAAGGACTTCCTTCTTAGAAAAGGAGACACACCATAAAGGACTTACTACTTGCCTTAGTTTACAGGAGGCTGCACCAACTAACTGTGCCTAAAAGCAGTGGGACCACGGGACAGGGAAACCTGGAAGAAGCACCACAGAAGCAAAGCCTGGGAGGGTGCTCACCCCAGCCCAGAGCAATAGCTTCCAGCTAGGGGAAGGAACAAGGCAACAGGCCATGTTGCAGGGCTGGGTGAGAATGGGGAAAAGCCCTTTACTGCTGCCTGTGCCAAACATAGGTGATGTTGGTGCAAGAAGCTGCCAGGCTGGGTCATGCCAGCCCCATGCCACCCCTGCATCACCATTTCACTGGCAACCCCCTTTAAATCCTCGAGCCAAGGCCTCGTGGCAGCTAGTCAAATTCTCCCAGAAGGATCATGGGCTTTATTTGCCTTCTCTGTCTGGAGAAAGAGGCAGGAGGAGCTCCACCAGGTAGGCTTAGCATCCCCCATTCAAAGTGGGACCCACGTCTGGTATTTTAGCAAACATTCCCCTGAAAATGTATTTGGCCTTGCTGCTAACAATCAAGAGCAAGCAGCACAGTCTCAGCAACCTGTCCAATCCTGGCTTATTTCTTTTGAAGCAACGGTGCAGTCGTGAAGAAAACTGAGTAACTAAAATACAGAAACACCTGCATCAGAAGTATGAATAATTTTTATATGATTCTCTTTCCTCGTTATTTCTTCCTCCTGTGAAAAAAGCAGCCAAAACCTGGCAATATGGTACAGGAGCATTACAGGAGATGTGACTGGGACACGACTTTTCCAGGCAAACACCCATCAGGATCCGGTGCAGGGAGTGTGTGAACTCAGCTCTAGGCAGTTTCTGGGCAGATCTAAATGCATAAGAGAAGCAGAACATGCTCTTTTACTGCTGCAGGAAAAATTCTGAGTCAGAAAAGTAGACCCACTTAACAAGCACAGAACTTATCTTGAAGCATTCAGATCCAGTACAACCCAACGCTCAGTGGGGATCACTGGCTTTCCTAAAAGCACACACCCACTTGGAGGGTTTCTGGAAGGCTTGAGGGAATGCTGAGGGATTAACAGAGACCTCCCCCGCTCAACACACGCAAAACGTAGGGTCATGTTTAATTTCTAAAATCAGGAAGTTTAAAAATTAGTCAGAAAAATTATCTGAAGTGAGATAACAAAAATTAAGAAACACTTAATCTCAGTGCAAGTGTGTTTATTACCCATGACCACTGAACCCCTAACATACTGACTGCTTTGCCACTTGCATGGTAAGGACATCTGGTTCTCCATCCAGTATGAACACTGAAAACCATACAGTGTCTGTGGAAACAGAAAGAAACTACGCTTAGCTCTTCCTTTAGCCCATTTTGATACTGGCTATCCTGTGAAATAATAGCCATAAGATATTTTTCTGATTCTAAGGCCACTGTGTTTGAGATGCAACTGTTTCCTTTGTTAAAGCCACCAAAGAAACCATCAGAAGGGATTTGTGCTCATCTTTCATGGAAGTCCCATGCAAAAATAACTTTGATATAAGGTATGATTTTGCCTAAAAAGCATCTTAATATATAAATATTTATTAGCAGATTTTATTTCTTTCTCCAGAGCTTTGGTGACTCCTGCTCCTTGGCTGAAGGCACTAGAGTGAGTAGGCCATTAATCAGACTGAAATCACAATTCCTGCTTTCTTGTAGAGTACATTTAAGGGAATACACAATTTGCCTTCTAACTGTTCTCTATAGCAAGTAGTACTGATAGAACACCTCAAAGATGCAATTTGTAACTTAAAGTGTACCCGAATTCACTTCAGTCCTGACCTTCCCTGACAACCAGCTGACATCCTGCTATGTGTGGTGTCTCAAAGCATAGGTTGGCCCTCACCCAGCCCTCCTCTTGAGTGGGTACATCAGAGTGGCATCCCAGCAGCATGGGAGCTCCCTTAATGTGGACAAGCCCTCTGCCAGCCAGCCCTGCTTCGATGGCCAAATGCAGCACATTTTTCCAGAGCCAGCTGGTAATTAAAAACTGATCCTAGGGGGGAAAAAAAAGGGGGGGGGGGGGGAAGGGGAAAGCCAGGAAAAATAAATTCAGTGCTTATTTGTCCAAAAAGCATGGGTAGAATAGGGTGGAGCTGCTCAAAAAGGCATAGTTAAGGATGATAATCATAGAATCATAGAATGTGTAAGGTTGAGACCTTTAAAGGTCATCTAGTCCAATCACACTGCAGTAAGCAGGGACACCTTTAACTAGATCAGGTTGCTCAGAGCTTCATCAAGCCTGACCTTGAATGTTTCAAGGACATAGTGTTTAGTTCTTCCTCAGAAAGCCAAGGAAAGGCATATGCAAGTCCCACCCTCCCCATCTCTGACTTCACCCCCCCCAAACCCCACAGAGGCCATGCAGTTGGTGGGAGCTGGGTTCACTTTGAAGAAGCAGGGAGAACAAGGGAAAGACTTCCTGACCATGATCTGGCCACAAGATTCCTGGGAAATGAGGCAGAGGCTACCTGAGTCCCGGCAAATCACACACAGGTAATTACAGATTTTAAAGCCAAGCCTCCTCTCTATAACTGCCCATTTTGAAGGGGAAGGAGATATTCAGAGTACTGTGGTTTAACTTCTGGATAGCAACTCCATTTTTAGTCTGCTAGCAATGAAAGGCCACTTGGGTTTAAGGTGCACCTTAAGTTCTCCCTGATTGACATGGGAAAAACAGTTCAAAGCCTAGTGTGCCAGGATGGATGACATTATTTTCCTGATCCCAGTTGCAGGGTATTCTCTTGGGATAGGTGGCATAGCATCTGACTCATCTGCTGGTAGGGAGTGCTGCTAAGTGACCACAAGTTAAATAAACTTGAATTCCTCAGTCATGACTGAGGTATAATGAGGAAAGTCCCCCCCTGCTCTGCAAGTAGCTTCTGCAGGTGTTGGACATCTGGAACTCCCTCAGCTCCAAAGACCTATTAACTACAGAGGAGAGAACAGATTGAGTAGATTACTGTGTTTTTGGATGACACAAGAAATCAGAGACCTTTCTGATGAATAAACACTGTTTGTAAGTGCTAGCTACAATCCTTCCCATGTTAAATGGCTTTTCTCTAGTAGTTACCACGAAGTTTTTGGTTTTCATGAAAAGTATATACAAGTTACCTCGTCAGGACAATCCACATAAAAACCCCAAATAAATTCTCAGGCGTGTGAGTCATTTATTTTATCATATGTCAGGAAAACAGAATATATGCATAAGGCCACATAATTCTGTAAAGATAACTTGTGCTGAAATTCAACAAAGTATGTTATTTTTAGTAGTTGCAGATCATAAGTGGACATTTTACAGAGAAACCTACAAAAGTTAGTTGTACTTTCTGGTAGTAATTACCTCCCACAAATATGACTCACTTCTGCAGTTTAAATGCACTGGTTTAGTGTCCCAAAATCAACAGTTTTATAAATAAATCTCTGAATCACAGACTGAATGCCTGAAGTGTTTAAGTATTTCTTACTGGCCTGGGAAGTAGTTGGCATTTAAGGTTTTTACTTCATAAAAAATACCCGGTAAGCAGTGCTGATATGAAAAGGGAGTAAATACAGACAAAACAGGGAGGCTGCAGGGAACTCTGTGGCAGGATAGCATAAACTAAGTTTTCCCAGCCTTTAGTACTTGTGTTACCATGAAGCGGGATTGCCAAGTTAGATGTGAGCAGGACCCAAAATGGAGTTAGTTTCTCTGTTTCACAGCATCCTCTTCTGCGGAAAGTGTGCCCGGAGCTGAGGCTGCCTTGTGGCATGGCTTTTTTAGGGGGACCTGCTCAGCTCTGCCGGGAGGCAACCCAGATCACCTCCGTAAAGAAATGCCAGCTCTCTCACTGAAGAATGACAGCGAAAGCAGCCTCTCCTTCAACAGCCAACTCACTAAAAAGTGAAAGAAGTGAATAACTTCTTCTTCAGCTCATTGGACTTTATATTGTGAAAATTATAGTATTAATTTTTTTACATTACGTGAGGAGCCCGGCAGCTTTGTGCTTAGGGGGTGTGGGTGAGCGCACAGGGGGTGCGGGTGAGCGCACAGGGGGTGTGGGTGAGCGCACTGGGGTTCGCCTGCCGGCGGCTAGCACTGGCGCGTTCCTGCCGCCGCCGTGCGCGCACGGTCCCCTGGCCAGCCGCTGCGTGGTGGGAGGGAGGCCTCAAACCACGTTGCCCTCAAGGGCTACCGGCACCGAAGGGTGCAGGACAACTGCTGCTCCTCGGAGCAGAACTGCATCCGCCATCCCCCGTCCCCACCGCTGCTGCTCAATTCAGTTTTCAGCTCCTTCTGGGTTCGCTTCCTGCTCTGCAGCTGTTCTCGCAGCCGGACTGTCTGCCTGGAGCTGGCAGGATGCGGGGACACACATCGGCTCGGCGGCCGCCAAGGGCCGGCTCCTGCCAGGGAGCCAGGGCCGCTGCCGGAGGTCGCCGAGCCTCCCCAGGCACGGAGGGCTGGCTCCCGCACTCCTCTCACCCCCGGCTGACCCACCGCTCCCAGCCTGGGCGGCGGTGGAAGGGCCCGGCTCATACCCAAGTCCAGCCCATGGCAGCGCTGCACCAGGGAAGTGTCATCTCCGCTCCGGCAGCAAGTTTGCTGACAGAGCCACGCTGCCGCAGCCATGCTGGCAGCCCTGCTGCATGTAGGACCGGCGTGCGGAGTACTGGGAAGGGGGCGGGAGGGGGGGGAAGAGAAAAAAGAAAACCAAAAAAGAAGAAAAAAAGACTATTCTTACCTGTAGAGCTTTACCCAAGGGAAAATAAGCTCTCCCAGAAAAAGCATGAGTTTTTGTTACGTCCTTGTGGGCGTTCTTCTCGTTTCACTGCACATTAAGCTCGGATTTTTCCCAGCCAGAAAGGAATCGTTCCCCTAGCTGATACTGCTACCCCAGCACGGCTTTCTTGACTAGAGGTGACCTAAATAAAACTCATCTGATTTGATATAAAGGCAGAAATATTTATACATGTGCAGATGTAAAAAAGCCTGATTTATGCACTGCTAAGTTTGAAAAAAACACCCAGAACACCAAAAAAAAATGCAGATATGCGGTTGTAACCTATAAACCTCTGACTTTAATTACAAACTGACAATTACATTCACTACTGAATCGGGGATTGCTGGTGAGAAGTTATATATTGCAAGTGACAGCACAGAACATGCAGTTCTTTATATTTAATTAGGGGGAAAAAAAGTTAAGAGAAAAAAAAGAAAAGGCCAGAGAACAGGAAGTTAAAGAAACAGGAGCCGAATAAAAGAAAGAAGGGAAAGAACAAGGATATTTTAGGTGTCATCCTCTAGCAATTAATCAAAGATTTCTAAAAAGTTCAAGTGCAGACTCTGCAGCCTTATCTTGGTTTCATAGTCTTGGTGTGATCTAGAGAACAGCCCACTTCTGAGAAAATGCACTCACCTCTTGGCTGACTCATCCACAGACTTCTCTCCTGTATTTATATTTCAGCTACTATAAAATCTCTACTGCTTTTCCCACCTTTTTCCCCACCTTTGTGGGACATGCAGATCACTGCTGCCTCTGCTGCGTGACCCCTCCGAGACCTGCTGTACCAGCCCCCTAAACCAGCAAATCCTCTACCTGCGAGCTTTTAAAGTATTTCATTTGAAACAGGATGGGAAAATTATATTCTCTCTGCTTACCTTCAGCAATTAGAAGGTCTGATAACTTCTGTCAGGCTTGGTTAAATCCATATAAATTCATTTTATCTAGAAATAGATGTTCCTCTGATAATATACAGGCAAAGATTAGAACAAAGCACATCATGACATATATTGTGAAGCTCCATTTTTGATGACTGTGCACAATAGCATTTAAACAATTGCATAATAACCCTACAGTGATTCCCTGTGAGCTGCAAATTCCGTGTGTATTGCCAGTACTGCAACACTCACTTTCCACAAGCTGTAAGCCCTGGTGCAGCAGACAGGCACATGCTGTTTAAGATTATCTGAATCAATGCAACTCAAACCCCCACCCCTAATAACCCAACCCCACAAACTTCCTGATTCTCCTACTTAGAGTCATACTTTATTATTTTTCATAAAATACCAATATCTTGAAGAAAATGAGTAGATACTAATGAGAATGAGGTGACATCATCGATATAGCGTAGCTATTTTCAGAAAAAGTCAGAAAGGGGGAGCAAGGTAATAAAAGTGAGCTGGAACTTCGAAGCAGAAAGTGTCAAGAGCGTCACCTTACAACAAGAATGAAACGGAAACAACCAAGGAGGGAGGTAGGCGTGAACGTGCTGGCTGATGACAGGATTACTGTAGCCTACCAGACAGTGCAGTGCTGAGAAAAGACAAACATGATCATAGGATGCAAAATATCATCATAGGATATGGAAGAGTGTCAGTAGTGCATGGGGAAAATTCAGGATCTTGTCCAAGGCATTGGTGACACCTCTCCAGAAATCTTTTCAGTGACTGGGTTCCTCACATTCAGAAAAGAAAAAGTCAAACTGCAGTGGGTGCAGAGGAAGGCTCCAAGGTTGAACAGTTTATTTTCTAAGTAAACTACCTTACAAGACTAAAAAAAATTGCTAAATAAAGCCAGGAAAGACCTGTCTTTTCAGTTGCAAAAAGGAAAAAAGTTATTGGTGCTAAAGGAAAAAGAAGGGGCATAGGTTTATAAATACCATAGCAATGAAACATATCTGTAGAACTCAGTGGGTTTGAAAATCCACCCTGGCTTTTCTGAACAATGCCAGAGGGCTGTGCAGGCACAGCAGCCTTCCCGGAGCAAAGCCAGCAATCTCAGACTGGGTGCAGACAGGCCCAGTGCACAGGGTCCAGAGGCAGAGCAGAGCGTACAGCCAAAAGAGCTGGCAGATCACCGGGACCCGCTGTGCCCACACTGCCTGCTACCCCTGCCCCTACCCCTCAGACAGTCTTACAAATGGGAGCCCCAGCTCACGGGGGCACCGCAGTAGTGTACAAATGCTGCCCTTCTACTGCAGAGTCCCTCTCCCAGGCGGAAGAAGCTTTCTATTAAACAGCCCCGGGAAAGACTATTTATACTCTCACATCATGGCTTTATGAGGTGGACTCATGTAAAGGGTGCCCAAAACATAAACACCCCAAGGCTTAGCCCTTCAGGGAGCAGAGCTCAGATACAGCCTCCCCTGCTGCTCTGCCACGGCCTCCAAGGACAGATGAGGTCATGTTTCTCGTTTCTGGTCGGGGCCTGTGAGTTTCTGCACAGGTTGTGCCCTAATCATGACCATTGCATGGCACCCTCCATCCTCACCCACTCTCACCTCCCTGCAGAGAGGACGGGCGTAATTGGGTTCCTATTTTTGCTCCTGCTACAGAATGCCTGAAAAAGAAGAACATTTTCTTCACAGCAAAGAGATTTGAAAGAGAAAGAACGGTCCGAGTCAACTGAGCTTGGTGACTCCTGGTATGGTCCCCATACATGTTTAAGCACTTATTGTAGATGCTCTAAGCCTTCCTTCTGGTATAGCCGCTTCTCCAATGCTCTGTGTAGACATTGGTCTTCTGCTTGGGATAATAATCGTGAAATGCTTCAAGTGGTGAGTGTGCTGTCCCAGCTCTGGCTGCAATGACAGAGGGGACAGCTATGTAACCAACGGAGGTGGGAGCCTGGCACATCACTACGAGAATGCAATTTGAAGCAGTGAAGAAAATGGAGTCTGATTAATGCATCCGCAGTGCAAAAAATGGACAGTGATTGTCCTTTGTTTCTCTATTTGTGACTTTGCAATGTGGATTTGATTACAGCAGCCTGAACTCAGCAGATTTCCTCCCTGCGAACCGTGGAAAACATTGATGCTCTATTTACAAAGAATTTCTGGGAAGCCTGTTGCACGTACATATCAACAACTACTTGCTTGGATGGTTTTTATTTAATAGGGGCTTGAAAAGCATATGGAGAAAATTTCTGCTGTTGTGCATTTAGCTTAGAGATGTGCCGTGCCTGGAGGAGTAAGCTCTTCGGAGTTACAGTGCTTTTGTGTCTGTGTACGGCGTGCTGGTGCAGGGATGCGTATTTGGGCACTTGTCTTTATCGTAATCTCTGGGGCCTGTGGCTGGATTGTATCTTGCTGGAGCGCTCAGCCTGTGTGTGAGCAAGGCTCTGTGTAGAACTTGTGTTTGCTAGGATTTTTTGCTCAAGGCTTTGAGTTTTATAACATTTTCTATGACGTTTGCTCTTTGAAACAATATCTACAATATGTTCATTTTCCTTTTACTCCAAGCTCCAGCAATCACCCTAAAAAGGCATTACATAATGTAGCACATCTGGCCTGGAAAAGAACAGTTCAGATGTTCTATATTTGGGTTGCGATCATTATTTTAATGCAGGTCTAGTGAGGGGATTTAAAGATAGATAATGTCTCTAAAATTTGAAAAATTTGACCGTGTCCTTTTATGGTATTTGTTTTCACTGACCTTTCTTTATTTCCAGATGACAGGAGAAGGTCTTCAGAGGCAACACCGGGAGCAGTACAGTGTACAAGCAAGGTGCGTCAAGAGCCTGCAGGCACCCACTATATCCTGTACTCACGGCTGAACAAGTGGGAATTGTAGCCCTGGGACCCCACAATATTCAGTTACACTTGTATTTCTGATGACTTGGTCCCTTACAAACAGCTTCTGAATTTCCAAGTGTGCAGTAGCAAGTCTGAACACATGAACAGCAGGTTTCATTTGAAAATAACGCAGTGTCTGATGCAATTCACTTTAAATAGTACATCCTCAAATTATTGTTTTAAAAGCTTCCTTAAAAAATGTTAAGGGCCTTTTCTGTTTCCCTATTGAAATTTACAGCGGTCTTTTCAGCAAGGAAGAAACTAATCAGGGTCCCAAATCTGAAAAAGTCTTTACACAGGCAGTTAACCAAAATAAAGTTAAATATACATGGTAAGTCTTTGCAGGAATTGGACTCAGCTAACCGTAAAAGAGAAGTTATAAAATCTGACTATGCCCTTCAAAGCACAGAGCAAACAAAAAATTGAGAACATTTAGCAACTTATCAATTCAATCAAGCTACAAGCACATGAAGTACTAACTTCTCAGCCAGCACTGTGATATTCAGGTGGGAGGCAAACCTTCAGGATAATTCCAAACAGGTCTCAAGTTATCTAAAAGTGCATATCCATTATTTATAGCTGAAGTATTATTCTTGTTTCACATTCAATGAAACTCATGAGGCTTAAAAAGCATCATTCAGCCTGGTTAAAGAGCTTACTTTCACAGTGCAGGTTGAAAAAATACAGCGCACTCATGACACGGCAGGTAGATACGAAGGACAAATGCACGCATGCTGTGTGTAAGGCAACAGCCCTTGCACTGGGAAACAAGAGGGGGAACTGAAAGAGAAAAGATTGGGAAGTCGGCAGAAGAGGAAAGGGGACAAGAATAAGCACTAACAACCTGAGTCAACATTAGCAAGAAAAGACTCCCTGAAGGGAAGAGGTCCCTTTCTCATGACTTCTCTGTTTATTGATTCAAATGGAAGAAGATAGATACCACACTGTGGGCCTGTTTTCTAATTAAAAAACAAACTAAAAACTATAATTAAAACATCTGATTTAAAGAATGCATGAAAAGCAACCTTACTGTTTTGACTGTGACCTGTTTAGTCTGCTTTGAGCTTTTTAGAAGCTCAATATCAGAGGTTATGGAACAGATGGAAAAAAAATAATGCCAGCACATTTTTTCCCCTCAAGCTAAATAGGACATGCAGTAGGTAGATTACCACAGAGGTGGTAGACAAAACCTTGATTTAGCTTCTGGAACTTGTAAGCACCGTACACATTGCGATTTTTAATAACTGAAAATCAGAATTACATCTTTAGTCTGAAAAAGCCCCCAAACAGTACTTCCTAGTTATTTTAGGATGCAGCAATGTGTTAAACTTGCACATCAAGTTCATCCTAGCTCACACTGTTTATTCTTTTACATCTTATATAGGAGGGATGCTTTCAGCATGCTGTAAATCAGTTGCATATTCAAAGTCTTTAAGCTTAACATGGTGTTCAACAAGGTTCTGAAGCTCTGCGATGTCCCTGGTCACGCTCACAGCTTGCAGCAATCACAACTAAGTTGCATACCTACTCCCACCGGATTTTATCAGTCCAACGAAGCCACAAGAACATATGTGTTTGCACTGATCCCACGCTTAAGCTCACCGCAGGAAAAGCTGCTCAGGCTTGCTCTAAGCCTGCAGTTAAGTGGAAGAAGACAGATAACCTCTAGGGCCTGACCCAATATCCACCAACATCTCGGGGAGTCTTGGCAATGATGGCATCAGCCCGCCATCCAGGCCCTTGGTGCTCAGTGTACCATACACCCAGCCTGAAGAGCTGTTCCCAAACCAGGAGCAATAGGTCTCATTTAAACCTGCTGGTTTGTGAACTTATCTTCAGACACTCCCATGGGAAAACAGTGAGGTGTCAAAAACCCAGTATCTTAAATTATTGACACAGGGACTAACCTGCAAAGGGAAACAAACACGTTTGCTCTCTTACCATGAAAACAAAAGATTGGCACTGCTTTTGTAAACAATGGTGAGGCTGTTTCTTTACCAGTAGTAATGGAGGTTCTACACCTTTTTATTTCTTAGAAGATTTGATTGAGGACAGAAAAAAACCTAATGGGGGAGGAGACATGGACAATGAGAAGCAGAAGGGATTTTGACTTTGTCAGATCACTGAGGAAGCTTCAGAACCAGAGCCTCTGACTATGGAACATCAATAATATCCCTGTTTGGTAGCAACAGGATGGATATTAAAACCAGACTTAATGGAGAAAGGAGCTAAGACGTAAAGCTACATACAGATAATGTCGATTGATCTCCACTGACCAAGATCCCCAAATTATGCCATCTTTACACACCACAGACATTTTTATTGATACAATAAAATGTCAGAGCATTTGGTAATCCCTTCTTGAAAAACACCTAGGAAGAAGTCAGTGAGACAGAGGGTCATATTTTTGTTTTTACAGTGACCTTAAATACAAAATTAATTTATAAGAGAGAGAATAAAGTCTACACTTCTAAAATTTTGTCTATATTAGGGAATTTTATTGGTAAAACAGGGAAGCAAAATAACTTTATACATTCCATCAGCTAAACCCCACTAAAGTTAAAATTGCTGGGAGGTTAAATATGTACATATTTCTGCTCCTTTCAGCATTTTTACTGGTGGATCAATCAAGTGCTCCTCAGTAAGCTAATTCTGTCCCTGCTTTAGAGCATGCATGGAGTAGATGGATTATTTTTTTCTTTTTTGCACATCCATGTGCTAAATCTGAATAAATTTCTAGTGCCTATGTATCAACTGAGACTTTCCACAGAAAGCAGGAGAGACATCCCAACAAGAGGAGGATTTCTTTGCCAAATTTTAAGTAAGGAGTTTAGAGCTTTTCTATATGGTCCAAATAAGGTATTTTTGCTTAATTGCTTTATGGATTCTGATGAAAAAAATTGCTGAATTTCTCTCTATTTCTCTGCTGCATCCTTCTCAAAAAAGTCAGATTGCAGGAGATACCCTGAAAAAGAAACTCTGGCCTAATCAGTTAAAATTCAAACCAACAAACTGCTTAAATTGTACCCAACTAAAACCTGGCTCTTATAGTGGAAATCTCAGACATCCTTAATTATAGGTCACCACCAGTTCTGGCTACAACAGAGCAATTTTATGTTCATCCATATAAATGAATGGAGTTTTGGGGGGGAAAAATCCACCTATTAAATCCAAAATCCAGGCTGCTCCTTCACTACAGCTCTGCTTCAGGCCAGCCAAGCAGCTACAGAATTCCCACCCCACTTGTTTGCTGTGGTTACGCAGTCCTGTGTTATTTCCACTATCTCACACACAGAGCCAGAAGAACTTGGAAGATGAAAAGACTTTTGCTTTCAAATATTTTCCTTTTAAAAGCAGAAAGCTAAGTGTAATTCTATTAATGCATTATTATTTTGGAGGGACTGCTGAAGTCAGGAAATTCCAAGTCAATGCTATATTATATTCATTGTGCAGATGTACCACTTTCTATTCCTCTTTTCCTTGTTAAATATAACCTGTTGTGGTATGGCTTTTATTACTGAATGTGCAGTGGGACGGTTTCGGCAGCGGTGCTGGAATCACCACCCAGGGGAGATAACTTACATCTGAAAGTGGATGGACAAAAAAACAAAGCGTAAGAAATGGCTGCAAGCAAGGCAGTTTGTGCCAGGAAAAGGAGATCATACACCATCAGACCTTCACTTCGACAGATTCAAGCCACTGCTCGTTTTCAGAGAATTTTCTGGGAGGTCTCCCTGGTGTCCCACCACAGGTAGCTTTGTTATTTATGTAACACCGTGTATCAAAAGTTCTACTCAGAATTTTGGGGATGATTACTGGTTCAAATATCTGAAAATTCTTTTAGTCTTCATCTGTGCTTCACTGTTTTGGAACACTTAATTCTAAAACCCTTAGGAATATAAATAAGGATAATTAAAATGAGAGAGAAAACAAAATAAAACACACACACACACAAAATCCCAAACCAAAATGAAACCAAAACAAAAAAACCCTCAAAACTGAAAAAAACAAGCCCAAAGAAAATCCAACCCAAGAGTTCTCAAGCTACTGACACCGACTTAATGCCCAACCTTTCCTTCCCAGACACAGACATCATCCTGCCTCAAGGGGCTCCCTAACCGAGGATCCGTAGTTGCCTGCCGATGCCTTAGGACCTCTTCAACCGGATCTCACTTCCTTGCTCTGCCAAACAGGGCACTGATGGATGCTTACCCAGGCTGCAGGCGGGGTGACAGAGGGGTGTTCGGGGGTGCTGCCTAATAGCACTGGAGTCTGGTGGGGTGCCCCAGGCAGAGGCTGACGTAAACCCCTCCATGCCCTGGTCTGCTCTTGAAGTTGTTGCCTGCCAAATGCAAACCAGTTTTCAGAAACCTCTGGTTATGGCTTCTCTAACCAAGCAGGAATTAAACCTAGAAGTTAGTTTCTTTACTTGTCATTTCTAGCCTGTTTTCAACCAACACTTTACGGAAAACATGCTTTGGCTGGACTTTCTCCCCAAAGCACGTTTTTACTTCTTGTTGCTTCTCTCTGCCTTTTCATGAGCAGCTTTGCAGGCTGTATGCCAGTGACACCTACATCCGCCCATCCCTCCTTCCATCTGCACGGCTGACTCCAGACACTATTGCTGACCATTACCTTTTGGGTCATGGATTTATTTTAGCTGTATCGCTCCAAGGACCATAACTGCTTTTTACTTTTTACTGCCCTTAGATGAATGAAGGGCAGCTACAGGGTGATTACTCTCAACAAGCTGCATTGAAGCACTCTCGTAATGACATAAATTGTTACAAAATACGAAATACACTAAAAAAGTAATCAGATGACATGTACATCAGTTTAAGCCAGGAGGAATGGACACTAGGCACCAGCACTGTACGCATAAAAGATCCAGCACTGGTGCCAGCAAATCTTACTGTAGACAGCTCCGTAAGGACTTGCTACCAATTAATTAATCACCCCAAAAATCCTTTCCAATAGGAGTCCCGTGGATCAAATCAGTAGGGGTGAAGCTGCGTATGACCTGCAAGTGAAGTTTTCTGGTGCCATGGGTCATGGGCCTCTCCCTGTATTCAAAAGAAGAGGGTATGAAAGCACTCCAGCCTTCCTGTTTACTCCATAACTTCCTCAGATCCTCAACGGTAATTAGGACTCCCAAGGGAGAATTTGTGTTCACTTAGAGCTGACTTGACTCAGCAGAATGTGGTGAGGCACCGGTCAAAACCTCCTTGTGCTTGTCTCAAAGAGTGCTGCTTTCTGAGGAACAGCCTCTTCCATCTCTAAGAGCCATCTGTAGATTCCCGCTCTGGGAACAGTTGGATAAGCAATGCTCTCAGGTGAGGAGGGAACACTCGCCGAGTGACGGATGCTCTGGCAGTGAGCAGACCAGCTGACAACTCATCAGATGGACTCTGTTTAGGAAGCACGTGGTTAGAGCCTGACAGAGCAGCACCGAAAATTTCATAATGGGAAATGATAACAAGGAGATTACCTTTAGCCTTGTGGAATGTGATCTAATCCCTAATACCCTAATGGGAGAGGCACAGAGACAAACCTGACACACTCTTCAACATATATCTTAACCCCTAAGTTGTCTCAACATATATCACAATCAACATTATCTTAGTCTTTTCATGTATTATAATATTTAATTATGCCAATATAATTATAAAATAAACACCAAGCCAGTTATTTCTTAAACTCTTTGACTTTCTTTAGACAGGAAGGTCGTACTCACTTAGGATCTAACAGAGCAGTTTAGCTTTCATCCGATGCTGCTTTGCATCTTGCTTCAATGTGTTCTGATTAAATACGGCAAGCTGAAATATTCTTTCTAATACTGGAATGATGTTTTTCTTATAAAAGCATCCCAGATGGTCAGATAACAGAAGAAATGTCTCTTACACTGAAATGAATAGCAACCTAAAAATTGGAGATTACTGTTTCCTAAAATCAAATGGCATCTTCTAATGAGAAAGGTAAAAATATGACTACATCATCATCCTGCAACTTATGTTCTCAGGCTCCAGATCAATGCCCTGATACAAATTAACCCCTATTTTTAATTTTTGAGGTCATATCTGTAACCAGGAGGTAGGAAGGGCTCTACATGGATTGCGGTTCGAGGACCACTGGATCCTCTTGAGGAAGCATGAGCCTTCCCATGACTTCAGGATCTGATGGGTCTCTGTAACGAGGCAGCATGTTACCTTTCATTAACTGTCTCGGAAGATACAGGGAAAGCCATATGGCATCTCCTAAAATTAGATATAACAACATAGTACCTAATTGTAAGGCCACAAAGCCTACATCTGTTGGAACTGGGCGTAGCATGAAATGTCAAATGCAGATTTAGATTGAAATAGGACTGCAAAAGGGAAATTAAGTGGTTTTGACATTCTTTTAATTGAGGAAGAAGGAGCTTCCTGATGAATTTGTTGAGATTCTGATGGGGAAGAGCAAAAGGTTTGAAGAAACTTGAATCTTTTCCCACGAGGAAAGTGGGATAAAAAGCACTTGGAGATTTTGTTACCTACTGCCCCCATCCTACTACTCTACAGACATGTATACCTCTAGCTGGTAGTTATCATTATAGTAAATGCTGTTGGAACAAGAAAGTCCAAATGAATCCTCAAACACTCTTTGTGGTTAATGAATTTACCATGTTGTGATTTGGCTAGTTTCTCAAAGCATTTGGGAAGCCAACTCTGATGAATGAAACGTGTCTGAAATGATGCATGACCTTCTATATACTGCATGTCATGTAAGTCAAAAATCAAACTTAAACATCTGCCTAGAACTGTCTTCCATGGAGATTCCAAGATTGTCTTCAGAGTGGGGTTTGCATAACCTCCATGATTAGGATTGGGGAACTATTTTGAAAAAGGATGAAAAATATCATAATACATTGCCAAGTGACATCTTCTCAAGGCACAGGAAGAGATGGGGTAATGTAGCTATCGAAATATGGGATAAAAATTAAAACTCTATGGCTGAAAAGGGAAGCAATAATATTTGCATTCTGTAATGTTTCCAGCCATGTTGGATATAGCTAGAGCAGCTGAAATGGTGACCTCTTCAGCCACTTCAAATAAATGGGTGAAAGACTGAGTCTGCAGCTGCTGGTCCAGTGAAGTACTTTTAATCTGAACTAGCGCTGTGTTCAGTTTGCTAATGCTCGGGGATTGGAACAGCAGCCCTGGCTGCGGTGGCAGTAATCTCTCAGGGAGGGATGGGGCAGACGGATGTGGGTATAACCAAGGGATCACGAATCTAGGCCAAGCCCGTGACTTTGTGACCTTCCTAATCTTTAAAAATAGCTTTATGCATGTGTATGCAAACAGATGCAATATAGTAACACATATGCATCACGAATGTTAGCTAAATTGGGTTTGCATATTTTTTAATATTTTGAAAGGTAAAAAAACCTGGTGAAGAAAGGCACCCCGAGCTCTTGTGCAACAGGACATGAGAGACAGCACTAAGTAGCTAGCAAGATGAATTTACATAGAATATTTCTGTTCCCGTTTAACCATGGGTTTTGCTCTGGTACATTTGGTGATCCCTAGCTGGCTGGAGACTTATCTACTATCTTCTTCTATACACGTCTGTTTGCTGAGTGTGGCATTTCAGTCTAGATAATCACAGCAATGGGCAGGTCTGTCTGTTTGCTTTATTTCCCCTTAGTCTTCCCAAGTCAACAGAAAGGGTTAGCCATCACTGTACCACAGGAAGAACAGGCTGGGAAAACAGCACCAAAACCGTGTGCTCAAGATTCATATCAATATGCATCGGTTTGAGAATGGAGACCCAAGCAGTGCACATGTCCTTAAAATGCAGTTTCAGAGGCTGTAAAGCTAATGTTACTATTCAAGAGAAAATGTGACTGTGATTTCATCTGACTCAGATTAAAACTAGACTGTAGTTAAAATGTCTTGAAATAGGCTCTGACAAATAGTTGTGCATAAGCTACCTTTCATAGGGGAAATTAACCGTAGTTGCAAAGGTAATTTTTCAGACCTTCTGGAATAAACATTTAAGCAAGCAACAATGTTAAGATAAAGCCATTATAGAACCTATAAATACTATTTAGGAGCAGAGCAGCCTTTATGAAGCAATCAGCAGCTAAAGATAAAGCAGTCTAAGGTGCAGCATGCACGTAAGTATAGTCCTGGATTCATGGTGAAGAATGCTCTTGTGAGGAGCTTTTCCATTTTGCAAATTAATCTTACTCCTAAAATTAGCAATGAATCCCATTAAGTTATTTAGAATAAACGGCATGGCACCAAAGTTCTATTATTAATAACAATTAAGCAAAATTTTTCTGTCCTCTTCTTCAAGATCCTTCAATGATGAATCCAAATACAAGCATACCTGGCTGTAGGAACAAACTGAGCTTTTCAATTGTACATCTTTGCAGATTAAGGTTTTCAGTTATCCTCCCAATGCTAAGACTGCCCAAATATTTTAAGAACATTTGGCTGGATCCCAAATACTTAAAAAAGAAAAAAAAAAAAAGCATTTTTTTAATGCCCTAACAAATGCTTTTGTTGCCTTTGGAGCATGACAGGAAAGTTCATCTCGCTGACTGGACTGGTATCAGGAGTAAGAGATGGGGTGGGATTCACCTCACCTCACTTCAGCTGTCTACGGGCTATACCAGGCTCACCAGCTACAAAGGCAGTCTGGAGGGACTTGCCCAGAAGTAAATTCTACACAAGGCAGCTAAGTCCACGCATGATCACCTACTACGGTTACTAACCATGAATTAGCACTGCCCACAAGAAATCAACTGCTTCAATGAATGCCTACCAACAGTGACTGAAACAGGTAATGAATCTTATAAATAAGATTACCTAAACCACATCAAATTTTAATTTTATTACTCCAGATAGCTTTTGCATTTGCAAACTGGTGGTCAGACAAGACCGAAACAAAGACCCAAACAAAGCTCTCCATTACCCCTTTCAGCTTCTTGCTAATCCTAGTTACTCAGGATTTTTCAGTTAAATTCTCTGAGCACATGACAATCTGCTTCAGGTCATCCCTACAGCTGCCTAGCTCTTCATCCTACCTAACCACCTGCAGATCTTCAAGCTCAGGTTTCTCCACCTGACTGCTCTGCAGAAACTGGTTTGGGCCATTCAGAACATGCCTGAAATGTTGGATGTAATCCATCTTTGCTATGAAATACCAGTGGTCACTGAGTTCATCCAGGATATTAAAAACCAAAGTTCAATTCTATCCTCTCCTCAAGGAAATCTGAATCATCATCATTCACTGGTGATGCCAATTCACCTTCCAAAAGACAACAATACAGGTGGTCTTCATCTGTATTGATGAACGTTTTTTGTTTCTAGAAAATACACAAAATAGTAATTGATCTAGAGAAAGAGTATAGCCTAACGGCCAGAACATTTATCTATGTGGTGAGAGGAGCAGAGCATATGGCAAAGTACTTCTCTTACGATGACATAGGACCTCTTGTCCTTCTTCCAGAACTTACAGTTAAGTCAGCATCAATAATAGAAAATGAGATCACAATCTTCATCATCATCATCATCATCATATTTATGATGTTCAGAATATCAAAAGCCCAGTGATTTAGGGTACTGCCCACCATAGACATCTCTGTTCAAACCTGCCCAGTTAGAAGAGAGCACGTAATAAAGGGAATTTACAAGTCATTTGGTTCATGAAAACCCTATGACCACCTGCTCTGCTTCTAACAATTGCTCTAATCCAAGGTTTTAACACTTGGGTAAAAAAGACATTCTCTATTTGATCCCACATAAAATCTTTTTAGGCTTTTATTTCCACAGAAAAGTTTATTGTTTGGATGGATCCAAACTAGACTTTCCTTGTTTGATTTTGGAACCAAAAATTCCTGATACACATAGCCTTACATGAGATTTACAATCCCTTTCCAGTTCTTTATCAGCACATGATCCTTCTTGCTCCGAACTGCTGTTCCCTGCTCCAGTAAACTGAACGCAGATAGAATTACGCTAAACCTTACACAGTTTTACAGTGCCAACAAATTTGGTCTGCACATCTGAGTTTCAAACATACTATTGTCCATTTTAATACCATATGTTTGTATCTATCAGACAGACCCTTACTTTGCCAAGAAGAATCAGACCAACTATGCAGAGCACACCAAAGCTTCAGCTCACATCTCAGAAAAGAAGCACTACAATGTCTGTGTTGCTCCTTTCAACATTGACTGATGATTTCTTGAGGTCTGTTGAATAAAATTAGACTTTTAAGTGTATTTATTTGTTTCTTTTGGTACTCTTGTATTCCTTTTTTTGTGGTTTTCTTCCTGAGTATTCAGAAAACACACTGCAAGCTCCAAAACTATAGCAGCTCCAAAACAATTCCTTTACATATTAACAAACATTTCCTGCAGAAGTGGTATGCACTTTGCAGTGAGAAAAAAACCCAGAAGACAAATGATAACACGTGAATACCATCTAACATTGGAATGTGTTCCAGCAATTAAAAAAAAAAAGATAAAAATATGCAATGAAATAATTATCAATTTTAAGTTAGGATTTAAAGAACTGAGGGAGCCAGCTGTACAGATATTCTAACAAAGAGAGTTACTCCAAACGAGAGCCAAATGAGCAATTGCACAAAACTGTGAGACAGCAAGCAGCAAGAGGGCTGGGGAGCAGAACTAAATCAGAAACAGAGTGTGAGGTACAGACAGAAACAAACGTGAACCATATGGGGAAATATTCACAATACATTAGTGTTTAATTAGATAAGATAATGGATAAGGACACTTATGCAGAGTCATCACAGACGAAGATGAATGGAAAATGTGCTACTAATAAACCCAGTAATCTAACTGCACTACAACTGTAATTTGATCAGTCACAAGTTCAGATGCAATTTAAAACAAAAAATAATATTTTGAAACAGTATTTTGCTACTGCATCTAGTAGCAGAAAAGGAAGTATTTAAGTTGACATCCTCAACTGAAGTTCCAGGTACTCTGAAAACAAAAAAATCACAACTGTTCTCAATCCAACACTTGTACCCAAATTTGCATTCCAATTCCATTTTGAACACGCAAGATTTGCCTTTTGGATGAAGAATGTGGAATGACCTTTTTTCCCTTTTCTGAAATAATTTTTTGCTTGTGAGAAGGCTCTGAAACAGAGATCACATCTCAAGTTAAAATTAGCATAAGAATGGAATTGTAGGTCCTGGTTATGTTTGTGTACTTTTATACATGTTACCAACCTGACACAGGTATCGGCAGAGGTTAATTGCTTTCCAGAAAAAAACAATAGGCAACAAGTAGGGCAAAAGGAAAGCAAGAGAAACAGAACAGTTTTGAGGGCCTTTGTGATCTTCACAAACATTTTTTCTTAACAAGGGAGATTTTTGAAAAGTCAGTTGCATATATGCAAGTCATTATAGCTCCATATAACTAGGCATATATTGATGCTTTATGGCACTTTACACCCTTGTACGTAAATCCTTCAAGCAGGTCCAGACTTTTCAAGCCACGCAAGACAAGAATTTATTAGGAATCACAGCTTCAGGCTTCAAATGAACAAATGAATTCATGGTCCAGTACAGAAAAAGGGCACTAAACCCGTATGTTGATCTTTAAAATCCACATTTTATTCAACATTAGTTCCTCAGCTAGCTGCAGTCAAGCTGCATATTTCTGGGTCATTGTTCTCCTAGTAAATATTTCAGTTTCTACAGAGGAGAAAAAAATAAATCATCAATTAAAAAGTAAATTTTAGGAACTGACATTCCAAGAAAATACACAGAAGTGACAATAAAGTTTCACTAATGAAAATCAGAAAGAAAAAGAAAGAATCTCCAGAAATCAGAAATGAAACAATTCTGAGTCGTTTTCCACTGTAATACTAAATTCATTCAACTAAATGAACACCATTAAATCTAGAATACTCAAGATAGTATGTGAATCTTCATTTCACAAACATGAATAAGGAGTAGGCATACGAAGAGAGGGCTGATAGCTTTTATTTAATAATACATGCTCAAAAGATCATAAACCTTAACACAACGCACATGACTTTTTAAAATGGCAAAAGCTGTCTGTAATAATCACTAGCTGGTTTTTGAGCATCCATACACCAGTGTGACTACTGAGGTATATTTAATTCCTGTCTTCAGACAATGAAAATAAATTTCAAGAAGGAGAAGTACAGCAGCTATGCAATTTGACATTTCATCTACATTATGCCTATTTAGGTGGCAAAATTTCCCACACGAATTATGGCACTAGAGACAAACTAATAGTTATGGATGACCACTGTCTTAGAATCCCTCCTTTAAAAAACAAATCTGCCACATTTTGGAGGATGCAGAAACTATACTGCTTTGCTGAGATTTTCCAAATTAGTACACTAATTAATCCCTGCATCCTTGACTGAAAAGTCAGATTGAAAGCTGTGCACCATAAAGAAAAATAGGATTTTTCATTCTTGCAGCACACACCAGATTAAATTACATATACAATGTGCTCATATACTACAGAACACTAAAAAGATAGCAGGAATTTTAACTAGTGTGTTTGCATTCAGGATTAAAAGAATGTATTATGTCAAAACACTTTGACAGTGGCTGCATCCTTAATTGTGAAGCTTTTCAGCACAGTAAATAATGGGAAATTTGTATAAATAGATATGAAATGCCCAGTTGCCTGGATGAAATATATCAAAGTTTAAAAACAAAAAAAATCAACTTCATCCACATATCTATTTACACGTTGTGAATGAGATGCTTTCCAGAATGAATAGTGATTGGGGTAATCAGTAACCTCATGCAGAGCTCTATCCTGCTTTTTTTAGTTTCTTGACCTCCTTGGTATCACAGATAACATATACAAAGATTGCTTTGGTTTTCTCTTCTCATTTATCAAAACTATAGCAGTGTAGAGCTGGTGATGCTCCTGCCAGTTTCAGTCCTGCTCTTCAGAAACTAATGGGCAGCAAGAATTGTCACCCAGCTTCTCTGAGCTGCTTGGAAATCTTAGAAGACTAATGCTCCAAGAGACACTCTGGCTATTTGAAAAAGAGCAATAACAAACACCAGGAGACTATTTCTCTCCTCATTCTGTTAGGAAACATAAATTGCACAAAATGAAGAGACAAGAATTCTTATACAGAGGTAAAAGTGAGAAAACTCAATGAAAACAAGCTACCTGAAAGTCACTAAAAGAGGAGCCTGGAATTTTGTGTGGGTATGCAGAGGAATAAAAATCTACAAATATATTTACAGATATGGTTTTGGGTATATTTTTATTTTTGCAACTGTCTTCTAAAACATGACAATTTTAAAGGAACTCAAAACTTAGCAGGAACACTCATACATGATACTGGGTTAAATTCATCCACAAAATGATAAAAATATCCAAGAATTCCAAAACACCTCAAGCCCTTGTCTGCAAGAAGTTTTGCAGCCATGGTTATCTTCTGTACAAAAGCTTGAGAAGTGAGGAGTTTGTACTACTGAAGCAGGACAGAAATGAGATTCTGCCTTAAAGCTGCAATTCACTCAAAGTTCTGCTGAAAAATTTAATTTTTATCTTGTAGTTGGTTTCACGTTGCAGTTCTTAAATACCCTTGTGTTTGGGGTTCTGTACTCCCAGCAAATACCAAATTTAATGCTTTTAAATGAATTCTATTAGTCCATCAAACACTTTCTACTGTTCTTGAATTTGGCAGATAATTCACACTGGGTGAAGATACATATGTAAAAACACTACACCTACATTTACCATTTTTTGAGAGATATTATACAAATGATTTATATCTGTAAAGGGCAACAACTGTTTTCATGCAAGTACCCAAATCTATGACTCATGTACATTTCTGAGAGCACAATGAATTTTGAAAAAATCCCTCTAGATCTTTAGGTAACTCTGCATCCATTTTAGCCCTATACCTCTTTTTTAAGCATGTTTAAGATTGTTCTGACTTCTGGGAAAGGCTTATATGCAAGGTACTTCCACAGACTGCCAATGTGCAATAGTTAATTTTCTAGAGACACATTATGCCACTTCCATGAGATGATTGATGTATTACAGCGTGTGAACATTAAGCACATGGAGACAACGTAGGATAGGTAAAGGCCTCAAGTTCAGTACTGTATCAATTATTAAAAGTATCCTGTTAACAGCAATGCTTTCACAGAAATCTAATTTGTTTGGATAAAACCATTCCCCAGAAGTACAGAACTATCAATTCTAGATAATTATCTCGGGGCGGAAAGGGGGGGGGGGGGGCAGGGGGGGTCAGAATAAAAGGAAAAAGAAAGCCTAGAAACAAATGGAAAGTTAAAAAAAAATGTTGCCTGAAAAGTGAAAGGTAAGAGTAAAAAAATTGTACAGGTGTTTGATGCCGATCTTTTCATTGTTAATGCACTAGAAGTGTCTATTAAGCCCAAATGAAGTTGCTTATTAATCCTCCGTAAAAAATTGCTCCCTTCTATTTTTAGGGCATATAATGCTATACCTCCTCTCCTCTTCGTAAAAGCAGGAAGTATAATTAAGGAAAGCCCAAGAATGAGAGATTTCACACGTGGTGGGAGCAGCATCACTTTGGTCCAGCTGTTTCCTTCTTGATCAGACCTGTAACGCAAGATTACCGTCACGGAGTGAATCAGCCCGCGCAAACACCCCTGAGGTGCCCTCCCCGCTCGACTTCTTCCCCGGCCGGGTTACGGTAAGGGAGCCCGCGGGGGGGACAGGCTGCAGAGGCGGGGGAAGCGAGGGGTGACAGCTCCACCGCCGCTCTAACGCCGGAGGCAGGTGCCGGGCGCGGGGGCGAGGGGAAGCCGGGCCGGCACAGGCGCAATCCGGCCAGGCCCGCCCGCTCCCGCTGTACCTGGGGGCGGCTGCTGGTGACTCGCACCGAGCAGGCCCCGCAGGGCAGCGAAGCGGGAGGCACCTGGCAGCGGGCGGACCGGCCGCTCAACGCGGCGATGCGGGGTGGGCGGAACTCCCGGGCCGCGCTGCCGGCGAAGATCACCCCCTCACCGCCGCGGGGGCCGGCGCCCACCGCCCCCCTCACGCCCTCCCCCCGACCCGGGGCTCCCGCCCCCTCGGCCCGCCCCGCGGGGCGACCCCCCCGCTGCCGCCGGCGGAGGGCTCGGGGGCGGGGGAGCGCACCCCCCGACGCGTCGGGGGTCCCCGGACAGTGCTGTGGCCACCCCGGGAGCTCTGCGGCCGCAGCCGCCGCTGCCGGTACCTGCAGCCGCAACTTTTCCCCCGCCGCCGTTCAAACGTCCTGCCGTAAAGCGCCCGTCTCCCCTGGCAACAAGGTTCCGGCCGAGCACTAGGTGTAGGAAGGTGATGTAAAAGTAAAACCACCCAGTGTCGTAAACCAGGTCCGGGGGGGGGGGGGGAGGGGAGGGGAGGGGAGGGCGGGGGAGGAGGTGACTGGAGCATTTAGACACAAGCGAGAGGATCATGGCGGATGGCCCCAGGTGTAAGCGCAGGAAGCAGGCGAACCCGAGGCGCAATAACGGTCAGTCAGTCCGCGGGGCAGCGGCCCGGCTGCGCTGGGGCGGCGGCGGGGCCGGGGCGGGGACCGGGCAGAGCCGTCCCGAGCGCGGAAGGGGGAGGTCGGGCGGGCGCGAAAGTAATTCCCCCGCCGCTCCTCGCCGGGAGCCCGGCTCCCTCCGCACCGTTATATCCGCTACCTGGAGCCTCCCTCGCCTCGCTGCTTGCCTCCCTCCTCCGCCTAGCGGTGCCTCCGCACTCCGCCGCCTGTCCGGGACCGTTACACGCTGCCTTCCCCCACACGCCCCGCCGCCGGCCCCGCGACCGCCCCGCCGCCGCTGCGGGGAGCGGGCTCGGGGGGCCCTCCCCGGCCGCGCCACCGCCCTCCGGCCCGGGCGGGGACGCCGAGCCCCGCGGGGAGCGGTGGGGAAGCCTCCGCCACCCGGCCGGCCCCGGCAGCCCCAACTCCGAAACTTGTTACCTGCGCGCCCCGGCAGAGCGGGGCCTCCCCACCCGCCTTACAACCCCCACCCCACACCTCCGCGGCCCCGCAAGCGGGATCCCCCCCCGGTAACGCCCGCCCGGGAGCGCCTCTCCGCCGCCCGCCGGAGTTCCCCTCGCTCGCCCGGCAGCGGGCCGGCTCCTCGCTCCCGGCCAGCGCCGCGGAGCGGACTGGCGTTCGCCTTTCGGGGGGCGGCGGTGGGGGACGCCAGCCGTCACCGGGGGGCGGGAGGGGGTGTGGGGGGGGCACACCCGGGGAGCGCGGCCGCCGGCGGCGGGGGAGGCACCGTCGCCGCAGCGGGCAGCGATTCGCGCGGGGGCAGCGCGGCGCGGCCGCCCCGGGCCAGCGGGAGGGGGCCGGCGCCCCCGCCGCCCTTTCGCCGCTTTCGCCGCCTCCTCCCTGCCGAGAGTTGGTCCCCGGCGGCGCCCCGCGGCCGCGCTGCCTCCCCGCCCCGGGTCCCGCCGGGGCGGTGGGGAAGGGAGGGCTGGTCCCGGGCGGCGGGGGCGGGCGGCGAAGTTTCTTCCCTTCCCTCTGGCTTCGGAGGTACCTGTTTGTATAATAATGGGTGGTAACGGTTTGGCCGGGGGCCCCTGTTCCGCTCTCCGTGCGTGTGCGACCAACTGCTGCAGTCTATATAAGGAATTACATTTACATTTCAGGCTTAAGGGCTGCCGTGGGGTTGTTGGGTTGTGTTTTTTTCTTCTTCTCTTTCTCCTTCGGTACGTGTGTTACTTTAAGATGCGTTTGGAAGGTACACGGCGGGGTTGAATAAACGCTCGTAACACCCACTCTACTTATTTTCTGGAAAATGGAGAAGTAGTTTGGTTCTCGTAGCGAGACTTCGCAATGAGATGTAAAGCAGGAGATTTTGTAACCTTCCTGGGCAATTTTAGGTTTTGTGTGGCATTTCCTGTGCGGGGTCACAGATAGGAAGGCTTTCGCCTGCTATCCGAGGTGTTTTCTTACGCCGTGAACGGTCTCCGAAATAGATCAGAGTCACGATCGGTGTTTCTCTTCTCTGACTGTTTCGGGCGTAACGTGGTGATAAATAACGGCCTCCCCGGGGGCTAACGAGTTGATTTGATTGCTTTGAACTTAGGAGGCTTTTCTTATTTTTGCTGTGTGCGTTTTCTAGCAAGTACATTTGATTGCACGCTCACGTTGTTAATTCCTTCTCCTAGTGTAAATATTTATATTTAGCTCATGGTTTGGCTGTGCTAAAGGTAAGTTTGGAAAGTGCTTTTCTCTTTACCTTATTAAAAATGTTGATGATCAGAGAAAGGGGCTTTTCTTTTTGCTGACGACATGTGTGTGACATGTGAGTCTGAACCACCCAGCGTCTGTGCAGGAGCAGTAAACATGTTTACCTGAACAGGAGAGAAAATGGATTTTTCTCTTAAAGATCCAGTGATACGAATATCGTACTCTTAGAGCATATCAACAGATGACTTGAGAGAGAAATTATCTGAAAACCTAGCTTTTGAAATCAACGGGGAAAAGAGATTCTTGATCACTGCAGCAAATGGCAACTTGTGCAGGTAGAAAAAAAGATGGTGTTTAGTTTTCTCCTGCATGCATGTCAGCCCCCTCCTGTCTGCTGCTTTCGTTCTCAAGGGAGGGATTTATTTACCAAGCTTGCTGTCGGTGTTTTTCCTTTGTGCTTAATATTGGAAAACCAGATTTGAGCCTGTTTAGCACAAAACGTTTTGTCTGCAGCGTGTATCACTCGTGGAAAACAAAAGGTGTATAAGACGTGGTATCATTCCAGGTATCTTTCATCTCCATCACTTTTGGATCTCATTGCTGCACCCACCTTATAAAAAGCCTCAGAGCCTTCATGAACTAGTTCTGCAAGGTAGAATTATAGTATGTTTTGTTAAAGGATGGTTTTGGTTCCTTTTTTTTGAGGAATTAAAACCAACACAAGTCATTGTGCATTGAAGCATCAGGATCAGTTAGATAATAGATTCTGGATAATAGAGATTTCTCAGCAGTGGGTTTATGTTTGACTTGCAAATGTTTACCAAAGAAAATGGCTAGAAAAATGTTAACCCTTTAACCTTTGCAATAAATAGGCATGAAACATTTTCTTCCTAAATCTCTAGATGCACTTTGTTCTTATAGGTACCTTCTGTAATCAGAGATCAGCGTACAGGAGATGCTTCAGTAACCGGCTTCTTCATAGTATAAACTAAACCAATTTTATGCTCTTCCAGTTGCTGTTTTTCTCCCCTTTCCCACAGAATGGGAGTTCATTGGGGAAAGATTGCACCTGACATCCAGCATACCAGTTAATAATACTAAGTTATGGTATATAGTTACTATACTGTGAAGTTTCCTTCTGTTTATCTGTTGATAAAACAGCTGTTCTTGTACTCTAAACTTTTGTTTCTCTTTTTTTTTTTTTTTGTTTCTTTTTTTTTTTTCCCCTTTTCTCCTCCCTTGTTTGGGAGCCAGAACTTAAGGACTGCCATCCTGGTGCATTAACCGCAGCTGCAAAGGCAGTCTTATCTTAACTCTAGAGCTGGTTCCTTTTCTACCTTGTTTATTGGTCCCTGCAGGAGATCAGCAAAAGAGCTGATTTGCACTTCCATTAAAGCCTCCACTTACAAGAAAATCTGGCACTTCATACCTGAAGAAAACTACCCTCTGTCCTTGTCCTTACTTCTGGCCAGTACATGAAAATGTCTGAAAGAGTTAGCGAAGTGCTGGGACGAAAGCACCGTTCTGATAAAGCAGGAACATAGCACTGGTTGGTTGGGAGCCTCTCTTCCTATCTACCTTTTCCTCTTTTCACCCTCTTTTGATAGGGAAATGGGAAGGAGAAAACGGATGTGATTTTTGCCAGTCATCCATGCTGCCACACTATATGAATCCTGTGTGGACTTTAAATAGATTCCATATCAGCAAAGGTTTTTAAATTCTGAGTTGGCTTGTGGGATCAGGATTAGTTGCTTGCTTAGCATCTCTGATATATATATTATAGGATTGACTTAATTCTTATTAAACAGCAAAACTAAAAGTAACACATGTTCTTCAGCAGTGCTGTAAGATCAGTAAGCCAATAAAAATATTTGAAACTTCCTTTAATAGAGGGTTAAAAAGATATCAGCATTTCATATTGATGTTCTGAAAATAAGCATGCCTTCTGTCCTTCAGATGTGTATTTAATGGTCAAAAGAAGAGCGTATGAAACTGAGTAAGTTCTGCGTGCTGTTAGGTGTGTGTGAGGAGGGGGTATGAGGCAGGCTTTTTTTTTTAAGCCCCTGGTAACAGTGAGTTCATTACTAAAAGGTTATCTGGATTGACTTGTTAGAGTGCCATTTCAATTGCTTTACAGTTTGATTTCCTCTCTTTTTATTTTTATTGGAGAATCATTTCATATAAAGTTTTGTTACAATGCTAAGGACCGTAAGAAGATCATAAGTGCCTTTGAATAAGGCAGAAGCTCGGCGTATTTCTGTTAGCTCCAAGGTGTTAACTACTGGCAGGATGTCAGGTGTCAGTGACGCTTGGGAGACAACATTCCTTGTCGTGCCTTTCTTCTCTTGCCCCCCTCCCTTTCTTTCTTTTTCACTAGGTATCATGTTTTCACTCCAGCATTAATTTAAATTTGCAATTTGGGAATTGAGGAATGTTGCCTGAGTTAAAATTCCAGGCACAGTGAACAGGTCTAAATGGACAACTGAATTAACTGTTTGAGTCCAGGGAAATCTTCTCTCATATAAACAAGTAGTACTTCTGTTTTCACGTTAACTACTGAAATATAATGGGAATATACTTTAAAATGTAATTGTCTCTTCATTTTTCTCTCGGCAATCAGTGCTTTTTATTTAAACAGCTGTAAAGCAGGGTGTTTGAAGCTACTTGTGGCAGTTTTCTAAGGTGCTTAGTTGCCTGAAAGGGTTTTCCTTGCTTGTAGGACTCTGCTAAACATGCTGCTGAAACAGTTGATGAAAAGCAGCAAGCAGATGAAACTTTCCCTCTGACATGGGCTTCCCTATCATTGAAGTCACTCAGATTAAAGTTAGTAGTTAAAAGTCTGAGGATTTGATTTCTGTGAGCTCAGCTCAAATTCTCTGTTGATCAGTTTCTGTTACATCAGCCATCCCTCCCCATCAAGTCTTTCTGTTGACTTCGGGCTTTATTACAGGTCCCGTTAATAGCAGCGTTATGGACTTTGGTTAGGCCCTTGCTCTCTAAGCCAGCTCCTCCATCGGCAGTGCAAGGGGAACAGGTTTTGCAGCCATCCTCTGATACCTTGCCCACTGGGACTCAGGTGGTGGTATTAACCTGTCATTTCTTCTTACAGAGGTTTTATGGTTGGGGCAGAGGCTGGAGTGAATTACAGTAAAAAATATCAGTGCGATGCCTTTCTTCATGTTTTAATAGGGTTTAAAATGCCAGTGAGGGAATGACAGACATTTTTAACATGCATGGGACTCCTGCTACGTTAAAGAAATAAAACCAACTTCTGTGGAGCTTGAGTTGTGGGTTTTTTGGTTGTTTGCTTTTTAACTGATTTTTGAGCAACTGCTCTCTATTGCAGAGAAACCGATGGAACTATCGTATCTAGCCAAGTGGCTCTTAAGAATCCCTACTTCTAAATTAAGTCATTATTATTTACCAAAAATATAAGCTCATTGCTTTCAAGTCGTTAGCTGTTTGTAGTAATTTCAAGAACTCTAACTAATTGATATTGCAAGCTGATTAGAATACAGTGTGCTTCGTTGACTGTAAATCCAATATTTAACTGTATGCACTGTATCTCTGGAGATCATAAAGATTCTACACATGATAGGCTTCCCACAAATACACAAAACAAGAGCTTGAAAAATGGAAATAAATCTGGTTTTATGTAGGCTTTCATACCAAATTTCAAAGTATACTTCCAGATGAACTCTGAAGTGCTTAATATTGCTATTCCTGAAATTCTGGTCCTACTTACCTGCATTTTCCAAGGCGGCTTACCAGGTAGGGTATTTTCCATTCTGAGTAAAGAAGCAGGACGTGGTGTGCAGCTAGGGTCTCAGAAACTTTGGTGTTTCATTCTGGCAGCTATAATAGGCCTGTTATTTTTGAGAACTAAATTCTCAAGTGACTTACCCAAGGTCACACAGGAAGTCCAGAGCAAGACTGAGTCTCAATCCATTTTTAATTGTTGGGACTATCCTTGCATTTGGTTTGATCTAGAGCCTTAAAGAGAAAGAGCAGATGTATCATTTAGCTGTTGCTACTTCTTTCCATTTAAATATCTAAACCCCTTCATATTTATTATTTTGAAATATTTGTACTTGCAGTAAACAAGTACCAATATGCAATACTTAGATTTTCTCTTCAGTCATTTTTAGATGGTATTAAGATAGTGTCTTCACTAGTGATGTTGCCTGTCTGCATAGTCAATGCTGATGTAATGATGTGCCGGAGAAGTAGCATTTTGTCTTCAGATTTGGGAAATACAAAAACTACCAGAAGTTCAGTGATGTGTAGTTAGCCAAATGTAAAACACAGCAAGAGGGGAATTGGTGTAACACCTACACTGTTAATATCAGCATCCCTACTCTGATCTGTGGGATGTTTAGAAGACTCCTTCTTGGAGGTTAATGTCTGGGCAGAGATGATTTAATCAGGTAGTGGCTTTGTTGGGACTGTAAAGACTAAAGAAGAGTCTCAGTGTGTGACTGGTATTTCTGATATTTGAAAATGATTGAGAGGTAAATAAAAAAGTCTAAGTCCTCAAAACAAAAATTCCCTAAAAATGCATAAATGAACATCAGGCCTGGAACATCTGCTTGACTGGGATAAACACATGCCAAGTCTAGGTTTTACCATTGGTACTGTGTCACAGGGCTGGTGCTGCTGCTAAGGTGGAGCTGTGTGGGAAGTGGCTATGGGTGCAGGTGGGTACTGCTCCTGCGGAGGGGCCTGGGCAGTGGGAGGGGAAGCGGGTGTGGAGAGCAGTCTGGTATCTTCATCAGCAAAATGTGTGGTTAGCTCAGGTCACGAGGCCGCGTCATAGATCAGTTATGATAGGGACTCTCCCTTCTTGAGGGAGATGCTATTTGAAATCTTTAATAATAACTATTTTTTAAAAAGGCACTAAAAGCCCAAGCACACCATGGAGAGCAGGGGTGTATGGGTGAGGCAAAGAGCGTCTGTGGGAAGGAGAGAAGGTGGACAAGGGAAGGGAGTAGTCTGCTTCTCACTGAAGGTCTGGTACCTTGGTGGCCTTCCAGGGAGCAATGAATCTGGTCCCTGGTTGGCTGCCTGAGAAGGTCATAGTAGGAAGTAACTTTGACCTCAGTTGACTAGGTGATACCTTGAAACAATGCAATTGTTTAGGGGACACTGTAGGGGGTTTTTTTGTGTGTAGGTTTTTGTAATGCTTTCTCCTTCATGTTATGTAATTCCTGTGTTACAGTCAAAGGAAATGGGAAGCCTGGTCAAGAATAGTGAGACTTGATGGATGAAATACTGACTGCAGTTAAATGCAGCATAGCTTTGTAAATCTATTTCAGTACTCCTGAGGAAAATACTACCCCCATCATCACAGTATGTAAGCATCTTTCAGGCAGTAAAAATATATGTACTGAGTCTTCTCTTCCTGTATCTGGGCCTATACATCTGACTCCTTGTGTGAGTGCCTGACAGTGTACATTCATATGTTAGGAGGATAGGTGGTGGTAGAGCAGAAAGAACAAACTTGTTAAGTTTGTATCGCTACATGTGGAGCAGCCAGGCAGTGCTTCAAATGCTTCAGTGGGTTACTGCTGAACCTATTAACCAGGGTTCTTAAGACTTGTACATTTGTCCCCAAAGGAACCCCAAATAGGGAAGAAAAGAGGCTTTTCTACTTTGCCTCACTCAGTGCTTGTTTCTGCTGCCATTACTGTAATGTAACCATATCTTTTATTTTAACGTGCTTTTTCTGAGCAACAGAAGTTAACTAAAAATATGCTTTCTCATCTTTGAGAAGTCAGTACTGTTTGAAAGCTGCCTGTTTCAGTTCTCTCCTGTTCAGCTGTCATTCCCAGCTGTCACAATTTCCTTGATGTGAGGAGTTTACCCCTGTTGCTGCAAAGTAGTTTGGTTAACAACTGCTGTCACCCAAAGGTTAAAACCTGAAAACTGGCATCCTTTGTTGCTTCTCTTACATGTTTGCTTTCTGTTTGGTAGCATCTCCCTCCTTGCTCTGCCTTCAGTGTGTTACATGCATTCTATTTTTGGAGAACTATGTAAAGCAAATGAACATGTCAAATGGTGAATGTATTCTTCTGGATGTATTGGGGGGGGGTGGAGCTCAATTATGACTGAGGAGAAGGAGTGAAAAAGATAAATTCTATCCTGTGCTGCTGACATTCCATCCTATCCAATTAGGATCTGTAGTAGAAGTAGCAGTCCTTGAGTGAAGGATATGTAAAATTACTTCTTTAAATGCTATATGATATTGGAGCATATCAGAAGGAAAAGAAACAGCTCTTCCTTAACTATCTCTTATGTATTTCTTTTAAATATGTTTTGGGATTTGATTCAGGTACCCTCTGTCTTTTTGCAGGGTCTTCCGTTTTTTAGCTTTTCATAAGCCAAGCATTAGAGCAGGATCATTGGAGGAGCTGGCAAGAGTGCTGGAGATAAATGGATTATAAACCTGACCTTTACCGTGATCCTGAGAACAACTTTCATGGTTGACACCTGAAATAAAGGGGTTAAAAGAGTCTGACGTGGTAGAGAGTATTTTTACCTATGAACTAGTATGCCTGTCGTTAGGATCAAATGCTACTTGGGCTAGTGATGGTAAGGAGCAGCTTCGGATATTGTGATATGAAATATTTTATTATTTCAGCAAACATCCCTTTTCAAATTCTATCTGACAGACACTGAGGGCAGTTTTCTGTTCCATTTTGTAGAGACATCTGTCCACAGTGTATATGGGGGAAAGCAAATGAAATTAGAAAACATCACAAACGTGGCATGATTGAAAAAGGCCTGTGGAAATCTATTCCATCAGAAGTACAAACTGAAGGACAGAAAAATCAGACCTTAATTGTAGGAATTAGGTTGCTTTTTGTAAAAACGATAGATTTAACCTAAACAACCACGTTGGTTTTCTGTTTTGGTGGCTTTTTTTCCTCAGACCTTCCTCCTCCCACAGTCTAGTGTAGCATTTTTCTTAATGCCCCAAAACATGAGGGAGGTAAGTTGTCCCTTTTTCCTAAATATACTTGTTTTTAGACAGTTTTTCTCAATGCCTGGAGGAATTTCTGCCTTGTGTCCTTTCAGGTGTGCATCAGATTTTCCTTACTCCACCTTGTAGTCCATTTTATTTCTCTTAAGTTCCTGTATGCTGTTCACTGGTAAGTCATGTGGAATTCTAGACTGGAAAAGGAGGTACTACTCAGAATCTGTAACCCGCTTAGTCTTCCATCCTGTTTTGTTTATATCTTTCCATAGCCTTTCCTTTTCTTCCCTCTAGTATTTGTGTTACAGCTCTTCGGTAAATTCAAACAAAACAGAACTAGTCACATACTACTGGATTCATTCTTGTGTTAGTGTTCACAGGAAGGACCTAGGTACACTTGGCCCCACAGAGCGTAAGGTGGTGAATAAGGACTTTGAAGCAGATTTGGAGCTGTAATGACTGGCTTCCTTCCCTGCTGCTGTCCCTTCCCCTTCCTTGCAAAGCGTTTTCATTTGAAAAGCTAAGGTGTGGTCATCAGGCATATCTGTTCTCAACTTCCAGTAATTTTTTGCTCACTGCTGAGCTACACCGTAATTGCATATGCAAATGTAGGTGGGTGTTTTTTTCCTCTCTTACCTTGCACATGTGGGAGAGAAAGATAAGGTTGTAGAGGACTGGCAGGGATGGTGCTGCAGTTGAGGAGGTGCTGCAGATGGCCACAGGAGAGAAGTACTCATCCTGCAGGGTAAGGCTTGGAGATTTCAGAGTGTCTGTAACTCAGAGGCAACAATAAAACACTGTTCTTCCCAACTTCAAACTTTAGATCAAAGTAGATTGTTGGAGAACTTGTTATAACAACCTACTGATACATTCTAGCTGCTGAGTGCTGAGAGTGGATTTGCATTTACAATAGGAATTTGATTTGTAGACATGCATATCTATAGTTATTATATCCAGTAATCTAATCTATTAAGATGGATTGAATGCTCCCTTTATTAACATAGGGTAAACTTCTGTCATTCATTACAGTGTTGTAATGATAGTAAAACCACAGAGACTAATTCTATGGAAAAGACTATTCTGACAAACTCTACTCTTTGTGGTAAGGTTTGCCTTGAACTTTTTCCAGATTTTAAATTGACTGGCATACAGTATATCCTGAAACCCCAAATATGTTTTACAACAAATAATGGAAGTAGGACAGGATCAATTCTATATTTCAGTCAAAATGCTAGGAGACTCTCCACAGAAGTGGAATAATAAATAGAAATAAGAAGCAAAATTGAATGGGTCGTTGTAGGAAAAGGGAAATAGTTCCAGTGACACATAATGCAGTACAACATGCCATGGTTCTCTGTATTTCACCATGTGATTAATTGTGCCTTCAGGGATCAGCCTGCAGAGCTGATGTGGTAGTTACACGATAGAGAGGGACTTCTTAAAAGGATGAGCCAGGTTTGTACCTCAGCATGTGAGTAATTAAAACTAGTGGCAGACTTTCTGTTTCTGTGAGCTCAGCCAGCTCATGCAAGAGGGACAATTTTAGCTGTCCAGCTGCAAGGGATACAAATAGACTAAGCTGAATGAAAATCATGATATGCAACAGAGGCTTATGATCTTGACAACATTCTTACAAGGCATTTGATGCAAACTGTTGCCTGTAGATCTGGTGCTCAAAAAGTATTTTTGCCAGTATTGACTGCTGAGATGCCTTCCTTCAGGAACAAAAGAAGTAAGGTAGTTAAGAACTCCAGCAAACGCGGATGGTTTCTTTATTTTGATATGAAGTGGCAAGTCTTCTCTGTTTAATCACCTTTAACAACCTTGTTAAAAACTCCTTGTTATGCAGCATGATATGCAAATCATTTCACTACATTTTGTTTTGGATATGTATGGTGTTAAAATAGTTTGGGATGGGGGGGAAGAATATATAACTTGTAAGAAATCAGAGTTCTCTTCTGAGTAGGTAAGAAAACAGAAGTGCTGAAATTGAAAACTTGCTGAATGTCTTGTTCTAACAGATTACAATTGCTTACACTTAACCCTTATGTTATCTAACTCTTTCCATTTTTTAAGCATTTTGAAGGTCTTGTATAGCAAGTTCTCAGAAAAGAAAGATTTTTTGTGACTTCAAGTTTCAAGATGCTCAGTTACCGAGTAAAACTTCCCAGATTTGTGCCTTACTGTATCTTAACAGGCCTTTTAATTTAGCTTTTTTTTTTTTTTTAATGTCTCCCCAGCCAATCTACCTTTAAAGAACTTGTGTGTCTTCAACCACAGAAGCACTAAGTAGGACTGCAAACAAATGTTTGTCTTGTTGGTTCTTGGGTCTACTGTCCAAACACTGTGTGTCTGAAGTCTGTATGTGCACACGCAACTGCATGTGCTGTTTTCCTGCGTCCTCCTTTTGTCTGTCAAGCTTCTGGCTGATAGCAGATTAGCCATCTGAATGTGGGCAGCAAAGAGTAATGGGCTGCACAGAATGCCTAAGGCTTCTTGCATACAATAAAATGACTCCATTATAAAGCAAAAAATGACAAGCCTGCCATGGAGGATATCTCTACTGGGGAGATGGAGAGAGTAGTTTTTGGTTTATGATCATGTTAATGGGTGTAAAATAAACTTAATTTTTTTTCCAACTGTCTAAAGTGTTTATAGGTGCTGTACAGAGTAGTGCTGAAGATCCTTCTAGCAGGGAAAGACCAATGAGATAAATGGATGAACTACTCTTTGCTATTCCTAATTGCTGTATGTGTGTGGGGGGAAGGAAAGGAGTAATAGCATGGTGCCTCGGTTTCATTTTCACCATGCAGGTGTATTGTTTTTTTCTTTCTTTTAATTTTTTGTTTCTGTTGTCTTGGTTAGTGTACAGGATTTCATAATCTGCACTGCAGAAGTGTATTGTGTTTATTAAGTCTTTTGGAAGATGCGCTGATAGAGATTTAAGGAAATTGGGCCAGAAACATGGCTGAGACAGAGGGAATCCAGATGTTGGAGTAGGATATAAAATACAAAGTTGTAGTGAGTTGGATCAAACAGAGGCAGAAATCTGTGTGCAGAAGCACAGTAGCAGGAAAAATAACTAGGATTCCTATCAAGGGTTTTGACAGCTATACTTACTCTCTATAAGTATCTGGTGACTCAAAAAAAACACAACCTTCTCAACCATCTGCAGTTTACTGTGTGCCTAAACAGCAGCATCTGCTCTTGCCCTCCTAACTTCCACCAGTTCCAGCTTTCACGAATACTTTTTGTTTGTTTTATGGCGTGCAAGTTCTAAAAGGTGCTTCCCCCCCGCCATAAAAAGAGGTGCACTATGTTCATTTATGCTAAATGGAGTATCTTATTGGATTGCATCTGCTCAGGAAATTGAGAGAGTTTCTGATAACTGTGGGCTCCCAAACTAACTAGCAAATCAGTATAAAAATAATTTGGTATATAGAATATGAAGGAATTCTTAAAGTATGCAAAACTTGTCTGAAAATGCTTAATTTTAAAGAAACCTCTTTGACTAGTATGTGGTTTAGCCTGTGTCTCTTGCTGGAATCTGTTCAGTATGTTGGTGTGGATACAGTCAATGAGGACTCTGGAAATGTATGCTTTAGCAACAAAATGTACAAATTACAGCTTGTCATAAATAAAATGAGACTACTGTTTAAGTAACCTTTGTGTTATTTTTTTCATTCTGTCAGCTGCTGCTGGGTCTCATTGTGGCTGTTCTGGACGTATATTCCATCTGTTATATGGAACATGTGCCTCAAAGATCTACTTTTAGCTGCTCTTTATACACCAACTCTTTCCCAGTCTCTTGAATTGATTTTCCTTAACGGAAAACCCTTCCTCAAAATGTATACTTCTCTCCCTTTTCTCAGAATAATGTCTGTGTGTTGTCATCATCTGTTCTCCTTGCACCCCACCCCCCAAAGAAAAAGGAAACAACTGAGAGTGATTTTGAGACCAGTTTACCACAGAGCTCCACAGATGCTGCTCCCTTGATAGCAGTATTAATTCACTTTACATGCGTTTTTATTTTGCAGTTCAGGATTGTTTCTGTGATCACATGAGCTTGCATTTTTATGATGCTGAAGACTAGCTGCTTATGAAGGAAGCTGGTGATAAAACGAAAGATTAGTTAACTTTCTCAAACAGTGGGTAGTCTGTAGATGGTGACAACTAAAATATGTTCTGGGCTAGTTTATTAGGAGAGAATCTGTGGGGCTTTCCTCCTCTGTCCTTGCCCCATGTGATGCTCTGGTTTACAGTGAGAAACCACTGGTTTCTGCAGTCACAGGTGGAAAAGGAGGTAGTCACTTGCAGGTGATGCACAGACGTTTTGAGTTAAAATAAGAAAGTGAGCTATCTTACAGAAAGAGGAGGCAGCTACATATTTTATAAATCTTTCAACTTCTGTGACTTAATTGGCGCTGCTGAAAGCAGTATGTTGCACATTAGTGCAGTTTAGGGAAGCTGCAATTACAAATATGAATAAAATCTAGAACTAGTTTTGTCTTTAGTGAGATTCTTACTTTTTTAAATAATCACTCATCATACTGGGAAAAGTATTGCTGTCTTGGACCATCCTAGTCTGATATGGCTACAGTGTTGCACCGTGGCTGGTTTTCAGAACAGATTTGGGAAGCTGCAGAATACCAAAGACAGGGTGGTAAAACAGTTGAAAGCTCAACTGGAAGGAAATGTAGGAAACAAAGGTATTTAAGGAAAACTGTAAGTAGTAAAGAAAAATATTCTGGGAGATGGCTTTATGTGCTGTTTTCTGTGGTATTAGGCAACACAGTGGAGTAGATACCTGCAAACTTTCCTCACATGTGGTATGAAAGGATTTGCTAAATTATTCAAAACGTTCATAAAAGAAATCTTGTGATATATGGTATATTGTGTGTGTGTGTGTGTGTGAACTTACTGTTCTTGCTTCCTAAAGTTTCATGATTGCTCTTAATCAGTGGTAAGTGATGTAGTATCAGTCTGTCTGACCAAGCTATAGACCATTTCCAAATGTCCCTTTTGCAAGGGACATTGCAAGCAGGAATTTTTGAGAACTTTAACCAGGTCTTGTACCCACTAGTTTCTAAATAAACATTTAGTTAACTACTGTGGTTGAGGTTCTGTATTTAAAAATAGGGGAGTAAAATACAGCCTTGTTACTAATAAATGGGAGTATCTTTCAATTTTAACAGCTTTTGGGTTGATACTTAAGATCTCTATGTCATTTCTCATTGGCAAGTATTAGTGTGGCAGAGTTGGAATCCCTAGTTTAGGACACAGTAATTATGGTCACAAGCCACAGGGCTGGGGAGTGCTTGAGGTGGCATGGGGAAGAAATCTCAAACCTGGCTATTCATGTTTTCAGATTCAGTGTTAAATATTCTGAATTGATTACCTTTGTCCTCTGGAGAAATTGTCTTTTTGTTAATTGTAGTGAGGAGGGGTCTTAATGTCTCTGGTGTAAAGTATCTAACATATAAAATATGAAAATACAGCAGACCTTGTACAAATGAATGTGCAGTGCTTGACACAAAATGAGATACTGGAAGATGCTTTGTTGAATTCTCCCCAGTTCTGCTTTCTTGAATCTTGCTGTCCAGCCCTTGCCTTAAGTTGCTCCCTAGTTCAGCTCAGAACCACATAGTTACCTCAGTTTTATTTGCTGTTTTCCATGGTAGAACAGAAGCGCGTGTATCTGCAGTAGGATGTGTTTTTGTTATCCCAGAGATTGATTGTTGCCATCTTTTTCTATATGTTGTAGGCCCTATGTGAATCCTTCCTGGTGACTCCAGTTTTGTGGGATTTCTGTGAATAGAAAGAAGAGCCTCTTAGATGTGCTTCAGAGACAAATGTTTAAAAGCCTGATGTTTTTCCCTTATCCTAGAATTCAGCGGCTCTTAGGAGATGTTAAAGGCATTGGTATGATGTTGCTCTCCCTCCTGGATGAGGTAGTGAACTCTGTCATGCTTTCTCATCTAGCTGTCCAAGAACTTCAATATTGTAAGATGTGCAGAGCTACAGTTTATTTTCACCTTCTTTCTTCCCCCTCCTCTTCCAAGCAAGATTATTTTAGAGAAGGGGAAAAAATGCTACCAAAAAAGCCAAATCATTGTTTTTGAGCTTAAATAAGGCTTGTGATTATCTCTGCTGTAATAATAGGTGGTTTAGGTTTCTTGGAGCAATTCATGCAGTTGGGCAAAACCTATGTGACTATTGCCAAGTACTGCAGTGGACACTGTCTGTTACAGTTAGGAACTCTTTAATTTGGGTAACTTGTAAAGACTGAAATGTAATCCTCAGCAGATCAGCTTGTAGTGTATGAGAACAAGGAGGGAGTGATAAACTCTGTTCTGCAGGAAGTATGTGTTCAACAGATCTTTCATATTCATTTGCATGTGCCTACCCTTACATTTCCTTTTGTTTTGTAAGGGCATTCTGGAAAACCACAGTGCCCCAGGCATATTGGTATTACTGCCTTAGATGCTATTGATATCTAATCAATACCTCTGATGTTTTATTGTTGGATTTTTTTTAATTGTTGTTCTTCTACACCTCATAGATTCTTAAAACTATCTGGTAGCTGTCAGTCATCTACAAAACTCAGAATATTCTAAACATAGTAAATAACTGCATCAACATGACAAATGTGTTTGCTGATGCAGCATGGTAGAATAGGAGGGGTTTCCACACCACCCTGAACAGAAACTGCCAGTCACTGTGGAGGCGAGGTGCTTTGTTCCCACTGGGGGATGGAAGGGATCTGGTGAGAAGTGAGGCCTGTCTTGCCTTGTGATGCCTGTGTTGTCATCCTTGTAGTATCACGTGAGGAAGAACAAGGGGTTTTTTGGTTACCTCTCCTTTCCTAAACCCTTTAGAAGTATGTCTTTATTTTTTATATTTTTCTCCATTTGTGCAAGTGGGACATGGATGGAAAGCCTGTTACATGTGTGTTTCCATTTAGGCATAAGGGCTATGGAACAAAATACTCAGTCTTTGAGATGATGTCCATCTATTATTTAAATTGCATTCTTAGTTATTCTTGGGGAAGGATGCAGATGAAGAAGTCAATATTGGGCATCTGGGGGTTTGAGAGGGCTATTTCCTTAGCTGTAAAGAACGAGTACATTTTGTGCTTCTTTGAGAGGTTTTTTCCCCATTTGTCAAAAGGATAAAGGCTGCCTTCTGCCCAAAGATTATTTAAATTGATGTCTGAGTGTATGAGATGAGAGCATGAACTGCAACTAATTCCTGTCAGGTAATGGTGCGCATCCCACTAAACACGGGTCATCCTGAGAAGCAGCTGGTTGTGGGTCCAATGTGTGTTACCAAATTGTATGCCTTTGGTGGCAGCCCTGAGGAATAGAGGCTGCTTTTTGGAAGATGCACTCAAAATGGCTTGACATCAGGACTAGGGGTGGGTTCAAGGGGTGGGAGGATGAGATGTTAATGCTCTACCATTCAACTTTGGGCAAGTCTGGGGTGCTAACAGAGTGATTGAAACATGTCTGCTTGACAGCTGTGGCAAACCAGCATCCTTATGTGAAGCCACCTTCTGTAGTAAAGAGAGGTTTGATATTTTCTCCAGTAAAGGAGTCTGTTGATGTGTACTGGTAGTGAGCAACGTGCTGTATGTTGGCATATAACAACTGCTGTAAAGGCATATAGATGTTCCTAGGAAAACATTGCCTCAGAAATGCAGCTTTTTAGCGAATAGACCTCTTCATTTGCAGTAAAAACAAATAACAACTTGTTTGCTGAACTGTGACCTGTTTTGGAGTGACAGTCTTGCAGCTTGCTGAATCGACAGCTGGGCTTACCACTGTGCTGCCTGTAGCTGAGAGCACACTTCACAAAGGCTATGGAAGAATACATTTGTTTTCCTGCTCTGTTGTTATTTCTCAGCAGGTTTTCAGTTGCTGCTCCCCCACTTTTTGTAGCCCTGAAGCTGCCCAGCCAGCTACTGTTTCAAGTTAGTTTCTAATGCACCTTCTTTAAACATCCGTAATGAAGGTTGGAAGACTCGAATGATATTTGATAAACTGAGAAAATCAATGAAAAGTTATTTAATAAAGCCTTTTGAGGTCTCTGGTTTAGCTAAGTGATTTAAATGTGACTTTTTCTGCTTTAATCAACTGATCAACCTTTAGGTTGGTAGAAAAAACAGTGGTGGTTTTGTTGGTTTGGTTTTTTTAAAGGGAGAAAGCATATACATTCTTTGTTCAGACCTTCTTTCTAATAATAATTCAGTATTCTGCAGATATGTATTATGTGAGTTGACATCAAGAATCTGGCAAAAAAGGGAAGATTGTTCATCGTTTGTAGATGAGACTGTGCCAGTTGTGACGATTAAATGTTTGTCCAGATATTATGTTATCTCTGAGCTAAATTTTGCTCAGTGTGCTCTGAAATATTCTTGGCTGGCACAAACTATACGTTGGTGTCTGTAGCAATGGGGCTTTAAACTAGTTCATTTTAAATCCTAGCAAGCAGCAGCTGAAACGCTGCTGAATGACCTTTGACATAGGGACCCATGAATGCCCCAAGTATGATTTCACTTTCACCACGTTCTTTGTGAATCTGAATGCTTGTCAAATCAGATGTGTGTTTAGGCCTTTTCACTGAATGTGCTTGGAGGGAAAGAACAAAGCCTGGGGTCAACTTGGCATAATCCCTGCGTTTATCTTTATTCTATTATAGTGGCTTGTGGGGGATGGAGTAACTATTCTCTATGAGGTGAAAGTGCAAGTAGTGTATAGGTAGGCTATCCGTCTTTTCTTTCAGACTTTCCCAACAACCTAGCTGGTCTTCCATGATTTACTTGCATTAATGTATGGGCTGAGTAGGCAGACTGCTCGTTGATCCATGTGATCTGCTATTTGTTCTACCCATCGCTATTTTATAGCTGCTGCACCTAGCTGCTGATGTAAACAAACACATACAGCTTGTCTTGGGTAGCACATGCAGAAATGGGGCTGTGTTACATGATGCTTTGTTCTCCCCAGTGAAGATGGGGAAGGAAATAACATGGATTTTTATACTACAACTACTTTTCCTTCAGTGCAAATCATCTTTTTATTTTAAGTGAATAGCTTCATATACTGTATGGTACATATGTATTTTTTGCTTTTGGAGGTTATTAGTCATAGTCAAGTAAGGAGTGACTAAGTCTGTTATTACCCATTCAAATTGGGAAAGCCTTTGTCTCTAAGGGAAGAACCTTAGAGTTCTATTAAATGATTGTTATAGACTTCTTTTGCAGTATTTTTAGATTTTACTCCTGTGGTAGATTCACTTCACAATACAGGATTGTTTCTGTGTGGAGTTGGAGTGGTCTGAATCTGTAAACGAGCTATTGTATGGTAAAGTACAAGTGGGTGGAGGAACTATATGACAAAAGGCCTAGTTACCTTTACAGTTTGTTCGCTGTACCTCATACACTTTGTTTCAGAAGAAAAGCACTATTCAAAGACTTGAGTATAAGGAGGCAGTCTTTCACACGAGGCTTGTGGGAAATTTCTCTCCGACTTGTGGGTTTTCAGCTTGTGTAGATTTACCCGGCGCCTTCTGGGACTTTGCCCGAAACGGCTTAACACGTCTGTCTGAACCCCCCGCACGTCGTGGGGTGAGCACTTCCTAATCTGACACTTCGACCAGTATTTTCCGCCTTGCATGTGCGCTTGTTTGGGGCTTTTCTGTTGGGGTTTTTTTAATCAAGCTTTGCAAAGTTTCTTTTTAAGAGGAGGGGGTTTGTTGGTTTATAAGGGCTTCCAAACTAGGAAAGAACTCCCCATCACTAGCTTCAGAGTTTAAGGAAGGAGATAGCTCTTTTTTTTTTTTCTTTTTTTTTCTTTCTAAACCTAATAAGAGTCATTCTGAAAGCATGAGTGTGCTTTTCTGTTTTTTAAACTAAACGTTGAAACTTGATGTTTGCTGTGTTAAATCCGCAGTTCCCTTCATCTTCTTACACGTTTCACTGTTTACTTTCTCTTTTCATAGCTTAGTGGATAAGTGCTTAAAAAAACCCTGATCATTCTGCTTGGAAAACAAACATGCTTCACTCAGCACCCAATTTTCAGATTTAAAACACTTTCACACAGACTTGCTGATGAGCTGAGTGTTTTTGTTTCATTTGTTTTGTTGGTTTTTTAAGGGAGAATTGGGTTACTTCAGTTCATCTAGGAAGAGGGGTGGAGTGCTCTGAGGAGAGCAGGGCCCTGGTGCATTGCCTGACCCAGGTGAGCTGGGCTGGCTGGAGTGGAGTAGCTGCTCTGCTCCTCTGCCGGACGTGAACACCCAGGGCAGGATCCTGCTTCCATTGCAGAAGCAACTGAAGAGCCCTCAGCCTCACAGGTCACAGCCCAACACATAAGCTTGGAACTACTACAGCAGAGTAATTTTAAAAGGAAGTATGGAGGCCTGGACCTATGCCCATGTTAGCTGTCTGTGCTATGGCGACAGTGGCCACTGTCAGGAGGGCAGAGGAGGTATTTCGGGTTAGGAAACAGTCTGATAAGGTTTCAGCAATGGCTTTCATTCCTTGTTAGCCACGTCCTTTCTAGTTTTCCATGTGTTGTGGAGACATTTTCAGCCTCCAGTCTGCTTAGTGCCACCGGTAGCTGCTCTAGGAGAGTAATTCTGGAAATCCTACTGTCATCATTGTCTCTTGCTGCTTTAAGGAGTAAGTTTAGTGCCTTTGTTCAACACTGCCAAGATAATTTTGCTTAGAATCTCAGATGGGCCGAGCAGCATGGTGTGGTTTTTCATGTGGGTTCCCCTCGGATTGTTTGCCCTCCCCTTTCCCATCACAACCTGTCGTACTCTGGATCATGTGGATCCATCTTCGGATGACATGCTTTCCTACCTCAGTGTCACCAACCTGCATCCAGAAGCCTATGTATCCGACTGTAGTGTCTTTGTTGTATGCTTACTTTAATTGTATAACATTGATTACAGCAAGAACTCGCATCTTGAAACTCCTTTACCCTTACAGGCTGTACAATGGAAAGTTCTATCTAGAATATCCACCTACAAATATATGCCACTATGTTTACTGTTTCACAGTATAGCAGAACTCCGAACAATTCCAGTGTACTTGAGTGAAACTGGTATGTGTTTTTCAGAGCTGTTTATGAACTCTCATCTACTAATCTTGGGTACTTGTAAATAATACCAGAAAATCCTTTGCTTGTATTAATCAGAACTAAAAGGCAACAGTCAAATGTTCGCTTTTGCAATATCAAGGTTTTTTTTAATTGGTAAATCACACCTCCCTTTTTTAAAATGCCACTTACACTGTTATATAATGGCAGCTTTTCTTCTGTTATTTCTTCCTCCCTCCTCTTCTGTCAGGCTATGAAACTACATGCTGTGTAAGAGTTTCTCTTTTCTTTATGTTCTCCTTTTCAAGATTGTTTCAGTCTTGAGATGTTACGGGAGGCTTTCTAGTAACTAATGCTCCCATGGCTAGTCTATTGGCTGCCAAATCTGCTGTGGTTTTTTTAACTTCTAGTGGTGTGAAGGTGGGATTTGGAGAAGTAGCTGTACCAGCTGTGAAATGAAAATGCTGAACTGGAGGAGCAATGTTGAAGGAAATAAACCTGCTGTTTTGTACCTAGTTTCAAAGTAGTACATCCCTGGTTGCTCTTATGGTCTTCCGAAAAGGCCAAAGTAACTTCTTCTGCAAGCTCCAAGTGTGAAGACATGGAATAGAGAGATTAAAATAGGGAGTAAATCGGTTGCAGAGCAACCAGTCAAACTCACTATTAAATAGCCTTTCTTTAAGGGATACGAATACTAAAGAAGTAACAGCATTCTGTTAGAACTTATACAATGCTAAAAATCCATTAAGGAACCAGCAAAGCAATCTAGCTGTGTGTTGCTGATCTAATTTCACAGTTGATCACGAAAGCAGTTTAGTTTAAAGAGGCAGCAATATAATTCAGCAATGCCAACAGCTGACAATTCAGGAATGTAAACTTAACATGTCTGATCTTACATTTCTCTTTCTGTCCTAAATGCCCGGGGCAATAAATGAAATTCTTTTGTGCTTTAAAGGCTGTCTGATTTGGTATATTTAGACCATAAAGGCATGGGCAGAAGTGTATTCAAAGCCCCAGTTCCTGGTGGACTAGCTGACCAGAAGCCTGCCGTGTAGGGGGTCCTTCAGCTCATCTGCCCCTGCAATTTGCCACACTGCAGTCATGTCACTAGTTTGGAAAGCCTGCCTGCTGAGGCCTGGAGCCCACTGGTGCAAAGCGTTCCTTCAAACTGTACCGAAATGTACATTTTACTGTCCTGCCTTGGTATAGTTTTGAGCTCCTAAAGAATTTAAGTGTGTTGAACATGTGAAGGCCCTCATAAAATATGAAGGGCATGGGTCTGGCCCCTGGTTTCCTTCTGTCTGAGGACAGGGGAGTTGAGTTCCCTGGTTACTGGCAGCCACAAGGTTTTTGTTCTTTGAGCTTTAGCTGAAAGTTACCATTTGTTTTTTGTTGTAGAACACTTCATTCCAAACGAAAAGCTAGTAGTTACCTCACCTGTTCGTTTTAAACTGATTTTGATCCTATCTAAGTAGCAACTACTAAAGATTTAAAAGGAGTTGACAGCTCTGCGCTGCTACTATTGTGGAATTGTTTTCTGGGGCTTTTATTTGTTGGTTTGTTTGTTGTTTTTTTTCTTGGAGCTAATCCTGTCCCAGTAGCTAACAGGGAATACAGGGCAGTCAAAATAATTGCGAATTTATTTGCTCAGGTGAAATAACAGAATGGTTGCTACTGGGAATGACTTGAGAAAGAATTAGATGCTGGAAATAAAATTCCATTAAGCAGAGGGTTAGGGAGAGCGTTAGCTCTGGTGGTCATGATGAAATCTTAGTAAAAGTGTGGAAGTGACAGCTTTAGTGAGACTTCCAAGAAGACAGAATAATGTAGAATCAATGTCACATTATTTACGGCAATATTTCACTCAAATCTTCCTGTAACTGTAACTGCTGCTTGAATCTATGCCATTGCATCCTGGTCCTTGACTGGAAATCGTTCCTAGTCAAGCTGGCAGGTAACCCAAAGGATAAAGAACTAATCAGTTATAGAGTGAGGTGTCAGCCATCCCTTACCTTGGAGAGTGCTGGTCACCAAGAAAGCTGAATGCACATGAAGGCTTCAGTAGGACAGCTGTTGGCATCTGAAGGGTGAAGAATGTAGCTTGTGCTTTCGCTCTTATGTTGTTTTCTGTGACTGTGATACTGAGGTACAGGGAGATAGAAGGATATTAGCCTCTGTAATTGTTGAACAAGTGGTTTCAGTGGTATGGGCAAGCAACTGATGTGGTCCTTGGCTCTGTCAACAGGTAGATCTATGGGAGGCACAGGATGCAGAGATTATCCTCTTTACTTATTTTATCTCGAATTTGGGACAGGTTATGAATGCATGGTCAGTTTACAGCAGTTCAGGGAAGTGGTACTTTATTGTCATATTGTAGTGCCTGAGCATATCCCAACTCAAGTTCTCTTGGCTTTTGTGGTGTAGGGCTCCCTCCCCTCCCCCCTTTTTAATAACAGGTTAATTTCTTTTGCCCAAACTTTAGTTAGCTTTCCAGTTTGTAAGTCCAGTCCTATGTATTTACATATAGCAGCTGGAGAAAAATGTGGCACAGCTGTAGTGCTTACTTACCAAAAAGATAAATCCTTGTCAGCTCTTCTCTGCTCACATAGCTCATGAATGAGGGATATTTTCTGTGATCAGTTGTGTGCTGGAAATCACTTGGATGTGTTGCTATTTTTGAAGACAACTTTTGCAGGGCAGAATCTTTTCCTCCTTAGTTCTATCTAGAAACCATTTGCTTTTTGTGCAGACTGAAACTTGTATGGAGTGTAGCTCAGGAATTCAACTTGTGCTCTATTAGCAGGCTTTTTTATTATACTGACTCGCATGTTCTCATGGGGGTCCTTGTTCGGAAAAGGGTTTTTTAAAGAACTGTTCGCCCAGCAGTTGCTTACAGCATGCGTATGTTTGGCCTATCAGCATGCCTATGTACTTTGGCTGTATAAACTGTAGGGTTGGCTCACAGACTACAGCACCTAAATTTAGATGCCAGGGTGTGAGCTCATTGCCTGTGCTCCCATTATAGTCTGCAGAGACCTAGTCAGTGGACCTGAAAAGCTGTTAACTCATTGAACATGGGTATCTGCTTTAGGATGAGCAGAATACTTCTTTAGATACCATTGATTACAGTACAAATTTAGGCAGATAGTTAATGTATAAATTCCTAAATTTAGGGTTTTTGTGCGCTGTGTCTCACCTTAATGCTGGTTTTATCTCTAACAGTTGAAAAGCCATTTGATGTTATTTGTGCTATTAAAATACCCCATACCCCTTTTGAGTTCGCTTGTCTGTTACTTTCTTTTGAAAATGATAATCATGGTTGAAATTAATGACTGCTGAAAGCTACATCTTGAAGATGATGCCTGTTTCAATGCTTTCTTTAACAGGCTGATCTTAAGTATTTTTCAGTTCTCTGGGACTGAAGGCTGGTACCTTAGTTCAGCTGGGAAGCAAGCGTCCTGCCTTCCCCCTGCCCCATGCACCTCCCTTCAGAACATCTTGGTGTTGAGCTGTCGCTGGCCTCATCTGACTCAAGCGATGTTTCTGCTGTCTCATAACAGGAAACGAACGAGTTTCTTGCAATCAGTATGCTATCGGAGGCCTTAGTGAAATTGTTCAGTTTGCTCTTAGTTGCATGGGCTATCAGAGCTGGTCACAACTAGCTTTTAACATAATGTTAGTTTCTGTTGATTACTTAAACAGAGCTTTTGTACTGAATGATGATCACAAATGAAACTGATGTGTGGGGTATTGGAATGGTGAGGCTTGATAATGGGAAAAGATGCTTAGAAGTGAGATGTCATTATAAAGAATGAAGATTTTTTCTTTAATAGCAGTGAATTTTTCAGCAATAGCCTTGAGTTCAGCGTGGTTAGAGTAATTGCAATTTGTTTTGCATCAAGGAAAAGTCAATCCCGTAACTGAGTGAATTCAACTCAGTATCTTTTCTAACTCCCCAGTTCTTAATTATTATATTAATACTTTGTTTTTAAAGCTTCATTCTTAGCCAGGGAGTGTATCTGAATTTTACTAGGTCCTCAATATTGAGCATGCCTGCTAACCACAGGATATGTTCTGTACTTCATTAGTGTAATGGCCGGGCATGGGGACACACTCAGAGACATACCCAAGAAATGGTGCTTAAATAAATGGCTTTAAGTTTCCTACACTGTGCAGAGGTCTGGCTGAAACTCTTCTGACTTTTAATGTTCATATTGTACAGTGGTGGTTTTTTTACGGTGTTTTTATACTTTATGGAGATGAGACTTGCATTAGGAACAGGTTTGCACCATTGCAATAAGTATGGGCTACAGAGATGCACAGTAGGAATTTCCTGTAGGAATTAATTTGTAACTGTCTCTTGTAAAATCTCACATTTTGAGGTCAAGAGATGGGATTGTTTGAACCATCCTTTCAGGTGTAGATTTCTCAGGAGACTGTAACTCCCTTCTCTCTCAAACTGCATGCCGTTTTGTTTCTGTATCTCATTCAGCAGATACCAATTCATGCAGCCTTAGAAGTATCTGTGTGTTTTCTACTCTTCCTTCTCATGACTGTATCAGAGTAGTATCTATCTACATTGAAACCTCAGTTTGTATATGTTTTTGTTATGGGCTTTACTTGAGAATTGTCAGTTGATTTAAAATCACAGGGGAGCCAACTCTACATGCACAACTATATTAGAAGTTTTACATTCATTTCTCCAAATTACCACTGAAGAGAACTAGTGTAACTTCATAGACTAAATGTTCTATTAATCTATTACTGTAGAAATAAAAATCTTTTAAAGGTATGCAAGAAGATTTATTAAAAGTCACCACATTCCTTCAACAGTCTGAAAATGTGATGTCTGAGTGGCAATGGTCTATGCAAAATTTTTTTCTGATCCTTTTATGTTACTGCAAATTTTTAAAAGTCTTTAGGAAATACCTTATTTTTTGCCAGAAACATTTTTAGCTGTTCCAAATACCCTTCTGAAGAATTCAAACCCACATTTTTGATAGCTAAACTTATGATAGCTAAAGTTATGGTATGTAATGTAAAAGAAGCCGGTGGCCTGAAAGTAACTTGTCCAATATGTAGCAGTAAGTGAAATTATCTACCTAGAAGGCATCATCGCTTGCTGACTTTTCATTTTGACCTTTTTGAGATTTCAGTCTTGAATAGTTTGCTTGAGCTAGAGTGTAGCTACAGCAAATACTAAATAGCTCTTCGAATTGTAGTTGCTCACTGGTGTTAATGTCTGCATGCTTTAAAAAGGGTGATCCTGAAAGAGGTTGAGGTTTGTGGTGGCTAACTGATTGTGACCTTCCAGGACTCTCAAAAATGGCTCCTTATTTGCAAGAAAAAGCTAACAAAGTTGCGTATGCAGTTGTATATGTCACTAGTTAAGACCAGAGCTAGAATATCATCCTTGTTTCTTGTGCCAGCCCTGCAGAATAGTTACCAGTATAGCATGGTATGCAGGAAAGATAGTGTCTGTGTTCGTAATAAAAATAAAACCAACCAAACAACAAAAAACCCCGAAACCACCACAGACACAAAACCCCAAACAACCTTACGTAAAAATCGCAGTAAAGCTAATTGCACTGAGACTAAAGAAGCATAGTTTGAGTTTACCCAAAAGAAGGGTAGGAAGTGTTGTGGTAAGTCTCATAGCTCAAAGGAAGGAAGATGTGAAAGCTGAAGTTGTGTAGTTGTACAGCAAAGGTGCATATATATTGTTTCTCAGTAGCTACTTTTAGCATAGCTTCTGCTTCTGTGTGCCAGATCTTAAAAGACAGTTTAAATTGAGGAATTTGCTGCAAGTTGGATTATGATGTCTGTAAATGAATTCCTTAAATGGGTTTAAAAAGCTTTTCTAAATAATAGGTTCCAGATGAGCTAGAAACTGTGGGCTTCTAAAGTTGGTGAGTGAAACTTTTGTGATCTGTGCTACTGAAGATAGCAGACCAGATCATCATGTTGGTATCTGTTTTATAACCAGGGATGGGGGGGGAACACAATTCTTTACACATTTGTGAAATGAATTACAGTCTAGAAACAAAGTATTTGTGTTCTGAAAGTTTTGCAATTAATGGTTACTTAAGAAAAACTTCCTCAGGTGCAGTTTAGTTCAGCTAACGTGCATGCAATGCATTTTTAAGTTTGGAGAATATATGCAGCCTTATTGTTAAATACTTTCAGATTACATCTTGACTGTGTATCTTATGCATTATTTGTTTAAAATGAGTTTGCCTGCACCCCTCTCCCATAAGAAAAGTACATTGCCATGAGAGAGTGGGTGAGTAGCATTAGTATCTGTGATGACTTTCCACAGATAGCACTGAGGGCTGTTGGGGGGTTGATATTTATCCCAACAGGCAAACTGAGAAGTGAGTTAATAGCTGATTCTTGCACAAGTTCCACTGTTGAGTTGTGTGTGATGGCTAAACACTTGTAGGAGGATGTCTAGTTTCTTTGGGTTATATCAGGAGAACAGCAAGTACAACTTCTACTCAGGTAGAACTGTAAAATTGTTTGCATTGCTTATCTGTTTAAATATCAGGCCTCCGAGGTTTGAATAATGCACCTGGCCACACGCTCTCTGGGGGCCAGATGCTGCCAGATTCACTTTCTCAGTAAGGTGGAAATGCTCTTAATCTACACCAGGTATACCAGATTTCTATCAACCAGGTGGTTGTGTTAGGAAGAAAAATGGATAGTCCCGCTGTACTATGCATTAGTTGCTGTTGGCTGCTAAAAACTTAGCAGAGAGTGAGTTTTCTGTTACACCACTCTGTTACAATGTGTTTTGTTGTTCGGGGTTTTTCCTCAGATGTTTGCGTATTTTTTTAATCCAGCTTTAAACATAACATGCTGTGGAAGAGGAAAGCATACATTGCTAATACCTCAGATCACTTCTGCTCTTCATTGAGTGGAATAACTGATGAAGGTGACTGATCCTTCCTCATGTGCTAGTGCACCTTAAACCTCAGCCATTACCAAGAGAGGCTGCAATTTCACTTTTTATAGCACTGTGCAGATCTAGTACTTTTGATTGTAAAGCAAACATCACCACCATGCCCTCCCCCTGTATCAGTTAGAGAGTCTGTCTTCCAGAAGGGAAGAAAAGCAGTTGCTGTGCTTCACATCAATTAGCAAGGAGAAGGGAGTGTGCTTGTAGCCAGTCTCCCTGCAGCTCTGTATTTGCCAGCTATTTTGCGAAGTGAAGTTGATGTGAAATTGTCATCTTATTCCCCTTCCCCTCTTGACTGCAGTCTTTTATAGGCACTTGCTAGCGCAGTTGGTGGCCAGTATATAATGGCTGTGACCAGGGATGTCAGCTTCTGTGGGACACCAGATCCAGCACGTTTGTTTTTTCTCTGAGCAGGTTTTCTGCTGAACATGCGTGCTTTTCAGTTTTATACCATGTGCTTCAGCATACCAAAGGCGCCTGGCCTTCTGGAAACACAGCTCAATCTAACCCTTAACTTCCCAGCTGGCAGATGGCACTTGTGTTGGCCAGGATCAGCTGGGAAATGCTGCCAGCCATAGGAGCTTGTCTGCTTTCTGTGTTGTGCAGGAGTTGTCTGGGGGATTCTCCTTGGTGACAGTAATACTGTATGAGACTACTCCCCATGGACCAACCAACATCTGCTTTACTGGATATGAGCAAGTAATGTTTTATAACTTTACTTAATAACATCCTCCTGAAAATGAAATAGAGCAGAGGTTTTGGAGGACGAGTCAACTGGGGAGGGATATCCACATGCTGTACAGCTCTGTTCAGTGTAGAGTGGACGTCTTTGCAGAAGTCAGTGAAGAGTTACAATCTCAACTGTTAGTTCCACCTCCACAAATTACTTTGCCACAAGTAACAGAGTTATAGTTATTTTGGTTCAGTACTCACATAAAGAGTATAGCTTTAAGCTCACAAAAGAGAAAACCAACCCCCCCAAAACCCAACTAATTTAAAATGTGGTTGGGACAGATGAAGCAAACTAATGCAAAGATGTCTGCCAGTATGTTTTGCAGCTCATTTCCAGGCAGAATGTGTGGCATTTAGCTGGTGGTAAGAAGCTGTTCAGACTCCAATTCCGTAATTCAGGGTTTCAGAATCTAGATATTTACATTTAGAAATAAATGTCACTGGTATTAGTTTTGCTATTTCTGATTCCGGGTCGCCACATGCTATTGTTATATTAATAAATAGCACAGCCAACAAAACACACTAGGTATGGCGAGGGGCACTATTAAAGGCTTCTGCTGCTCTCCATGAAGATGAGTTGTACATGAAAAGCTCCACCTGTGTTTTGAACTGGAGAACACAGCTTTGCTGCTGCACTTCCAGTGATCCAAACCTGAATGCTGTTACCTTACTGAGTTAGAAGCTTTTTGAGGTCTGTAGTGCCTTCTGTGATACTGTGCCATCAGTAGTCTCGGTAGCGAGGATTGCTGCAGTCCTGAGAAGTTCATCTGGTTATGTTTTGGCACTTCTGTGGTATTTGTATGAATGCCTCTTTGGTATACACGAAAGGGACTAGGGGACTGTCTTTTCCAAACAATACATATCTGAACATGGGTGGCCTCTTAGGTGTTTTCCACTCTTTCCCAACTTACACCACTGTTATGAATGTCAGTGGAGTGGAGGAGAGGGGACTGGGGGAAGTGAAATTACGCCTGCTTTAGCTGTTGAACTCTTAACTTCTTGAGGTGATGGAATGATATTTGGCCTTATCTTGAGTGGGCATTCCTGTGGTTCTTTTATTGTTATCTAAGTGCTTTTAATGATATACTTAACAATTTGTGACAAGCTTTTTGCACTGAATTATCTTCAGAAACCAAGTTTTGTAATTTGCTTGTTACTTAAGCTCAAACCTTTCCATTAGAAATAGGGTAAGCAATTGCAAGAGTAGCATTTCCCAAGGTGAGAATATTTTCTGCTGATAATTGCTTGGTCTTGTGTCAGGCAAAGGACCTCCCTCTTTTAGGGTATCTCCTTGTCCAAGTAGTGTTATTTAGTCATTTGGAATAAGGACAACAGGGTTGGTAGAATAGGCTGTAAATCCAGAATCTATTGCTGCATGCTGGTATGTCTCATTGTTCAGTATGTATATGGCCATATGCTGTATGGTCTCAAATGGGCGTGTGTTCTGTTTTGAAAACCTTCAGTATTTTTGTTGTTTCTCAAGTGTTAGGCCACCGCTGTATTTGTACCAAAACCTTTGAAACACAGCCATCTGTTCACACGTTGCTTTATTAAATCAGTTAGTTCATATTTACCCATGTAGATATGTAAGCAGATTTATACAGCATATTTTTGCAGTGTAGTACCTCATCATCATGACTAACTTGGATTCAGCTAGCGTTCTTACAGGTCATCAAGGAATGATCAAATTCAGAGGCATTAAGTAAACAAGATGGATTTCCTCATTCCTGTAGTGTTGCAATGCCTGTAGATTCTGAAATACATTGGCCTTTCCCAAGCGTGGAAGCATCCACAGACTTTTGTCAACCATTATTAAATATACTAAGAAGTATTTTACTGCTTTTCTCCAAACGTGTCTGGTCTAGAGGTTGAAAAAGTCCTCCTAATACTGAAATATTTATTATAAAGTATCTGTTCACAGACCTACATGAAATAGTGATTCTCTTGGTAAAGCTTTTGTTGTGATCTCTCATGATTGTCATCCCTGTTCTGTTAATATAAAGATTTATTGTGTTTATTTTGAATAAGAAAATAGATTTCTACAGTTATATGCAATTAACTCACTTCAAATACACTATTTAGAAGAGAAAAAGTTTATCTTGGTATATGGATATATTACTGAAGTACAGAAAACTTGTCTGTGAAGCTGTGGATGGGGGAATTGAAGTTGACATTCCAGCCATCCATTTAATACCTTGTCCCAAAGCACTGCTGTGCTTCAGAGAAAGTAGGACACCAAAGCCAAGATAGTAGTACACTGAAAACTGGTCCTGCTTGCAGTGGTTTTAGTGTGTCAGTGCACCTTGTGAGTGACACAGCTGTGGCTGGAGAAGTTCCCTGCATCACATAGGAGTTTATATTGACATTAACTGATTTTCCTGCAACACATTTGGAGATGCTATGATAAACAAGTAGATGTTACTGGAACTGTCCTTTTCTTAAGCAGACTGTGCGGGGCGTCACTTGGCTGGTTGTATTCTACTGATGGAGCCTTTCAATTATAAATCTCATGCTGCACAGAGCAGAACAGGATTCTTGAGCACGTAGAGTGTGAGCGTCCTTGCCTGTGGGCCTGAAGGATGGCGTAGCACAGCCTCCCTTTTGTGCTGGTGCACGGCAGCTCCAGCAGTTCTCTTTAAATGCAAGAACTGAGGGCTGTACCCCAATAATAACTGCAATTTTAGAGAACAGGCTTTTCTTCTCAAGCCTGATTAACTGTTAATTTCTCATCAATTTAACTTCCACTGTGTCATGCCCTTTATTTTAAGAGCTGTGATTCACTCTGTGCGCACCAGGATATTTTGCTGGGTTCAAGTAATAGCCTTCACTCGGTCATGGCCATGCTTCTGCATCTAGTTGTAGCTGTGAGCGGCGTTGAGTTACTCACGAGAGGAAGGGCGTGGAGGAAATGTGATACGGCTTGACAAATGGCCTGTAACCCTTTTAGCCTGAACCTGCCAGAACATACACACATAGTGAAGGCCGTATGCTGCTTAAAGATTATATTATATATGAAAAGAGAAGAGCAGCTGGCAGACACAACTAATAAAAGGAGTTTGTGGAGTTGAGGTGTCTTCAGGTTTCCAGGAACCAGCCACATTGCAGGAGAGCAGATGTGGCTTAAGGCTGTACTTTAATTCAAGGGGAGAAAATCCATTCTAAGGTGTGTATTTTGTTTGGGTTTTTTTAAGGAGCTTAAGAAAAACAGGAAGAATGATCAGAAATCATACTTTAAGTACAGGTGGTTGGTGTGGTGCTTTTTCTGAGGGAATAGTAGGTGGTAAAGGCAGAATGAAAACACTTCAGTACAAATGGAGGGACTCATAATGTATTTGAACATATGCTGTAAAGCCTGAATGTGGAACGACAGTCCTGAGTGAGAATTGAAAGCACTGGAATAAAATGCTTTTTCTGCTTCTTGGCCCACCTTGCTTTTGTAGTTTTTCCTAGTAAATCTCACAGTTTAGTAATTGAATACTGTCATTTGTTTTCTGCTAATAGTAAGACAAACTGAAGCCAAGCAGATTCATGCTCTTAACTCTTTCAAAGTCCTTCTGCCTCCACGATGCACTGAAGAAACAATCTCAGGTATTATGGCAACATAAAAACTCTAAAGGAAAGTATGTATGTAACTGTCAATGAACAGTCTTGAGAGGCTGTAGGCTTTTTTGAAGTCTCAGTGTTCCTCTGACAGCCTTATTTGCCGTCATGGTAGTAAAAGAGTGGCAAAGGGGCTGAGTTTTTTTATTAGGGTGTGACCAGAAAAGCACTGGAAGAAGGAACCATGTGCTCAAAACTGCTTATTGTGTGTGTTTTACAACCACTTCCCTTGCACTTACCCAGGCTGAAGATGTTTCTGTGTAACTTGGTTTGTTTGAACATCCACTACCTACCATGCACTGTGGGACTTCTCTTCAATCCTTTAGCTCCTTCCATATCATACTGCAGATGAAGAAGAAAAGTAGAAATATTTTCCAGTGTTTGGGGTAGATTCAGCCAGGAGTGACCTTGGGCTGTGTTTCAGAGCTGCTGCACTCTTTTTGGGAAGGTGGACTGCAGTGACAGAGGTGCATGGGGAAGCCGGCTTAGAAGGAGACATGTCAAACTGTCCTGTTGGATAAGGGAGGAGATGCACTGGTTTCATCTTAATTTAATGTGAAATGTGGGGGAAGGTTGTGAAGGGGGATTGTAAGCTCTGTGTTACGTAAAGGTATAAGATCCTGGAACTTAGCTTTGTGTAAAGGAAATGTTATGTAACAGAATAAAATATTAATGTGAGATTTTCAGCAAGCAGACAAAGTAAAAATTTAAGACAACTGGCATTTATCATAGCTGTATTAAAGCAACTGGATTTGTAAGATTCAAAAATCTCAGAACTGGCTATTATGTTCAAGGGAGTCTCTCTGTGTGTCTTCTGTACTCATCCTTTCATCTTCCATACATCTGATTCCCCTCTTTTGGGGGAGAGAGACGGTACATGACTCTTATGGGTTTGAGACTGGGTTATTATGCATAGATTTGCGGTAACTTTTTGTAAATGTTAACTGTTAATGATGGCTTTCTCCTCCTCCTGCAAATACATTTTATGGTTGGGCAACTTGTGGAAAAATTCACTTAAGTTTTCTGACAGTGATTTTTTTTTTTTTTCTTTAAAGCTCCATTAGCTGGGGGGCAGCCAAAGGGGGTAAATCAGTTTGGCTGCAAGTTCCTTGTTGGATGTGTTTTGCTAACCAAGGTCAATGTGTAGATTTTTACTTTAGGAGTGTTTGGAACTTGTCTTTGCTAGACCTCTGGAAGAAACAGTTTGTTAAGCTTCATTGCCTGTTGAATAGGATTTTAGTGAATGGTTAAATTGCTTTGTATGTGAACTGTGACTCTTTTATGACCTGTTTAAAACTAATTAAAGTGCCATTTTTACTGGAAGCAACTTGTGAGTTTTGACTTTGAACAGAAAAAACTTCAGCAAGGACTAAACTTCAGGTTGACTTCAGTCCACTTAAAAAAATTTTTTTAAAACATTCTTCTGCATCAGAAGCATGAAACCAACACCACCTACTTCTGTCTTGATTTTATTCAACCTTTTTTCTCAGTTGCAGCCAGTCACAATAAAATACTTCAGGTTCTACCAAGGAAGGGATGGCAGTAGCAGCGTAAGGGGAAGTTTCAGAACAGAAGCATGTATGGTGCTACTTTGTAATTCATATTCTTAGTTGGAAGGTGTGAACTTGTTTACAAGTTGATGTTACCTAGACTTACCATACTTCTGCATTAATAACCTGATTTCTATGAAAAGGGTTTAGTTACCCATACTTGTTCCAAGGTTGTAGCTCTGAAAAAGTTGCACCTGACTCATTTAAATATATGATTAGAAATTACCCCTTTAACTGTTGAGTAGCTCTTCTAGGTAGGTTAAGTCTTTTAAAGATTTTTATGAACTTCCAAATTACTTGGTAGGTGGATCCTACCAGAGTGTTGCCCCTAAAAGAAACCCCCTGACCTTGCCATTAAGCAGCTAACTTAAAAGGAGGAAAAAGTATAAAGTACTTTAAATCATGCTGCTGTTTGGGGTATGCTGCTCTTTAGTTGAAGAAAGATTGTCATCACATTTAGTCATATAAAGAAGTTTAATTTGTAGCAAAAAGTAAACGAAGTATTGCTACCAAACTTGAAATCACAGTTGACAAGGTTCTGTTTGTTTGTTTTGGTGGTTTGCAGGTTTTTTAAGGTGTATGCTGGCTTTTTATTTCATATACTGATCAATTTTACTAGTCATATGTAACATTTCAAAATAAAGTCCTTCAGTTTCTTTACCTAAAATTTTCATTCTTTGCTTTTGGGTAATCCTTCGTCTAATGAATGCCTGAAATTGCTTTTAGCATCAACATCAAGGATGTTTTGAGTCATTTATCTCCTGTCTCAATGTCTTTTTAGAACACAAAATTTAAAACAGAGCTGCTTATGAGGCTTTCCTGAGCCATCTGTTTATAGTAAATATTGTAGAGTCAGTTCTAATCACTAGTGTAGTGGTCAATCTTGCACCATCTCATGTATTAGAACATGCAATTGTGGCACATGCTGACAAGAAGAAATCTTGTTTCCAGTAACTGGGTAGCAAAGTAAGAAGTCTGAAACCACTATAGCTAAAAAATATGTAACCTGAGGGGATGAAGAGAACAGACTGAGTTATATCTTGGTGTTCCCTTTTTAAATGCTCTTCTGCCAAGAACTGAACATAAGTTTGGAAAAAATAAAGCTTGAAACATGATTCCAGCTCCATTAACATGCAGCACCCATAATAATTTAAAATAAAATCAAGCAAAAAACCAACAAAAACCCACCACAAACCCCCCCACAAGAAACCAAAACACAAATCATGATACCATGACACATAACTACATGAATTTTTTTTTATGTAAGATAATACTCATTTTAAAGCAAAGCATGTATGTAAGTTGGAGATCAAAGCGTAACAGTTGCATTAAGAAATGCTGAAGGGTCACAATTTGTGCTTCTCAGGTCTGAAAAAGTAAGTGAAAAGTACTTGGAGTAGAGCAGGAATATGTATATCTGCAAAGATTTCGGAGCCCTCCAGTGGCTAAGTATATCGTTCATTTATGCTGATGAAAAAAGTGTGGATTAATAGGTTTTTAAGAGATAGAACTAAATATATTTGAAAGACGTTTTTACATTTATCCTATTGAATGCCCTGTGGCATTGCAAAAGGAAAAGGTGGCAGTAGTGGTTTTGCTGTGGGCATCTCCCCCCTCCCTGCCCCCTGCTGGGTTTTGTTTCCTTGGTTTAGGGTTTGCTGATGGAGTAGCAGCATTTACCAAAAGCCTATGAGATACATGCAAGCCACTGTGTTAAAAAGCAGTTATTTTCATAATGTCATGGCAGAGTTATGCTGAATCTTGTCGACTGTAAGAGTACTGCCACTACTAGTCAAACACTGAGTTGCTGCTGTAACATGATGTAAGACTCCCTCTTCCTTGTTAAACAAACAAACAAACAAATTGCCCGGAATTCCTTGCAGTCTTCCTCTTGACTCTTCTGTCTTCCAGTCTCTTCTGGACAACAGCACTGCATTTTCTTTGTTGTGGTTTTGAGTGAGCGTAGGGGTTTGGGGAGTTTTGTGTGTCTTGCAGAAGTTCCTGAATATTAGAGATCAACAGTAGAGACAGCTGGCTGATTGCTCGTGTGGTCTTTAGCAGGCAGATGGAGCAAAAAGCATGTCAGTCGTCTTGGCACTATTTCAGCTACACTTGTCTTCTGCACAAAGGTCTTTTGTATTTTCTGTTACACTGAGGATCCTTGTATGGCAAAACAAATCATGATGGGAAAATTAAGTATATGGGATATTTGTACCCCTTGTGACTGTTCACTATTGTAATCCTTCTGTTCACCTTGTGATAGACTTAGTGTTGAAGCCTTTGTTCTCTCCCAGCTAATAGTGCAAGGCCTTATTTTGCATCTTAGAGCAAAGCACACAAGGTCTAGAAGCATAGAGGTCTGGACTGCAGAAGGGCATCCTCCTTCCTCTTGTATGCTGGGATGTAACATCCTTTTCATACATCTGTAACAAAGCCATGCAAAGCATCTAAGAATTTGGGAAGAGTAAGAAGTGGTACCGGAGGAAACTATCTGAGAATGAAAATCATTACAGGGAGGGAATTTGTTAGATATCAGCCTGTTATTTTGGTTACATCAAGAGAGTAGTAGGAAAAACTTTAAAAGTGTGTTTTTTCCTTGTTCTCACTGTGTTGTAGACTCTGGAGATTTATAACCTCAGACTAAAATGGTAAACTTAAGATAACATCACACCTTGAGGAAGTTGAGTTGTTCCTTTAATTTACAGTATTTAGTTTATGGTTCTGTTACTTAAGATCTAGAAACTATGACACAGACTTAAGAAGTGCAGAGTGTTCTCTGACTATCAGAGGAAAAAAAAAAGATACGTGGTTCTGTTACTTAAGATCTAGAAACTATGATACAGATTTAAGAAGTGCAGAGTGTTCTCTGACTATCAGAGGAAAAAAAAAGATCAGAGAGGTAGTAAAGTCCTAGAGTGTTTCTGACTTTGCATAGAAATGAGATTTGTGAGTCTATTTGTCAGGCTTTTTTGGCTGCCACCGCTGAATCCATTTTCTGTTAGAAACCTTTAGTGGGATCATTGATTATTTACATCTTGCTGGAAGCTGCTTGCTTTAGAACAGCAATGCCTCTGAGGAGGATGGGAAGTATCCAGAACAACTTTTGCACATGTTGAGCTGTTGCACCAGTTCCTGGAGAAATGGCCTTGTTTAAAGTTTCACAGGAGGTCATGAACAGGGAATCCGGAAACAATTAAACTTTTGAATCTTTGCATGTTAACTACATCTTCATCTCGCAATTATTTTTCAATGGTCTTGGGAATCTGGAAAGGTCCCAATTGACTGGAAGCTGGCAAAAGTTGTCCCAGTTTTCAAGAAGGGTAAGAAAGAAGACCCTGGTAATTACAGGCCTGTCAGTCTCACCTCAGTATCTGGTAAAATTATGGGGAAAATCATACTGGGAGTTACTGAAAAGCACCTAAAGGACAGTACAGTCGTGGTTACAGCCAACACAGGTTCAGAAGAGGAAGGTCCTGTCTATCCAATCTGATTTCCTTTTACAACAAGGTCACCCAGCTGGTGGTTGACCAAGGGAAACCAGTTGATGTTATGTTTTTGTATTTCAGTAAGGCTTAAGATACCATATCTCACAGTATCTTGCTGGACAAAATGTCCTGCATACAACTAGACAAAGCCATATTGCGTTGGGTGGGCAATTGGCTGAAGGGTCGGGTCCAAAGGGTGATTGTAAATGGGGTAACATTGGACTGGCAGACAGTAACTACTGGGGTTCCCCAGGGTTCCATCTTAGGTCCAGTTCTTTCTAGTATTTTCATAAGCAGCCCTGGACACAGGACTAAAAGGTGTTTTAAGTAATTTTGGAGATGACACCAAATTGTGGGGAGTTGTTGACTCCATTGAGGGTGGAGAAACCTTGCAAAGAGACATGGACAGATTAAAGAGCTGGGCAATCACCAACTGCATGAGGTTTATAAAGTGCAACTGCCAGATTCTGCACCTGGGAAGGGGCAACCCTGGCCACTCATACAGACTGGGGGATTAGGTGCTGGAAGCCTGCCATGCTGAGAGCAATCTGGGGGTCTTGGTTGACAGCAAGTTAAACTGTGTGCAGTTTTGGGTGCCACAGTATGAGGGACAGAAAGATATTGGAGAGCGTCTAGAGGAGGGCAGTGAGAATGGTGAAGGGTCTGGAGATGAAGACTTATGAGGAGAGACTGAAGTTCCTTGGTTTGTACAGCCTGGAGGAGAGGAGGCTGAGGGGAGACCTCATCGTGGTCTATGACTTCCTGACGAGGAGGAGCAAAGGGACAGATGCCAATCTCCTCTCTTTGGTGACCAGTGATTGAGCCCAAGGGAATGGTTTGAAGCGGAGATGGGAGTTTTAGGTTGGATGTTAGGAAGAGGCTCTTTACTGAGAGGGTGGTTGGGCACTGGAACAGGCTCCCCAGGGAAGTGGTCACAGCACCGAGCTTGACTGAGTTCAAGAAGTGTCTTTACGGTGCACTCGGTCCCTTGCTCTGACTTGGCTGGTCCTGTGTGGAGCCAGGAGTTGGACTTGATGATCCTGATAGGTCCCTTCCAACTCAGGATATTCTATGATTTGATGATTCTCATGGAATTTATCTAAATGAACTGTATCTCAGCAGAAAGCTGATAATGTTTTCTTCTGAATCTAAACCCTAATCTGTATTTAACTTCTATTTGTCAATACAATATACATGGTGATTTATCTAGACACTTAATTGTGTGGCAATTACAACATTTTACCTGACATTTGTTTTTGACTTCCCTTAATTTTGAACTTGGGATTCTGGATCTGTAAGCTTTAGGCTTGAATTCAGAAAACTAGAACAGGGTTGTTTCCTTTGTTTTCTGTACGGAGTGGGGTAGCAAGTGCAGACACACTACTGTGTATTGGGAATGGGAATCACCTGTGCAATGTATGTATATATATTGAACGGACTCTGCTGCAGAATTAAAGGGGCACAGGAGCCTTGTTCCCATCAGTGCAGAGCTTCTGCATAACTATGGGAGGTCTAAAACGTTTTAAGCAATCAGGCAAAACTGCTCATGCAGTCTGGTTTAGCTGAGTCTTTGGATTGGACAGATGTTTTCAGTAAATAATTGAAACACACATTCTGTTTATCACTTTGATTGTACAAGTTGTAAGATCTGTAGAATATGCAGTGCTTGAAGAAGTGTTAAAGTAGCTTTCAGCATCTTGAGAAAAGTTGGTTCCAGGTGGACAGAACTTGGTCTATGACAGACTAAAGTGAGACTTTGTGTTTTTTTCCCTGCAGTTCTTGGTGGTGTTCCTCACATACTACTGTTATCCATCAGGTACTCCTAGGATTGAATAATTGCAGCCTGAGGGGGTTTTATGCTCTGTATCTTAATGTATAGGCCAGCAAGTGGTGGGGTTGTATGTGAGTATTTGTGTGTGTATGTTAAGGGCAGGATGATACTGCTTTCATCTGTGTGCTCCTCTACCAGCTACCTGTAGTCGTAGCAGTTGTTGAGGTGGTTGCTGCTCCTCAGTAGGCTCCTGATGATGGAAGATAACATTTCTACTGCTTGTCTCACCCTCTGCTTGATTTGGAAGCCTATCTCAGTTCAGCGAGATAGCCATTTACACCCGAGTTCAAGTTCACAGTGGCTTAAAACACTCTTTCAAATCCATTAAGCAGAGAAGCTTTTGTATCTTGAGCAAGGATGTATGAAATCAATGTCCTTGCCTTGGGAAGTCTTCCATTGAGTTACCTGTGTTCTCAAGTTGAAAGAAATAAGACAGTGATGTAATTCATGGCTTTACCTAAAATTGAACAGTGAAAACTCTTAAGTTGAAGAATGAAGCATGCCACAGCCAAAGCTTTGGAAAGCATCAAATGTAATAGATAGTAAAATCATGAGGAGGACTTAAAATACAGGGGGTTTCTTTGCTTATATAATCCTGACTCAGGGAATTGAAGGATAAGCATTCTTTTAAACTTTTCATAGCCAACCCATTTTTAATAATTAATGCCTACCTTGTATCACATTCTGTAAGAAATTTCACAAGGTGCAGAAGTTGAACTCAACTTAGTGAGCTGTAAAGAAGCCTGGGGTTTTTTTCTGGCTAACCACTTCAATATTTCCACACTGAATCTCACTACTGTTTTTGTTAGTCACTTTTCCACTTCTTTTTCTTTCTCTGCTGGTGTGGGTAAAGAACTTGCCAACAAAGTCAAACAGGTGACTACTTTTAACCTTGTCTTATTTGAAGGAGTTAGTGGTTTGATGTGTGTCCTCCTTGTAATTAATGCTCGCTGTTTCCTCACAAATTGCACGCTTGCGCTTTGCTACTCTGAAAGAGCAATAATGAGGAAGAACCTATGGAGCAAAAATTAATTTTGTCTTCATTTTTCCTAGTATCTTTGACTCCTGTGCTGTCACCAGATACTAATGGAGTAGCTGTGTTTGGGTTGTGGTGCTATCAATCTCTGACAATCAATGACAGGAGTTGCCTTCTGAATGAGTGATTTTCCAGGGTAATGGTAGGCACTGGCTTTAAGGTTGCTTGGTGGTGAATGAAGAGGAGAGAGTTGTTGGGGTTCTTTGTTTTGTGGTTTTGTTGTTGTTTTGTTGGGGCTTTTCTATTTGACCAACACTTCATGTACAGCATCTCCCATATACTGTGCTCTTGAATGTAATTCTGATCTAGAACCATTTAGGTAATTTTCAGCCCCTGAGTATTGCCAGCACCTTACAGGAGATGGCCATGAGGCATCATGTTACTATGAACAGTTCTGTATGCTAGTGATAATGTACTTTCTCTACTTACCAAGAACATACCTGTCTAACATTTGGGCTATTACTTGCTGCTTGAACTGTCATTTTTATATAATCTTTAAAAGCACCACATGGGTTACTGTGAAATCACTTCTTTGGTGTGTTGGTAAACAAAAATAGTCACCAGCTTCCTGCAGTAGAGTAAATGATTGAGGATGTTGCATTTGTCTAAGGCCAAAGACTTTCCCCAGAATTACACAGAGGGTTCTTCTAAGGCTTGATCCAAAGGTGTTTCATGTATTGTTAGAGTCTCCTTGTATTGACTTGCATTTCAGTTAGTATCCTCATGAATAGCTCACTTCTTTGGCTATCCTACTTGTTCCATGGGTTATAGTAATAACAAATGTTACGATTGCCCTTATAAGTAGCATGAACCATATGACTTTCTATCAAGAGTCTCTGAAATCATTAAAAACCTCTTAGCACTATTTTGCACCTGATGCCTTCTTTCACTTCTGACTTCAGGTTCCTTTTAGGTTAATACAGGATCTGAAGTTAAAATGTGGGTTTGGTGCACTGCATTTTCTAGGCTAGCCCAGTTCTTCCTCAGTGTATGGTTACCCCTGTTGAAGGTTCAGAGCAAAGTTGCAGGATGTGTTATAACTTTAATCTATGTAAAGATGTATATTCAAGAGATGATGGAATCTTCCCAGGCTGTAAAGGAAATGCTGGCTGCATACAGTGGATGTGCTGGTAACTTCAAGCTGATATAAAGTGATGGGGAAATTAAACTGCTGTTTATTTGATGGACTGGAGCTGTTGAAAGCAATCCCTCAAGCAGAGCTGTTTTGAAAATGGGTTGTAATTTCTGTAAGCTTTTTGCCAAGACTTTTCTTAGTTTATTTTGTTTACTTAAAACTGAAGTTAAAGTACTTGAACTGGGTTTTTACCAAATGAAAGACAAAATAAGAATTTGAATTATAGTTTTTACTAGTGTTAAATCTAAATGTGACACTCTAGAGATACCTGATACAGCAAGGACACAAGTTACCAGAACACATAACACTTATATGAGTGTGGTTTCTGAGGAGAAGTCAAAACAACTGATGTTTGTTGTTTGAGTAAATACCAAGCTTGAGTAAGTTCCTCTGACTGTTTTGCAGAAGTTCTGTGAAGTACCATGTAACCTGGAGTAATGCTTTTGATGGACAACAACTGTACACTGTAGGCATAACCAGAAGTGTTGTTATTAATAACTCCAGATGCTTCTAAATTAAATTCAGCTTATATTAGCAAATAATTTTTGATAGTACCTGTTATTGTACAGAAAATACTAGCTAAATTTGAAAGGCAGCTTTTTTCAGTATAATTAAAGCTTTTATGGTATTCTTTTATGTGAACTGTACCTGTCAAGATTTTAAATCTAGACCTTTGAAGGGAGACCACATCCAGAAATGCACTGGCTTGAGCAGTATGAAAACAGGCACATGCAGAAATGTATGAAACCTTGTGTCTGTTTTTATTAATAACCTTCTAATGACAAATAATGACAGCATACCCAAGCAGACAAATTATTGAAATAATAATGATGAATAACTTCAGATACTTGTGCTATCAAGTCTGGCAGCTTTAAAGCTTTTAGTACATGTAAAGGTCATTAAAAGCTAGACAGTGTAGTTGTTCAGAAAGTTAAATACTTGGCTTATCAAAGTTCTTCAAGCTGTAAGTTTGTTTGTCAAGCTTTCAAGTACCATACTAAGGGACTTCAATACATGATAGAAAAATGCTTCTGCAGGGGACTGTGAAGTCTTGCAATAGAGCCATGCTCTCTTGATGTACTGCTAGCACCCATGCCTGTGGAGATTCTATGGGCCTTCATGTCCACCAGATCCTGCTTGTCCTTAAGACTCCAGATCATGAATTAAGCTAATGGTAGCAGTCCTCAAGCAAGGTTTGAAACTGTAATTGAACCAGGGGATCAGGCCCAGCCAGCATGGGTTCATGAAGGGCAAGTCCTGCCTGACCAACCTCATCTTCTGTGACCAGATGACCTGCCTGTTGGATGAGGAAAAGGCTGTTGATGTCTACCTTGACTTCAGCAAAGCCTTTCACACAGTCTCCCACAGTATGCTCCTAGAGAAGCTGGCATCCCATGGCTTAGACAGGAACACTCTTAGCTGGGCAAAAAACTGGCTGGATGGCCAGGCCCAGAGAGTGGTGGTGAATGGAGTTAAATCCAACTGGCAACCAGTCACAAGTGGTGTTCCCCAGGGGTCGATATTGAGGACCATCCTCTTTAATATCTTTATTGATGACTTGGATGAGGGAATTGAGCGCACCCTCGGTAAGTTTGCAGATGACACCAAGTTGAGGGGAAGTGTCTGCCCCCCCGAGGGACCTGGACAAGTTGAATCGATGCGCAGAGGCCAGTGGGATGCAGTTCAACATGGCAAAGTGCCAGGTCCTACATTTTGGTCATAACAACCCCAGGCAATGCTACAGGCTTGGGGCAGGGTGGCTGGAAAGCTGTACAGAGATCTGGGAGTGTTGGTTGATACTCGCCTGAACATGAGCCAGCAGTGTGCTTGGGTGGCCAAGAAGGCCAATGGCATCTTGACTTGTATTAGGAATAGTGTAGTCAGCAGGACCAGGGAGATGATCATGCCTCTGTACTCAGCTCTGGTGAGGCTGGACATTGAATACTGCATTCAGTTTTGCGTCCCTCGCTACAAAAAAGACATTGTGGCCATTGGAGCATGTCCAGAGAAGGGCAAAAAAGCTGGTGAAGGGTCTGGAACACAAGTCTTATGAGGAGCAGCTGAGGGAACTGGGACTGTTTAGTCTGGAGAAGAGGAGGCTCAGGAGAGACCTTATTGCTCTCTACAACTGCCTGAAAAGAGGTTGTGATGAGCTGGGGGTCAGCCTCTTCTCACAGATAAGTAGTGATAGGACAAGAGGGAATTGCTGCAAGTTGTGCTGGGGGAGGTTCGGGTTAGAAATTTGAAGAAACTTCTTCTCAGAAAGAGTGGTTAGGCATTGGAACAGGTTGCCCAGGGAGGTGGTGGAGTCACCATCCCTCAGGATGTTCAAGGAAAGGTTAGATGAGCTACTTAGGGATATGGTTTAGTTAGTACTATAGGTGGTAGGGGGAAGTTTGGACTATAGATGATCTTGGAGGTCTTAATGATCCTGTGATGATTTTCCTACCACTTGGTCTTCTGTTCACTGAAGTTGTTGTGCTTGGGTGCCTGCTTTTGAACTCTCAGGTAAAAAGCAGCCAGAGCAATAGGTTCTGCAGTATAAGGGGTCATCTTATTAATGGAAGAGGCAGAAAGAATTACCTAAGTGATTTACCAATCTAGGATGGGAGTGGAGCTGGGAAGCAGGACAAGTTGGGCATGTCCCCTATTCTGAGAGGGCAAGGAGGCTGCTGAACTTAGTTGCTCATCTGTGTCTTAACATATCAGAGGATCTTCTTGTTCTGGGAAGATAGGCCTCTATTAAAACTAAGATAGTATTCCCCTGTGTCTTGTGATGTTCCTTAAAGAAAAGTTGAAATGAGTAAGGGCCTGACTTTTAAGCCGTGTTGCAGGGATTCTGTTGAGGAAAAAGCCTCCCAAGCAAGACTAATGCTGCTTCCCATTAGCCCGGCTCATCCTTTCAGTGGTCCGAGGGCATCAATAACAGCCTCTCTTGCTGAAAACGTTTTGTTTGTAATGACCCTAAACCCTTCCTGGCAGAGCATGGTGTGTTTACACCACACTGAAAATGACAGAAGTTTCAGATGTGAGATGCAGAAGTGCAGTGGTGGTGTACTACTGTTGTGTTTGCGTGTGGAGATGGCCTTGATCTGTAACTGTGTGGTCCTGGGTGCTCAGCTGAGGGGTCTGGGACTGATGAGGTTGTGTGTGTCACAAGAAGAGTCCTTATGGTATTTAGTTAGCACAGAAGAGCATGTGTTTTGCAGTCTGAAATAATTAACTTGTTTGGGACTTGGGAGCTCCCTTTTAAATAGTGATGATCTGTGTCTCCTAATTTAGATGAGATACAGGAATGAGAGGGTAGAATGAAGGTTAATACTTAAATTTAGATACTGAAATTCAGGCTGATATTTGACCACTGCTTTTTTTAAACTGCAGCCTTCTATTTGCCCGTCTTCAAAGTTGAAATATATTGATCTTAATTTTAAGGTTAGCTTTATGGTGGTGTTTTAGGTGTGGGGTTTTTGTTTGTTTGTTTGGGTTTTTTTCTAAGTTGGAAAGGGAGAGCTGTTCCATCAAAATGATGCTGGAGTCTCTGTAAAAAAAATCTCCCAGCAGTTAATATTTGTCAAACACTGGCTGGGATACTTCTGTTTGCATGCATTAGTGTTTAACCTGGTATCCCCATCTCTGTATTTGGAAAGACCCATCTAGATGTTAACTGAGTTGCATTGTTCATGGGAAGTTGGGAATCAGCAGGATAAAAGTTAATCCTACCAACATCTAATCAATTCAGAATGGAATTTTGATCCTCAAGTAGTGGTATTTATTGGCAGTCGGTGTCTAAATTTCTAGTTTTACTGAATAAAGCTAAATACAGTCTGTTTGGGAGGCTGTTCTTATATCGGCAGGAGGGGACAAGAGAGGTGTTTTACTACAGGCCTGTATATGTAATGCATATTGCCTTTCTTCATTTACCTGGGCATCTTCTTGATTTAGGTATCCCACGCTTGTATCTCTGACTAGCTTTTTCCATTTTATCCTCTTGAAAAGTGGTGCTTTTAAGTGTCTTGTTGCAGTCATTCAAAGTTAAGAGGACCATGATGAGAACAGTGTGTCTCCTGTAGCCTTCTGTAGGAATTTCATCCCTTAAAAAGGTAGTTGTCCTTGCAGAGAGACATACAGAACTGCATATTCATCTCAGGTAACAGTTGCAAATCAAGTTCCTGAAGAATGAAAGTATCTCGAGCTACCAATTGGGGGAACAAAACTCAAAAAGCTGTGCAGAACAGAGGTTTGGCCATCCTTCCCGAGCGCTTGCACTCACTGCACACAAGCGAGTGGTGTTGCACTTCTCTTACTGAAAGGAGAACAAGTTGAAAGTATTCATAGCTATTTGTAAAAAAGCATGACTAGCTGCCACCAACAGAAAAACAGGAACAGTTGCAGCTTGGCCAGATCTTAAATTTTACATGGTTTATTATCAGTGTCGCAGATCAGTAGGTGACAAAGCACAGCATGATGTAGTTCTTTAAATTTTACAAGCATTTCATATTGGTTTATTAATTTGTAGTCCCATACCTTGTGAAGGTGCTCCTGTGGTAAGATGCATGGGATATGGTTTTGGTGGTGTTTTTCTGCTCTTACAAACTTTAAATCATTCTCCCTCTTTACTCGTCCCCTGTGTCTATTGTGATCTTTCCTCTTCCATATGTTTAGGCTTCGTTCAACTAAGCTCCTGCCCACCTGTAGTATTTCCAGGTACTGTCTAGTTATTAATTAGCAGCTTCACTAAGCAAAACAGATTTTTTAGAACACATAAAAGGTAAGCTTGAAGAAGAAAAAATTCTTATCATTAAATAGCTTAACACCCACCCCCCACCCCCAAAAAAAACCCGCCAAAAAACCCCCACAAAACCAAGAAAGGATTTGTTTAAGAATGAGGAAGAGATTGAAAGAAAACTGGAGAAATGCCCCTTGTTCTGCTTGTATGTAACATCCTGTGCTTCATTTTAAGGGACGCGAACAGTTAATCTAATGTAGCAGTCTCATGTACGTTTACATGTGGAGTGGTTTTTTCCTCTTCAGTTTATTACTAGTAGGAATGCATAGTGCGTAAAGTGGAAGGCTACTGGGCCAAAATAAAGCATTGTTCTTTGACTTCCATAAACATCCTCCCTCCTTATGGAGCACAGTTAAAGACTATGGCTGAAGAGTGCTCTGAATTACAGATATGAGTCTGCACTATGTATATTCACTGTCAGTTTGGTACTCTGAGGGTTGTTAAAAAAATCCTTTCCAACTATGAACTGTATTTCTCAATGTAAACTACCATTCCTTCTACTAGTGTCCTTTTTTTTTTGCTTCCATCTCCCTCAACATGTAGAAGAGCAGCAGGGAAGAGGAGGAAGGGGAGCTGGACATACCTCAGTTGCCGAACAAGTTACAGAACATCCTTGTAAACTGTTTAAAGAGGCTCTGCTCTTGTAAGATGCGTGCAAGCGTTGGTGCTTGTGGAAACTGCTGCATTATGCTTTCTGCCCTGCACAACCTGGCGCAGCAGCTCAAAGGTTTTGCTTTGTAATCTGCCCGTTGCTGCAGGACTTCCACAGGAGAAGGCTGATGCATTTCTGCTTGTGGAATTTTATTAGTTTTCAATTGGTTGTTGTTGTCAGGGATGTACAGCTTGAACAGGTTATTCTTCATGATTGCATGTTCTGACTGTCACCAACATAGTGAGTTTTTCCAACCTCTGTATTTTTTAATTGAACTTGGAACACTTGTAGCAAACGCTTCATTCTATGGAACGGGCTTGGATGCAGTTATTGCACTCATGTTTGGCATGTAGGAGTATTCAAAATGCATAATCTTGTATAAAGTAAAGTAAGTTCTACATTCACTGTTAATAGAGACACTAAAGTTTATATTGTGTATCTGTGGCTTTAATGGCTCATAGTTGAAAATAACTGATGGTAATAAATAAGAATATTTGGCCAATGTTTTGTATGCTACGTAAAGAGACTCTGAAATGCTGTTGTCATACTGTTAAAAACTGTGTTGAAATAAAGTTGTTCCAAGTCCAGTGCAATGATGGCATTAATTCCTGTTACTCTGCTGTGCAGAGCAACAATAAACCCTGCCAATCTCCTCTGTTTGGGAGGGACAAAAGGGTGGGGAAAAATGTCAGACTGTTAGCATAGCTTTCCAGTCCCGTTTCAAATATTTATTGAGCCTGCTAATAAATACGAAATGAGCCAGGGTCCTTGTCAAAGAGAGGAGTTGGCTCCTTTTGTTGCCCATGTGCCATTATGTAATGCAAAGTTACAGAGAAGTGGTTCAGAAAGATAACTTCTGTGCTTTGGGATCCTGATGGCTCTTCATATTGTTGAACACTTTAAGCCAAACAGTAAACCAAGCAGGCTACATTTAAAAACATAATTCATTCCATGGCTGTTTCTCATATTAGCATTGTTGTTTAGGGCTTCCCCCCCACCCCGGCCCTGGCATCCTCAATTGGTAATTTTATGGGTTTATGAAAGGCAGGGAACCAGAATAATTTCGGATTAAAATTCTGGATGATTTGACCAGAGACAATAATGAGGAGAAAGATCAGGATCATTGTTAGATGATACAGCTCCTGAACTTTCTTTCTCCTTTTTCCTCCTATTTATGGTATTTCAAACTACATCTTTCACCTATAAATAAATTTTTCTGGGCTAGGGTTGGCATGTCAGTGGCAGCCATGCCCTAGTCAGTGAGGATGAACTTTCTTATATGTTATGCTATTAATGCAGCCTTCCTTAAGAACATGAAATGTTCAGCGGATTCTGACTGTGCTAGCTGGAAATCATTACTCTAAAAACACAGGAGGAGAGGGGATATACCAGCTTCACTATGGGTTCCGTTTTGGAGAACGTGTGTAACTTCTGAGCAACAGGCTCATACCTTCTCGCCTGTCTGCTGGTTTTCTAATGCTACACTGAAGAAGTAAAAAAAACCCAGATAAGCATCCAGCTAAATCTGCAGTTTTGGATCATACTGCAAAGTGTGTGCAGAAAGTTAATTCACTCTTCCTCGCAGAATAACTTGCATCCTAAACAAGAGCTCCATGCCCTTGTTTAAAAATACATATATGTATGTGTAGATATGCTGTTCTAAATGCTAATGTCTTTCTAAGTGAACTTAGATTAAACTGTTGCTTAAAGAAATTTCTTATGGATTTAGAGGTTGGGAGATGGGCTTACCCTCTGTAGGAGAGAAAACAAATTAGACAAATGCATGGATAGAGTGATCGTACTGAACATGAGAAGATTTAATATTTATAAAGATCATCTGCAAATGTAATAAACAGAATTGCCAGAAGGCTGCATGTGTCAATTAAGCTAGAAGATGGGGGATGGACGGATGGACACAGGATGGGATAGGACTGTGAGCAACCAGTGTTAAATCACTTCTTTCCTGATTTTCTGATTAAGAGAGCTCTGGTTTTGCCTGGATTGGCTTCCCAGCAGCCATAAGCTAGTCAGAGAATCAGGGGAGGTCTTTCTGCTCCAAATTGTCAATGTAAATTATTTTTTTAAATTCTTGTTTCTCCCTTTTGGTCACTTCATCTGTAATGTTTTGCAAGGGAATATCAATCTTCCCTAAATACCATTTCATAGTACTGGGCTGTCCAAAAAGGAGCTGTAAAGCTTTAGTTTTCTGCCGTTGCTTTCTGGATGCAACTTTTTCTTGTGTAGGAATTCTATGTGTACTTTGTGGGGGTGGTTTTAATATTCAAGTTACCAGCTCTCTGAGTCTGTGGGCATCTTGTTGGCATAAGCTGAAAATGAGATACTCTGCTTGCAGACTGTCCCCACAGCTGTTGTCTGTCTCTGAGATAGAGGCCTCTAAGAACCAGAGTAAACTGAGAAGTCTGTACTGAAAACCCAATAAAATATAAATCTTGAATTTTTATATTGAGTATCTTCATATTAAAAACTATAAATGCTTAAAATGGGAAATCTTAGCAATTTCAGCTAAGTAACATAAAACTAATAATTTTGCAAAACTTTTAATTTTCTTATGATTTCTAGACATGTGTCATAAATCAATGCAATCTCACCTGGCACGTTATAGTAGAAATATGAGGGAGGATTTCAGTGGTGTTGAACAAACAGGTACAGGCAGAATCACTTCTGTGAAGTCTCCTCCCTGCCATCGGTCTTTCAGGAGGAAGACTACTGACAGCGTGCTTCTTGGAGGGCGTGTGAGGAGACACAGAAACAATGATTTTCCTTTTGCACCAATTCAGGTTGCTCTACATGGATCTATTTCTTTAATCACACACACCTAACTTAAAAAATAAAGGGGGTTTGCTGCTCTTTTTTTTTTCTTTTTTTCTTTTTAATAAAAGACATGTCTAAGCTTGAGTAAGTAAATTAAAACTCAGGAAACTTACCATTTTGGGATGTCCTACATATCTACTGGCCAAATTTTCAGCAGTCAGTAGGTGGTGTAAGACGGTGATAGCATTGGCATTCAGTGCAGAGCTAAGCTGTTGGTGACTGTGAACCAGTTTCTCCTAGAACTGTACAGAGAGCAGATTTCTTGATGTTCTCTGTGCTCCCCAATGTAAGAAAATTACCGAGGGATAAAATTGGATGAAGGAGTAATGTTTTGGGATGTAATTTAAATGGAGATGTAGCGCTTTGGCAGTCTTAAATTTGTGCAGTGAGCATCTTTGTTTTCAAGTAACAGAAAGATTCTGCAACAAGAACCCATCCTTTACTCAGATTAAGTTCATTACTGCTTGTCCCCTTCTACCCCCCATTGTTTGTTGTGGTATATGGTGTTTAAAAACTTTTTATCTGTGAGAAATCCTAGTCTGTTTTTATTTTACTGTATACGTAAAAGCCTTCAGGATCCATTTTCCTACAAGAGTTAATTGATGGAAACAAGCTTGTTCCAGGCAATAACCCCTTACACAGGGCTTGGGAAGAATAATGGAAGCTGGAATAAACACCAGGCGGAGTCCCTTGCAACCAAAGACCTTGTGAAGTATAACACTGGTTCTCTACTTCATTGATTTTAAGGGAATGCTGCTGTTCTTTTTAATAATGTTTAGGCAATTTTGAGTGATTCAAATTTAATACAGCATCCTCCACATGACATCTCTTTACGTTTCCCTCGTCCCCAGTCTGCCCTGCTCCCCCAGAGACACATACACTCATAGACAAACCTTGTAGCTCTCCCTTTTGCATGTTGATTTATCCACATGGGTTGTGCTTTTGGGGGGCTTGGAGAGGTGTAAGAAAAATGGTTTTTAAAGACAAATTTAGATCTTGTACAACTAAATGCCTCAGCCATTTCTGCAAGGATGAAAGCTTCATCCCTGCAAGCATTTCAGCCATACTGCTTATATCAGTTCCTAGGTGGAGGGTTGTTTTCTTTTTGTAAACAGTATTTTTAACCTTCAAATGCTACAATTTTTTCCTTTTATCTTTACAGTAAGTAAAATACATCCTTCAGGGTGGGAGGAGAGAGAATGTACCTGTTTTGATCAGATTCAGAGCTGTAGAGTTGTTCAGGTGCTGATCTTACACTGAAGAAGTAGTTCTGGTGCTTGTGTGGCTTTTGGGAATCTCTTAGTTACTTACAAGGAAGCCTTTGACTGTCAAACATTTTGTAGCTTACTTTCACATTTCTGGTTCGTTGGGTTGTTTTTTTTTTTAATTTGGTTTGGATGCAAGTTGTGTTCATTGTTTTAAGATGCTTAAAAATTCCATTCTGGTTCTTAGGAAGTTTCAAGCCGTTTCAAAGAGTAATTGTACATAACTGTACTGTCTTGACCTACTTAGAGAGTTGTATGGAAATATTTTATGCAAGACTTTCCTCAGCCTGTGCAGACATATAACAAACTTTACTGTTCTATGTGTTTGTATCTGTATTGGGGTGCTGCTTTCTGGGATTCTGGGATCACCCTTGAGCAGGTCTCTTTCTGATGTTGGTCCTTTGAATTGCATGCTGAGCAAATTCTTTTTTAAGATTTATTGAGTTTTTTCTCTAAAAGTAGTATGTGTTATAAAAGTAAATGTTTTTCTTACCTGTTACCTTAAACTAGTAGTCTGGACCCTTTATGCGGGTAATTACTTTGAGAGCTTCAGTGATGGGACTGTTGTACAGTTTTGAATATGTGAGCAGTGTGAAATTCTTAAGAACTGGGAATTATAAACTTAAGCAGCGGTGGTATTTATTAAGTACAAGTAAGGCATTTCTTTTAGCAGATGTTGTTTATCCTAGGTAATTAAGCAACCTGTAATAGTCACATTGGAGAAGTGTTCCAGCTGATCAGGCCCTGGCTGAGCTTTTTAATATTAAAATATTAAAATTTTAAAAACCTTCTTTAGAGTTCAGCCTCCTGGAAATGCACATGACATTGTATAATAGTTTCAAGAGCTAAGCTATTGAGGCCAATACCTGATGTAAATGCACTTTATGGAGGTGGCATGCAGGCATTCCTCTGCTGTGAGTAGTAATTGCCATGCTGTAACTACAAAGTCACAGGTGATATCTATAGGCTTTCTCTGAATTTCTATAAAACTTACAAATATTGTCGTTTTGGATGGTGCATTTAGACTTTGTAGAAACTTTGCTTTCAAATATGCTGTGCATTCTGTTTTTCCTATGAATTCTTGCTTGGTTTGTCTTACAGATACCAAATAAATGGTCTTCTAATACAAAACCCTGTCTGTGCATAGCACTCGTATTTTAACTGTTGGTCTCCATGTGTAGTATTAACATGAACAGATCTTATTCTAATTAAGTATTGTCCTACATTTTTATCACTAAAGGCAAGAAAAAAATTAATAGTTCAAAGTACCTTGAGTACTTCATTATTGGAGTTCTGAAGTTACACATCTGTGTTTCTGTGACCTACATACAACTTCTGCACGCACATTTGAGTAGAGGCTATAGAAAGTTAAATAAGGCAATTCAAAGGCAATTAGAAAAGTCAGATAGAAGGAAGAACTTGCCAGATTTTATAGGGAAAGAACGCTCGTCCATCAGAAGTCCCCTTACTCGCTTCTGAAGATGCAGGTGCTGCTGTAGCCTTTAGATGTTTTTTTGGTGCCCTTAGCCAAATGCATTTTTTAAAAAGCATTTCTTACTTTATTTCCTACCCTTTTCCCTCCCTCCCGTGCCCTTTATGAAACTACTCATCATTTCTGGTTGTAAAACACTTTTCTATTATTAACTTGCTTTTAAATCTTCATAAAGCAGTTTTATAAAATGTTCTGTTACTACTTCTGATACTGCAAAGATCTCCATATTCCTGTCATTCAAGTTGAAAGGGGAAAACCCCAACCCCTGAAAAAAGGATCATTATTTCTTGTCCTCCTGAATTAATCCAGAGAAGATCCAGAGAAGTAACAATTTTGAGTATAACTCCTGTGTTCTTCTTTCCTTCTTTCTTTCAGATTAAAGATGAAAAGTGATTTTGCACAGCTATGTCATATTGATGCTATCCAGATGTTTAGATAGGGCCCAACAGCATTCAGTAAATAATTATCAGAGATTAGATGTTCATGGTAGAAGTTATCAAAACATGCTATAGTGAATACTAAAACCAGGTATAATACAGATGAATTTTCCATTGCTATGACCATGCAATTATGTAGCTAGTAAATGATTAAGAGATGTAAATCAGGAGGAAGAATAGATAACAAAGTCCAAATTAAGTTTTTTGAAAAAATTGAAAAGAGCTGACCTTTTACTCTGAAGTTGGAGAGAAAGGATTCAAAGAGGGTTTTGAAACATCTAGGAATGAAACCTCTGGATGAGCAAAAGTTCAGTGCCAAACTATTTAGATTATCATATATTAAAAAAAGCAAGGGAATAGAGTATGATCATACTATCATAATCAGGTAGAATTATTTTAAGGTAAAATATGTATTCATTGCCTGTTTGTGAGAAAGAGGAGTTCTTTGTCAACAGAACATCTCAACTTTTGTCCTGTGTCTCTGCTGTCTCTTAGCTACTTGACCCCTGAAACACAGTGGAGTTAACATAAGCTGCCAGTAATGTTTACCCTGTATACTAAATTTCAGTTCATATTCTTGTCTATTTCTATGTTTTAATAGTTCTAATTTCTATCCTTAAGCCTATCGGAAATTAACAACAGGCTTTTAGTCTTCTGTCCTGAACTACAAACTCTAACTAACCCTCTTGTGTGCATTAGTCAGATACAGTCTCGTAGTTTTTGGGGGTTTGGGTGTTTTGATGTTTGGTTTTGCAGGGAGTGTGTATAATAAATAGTTTTACATATTCTTAGTAAAGTTTCAGATGTCCCATGGCCTGCAATCAAAACCTGAGGTGTGGGATTTTATGATTACTTGTGCAGAAAAACCACTGGGTGGTTTAGCTACAGGCCTTGTGGCAAGGCCTTGGACCTGGCCCAATGTTCTTTGCTATCTTCTTGTTCTGGTATTGCTTTGCTGTGTCGGAACAGTGCACCCATTGGTCTGTGCTCTGCAGTGACTTTCCCTCTACTGACAAGCCACTGAGACTTTTCCCCCTTCACAGCTGGATCTCCCTTCTGTCCTTCACATCCCTCTATCCACTCCCCTGCCCGATGCTTTGTCACTTCCACTGAACTAGCCTTTGGCAGCCTTTCTGTTTCCTCGCTACAGTAGTTGGTAAACTCTTGTATGTCATGTTGGAAGAATGGATGGGAAACTTGGATTAAAACAGTAGTCTAAAATGAAAAAAAAAAAATCTTTATCCTGATAGGAAAAGAAAAAAATGTTAGTGTCAAGATCCTTCCACATCAAATAAAAACATAGACCAGAATAGATGAACTTTGCTCAACTTTCAAACCTTTTTTAAACCTTTTTTTTTCTCTCCAAAGCTGCTCTCAGATTTTAATGGTTTGAGAGTATCTGTAATTTCCATTGAAGCTTATAAAACTACCAGTGTTTATCATCAAGCAGAATCAGCTTCCTTATTTAGTCACTTAGCTGTAAGTCTAACAGGTTTTTCTTTTCATCTGTATGAAACTTATAAATGCCCTAAATGAAAATACACACTTCATAAGTGGGAGAAAAAAAACCCAGTACAACTTGGTAGTATGAAGGCAACTTGAAAATCATCTAATAGAATAATGTTCTCCTAAATTGTTTACTTAGTTAATCAAGAAAATATTTTTCTTCATTTGGAAATCATATCAGAGTTTTCTGTACAGTAAACACTTCCTGCTGCTAATACAGGTTTGATGAATAGTAGTTCTGATAAGGATTATGTGGTTTAATGAATACTTTATAATTCTTCATATTTATACATTCATACAGCTACTGAAAATATTTACCTGTCTGAGAGTTCAGTACAGTATTCAAGCCTTGATGACTCAGATATTTGAAAATAGGACATTGAGAGTTTCTGAAGCTTCAAGATATCCTAGCAAAATGGGTATGAAATACTGCCTTTGGTGTATAACAAACTTCAAGATTTGACTGTGAATAGATTTAATTTTAGTGTCAACTTGCCTTAAGATTGCTTTGATTTGAATGAGGGTTTTTGTTGGTTTTGGGTTTTGGATGCAAATAATCCCTTCAAGTTTTACCTCATGGCTTGAAGAAACCAAAGGAAATAAATATGTATGAATAGCAAAGTCTGAGAATGAAGCTCTGTAAAAATTACAGTAGATATTTTTTTTCACTTTTGAAACTTTTTGTAAGAAAAGCTGGCAGGCTATTTTAGTTACAGTTTAATCTCAGTGAGCGCTGTTGAGATACATAAAAGTAGTTATTGGTTTATCAATCTGGCTATTGTTAAGAATTTTTGTCCTCTACAGCTGTCCCAGATGAATGTTTCATGTGTATGTGGAGACTTGCATATCCTCTCTGCTGGGTGACTCGACATTATACTTATTTTGACAGTGCACCCTGACACTTGCAGGGTCCCGGTTAAATGTGTTTGCGGTGTATTGGTCTTGAAACCACTTAGTTATGTGCATGGTAATACAAATGTTGTTTGTATAAAGAACTGGCTGCTTCCAAAACTTTTGTTTCAATCATGGTGACTTCCTATCAGTCAGAACTGATCTGGGTAACACTGAAAGCAGATGGACCTCCCCATAGATATGTCTCATATGAAAGCTAATTCTAGTTGCGCATCTCAAAAGGAAACATGATTTTTAAAAAGAAAAGAAAGAAAGAAAATGCAATATTAAGACATCTGAGTCATCTCATTCATGCATTTATTTGCTTTATTGAATAAAAGACTGAATTAATGTTATTAATGCCCAAATTTAACCCAAACCAATTTGTTTTGAGAAGGAATGTTTAACTTTATTGTATACATTACCAAGCTCTCACAAACTGAGAGTATACAGTGGGGAAAAATTACTACATTTTTAATTAGGTACTTACATTGAAGAATGCTGCACACAATTGAGCTGCCAAAGTGTAAAATAAAAGCTGTGATTGCTGAAGGGGGGTGATAAAACTTTCAGTTCAGGCTGCTGTCTTGCTCTGTTATTAATATGTAAATATATGCATATACAGACAATAATATCGTCCCCAATTGAACTTTGTGGTTCCCACAAGGTCACAATAAAATCGTTGCCCACGGTGATTTTATTCCTAGATAACAGAATTTGAAGGATCTGGAAGTGCTTTATAAATTACATTGTAAGACTGTCAGATTCCAGGCAGACCACAGATACTCTTGGTGCCCGGTTAGAGAGCAATACCTGTGTGCAAGAAGTTGTCAGTATCCCAGTACACAATTTGACACCTTCATCAGACAGTAGATTGTTGGGGACCTTGCAAAGAAAATTAGTTTTGACTTGTCCTAAACTGTGTGCTGAACCCAAGTTAAGATACTGGACATGCTTCTATTGAGGAATTGTTCTAATATTGATCAGACTGAACTTCATTCCTGCAGGAATGTTGCAACTGTTCGAAACAAGTCCTTTGTAGTTGTGTTGAAGCCCCCCCTGACTGGGAAGTCTAAGAATATTTCTTAACCCTATAAAGAAATGAAAAGGGGCAGCTAAAAGTGGTGTGATTTTTCCTGAAGCCTTGAAATTGCCATGTAACCTGCAAGTGATTGACTTTTGTGAAAGATCAGAAGAGTTTGTATGATTAGATGGTGCAATAAATGGAACTACAGAAGGAGGAAGATAACCTTCTCATAAAGCTGAAATGGTGCCTAGCATAGGAAATACAAAGCATGTTAGGTTCTGGTAAGCTTAATCGAAAAACACTGAAGAGGAGGCCAAAACAAGAGTCTGGGGAACCATTTACAAGGTGCCTGAAAACTAATAAAGCGTGTTTTTCAAGCGTCAGAAACAAGAAGCTTACTGTAATACTAGAAACTGATTAATGTATAGAAGTGGGACTTTAAGAAAATAAGGTCACGTCACAAAAAAGCGATACTTGTAGTTAACTGTTCATGCTGTAGGAGGTCAGGCAAGCTCACTTGCAAAAGAAATCTGCCTTAAAACAGGTTGCTGAGAGTTTAGAGGTGGAGGGAATGAGCAAAATGAAGACCAAACCCCCAAATCAAATGTAGTCTTCCTCATAATAAGGAAGGGACATGGTTTTGTTAGTAATACACATGGTAAGGGGAACAGTTGGACTAGATGATCTTGGAGATCTTTTTCAACCTTAATGATTCTATGAATAACATGAGAATGAAATAGCAGTGTAGCCTATTGCCCAGAACTGCTTCAGTATGGGACAGTTGGGAAGGAGGGTACAACTCCAAGTAGAGTCCAGAAAGCTTCAAACCAGCAAGCTTGATTGCATATTTCAGCTCTGTTCAAAGGAGTCCCAGACCAGGTGAGCAAGGGGGATGCAGTTGACATGGTTAACCAAACCCCTTGTTAAAGGTTCTCAAATCCTAGACTGCAGCAAGATAAGGAACTTCTTTGGGTAGGGAAATTAATTTAAAATTGAGAAGGAAAAAAAAAAAGAAGAAGAAAAAATAATACCTTCCCCACCCCCCTAAAACAAACCCCACAAAAAAACCCCAAACCCAACAAACAGAAAAAAGGAGTGGGGATAAAATAGTTTTCTGCATTTGTGTGAATCTTGTGGAATCTGTGCTCTTCACTGCTAATGTTAGAAAAGATCTGGAAAAGGGAGTGGATACTAAAAAGAGTAACTTCTGCTAATGATGCAAAATAATTCAGGGTCATAGAAACAAGGGTGATGTGGAGTTGCAGAAGGATTTCATGCTAGAAAGTCAATAAGGGCAAGTGAAATTCAATGTATTTAAAAGCTCTCGAAGTATTTGTCCTACTGTAAAGGACAGGTGGCTCATCTGTGATTCCAAATGCATGCATCAAAATTACCAGTAGTCGTCTTTCAGAGAGACTAGAATTTAACATGACAAATACTGCATTTCTCAACAGAAATTCATGCAATGAGTCAAGTGTTGTAGCAACAGCATCGAGAAAGTAAATATTAAATGTAGTACTATTAGAGGTGGGGAGGGCTGTCTTACAAATGGGGCACTGTTGTGAGCAACAGGTTTGTGAGAAGTAGAATCATAGTTCAGAAGAGATGGAATGACAATCTGAAAGTTCAGAATGGCAAAAGTAGAAATCAGAATTGGTAAACAGTTAAACTTGGCGCCAAGCAAAATTGCAGTTTCATCAAAGTTGGGTTTTGCTCTAAATTTTGGATCAAAATATTACTGCGTTCTAGCAGCTGATTGTGAGATAAATTATGTAAAATCCATTTTTCAGAAGTACCAAATCAGCTGATGGAAACTGATGAGCTGTTGCCAGTGTTAAGAAAAATTTCCTAAGTATGGAAGGTGAGAATTCAAGAGAGGAATCTGGAGTGCAGCATGATAGAAATTCTTGTGGGAAAACTCCTGTCTTTTCTTACAGTCGTAATTGGTGTTTGTAGCATTTATTTGAGGCAAATGGGCCTGATTACTATAGTGGTTAGTCTCCATCTCCAAGGATGGGGATACTCTTAACACACCATGAAACTAACCCAGAATTGTGATATTGGCACACTGAAAAGGCTTTTATAGTTCATTGTATATCAGATTACTGTATTTAACAAATTATATAAATGGAAAAGATCAACAGCATTTCATCAAGTCTGTAGCCAGGATAATCTAATTTAAAAAGAATCTGATACAAGAATCACTGCAGAACAGGAAAGAACAATAAAAGGATAAATTACGATCTACGACACAAGTGGAGGAACAAAAATCCTGCAATATAGTTGCTTTATACAGTTGCTGCTACCACGGAATTACTTCTCTTGTGAGGAGAACCAGAAGAACAGATTAATTCACTGTCAAATCAAATTCTCCTCTTGAGACTACACATAACATTAAAAATGGGAACAGTGGATTTTTAGTGGCTCTTCACCTGATCCAAAGAGTGCTGCAGACTCCAGAGAGTCCATCTAGTTGCCATAAATTCTTTGTTTTTCAAGACCAGTACGAGGCATATCGTTCTTCAACGTTCCTTCTTCTGTTACCTCTTATACGAGAAGACTACTTTTAAAATACTGTCTCTGTTCAGTCTTCAGCTGCAGGAATGGAAATTTCAGATGAAGCACACCCACTCTAAATATGCACTACATCGTGGATTCCAATCTTTCTCTGGCTTTCTTTTATATCCTAGTTCAAACGTTTCAGACCAGGCTTTTCCAATATAGCTCAAGAGAATGCATGTAGCAAAGGAGAGAATGTGTCAGCGATTCTGCTAATTTATATTTATTCTCTAGAATGATTGACAGGTGTTGGAAGTTTATTTTGGACAAAGGATTACTATATTTTGCGGGGAGATTCAGCCTTAGTCATGCCTTTGATATGCATATAAAGTGAGTCACCATCACCCTTCTTTATTCCCTTAGTAGAGATAGAGGACATGACCTCTTCCCTGTGTAGCATTAGTTTCTTCTCATCCTTTGCCAGATCTGTGGAAATTCTAACCAAGAAACAAATGTTTGCATCTGACCAGAAAAGGATTGCTTTTACAAATCAACGTCTTTTTCCTGGTAATTTTACTTACTAAACTTCAGCAGCAAAAGAAGCTTTTAATGTTTTAAGTGGGCTGTGAATGTAATTTACCACTTTGTGTTTAATTAATTGTTGATATCAAAATTTTGTCAAATGTAATTTGCTTTGAAAGAAGCACAGCAGCAAATGGAGTACCTGGAGACTGTGTATTCTAGGACATGGGTGCCATGTCCTATTGAAAAGGAAAAAGAACCCTTGAAGCGAGACCCCTCTAAATTCCTGTGTCAATCTACATGCTCTTACATCTTAAATGCTTTTTGGCTTTACATGAGTGTTGAGAGGTTAAAAAATGGCAAACAGCAGTTAATGTGTATCTCACTACTTCTCCCTGTTCTTTCTCCGAAGATAGCACCTGTTCTTCAGGGAATGTGCATGCACGTGTGTGTGTGGATTATTGCAGGTAATTCCCTGATCAAATGCAGTTTTTCCTATGAAACTGCACTCTCAATGCAGATCTGAGAGATATATATATTAGGAAGCTCACACAACAATTTCCCACCTTATTGTTGCTTTGTGGTTTACAATATAATGTTCAATGCTATTTTGAAATAAAAATTATTTCTAAATGAGTGGTTCACAATTGTTGTCTCTTTTCAGTGTTTCACAGTGGGGTTGTAAAAGGAAGGTTTTCCATTATTTTTTTAAGAGAATTTTTACATTCTTAAATACTTCAATGCTTAAACCTGCTTAACTTGTGGCATAAGCACAGAAGTACTGTGTAATACCAAGAACAGCTCCCGGTGGCTGTAGCTGCAGCTACTTATTTAGTAGTTGCTTGCTTTAGAAGCAAATGAAGTTGGATATCTGAAAAACAGAGAAAATAACATAAATATTAAGGTCCAAAAAATCAGATCTGAATGTCCTGCTTGGTGGTAACACTGTGGCGAAGACAGGACTTGCATGTGGTTCTGTGAGCTAAGAGACTGTCCTACTGCAATGCTGGTGTCATTGACAACTTGGTAAATGCTGCAGTAGATGATCCAGAGATGCTAATATCATGTGCAGATCTTTGTTCTTTCCCAGTGGAGCTGCATCCTCTACGCTGGTTAGTAGAGTTTTGGTGGGAAGGGTCACTTTAGTTTCATGTGGTGTGGGAGAAGTGGAGTTCAGAAGCCTGAACTGATACCTTTTCACTATGGATAGTCTGAGTGCATTTTATCAGCAGGTTGCAAAACCTTAAATTCTACAGGAAATGATACCGGGTGGGCTGTTGCTACTACTCACATTGATCACCCTAGAACAGGAGAAGGCATGTTTTGTTAGCAAGCTCTATAGTGTTTGCTAAGAGAGAAGAAAGAATGTGTTCCCGTAGAAACTTCAAACAAGTCTTCTAGAAAGCATAGATGCTTCTGCCTTTTTTCCTGCAGCTCTGAGCATGAACATTTCTCCTTTGTATCTTAGAATTATAGAAGGTTGGAAGGGACCTTTAAAGGTCATCTAGTCCAACTGTCCTTCAGTAAGCAAGGGGGGTTGCTTTATCTTCTCCCCCCCATCTTTGTGTGCTTTTCTTAATCTTGTTCATGATACCCAACTGCATTATTTGGAGTTCCTGTGTGGGTCACACTCTAGATACTATACCTGTATCTTCATGGAAGTTTACCTTCTTCCTCCCTTCCCCCTTTTCCCTTTTTCTGACTGCCATTCTTTATTTCCTTCCTTGGAAAAAACTTTTTAAAAAAAGTTATTCCCTTTTGATCTTTTCCTTCTCACCCATGTCTATGAGGAAAACTGGCAAAGATCTACATGAATCTGTCCTCTTCCTGCTGCCTTTCAGCACCAGTGATAGTGTCTCTATGTTCCTCCCACTTCCAGAGTATCCTGGTTCTGGTGATAGTCCCTGCTTGTGCCTTTCCTTATGTTCCCAGAGTTTTCCCACCTTCTCAGCGTCCCCGTAATCACTCTTCATCCAACTGCTTCTTAGTCCTTTACCATTTTTCTTCCAGACTTTGAGTCAATCTCCTAGTCTGTCTTCCATCCTCTTTGTCCAAATGATGTGGCTTTCCACTGATCTTCCCTCCAGTCCCCACTGGCCTTGCCAAGTAGGCTCAAATCCTCCTTTGCCAGCTTCCTGCAGCTTCCCACTCACCAGATCTGGTGCAATCTACATTTTTCTTTTTCCTCACTTCATTCATGCCCTTTGCATTCCAGTCACATTTTCCTTCCCATGTTGCCTAGGTGTCAGCACAGAGTAGTTGAAAGCACAGGAGAAACCTTCTGTTTTCCGGATTGTATTTTTAGTGCTTACCTAACCAAAGAGCTAAAACTGTGGGGAAAATCCATTTTTAAAGAGACCAGCTTTTTCCTTGAAGTCATGTTTGTTATATTGTAAAACTTTGTCTTGTTAAAGTTCCAAAACTTTTTTGAGTGCCACTGTGGCAGTGCTCTTCCAGATAATGTCAGTGCATTACTGACATACTTGGTTGTTGGGGCTGTGTCTGTGTACTATGTAAAGCATTTGGGTACTCTAACTCAAACTTTTCCTCTGGGAAAAATGAAGCATAGAGACCTCTGATAATATTGGGAGGCATCCACAGCTTTTAGAAGTCTTAGCAGATAGAATTGCAACAACCTAATGAGACTTTATATGGAGTGTTGTGGATCTTATTGTCATTAGTGCAAACAAAGTTCCTGTTCCCACAGTGCCATGAAGATACATTTTGGCAAACTCTGGGGGACAAAGACAGCAAAAGGCAAATTCCTACCATGTAAATTGCCTGCTGTTAAATGTGTGAGGTTCCTTCTACTAAATGCAGAGGTGCAGCCACACCCAAAGATGCGGTTTGTCTGTGTGCACATGCATCTTGCTGAAGTTTTAAAATGTTTCCTTTATCCAGGTTTCTTGCAATGGTTGGAGCTGGTTTATGACACACAAGCCTCATGTTGGGTATTTGCCTCCGTTTATACGTGAAAACTAACAAAGTTGGTTGATGTTATTTTTATAAGCAAGTGAAGATGTGGTAGCAACATGTGTATTGAAAAGTCTTTAAATTTAGCTCTGTCCTGCATGTTTTTAAACAGTTCTCTTGGAATAACAACAAATACCTTGGTTCTCTGCTGGTCCATTAGAAGAGGGAGCTATCCTTCAACCATGATGACAAGATAATGAAAGCCTCTCTTCTGCCTCTTGACCTCAGCTGTCCCTTTGTTCTTGCATCCTTAGCAGCAAGAGAGAACAATTCAACCAGAGCCAAACTAGTAAAGTCTGGCCTAGGACTCAGATTTTTAGTGCCTCCTAAAATAAAAATTACTCATCAAATCTGTTGCCTCTTTTTTCTGCAACTCAGTCATCAAATCTGATTATAAGGCCAGTCTGCACTGAGTCAGCGTAAGGATCTAGCTAGTGAGTATCCTGCACTGGTTGTCTGTATGGTTTTTGAGACACCCCCCCCTTCCTGGATGGAGGGTGGGAACAGGACCTGGTCTGCCTCAGTGTTCAGGTTCAGGCTCCACAGCCATTCCTTTGTGGTGGAGGCTTTCCTGCATGGACCATTCTGGCATGGGCTTTCCTCTGTCATCTCAGAGGACTCAAATATGACCAGCAGCTTTTTGCTTTTGATTTATTATTCCTGTATGACAGCTGGGCTGTGTGATTTTGTTAGAGTGAGGCTAATACCCAACCATAAATGGAGAAGAACATGAAAGATGGTGACTAATAGCAAATGCTAAAGGGAACAGCATGAAAAAAGGAGAACAGCAAACTATCCAAATTCAGCAGTGTGTAGCTCTGGTAACTTCCTGAATCAAAATCTCTGCATACATTAAAAATCAGGCTAGAACGATGGAGATATAGATATCTATATATATATAGATATATATGCTCTATGGAATGTCTTCTATGTGATGTAGTATGTGCTATTATGTCACACTATAAAGGATTATCATCATCCCTGGGTAGAGGTGTTGTCTTTCTATTTAGGTCTGGTTTTCTCTCTGCATTTCACTCTGCTTTTTCTAAATTGTAGGGTTTTGCTGATAGGGAGAGATTTTGCAGTGGCAAACTAACAATAATAACAGCTATTTTGTATAGTAGTAAATTACCTGAAATGCCACTTACTTTGTTTTTAATGGATAACAACCAGTATTGCTACCTGAACTGTCACACACTTCATAATTGTTTTGTTTAGCCTGTTAAAATAAGCAGTGATTTTTACATCTGTTTTCAGTTAGAGCTCTAGAAACATGAAACAGCTATTATGAAAGGCACTGAAAACATTCTTGATGAATTAAGCACTGAATATATGGATGCTTGCAAAGATTTTCATTTTCTGTACTGATGTGGGTGTATGAAAGTTGATTTCCATGTTTAACCTTTTGTTTTAGAAACTTCATTAACATAGTTTTGCTTTTTGCCAACAACCCATAGCAGTACTTGAAGGCATTTGATGTGGTTGTTTCTATATACCTTTATTGGAATTACACTTGAATTTACCTAGGTTTCACTATGCGTAAAACTAGTTTAACATTTCAGTGCACTGATTTTTAGTTTTATCCCCATAAATGTGCAGATGCACAGGTACATGCATATTTTTTATTGTGGCTTTTTAAATACCTAATTTTGGTAAGTAAAAACACCTTTGTGTGACACAGAGGAAAAAATACTTTGGCGAAACTTTGTATCTTCTGCCTTTGGCATGTAAGAACGGTTTCTTTTCTGCATTTCTCTGCCTCTTTAGTCTTAAGGTTATAAAAAAAAAGTACATCTGTCTTTCTGGTTTCAATGAATCTGGAAGAAAAAAAAACACCCTTGTCTTGATGGTAGTAGTCTAGGATTTCCTAGCGTGACATGAGCTGGAATTAGATGTGACAACTGGAGTAACAGTCTTGAGGAAATGGATTATTTGATTTTTGCCTATTTATCAGTTTTGTGCTGTTTTAAATGAGGTACACCTGTAAAACTGAAATGGAATATATTTTAGTGCACTTCCATAGACAAAATACAGAGTATTTTTAACTAGTGTAGTGACTAGTCAACTTAATCTGTTCTGCTTGGAAACTTTGCTGATTTATTTTTTTCTTAACGCTGCTTGTTTCTTCCTTTTTGTTTGCTCCTCTTTAACCTGTAGGAATTGATACTCCCTTTCCCTGTCTTTAAGTGTTTAGTTTTACATTACAGCAGGAAAAACATGACGCTTTGAGATCCTTCCTGGCTAAAACAAGCTGATACAGCACAGGTCACTTCAGGCAAGAGGGGTTAGGAGGATTCTGTTTGGGCACTCTTTTTTCTTTCTTTTTTTTTTCCTTCTCTTTTTTTTTTCTCTCCTTTTTCTGCTTTTCTTGGAACAGCATCAGCTTGTGAAAGTTGTCATAGTTGCAGCATTACCCTGCTGCAAGTGGCACTTTGATTTAAACTTTGTAAGTCTGGAAAACAGCAGGAAGCAGTGGCTAAAAATAGCTGTAAATGTTTCCTTATCTTCTAAATATTAATTGACAAAAATCTATACTGCCCTCATCTGTCCTTTTACTTTCAATTCTTAAACATCTGCCTCATAACAGCAGTTCCAGACTCTGAGATTTAGTCTTAAAACTAACATCTGACTAACAGTTTAAAATATGTGTTAAATATATGCAGCATCTGGGTAATACATCACCTTATAAAAGTAAGATTTTTTTTTTTTAAATTTTTCTTTTAGCTGCTTATGTTTTGCAAAAACTTCAGTATTCACACAGGAGTTTGTGCTGTCTTTCCACCTTTGTGTGCATATCTCTTAAAAATTCCTTTTTGCTGTGGAATGATTTTGCAAAGTTGGATGCAGTGAAATTTGACAAGTTATTTGTTTTAAGCTCTAAATGATTAGGGATTGTCAGTTGCTTTTTAACTGAAAAAGGTGTCTAAATATATGTTATAAAAGGATAGCAGAGTCATGGTCAAGAAAGAAGGTCCTAATATGGCTAGTGATGTCCTCTTGATGCAGCTGTATTTGAAATTCAGGGTCTTGAAGTGCAGTTTGTAAATAGGTACTGTTGTCAAGATTTAGTTATCATCGGAGTTGTTAAAGTGTGTTCCATCTTAAATAGTTAAATGATGATAGAAAATTTCTACTACTAACCATAATAGCTCTTATAATTACAGGACTCCTCAAAATTATAATTTTTAAGTGTCCTTAGTATATCCGAAATCTGTAGCTGAAAAAGCTACTCTACTCAGGAAGATTTTGTTGCTGCCCCTCAGTGATGTGTGGTTCCATTCACTGTAAATTCTTTAACTGCTTATAATGTTGGAATACTCTCACTTTGCTTTTGTAACTCTGATGTTACATTTACCTGTTTGAATTCTGTGGGTTAAAATGAAATGGAACTGTAAAGAGGGAACCTGCAAACCCTGAGGAAACAACCACAAAGCAGGCTGTGCCTCCTTGCCAGGGCTGGTATCAGCCAAGCCTGAGTGGACAGGAGGAGCATAAATGTTTAGAGAGGATTTGAAGGTACTGGACAGTCCTATATTGGTAAAGCTTTGTGCTTTGTCTTCCAGACCTTTTCTTTCATTCACATATCTCCTGAGAAGTTAGTAGTATCTTTTGAAGATGTCAGTGAAAGATTATTTCTGGTCTCTGATTGGAAACTCTTGAGAGCCAAAATAAATTCTCCAACATTACCCACAGATTGAGAAAAAAGGAAAGGCACAACTCAGAGATCCGGTCTGAGCGCTTAGTTCCTGCAGTCCAGGGCAGCCAAGATCTGAGAGTCACCAGCTGAAGGAGGAAAGCATATGTAGAATGTGAAGTGTGGCCACTCCATGCTTGGGACAGTAGTGGTTACGATGGTCTTTAATTATAGCTATGTACTTTCCATCACATCTGTTCCTCATTCAGTGGTCAGTGAATGGAGGTTGCTCAGGCTGTGTGGCTGCTGCTTAGGTCACTTCAGTAGAAGCACGTGGTGGTCACAGGAGTAGCTGCACTCTTGAAGTTCTCATCTGCAAATATACATGGCTGTCGAAGTGACAAATACTTTTAAGAAATTGGACTTGAGTGCTTCAAATGAACTTTGAAATTTTTGAGCACTTGGTGGGTTTTTGTGTAATTTCTTTGTTTGGGTGTGGGTTTGGGTTTGGCTGTTTGTTTGTTTTGCTTTAAATCTTTGTCAAGTGGAGCCAATTCTTCCTATTGTCAGAGGGGTGTTGTGACAATGTCTAAGTGCATGGATACAAAGAAAGAATGTAGGAAATTTTGGATTGAGTGGTTGCTCAGCAATACCTGAGCAAATGAAAACTTGACTGAGTGCCTAGTGAGAGCACATGGCCCATCCTGTGCTGAATGAGGCACGAGTCACATAGAAAAAGGGCATGTGGTCATGTAAGTGAAACCTCTGTAGTAAACTGTCTGTCTTAGGGGCAGCCTGAAGATGTGAGGAGACTTTATTTCCTCCCCCCCCAGCTGACTCAACCATGCAGTCTTCTATGCTTAACATGTATTATTGTTTCTTATGTAATCTATGCTGAGTTATTTTTATATGCTCAGTCTGCTTTTATCTCTTCTACAAGTCTCAGATTAATCCCTACAACTGTGCATTAGTCAGAGCATTGATGTATCGCACGCTGTGCAGACTGTATATGCCAGTTGCTTTCAACGTTCATGTTGTAGATCCTAAAACTTTTTCAGGGACACTGCAGATGCCTGTATTATGAATTCAAGTTCATGAATATATTTTCCTAGATGCTCTTAGCAGAATTCTTAAAAATATGTTATTTATCCTTAAAATAAAAGCTAATGGCTTTGCTCCTTCTAATCATCCTGTTTCCACCCTATACACCCCAGAAATTGTGCACTTCTAGCAATATGGTTTTGTTTTATTGAAAACAGTAGTTTAATCTGTCCTGCAGAAAAGCTAAAAAAAAAAACCAAACTTGAAAGACAACTAAAGCAGGGAAATGGCATGCTAACCAAAAGAAAATTTATTTAAAGTAGATTTCAAGTCTTAAAAAAACCAACAACGCAAACCCAAAACTTAGACCTGCTTTAACTTTCTTTTCCTCTCACATGCATGATTTTCTGGTTTTCATCTCAAAACTAGTGGTTATGCCTGGTCACACATCTTTCAAACTTCAGATTTTAGTACAGTATCAAAACTAGAAGATGTTTCCAGATATGACAGCTTTTTTCTTTACACACTAAAAATTGTTTAATACCGTTAATTTTAGTCTTGCTTTAAGCTGCCAACTATTTTTAGCTTCTGAAATTTCAGACTGCTTCACGCTCTTCTGAGGTACAGCTTGCTTACCTAATGGCTACAGCATAGCAAGTGGTTACACGATTTTCCTTTTAATGAGCATCTAGAACATTACTATGTTGCTGTAATAAACCAGAGAGTGTTAAAAAATGAAAAGGACCACCATAAGAATTATGTTTTGCAGTTTTGAAAACAGAAGATCAATAATGTTGAAAACTCCAGGAGCACTTAGGTCAGCAGCTCTCTAGAGCTGGCCTGCAGTTTCTTCTTCCTTCTGATGTGGCATTCTCCATGCCAAAGATGAATTTTGTTGGCTCAGCAAGACTGTTGATCATATTTTTTTCAATATAATAGATTATGAAAATATGCTTTAATTTAATTAAAAATGTAGAAATTGGACAGAATATCAATGGGCAGGGCAGCATAGATTTCATTGGATATATAAAAAAAAGCTGCTTGCATTTGAAGTTGGTACTAGTCTTGCTCCTGAGAACCACTTAGTATCTTGGAAAAGATACTCAATTAGCCAGAGACCCGGAAGAAGCAAAATAAAAGAGCATTTTACTTCCTTCAGCCTAGCATACTGCCTGCTCCATAATCAGAGGACATTGTCCAGCTACTTCTTCACCTATAGTCTCGATTTTCTTCTGCTTTGAAGGAGAGTAACATGTCTCAGACTTCACTGAGGCTGTAGTGACTTCCTGTGCTCATAGCAAAATCAAGGAATAAATAAGACCCTAAATTATTTAAAGATTGGAGACAAAAAGAGTCTTTTGCTGTCAAGGGTGGAATGGTGGCATACCTGTGGAATTGGCAGAACGGTGCCACAAGAAACCCTGGCTGTTCTTGCAGTCGGGTGAATGCCCACCCATCGCACCAACATACTCAGCCATTTGGTGCTTTGCAGTATGATCAGCTGGATCACCTTAGATCACAAGTATCTACCACAACATTGTTTTTCAAGTGTATCTTGTGTTGCTGTAAGTTTGCCTTCCAACATATTAAACATAAGAGGTAGAAGAAACTATTGGTGAGGTGCTGGAACAGGCTGTCCGGAGAGGTGGTGGATGCCCTGTCCCTGGAAGTGTTCAAGGCCAGGTTGGATGGGGCCCTGGGCAACCTTGTGTAGATCCAGGCCTGGAGGTTGGTGGCCCTGCCTGTGGCAGGGGCGTTGGAACTCTATGATCCTTGGGGTCCCTTCCAACCCAGACCATTCTATGATTCTATGATTGGTTTAAGAGGGTCTTTCAAGTCTGGTGTGGTTTGCTGTCATAATCGTGGTGGGCATATGGAGGGTAGGACCTGCCATCAGCCAGCGGGTTTTTTTACTGTGTAACTTCATTAGATCAAATTTAATTATCAGTGAAATCCTTAATGGGTGACAATTCTAGCTTTTGGGCCTGTCACTTGAATCTTTTTGTGGGAATCAAAAGTTATGGTTGAAAACTTCAATTTTTCCCAAATATGCTGATGGGGGGTTTTACTGTTACATCAAGCTCCAGACACTGTTTCACTGTACTCTTATCAGATGTTTCAGTGGACAGTCAGTGAGCCAAGTCTCAGGCTTTCAATATGCAAGTGTTTACTTTTTCCTCCTACCTTTTGTCAAATCATGTCATGAAATCATTTTAAAGATATTGCATTCAAATGTGTTGAGACAATGGAATTTATACATTAACAAAGTGTCTGGCACGATTTAACATTGGAACAGACAGAGTAAGATTTCTGTAACATTAATTTCTTTGATGCTCATGAAGGTGTTTTCTAATGTAAAAAAAAACAAGTGAGCACTGAAGACTTTGATACAAATGCTGCATTTTTGAAGATACACATAGGTGAAAATAGCGGGTCACTCTCCTGTTCTGCTTGAAGCATAAAGATGTCCTTGACAAAATGTTAAGTGTTTTAAATTTCAGCCACGCACATGCTAATATTTTTCTATTTGTGTTTCTTCTTTACTCGTTGCAGGAAACTTTTTTAGTGTGGAAGTGACTTGTGCATTACTGAAGGCACAGCTGCCCCTCACTAGTGCTGTACAGACTGTAGCTGTAGCTGTCAAAGTGACAGTTGTTATTTTCTTTGTGCTTTGAAATGGCCGCCACACCTAAAGAGAAATATCGTGGAGTGTTTTGTTTCTCTTACCATCAAAAATTTGAGGGATTTTTGTGGTCTGTTGCCGCCAATTTCAAAATTGTAAGTGCTATCATGATTTTTGTCCTAAATTTAAGGGCACACACATGCACACGTGTTGTGTTTTCAGTAGTTGGACTGCACAGCAAGGAGGGGCTGTGCCACGTACAACGAGCGTACAGCCACTCCTGCAGAGATGCTCTGATTCGTGGCATTGCTGCTGATTTGTGTCTATAATGTGTTACTGAGATACTATTCAAAGTTAGATGAAATCAGAAGGGTCAAATGATTGGGGGATAAAGAGTACTGCTTTACTGGAAATAATCTAATTGGCTCAGGTTGCAGGTGGCACATTTCTTCCTGCTGATCTGTTAGCTGCTTGTCACTTTGATTCCAGAGGAAGAATGAATTTGGTGGCATTTCTTACCATTTTCAGAAAATTTCTGAAGTTGATAGAAAATAATTGTTTTTCAAGATAAGTTAATACATAAGCATTTCTTAAATTAACGCTTTAATTTCACATGGTACCATGCAAAAATAACTTTCCCTTTACTTTTCCACTTCCTCTTTTTTAATCTCTAAGGTCAGTTCTTCATTTCAAAAGTTGACTTTGTGTTATGAAGACTTTTTTCTCACTTTCAAATCATTTCTATTTGTCATTTGCTTAAATGTGACTCTCTCAAATTTGCTTTTAGAGAACATTTTAAATGAGGTTTTTCTGTACACAGATGTCGGTTAACTAACCTGGGGGAGGAGGAGTTGCCATGTAAGTACTTCCTGAAAAAATTCAACCAGAGGAAGTAAAAGGATAGTCATAAAAACAACCTTTAGTCTGAGTAGACAAGGCTACCAAATGTGTGCAAAAAAATCCCCTCTGAACTGCCAGTTAATAAATTAAATATAAATACGCATCTGCAAGCATGGCTTCCAGATTTTTTCCCCAATAAGCCTGTCAGACATTGCCATCTCGACCTCTTCTGAGATTTCTGGAGCTCTTCACTAATTGGGAAAACTTTGCCCTTCCCACTCTCACTTCTTGTTCTCGTTCGGTCGGCAGAGGGCCAGGAGCTCCGGGAAGTTGCAGCCCCAGGCTCTGACCTTTCATACAGCTGACAGAGGTCTGGGGAACTTCGTGTTCTGCCTTGGCACTCCTCACCTCCCTGTGCGGTGTGAGGTTCTCCCTTACCAGCTGGGAAGATGGGGTAAAAACTCATTACCAGTTATCGTGTAAAGGTACGCTTTTCTTTGTCATCAGAGGAGACCACTTAGATTTGTTAGAATAATTGCAAAAAGAAAAAAAAAACCTAACCAAAGATGGGAAAAGTTTTGGTCTTTTTCTCTTAAACTCGCTTTTCTATCATCTGAAAAATAAATGCAGGTTTGTCTTGCAAGCACAGAGGGAACTTGTAAAATTCTACTCATATGTAATAATTCCAAATGTAACTGGTTATTTGAAAGTTGTGATCAGGTTTACTGTCTGAAATATTTTATTAGGTTTAAGGAACAGAAATAGTTTTTGGATAGTTTAGCTGAAGATCTGGTACTGGTGTAGAGCTGAGCCTTCATGTAAAGGAACTACTTTTAATATGGTAGTGCTTTCTTAATTCGTAACAGTGGAATGTTTTATGTTCCTCATGCAGTCACATTGTACAGATCCTAAAGCACTGGCTGGTGTTGTTCAGTTTTTCTCCAGAAAGCAGTATATTAAATTCAAGAGTATTGTATTAATTCGCTGACATTTTCCTACTAATAATAAGCTTTTTATAGTCTGTCTTCAATATGTCAGCTAATAATGAGTTTAAAAAAATAGTGTAGAAATCACCCTTTGATGTATTAGACATTGAGGGAGATTGAGATGTGGACCCAGGTATAACATAACTTACAAGATACAGAGTAGGAAAAAATTGTCCTGTCATATTCCTTCTCGACAGACCTACCAACTGCACCAGCGTGTAGCTAATTCAGAATGACTTTAGAAAGCAAAATGGACCTTCCCATAGATACTTTCTGACAACTGGCTCATCTTTTCAGATTATTGGCAAGAACCACATTAAGCCATTCTGTCACTGATCCTTTTTTCATCGTTCTCATTCCTTTGCTCAGCAGGGTAAACTACAAATTCTCTTGGAAATTCCCCGCTGGTAAGCTGAGCAAAGACATTCTCTGTGTGACAGGACAGCTGAACGTGGGCTGACATGTACAGAGTGGCTGGTCGTGCAGGATGGCTTCAGAGTAGCCCAGATTAGCCTGTGGTCAGGGTGGAAGAGCAAAGTTCGGGACTGAAGATGAGGTGCCTGACACCTTTTTGTTTTGTTGTACCTAGTGGCAAGTTAAAGTCATCATAAAATAGATCCAGCATTTGGTTACCCTGATGTGTTTCTACAGGGATTGGAAACAGCATGTGTTGTACCTTGTGTATCATCTGACATCAGCAGTGTAGACATAGAGACAAAGCAAAGGAAGCAGCATACTCTAAATCCAGAAGGGATTTAAGCACTTCTTAGTTACTTGAGGTAGGGAACACTGAAAGCAAGCAAATTAAACTTTAGAAAACAAGAAACTGTGATTAAGGTGGTATTTTCACCTTGAGAAGGTCACATTTCCTTTGGACCTGAACTAGTTAGTTCTTAGCTATACTGCACCATGTATTTCTGTTTGGGCACATCAGCAGCTGTCACTATATGCCAGTACTCCTGGGGTCACTCATGCAAAATGCAGTAACAGAGCACTCGAGGACAAAGAAAACTTTTTATGTCTGTGGGAAAATCCAGTTTATGGTCACAGGTCCGTACACCTATTTTCTGCTTTTACTCCAGCTAGAAATTAAAAACAAGGCCTGTATGCTGAAGAGCAGGTTTAGTTTGAGTAGGTATAGTAGGATTATAAACTCATATCTGTGTGATCTCGTCAAATTGAGGAAAATGACTTTATAAACTGTTATTTCTATCTGTATCATAATTTTAAATAAAAATTATCTTCTAAAATCTTCATTCCTAGATCCACAGCAGCAGCAAAGAAACATGATAAAAATGGTTTCCTGTATTTGCATTAGAATGCTCAAACATTCTTTCAATTTTAAGTATATTTTAGATTTTTTGTTGCTTCTCCCATTGTTGTTTTCCTACCAGTTCATGCCTGCATTAGGGACCCAAACATTAGTATACTTATGAGGGATGATAGAGGTAGAGGCACTAGACAAAATTAAGGTTCCTCTGACAATAACAATTATTTTTTGAAAGAAATAAGACTGAACATTTCCTTGGCACTGGTTTCATCTCTTTCAGCTGTGAATTTGCCTGAAGAGGATTTGGAGTGGCAAATCTTGGCTTAGCAAGAGAGCTCTCTTCCCAGAGTATGGCACCTGTAGCAAGAGTGGCTGCTGTTTGCAAGCTTTAAGGCTCCTAGCTAATCTTGTCATTTGTTGGGCTTTTTTTTTCCTCCTTCAGTTTATTCTTAGTTACATATTCTTCTTTGGATTCCAATTTGCCTGCACCACTCTCTGGATGAATTTAACATGGGTAATGTGTATCTCTGGGGCAGCACACCTGAACTCACAAGCCAGGCTAAACAGCAGGACAGGTTTGCCTGGGCTCGGCACAGTGCTACATACCTGTGAGGGCTGGTTTAACATTGGCTTGTACCAGGCCATGGCCATAAGCCTCTCTGTGCAGTACACAGCATGCCTTGGTTTTCTGCAAGGCTAGTTCAGTGATGGTAACCCTGTCAGCCTTTCATAGTAGCTCCTACTGAGTTAAACTTGGCCAGGATTACTCTCCTGTGATGCTGTCCCCTCTCATACTTTCTGCAAGGGACACTTGTAATTTCGGCACATTTAGGGGAATTCCGACATCTCTTCCCAGATATACCTAAAGCAGAATGTTAGAGAAAACCAGGGGTACGACTCAGAGCTGAATGGATTTTGTGCAAGGGAAGTCAGTTTACTGATTCATGTTGTCTACCTGCTAGCACCTGGGTGGAGGTTCAAGTGTACATTAACCCTGAAAGTATCTGTTTCCTTTCAGGTGATTGCCAGGTATCTTCTCCCAGGTACATTCTGCCTGAGGTACCTTGTCAAACTGGCCAAGAGTCACCTGTGCTAATTAGTTGTCAGCATTTCAGGTGCTAAAATCTGGGCTAATCCTGCTATGTTCATTCATATGTGTCTTTGAAAGAAGTAAGCACTTCTATAGGGCATCCCACCTCTCCTGAGGTAGATACCTGTCAGACTGCACTAAGCATCCACTGGATGCACCAGATATATTCTATAGAGAAAAAAAGTGTGAAAATCTTTGTTTGTGTAGCCACTAAGAAGGAAAATAAAACACCGAAACATAATTTTAGATGTTTATTACTGATTCTTGTGATGCAATATCCACTGGATAATGAACATATTAAGGTATAACTGGTAACATACTGTATCTCAATCCAGATGCTGCATCATGACCAGGAGACATATACCTGTCCCTAAACTATTTAATTCCATGTGATTTACAGTAGTTTATCTATTAAACTGTACCAAATGAGTTATAATAATGTGGATAGGCATTTAGCAGGGTGTAGGTATATGTTACTGATAATAACAGCTTGAATTGAAATGAATAGGTTAAGGTAATTTAGTAGCATTGATTTATATAGTCTAAAATTATTTTATTATGACAAAAAGGAGGTTGTGCTTTGGTCAGTTTTCCTATTGCAGTGAGCTCGGGTTCATGTGCATATTCCTGGTTGCGTGTGCCCCAAGTTCCTCTTTGGAGTATTATCTCTCAACTTGAATTGAGCTAGATGAGTTTTCACCCCATGTGGGCTACCCACATGCTGGTTTTTAAGTTTTTACTGTGTAAGTATTGGTTTTCACTCTCATTTACAGTTCAAACAGACACTGCCTTTGTGCTGCTTTCATCTGTGCATGTGTAGCACATTCTTCTCCACTTACTGTGTCGTGTTCCTAACATACCGAGTAATTGTCTTCTACCATGCGAGAGTTGGGTTTCTTTTTAACTCCTTTGGGTCTTAGCTGAGGTGTACCTTTTCTGCTTCATTGTTCCCTTTTCCACTCCTGCTTCTGTTCTCAGCTTCGATGGCTACAGTACAAGCCCAACAAGGAGAGGAGGGTCCCCTTCAGGATTTACAATAATATTGTGCCCCCTGTAGAGTTAGTTCACTGTCAAATAGGTTGCAATGCTTTTCAAGGATGTTAGGCACTTCATAAATAACTGCAGTTATTTGTATATACATGTGTGTGTGTAAATATATACGTGTATGTGTATTCTTTATATATTTTATAAAACTCAAACCATATTTTTCTTTTTTACTCTTCATAGAGGTCACCTCTGATACTAATGAATACAAATAACAGGTATAGTTTTATTATGTTTTTATGTCTTTACTGCTTTCCATTGGTTTTGGGACTCATCTTGCTCTAGCCCTTTTGTACTTCTGGGTGCACTTGCTTTTTTTGGTATTGGGAGTATGTGGCATTGTTATTGGTATCCAACGGTCGTGGGACTTGATGAGTTTCATTTGCATGATCCTTTCATACTTTCTTGTGGAGTGCCGCTATGGGACTGCAACTTTCTTGTTCTGATGGTAGTGCTGAGTAGCTTTGTCCTGAAACATCTTCACGGTTCAGACTTGTCACCTCTCCAGTTCGTTGTGCTTTGTGGACCCAAACTATGCTCTTCTTTTTGCCCCAGGAAACGTGTTACAACTCTTTTGTTTATCAGAACTTACTATTCCTCTATGGCTTCTGCAAGGTTGTGAAGCAGCTGAAAGCAAACAGTCGTGAGACTTGCAGTTCAATGAAGATGTCCTCTCAATATTAAGAAGAGCTTGAACCCCTCCCCTCCCAAAATGCTCCAACAAGTAAGAAATCACATATAGTTGACTCCGTGTTTCTTCCAGAAATTTCTGGTTGTGAACATACTGTAAACAGCATGTAAGAGGCGTTGTCATTACCAGAAGTTGTTATGGTGGGAGTACAGAACAATTGTCTTTTACAGAAGGAATGGAAAAATCAGGGGTGGTTTAGCAATGAATGTAGAACAACAACTGAAGATGATGCACTTAAAGCGTATAAGATCATGGTTATGTTTTTGAGGAAAAAAGTGAGTTTCTATTCAGATATTCATCTCTTTCCCTGACATAGATTTAAAAAAGGGTAAGTAATACAATTTAGAGCTATCTGGAATATTTTCCTAGCTATTAGAAACAAATTATGAAACATAAGGTAGATGAAGAGCATACATCTGAGAAAAGAAAATTTTCAAGCTTTGGGGCATGAACCAGACTTTGGTGGTATTAAGAGTGAGAAGGCATGTTTGTGTAAGCTATTTCCTAGTTCCTTGTTGGGAATCTTTCCTTTTCTAAGCATTCAGGAAGGGCTGCAGTGAGGGAGATGACACTGAAGTAGATGAAACAGTAACATGCCTAAGGTGCAAATGAACATGTTCTGAGATACCTGTTGGCATCTGCACTTGTTCTACTTTTGTATTATCTGGGAACTGAAATGGCAAAGTATGATCCTTGAAGTCATGCCTTGCCTTTGTGTGGACATTGGTGTGGTCAGCTGCAACTTTATCATTTGGCTGCATAAGCTGCTGTAATATGCTTTATTTAGAACATGGGGATCCAGTTAGAAGGTATGGCTGTGTGAAATAGCAATACTGCCTATACTGTGGGAAAAGGCTGAGAACAACTGGAACCTTCTCACTCATTTCTAGGGTGTTTATGGGTATAGGTAAAGGTTTTAATAATTATGAAGCTTTTAATTATTCTGAATGCCCAAGAGTAATGTGAGAGGTTACTCTTGCTTTATGGTGAGAATACGAAGAGGCAAGAAGACACAGTGGGGCTTCTGGGCATAGTCAACTTGGAGTATAGGCAGAATGAACTCAAGCGTCCTGTATCTGTCCAGATGCACAAATACTTAAACATGCCATTGTACTGTTACAGTGTGTTTCTAGCCAAGAAGATTTGGGTATGTTTGCTGCTCTTGTGAAATACTAGCTTTTTTTAAGAATCAGGTGCACAGCAGCTTGTGAACTTATTAAACTTCATCTCATACTCACAATGCCTTTGAGCTAAATCTAAGAAAGAAGTGAGGCTTAAATTGTAATTGGGTTAAATACCTCAGAAGCAGTGAGGGGTAATTGGGGAAGAAGGTATTGGGGTCCCTTAGTCATAGAACCCATTCTCTGGAATGGACTGTCCTCAGTGGAGCCACAAGGGCTATCAATACTTGGGCAGATACACAATCTATCAGTAGGCATTTCTTTTGTGATTATGAAAAACTGAAGTTAAGTGTCTGTCTATGAAGATGAATGTCAAGTTAGAAAAACAAAACCAGTCTATAAATTCCAGTACTTAAAACAGTAATGACTCCTCAGGGGTCAGTAGTATGGGAACTTTCTGCTTATATTTTCTTCTTCCTTTCTCTGGTAGTGCTAAATTAGCTTCTCTCACAACTTAACATCTGTGATTATTACGATGTTTCCTACAAAAATTCTGCATAATTATAAATATTTCTATTTTTTTCCCTAAGTTAATTTGTTAATATATATTAGCATTATTTTGTCGTATCCTTTTATCAAGTAAACTTGAGAAAAAATGGAGAAGATTAAAAAAAGAACTTGCTTCTTACCTGTGCAGTTCTTTTCTTGTTTTTCATTATGTATTCATGTCTAATTATTTAAAATCTCAAGAAAAGCAGAAAACAGGGTTTAGTGAATCGGGGTTCAACATAAGATGTTTATTTGTCTTCTGCTTCGGGAAAAGCACAGAGGAGCTCTTTCATATTCATGTAAAATCTTTGCATAGTAGATTTACTCATGCAGTGCATGTATTGTATTAACTTAATTTGTATTACTGTATATTTGTAAGTAATGCTGTTGGAGCTGTATTTTATAGCAAGTCTTAATAGTTTCATTTCATTCAGATCTGTTTGCAAACTATCACGTAATTGGGCTGGTTTATTGATCTCACAGAGATTACACATCTGACACTGCACCAGTTAATAAACGGTTTTGTTGGCTTTCTTTAAACTGAATATTTGAGAACGCACAGTTCTGTTATGCTCTAGAATTTAAATTGCTTATGTACTGGAATATTTACTACCCTCTTTGTTGTTTCATTTCAGAATGACCTTATTTAAAAATGTATGAGGCTATTTATAATCGACTCTGTGTCAGTGATTAAAGAGGTGTGAATAATAGCTTATTGGAAGTTGACAGCTCCTTGTTTGCTAAACCACTGTTAGAACATTTATGCTGCTCAGTTGTACCTCATTTTTCTGAGGGGAAGCTGCATTTTGACAAGTGCATAGAACAGGTATATGTGGCTGACATTTTTATTATTTTAAAAAATAAAAATTCTTTAGCTGCATAAGGTTAATTAATTGCTTACCATGTGTCAAATGATCTGTCTACATCAGATTATTAAAATAAGAGTGAAAAATTCCATATTTACTTGGAAAAATCAGATATTTTTCTTCCCACATAGAAAGAGTAGCTCCAAATGAATTTGATCAAGCAGTCAGACATCTGTCTTTCTGATGAGAGTAAGAGTGATCTCTGATGTTTCTGATCTTCAATTAGGATTCTAAATATCTCTAACTCAAGGAAGGAGATGGGGTTATTTTTTATTGCTGTTCAAAAATAAGAATCAAGGAAAAAAGGGCAGTGACTTGCTTTGTTGCAAATCATGTTGAAGTAATTCAGCTTCTTTAACAGTGTATACTAATGAGCTTGTAGATAAGATTGATAATCAGATAATACTCTGTGTTTGTCCACACAGCTGATAAGCACAAAACCTTTAAGGGCTTATGCTCTGCTGTTTCTAGTATCTCTTTTGACTTACTGGACCTATTTTAAAGGCAAGTGGTAATTAAAGCCCCTGTTCACTCTTGTCTTGGCTTATAGAAATAAGTAGATCTGTGTAGGTCTGTAAAACCCATGGTGACAGTGTAAAACATAAGACATTTAAAATTATTTTGGAGGGGCTGTGTCAGAACTTTGCAAGGACTTTCATGTGCATTTTGAGTTTCTCGGAACCAAAAATTGGTAGTCTTTTTTATCACTTTAGTGTTTCCTTTTATCAGGAACCTGAACATTCTTTAAATCTTAATGTGCACAGCAGAACGGTTTCTTCAAAGTGTTTAATAAATGGTGCAGAAACCCGATGTTTCATATTTTCATATTGCCTTATTACTAAGAACATGTTACTGATATGACTACACTGCCGTGCTTAGTGGTAGAATATCAAAGTAGAATTATGGAAAGAATTCATTATTTTGCTGGATCGTGTAAAACTTGTAAAACGAGTATGTGGCTACTTAAGAATCCTATCATACAGGGTATCTCTCCATGAGCTTTAGCTCATAATTTCACAGGTTTTACCTCATAAGGCACTAAAATGAGAGAGTGTAGAATAAGTATTCAGAGTACACTGATTTAGTGGACTACTATAAGATAGAAATATTGTTTAAATAAATATATTGTAAAATTAATCTGCATTGCTTCTGTTCTTAAGAACTAGGCCGTGCTCTTTGCTGAGCAGGGATGCTGTTTCCTAGGTGTGTTCAAGCTATGACTACATATTCTTCCAACCATTCTAGTTGATAACAACACTCTTCACTCAATTTCCTCAGAACACGGCTCTGCTTTAGCTGCCTCTAAGTGAACGTGATGTTCCACTTGGGAGTTGGCTGGTTTGTACCACTGAGTGTTTCTATTGTAGGTAGTCAGTCAAAATGTCTGGGAATTCTACTGGAGAAAGGAATCTGATTATCATATGGCTAGAAGAAAAGTGTATATTTGGAGTTAAATCATTTAACTATGATTTTTAACAGGATTTCTTTTTTAATATTTGGAGTTAATCATTCAACTATGTCTGAGTACTTAAAAGAATTTTTCTTGCATTTATCTTGTTTTGTTTATGGCTTCTTCTCATAAAAATGCCCAAAGGTTGTACTTTCTCATCTAAAAAAAATATTACCTGAACTTGCTGTTAAGCTGAACATCATAGGATAAGCATTAACATATACTCCCATATCTTATTTTTTTATTTCTTCAAGGTTCCTAACTTTGCTGACCTCCTTTTGTATGTGTAACTTCACTTCTGTGTTACACAGGAATGTTCACATGTGTTAATATAAGGTTGGAAAAGAGTAATTACCCACTCTGCTCCCTCCACACACACCTTTCTTTTTTTTCTTTCCTTACTGAATACTTGTGTGGCCTTGAGTTTGTTAATCAACAGACCTCATAAGTGAGCCAGATGATGTATTGTTACAGTACCTTTTACAGCTGCTGGCTTCCGGAGCACAGTGATTACCTGCAGTGACTAAAACTAGTTGCTTCCTATTAGAGTGCAGTGATTGCTAATTGATCTAAATTTAGCTGGTAAAACAAAGTTGATTTTCACTTTTACACCGAAGAGCTTTTTAAGTCATATAGTAAAGCCTTGTGAGTCTGTTCTTAATTTTTCTTTATTCTTAAAATTTTCATTCTCTCTATCTTTCTAGTTTCCTTGTCCTCCAAAAAGACTGATAGATCATTCATATCAGCTTCTAAAAAAAAAAAGGGTGTTTTGAGGGCAAGGGTAAATTTACAGATATTTTCAGAGAAGAGTATTTATTTCACCTCACATATCTCATGTTGGGCTTTAAAAAAAATGTGGGAAGCGATTTCATAGTTGTTTCTCTCTTTTTACCACTCCACAGCAGACATCTCAAGCTTCTACACAGTGTCTTTAACCAACAAAGGTTCATCCTCATACTTCTCTTTCTTCACAGTCTGGGAGTGGAGAATTGTTGATCTGACTTTGGATCCCAAGAGCAGTATGAATGTATTTGGCGATTACAGGTATATACCATAATGCTTCACCTATTTCATTAGGCAGTGCTTCATACTGGTGGTGAAGGAAAGTCAGGACAAATGTTAGATGCAGAATCTTTCTATACAATCCTCAGCACAGTGTAAAAGGATCTTTTTCCCTATGCTCCTGCCTTTCCCAGAAGTGCTACTTCTGTCAGGCTACCTCGCAGAGTTGCAGGAGTTTTTTCTTTTTAAACACTGCTCATCTCATCCTTCCACCTTCATTTTGGCCGTTTCTCTCTTGTGGGCATATTGATTTCCTATTCAATGACAACTTCCCAGTGGCCTTCTGCTCACTGACTGTGCTTGTGCCATAACGCTCAATACATTCCCCTGCATCTCCTTTCCTCTAACGGCATCATGGCTTTCAGAAAACTGAATTCCCCTGCAGAAGTAGTCAGGGCACTTTGCCCCTTCCCTGATCCTTACCCTTCTGGGAGAATGTGATCGTTTTAGTTAGACTTGTAACCATAAGGATGTCTCAGCTATATTTAGGAGAAACACAAGATAAGATAGATCTTAAAAATGCGCCTGGGTATCTTCTTGGAAAAAATAATCAGATTGGAAAACAGATTTCTCATTTCAAAAGATCCAAAAGTCCGATCTGATTGCACTTTAGTGCTTCATTCTTCTTAAAATGCCTTGTTTCCTTGTACTTTTTCCCTTAGGAAATAAAGGATTGTAAGCATAGAGATGTTTAATATCTGAGATATTAACAGCCAACTACCTGTTACTAAGACTTACTGCATTGAGTAACTAGGTTAAAATGTGTTGGTTTTATTAGCGTAATTGCTGTTACTCCTTTTTGTAGCATGTCAGTGACTTGCAGATGGACTGATCTCATGGAGTCTTAAAATCTGCTATAGAAATACTGTATATAAAATTAAAGGATTACATATGTTAAATAGCTACAGGTAACACTGTGCCTTTGCTACCTTCAGTATCTGTCTGTCTCGTAATTTTAACCAGGTAGCTTTTAAGACATTTCTAAGTGGCTGTGAAACAGTGGGAAAAAAAATCATCACAGGGCATTTGAAAGATTTTCTCCCTTTTTAGAAGTTCTGTCTCCTCATAAGAGACCAGATACAGTAATTTTGAAAATCTCCCTAACAAAAGATACTTTTCTTTTAGGCCAAACGCTCCCATTGTGGTTTGTTACAAAGATAAAATCTCTGTCTTGGAGTGATTGATACATGTTTCTTACTGTCCTCCTCAGTATTAATCTGAAATCAGGCGTATCTTTTTTACTTTCTTACTGTCTTTTTCTGTTCATTTACAAAAGGCTGGCAAAATTAAATTTAAGAATGCATGTCAGGTGATTTACATGAATAAATATGGGGTTGGATATTTTCTCCTTTTTTTTTTTAAACTGGTCTTTTTAAGCTGTCCTGTGGTTGATCCTCTGTTACATTCTTTATTGCTGTTCATTCACCTTACATAAGAATTGCAATGTCAAATGGAACAGATAAGCTCTTTTAAATTAAAATCTCAAAATGTTTAACTTCATCCTTGTGTAGACACTGAGAATTTGGAGGTGTTGGACTAAACTGAATAAAGTTATTCATCACCATTACAAGTCTTGGAACATACCTGCTATACAGTAATTTCCTCTGTCATAGTTAAAATCTCACAGTTGTCTTTCTTGGACTCATACTTTGAATCATCTTCTGGAACTCTTTTAAAGTATTCATATGTTGGGAACCTTTTACAGGCTTATTGTGTTCTGTGTTGATGCTGTATAAACATGAGCGCATGCTTTTTTGGAAATTCAGTGTAGCACACAGCTGCATACTATAAAAAGTAATTATGAATATTTAAGAAAGCTCTTAGCATTAGCTTATTAGCTACTATTCATTCAGCTCATGTTACAGTAATGTTACACTGACTGAAGAATGTCAAAAAGCTCGTTTCTCATTTCTACTGTGTGTTGTGCCAACACCTCATTTGCCGCTCCAAATAATCATAATTATAGCTAATCTCCAGTCTTTTTTTCATATCTATGTATTTTTAAAAAGGCACCAAGAAACTAATGAAAGATTAGACATATTTTTGCCAGTGTTGGTTTCTTTGTGACAGGACAATCTGAAGCAGTTTAAGGAACAGTTCTGTTTGGAGTTTGTAAAGAAACAGATGTGAGGCTGAATGGAGCACAACAGCTGAGGGAGCTTCTCCAGAGGCCCAGCAAAGGACAACGGACAGAACCATCTTCAGAAACAGCTACTGTAGTTTGTTCAATGAGGAAAGCTACTTCTCTTCTGATTAGAAAAATGCTTTCTTGGCTGTTGCTTCTTTAAACTAGGTAAATTAGATACAAATGTTGGAAAACCTTGCCCTTGTGCCAGTTATAATCCCTTTTCCCTGTAAGGGGTTTATGAAGTCCACTCCTCTCTTGAGGGTGACTGAGATTTTTTTTCTTAACTTGTTTAATATACAAATTTTCAGTAGTTGATAGGAGTGGCAGTGGTAGGATTCAGAAATATGAGAGTGAACTTGAGTGAATGTAGTATCAGGCTTAAATGCAAGGGTTGCCATTCAGAAAGTGACTTCATGCTCTAGAAGGGAATCAGGGAAGAGTGGGAGCCATACCTGTTTGTGTTACTGGCCTTCAGGACCTTCTGGGCCACCTCCATGTCTTCTTCAGTTGGCTCACGTAGTGCTTAGGCACAAAGAGTTGAACTTGTCAGATTTCAGGCGCATATTCATTGACAAATCATCCAAGTCTATGTGAGAATCTGGTTTATGCTATCTATAGCTGTTAGGAGGGGGAAGGGACATGCTTGATTTGGCCACAAGAAGCATTGGAGAGGAGTCCAGGTAGGACTAAAGCTTTACCGGTATTTAAGTAGAACTGTGTGTTCTTCTGTGGCATGCTTTTTTCAGTATCTACATGTTGCATGGAGTGGTTAAAAAAACACTTCAGTAGGAGTCTTGTATACTCTCAATATTGTCACAGCTCAAATAGTTTTAAGATAGTAAGATCTTTTTTCATTAATAATATTTTCTGCTACATAAGTAGTTCAGACAGATAATATCATGTCGTCATGTTACGTCTGCTCTGAAGTTTTATCTGGCTGTGCAAGATATTTTCTTACTCATTGTGACTGTTTTGGAGAGAAGGACTATCATTCTTTACATCCAAAAGTGTTGCTTCCACAGGATGCTCTTCCACTTCTTAAGGAAAATTTTCAGAAAGTTTGCCATTACATCTCTCAGTTTGCTAGTTCATCTTGATAGTTCTATTCAGAAGGAAATGAGGGGTTTTTTAATTTAGACTAGTGCCTAAATGTAGTATTTCTTTGTGTTAAGAGTGTATTTGTGAGTCAGTATTCCAACAAGATAGTCTTGTATGTTCTCTTCATTCTTGCAGCAGTTTGTCAGTGCTGGTTTAAATCTTCATCTTTCTCTGATGGGGAGCAGATGTCATGTCACAGAGCCATCACAGCTGTGCGAACCTGAGCTCGTGGCTCTTGTCATACCTTCTTTTGAAGCACAGGCTGTGTCTGTGAAACACTGCAATGGCTAGATGAGGATTATTCTTCGACATGAGGGCTGAAGAGCTGGTTTGTCCACATCTTGGTCCAAAAATCTTTGTGTAATTGCCTTTGCAAAGAGGTTCAGTAGCTATTTATGATCAACTTGTGTACAGGAATGGAACAGTGCAAATCCAGATTACGGTTTTAAAGAAGTAAACAGGCCTGTCTTTGGAAGCATTTATCATTGATTACTTGATTTTCAGAGAAAAGGAAGATGTTGCTAAATTGTGCTGCAGGCTACATTCACAGCCTTTTGAAGCGAAGGGTTTAGTGTGACAAAACATGTTTATTTCCATAATGTCAGAAATACCCATTAGGTTTCATTCTGATTTGTATACATATGCAAAGCTTTACTTACAAATGTAAAATTCACTAATGTATAATTTCTCAGTTGTATACTACCCTTACAGAATGCATCTTTTGAAAATAAAACTTTCCCTTAAACTTTCTCCTTCTATTTAAACAGGATGAGTCCTTTCATAATCTCCTGTATTCAGCTGTTTAAGTTGAACACCAGGAAACATCTGCCCTTGAAATCCTGTTAAACACTAAACCCATGGCATATTTTTTGACCGTCTCTTTATTCATGCTCCTACACTGCAGTAGGTTTCTGGGAATGATAGTTGTTCATTATCATGCAAAATGAACAAGCCACACTTAGAATTTAGGTGGTGCTTTATTTCCCACTTCACACAAATAAATTATATAAATGGTCAGTGATTTATTATTTTAAAATATTTGAAAATCAGTAATGTGAAACATCTGTAATGTAAAAATGAGTATTGAAAAAATGTAGTCGATAATTAAAAATTGGAGAGACTTGGAACTTGTCATACAGCTCCCAGACAGTAATTTTCTACTGCAAATGTTTTGGTTGATTAGCTGTGAATAGAAATGCAAAAAATAATTTGCATTAAATATATGAATGTGGGTAATAAAACTCATGCTATTCGAGATGCAAAGCTACATGAAACAAGCCAGATCATCCACATTACATACGCAAACTGTGTTTGTCTACAGTGTGTTTTTCTAATGTCTCTTTGTAATCTTTCTTTTCAGGAAAAGTGAATTAGAAGTGTTTGATATAACAATCTGCCATTATAATAACATGTAATCTCTACAAATTAGTTACCCTGAATCCAAAAGTCAGGACCCATATTTTGAAAACTGAAACCTAGAACACATTAAATAAGATCTTTTTTTTATTATATGAAATCAGAGTGAAACCAAAATGTAAATTGTCAGCTTAAGAGGCAAATTAAAACAAACAAACAAAAAACCCCAAAACAAAAACCCAAACAAAACAACCAAAAAAAGTCCTTTCTCCTGTGTCACAAGCAGGGGACAGCCTATTGGCTTAACTATTGGAGTGTTTAAACCTATAGTCAGAATAAACAGCTGACCATTATGCATTTCACAAATCAGCTCTCTTTCAAGGGATATATTTAAGAAATTACTTAGAGGTTAAGAAAAAAATGTTGTGAAGTATTAAATGAAAATAAAAATAAACTGTGTAAATAAATTTTGATATTTTATTCGTTTAAGTTTATATTTATGCAACATCTCTGCAAAGTTGCATAATTTATTTTTCTATTAATTTAGGAATGAGTAAAGAAACATGTCTGAGCTTCCTAAATCAGGAGATTCATTATGGAGATATCTCTACCACATAAATAATTTTCTTCATGCTGAAGACTTTTAATGGCACCTTGTGATAGTCATAAAACTTTAGGGGCAGGAAAGAATTGCTGCAATAGGCTATTCTTGTATAGAAAATCTGGCACTTGAAGTATCATTCTTCTGGCTTATATCTATGAGGACCTCAAAACTTCGTAAGTCAAACCGGGACTCCGGTATTACAGTCTTTTTATTGTCCATCAAATACATACTTACTGTATATAAACCCAGGTAACGATGTTACATAGAATCACCAGTATATGTCATATACATTTTTATAGATGTGTCAATTTTGTCTTCCTAAAGAACTAACCTGGCCTAATTATGCCTGAATTAATGGCACAAGATTCAGGCATGAGTGGATGCTCTGTAACTGATACCCATGCACGGGTGCCATAGGAGTGGCATCATCCGACACAGGGATTCAGTCAGCATCGTGAGCTGATTTTGGTTACAACTGATAATTTGTGCTAACCTGAGTTTTTATGTACAAGGCTAAAACACAGCTGTCAAGTTTTTGAGTGTGGATTAAGGTAATTATCAAACTCTTTAATGAGGGTAAATATAAAGCAACTGTGTTGCAATTGTACGCAATTGAAGCTCCAGTTAAGAACAGAAACAGGATATTGCCCTTAATAGCAAGTTGGTCAGTATGAGGGAACTTGTATGTAATTTTGAAGCATGTTACCATGGTGTGTATGGTTTATGCCTGTATATGTCTTACAATGAGTACCTCCATCTTGCTATCAAATAAATTTCTCTTACTGACTGCATTCTCCCACATGATTGGTACCCACTGGTACCTAGTGCCAGTTAAAGATGAGACAATTTTCTGTGGCTCATTTTAAACTTGGTAACATTTATCTGTGTGCAAGGGTTAATTTTTTACTGTAGTAAAAAAAAAAAAAAAAAGAAAATCTATTTTTAAAAATTGTCTCTGCGCAAGTAATGAATGATTTTGCCTTTTAAATACCTCTCTTAGCTAACTGTTTTTCATATGTGAAAAGTTTTATAATGGAAAAAACTGTCAAGCATCCAGAGTAGGAAATGTGTAGAAACAGTTTTCGAAGTGTAAAACAAGCTATGTAACCCATGGAACTACTACTTTCTGAGTCTTTCCTCAGTTTACCGTTGCCAGTTGTTCAGTAATTGGAGTTACTAGGAGATGAAGGCTTCTCAGATATTTGCTTCATTCTAATGATCTGTCTCAGAGGCAGTAAACCATTGCAGCTCTCAGACTGTTCTCCACTATGAGGGACACCAGTTGGATGTGTAGATTGTTTTTTTCCAGTCTTCTGAGTAAAATGATAGACTATAAAACTAGTACAGTGACAGAAATGCAAACTTACGTGTGATGAAATAGGGCATGAGGGAAAGGTTTCTACTTTTTGCCTCTAATTTGGAGCAGAGAACGACTAGATTGTTCCTGCCTACCCAGAATTGGTCCCCATAGTATATTGAAAATTCAGATATGTATTTTTTAATGCATAAATATCAGGATTCTATTTTTTTATATTTATGCCAGTATAATTTTATGGAAAAAATTATCTATGTTGTTTAGAAAGAAAAATGGGTAGAGAGCAGGAGATCTAGTCAGAAGTTCCTGCCTGTGTGTTACACAGCTCTCCCCACCTTCTGTTTGGTACTTATTTTGTCCACATATATTCACAAATACGATTACTTATGAACACTTTCATGTTGCATAGGAGGGGTTTTGTCACCTACAATGAGTGTATGACCTAGATGCTTGTAGGATGGAGGAATGGGATAGATGACCCAAGAGATCTCCTGATTGTCCTCACTTACTGTGCTTTGATTTGGGAGTATGCCTTTTCTTTAAGTGTGTTGCAGCCACTAACAAAAATTTACTCCAGAAGACCAGACTAAAACTAATTTTATTAGGAGACCGTTCTGAAACATTGAGTGTGGACATTAGGTTCTCAGTGTCAGCAGTTTCATCTTGTATTTGTTTCTTTTCGACCACCCTGCCAGCTCATGCGGGTACAAGAGCACTGTCCTTGCCATCAGAACCAACGGTTCTTACAAATCCTTTACAACCAGTGGGACTTGGTTTTTGACCCTCTCCTGATTCGGTGTTGAGTTCAGCATCCCAGAAATGATACAGAAGTAAAATCTAATGTCTTAGGTATGGAGTTGGAATAGTTTGGAAGGGATGGAGGGAATACACATAGTCTTCTGCCCAGAACTTATGCTAGTCATAGGCAAAGCAGCTGCCTGCCAGGAGCAGCCAAAGAAGCGGAGATTCCCCAGCTGCTCTCGCCAGAGCTGTGGGAAGAGGTGGCAGCAGCAGTGGGATGGTTCTCCCTTGTCTGTCTTTATTCACTGTGGTGACAGAAACTCTGCTGTGTCTGCCCTGCTGGAAAGCCTTGAGCTGCTTCTGGCTTTTAAAGTAGGACACTACCAAAGCCTCCTGTTCCAATTCAGTCGTGCATATGGGACCAAGTTAACCCTAAGTCAAACGAATGATCAGATGAACAAAGGCAAGGAGCAAAAATTTAATCACTGAGTCTGGAATATTTGCCAGATTTGCTTCAAGTATCGCTTATGTCATCTCAGAGTCCAGTGCCAGAGCTGTAGCCATTACCCTAACGCTGGGGAGCTGGTCCTGACTGAGATCATCAGGCTTTGCTCCAGACTGCCATATCTATAGAAAAATTCAACATTGAGGGTCAGTTTGTTTTCTAATGTTAAATACTGATTGATTTTAAAGCCAGGATTTAAAATTGACAGGTAGAAAATCTGGGCTTATGCCATTGATTTTAATATGTGGTGTGTAAGTCGAGACAAACATTTGCTCTCCTTTTGGTACGGCATTTAGAACATGTCTTAGTATGCAGTCTGCTTGCAAGGCATTTCTTTTACACTCAGAGTTTCTTTGAGTTGACCAGAACACCAAATAGTCCAGGGTGTGTGTATTGAGACGATTTATATTAGGAGATGATTTATATAATCTCTTAATGATGTTATATTGAGGTGATTTATATTAAGGGGCTTGAATTTTGTGTTTTGTACTGTGTCAGTATATTCAATCAAAATGTCTTTCAGGCAGCTTTTGATTGGCCATTAGTATTCAGTTAAGAGGTGTAAAAACATTTTGAAAGAGATTTTTATTAGTTAAAATTATCAGAAATGTACTCAGTACATGTAAGTATTTAGACTTGCATTTTTACAACTATTCATGTATTTATATAAACACACGTGGCAGATGTAAGTTTGATCCCTTCAGGCAGAGGAAGGACTGAATCCAGTTCCCGTATTCCTCTGTGAGCACACTCACATGTGTCTATGTCTTTAATAAATGGTGAGTCAAACATTATATATACAATACAGTTCTATTTAGTTATGCCATGTATACTGTTCTTAAAAGCAGGATGACTTTTCTGAAAATTACAAGTATGTGTCTAAATTAAATTTAAAATTTATTATTTTGGAAACTAATCTCTGGCAGGTTTTTTTCTTTTTTTTCTTATTTGATTTAATTAGAGTATAATACAGTTTCCTCACGCTTTCCACATAATGAGATCTCATTGTAGTTTATTTTTATTGAGTTGAGCAAGCTGCCTGATGTAATGTGTTCTGCTGCCTCCACTCCCCTCTGTAGTGCTGCTGGCTGCCCTGAGACTCCGGGTAATCACCGTGCTGCCTGATGGAGGCAGTGACGTGATTGGGAAGCTGCAAGTATTTTCGTGAAGGGTTGCTTGTACTTGTTTGGGAAATAATGACCATGTTTCCAAATAGAATCATAGAATCACAGAATCCGTTAAGTTGGAAGGGACCTTTAAAGGTCATCTAGTCCAGTCCCCCTGCAGTAAGCAGGGACACCTTGAACAAGATCAGGTTGCTCAGTGCTTCATCAAGCCTGACCTTGAATGCCTCCAGGGATGGGGCCTCCACCACCCCTCTGGGCAACCTGTTCCAGTGATCTACCACCCTCATAATGAAGAACTTCTTCCTAATGTCTAATCTAAATCTACCCTGCTCTAGTTTAAAACCATTGCCCCTCATCCTATTGCTACATGCCATTACAAGCAGTCCTTCCCCAGCTTTCCTATAGGCCCCTTCAGGTACTGGAAGGCTGCTATAAGGCCCCCCTGAGCTTTAGCCAAGCAGTAGTAACACAGCCAAAATTCTAGGTAAATAAAAGTAAAGCAGTGTCTGTGGAGGGAGGGAGCTGATTGTTACTATTCAGGAGCAGCGCTCCTGGGGTTGCAGAAAATAAACCTGTAGTAGTGACAGTTTAATTACTTGTAGTGGTCACGAAAAGTCCTAGAATATGACTTGCATTATTAGAACAGGGATAGAGAAAACAGCATGTTGTTACATTGCTGTTCTGATCCCTGATGCATGTTCATCCTGGATTCTCTGTGCAGTTCTTGTTTGTCATCTCTCTCCTGTGTAAACACAGTGATACAGCAGTCCAAGAGAAGGTCCAGAGAAGTGCAGCAAAAAATGCTCAATGAACAGCTCCTGTATGAGTAGCACGTGGACAGGGAGTCTTCACATTAGGGGGACTGTGCAATGAAGAATATAAAATCTTGAACAGCATAGAGGGCACAAGCAGGGAAGATTTAGGGGACACCCACTGAATCTACTACAGAGTAAGTTCAAAGTTATCAGAATAAACTTACTCTTCCTGCAGCTGAGAGCTGTGAAACTGCTTGCCTCAGAATAATACGGATGCCAAAATTTTCATGAACTCAAAAAGTGACAAGACAAATTCACAGAAAATAAGGCTATTAGGTAAGATTCAATATGTCTCCCCTGTTCTTAAGCTCTTTCCTGTTTCTATTTCAGATGGTAACATGGTTCTGTATATATTAATGCATGGAAGGTACTAATTGATTTCAAGTATATGCATTACACTGAGAGGAAAAATATGAAAAGAACACAATGGTCTAACTTTAGTAAAGATACCGGGCACTGTATCACTGGAGAGGCAGAACTATGGCATTTCATTCAGGAATAATAATACAATTAATAGTATACCCTTAAATCTAAATATAAAATGATGAATGCTAAATTATTAGCTTTCTACCTTTGCAATATATTTTGCTAAAATATTTTTAAGACTAGAGCAAAATAATATATAGGTGCAGATTTTCAGTTGAGCTGACAAGAGTAAATGGTTTCCAGGAGATGATTGTAGGCTGTCAGAGCAGAAATCCATGAACTGAGAATGCTCTCCATAAAGCACAGGAGTTGTTCCAGTTTGTAGAATCAAAGGTTTCTTTTCTAGCAGTATTCATGAATAAGATTTGATTTTTTTTTTTTATTAGAACTTGGAAGGGCTTTTAGAAGTAGGATTTCTAAAAGATCAAAATCCCTCACACCTGTCCTTGATCTCCACCCTCTTCAGTGTTGAGATACTGAGCCCACACAACTCAGAGGTGTTGGTTACGTGTCCAACATCTTTAAAAGTTCAAGGATGTTTGTGTTAACTCACAAATTCCTAAGTATTTTTTTTTCAATGGAAGTAGGTAGGATTTTGAATAAAGTATGGAAAGGTATGAGACAAGTAGTTGTTGGACTAGACTCTGTGTAAGAGAGTGATCCCTGGCAAGTATTGAAGAAAAGGTTGTAACAAGTCAAGTTCAAAGTATCCTTCTCTCTGTATGTTTCCAGATCCGGGTGATACAGAGCAGAGATTACAGATTGATTCTGTTGAAGCCTGTCCTCTTCTCAGTGCACCTGATCTCAAATTACTCCCAATACACATTACACCATGTACTTTTTTTCTCATTGAGATGAGTAAATTCGTATCAGAAGTTGAGTGATATGAACTTGATTGGGTCATTCTTCGTGTGGGAATGTCATCTAATGATTCTGAGGGCAGATCTGGATGGGAGAGCACTGAGTGGGTATCTGCTGCCAGTTTTTGAGAAGTTTTCTTTCTATTTCTACCCAGGGCACTCGCCTTTTGGGGGACTCTCCCACTGTAGTATATGCTATGGAAACAGCAAGTCCTATAATCTTCCATCAGCACAACATTAGTGTTCACCTTAAATTTCCTGGGTTCACTGGTTTTAAGAACTAAAGATTGAATTTCACTGAACATAGGTATCATGGTGTCCTAGCAGTATTCAACCAGCAAAATAATATATTTCTCTGGTTTAGCTGCTTAATCGCTAATTCCATTTGAGCATATTTCTATTTTAATTAGAATTGCGCAATATCATACATCAGCTCTGCGTTTAGGACTATAAAAATCCAAGAGGAAAAGCTCATTTTCTGCAATTCATTTTGCAGCCATTTACTCTTAGAGCAATGAAAGGTTCAACTACAGATTCATTTAGTCTTTAAGAATCAGGATACTGTAGCATGAAAGTGATCGACAGGGAAAGAAGTAATTATGTTTCATAAGATGTATTCTTCCTGCATTGTTTTTTAATAACTATTTCATCTTTCTTTCAGAAGATATGTAGTAATGATACAAAATTTATTTAATAGTCTTCAGTGTCATTTGTAATACATATGGTGAAAATGAGGCCTTCTTTTCTATTCATCTGTGAAAATAAACCTGAAATTAATAATGAAATGGTTTACTATAATAATGTACATTTTTATGCTAAGGTTACATGGTATGAGGTAGACAGAATAGGCTCATATGTCTGTTATATGTCATATGTGCTTGCCTGCTGACCTGTTTTCAGTGGCTTACAGCTATGACTCATGATTTGAGTCGGACTTAACTTTTGCAGTTGAAGCTGAGATCTCCTTCAGTGGTCTGCTGCTTCTTCCCTGGCGCTGCTGGCCATCCCTGGAGCGGTGATGGCTGAGAGGGATGCGACCTCTCTACCTGTCCTTGCTTTTCACAGAGCAGTATCTCACCATGGAGATGTCAATTGCTGTTTCCGCCAGTTTTCTGTGATCCAGGCAGAATTATTTTGTTTAGGAAGCCACTACATTTAAATGATAGTAACTAAAAGTAAATATTACTGAAGTTTGAAATATTTGTAGTTACTTTATTGAAAAGCTGTAATTGTTCTTGTAAGTGAGGCTTTACATGTGTGTTTTATTTTCTGCATGGAATATTTGCCCAAATTAGAGGCCACTTGAAGTCATCATTTATGTGTATTCCATTTGATTTCTTTCAGAAGCGCTATTCTCTACGTACTGCTGTTGTATTGAGTATATTTCAATCTCTATCCAAAAGGATTTAATTAAATGTAGTCTTCCCAACTTCAGCAGTTACTCTGGTGCTAGGCATCAAGGGAGGCTTGTAAGCTTGTTGTCCTCTTTTTTTAGTGGTGGCTATTCTGAGGAAACATTGAGGACAAGAGAAGAGAACGCCTGAAATGATGTGCAGATAGGGAAAGTCTGAATTTGGCTCTAGGATTGACCTGGAGAAGTCGGGGGAGGGGGGGGGTTACCTGTGCAATTGGATGCTGGGTGGTGTAGTTCCTGGGTTTCTTTAATGCCTTCCAAGAGCTGTGAAATGTGGGGCCAAAATCTGAAACAAAACAAGATGGAAGCCTGATACCACCACCCCTCAGTCTCTTAGGACACCAGGAGCAGATCTGCATTGCTAAAGCTAAGCTTTTCAGCTGTGCAGACATCAGTATGGTACCATGTAATGGGATTTTAATTTTAATTAGCTAAGTATACAGTAAAATACAGCAATTGTTTCTAACCATCATTTCTATTAAAAATATTAATACATTCTTTGAAATCAAATACTTGACTTTGAAAGTTGAGCATTCAAAAAAAGTTGGAAAATGTCAGAATGAATATTGCTCAAATTGGTTTAATTTGTCCCTTGCATGTATGCATAATGATAAGATCTTTAATTATGTGATCACATAATTTTTTCACAGGAGGAATGGTGCCTGGAGAATGAATCAGAGATGTTTATTAAAGGAAGCTGTTGTCTCCAGAACCCTTGCCTTAATTGCTGGAAAGTGTAGTAATTTAAGTAGAGGGCTGCAGGAATCGAAAGCACGCTCTCTAAGGCATTTGAAAGCTCCACTGAAAGACTAGATTTTATTCTCTCTTTCAAGGAGTTTTTATGTGATTCTGGGAGGTCACTTATTTTGGAGGTAATCTTTCTGAGCTGTGGTGCCTTGCAGGCCCAGGTACCTAGGCTCTGAGCATGGCTGCATTTGGAATGAACACAGTGTGCTTTGAATGCATAAAATGCTGCAAAAATGCAAAGTCCTCTGCAAAGTGAGGCCCAAAATGCCTTACACTGACGTGGCGATGGCAGGATTGCCAAAAGAATCCTCTGGATTTTAAGCAGCCAGTTTCTTCTCTGGAAAATGGAGATCCTACCTCCCGACTACAGTTCAGTTAATTATGTTTTTGAAGCATTCCTACTAAATGTCATGTAGCCAAAATCTATATAATATTTATTACAATATATTTTTATCATATATAGTTATACTGTGTGTATATATATATATCATGTACAGTGTCTTTTATATATAACAAGGAATGCTGTTTTGGCTGTAAACCTATACATGAGGCTTTGGGAACACTGCCGGCTGATGGGGATAAAAAGAACGTGGAATCATTTTGCAGTCTGTTAAAATGAGGCAGGATCCTACAAATACTCAGTTCACTCCATAAAACTGAGCATCCCCTGCATGTTTACCATCACTGCACTAGATGAGGCAAGGATCCTGTAGAGGGAAAGCAGCATGTAATCATTTAATGTGACTTGTGTATAGGTATATGGATGTTTCCATCATTTTAAGTGCTCGACTTTGTGCTGCGTTTGGTGTGTGGGATGCTGGGCCATCCTGAATGTGCCAAGCCCTTTGAGATGCAGGTTTGGCAGTTTATTTCCCCCAGATTACCCAAAGCTCTGTGTAAAAGGAAAATGGGAATGCTAGAGACAGATTACTTCCTGATTTTATTGTGTTCCCTTGTTGACAACTGATCTTCAGTGGAAGGAAACAAAATCCCAAAGACCATTTATTCCTCGTTTTTTGTGGAGGATGAAGAGTTTTTAGATTTTGCTGAGCAAGCACATGAGTCAGTGTATTGAAAATGTCAATAAAGAAATAGAGCTTGAATGAGGAGATTGTATTTAAAATTTAAAAATACATGATGAAGAAGGGACAGGTTTTCTCTATAATTCTTCAGGACAAATTTTCTGATTATTTTTTTCATTTCCTGTAAAATAACCACTCTAAATCTAATATAAGAGTTTCCACTCAATTTTCCAAACTAAACAGGAAATTATTTTTTAAAAGATTAAGTATTAATTATCTAAGTTACTGAAATCTGAACTAACGCCTATATGTAAATTGCAGTTAAATTTTCATCCCTGCTCTTACTGACCTCCTCTGTTGTGGCAAAGGTAAACACACTGGTGTTTTATATTAATAATCCTTTACATCTAAACATCACAGTAAAAGCCAACTAAGATAACAAGCTAAAATATTTTTTCCACTTCTTCTTGCTTTGTGTTGATTCTTAAATAATTTGAAAGGTGCATTTACCATTGCTCAGGCAAATAAATTCATAAATTGTTGTTTTGGTGGGGGAATAGATGTATGTCTTCTCTTTCACACAGCATTATGACATCCCTTGCAGTACCCATTTTACTTTAGAAATCGGTTGCAGAATATAGAAAATATCAATTTCTTGATTGAAATGGACCAGATACTAGCTTTTAGGCAATTTGCCTAATTTTTTTGTCTTAACAAGATGCTGATAGCATGAGTAGTGGGTTGTACTACATTCTTCAAACTACACTATATGCATAAAATACAGAAATGTGGAGTGATTGGTTTAAATTCAGAAAGTTCTTTTGACGTGCTTCTGCACAATTTAGATGTGATATTTTTCTCCTGAATTGGGAGGAAATGAGATAGTAGCTTGTCAATTCATGTTACTCACTTTCCCTGCTCAAATGCATTTTTAAACGACTAGAATATCTACTTTTAAAAAAGAAGCAAACTTCAGAGGAACAGGAGTCTGGTTTGCTATTTATCTACCTTAATAGGCAAGATTTCACATGAAAGCATGAGTCTGGCTTCTCGCCTAACAGTCTAACAGTGACAGGATGCAGGTATCATAAAGTAGCATCATTATGTGCCTCCCAGGTATAATTCTGATAACCACTGAAGGAGTACTGTGGCCACGACAAATCTTGTTAGTTTATTCATTAATAAATTTATTCTCTTTCTTAGACTGTATTTTGAAACATTTCAGTAAGAAGTTCAAACTTGGCAGTTAAGAAGCAATACACATATAGATACAAATGTCTAATAGTTTAACTTCACTGTGAGTAGCGTTTCAACAGGTTGTGAAAGTAATTTTTTTTTCTTAATATGCAATCATTATAGTTGAAATTGAAATGATGGTAATTTATATTTTGTGCTTACAAATTAAGACTATTTTAATAATAATCTGCTCCCATATGACAGAAACATACATAGTGTCGTGTAATCTTTTGTCCACAAGACCTACAATATGTTCTCCAGGCCAAAAAAGAGAGTTACTACCATTTCATGGTAGCTGGGGAAAAATGTTACATGGGATTTCCTTTCCAAGTCACCTCTGAAATGTTTCCTATCACATTCATCCTACCAAGTCCTTAGTGTGATCTTTGGGTGTAACTACTGGAGTATTTTAGCTGGGATCAGGAGCACTTTAGCTCTTCTGAATCAAATCTCCTTAGTGTTTCCTTCCATTGCTAATTTTTGCTCCTTGATTCACATACCCAGAGCAAGGGGTTGCAGGGAAATCCAGTGATGAGATGGACTGGGTGAGCACAGCTAGCATTCATAACTGCAGGCAAGGGTTATGTCTCCAGTCTATGGGACTGGACAAGAGTGACTGAGCTTCTCTCTCTGGAGTGTGCTCAGCCTAGGGACACTTGATCCTCAGTGCCGGTTGCTTCCCTGCAATTTTGTTCCTGCTGTACCCCACTGGTTGCTATATACATACAGCCTATCCTCATTATATACATCTCTTTGTAACAAAATGCGTTTCACAGACTTGAGCAGGCCATAATATTCTTCAAGGAAACTTACAGTAATGCTGGTATCCAAACTGGAGTGATCCAGGTGGAAGCGTGACACTTCATTGTGGTCCCGAACTGGACTCGGGTTGTCCGCTGCCTTTTCTTGTGCTGGGTGTGCAGAAGTGATAGCTATCGTTCCTAGCAGCAACAGAAGCTCAGCAGCTGTCAGATATCTCCTTATGTGCCGTCATTACATCCAGGTTGCTCATAAGCTGCTTCCATCCCTATGTGGAAAGAAGAAATAATAATGCGACTCCATAGACATGCACCAGATAGAGCATCTCACCACAGCAGTGAAAGCCACAGACCTCTATGCTGTAAATTAAAAGTATATTGATCAGGATTTTGCTTTTTCTCTGTCCACAGTTACCAATTACAATAACGTGGTAGAAGCAAACTCAGATTCAGATGATGAAGATAAATTGCATATAGTGGAAGAAGAAAGTGTAACTGATGCAGCAGACTGTGATGCTAGTGTGCCAGAAGATGACTTGCCAACAGACCATACAGTATTACCAGAAAACAGTGAAAGAGAAGGGAGTACAAACAGTTGCTGGGAAGATGAAGGTATGTTCGTTTTCACTGATGGTGCTATGTAGAGAAAGGTTTCCAAAACTGAGACTCAGTAGAACTTTGTTTGGGTACTTTGTCACTGAAATAATGTGTAATGTTCATAGTCAAAAAAGAGGTTTTCTAGTGTATTTCTTGTAACATATTTTGTGGTTTTCATTTAATGCTTGAGGCAGATTCATTGAGGTGCATTCATTGCATTTGCATTGTTAAACAGGAGCTTCAGATCTGTGGACGCAGCGTTCTCAAGGGTGATCAGAGAGTAGTTAGATACTTATAGTTTTTCCAAGTCTTTTGCAAAGCGGGTCTCCACCATAGGTCCTGGTAAGGTTCAGGGTTTGCTCAGCCTGGGGAGTAAGCTGCAAGCCAAAACATGAAACAAAATAATATTCAGATGTAATGCCCATGAGCTACTTCTGTCTTTTCCCTTGTAAAATACAGCCAGAAAAAATAATGTTTGTCTTATTAGTTTTAGAATTGGCTATCTTACCCATAGTGAGTCTGTATTTTGAAAACACTGGAAGGAGGTAAATGTTATACATATTATGCAGCAGCCTCAGAAGCTGAAAATTTGAAGCACTCAGGAAATGGGCTTTTTTTACCATGGAATCAGATACTGGGTTTCATAATATCACACAGCATGCTTACATTTGAGCCAAATTGAGATAAATGCATAAATTAGTGGAATTTATTGCAGAATTTGGCCTTAATCCCCTGAAAGCTGCAGAATATTTCCCGGCATCTCCCTGTTTGTGTCTGAACTCCAGCCGCAGTTCTTTAACATCCACCTTGTTAAAACTGGTTTTTTAAGACAAATTGCATGACCTCACATCTAAATAAGCAGAAAGCAGTCATATGGTCCCTAACTGCAATCCAGCTGAGAGAGAGCAGCTGAGGGTTCAAAGAATAGCATCAACTCAGCCTTTTTTTACATAGCTGTTATTGCCAAGGTATGCTGTGCAGGGAAATGAGTGTTTTGGAGCTAAATTATTAGGTTGGTGATTTTCTTAGTTGTCCTATATTATCTTTGCTCTACTGCAGGCTGTATCTATCAGGAATTGCAGTTCCATTAAAATGGGCTGTGTGTAGACTTATTTCTTGAATCCTTCAAGCGCAGGCATAGGAAATCTGAAATAGGGAGTGAAAAAGAGCACTGACTGGCAGAGGTGCTGGGTCAAGACCCTTTGGACTGAACATTTCCTGGAGATGTACCTGGAGATGTACCTGTGGGTAGTCATGACACAGCATCTTGCTTCAGACAACCCTCTGGGTTTTTTTCAGAGCTCTCAATATGTGATGGCATCTTTTTTTGACTCTTTTCAAAGGTACCATTTTTAACCTTTTAAAATGTTTGCTAAAATGAAGCATTTGAACCAAATTTTACTGTGATTGTAGAATCACAGTCTAGGCAATGTTTTCTCTGCCTTGGGGATTGCTGATGAAGGCAGGCTTTCATCAGTGTTTTTAACGGACAAAAGATTAAACAATTGCACAAACTAACAAACTGAAGCTTCTTTTGTAGCAGTCTGGAGGGGCTTTTATTTGATAGTTGATTTTTAAAAGAAACTGATTTAATTCCTTGTGATGACTGCATGAGAAAAATAAAGACTACATTAGTTTTGATGGAGCTTTGATTTGCTATGGTAAAGTACTATTTACTGTTCTACAGCTTTCCTAGAAGGAAAGGTGCGAGCTGATAATCATATCATCAGCCTTAGTTGCACATTAGACATCTGAAGAGAGGGGCATTGAAGACAGGATCTCTCTCATACAGGAAAAGGTGCTGGGGTAGGTGTCCATGCAGCACTAATAACATCTTCAGGACTGGTGATTATTTTTGAAAACCTGTGCTGCAGCAGTTTTAGTAAGCTGTGTTTCATCAGAAAGTAGTACTGAAAGTTCATGGGTTTAGCTGAACTTGACAGAATGAGATTTTTACATATTTATTCTGTTCACAAATGCCCAAGAATAGAAACAACATACATAACATTTCTTTATCAGATTAGTTTCCTTCCGTTTCCAGTCATTCTAACTGAATTTCTAAAAGACCTTCTGAACAGGTGTTTTAAATATAAGGTGTGTATCTCAAGAGGTTTAACTGAAACAGTCATAGGGGGTTGAAAAAGTGAACCACCTGTATCCTGCACAAGTTGTTGGCAGTGTGCCAGTGTTCATGTGTGCAATGATTCTGCATCGTGATCGGGCTTTGGGTTTTTTTTATTTTAATTTAAAGTAAAACCTTTGCTGCAATGAAAAAAGCAAAGGTTAAACCTACCAGCTTATTATTTTAATATGCTTGGAAAAAAGTATTATTACATATTATAAGTATTTAGGAAATCTAGAGATCTCCGACCTAGAACTAAGATAGCTTTGAAAAATTGGACATTTAAAAAAGCTGTCCAGACCTCAAAATAACCTTTAGAAATGACTGAAGTCATGTTTTATGTTTACACTTCTCCTGGAACTCAAAAATTCCTTTACCTTATAAAATTTTAGGTCAAGCTTATGTGCTGTAAGATGGCTTATGTTCTTAGAGTGAGATGGGTTGCTGAGGAAGGTTGCTGCATTATTTTATACTAACTTCACTTGGAAGGAAGGCTAAAAAAGTGTGGCATCTTTCTGGTCAAGCTTATACTTACAGGAGCAAGCAATCAGGCAATGCTGGAAGCTGTAAATAGTGCTTGCTACATGTGCATCAGAAAATTAGCTCTAAAGAATTTAAATTAGAAACTCTTTTGATAGGCTTTGGAATTTATTCCCTTCTCTGAAGATAAGACTGCGGTGGAAATTTCAGTGAAGTTTGTCTTTCTGCCTATAACCAGAATTTCCATTTTGTTAGTGGTTTAAATTTGATCAGTTATCTTACCCATGCAGACATCTTTACAGTCAGCCTATGACAAAGTGATGGTGTCATGTATGTTCACTTCCAGTACACGCAGTTGCCTGTGATCTGAAAATCATTAGCATTTAACCCTAGGAAGTCCCACTGTACCTCTAAGCAGCTGCTTACAAGCAATGACGAGACACAAAAGTCCAACAACATATTTTACAATTATCTGGTGTGTCCAGAAGTAATGTCAAGATGGATATTCATGCCCTAGATGCTATTCGTGGAGATCTGTACTTAAGCAGTCATTCAGCAGGTAGCTCAAATGTCTTCTGGAATTCAGAGCTGTGATTTCTCCTTGGAGTAACTGTCTGAAGATCTGCTCCCCCATCATCACATCCCTTTCTGTTGCTTCCCAGCAGCTCTATTTGCAGCATGGCAATTTGGCTTCTGAGGGCACAATCACAAAGTTGCCTTCCTATGTTAACCAGTCATAACCTAACACTGTGACTTAAGATTTTTCAAATTATTAATTATTCCTGGCGGCATTAAGGAAGCTCACTCCCTGTGGAAAAGGGCTGCTCCCTGTCTTACACTGTACTTTCAGATATTGGGCAGTATCAAACAGAGCTTGTGATTACTAGAATTGAGAGGGTTTTTAACTTCACTGAATTACTCTATAATGCCATAAATTCCTTGACATTCCCTAGGAAGCATAGCTTTTATTTGTACTGAAGTCAATGGAATTTGCTAGGGATGCTGTAATTTAAATTTCTATGAATGGTAACTTATTGATATTCCCACTCTTCCACAGAGCCTATTTCATAATGGAGAAAAACCTCACAAAGCCTTTTAAAAGAAAATAGTGGGTTTGCATCATAATTGTTTTTAAGAAATTAAATACTTGATTTAAATTTGCGTTGCATGCATCCATCTTACAAATTCTGAACCAAGTTTGTGGTATTATGAGCCAAAATTATAGTTAGTTCACAATCCAGTATTGACCAATAAAATATGTACTACTTGGAGTGTTGGGGTTTTTTTATTAAAGTTAAAATTAAAGTAAATTTAAGAATTACAGGTTCCTTTTAAGCATATTTCTTGTTTGTGCCTACCTGCAGATATAGCTTGCTTATGTTTTGGTTCTCTGGGATTTTATCAAAGTAGCCAGGATTAACAGTCTTTTCCTTTGAGGAAGCTGGTTTTATCTGGGAACTTCAAGTTCTCGTAGAATTTATCATCTTCTGTGTAAAGGACAAATTGGCTTCTCCTGTAATGAAATGGCTGGAATATTCTGGGGTTTTGACTAGCCAAACCAAAGGATTCTTCCCTACATTGAAGTATAAGGTAAATAGAAGTGTAGCAATTGTTGATTAAGGTCATAGGAGCTGTGTAGCCTGACCTGTATCATATAAGTGTCTTTCTGCGGTGTAGCTCTGAAGCTCCTATGGTTCCCTTAAGTTATGAAATAACGCTTGAATTTTGGATACATTAGTGTAGCATACTGCTGATAAAGGGGAAAAAAACAACATAGCTTTCCTACACTCCTGCTATAAGCCAGTAACTGACAGAAATGGGACCAGTGGCCTTTCCAGTAGGAACCTCGCAGTCCAGGCTACTCAAATGTGAATTAGAAACCACTTGAGCTGTTCACTGATTTGGACCTACTACCTGTAGTGAGTTAGAACTTCCATCCTTGAATGCTGCAGCTTGCCAGAAGCTGATGGAGCTGTGGAGACAGGTAGACCCCACGGCATTCCTTCTACAGATGGCTGCTATCTGCAGACTCCTACTAGATATTGATACATGAAGCACTTTTGTAGTGCACAGTGGAACTGAAGTGGGGAGGATGTGTTTAAAATCCTTGTTTGTTTAAGCAGTCACAGCCTATAAGTGGTTTCTAGATGATTTGCAAGACAGCGCTAAGTAGCTGTTTGCAGACATTACCAGCAAATCATCAATCATTTCCGAAAACTGCTAATTGGAGAAAATAATGTAAACATATTTGTTTTGTGATAGTCTGGTTTCCAGAAATAATAATCCTGTGTATCAGCTGCATTTGTAGATAGAGTTATTTAAGTAGCTGACTCTGTGTTTGCTGGAGAAACACATTGTCCCTGTTTCTACCTTCCTTCAAATAATGGTTAGTGTTTAGTATTGCTTCCTTTTAAGGTTTCATTTCTTTAGCTGTGGAAGGTCTTTGTGGTACAACTGATTACACACTGCTGAAATAATGTGGAATCCATATTTTTGAAAGAACATTTTGTTCAAATGCAGTTCTAAACCATACAGGCATGGGAAAATAATGCCGAAGAAATGACCAATATATGAAGTTGTTGAGGTGCGTGTGTCTTTCATTTGGTTGGGTTTTTAAAATATTCATTCTTCTTTTTTTAAAATTTACTATTTCAGCTGGAAAAGAAACAAAGGAAATCCTGGGGCCTGAAGCTCAGACAGATGAAGTTGGATGTACAGGTATGTATTTCTTAATCTGAGTACTTTATTCATAAAGTGCTATTGAAATCTGGCTGGGTGAATATCCTTTTGAAATCTTTGAAGTTCTTCCACCTCTCTTTATAAGCCTCTTTGCTCTTCCACACTAGAGGTCTTGAATTGTAAAGGATGAGGAAGAATAGCCTGAGCTACAAACAGTAGTCCTCTGCACGAGGACTGACTGCAGTGCCCCTGCAGCATCACATCTCCTAATGACTTTAGGAACAAGAGGAAAACAAGGAGTAGCACTGGTTTTAGGTGTAGTTGTATAGAATACAAGTACAAATCAATAGATAGTGTTTTAAACTAATAATGAGTATACCAAAATAAACTTAAGCTAATACTGTATCTTATTATCAACCTCTTTGTATTGATTATGCAGGAGGCAAAATAAAATGTGTAACTTTGGTTTCAGAATTAAACTAAAACAGGTGCTTTGATGTTCTGTTATTTCTCTGGTTGAGAACATACAGCCTATCCAGCTTTTTCAAATATTTTTATATGTTATTTTTAAATGCTTTTAGTACTAAGTATTAGAAATTATGGGTGTAAGCCGTACTAAAAAAAGGGCATTCTTTTTAGTTGCTATAAGGTCAGGTCCCCCCAAACAAGAACTACATTATGAATTACCTTACAGTCTATATATGAGAAAAACTCTCCCATGCCATAAAAACATTGTGTCAAATTGTAAATTGAATATGCAACTTCACACTGAGAGTTGAATCATAAAACTTCTCCTTGCTATTAAAAATATAGCTCACATTATAGTGGAGGAGATCTGTCATGGTTTAGTGGGCTGCAGGCACCCTCAGAATGTTCAGGCATGCTAAAAGTAAACTCAGCTTGTGTATTTAGGTACATACTTGTTTATTGTACAAACATTATGTAAAATATTTAATTTATTATTTGTAAAGTTTGAAATGCATATGTCAATTGATTGTTTTCTTCAGTTTTAAACCAAAAAATGTTGAAGGATGTTTACTGGTTCTGAAACTCTTCTGATATATGTTTCTAACACCAGAGAACAAGCCACTCAGAATTCAAGTTTGCTGCATTTCAGCCAGTCAACTTATTATTCATTTTAAATATCTTCTGGGATTGCACTGATGAACAGTTCTTAAATAATATTAAGAATTAACATTAAATTATGTCTTGATGGCAACAAGTTTACTTTCACAAACAGGAGCCTAGACAGTCAGCTGGCCTTCAAACTACAAGGGCTAAATCATAATTAATTGAAGATTTTCAGGGAAGTTGAGTTGAACAGCTAAATCTAAAATGTTAAAAATGCACGGAGTTGAAAAGGCAAATTGTTGTTTTAGTCAAATTTTAAAATGTCATTATGGCACTGATTCTCAGTTCTAGAACTTCGCTTGTTCCTGCAGTTTAAAGGGCTTGACCTGTACTAGTATTTGCAAAGAGTTTTGAAATCCTTGGACAGGAAGTGATTTGAAAATGTGAATTACTGCATCTTATTTATGTTATTCTTAAACTCTTCATATCTTGTGTCACGTTTTTCATTCTTAGTAAAAGAAGATGAATGTGATTCTGATGCAGAAAATGAACAAAACCATGACCCTAATGTTGAAGAATTCCTTCAACAAGAAGATACAGCTGTTATCTACCCTGAAGCACCTGAGGAGGACCAGAGACAAGGCACGCCAGAAGCTAGTGGTCAGGATGAAAATGGTAAATACGCCACCAGTTCAGTTCTTACAAAATAACATTGTGCTAACTTGTCCCAAAAGGTCTGCTTTCTTTTAGAAGACTACAATACATACACATACAGCTTCAGGGGGGGAAAAAACTCATCACTGAAAAACCATAATTTGTTGATTTTGTGAAACAAGACATGCACTGGGGTTCAGTTGTATGGGTACATAGATTATAACCTCCGGTAACTGGAAATAAAAATTCAAGCTCTCATAAATCCATTCATTAGCATTATACAAAAGAACGGAACAGACATTTATATAATTATAATAGGACTGAAGAAAGAGACTGTAGCATTATGTAAGAGTAATGTAGGGGAAGTTACAACTTTTTATAATATATATTTCTAAATAAACCTCCCAAAATAATATATTAGGTAGAAGTTCTTTTGTTAGGTAGCCAGTCTATAACAGGCTTAGGGTTTTTTCCTAAAAAGACAGCAGCAGAGAGGAAAAGGAATGTTGTTTATACAAATACATTTATGTGAAATAAAATAACAACCCGTTGTTATTTTTCTTAATGAAAGCCCATTAAGAAATAGACTTTCCAATAGACTTTGAAAATACCATGTCATCATGAAATGAAGAAGGTTCTTTGGAGTGAGATGAGAAGTCATACTTGGTTCATTTCTTCATCATAAACACTGAAGGCATCTTCGTTGTAAAATATTTGAAGGCAAAACCTGTTCAGATTGGTTTTGCATCTGCACTGCTCTCTGAAGTGTTCAGCTTTCATAACCCAAAAACCAGATTGTGTTCCTTTACTGAAGTATTTAATTTTTGCAAAAACAGCAATGCCCTACATAAAGGGCTAGGAGTTGTTGTGTTACAATCATTTAAAAAAACCACACATAATTGAAGAAAAATGTCCTGGTAGCTGTATTACTGTACTGCAGTCTAAGGGAGATCAGTGAAAGGGGTAATGCTAACACTCTCTTTCTGCTGTTTCAGAGATTTTAGCAAAAAAAAAGTAAATTAAAATATTTTAAAAATATAGACTGTGTACAACTGTGTACATGCCTATACACAGAAATACAGTCTGAATTACTAATATTTTGTGGTTTACAAGTTTCAAGTACGATACATGTTCAACTGTAGCATCTTTAAAATTACAATTTAATTAATTAAAGATTTTAATCATGGTTACAGTGGCATGGATTGTCAAGTTAGGTTTACAGGCTTGCAATATGATTTCCATGTAATCATAAAAAATACACATTCATATTAATAATTTAAATTGTACCTAGCCCAGTAAGTTCACAGGGAAATACTCTGAAAATCAAGATGCTGAATAATAGTATTTAGTATTGTAATCATTTGGAACAGACAGCATCAAAAATATGGTTATATTCACCACACACATGCTTCCAGTTTGGGGCACTGGACAAGAAAAGTGGTGGATTTAAGAGTCCTTATTGGCTTTGGGAAACCCTTGCCATTTTGCTGTTTGCTCCAGTGGAAACAGAATTTAAGTTAACGTGCTTCTGACATTTCCACTGAGTTGTGTGTGTGCTGAAATGGCATATTCATTATGTCAGGTGAATTGAATTGTAGATGGAAAAAAAGCGGATTGAAGAGAAGCACACTGTGCCTGCACATGTGGGGATGGGTTCATTTTTGGACAACCCAGCTAATCCTGGAAAAGCAGAAAGTGGTGGAAAACACAAAACCCAGTGCAATATGAGCATTACCTTGCCTGCTGCCGTATGAACTGTAAAAGAAGCTGTATGACAGAGAAGGTTTTAGTAATAACAAAAACTGTTCTGGCTCTTCCCTTTCACTGTTGCAAGAACAACGGTACATTCAGTAAAAATAAAGTCAGTATATTCCACTTCATAGACCATATAATCAGTCTGTGGTGATAACTGCTGGAAGAGGTCACAAAGATAAATAATTCACAAGTACTTTCTAAAGTACTAGTTAGTTTTATGAGTATTAATAATGCTTGTAGTTCAGCAACTTAAAATGACAACGCATACAAATTTGCTCTCTGTGCTTCAGAGCATAAAATGATAATCAACAATGACTTTCCACCTTCCTCTCTGAATCTCACTGAACACAGTGCATAGGTGCATCCTTGCAAAATTTCCTTCCCATATCTCTTCTTCCTTGTCTGGAAGAGTAGCCCTTGCCTGGAGGAGTAGCATGAGTGTTGGAGGTTATCAGCCTTAGAAGTTGATAGTTTGATAAAATATAGAAAGCCCTACATTTATTTAAACACACTTTTATCAATTCACAAAGAAAGATTTTTTTTTTATTATTCCCTTAAAAATAATTTTTCAAGGATAGAATAAGTTACTATATATGGGGATAAATACCTGCTCATAAGAAGAGATGGAGTTAAAACTTCATAAATGCTGTCTTCTCAAAAATAGACTTGTGAAATTAATATTTAGCTTTGATCTGATTTTACTTGCTGCGGTACTGATACAGAAGTAACTTCATGAAAGCCAGCAGAATAGATTCCATAGATCACCCTAGAATCATATTTATGTCCTCCTGTTTCTTCTCTCTCCTTTCTGTCACTCAGACAGTATGTCCATCCTGCTTTCTGTCCTGCAGATAGTATGTCCAACTAACAGGCCCTACCTTTGCATCATAGAATCATAGAGTGGTTTGGGTTGGAAGGGCCTTTAAAGGTCATGTACTCCAACCCCCCTGCAATGAGCATGGACTTCAACTAGATCAGGTTGCTCAAAGCCCCATCTAACCTGACCTTGCATGTTTCCAGGGGTGGGGCCCTTTCTGGGCCACCTGTGCCAGTGTTTCACCACCCTTGTCATAAAAAAAGTCTTCTTTATATTCGGTCTGAATCTACCCTCTTGTCCTATTGCCACAGGCCCTGCTAAAACATCCGTCCCCATCTTTCTTATGAGCCCCTTTTAAGCCTTAAAGGCCACAATAAGGACTTCCCAGAGCCTTCTCATCTCTAGGCTGAACAACCCCAACTCTCTCAGCTTTTTACAGAAGTGTTCCATTCCTCTGATCATTTTTATGGTCCTCCTCTGGACACGTTCCAAAGGCCCATGTTTCTAGTAATTCTTTTTGAGTTCTGTTTACAATTCTGTAAATTAGGTAAAGAGAAAAAAATATTCTCTGCAGCTTGCAAATATTATTTATTCCTCTGGAGTTGAAAAGATGACTGTTAATGTTTCAGTGGTAGACTCAGATTTGTAAACAGGATTTGAGGATTGTCTGTGATAGAGCTAACCAGATCTACAAAGATTACTAGATCTTAAAGCATGCTCCACAATTTTCAGGCAGTTTTTTAAACAGAAATACATATATAGAAGATCTAGTGATGTATTGGGAAGTCTGACAGGCTCACTGAGTTGCAGTTTTGGGTATTCGTATCACATTGACTCTCCCCAGTGCACACTGGGGCAACCATATGACACTGCAGTTAGTGAGATACCTGTGGAAAAAAAAATACCATAGAATCATTAGTCCTTTTCATGCAGCTGCATGTTTTCTTACAGTAATACATGTAAGTATAAAGCATGTTTGCTGATGGTAATGTTTGGAACTGAGATTTATGTAAATATGGTGTGTTTCTCCCCTGTGTAGGAACACCCGACGCATTTTCCCAACTGCTCACCTGCCCGTACTGCGACCGAGGGTACAAGCGCTTCACCTCTCTGAAGGAGCACATCAAATACCGCCATGAGAAGAACGAAGATAACTTCAGCTGCTCCCTGTGCAGTTACACGTTTGCGTACAGAACGCAGCTCGACCGCCACATGACGTCACACAAATCAGGAAGAGATCAAGTAAGTGGCACGTGAATTAAGGATTTATCCCTCTCTGTAACAGTGCTGTGATCCGTTACGCGAGCAAAAGTAAACTGCTCACACCAGATTATCTGTGTTCTGAAGACTCACTTTAACTTGCTGCTGGTCTGACTTTTCCCACACGTGTCAAAGGATGTTTTCATTCATCTAAGCAGTATGGTTGGGTTTAAATTTTAGCTTTTAGAAGTGCTTGGTTGCATTTATAGATCATTAGATTATATTTTTTTCTGGTCATTGGCTAACGTTACATTAAAAATTTTATTTTAATCTCATATCTTACATTTTTCTTTCATAAATCCTGTTTAGCTAATTCAAAATTTACTGTACCCATGTTTTGCCTTTAAGAAACAAATTATTGTCGATTCATTTGTTTGAACACAGTTTTTCAGTGCAGTCCATGCTATAAGACAATATGTGAAAAATATGCATAAAATACAATGTTACTGTACCAAATGAAGCGGGGAAAAGGGCTAAAGATATTTTGAGCTTGTTTTCTCAGGTTCATGGTCTGACCTGAGAGCATGGTTCCCTTCCATGAGTTAGCCATCTCATCACTATGGGAGGTCCTGAGATCCTGTTACACTCTCCCTCTGTTTCTTTTCTTTTCTCCCTACAATTTCCTGTCATCCATCCCAAATTACACGCCTCCATAGCTTATCAAAGCACTCTGAGGCTCAGGAACCAACTGAAACTCACTGAGATGGTCAGGAACTATCCAAGGAAGAAAGGTACAGATTTTCCACAACGAGGCTAGAGAAAGGCTTGAAGATGTTCCCTTCTGAGGACAAAATTAAAAGATTGACACTCCCCAGAGAGGAAATTGGAGAGAAATGCCACAGAAAATGCAGAACAGTGACTAGTGGAAGGAATGTAAAGGGAAGGGTACTACAGTAGTTCCTGCAGCTCCAAACCAGCAGATCTTTCATTAACCCAAAAGGCTATAATACAGAGTAAAGGAGATGGTTTTTTACACAATCTACAAAATATCATTAAGTCCAAGAATTTTAGCAGGCAATTTATTATACATCTTATACCTGTGCCTACATTCACTGGTAAAGGAAATAGGAAACATGTTACTGAAAGTATCGCCTATCCTGCTTCAGGGATTTTACTGTCTCACAGCGTTTGGAATAACTTCACCAGTGTATTCTGACCTGCCAGTTCTTCCTTACACAGATATATTTCCCATGAACAATTCATTTCTGCCTTGCTCTCTTATTGCCTTGGCTTCCACTTTAAAGTCACTGTCATGTTATATACATCTTACATTTCTAACGATAAAAATCTGTGAGTGCTTTTCGTGTAATGCGTTTTTGTGAGCTACCACATTTACTTTCAGTTTTTCCAACTGGAACCCTAAAAGCAGAAGAATAAGGTAGTTGGGCAGGCTAGAAGCCTTTCCCACAGTTGCATATAGTTTCAATGAAAAGATAAAAACTACCAAGCGAGCAAGCAATCTCAGAAGAATTGCTACAAAGTGAAGCTTAAATTGTATTCCTGCAGATATGTTTTAATGGGTTGATACTTTTGAAGGTACTATTGCATTTGGTAAATGCTCTTTCTATGAAGTATCTGGAATTCAATATTAGACCAATTAAGTGGTTTTTCTCTAGACCTGTAGCCAGAATCAAAGCTACAATAGTAAGATACTTGATAAATGTAAAATACCTATTTGTTTGTGTTACTATAACAAAGTTGTCATGTCTTCAGAGTTGACTCCATGGGCACGTACATGGTTACATCACTTGTGTAATGGAAAATTAACTTTTTTCAATAGTAAAGTATAGACCTCCTGGTTGTGGATATTAAGCAGCTGCATCTTCAGACCAGAATGTCTTATTCTTAAAGGACTTCACCTGACAGTAGATTATTTGGATAATTTTGTGAGCTGGTCAGTGTTCAGCATGTGACAATTTTGTAATTGTTCTGTACAAGGAAGCAATGAGCAAAGATACTGTCTAGTGCAGTGAAGGCAGTGGAAGAGGATATGGTATACACACACTGTGCCACCCTCTGAGGAAGGGGGAAATATGCCAAACTGCGGCTACTTCTGCTCCAGAGGAGAGCCGAGAGCCATGCTGCACCTTCTCCTTCATCCTTCCTTTCTCCCCATCCTTGTGTTGGTAGGATGTATGTATCATCTGCTTTCACATGCAAAGCGCCAAAAAAAATCTTAAGTATGAATTCAGTGCTTCTTGTATTTGTTTTCTTTTTCTTCTCATCGATTTACAAAGCATCCACAGGTACTCTGTTAGAATTTTCTATTGCTGCTGAGAAATGGTAGTTCTTGAAGACCATGGTCAAAATCATCTGTGAGAAAACCCTGATGAACCTGTAATTCCTGTCTTTCAGATAATGGGAATCCTCAAAAGTTAATTAGTTCTGGTTCTCTTGTATTGTCATGGTTTAACCCATCCAGCAGCTAAAAGCCACACAGCCATTCACTCACTCCCATCCCGTGGGATGGGGGAGGGAATTGAAAAGGGAAAAGAAAAAAAAAGGAAAAAGCCAAAACTTGTCAGTTGAGATAAAGACAGTTTAGCAGGACAAAAAAAGAAAATTATTATTATTATGATAATAATATCAGAATATATAAAACAAGTGATGCACAGCACAATTTCTCACCACACAAAGCTAGTTCCTGAGCTGTGATCCCACCTCCCAGCCAACCTTCAGGTTTATCTGCTGAACGTGACACCATATGCTCTGGAATATCCCTTTGGTCAGTTGAGCTGTCCCAGCTGTGTCCCCTCCCAAATCCTTTTGCACCCCCAGCCTTGGCTCTGTGTAAGCACTGCTCAGCAGTAACACAAACACCCCCGTGTTACCAACACTATTTCAGCACAAATCCCAAGCACAGCCCCATACCAGCTACTGTGAAGAAAATTAACTCTCTCTCAAAAAGCCAGTGGCTGAGAAGGGTGGATTAGAAGTGAAGTGGATGAGAAGGGGTGTGGTTAGCAGGTCAAGAGAGGTTCTCCTCCCCCTCTACTCTGCCCTGGTGAGGCTACATCTGGAATATTGTGACCAGTTCTGGGCCTCTCAGTTCAAGGAGTACATAGAACTCCTTGAAAGAGTCCAGCACAGGGCCACTAAGATGGTTAGGGAAGTGGAACACCTTCCTTATGAGGAGAGGCTGAGGGAGTTGGGCCTGTTTAGCTTGGAGAAGAGGAGACTGAGGGGTGACCTCATCAATGTCTATAAATATGTAAAGGGCGAGTGTCAGGAAGACAGAGCCAGGCTTTTCTCGGTGATGTCCAATGATAGGACAAGGGGTAATGGGTGCAAGCTGGAGCTTAGGAGGTTCCATGTGAACATAAGGAAAAAGCTTTTCACTGTGAGGGTGTCAGAGCACTGGGACAGGCTGCCCAGAGAGGTTGTGGAGTCTCTTCTGTGGAGACATTCAAAACCAGCCTGTATGCATTCTTTGGTGACCTAATCTAGGTGATCCTGCTCTGGTAGGGGGGTTGGACATGGGGATCTTTAGAGGTCCTTTACAACCCCTAACATTCTGTGATTCTGTGAAAAGTGTGGTCTTCAGTCCCAAAGCACAGTAAGTATTTGATGCAGAGGGTGTATTAGTGGATGGCTACAGACCTTTATGCTGATGCAAAGTATTCTTTGAATGCTGCAGTTAATTCTTTAATGAGCAGAAAACAGTAGTTATGTACAGTGCATTACAAATCTATGACACATCAGAGGCACAAAAAATGTGGATTTAACAGTACTGAAAGAGGGGAAACTATTTCTATCTGAGAAAATTAATGTAGAAGTATCCAAGATGGTTCTTCAGAGAAGAGTTATGATTTCTCAGTTTTAAAGAAGTTCTTTGAAAGTAACTCTGAGGATGTCCCAGATTTATGAAAAAGTATAGGACAGACAGCAAGAAAGCTGAACAAATATAAAAAATACAAGCATTAAACATAAATACAAGTATAAATAGAAGTATAAAGAAGGTAAGACCAAACAGATTGAAATACTGCACAGCAAAAAAGTTCAGAGCAGCTTACAGCTATGACCAGGAAAACTCATTGAAAATTTGATAAGAGAAATGTGGGCTTCCACGCCTTGGAAGCAGAACACTGAATTTTAAAGACTGGAGCAGAAACATTTCTGACAGATTGAATGCATGCACTAATATTTAGTATGAATATTTATGTAGTCCAGCATCTGCAGTAGCTGTATATATGGTGAGATCCTTTAACTTGCATAATCTCAAATCAAACAGTAGTAACTGATTCTCTGCAGGCTTAAGTAAATCCTGACACTGTCCTCTAGACTCACTGAAGTTGGATCATTAAAGTGAAGTGCAGCGAGTCAGGCACAATCATCTAGAACATCATCTTCAAGGGACTTAGTTAAACAAAGCCGAAAAGCCGTGTGGACTAGCAAAAGACAGCTGACAAACCCAGGAGTAGGGGTCAAGTGCTAATCTGGATAAACCAGAGTGGAGACCTCACTGCAGAGCCTAGGAGGGGGCGGGAAGGAGCCCACCCAGAGGAAGGGTGGGAGCAGTATGTGCTGAGAGGCAAAAACTGCATCTTAACCAAATGCTTATCCCGAGGGAACTGGTGAATTACAGTACTTGGAAGCAGTTTAGGCTCTCTTGTTTCAATTTGTCTTGTGTTAGCGTCTGCGTTGTGTAAAGGAGGACAGGGTGCAGAATGGGGAGGGTTGATCATTTGGACAGCATATCTGATAGCAGAGTGCTCAGACTTTGGTGCAGCAGTGGCACAAATTGAAGAGGAACATCATCCTGCCTTTTGATCCATCTCTGCTTCTTGAGCGCAGATCTTCAGCCCCTGGTTGCCATGTCCGCACTCCGGGAATAGCCTCAGCCCCCGGTGAGCATCTGCTCCCAGTGCTGCTGGTCACAGGAGACCAGCATGAGGTGTGGGAGCTCCCCGCCACCGTTTCCCACCAGAGGAAGTTCATGCATGCCAGCCAGTTGGTGGTAGCTGCCCGTAGGCAGGCCGTTTCCCCCGAGTACATGAATAGCTCTATTAATGAGTTTATGAAAATACTTGCCCCAGTTACCAAAAATCTGCAGCTGCATCCAGGTGGTGGTAGAGCATCTTTTTGCACAGCAAGCTCTACATAAAAAGGAGATGCTGTTTTGTTAAATAAACAATTTGTTTGACCAGAATAAAATTTAATTCCTCCATTTCATGTTGATAATTAAGCTGCCTCAGCTTCCAAAATGTATGTCATTTTTGTGTTAGATCTATGAATATGTATTTTCAAGATAGTTTGTGATGAAATTCTATCTCACATATACGTCACATATATACTACATATATTTCCATGCCTGTCTTAGCTTTTTCTTTTTTAAAACTAATATAACAATAATGAGAACTTAATTTGGAGTTAACAATAAAGCTTTCACAAGGTAAAATATAACAACAAAACCCACAGAGTTTCAACACAAAAACAGTGAAGAGGTTTGATGTTGTGTACTTGGGTAATCCCTCAGTATTATTATTTATCTTAATGTAGTTTTTTGCATTTATTTTGAGAATTATTTGTGACTGAGAGTGCCTTTGTTGTCACTGAGCCATCTTCTCTTGAGCAATCCTGTGGCATCATTACATAGAGGAATCCAAGGCCAATAGTAAGCGCTGGAAGCATGTAAATGGAAAAATCAAGTCAACTGATTAAACTTTAAACAGGCTTTTATATGCTTTAATGTTTCTCTATCCTGCGTGACATATTCTGTGGGTGGTGGGCTTGGGGTTTTTCTTGGTTTTTTTTGGTCTTCACAAGTAGAATTAGCATGCATCCTGGAACTTCTTACTCACATAACATGTCAGTGCAAGCTTCTTCTGAGGCTAGGAAAATATATATATTTGGGGTTTGGTTTGGGTTTTTTTTTCTTTTTACTGTACCAGATCCTTTCAGATACACGTGGTTGGGTTTTAACCTGGCTTCTAATTTTTTTTCTTTTTCATGCATAACGCATACCACCTTCAGTCTCTTAAAATTGTGGTTGATTCTTTTCAGTTTTGTGTTGCATTTTCTGTGTTACAGTGTGAAAATACAAGAGGTTTTCCCAATGTGCTGCCCTTTGCAATAATTGTGAATTCTTTCTTACAGAGACATGTGACGCAGTCCAGTGGTAATCGAAAATTCAAGTGCACTGAATGTGGAAAAGCTTTTAAATATAAACATCACCTAAAGGAGCACCTACGAATCCACAGTGGTAAATAAACCAAGCATTTAATTGTGTACTAATGTTGCCATTTCTGCTCTTTATAACTCTGATGCAATATCAGTCTTGTAAGCCTAAGTTTGAAATCCTAGTGTTTTCCTCCTTTCCTTTGGGGCTCTGTAAGCACTGACTGCAGCCTTCAGCTGTGTGCAGGAAATATGTAAGATAACTGAAGAGGATTTCCAGTTGCAGCTTAACCTCTGACTGTTAAGGAAAACTTCACCTGTAGCAGAAGAAACAGGGTGTCTTTCTGGCCCTTTTTCATTGTCTGTTTTTTTCCTCAGTGCTTGTAAATCGCTTGGCATGTTAGGGGTCTTGCTACAAAATTTAAATTTATAATAATCAGGACATAACAACTATGCTTCCTACTGTCTGTGGCTTTGACTTTATTAAAATAGCCTCAGGTCTGGAATCGTGATGTATTTTGGCCCTTTCCTTTGCCTCTGTAGCACAGACCCCCAGAAAAGCCAACTCTGGCTATGGGCGTAACAATTGCATGGCTGTGTGCATCTTCCTGGCAGTGTAACCCCACGTTCATCTCTAAAGGCAAACATCCATCTGTCTTCTGCATGTGTCTCATTTTCCTTTACTTTAACTTGCCCTGTTTTTATTCAGCTGATTAATATTGTAGGAAGATAGGGATGTATGGTATTTAAGCTTGACGCAACAAAATGTGCTTAGCTCCTTATATAAATATGACTTGCATTTCTGGCATTTGTATTTTTCCTTTGGTTAATCATACTCTGTTTTTTTTCAAATTTGAAGTAGTTTATGCAGCTTCTGAAGTTAGCAGTGTTACTACTTGAATGGAGTTTAATGGAATCTGCACGTATTGTGCAGACTCATTCATGTGATATGTAGACAGTTACTGGGAAATACTGGAACACATCATGATCATGTGGGCTCCACCCTGTATCTATTAGTGGATCCCAAACTTATCAAAGAACCCTAGGGTTAGAGCTATAGATGACATAATTACTCTTACTGTTCAATTGATGGTATAGGATTTTTTGTTTCCCTAGGGCCCATTTGAGAAGTCATTTGCATATATCATTTTCTAATTACTGTTGCTTTATGAAGTCACACTGTAATGAAGTAAACAGCTGCATATGCCTTTTTTCTTCGTTTTTGTTGTCATTAGGAGAGAAGCCATATGAGTGCCCAAACTGCAAGAAACGTTTTTCCCATTCTGGTTCATACAGTTCACACATCAGCAGTAAGAAGTGTATTGGTTTGATGCCCGTGAATGGTCGAGCTCGGTCAGGGCTCAAGACGTCTCAGTGCTCCTCCCCTTCCCTTTCTGCATCACCAGGTAGCCCAGCAAGACCACAGATACGACAAAAGATAGAAAATAAACCCTTGCAAGAGCAACTTCCTGTTAACCAAATTAAAACTGAACCTGTGGATTATGAATTCAAGCCCATAGTGGTTGCTTCAGGAATTAATTGTTCGACCCCTTTGCAGAATGGGGTTTTTAGTGGTGGTAGCCCATTGCAGGCAACCAGTTCTCCTCAGGGTGTGGTGCAAGCTGTTGTTCTACCAACAGTAGGTCTGGTGTCTCCCATAAGCATCAACTTAAGTGACATTCAAAATGTACTTAAAGTGGCAGTGGATGGTAATGTAATAAGGCAAGTTTTGGAAAACAATCATGCTAATCTTGCGTCCAAAGAACAAGAAACAATCAGCAATGCACCTATACAACAAGCTGGCCATTCCCTCATTTCAGCTATCAGTCTTCCTTTGGTTGACCAAGATGGGACAACCAAGATTATCATCAACTACAGCTTGGAGCAGCCAAGTCAACTTCAGGTTGTTCCACAAAATCTAAAAAAAGAAAACTCTGTTCCTACAAATAGTTGCAAAAATGAAAAGTTACCGGAAGATCTTACGGTGAAGTCTGAGAAAGATAAGAACTTTGAAGGTGAGACCAATGATAGCACTTGTCTTCTTTGTGATGACTGTCCAGGAGATCTTAATGCACTTCAAGAATTAAAGCACTATGAAACGAAAAATCCTCCTCAGCTTCCTCAGCCCAGTGGAACGGAAGCTGAGAAGCCCGATTCCCCTGTCCCATCAGAAACTGGGGAGAACAACTTATCTCCTGGTCAGCCACCTTTGAAGAACCTTTTATCGCTCCTAAAAGCCTATTATGCATTAAATGCACAGCCGAGCGCAGAGGAGCTTTCAAAAATAGCAGATTCGGTAAACCTGCCGCTGGACGTGGTAAAAAAGTGGTTTGAAAAAATGCAAGCTGGACAGATTTCTGTGCAGTCTTCTGGACCATCTTCTCCTGAACAAGTTAAATTAAGCAGTCCCACAGATAATGATGATCAAGCAGCAACTACAAATGTAAGCGAACCCCAGAACAGCACAAATAACTCACAAAATCCTGTCAGTACCACAAAATCTCAGACTTCACCGGGCGAATCAGCTCTGAATGGTTCGCGCAGCAGCACGCCATCCCCATCGCCACTAAACCTTTCTTCATCCAGAAATTCACAGGGTTATACGTACACGGCAGAGGGTGTACAAGAAGAGCCACAAATTGAACCTCTTGACCTTTCGCTACCAAAGCAACATGGAGAACTATTGGAACGATCTACCATAACTAGTGTTTACCAGAACAGTGTTTATTCTGTCCAAGAAGAACCTTTGAACTTAACTTGTGCAAAAAAAGAACCACAGAAGGACAACAGTATTACAGACTCTGATCCTATTGTAAATGTAATCCCACCAAGTGCCAATCCCATAAATATTGCTATACCTACAGTCACTGCCCAGTTACCTACAATTGTTGCCATTGCTGACCAGAACAGTGTTCCATGCTTGAGAGCTCTTGCTGCCAATAAGCAAACCATTTTGATTCCACAGGTGGCTTATACATACTCTACTACAGTTAGTCCTGCAGTTCAAGAAACACCACCAAAACAGGCCCAAGCCAATGGAAATCAGGTACTTTGTCCCTGCATTCCTGTATGTTGTGTATGATGTATTCATTCTGTATCCATGCTGAACTAACAGAAAGCTGTCAAGATATAAATAAAAATGTAAATAGAAGCAACCAGGTTTATTTGGCTCGATTGTTAATGGGAAACAGAAGTTACTGTTAAGTCCACTGCAAAGCTCGTTAGCTCAGGCAGCTTGAGGCCAGACTGACAGAAACTCTGTAGTTGTGTGTGGACAAGTCAGTTCTTCGCCATATTCAGCCATTCAGGAGCGTCTTCTCTGACATTAGTGCTCAGTATTTTAAAGACAGTCTCATTCTCCTGGTCATGAAAACAAAGTAAGGCCATGGCTTGTGTTTCTTCCTGGCCCTGTATCTCTGCTTGCTCCATATCCAAAAAATAAAATCTTTGGAACTTTTGGCCACTCCCTTCACGCTGCTCTGCTTTCTTGGCTTGCAGAGTAGCTGAATTCATTACACCATAATGACACTTTAAACAAAATTCAGATGTATTCTCAATTGAAATTTGGGCTGGTTTGCATCTCTTCTTCATCTGCCATTCCTGTATCTTCCCCTGTTCCTCCCTGGGTATATCCAGATGTGATTTAATCAGAGTCAGGCCTCCTGAGAAACACCCGTGCATGTTCAGGTAGGCACTGAGCAGAACAGAAAAGTGGCTCACGTAAAGACTGAGCGTTTCTAATTACATCTTCAAAATTGGCTGTTTGACATTTCATGCAGGCTTCGGTATTGCCAGAGGCCGAGTTGTTTGTATTTTAAAGCTTATGAGACAGGCACCATTGCAAGCAGCTAACATGCACATTCTTATACTCAGATTTGATAATATATAACAAAATTAACTCTGTGTGTAGTGATACTGCTGATATCAGTAGAAAATACTGTGCTTCTTACAGGTGAGCTTCAATGCTTAAAATACTTAGAAATAAAGTAAAATCAGTCCCAGTGAGAATTCTGCATCTGTATGGTGGTAGGGACTGCAAAGTAGAGCGAAGCAGCAAAAGATTTGTTTTACTAAGTCAAAACAATTTTGTTTGGCTGTTTACAGAGTTGAATGAGAAAAATACTGCAGCTTCAGCTTACATTTTATAATCTGCATGCTTCATCAGTGCATTTTTTTTTATTGAACTCAACCTTTTTTGTAATTTTTCTTAAGGATGAAAGGCAAGACACTAGCTCAGAAGGAGTATCGAATGTAGAAGATCAAAATGATTCTGATTCAACACCCCCAAAGAAAAAGATGAGAAAGACAGAAAATGGGATATATGCATGTGATTTATGTGACAAAATATTCCAGAAGAGCAGCTCGTTATTGAGGCATAAGTATGAACACACAGGTACGTAGTAGGAAAACCAGTTTCAGATCGTTATTTCATTGGTAGTGTGTAACTGATAATCTTAACTGGGATCCAGTTCTTGGAAGGTGTAAGGAAATGTAATAGTCCTTCTTGTCATCTGTGCTGAGCTGTCTTTAGAAAGCTATGTTTTATATATTAGTTCAGCAGAACTGCGATTCTCTGTTTCTTTAAAACTTGTGAAACCTGGCCCTAAATAGGAAAAGGGGAGTTCCTTCCATCTGGCTCACGGGCAATCACCTGTGAGCCACAGCCTGTAACCAAGGATGTATTATTCCTAGTTTACCTTGCCTGGTTATAAATTAAGAAAAATTAAATATTAAAATTATAAATTAAGAGAAAAGGATAATCTGTGGGTATGATACTTTACATGAAAGGCAATGTGTCTGTCTAGCATGAAGGATTTTCAAATTGAGCCACATTTGTAATGATCTGAGGTTAACAGCTATTAATTAGACATGGAATCTAACCCCAAAAGAACACTGTTTTGCTTTTGATCTTTATTTTAATTTCTTGTCATTCCTTTTGGCTCCAATTCTGGTATCTTTGGGGTTTTGTGGGTTTTTTTTAAAGTTACTCTCTCATTTCTTCTGTAATATCTTTCAAATTTTCCCTTTTTTTATTGGCTAGATGCCTACATTATATTTCTGCATATTAATGTTTTTATTTCATCTCACATGTAGAATTAAAAAGATTTTTCTTTTGTCTTTACCACTTGATCAAATTTCTGAAGTTGTATTTGTGAAGACTGTTTATTTTCATACCTTTCCTGTCTTGAGACCCTTTTAACTCCTCCACTTACTTTTAAGTGCGGTGTTCAGAATAATAGAGTCATTTGGGTTGGAAAAGACCTTTAAGATCATCAAATCCAACCATTAACCTAACACTGCCAAGGCCACCACCAACCCATGTCCCTCAGCACCACATCTACATGTCTTTTCAATACCTCCGGGGTGGTGACTCCACCACTTCCCTGCGGTGGACCTGTGACAAGCCTGTTCCAGTGCTTGTCAACCCTTTCAGGGAAGAATATTTTCATAATACCCAACAGTCAACCTCCCCTGGTGCAACTTGAAGGTGTTCCCTCTAATATTGTTACTTGGGAAGAGAGACTGACACCCCCACCTTGCTGCTTGTTTGGCCTAAGCTGACATGGAAGTTTTGGTTCTCTGTATAGTGTGACCAAAAATCTACTGTGCTACTGTCTCGGTCATTTATCTCTAGGCTAAGACTATGCAGAGTTGTTTTGTGTGACAACTTTGAGTTTTAAAATTAAAATAACATTACTAGGCTCCTGTTACAAGACAGTCTAAAAACAAGGCAACAAAGTAGAAAGCTAGGAAATGTCAGAAAGAGAACTAAGTGAAACAAAGCATATTTTTCTTGTTAATGTAAGTGTAGCCAGCAGGTGTTTACATATGGCATTTACCTGTGCCAACCTGAATTTTAGAACAATTTTCCCTTTACCTGTGATAACATGGAAGTAATACATAAAACCCAACGTAAAAGCTTAGTTGATGTAAAATTTTCATCAGTATAGAAAAGTCAATGTGATTTTCAGTCAAAATAATGTTTGCTGCAAGAAACAGTGCATTGTTTTGCAAGAAACATCCTTTTCTAATTTACCTATATTTCCACTTTTTTGTGCTAAAAGTTAGGTATGAAAATGTTTGTCGTCCTGTGTTCAGTTTTCCTAAACCACTTAGAAATTACCCTTGTAATTGTGACATGTACCCGTGCACCCTCGTCCTTTGGGTTCAGGTAGGAAACTCAGGCTGATAATGCGTGGGGTAGAAGGTCTTGCTAAATAAAAACATTGATTGTTGGTAATGAGCTCACCCACTACATTTTATGATGAAAACAACAATATGAACTTTAAAAACTTCAGCTACAAGATGTCCAATTGTTTGCGCTTTATTTTGTAGGTAAAAGGCCTCATGAGTGTGGAATCTGTAAAAAAGCCTTTAAACACAAACACCATTTGATTGAACACATGCGGCTGCATTCGGGGGAAAAGCCCTACCAATGTGACAAATGTGGAAAGCGCTTCTCACACTCGGGGTCCTACTCTCAGCACATGAATCATCGCTACTCCTACTGCAAAAGAGAGGCGGAAGAGCGTGACGGCACGGAACAGGAGGAGACAGGCCAGGAGGCCCTCAGCAATGAGCATGCTGGTGCCAGGGCATCTCCATCCCAGATCGACTCGGATGAGAGAGAGAGTCTAACCAGGGAAGAAGAGGAAGACAGTGAAAAAGAGGAAGAGGAGGAGGAAGAAAAAGAGATAGAAGGACTTCAGGAAGAAAAAGAATGTAGGAAACTACAAGAGGTAGAGGATGAAGAAGAAGAAGAAGAAGAAGAAGAAAGGAAAACTGAAGGTAACAAGAATGATGAAGCTGTAAATCAAGCAAGCAATGCAGAACCAGAAGTTATACAGAATAATGGGCAGGTGTCTGAAGAAAAAACAAATAAAGCTTAAATGATAGTTTTTTGTATAAGGAAAAAAAAATTGGTTATGAAGTTCGTTCTATATTATACATGCTTTTCATGGAAACGCAGTAGCCTGCATACTGTGATTTCTGTTCACTACTGTGTAAAAAAATATATATATAAAAAAAAGAAAAAGAAAAAAAAAAAGAAATCCAGGTGTGCCTGAACCTCAGACTTAGTAATTTTTCACACAGTTTTCAAAGTTAGGAACAAGTTTATAACATGAAGCAGATTAGAAAAATACAGTGACTCTGGAAGCAAAGATTTAACAGGTGGTAGGAAGCCTGATTTATTGGACAAGCATCTGGCATTGTTTGTTTTATCAGTATTAATTTTCATTCTTTAGTTGATTAATTTTTAAGCTGTACAATTGGGAGAGATTTATATGATTTTTTTTTTTAATGGTAAAACATTTCCTAAATCCGCTTCAGTATTTTCTTATGTTTAAAATGTGAGAACTTCTGCACTACAAAATTCCCTCTTGCAGAAACCTGTAATGCAGTTGCAAACAGTGCTTGGCTACCTTTGTAAATTCAACCTGGAAGGTAGCGGTTTATGACATTAGATGTTGTAGTAGAGCATATTATCATTTAAAGTGTATTGTTAGCCTTAAGAAAGCAGATGATAGAAGAACTGAAATTTCTTACTCATGTGATTAAAAATGTAGTTGAAAAGATTGTTGTTGAGTTCTGATTGCAGGGACTAACAGTGTTAATACTGGTAAGGACAGCAAAGTCGTCAAAATCAGTGTTTGTAATTGTGTTTTGAGTATGTAGTAACAATATGAAGGATATGATATGAAGCTTTGTATCTCCTTTGGCCTTATGCAAGACCTGTGTGCTGTAAGTGCCATTTATCGGTATTACAAAGGCTCTGAGCAGCCTTTACCCAATGCGTGGCCTACAATAACTAGCATTTGTTGATTTGTATCGAACTTCTAAACTAATCATGGGGAAAAAAACACTCAGCCATCAGAGAGGTAAGAACACTGGTATGTTTCATTATTTAATTATTTGGTGGTATTTTGGGTTAATACCTGACTTGCAGAATTTCTCTACAATAATTACAAGGGAAATTTTCTAATCTGCTTTATTGCTTTATTGGTTTACTTTGATTTCAGACACATACATGACATGTTATCTGGCTCATAAGTATTTTCAAATGTTAGTTATTATGGACCCCATTTATTAACAATGTTAGCTGATTTTTACCTATCAGTATTATTTTATTTCTTTTAGTTTATAGATCTGTGCAACATTTTGTACTGTATGTCTTCAAACCTGGCAGTATTAATACCCTTCTTACTGACATATGTACCTTTTTAGTTTTAGAAAACTTTTATATTTATGTGTCTTATTTTTATATTTCTTTATTTATTACACAGTGTAGTGTATAATACTGTAGTTTGTATTAATACAATAATATATTTTAGTATGAAAATTTGGAAAGTTGATAAGATTTAAAGTAGAGATGCAATCGGTTCTCTTGCATTGAGATTTGATTTAACAGTGTTATGTTAACATTTATACTTGCCTTGGACTGTAGAACAGAAGAATTAAAATGGGAATGTATTAATTTTACAATTGCAATCAATTCATTTTACCTTTACCCAGTTTTTAATATAAAGCTCTTAAATTTTGAAATTCACTGTGTGACTAATAGCATGATGCTCTGCAGTTTTAGTAAGAGATTAGTCTAACCATAAAACTCTCATTTCCTTAGTAAGCCAAATTAGAATAATCTTATAAACAGTGTTGGGAACAATGTTTAACATTTTTGTGCCAATTTGTTCCTGTATTCATGTATGTATGTTACAAATCTGAAACTTCATTTTTAAGTTCCTTGTTACATCATGGTCATTTTCTAGTTTTTTACCAGACTCCCCATCTCACAATAAAATGCGTCAACAAGTCTGACTGACTGTCGTTATTCTGGTCATGTAGAAAATGATTTTCAATTATTTCTGCAAGATGTTATTGCGACATGGATCCTGCTGCAGTTTCAGCTGTACCTGAGGAGCACGTAAGTGAACGGACGGTGTGACCGTGCGGGTGAAGGGGCTGCTCCGTTAGCGCATTGACTGACCTCACAGCTGCCTTTGCAAACCAGACCGTGTGGCTTTGTGATTTATTTTTATTTCCTTGTATCTGAGATACAGCTTCATGCTCCCTTTCAATATGAGTGCTTTTCAAGGAAGAAAGTCTATAACTGTTCTCTCGATTTAGCAACAAGCTAGTGAAAAGGTGGACATATATATTATTGTCAAACTTGCCACAGATGCGGCGCCAACGTTACAGATATTTGTAATTTCAGTAATGTAAGTAGGGAGGCTTAAAAGTTGTGTTACATGGGCATGTTCAGAATGCTTTGTGGCTGAAGCAATGTTTAGAGACTGCTCTTTACACAAAGTTCCGTTCTTTAATGATCCCTAGAGGGGGATTACAGTTGTTAATTTTGGGGTTTTTAAACTAGAGTCATCTAAGTTCCTTTATATTCACATATCTAAGTTTTGAGTAATTCTCAATCTCAGAAGTAATACATAGAAAAGATTTATCCCATGTATTCAGTGTTTTATTTTGTCTGTACTTTGCTGTATACCAAATATTACCCTTTTAAGTGGAGTAAGCTCCTCACTGGGTAATATCATTGAGGTAAACATGAGGATGCTGTTTTGAAAAAAATAACTTTATATTGCATCAGTGATGTTGCCTTGTAATTATTACTGTAACAGAATCGACCAGGTAGGTCAGGATTTCCCACAGGTAAAACTGTCTCTCTGCTGTTCTAGATAACGAAAAACACCTTTTTGAAACTTTTAAAGATTTTTCACATTTTTCACATTCCAGGAGCATCTTTCTTGTCTACAGCAATAAAACCAGTAAGACCTTTGTTGAAAATGGTGTGGAACTAATATTTTGCTGTCTTTAGTAATACAGCCAAGAATTTTAATAAATCCCAGGTTACACATGTAAGTGGCAGCTGCATGTGAAAGGCCAGTACCTTTCATTTCCCAAACCTTAAACGAAGCAAGAGAAAACTCTGCTGGGATAGAGCACCAAGTCCTAGCAATTATGATGCAGGAAATGTTCTCCGGTTTGGAGGAGAAAATTTATATTCATTACTTAAACTATGAAACAATTATTAACATTTTTATCTTCAAAATGGATTGGTGTATTGAATTTTGCATCTGTGAAGCCCAGAGATGCCTCTGATGTTTGTGACCTTATAACATCATTTATTACCCATTTGAAAAACACAAAACCTGTGATACATCTTCATTTACCAGAGCAACCTCAGCTGGAACAGAGAGGTGCTTAGGAGACACAGGCTTTATGCCCAGCCCCACCGGTGAGGTGCCTGCAGTGCAGAGCCCAGGCAGCTGTGAAGGAGTCCATCCCCCAAGGTACCACCAGCAGCCTGGCTGCAGCTGCAGGGACCTTCTCTGTAACTTAGTGGCAACGCAGTTTAAAGGAGAGCAAGTTTTGCACATGGAAAAGAGTGAAAGGAAAAGCATAAAAGCCTTTGCATGCTGTACTTGAAGTAAAAGTTGGAAAAGATGTCAAAAACGGAATGTAATGTTATTAAAACTTCACTGTCCTGTGAGGTGGTCTTTGGTTAGAAGATGAAAAGTGGTCCTGTGTGCCCAGGCTGTTGTCTGTGCTGGCTACTCCCTCATGCTCACCATGTGTGGCTCAGCCAAGCAACAGTGACAGCCACAAGTCCTCACTGACAACGAATGTCCTTCTAATGCGGTTCGGGACAGAGTGCTCACCTGAGCCCAGCGCCACACAGAGTCACAGAATGTTAGGGCTTGGAAGGGACCTCTGGAGATCATCTAGTCCAACCCTTGTAGGACTCCACAATGTAATTAGTTTTCAAAGTCAGTTTCTGTTGCAAAACTGTGACAGGAGTGTGTCGTCTTTTATCAAGTATTAGAGAGTAGGAAAAATACTACAGAATAGGAACAGTGTTACAGAAGAAGTAAATGTGAAGCTTCTTGCCCAGGGTGGGGAACACCCTTATGAGATCCTGAGGAAACAGGAGCAGAAGAGGTACTTACAGCGGTAGAGAAAACTAGATGACATATTGAAGTAACAGCTTCCCCCTCTCTCAGTAGTAATGGTGTGGCATCCCTGTGGTGTGTCTGGTGGCACCTTCAAATTCTCCAGAGCCTCATCGCTATCTGCTTGTGGGGATTCTCTCCACATGTGTAACTGGTGACTCAGCAATGCTCAGCAATGCTGTGTGCATGAGCTTGAAAGTTTGGACTTTTTAATTGCATTGAATTCCAAATCATCAGGTTAATTAATGGACACTAAAAAAAGAAATTGGAAAGTTTTGTTGGTTTGGCTAATCTCAGTGCCCTTCAATAGCTATCTTACCTTTTAGTAGAAGAATGCATCCTGGCTTATCAACCCAGAATGCACTATAGTTACCTTAAAAGGCACTATTCTTCAGAGAGAGAGGAGTAATAATAGCTTAAGCTGGCAGCAAGCGTTGTCTTCACACATAAGTAAAATTATTCTAATGCAATTACTGCCGGTAAGCCCACAGTCAGTGTCTGTACAAGCAGCCCTTGGCTGATGTGTGTGCCCAGGATGGTGGTGGCCACGAGCCTGAGCAGCAATTTGCAAGCAAAGCTGTTACCAGAGAGAAAATACGGCACTGCTGAGAGCGCAGGGTGGAGATTGTGTTGTAGGTTTTCAATTCACATCCTGGTAAATAAAAGTTCTGGGTTTTTTCCTCTTCCTTGGCAGAATAACTCATTTAACTGTCACTAGAACAGTCTCTGCATTTCGCAATGACAATCCAATATTACAGTATCTTTTGAGTCTGTACTTTATTGTGCATGTTTTCTTTGGACAGTTGTTCTAATGGTATTTGCACAGCCTAATTTTCACCAAAAAAAATGAGTACAAAAGGGTTATGATGTTCAAATTAACTCTTCAATGTGATCAAATATTCACAAGCTTTTGTTTTATCCCTTTGCTCTTTCACGACTTCTGGTCACTAATCTGTTGTGCAGTCTTCTTAATTGTGTACGTTATGCCTATCACACACTATGTTGTCTCTAGGGGAAGTTATATTTCATTGCTTCACACAAAAAAAAAAAATCTCATCTTTTAAACTGTTGTTAGAAATGAAATTAATAGTTGGGATTAGATGTGAAACGTGCTGGTGTCAGGAGCTGTTTGTCCTAGCAGCACGCCGAATGTGAAAGGCAGTATTAATCTACAACCAGGTAGCATTCTCCACGGCTGTACCTCTACACTAGCAGATCCCCAAAAGACCTTTAAAAATTACGAGAACAACAGGAAGTAATCTTCAAAATAAATATACTGAGAATTCCGTTTTGGTCTTTCCTTTGGTTTTTTGGTGAGTCTCGAGTTCTCTGACTCTGCATTTAGATGTTAACCTTTCTGTGTCAGGGACTGCCCTTGGGTCTTGCTCATCTCTGTGCAGACTGGGGTTTGTGTAATAATCACGAGATTTGCATGGCGTGTTAATTCGGGAATTAAGGGGATAAAATGGTTAAACCCTGAAGAACCTGAAATACACCTACACTAACTTGTATCGTTCTTCATCAGTTTCTGTTCCTCTTTTACCTGGGAAGCTGCTCACTGTTAGCATACCCCGGGGCCCAAAGGCAGACCACGAGTCTGACAGCACTTTGTATGACTGGGTCCTGTTTCCACCCTTTGCTGTTTAGGACCTCTCCCTTTAGGCTAAATCCTGAGAGACTCTTGATGAGTATCACTGGAGCCCTTGAATTCTGTGAAGCTTTCTAAGTGTTTAATGACAGGTAAGCAAAGGCATAGAGGGAGCATTTTGCTGGTTTCAACATTCAAGAATAAAAACAGTTGGACCAAGTTTTTCCTTATATAACTTCATTAGAAAATCACACAGAGCTCTGAAAATAATAAGGGCCTCCAACAGATTTGTATGGTCCTGTCACAGCACACAAAAAGAACACCTGCAGGTTTTTTCTCCTCTCTCAATCAGATCCACCCAATAATGGGAAAACACGTGCACAGCAGTCCTCCATTTCTTTGCTGAGGTGGAAGGTAATGCTGCAAACCAGCTGAACAGCTATCTGACTGGTACAGGCCTCATTTTGACTCCCTGTGAGCAGTGTTGGAGTGAGGGGGAGGAGGTTTAACCTGTCTCATGGTGGGAGCCAGTTGCACAGCCAGCAGCACCTTTCCACAAGCTGCTGCTACCAGCAAGGGAGCGTTTGAAGTGGTTGTGGTTACAGCCTGACCAGGTCAAATGATCTCAGCTGTTGTTGTGGAGATAACAGGGACTTCAATCAAGACAAGCTGACTAAGTTGACCTCGAGCCAGCCTTTTTTCCCCATTTAGACAGCTCTGAAGAATTCCTCTGGCAGGAGCCAGCAGCCATGTTTGGAGGAGCTGCCAGCCTGCATTGCTCATGGCAGAACAACCACCCCTCTGTAAATTATAAATTCTTGAGAGTAGCAACTCATATTCCCCAAAACATGGTGTTGTCTTTAGAATCTTTTTTTTTTTAATCTCTTTAATCAGGGTTCTTCACACTGGTATTTTGGTCTCCAAGACAATCTGTTGTGTCAAGTGCTCTTAAAAAGTCCTGAAGCTCAGCGAGAGGCCTTTTGTAGACCAAGGAACAAGGAATTCTAGCATTTGCACTTGTGATGAGTGTTCTCACAGTTTCTGTAGCTCTCCCAACCCTGATTAAGAAGGCCGGTTTTCCTGGCTTAGGAAAATAAAAATATTAATTGATGAATGGTAATATAGTTGCACGGGGCTGTTCAGGCAGAGTTGGGAACAGAACCGGGGGTCTCTACCATGACCAAGCCATCTGCCTTTTACTTTAACATGCAGTTTGTTCTGAAGGAATATGACAAATGGAGCATTTCTGTGATTTTTCACCCTTGAGCAGCTGTACTGCCTGACAAGCTTATCCTATTACACCGCAGTCAAGAGGCCTGTTCTTCAGCTCAAGCAGCAAAGACTCAGAATTTGTGTAGAATAAAAGCATCTTATTCAGGGACAGCAGATGCCAAAAAACAGCTGGGGAGACATTTGGCTAGGTGGTTGGTTGCCACTTGCAATTTTCTTGCAGAGCTGTTTCCAGAAGCTGTAACCTTTGTGCCCCGTTGCTCCCTGCACACACGGACGCAGGGCGGAGTGGTGAGTGTGCTGTCAGTCGGGGGCGATTCAGGTTCTGCCGGTGACTCCTTCGGAGGGGAAAGGGTGGAAGTTTGGCCAGCTGTCCGTGGCTCTGCCGACCCAGTACATCATCCTGCTCCTTACAATTCCTTTTTTGTGAAGGCCACACGTCAGGGACATGCTGTCCAGGTCCCAGTGGCTCGCCGGGGGGGGGGGCTCCAGCTGCAACCGCGGGGGAGAGGAGTGGAGGGGAAAACCCACCTCGGTGCCACAGATTGTTCTATGTGCGAATGATCTTTACAGAAATCGCTCAACTCGTGACTACTTATGTAAATAAACCTATTGTGACATGCCCTTTTCCTCCTTTGCAGTTAATTCTTTTCTGATTTTTAGTGTTAAGGAAAACAAAAGCTCAGTTCCTGCTTTGCTGTCCTTCATCAGAGCGCCTCGTCTGGTTCCTGACTGCGGCCCCACCGTCCCTGTTTAAGAACTGCAGTGCTGCATTGCTCCCTCTCTGATAATGGACACCTGCTTGGTTCCGTGAAATCCAAACCTGTTCTGCTGGTTGTATCTAAAACTAAATGAAAATATCTGCAGAATCTGGTGCCAAAAAAAAAGGCAGATATTTCATGACCAGAACCATGTATATACCAAAGACCATTTATTTTCCTCATTTTTTACACTGCCTGTAGAAAGCACTGTCCCAGTCCATCCTCTGCTCCTCTTGCTACCCAATCTCTACCCATCTGCTCTCAGTTTTGCCCTGTAGGCCCAAGCCTCCCAAACATTGCTGCACCTCTTCTGGCTGCTATAGGCAAACAAGATTCTCCTGGTGGTTGTGGCTGTGCTCCAGTGAGTTCCTCTGCTGCTGGAAAAGCAGGCACCTGAAAACACCAAACTGGGAGGCAGCGTACCTTCACTGTCAGAGCAGAACCACCTTGTGCACTCAACCCGAGCATTGCACCGAATCCACCAGAGCCAACTCATATGCTTCCTTCTAAACACAGATTTTGAACTTCTGTGGGATATCTCGTGTTTAACACCTTCATATTTCACAAATTAACTTTTCCATAATCACAGAATCACAGAATCGTAGGGGTTGGAAGGGACCTCGAGAGATCATCGGGTCCAACCCCCCTGCCAAAGCAGCTCCCTAGCACATATTGCACAGGGAGGCGTCCAGACGAGTCTTGAATATCTCCAGAGAATAATAATTCTACTCAATGAGCTGCCTTCTGTAGCTTCTGAAGTGCGATTTGCCCACCCTTCTACTTAGGTGTTTAGACGTGTGGTGTTACGTGATGTGGACTTGCTGAGTGCAGGCAGGGCTGAGCTCTCCTTGTGGAAAGCAAAGCCTTTGCTCCCCCCAAAAAGTGAGTGTTACCATCAGTGACCTGCAGCACATGGAGATACTCTGCTGAATGACCAGCAGTGCTAGGGGGTAGAAGAATGCTGCTGTATAATCTCTAGGGTGCTCTGAATTTGGGACAATGGTGTATTTCACAGTCAAAAATGGCAACAATAAATCAAATATCCTTGCAAAATACAATTCCCTTGCTATAAATACCTTCTAACCTCCTGACAGTTTTGTCCATGGTCTCCTAGTCAGTGGGTTTGTAAGCCTGTGCTGCATGTTCTCTTCTCTCATCTTGCAATGCATTCTGACCTGATGACTGCTCCTGGCCAACTTTGACAGAAAAGGTGATGTGTCAAAGATGTGAAGTCCTTGCATGACTTGTGAAACTTGGCTGTCTAGGGCAGAGGACCAGACTAATGTCCTTGGTAGGTATTTATTGGTAGGTATGTTGTTCAACCCCTCCCAGTGCAGTTCTGAACTACTTCCAGCATGTACCACTGCGTGTCCAGCCAAGGTGACAGAGGGTTTCCTTAGTTTGGTTGCTCTCCTGTTAATGCTGCTGTATAAGAGGGCAAAAGAGAAAAGAAAAAAATACAGAAGAGCACTCATGGATTTCTAATTATTAGCTGACTATTGTATTCCTTTTAAATAGGATACTTGCATCATCATTATTATTATTGGTTTTGTTATGTTGATGAGAACTTCCTTCTCCAAGTGACAGAGGAGCCAACAAGGAGACATGCTGTGCTGGACCTTGTTCTCACCAACAAGGAGGGAATGTGAAGCTCAGAGCAGCCTTGGCTGCAGTGACCATGAAATCATGGAGTTTATAATCCTCAGTGCAGTGAGGTGGGTGCACAGCAAGCTCACTACTCTAGACTTCAGAAGACCAGATTTTAGACTCTTCAAGGATTTAATTGAGAGAGTACTATGGGACAAAGCCCTGGATGAAAGAGGGGTCCAGGAAAGCTGGTTAGTATTCAAGGATCACATCTTCCAAGCTCAGGAGTGATGCGTCCCAATAAAAAGTCAGTCAGTCAGACAAAGCAGCTGAACAAGGAGCTCCTGGACAAATTCAAACACACACAAAAAAACCCTGCAGATGGTGACTCAAGGGCAGGTAGAATGGGAGGAATACAGATAAATTATCCAAGCAGCCAGTGTGGTCTTCCCCCTCCACTCTCATGAGTCTTCACCTGGAGTACTGGGTCTCCAGTACAAGAAGGACATGGAGCTGTTGGACCAAGCCCAGCAAAGGCCACAAAGATGATTAGAGGGATGGAGCACCTCTTCTATGAAGACAGGCTGAGAGAGTTGGGCTTGTTCAGCCTGGACAAGAGAAGGGTCTGGGGAGACCTTACCGCAACCTTCCAGTTCCTGAAGGGGACCTACAGGAAATCTGGAGAGGGACTGTTTACAAGGCTTATAGTGACAGGACAAGGGGTAATAACTTTAAACTGAAGCAGGGGAGATTCAAATTAGATATTAGGAAGAAATTCTTCCCTGTGAGGGTGGTGAGGTCCTGGCACAGGCTGCCCAGAGAAGCTGTGGCTGCCCTCTCCCAGGCTGGGTGGGGCTTTGGGCAACCTGCCCATAGCAGAGGGTGTCCCTGCCCATGTCAGGGGGTTGAGACTAAATGAGATTTAAGGTCCCTTCCAACTCAAACCATTCTGGGATTCTGTGGTTATGTGAGTAGCTACAGTGTCTTGCCAATATGGGGTCTGCCAACAGGGCTGACACCCTCATCTCATTCCCAGGCTAAGAATCATATTTAATTTTTTTACTCTCCAGCCAAATAAATACAAAACTCTGCCACACAAGGTAGAACTAACCCAATAATAGAGCGGAGGGCCAGAACAGAGCATGCTGCCTTTGAACCTCCTCACTTAGATGGGAAAACTGAGCACAAGTTTCATATATCCCTCATGAGTGCTGTAGCATGGATATAACATGGATACAGGTCTGTGGGCTCTGATGGATTGTCAGCACTTTGATGCAGGTGGACTTCTGGAGATGCCCAGAAGCAGATGTTTAAACCTCCTGACAACCATATTTCCAAACACCAAGCCTGCAATTCAACAACCACTGCAGTCAGCACTAGCAAGTGTCCGCTGCTGCAAGGGAGCATCTGGCTGCCTCTTGTCTGCTGGTCTCTGCTCTGCCCTCTCCCAGGCTGGTACAAATCCACTTAACCAGTAACCAGTTGTTTATCCTGGTTATTTTTCAGCTGGATCAGTTCATTGAGTTCACAGCAAAGACTTTTGCTGGAGCGAGAGAAAAGAAGGTTGGGATGTGGGGTTGCCCTTTTAACCTGGTGTAAAGCAGGCACCAAGCATGCCCTGAGCTGCAGCTGAGCTCTCCTGAGGTCAGCACATCTGTCTGGTGCCTCCGAAGGCAACACATTTCAGTACAGCTGCTGGAAGTAAGAATTAGCTCAGGTGGAGCAGTATGGTCCGTGTAGTGGCTCTAACTGAAATGCTTTCTGACGATGTTCTGTGCTTATTGTTGAGGTTCAGCATCTTCTTAATGCCTTTGATTTTGCCCTTCTGAAATGTTCTCCCTTTGACTTTAAAGCTTGTTTGCCACAGGGCAACAGGCGGCACAGAGTTTACTGGGCCAAGACAGGTGCCCCGGTGTCAGTGGTGGGAAGCAGTTCAGAAGGAGCCTCTCACTGCAGGCTGTACCAGTAACAGCTCAGCTAAACCCAAACTCCTGGCTTTGCTCCGCTCTCAGAGCCACACTGGCATTTGTTACCCTGAAATGAGGTGTAACAGCACTGGGGAAACAACCCCCTCTGGTCCCTGTATACGTGGCTGTGCTCGCTGCAGCTGTTGCTAAAACAATCCATGTATTCTGTGATGCAAGCAGATCATTTTGGTTTTGAGCTAAGAACTACTTTCTGTGCTGGGTGACTTCAAACCGTGCTCCCCTCCCCTGCCCCCCACTCCCGTGCCTGTGCTCTGCATGCTGCTACTTTTGGGTTGGATAACAATACCTGGGTTACAGGCACTGTACTCCTCAGGTTTGCTTTATCCATCACAGCATTTCTGTATGTGCAAAAGGCAAAGGCATGGGGCTGCTTAAGTCCAGGCTGCTGAGTTATTGTCAGAGAAAGAAAATGTCCTTTGCCCTGTTGCATCAACATCTCTTCTTCACTTCCAGGCTGTTACAGAAGCAGAGGCCACAATTACCTCCATAAGTCATTTAGCATATTCAAAATTAGAATGGTTTGACTTTTCCCTCGTTTACAAACGAGCCACTGGCAGCAGGATGTCAGCACACTGAGACTGTAGGCTAGACATAAGAAAGGACTTGAGGGCTTGACCCTGGAATGAAGTCCAGGGATCTCTGCTGGGAAGGTACACAGTGCAAAGGGAAAATTGGGTGCACCCAAATGTGATGTAAATGAGCTGGCACCTCCTTGGCTCAGGGATGCACTCACATCCTTCTGTCCACACACAGTCCAAACACAGGTTTCTCCCTGAGAATCTGCATTTTTCTAGACCCTGCGCTGGGCAGGGCTCACTGCCATGTGCCAGAAGTAAAATTATTCATCCCAGGAGGAGGAACAACCCACCCATCGCTGTCTCACCAGTGACTGAAAACTGTGACCTAGCAGACACTGGCTATTCCAGAGCAGGGCTGGGGCACTTCCTTTCCTTTGGCTAAGACGCTTTTCCTCTTTAGAGGCCTTGGGTGAAAGGAGAGGGTGGGAAAAGGAGACAAGAACCATACAAACAAGCATGGGCATGAGAGGGAACCTGTCTCTGACCCCACAGGAAAAGCAGTCCCTGGTGGAGTTGATGTCCCTGTGCTGATTGCAGAACTGGTCCGTGCATGTTCAGCAACTGTGCTGGAGTAGGAGACAAGCAGCACAATAGCCTCACTGGGTGCTCTCACTAGAAGCTGCTACATAAGGGACAGGTACCTCCTTTGCCCAAGCTTTGGAGGAAAATACCACCCGTGCCTGTGTTTCACAAGGAGCAGAAATCATCAGTGTGCATGAGGCAGGCTCTGGGGACAGCCAGCAAGTCAGGTTCCTTGGGAGATTTTGGGGATCCACAATCCCCAGGTGTGGGAATCCACAAACCCCTAGGTGTCCTTCACTTCTTGTGTAGGAAAGATGTGCTGGCCCACTGGCATTGGGGTGGCCCTGGGCAGCAGGGACCTCTGGGTGCCTGCCAGAGGGGCCAAGGGCTATTACGGGCACTCACATTAGATCTAGCTTTTGCTACCTACATCGTGTGAGTGGATGCATAAACCAGCTCCATCAGCTGTGACAACAAAAACGAAATGCATCACTGTCCATTGCCTCACTGGTTTTCAACCCGTCTCCATATGAAATCTCTCCAGGGAAGAGGATGGCCCTGCAGTGTTTTCAGAGCTGGCCCCACAGAAGTGTATTTACAGCTATCCAGCAAAGCTCCCAAAAAATTCCCACAGATCAGCCTTGTTCCTCCCGCCCCTGGGTAAGCAGTGTGCTGCCCCACTGAACAAAAACCCCAGCGTATCCTTTGTGTGGATCTGAGTGAGTCTTCCTGCCTTACGTTGCCCCTTTCTGTCAAAGCCAGCAGCAGAGCTGCCCATGGGGGACAGCCAGGTGCCCCCTCCTACCCTCGTGCAGGAACAAGTGGAGCAGGAGGCAGAAATCCCAGATCACAGACATCATATTCAAGGATGAAAATAATGGAAACCTCTCCTCACCTCCCCTCCAGTTTCCCTATCTTGAGAAGAAAGATAAGCATAAATCATTATCCACAGGCATGCTGTGGGATCTAATTTCAGTAATGCCTGGTCGGTGAAGCATGGGAGCTCTAGGAGAGCAAAGCTGGAGCTGTGAGGAGAGGGTTGGAGCATTTCCTGCGGTACAGAGGTCTCCTGGCATTCAGTCACCAGATGCCCTGCACCATATGGGCTGTCCTGTACTTACTGCTCAGGTCAGCTGAGGTTGGGTCTCTCCTGTCTCTTGGGACAGTACTGAGCTAGAGACCATCCATACAGAAAAGAGCGTGGCAAACCCTGCTAAAAATGCACAAGAAGCAGGGACAGGCCAACCAGGCTGGAGACATGAGAGTGGGGCCGAGGCTGGAGCTCCCAGGGGCTCAGGGATGGGGTGTCTTTGCTTTGATTTCCTCTGTGGTGGCTGCCCCTGTTGGTCCCCCATGCAGAGAGGAAGAGAAATATATGGTTTTGATTTATGTTTATTAACACAATTAGCTCAATGTTTATTTGGAAAGGTAAAAAATCTTACTTCCGTTTCAAATGTTACGGAACAAAACATTATGAAGAATGACTTCAATACGTACTTCACATGCTTATTACTGTGCCAGGCGAGAAGGGTTCATGTGCAAGCAGACTGCAGCTCTGAATTGCTTTTGTTCTTCATAACCAACCTTCTCAGAGATGCGAAGAGCTAAGGAGAAACATTATAGCCAGATAATACTGGAGGCCATCACACTTCAGGCTTTATTTAAGCCTGTTGTGCAATAACACCTCCCAGCAAAACCACCAGCCATAAAGCAGCAGAATTATTTACGTTCATTTCTCAGAAGAAAACCTTTCCTGGTGTTTCCCAGCAAGGCACTGCTGGACAACTTGTTCTGGAGACAGGAAACTGCATCTGACCATGATGGAGGATGCTCACAACTGTCTCAGCAAAAGGACATCAGGCTTTGTACAAGTCTTTCCTCAGCTGACACAGGAAGGACTCTCACTCCTTACAGCCTTTTACTTTTTGGTGCTGGTAGTTGCAATTCCAAGCTGCAAAGACCTGTGCTGTTTGTAGCATCAGGCTTGGTAGAAGAGCTGCCACTAAAACCTCTGCACGGTGGCAGGCAGGCCACAGGATTAGCTCAGTGACCTGCAGTAACAGCGCTGAGGATGGACACCATCCCTGACCTCCAGTGCTGGGTGGTGGTTGTCCATTCATCCAATGCTGTTTCCCTTACCTTGTTTTCATGAGAGAGCCAAAATGCAGCAATACTGGGGTATTTTAGCATGATAACGACAGAGAGAGACCCAAATAAGAATAAACTGTCCAGAATCTTGCACAAGAAATGGAGACACATGGTAGCTGAGAATCTGGAAGTTGCCCACATTGCCTTAGAGATCGCTGCCAGCAGCCTACATCTGTGCACCATATGAGCAAGTGAGAAAGTGTTTTTGAGAAGGGTGTAATGTTGGTCCTGTGTCAATACTGGATCTAGTCCAAGGTACTAAGGCATCTGCTCTGTATTTCAGTATTTTATTTCCTACACTTGTGAGGATATTCAAGTAGGTGAGCACCTATGCCTACAAGACTGCATTTGAAAGGAGAGCTAAGATGTGGTCACCATCAGTAAAATCACTCGCTGTGCCAGGAGGTACTTTGGACTCTCCTCCAGGTATCATGTCAGTGTTAGAATCAAATGATCGCCCCATGCAGGTCTATAAAGCTTCTAAATTAGCTGTGCAGAGAGCAGCTCTGCAATGGCTGTATTGCTGGATGGTTAAGTGCCAGTGCAGGTGAATTAAATTATCATTGGCTCCAAGTGTGACTCCCATATGCTGCTAATTCATTACCTGTGGCTGAATTGCCAGCAGAGTGGTGCAAAGCTCTTCCCCATCACTAAAAAAGAAGTGGATCTCCAGCAGAAAGGTCATCCTAGATGTGGGGCAAATGCATGTGAAAAGTGGGGCTTGGAAAGCAACAGTTCAATCCATGTCTTATACATTCACACCAATAAGAGCAGAAAATAAGGACTTTTACTGTATGTGACATGGAAGGGGATGAATCTCACCCACAGGTTTTTTTTCCTTTTCTCTTCTGCAGCCTCTCACTGACCCAATGAGGGGAGTTTTCTTCCCTTATTTTTACAACATAATTTGCTATAGCATGGGAGGGGTGAGATGCTCTTTTGTGTCGGGGTGTTCTCCCCAGCAGCACCATCAGAAGGCAATTATGATGCTGGCTACGCTCTCTCCTTCCCTCAAGAGTTAACAAATTCCATCCTCCTATTGTTTCAGAGCTGGGCTTTCCCCAGACCTTCAGTGGGGCAGGGTCCTCCCCACTCTACAAAGGGTTTGCTTCCTGGTAACAGAGCAATCCATTAGCTCTTGTAGCTGTTGTTCTTGAACTGAAAGCTCTGTGTTCTAAAGCCCAGCAGGAAAAGATAATTAGCACTAAATTGTGTATTCTGGGCAAAACCCATCCACTTTGCCAAGACTACACAAGGCCTCGAATACAGTGGAAATACATGTGGGGTGGATGCTCTTTGCATAAATGTGGAAGGAAGTGTGCATGATTGCACTCTTGGTCAGTGTGGCCCAGAAACAGGATCTGGGGTCGATGCGAGTCTGTGCCAGCTCCACACCCTGGGTAGGCAGAGGGTTTGGGAGCGACAGCTCCAGTGAGGGGAGGGGAGGCAGTGCTTGCAGGGATATGTGCCTGTAGTAACTGCTGGGGAAATAGCCCCCATCCCAGTGCTTCCCCTTTGCCTGCTGCCTTCCTTGGCTTTCACATGTGCACCCTGCTGCCAGCCTCGCTGGGCACTGCATGGCACTCTGTCCTTGGACAAGCTGTGCTTGTGGCTTGTGGATGCCCCAGGTTTCCATATGGGAGCCTCTGTCGTAGGAAGGGCAGAAGCCCCATCTCCTGCCCAGCAGTACCAATGCAGCAGGGTGCAATTCTTTATCCTTGCGCTGTGTACCCCTGTTATTAGCGATTTAATGAGCACACTGCTGTTCTGATGCTTCTTGCTCTGCTTGGGCAGCAGCACAATTCAGCTGCTTGAGCACAGGTTAGTTGCCATTTTTCCCTAGGAAGAGCCACCTGAGTCCAGCTGTTGGTTCAGAAACAGGCAGGTCTTCTGTAGGTCCTGTGTTGTACCTGCCAGCCCTGGCAGATGCACCACTGGAGATGCCCATGTTGGAAATTACTCAAGCCTCGTGTGTCCAGTTGTGTTTCCTAGAGCGAGAAGTCACTAGGCAGACTGACCCTGCACAGGGACCATCGCGTCCCAGAGCTGTCTCAGCCTAATCTACACCTAAGGCAGGACTAAGCCATACGATCTCCCAGACAACTGGATGTGTCCAAAAGCTGTTGGTTGTGGTGAATGCTGACTGCGAAAAGTGATCCTGAGGGAAATCTTGATGGATTTTGATCTGAGGAAGGTCTGGTTCCTCTAAGGACCTATTAAAGGTCCAAAAATTCTCTAACAGGTGGTCTAAATTTGCACTGCAAAAGCAGTCCTGCAGTATCAAGCCCAACAAACAAAAGCAGGGAGTGGAAGACATCACACTTCACCAGTTTATAATCAGCAGAAAGAAATCAGGTTTCTGTCTAACAGTTAAGTGTTGCTAGATTTCCCACATCTTCCCATTTCCATGCAGAAGACACTCCATCAGCCTTTTGTATCAGCCTGCATCTTCTAAACCTTTTGTCTTTCATATGAGCTCCTTTGGACTTTGTCCAACTTCCATTTTCCTTAAAGCATGGTGCTGAGAATTGGACACCAGTCTCCAGCTGAGACTGCACCAGTGCCAAGTAGAGCACAACAGTTTCTTCTGTGTCTTACATAAAACACACTTGCAGGGGTCTCCCAGGATGACATTTGCCCTTCCTTGTGTTGTGAGCCAGCAATACCAAGGTGTCCCACAGTTGTTGGATCTCTAAAGGCTGTGGGTCCCTCTGCACAATTCTGCCTGGCAGGTCAGATCATGAGGGGCACAGGTTGGGGTGGTTTACTGGGGACTTTTGTATTTGACATTTCCCTCTTAAGTGCTTTTTTACTGCGATCTGTTTGATTTCTGTCCGTTCCTTTGGGCTTTTCAGGATCAATTTGAATTCAAACCCTGTCTTCCTATAGGAAACAGTATAGGTGTCTCATGGACAAGATGATCATCTATCTTGGTTTGGATACTAAAAGAGTAGCCAATCTGCATTAGCTGTATAGACTTGTGCTTGAGAGGCAGAGAGAATTAGTTTACCCAAAAGACCACAATGCTGCAGATAAATTACTATTGGTTTCCCTTCCTTATTAGATGTCATAATGATTTGGATGCAGACAATTCTTAGATAAAAATATTGTACGGGTTGTTTGCGGCCTCCTGAGCTGCCCCTCCTGGTCCCTGGACTCCACCCCTGCTAAGGACAGGAGTTGGAGTCGATGATCCTTATGGGTCCCTTCCAGCTCAGGATATTCTATGATTCTACGATGTGGTCTCAAAGGTTGGTACTGGGTTTGCCATTCAGGTTACTGGGACATTGTGGTAGGTGGTGAGCAGCAGCCAAGGCACAGTGGGATCTAGTCCGGTGCCTGGGATGAGCACTCTGCTTCTCATTATGTGCACAGAAAAGGATCAAGGGTAAGCTGGCCCTCACGTGCGCAGCCCCATTTCTGCTAGCACATCTCCCTCACGCCACGTGTCATGAGTTAGCACTGAACATTTTGTTCATGCTGTAGACTTGAGGCTGAGATTGCTGTGCCAGGCCACGCAGCCTCGTCCTCTGTGGCTGCTGTGCCGGCCAGGGCATCACCCCATGTTTTGGTGCTCTGTCATGCCGTGAAGTAAACTGCACAGAACTTTCTTACATCCAGCTGTGAAATGTATCACGATTAGACTGGAGTTGTGCTGTGAGGTTTCACGTTTTCCTAGCTGATGCATGGTACTGAAAGCCAGCTTTGGCATTTATAACAGAGCTTGGCCTCCTCCTTTGCCTACTCTGTGACAGATTTGTGACAAAACTTGCTGGAACATTACTTGATCCTCTCAATATAACAATGAAATGTTGATTTTTTTTTAAAAAAAAAACAACCCACAGTCTGTTTTCCAACTAGTTTTGCACCTTTCTTGATATGAAATCTAGACCTTTTCCCTGATAGCTTCCATGCAAGAGTGTTTCCAGGACTACACTGAGCAAAAAGAATTGAAGTAAGAGGATGTACAAACACGAATCTCCAGTGACTGGTCGCTGCATCCCAGCAGGGCTGTTCTATAACATTCCTTGAGTGTATTATGGAACCAGGTTTTTTCCTATTCAAAGCAATAAAAGAAAGAAGTTACAGGAGAGCTTCCTTTTGAAAACCAGTAAGAAAGAAGCAAAGAATCTTGTCAGCAGATGTGTCAAGTGCTGTAAGCCTGGGCAGTGCTGTTAGTTCAAAGAACCCCAGTGGTACAAAATAGATGGTCTTTCCTCAATGTAAGAGCCAACATTGCTCTTCAGAGCTATTACTGTGGCAACGTTGTCATTGACTTCAAAGGTGCTGACTGGACTTGCAGAGGGTTATCAGGGCTTTCTGTGGAGCATCAGCCATGGGACTACTGTTAAGTTCATAAGGACCAGAAACCTCACATCCCTTTGAAAGTGTAACCCCAAGTGCATCTCTCATTATTGCTGGATAGATCTCTTGCCAGCTACTGGTTGCTTATGATGCTGGATGGCTCTGGATGCCTGAAAAACAGAAATGTGCTGAAGCTTTATGAGGGTTTTATTTGTTTATTCCTGTATCCATATGCAACTTCCTTACCCCCTCCATTTCCTAAGAAAATTCCTGTGGGATTAAGAGTGCTGCATTTGCAACAGCTGCTCTCAGATGGGCTGTGAGCATGTCCCACAATGTAAGAAACAATCCTGTAGCAGTAAGACCACAGAAAAAGTGGCTTTACCAGGTCCTTCAGGGCTCCCAGAAACACCTTGGGGCTTCTGATGACAATCCAGGATTTCCATGGTATCGCAGGTTTGCTACAGAGGTGCTGTCGGTGCGGCTAGTAAATAAGACCTTCCTCCAGTGATGAGGTTTGTCAGCACTTGTGTGACAAATCCTCATGAATTAGTGTGTGAGTAAGGAAAGTGGGGTCACTTTGATACCTCTGCTGTGTCCTGATTTCTCAGTGAGAAGCAAAGACACTGGTGTTAGCCCAGTCTCTGGGACATGTCAACATATTATGTCCCCACAAGGAACCCCACACAAAAGGGCAAGTGATGTTGTTGCTGTTGGCAGTGGTAAATTATTATATTCCCTCAAAGCACAGAAAGACCTGCAGAGATCCACCATCACCTATACCCCCATGATGCCAGGAGAAGGAAAGTCAGCAGGTCAGATGCAGCAGCCTTACCCCAGCCCTTGGCTGCCAGGTCCCCAGGCCAGCACAGAAGCCCCTGACGATGCTCACAGCCTAGCTGTGCAGTATAAATTTAAGGCTGTTGTATTGCAAGCTCTTGCTTACAGCCCTCTGGAGCCAGAAGGCAAGGGCTGTGCACTGCACCCAGGCGACAGGTTTGCTGCTGCCGTAGACCCAAACCACGAGCTCTTAGGGCTGCCTGGTGCTGGTCCCACTGTGGCTGGTCCCCCTGTGGCTCTCAGTGGGATCTCAGAGCACATTGTCTATCCTGCCTGGTGCAAGCTTTTTGCAGTGTTGAACCCACACCCCTTTAAGAGCCTGTTATGTACTAGATGACCTACACCAGAAGATTTGGTTTGTGTTTTTTCTAAAACATCATTTTCTTTTCCTTTTTTACCGCTTTGAGGCTGAGACTACTTGTGCAGTAGAGGTGTCCCTCTTCCCTTCCTGCACCTGAGCTCCCAGGCACAGCTCTGACTCCTGAGGTCTGGCTGAGAAATCCCCTTGTCCATCCCTCCTCCCCCTCATCAGCTCCTTCCAGCCCTGCTGGGCTTTCGAGCCCTTGGAAGGAGCGATGCTTTGTTTAACCCTCATCACCTTTCCTGTCTGGAAATCAAAAAAGAATGAAAAAAGTTCATGTTTTGAGTAAACATGTGAAACTGTTTTGAACCCCCAGAGCTAATCTGTGGCTCACAATTAATTATATTTCTTTATAAAGAAATGCAAGAGGTCAAAGGACATGGTGAAGTCATACATTACAGGGAAGCTGACAGCAGAACAGTAAGTTTGGGCTTAAGTGAAAAATTTTTTGCTTTGCTGGCTCTTGGTATGGAGCCAATAACAACAGCACAGGAGCCGGCTTGAAATGACCACAGAGAGCAGGTGTGCTGCAGACATTGTTATAACTACTGAAAATAATACTACAAGTTAGTGCACTTCTGTTCAGTGTCTAATAATAATAGTAATAATAATAATAACAATAATAATACAGTCTCGTGGTAAAGATTTGCCCTTTGTGGGATGCATGAGCACTGAAAAGCTGTTTTATTAGCAATTTCTTTGCGTGGAATTGTAGAGCAGCTTGTGTTGGAAGGGACCTTCAAAGGTCATCTACTCCAAATCTCTGTGAAGAGTCATATGTGACCCCCTCCATGTCATGTGGAAACAAAGAAATCTCTTGTTTAAATAAGCTTTGTTTTGTACAATATGCAGTTTGTTGAAGCGTCAGGGGTCTGAAGCTGTCTGAATTAAGAGATTTTCTTCCCTCCAGAGAGCCACACCGGCATCTGCTGCCTCCGAGCCCTTCTGACAGCGGCTCTTTTTGTTCCCCATTTTACACACTGGTTTTGCTGTGCCGAGTCCAGAAGCAGCAGCGGATTCCCAGCACCAGGAGTCATGACCACCATTTCCAGGGGAACAGGTACTGCTGTTACAAGCCCTGACCCATGCTGCCTGCTCTGTAAATCCGGGAAAACCATTTCACTATGTTCAAAAGCCTTTCTCTCTCCACCCAGCCAGTGGAGACCTTCTCATTAAGTACAAGCTGCTTGGCTAGATCCTGAGGAGCGATGAGCACCTGAAGTCCTCTTGAAGCCAACAGGAGTTGCTTGTGAGGGCTTAGGACCTCTCAGGATTTGCCTGTGTGGGCTTAGCAGTCCACCCACTGACATGCTTTTATTTCCCCCTAGTGTCTATTATCTTAGACCCCGTACTGGCTGCAGCATGTGTTTCTCCTCTGGAGTCTCGGCATATAAAATCTCTGTGATTCCTGGTAGAGCTTCAGCTGACCCCTCACCACCACGCTGGTGAAAGGTGAATTAAAAGTGCTTTTTCTGTGCTGCAGGCACGGCAGAGTGTGCCCAGCTCTCCCCCAGCTTGCAGCGTGCAGAGAAACAGAGTAAGACATAAGACAGACAGCACCCGAAACCGCAGGGACAAAGGAAAGCTTTCCACTCAGATAAGCTTTGAGTGTTGTTTTTTTTCAACAGCCAAACCAAAAAGCACAGAGTCCATGTGCTGGCAACTGTAAGATTTGTACCTGTAATTACGCTGAGGACTGTAAAGCTACACAAGAGGCAATCTTTCTCCTTAAGCATATAGCTTCACTGCCAAGTGAAGGCAGGAAAAATCTGCCGTATTTCATGCAAGTGAAGCTTGAACATTCCTCTGAAACTTCCAATGCCACATATCGCTGGAGAAAAGCTCCAGGACTGGGTTGCTCTTCATGACTAATCTGGCAAACCATTATTTCTGAAGAAGCAAAGGGGTCACACACACCTGGGTCATATCGCAGCGAGTGACAGAAGAGAAGAGGTTAACTAATACCTCCATGGCTGGATGGTTAGTGTTTTGGGCTTTTGACAAATTTTCTTGACATTATGGCAATTTCTTTCCCCAGCCTTGATTATTAAATGAGCATGGTGCTAATTGCATGACTGCATTGCATTAGTCATCACAAGCTCTTCTGTAACTTCTTTTAAGTTCTCCTCAGGATGAGATTACAAATATGCAGAGGAAAACACCCAAAGTAGTTTAGTTTCATTTCACCTCTACTTTCTTTTCACTGGAAAGAGAATCACGATGGTAGAGACTTATGAAAACCCATAATTTTTGCTAAGAAATGAACTGGAAAGATCTGCTGACATGGGGGTAAGGGAGAGGGCATAACAGAAGAGATGTGGTCAATGTCAGAAATAAAAAGGTAAGAGAGGATCTTACATGGGATAAGTAATAAGCCCAGGGAGACATAGTGAAGGAATAATTACATCAAACCTGTCTGAGTCCAAGTGTGTGTCACCACCAAGGGCAGGACAGGATGCAGGTGGGGTGCTTCGGTTTCCCAGGTAGTAGATTAATCTATTGCAACATCACTGAAACCTGCCAAGACCAGAGCATTGCTGGAACTGAAAAAGCACTGATTTTTCTGATCTAAATAAGCCTTTGAGCATAAGATGCAAGAGAAAAAAAATTACAAAGGGAAAAAATAAAAAAAGGGAAAAAAATAGATGGGAGGGGTCCTTTGAGAGGTAGGGGCAGGGCAGAGGCAAAAGCACAAGCTGGAGAGAGAGGAAAAGATTTCTAAAAAGCTAAGAAAAATTCCTGAGAAAATAGTCTGGATCAAGAAGAGGACTGAACTGCTACCTCTCAGAGCAGACTGAGAAACAAAATGAGGTGGGTTGGAAAGGAAAGGAAAGGAAAGGAAAGGAAAGGAAAGGAAAGGAAAGGAAAGGAAAGGAAAGGAAAGGAAAGGAAAGGAAAGGAAAGGAAAGGAAAGGAAAGGAAAGGAAAGGAAAGGAAAGGAAAGGAAAGGAAAGGAAAGGAAAGGAAAGGAAAGGAAAGGAAAGGAGAGGAAAGGACGCTCCTTCCACCTGTTTTCCTGGCAGTATCCTGTCCCCTTGGTGTGTGGCTGGTGTCAGTCAAACAACAATGGCAGGAGGCAAATGTATGTCTGTCAGGTATGGGGTGTTGCTGGGCAGGTGCAGAGGACAGTCAGGGCACAGTGTGATGGCGACTAACAGGCAGAGATGCAATTGATGCTGTTACCGTCAAACTGTCCACAGAGGAACAGCTGGTGGGTGAGGGGTGGTGGGGAAGAATATGAGGAACCACAGGCAAAGGGCACAGCTGAAGAGGGTGGGAGGGAGAAGCAGTCAAGAGGGAAAGACATTTCTGCTAAGTGAGCAGCCAGGGCAATTGTCCACGGGTGAAGGCAATAGCATGGTCCTCTCAAGGCAAGCTAAGCAGCTTATCTGCTGATAGAGGAGGGATGCCCAAACCTCCACTTCCTCTTGGCTCCTCCTCAGTCTAATATTGCCTCCAGGAAGCAGGAGGGTTCCCTGAAGGAAATGCAGATATAGGGCCACAGTGCGGGGACTAGATGTTGATGCAGGAAGTCATAGGGTGATATGAGAGAGAAGACCCAGAGGGAGGGGGGCAGATCTGATGGGGAGGGTCTGAAGCATCCCAGTCACAGTGATTGCCATCTCCCTGGGCCAGAGACATTTGGGAAGGGAACAGAGGAAGAGGGGAGAGTTGCTGTGGGGAACACACCTCTGGCAGGGCACTGACAGCAAGAGATGCACCGGAGACGCAAAGGAGATTACAGAAATCATGAAGGAAAGATGAAAAAAAGGGAACTAAGCCTGTGCCAGAAGCAGGCTGAGGACAGCAGGGAGAGGGGACTGGGAAGGGAGAGGGGGCTGTGGAGGCCTTTGAGTGAGGGCTTTAGGCTGAGGGTTTGGGCAGAAGACGCTATGAAGTTTGGGCAGATATTGTGCTCTGATGGTTGGCTGGCTCTGTGGGCCTGCTGGCTGGGGCAGGGAGAGGCTTCCTGCAACCAGCATTGTGGCACAGGGCTGTCTCTGCTTATCGCCTTGTTAAAGGTTTAGCAGTGGACCTGCAGGAATGGAGCAGCCTCTGCTTCTTCCAGAAACACCCACTGAACATCAAATGACAGCAACTTTAATCTCGCTCCTTTTTATCATCAGCCATAGTATCTGCAGAACAGCCTTAAATAGGTGTTTTGGTAGTATTTGCCATGAGAGATTAGACTTAAATATGTGTTTTGTGTAGAGCAACCTTTTTTCTTAGCACTTTTTGCACTGCAGATTGGTGAGAAACAGTTTAGTTTCTTCTTCCTGGCTCGTGTAGGTTTCTGCACTTCAGACACCGGCCCCTGGCATGCTGTGCAGGAATAACACCGCTCTCAGATGTGTGTGGGCAACTCTTATGGGAATGAAATTATGCTCCTATCCTATGACACTGCCCCATAATTTAAAAGTAAAATTCACTTTAAGTGATTACACTCATCATAATAGACCAACAGGAGACATAGCCCTGAATTTTCTATTAAATCTCTCTTTCAATAAAAAATAACCTGCAATTTCCAAGGGCAGCTTAAAATTTTGCTGAAGTTGTATGATTCTGTGTGGTTCGAAGGTTGCTAGATAAATTCCCCAGGAGCAGCCCCCCTCCACCTCCCATCCGTCACAGGCACTTGACTAAGTGGCAGGAGGAAGAGTTGGGAGGACAGTCTCTTGTGAGGGCTGCTGAGAAACACACAGCAAAAGCAGTGGGAGAGGAGCCAGAGGGGGTGGAGCAGCTCCCTTGTGTGGGGATGAGTGCAGGAAACTCTGCAACAGGACTACTACAAGTGTTTGTTCCTTGGGCCATTTCCGTCCCAGACCCTGTTTGTTCCTTGGGCTATTTCCATCCCAGACCCCTTGCTGGTTCCTCTTCCACAGCCAATGCCTTGCTTCATGAACATGCTGCTTCTGTGCAGTTCTGGGCACTGGCTTCTGGCCATGGTGGGATGCTGTGGTCCTACATCCCCATCTCCAAGATGAGGAGCAGCAGAGCCTGCACCTCGAAGCGGAGCCAGAAATAGGGAAGCCAGTTGTCTGAATCACAGCACCCTGGTTTAGCCTCTCCTGATCACATGCCGTCTGCTCCCTGACAGCCTTGTGCTAATGTTACAGACATCAGCAGAGCCCTGCTCGGAGGCTGTGCCTTCCAGTCAGAAGTGGAGTCATGAGCTGGAAAAAAAGCAAATACAAGCTAAAATTGCAACGTCTTGAGGCAAGGCAGAAGGGAAAAAAAAACCCAACCAACCTGATGGGGATAGCTGTAATGTTCTGCATCATCCTACATAAAAGCTCCTTCTCAGCTGGCCCAATTTAAAAGTGTGGGTGAGGGTTTAGTCACACTTTAAAATTGGCATTTCTGAGGCTGCTGATGTTTGTCACGCTGCTAAAATGAGGTACGGTGCTAATGGGAAGGAGATACTGGTAATGACTGGAGTCCAGATAACCATAACATGAAAAAGAATTTTTGAGAAACTTCACAGGCCCTGTTAACAACTATAATGGCTGTATCAAGCTGTAATAACATTCACACTGCAAAATATTTTATTGAAGGACGGTATGTTCTGCCAAATGAACAATGCCATTCCCAGAGAGCTTCTTGCCTTCTAGGGAGACTGTGTTTTGGCGTCCATCCTCTAAGCCCAGTGCTGGTGCTGGACATATCAAGGCACTGACCCTCTATTCTGGCAGCGAAGCTGAGACCAGACACCAAGGGTCCACCTGCTACCTTCCAGCTCTCAGGGGCTGCGTTGGCACAGCAGGACAGGCTGACCATGCAGTGCTCCTCAGCATCTCCATCCCTCAGGACTCACCCTGCACGTGCCCTGGCCATGGGCCATGCCTCTGGGATTCCCCCCAGGGAAGCCCCAGTGCATAGGCAGCGGCCACATGTTTGTGGGACTGTACGTGACCGAGAGCGCGGGACACAGCAGTGGGTTCACACTGTGGGTCCTGCCAGCGATGGGCAGACACCAGAGACACCACTCACTTCGTCTCTTCTTTGTTCATCCTACGTGAAGGTGGTGAAGGCAGTGCAGGGCTTCCCACAGCACTTGGTCACAAGGACAGGGCAGTTCTTTGGCTCTTTCAGGTAAAGGAGCAGGAAGCAGAGCCAGCCAGGGGTTAAAAAACCAAAAGCCCAAAAGTGAAGTGAAACTACCCTTTCTAGAACATGGAAATGCTGAGCGGGTGTTTCACGCTCCGGCAGCCAGAGAGGTTCAAAGGGCAGCAGAAATCCCCCGGTGCTTCAGCTAACAGCAGCAGTAGGTGTGGGAGAAGGGGTAGCACCACAGACATCAGAAGGAAGCAGCTGGTAGGTGGCTAAGGCGGTGATGAGGAGCTGCTTCATCCCTGCCAGCACCAAGGAAAGGGGCAAGGAGTAGGGAAGGATGTCCCAAGAGATGGAGAAGGGCAGTGCAGCTACAGAGTACAGGCATGCACTGGCCCACTGCCCATCTCAGACACCCAGAGAGGGACGGAGCGAGTGTGTAAGAGCTGCACAGTAACTACCCTGAGAGGAATTTGCTCCCTCAGGAATCCCTGCAGTGATCATTCCCTGTTTCTACTGTAATCCTGTAATTCCCCTGTTCTGCTTGTAATCTCCCCGCAAAAGGGATCCCAAACACTGCTATGGGATATGTCCACAGGGAAGGGTTTTCACCATAGGTCCTTTAATCAAAGTCTCCTCAAAATTATATGTTATAATATGGCATAACATTTAGAAATTAAGAGGTACCTAAAACATCAAAAAGGCTTTAGGTGCTATGACCAAGTTATAATGGCTGCAAGGGCGTTGACCTGAGGTCCTAAGACAAACCAACATGCAATAAATCCTTTTGAAAAAAATAAAAGTAAGAAAGGCAAGGAAATGGGCCTCTGAAAGGAATACTTTTTGCATTAAGAGATTATAAGTAATAACAACCAGCTGGAGAATGAAAGATCTAAAATTTACTTAGAGACTGTCAAGCTACCCAGACACAGCATGCCAAGAAGATAAACCTCTCTCTTCCAGGTCAAGTTACTGCCAGGTAAGTTATGTCAAAGCCATATTTGTAAGAAGCAAGAGTGACCTCGCATGGCTTACTAAATTATTCCAGCAGATTGCGATCCCAGATCTTGTTATTACCTTGATGGAATAATCTAAATTCAAATCAGGCAATCAGGACTGAATGCCAGGGCACTCCTGTTCTCTTAGAAATGAAACTTCATTACATGATGGGACAATTGATGACATGGGGTGGGATACTGGAAATACTTTTCAGCCCTTGAAGTACCCTGACAGGCCACGGACAGGGGTTGAGCTAAGGATCTAATATTTTCTTTGCATCTAATACTTTTCAGTGATCTCCTTGCAGCTGACTCAGGGCAGGGCAGGAGCATTGTCCAGGCATTGAGGGTTCTCTACTGACAAAATGTTTGGGCAACACTTTCGGGTAGGAGTGTTTATTTGGGAGAAAATCATTATCTTCACAGCAATTTTGATGTAACAGCCAGGCTATTTAATTCCCAAGACATCCATCACTCTGCAGTTTAGGCAACAAATATAAGAACTCCTGGGAAAACTCTCTTTCTGCCCTCCACAGCCCCATTACAAAGCCTTTACAGGGTTTAGGTTGGGATAATTCCCAATGGGGAGCAGTGCTCTCCCACATACCTACCCACTGCAAAGTCGGGAGCATTTTTCTAGGGAAAATATAAGTTGAAATTCCCTGCTAATGTCATATAACTGTGCCAGACCTGGGGGCTGGGGCTTGATGGGCATCCACAGCAGAGATGTGAGCAGTGCAGCTTTCTCTACCTGCGTCCCCAGATCGAAAGAGAAGTATTTTAACAGCTGGAGAGTAGATGGCTCTCCAGTGTAATCAGAGCTCACAGTCAGGGTAAGTTATTCTGACCAACTGCGGTGATGGTGATGATGTGGACAGTACTTAAATGTCCAGCCAGGAAGCTCATGAGCACAGAAGGGTTCAGCTCAGTACCAGGGCAATTACAGCCATCTCCTGGTTAACACTAAACCCTGCTCCAGCTTGAGTTTGGTCCTGGAGCTCCAGGTGGTGTTTGTGCAGAGGACGCTGTCAAATCAGCCTGTGTCTCGTGTCCGACACAAGCTCCAGACAGTCTGCAGCCAAGAAGGGGATAAAACCTCAGGCGGGGTTTGTAGACACTCTGGGCTGTTCACAGCCCTTTGGCAGAGTCCACATATACCAGACCCACAAATCCACCCCGAGCAGGGCGACTGTCCGAGAAACCGCCTGCTGAAAAGCTGCTCACACCGTAGTAAGTGCACAGGGTTTAGTTTATTAGAGATCTGTGCGTGACTGCCTGTGGTGGAAGAGGAGAGGGCCTGAGGTCACCCTTTATTCAGAAAGGACGATGCTGAAGAAAGTCTGTGCTGTGTGTGCAGCTTTCCACCATCTCTGAAAAGCATTCCTGAAAGCTGACACCGCCAGTAATTTTTTGTTTTGTTCCAAGGTGCTCATACTTCAGATGGCAGCATCTTGACATTCACATCCATTATGTGAACGGATTGCGGAAATAACTCGGCTCTCACTCTCCCTGTGATATTAATCCCCAGCCGCTGGCTGTAGCACAGAGCCTGCCTCAGACAGCAGGCACCCCGAGCAGCCCGCCGGCTCCCCAACCCCTGCAGCGCTCGGCCACAAGGAAGGCAGAGGAGCATTTACAAAATCAGGCTTTTCCTGCTGCAAAAATCTGTATCCAAGTTGGCACATTAGAGCTTTCCTCCTTGCTGAGCTGCCACAGGTGCTTGGGGTGAAATATAAGGCCTTTAACACGAGCATTGTGAGCATACAAAATCACGTTATGGGAACCAGGCGGCTTCATTAAGCAGCGGCTGAAAATTGTACAAATGAGAAAGAAGCCAGCAAATTAAGATCCACAGCTCTTGTTCACACAGAAAAACATCATTAGCTTTGAGGTGGGAGACTCAGTTACCTTTTACACCCTGTTGACTTTTAGTGCTGGTGTTTTTAACACACACACACGCTGCAAGCCGGTTCGGGAAATGCAAACTGTGGTAATTGCTCCACAGCGCAGTTCATCATGCCTCGGAACAGATGTCAGCGGGGAAAGAACCTGCCGAAGGAGAAGGGGAAGAGTGATGGAAAGGGCTGGGGAGAGGAGCAGAAAATCAGAGTAATTTTGCATTAGTGAAATGGGATACCCATCTGGACACAGAGAGAGGGCTGGCAGCGCACAGTTACTGCGCAGGGCTCTGCCATGACGCCTGGGACTTGCTTTTACCAGTGGGCACTTGTACAGTCAACAGCATTTAGGAGAAAAACAAGTACTTCCCTTGCTTAAGCATTCCTGCAGCTTGAACCTCGCCTAGCTGTAAAGGTGATCCCTGTTCTTTCTTTCTTTCTCTCTTTCTTTGAGGATGGTGGAAAAAAGAAGGGAGGAAGGGAGGAAGACCTGAAGTGGAAAAACAAAACCGAAAAAAAAAAAGCAGCTGTGGAGTCGCATAGACGAATGCTGCCAAGGAGAGCAAAGACGCACTGACAAAACAAGCCAGGAATGCTGAGGCCCGAGTTCTGAAACACATACGGTTTATGTTGTTCTTACCACAAACCAAAAATATGTTCCCATTTGAAATGGTTGAATCCACAGCTGTTTTAAAATCCCTTGGTACTTCTGAGACAAATGATCCAAGTCAGACTGTGCTAACAGGGTCAGTTTTAGAGCCAAGCAAGAGCTGTGACTGATGCAGAATCACTGCAGTTCCATCCCTTTCCACATCAATCATCGCTCAATGAAAATCCTGTGGGGCTGTCGGGCTCTCTTACAATATTGTTTACATTAGAAGATGATGTAAAGCTCCTCCAGCAAAACTGCGCTGCTGGATTATGATCCTCACTAACAGCAAAAGAGCTTAAGTTGCAGCTGCAGGACAGCACAGAGAGATGCAGGAGCATACCCCCAAATTTACATCTACAAAAGCAGTCATTAATGTTTCATAAAATACACCCATTGATTCATCTCTGCAGGCAAATTCTCTCCCTTTAAACCGATGATTATAAAGCACCTTGGGGCGAGTCTACATCCTAGACGCTCAATAAAGTAACCGCCTTGATATTGTCATAAAAGCCGAAATGGCTTTAATCCATTTCCTCACAATAGCAGTTTTAATTCACTCCGAGAGGGCTGGCTGTCAGGAAAATAATATTTTTCTCAGATTCACACCTGAGGTCAAAACCTTGCCCTCTACGCCAGAGCTAATAAATCACGATTCTTTTTCCTGCTCCTTTTGAATGGCGAGGACAGTCTCTAGCAGAAAGACAAAAAAAAAAAGGTCGGTCTTTGCGGGAGCGGGTGAGGCATCGTGGGGGAGGGATGTGGAAAAGGCCCCAGCAGCATCCCGTAATCACGTACCACGGAGGGCAGGCTCGCAGCTGTGCCAGGCCTTGAAAAGAAAGACTCGGCACCTGTTTAATCTTGACTGAAAGGTCTCAAGTTATGGCTGTTATGCTCTAATACACCCCATTAAATATTTGCATATTAAACATACAGAAAAGAAAACCTTTTTGAAGTGACAGCGAGTGAATAGCTTTGCAGCCTCTCCCGCTCTCCACGGGTCCCTCTAATTGGTCCCTCTCATCCCGGCACTTGATTGCTCTGGAGCCAGGGTGGATGTTTAGGCACAAATTTCCCAGGCATTCCAGTGGTGTGGAGCAGCCACCGCTCACAGACAAAGCCCTGGCAGGCACCACTGGAGGTACCCGGGAGCTGGCAGCCTTTTCCTCAGCCCAGGAGAGGAGACTGGGCTGTGTCTCATGTTGTGTCAACAGGACTGACTGCAGATTGGCTTTTCTGTCATCAGCATTCCTTCCCCAAACTAAAAATCCTGAAATCCAGAACCATTTCCTTCTACCTGCAGACTCTAGTTCCTCTGAAAAGTCCTCCTATAGCCACCACAGGTCCTGCTCTAACTAGACCCAGACAAAAACTTTTGCCCGGCTACTCCATGAGATGCCAAGGTGCCACAGCACATGCTGCCATTAGTCGCCTGATAGCTCCTGGTTCTCTGCAGGCCATCCTTGTTTGGAACCACTCCTCTCCACCTCCTGCCTTATGAGCCAGCAAACTGCCCCACATTCACAACAGCAGATGAGCATCAGATCTTGCTGCCCTTCCCAGCTCAGTGTCTGGGCACTTGTACAACCTGTGCCATGCCTGCTGTCCTGCTGGGGAGCATCCATGGGACTGGGGAGCACTGGCAGCGATGGGGGCATTTGCATCAAGGTGCCTGAGGCCACTGCATCCCCTGGCCAGTGCTGCCAGGGATGAATACTCTGCTTCATGGCACCTCAGCACCCTGGGCCTGGGGACAACAGGAAATGTGGTCATACTGGCCATTTTGCCATGCACATTTGGCAGATTCCTCTTGAAGTCAGACCTTGCATGTGGTTTTAGAGGTAGCTGATGTCTGGTTTGATATTATGTTGACACGGTCTGTTTTTAGATGTGGTTTTGAGCACAGACCTCACAAGTCCTCCTGCCTTTACAGGCGCTTTTTATTTGGGAAGGAGCAGCAGGGGCTCCCTCAGCTCACGAGCTGGGTCCAGACCAGTGTCAGAAGAGCATTTAGGCAGAGGCATCTCTGAACTGGGTGTAAGCACTTGTCTGGGGCTTTCCAGCTCTCCAGCCATCATGTGAATTGCAGCCCTGGCCCTGCAGAGCTCAAGAGAAGGGATTGCAAGCTCCTGGTGTCCCAGCCATACCTGGCCTTGCCAGAACTCCTGGCTGGTTTGGATAACTGATGGCAACAGCTCCCAGCCCCCTCACTCTCACATTCAGAGACAACCATGCAGCCAAGAGGTCTCAGCCACGCATCCCTTGAGCCTCCTTCCACTGCACCGTTAACTACCATGGGCCTCACTCAGCTTGTCTGTGGCCTGGGGGGAGAAGGAGCGGGAGAAGGCCTCTTTCCGTAGCTTTTTCCTGTGAGATCAATGGCACTGTGTGTTTTGCTGAGAGAAGGCAACGTCAGAGAAAGATGCCTCATGCTGGGAAAAGACGATGGCAAATGCCTGATGCTGCCCGGTCTCTAAGGGTGTTCCTTCCACTGCAGCATGCTGGAAATGCCCCACTGCCTGCACAAAGGAGCTTTATTCTTACGGCAGAGACTTTTATTGTGCCGAAGGAACTTGTTCAATACAACAGCCCTCTTTGTGTGGCTGCTTCACCCATGAGCCATATGCAGTCCCAAGGCAAGGCTTGAATACTGCAGAGGGCATTACATGAGCCCTCTGCACAGAGATACATTCAGCTCAAACAGTGTTATTTTTGTCTTATTTTTTGGTGACTGCCTGGGAGGGACACAGATGAAGACAATGGCAGGGAAAGTGTGTATAAGCCCCGCAGATATTTTATGTCTTCTCACTTACAAACATGGATAGAAAAGTAAAAAAAAAAATCCCTGAGTTCCTGATGTGCCTAATTGCCCAGCAGCAGCAGAAAGTGAGTTGGCAGTGTCTGCATCAACCTGCACCGGCTGGTTCTTCACCTCACCATATGTCTGCTCAGACACTCACAACTCGCCCGAACAAGCCACATGGCAGCTTGGACACTCCATAAGGGCTGTGCATGCTGTTCTAGAGGAGTAATCAACAATAATTCCAAATGTTCAATGTTTCTGTTCTTGGCGGAGACTAGAACTGGGTTTTTACAGTACTTTTCTGTTCCTTACTTCATTATAAGCATTACAGATGTTGGGAATGCAATCCTGACCTCTTACAGTCACAACTTTAAACAAACTGTTTCCTTGCAGTGACCAACCAGGCTGGCATTTCCTATTACTCTTTACTTACTAGAATAGTTTTTAGCCTCAAAACATCTGCAGTTGCATGTTAGCTTGTAAGAAATGCCCTCTCTGTCAGGCATTGTTGCTAAATGGCCCAGGGCTGGAATGGTCACAGGCTCTCAGAGGTCTGGAAGGTTGAGCTAGTGCTGCCACTCAGACACAGGGTGATTTTTCAGCCGACCCTTCCCTTCCAGCTGGCTCCTGCCTTCATCACATTGGCAGAAGACAATACTAATGGGTTGTTACAACAGTAGTCCCCTCACCAAATCAACATATTTCAGAATGACGTTTAGCAGTACTCTGAGCTCACATCAGAGCACAGAAGTACCTCTTTACCCGGATATATGCATTTCCACAATCAAAACAGAGATATCAGTTTCTTGGTTCTTGCTGCTGGGGAAAAGAGAACGCCTGCAAAATCTTTTGTCATTAGCATATCATTATCAGCAGCATATCACCATTAGATGCTTCAGTATGATGAAGGGTATTTTGGTCTGACACAGTCCTAGCAGTGGCAAGGGTTAATAAATGTCTTGGCATGAGTACTGCATGCATATATTTCTCTTGGCATTTGGCCTCCTAGCAGTAAAAAGTTGACAAGTTCCCTTCTCTAAATCTGCTGTCCTGTTGCGGGCTCGATCAGGCAAAAATCTTAATTCTTTTCTTAAGGCAATGAAACAAAAACATTTTACCAGGAAGTAAGACCTTGGGTACAGACTTGGACCTTTATGTTACTTATTGGAGACTCAACATTTTTTCTTCTCATCCAGTTTTATACCCCATAGTAGTCAGATATGTGAGCTCCTCTTTTTAATTACCTTCAGCAAGCAAATGCTCCCTAGAGGCAGGGAAAGAGCTCTACCAGCTCTAAAAGCACTGGGAAGAGCTTGAAACCGGCAGCAAAGCTGCTCAGCCTGGAGCAAACCTGAGGGAGATGAAGTGTGCAGAGCATTGCTGGACTCCCAAGCCACACTACTCTCTGTGGGCAGCTGCATTCAGAAGCACAGATGGAAATGTTTTATACCCAGGCGCTCTGCAAAACCTCACCCAGCAGTCAGGCAGCTCAAATCCTCAAAGAAGTGGCAACCAGCTGAGGAAAAGTGAGCACCAGGCTGTTTGTAGAGCGTTGGGCCCACCGCTACTGCTGTGCCCGGCATCTCGGCCTCCCTCCCATCTCTAATCCCCTAGCAGCTATCTGTGGTAGTGCAAGGGTAGCCCCGTCTGGGCTGCAGTTTTATTTTTTTAAAATCTTTTCAGGCTGCCAAACCCAAGCTGTCAAATACAAGTTAACAGACCGAAAACACAGATGCCCATTCTTGACTGAGTTTTCCATACAGACTGAACGTGTTCAGAACAGCTTTTAAGGTCAAAGCACTGGTCCCTTTTACTGTGCCCACCCTCCTTGGCAGTCAGTCATCTACTGCCAGTAGTGTTCGCTGCACCTGCCTCCTGTGAGCATCACTGTTCACATGCGCTAGTAGCACACAGCACTGGCACACAACATACGTGGTTACAATTTATTAGAAGGACTTCAGGACACATATCCCTTGTGTAATATAGTGTGGTGAGGACCAAAGGATTCTCAGCTGACATGCTTGAGACTGGCCTGAGGCGGGAGGATTAAAAATCTGAATTATGACTAAAGTATGAATTATGACTGAAGTCTGTCTAAAGACCCTTTTTCCTCACCAGGAAACTGAGCTGCCTTGCTTGCTTACGGACTTGAAGAGACTTCACCTGCACATGTACAGACAAAGACACTGCACAGCTGTGTTATTTGCGTGTTGCCCATGAAGAACACAGCATTGGAGGCCCTAAAGTTCTCTAAAAGCCTTTATTTGCCACTCAAGTCTGGTTGCTGAGCACCTTCCTCATCGACATGACCCAGCTCTGCTCCAGAGGGTAATACATCTGGGCTGAGAGCATCATTCAGTTTCTGTGTCACTGAAATCCCAGCTTTTCTGCTGACTCTGCCAATAAAACCACATACTCAATGAGCAGATCAGATCTGTCGTTTTACCAGTGTGGGAGAAACCTGTTAATTTTCTCCTTGTTAATATACTAGTCCACCTTCTACCTTCCCTACTGGCTTACCAGTTTCATTCATTTGCCACAATTTCTTTTCTGTACCATAAAGGATTTGAGGTCAGGGAGTGCCAGATCTGAGACAGGCTTGTGCACGGGTCACCACAATGAGTCCTGAGCAGGGTAGCATGGAGAAGCCTTAATCCCAGATAAACTATGTCAACAAAAGCGTAACCTACTTGTTGGAATCAAATTATTTCTGCAAAGGCCACTCAAGGTGCTGACTTCAGGGCACTGCCCGTCTCTCCTGGACTTGGGACATGAAACTTTAAGTGGAAGGCAGCTTTTGTGTGTCAAACTGCCAAAGTCAAATCTGATTGAGACACTCACCTACCAGAATTATGCCTGAGAAGCTACAACTCCTTTACAACAGTGTCAGGGAAATTCAGAAGCTGCATAAATATTAAAGTAATTCTTTCCTATTTATATCATCAATATGATGCAGCACAAAATAAGTGAATACAACAATTCTCTGCAATACTGTATAAAGTTATTTTATTCTCTGTGACTTGAGTCCCAGCTGCCTGAGTTAAGTCTGAGTTGAGTATCTGGGATGCATTTCCAGACAGGTGCATTTTTATTATTTCTTTTTTTTCCCTTTTGTCTGAAGCGTAAAGAACAGGCCACTGCCAGAGGCAGGGTACCAGGCTTGACAGACCAGTGGTCTGATCAAGTCTGGCATATCCTTTGTTCCTCTGTTCCAATTTAATGCCTGCTAGGAGTGAATTCCAGTCATGTGGGGATGTTTTTGCCAATGAATATTTACCAACATGCTGACTACTCTGGGAATACAGTTAAAAAACCCAACTCCCATGGCAGTGAATGCATACTAGAATAAACACCTAGAAATAAGTCACAAGCGTTTTTCTTTAACATTGAACCAAACAACATATTGATTCTGTTTGCATGTACAGTTAGGACTAAACTAACCCAAAGGCACATACTCCATGTGTCATTGTTACAAGACCTAGATTTTGAGGCCATTTATAAATGTGTGTATCATGTTGTAAGAATGTATTATTTTAACGACCCCGCTGCATCCTTACAGTCCAGTAGTCAAATCGGCAGCTGGTAATCTGATTTCCAGAACTGAGAGAAACTGACTCAGTAAATACACAGGTTTGTGTAGCCAACCCCAAAAGTACTAATCCTTGGATAGTACCAGGAACTCCTCCATCACATTGAGTCCACATGTATGCCAGTACATGTGATCGTTATCAGCTGCTTTCCCAGTTACAGTTTGAGGACCACTTGGTGCTTATCTCTGGGAACTGGCTGATGATGTAGCATTTATTCTACCTCCCTTCTAGCTGCTAAACTCCATTAAACCAAGCAAGAAATCAATGATACTCTTCCCTGGTGTCACACACAAGAGTAAGTAATTGCAGCAGCTATGGGGATGGCATGTCAGTACCTGAAGGAGGTGAGGTGTATTCTGCAACTGTATGTGGACGTGGAGGACATTGCCACTGGGTGATCTCTACTCCAACCAGTTAATGAGTTTCAATCCTCACACAGGTTTTTCTTCCAGCTCTTGAAATAACATCAGGGGAAGGTAAATATGAACTGTTCCTGGCCTCAAACACATCAAGTGAGACCTGTGAAGACAGAGGGCATCTAAGGTCTTCAGCTTCCTCTTCCCTAAATGAGGTTCACGAGAAAGAAACACACCTGCATAGGAGTTTTGTAGCACAGCACTGCTAACTCAGTGTCTGGGGGGACAGATTCGGTCTCCTGAAGGGAGTAGTAAGGTTTTATTTTAGTTCTGCTTTGTTGTCTGGGCCAGTTCCACCTCTAAGTCCAGAAGTACAGAACCACCCTGGTCTACATGGTGGTCAACAAAGCAATGCTGGCAGCCTCAACATTCAGCATTTTCATCTGCTAAAAGAGTAAGATTTTACAACAACCCACAAGAAGAACGGAAGACCTTCTGAATTTTAAGTCTTTTACATTGCATTTGGTCATCTTTTCTGGCATTTCTCTATAAGAAGAAGGTTTAGAAAGTTGGTAGGGTGTTTTTGTGTGTGTTTTTGCTTGTTTTATACTGAAAACATCCTGTAAACCCTTGTTGCTGAATCTGTGACTTCAAGAAAAAGACATCAAAGCCTCGCCATGAAAGCTCTGGTGCTGGCAGTGCAAATGCTCTGTTCTATTCTGTGATCTTGACCTGCTGTCCTGAAAAAAAAAATCCCCAGCATCTAGAGGGGAGAGTTTCACCTTCCCTCTTTCATGTGCAAAATGATGACAGGGTCAGGATTTTCTCCAAAGGAATCTGTTTGGGCAGAAAGGGATCTAGTGTTGCCAGTTTCACCTCGACTCGTAGCACTTTGGAGGTCTCATAAAACCCAGGCTCCTGGAAGAGTGTGCCTGTTCTAATCCATGCCTTCTCTGTCACCATCCTCCCTCCCCACACAAGGAGACCTCACTACAGGTCTGGAAAGAGGAACAGCTCAGTGAGTTTTCTGCTTCTTCCTCCTGCCTTATTTGGGCCTCATGCGCATGACTAGAGAACACCTGCATCTCATTGGTAAGAGCAAATAAGCAGCACCAGGGTGGCCTGGCATGGAAATGCACCTCCTCTAGTCCTAGCTTATTTGGGGTGGCATGGATCTGATTGCAGTGGAAGGAATGAGACAGAACTCCAACATTTACACAGGTCATCATATAACCACAAGAAAAGTAGGACAGACAATTTTGCATTAACCTGTAATGTTAAGTACTTAATCAACAACTTAAATATTCTTCAAATTCCCAGCTTGATTGACAGCACCTGAATAGCTTTCTGCAAATTAAGTGGGCTTAAATTTAAGCACATTACGTTTCTCTAGTTAGTATTGACAGTCATAACCAGGGTTTCAGCTATACATATTTATGTTACAACACAGATAGGGTGTTCAATCTAGATTTGGAGGATTTAGGAGTTTTTAGAATTCCAAAAATATATATAATGGACCAAAGCCTCAGAAATATGACATGTGCTCTAGCGTGTGATTTGCAGGGGACTGTGGGTCTGTTCCTTTGAGAATATTATCATTGCCAGAAAATACTTAGGTCCTAAAAACAGTGTCAACTATAATTTGCAAATACTGAACCACATTCCTCACTCAGGGCTTTCCAGGGCAGCCTGTCTACTCTGTAGCTGTCTAGGAGGCTTCTCTCTTTTTAGCATCAGAGAGTCTCACAGTCTTAAATGTGCATATCTTCACCATCCTCGCAGGCTAGCAAAGTGCTGTCACCAGTCTTTTAAAGCTGGGGAACATGAGCCTGTGGCTTGCCCACAGTCTCTGAGGTAAAGCAAGGAATAGAAAGACCATTTTCAAAATCCTGGTTTCCTTTTCATCCTTCCTACTGGGTGGCTCTGCTGTTTAGACGGCCGCTTTTAATGCGTAGGTCTGCTGGTGAAAAGTGCACATGAAAGCAGCGGTTCGCCCTTCAGCCACAGCAGCCTGGCTGCATGCTACTGGTTAAAAAAACAAGGTCTATACGCTTGTCAGAACAGGCAGTGTCTCTATTTTTACACAATGCTCAGCAAATAATAGGCAATTTGCAAATGATTAATATTTTGTACGTATTATTCATAACTCTGCCTGTCATTTCCCCCAGTGCCCTGAGTGTTCCCACTATTTTATCATTTCCAAAGTGATCAAGTCAGGAGTCCTGTTTACAGGGATACAGTTTTTGGCACAGCTTCCATACCGCTAAGAACAAGGCTCATAACTACCAGCAGAAAGAAACTGTACAAGGGCTTTATAGAGCTTGTGAAGGCTGTTTTTAATGCCTGTCGTGGTTTTGCCCCGGCCGAGGGCCGCACCCCACACAGTCGCTTGTACTTTTAAAAGGAAGGGGGAAGGAAAAGTTGGGGGAGGGGGAAAAGGGAAGGAAGAAAAGAGGGAACGAAACCACAACCTAGAAACCAGAACCACGCAGGTTGGGATAAGGATAGTTTACTAAACAATAACAGAAAACTAGATATAACAATAACATAAGTTTAAAGCACAAAATAGATGAAACTGGTGATACACAATGCAGTTTCTCACCAAACCACACAACTCAGGCCGCACAGCTTACAGCCCGTCCCGGACAACCCAACCGTCCCCAGAAACTGCACGTCCTGGCGTTGTCTCCTCCTCTTCCCCCCAGTCCCCTTTATACTGAGCATGACGTAACTGGCATGGAATATCCTCTTTGGCCAATTCGGGTCACCTGTCCTGGCTGCGTCCCCTCCCTTCTCGTTAGTAAGGAAGTATGAAGAACTGAGAAAGGTCCTTGATTGCCCGGCAACAACCATAAACATCAGGGTGCTATCAGCACTGTTCTCATCCTAACACCCAAACATGGCATTCCATCCACTGCTAAAAATAATTAACTCCATCATAGCTGAAACCAGGACATTATCCACCCCTTATTCCATACCATTTACGTCATGACCAGATCCAACAATTTTCTTTGGGTACAACCAGTTTCGTGTTTCACACACCCATATATGTATGTACACATGTATGCACACATACGTGCATACAGATCTTATTCCCTCAGTCTGTGAATCATCCCTCTGAAGTTGTTGAGTTCATTTAGTCCATGATTTTCAGGCTCCATTTGTCGTAACAGTTTCTCTGGATAATTGTATGTTCCATTGGCTCGTTGCATGCTGCATCTCAGGCTCTTGACTGATACACCTGGCATGGTCCATGCTCATAGTCTGTGGGTCAGAGTTTATTTTCAAAGGGAAAAAAGAAAAAAAAGTTCTTGAGAGGCCAGGCTTTAGTTCCATCATCATGGCACTCATTCTTCATTAACTTGTATGACTCCGGCTATAATGCTATGGTACAACATACAGCAATCATAACAATAATGAATATACAATAATGGGTTATTTGGCAATTATTATAATTTCTACTTTATTAATTATATTGGCTATTCTCACCCAAAATCAAATCCCCTTGAGGTACGCATCGAACTTCTCCATCCCTCTGCATTACCCACCAAGTACAGCCAGGTCCTTGAGCAAAAACAATTCCAGACATGGGTTTACCTTTGCCTGAAGCAGGGATGACCCAAACTCTCTTTCCCAATACACTCTTCATATGCACTACTGGGACTCTGTCTCCTTCTACAGTACATGGAAATTTTGACTGGGCAGGGCCAGCCCGATTGGTAGATCCCCTAGAGTTAACTAACCACGTGGCTTTGGCCAAATGTGTATCCCAATGCTTGAATGTCCCACCACACATTGCTTTCAGTGTAGTTTTTAAAAGTCCATTATATCGTTCAATTTTCCCAGAGGCCGGTGCATGATAAGGAATGTGGTACACCCACTCAATGCCATGCTCTTTGGCCCAGGTGTCTATAAGAGTGTTTCGGAAATGAGTCCCATTGTCTGACTCGATTCTTTCTGGAGTACCATGTCGCCAGAGGACTTGCCTTTCAAGGCCCAGAATTGTATTTCGAGCAGTGGCATGGGGTACGGGATATGTTTCTAGCCAGCCGGTAGTTGCCTCCACCATTATAAGCACATAACGTTTGCCATGGCGGGTTTGTGGGAGGGTGATGTAATCAATCTGCCAAACCTCCCCATATTTGTATTTCATCCACCGTCCTCCATACCAAAGGGGCTTTAACCGCTTAGCTTGCTTGATTGCAGCACATGTCTCACATTCGTGGACAACTTGTGCGATGGCGTCCATGGTCAAGTCCACCCCTCGATCCCGAGCCCATCTATATGTTGCATCTCTCCCTTGATGACCCGAGGTATCATGAGCCCATCGAGCCATGAATAATTCACCCTTATGTTGCCAGTCTAGATCTACCTGAGCCACTTTAATCCTAGCAGCCTTATCTACCTGATGGTTGTTTTCATGTTCCTCCATGGCCCGACTCTTAGGTACATGGGCGTCGACATGACGTACCTTTACAACAAGTTTCTCTAACCGAGCAGAGATATCTTGCCATAAGTCACCAGCCCATATAGGTTTGCCTCTACGCTGCCAGCTGTTCTTTTTCCACTGCTGCAACCACCCCCACAGGGCATTCGCCACCATCCATGAATCAGTATAAAGGTAGAGCATTGGCCACTTTTCTCTCTCAGCAATGTCCAGGGCTAACTGGATGGCCTTCACCTCAGCGAACTGGCTTGATTCACCTTTTCCTTCAGTGGCTTCTGCTACTCTTCTTATAGGGCTCCATACAGCAGCTTTCCATCTCCGATGCTTACCCACAATGCGACAAGACCCATCAGTGAACAGGGCATATCGCTTCTCATTCTCTGGCAGTTCGTTGTAGGGTGGGGCTTCTTCAGCGCGTGTTACCTCCTCATCCTCTGGTGACATCCCAAAATCTTTGCCTTCTGGCCAGTCTGTGATCACCTCCACGATTCCTGGGCGATTGGGGTTTCCTATTCGAGCCCGCTGTGTAATTAGTGCAACCCACTTGCTCCACGTAGCATCAGTGGCATGGTGTGTAGAAGGAACCTTCCCTTTGAACATCCAGCCCAGCACCGGCAGTCGGGGTGCCAGGAGGAGCTGGGCTTCAGTTCCAATCACTTCTGAGGCGGCTCGAACCCCTTCATAGGCGGCCAGTATTTCCTTTTCTGTTGGAGTATAATTGGCCTCAGATCCTTTGTAGGCCCGACTCCAAAACCCCAGCGGTCGACCTCGAGTCTCCCCTTGTGCTTTCTGCCAGAGACTCCAGGTCGGGCCGTTCTCCCCAGCTGCAGTGTAGAGCACATTTTTAATATCTGTCCCTGTTCGGACAGGCCCAAGGGCCACTGCATGGACTATCTCGCGTTTGATCTGCTCAAAGGCTTGCTGTTGCTCAGGGCCCCATTGGAAATCATTCTTCTTTCGAGTTACATGGTAGAGTGGGCTCACAATGAGACTGTAGTTTGGGACATGCAGTCGCCAAAAACCTATAACACCTAAGAAAGCTTGTGTTTCCTTTTTGTTGCTTGGTGGAGACATAGCTGCTATTTTATTAATAATGTCCATTGGGATCTGACGACGCCCATCCTGCCATTTTATTCCTAAAAACTGGATTTCTCGCGTAGGCCCCTTGACTTTACTTCGTTTTATAGCAAAACCGGCTTCTAAAAGGATTTTAATTACCCTGTTTCCTTTTTCAAAAACTTCCTCTGCTGTGTTGCCCCATACAATGATGTCATCAATATACTGCAGGTGCTCTGGTGCTTCACCCTTTTCCAGTGTATTCTGGATTAGTCCATGGCAGATGGTGGGGCTATGTTTCCACCCCTGGGGCAGACGATTCCACGTGTATTGGATGCCTCTCCAGGTGAAAGCAAACTGTGGCCTGCACTCTGGCGCCAGTGGGATCGAGAAGAAAGCATTCGCAATGTCAATTGTGGCGTACCACTTGGCTGCCTTCGATTCCAATTCATACTGGAGCTCTAACATGTCTGGCACAGCAGCACTCATACCTGGAGTGACTTCATTTAGGCCACGATAATCTACTGTCAGCCTCCACTCTCCATTGGACTTCCTCACTGGCCATATGGGACTATTAAAGGGTGAGTGGGTTCGGCTGATCACTCCCTGATCCTCCAGTTGACGAATCAACTTATGGATGGGAATCAGGGAATCTCGGTTAGTACGGTATTGTCATCTGTGCACCGTCGTCGTAGCAACTGGCACTTGCTGTTCTTCAACCTTCAACAACCCCACAACAGCAGAATCCTCCGAGAGTCCAGGCAAGGCACACAGTTGTTCAATTCCTTCTGTTTCCAAAGCAGCTATTCCAAAAGCCCATCGGTACCCTTTTGGGTCTTTAAAATACCCTCTACGTAGATAATCTATACCTAAAATGCACGGAGCTTCTGGACCAGTCACAATGGGGTGTTTTTCCCAGTCCTTCCCAGTTAGGCTCACCTCAGCCTCTAGCACAGTTAGTTGTTGGGATCCCCCTGTCACTCCAGAAATACAAACGGGTTCTACCCCTTCATGATTCGATGGCATTAGAGTACACTGGGCACCAGTATCCACCAGAGCTTTGTACTCTTGTGGATCTGACGTGCCAGGCCATCGGATCCACACAGTCCAATAAACCCGATTATCCCTCTCCTCCACCTGGCTGGAGGCAGGGCCCCTCTATTGCTGCTGATCATATTTGTTTTCCACTGGTTGCATAAAGGACTTAGAGGTCCCTTCAAGAGGATCAGACACATCAGACATATAGGTAGGCCTTCCAGTTGGTCTAGGGAACTGCCCAGTAGAAACTGGTGCAGCCTTCTTCCTGGCAGAATCTCGTTGTGCGAATGTTTTACCCCGCAGCTCATTTACTCGTGCTCGAAGGGCTGAGGTGGGCTGCATATCCCATTTCCTCATGTCCTCTCCATGATCAAGCAGGTAAAACCACAATGTACGTCGTGGTGTGTATTCTCCCTCTTGGAACGATGGACGCTTTCTCCCAGTAGCTGCAACATTGCTCCATACGGGTTGGGAGTTGGACACATTGTTGTCAAGTCGTTGAACCAGTTTTTCTACTGCTGCAACGACGGAGAGGGAAACATTGTCTTGGTATTTCCTGAGTCGGCAGGCCACCTCATTTACGGTTGGTGGATCCATATCATTCCAGTCAATTGCTGCCAGTGAATTGGTGTACCCTGCTGGTGCACTTCGTACAACCTTACGCCACATATCTGGAGTGCATAGGACTTCATCGGGATCAGCGGGAAGCCGTGAATTGTCCAGATCATAACAAACTATCTCCCGTACAGCTAATTCTCTCAGGTGCTGGATAGCTGTCTCTATGCTGTTACACTTGGGTGTCTGACATGTAATATATTCCTTTATGGGATATCTTTCCTGCACACTTGACAGTAGTCGCCTCCAGAGGCTGAGGACTTCCGGCCTCCTCCCAATTGCTTTGTCAATTCCTCCTTCTCTAGCTAGGGATCCCAACTGCTTGGCCTCTCTGCCTTCTAACTCCAAACTATTGGCCCCGTGATCCCAACATCGGAGCAACCAAGTGATAATGTGCTCACTTGGGTGGCGGGTGAAATCTTTTCGAACCTCACGCAGCTCACTCAGAGTCAGGGATCGGGTAACAATCTCTGATTCTGCCTCATCCTGATATCCTCGGGATGGTCCCGGTTGATCATCATCATCATCCGTCACTATGCGAACTGATTTCTTTGTGCATTTCCTCTTTTGTACGGGAGCAACAGACACTGGTGTGGGTTGGTTTTTCTGATCATCTGCAGTGTCTGCTGTAGAGATTACAGTAGCTGCAGTGTCGGTCACAGGGGTTGCAGTAGCTGCAGTGTCAGCCCCAGTGGTTGCAGCAGCTATAGTATCTGCCAGTCTGTTTCCTTTCCCTTCTCCCTGACAGTGCTGACAGTGCTGACAGTGCTGCCTGCTATCAAGCAGTGTTTGATAAATAGTGGCCAGAGCCCAGCACAGTGCAGTAAGGTGTCCATCTCTGGGAAACCTACAGCAATTTTTCTTTAGGTATGCAGTCACTTGATCGGGGTCTTGTAGCTGTTCAGGAGTGAAGTTCCAAACCATCGGGCGTGAGAAAGTACCTAGGTACTCGCCCATACTTTGCCACATGCCCTGCCACTCATGATTATTCTGTCTCGGAGAAAGCTCTTCAGTGGTATTCATAAACCTATGCTTGATATATAACAAAAACTGAACCATCTGCACCAAATCTACCAATAGCAAAATGCTAGTTTGAATATCCCAGAGATATTGAAGATTTTCAAAAACTGCCCTAAGAGCTGTTGCATTTAGCCCAGAGGAAAAGAAAGCAGTGCCCCCACCATACTGGCTGCTGTTATTAACCCCTCCCTGTCCAAAGAATGGACAGGACAGCAAAACCTCATACAAGTACCAGCTTAAACTCATGATCATCGATATTATTGTATCATAGACCGATATCATAAAATACATTATAATGAAGTATGGGAACAAATATGGGAGCCGCAGACCTGAGAGAGTAAAGAATCCTGCCAGGATGGTATACAGCATGCGGTGGTTTTGCTGCCACAGCCTTGTGAATAAATACCACAACATCGTGACCAGAGATTGCTTAAACAACAGTGCTTATCTTAATTGCGATAGTTAGGGTCAGATCTACCGTTATCCCAACCGTTCGTGCCCCACGTTGGGCGCCAAAATGACTGTCGTGGTTTTGCCCCGGCCGAGGGCCGCACCCCACACAGTCGCTTGTACTTTTAAAAGGAAGGGGGAAGGAAAAGTTGGGGGAGGGGGAAAAGGGAAGGAAGAAAAGAGGGAACGAAACCACAACCTAGAAACCAGAACCACGCAGGTTGGGATAAGGATAGTTTACTAAACAATAACAGAAAACTAGATATAACAATAACATAAGTTTAAAGCACAAAATAGATGAAACTGGTGATACACAATGCAATTTCTCACCAAACCACACAACTCAGGCCGCACAGCTTACAGCCCGTCCCGGACAACCCAACCGTCCCCAGAAACTGCACGTCCTGGCGTTGTCTCCTCCTCTTCCCCCCAGTCCCCTTTATACTGAGCATGACGTAACTGGCATGGAATATCCTCTTTGGCCAATTCGGGTCACCTGTCCTGGCTGCGTCCCCTCCCTTCTCGTTAGTAAGGAAGTATGAAGAACTGAGAAAGGTCCTTGATTGCCCGGCAACAACCATAAACATCAGGGTGCTATCAGCACTGTTCTCATCCTAACACCCAAACATGGCATTCCATCCACTGCTAAAAATAATTAACTCCATCATAGCTGAAACCAGGACAATGCCTCTCACTCAGCTCCAGCTTGCCAGGAGATAGAACTCTGAGTTAAACACATCAAATGCTGCCTCCACAGCAGCTTTCAAAGATTTTTATTTTTTTTTAACATGGGTTCAACAGAACCTGAATTATAAATATTTGCTTAGTCTTTCTCTCCTCCCCCCACCCCAATATTGCATCAAATATTTGATGTTTGCTACTTCTCAAAGCCTAAGCCCTGCCATATGGGACACGTAGGCTGAAAGATCCTGAAAAGAGCTGTATGAATAATGGATTTTTTTTATCTGGCAGCTAAAACTGTTAAGAGTGAACCCCCAAATCAGTCCAGAAAATAAAGGCTTTTTTTCCTTTTTTTTTTTAATGACCTGTCCCTACCATTCTGATAAGTATAATTCAAGGTTAAAATAAAAATGAAATTATTTCCTTTTCTTAAATACAAAAATTCATTATCTGGGAGTTTCAAAGTTTTCCACTAGCTGTTGGGATATGGGGTTTGTTTGGCTTTGGCCCAGGAGGTTCAGTGTTTATGCCTGCTAACAGATTTGATTGCCCTGCAAATTTCTGGACCATGCAGCTGGGTAGAGGAAGCCCCAGTAGCCTGAGCTAGGCACAACTTGCTCAGGCACAGGCTCTGCCTATTGAACCACTCGTACGGCAGGAGCTATTTTCTCCTGCAGCAGTTCCTTGGAAGTCTAGCAGGGCAAGTTGCCTTTTAGGCCAAAGTTAGGTGCTAAAAATACGGCACCTTTTATAGTATTATTACATGGAAACAATTATGCAGCAACCCTTAAACCATAAGGCCATGTCATCAATCTTTGTATTCAGTGTGTCACCGAGAAAATGAAAGATTGTAGGTAAAGACCTATTAGACAGCTTGAATAAATACTGGTTTGTTTCCAGAGGTGCCCAGGACACACTCTCTCAGCACCTCTGAAAATGCAAAATATGTCTTTTTTCCCCTTTAAAAAAAAAAAAAAAATTTAAAAAATTTAAAATTAAAACAAGCCAGTACTTCGTACATGACACAAAAATACAGCTAACTTGGGAGCTCTCTGAAGGGAAAAAACCGGCAGCAGGTCTCAGGGGTGACCCCTTGGCAGCAGCGAGGGGCAGAGGCCAAGCACATTCCTCACCCCAGCCTCTCTTGCTCAGGAGGGGAGAGCTTTGGAAGAGGAAAAACTGCATTTACTAACGTAGCTGTTCACTGCCATTTGCCGGGAACCAGGTGTAGCCTGTGTGAATATTTTAAGTCTAATTTACTTCAGCGCCGGGATTAGGTGTGTGCTATTTATAAGGCAGCAATGCCAAAGCGCTTCCTCGGGCCTTGCAGCAGTTGGGAGCGTGCTCAGCCCGGAGTGCCGGGCATGCCGCAAGGCCAAGCTGGGAGCCCGTCGCTGTATGCTGGGCCCAGCTCGGCCGGCACCGCCAATGCCAGCATGCAGCGAGGAGGTTTAAGTCGCCTTAGTTAACCGAATGGTTGTTAATAGGCAGTGCGTACGTGTCTCCTCGGCTTTGTAATCGCATCCCTGGGAAACGGTGTAACCTTTTGTGCCGAATAACATTTGCATGAGGTAAGGAGAAGTGGTTTGCTCTTGCTTGAGGGCTCTCCCCGGTACGGACGAGGGTTTGGTATCTTCCGCTGGACACAAAGAGCTGTTCCCAGCTTACCGGGCAGGAGGCCGCGGTGAGGAGCCAGGCGGCACCGCGCTGGGTCGCGGCGGCGGGTGGAGGCCGGGGGCTGGGGCTGGGGCTGGGGCTCGGGCTCGGGCTCGGGCTCGGGCTCGGCCGCGGTGCGTCCACATGCTCCGCCGTCTAGACACTGTGACTTTTATTAGATCAAACTCAAACTGGAGACATGGCTCTGGCAAAGTTTCCAGAGCAGTAAAGCGTTGTCAGAGATAGGAACAGCACGTTTAGCCTGTCAGATTCGGGCCGGCTCTAGCCTTGTCAGTGGAGGGCAGAGCTGGTCCTGGCAAAAGTGCTCTAAAATCGGGATGAAAAATGGGCCAGGGAATTGCTGAAATCAGGGGAAACTGTTTGCTCAAGCAGAGATTCTCAGTTACTTCCCGTGCCCTTGGTTGTTAAAAATTTAGCAGTGCAGGCTGATGGCAAAAGGATTGATAACAAACATAATGACATTTTGTCTCCCGCTTACTGGCCTAATATTACATTATTGCAACAATAAATCCTCCGGATAGAGCAGGACACGTACCCTAGACATGCAGTCACTGCAGTCCTATACTTGTGACTATCTGAAACATGACAGGCACCTAAGAAGGATTGTCTGTAAGTGGCAGGACAGCCTGCACTGGTGGATCCTGCAGCTGACTCCCAGGAGGGCTCTGCCTGACTGCTGCCATAGTGTCTTGCACAGAGAAGACCTCAAGCGTGGCTTGTTGAAGAGCTTGGATACACTTTGTCCCACTAATTATTTCCTATATTTGTATACTGCAGTTTGCAGGTGAATTCTGGAGTGGGAATTGATATGCTGGAGGGCAGGGCTGCCACTGTTCAGGAGTAACTCAACAAGCTGAAGAAATGAACTGAGAAAAACCTCATGAAACTCAACAAGAGAAACACTAAGTCCTGTACCTGGGATGGGATGACTCCATGCAGCAGGACAGGAGGCACCAAATGGACAGACTGCAGTTTGGCAGAAAAGGAGCTGGAAGTCCTGGTGGACCACACATGGTAGACCAGACAGCAGTGTGCTCTTACAGCAAAGGCAGGGAGCTCCATACTGAGGAGCATGAGTGGAGGCAGTAGGCTGAGGGGTACAAAACCACATCTGGAGCACTGTGTCTACTTTTGGAGTCCACAGTACTTCAGCAAACTGGAATCAGTCCAGAAGAGGCCACAGATGTTGAAGGGTTTGGAGCAAATGGTGCATAAGGAGAAGCTGAGAGCCGGCTTTGTTCAGCATGGAGAAGGGAATTGCGTAGTGATGTAGCCAAACTCTTCGGTGGTGCACAGACAGGCAACAGACATCAGCTAGAACATGGGACATTTCAGTTGGCTAGTGGGAAAACCTTTTCATCAGGAGGGCAGGGGAAGGTCCTGACACCACAACAGGTTTCCTGGGGAAGTTGTAGAGTCTCCATCCTTTAGATATTCAAAATGGAGCTGGTCAAAACCCTGAGCAACTTGCTGCAGCTGACCTTCTCCTCATCAGCATGTTGGCAAGATGTTCTTTCCTACCTGAATTAGTCTCTGGCTCTAAAGCACTGTCCAGGCTAAACTGACCAGCTCTTCTCAAGCCTGTGCTACAGAGCATGGTTCCAGATTAGGTTCTCTTATTTACCAACTAAAGAAGCCTTGGAGAAATTAGCCAGGTAAATAAGTGTGCAGAATTGGACTGTGGGAATATGCTCCTTAATTATCTGCTGTAAGCCTTGTGACACAAATACAGCTGTGAGTGTTTAATTCTGCTGCAGTGCTATTTAGTTTTTCTGGAAATCACACCCTGAACTTGAATCTTTTTCTTTCTTACAAAATTATTATATACACCTCCTTTTTCAGCTTTCCAAGAGCCTTAGCTAAAGCACTTAGTCATGTGCTCAGCTTCATTAATATGGACATTATTGGTGAGACCAAAGCAGTTGTATCATGTGTCATCTTCAGACAAAAGTCAGAAGTGTGGCACTATATTTTTCACTGGGATTTTTGTCTGCTGCCTGTTTCCACTGTTCCCATTGTTTGCAGCCTGCAGAATTACATGGTGAAATGTGAGAATTGTGCTGGCTTCAAAACTGTAGAAAAAGGCAGCAAATGCTGGGGCAAATATCTGGTTTGGATTTCCTAGCTTTCTTTTTTAACCTATCTCAATTTCTTTTACTTGCCGTGAAATGACTAACGCATCAGTGCACAAGCTTCTGTGGGCCAGTCCACATTGCTAATCAGCTGAAGCCTGGATGAGGAGCTTTCTTATCCTGTGTTCGTTTATATGTCAGCTGCTAAACCTGGGTTGTAATGTCACTTCCTACTGTGATAAGGACTTTCCCTAACCCCAGGGTCGCTGGCCAATGAGCTTGTTAAAAAAATACCAAATTTTTCCCTTGAGCACCTTTTAAATGAGTGTTTTTCCTTCCTGCTGAAGAGAATATTCAAAGTTTGGAGCTTTCAGCCACTCGAAGCTACCATGAGCTTATAAAAGCTCTGGCAAGTTCCTATGACTGGTTGTGTCCACTTTTATGACACTGGATTGTAAAACAAATCATCCTAGCACCGCCCTGCATGAGAGCAGTTCAGTCTGTCGTTAATGTCCTGAGAATCGTGCTTTCTGGTACCTATTTTCAGGCTTATGACACAAATTTATACAAATTGCTCTCCTGCACATGTTCAGCTCCATCTGAAATGGATAAAGGCTAGCAGGGTCTGGCCAAAATAGGAATCCAATCTCCTTCTGGAATATAGGTGTATACAGGAATTCATAGCGGTAGTCAGTTAATGAAATGGAAAGAAATGAAGTATCTGCAGAAGCAACCTATATGTCTGTTTATATCATAGAGTCATGAAATAGTTTTGAGTTGGAAGAGACCTTAAAGCTCATCTAGTCCCAACCCCTGCCATGGGGTTGCCCAGGTTGCCCAAAGCCCCATCCAGCCTGGCCTTGAACACTGCCAGGGAGGGGGGCAGCCACAGCTTCTCTGGGCAGCCTGTGCCATGGGCTCACTACCCTCGCAGGAAAGAATTTCTTCCTTATAATTAATCTGAATCTACACTCTTCCAGTTTAAAACCATCACCCCTCATCCTATCACTACCTGCCGTTGTAAACAGTCCCTCTCCAGCCTCTATCTCCTAGCTCTGATTGATTGCCTTCAAAAACAGAAAACAACCACCCTTTTCCATTCCACGAGCAGTAATTGCTACTAAGTAGTGAGGCACCTTATGTGCTAAGGATGTTGTTAGCAGTGCTTTCATTCTTTCAGAGAAAAGAGTTTGACATGAAATTAGAAAATTATAAATCACAAAGGCCTGTTCCGTCTTTCCACTTTCTCCCACTGATTAAAGGTGCAGGATGGAGTAAATTAGCAGTGTTACATTTCATCACTTTATTATAGACATGATTGATTGTGGTGCAAAAGCTATCTACTTTAGGTTATCCAGCGTGCAAATGCTGGATGTACAAGTGGTGGAAGGACTTGTCAACTCTTCAGAGACACTTTCTCTGTAGAGGTAAACTCTTTACTAGAATATTTGACACACGCAGGGAGGAAGGTGTTAATCTGTTCATATCCAAGATGCAGGCTGCTGGTAATTGCTGCCCCATAAATGTGCCTGTCATGCCTTCTTAGTCTTTAAATATCCAAACTCAAAATAGATGTCTGTGCAACATGTTGAGCCCAGCACTATTGTTTTGTGAGGCGGTATTCATTTAGCTTCAGCCAGCTGCTCTCTATATTCAGTTTGGAGGAACAGACTGGAATTTGTAACCAGACAGGCAGGCTGGGAAGCTATAACTTATTCCCCGGGCTGATAAACCAGTGCATCGAAAGTACAGTAAACAAACGCCCACTGGAAACCCATTCCAGTGCTGTGTCCTCTCCTTTCCCCCTGCCACAAATAGCAGTGATCGCAAGGGAACCTGCCTCCATAAACAAATACCCTAGACCTTAATTCCAGTATCAGCTGCATGACATAGTGTTACTGGTATGTTAAACACGGCACATAACAGCAGGATACACTGTTAGGTCACACATGGCAATAAAAAATACTAGGTAAGGTCTAGGCCTTCTGCTGGGCTGGGACCTGGAGTGGGTCAGTTATTTGTAACTACATTGCCCTCTACTGACAGATGCACAACGAGGTGGGGACCCTAATTCTGCTGGACTCAACTTGGGGAGAGGCTGTCCTATGACTCGTGGTAAGGCAGAAGCATAAGGTGGTGTCATGGTCCAGCCTGGCAGGCGATATCAGCTTTCATCTCCTTTGATGGAGGCACTGCTTATTCTAGTCCCAAAGACATGTACTTGGCCATGAATTGATGCTCTCCACTGAGAAAGTCTCTTTCTTTTCCTTTTTTAACATAAATAAACAATTGTCTGAGCTGTTTTCTCTGCGTTCTTCAACCTTTTGTGGATATTGGAAGCAACCATGTGCATAATCCAGCTGCAGGCAAACAATTGTCCCGAGTGGGGGTGCCTCCAGCATTTCTGCAGCACCCTGCAGCTGTGTGGAGCCTCAGCACTGGCACATCCCCTTTGCGATCGTTACTGCTGCCTGAGAAAAGTGAATCTTTGCTGGACTGGGATAAACAGGGAGGGCTGCTGCCATATCTCCCTACAAGAAGTATCAGAGCAGCAGATGACTTCTCCCCAGCCAACAGTTCTCTGTCAATGGCTGTGACTCTGCTATTCCATGTGGGAATTGCCAAGGCTGACAGAGCAGTGGGCTAAGCGAGCAGTCTTGACTTCATCTGTACATCACAAGCTCTCGTTTGGCTTGTTTCCTGCCTTCAGCAGAAGCGGTGCTGTCTTCTCCTTGTCGCAGGCCCTCACTCCCCATATGCCTTTGAACCACCTCCAGCAACATGTGGGTTGCAGAGGAGATGGCATTAATCTGTGGAGCTGTAGTTCAAAAGGCTTAGAGTTGGCACACAAGATAAAAAGTTTGCGAATCCCTGTTCTGGGACAGTGATGTATTTTACTAAGGTAGTTCCCTTTTTCTGGCCTCTGTTTAGTTGAGATGGAAAGCTTTAAGGAAGGCAAATGAATTTCTATGGAGATTAAGTCAGGACAGCAAGGAGAGTTATACTGAATCTTCCTAATTAGAAAGTCATACAATTAAGATTCATTTTTATATGTTCATGAACATAAAGAGAAATCTCAGGTGTTGTTTATTTTCTGAAGATAATTTCTATAAGCAACTTTCCAACAACCCAAGAAACACCAGCTTTTCCTTGGTGCTACGCAGTACTTTCTGTCTGAAAAAATACTGTTTCAAACCGCGAGTAACCAGCAGAAGAAACATGTTATTTGCATGAGAAAAGCTGTGTACATGCACACATGCAGAAAGAATGTGTGCAGTATGTCTGTGTGTCCTCTCTTCAACAGGATGCATATGATTTAAGTCAGCACACTTGCTCGAGGCCTGAATTATTTTCATCCAGCTGCTTGTGGATTTGAAATGTTTTCAAATATTCTATGAAAACAAAACAAGCGGGAACATCTGGGAAGCTGATGGGCTGTGATGTGTATGGGACGGGGTGAGTTCAGAGGAAGGAAACCAGCCATTGATCAGCTCACCATCAGGTGTCATCTCCGTCGCTGGAAATGCTGGCAAGGAGGGAAGCTGGATACGGGAAGGAACTGAGCAGCAAACAAACCATGTGTGAAGCCCTGGAATAAAGTGTAAAAACAATGAAGCTTAGGTAATGGGAGAACTCCTGCCATGTAGGAAGAGGAACAGACTGCAACTCATTCCAGCCCAATCACTCTGGGGCAAGCATGCAAGTCATCCGAGTGTACGCACGAGGTGCTATTTATAGCTGTTAGTTGAAGCACTTGTTATTTATTGTTGTGTTTATGCAGAAGGAAATCCCGCAGTATAGGAAAAGATGCTCCTCCAAGTCTCCTGTGTTTCCTGCTATTTTTGTATATACACTTTCCCTGGCTTTATTTAGGCTTATGCTCTTTATTTTAAAAAGCATATGGATTAGTGACGGCAGCACTGAGAAATGTTTATTGATGCCAGTGTGGTCCCCTCTCAGGGGCCAGAGCTTCCTGGTTCTCCAAAAGTGATGCAGGGGGACCCCTGGGCTGATGGGGGTGTGTGTGTATCTTCTGCCAGGTCTTCCATTACTTCCTCAAGGGCACGAGAAGGTTTGAAAGGTAAAATGTTCCAGGCTCATGCTCACTAGAGAAATAAATAAATGCCAGGCAGTGGGCCTGGGAGGCTCTGCGCTGCTGGAGGGCCTGGGGAGGAGGTGGCGGGAGAGCGAAAGGGCACAGCGTTGGTTTTCCACATGAGTTTGTACAGCTCGGTTGCTCCCCACCAAATGCCCCTCACTGATGAAACCTGTTACTCCAGCAGCCCTGGGGCCTGCCTGAGGAGAGCAGACCTTCTGTCCTGCGACCTCCCGCAGGGCTACTCCTCCTGTCACCAGTGCTGCCTTGCTGCAAGCACTGGTACTGGGGTAGGCGAGGAGCCCTGGGCAGGGAGCAGCCCCTTGGCCCAGAGAAATCCTTGTCCTCAGTGGCCTGGAGATGCTAAAAGGGCATTCACATATCGACCAGCCCTTAAACACTGACAGGTTTGCTCAATCCATAACCATCCAGCTCTTTTACAGCAGACCTCTGCTTAACCCTTTCCTGAAACACGGGCTTCAATTCTGTCCTTCCAGAAAACATTACCTGGATCTTATTGACTGAAGGTGCTAAAAGCTCCTGCTGATATCAATGAGAGGATACTACAGGGTTCCTTAATAAACAAACAAACATTTAATAAATTAACAAAACACTTTAAGTCCTATTTGGAATACCAGTGCTTTCCTTTTAAACAAAACCCATTCAAGCAGTAAATCCATTGGCTTTTTTCATACACGATTTCCCCTGTTACCATTAGACATACTCATTAGACAAGGCTACCCTGTAATACTGGCACTTCTGTGCTTCATTGCACACATACAAACATCGTCCCCTCTCAGTGTCTATCAGAGATAACTTTTCTGTCTTCGTACCACAAAAGCAGTGCAGTGCAGCACCCAATTCCTTAGACTTGGAAAAGAAAAGCATAATCTTATTTGTTTTCTAAACACTTAGAAATCCTTTCAAGAAACAGTCTGGATCTCTTCACAGCTAGCAGTATTTTGCTGTCACAACTCGACCAGTCTTCTCAGCTGCAGTGAAACTCCTCTGAAACTCTACTTTTACACCTACGCTAATACCAAATCATTTGGCCAGCACTAGTGCACAGAGTTAAATTTAATTTCCACATGTAAAACTTCTTTCCAGGCTTGACTGGCTCAGCAGTGCAGTAGTCAATAAAGAGTGGGCCATTTGAGCAGGGTGAACATCACATTGCTGCAGGTGCAAGTGAGGGAATTTCTTTACTTGGGCCCTTGTAGCTGAATTGTCATGTAAGCCACATAATCAAGTAAAAGTGCATCTACTTTTTCCTGTGATTTCTCTCCCTTTCTTTGCCTTTCCTATCAAAGGCTGTAGTGTGAAGAAGGTGGGTTTTTCCTCCGTGGAGGATTACCCAGTTGTAGAATCAGAATGATTGCACTGGACCTTGGGAGATCTCACCCAAACCCCACTCATGGCTAACTGGAGTTCCTCATGTTCCAGTTTGTGCTTGTTGCCTCTTGCTTTGTACCACCTCTCAACCTCTCCTGGAACACTGTGTGCACCAGCCTCCAACCTCTTGGTTGGGCACAATCCAATGTATCAGTGTCTGTCTTCCAGGTGGGAGTACAAAACTGGGTGTGGTGCTGCAAGTATGGCCCCACACATTGCTCGGGCTATGGCTTCCTGGAAACAGGAGGGCATGCCTGGAAGAGTGGGAGCGGAAGCAGCCATCATGTTTCTGGGAGTGGGAATGTCGTAAACAGGAATTTTTAAAACAAAGTTGCCTGTTCCTTTCCTGTCTCCAGCTGAGGGTTTAAGTGAATCACCTGGGGGTTTCTCCTTAGTAGCATAAACCTGCCCGGGAGTCACCTTGTCATTTCCAGTTTCCCCTCTTGGCCACTTATGAGAGCATGGAGTAAAAAGGATAGAAGAAAGCAGCCACTTTTAACTTTCCTTTCTGTGCTTTATTTTTCCACAAAAGCCAAAGCAAGACTCTTGTCTTGGGAGAAAGGAAGAGGAGGTATTTACCCCAGGTGCTGCATACACAATTTTAAATCAGTTTCTTTAAAAACTTTATGATAATAAAGAGCACTTTGTGCAAAGAAGAAATTCAGTCTGATTTGCTCTCCGTTGAAGTGAAGGTATTTCTCTCTGCTTAGTGCACCTCAGCATCTCACAAACATATGGTCTTTTAGGCGTAAGTGATGCTCACCTGCTTTATTGTCTTTAGAGAGAGGAACTAAATATATAACAGATGCTCAAGTACCTTGAAATTAATGTATTGTGCAAACAGAACTGTCATCACACCCCTTGCAGTCACATTTTTCACCTGTTGTATGCTTGTTTACCTGTAGCTTGTTTTGACAATGTGCTATGTGTTCTTCTAGTAGTTTGGAAAACTCCCAGTTTCAGAGCTGGGCTAGTGTCACATTTCCACATGGGTGGCAATTTCAGTTCAAGACTACTTAATCATTGCTTAAAAGTACAGTAATGCAGTCCACTGCCCCCACCCCACCCTTTTTAAAATTTTTCTAAAATTATGCTTGGTAACAGCCATTTTGGCAGATAAAGGTGTCTCATCTTCAGACAGCAGAATCACAGAATCACAGAATAACAAGGTTGGAAAAGACCTTTAAGATCATTGAGTCCAACCATTCACATCCTAAACTAAACCATATCCCTAAGTACTTCATCTACCCTTTTTTTAAACACATCCAGGGAAGGTGACTCGACCACCTCCCTGGGCAGCCTGTTCCAGGCCCTCACAACTCTTTCAGTAAAAAAATTTTTCCTAACATCCAATCTAAACCTGCCCTGGCACAGCTTCATGCCATTCCCCCTTGTCCTATCACCTGTCACCTGGCTGAAGAGACCATCACCTACCTCTCTATAACCTCCCTTCAGGTAGTTGTAGGTGGTGATAAGGTCTCCCCTCAGCCTCCTCTTCTCCAGGCTAAACAGCCCCAGCTCCCTCAGCCGCTCCTCATAGGATTTGCCCTCCAGCCCCTTCAGCAGCCTGGTGGCCCTTCTCTGGACTCACTCCAGGACCTCCATGTCCTTCTTGTGGTGAGGAGCCCAGAACTGGACACACTACTCGAGGTGTGGCCTCACCAATGCCGAGTACAGGGGCACAATCACCTCCCTAGACCTACTGGCCACACTGTTTTTGATACAAGCCAAGATGCCATTGGCCTTCTTGGATGCCATTGGCCTTCTTGGAAGAAGACCTCTTCTTCTTCTTCTTCTTGAAGAAGACTTCATCCTTTTTCATTTTACTTGGAATGGATTAAAGTATGAAATCTGGACCTGAATTTGGATTTCTTGCATTTCAGAAGTTCTCAGATCAGACTTCAGATTTAGACCATCACAAAACACAAACCAAAACATTCATTCTGGGTCCTGACTCAGGTTTGTTTTCCTTTCTCCTCTCCTCATCACTTTCAGCAGGTAGGGCTTGGATGAGGACTCTACCTGCTCTCATGTTCCTCTTTGCTGAACTAAAGCTGTATCACATCAGCAAGTGAGCAAGGTCCTCGGCACAGTGACTTCAGGAGGTCTTGAACACAGTGAAATTTCCCTGTTTTATTAAATATCCAGTCTTCACAAGAGAAGAAGTGCAAGGTTCACCCTGGCTTTTGTGGCCATGCTATGACCTTGCTTCCTTGTTAGGTGATTTGTACTATAACCTTTTGGAGGGAGATAAGTAAGTAGTTGGCCTTTGTGTCCTTCTGTGGATTGTTTTCCAAGGTCTTTACTATTGCTGGGATGGCAGTGTAACAAGTGGAGCCATCTTCTCCTCATCATCACTTTCATGGCTGTGTCGTGCTCACGGCTGTCAGCTGTGCTGCATGCAATGTGTGGCAGGTGTACTGCAGGGCTGTCCTGCCCCAGGGCTTCACTTGTGGGAACAAAGAGATGAGGAGATTAGCTTTCTCTCCAGAGTATAAAGCTCTGGTGGATTTGTGGTTAGTTTGGTTTGTTTAAGTGTGTGCTTGTTGTATTTGATTGCAAGGATGTGAGCATCCACACAACAAAGCTATGACCAAGTGATGAACTCCTGGGAGATGCTGTGCTGCTGAGAACTGCTGGGCTGCTCCACAGCTCAACACTTAGAGTGACATCTCTGTCTGTCTGGATGCCCAATGTAAACCAAGAGAAAGCAATGAAGATCTGTTGATAGTCAAGTGGTTTCAGCCTCCATCTTCCTTACTGGATGTTTGAAGGCCTCTCTCTCAACACATATATCAGAATGAGCAGCTCTTCCCCAGGTGAGGCAATTCACTGTGGTGGTTAAATGGATGAAGAGAAGCTAAATTCATCCTTGTTGAGACCTCTGCAGAGCTGCTCTGCCTGACTTGCTGAGGGACCTTCTCTGTCTTTATAGTTTAATTTGGCTCCAGCCTTGTCCTATTTTTGTGCTGCAAGAGGAGTGACTCCTGCTAGAGAAGCTAGAAAAACCACATTGCCCCCACCTCAGATTCCCACTGCAAGAGCACCAGGGGCTGGGAACAGCATGCCTGAAGCCATTGGGGCAGAGGAGAGCTCTGCCTCTTGCCTCATCAGAGAATGTGTTATTACAGGATTTATAAAAGGGTGCAGACATCTGTGCCTGGAGGGACATAGACTTTGTAGCTCCGGGGCTGTGAAACTCAGCTGGAGGTAAGCTACTGCTCTTACTGTGGGACTTCCATACCTTGTTCAGGATACGCAGGGAGGTGCACAAGACAGACCCATCCTGAGTGTTTCCAAATTGCTATACACAGTAACTCCTCACCCTGCAGCTTGGTTTTCATCACTCCTTATTCATAGGTGCTTGACTCCCTGCAGTCACAGCGTGCAGAGAGCTTAGGCACGTAACTCAAGGTGATGGGTACTAGTTGACAGTTAAGGTCTTAAAACCCCGTTTTTTTGGTGAATCTAGCCCTGAGAAATCTGTGCAGAGTGCATGGTGTTGGTAGGAGCTCATTGTTCATGCTTTCACACTCCCGATCCGAAGCTGGCTAGCACTCTACTGATGCACTCTGGGGTCGTTTACAAGCTATATTGCAATCTTTTGAGAGCCATTGTAAGGCATCAGTCTGACTCTGGGGTACTCTTTCCAGGAATGGTGCAGAGGACAGCTGCTTGCCCCCTCTTGTACACTGTGATTGGGACATTTAGTCATCAGCACAAGAGGATGCTGCCTGAGTCCTTCCCTATTTTACTCACAGGAGAGACAGCACTTTGTCTGCTCCATGCACCTCCCAGGTCTCAGAAACAGTGCAAAGGCAGCTGTCCTGGTTCTGGCCAGGCCAGAGCTAACCTCCCCAAGCAGCCAGCCCAGGTGAGCTGAATTAGCTCAGGTGAGCTGATTTAGAAGGGGGTGTTGCCTCACCACCTGATGTTGCTCCCCCATAAAAGGGGCTGGTTTAGGAGGAGTGCTCCTGGTCCCTCCAGGGCCGTCTGAATGTGGCTGGGGTGTTGGGTTAGTCCTCGTGTTGTACAGCACTCTGTAATCATCAGGTCGGTAAGTTGTTCTGTGTTATCACTGGGTGTGAGTGTCATTGGCTGTTATTGCTCTACTTTCATGGTGCTTTTGTCAGTAAACTGTCTTTATCCCAACCCATGGAGGCTCTGTCTGTTTCCTTCCCTGGGAGTGAGCAAGTGGTGTGTGGTGCTCAGCCGCTGCTTGGGCTGAACCACCACAGCAGCTCTGCACCATCACGGTCACAGAGCCAACACTCAAATGTAGTAATTGGTTGTGCAGGGGGAAAGATCTTCCACCATTAGCACACCTGTGGTCCAACTCCTGGGTACTTGCTGCAGCAGATACTTTAACTTCAGTGGGAGTATCTGGAAAGACAAAGGGTGCAGACTCTGGCTTTTGATATGAGAGATGGGTGTCTTTCTCCTGCTGTTCCCTGTGTTGGCTGACAGGGTTCATTTGCCTGGTGCATAATTCCTCTTATAACTGCGTACTAAACCGTGCCGATCTCATCTTAAAATGCAGCTTCCGGTATCAGTCCGTGCTGCCTCTGGGATGAGTTGCAAGGTGTCCAGTGGGATCAGCAGCGCAGGCCCTGAGCATGGACCACACAAGGGCTGTTTGTGGGGGAGAAGGTGCAGATCATCTCCCTGCAGCTCCTTCCTTTGGGGCTCTTATGTACTGGTATGCCTGGGTGTCTGTTGAGGCCCATTAGGCAGTGGACAAAGAGCCTGAATTTTAATCTGATTTGAGACAAATGAACTGCAACTTAGATGCTCTATGTTTCCCTGATAAAATTAAAAGGACTGTGTGTTGTTTTCATGCATTTAGTCATTTATAATGCTCCAAGAATACCTAGAAGTCAGTCAATGTCTGTCCAAGTCCTCATGCCTTGAAAGACTTTGAAAACGAGATAAGGCAGAAAGTCTTTTATTGGTAATAAAATACTTTTAGAAGCCAGGAAACATCTTTGGAAGGAAAAATGAGGATAATTCTATGTGTGCAGTTACTTTATGAAGAAACTTAAGAAAAACTCACCTTTGCAAAGCTGTTGTACTGTACTACTGTTGTGGGCAGTTGAGCTTCAGCCAATTTCTTTCAGCTCTGTAACTTCAAAGCGTGCACTAAGCTGCAGCAATGCCTGCCTGTCTTTGTGCCTGGGCTTCCCTGTGTCTTTCAACTGCTAACATCTGCAACTGTTGCATCTCTCACTGGTATTTTGCATACAGCTTTATTCAATGCAAAAGACTGAATGCTTCTTGGTTTTGAAGAGCATGTAATGTCTTGCTGCACTCCTGCAAGTGAGCGGAAATGGAATGCTGATTCACTCTAAGGGCAGAACAGCAGAAATCTGGGAACACTTGTAAAGCACCTTGTATTCTGGCTGAATACAATTTTGATGGGTGTTTCTAAGTTCAGTTAACAATGACCTAGGTTAACTTAACCCTCGTGCTCACCTACAATCTTCTGCATTTTCCCCAATGTAGATTTCTGTGGCTTTAGTTTAACAATAAATTTAGACCTAGTTGGTCAACACAGGTTTGAATACCAGCAAAAATGTATCTAAATGCAACTCTCTGCTAATCCTGAGGAGCTGTGGCCCGCAGGTACTTCACTGCGATGGGCTGATGTAATTTACTGGCCTGAGAACAATTTCATGAGCAAGGAGTAATTAAGTTTGCTCTGACAGCGTCAGCGCGGGTCGGTAGTGGAGCTTGGTCACTGAACCGCACAGCACCCTCTCGTGGGAACCGGCACTGCTCTTCTACTCCCTTCAGACAGAGGACTGCAATCCTCGTTTTCTTTGTGAACCTGGAGGCTGATTTTTCAACCACAGCATGTCTAATTTCCAAAAATCCATTATGGTGCACCTGCAGATGTCAGTATAGCCTAAAAAATATATCTTTAAAAAGAAGGCTCCTAATTAGCGAAGGTTAAGTCATTCACACAAGGCTCGTGACCTCGGTCAAGATTTGGGGGCTTTGTGAGGGAAAAGACTCCCACAGTAAGTGTCCGTGTATCAGTCCACAGTATCAAGGCAATTGGAAGGAGACAAATGACAAAAGGAGGCTGGACAAAGCTGCATGTGCAGTGCAGGTAGGGAAGTGCTGGGGGTGTAAGTCTGTGCAGCAGCAGCTGTGGCTCTGGAGAGTGTAGTCTGGGCTTTAGAGGTGAAGCAGTTGTCCATCGGTGCACCTAGAATTTTTCTCTGGCCATATTACTAATGGGAGCACATGCTGAAATTGTGTTTCAGGCTATGTTATTTGCTTTTATAGCCTGTGCCCTGCCGGGTCTGTACTGCCTCAGCCCAGTACAACCTTTGCAGATAAACTGCAGGCCTTTTACTTTACCTTTGTGTGTTTGTAGGAGGTTACAAGTCTGCCTTTGGGTAAGAAGCTGGCTCCTTTGTATTTCATGAGATTGCTGCCTCAGAGGAAAAGGCAATTATGGAGGTCAGGTTTCCTGCTCCACCATGAATTTTTAGAAGAATATTGTAAATGGGATGGTTATTCTGATTTTGTAATGCATGTGCTTAACCCACAGTGCTTGAGGCCACTGGCTGCCTCATGAGCTGATGGCTGTGCATCAGAAGTGCAGCTTTTATGGCCAGCAAACCAGGCTATGGATGGACGTGAAAAAATACCACTAACCACAGAGGTTCAGGAGAGGACATGGGAAATAGGACTGCGAGGGAGCAGATGGAGAGGAGGAGAGGGTGACTGCAATGGTCGTGTAAAAAGGTGGTCAGGATGTCTGTGATTGTGTCTTGCAGCAAGGAGGTGGCTGTGGCGCTGCACTAGCTATGAAGCATGAGGCGTGGGGTTTGATGCTCCACCAAAAAAGCAGCCTTGCTTCTGTCGGGGAAGACAGAGAGCTTTGCAGAGGCATTTGCTGGGCTTTCCCTGCAGGCTCAGTGGCGAGTCCCCAGACAGGGCTCAGAGCTCTGTAATGAAAAGCTACATACATTTACATCATAACTTTGCAGCCTATGCAAGGTAACCTTCCCTGGGACCGAACAGAAGATGAATGTCAAATAACTTTCTTAGACAGCCTAGTGTGAAGTCTGTTTTAGGAGCCTAGCTTACAGCAAATACCGTGGGGATGTAACACAGCAACAAAGAGCTCATGTGAAGAGTCAGGACAATTCAAGCATGGTGTCTCTGGAGATTACTCAGAGGAAAAAGACCTTATCTGGCTGAGCTCATGCCTGGACAGGAAAGTGCCTATGTGTATACGTGTGTCACTCTTTCCCTTCCCAAAAGGTTTGTGGGTCTTTTCCCTTTGTTTAAAGGTTGTAAAGATGTGTCAGCCAGCACCCCTATCCTGCTGGTAGCCTGAGCTGCTTACTTGGTGCCCAAGGAAATCGGTGCAGGGATGCCTGGTAAGGGTTTGCCTCATATGTAAACGCTGTCCTGTGCCAATCATCTGTTGATGGCTAAATAGGGACCTGTGAAATTGTGTGAATGCTTGCACGCCCTATTTATAGGTTTGCATGTCGCAGGCCCCAGGCTGAGTTCACCTGAGGCTTTTGCCAGGACAGGCATTGCAAGTACTTGGTTAGGGTCTGAAATTGTGCCAGGAAATCTTAACGCAGGTACAGGCACAGACCAAAGGGGACCATGTTAGCTTAGAGTAAGCTGAGAACAGGATGTGCATGTGACTTATCACTGTGTGTGCCCAGGTGAGGCTCGCACAGGAGTGTGACGGCCCAGCAATGGCTGAGGCAAACCTGTCTCTCCACTGATGGTGGTGTGCTCTGGGAGGACCGATGCTCCCAGGTGTCGAGGCTGAGCTGGCAGTGTGCACTGCATCACCATCTGCTCCAGCTTTGTGGAGTTCGATGCCTGCCTCTTAATTAGTTTATCCCCTGAATCTGTGTGGTTTAATCCAATAAACCAACACATGCAGGAGCAAAAGACGGCAGAGGAGTGAAACAAAAGCTACTTATTCTACCCAGAACAGTCAGAGTCAGCAATTTAAACTTGGTGGCGTAACAGTAAACAGCCAGTGTCTGACTCTAAGAGTTTGCCCTAAGCTGAATGGAGCTAAGAAAAGTCCCCCAGGATGGGGTTTTGTTTTCTGCTTTGGCCATCAGCAGCTCATGGGAGAGAAAGGAAAAACTTCATAGTTCCTCTTGCTAAACTCTCTCCCCTTACGTGGGAGCACACCAACCCCTGCTGCTCTCAGGGCGAGTTGAAGAATAAAGAAATGACTGTAAAAACAAGAAGCTGAGTATGTCTTGTCTTGCTGATCTACTTCAGGTTTCTGGTTTTGCATGTGAATAGTGTCGAGGTGTCATCAGACTTATGTCATACCCTAAGCCCCAGTTCTAGAGAGAAAAGCAACCCCTCTGCTCTCTGTTAGAACCCACTGCATCACCACTGAACTGCTCTTGTCGAGATTTTATGAAGTTGTGAGAAACTGGGGACCCACAGCATCCTTGTGCCCGAGTTTGGGGCAGCAGAGAAGAGGATGTCAGGGAGTCTGAAATACCAGCTGCATAATGCTCTGAAAAGTATCAATTTTTCCCCTGGCTGAGCACCAGTGGAGCATCCAGGGCTGCAACTGAAAGGACAACTTTTCACAAGCCATCTCAAATTTATCCCTTAGGATAATCCCTGAGTTGCCCAGTTGCCTATGGCCTATTGGCTGATGGACAGTAGTAGATGCTGAGAAGAGGAATATGATGGATCTGTCTGTATTGTAAGCACTCATCATTCATTCCTACCTATTATTCCCTGGATTTGGGGTCCTCCTTGATGTCCCCAGCAAACTTCAATTAAAGGGCAGACCCTGAAATCATCTTTGTTTCTGCTAAGCAATACAATTTGATGAATGCCAGTGGTATTTAAACATCAGGTTTTGCTGGAAGTGCAGCGAAAGGGTGCTGAGCTGTTGCATGCCTCATGCCTGGAGAGGGTTGTGTGGTGCTGAGCTGCCTCATGCTGGCCACTCTCAGGAGGCTTGGGTGCTAACTGAATCTCTAGCAGCTATGGATGCTACTGCTCCTGCAAGCAAGCTTTCAAACAGCAAAGCTGTGGGCAGGAGAGGGTGAGAGTCCCAGAGAAGCACTTCCCAGCACGGGGAAAATGTGCACAGGAGGAATTTCTAATGGGAGTGTGCTTTCCTCCTATTAAGCATTTGAATAACAGATGTTTCCCTCTGACATTTCACAAAACCTCCTCTGTGAGGTTTTTTGTTGCTTTCAAGACAGTTTCCAGGTAAAAGAAACTTATAAAATTGCCTACTGTTCCACACCTGCTTAACGTCAAGGCCAGGGAAACTTGTGAAGCCTGTGCTAAGTGACTGCTCTCTAAACATGCCACTTCCAGTTTCAACTCCTGCTGCACTGTGAACCAGCACAGAGCAGCATCCCTGATCTCAGATAGGGATGGAGTGAGTGTAAGGATGTGTGCAGACACAGAGGCTTGCAGGAGGGGGAATTGGCTGTACTGCACACACTGGCTATGCCAGGATGTGCCTGTAGCAGCAGTCAGCCAGTAGCTTTAAAGGAACTTCATAGTAGGTGATTATGGAATAACCTTGCTAAGCCTTGTCACTCAAAGCCTGTTTAGATCTTGAAATATATAGGCTTAAACACCATGAATGAAGTGGCCTCATTTCTTTAATTATATAAATATACAGCATGTTAACTTTAAGGCTTTTGGCACAGCAAGCCTGCAACTTTGTGGGTTACACCGCAGGGAACAGAAAAACAGTGTTCTCAAAATACAGTACTCACATGAGAGCAGAAAGACAATGTAATTGCTATAGTCTGTTTTGAGCTCTTCTCATGCTTCTTGACCCTTCTCAGCTCTGTTTGGCTTTTGCCTTTTCCCTTCTTTGTAACCAACTCTTGCCCACCTTGATCTTCTATTGCTGCATCTTGGGTACTAATTTCCAAGACCAAAACTGTCAGTTTTCCTTTGAAACCCTGTGTCTCCAGCGAATTTGGTTACACCAACAGTTTTGAAGAGCACCAGCATGTGGTTCTTAGGTAAGCAGTATGGCGAGTAGTTCATTGTTAAGTAGCCCTTTGCTTTGGGTATGTTTGTTTCCTGTCAAAATTACTGAATCCACAGCTCTACTACCCAGCCTCCCTCTCTCACCCAATGTGACCTTACTTCCTGAGGGTGGATTTTGGGTACAAGTAGAGGATTTGCGGTGTTAGGTCATAGCCAGTGCAAAATCTCATGGGGTTTGTATTGCCCTCATGCTGACACTTAACTGCCATCCTTCTATGTCAGCTAACAGGTGGTAGGGTGCTTCATGGATGTCTCCCTAGCAAGCTATTCTTCAGACCCTCTTCCAAAAAGCCCAGAAGAGGCAGTGAGAAAGCTGCTAAAGTCTCCTTTCCACATAAGACTTGCTCTGCTGGGTTTGTTTTCCAATTGACTCTGTGCCTCAGTACATCAGGAGACTGAAAAATACAGGCTTAAAATCCAACTGTGCTTTGCTGATTTTCCCAGTGATCTCTAGTCCAGAAGCATCATGCCTTGCTCGACTGGGAGCTGAGGGACTTGATCTTCTGCATACCCTGTCCCAAGGCGCCTAGACAGTTCTCTGACAACCTGCCATGTCTAGACACAGTAAGGTGAGCTAAGGATAGCTTAAGATAAACTTGCATTTTCCTCTTCCCTTATTTGGACTTACAGTGCAGTCGTGACTTTGGTAATTACTTTCTTTGGCTTGGCAGATCGCTGGGAGCGGCACTGTGCTGGGATGACATTATAATATTAATCTCTCAGTGAAAGAACAATTTAGGGGTTTATGTATTTTCTGTGATGTTCCCAACATCTCTTAACAATTTGGGCACAAATGTTCATTTTGTTTTGGCAGTGGGTGCAGCCACGATTCTGGTGGTCAGTAAACCTGTGATGGGAAGGGAGGAAGCTGGACACACCGTCTGCCAGCCACCAAGTAAACCCTGGCAGGTTGGGTTTTACTCTCCTCTGCTGCTGTTTCTTTGCAGGAGCCTAAAGTTAAGTGCTCAAAAAGCTTTGGGTGCTGCCATGACATGCCTTGCAGCACCCAGTCTTTAGCCATCTGTGAGGTAACACCCTTGCTCATCTCTGCTTTCCCTGTGATGGATGTCTGTTCCCACAGAAAAGAATCATCCAAGGGTGTTTCATGACCTGGCACCCAGGAGGTGTATTGCTTAGGGACACAGGCCCTGCCATTTCAGGGCTTCATTGCCTGGACTCTTTCCTGAAGTAGCCACTCAGGATGGTCTGAGAGAAAAGGCTTTTCTCTCCAGACCTGGCCAGAGGAATACAGGATGGCTCCTGGTAGGAGTAGCACCATTTGGGGAAGTGGGGTTTGAATGGTAATTCCTCCTGTCCTGGGTGACTGCTGTTGCTTCCCTGAGCTCCAGTCCATCCCAGGCCAGTGGTGTGACTGTGCTCCTCTGCCAAGGTGCCCCAACCCCAGAGGAAGAGCCCTGTGGCTCTCTGGAGGAGGGACGAGAAGCAAGAAGAGGTGCTGGGCTGTGTGGCCTGTTACAGAGGATGAACGATGTTCCTGTGGCTGTGGCCTCCTCATGATCAGGGAGTGGAGAGCATCCACAGTGTGGGGACCTCTGGTACCTTCTGAGGGAGGCAAGGAGCTGAACACTGGGCTTGCCCTTGCTGCTTGAGTGCTCTGATGGCAAAGCTGGAGGGAAGGGAAAGGAGGTACCAGCAGTACTGATACTGCTGTGAAGTGCTTATTTGACAGGAAAGGGGACTTCCAAACACTAGTGTGTTTTCTGTAGGCTATAAACTGACTATAGAGCAAGATTCCTAGATTGTATTTCAGGGAGTAGCAGGTGGGGAGTGGGAATGCCAGATACAGGTCTTCAGGTCAGATTATGCAAGGTTATGGGTTCAACTCAGGCCAGCCTAGGATATCATGAAGTTCAACAAGTAGAAGTGCAAAATCCTGCAGCTGGTGAGGACTGACCCCAAGCATCAGTAAGTGTTGGGAGCCACCCAGCTGGAGAGCAGCTTGGCAGAAAAGGACCAAGGGGTCCTGGCAATAATCAAATTGACTATGAGCCAGCAACATGCCCTTGTGGCAAAGGCAGCCAGTGGTGTCCTGGACTGCATCAGACAGAGCATGGCCAGCGGGTCAAGGGAGGTGATTCTTCCCCTCTACTCAGCACCAGTAAGGCCAGTCCTGGAGGGCTGCCAGTTCTGGGCTCCCCAGCACCAGACAGATATGGACATGCTGGAGAGAGTCCAATGAAGAGCCACAAAGATGATTAAGGGACTAGGGCATCTCTCCCATGAGGAAAGACTGAGACAGCTGGTTCTGTTTAACCCAGAGAAGAGAAGGCTCAGGGGGATCTTATCAATGAATATAAACACCTGGAAGGTGGGTGCAAAGAGTCCAGCCAGGTTCTTCTCAGTCATGCCCAGTGACAGAACCAGAGGCAATGGTGCAGACTGAAACATGAGAGGTTCCCTCTGAACATCAGGAAACACTTTTTCACTGTGAGAGTGACCAAATACTAACAAAGGTTGCCCAGGGAGGTAGTGGAGTATCCATTCTTGGAGATACTCGAAAGGCCATGGTCCTGTGCAGCCTGCTTTAGGTTCCTCTGCTTGAGCCAGGAGGGTTAGGACCAAATGATCCATTCTAACCACAACCCTTTGGTGATTCTGTGTGATTCTGACTCTGTTTCCAGTAGGGTAAAGCTACAGGGACCTTAAAGCCATGAATGCTGGTGCCTCTGAGGGATGATGGAACCTACTGTCCGTTTGGACCACAGTCCCATGGCTCTTCATCAACCTACTGCCAGAGCAGAAAACCTTCATGATGCCCCTTGGTGTGCTTGGTGTTTCCAGAGCAGCTTGAGTTAAATGTGCCAGCCCAGGGTTAGACGCAGGGCGGACGCTCAGGAATGTCCCTCTGAGTCTGTGTTTCAGTCCAGCCTGTAATTTTTTGTTCCTTGCTAATTTTTGTAACATGAAGCAAGCAAACATGGAAACTCTTGTTTCAGTGCCCAGATTGTTGTAAAGGATCAGGAATGTCCAGGCTGTGTAGCTGTAGTTGTTTGGAGGGCTGTAAGTGGTTGAGAGGACTCTGTGCTGGGTTAGAGGTTTCTCCTCTTCGTAAAGCTTTTCCTTCTGCTCATTGTTGGAATTAAACAGAAACGAAGTAGGAAAGGAGGCTCTCAAGCAAGAAGCATGACAGGATATTTTTTCCTTTGTAGGCTTTCTATACGTAACCTTGTGTTCATTGTGCAACGCTTCGTGTTGCTTATGGGCATTTCTGGTGCCCCTGGCTCCACCTCAGTTGGATGCTCCCTGGGCACCTTTCACCAGCTCTGCTCAGCGTGCACATGACTGACATTTCAGGTGACAGCTTTGGCAGAGTTTTGTGTGGTTTGACCCTTTTTTGCAGGCCGATTCCTGCAGCAGCCATGGTCTCTGTAAGCTGCAAAAGCAACTCGAGCGCCCTTCCTTCACCTCGGCTGTCTGCGGCTGACGTCACAGTACGTGCAGTCCTCCCCTGATCAGGGCATGGGCTGGGGGGCTCTTTGGTTTCTTACTGAGCTGTCTTATCTGCAGAAACATTTCCTGAGGTATTCTCTCATCCTGCATTGGAGAAACATTCGTTTCCTGGTGTGGGTATTTTTGTTTTGGTTTGGTTTTTTCCTTGCTATTTTTATCTCTTGCTTCACTTTTCCAAAGGGTTTTGCTGAGCCCTGTTTCCAGGCTGCCCTCAGGGTGAAGCTCACTTCTGCAGGCACTGTTTCTTACTCTCCTCAACGTTCCCAACCCCCAGCCTTAGCCTGCTGGGCTTATCTCCTTTTTACTCCATATTCCAGTAATTTAATATTACAGACAATCTATGATAGAGCCCAGCCAAGATGAGGTTATGCCAATTACCCAAGCTGTTTCTACAAAGACATCATCTTGCTCTTTTAAGCAACTCTGTTATTTGAAGCAGTGTATAAATCTCAGCAATGCAGTGTGGAGTTATAAATAATTAAACAATTTCTTCGATGAACAATAATGACACACCTCTGGAATTGTTGGTGCTGTGGCTTTTTCTCACAGAACCCTTAATTTTTACCTACTTTCAGTCAAAATACAGTGTACAGTAACCTCTCCAGTGGCTCAGTTACAGCAGGAATCTTTATCTTGCCTATCACCAGGTTTGAGTAGGGTTGTTCAGCACGGAAGGAAAAGGAACTCTAAAATTAAAGTTGCTAAAACAACTTAAATTTGGTCCCTTAGTGACAAATCCAGTCTTACTAACTGCACGATAGTGTCCCTTTGTACAACCACCCATTTGCCCCAGGCACCAACAATCACAGCTGACAAATGAAGATGTTCTTGAGCACGTAGCTTCATCCACAGTGCTTCATGAGGCCCCAGCCAAGCACTGCTGCCAGCACTGCCCTTGGCCCCCCCTTCCTGAGACGGGCAACCCAGCCTTTGCCCCCCACTGCTTGTGCCCCATGGGAGGAGGTGTGGAAAGCTCAGTTGGCTTCTCGCTGCCCTGCAGCTAGAACACATTCAGAACAGAGATATTTTAGCTGGCAAACTCCAGCCAGCACTTACTGCCTGTGTGCAGTCTGAGAGTTTTCAGAGGCTCAAAAATTGGCCAAATTTGGTCAGGCCGTGTGGAGATGGGAAAGGCCCATCACTAGCTTGAGGGTGATCTCTCAGCAGGTTCCTAAATGTCTGCTTCAAACAACAGATGTGCTAATGGTCCCTGAAAAAGGTCTGACACCTCAGTGTCTTCCCCTGAACTCCTTCTGAGGCTTCTCTGGGCAAGTTTTGTGATGACTCTTCTCAAAGATTATGAACCAAAACAAAAATCAGACATAGAAAACTTGGTGAAGTTTTTTTTGCTTTTGATGGTTTTATAATCAACTGGAAAATAGTTTTGTATTAAAGAACTTTGGATGGCCCAAACTGTTTGTAGCTGTAAGTACTGAGGTGCTGCAGGAGGTGTTTCTTGCTAAAGTATGGAAAACACAAAATGAAGAGTGAGGAAAAAGAAATGGAAGGAGATAGAGAAAAATGAAAATTATTAAAAAGAACTGAAAGTGAAGGCAAATTGTAGACTTTTCCACATATGAAAAGCCCCCAGACCTGTGCCAATGGTTGGGATTGTCTGAAACACACCTAAGTGCCTTGCCTGACCATGTCCTGCAGCACACCCAGCTGGTGCCAGGGGCTGTGATGTTAAAGCAGTATTTACCTCTTCTGGTGCAAAGCTCGTTTTGAGCCCTGTGTGCATGAGCAGAAGCTGCTTTTAACCATCTTCTAACTAGACAGCAGCTCCTTAGCCTGAGCTGGGGGCTTTCTTGTGTGAGGGTGAGCTAGGATGCAGGGAAGAAGCGTGAGACTTGAACATGCTTCACAAGCATGGTCTGTGTCTCTGGAACGATCTTTTCTGTCTTCCTTGCTCTTTTGGCTTACCACATTCAATGGCACACAGGTCTTATTTCCTCTCGTGTTTTGGTTTCTCACCAAATACCCCAGTTCAGACTGGGCAGAAGGCAGTGGTGGGGTGTGTGGCTGACAGGAGAGGAGGGAGCTATGTTTTCTGCCTGAAACAGTCCAAGAAGCATTAGTCAAGCCAACACTCAGTCCTGTCCCAGACAAAAACCTCCTCTGCTCAGCTCTGTGCAGTGACAGGATGTCACCAGGAGGGATGAAGAGGAGGAGCAGGAGCTCATGGCTGTTGTGGGGAAAGGCAGCACAAAGCTCAAGTCACCCTTTTCGAATGTGATGCAGCATCTCAATGAAATGCCTCCCTGTAAGAACCAGTTGTATTCCCTATCTGTGCTGACCCACAGAGCCGATGCACTACCTTATTTCAAGCCTGTCTGCTCTGTTAGGCTGCCTTTCAAATAGATCTTCCCTGCAAAGATAAAAGATGCTCAGAAGTAGGTCTTACATCTGCCTTTCAGACTCCACTCTCTCCTGTTCTAATCCAATAACATGTAAGATGATAGACGGGAGTTTTCAGGAGATGTCATACAAAGTGCTCACTTTAAACCAAACAAAAACCAGTCCTGTTTTCAAAATGAAACTGTTATAACTCACAGTGCCTCTGGTCCTAGGACCTCTGGCAAGCCTAACTTCAGTAGAGATTTAAGACCAAATAGTGTTTAAATACAAAAAGACAAGAGGTACAAAAAGTGGATGCAGATAGGATGGACACCCAGACCTGGGACCCCAGCTTGGGAGAGATGGAACTATCAGAACTGGGTGGCTGTGCTGGCTTGCATGAGCCTGAAGCTCCTTTAATTCCTTCCTGACATTTGGGGCTTTTTAAGTATATGAGATTTTTAAAATAATGCTTTGGCGTGATCACACTGGTTTATTAGCTCACTGATTGGAATGGGTAGTGGTTGTTTATGACCTGAATTAATCTGTATTTCAGAATGGGAGGACTGCATGTGAAGCTTAATTTGCAAAGTGCTTTCTGCCCCGAACCCCCTGAGATGCTGGCCTGACATAAGGGGGATGTCATGGCCTCAGTGCTGTCCAGGGATGACTGAGATGAGGTGCGGAGGGTAATACCTGTGTGTGAGCAGCAGCATGCTCAGAAGCATCCCCGTGGGGCTGTAAATGTGTTAACATTGGAGCTGAGGCTGGGTGCAAGGGGGGCAGCTCCCAGGTAGCCGGTCCAACACAAACCCTTCTGCACTGGCCAAAGATAACTTTTAAACAATGCGGCGCTGTCCGTGCGCTGCCTTGAGGTGCGTTGCGCATCGTTGTGTGCCAAAAGGAGAAAGGGGGGAATTTTTTAAAACATTCTCTATTTTCTGTGTTTGCTCTGGGAATGGACAAATATTTCACATTAACTATGTTCTTCTGCCAATTTTTGTCATGAGAGCAGAGTCTCTGAATTGTAGAGCCTGTGAATTATAGTGGTAAACGCTGTATTGCTTTGACCTTTCGAAATGTCTCCAGCATGATTGGCTGCCTGTCCTCCCCTTCCCCCAGAGGTCAGGCAGGTTGTAAATATGGGCGAAATGGAATAGCCAGATAATCAAATTGAACCCATTTCACTGCAGTGCAGTGCAATCACGGCACAGTGAAATTCCATCAGCGTCACAGGCTGCATGTCAAGTGCCACGGAAATCGCTTTGTAACTGTCCACGCAACTTGAGGAGTGGTGTTTACCATCTGCAGTGCTGTGGGCTCTGCGTTTTTAAGCCTCCTTTAGCAAAGAAAAAAAAAAAAATCCCAAAGCCACATAAAAAAGAAGGAATAGGCTGCCATTTGAAAAAAGCACATAACCTGAAAAAAAATTACCTTGACATATAGGATGATTGAGAAGTTTTACTTGCCTTGGGTGGGTTTTTTTTTCTTCTTTTCAAGATGCTAAAATGATTTGTCTGCTCTGGAGCAGATAACAGAATTGCTTGCTGCATCACCTGAGCTCACCTTCTTCAAAGAATAAGTCATTATTTTATCAACAGCATTGAAATACAGCACGTAAGCAGTGGTACGAAAAGCACCGCAGCTCCACTATGCATGAGGATGCTGTTTAGGAGCAATATCCTCTGACCAAGCAAGATGACAATCTGGATGTTGAAACCTGTATAGATGATTTCTCAGTAGTGGAGCCAAGCGCAGCGCTGTGCTTCCGTTGCTTGCAAGCCCAGCAATGCTAGCAGTGGGGTAGCAGGGCATAATTAATGTTTACTTATAATCAGCATCTTTCTGTGCCAGCAATCATGGCAGACTGAAACTAAGCAGGGGAACCAGAAACCCCGCTGCTTTCAGCTGTCTGGAACAATAATTACACAGTGCCATGGTACCTCTGGGAGTCTGGCACCATTTATCCTCCCTGACTCTCAGCGTTGGTTACCTGCCATGAAGCAATCCCCAAAGCAACCAATCCTCAACATCATTTTCATACAAAAGGTGGAGAGAATGATAATGGCTATGCTACTGCTCTGCCTTCAGAAAGCCGTGCTGATGGCTTAATTGAGGTTAAAATAAGCTCCAATCAGAGAGGTAAAAACCTAACAGGGCTACTTAATCTTATATAAATACAAGAGAGATACAAGTGCATGAGGAGAGAATAATAACTGACTCTGGTAAGGTTTCTATGGAGAATAATGATTAGCCAGGCAGTGGACAGATTGGGCTGGGAGCAGGCTATTTAGCATTCATGCCCCGGTGGCAAAGGCTTTGAGATGGAGGCTAATTTGAATTTTAGGGTTGGGTTTAAAAAGAAGAAATAAAAGCTCCCTGTCTGGAGCAGATCAGCATTGTGCTCAGTTTTGCCTTAGACTGTGCTGAAGAAAATTGACTGACTTCTACTTTGTGACCTAAGGATGGTTTGTCTAATGTAAGGGAGAAGTAATTGCAGGAAAAAAGGTGTTTGGTTGACTTGGGAGGAAGGATTTGCCCTGCCCAAACCTGTTCATACCCCCAGACCTCCATACTCTTTGTAAGGGGAAGAAGGCAGCCCAGCCCGCTGGCCTTTCTTCAGCACCACTAGCAACACTACCAGAAAAATAAATTACAAGAGACCTTATTTTTTTGCTTACTGTTTCATTCTCAGAGCTAATTCCCTTTAAAAACTTGAAACTAAAATACTTACTTTTTGGCAAATCACTGGGAATGGTTGGCAAAACTCACATGTTTTTTAGGCTTTTAGATGTTGGGCATCTGTTTTGGTAAGTTAAATTCAATGTGAGATTTCAGAAGTGTTTGAAAACACTTCTTGCATGCAACAGCATTTCAAATCCAAACTAAAGTTTCAAGCCTTTCCTGCTCTGTTTACGAGCTGCTTGCCAGCGTGCTCTCTGTTACAATTGCTGTCTTGTACACATACCACATGGAGAAATGCAATGACGAGCTGGAGAAGTGCAGATCCTGCCAAAGTGTGGTTTCTAGGCTCATCTTTCCTCATCCCAGAGATGAAGTGATCCTTTCCCCCACCAGCATCTCCGCTGGCACAGTCACGTACCAGCAGCAGTGGGGATCTGGCCTCTGGATCTGCAGTGGGAGACAGGCAAAATTAGATGCATTTGTGATATTGCTGATTGTATTTGAGAGTTTGTTTATTGTAGTGTAGCTGGGGATCCTTGCTCTCCTGTTACTTGGTAAAGCGCATCTTGTAGTCGTGCAATTTCAGAATCATGTTACAGCCACCATGCAAGGCTCTGTGGCTTGCTCTTAGCTTCTGCAGTAATTTCCCCCATCTTAGCCAAAGTCCTTCAGCTATGTCCATCAAGAGATAAAAATAGACTGTAGGCTGCAACTCGGTATAGCTGGATGCTCCATTACTGTTGCGAAGTGCAAGAGTCCTCAGGAAAGCAATGAAAAATTACCCCTCTCCAGGCAATGAAAAATGTCAGGAGCCTCACGGGCTCTGAGGCCCTAACAGAGAGTAATTATGCTGTGAACAGATTGCTGCGTGGCAGAGACCTCGCAGCGCTCTCAAAGGGAAGACTATGAGACCCTGTTAAAGGGAGATCAGAGCCCTCACATGGCACTTTTGGGAGAAAGCAGATGAAAATAAAAAGACCATATGCCCAAACAGGCTGATTTCATTGAGGTGAGCCGTCCTGGTGCTTGCAGGACTACTCGCAGACAAGAACATAAAGGATAAACGTGGCCCAACAGATAATCAGATGGGTATCTTTAACAGACCAAGTCGTGACCTTCATTCAGCTGGTAGACAAGCCCTGCAAGAAAAATGAACAAAGAGAAGAGGAGTGAAAGTTCTCAGACAAGGAGAGCCCAGAATTTCCCTGGAAAGCCTGCCTGTCCCTGGGCTGGTGAGCATTACCTGTCCTCTCCAAGGCACTCTTCAGTCAGAGGATCCACTCTTGGCCCAGGCTCCTGCCTCCTGCTTGTTCCCAGAGCAGCCGGGACTGGTGGGTTGAGCCTTGGCCACCCCAGGAGCCTTGCCACAGGTTGTTGTGGCTGGCTGGGTGAGGAGCTGGAGCTCTCCTGCCCCTATGCACCTGTATCCAGTGTACAACTCAAGGAGCAGGATAAGAAGGGGGGATTTTTGCAGCCTGGTAGCACTTGTGTGTGTGCGCTTCGCAGGGGAGAGATGGTGAGGACCATGACCAGCATGAAGGGCAACTGCTGCGACCAGGTTGAGGCAGTTCTGAAATGATTTGTGCTTAAGGGTAACAGGGGCCAGAATTTGTTGGATATTTCACCTCCTTAGGAAAGAGTCTGACAAACCCGAGTTCATTATCCCAAGGAAGGTGACAATGCTCTTCTGCTGGGTTGAACAGGAGCAGGGTTAAGGTTTCAAAAAGAGGACTAGGGTCCTTCCCATTACATCTTCCCTCTCTTTTCAGTGCTTTAACTATGAAAAGTGACTCTGTGGAATAGTGCAAGATGCTGTTGGCCAGCTTGGAGGGGAATAGGGCTTTGGGAGAGGGCAAAAACTTTGCCAGTGTTTGTTTACTGGGCAGGTGGGAGGAGGCCCAGATGGTGGTATCAAAGGAGCAGCAATTTAATCACTGACTCTGCCATCTGCTCTGCCGTGGGTCATAATTTCTTCCCACTTCACCCAGAGTTTTGTGGCTTGACTGAGGAACACTTCATATGAATAAAAAGGGAATTGGAGACGCTTTTCACAAGACTTTGAGCAACCTGTTAGGAAGGGGACGTGGGCACATCTTCCACACAGCAATGCACAGATGTAGCCCCCACATTACCACTGCATGGCTTTACAGTATTTTCTTTCCAGGGTTTAAATCACAGCTTTTCAGTAGTGTGCAGCCTGTTCATGGGTGCCTGGAAACAAAAGGAAATCCAGGCTTTGCCACGCTCTTCCCAGTGATGCAGGTGTAGTGCTGATCACCAGCTCAGGTGAAGTAGTAATACAGAGGTACGTACTTTTAATTCGTCAGGTGAGCCTGCTAGGCCAGGCCAAATCTGCTTGTGCCTCATTTTTTTTCTTTAATCTTGGTTCTTAATGTTCAGAGCCTTGCTTTCTTTCTGTACATACTTACAAGATGCTGAGAACCTCTGCAACTTAAATAATTCATTGTCACAACAAGTTTTGTCTTCAAAATGACAACCAAGCTAAATGCATTCAGTGTTTCTGTCTCCAAAAATCTCTTCCAGCCACCACAATATAGCTAACAGCACTGTCCCTCAAGTGCTGCCTTTCAGGCCATGAGTAGAAATGTGATTTCAGCTTTTTGTTGCCTCCCAGATGCACAGCCAGCAGGACAGCTCTGGCCCAGACGACCTGATTCACCAAAGCTACAGGTTAGGGCAGGACAACATGGCATCTGCCACGGGTACCACAGGGTCACTGCGGGAGCCACAGAGGGATTCGGTACAGCCAGCAAGCAGGGGAGGGCAACCCCAGGGTCTGCCCCAATCTGTGGCACTGTCCCTCTTTGGGGTTGTTTGTGAGGCTTTTGCTGTCTCTGAGGAGGCAGCAGCAAGTTGTGCTGGGGCTGCTGCTTTTGGTGACAGCTTCTGAAATGATTCTGCCTCTTCCCTCACCAAAGTCTGTATTTTGGGGGTCAGTGTGTTCCCTCTGCGGTGAGTGCCCTGGTGGGGCAGCTTGCTATCATCACTCAGGCTCCATCACCCTCGCCCAGAGCCCGGCCCTTGGAGCAGCACTTGCTGCCAGCGCTCCCACCCCTGCTGCTGCAGCAATGCTTTTGGCCGCACAGACAGCAGGAGCTGCAGTTACCCGGCTGTGATACCACCCAAATCCTAAAGGAGTAAGAGCAAACACCTCTGCTGCACAGCCCTAGTGCAGCTCCTGGTGGTTTTCCCTTTCCTCCCTGTTACTTAATCAGTTGTGGTTTTCCTTGCCAGCACTTCTGAGTAGAGGTGTGCATTTTGGAGCACTTTGATGTATCAGCTCTTAATCTGAGCTTTGGCTCCTTCCAAGGACGTGTCCCTGCAGATGTCAAGCAGACAGATTTGCACACCTTTCTCCCCAAAAACCCTGTGAGGGCAGGCACAGACCCCCAGCCTGCAGCCAGTGCTCACACAGGGCTGCTGCAGCACCTGCCCTTCAGCCACTCTGCTACATCTAAGCCGGGACACAGTGCTGAAGTGCTGGCTAATTGCATCAGGAAGCCAATGTGCCTCGGCTGCTGCATAGCTCCAGGGGTTGTAAGGTCCCTAGTTCCAGAAGTCACTGGAAATTGGGAATTCAGGGACAGATTCTGTGACAACCAGACTAGAGCTTCTGTGTCAACCAATGGTGGGATTTTTCCAGGCCACACCATTGGGGTCAGACAAGGATCATAGAATCACAGAGTCATAGGGTTGGAAGGGACCCCAAGGATCATACAGTTTCAATGCCCCTACCACAGGCAGGGCCACCAACCTCCAGTCCTGGATCTACAAGGCCATAAAGCAAAGGGGGAGGATGGCCTGGAGGCTGGGTATTGGAGCGTGAAGGGGAAACAAAGAATATTCTATGACTCAGTTTAATAGGTGAATGCTGAAGGTGTCTCCTTGAGAAGGATGTGAACTCTCACTTCCCTGTCCCATGCCTGAGCCAGCTGGCTGTAGGACATCCAAGAAAAGATTAAGAGGATTGAGTTTGCTTAGTCTAGGGAAGTGAGATGCAGAGACCTTTTCTAGTTTCATGGACCGCTATTGTATGCCTAGAGGTGCAGGGAAAAGTAGCTCACCACATAGGCTGCAGAATGGGATAAAAGCAGTGGATAAGGGCAGAGTAAGGAGAAAAATGAAAGTAAGCTGCAACAAGGGCTACTTAGTTGTGCAGAAAGCCAAACTTTCTGAGTAGGATGAGAATTATGTGTGAGATAAGACTGCCTGGGAGGCCCTTCCCTCTCCGTCAGCAGAGGCCTTTAAGAGCAGCCCAAACTGCTGCTTGGCCTGGGAGAAACACAGCTCTCTGTTCCCCAGCTCTGGCTTCTGTGTCTGCAGCTGCCTTCGGCGCCCCTGCCTGTAGCCCAGGAGTGCTGCACACTGGCTGCGCACAGGCGGGGATGGGCAGGAGTGCCGGGTGCTTGGGCAGGCCGCCTGTTAGCGCCTTTTGCCTGGGTCTTCCCAGAAGAGGCTTCCTTTGCAGGGCTGGGGGAGAGGCTGCAGTGCTGGGTGCTCTGTCCCACGGCAGGACTGTGCTGGTGGGGGCTGCCTAGGCCCATTTGTGCCTGGTAATGTCTGCATGGTGGGGGAGCAGCAGTAACTGAGCATTTCCACCCCCTGGCAGCAGCTCATGGCTCTGAGGGTTTATCCGTATCTGGTGTGAAGCGGTTAAAAGAGCGAAGTCTTTGTGGCTGTGAGCACATAACTCTTGTGTTTCAGGCTGTGGTAAAGAAAGAGTTTAACAGGACTTGACAGGACTGGTGGAGACAGTGTCCATACCTGGTACCACCACAGCCACCCCAGTCCCCAGCACAGCAGGGCTGCGAGTGCTGCACAAGTGATGAGATGGGGTTCCTCAATGGAGCAGCGTTGCTTTAGGAGAGCAGTGGGAATGAAGCTCTGGCCAGGAGAAGCACTTTCATTTCATATAGGGCATGAATGGACGAGTTGGAACAAGGAAACCAATGGCTAAATGGAAGGCTGCATGCCAGCTTCATTCAGAGTTTCTTTAACACCAGAGAGGACCATTGTAATCATGCTGTCTGGCCCGCAACATGGCTTAGCTCATGACCTAGCAAATTAGAAAGGCAGCAGGAAGGAAGGAAAGGAGCTAGTCCCCACCTCTGGCTTGTACAGCACGGGCATCGCTTCTGCCACCGAGACCGACGCTGGCAAAATGGAGCTCGCCTTGCCAGCAACAGCAGCACACTGCAGCCTGCCCTCGTGTGCTCAGGCTTTCTTTTTATCTCACGGATGCAAAGAAAGCCCAGAACGCATTAGGACAACCACCTGGGGAGTTAGTTATGATTTTTAAGAGCTAATGATGCCGCCCACTGTTTGATGTTTATAATAAACCAACTTTCCCCCCCTCTTAACTAAAATGTGTATATAGAGGGGAAGAAGCTGTACCCACGGACACCCTGAGCACTTGGCTTGCTGCACGGAGCTGCTGTACTCCATAAGTAGGAAAGGTGGATAGAAAGTGATTTATTTTCATGCGTTTGAATGGGGCAGGTGGGGAAGGTTAGGCCAAAGAAGGGGACGGATGTGATCCTGGCATATAGCTATAGTGTTTTAATGCAAACCTGAAGATCATGCAGTCCTCTTGACAGCTGGCTCACAGCTCAGCCTACACAAGCAATACGGCTGGTGATTCACCGGTTGCTTGGAATTACATTGCTTCTCTCAGCCTCTCACCTAATATAATACCCGATTGCTTAGCTTGCCTACATACAGGTGCGCGGGCACTCAGGAAACAGGAGAGCAGCACGCAGCCGGCTTTAACTATCACCTGGAAAGCACCGGTTTTTGTTCTTCCAGTCTGGGGAAGGGGGGGAATCTGGGATTTTTTGTTTGTTTCATTTACATTCCTATTTAGCATCAACACTGACACTGCTTTTTAACGAAGAGTCCAGGGCTGAGCTGCCCATGGCTCAGCCTCCGGAGGCGAAGCAGCGCTCTGGGCAGAGCACAGAGCATTCCAGCCCCCGGGCTCCAGGCTGTTGTACAAATAAGGAAGCAAACGGTCCAAGTCGGATTGACTTTCAGTGCAGCAGGTGGGTGGGTGCAGGAAAAGGAGAGATTAATAGGAAAAGCAGTCTTATCTTTAAAACTTCAAAGAGAAAACTTAGAGCAGAAATAATGTATCATCGAGAACAGCACTTCAGCTATGAAACAGTTATTGCATGGCAGGAAATACAGTGTCATCCTTCATTGTACATAATGCTTTCAGGGAGTGCTAGAGGAGAGGCTCTACCTCTTGCACACCCACATCGCCTTTTTTTTTCTTCTTCACAGAAGCAAGCTGTGAAATCGGATGGTTTGTGTGTGTGTTGGCAGGGACCTTGCCAAGGCCAACACCTTGATGTGCTTGGTCCCTGCAGCAAGCAGTGGTGTGGCAGCACTGTGCAGCTGAAGTGCCTGCAGACAAAGTGCTGCCTGGCCCAGGCTGGTAGGAAGCTTTTTCTTGGAAAAAAGGTGGGTTTCAGTTCTGTTTCTAGGTTAGGTGTCTCCTCCTACCAGAACAAGCGGCTGGGCAGGACACTCACATGCAGAAAACCAACAAGCCACCACCAGCTCAGCATCACCCTCTCGGCACTGGCACACCAGTGCTGGGTAACCACCACCAGTTCTTTGATGCCAGCTGCTTGGCCACAGCGTATGAGGGACTGGACCAGCTGACCAATGCTTAACATTTATCTTCCAGCGCTTGATACAAAAAATGACAGGTTTTAATAACAGTGTTTATTTTCTTAAAGGACAGCTGTTTTTTCCACCATATGAATTAGCAAACTACTCCGAGCAGATTTGTACCATACATACAAATCTAAACTGCTTGTGACAATAGCTTAGCCTGGGGGGTTGGGTTTTTGTCTGCATTTTCCCACTTTTGAGCTTCATACATTTCTTTTTTTTTGATGTGCTGAGCTTGTAACTCTCCGTCCTCTTCAGGATCTGGTGACACAAGCTTTGGTTGCCACCAGAATAATGCTGCCAGACTGGGAACAAGTTTATTTTTGTATTGCACAGGTGATGGTTGTGCATTCATGATTACATTGAAGAAACTTACTTCTTGATGCCTGTTAGCACTGGGACATTGGAGTCAGGTGAACCTGGACACAAGCTCATCACTGAGAAGCTGACACAGAAGACGTTCAAGAAAAGTTTGGAGAAAGGTGGGCACTGCCATTTTACAGTATCATCACTTGAACTCCACCCGTCCCCCCTTACAGAACATCTCCAGGCCTTCATCTGTGCTGCATGAAGTAGAAAAAGAAAGAAGAGAAAAGAAGAACCAAAAAGAAACAAGACTCAGCAGTCTGGCCATCTCCCAGGGCTCCGGCCCAGATTCCTGCAGACTTTTGCTCGCTTTGCTTGTCCATCGCACCTGCTTGGCCTGGTTGTGCTCAGTGCTTTGCCTTCACTTCTTCCCACACTCAGGATCCGCTCTGCCCTGCCCTTGCCAGCTACGCTGTAGTGCAAGGAGCTGCAAGATGAGGTTTTATCGGCAGTGGGCCTGATGCTACCCCCACACGTTCCACTTTGCAGCTCTGCGTTTGCTGAACGCAACACAGGTTTCTTCTTTTGAAAGAAAGGAGCAGCCAGGCACCTTAACGGACTCAAACCCGGGGAAGTTGTAGGAAACTAATATTAGAGCTGCCATTTAATTCTCAAGGCAATAAAAAGGACCAAGAGGCCAAGCCGCCTCTGAATGTCTTTCATGTTGGTTTGTTACACAGTGTGATCTTGTTTTACAAGTGCTCCGTTTACAAGAATGCTGGGGGGGCAGGGGGTGGGGGGGATTGTTCATTTAAGTCCCACAGTCACATAGGGCTACTTTTGTAAAGGTCTGATCCAGTCCTGCCAGCTGCTGGCCCACAAAACTTTGCGATTGTGGAGGCTAATTAAGATTCTTCAGAGGAGCTCTCCTCTCCCCCGGCGGGTGCAGGCGGCCTCATTAGACATGCTGCGCCTCCCCCTCCGCCCAGCAGAATGCCCCACTGTGCTTGGTTTATGTTATGGCTTATGAATTAACCAATTGATTCCAAAAATATCATTGCTTTGGGTCTAAATAAAGCCATTGCCTTTAAGGGGGAAAAAACTCAGGGCTCCACATAGGCATAAACTGCTCCTGTATTACCTACAAACTGCCCCCTCTCCCACACTGCGAGTCAAGGATTCGCTTGCCAGGGGACAATGGGGTCAGCACAAGGGGAATTTATCCTGGCGTTCTGTGATGGTGGGGAAGAAAGCCTCGGCGGTAAGCATCACCTACACAGGAAGCTTTATTTGTATCTGACTCTGGTATTAAAAATACAGTTTACATGGAATGACTCTGTTTGCCTTTGTGGGTGTGTTCACCTTCCTCTCTAGCTTTGAAGTGAAGAAAACCGGTACTGACAAGACCAAGCGCATCTGAGAGCTGCTGGTACTACTGCAGCATCACTGTGCTACAGAGCTGAGCACAGCTCTAAGTGCTGGAACAAAATTCCAACTGGCACTGACACGAAACATTGAACCTGCTGTATTCTGGAGTAGGGATGGCTGCAAAAAATTAACTTGGTTAAATTTAAATTGGTTTTAAGCCAGAACCGAATCTGATGTAAAGCCCAAACTGAGGAATACATACATACATTTAATTATGTTTCCTCTAATACAAATAGCTTTTCCCCTGTTGTGTTTGTGCAAAAATCTGGGTTTGCTTTTTTAAAAGGAAGCAAAGTGTAGGAACAAGACCAGGTATTGCAAGCAGCGAAGATACCCACTGCACCTGCATACACAGCTCCCAGTTGGTCAGGACACGCAGACTGTCAGCTCGGACAGACTCCTCTTCCTGGATACTTTGAGCATTTAGCTACACCTCTTTCAATTGAAGGAATACTCTCCCCTCCCCCTTCAGTAAGAACATGAAAACAAGACAACTTCACTGCACAAAACCATACCTCATATTGTAATAGCAAAACGCTTTATTTCTGGGGAATACAAGGAAAAGTGTGACATCCTCATTATCAAATTGCTTTAAAAAGGCATTCTCTCTTCAAAAAGTGTAACACTCGTACAGAAGAGGTGACCTGTGGGTAAGCCCTCTCATTTAGCAGAGGGAATTTTTTATTTTACAGCAACAGATTTCAACTTGGTTGGTATTTTCTAGTAGCTTGGGGCACACCTGCCGCTCGGCACCTCTCCGGAGCGACAGCCTGCTGGGAGGCTGACGACACAGCACCGAGATCACAATTCTCACCCAGGTCGCTTTGCAACAAACCACAAGACTTCACCATTACCACAAGAAGATGGTGCGAAAGCCACAAGGTAACTCATCTTCTCTTTTATCTCTGACAACTTTGCATGCAAGCCCTACCCTCACAAAATTCTCTTGGCATTCATGTGATGAGGGTGCTTCGCCACACATCTCCCTTTGCTGTAGGCCAGGGCTGTGCTGTTAAAGGCATGCAACAGATCAACCACGAAATACAATTGCTTCCCCAATGTAGCTGCTTTCTGTACAGCAGGTTCCAAGTAAGTTGGGGTATATGTTAAAGACTGCAAAAATTTCCATCCAGAAATCCCTTCTGCCCTCTCTGAACCTTTAGAATCTATGTTGTTAAAGTAAGGGACTGGGAAGTTTCTAACTGTCAGGTTATCAATTAAGCTTTTGTCTTTTAATCCAGCATGACAACTCTCTGCCTGAAGTAGTACCCATACTAAGCGGTGAGCTACGCCGGTCTTACTGCTGGAAGGGGGTTCGTGCTGTCTGAGGCGGGAATGGCAAACTCCAACAGAACCACCCCGTTTCTCTATTCGGGTTAGACATAACAAGTATGTCAGGTACAGCAGTTAGTCTAGAAAAATACAGTTAAAAAAAATCTTCAGCAGACCATGCTCCCTGTAACAAAATCTTTCAAAACCAATTTTACAAGTTATTCTACATTAATGTAAAAAGAAAATCTCAAATTTAGCATCATGAATTCCATCAAACAGCTATCTATCAAAACATGAGTTTCACTATTTATAGATGTTAGAATTCATAATACATTTTTTCTAATGTATCCTGTACATATTAAATAACCTAAAAGGCTCCTCTTGTAGTGCATTAACGATTTAGCAAGCACACTCAGTATTTCTCCAGTACCATTTGCATTACAGTTATTTGCCCGCAAATGTAATTAACATCTAAAAGTGCACACAGTTAGGTCCCCCCTCCCTCCCCGAAACCTGTTTCCCTGCTGAAACCCAGACATCCACTGGAAACATTATGCTACCGTAGCTAATCTACCCATGATTAGAAATGTGTGACTAAAGTGTTCTTAAACTATACAGGAACTGAATTATATACAGGAATGAAAAGCACAGCCTGTATTTACATTGAGAAACTTCCACTACCACAGCATCATACCAAGAACTCAATACAGTGTTACACAGTTGGTATTCACGTAGGGTTTTAGCTTCAAATCAGTTTAACACAAAACTTAGCTCAGGAAATACCCTGAAAAAAGAACATGTTTATTAAATATTACTTCTATTATGCCACAAGACAAATATCCATTGCTGGATATTCTTACAAATTCAGTGTTTGAAATAGTGTGCTGATCTACAAAGCAACTAAGAAGTTCCAGAGAGGTTGCTGGGGGAGAAAAAAAGGAAGAAAATAAAAGCAAGGGAGAAAAAAAAAAAGAGGGGGTGGGGCACAGAGCAATGGACAGCAGATTTCAAGTGAGGAATTAGATTTAAATAAACTAAACTGTTAGCACAAGTTTAAGACAGTCACTGCATGCAGAAACCCCTTGGAAAAATATCATACAGATCTGACTAGGTTGTAATACACAAGCTTAAGATGTAACTCCACTGAATTTTTCCATACCAGTTTGTAGGACTTTTCTGTATCAAGTGGAAGAATTTTAAGATCATATTCCAGATTATCCAGTTTGAGCCCTAACAGCTTTACTCTCCAAGAAATCCAGTGTATAAACCTATATTACATTTTTCCAGCGCTACTTTAAAAAAGGCAAACCATAAACTTTTCAATTCACTTTTTACATTGAACTTTTCAAAGAAATTCAAAGTGGTGTCTTTAATTCGCATTGAAGTGGTCAAATAATCCTCCTGTTTCTCCCCTTCCCAAAAGTGCAAAAAACAAGTTGCTGCTTGGTCCACAAACATAATACATCAAGTCCAGCGAGAGATTTTCCTTCTGATGGAGTACTGCTGCCCATCACTTCCAGTTTCTACTCCAAGAAAAACGTCAGCGTCCAAAGATGGAATTCAATTCCAGTAGAATTAATTCTACAATCTGATTCTGGTACACTGTGTGGACTGCTATGTTACCAGTCTCTTTCTCTGGTTTTAATAAGGTTGGACCAAAAACTATTGCTACACTTTGATAGGTCATTCGGTTCTTTTCTCCATTTTCAACAACTCTGAAAAAGGAGAAAACAAATACACAAAGAGACTTATCAGTGTCAGAATAATAGGATGGCAGGAAAAAGACAGAGTCCAAAGCAAATGACTAATCACAGTATTTATTTAACAAGTAGTTGTTACTAGCACATACAACTGCTGTGACTCCCCTCCCTATGGAAGAGGTTTGTTTTGAGGTGCTGTTCCTGATCCTCTCACAGTCTCTCGACCATAAGGATCTGGCAGTAAACATCACAACTATGACACATGCTGTCTGAAGTCTGGTGCTCTGTGAGCTTGTGTACATACAGACTGACACTTTGTTTTCATCGAGTCCAATTTAGCCCAGAAAAAAGCACCAGGAAAGAGTCAGCTAACATTTTTAATCAGACTATTTAGCTTTAAAGAAGATCAGCAATACAAAGCCTTTCCTTCTACCTGCCACTTACCTCTTCAGGTGTCTAAAGAGTACCTGCATAGTGTCCTGGTTTGGTTTTGGCAACTGCTTGATTAAGTCTTTAACAGCATGGACACGCTGCCTGGGTTCTTGCTCTGCAAAAGGTTGAGATGTAGAAACAAACAAACGGGTGTTTTTGTTTCAAACATCCGATGTAACAGGCGGGGAACACAAGCGATGGCTTCGCAGGGCGAATAGGAGAGAAGACGGTGCCACCTCCTGGCCGGGCGTGCGGCACTGCCAGGCACGTCCCGCCACGCCTCAGCCCTGCCGCTGTCACTGCGTCCCTTCCACCCCCAAAATAACTAAATGAATCGCACACATCGGGGAGAACTTACAGGAAAAAGCACACACGTGTTTCCCAGACTTACTAATTGCATTGACGAAGTCGTTGAAGTGATTGTAAGTGAACAGTGGCTCTGGCAACTCTCTGAAAAACATCTTCAGCGCTCCGGTGATGACATGTATGTCTTCCCACTTACTGTCATTCAAGTCTAGTTTCTCATCTAAGAGAGAAAAATGAAGAGTGTTAATAATTTAACTGTAAAAGCCCCACTTGTTTTTCTTTTTTTGTTTTAAATAAACTTAACTACTCTTCTGTACTTAGTGCTTTTAAAGCAGTGAAGACTCTTAACTCCACTGCAGCCCATTCTGGGCTGGGATAGAGTCGCAGCAGTGTATAAGAGGATACAAAAACTCAGTTGCTACAGAGAGAGATGGCCAAAACCAGGTAATTCCAAAGCCATTTTACTTTGAAGATGACAATCATCTCTCATGAAAGACTGCAATTATACACTAATTTTACTTTGCTGAGCTTTCTATGAACTTCAACAATCTGCAAATACACACAGTTGTAATACAGTTGAAGTAGCTTACCATGATTGACTGCAAATCTTAGCTTCTGTATCACTGCAAGATTGCCACTGACTCGGTATAAGCCGTCAATGTCTAATCCTAAAACAACAGGATAAATCCCTTTTAATACCTTACATGCATATGCATTCTGGAATCATTAGGCTGCTTCTTTATCAGTCCACTCAGCAAAATGAAAACCAAAAGAAACCCACCTTGTAACAAAGAACACTTGGTTCAACTACGAAAAAGTTCAACTAGCTTTTTTGATGGGCAGGGCATACCAGAGGAGGTTTAGTTTGCTGACCAGGTTTGGTAGCCTCAAGCTCAAAGTTATCTCTCAAACTTCCTATGCAGGAGAACAGTTGTAATGAGCCACCAGCTCTGAGTTTCCCCAGTAAGAACACATGTCTCATTTAAGATGCTGTTGGTGGGTGATAGGAAACATATCAGAGTCCAACATGCAAGAACCAAGTATTTTGTGGATGTTCAGTTTTTTAATGTATGGTTAAGAAAAGTCAAATCAAGTCATGCATAGGGAGCATCTCAAAGTTGTCAAGTGACCAGGTTTGGATGGAGAAGGAATGACGTGCATGCACACTCATCACTGCCCAACAGCCTACAAAACTAACATGGGTAGCCCTTGATTTTACAGCATTCACACTCAACGAGAAAAGAAGAAAACTGTGTCTCTGGTTGCTACTGCAGTTACTCAGGAGTGATTAGGAGTTAAAGAATTTAATTGAAATGCCACTTGAATGCAGCATGTGAGTCAGTGCCACTGAGGGGGTGAGTGTTGCCAGAATACCTGCAAGTCCCTGTAGCTCCTCAAGGAGTTGTCTGATGCAACACAGCACAGTTACCAGCACCATCTGACATATCCCTTTTCCCCATAATCCACTAGTCATTCCTTTACAGAAAGAACTGATTTGAAGTGTATTGGCAGTAGGAAGAAGAGTTGGAGAAGTGGGGGAAAAAAAGCTGTTCATTTCTGTCAGCTTCCCCTCAGGTATTTACAAAAAGGAAAACTTCACCACTATCTTCACTGCAGTCCTGTCTTTAAAATAAAAAAAGAAATAAAAAGAAAAAAAAGGACAAGGCAAAATAACCCCTTTCTCACAAACTGCAGAATGCAAACAGAATCGAGCCTGCTATTAGAAGCAAGGTGGCAGTTTGTCAAACGAGTAAGGCAACAGAAGCAGTTATTTTTCCCCTCCCAGGCCATAAGATAGCAGCATTGAGAAAGAGGAAGATGCCTTAAAATTCACATGTAGTATTCCCTGTAACACTTACCCTGATTCTCAAGAGAGTGTTCTCAGATAAACAGACTGGTATATATTTGAATGATGATTATGGAGATTCCATAATCCCCTCTCAGTCATCTTTTCCAAGAGACAGGGCAATGACAGCAGCAAGAAACAAGCAAGAAAACCAGCACAGACTACAGCCAAGTCAGGAGTCACAACCAAGGTATTTTCAACAAAAACGTGAAGATGTCCTTTACATCAGACAGCCCAGAATGTCACATTACTTTCAAACATACAATTTTCTCAGTTATTAGGTAAGAGAGACTTGTTTTCAATGAAAGCAAACAAAAACTGAGTCAGCATGTGGACAGTGATAGTCTCCAGAATTGCATAAAACGTCACATAGCAGTCGGTGTAACTGGCTGAAGGGCATCAGACCCACAGACTTGTCTTCCAGCCGTCAGTGTGTGTACAGAGCGGGAACACAACTTTTTCCTAGAACTTTGTTTCAAGGATTTTTAATATAAACAATTGTTAGCAGGCTTAAACCTTCCAAAAATCAATGGCTGCATTTTGACAGTATCTCTCTTTTCATCTGAAATAAAAGAAACTCGTGGGGCTGAACTCTTCTATTACATCTTGTGATCCCTTGCTGCCAGGAGGCTGTCCTGCCCTCTCCTCAGTTTGAAATACATTGAAGCAGATCAATTTCTCATATAAGATTTCCTCCCCTCTCCCCATTTGGGATCCCACCTACCTTTCCCCAGACTTGAAACCCATTGCTAACTACAGATACAAGTTTTAAGATTATTTTTCCCAAATAAATCTACAGCATTTTAAGGATTAAAATGTTCAAAATCAGATAGTGTGGTGAGCAAGAGAGATTGGGAAACAAAAAACTTCAACCATACCATGTTCCTCAACATGCTCAATGCACAGCTTCACGAACTTTGGCACCGTGCTGTTTTCTCTTTGACACAAGCTGGTGAGATTGGAACCAAACACTTGATCTGGAACCAAGTAAAGAGACTGATTTACAGTGGAACAGGACTCAAGTGACAGAACTAGTTCAGGTTAAAACAAACCTCTACAAAGGGCAAAGACTACTGGATACAATTGCTGCAGTATTAGGGTGAAAATAGGGAAGTTTTGAAAAGAACTCGCAGCAGCTCCCAGCAAGAAAAAGCTCCCAGTAAGAAAGAGTGTCAGTGGTTACAGAAACGTGAGTCTCTGAGTAAGGAACTTTTGCTACTGAAATCACTTTAATGCCTCAGGAGATACCTGTAAGAGCCACATAGCCATTACTGTAATGAGAAGTTTAATGGATTCCAAAGTCCTGTTACACTCCACTCCTGTTCCAAGTTCAAAATACATTTTCTGTAATCTTTGTTAATAGTCTGAACAGAGAGAATAAACTTCTACCAAAGCGAAAGCTTTTGGTATTCCTTGGGAAAAAACCCTGTACAATTTCATCTTTCATTGTTTAACCCAGCATCACATTAATTTACTTTAACACAGAGTTTTTACCTTCTAACATAAAGTTCTGACATTATTTGTAAATGAGAGAACTTTACATCACAGAGGTCTGAACAGATGCAAGTATGAGTAGGCACAGCCAACCTGGCTGCAACACTGGGCTCTAGATTTATTGGCAAAGGTAATTGAGTCTTGTTTTGAAGACTACACAAGCCAGGGGAGTGTCTTCCATCATAAACTGGAGGAAAAATGAAAATCAGCCTGGGCACAGAACATATTCTTGCAATGTCTCAGTGTATTTCAGCAACATATTAACTTCTCTTGTTCAGGTTAAATCTCTGAGTCCCATTTCTATTGTTTTCATCAAGGGTGCCCAAATAAGAGAGGGCTGCCCCGTTCAGATGCCTAACACTGATGTAGAGAGACAAAGCTCACACTTTGAAATAGAAGGTTTTGTTTGTTTGTTTCTCTTTAAATCTGTTAAATAAGGTATGCAAGTGGCCATCTTCGCAGTATCTAGCAAGTCTTACTTCAGAGCTTACGCAAGAAAGGCAGTGCTCTTGCCTCTGCATCACGCATAGCATCTAGCCCATTTTTCCCGTTCAGTAATGTGAGTAGATTTGTTAATAACACTTGCATCTGACCACTGCTTTGGAAAATCCACACAGCACACCAAAGCAACCCCACAGTACGAAAACCAGCATACAATGGCATTACCAGCTGTATGCATAGGAGGCCAGTGACCCCAAACACCTCAGTCCTGCTGCTGCGACTCACACAGCCAGCGGTGTAAGCACAACCAAGGGATTGGAAAAGCCCACGCAGCAGAAAGCCAGGCTAGCATGCAGCTGTAGCAGGTAAAGCAAGCAGATTAGGTAGCACAAGACAATACTAGCATTACCTCTGACTTTAATAATTGCCAGAAATCATACATAATAATACACAGAAATCATATTTTTTCTCTCATCTTAAAGTCACTTTTGCAAGTTTGTTTCTCCATGTAACAAAGCTAGCAGTTATTTCTCTGCTTAGTGCATGCTGTTTCAAAGTCTTTGCTTTACGCTCCCCCCAGAACTTTCCATTATCTTTTCTGCTCATACTGGGTTTGCCAAGTTTTCCATTTACTAAGCGTGTTCTGTAGCAGCCACAAAAGTACACTGGGCTTTTAAATAAAGACTTGTGTCGTTTTTATTCATACAGTACATGTAAAACTGTACAGCACAGATCCAACTTTTAAAATTTACACCATGCTTTTAAATAAAAACAAACTCTTCATTCCTCAATGTCTTTATTAAAAATCCAATCATCAGCACGCACGTGTACAAATTAAACTTGGCTTAGCATTCACTGTTGCTAATGTCAGAAGTTACGTCACTGAGCCATGACATGAATACTAAGCTGTAAAGCAGAGCAAAATGTCAAAGCCTGAAAATAAAGCCTCCCTTTTCCCAAAGAAAAATTCCGTAATTTACAGTTAAATTATATCTGCAGGTACAAAAATCTACCAAATGCCACATGCAACAGAAGCACACCTGGTAAGGTATGTAGTTAGGCAAATCACAGTAGGGTTTGGTCTGATTTTGCCTACCCATATGCTATTTAGACCCTAGTAGAGCACCACCACCTAAAAGTCCTGCTAAAGCATACAAACAAATAAATAAATGAAGTTTTACAGTGAGTACCAAATAAATAATTTACACAAACACATTAACTTAGACCTGTGCAAATACTGTTCTCTCAAAGTTTCTACAAAAAGTGACAAATGGAAATCAGTTCTTTCATTGATTTGATTCAATATCTGTAAGACTCATTGTGAAACAATTAAAAATTTTACATTCAAAAGAAGTTAGGGAAAAAGATGTTAGACTTATGATTCCATCAGCCTTATCCCAGTTTGCCTACATATTTCATTTCTTTTGAGATGGCACATGATTGTCTGGTTCCACTCAGACTAAAACAGATGAACACGTGCACTCAGCTTTGCACCCAAAGGGCTTTTCTTTCCTGTGTATGCAGGAATGATTACCAGCTACCTGTCGTTTCCAGCTCAGAACAGCAGGTCAAATGGACTCTCTAGCTAAGAAGCATTTCCAGTCCAAACAGGGCCCTGGGCCCGCAATTTTCACCATGGTTTTGCCAGTAATTAGCTAAAGAAGAGGGCATCCTCCATGAGGTCTAGTGGCTAGATGCAGTGCTCAGAACAACAATCAATCATCAGTTCCACTATACATCCAAGACTCCTGACAAACCAGCTATATACACATTTTACTTTAAAACCAGACCATTTCAACCCCATTTTACACATGAACTGCTAAACTCAGCTTTTCAAATTATTTCCTTTGTTAAAAAGGTTCATTTACCCTTAATGTAGCCTTTTTCACGAACAGCTTGTAATGTAGGGCGCCGAGTAAGAAACTTCTTGAGCTTCGTTTTGGTCTTTTTCTGATCTGTGGAATCTATATTGCTAGGTGCTTTCACTGCTGAAAGAGAAATGCATTTAAGCATGAATATCCACAGAACCAACACTGCATCTATCTGCCAGGGAACCAACATGTAAAAAAACCAAAAATATTAAGCTCAAAGACACATAAAAAGCCCATTCAAATTTACAACGCATTCACAATTTTTTTCCTTAATTTTTTGGACCTCCTTGTAAACAACATCCATTTTTCAAACCACCAAGACAACCCTGTCACAAAAAGCCTTGTAAAGCCAGTTGCTGCCTGTGAAGCTAACTAAATGGTTGCTTACCTATGGAATTGATGTGGAATTCTTAAAAATACAGAGGTTTCAAAACCTGTATTGCCTTTCATTAAGTTAATGAGTTTGAAAGAAATAAATACTTTCTTGCAAATTACATCTAAGTAAGTAAAAGACAAAAAATAGTCCGTCTGATTAATACATTTATGTGCGTAGGAAGAAATGTCTATGGCTAAAGAAATTTAGCTCTAAAATTCTGACGGTGCAATTAACTATGTTTAGTTTCCCTAAATAAGCCAATGTAACATCATTAGCAACTTAGCAAAACTGCTGTTAAAGTTAATAGTGCAAATTTACAGCTGCTGTACCACAGACAAAAAGCAAAGCAATTCTAATCCATTTTGAACATGTAAAAGGATGAAAGGATTCTTATTCAAAAGTAATTATAAAAGTCAGAGAAAAACCCCTGTGCATTTGACAACAACTTGAAAATAATCTATTTCATCACTGCTTATTGTCTGCTATTTTTCATATGGCATACAACAAGAGCTAAAGGCATCTGGTACTTAATTTTTGCTTTTGTCTTTTCTCTCGGTTTTTTTTTTTTTTAATAAGTATCATTAAGAAAACATGGAAAAAAATCTATTAACTGGCACCCAGACACAGAACAAATTATATTAAAGCCCATTCCCAAACTTGAATGGCTCTATTTCTAGCTGCCCTTCTGCAGTCTTCTCTATTCACACGTAAAACTGAAGATGCAAAAAATAAAAACTGCTAAAATCAATTCATGGAAAACTTTCAACTCACAACGAAGTTTCTTAGAGTCTTTACTCTCTTTCTCTTTTTCTTTGTCTTGTTTTTCCACCCCAGGGGAATCCGGTACCTCATCTTCTAATGCTTCATCAGACTCCACTACCTATTAAAGAAAGCAGACAGTGATCAGTTTGCCAATGGACTGAACATAGCCGTAACAAACACATCTCTAGTAGACAGTTTTACAAGATACATTTTTTCCGCCTATAATGTAGTGGATTTTTTCTAAATCCAGTAGACAAACATGACCATGGTCTGCTACAGCAGCACCTGATTTAAAGGGTCTAAAAACCATTTCTAGAGCACCTATCCTATTTCTGATGTCTGTAATTAAATTCTTTTTAATAGAAAACAGAACTACCAGTTGGAAAATTTCAACACTGTCAAAACATATACTAAATTCACTCTGAAAAAGTAAATATACCAGCACCTAAAATTCTTGTGCCATGCTACTGCTCTTTCAGCATATCCTCATTAAACAGTCAAGTGAAAATGTAGATCGTGCTGTAGAGTGGAGGCAGATACCAGAGTCTGCTGAGCTGCCCAACTGCACCCTCATACTTACTGTACACACAACTTCAGACATACCAAAAAATAGAAGAAACTTCTTCTGGTCTCAGTGGAACATACTCCCTTCCAAAACCACCCATTGCTTACTTCATTTCTACTACAGTGAGCTTGAATTCTATGCAATTACAAATGTCTGACTACAGTGTATTTGTTATAAGGAAGGGTATTTTAGAAATAAGGCAAGCTTGTGTACTCCAGAGCACTGAATGAGCAGGAGCATGACTTCACTGAACAAGTTGCTCTTTAACTTAAGGGGTAGGTTGTTAGCTTTAAGCACCCTCATTCTTTGCTGCTCTTCAAAGCTTTAGATAGCCTTTTTACACATCAAATAATAATTGGACAGTTGAATATACTGATAAGGTCCCTGCTAAGGATCCCTCCAGACTCTTATTCATCTTATACAGCATATTGCCACAACAGCAGCCTGAAAGAGCAGAGACCAGAATCTAACCTGTACCCTTCTCTGGGGAAGATGTCATCACCTAGAACTAGCACCTGTGTCCTGGGAAAGAGACTCACAGCTGCTACTACCACAAATTTCCCAAAATCAAAAGCTTGCTTCAGGTCTGATGGATTTTTGTACTTAAAAGTGTCAGTGCTCCAAATTATCAGGGAGTCTAATAATGTCCTTTTTTTAAATCTTCCCTTGTAATCTTAGGTTTCTCAGCTACCAGCTCACTGCAGTAACACACCACCACTTCCGCAGAGTGCCGATAAACTCTCCCTATATCACCATTTGCTTCCTCAACACAACATACACCTCCCTCTCAAATCAGCATCTCTCAGCCTTTCCATCTTCATTTCTATCTCCGCAGGGAAGAAGTGGCCCCAGCTGCCTTACAGGGGGCAGCCAGGAGAAGGGAACCGCTGAGCGACCGCCCTGCCTGGTTCAAGACATTTTCATACCAGGAGACAGCAGAAGATGAGGAGCCCAAACCATGAGCGCTCAGAAAGAAACTAAACCATCCACATTAGCCAACCATGTTTGGGTGTAAAGCACTATCGGAGCTAAGAGAAATGAAGCCCACTGACTGACATCCAAACACATCTTACGGGCAGCAGCCAGGCCCATAACTATAAAAACTATAAAAGAAGGGTGGTCCAGAGACCACCATTCTTCCTTTGCCACTATTAATATTTCACTTGTTTGGTCAAGTAAATCAGGAAATGAAGACATATGTGAAGCACTAAGAGTCATTACATCAATTATTTTACTAAGTAGCATTCCCTTGAAAACAAAGCCTCCACAACTCAAAGACATACCTGATTGTTGATGGTATAGTTAAGAACTTTATACCATTCATTAATAAAGATGTCATTATCAGATTGAATTAAGAGCTCGGTTCCTTGGCGAGTTTTAAGCTTTAAAGAAACAAAACCAGATTATCATCAGAATAGATAAACACACTAGAATTCAAAAGCAAAATTATCTAAATCAACCATACTTCTCCCAGGCATATTTTTTAGATACTATATAGCCATTCTAGAACATATATCAGCAAAACCAGTAGTTGGCTTAAAGTTTAAAACCATATCCCATACAGACATATTAAACATGGATTTTTCTCTCTTCCAGTTACTAAAAATGCATCTACATTTGAGCAGGAAGAAACATAGAAAACTTTTATAGATTTTAAGTTTAGTGTCATTAAAGTACATGTAATTCTGCATTGAAATAAAATAATTCACCTCAATAACATTCTTTTTGCTGGATTTGTCCTTTGTGGCCCAGTCAATCAATGCGCCTTTGAGATCCACTGTAAATTCTGGCTTGGACTGATTGACACCAAACTTCTGGAAAAAAAGGAACAATTATGATAAACTTGAAAAGAAAGAAAAAAACTCCTAACAGGTACACCACCTTCCAACCCTCTAAATGTAACATATATTATTTATAGTCTATACAACTTAACCCAAATACAGTCCTTTGCCACGAATCAATGGGCATGGTACCAGGAAAACAAATACCAGAACACAAACATACCAAACACCCTGTAAGCATGCCTACTAAAATCTGCTCAGCTTAAAGCCCTTAAAATTCCCTAACTTTAAATGCCAACCAGATTCCAACAAAGCTTTCTTATCACAAATGGTAGAAGTCCACAGAGCATTTGATTGTAGCTTGGTTTTAGTCAGGATAGTCCTAAGCAAAGTAGGCTAAGTAACATTTTTTTTAAAATTTAATCACTCCAAACATTCTGCCAGTTAATCAATGGTTGTATATAAAGCAAACAAAGCAAAAATCAACATGACATAGTAGCTTTGCTAGACAGGAATCATATACCTCCTGCACTGGAAGAGCATCTTCAAGTTTTTATATTTTCAGGGTGAGTGAGGGTGTGGGGGATGTGTGTGGGGGCATGGGGGGTGTGTGTGTATGTGTGTGTTTGTGTGTAGAATCATAGAATCACAGAATTTTCTTGGTTGGAAGGGATCCTTCAGATCATCAAGTGCAACCATCATCCTAACCTGCCAACCTCCACTAAACCACATCCCTCAGCACCACATCTAATTGCCTTTTAAATACCTCAAGGAATGGAGACTCCACCACTTCCCTGGGCAGCCCATTCCAACGCCTACCAACCCTCTCTGTGAAGTGTTTCCCAATATCCAATCTAACCCTGCCCTGCTTGATGCCATTTCCTCTTGTCCTATCACTTGTCACCAGGGAGAAAAGGTCAGCCCCCACCTCTCCACAACCTCCTTTACGGTACTTGTAGAGAGCAATTAAGTCTCCCCTCAGCCTCCCCTTCTCCAGACTAAACAACCCCTGTTCCCTCAGCCATTCCTCATGACATTTATTCTCCAGTCCTCTCATCAGTCCCCTCACCAGCCTTTGCACCTCAATGTAGCCAGGGGCCCAAAACTGATCACAGTACTCAGTTGGGTGTGTATGTCTGTGTGTCTGTATATGTGCACATTTATACAACAGAGCTTTTCATGTTATCGTATATTTTTCTGTAGTGCTTCTATTGTAATGCTGGAGCTTGTTCTGGCAAGTAAACAGAACTCAATCTCGCTGTCTAGCTACTCAACAGACAGCAAATGACCAAAGTGATTTAACCCACAAATAATCCTTCAACCAGTTTGGAGAAAAAACACTGGGAGGCTCTTTTTACCTACTATTTTTACATTTATAGTGGGTATCCCCCCCCCCTTTTTTTTTTTAATTCGTTTTACTAGGGTTTCAACCTATATGACATAGCTCTGAAATATCATCCCTTAAGGAAACCAATTCAGTGACCCATACAAACAAAACACTCTAATTGTGAATAGAGTAAGTAAAAACACACAAAGGGAAAGCTGTTAAGTCACTTGGTTGTAGCACACAAATTTAATGGTGTCTTATTGGGGAAGCCTGTAGCATCTGATCCATCAGAAACGTTCTTTTCTATTTCTTTACAAAGTCTTTGATGTGCGAATGAGGTTCGAGTGACAGCTCTGGGGAATGTAAGCCCCAGGACAAGCTCCTTGATGGGAAGACAAGTTTCCAGCTTGTCTAAGAACAACCATATCCAAGGGGAGAAGAAACGTTTCAGAAAACAGAACTAATCTGCTGCTTCTGATTAAATTCCCAGCATGGATGTTAATTAATGCTAATTGTGTTTTAGAAAGGCTGTTTACCACTGGAAAATCTCCTTGCCTTGAGTCCTAAGGGCAATTAAGTGTTGAATGGAAAGTAGCATCCTAGCTTCTTTATGTTTCCCTGAAATATCAGAATAGGGAGATATTTCTAATTTACCCAATGCCCACTAGCACTGGGAAAAGGGGGGGGAACCCCACAAAACCAAACCGCCTTTCTCTTTCTAATTTGGCTGTCGGTCACCTCACCCAATCACATTCCTTATTAATTATAGCAGAGCTGTTCAGAGAGGCGCAGCGCAGCCATGGTGTCCATGGGAACAATCTCTGGGCCCTTACGGCTCTTGCAGTTGTGGGCAGCTCTGCAGCAGCTTACTGCTTCACATAAGTGCTCCACATCCAACCAAAGTGCCCCAGCCACACACTTCCTGGCAGCCTAGATCAGTCTTGCTGCTTGTTAGAAAAAAAATAGTAAATGTGTAAGTTTAGCACTGGAGAAAGCAGGAGACTGGCACCAAAATCCTCTGCAAAATTGAGGGAACTTGCTAAAAGCCCCGCACAGATGATGCTGAGAAGCCCAGGAGATGACCCACTACGGGTGAAGTTGACAACGGCCACTGGAATTCTGACCAATAAATTTTGTCCTACCCATCCTTTTGGCCTGACTCCCTACAGCATTTCAGACCAAAGTCTAGAAGCTAAATTTCTGAGAAGGGAGAAGTCTTTACCTACTCCTTCGCACAAGTAGCATGTCACATCCAAATTGTGTCAGATCCAAGGATAAGGCAACCCATGCAAATAATCCATCCCCTCTGCAAAGCTCCTCTGAAATACCAGTATATTACATACTCCTCACAAACTTAAATTATTTGGTTTTTTTAAAGTTTAGTATGCAGGCTCTCTGATGAGCCTTCCTGACAAGGTTCTTTTCTGCTCCTGGGTGTATGAAAACGAGATGCCAGTAGCTCTTCTTGAAAGCTTCCAGGAGCAAGTCCTATGCAGGGCTGTGCAGATGCTCTGCATACCAAGATTAGCTAAAGACAATCTCCTGAAGCAAGCAGGTTTTGTTGAGAGCAGTAAAAAGAAAACCTTTCCCTTCAGCATCTGCTGCCACCCAGACACAAAGTCTGCTTTCTCAGTAGAGAGTGCGCTACCAAGTCAGCACCAGTTGGGATGAATTCAGCTCTTACAAGCAGACATCTTATTTTTACTAGATTTCTCTTTTGAGCTGTCTGTGAAGTTTGGAAAGAGCAGCAGTGCGACAGAGAAAGAGGGAGAGGTCTATATGCGGTGCTGCCAGCTGTCCTAGATACAAAGCTGTCCCAGAGTCACTTCTGACATGTTCTTCCAGAAAAAAAAGTGTAGTCATGGGATGTGCTCATGCTCATTACATGGTAGCAACAACTTTTACTTTTTGGAAAGAATAGGGGTTTGGGTTTTTTACTTTAGACATAGTAGATGCCAAGTAGCTTAAGGACTGCCTTGAAGGTGTATGCTGACATCACTACACAGGCGGCTGTTTTAAAATTTTGAGCAGTTTTCTCCAAGTCCTGGAAGCCTCCACAGGTCAAGCCACACAGTCTGTATTAGGATATATTCCAGCATTCTTTGGAAACACAACTGGGTGTTATTTATGGGAAGCCTCTGAATGTACAAATGACACCCACCATTCCCGTAATTCTGTTTCTAATTAGAGCTGTGTAAAATGTTTCAATTGCAAATCCTCCTCTTCCCCCTCCAACAGACTGCAGAAACAGAGCTGAGGAGACAAATGCTCCTTTGTGGCTGTTAAGGGAGCTTCAGAACTTACAGCTTTAACAAAAAGAAATTCCTTATTGTCATAGCAATAAGGCTCTGATAATTGTATTTGCATTCCAAATACTTTTCCTGATAGTCATCTGAGCTCCGTATAATCAGCTGCACAACACTGATGAACTGTAGCAATGTACACGTAACATCCTGGGCTATAAACACAGCAGTATGACGCTGTAAACAGGAATTTGCCCAGATAAACCTTGAAGAACATCTACTTCCTCGTGTTTGAGAAGTTTACCCGGTTTTGGTTTACCACCAGTATACTTGCCACTGAGGACATGCCCCTGTTACAGAAGACTGACAGATGAATCCTTCTAAGCAATCACCATTTGCTGTGATTTAAAGCCCTGTTGCTAAAATCTGGCAACAGCTACTACAACTTATTCACACTAGATGTTGAGAGAGACCTTGCAACAGCGCAAAGTTTAAATTTCTGTGAAAAGACATAGTAAATTTAAAAATCCAGATTTCTTTATAGAAAGTAGCATTTTACAGGATGCACATCCCAAACCGTGCATAAATTCTCTGTTCCAGACTCCCACATAGGTAGCAATGAACTGAATAGACAAAAAAAGGCAGTTGCAATATTTTCTGCCCAAGATTAATTGAGTAAGTCTACAGTTACTCCCCCCTACAAAAAATGAAGAGTAAAAAATTAAGGTTCTGGTCATCCAAATGGTTATTGTACCAGAAATCTTAACTCAAAATAAGGAGTTCCATCCCCACTCTTCAGGAAATATAAGCCAAGATACTAAAGTAGTTTTTAAACATCATCAATGCTTTAAAATTCTCAAGAAGTCAAATTACTGAAACACTGCTTTTAATGTCTTCACCATACAAGGTTATTTCCATGAAAGCTTTAGTTTCATTCTGGTAAACAGTGTTGAGAAAGTGATATTAAAACCCAATTATACAGCCAGTCAAGCCTGTTTGTTTCTAGCACTAGTATCATTATCTAAGTTGCTTCTCATCCACCGTGAACAACAAGCTGCCATGTTAGCTACCAACATTTTATCGGTTTCTGATAAGCAGCAGCACTTCTGTTTGGCATCTACAATGTGCTTAATATTTATGTGCTTAATTATTTATAAAGAGTCCTACAAATTTACATCAGTTTTCTGCATGTGGCATATAGCCAGAACATCCTGGAGCTCTTTTCCTTCCAACTTTTTACATGTAACAAAATTGCCGGGTATTCTTGCTAGAATTAAGCAACAGCATATACATCATTGTATCAAAGGCACCTTACAAACATCCTAAATTAGTTGTGTTAGAAAATTAGACATTAAATATCTGTTACGTAACCAACCGTATCATGCTGTTTATTAGTCAAGTCACTAGTGGTTCAAACAGTAGGTGAATCTGGAGTTGTAATTCTGGCACTGATGAATCAGATAGCTTTTCTACTTGGTTCCATCAGAAAAATTAAAGAATTATTGCAATACACTTGTGTTAATTTGCACCTTGGATGACTTTCAGAAAACAGTGAACAGGATACACAAGGTGTTATATGAAATGACAAAGCTTAAACCGTGGAAAAATCAAAAATTTCAAGATTAGTGGCAAAGAGCCTTACAGAGACAGAAGGCATGCAACAAGAACACATACAGTGATAGCTGAAACTTGGTCAGAGTTTACATAGGTGACAGCAGGTCGACGACTGAGAGCAATTTTCCAAGAAGAAAGCAGCGAGAGCAAGAGCTCAGGAATTGAGCCCCCTTGGCAAAATGACTTGATGAGAAAAAGGAAGAAAAGTGATGAGGTCACAAAACAATGTACCAAAAAAAAAAAATGGTTATATCAATCACTAGATGAAAACTAAACAAATATTCTTCTCATAAAACTAAGTGTAATTCTTATCATCTGTCAAACTGTTAGACTTGACTTCACATTACTGAAACACTGGCACAGATCAAAGTCTGAGAGGTGAAGTAGAATTTTTTAACACCTCCAAAAAAATTCCCACGCAGGAAGCACAGAGTGTGAGATGAATGTTTACATATTTACAAAGCCAAGTGCAAGTATGCAGGTATACAAACCCCTTGAAAGAGATTCTCCCTTAGTATTTCCAGCTTCACTTCATTCTGTTTATCCTGTTCATATCTTATTTTGCTGACCCTACTCAACTCTTGACAGTACACATATCAGACAGCATCACACAGAAAAACTGTGACTGATATTTTTGCTCGACTTCAATTATCCAAAGAATTGATGCCTTTCTCCCCCCTACAAATGACTGCATTTGGAAGGTGTAAGACAACTTACACTAGTATTCCTAACCAACAGGCAGAGTTGCATGGTTATCTATTATGGGTAACTCGTTTAGGCACACATTCATTCCACACAGCATCTCAGTTTAGTACTGTGTGCTTTAATTACATCAATTTAAAGTTAAAATGTTTTTTGATCTACAACTACATTTGGATAAAGTTTTTGGAACTGGATTAGTTTCTCAGGCTCAACATTTTACTTTCCAAACATGCATATCTGTAGCTATAAAACTAAAGTACTTTTTGGATCCTTAGCTGTAAAAGTGAATTTCAGAACTCATCACGTCCACTTCCAGACAGAATTAATCTATCTCATGGCATTAATTTTTACTTTTTTCTTCCCTTCTTTTTCACCTTGCCCAAATTTACTCTTTCCATTCTCTTCTACCCAAAATGTTATTTATCCTCCTCGCCCATTTTTTCTGCCCAGCCCTCCCTTCTACAGCCACAAAGGGCAAAAAAGATGATGTTTGAAGGTCTGAAATGAACTCATTGCTTTAGAAAAGAATTGTCAATACCAATTCACTACCCAAAAAGAAGTGCAGCAGGAGAGAGTGAGCAGAGTAGAAAGGTCAGCAAAGCACCATGATGTAGTACACACAGCTGTAAAATGAAATTTTGCTGAAATTCGCATCATGATATACTGGAATAATGAACACTGAATCTGACCTCTCTTTAGTTATTACAGGAGATCCACACAGTTTAAAGTGTTAGACCTCCAAAAGTAGGTAAGCCAGCCATGGATAAAGAAACATTTCTATGCCTGTGAATGTAGGAACGCAGCTGGATGAATATAGCCAATTTAATTAAACCCATGAAACCAGAGGTGACGTAAATACTGAATAATCAGCGTATTCGGTGTGATGTTTCTCTTTAGGCCTTCATCAGACATCAGAATAGATACAAATACTTGTCATGCACTATGCAGATACAAAGCAAAACAGGGAATTCAGCACGGTGATCTGAATCTAAATGATACAACAATACTACATTACTCAAATAGTCGAATGCAAGAAGTCATGTGTCAGGCTATTTTCTTTACTATATGTATCACATCCAAAACTACCTGGAGTTCATGAAAAAAAAAATCTGAGAACAGTAAAACAAACAAACAAGCTGTTTTGACAAACGTATTAGTAAGGAACACAAAAATATTTGTCCTGGAGCAAGAAGTTCAAGCTTACAGGGCACCTGAATACCTCTTTATTAGCTTCTTGCTTATCAAAAATAAAAATCTTTCTGAAATATAAGGAAGTACAACTGGTTTTCTTTTCATTCTACATAATCATCATAATTATTACACTAAACTATTTCTATTCTCCTCCTAAATACAGACTTTTTTTTTCTAAATTACACATGCATATTGTATTTAAGCCCTACGAATAAGAGGGCTTTGATGTATTGGGCTTTAGGTGGTTAACAGTTCAGTGAGGATGATGGTTGTTCCTCAGCTTACCCAGCCAGTTCCGCTTCCTTGGGTTTTAGTGAACAGCAATGATGAACCTTGTAACACTGCCCATGATGACATCCAATTCTTTCTGTAAATATATGTAAACAAACATGAGATGAATTGACTTTGAAAGTAGATATTTGAACTGTCAGTCATTGTTGGCCAGCTGACCTGTCTGTTAATACACTAAACCATATATACAGTCATTAGTGCCATTAGTAAGTCTTAATTGCTATCATATTTGTAGAAGGGAACATATGTCAACAGTCCCAGCATGATCATCAAAGTCTCAATCAAACAAAGCTAATTAGCAGTGGAAGCAGTTCACCAGGAGAAACACCATACTATTATAATTTCAAAGGGGCTAATCTGGAACGCTCAGCCTACTGTGTACTCAATAGACTATGCCAAAGTACTGCATGATCCTGAAATTGATTGATCACATCTAACTGGGATGCAACTGTCGCAGGTTTATGTAATAAGCTCATTTACATTGGCAATAAAACATTTGCTACACATCTAAAAAATGCAGAATAAGAACAAATTAGTTGCTCCAGCTGACTATTTGCTTTTATGCCTGAGTGCCCACCCTCCTGAGGTTAAAAAAAAAAAATCTTGACAAGCCCTGACAATCTATTCCCATTGCCCAAACATGAATTATTATTCAACAGCTCTCAAAGAGGCAGGATGGCCACAGTGCATCTTTCTGTACAGCAGTGCAGTAATCCAGATCAACGACTCCAACAGATGCAACGTAACGGTGAGAGCATACTGTCCCAGCAGCTGCTTACATGAGCCACTGTCCACCCTTTCCTACCAAGTTCTTATTAGCAGTTCTGAGGAACCAAACTGGTGGGTCAGAGATGTGCTGCCCAGCTGCACTGGACTAGGTCAGGGTGGCTCTGGAATATCAAGTTGGGTGCAGACTATTTAATACTTGGGAAAAGCATGTTTTGTGTATCGAAATTCTGGGAAAACGCTCACCAAAATAAAACACAGTTTTAGATCTAAAAGATTAATTTTTTTAAAAGGAAGGGGAAAAAAAAAGAAAAAAGAAAAAAAGGAAAATGTCAACCTAAATTAAATGTGAGGATGTGCCACAGATATGCAGTATTTAACACTTACTCTTTGCAAAACACCAGAAATGCAAGTCAGACAATATAACTTGATTACACATTATGATTTACAATGTAAATGCCTGCCTGTGAGGCAGAAGAAGAAAGTTAGAAATGAGGTCAATCATCACCTACAGGATGATATGCTCTGCTTCAAACCCCTCACAAGTAGAGTGAAGGAAGAATTAGTGAGCACACAACATGTAGGCTTCTTCAAAATTAAAGGAGATGAAGTCTGAAAGCCCCTCTTACGCCAATTCTATCCAAGGAACAAGACAAGCTATAACCTATACAGATTTATTTTTTTAAATAAATAAATCAACCCCATTTTTAAAAGCTCTTACTCCTTAGAAGACCTTCATGAAATCATTGCCCTGTGTGGAGCCCTGCCATACATACACAAGTTTCTGGCCCTCTAAAATCTTCAGCTCACTGGGAGAAACACATACTTTGTGATAAAGAGACACTGTGTCCTACAGGAAAACCTTTAAGGCAAATACAGACAAAAAGTAAGAAATTTCAAAACTCTCTATGCTGCCCTAATGTACAAGTGAGATACCTACACAAACTCTTCTGCAACATGTATTTCTACAAGTCCAAGACTTACCGAACTTTCTTCCCATTTTCTGTAATTTTTGTCACATTCAGTAGCCCATACTTCTCTTGACCCTATAAAGACAGAGTAAAACATAACAAATGTAAAAGAAAACCTGCTTCTGTTGCCATCCCAGCACTGAATTCAATCCTCCAAATAATCAATTTCTGGCAATGAGCCATCTTTGTCCACGTTTAACTTCAAGAAATTGTCTTAAGTGTATTTAAATATGCAGAGATCAGCAAAACCAAGTTTCCTCTGGGAAATACTCATTACCATTCAGAGGGTAAAAAGCTCTCCTTCTTCAAGGCCTAGGTTCTTTGGACAAGCCAAATTAAATGACAACTGTTAGTAGACAGTGGAAATTTTAAACATTAATTTATAACAATTTGTGTAATAGCACGTTGTTTGTGTTCTTCACTACAAAAGGAGATGGCTGTCAAACAAGGAGCATATATTCTCTCACAAAATTCTTCGAAGCAATTTCAGTATAATTGCATATTTTAAATAAAACATGGCAGAAATACAGAAATATATTAACATATTAATTTCAAAATTAGATGAGTGTAACATTTATTTGATGGCCTATTTTTTCTTATCCCCAAGCAAAATATTAGAATTTTAAACAAGTGAATTCTGTCATGTTGATGAACATCATTTATGTTGCTATGTCTCTGTGCACATTTGGAGATGGGTCAGTGAATGGTGGGAAAGCACACTGCTGAACAAGAAAGGTATTTGCGAGTTTCAGATATTTGGAGTGAATATATCTAGTTTCTATGCAAAAATAATAAAATATAAAAGAATATTTGAGAAAATGTTCCAGGATAAAAAGGAAAACCATTGTTTTATACCATTTGTGACTCTCAAGATGAGGTTACAATTCTATCATTCTGTCCTGTCACTCCAGCCTTGTCCTGCCAGTGAATGGCGCTACAGGGATGTTAAATCACTTTCTTAATCAATTCCTTTCCCATAACAGCTTGGAACAGTTCCTAATTTAGGAACTAAGTCATTAGTTGAAACAATCAACGAGGGAAAGGATCCAGATTAGTTTTATCATAACAAAAATGAATGTCCTCAATTCTAGATCCAATGAAAATAGAAGATACATTCTTTTCAGCATTCTCCTCAATCTCAAATTTAAGTGGACCGTAACTTCAGAATAAAGTATGGAAGAGGAATCTTTTTGCTGCAATACCATGACTCCACTCTTCTCAAACAGTGCAAATAATCTTATCTACGTGTTTCAAGTACAGCACATAAAATAGAGAAAAGGCGTGTTTTCAAGGATAATAGCAGCTAGCTTGGTGTTCAGATGTTCTTTCAGTCCAATGATAACTGCTACTCTCACTCAATCTAATATCTCCATTGGGCTGGAATCCTTTCCCAAGCCAGTGATATATACATTATTTTTCCAAAACTGTATTTTCAAAAGAAGAAATGGGTCAATTCCCTTCTCCACACACCCAAAAAACCCGTAGCCCATTCTTTAGATCACTTTATTTGTGATCCATGCAGACGACCACTAACAGTCCTATGCATTGCATCCCTTTAACAAATAATCTGGCTTTAAGTGGAACAGCCTGTCAGCACCTTTCACAGCGACTGGGCAACCTATGATCACGTTCTCAAAAAAATTACAGTTTTAATACATTACTCATGGTGGAACTGGTGGGAATGCTCCAAAGAATTTTTAAGACTAAGGACTGGGTGAAAATCAGAGGAGAACAAAATCAGCAAGATATAGTGATGGGAGTCTGCTACAGACCACCTGACCAGGAGGGGGAAGCTGATGAGCTGTTTTTTAAACAACTGGGTGAAGTCTTGCGATCACCAGCCCTCATCCTTATTGGGGACTTCAACTTACCAGATGTCTCCTGGAGGTACAACACAGCAGGGAGGAAACAGTCTAGCAGGTTCCTGGAGGGTTTGGAAGACAACTTCCTGACCCAGCTGGTAAATGAACCCACAAGGGAAGGTGCCCTGCTGGACTTGTTGTTTGTCAATAGAGAAGACCTGGTGGGGGATGTGAAGGTTGGAGGACGCCTGGGGCATAGTGATCATGAGCTTATAGAATTCTTAGTACTGGGAGAAGTAAGGAAGGGAGACAGCAGAACTAGCACCTTAGACTTCCGTAGGGCTGACTTTGGACTGTTCAGAAAGCTGCTCGATAAGATTCCATGGGAGGCAGCCCTTGAGGGCAAAGGAGCCCAAGAGGGTTGGTTGCTCCTCAAGAAGGTAATCTTGGCGGCACAAGAACAGGCTGTCCCAGTCGGACAGAAGAGGGGTCGGCGAGCTAGGAAGCCAGCCTGGCTGAGTAGAGAGATTCAGGCTGATATACAGGAAAAGAAGGAAAAGTATGAGCTTTGGAAGAAGGGCAGGTGTCTTGGGATGATTATAGGAAATTAGTGAGATCATGTAGGGAGAAAGTCAGAAGGGCTAAAGCTGATCTGGAACTCAGGCTGGCCAGTTCTGTAAAAGATAATAAAAAGTCCTTCTATAGGTATATTAATAGTAAAAGGAGGGTCAAGAAGAATCTCCAGCCCTTATTGGATGCTGATGGCACATTAGTGACAAGGGATGAGGACAAGGCTGAGGTCCTTAATTCCTTCTTTGCCTCAGTCTTTAACAGTAATGAAGGATATTCCCTGAGTACTCATCCTCCGGAACTGGCTGACAGGGAGGGGAAGAATAACAAAGTTCCCATGGTTCAGGAGGAAATGATTAGCGACCTACTTGGCCAGTTAGATACCCACAAGTCAAGGGGGCCAGATGGGATTCACCCAAGGGTACTGAGGGAGCTGTCAGATGTGCTTGCCAAACCACTTTCCATCATCTATCAGCAATCCTGGCAGACTGGGGAAGTTCCAGTCGACTGGAGGCTGGCAGATGTTACACCCATATATAAGATGGGTCGGAAGGAGGATCCAGGGAACTACAGGCCTGTCAGTCTGACCTCAGTCCCAGGGAAGATCATGGAGAGGGTCATCTTGGGAGCTATCATGCAGCACATGCACGATGGCCAGGGGATCAGGCCTAGTCAACATGGGTTTACAAAAGGTAGATCCTGTCAAACTAACCTGATCACCTTCTATGACAAGGTGACCCACTTAATGGATGAGGGGAAGGCTGTGGATGTGATCTACCTGGACTTTGGTAAAGCCTTTGACACAGTTTCTCACAGCATTCTGACTGAGAAACTGGCTGCCACTGGCCTGGACAGGTGGACCCTCAGCTGGGTTAAAAACTGGCTGGATGGCCGAGCCCAGAGGGTGGTGGTGAATGGAACAAAATCCAGCTGGAGGCCGGTCACGAGTGGCGTCCCCCAGGGCTCAGTCCTGGGTCCAGTCTTGTTCAACATCTTTATCAATGATCTCGACGAAGGGATTGAATGCTCCCTCAGTGAGTTTGCAGACGACACTAAACTAGGAGGAAGTGTTGATCTGCCTGAGGGTAGGGAGGCTCTTCAGAGGGATCTGAACAGACTGGACCGATGGGCTGAGTCCAACGGGATGAAGTTTAACAAGGCCAAGTGTAGAGTGCTGCACATGGGACATAATAACCCCATGCAGCGCTACAGGCTTGGGGGAGACTGGCTGGAGAGCTGTCAGGCAGAGAAGGACCTGGGGGTGTTGGTTGACTGCAGGCTGAATAAGAGTCAGCAGTGTGCTCAGGCAGCCAAGAAGGCCAATGGCATCTTGGCTTGTATCAAAAACAGTGTGGCCAGTAGGTCTAGGGAGGTGACTGTGCCCCTGTACTCGGCATTGGTGAGGCCGCACCTCGAGTGCTGTGTCCAGTTCTGGGCTCCTCACCACAAGAAGGACATGGAGGTCCTGGAGCGAGTCCAGAGAAGGGCAACCAGGCTGGTGAAGGGGCTGGAGGGCAAATCCTATGAGGAGCGGCTGAGGGAGCTGGGGCTGTTTACCCTAGAGAAGAGGAGGCTGAGGGGAGACCTTATCACCACCTACAACTACCTGAAGGGAGGTTATAGAGAGATAGGTGATGGTCTCTTCAGCCAGGTGACAGGTGATAGGACAAGGGGGAATGGCATGAAGCTGTGCCAGGGCAGGTTTAGATTGGATGTTAGGAAAAAATTTTTCACTGTAAGAGTTGTCACGGCCTGGAACAGGCTGCCCAGGGAGGTGGTTGAGTCACCTTCCCTGGATGTGTTTAAAAAAAGGGTAGATGAAGTACTTAGGGATATGGTTTAGTCTAGTATGTGAATGGTTGGACTTGATGATCTTAAAGGTCTTTTCCAACCTTATTATTCTGTGATTCTGTGATTCTGTGATCACAATGTCCTACTTAGCAGCAACACTAGGGGGTACTAATGAGAAAATTACTGTAATTGGGGAAAATCAAGTGGAAAGCAAGTTAAGGATCAAAATACACACAAATTCACCAGCTTTCTTTGTAATATTTAAGTCCCAGAGGACAACTAAACAAAATACAGATATTTTTCTTCCATTATTTAAAGCAGCAAGTGAGTTTTACAAAATGCAGTTTTAATAATTCAAGGTCGGAGACATATTTTAAGAAATTAGAATATACGCAGCAGCAATTGCTTGTGTGTAAAGATATCAACTATGCTTACTTAATAAACAATGTTTATTTTATTGTGGAAAACTGTTTGAAGAGTTGTAAGAATGGATTAGCATGAATAAGTCAGAGAACCATTCCTCTGCATGCAGAGTAAGAATAAAAAAGAAGTTGTGCCTTTAATGCCCTGAGTTACTTACTAACAGGCTGCTAAAATTGATCAAGGCACACGTTTCAGTGCCACTGTAGTACAGTTTCAAAGCTTTAAAAAGCTAAAAACTACATTTCTTTAATTATTTCCCCGTGCTTTGAAAGCAATGATTGCATTTCAAATATAAATTGAAGCACAAACTCCATTAATCATTTCATAATGGTTGTAACAAGCTTAAGTTATCCTCCCAGTAGTTCTTCTATCAAGTCAAAAATGCAGTTTACTTATGCTGTGTCCTCTATGTCTTATCAAGGAGAGTGAAACAAAAGTGAAAAATAAAGATATCAAATACTACAAACTACTACTGACTGCTGACAGTGAGACTCTGTGGAAAAGGGGAGTCTGTTTCTGCTTTTACCTTTGAAGTTGCTAGGTGAGAAGACAGACCTGCTGGAATAAGTAAACTAGAGTTCTACATAACTTGACATAACTTTATTTCACAGTGAGTTCTGAACTTAATCTCCTATGGCCAGGCTGTATTTAATCCAAAGACATTTACATTTTTATGAAAGCACAGCTGGATGCAATGCACTCTTCTGAAATGTAAAGCCTTCAGATACTTTTATCCCATTGTTTTTCTCAGTAACAAGCAGGCTTACCCTCAATTCTCTAATCATGAATAGCCCCGTTTATACAACATCTACTTATCTATTTAAACACTTTGCATACTGACTGTGGCTTGATGCTTTGGTGAAGAAGACGACGACTCATTCTCAGGGAAACTGGCCTTAGCAGCAGTTGATGATTCCTGTAAAATTCAAAAAGGACACGTAGGTTATTATCATTCTTACAGTTCTTTTAGGTTTTTTTAACCCTACAGATACTTTCTGTCTTCTTTATACACACATTACCAACAAAAACAAATTACTGTTTTTAAACATTCATGATATTCTCAAATAGTTGTATAACAAACCTGTTTACTAATCAGTGCTCTTACAAGATTTATGGACAACACACAAACTGGCTGAATTAAGCACACATCCACTTGAAAGAAAACCCCAATATGTACTGTATTAACTGCATTAACTCAAAGCAAAGCTTTTGTCCTTATTAAGGGGTAGATATTTTGTATGACATGGCTATCAAATTATGAAGCACATTTATAATACTAATTAATTATAGAGCACCGTATAATCAATACTGAGATTTTGAAGAACAGATTATGTCACTTTGTGGCAAGTAAATATAAGATTACTAGAATCAATTGTTATCTGTATAGGAATGCATATGTTATTAATTTTTGTGAATCACGATCATTAAGCACTGAAAATTTCCAGAGATTCTGAGTTTTGTTTTAAACTAGACATTAACTACAGACCCCAAAAAGTCCTGAATCTCTGAAAACTAAAAAAGTTGCCCATCTGGAAACAAAAGGGGAAGGGAGAGCACATGCATGTGTGTTTCCCTTGAAATAAAGATTACTTTACATGCTTAAAAATCTGGTGAAGAATTTCAAACAGGAAAAAAAATAATTCGTTCTCTGTTGCTGTTAAAACATTTCTCCCCTTCCCATTTTTTAATTCCCTTGATAGCTCTCCCAAATTGAGTTTGCTTTTCCAGCACTACAGAACTCTACACACCCGTGCTTCAATATTTAATTGTAAATCTACTGACGGGGGTGGCCCACTAGACTTCTAGTAGCACAAAACCAGAGAACATTAGCAATCCTAGGAACAGCCTAAATATTCTGTATTTTCAGATGTCTGCAGGGAAAAAAAAATCAAATTAAGGAAATCAACACTCTTCCTACCAAGGGAGGGATTTTTTTTTCCCCTCTGCTTACCCCATTTTTTTAGCTGATGGCTATATACAAGACATGTGCCACACACAGTAAACAGTTAACGAGTACGTTTGAGATCATCAAATTCTCCTCAGCCACAGCAACCCATACTTTCACTCTGACACATTTCATGCACTCTTTGACGGGCCTTTTTTCACAGAAATTAGTTGCCCTGCTTTTTCAGGAAAACCAAACAAGGACAGTAAAATGCAGGCAGCTTCCCTAGGAGGGAGAAGGATGCACGAGGAGCACGGAGGGGATGTAGCAGTGGAGGGAGCTGGGAATCGCTCTAGCTAAGCTAATGAGCACAGGTGCAAAGTCTCCAGCCATGCACGGTCCACTGCCTCCTCAGCACCACCTATGATATCTTCTAAACTGACAGCTCCAAAGCTTAAGATCAAATCCAATAAATCCTGTTCCAAGGAACTAAGTCAACTCATGACAACCCATTCACCTACACTTCCACTTCAACATGGAAAGCCATCAAAACATACCAGAAACAACAGGTTGAGCAAGTAACACTCTGGGCAGCAGATCTATTTTCATTACAACTACGGAACTGCTGCTTGCTTTATTCATTACAGGCAGAAGAACACACGGTGGGGGGGCTTATGTATCTCAGCGCTCAAGACAGGCCTCCACTTTTAAAACAAACTGACTGATGTGTGATCTACAGAGAGAATTGCAGTGAGATACAGATCCTGTTTTGGACCCTGCACTGCCCAACTGAACCAGCCACCCCCTGGATCAGCTACAGCCAGAGCAGCACCCAGAGCTGGCAGCCTGGCCAGGTCAGACAGCACCGGCCCTGCTACCCCTTGGTCTGCCCCAACTCAGTCTTGGCTCAGAAAATCTGGCAGAACAGTTTTGTCCATTTAACTTTGTCTTTGAGATCTGCAATTACACATGCCCACTTAAAGGCTTTTCTTCACACTCTCCAGTCGAGACTCACTTCATTTTTCCCTGTAATTTTAGAAAAGGGAGCTTCCAGTACTGTTCCTGGTATCTCATTCTGAGTAGTCTGTGCCACGATTTCAACATACAAAGTATTTCCGTCTTCACCAGCCGTGGGTGGGCTGCTGCAAAGTTACAGAAGCCAGCAAGTCACCGTCCTACCACTCATTTCAGTTCCTTCCTGCTCAGCTCAAATGGGCTCCTCACCCACAGCACAAGCAGAAACATCCGGGACAAAAATGAAACCAGAGAGACAGGCAGATGGGGAGCAAGGCAGAGGCTCCGTCTCCTTCTTGGCCTGAACAGCAGCTGTGACTGTGCAGCACAACACAGACTATGGAGAACAGGCCCAAGAATGGGCAGAAAACAGCCTGTGCTGCCACCGACCTGCAGCTCTTTTCACACCAAACACCCAGTGTGGCTCCGGACAGGACCGAAGCCAAGTGTTTTGCACTCTGCGTACTGTCCTCTGGCCTTCCCTAACAATACTGCAACCCCACTGTTAGCCCACACAGCTGTTCCTCTCCTTGAGATATCACAGTGGAGATCAATGGAACAGATGTTAAAGGGATACATCCACTATATAATACGCTTATTTGCATCTATAGTTTCTACTTTACCAAATGCAACTTTTATTTCAATTTTATGACTATTTCAATTACTCATCTGCAATCTTTCAGGTGCTTTCCTACTTGATGATTCCTACAATTACAACATTCAGGCAACAAAAGATCACTATATCCTACATGAGAACCTCACACACCTCCATAATTCTCGAATTGGAACCCAAATTACACTCCATAGCCTAAACTGAATTGGGAGATTCCCAATTACACGTAAAATGGCTGTAACCCCAAAACCTCATTAACTACTTAAAATACTTCCAAGAACAACAAAAAAAGAATTATTACCCACAAAGTAACAGGAACGATGTTATCAAACAGCCCTTAGTTTCACTGAATTTATACAGTGTTACAACAAAGGAAACACAAGATTTCATAAATCACTTGTTAGATTAAACACTTCATGCATCAGAAACAGTTGGTACTCCAGCATGCTGTTTAACTTGCTCCTACCTTATCGTTGGTGTCCAACACAATTGTGCTGTGCCTCCATTTTGTTAAAACTATTGGTTCTTGTAGCCTCCTGTCCAGACTCCTACTCTTTATTATATCTCTCTGCTGCTGTGGTGAAGCATTATACTGCAGAAGAGAAAAATCAAACTATAAGTAGAATCTTATTCAAGCAAACAAGACTTGGATGTACCACTCATACACCTTAACAGTGCAAACTTTCAGATTCCTGATGTCACCCAAAGATGTGAGGATAGCCTTGGTTTTATTTCATATTTATATTTAGTGTTCAGAGCTCCTGCTGTAGTCCTCTCCCAGGCAGTAACTAAGACTGGCCTCTTGGCATGATACTTTCCATTGGTAGACAGACGTTAGATTTTTTTGTGCAATAGCTTACTGCTGGTTTTACAACCAACAAGCATATTGAGAAATAGCAAGGAATTAGAATAAATACAAGATTTAAATATTCACTCTTCATATTGCACTGACAGCACGACACCACCTGTGCAGTTCTTGTGTAAGAAAAGGAAAGCCCTATTATCCTGCAGTAATGCATCCAGATTGAGAATTATGGTTGCCTAGGTATTACTCTCTTTGACCCAACGGTTTGTGATGCCTAGGAGAGGAGACAGGATGGGAAGGACTTGTTTTCTTCAAAATAAACACATCAAATGAATTATAAAATTATTTGTCTGTGTGGAATGTACACAAGCACGGATAATAAATATTTAGGAGGAAGTAATTTTAAGATTCCAAGCTGTAAGAGAACTGGAGAGAATGGAATTGTCACAACATAGGTTTTCTAATACCTCAAGTGCATCCAAATGTGTATAAGATGGAGAATACATGAAGGTCATGAGAAGGACCTGGCATTTAATTAAATGCATTGCAGTATACTTATTAGTAGCATTGCCATTTTAAGTCATCACCACCAATACTGAGGTAGCGCTATAAACAACTACAAAAATATTTCAAATAAAGTTTAATACTGAAGATACGAGCAAGAAGAGACATCAGTAGTTTTGGCACTTTTTAAAAATCATTAAAAATCTTGGTCTTTCCATTCAGTGTTAGAAAACAAATCTACAGCATTTGTGGAGTCACATAGAGGACTAGAATCCACTGGGAAAGAAGTAACAAAGGCAAGTCAAGTACCCTTTTTATTTAAAAAGGCTAATGCAAGCACACTGAATACTACAGTTTTGCTACTAATTCTTATTATAAACTTGGAGTCTCAGATCTTCAACAGAAGAATAACCTATACACACTAACAAATCAGGGCAAGGTTTAACCTAAGTAACATAAATGCTAAATTAAAGCTAAAATGCATCATGCAGTTACATTTATTGCCTAAATAAATAACCAGCATTGCTACTGCCACATCAGGCACTTTTACTATGAACAAAGTTAATGCTCCAGTAAGCCAATAGATGCTTAAAACGTAAATAACTTCAGCATTTCATCTAATTATTTCAATATGCATGAGAGTAGTAAACTGCTCCCAGGTGAATGGACCTTGCAGTACTGCAAATAAAGGCTGGTAAGTCACATGCAGACAGAAAGACACTGATTGCCGTTGCAGAAACCCACGTCTGAGATCGCACCGACTGCACTGGGCTCCACACACTCACCTCACAACTGCTTCTGTACCACGGTGAGGTTAAGCAACTCTCAGTGTGTCCCCTCGTTAAACCAAACACTGACCCACCACTCATGCTGCAAGGAATCTAATACTAGCTTAGTCTCTTGTTACAGAAACACCCACTCTGCAGATGCTCCTACAACTCAAACTGCAGCAGCAATACATGGCAAAATTGGCTGCCTGTATGTATTACAACTGAATCCTATACAATTTTCAGTGAAACTATGTCCAAATTGCAGAAGGCTGCCACAAACAGCGTCCCTTGCAGCAGTTCTAATGCATTTAAGTGGGCAATTCAAACATTTCTTGCTATGAAATACAACTATTTCAGAAACAGACTTAAACTTCAGTGACACCGGTCAATATTAGTTATGGCAATCTTCCATGCACTTTCTTTTTGAGTAACTCAAGGAAATCCAGTTTAAAATAAATCTTTGACTGTTTAATTTATCTTCAATTTAAGTCTATGTTAAGCGTTAAGATATGGGCAGAAGCCTAATTACAGGTGAACTGCATTTAAAAACCCATCAGGACTTATCTAAAGACAACCCCATCTTAAAAGACAAAGGACCTGTAAAGTAATACAAAATCTTGGTTTTATAAAACTAGAACTTCTCGAGTATTTTCCTCCCATTTTCTCACAACAGAGGCATCAAGCTTTTTTTCTTTTAAATAAAACTAGAATTTAACAAGAAAGCAAAGAAACAGTATATGGAGTTCATTAAAGAAACAGTATATGGAGTTCATTAACAAAGCACTGCTAACAACTCAGGAACACTGAGCCATCTGCATCTTAGCAGCTTAAATAATTTGCAGTGGTGGTACAAACAGTGTTAGTAAATTGCCAGGTCTTTAAAGGAACATCTGAATTGGTTTTGCCTCATTTTCTCACAACAGAGGCATTAATTGAACTTTTTTTTTCCTCAGGTTTTTTGGTTGATTTTGTTTGTTTTATTCACTACAAATAGTAGAACACACTATTGGGTGAGTAGGGAAGAAAAAACCTTATATGTTTCTGTGCTCAAGACAGGCCTCCACTTTTAAAACAAACACTGATGTGTGATCTCCAAAGAATCCCAGTGAGACACAGATCCTGTTTCAAACTCTGCACCATCCAACTGAACCAGCCACCCCCTGGATCAGGTACAGCCAGAGCAGCACCCAGAGCTGGTAGCCTGGACAGGTCAGCCACCACCAGCCCTGATATTCTTTGGTCTGCCACCACCTGACCCTTTTTAGTTCAAAAAGCCTTGCAGAACAATTTTGGGTCAGATTCACATAGTGTCCTCTAGAGTGAGGACTACTCTAGAGGAGTAGCTGCTGCCTCTCCTAGTCCTACAGGTATTTACAATGCTACTTCCCACTGTTATTAGCAGCAACGATCAGCAGCTAGGTTGGGCTCTCCTTCCCTCAGACAAAATCCTATTTTTAACATAACTCTAAGCAAGCTTTCTATGACTAAGCCTTAGTGTAATTCTGGAGACAGACCAGGCAAGGGTCATACATTGCAATAAACCAACTCATTCAAGACTACTCATTGCCTGTTAGAAAGATCTGTGCTGCATCATGTGCCTTAATGGCATCTTATGGTACAACATTATTTTCTTAATTCTAAACCTTCTAATAATGTAACACACAACTCCAAATATAAACATTACTACTCCTTGAAAATCCTCCATAAACTCAAATTTGTCCCACTACATTAGCCCCTCCAGCATGTCACTTTGTTCCCTATTTCACTGAGAACATCTCCTATCAGGAAGGGAAGACACAAGCAAGTTGGCTCCTACTCTGATTGCACGCACCCCCTAAGACAACTTCTTGTAACAGCACTTGGCATGTGGTAAGGACACCAGTGGTGCAAATTTAGGTCATACAGGTTTCTTTTCATTCCTGAATTTGTTCCATGCTTTCATCAGCTACTTCAAAGCTTTATTTGCTTCAGTATAGAATTTTCTAACCATCTCAACTGGCCGAGTGATTTGTATTTAATTTTAACCTGATAACGTCACCACATGGCTGAAGGCTCTGTCCTAGCCTAATTGTGACTGAAATAACTGTAACACTGAGTTATTTGTAGCAGTTGTCCCCATTCTTTTGGGGATGACACAGATCTGTCAGCTTCAAGAAACAGAAAAACAATTCTTCTTGGTTTGCTTTAACAACATCCTCAGGCAGATGAAAGGAACTGGGCGGGTGAAGGGAGAAGAGAGTGGGATGCAACACACAGTGAAAGTTTGTAAAGACCCAAAGTTGAGCAATTTACCTTCTTGCAAACAGAGATCAAAACAGCAGCATTTAAAAATGCTCCTATTCTAGTTCCCATTTACAGTTGTCCCAACAGACTGTAAGAAGATTCTTTTTTTTGATGTTTAAATGTTGCCTCAGAACAAAACCACTCTCCAGTGCTACTTCTGCCGTTGGTCTTTGAGTAAAGTTCTGTGGTGCCGGAGTGGATGTAACACCTTATGCTACAGCTTTTGCTTTTCTGATCAACTAAATCAATAACACTTTTTAAAAACCTACATAAATAATAATTTTTGGCGGTTTAAGGACTTTGTTTCCTTTCTATCTCTAGAGGAAGAAGATTCCCCTTTCTCTGCCATAGGAGATCTGGGTGGCAGCAGCTGGAGTTGTCAGGCACACTGCAGGAACAGAACCCATGCAGAGTAAGGAGACCACCAGGACAAGCGGCTCACTCTCAAATATACAGGTGGTTGACAGACACCTCTGGATAACTCACTTTGGATGTCCACTGCTTCATGTTCTAACTCTCAGCATCACTAAGACTGCTGTCTTTGAAGAAGAGCTCCAAGTCAACACTGATGTGCCACAGGTCCTGCTGTTTGCCCAAGCAAAAGCTGAGGAAACTCTTCCTCCTTCTCATCTTATTCAAGAGAAAGGAGGTGGGAACCGCCAAACACAGGACAAATGAAGAAGACAGGACCAGGCCTCTTGAGTACAAACATACACATTAAAGAGGGAAGGAACAAAAAAATCTGACTGCCTTCTCATACTTCTCTCAGGTTTGTCATATCACTTGCACTTTTGTCCTTAAAATCCATCTAGACTCTTAAAACCAGCTGAAACTGTCTCAACTTTCACCAAGTAATTCCAAATTTTGTGACAAGAACATGAGGATGAATCATTATTACAAATGATACCGTTTAGTGCACTGACTTACAGTAGACACAAATGCCAACACACACAGTATGATACACCTCAAACCAGCACAGCTCAGAACAAGACAAATTTACTGTAAGACAACCAGGCCCTATTTACACGTTCTCATCTTTATTTTTGTTCACTCGTTTGATTCCATTTTATCTTCTGGGTATTACCTGCATTGTGTTTTATTGTCATTTTTCAGATTGAGTCCCCTGAGCTCATAGTCAACGTCTGCAGTGCACGGAGTGAATTAACAGACTGCCGGTCTATTAGGGCTGCCAAAAATGAAGCTGCTCTACCTCGCACTTCTTCTGTGGATACAGTGAGGGGAGCTAATGCTGCAGGAACTTCTGAGGAGAGAAAGTGCAACTGCAGTATCACAGTCTGCAAATATTAGCACAAAAACCATGAGTTCACTCCAGAGGCTTATAGCACATGCATTTTCTTTCAATGTCTACCCTTGGATCAGAGAGCTCAGTCAGAGGATGGCCAACCATCCTGCTGTTATGTCAGGAATATCAGCCTAGAAATCCATTCTGAAAATCTGGGGGGTCTTTAATCTCTAATTTTATAAGGTAGTACTCTCTACCTCCCCTTTGAGCTACTTATTCAGTATTTATTATATATTTTCCTCACCTATTTTTTTTCCATTATGATATATTATCATAATATATCTTTGTTAAACTTTAGAATATTTTCATTCCTGAGATCAATGTACCTTACTATGACCACTTAATACAGATTTCCCATTTGCTTAAAATATTAAACTCAAATTAGGAAACCAGGTTTCTGGAATAGGGCTGTACCCTCTCTCAACATGATCTACTAAATTTACTACAAGGGAAATAAACATATTTTATCACAGTGATCTATACAGGAATAAACTTCTATTTGCTTGCTTTTGGGGCTTACTTTTAAGAATTGGCAAGAATTAACAGCTGAACGCAACAGAATACAGAGGCTCAGGAGAAAATGAAAAATCTTTTTCAAGATGTAGTAGAAATTATGGTTAAAGATTATTATTCATTTTGAAGAATAATTTGGCCATGTTCTTCTCTTCCTCTGCAAAAAAGCTGGGTCACACTCATGGTGAGTCTTAATAGACTTTTCAGCAGTTGTCAGAACTACTCCATCTGAGCCATCACTTTTAGCCAGGGGCATTCAGCTACTCCTAGATGTTATTTAAATATACATGACTGGAAGGCTTTCTACAACACTGTCTAAAGTAATTTGTTTTGTAACTGCCCCCACCCCCCCAAGAATCTACCTTCATAATGTTTAAATACATGTACAAGAATACAGAAAGTGTTATTCTTGAGCACTTTCACATCTGCAGTTAACACTGTAACAGTGAGGGTTTTGATTGTTATAGTATTAGCTCAGCTAATGTGCCATAGCCAGAAACCTCCAAAGAATTTTTTAGTCCAGATTATTAAGAGCCATCTAACGAAAGGATTTTTTACTTATTCTGGTCTAACAGCACTACATGACTATGCTATTCCACCGCTTTCTTTCACAGTACATTTAGGAAGGTGATATTTGAACTAAACACACCAGGAAAAACCTGACCAAAAGTACGGTTTTTCCCAACTAACCTAATTTTCATTTCAGTGAGAGCTATAATGCCAAAGTCTTTGCTACCGTTTTCTCTCATCCCTCATGAGATTTTTCAAGACACACTATTTTTCTTCAGAGCAGTTCTGCAGTCTGTGTCATTTTTCCAATTCATTTGTTCCTCAGTGCTTTTGGAACCAGTTTCAGTAAGATTTTCAAGAGACTAATCTTTCTTCAACCATGCTTCAATTACTCACAAGTGTAACATCTCTGCTCTATGTTCTCCAGATACAGTTACATAAATGAGCTAAACTTTGCTGAAATATTTAATCTATTCCACAGTATTTGAAGTTAATAGCTAATGGTTTCTGGAAATGCATGGGCTCTTGGACATGAATACAAGAATCAATTGCTCATTTACTTCTGTTAACCTTTTATGTGCCACCACCCAAGATTTACTAGTTTCAAGAAGGAATTAAAGGGCATGTTCTGCCCAAATGGCTCATGAGAAGTAACTTCGAAGGAAACATTGTATCAGCAATATGATCATATAAGCAAGGACTACAGCATATCCTATCACAAACTCCGAAACAGAGGCAAGGTTTCATTCTGTAGGTAGCTGTGAATACCAGGGGGCTCAGGTGGCTTGTTTAGAGCCACTGGACTACCATGCACTAACACACACATACTAGACCCTGTCCCTTTATGCTTATATGCCTCGGGTAACAGTTCTGGATTATTTTTGTCACTTGCTGCAGTTGGATTAAAGCCAATTTAATTTGCTATTTAGTTAAAATCCAAACCAAATCCATTTTAGTGGAAATAACTTCTTCAGAGTCAAAGCTCCCTGAACTGCAGTGGTCAGAATGAAGTACCCAAGACATTATTCCCCAAAGTTATCCTTAATTACACATCCTGAACTAACAACTGCTTCTGGTCAAACCAGCTAACCTGTAGCTATTTATATTGTTAGGTTGATGTTATAAAATTTATTTAACACATCAGACCAAGACAGGAGCATTCACAAAGCTAACTCAGCTCTGCAGTGATTCAGACACAAGCCCTTTCACTGGCGTAGCATACAGCTTCATTCATACATTTCTAGGTAAATATTTTTGCACAAATATTATGAAAGCACAGCCTATTAAGGGTGCTCCTTTCTAAGTGGAAGTGACTTTGGACACCCATTTTTGGACTGATGAAGCAGTAATTGAGAAACGTGCTCTTTCATATATGTGTGCACACAACTGGGTGAAACTTTCTTTCCTTAATGGTCACCTTATTATGTAGGATTTAAACAAGCACCCTAACAGCAGGAAAGATATATACAATTACATCATCATGACAAATGTCCTACAGTTTTTCGAAGTGAAAATTAGAATTAAATAGTATTAGGTACATCTTAATCTCATGTCCCTAGCTCTGTCACTTTCCTACAAATTCCTGTTTTCATTTAAAAAGTTATAAATACAAAAAAACACTTCAGATGAAACTGTGTTCAAAACCACCACAAAATTCTGCTGGAAGTTGGTTTTCAACACCTGTCTATATAAGCATTTTGGAGGGTACTTAAAATAGACTGGAGTTTTTCAGGAACATTTTGTAGTTAAAATTCTTTTTTTTACAACACCGAAATCAGAGATACTATCCTGCAGCCTTGCATGAAAGGCTCATCTGAATAGTTACATACATCCATTTTTCATCTCCTTGAGTATATTTTCTTCTCTTCACCATCAGGAATTCCACCAAAAATGCAAGAAACAACCAATTGCAATACATATAGTCCTCTTGTTGTGAGTAAATCCCATTAAAGGCCCCTCAGATCATTTATTGAGGAGAAAAGGAAAGCACCACATTGTCAAAGTTCCTTTTTTAGGTCACTCACCTTAGGTAACTCCCACTCTGATCGGGAACCATCAGCACTGTAGTAGTACGGTCTACCTTGTTCATCTGCGTGCTTTATCCACTGTAGAAAGAAATGTGATGATTGGAAATGTAATCAGAGTGACAGTTGTAACACAGTATATGTCTGATACTTGGCATTTAAAGTTAATTTTTAATAAAGTGCCATCTACTTCAGCAGTGTCTAGTGCACAACGTAATTAACTAACTGTGGTTCGTTAGCAATGAGAGCAACACAGTTTTCAGCTTCCTGTACTGGGTTCACTAATATTTTTTCTTTCTGTAACTCCTCAGTAAATAGCCCTGTAATATCACACAAGATAATGCAGTAAACTGGTAGTTTTGAAAACAGCGTTATCTCGCTTTTACCAACATCACGATGTCAGTTTAAGGAGGCACAATCTTTGCATCAGATCTGTGTAAGGATTTTATATGGAAAATTACAGAATTACAAGAAGCTCAACCAGCATCTGCTGATAATTTAAGAGATAACTGCACTCACTGAATAAACTCCATTTTTAAAACATCAACAGGAAGATGAGATGCAGTTCTAAATAAATCATGAAGATGACAATATATTTTCTGTAACCTCTATAACAACTCCCACAATCAAAGAGGTAAGACTGTGACAACTGTGACTAGTTATGCAGAAAGGAAAAGAACTGTCATGCGCAAAAGTCTACAAGAAGATTGCACAGAAATAGGCACAGAAACACTCACAGCAATGCTCTTGGGTCAAGCAGGTTTCACAAGCTTGCCTTCCAATAAACTGTGATAGGGAACACTGTTTTCTATTAATCCCAAAGTAATTTTTAAAAAAAAGTTTTCATATTTGCCAAAACACAGGTATGTGCTCTACAGATGTTTAACAGAAATAGATTAATCAGGATAAAGTTCCAAAACTGACATTGTTGTTGTCTGTAGCAATGAGATAATTAGAATATAAATCTGCTGATAAAGCTGTAGTTAAGAAGTTTGCCTACAATTGAGTGCTGAAAGTGTAGTAAAGGATGACACTGATAAAGCAGCATTACTTTCAGTTCAAAACCAGCCTAACTGGAAGGCCTACGTAGAAAAGAACAGCTCTTAAAAGACACAAAGGAAAACATGACACTGGTAGGAAGTTCATTCCCGAAGTGTAACCAAGAGGGTGGGGGAGGGCAGCATTTAAAAAAATCATACATGATATATTCATTTGATATAATCTAATGCCCAACTGGAAATAAGAGAACTTTTCTAAATAGTAAAGAACATACATTAAAAAAAAAAAGTCAGTTTGGTTGCTAAAGTTTCATGCATGTTTAAAAAACAAAAGGAGATGCTGACTGAGGTATGCTTTTCATGTCTTGAAATAAAATGTGCACTTCTAACAGTGGATTAGTGGAAAAGATGTAGAACACATGACGAGAAGAAGGAAAAAGTACCTTTTCATTAGTATAGTCATTGGTATATAAGGTTTGACCATGTTCATCCAACTCTTCTGACCAACCCTTTGGAGGAGAACCATACTGACTATCTGACTGGCTGTAACAAGAACTGTGGTCGTTTTCTTCTGACGAAAGATGCTACAAGTAGTCAGAAACATACAAGGCAGTTTTGAGAATGAAAGTGCTTTCAAATCTGAAAGATCAAAGATTATTTGACTAGAAAGAGAATAGTAATAAACTCAGGGAGTTCACATTTTTTTATCTTACATCAGAGAATAAGAGACGTATTTCTACAGTACAGAAATATTTGATAATTGCTAGGCATTTCAAAGTATTCTCAGAAAACCTGGTTTATGCCGATACTTTTTTTTTTTTTTTTAATTCTACTGTACCAGATTTCGGCTACTCACATTTAAACCCCAGGTTTTTTGTTAATCCAAATTTTATTCCCACAAGTTTACATTACTGAACAATGAAGAAAATTAGCTTTAGCAATCTGCATTGCCTCAAAAAAAGCTGGGAGGCCTGCTACCTTGGTTTTCTGGCATCATCCCAGCTTTCATACCTAAATCCTTTTCTTCCCTTCCCAAATAGTACCATCTGGAAACACAATAATCTGTAAGGACAGCTTGGATCAGTATCTCTGTGCCTCAGTCTTCTGAGGAATGCAGTGAAGATTTGCTTTCAGACAATCTTGGATGCTTGGCTATTAGGAGACATAACATCCTGTTATTCAGAAATGCTGATAGTTAAATATTGACTAGGATTCAATAATGTAAGGGTGTTGAGGCAAGCTACAAAGCAGGAGAAAGGTAGAATTTAAATTTTAAACTACGAAAAACCCTCTCCTGAAAAACTTAAATCTTACCCACAAAAAACGAGGCATCAGAAACTTGTTGGATTTTAAGAGTCAGTGGTTCAGAGACTACGTGTTCAGCAATGTTTCCAAATGATTGCCACTTGTGTGACACAAGCTCCCTACACTGACACAAGCCAGGTCACCAAGCAAGGCAAAACCCACAGGACATGTTCAGGTCATTAATAAAAAAAAGCGTCCTCTAGAGAATGTGAACATGCAAACTGTGGCAGTGCTGCCTCTCTCATGTGGAGCAGTGTGCAATGCTGAAGTGCCGATTTCTAAGCACTGGAGAAAGAGAAGAAAACAAAAAGCCTTCAGTCCCATTGTTACATTGAAGAATGAAGACTTAGGAGTTGGCAAGAGTGCTATTGGCCCTATCTGAACTACTGTTTTATATGATAGCTATGCTGCATACATGTATTTAAGTTTTCATTATGTTTTAATGGTTAAATATTAAGCACACTGACACATTTTCTAAGCAGTAGACTTTGGACATTTTTATTACTACTACAGGAACTATGACCTAATAGCATAACACGCTTGTATTTGCCTCTTCGAAGCAACTCCTGATACCAAGGAAACACTGTACATACGTAAAACTAAAGAGAAGATTTAAAAATTAAAGGGCTCCTAGTAAAACCACTGATGTTCAGAAAGAGTGGCTATTTATGGGTCTGTCTGTAAGGTGTCCATATCACGACAGTCTCGATGCTTCAAGGCTTAACTAATCACATGTACTTTTGCAGGCCTAAACTTAGGAGATTCCTGAGCCATTATCAAACTGACTAAGCGTAAGCATTCCTTGCTCCTCAGCTAGTAGCAACAACCCCTAAAGCTGCATCATCACAGCTTAGAGGACACTGGCCAAACCACCTTCAGCAACTTTCACTTGAGCTGTCAACACTTTTTCAGTATTAACTGCCTATATGCCTATTACATACCATCCATACTTTCTGCTGAGTCCCACCCCCAACTACACCACCCCACATTTAAATAAAGCTGTCTCAAGCAGACAGCTGCCCAAGCTCACACCTTCTAAGAACTTTTGCTGTGACACTAACAGGGAACTGCTGAAAAGGTTCCCTCACGCCCTCACTTCTGCTGCCTTTCCTGGCTTTTTTCCATTTACATGGAAAATTCTTGAGGGCAGAGACCAGTTCATCACCATGCATTTAATAGAAAAGAGGAAGTTATTGGCCTCTTCTACCACTTAACCAGTCTAGTTATGAAAATTACTACTACTACTAAAAATCAAACCAATAAGAAAGAATACTGACTAATTGAAGAAGCTAGCACACCTTTATTATCCTAGGGTTTTTTTAAAAAAAACAGTGAACAAAATTTCATCTTGGCCACATTTTAAATGTAGTTTTCAATGTAAATGAAATCCTGTTGCCTTTCTACAGCTTGGTGGTTTGTTTGTTGGTCTCTACTTCCCATTATGAACTTCTAGGAGGTTTGCCTTTCTCTGATATGAAGACATCTCATCCCTTTTACAGTCCACCTTAATTAAATCACTTTACTATCTGACAACTTTCTCCCAGTAACTCTTGATGCTCCTTCCTCAGAGATATTTATCAGAGGTAGTGACTTGGTAATTTTGTAATTCCAAAATATTACAGACTTTCCTAGCCCTGTCGATAGGACCTCACTGCTGCCCCTCACCCCATCCAAGTAACTCTCATACCCTATAACTGCTTTCTTTGTGCTGTATCTGTTACCAACTTCTTTGAAAAGTTAGGTAAAATTTTACCCTATTTTTAATTATTCAATAAAATTCAATCTCCCAATCACAAAGTTCTAAGATCATTATATGTTACATTATACACATATTAGAACATACGATCATTTATGGTTCTCATTTTTACATCACCTTGCTATTTTGCTATCTAACACAACCCAAGCTCCTCTGAGGACAAACCAATAGAGATAAGACTAGCTTTTAAACCTGCATATGCTTTTTTATTACTAAACCTGAAGGGAATGGGCATAACTCAAATTAGTGCGTAAAAGCTAATTTAACTTCATTCTAATAAATTAAATCTGCTTTTACTAATTATTAAGACATATTTGCACTAAGTCTTCATAATCAAACACAATTTAGGATGTCCTATATATTACTGCAGCTTAGGCTCGGGTTTTAACCTTTACTCTAAGTATCTTGGTTTAAGTACTCAGAGGTGATAAATGAAAAGGTGAATATGAACAGCAGAGCGTGAAGTACACTCCCAAATGCTGAACAGGAAAAAAAAGGGGAAGGAAAGTGAAAAACTAAGTAAAAACACCAACTTCAAAATCAATATATGACTGCTGAAAAGCACATTGACATGACCTTGCAACATGTATCTCCCTACACTCAAGCTTCTGATTGCCTCATCAGAGAGGACACAAATTACTTCAGTAGCTTGTGCTACGGGAAATAAAAACTTCTGTCTAGTTATAAATTATTCCAAAATATGCATGATCCATTGGTCTTAAAAAGACTGAAAGTCTGACAACTGTCTGAAGGCTGATCTACGACACCTCAAGCATCACAAAAACAGAAGAGCCAAGCTGAAATAAGTTATGATGGAAACTTTTTAAAAATCCAAGCTTTCTGAACATGCAGCTATGTAGTGAAGTTGTGGTGCAAAGGTATGAGTAAGAGTCAGGGTGGGGTGTGGGAGGGCGGCGGGGAGGGGAGAAAGAATTATTGGAAATCCTTCCATGAAAAGAAGGAAGAATGATGACAACAGAAAGCCACTTACACTTACTACAGGATGGCTACTATTCAAAAAAGCAATCACCTTGCCAAGACTAAAACCAGTCATCGAGCAGAAAGGACAGCCAGTAAGAAATCAATACGACACTGACAGAGGTACCAAAGTGACAGCCTGTTGCTGCCACTAGCACATGGCAAGAAAATGTGACTGTTTAAGTGCTTATGGATGTCATGGCTGATAGGGACAGGGTCCCTTTTTCCCTCCTTTCCTGTTTCTGGCTCTACCGTCCCAGATGTTTGACACAGCTTCAAGCACCATAAAGTTTTTGAGCAGTCTCCAATTTCAAAACTAAACATTTTAATAGGCTCAGGAGGAAATCCACGTATTTGGAAAGGGTATATAAAACTGAAATACATAGATTTCTTGATAAATGTTTGCTTTCTTTTTTTCCCAATCAGGAAAAATAAGAGCATATTTTAAGCATATTTAAATAGTCATATCCATTTCCCAGCAATTCCTTTGCTTTATCTGAACCACTGCAGTTCAGATAAACTCATACACTGCCTGTCTCTCCCTAGCACCTGGCTCCACAGTATGGATCTGCACCTCAAACAGAAGCCCAAATCATATTTTAGCATAAATAACTTCATGGTAAGCTCCAGCTCTCTTAAGCAAGGTCTGCAGCAAAGCTTTGCCAAAATGCTTTGCAAAAGCCGAAGTTTAGCATAATTTTTAAAATCCACTGACATATCTAAAGAACATTTTTATGGCCTGAATGTAACCTAGTCAAAAGCTCCTGTGGCTCACTGCCAAAAGCTGAGGTGGATTTCCTCCCCTCCTCCCATCAGCATTTGCTACCCTTGGACCTCGACACTTGGCTAGGCAGAGCTTCTAGCATGGTAGTTTTAATGTTCTCACCTATGATTCTATGACATAATTCACAGAATGAAGGATTTTCTCAAAGTTAACACAATTTGATAATGCTCCTTAAACTGCCCTTTCTACTACTTTGTTCTACAGCTGTGCAAGACAGAAATCTGTGAAGTCAGATCTCCTAAGGAACTGTTAAATGCTGCAACAAGCAATCCAGCTAGACTTGCTTTTTATATTCACTATGATCATGCCACCTCTAAGAATTCATGAAAATTAAAGTATAAAACTAAGTACAAAAATAAAATTCAATATACTTTCATCTCATAGATGCTTCAAGTATTTTTGATCAAGGTGGAAAGTCCTGTAGAACTCTGTTACGTCTGGTTTTGAACAGAGAACTCTGGAGTTCTCTACATCCATCTTCACCTCAGTAGCTGTCTGCAAAAATACTTTCCTCTATAATAAAAACATCTCATATTTAAGTTTATTGCCACAGCAATAGCCAAGCAGTAGTAAATACCTATACATCCCCTGCCTTTGTTTTACTGTGTATTTAGTTGGTATTGATAAAAATACAAAATGTCCCTTGCCTTTTTCAAAGCATCCCCAATAAATCCTGCTTCTAAAAGTGCTGTCACACTCCCCTTACTTTCCCCAGCTTCTCTCCCAAAAAAGTGCTATGGGGAAGAGAATGCACTCCGTGTCAGAGAAGTTATGATGGTTGTCTTATTCTACTGTCATTTATAGCTTTATTAATATAAAAATATATCTGGTTTTCCCTTACCTTTAAAAGAAAACCTGCAATACCTGCTGAGGCATTTTTACAACTTACTACTCTTATACCCGGCTTTACGTAAGCATTCTTGTACTCAGAAGTATGGAAGAGCTAAGTTGTTTACTACTTCATACCAAGACACACAACCAAAAAGACAAATGAAGACACTCAGTGACACCTGAAACCTCAGCAATACCAAATTCCATAGGAAAACACCATTCATATGCATTACAATCTCATTGCCTGTGATCTCAGAAGGAACTACCTCATGATCTGCATGGCTCTGGGAATCCCCTTTATTAATGCTTGCATCTCGGGCCCACCGTGGAGGTTTCCAGGTTCGTTCCTGTGATCCTCTGTTGTAGTAATAACAGCGTCCTGTTGTATCTTTATGAGTTTCCCATTCCCCATTTATTTGGACTGGAGCACTTGTAGGTAGTGGTGGAAGTGCAGATTGAGATATTTTCAGTTCTTGTAAATTAGCATAAACTGGTGAATCAGGCCTCCCTTGGCTTGGTGGAGTAGTTGGCTATCAAGAGAAGAAATGTATTGTTAAAGAGCAAATGAATTTTAGAATGCTCCCTTACAAATCAGAACATATTACAGTAGTAAAACAAACCAACAAACTCCCTTTTTAGCTATCAAGTACAAAAGCACAAAGGATGCTGGGGTATGAAAACATAGGTGAACTATAAGGTGGGTATCACAAGCTATACTGGAGCATTTCTCCAGATGACAGCTGATAATTATCTTTTACAGTGGATTTGAAATACACTGGAATCATCATCAAAATAATTATATGCTTGCCTTGTTGAAAAACTTCAGCTTTACAGTTCAAGTATTGCTGAGGAACTGTAAGTAATGGGATCTTGTTTAAGACAAAACGTAGCATTTGTAAAAGATGCCACTTGTTAGGCTAATACAGATCACAGAATCCCAGAAGTTTGGGTTGAAAGGGACCTTAAAGCTCATTTAGTCCCAAGCCCCTGCCACGGGCAGGGACACCCTCCACTAGCCCAGGTTGCCCAAAGCCCCATCCAACCTGGCCTTGAACACTGCCAGGGAGGAAGCAGCCACAGCTTCTCTGGGCAGCCTGTGCCAGGGCCTCACCATCCTCACACAAAAGAATTCCTTCACAATATTTCATCTAAATCTACCCTCCTCCAGCTTAAGGCCATTACCCCGTATCCTGTCACTATGCTCCCTGTCCCTCTCCAGCTTTCCCTTCTCTTCTCCAGGCTGAAAAAGCCCAGATCTTTCAGCCTGTCCTCACAGGAAAGGTGCTCCAGCCCTCTGATCATCTTCATGGCCTCCTCAGGACTTGCTCCAAAAGCTCTGTGTCCTTCTTATGTTGGGTGATCCTGAGCTGATGATGGTGCATGTTAATCAGCAGTTCAATTGGAAAGACAAGTACAGTGTCATGACAAAGAAACTCTGAGTTTACCTGTATGACCTTTAAATTATTTTAGGCAATATCACCAAGTGTTCTGATTACCATTTTCTTCTTACAGAAATTAAATTGACACTCTGATCCACCTAATTTTATTCATACACATGCACACAAGTAGAACAACAAATACCCGTAAGAAAAGAAAACACTAATGACCTTATCTCATTCATAGTTTGCTAACATGAAGGTCAACAGAAAGCATCATTAGAAGTCCATGGCACCCCCACTGAAACCATGACTACTTTCAAATAAGCTACTAGTTTAGGAGAGAAATAGACTTTCAGATGCTCAAATTTTTAAGTATACTACACGTACATAAAACACACCATGCAGAATGTAAGTGCATGTGCTTTCACAAGGGCTATGATTATGAGATTGTAAAAGCAGCTTGTTATTAAACCAAATTGAATCACTCCCTGGTAATGTGCTGCCGTCTCTGTAGTTTAGGGCACATTATTTAGGCACGCTAAAGAAAGGAACTATATGATTTATACCATCCCTTCCTCCTGCTTGGTTTTAATTCAGAAGCTTTGCTGCAGGCAAGTCCTTGTGCTCTTGTTGCATCTTTCACAGGAAAAAAAGCAACATACTGTGTTACATAAAAGATCTTTTATGGTGTACTTTTAAACATTAAAATAGTTAACTGCTAATCTAGGCCACATCTAATCATAAATTATCAGGGTTTGCTCAGACCAGACAGCATATGGTACCACACAATCAGTTATAAACTGATTGCACCATAGCTAGAACCAAATACAGGCAATATCCACAACCAAAAGGGGAAACAGCTAGAGAGGAACTTAGTGAGATTAAAACAGGAATGGACTTATTTTGTGCAACTTTAAAAGAGAAAACACAGCTTACTAGATACAGTAAGTAAAGTATGTTTAAGGCAAACCACATAGGGAAAAAACGCAGCACAGGAAAAAATCAGTGTCAAAACCAGCCAGTATCCTCCTCTACCCATTCACAGGAAAAAAAGTCCATTACAAAACTTAATGAACTCTACTATCCAAGTCCCCCCCTGTACCCTGGGCCTTGGGGGTTTTCTTGAGGAGGCGGTGTGTGGAATGACTGCCTTTGGTAGAGTTGCTCTTGAGAGCTTCAACAAAGCATCACCCCTCTGTCTTCCAGGATGAACGTCAATTTCCCAGCATGTTGGGAGAGTACATTCACAGCACAGTTCCTGCATTTGTTTCCCCCGCCAGCCCACAGAGCTGCATTCCCCATGTAAACTGTCCTGCCATCACACCACCCACCCGTCCTGTCACCTGAAGCCACGGCACACCTGCACCGGGGAACGCACAAACCTTCAGGTTCTTCCTCTATTTCAAGGAAGTGGCAAAAGCAGCAGCATCAAGGCTGCCTGCCGCAGCAGGAGGCCAGTGCAGTGGCCTGCACACCGCAATGTCTTCCATGTCTTCATAAAACTGTTCTTCTACACAAGACAGCAAGGTGGCTTTGCTGTCTGGCCCATATTTACCAACTGCCTTTTTGTTTTGATTAAGACAATGAAGTGCCATTATTAAAATAACACTTTAGTGCATTAATTAAAGTGTTTTCCAACTAGAAAGCCTATGACACAGAATGTTTGATAGTTTTTGGAACATTTTCTCAAGCAACACATAGGAACACGGCCCAGAGGTTTCACCCTGAGGTTTCCAATGGGTTCAGCATTAGAACCAGAACAGCTCCAGATGAAGCTGCAGGACATGTATGTGCAAAGCCAATACCAGGAGTTGGCAGTCAAGATACTGCCACATAGCTCAGGCAGCATACTAGTTAAAGTTAACACGTTAACATGATGTGAAAGTATAATGAGGGGGTTTCTTCTGAATGCTTAGTACTGCCAAAATCTGGTTGTCCAGGGAAAGCCAGAAGTTTTGTCCTGAACAACAAATACGACAGCTAACTGTCCTGCCAACCAAGATCTCAGCTATCTTCCCTGTTGCTCTCTCTCTTCTGACAGATTTTTCATGGAGAACTGTACAATCTTTGAAAGGCACCTGGTATGTTATTGCTTTCAACGAAGCATTAAAAAATGCAAAGCCATCAAACTACAACACATAGCTTGGCTCATAAGTATGTCTTTGAGGGATACGACTTTCTTATCAGGAACTATTTTAAATAACCATGCAGCATACAATGCTACTTCCTCATACCTCAAGCCACACAACGAGGTATGTCGTGTCTACAATAGTGCTCAGTTCAACAGCACCCAAACTTATCAAGGCTAATTTTGTGAAGAAGTTCTCACTTATTCATGAGTAAAACAGCTTTTAGAAAGCTCAAAGCTTCCTGAAATATACTTTAGTGTACTTTTTACAAGAGTGTTGGCAGGAAGGTCAGTGCTCTGCGCACAGCCTGGGAAGGGCAGTCCTGCAGAGGCAGGTCCCACCAGATGTCCCTGTAGAGCTCCCCAGCCCTGCACCACCCTTGCCATTTCTTCTAAGGGGACTGTTTTTAAGTTCCAGGCTCTGTTCTGCAAAAACCTTTAATAGTTTCAAGGCAAAAAGCAAATTAATTTAACTGTATACCCTTCATTTACTAATTCCATTACTCATGATCAATATATGAATTTGAATAGATAAAGCATTACCTAGATCAGAGTAGTTTCTAACCACTTCCATGGCTGTTTGCCCAAAATCAGGCACACACAGCTATGGGAAACTTAAATTAACAGCTCTGACTTCCAGCTAGACCTTCACTTGTCTTTTGCACAGGCAAGCTCTGAACACTCATAAACAATGGAATTAAATCTACCAAAAGAGACTCCTTGTCTTCTCACTATCAGACTCACAAGAGCACATCCTTCAACATGCCCATGCACGCACACACAGAATGCCTCATACTCAAAATATTTCAACATTCATTTGCTATTTGGTATGGGTTTCAGACATTTTCATGCTGCTTTCTCCCTCAAAGAACAGTGGAGGGCTCCTGCTAGAAAACAGATAAAGCTAGAAAAGCAGAAATACTTCCATGACGCTACAACTTGAACGATAAGTCTACAGCCCGCTAAGCACTGTGACAACTTTGTGATTCTAAGGACCTCTCCCACAGATCAGTAACACTCTGTATTTTAATACCTTGGAATTCTTATTTTATAATTCCAATCTCACTGAAAAGTCTGCTAGTACAAAATCCTTGCAAAGCGGTAATGAAGAGTGTCACGCAGGTAGGACAAAGTTTCCAGGATCAACACACCACATTCTTCACAGAGGGACTTTCTCAGGACATGGTTTTTATACTGAGACAGTAGGAAGCAGGTACGTGCCTTTAAATAAAACAATCTGTTAATCATTCATGAATGACCAGTCAGTATTTTCAACAAAGGCTACAGACACCCTATCAGGCCTCTGTACACTTGAACTTAGGGCAATGAGAAGAAAACTCACTATACTTCTCAAGGCACTTTTTAATACCAAAATGCTTCTGAAAGATTACCTCAATGTTACCTTATACAAATGGCTTTTCTCAGATGGCAGAGTAAGTGTTCAAAATGAAAGCAAACTTTAATAAATTAAAAACAAACAAACAAAACCAACCCCAAAAACATTCAGTGCACTCCAACAGGGTGAGACTGCAGCTCTGGGAGAAACAGCAGCTAGTGATCTATTCTTCCCTGTCCACCACCTGAAAATGCTTTTCATTTATTTTCATGCAATGAGAACATACTGCATCGAGGATGCCAGCAATTAAAAGACAGATAACAGTTTCCTTGAAACTGGCAATTACATTTTTCCTTCTACAGCACTTAAATCCAAGACAAAAACTACTAGAATATAACAACTGCTTAAGGAACGACTGCAGTGGCAGCCTGCAAAACATATGATTTTTTTCCCTCCTTTACAAATAAATTGCTTTAGTTGTCATGCCTCTGCAGCTTTTCTTAGCATTAGGAACTTGCAATTAGAAGCAGCATTCAGATTGCTGAAACTAGCTGCTAAAAATAAAATTTTTTTTTAAAAAAAAAATCTCATCTTAATGCTCTTTATGAAGTTACAAGCAACAGATTGTCTGCGCTCGTGCAAAAGAACAGCATTGTACTGGAGGAAAACAAGAGAATATCGTTGGTTTGGAGCAGAAAGCTGAAGAAAGGAGAAGAGGCACATCCCACAGCACCCTGAGACAGGGAACGAAGCATCCCAGTTCCCTCAACAACCACGTTTCTTGCCAAGGAATTGCCACTGTCCTCTCAGGAAGGCCTGAGACTTCAATACCAGCTTTATTCATCAGGAATGATATAAAGGAAATCTCAGAAACTCTACAGTTTCATTTTCACAAAGTGACAGCTTCAACTGGAATCATTAGTTCATCTCCTCTCCTCCCTCTTTCTGTTCTTGGCTTATGTTTTCACAAATGTTCTGGACCCTACTTTCTTTCTGACTTACTCAGGCACATTTAAAACCTAGTGTAATACCCAAAAATCCACGATGGAGATTTTTTTTTTTTTGCAAGCCCCCTCCTACCTCAGTGTAAAGACAGCAAACTAATTAAACCCACTAAATTGAAATGGGAATCCAAACAAATTTATTTGTTTATTTATAAACACACACTAACCTTCCCCAACCTTAACCAGATAATTCACTCTGTAAGTCTAAGGAACACATAAAGATGACAGCAAATACTAGTAAATGTTATAAGACTTAATAGTTGACTATACATTTCAGAGAATTTATAGCAGTGAAAATATTATTTAAAGGTACTTTAGTTCCCACATTCAGTTGGTTCACCATTCTAAAGTGATTAAAAAAAATTGCAAAGCAATAGAGAATTAAAATAATCTTGTACAAATAATTCAAATACATTTGTCTAGTAAAGGCCATTCAACAGTTAAATGTTTCAAATGTCCCATTTAAAAATTAAACAATTTTTTAAAATGGCTAACCAGTAATTTTCCATCAGATTGAAAACTAAAATTAAGCATCTGACTTACCTCTGCTAATTCTATCTTTTGGTCAATTATGCATTTTAATTACAGTGAATTACAGGCTGAGCTATTACTTTCTTCTATTTCTGGAGATATTTACATACAGTTCATTTTAATATAAATACCTCTATTAATATTTTGGTTTATGGAACTAGATTATGAAACAAAGAGCCTTAGTACATAGGACATCGTGTCCTGCCAGAATGCGCCTGTGTTATTTCAGCCATTTAAGTTGCCTTCTGCTTTAGCTCTCCCATAGCACACCAAAAAAAATGCCAAAGTTGCTGAAAACAGAAATCTTTATCTGATTATTTTGTAATGTCTTATTAAATAAAATAAAATCTACAAGTGTAGCAAAAAGCCTCTAAAACTAAATGCATTCCTTTTCCTCAGCAGCCCAAAAGAAGTGACGTAAATTATTTTCCAAGTCACCAAGACAAGGACTCATTAAATTCTACTGCAAAAATGCAAGAGGTGGCTTCTTCCGTCACCTCGCGAGTGCTCCCGAAGCCAGCCCTGGTACGCCATGCCTGCGACAGAGGGGAGCAGTTGGCTGCCTCTCAACTACCAGGGAAAACACTCCCAAGATCATCCATCCTCAGTGACGGGTCAAAGAAAACTGACGGAAAACCCCTTTTTCCTGCGCACTCTCCAGATTTCCCAGTCACGCTTCTGTAGCGCTCAGGACCATCTCAGCACAACTCTTGCATGCGAACTTAGGAAGCTGGTAGCAACAGAAGAAAGTTTATAATTGATTGAAGGATTGCAGCAGTGAGGGACATATTTTAAAAAACGGAAATAAGCTCTTACAATGGGACCCTTTGTAAAACATGCACAAAGATGACAGTGTTTACCCCGTACTTCGTCATTTGCACAATCTCGCTTCTCCATTCCATAAAAAAGCTTTTGTCCAAGAGTATGGACAAAGCTGCTTTTCCTATAGTAGAAAATTTAAATACCATATGAAACACTTTGCTTCACACATACAGCAAACTCACCCTAGTTAGGAAAGGGTGGCCAAATTTAACAATGTTGAAAAGTTTGGCTGTAAATTTTCTTCAGTCCTTTTTTAACCCTTTCTTACTACATAGAACACTGACACTGCCAACAGACATCATGCAGGCTCTGTAACCTGTTTCAGAAATTTAGCCAGCATCTTGAATAACCTGGACATGCCATGCAGAAGTAGATTTACATATTTATTTTTCCTCCACCTCCATGGAAGTGGTATCAAACTGGCTCTGTAATAAAGATCTTTTAACAACACTACTACCAACACCAAGTTTATTCTGCATTTAGTTTAACTGCTGTCAAATCCTGACCTTGGGCAACCTGCAGTACATGTTTGAATGCAGATTTGTGAGGAAAAAAAAGCTGTTGGGAATAATTTGTGATGTCTTTCAAGAATTATTTTCTATAAAAACTAAGAGTACACTAAGAAAACACCAGGAAAACCTAACTTGCTTTTTCCTTTGCAACATGCCAACAGCTACTGCTTTTCAGAAGGGCAGTATCTATCACAAGAGCGTAAGTTGTTTTAGAAGTGTTACAGCAGAATAACCGATATAGCACAACAACGCCTTAAAGTTTCAGGAGTACTGGAGAGCTCTCCTTTAACAAGCCTTTTACTGATTTTTTAACTGATTTCATGTAGAGCAATATATTTCATTTGCCTCAGAGAAGTCAACGTATTTTTTAAGACAGATTATTGTCTTCACTTCTACGTTGTCACCATTACAGTACCACAGCACATCTAAAAGGTTTACTCCTATGAAATATAACTGAGGGGGGTTGAATGGTGTCATTTGAACTCAGCTTAAAGGTTGAGAAAAAGTTTCCATTAGTTTAAGTCACTTCCAACTGAACAGCAATTTTCTTCTACACTACATTTTCAAAGGTAGAGATCCCATAACTTTTAACTGTACTTTTGGTGGTCCAGTGCTTACACAGAGCACTACAAAGCCAGGCACCCATGGAAAGTGTAGGTGGGAAAGTAAACATCACCTGTGATAAGATTCCCAAGTTACTCAAAGGTTACTGAAATTGCATTACTGGACAAACTCAAAAGCCTAAAAGATAGTTTGAGTACTGCTTGATCAAACAGAATGAAATCTAACTACCACCAAGTTACCAAAACCCCATGACTCGGTAGAAGAAAAATTGTAATATTCTACTATTGGAAAGAGAAGGGAAAAGGCAGAGCCATTAAGAATATAATAACTATACATGTGTATATTAGTGGCTCATTTTCCAAATATTATGTTGCTGTTGTGTTGGTTGGTTTGTTTTTTTTTTAATAGAGAAAGGAACAATTTGCAAAAGCCAGTTCTAAAACACAGCAGTCATCAAATCTGTGTTCTGTCAGAAAGGGTATTTGATTCCAAACACTTGACAAGAAAATGCAGAACTCCCACGCAGTTTACAGCTGTTGTCCTTTCACTCTTGCTGCAAAAGCAGATTTCACTTGTGTGAAACTCTGCTTCACTAATTGTTGCTTGTGGCAGCAAATTCTGCAAGCACTTGTTATGCTAGTATCTCTTTGTTAGGTATTAGACTAATTTCAAAGTACCTTCTTGAGCTCATGAACTGCAACACTTACAAGTTTTTAATAACACATGCAGCTGCATGCAGAACATCACCGACATTCAAACACTATGAGCAATGCTAATACGTCAGCATGCTCGTATATTGGAAATACGCTGTGAGAATAAATTAAGGCAGCAAATCCCAGTGCACAACACAGCTAACTGGCCCAGGAAGGGAACCATGGTATGGTATGACATCAGATACCAGAATAATTTCTGCTGGCTTGCTTTACTACTCTATTAAGAATATATTCCGTTGTGCAAGCAGTAGGCTCTAGCCTTTCCTGAACACCCAGGCAGCTGAACTTCACACTATTTAACAGGCAGCTGCTACCCTCCACATCTGCTTCTCAGACCTTCCCCCGAGTTTATTACTTGGAACTACTATTCCCAAGGTACTTCACAGCTCATGTGCCCCAGATCTCCAGTGGGCAGTTTCCCCGATTAGAATGTGCCGCGTGGGAATGCACAGGCGATCCCTTCAGAATACAGCCATTCACATTAGCTTCCACAAACTTCATATTAAAAAAAGGAGAAGCAAGTTTCAGTCCAGCCCCATTTACAAACTGAGAGTAACATCTAAAAAGTACATCCTAGGGATCTTGACAGGCTTTACAATTTCAAAATATATGATCTGAAAAACTTGATTTACATATTGTCATGCTAGCACAGTACTCTACAAAGCAAAAACTAAACTACACACCCAAAGTCTACAGAAATATAACAAAACCTGTTCATCAAGTAATTTATTCATACCCCAACATAAAAGAGACTTAGGTTAGGAAAATACCAATCACAGAATGTGATTTTTCTTGAGTCTGTACATGCAAAGTCCTGATCGTTTCCATATTTATAATTTCAGGCAAATTTTTCAACTGTTATCCTTTTTATCACATCAGGATACCTTCTATTAAAAAAAAAAATCTCTTTTTTGTTCTTTTTGCTTTTGGAAGAACAGGCTTTCTCACCTTAGCAGAAAGGGAAGCCAAGAGAAAAAAATAATTTGCTCTTTTAAATGAGTTAGTTGCCCTAAGCCCCCATGCATGCAAGCAAAGAATTTCCTTTGTGCAGAAAGGCAGAAGCCACACTGACACCTCTGCTTACACCAAAAGTAAAGCAAATGCTTTGCTAATTCAGTGTCACCAAGTTAATAACTCAGTATTTCGAAAACAAGAAAAAAACCACCCAGTGCCACCAAGTTAATAACTCAGTATTTAGAAAACAAGGAAAAAACCACCCACAAATGTATTTATTTCAGAAATAAAAGACTACTGATACAGTTTGGAGATACAGATAAGCTGGTCTACTGGTCACCTGCTACCAAAACACACAGCCCCATCTCCCTTCCCTTCCAACCCTGTGATGCTGGTGGGACCCTGCAGCAACCTGATGGAAGAAACTAGAATGGCAGTAAATTAAACCCACTGAGACTTTACAAACAAACACACACACCACAAAACTGAACACAGTAGTAGTATGAATAAGAGTGAAGACAGAAATGTAATTCTGCTCACTAGCTGATCACCAACTGATCTCTGAAGAAAGTGGTTTTGCTAGTGTTTTGATAAAAAAACTATTTTAACATAAAATATAACACATGAAACACCTTACAGATGCAATAGTTTTTTCCTCACGCACACTGAAGCCCTTCCAACCACAGGAAAAAGGATATAATGACAGTTGATGCACCTACAAGATAAAACCTGATGATAAGCTTTACTTGCTAGGCCTATCTCTGGCACAAATTAAACCAAGACTAACTGCAACCTAAGCCCACATGGGGAACTGGGCTGCTGCAGAGACTAGGGCGCAAGCTGCCCACTTACCAGCGAGGCACGCACTGACTCCGGCAAGCGGAAGGTCTTCTGCCAGTCTCTGTGGACAAGCACCAAGAAGTGCCTATCACTCTACATCTCATATGTTGCCTTACAGAATTAGAAAGAAAAGGGATATTTTTGCCACAACTGTCATCTAGTGAGATGGAATGGAAAGTGTAATAAGGCAAAGGACTAATATTTAGTCTTAGCTAGGCTGGACTGCTATGCCTGTCAAATTTTAATGTATTTTTCTTTAAGAAAAATAGGAACTGTACACTTTTCAGAGCGCTCATAGTCACTTCTTGCAAAATAAAATAGCATTACTAATATTAAATTTAGCAGAAAGCCTGGGTCAGGTATGATGGGAATATCTTATTTCAAGAAAACGGAGATGCTGTATCTTCCTCTCCTCTGCAAATCCCCAGGGTATATTAATACTTAAAATAAGTTACAACCCAGAAGAAGCATTATAAAACATTCAGAAACAAGCCACTAAGGAAAGCAAAACTGACACAGATAAAGCAAGAAATTTTCATCAGATCTAGTGATGCTTCCGATGTCAGACATTCCCACAGATCCAAGAGATGAGGTTTGGAGAATCAAGTTTCTCAGACTTCAGAGGAATAAGGACATGTCCCCAGTCACATCAACCCCACAGTGGCTCCTGTCCTGTTCACTGAAGTGGTTAACCCAAAAAAATATCAGTAAGATGCAAAACAAACCAAACAGGAAAATATACACAATGTTAGATTTTGTGAGATAAACCCACAGATTTTTCAGAGCAGGTAAATTCAACAATGGACAAAGCCACTTCTGTGTTTGGAGACGAGCACAAAGGCAGTGAAATAATTTCTGTATCAAAAAGCATTCCAGCACAGAAACAACACCCTGAAACGTGCCAGACAACTGAAAATGCTTGTGCTTCAACTGTTCTCCCTGGACTATGAATTATCACTTCACAGCCCTCAAAAATGGAGCTGGTAAGTCAATTCCCACTACAGTTTTCAAAAACAACCCCAGATCTTCAATGAAGAGCACTTTTACTGCCTGGTTAGGTGCTTGAACAGGTTGCCCAGGGTGGTGGTGGAGTCACCATCCCTCAGGTGTTCAAGGGAAGGCTGGATGAGGAACATGGTTTAGTAAGTAATATAGGTGGTAAGGACTGGATGATCTTGGAGGTCCTTTCCAACCCTAATGAGTCTATGATTCATTGAGACCTGCGGCCATTTCCACCTGGTTTCCTTTCACAGCTGCAGTACTGACAGGAAACTTCAAGTCACTCATCCTCCCTGAGAAGTTGCAAATAAGCAAGTGATGAAGTAAGTTGTATTTTGTAATATGAAATAGGGATCTTGCAAACTAAGTTTTGGAGCTCCTGTTCAGCTTTTTTAAAGCTTCTGAATAACTTCAGTGCAACCTAAACTTCAATATCTATCTATCTGTTCCAAAGCAGTCAGCTGTTATTTTGTAGTTCAGACGCAATTTGAATGTGGTCGTTTGAATTTAAAAAAAACCCACACCAATCTGTGGATCATACGCTACAGCAATTGAGAAAGAACCATAAAACAGGCATACTATAGGCTGTATGCACTGATGCTATATCATCGTAAATAAAAGAACTGTTGAAGAGACTAAGGCAGTGTCATATGGTCTAGAAGCTTTTTTAAGTGCCTGATGGGATATCCAAAGAATAGTAATAATAATAAATGGGTTCCTCAACAACACACTAAGAAGCCTATCCCCAGAAGCTCCCCACAGCCATGCACCCTCAAAAGCCAAAACCAAACCCAAGTATCTCCATTCCTCCAACAATCTTCCTTAAACACAGCAGTTACAGGATTCACACAGAAGATTTTTGTATGTTGCAACACAGAAGTTAAGTGCTTCAAGAATTAGCATCTCATCAGGCTTTCAGTAGTCAAATTCAAAATATTTATTTTGTTTTCCAGCTCCTCAGATCTATTTAATAGGAAGAAGCTCCACTTTAGTATTTCAACTGTACACTGGTATGAAAACTGAAACAAAGGAAGGTTAAAAAGCACATCCTGCCAGCTAACTTCCCCATAGCATAGTTCAGGATATCTCTTTTTTTTCAGCTCCCATTTTAGGGGGATATATTGAGGTCTGAACATTTATAGATTGGACTGATCATTATAGATTGGATGGATAACTAACATGAAATATTTCCTCCGTTTCACTGTAAGTTTTTCTACAAATATTCTTGAATAAACTTTGTTTATATAAATAAGTTTGAATATGAAGTCACTACAGTTATCCCTATCCGTAACAGCTTTGAATTCTTTGATAAATAAAAAGAATAGAAAGCAAAAATGAGCCCACTACACAACACTGGGCATCCTACATTGAAAGATCTCACTTAAAGCCTTGGAACTACCTGTCCAACAAACTGCTGTGTTTGCTGTACAAGGCAACTCAGTAACAGGGGAACACACACAGGGGGAAAAAAAAAAATTATTCTAGCTTTCTGTGCCGATGTATCCTAACTACATATTTAACAGAAATCACCCTGCTCATTTACAGGTCCTTCTCAAATAAAGTTTTTATGAGATGAGACATGTCTTAGGAAGAGATGAAACAAGAAGGTACAACCTGCCAGAAACGGGGGTGAGGGGGAGGAATCAAGTATTTTGATATTTCAAGCACAGGCTCCATCTCCAAAGCCCTGCTTGTCAGTTGGATCAATGCAGACAGGGACTGCTGAAGATGCACGGATCATAAAGATGGCAGCTGGTCTATCCATGTATGGTACGTGATACATTCAAACTGGAGCCTCTCTGACTACGAGCAGCACTGCTGGATTAGGACTGTAGAAACCTCTCTCAAAGATGGCCTCCAGGACTGAGATAAGATTCCCAGATGTAAAACAGAAACGAGCAAACACATCTGTAAGCAAACCAGACCCTGCAATAAAAATAGGAAGCTGCGTTCTACATCACGTCCCTGCCCACACGCAGAGCACCCCCGCGGTCTGTGGGTACTGAGGGGGGCAGCAGGGAAACACTGAGACCCTTTCCCCTTCTCCCTGATTATAAAAATTCATAAATTACTAAAAGTAATAAATAAGCTGACATGTTTGAATCGGCTTTCCGGGATGCAACACCATTTTTCACTGCTGACAACTAAAAGTGAGAACTGCCCCAATCCCTAGATGTTAGAGCACCATTCAAATTCATCAGTAAAATAAAGAAGTTGTTAAACTGCCATTAAAAAAACCAAAAAACCCAAACAAAAAAACCCAACCAAACACGAAAAAGCCCACCACCACCACGCATACACACACACACAAAACAAAAACCACCACCAAAAGAAAAACCCAAACACTGCCTCTACAGCAAGAGACAGAGAGGAAAAAGTCAGATTCGGGTACCTGGCAATAGCCCTCTCTGTAGCATACTGCTGATGCTCTGAGTGACAGGGGCCACACCAACTCCCCATGCACTGCATAGCCCAAATTACAAAGCACGTCCCAAAATACTTGGAGGGGTGGGGGTGGGTAAAAAAAAACAGAACAAAAAACCCACAACCCCCATCCCCCTCAAAAAAAGTAGTCACAAGAGTTGGTTGGGATTTTTTTCAACTGAAGTAAGATTTACAAAGTCTTCTGACAAATATAAAACTTATACAAAATGCAGAGAGTATGTTACAATGGAGTAATTATACAGAGGCTTTTGTTGCCAGGAATCTACTTTTACAGCACATTAGAATTTTAGATTATGCCAAAAGCTTTCAATGTAAGAAAACTTTCATTAGGAAAAGACATGAAGAAGTTATCAGCACTGAGTACACAGGAATGCATGTATGGTACTTGTTACATGTACTGTGTGAGGGAGTTCAGACAGCCTGACAAACTCATTAAGAGGAATGTTATGCTACTTAAAAATACTCAAACATTCCTGTTTTGTTTCGTTGTGTTTTTTAACTATCCCATGCAATAAAGCAAACCTATTAGCAGTACATTATAGCTGAGATGGCAAGAATTTGCTAATAGTTTCATGCTGATTAAGCAACCCGCAGTAAGCAGTGCCACAGCCAGTGAGGCCCTCCACCACGCTGCTGAATTACAATTCCGTGCTCAGCATTCAGCGGATCAGCCAGAACCACCAGCCTTTAGAGAACTTTCTCATTGAAACTGCAAGTATAATAAAGTATTGCAGCATTATCTGCCAAGCTATCAGGGTAATAAGAAGGGGCAAAGGGGAAGAAAGCTTTTAAGGACATGTATGCGTTAGAAGACTGTACTCTGAAGTACATAGGAAAGCTTAGCATATAAAGCTGTTCTTGAATGCTGCCAGAGAGCAGCTGTTGAGCTGCAGAAAACACAGGTTGAATGAAGCTGAGCTTTCTGTGAGTCTTCAAGTAAATACATACTGGGGTAAAGGGCATGTTATTTTTCTACTAATGGTCACCAGTAAGTGATGCACCTTTAGATGTCTGCTGCATTGGTTTTGATGATTTAGGTAGAGAAGAATATCACAAAAAGCCATACCATTTCTGGACAACAATGACTTGCCATGAATAAAGCAGACAGAAAAAACATAGGTTTCATTAATTCAAAATTACTGTATACGAATTTTTGCACAAATACTTTGCCATTGATTTCGATGCCATTTCCTAGAGACAATTCAGGGTAAGTTCTCCAAGAACGCAAATTACAGGCAAGCGCAGGTGCTGTAGGAGCTCCAGGTCGGAGGGTCTGTGGAGTGACGGTGCTGCAGGCTGACCAGAGAGCTTTCTTCCCACTGCTGTCAATCAATAGCACTTGTTCTGCTTGAGAACAGGTAAGAATTTGCTGTTGGGTCGCATCAAAAACCAAGTTTATTGAGAAACTTTAAACACCTGAATATGCTTTAGACTGACATTACTCCAAATGCTTTTGACTTCAGGAGAACCACGATTGAGTTTATGAGGGTGATTAGCTGTATTGTCTAAATAACACTTACTGGAAGTATTAGTAGCTGTGCTTTTTAGATTGGGCTTGAAATAGGGGATTAGAGGATGGGCAAACAACCTGGCATGGTGACAGCACAGCAACCTGCTGTGAATGTGCAGCCTTGAGGCATGATGATGCTTGCCACCCTCATTCATATCACAGAGAAACATAGGACAAGAGTTACAGGAAGGTGTTAAACACCGAACTCTAAGAACACCCACGCATACTTTAAATTTTACTATACAGAATCATCTATATTGAGCAGAAACTGAAGTTTTATGCTGACTTTGTACCAAGGCGGTACAAAGCTTCTGGCCATATAAGAAGAAAATGGAGTCGCAGCAAGAAGTTACAAAACATCAATCATAAAAAAGCCTTTCATCATAAAGCATGCCTTCCCAGAGACACTAAGCATAATAAACTCATATGAAAGGTCCGCAACTTGAAAAGGATTTGGAACATGCAGCTGTTTGACATGTTTGTGACAGGTTGTTTCCATGGACTTCTTTCTCCATAAAAACCTTGCCTCAAGCATCAGTGAAGCATACAGATGGTACAAAAGTCACTCTCATACAGCAGTCACCATTTTTAACATGTGTAAACATAATGTCAACTAACAGGTAACTTTTTAAATGGTAAAATTGAAATGAGATGTTAAGCTCCCATTTACTCATTTAGCTCATTATCAAAATAGTCTAAAATTTCATTGTTTTAACATCAAAACTCATTTTCACCTGGCAGGTTTCAACCAACAGTGAACAGATTAGACTTTCCTGTCTTTATGAGCCACCACTCTCTGTTCCCGACCACCCTTCACTAAATCTGCATTCCGATCCAGTATTCCCCCACATTTACTGTGTAACACTGAATTTAATTACTGGGCTCCATGACAGACAGCAACATTTTTGTAAAACGTGAAAGACAAAGTCACTGTTACAACAACCTAGAGCAGAGACTGCAATTTAATTTCCAAAGGAGACTCTGGTATTCTAGGATACTGCATCTTTTCCACATCCTTACTGTCTCCCAATCCCTTGGCAAGGGACATTCCACCAGCATGGCTGTAGTAAATGAACCTTACAGCAAAAAACAAGAGGGGGGGAAAAAAAAAGTATGACAATTAAAATGAATGTATTTCTTGTTTTCTTAATATCTTAGATGTTTTTTGTGCTTAAAACCCCTCTGACCAGGAAAAATACTTCTGATTTTGGCATTTACAGAAACCAAGTTCATGGCTTCACTGGAAAGGCATATTAAATTAAATTCCCATTACAAACTGAGTTCTTAATGGGACTAGAAGCTGGCTGTTTATGCACTGTCACCCCCAGTTTACGTATCTACTCAACCATTTACTTTACATGTTAAAGTTTCCAAATAAACCATAAAAATCCCACCCATATTGGTATCCATCATTTATATTGGGGGCTGCAGGTGGAGATACAAAGAATTAAGAAAAAATGCTGTAAGTCCTTCTAAACTCAGCAGCTGCTGCCTCCACTATATACACGCTCCAGCACACAATCAGAACTTTTAAGTTTTGTTCGGGCTGACTGAACTCATGCTCAAGCTTATGTATTCCAGTGACTCAAGACAAAGAACATGTACTATTACATCACGCATAACATTTTCATCTGGTAACGAAGGAACAAGTAGAGGCCAAGTCTCATGCCAGACAAGACATACGCACCCAAGAGTTTCAGTCAAGCCTTGAGTTTAAAAATCTGCCTTAAGAGACATAATAGGATGAACAAAACATTAGTAGTTGGCACATTTACATACGAGTTATTTCAAAGTCTGAGCAAAGTAGGACTATTTCCTTTAGTATCTGTTCAAGACCACACAAAAAAAAGCCTGTAAGTAATTATGCCATGGTGCTTCTGAGATATTTTTAATCCTCAACTTACAACTGAGCTCGAGTAGGCCACATTCACTCTATTTTAACATCCTGATCCCATTTTGCAAAAGTGTACCAAAGAGTACAATGAGTATTATTAGAAATACATCTAATCCAAGAAGTTAGAGGGGTTTATTTAAGATCACTTTTTAGTTTTGGGGTTTTTTTTTTACTGCTAGGCATACAACTGCACTGTTAAAGACTTTCAAAATCCCAGCAATTCTCAGCAACAGGCTTAGTAATGCTTACAGCAGAACTAAGCAAAGCAATAAAAGGTTGCTTTCCCCCACCAACTTACAGCAATTAAAAACAATTTGACTGTATTTCTTTGTCTGTTTCTCTCTACTTGCAGTCAGCTTGCTGGCACTCAGTTTCAGGGCAGAGAGCATTAAACATTCAGCCATGCATTTCTGCACTTCCCCTTTATTTTCCTTACACTAGCAAGAATTTCTTTCACTTTTAAGAACAGCTATTCCTGTAACTGAGTATCCAGAGTAAACAAGAATACCTCTGTCACTTAATTTTCTGTTTTACCTTTATGACAGATGTTAAATTAAGTCTGAAACTATGACTTTACTTCAATAAAGTTAAATATTAAACCAGCATTTTTTTTTTTCAGATGGAAGTTAAGGTGATGTAAGAGTTACTATTTGTGGGATTTTATTTACTTCACAGCAATTCTGAGGCTGCACTCAAGCCCAGATCCAAGCACATCAAGGACAACGCTGAAGTCTGGTCCTCAGCACTCAAAATCACAGTTTATACCATAATACACGGTGAAGTAAAAGAAGCAGTTTATGGACAGATGGGGTAAGGAGGTACTGGGAGATGATGGCACCAGAGTGGGATAAATGTATGGAATTCCTTAGACCACCTATGGATGCAACATTTAAATACAGCACTTTATGCTACACTCAGAAGCTTCCCTCAGAAATCACTGACAAAGAAATTGTCAGTGTAACATCTTCTTACCCCACAATATTCTCTTTATCTGTCTCATTAAACAGCATGACAAAGACACACAGCAGCTAGAAAGCAGCCTGACAGCTTTCATAAATGTTGCATGTGGTATCATCACACCATAAGCTCAGAAAAAATCTGCTAAGGTTTTAGAGCTTTACAGAGCAAGAAAAGAAAAAGAGTTTAGAGCCAGATTTTAGCAAGGCAGTTTGGATTTGGGTTTTTCTGGTTTTCCAGTAAAAATTAAAAAAGCACAAGCATATATCCAGGTTTTGTTCAACTGCCAACAGCAACTTGTGAACAAGGGAAAAAGCAAAAAGGGACATGACACAATTTTTACACATACAGCTAACCAAGAAGTAAACAAACTCAAAGGGAAATTTACACTTGGTGCATGATACCCCACAACCTGCTGGAGGAGTAAGTGCTCTCAAACTTGGGAAGAGAAGTGGCTGAGACAGGGCTCTCCTTATGAGAACAGTATGAAAAGAGAATGAGAGTATGAGAAGAAAAATATTTCTAGTTTTACTTCCCTCGCCTTAAATGTCCTCTTTTCTCAGGCAGTCACATGGAGAACAGAACCCTTCAGACTCGCAAAGGCAAGAGGAACGAACACAAGTAAAGCTGAAGACTGCAGCTTGTTACTGCAAGGGCTGTGGCAGACAACCGACAAGGACCTGCCACAGCTGAGCAGGTTCACAGGCTGAGCTCAGCAACTGAATGAGCCACGAGCAAACGGTTGGAAGGACAACACTGCCTCTTCTCCAAGACCTCAGGCTCCAGCTCCCCACCCAATGCAAGGCAGGCACCGAGCTCAGCTGCAAAAAGCATGCCTGGGAGGAAGCGATCAAGTCCTCTGGCATAGCCTGTGGCCGTGAGCACTAAGGAGTGACACATGTTATGGTATGAAAAGTTCAGGGCCTTAGGGGAGTGTGAAGATGCCATTAAATGTCAGAGTGCAGCACCTGAGATGGATGATATGGAAAAGTCCCAGTCAGGATAAATGGACTTAGTTGAAGGCATTAAAAAAAAAAAAAGGAAGAAAAAGAACAGCAATACCAGTGAGGACATTTCATGCAGTTTTGGTGAAGGAGTTTAAAGTTGGCAGTTGTGCTATATGAGACACAAGGCAAGACCAAAGAGCTATCAAGAAACAGAACAATGACCCCTGATTTTTATATTTTCGTGTATATATATAATTATATATGTATATACATACACACAGAGTCTTCTGTGTCTGAAGCACAATGCAGTTATGCATGACAGCCATCTATTAACTCTTTGAATTGGATGCAGATAGCCAGGAATTGATATGGAAGTGCCAAGCATGTTGAGAGATCATTGGCAGAGCAGGGTGAGGAGCACCTTTATTTGGTTTCAACAAAAGCAGTCAAATCGAAGTCACCCAAGAACCTTATATTTAGTGTTACAACACTTTTACTATGGATAAAGCTTCTTCTAAATACTTAAAAGAACAAAAAATTATGCACAACATAGCAGAAAGTTTCTGTTGTAGCATGAATCATTTCTCAGTAACATCCTGGCATTCTGTCAAGCTGTTTAGGAAAGAAATGTGTATACAACACTATTAGATGTGTTGAACAACCAGGTGAGATTCAATAAAGTTTGTTAACAGTATTTTTGTTTTTATCAGACATAGTATTTTGTCAGAGTGTCTTTACATTAGTAAATTTGTTGCAGAAGTTCCATCACATCAATGACACTGAAGAGACAAGGATGGCCTCCGCTCCATCACATTTGCAGACTTCACACTGGACTCCTTGTGACTATTCAAGTGGCAATAAAGGTGTACGTATGGTCTCTTGACATACTTGATCACAATACTGCTTAAGCCAGCGCCACTCCATCTCAGTGCTGCACCAGCAATAAATACTTGCAGAGCCAGGTGGTGACTGGAGCAGCAAAGTGATTCAGCTGGACAATAATCCAGGAAAGCGAGAGATGGCAACTGCGTACGCTCGACAGCACCAGAAAACATGTTTAATTCTGCTCTTCAGCACCACGTGCAAACATAATACAGGGAAGCTATTTAATTTAACTAGACGATCCCAAGATCATCCAGAAGCCCAAGGCAAACCATTGAAAAAGGGGAACAATTAAAACTGTGTTAATTAAACTCAAACATAATATGTAATTTCATATTTAGACAGGAGGCAGTAAGTTCTAATCATGAATTTGATTACAAACAGAAGCTGAAGTCAGATAAAGTAACATCAAAGCCTAACATAAGCAAAAAGCTCAATTCATTCAGACAGCTCCTCAACTTTTAGCTTTCATTTACAAAACTGTCATCACCTGGAGAACCAGAATAAATAGAAATACAGACTCCAATGCCTATGCCAGTCTTCAGAACATCATTGTATACAAGGGTTCACAAATGAAAAGACAAGCAGATAAAAATTGTTGAAAGAGGAGGAAAGAATACCAAACGACTTTACTTCCCAACGATCTCTCAGCCATTTCAGCATCAAGAATTACAGTATCAACTTAAAAATCAGGAGTTCTCCGTATGCAGCACTAAATGTGCACCCACTAGCATGTAAGGCTTTTGCAAAGCCTTCACAGGGGAACTATTCCATGTCTCTGTTCATTCTTTACACTTCTATGCTACTTCCAGGACTACTGTCTCCTTTTCACGATGAGAGAGGCCAGTAACTGCATGCTATTTAAAATACATAAATACCACAGAATTAGAGTTCCGCATTTTTTCTTTTGCTCTGTTTCCTACTACTGACATTCTACATGCTTGACTGCTCCTCCACTTCAGCCCAGCACTTTCAAACAATCATCTAAAAAGTTACTCTTTGCCAAGAACTAGCTCAGAAGTCACATTAAGACAGACTAAACTCAAAATTGGTTAGTGCAATCCATGTAGCCCAGTTACTCACCATCACAAAGTCCTTTGCAAATCTTCAATTCTTACTATCCTAAAAGACTGTTTTATCCAAAAGTCTTGTCCTTTAGCATTACAACAGCCCCTCACAGGGGCAAAACCTGTGTCTCCGTATGGTTTTTAAATCCAACGTATCCGGCAAGGCACGTCAGAGAAGTATCAGCTGTTTAGGTACTAGATACACATAGATTTTACTTTCCTATTTTTTTAAGCACAAATGTCTACTATTCCAGAGAGAGCTGCCTAAAAAAAAGCGTTCTGCATGCTATTTCACCCAGTCATACGGTGCCTCACTGCTGTGAAACAAATGATACTTTCTTTAGGATTCTACAAAATAACAGCACCTTTATTCCATAGGCAAAGCACTGCAATACTAAACAACTGCCCAGACAGTAACTGGGTAAAGACAGACCAAATGCAATTGTTTATACTCAAGAGTTATTTGCAAGAACAAGATATGATCAAGTATTGTCAAACGGGTTTTTGTTTATTGCAAAGCAATTTAAGTTTGTTCTGTGTCTGGAGGTTCCCGACTTAAATCTGACAGAAGCACTGCCAATGGAGAAGCAAGTCCCTGGTATCTCCAGCTGCCTTCAGCCCAGGCAGCAGTCAGACAAAACACCCCGTTCCTTTTCCTGGGGCTACTTTTCTGTTTCTGCATTTCATTCACCATCCAGATTCTGCCACCACCCCTGCTCAGGGTGGTATTTTGCACTGCTTCAAAAGAAAAGGCAGGTGGGACAGTAGGCACCACAACTCAGATTGCACACTAGAAATTGCGCTTTGGAAGATTTTTTTTTATTTAAAAGTTTAAAAAAATAAACCAAACCCATGACTATTACTCCTTAAGCACTGCAGCTTGAGCTTCATTTGAGCTTGCAAACAGTTCTACCAGGATGAAAGGCACAGGTTTACTGATTTAAGCTGATGCCTTGGAAGTTCCACTTTTATCTTTGCCTGAAATTAAAGCAACTAAGGGTAAGAAAAGTCAGAAGACTGGGCCAGCACTTGCAGAATTTTAACAGTACTCTAGATATTTGTTTCCATTCCAAAAGCACCATGTGAAACCGCGTGTACCCAGCAGATCCATGGTTGATTCTCAGCTGAGCATTCAAACACCAGCCTTAGAAAAAGCCAACTTGTCTCCCAGATTACGAGTTTTTGCCAGTTGCCTCAAATAAAGAATACTTGTGTTTGCTTTGGGGTTTCTTTTTGGTGGTTTGTTGTGGGTTTTGGTTTGTTGGTTTGTTTTTTTTTAAAGAAGGCCAATCTGATTTACAGCAGAGAACTGCATAGGGGCATACAGGCTGTAGGCAGTGTCAGCAGGACACAGTTCCTTCCTGGGCACCTAAACAGAGAGTTAGTTACTCAGACCAAAAGGGACAACTATCTGTCTGTTAGCTGACTTCTGTATTAAAAATACTGAGGCAGAGCCATCACAAACAGCACTGCTGTAAAGTGAAACTATCCAGACTTGCTGTCACTAGGTAGGGGGAAAAAAAAGCACCAGGAAAAACTATTCCATAAAGGTTCTGGACAGACAACATACGGACTTACTGATTTAACATTTCAAGCTGTTTACAAAGATTCAGCAGGAGTTACAAAAAAAAAAAAAGTAGTCTTAATGTTTTACAAAATTCCCTAAATTATAAACCCTTTGGATCCTTGTCATTGAAAGCCATTCTTCACCTCACTATAATGGGCATATTTTAGCATTTAACATCATTAGAATAATAAATGCTGGTTTTAAGGAGTTAAGAGCTTAAGAAGATGGTACTTAAAACAATTTAAAATGTTACCTTATACATGCTACCATGAATTTGCAAACATGCTCATTTACAGTAAGAAAAACATCCTTGTATAGAGCATGCTTCCTTCATACTATCAAATTATTTATTCCATGTGCAAATGAATGAAATAAAATGAAATAAGCATGAAATTTCTTATAATAGAAGCATATTAATTCCAGGCCCCACAAAACCAGTAATAGCTATTTATTTTAGAGGTTTAACCTTTGACTAACAAGGCAGTCTAACAATTTGGCACCAGTCTTTTTAACTAGGTGACAAAGTCAAGAACACCAAGATCTCTAGAAGATACACTCTCACACCGTCTACAGAAACACAAAAAAAAAAAAAATCTTGTTTTCTCAACTAAAAGAAGTTTAGTTCAGAAAGAAGTTTAGTGCAGCAGTCCCACAGAAATGGCAGTGGTAAGAGAGAAAGATTTCTTTGCAAGATCTTTACTACTCAGAATTAATCAAAGCAAAACAGCCATCCTAGTGATAATCCCCTTTAGTGCTTCACAGTTTATGCAATAGTCAATTACTAAAGAGGATGAAAGACGGAACAATCTTTGCAAATAGGTCACTGTCTATATTTATAACGATTAAAACCTACCTGCTACTAAAAGTAACTTTTAATAAGCATAAAAAGCAACATTAAGACAGTGCTTGTATTTTACTCTTAAATATATCCTGTGTCTCCTATGACAGGAGAGGAGGTAACACTCATCAGAAATTATTTCACATAGGTTGTGCATTAGCATTGCTGAAAGCAAGTTTTAATTTCTGTCTGCAATGATTTTAGTCCAAAGTATCATCCTCACAGATAACACCTAACCATTCTTGACATGATCTTCTAACTTACCCAACTCTTTCCCTGTTTGTACTCCTTCTCTCAACGCTCATTAGTAGGTTTTACTTGCAAACATTGCCCAAAGCTCCTTCTCAAGACCATTTTAAATGTCTCCACTTCTGATTCAACTTTTCTTCCCTGTTGAGGCATGCCAAGGCATGTAATTTATTTTTTTCCTTCAGAACAATTACCGAGGGCTCTACTGCACATTGCTGGGACCTCCTATCTGCTTCTTTAAGCGCTGTCCACCTGCTACTGAATTGTCATCCTTCAGAATTTCCCTTTCCCCCCCATCTCTGGCCTCTCTGAGGATCGTTTTCTGTCCTTCCTCTGGGACCAGGACAACACACCCGACACCATTTTCCTAAAATTTTATTGAATTTCATTAATTCCCGGTTTCAAGCACCACCACAGTGTCAGTGATCCTTTATGCCCAGCCCTGAACCATCTCATTCCATTCCTGTTCTACTTGCAGCTACTGTCTGCACCAGAGATTCAGATCTGGTCAAATTGGAGTTTGTTTCCTCACAAGCCCTACTTCCTCTAATTACCTCCAGCCTTCCTACAGCTCCAGTCCATAAACATCAGACTGCTAGATGCTCTGTGCACCAGTGTCACCGAATAGTTGGAATTCCATTGCATAAAATGTCAGGAATATTCATTACTCATCCCTGATCTTTTCATTGACCAGATGCTTGCTCACATCTTCATTAGCAAATTCTGCACACACTGTCACCTCTTTCATTTAATCTAATACTTCAGCTGCTAAAATTCCTTTCTTTATGCTGTACTTGGGAAACTCTGGATCTTCCAGTATTTCCACAGCCAGCAAGCCCATGAGTTGCAGACTGTACAGCTGCAGAACCTGCACTCATTACTGGGAATGAGGAGGAGGATGATCTTCAGAGAATAATGTAACCACCTCCTAGAACAATCTCATACATCTGTACTCAGGATACAGAAAACACACTGACAGCTGGGCTAGGGCTGGATACTGTCACCTCAACTCCCCCAAAAAATCACCTACACAAAGGTATTATTATTCTTAATGTCCTTCTATTTTCTAATCTGACAAATTTAAGAGAAAACACCTGTATTATTATAAGGCAGGCTGCATAAAACTGAACTCCACAGCAGGCAGGGGTGGGAGAATTACAGTGAATCTTGTGAAGTGAAACCCTGTTTGTGTGTGAAAGACGGGAACTTGATGTTCTCGCTGCAGACCAAGAGCAATAAAACCAGCTTTCTGAGCCATTAATTTCTGCACAGCTGATTTCTGCCAAACAATGCTCATTATTGAAAGAATTCTTAAAAAACCGCGAGGCTGTTCCAGCGAGAAGGCTGGTGCTGTGAACATCGACACTGAGCTCGCAGTGACATCAGTGCTACTACTGCTTTAATCCTGTGGCTGCTGAACCTCAAACGTTTCCATTGTGTTTGAAGAGCCTGTGATTGCGCACGATGAGATTAAGTTACTTTCCAGTTTAAAAAAAAGACAACTGCAAGGCGCAGCAAGGAGCCCCCGCAGCCTGGTCACCCAAGGCCAAGATAATGACAAATTGTTCAGGAACATGGGTCAGAAACTGCTGGGCTTCTTCCACAGCCAAAATGTAGCGGGTGTGGGATTTGTAATTTTTAAACAACATGAAAACTCCCATCTTCAGACCTTCCATAACGCAGTGAAGTCTACAAATATGCACAGAGCTGCCTGACTTGAATCCAAGCATGAACAGGTTGTAGGGTTGAGTCAAGTGTATTGGGGAGAAAGGTGAAAAGCCTTAGTGTCACTGCAGCAATGGTCACAAAGTCCGGTGGAAACTGAGCAGCAGGGCACTTATTTCTGAATGTTTGACAAAAGACACCCGGGTAACATTCATGTCATCTACCTTAGAGACGTTATGATGCATCAAACAATAGTCAACACAGCAGAAGGAACTGTCTTGACATACAATATAAGCCTTAGAGTGGTAAGTTATTTAAAGCAGGACGTATTTCCTAAACATTCCTTAGTATTTTCATTATTTGGCAATTACTATGGCAGCAGACGGGCTACTACATGTGCTTCTAAAATCAATATACAATAATTACTTTATCCTTCCAAGTTTAAAGTGGCTCATATCAACTACAGTGAGCTAGGACACAGCTATAAAGAAAGTGCAAGAAAACTCATCAATCTTCACACTGCATAAGAAATTACTAAAAAGAAAGAAATTAAATTCAGTAATCATATTTAATCATATTTAATCATTGGGGGGGTAAAAATAAAATTATCATAAAATATACAAATATTAGAGGCATGAAGTCCCATAACTAGAGAAACCTGAATTTCAAGAATGAGGCAAAAAGTAGAAAAATTACTTATTTTAAGTATTTCAATAAATATATCATCTCATACAGTTCAAGACTACATAAACCAACCAATCGATCTTGGATCTTTAAGATCTTCCCACGCTCCCACATTACATAAGCAGCTTTGTCTTAACTGGGTCTTATTAGCAAAGTGCTGATTCCCAGCTCTCCGTGATAAGATTTTTATTTCTAAAGCTAGCATTAACTTTTATTTGAATACCACATTTGGTTCCTTTGGCACTCTGAATACAGGCTGGCAAGCAGCATTTACTGTAACAGTTTGTACCCAAACAACAACAGTTTCACATCACAGAGCAAGAAAGTTCAAGACTAGGGAGCTTTTAACCTTCCAAATTTAAAACAGCTTAATATGTCCCTACACAAAGAGGAGAAGGTGGGGGAATTATCTACATACATATTTGGGTATGTACACATACATCATTGGTTCAAGAGCAAACCTGGATTACAATAGACTAATTAACTTGGTTACCCATACCAGATGTGACCTGATTATCCAAGTCAGAGTGCTAATGTTGTGTTGGAGGTGGGGAAGGCCTGTTAGAAAAAGAAATTAAAAAGCAAGAGAAACCCCTTTACCAAAGAGAAAGGCCATCCATGCTCAGTTTTAGCCTGAAGTGGGAGTACATCATTCCTGAAATTCTTCCATACTAATTAACAAACTCACATGTTTTGAGTTTTAATCCAGAGTAAAGTTGTGAGAAGCGGAATTGGCAAGGCTGACTCATTACAAGAGTCTACAAATAAAATAATCAAGACAGAAAACAAGCTCTACCATTTTTAAGCTATTAAACCCACAAATACATCCATTTATAGCTCTTACGCTATCTACACACATACTCAGGAAAAGCTGACAGCAACTAGCACTACTACATTATTTCAACAAGCTAAGAAGGGAGGAGTTACTGCAGTACGCTCCGTTCCTCTGGAAGAAAATATAACCCCAAATCAGTGTCATACCAAAGCAATCTTAATAAAGAAAGAACAAGTGTTTTTCTGTAACGTTCAGAGCTTAATGTAAATGCAATTAATCCCCAAACCAAGGTATTTCTGCAAGGAACAGAGCTATACCATCAACTATTTAGGCTGCAATAACCTGCTCACACTGAGATAAATTCACATAGTTTAGTATCTTATTACACCAAGCAATTATGGCAATAAGGAAACAAAACCACACACAACCCTACATAGACCATTTTTTAACCTTACCTGCACTTGCTCTGTGGAGCTACTACTGAGTTCATCTCCAGACTCGGAATCTTGATGAATTTTTTCTGAGCCTTCTCCTGCTGAATCACAAGATTGTTCATGCAAAAAGCTGGTCTTCTCTATTTCCAGGAACTCTGCACATGGGAAATGACCCATGGAGATGGTTCTATACTGATTGGAAACCTTGGGAGATTGCAACTCATTGTTTAGTTTTCCATTGTTTTGGGTAAGGTCCAGACTTAAACCAAGAGTTTGACCGGGGCTACAGTTTGGTCCCAGATTTTGATTGGCATCTCGAACTAAGCAAGACACTTGAACAGGAGATGATTTTCCAAAACTAGAAAGCTCTGGTGACTTATTCACATTTTCTGTTGATCTCTGTAATCCATGTGTCAACTTCAGAGCATTATTTGGCAGCATGCTTGCCTGCTTAATGGGTGGCATCAGCGCTTTTCGTGGTATTTCCTTCACATACTGTGCTGGCACATAAAAAGGTTTGGAATTTTCATCTCTTTTGACCTGCCACCAATCATCATTTGTCTTTTTCACTAAGATGTATTTCTCCCCTTGTTTAATCACAATTTTCTTGTCCTTGGCCTCATACTCATAGTCGTACTCCACTTCAATGTACAACTGTCCTGGGAGGATCTTCCCACCTTTATCAGCCATTTCTGTTTGAAAAGATATCACCTTTTCAGGGCAACTGTAAGCCACATTCTGTTTCGGGAGTGCTATTTTCCTGTTAATAATCAGAGCTGTAAGGAAGAAAAAAAAAGTATATGTAATAAAGTAATTGTTTAAGAGAACTTCAGAGGAAAATAATTTCAAAAATAACCTTGCCTATTCCATTTATGCCCATCTCAGAATAATTAACTGATGGACACCACAGTATTTTCAGCTACTTTTCTCAGTGATAAAACAGGAAAGCAGCAGAACCTGAAATCTCCTATTCACACAAGCCTCCCGCTATCAAGTGGCTCATTAACCTGTTGTTTCTATTACTAAATAATGTTGATTGATCATCAGGAAGGGGGGGAGGGAGGGGGCTTGGGGGGGACTCGTCTGAGTCAATCCATGGTAGTATGAGACAGAAGTACAACCATTTCCAAGATACTCTGGTTTCAGTGGTTTAAATTCTGCCTATTTACTTTGCTCTTAGAGAGCTTTTTGTGGTATGCACATTACAGAAAACCTGATCTAACACAAACAAAGGGCTAAAACACAAACAAAACCCCCAACAATGATGAAACTGGACTATGAGCCAAAACCAAACATGGATAATGCATGAAAATTTTGAGAAGTACTTTCTGCCTGCATTGTAAGATGCTACCACCACTGTTACCCACACCCATGAACTACAAGTTCTATTTAATCATACAGCATCAATGTCACAATTCAAGAGAAGATAACCATCAGTTTTGCCAACTTTTGCTAAACACACCATAGGAAATTAACATGGAAGACACGATTTCTTAACCTTGAAAATCAAAATATGCAAGTAAAGGGGAAGACATACAGCATTCAAATAGAACATAGGAGAAAAGTAAAATGCTGCTGTGTTTAATCTCATAAAGATTAACAAATAAATCTTTTTTTAAAAAATGCATGTTTCATGAATGAGAAGAAATATGTAAAAACTTGCAGCTCTGCAAGTTAAGACTCTGTGACGAGATCTGTCGTGTTTATTCTGCCACAGAGCGGAACTAATGCAATTCGGTGCATGCACACACACGCAGAGTGCACCCGCTACCCACAACGGGGCTAAGGACAGCAACACCACGAAGAAAGGACTTCTGGAAGGAGCTGAAGCAGAAACTCGTAACAGTTCTTCAATTTTTCTTTCACTAGTTCTGCCATTTGGCGGGGGGGGGGAGGGGGGTGGCCAGGGAAGGGGGGAAAAAAAGCTTTTCCCACCTAACTTGGTAGAAGAAGCAGCTAAAAAGCTCAACTATGATGTCAAGACAGAAGTGCCCATCTTCAAACAATGTCTTTCTCTCTCCCACAGCCCACCTTCTTTCACTTGCAGGAAGCATTTCCTACAGGTAATCCGAAAGCTACCATCGTTTGCTAGACTCCAAATGGAATCACAAGGTCAGTCTGACAACTTTACAGGGGACATGGCACAAGGAACGATGGTACCACATTCAACAAAGCTGACAGCATGAACACAGAGCAGGAGAACAGAATACGCCATTCTGGTGCTTACCCTCTCTCCCACAGGAAGGTACACGGATGTTCAAAGCGTGACACGCTCTTTACAGCCTCGGTACAAATCAACTTGCTTACCTGCTGCTCTACAGAAATAGGTATTTTAAAGTTCAGCTCTGTCACAGTTGCTAGTAAACATGAGGAAATTGCAGCCCTGGATTTGGAAGCTAAGCCATACAACTGTTAATTTTTTTTGCCTTGTTACTAAACCTGACTCCTCCCAACACTTCTTCAAAGCTGCTACCAACCCCTTGCACTGCTTCAAGGTCATAGACCAGAATTTCTGAGTTACAGGCTACCTCTAAGGCCTGCCTGAGGTTGAAATGTGGGACAAAGACCCATTGACAGTTTTTCCTTCTTCCAGAAGGAAACAAAAACCCCCACCAAGAACATAAGCCCATGCTTTTTGCACAGGGCTACCAAGTGTTTAAAAACTTAGACTTTTTCATTTTTCTGTTGCCAATTCCATATAGCTATTTCTTGAGAATGCATGCTTAACATTTTTTCAAGACAGAAAGGTTTAAAAAGCTGCATTTTATGCTTAAAAAACCGCAGAGTTTTGATAAATACAAGTTAAATAAAATACAGTAGCTACAAAAATAGCTCTATCCACTTTTGAAATCTGTTTTGCAGCCTTATCCCTTTCAAAAACAAAAAAAGAACAAACAACTACAAAAATAAGCAGCACAATTTTTTGCTCTTTCATCCAAGCTGCAGAATTATCAAGTCAATAGCAAACATTTGGTAATGTTGAACATAAGATAAAAAGAGACAGGCTGTGTTCTGTGTTTGGCCAGAATACTAAACCAGTTTTATAAACAGATCACATCATCAGAATCAAGCAAGGCTCTAGCTCTCCAGCTCAGAGAGCAGCAAGAGATACCTATGTAGGTAGGAAGTCCTTCTCAGTAAGACTGATGTTAACCCTGCAGGTCTACAACCAACTACCACAGCCTTGATTCAGTGATCCAAATGCATTAAGTTCTGGGCTGATTCAATTTTTTTAGTGCAGCCATTGTGCCACAGACCGCCTGGACCCACCACACAGGCCAGGGGACAATGAAGTGTATGTAATGTCCCCTCTCAAGGATCCAAGTCTGTGTCTCAGAACTTGGGTTGAAGAGCCCTGGAAGCCTCGGCCCAACCTCTCCTGGTAAAGGGCATAGGACAATTCAGATGTGAACACATGACACTGACGTTTGGAGCACTGACTTCACCACGCTGCTAGTCAGTACCTGAAGCGGTACAGGAGGTCAGACCTTGCAACCTGGCTGAGCTGTTTTTCTCTTTACCATTGCCTGTAATGCTGGATGGCAATCACTTTGGTAAAGAAGGTTAAAGAATCTTAATTAGATAAGTATGAAAAACTATCTACTTCCACATAGGACATCTGTACACCTTAATACCTTAAATAAAGTCTCAACACCTGATTAAAAGATTAACACAATGAACAGTCCCCATGGACAACAGAGACCTAAGAAAACTTACCCGTGAATACAAAAGCCCAGACTCAGGCCATCCTTTTCTTCTGAACAAAACCCGGATCTCTACAGAGCGAGTAGCTCGGGGCAGGCCACGTCCCCGGGGCAGGCCACGGGCACTCGCGCCCTCCCACCCGCGGCCACACACGCGGCCCCGGGGCGGCAGCCCCACACCCCGCCGACACCCTTGGCTCCGTACCCACGCCTAGATGGCTTCAGGCTCCCGATGGGAACCGTTCCCACCTCTTAGTCAGCTAAGGCTGACTAAGGCTGGCAGCCCTGGGTGTTTGCAGAGGTCAGCTCCGCCCTCGCCCCGCAGTGGCACAGCCCGCTCCTCCCAGGGGCCCGGCCCCCCCGGCGCCTCTCCCCACGGCTGGGTGCGCTCGCCTCTAGACAGGCTTTCCATACGGCCCCACAAAAGGAGACCTTTCCAAATTAAGCCCCAACCTGACAGCCCCGGTCGCCCTCAGCAGGGCTGGGTGAGCTCTAGGATTGCTCAGAGCAAGTCTCTCCTGGGGCTATGGAAACGGGCAGCCCTCAGTCTGAGCTGCAGGGTGATGCTTGCCAGAGTCATCCCCAAGCACATCCACACGGTTTTGAAAGAAACATGGTCCTAGCACAGGCAGAGTACTAAGTAAGATCATATATGATATGTATGTAACAAATACGATCACCCCTAGCTTCAGCATTACCTAGAACTTAAGACAAAAAAAAAAGGAGGTACACAGTAGGTGTGTCATGCTTCTCTTTTGAAATGAACACTGAGCATTTCCTCCTGAACTTCTAGGCCACTGAGACTGGAGATGTACTAAAAGGACTTTTTGCTATTTCCTTTATTTTCCTCATGGAAAAAAACCCCACTTGCCATGGCTGTGCATTTGTTACTTACTTTGTAATGCAAACAGATGGTAATTATTAAAAATGCCACTGAGAATATTAACCGATAGCTTTCAAATTCTTCGTGTGACCTTCTTCACAGTGTCCTACAAAAGTAGCAGCAGTTGACTTGTGTAATCTTCCATTTTCAGCACCCAACTTCACCCACTACTTAAATGAACCCTTCCACAGTGCTACTACAGAAATAAACTCAATTACTGAAGCTAAATTAGGATAAATTTTTATCAGATCAGGCCAGCTGAGATACCCTGGCTAGAGCTTAAGAGATTCCATGATCCTGCTTCTCCCTGGGCAGTTCCTTTGGGGATTCAAGCTGTGCAGCATGGCCACTGCTTGGAGACTGGTCCCACAACCACCTTGTCAGAACTCAATCCCAGCCATACTGTCTTGCTAAGGGAAACCTCTCTTCATCCAGCACAACTAACTCCTCAGCTAGAACTGCCACAGCCCCCACCAGCGCTCCTGAAAACCACCATCTGCAAAGCGTGCATCTAGAGCATGCAAAAGTTGTGTAAAAATAGATGCAAGGTTGCAAATGCAAACAACAGATATAGGTGAAACAACTTACAAGCCTTACGAAAACAAGCTTAATCCTTTAGTGTTTCCTCGGAGATTACTCACACAGGTTAGAAATCGAGCACTACTTGCAAGTACCCGAGCTTCCAGAACTCACACGTCCTTAAAATTAAAGGCATAATAAGTAACCATTTAATAGCTGCCCGTGACTCAGAGCACTGAATAAGCGATGCCTTTTAAACAAGTGTCAGGACAACTTCCCGAGCCTCGCTGCAGCACCCCACACACACCTCGACGAGCGCCCAGAGCCTCGCCAGCACACTCGCCCCTCGCCGCGGGCTTCTGCCGAGTTGCTGACCCCAGCGCCCGGCTGTAAACACCACAGCACTCCCGCGCCGGCTCGGCTCAGCCCAGACACGCCGCCCGAAGCTGCCTCGCTCGAGTCAACGCAAGGGCGGCAAACACGCTCCTTCACGCACGCAGACCCCCGCGGATCGGGGCTGCCCGCCGCCTCCCTTTGTTTCCCGCCGGCCGCGGCCCCAGCAGGTGAGCGGCGGTTGCACAAGGCAGGTCGGGCGGCCCTGCTCGGCCTCCGAGCCGCCCCCGGTGCCACGGGCCCACCGGCAGCGCCCAGGTGCGGCGCTGCCTCCCGGCGCCACCGCCAACTCGGCGCACCCGGCGGCGCCCGGGGAACGAAACCGCCGCCAACGGTGGCACCGCGGGGCGGCGCCGCCGCCCAGACCCCCACCACCCGGCCGGCTGCCTGGCACGGGAGGCGCTACCCGGCGGTGCCCCGCGGGAGCGAGCGACGGTGGGCGGTGCCGCAGTGCTGGGGCCGCCGTGAGCCGGCCGGGCCCGGGCGCGGACGTGCCCTCCACCCGCCGCGGGGCCAGCCTACCCTGCCCGATTGTCCCGGCGGCGGCGCCACCGCCGCGCTCCTCCCCCCTCCCGCCGAGCCGAGAGGCGCGGCCCCTCACCTGCCTCAGCGGCGCGGCCAAGCTCAGCCCCGCTCCGGTGGTGGCGGCAGCGATTACTCTCGTTGCTCGCTGCCCGCTTCCCCTCGCCGTAGCCCCCGCGCCGCGCCGAGTGTCAGCTCCGGGGCACGGCGGCGTCACCGGTCCCGCGTCACGTGCCGAGGGCGGTGCGCGCGGGGCGGGGCCAGGAGGGCCGAGGGGGGTGTGGCGGGGCGGGCGCAGAGCCTCGCGCTTCCCGCCGCTCCGGGGCCGCCTGGTCGTGCCAGCGCTCGGGCCTTGCCCGCGGAGCGCTGCTGTGGGCGTGCGGTGCGGGCTCGGCTTTCGGTGGGAGACTGTCCCGGTCCCGGTCCTGCGGGGGTGCCCGGGCTGCGCGGAGGGAGCGGGGGCGGGCTCGCTGCCGGCGGACGAAGGGGTGGGGCCACAGAGTCACCCCCAGCAGCGCTTGGGGCGCGCCGCTGAGCCCGACCCCTCGCGGTTCCCTGGCCGGCAGCGGGCTGGCGGGGCGGCGTGTACTCTGGGGCCTGCCGCGGGGAGAGGCAGGTTCAGCTACCCTCGCTCAGCGGGAGATGGCAAGGGGCCGTCCTGTGGAGCCGGTGGCCCCTCCACTGCAGGTGGCGGGCGCGCAAGTTACTCCTATTCTGCCGCCCCCGTCGTTGCGGCCTGGTGAAGTGACACAGTGCGGCTGCCAGGGTGTCGATAAAGGCCTTTGCTAATTCACACGTCGGGTCTAGGCCTCGCTGTCCGTAATAAAACGAGCAGGTGGAGAGCAAAGCCTGAACACGTTCCTCGCTGCCACCAGGCCTCTGTCCCAGTGTTCCGTAAGCTGGAGAGACCACTGTGTTTAAACAGCCTGACAAAAAGAAATCATATGGAACAGGCCTATCCAGTTGAGTTTCAAGTTCGCTTGCTTGGTGTATCTTGTTGTATTAGTAGAAGTTGTCAGACATCCAGTTGGGGAACATTTATGTGGCCTTCACAGCAAATTGTAAATAATCTTATCTTTCTCTTAAAAAAACATGGTATCTGGTCCTCATGGTTTCGAAGATAACCTTGAAAGCATGAACTGATGGTAACAGGGCACATCTGAATGAATTTGCAAACATCCTGCAGCAATGGCACCGAGGTGTGTAAACCGCACTATTGCTCTAATCGAGACTAATGTTGGCCCTAACTTTTGATTATTGTAACACACAGATGATGGATCCTCAAAATGTGGGATGAATGGGTTTGTGAAGGGAAGGAAAGGCGATGGGAAGAGACCCAAAGGCTGCAAGCAAGAGAGAGAAACGGAGACTATTTGAGGAAGAGCTAAAAATAGCATCAATAGGTATAACTGAACATATAGACGTGCTTTCATATTAAAAGGTATTTCCAATATCAGTGTTTCCATGATGCTTTCTGTCAGGTCGTATGTGACAACATGCAAGACAAGTAGTAAACACTGCAAACATCTCACAGCTTTGCTTCTGTGTACCTTGTGAAAATGTTCCCTGGACACCAAGGATCGTTTGACGTTGGGCTTTCTGTCCACAAAACATCATTATTAAAGTTCTGGTGGTGTAGAGCTGATACCACCAACACACCTACTCATTCATCAGTTCTTCACTGTGTCTTGAAAAACAGAGTAGAGAGTGGTTATCATAAGGGAAATGACCCCTTGTATATAGATGCCCATTCTTAATCATTAAAAGGCAAAGGAAGCATGTAAAAGGTCAGTGCTTTCGTATTCATATGTATTCTTCTGTAAATTGTATCTGTGTGAAAAAGAGACCATAATTCAAGGCATGGTGTTCAACTGGATGGTTTCTCTAATGGAATTCAATCTGTATGCCCTGTTTGGCAGCAGAAAATAATACACTCGGCACACTTGGTAGTTCTGAGCAAGCTGGCAGCGTTTTACCTACTGACATGCCTGAGGTATGCGTAAAAGCATCTCAGAAATCAGTCATATTAACCACATTGTTATTCTCCGTCCTTACTGCCAAGGCTTCACTGGAGAGCTGATGCAGGATACGGCATTAGTGATTCAGGCTGAGGCGCTCTTCCCTCTGAGTCAGTGTTGAGCCAATGGTCCCACGTAATATCAACGTGCATAATGGAGCTGGAGGTGCCAGAAGATATGTAATTTTGAGTCACTGCCCGAGTGCGGTCATGTAAGATTCCACATTACAAATAAACCGTCCAGCCCAAGTTCCAATTTTAGCATCTGTTTCACGTTCTGCCTGCGCAGGGTTTCCCTGTCATTTCACTGGATAGAAGGAGCTGGAGTTCTCAACCTTCCCCCGCCGTGCCTTGTTTTTCCTGGGGCTGCGGGATGGCTTGTCACACTTCACCTCTGGTGGGACTGTGTGTGTATGTTGGGTGGAAAGATGCGGTGCACATAGTGACCTCACGAATCTTGGGATGGAAGAATTACCAACTGCAACTGCTTTATGTAGCCTACATGAGCTATGGTAGAAACAGCAGGACTCTTAATTCGTGTTTCTGCTGCTTTTGGAATGTTTTACATCATAGCTCACACGTACAGACATCAATCTTTCTCTTTGTAAACTGATTCCTTATGAAACCTCAGTGTTTGAACTGTGTCTGTCTGTCCTGTTACACCAAACTTTCAAAGCCTTTGTCCAAATTTAGCTATGTTTGCCAAAAGGGAGTTGTCTCAGAGGTAATTAGGCTCCCACAAGCTCTGTGAAAGTGGGAGCCATACAGAGGTGCAGGAGAAGCCATATAAGAACGTGATTTTATAAATGTTACAGTTGTGGAGAAGAAGTTGACACTTAACAATCTATCCAAAAACACAAACCCACAGAGAACAAGTTTCATAGTTGGAAAAACCTGTGTTTGGTGTTTGAATTAAACACTGTCAGGAGCCTTTCAGTCAAGGATCTGAAATACCAGGGCCATCAAATGTGAAGGGCAAACTCCCATTTTACTTTTTTGCCTTTTTTTTTTTCTTCTGACTCCTCTATTTTAAATCTCTACAAGTTCAGCTGTCCATTATTTTATGCCTCAGTCACAACAATCTGAGCTGCGTGTTAATGTTTTAATTAATTTGAAATGCATCTCTGAGGTTGGGCATTGCTGTCCTGTTACTCATAGTGCCAGACTGAGGTTAGGTAACAAACAGAAATGTGCTGCTCAAAACGTGCCTGGTATTAAATCCGGGCTGTTTATTCGTTGTTTGCCACCACCCCCCTTACCAAACAGACTAATCTCATTATGAACTGTGTTGATTCTTTCTTTAGGAAATGGCTGAGAAGGCAAATACCAAAAGCTTTCTTGCACCTAACAGGCAGATGCTGCAGATACCCACCTTGCTCTTTTTGCTGTTTCCCGGGCCTTTCACTCCTTTCTTTCAGAGACTTTTTCTCTATGTTTGGTCTTAGAACCTCAGCAGTGACACGTACTAGAGAAACTATTCTGAATTTAGACAGAAATGCATTTAATCAAGCAAACATTTCTGATATAAATAGAAAATATTTTTACTTTACTTCAAACACTACTTACAGGATGGTTCAGCTCGCTTGATACAAAGCACATTACCTGGGGCATCTCCTGTCTGCTCTGCTCCTACTCTCATTTTTTTTGACAGCTTCTAGCCTCTCACCTCTATCTAAAAATACTTCTACCACCTACACGTACACACACAATCTATTCCTCCTTTCTGTTCTTTCTCAGTACTACAAAAGCACTTTTTAATAACGTGCAGCTACTGTGGGCTTTATGCATGAACTTGTCAATGTACTCCCCATCTCCTGACTCAACCAGCAGATGAGCCATTTTTATTTATATAACTGCGTATTATAAGGAAAATCAATTGAAAAGGGAACAAAGAAAGTAAAGAATATAGAAAAAAGGAACCTGGATCTCTCAGAAGTTCAGTGAAGAACTTGTTTCACCATGACACTACAAAGGAATGTTCTCTGCCTTAAGGAGGAACTTTTTTCCACAGTTCAGAGAAGACAATTTGTTTTACTGTGAAAAATCGGGGAGGAATTTGTAAGATTTTTTCAATCTTGCCAGCAGATTATTTTTGTAAATCGTATTAGCCTGAACGGACTGTGGTCAAAGCACTTTTTATTTTGCTTTACTTTGCTCTGTCCGTTTGCCACGTGGTCATTGCGATGTTCAGTATTTCATCCATCTCTGACATCACCCAAGGGAAGCTGTGACAGAAATTCAAATGTGCCTATTGTTTGTCTTAGCAGTCTCAGTTTGCAAGTAAAGAACAATTTTTTACAACTATCCGACTGTCAGCGTCACTGAAGAACAAAGTGAGATTTGTTTTGGTCAAACTGATCCTTTAATTCTGCTCTTGCCAAGGCCAGGCTCGCTGCTTACCTGTGAAGTTTAACTGTTTATCCCTTTTCTTTTCATAAGCGCAGCATTCCAAACTGGATCACTTCTGTGCTGAGCGTGAAAATATGCCTCTGAGTCACAGCACAGAATGAAAAGTGGAGAAAGGCATTGAATTAGTTATCTGAGGGAACTGCTAAAGCAGGCAGCGGGTGGAGGAGGACATTTCTTTGACTTAAGACCTCTGTTTAAGCTAAATCTTTGTCAGCCCTCCACAACTAGTGGTGTCTTGATGTAGCCATGGTTTGAGCTAACAGGAAAAACATACAAGAGGCCCAATTTGTTGTTTCAATAATGATATATCTTTCCTGGTATAAACCTATAGTGAAAGGTACTTGTAGTCAACAAGCACAAGGTAAATGTCCATTTATGCCCAGCAAAGTGTCTTTAATTTCTAATTACCTTTTTTTTCCCCCCTAATGTAAAGGCAGAAGTTGTGTTTATGAACCACTGATAAGCAGAATAGAAATAAAAATATATTACCCAGCTGTGCAAAAAAAAGTGAAATAAACCCTTGTACATTAAATGTTTTATTTGTATTGAAGCTCATTTCATTGTACTGCACGAGATTAAGGCTTGCAAAGATACACAAGGGAGTTTCTGTTTCCCCAAAAGACACAAGTTCAGAATTCTCTCCAGTGCAAGGGCCCGTTGCAGCCCAGCAAGCAGCGTCCTCACTCCCTGGCGCTCTGAAACGGGAAGTTCAAACTCAGGCTGTGTGTTGCTAATCCCTTGCAACCACAGAGGCTTCTCAAGGTCCCATAAAGTTCTCAGCAGACAGCCAAAGTGAAGTCCTGTGAGGTTTTACGGTTCATGCTGAACGCTATTTCTGAGGAACAGCAGAAATTGATAGAGCAGATGGGATTCATCTCAGTTTACCGTGCATAACTAGAAGTCAAGGACAGGTTCATCCTGCACAAGTGTTTTGGGTGTTTGTTTGTATGTATATAACATCATAACGTCTAAGCTCCCTTGAAAATCAGTGGGGTTGTATGTGTTAGAGTCAAAGGAGTCTGGAGGATAGTTCATCTCATTTTAAAGCAGGGGCCCATGTGTGATCAGGACAGTTGCACTCCAAAGTCCGTTGATGTAGTTAAACAGTGGAAATCATTGCTGCTGGAATTGCTGAATATAAAAAGTTTTCATGTTCAAAAGACAAATTCATGAGAAAAAATTGAGTGACTTGGGATTTTAATTTTCAGGTGCCTGAAGTGAGTTTAATCTTACCTATCCTCAGTAAAATAGACATGCATGTGCTGTATTTCAGTTTTTCTCTGAAATGAAACCACGAGAAGGGCTGTTCTAACTCTTTCACAGTATAGATGATCAAGTTCCAGTGCCTGTGACCTTGTTCTATTTCTAGTACAGATACCACCTTTTATTGTTCCTTTTCCAGTTCCTCTGTTCCATCATGTGCCCTGCACCAACTTTTTTCTATTTAATTCTGCTTTCTAAAAGAGAAAACAAACCACCTGTGCCAGCAGCTACTGCAGAAAGTCAGATAGAAGGTTAAGACATTTCCATGACATGCTGTGTCTCTTTCTTTCAGTTCTGTGTTTTGCTTCTGACAAAAAAGTTATTTCAAGTCCCTGAGTGGGTTGGTATGAAGGAAACTATGTGCTGGCTCAGAGTTCTCAGTAATTTCAGCATAACATAGCCATTGCCAGGGAGTCACTGGGCTTCAGGGATCAAACCCTTTCCAATTCCATTGCTCCTTCTTCAGATAGAGATATTTTCAGGAATCCAAGTCCACATTTTGGCTTATATTTACTTTCCTGCAGCTCTCTCTGCTGTTTTTCCTTGCTCCTTCTGTTTGCCCAATTGTATTCCATTCGAAAAGGAGAAGAAACCCTTACAAAGTATTTCACTGTTTTAAGGCTGGCATAGCAGTAACACTGTAGGTGACACAGTTAATGCCACTGTTAGTTCTGTTGTCTCAGCTGCTTCTAGCCAGAAATGAGTCATTCAGGTTTTTCACTAGAGAGCAAACCATGGGAGAAAGTCATAAAAGAGAATTGGCTGGGTCTTGGTTACTTGTGTGTGTTTTTTGAATAGTAAAACCGCTTCGTCATTAGACAAAATGGAATTTTGCAGCATTTTGCCTGGACCAGCACAGGTTTACACCTGAAGCTGTGAAGGATTCCCTGGAATGTTTTCGGTAGATCATAGCTTGACTTTGCAGTTGCTCTGTGATGAAGAAAGGGGGAAAAGAAGGACCGTGTTAGCTGTGAGGCTGTATTGCACCTCTTCCCCATTGCTGGTGTGTAATGCCTTTTCCCCCAGGCTCAGCCATTCACTGTGCAGGCTCCACCTAAAGCCCTCATGAAAACTTCTTACCTCTGTATCGCTGGCATTAAGCCAGTCCCCAAACTCGTATTTTCATCAAAAACATCGATTCATATTGTCAGACTTCTATTGAAAAGTCAGGTTTCAACATAATAAATGCTAAACCTTTTAGTGAAAATGTTGATGGTGAATATCAACATTTTTGGAAGGGGGAGAGGCTTAGATCTCTTTTGAAGCCCATGAAATAAAATCATGTCCAATATATGGGCATCTTAGCCAGTTCTAATTAGCTAATTAGGAAGCCTAGAAGCCTTGTGTATACTGTGTCATGACTTTAGCAGTAAATAACATGCTCCATCCTCTGCTGTACATAACCGAGGTGATGATCTCTTCCTGCAGAGTGAGAGGAAATACGGAACAGCACCTGTCTGCCCACAGAGTGACCTGTGTAGGATGCTGGTTTCGGCCAGGATGAAACTGCCCTGGAAGGGAGGAGCCCTGAAGCCCTTGCAAACAGCTGAACCAAGATAAAAGCAGTTAACACCAAGGCAGGTTCACATGGGAGTAACAGCAGGGCTGCAAGTATCTATTGTACTACTGATAGAAGAACACCTAGAAGGTGGTTCCAGTTCCACAACAATAGTACCTTAGGGATGAATAAACTCCAAAGCCAAGTGAGAAGTGTTCACTGCCTCAGAGTTTTGTTATCATTATGCTTGCAATTAATGAAAAGGGAGGGAGAGTTCTTGGGCCTCCTGCCAGACAGAAAAAGGAAGGGGGAGACACAACATGACCAAAATTAAAAACAGGCCCTGACTTGGGTCAAAACAAATTTAAATGCGAGAGTTTTTATAGCGAAACAAAGACCTTGTGGTTTAGTTCAAATGAAGCAGAAACTGGATGTTTACCATCATGTTTACCATCTCTTCCAGATTAGTATCCTAACCATGAGACAGTCACTCTAAAGTGGGCCACCTTAGGTCCTGCTGGCTGGCAGAGTTTTCATGTGGGGAAAATATATGAGCAGTCCTTTCAACAAAGAATGTGAATGCTTCTCAGCTGGGAGAACTCCTCGAGGATGGAAGATATCTGAAGCTCAGTCCCTCTGCCAGTGAAGATTTAATTATTAATGCTAAGTGGAACAGCAGCAATAGGATTGCAAGCACCCTGGAATATTTAATGGCGAGGCAGTGAGCAATGAAGGACTAAGAAAGGGGTGGTGGAGGGGGCTTAGAGCCCCTCAAGCAGACACTGAACCTGTGTCTTTCACTCTGAGAGTGTTCAAAGAGAGGCATCCCCCTCTCCCAGCTCCTGATGGGAATACGGTGGCATCGCTTTTCCTTTGCTCTCCCTTGGCAGCATCGTTCAGATGAATTCAGATCAAATCTATGAAGTTTTTGAATGAATGAAACCATATTTCTTGTGATTTTACAGTTCACTGGGAAACCTATCATCCATTCCTACTCTTGGTTAATGGAAACTGTTTATTGCATTAATAAGCACAAGTTATCACTAAAGGAAACACGGTAGCTACAGGCATCTTGTCTCTTGGTCAGAAAATAAGGCGCAGGACAGTTAGTTCTGAGCAGGTCTCGATCTGCAGTTTTCCATGCCAGTCTGTGTGGTGCTGAGTGATGTGCTGGTGCTCTCCTCCCTGCGTCAGCTTTGTCATGACAGAATGGTAAAAAAAACATGGAGCTGGTAATCTGGACCATATACTCCATGTATGCCACAAGCCGAGTGTCTCATCAGATGCTGAACGCACAATAATTCAAAAATAAGTATGAAACAGGTTGTTGCCATGGTGGCTGAGAGGCTGTCGTGCCAGTAGAGGTTAAGACAGGTCCACTGATGCAGTGGTGGGCAAACAATAAGCAGTTACTAATTTTTAACAGATACAGGTCCTCAACTATTGCTCTTGCAGTTCTGCTACTATTAGGATTTCAATCACATACCTACCCAAAACAATTCTCTTCTTCAGCTCTTTTATTTTGCTGCTTGGAAGATGGAGACATAAAAATGGAAGACTCACCTTTTCTTGTAAGAGTAGCTCAGTATTTTTCTGCATGTTTTGTGAGTGGGAATTACTCATTCTTCCCACTTTATTATGCCTTTTTGAAATAAATTGAAAAAAAGTATCTTTGGAACAGACCAGTACAAGAAAACACCATAAGAAAAAAATATAACATCTTGGTAAGGAGAAAGCAGATCTGAAGTTTCCGAGTTCATTCTTTCATAAGAAAAAAAGAAAAAAGAAGGGAACATTCAGTAATATTGAAATGTTACAAAGTTGAAACCGAGAGAGGTTTTCACACAAACTAGAACATGGAGAAGTCTTTCACTGAAGCCAAGAGCATAGAAAGATGAGAAAACAAACAGAGCTTTACGCAGGTAATGATGGGACAGCGGCGGTTATAAACACTCAGGTTTTACAGCCTAGACCAGCCTTTTGTGCTTCCCCCCATCAGTGGGAAACCAGGGCACATGGTCACACATGCTGTGCCTCCAGAAGAGCTTGGTTATTTTGGCTTTCCAACGGGGGATGTCGGCACACACAGATCTCCGAGCTGAGACGGTAGGTCTGTGTTTATGTTGCTTTCTGAAATGCCAATAAGAATTTCAAGGCATTTGATCTTGAGAAATGCAGGGTGTAATTTTATCACTTAAAATCATCACTCCTAGGCACAGACGTGCCCAATTCCAAAGGAAGCATCCTTTGTAGGCTCCAGGCTAGCCAACATTTGCTGTGAGAAAAGCCAACCTCACAGAAATGAGATGGTTTGCAAAGTGAGTGGGGTGATTAATGGTGAATCTCAAGATGGAAATCCCTCCAGAGTATTTTCAGGAGCTATGAAATAGCCATCACCAATATAATACTGGGATCTTGTCCCTGTCTTTTTAAAGGTGCACTCCGTACGCTCACCACGTTTTTGCCTGCAGTATTACAGGTGACAGCCATTTTTAGGTCATGCTTCAATTGCGCCTTGGCATCCCATGTGTGACCAGCAATGTCACTTGGCAGATGGCAGGACAGTAGCTGGGTCACCTTTGAGCCCTAAGGCCAGGGCAGGTGAACAAAAACACATTTCCACCGCTGGAAAACTTGAAGAGGAAACAAAGGGAATGTGCAACCCGTCTCTCTATTTAAAATCGCAGCCCCGAGGAACTACAGATGAATTATGCACTCTCCCCTTCTCCTGCATGCACACTTTCTAGCTGGCTATATTTTAGTAATCTATTATTCATTGGCTTGCTCTCTCTTCCCACTTTTCCCCTCTCCCCACTGTTGGGATTTGGCAGGGCTGGTGGGGAGGCACCTGCCCCACCACTGTTCCGGCCCACAGTGCCCCAGCTTACCTGGTACGAGTCATGTCCATCTGCTGGGAAACCAGGCCGGGCTGCCAGGGGAACTCATCCCAATCCCTGGAAGCAAAGTCAGGCCCCTTAAACTGGGTGGCTGAGCTGTGAGCTGGGGCTTGCTGCAGTGCAAGTGGCATCTTTGGGGGAACAAGGTGCCCCCGGGGCTCGGGGTGAACCCCAAAGCAGACGCCGTGCAGCAGCAAGGGGGTTATTATGCACAATTAGGCCGTCACACACTTTTAAATACAGGTACTTTCAGGTCCTTTCATTAGACATACAACAAGACTTTTCTTCCTCTCAAGAGTTAATTAAGCCCAAACACAAGCGAGAAGACTCACATTTCAAATTCCCCAGAGCAAGCAGGTGTTTTATAAGCAATAAGATCTTCAACATCTCACCAAACAAAAAAACCCCCACTCTGGAAGTAGGGATGCACTCTGATTCCAGGAGCTCCTGAGCCTTTCTGCAGCCTCTGACAAACGGTCCTGCTGGGCCAAGCGTGGGGGAAAAAAACATCTACTGCACTTTGTAGGATCCCGGGGAGATGACTATCAATATACATTTTCAAAAGAAGCTTTTATGCTTCCATATCATGTGTCGTTATGTTGAAACTCAACTGCTATCACTGTCAAAGGAAAATTAATTAATCTCTTAATGGGAGATGAAATGACAGCTCCAATTTGCAGTGTTACCTTTTATTCCTGACTGTACATTGCAGTCATTTAATATCCCCCAGATAGCTGCTTTTATAGAAGTACACAAATTACTTTTTATAGTCCTAAATCTTCTTTTACTTCTTTACTTTGAACTTCAAATAACTTTATAATTGGCTTGTCAGGTAGCAAAAGGCTAAGTCAGGTACTCAAGGGGATAATAATTCTGACCGATGAAAATACAAGATAGAGGGGAGACAATTACATTTACTAGACAACCCTGTGGTGTATCACAAAGATTTGATTCCTATTGTGGATAAAACTGCAAACCAATTCCAAATAATACCTTAAAAGAGGATGGATCTGAGAATCCAAGCACTTGCTCTGGGATAATTCTTAATTAAAATCATGTGTTTAAATGTCTTCATTTTAGTGTCCCACATATTTGGCTTGGTGTAAGTGCTGGGAAGTTCAGCAAAACTTCTAGACCACAGACAGTGTTCAGATTAGCTGTTTGGGCTGAGGAAACCTGACAGTCATTTGTCTCCAGACAAATCATGGTCTGACAAGATGATGTGCTGATGACTCTATTTTCGGTAAATTCAGCAATTTTTCATTCTGTGATTGCACAGCAAGAGAAAGACAAATGCCCTTGTGAAAATCAATGCTCCCCAAAATAAAAGAAGCCCTTGATTCGGTCAAGATCTTCTGATTGTCTAGCACTTACATATGAAGGCAGTTGAAACTTTACTATACATTGATTTTTGAGCATCAGAAAGAGAAAAGGGAAATGGATCTGCAGAGGCTGCAGGGCCTTCTCACGCTGGGTTTCTGTCACATGCGATTCACCTGCTGATTTATTCTTGTTAATTGACCATAAAATGCAGATTATTATTTTATTATCTGCCTGTGTGTCGGACAGTATATAATGAGGGAAGGGAAATACTCAGAGTTGTCTGCATTTACAGCCTTTGCTGCCGTGGGCAAGAAATAGGTCCAACACAGCAAGAAGGTGGCTTCTGTGCTGAAGAATTAGTACCAGACAAAAGGAAAAGGTGGCGAGGGGAGAGAGGAAGATGCCGTGGGAACTGGGCAGTCCTGCTGCAGGACAAAGAAACCCCTGGGGAAGTGCTCAGAGCTGTGGGAGGGCACCACACTTCCCCACCTCCCTCTTCTCCATGGGGAACCAAAGCTCTGGGCACCACAAAAATACTGTGGTTAAATGGGAACCTTGGTCTTACTGCTTGATTTGGGGGGTGGCTCACTGGAGTGTCTTACTGACTTTTAGCAGGAATTAATCAACTAATGTAGCAAGAGCACACCAAGCCCATCCTGCTGGTGGTTCATCTGGAACTATGTTGGGGATTTCTTTTTTGAGTTACTCATTTTAGAAATGGCTTAGGGTAGGAGGTGAGGGAATGTAATCAGTGCAGCTGATTCTCACCATTTTATTTGTGACCATTTGATTTAGGGGCTGGCTTGGCTGATGCTGAGCTCTGCAGTACTGGGGCTGTGCACAGGAAGGCTTTTCCCTCTCTGCTGGCCCACCTGGTGCCTTCCTTGGCCCCACTTAGCACTAAGGGAGTGGTTCTGTCTACATGTGCCTGGGGCTGGTAGGAGCCCTTCAAACTCTTCCCAAACCCTAGGGGAGATCCCAGCAGAATCCTGCCCAGAAGCCAGAGCACCAAGTCCTCAGGTCCACTGCCTCATGCTACCAGCACTTGGGAGGGGCTTAGAGAAAGGCCTGGCTGGGGGGGTCTGGGGACACCAGAGGAGGCTCAGCTGGGACCAGTTTCCCTGTAGGTATGGGGAAGCTGCAGACAAAGCTGGTGTCACCTCCCATTGGGGGTTTCTCTACCTCTAACCCAGGAGACCACACAAGTTTCCATTCACTCCTCAACAAGCAATCCTTAACAGCACAAGGCTGCTCTAGGACATGGGTTTAAAGCAGTGAAGACCTTTTGTTTACACATTTCAGTTTCAAAACTGGAAGGTTTTATATAGCAGGGTAGAGATTTTTCTGTCAAACTTAATCCAGGCCAATGCCACATCATAATCTCCTAATTACACTATGCAGTAGGATCAGTCTCCCTAATCCCTAATTATATCTTTGCTTGGAAAATGTTTTGTCTCACTTCTGTCTCTTCTACATGCTCTCCACCTGCCCAAAGGATTCTGCTGCTAACAGTATTTAGCAGGTAAATCTCAGCAGTTTCTTAGAAGAAAATTACAAATTCTCCTCCAGAAGTAATTCGGTTACCCCAAAACATACATTTGACCCAAATACTTATTTCTAGGGCAAAAAACACCCCCCAAAAAAACATGATTAACTGTTGAAGACAATTCTCCCCACTATGGAGGCAGGATGCTGCAGGATGCTCCCTCCCAGGCTCTTCCAGTTTGCACCACTTTAAAACTCCCCCCTAAGCATCGGAGACTCACATCTGCTCCTTACCCACTGGGGAGCGTTTAGCTATGAGCAGCGATTACCCAGCTATTCAGGAGAGCATCCTCGAACAAGACATGATTTATTGGCCAATTGGACACAGCGGCACCGGTTTTGGTCATCATGACATCCTGGCAGAGCCTTGTCATTTACCCGGCACAATGGGGGCACAGCTGCTTTCTGAGGGAGGGCTTGTCAGCACCGCGCTGTCTCCGGGACACTCTCTCCTTTCTCTTTACAAAGGCTTTTATTCACATGATGTCCGGAAACCTGCTGGGGGGGAGGACGGGGGGAGGGGAGGGGGGAGGAGAGCTGGAGGAACAACGGTCTCTCCCAAGGCATTTGACCCCCAAATATATGGCTGTCCCCAAGCCCTCTGGGTCAGCCCACTCCAGGGAATTCTCCACAGACCTTACTCAGCAGATACGGGTTTAAATTTTCCTTCTTTTCCCATCTTTTCCTCCCGCTCTGTGAGGTACTGTTGGTGGGGACAGGTCTGGGTACAGAGCCTCTCCTTAATTTGTTTTTATAAACACGGGGAAAGAAAATGTTTTGCTTTGGGTCAGGTGGGACGGTTTGTGTGGACAAAGCTTATGTAACCCAAAAGAAGCAGAGGCAAATTTTACATACTCACCCTGGTCTTTCCTTCTTTGTTCTATTTACATTTACATTTTATTTACATATGCTGCTAAACTTGGGGTGGGGGGGAAGGGTAATTTTCTCAAACCAATTCATAATGCTGGGATGGGGCTGCTTCCCTGTTGGGAATAACTATGGCGCTTGCAGGTTTCTGCTTAGTGACCTGTGGGAAGTCTGCAGTGGAAATAGTATTTGGTTCCTTTTGACTCCTGTAGGACTCCCACAGAAGAAACCAGTGGTCTGTGGGCCAGGCCCTACCGCTGCAGCAGCTGGTCGGAGCCGCTGGACAGTGCTGCACTGGCGTTCAGAGATGTAATAACGATGACTGTGCGGGAGAGGTGCAGAATTAAACCCATCTCCCATCAGTCAAAGTGGGTGGAAGGTTAAATAAGCTAATCCAGCAGTACCAGCGGGGCTTGGGGGCAGGTTTGGCAGCAGCATTTAGTACAAAATACTTGGGAAAAACAGCAAGGGGCCTTGAGGACTTTGGGGTGTAGGAGCAGGAGGCATTTGGTGAAACACCAAGTTTGCTTTCTTGAAAATCAAAAAAGGCAAGCAGTGCTAACAGGGAAACTGAGGAGCTTGCCATCCCCCTCCCTCTGTTCCCGCTGACACCGTCCACACCAGCACCAAGCTCCCTCTTTTATCAAGTGCCTTACCATATAAAATGAGGCAGGATTTTAAACCTCAGCTTCAGTGGGGATACCACTTGTTTGTCCCCACCTTATTCAGGAGGCAGCTAGTCTGGCCTTTCCCTGCATTCAAAGGGGACCATGAAAACACCCCAACATTCCCCATTGCTGAGAAGAGCCAAACATCAGGAAATCTAAGGTTGGGTTCCTCAGCTGAGCACATCTGGCAGTGCCCCTGTGATGCCAGAAACATCTGACAGGACCAGAAGACAAATGTGGTGGCATCAGCCAGGCAGCGCGGTTGTTCAGGATGCCATTTGCGATGGCAAATATTATTGGGGGGCAACTCATTCTTAGCTTAGTCATTGCAAAAGTGTCCCAGACCCAGGACAGGCATTTTGGACGTGCAGTAACGAAAGTAGGATCCCCATGGACAAACTGCGTAACCCAGAGGTGTCAGTGGACAGCACCCCTGAGCCACAGGTGCTGAGGCAGGCAGAGGTCAGTTTTGTTCACACCAATGGCACAGGCAAATCTGAGATCTGTTCCTCAAACTGGCAGGTGGCAGGTAAGGGCTGCTGGTGTTTTTAAACCAGGCATTTTTGACTCAGAGAGCAAGAAAAAAAGATTTTGTACAGTTCTCAGGCTTTGAGCCCCTCCATCACGGCAGAGCACAGCACCCATGGGGCTCACTGTGCTCCATGTTTGTAGGACAGGTGAGGAAGTTTCTCCTTAGGTATGGTCAGGGAGAGAACTCACAATACTCACATAGCTTGGTGGGGACTGCTGTGGAGGGAAGTGCTACTTGGGTGCTGCTGTCACTGTCCCTCTGTTCTTCAACTGGTTGGTGGGTTGGAGCCCTGGGCCTCCTGTTCCATGTCTACTCCCTGCTCTCCATGGAAGGGGAGAAGCCTAGGAGAGAGGGAGGTGGCATCTTGGAGGTTGCATAGGTGAAGATTTCAAGCAAGGAAAACTGAGCAGGAAGACCTTCAGTGCTCACTGACTGTTTTTTTGCAGGAAGAGAGCTGGGTCTCAACCTGGCTCAGGTTACTTTATCCACCAGAGATGTGCTCCAGGACAGAGGACCTGCCATCTCTTTGGAGATCAGGTTGCAAGAATGTTACTTGGAGATGCAGGCAACCCCTCTGCCTGACACTGCACAGTGGATTAATACTGCCTTGGACAATTCGTACAAGCTGAGAGAGGGTTTTGGCACAGCAGTTGCCCTGTAACTCTGGAATGCCTAATTGCCATCCAAACTCATTGCATGACTGATACTCAGCATGTGACACTGCATTAATTGTGTATTTCGATTCGGAAGTTGCAGCTAATTACTGTTGCCCTGATTAGTGCTTCTATACTTCCTCCTTTGCACAAACAGTGTTGGTAGGAATATATCTAAGGTTGGATCTATCCAAGCCAGTCATTCAAGAAGTAGAAAATCACAATGAATATTGGGCAGGCAGTGCCAGCAAAAGGCCAAGGGCCAGCTGGAGGCACGTACCCACGTCACGGCGTAAGAGTGAAATCCATACATGCATCCATCAAGCAGGAAGAGTGGATTTTGATGCCCTGACTTCTAAGCCTCGTGCCTTTACTGGCATCAAACGCAACCCGAAGGTTTATCTAGCAAAACACAACTATGAATAACACTCCTATGAACAACCTAGTTTCATAATTTTGAAGAGGGCCAGTGGCAGGCTCCTTCCAGGAAGGAGCGTGGCGGTCGGCGTGCACCCACGCCTGCCACGGGGCAGCTCGGTGGCGGCCGGCGCTGGGAGCTGGCAGCACACTCGGCTGAGTCACTGCTCCACTGCACCCGCTGCCACGGGCTCCTCCCTGCGCAGTGCCTCCTCCTGCTCCCCTGGGCTTACCGAACCATCCGGCCATTAAGGCTATGGCTCTCGCACAGGTGACACCCTGGACACTGTCACAGGCGGCCAGGAGTGCTCGGGAAGTGCCTGCAACACCCTCGCAGTGTGCCTGTGCACCTGTGCCGAGTCGGGTACGTGCCTGTTTTGCGACAGGAATGGCGATGTGTGCCAGAGCCCGGCTGCCCGGGACCCGAACCTCCCCCTGAGTCTCAACATGCCCGTGCTGCCCGCAGCATCCGTCAACACCCTGATTCAGGTTCATGCCACGGCTGCTGCTCACAGCCGTGAAGGACGTGAGTCACCAGGGAGCGAGTGAGCGGGCTGGCTGCCCTTTCCTGGGGCTTGGGGGTGGTTTTTCCTGGTTAATATTCCCTTTCCTGTAGGTAAAGGGGAGATAGAGGGTCCGGGACACGGCTCAGCTGCCGCAGCTGAATCCTACAGGCTGAGGCAAGATTTTGTGTAAACCTATTTCAGAGCAGTTTAAGCAGCAGAGTGAAGCAAGGTGCTTTAGTTGGAACACAGCCCTACCACCCCGTGCCCTCTGTCAGCATCTTAGTTATTAATTATTTAACACCTAATTAATAACAGATATTCTGCCCCTGCTACTAACATACTATGAGAATTTCAGATCATTCTGTATCCCCATGTGTGACCTTTACACAGAAAAGAAGGCTGACCTCTATGAACTGTTTCGTAAACTAAGAGCAATAAAAATGTTTTTCCCCCAGGAGTGGTTTTCCTTGTCTCAAGCAAGATTTTCCCAGTATTTGTTTGTCTTTCTTAAAAAAAAAAAAAAATTAGCAGTAAGAATTGCCATATAGAAACAAACTGTACATCATTCCAACATGTGACACTCTGGGTGAGCTCAATGACAGCATTGCACACGTGTTAGCACACACATCAAATGAAAATAACATTTTAGAGGGGAACATGTTCCACGTCACTCCCCCACAAAAATATTTGAGAGGGTAGGAGAGACCTGCAGCTGTTTGGAAAGTATTAATCTCAGAGTCTCAGAGTGAGTCAATATTTAGTGACATATCTTTTTCCAAGTAAATCAGACTACAGGACAAGTTCTTCCACTTCACTGATGCTCTGGGGATGCTTGTGCAGAAAGAGAGGTGGGAGCAAACAGCTTCCTACCACCAGCCCCCCTCACTACCCCCCCCCAGAAGTGGCAGCGGCCACTGATGCTACTTGGCAGCAAGGTGCCCGAATTGCCAAACTGCTGGCAACCCCCTCGGCTGCCCTGACACGAGCAGCCGGTGTGTTGCTGCTGCCAACGATGGTGGCATGACCAGCCACAGTGTTGGGTGACATGCTGTGTTTTCAGGGTGCTGGGTGCTCTGTAGCGACCGTGGAGTGGGCAGCAAGTTCACTGCAGGGAGCCCGCAGCACAGGGCTGTTGCCAGCTCTGGCTCTGCCCTGGAAGCGGCTGGATTAAATAGAACGCCAGCGTTCCTGACACTTGGCAGCAGGCCCAGCCCGCGCTGAGTTGGTTTGTGCAGCTAATGCCCTGCCTTAGGGTAGCTACTCCCTTCCCGCCGGCTGGAGGGATGTTCAGCCACGGCTGCTCTGCACCCTGGAGCGGGAGGATCTCTGGCCACAGCCTCCCCAGGCACTGCTGGGGCTGCCGCTGGCTGCAGCAAATGGCCCCTCCTAACCCCACACTTGCGGCATAAACCGAATTAGGTCATGTCAACCAGAGAGCATCCATGGGGCCATCTCTGTACCAGAGCATTAGCTGCCTCAAGGAGATCCAAACACACATATACATGCATACATTCACACACATGTACGTGTGCATACATACGTATTTATATAGGTGTACACACCTGAATAAATACTGCATACATTGTGTAGTGCTGTGAGTAGCTGGAGGTATTTGGTGTATTAGACAGCAATCAGCTGTGATCTGACTTTAATGCCTGTGTATTAAATGAATGCTGACTGAGTCAAATACAAATGATCATATCGGTCATGTATACAGAACCAAACCTAACTCCTCAGCTAAATGCACTGCCCTGCTCTCCTTCTCTATCTTCCTTATGAGGAGAGGCTGAAGGAGCTGGGCCTCTTTAGCTTGGAGGAGACTGAGGGGTGACCTCATTAATTTACATAAATATGTAAAGGGAGAGAGTCAGGAGGATGGAGCCAGGCTCTTCTCAGTGATGGCCAGCAATAGAACACGGGGCAATGGGTGGACTAGAGATTTAGGCCGCAACAGCACCCTGTGGTATTTAACTTTTCAGCTATCATATCTAACATCCCGGTAGAAGAGGAAGATGAAAAGCCAGTGCAGGGAGCACAGCATGCCCCAGGCAGCTGCTGGAACAGCTGTCAGGAAGGGTAGAACCCAGCCTGGCTCTCCAGGAGGGCCTCAACACCTCTTGGCAAATACTCTCTCTAATCCTGTCTTCAAAAAAGAGAAAAAAAAAAAGGTGTGGAGGTTTGTTGGCTCTGTGAAGGTATGCAGGAAGTGAGAGTAGGGAATCCTCTCTCTTGACCTATACATGAATCATCACTTTCTGTTTTGGCTCATTTAGGTGCTAGGTTTTGTTTTCATTGCTGCTACTGTCACCCACTGGTTTAATGGTTTAAATAGTCAGCAAAGATGGGAGAAATCCTGGTTCAGCCCCTTCCCCCGCCCAAGGGAAGGTGCAGGCTCTCGCTGCCCTCACAGCTCCAACTGCAGAAGCTCTCCCTTTTCTGAACAGAGTTCAGAAATATTTAACAGGTCAGGTCGGAGTGAGTCTCTGGCCTAGAGGTCACCACTCGTCAGCAGATGTAGAAAAGCCCTTTCCCATCCTGTAATTACGGAATACCAAATACTGAAGTGTTCCCTGCAGCACGTTCCCTGTCACTAAAACTTCCTAATCTGGGTATAGGCAGGGTCAGCACATCCTTTCCCCCTGGCTGTGGCAGTCTGGGAGATGACAGACATGTAGGGACTTGGATGATTGTGGGTGAGGAAAAGCAGGAGGTAACAGAACAGATCCTTACAGAGCCAGGGCAGGGTGCTGTGATTACATCTAAACGCTGGGTTATGATGTTGTGTGAGGCTCCTCTAAGATGTGTGTGGTGGCATGCAATCTGCCCTGCTGTAAAGATACACCAGGAATTAAAATAAAATGTGGTCCCATTAATCTTTTCTAAAGTATCTGAGGTCTGTATGAGCGAGTCCAAAACTTCCCAGAGGACATAAATCTGCTGTTGATGATCCTGCTGATGCTGCTGCCAGCTGCTAGTAACAGCACCAGGCAAACTCTTCTAGCTCTGCTCCGTTAGAGGCCCTAAACCATGCTAATACAATAAAATATTTGCTTCAGGTGAAAGGTTTTTCCTGGGTTAGAATTTGGGAAATGCAGGGGCAGAGGAAGAAATGGAAATGAGGAAAGAAAAGCTCTATCCACCTTTATTACTTTCCAGCCCAACACAACACCCACGTCTCTGAAGAAGCCCCCCTGACCTTCCCCCAACACATGAGCCATTTTGCCTTTGAAATTCTCTCCAGGCACACTGGTTGTGTCTACTCTTACGGACGTACTTTACTCTTCCATCTCTGCTATCACCATATAAAACTGCAATCTCGTCACAGCGAGGCACCTGACTGCCTGAACTTGCAGCAAAGCCTCACTGGAGCCCACACCGAACCACGTGGCAGACTGGTCCTTCCTGCCACCACCACACATCCCTGAATTTCTAAGCATTAAAACAGTGAGGGACCTGCCCCAGCAAGGAGATGCACTTCAACCAGCAGAAACTGATAACGGCAGAAGGATTTTGCTGCATCAAATCCCTGGCAGCACCATAGCTACATATTTTCCCGATGGTTATCTCCTTTCCCAGGATGCTCTGTGGGTGCAGCACAGGGAAAACGTGTTTCAACAAGCCAGCGCCAATCTGTGCCAACTCACCTTTTATTCAGTAACAAGGTCTCAGCATCTCCTCCAGCATCTCTTCCAGCAACCAGCCTGTGGTATTACCCGGAGAGCACTGGAGACACAGTCCACCCTCTGCTGCTGAGTGGGATGGGGCAGTGCAACTTTCCTCTCCTCTCTCTGTGCCCTGCATTCCCGTTTTCCCCCAGGCCCTGGAGGAACAATCCTTGCCTTGTTCCCGCTCAGTGACCTGGTGCTGGGATTAACACGCATGAGCAGCTGCATCATCTGCACAGGAAAAATGCCAGGGCTGTGGCCACTTAGCCTGGCCACAGTCATCCAGTGGGATGGATGGAGATTTACCATAATCCAGGAACCAGAGAAGTATAGGCCCTTCGTGGGGTGCTGCCAAGAACCTCACTCCTGCCTGAGGCTTTGCACCCCAGGAAGACCTCCCACACTGGGAGTGGGACTGGGGAATGCAATCGCCAAATGGGGGAACATGTCAAGGCCACTGAAGCAGTTTCCACTGATCACCAACTGAGGAACTGATGGGAAGTTTCCAGCCTCTACCTGGGGAGCAGTGGGAGGCCCTAGGGAAGAAGCGTGCTCTTCGCCCTCTGCCATTTTCTCCAGGCTGTGTCCTCTCCAGCACTTCCAAAGGGCTATTTTCTTTCTGCTGATGAAAAGATGATGTCAAGGGTTGAATCTCTAGAAATCATTTAGAAATACTGTTTATACCCATATGCAGATTCTTGCAGACCTGAAAAAGGCAGGCAGCCACAGCTGGATCTGACTTTCCCCTAGCTCGAGGCTCAGGGCGGTTCTCCTCTCGCCTTGCTGGAAAGTCCTAAGGGAAAGCAAGGGAGGCAACAGCATCCACCCACTGCTTCATTTGCCTGTCCCAGCATCAGCAGTTTCAAGTGCTAGGCAGGGTGAAGAAACACTGCTCCCACTGCTCTCAGAACCACACATGGGAGCTGGAAGCAGAGGACAGACCCCTCCTGCAACACAGGCCAGGTTACCTGCAGGTCCAGAGTTCACCCGGTTCAGAGGTGACTTGTGCCTGAGCAGCCATACCTGAGAAATTCTCTGTTAAGGACAACTTGATGGTGCCGATCCCACAGGGCTCTGTAGGCGCTGGAATGCACTTATAAAAAGCTTTTGTTTCTGTCTGTATCATTTCACACTGAATACCTGCTCCGTGGTGCCGCTCCTCATGCCCGTGCCCTCAGGCTGCCTGTGATGCCGGCAGCCCAGAGGAGGATGGAGGACACGCACGACCAGCAACAAGGACTCTCGAGCCACCATGTGCAGCCATGTCATTCTCCTTCATGAGCTTCCACAGTAGATGCAGCTGTCAAAAGGTTTTGTCCCCCTCCATTATTTACTGTATCAAATTAGAAAACTCAGAATTGGTTACAGAAAAAAAAGTTATTATCTGCTCAGTAATTTTAATTATGTGCTCCTCCTTACTCCAGTTTTTGTGGAGTTATGTTGACATTTGAAAAAAAAAAAAGTTCTGTTGCTATAGCTACCAAGATGAGCTTCCAGCCATGAGATTATGATCAATAAAACACACCAGATGTGGCTCCAGCTTTCATTAATAAAAAAAAAAAAAAGAAACAAACAACCAAGTGTGATGAGTAATTCCAGGGGACACGACTGAGATGCTTTTAAATAACTCATCTGATGAAAAGAAAAAAGTAACTAGCACCCATAGGGTTTTTTCCCAGGCGCTAAACGAAGCATTGCTCTCCCTGAGAACACATGCAGCAGAACAGACTTTCAGAAACATGCAGCGTGTACAGCTGAGCAGGAGTGAAAGAGGAACCCTCTGTTCTAAGAGGCTGTCACTGGTTCTTCCTCTCCTGCAGACCTGCTGGTGTGGTGTGCAGAACAAAACCCTGGGGCAAGTCGTAATAATGAAGGCTGAATTCCCTGTCCTTGCAAAATCTCTCCTTCTTTGCCAGTTGTCTCAAAAGCTCAGTATCTTGTTCCCTCGAGAGTATCTACCCATACGTATTACAAATTGGAAAGAAAGATGTATTCACTGTTTGGCATCAGAGGAGAAGCAGAGAGAGGAACCACAGAGACAGGTCCTCCTTGAGGGCCAGCAGCTCCCTTCCCAGCATGGCAGGGTGCTGATGGGCTCCAGTCACCCTTCAGGCTTCAACAGCCCCTGTAGTCTCTCTGCTATTGTCTGCTGGAGCTCCTTCATGCACCAGTTTCCAAACACCTTTTGGGCTGGTTCCCTACAGCCTTGCCTTATCCTAGGTTGCCAAACTCTGATCAGAGAACGTAACAAAGCCAAACTCCACCATTTGCCAGGCTGGCAGCCTGATCTCTACCAGCTTCATCAACCAAGCACATGAACCAAGGATCCTCATCTCCATGCATACTCCAGAGCTCAGCTGTGGATACAGTTCTCCTCCCCCACAGGTCTCACGCAGGTTCTGGTTAGAACTGGATAAAATGAAGAAGGGAAATGTTTATTAAAATTGACCATGCTTTAAGGCTTATTTTTATGCATTTTGGCTCTTTTTTTTTTTAAAGCACATTCTCTTATTTCTCAGTTCTCAGCTCACTTTCAGCAGCGTGTCTCCAGGTTAATAAACGCACTCCAAGCTATGCGGATGCTTTGGGTCCAATTTGAACACTCTGTCTCTCTGGTTAGCCCATAACAGGTGAGGTACTCGTTTGGTGTCATATTGTCATGGAATTATCCTGTGCTGGAACTGGATGCCACTGTTTGTCACCATGGGAATGAAACATTAATTTAATGCTATCTGCATTTATTAGAGAGCGAGCCCATTGTACAGGCTGCCAAGGGAACCTGACAGTCCTCTGCAATAATGAGTGTGGGGGGAAAAAATCCATTTCTCATCAGGAATGACTCTTCCCGCCTCTCTTGTGCTGCTCATGTGTCCGTGGATCAATGGAGACAAGTCAGCTGGAAATGAGAGAAAAACACAGAAATGTCTCAAAGCTTCACCTGGGAGTGGATTTGATAATAATGATTCACCCACCACACAGCTCTGACTTCCTGCATCTTTCATTGCTATTTTGCAGTTCAAATAAAGTACCAAGTTTTGTGACATTTCAAAGTATCTTCCTGAAAAAAAAAATTACATAGAGTGGAAAATGCCTAGAATATTCTGGCACTTATTCAGAAACAAAATAAGCAGCTTTTCACAATATTTAATGTCGAGATTCAATTGTATGCAGCTCTGTGGGACAGAAGAGTTCTGCACTCACTGCTTTAGGTATCACGATACAGAAAGGCGCAGGACCTACTCCGGGTGCATTTCTAGCGACAGACGGCCCTTGTTCTGCATGGCGGCAGGAAAGTGACCCGGGCGTGCGGGACAAGCACCGATTCTGCGGGTTTTATTTGGACGACTTTATAAAGGTCCCACACAGGGGAGCCCGCAGCGACCCCGCACCTGAAGCAAGTCCACACCGTTTCTCCTGACAGCGGGATGCATCCGAGCAGGCTGGGAACCCGGCTGCTGAGGAGGACGGGGGCTAGGGGGGGCTAGGAGGGCTCCGTGCGAGCTCCGGGCCCCCTGGGCTCCCCAGGGCGCGGAAGCCGGCGGCCAGGAGGGGCTGGCGTCGCGTACTCAGCGCTGAGGGGCAAAGACAGCGCTGTTCCCTGCTGAGGCGTCCCCTCAGAAACGCGGGACGGGGCAGAGGTCCGTGGCAGGGGAGGACGGGCGGACAACACAAGCACGGCTGAGGGAAGACACCGCCCGGCAGCCTGCCGAGAGCTCCCAGAGCTCTGACGAGGCAGCCGGGCCGCGGCCCGGACGCAGCCCGCCTGCCGGCAAGCCTGCGAGAAAACGCCGCTTTTCTGGGGGGCAAGGGACAGAATCACAGGCGGGTAACCAGGGCTGACACCGCCGCGGGCCCGGGCACCCCTGCGGGCCACACACCCGAGCCCAACGCCTCCGGCCCTCTGCCGCCGCGCCGGCCCCTGCCGCCCCCTAGCGGCCGGCCCGTGGGGTTGGAGGCGCCCGGGCCACCGCCTGCGCCGCGCCGCTCTCCAGCTCGGGAGGCAGAGGGCCTGGCCCCGAACGCGGGTCTCGGGGGGGAGGCGGGCAAGAGGCCCAAGCCAAGGGGAGAGCGGGGGCCTCACACTCCATCGCCCGCAGCAGTCGGGTCCCTGGACCAGCGGGTTTCACTCAGAGCACAAGACCCCGCTGTGTCCCCCCCAGCCTTCTTTGTCCCCCACACCCCTGAGGTCCCAGGGCAATGGCTGCGAAGGGTTAGTTAGTTTCTGGTCCTTACTATCTAGCTATGCCTAGCTGAAATTTTAACCCTGGCTGGTTTTACTCCCCCAAGTAGTGCCATGCCACGTACAGCTCACACTTCATGGTGTAGGCTCACTGACAAACCAGTCCTTTCCAGGCAGCTAAACAGACCTCAGCAGTGACAGAGGGAAAGCTTTGGGTTTTACTCGCAGCTGTATTTCAGACCACATGCCACACCTGGAACTCTCGTTACTCCACAGCCCAGCCTGTGCTTCTTCCACTCCACACCGCCTCCCAGAGAGGGAAATGGAGACCTGTAGGAGCAGGAATACATATTTCTTCCCAAACAAGCAGGCACCTCCTTCCTTTCCCCAGCACATAGACAAGTCACCCATACCAAGGTCCCAGGCAGGCAGGGGGAGCCCTCCAGTCTCAAGGGAAAGGCGGCAAGGGGCTGAGGCTGGCAGTGGCAGGACCAAGGCTCCTGTATCATCACTTGTGAGCAAAGGGAGCCATACTGCCTCTGCAAAATAACCTAGCAGTATGTGGAAACCTGACAAAGCAAAGCTCTGAGAGCCAATGCGAGTGGACACTCTCTTCCAAAGGAGCTTCTCTCTTCCATCAGGAGTGGGAAGGGGGTTACCTTGCGGCAGCCAGGCCCTAGAGACCACAGATGGTCAGTAGGTTGCTGACGGCAGCAGACACTAAAACCAGAAAGGCCTCACAGTAAGCTGTGGTTGAAACAAGCTTTCCTGGGCAGCACATCTGTCCTGATTTTGGCTGAAGGGTATTTCTTACAGGAAAAATGTTTAAAGAATCTTTTATACCTTTCTCAATAAAAGACCAGTGTAAAATACTCTGCAAATAACTCTGCTTGATAACAGGATGCTGAGTGATCCTGTAAATCACCTGTCCTGGCAGCACAACCCCAACCAGACCTGTTGATGAAGGCCATAAAGAACTGGATGGACGTCTCAGTGAAGCTGATAAGCAGCCAGGCCAACACTGCCATTCACACTTTGCTGAGCTAATACAACTTTTAACACACTTTTAACGCTGCTGCTGACAAAAGCCAAATCAGGCATCCACTGGAACAGCAGCTATAGGATATTATCAGCTGTGAAGTGTATGCCTCCAACTGCAAGACAGTCTTGAGTTGACTCCAGAGCAGCACAGCAGCTCCCAGGTATTTGTTACAACAGATGCTGTGGAAATAGCTCACTGAAGCACACACCTGGGGGCACCTCCATGTCATTTCCACACCCAGCTGTGTGGATTTAGGAATGTGGACCATATATGGGTTATGCTTCTCTCGCTTGCAGGAGGTCATATCAACACTTCCCTGGGTGCCTTAGTTGAAGATAATTGGTGGGTTTAGCTCCATTCTACAGTAAGTCTATATCATTCAAGTACAATGGACCCTACAGGAGTATGGGGCTGAAATGTACAGCTGCAAAGCATCCAGGGGCAGATACACCACACCATACTATGCAACAACCCTATCTTCCCCCTTTATAGTCATTAGCCTCTTTTTTTCTGAGGTAGATAGCCTCTATTGCTCTATCACAATAGTCTCATTCACGTATTTGTCTTCTTTTGCATCATATTTTTCTTCCCTCTCCCATCACACTGGATGGCCCAGCTGACTGATACTCTCTGCACCTTCGACTTTCATAATGGACTGATAAAAGGAGCTGGCAACTCAAATTACTCTCCCTGCCCAGTCCCACTTCACTTGTCACTGCCCCCAGCAAGGACTGGTTAAAGATAAAATCATGAATAGTCCTGGAGGGAGTTGAGGAAGATTTCATCAGCTCACAATTCTGACATACCCATCAGTCTTCAGTAATGGCCTTCCAGATGTGTTTTCCGTGTCATTTAGTGAGGTTATACTACATTCCTAAGTGACCTGAGACAGGTTTTTACATGGCACAGGATAAATGCAGTGATGCATTCTGACACTTGCTAAATAGGTGTTACAGCTTGGTGCCTTCAAGAGGGAAGCGTCCCCAAGCCAGGCAACAGAACAAACTTGTTCTGTCAAGGCATTCCTGAGCAGTTTGGGGTTTTTAAGTGATTCTGCAGTTTTTCCTTGTCGGAAATGTAATAACTTTTTTCTTAATTTCAGAAGTAATTTCAGGTCATGCCATTGCTGATAATCTTCTGAGTGAAAGGAAATTTACTTTCCTTTTTGAGCATCGCATAGTCCTTGTCTGCAGCTAAAAGGGTTTGAATTGGTCATCCCCTAGTAGAGATGCAGACCTACTCAAATGCAAGCACTTCACCAGTGACTGAGCCATCCTCAGTTAACAGGTTACACTACAAAATGCTTTATAGTATCAGATTAGCTCATTATTGAGCACTTTTACAGATGTAATTTCTCCTCCAGAGATATTTTTATATATCTGTGCTGTCAGACTTAAATCTAGATCTCCTTTATGCTTTTATTTATATACATATCAAAGCTCTATAAATTTAGCTATTTTTTTCCTGAGAAAATGATCCAGAAGAGAATTGCAGCCTTATTTAACTAGATTGCCCCATAAAAAAAAAACCTCAGCTCACTAGCACTTAGAAAAAGAATAAATTGTTACAGATTACTAGGAAAGGAAAATGAGTCTTGAAAGAGAGGGGTCTACAGAAGTCCAGGTAGCACAGAAACGTTGGAAAAGGTTTAATGTCTCAAAGAACAACAAGGGATCACCAAATCAGCAGAAGCCAAATTCAAAAAACAAGAGACATTCACAAAGCAAGCAGTAACTCATGGGATTTCCTTTCCAGCTAAAACCAAGACAAGTTTACATGGATTCTAAAGACAGCCATCCAAGTTGAACTGGCAGTGTTCAAGGCCAGGTTGGATGGAACTTTGGGCAACCTGGTCTAGTGGAATATGTCCCTGCCCATAGTAAAGCAGGTGCAACTAGGTGATCTTTGAGATCCTTCCAACCCACACCATTCTGCATGGATAAAAGCAGAACTTTCTGAGCACCACTGTACAGACAACTCCCACCATGCTCAAGACAGCCCCTGAGGCAATGCACCCAAAGACTAATGAGAGGCATCATCACATTTGACTGATTTCCCAGGCAAGCCATGATCTGTTACCTCTAGAGACACTTACCTAGATGAGCTCACGGTCCAAAGCTAGCCAACCATTTGTACTGTCAGACTGGGAGAACAGCGGATCCCCATTTCGCTTCCCTCTTTCCCTGGCTAACCAGGAGTACTTAAAGCACAAGCAGCTGGGGCTGGCACCGAAAGTACCACAGGCATCAGGTGCTACAGATGGACGGGCAGGTTTCAGGGAAGCAATCTGCAGGCTGAACCAAGCAGCTGCCCACTGCTTCGTGCATCCCACAACATGCAAAATGCACTGTCATCTCAAACAGTCTTTAGAATTGGACTTTAAACTTACTCAGGAACTAAATCCAATGCACATCACATGCCCAAACCCTGGATCAGCTTCAACACTATTTCATGTCAAAGTTTCCTTTTAAAAGAATAAGCATGGAAGGTAAGTGCATCTATGGTTCCACATATGCCAATAGTCCAAAATAAGGCAATCTCCTCTAGTTCTTAAAATTTCCTTCTGCTCCTGTGAAGAAAAAGTTGTTTCTAGCCTGGCTTCACTTAATCTAAAAAGTAATCATTAAAAAAAAAAATTAAAAAAATCCCCTGCATAGGATATGGCAGTAATCTGACATGCCTAACTCCTGATGACAGCCAGGGTTTGTTATTTAAAAAGCAGCTGAATGCTAAGACAGGAATCAGTGCACTGGAAACACAACAGCTGCTTTGAGCAAGAGGAAATCTCTCCTTGGAGAGAATTTCACCCTGAGCCAAGCGAGAATACTTCTAAGTGTGTCACTTAGTGTATCCAGGACAGATAGGGTAGAACTTGATTGTTGGTCAGTTGTTTATTTTTTTTAAAGCAAACAAAACATACATAACAGAGAATCCATTAAAAACGGATACTGAAGTTATGAACTACATAGGGGTGTGCCTTTGGGAGAGGTCAGTGTGACCCCTGAGGGGAGGGGTTCATGTTCTGATAACTGTGCCTGTAATCAATTCCTGAACACTTCCACAGGCATCAACTGGTAGGGTTTTTTGGTTTGGGGTTTTTTTGATGCTTTTTCTATCAGTCTTTTAAAGACTAAGACTTAAAAATTCATGTTTGGGTGGGGGAAAATCTTACTTTTAACACAGACTGGAATAAGAGGTTAGACACATCACATGATCACAATTTACAGAGGTCATGAAACCTATCAAGTGAAAAACATCACACAATTTAACAAACAAGCAGCAGGACTGAATAAATGCACAAAGTTCAAAGATTTTTCTTCTTTTTATTTAAACACAAATACATTTACAGCATGCAAGTAAGTTAAAACTATATGGCGTCTTCCCCAAACCAATTGTTTTAATGCATCTTAAGTGTACTGAAGTTAAATCATATTCCACAGGTAGACTTGTCCTCTCATGTCAAATTTAGAGTTACACACAGCAGTGAGTCAGCATTTAAGTTATGCAAATAATTTAGTTGTTCACCAGAAATAAATATTATTTCACTAAGTTCCTATCCTAAACCATCTTTTAAAAAATATGATCTAGAGGAACATAAAAATAAGAACCATTCAAAGTCTGCCAGTTGAAACAGCAGTATTGAACATTCCCTGTATAGACTGAGTATTTTAATTTACAAAAACCAGTATTGTCCTGTCTGGCTGACCCATGACAGCCAAACCAAAAAACAACAGCAACAACACCACCACCACCACCACTGTTTTGTTGTTGGGTTGTTCTGTTTTTTCTTTTTTACATTTTAAGAGGCAGTTCTTAGTAAACTTCATAAAAGGTTTAAAATAAAAAAAGGTTTAAATACAAATAGGTGATGTACACTGAGCTACAGGCTAGTTAACTTCTTTTATTTCTTTATTTTTAAGCACAGCAATTTTCAGCACCAAAACCCAGGATAATTACCTACAGGAATGAAACCCCCATTCAAAGGCATAAGAAAAAAATCCTGCTTCATTTGAATGTACTTTAAAGGAAGTGGGGTTTTTTGGTTTCACAATAATTAACAAATGAAGGTCTGAACACCTGTAGTTAACATGAAGATAATGGAAAGTGCTGTTTCTATTATGAGGAATTTCAAAGTAGTTTGCTGTTCTTTTTTTCCTTTCCTCAGCATGCTGTCTTTAATGTGCTCTAGAACAGCAGCAAGTTCAGAGTGTTTGGCAGCCTTAAGGAACAAGAGTCTTAAAAGCTGAAAACTCCAAAGTGGTGACAAGTCTGACTGATAACACTCAACCATTAAAAACCAAACTATTAAAAAGTTCAGACTACCACAGAAAAAAGTGGTTCAAGGTCTAAAATCTGACTACACTCCATCCTAATATAAGTATTTTTGTCTATTTATAATATAAAAATTGAAAGTGACTCGCTCTCTGAACAGTCAGAGTCTCTACTGTTTCCACAATAACTGGCAAATACCCAGCAAAGAATTCAGGCCAGCACACAAAGTGGTACCAACTGGGTCTGAAAAGACCACTGAATTCTGTCAGTAATACAAAGTTCCTTCTTTCTCAAAGACCTGGTAACTAATTTCTAGAAGGCTGTCCTGTCCTAAAAATTATAGTGGCTAAACCCTATGAATAAGTTAGGCAAAATGATACTATAAAATTTCAAACCCCAGATTCAGCTCAGTAGGAGTACTGGAGCTCAAAACAAAACAGAAAACCCATTTAATTTTGTTAGCCACTTTATGGACTTTATTGCAAAGAGAAGAAAAATATTCAACAACTACTAGTTTGGACATTTCATATACCTACTTACAAAGGGATTACAAATACAATTCAGGGTAGCACTTTACTGATTTTATTATTTTTTTCCAAATAGTTTTCTGGGATTTCCAGATAACTAATAAAAGGATACAACTTTTTAGAACAGATGTATCTGAATTCATCGGCCAGTTGCTGATTTTTTTTTACTGGAAAGTTAAAGTTTTAGCCCAAATTCCCGTACGGTGGGTGTAGTGGAATACCACATTAAGTTTTAGATTGTGTTCATTTTGCTGTTACAAAATAGCAAAAATGAACCAACCGTCACAGATACAGACACATGGACAGAGAGGCCCATCAGAATGAAGCAGAATGTTTTCACTCCAGACTGTACTGTGTGTAGAATCAAGAACATGACAGATGGGATAACCCATTGCCAAAGTCTTTTTTGTAAACTGAGATTTACTCTTATTACTGTACAATATTTAATTCTAAATTACCCGATAAATGGGCATTTAATCAGATAACAGTTAAACAGCCTTGTTCATGTTGAACTCTTCAGTTCTGTGGTGTAGCGATCGCAGTGCCTTATGGCAGTTGTTGTAAGCACACTTCAGTATTCTTACACTGTACAAAGAGATTTCGTTCCAACGCTCTGTGTAGCGTTCCAAAAGAAAACTGTAATGCAATGCAGAGTGCCATTCTAATTCAGTGGGACACATAGTGTTATGTGAAGTGATAAAATGAAAGTATACTTAAACACTGTTGCACATTCCCTAGGACAATAAGATGTACACAAATTAAGCTAGAAAATTTGAACTAAGATTTTCTCAACGTACATTCAGCTTGGCACAGTGCAGACTAAATTTAAGACATGAAAGACAAACTGTGTGATGAGCAGAGCTACACTTTTAAGTAACATGTCATTTTTCAAGACGCCAAAATTGCACTCTAGTTTTTTTTGGGAATCAGTTAGCAGAATTTGTAGAAGGGGGAAGAGCTGTACAGGCCAGGTATAATTTATACATTTTCAAAAAAATAATCCTACAGTCCCCAAAGGGAGAGATTATTGTCATGGAATGACTCCCTCTACACGATATCCAATCCTCCTCACGCAGCATTTACTTCTCAACAACTGTAAACGAGAAAAAAAAAAGTTTAGTGCTTGCACCTCATAAGCCAAAATCTCAAAGTTATTTACTACAGACCATGTTTTCAGCCTTTTAAGAGCACAATTCTTAGACCACTCAGATAACTGCTAATAAAACATCTGCTTTAGAGTATGAAATTACCCAATGCAAAGCATTTAAGCAATGCTGTCTGTTACCAACAAGTTTACAGCACAATAAACTGAGTATCCACTCCTGATTGTCTTAGAGTAAACATTATGAACACAAACCAATTATTACCCAGCTCCACTTCCTGTAGCTGTTGCTACTTTTCCAGGTCAGTGAGAGCTGTCTGGATACCACCTACCAGCTGCTGCAAAGTTTAGATTTCATTGTTCAGGAAGATGAAATGGGAACAAGAACCATAATTTGGCATGAATAATACCCCCCTCACCAAGTTTTATCTGCACAGGGAAATAATTTAACATATCTGTATTTCATTAGTGTTTCTAGAATAATCTGTTACATGGTGGTCTCTGAATATAAAAGAGTACATCATGTTTGTACTGTACCAAAAGCTCTTCTCCAACCAGAAGTTCAGATACTTGGTATCTCTCTTAATCCTCAAAAAAAAGGCCTAACAGATATTGCTACAGAGAAAAGTAACACCAACTACCTGAGTATTCACAAGCTCAGAACAAATTTAGACATCATAGTTCGAGACCGTTTTATTCCTTCCGTAAAGGTCAGGTTTTTCCAAAGACAATACAGGAAAGCTGGAATAAGTTACAATCACTCTCCTAACTATAAGTGCTAAACTCTGCTTGGTTCTACAGCAATAATTAACATACTGACCTTAGAATTAAATGAAAGCTTTACAAATGGCTTAAGGGATTCTGTAAGCATATTATGTGGGAGCTTTTATGTTTATTTCTTAAAACAGGGTTTTAGCAGTAAAAAAAAAAAAAAAGCTCACTATTAGCTAAGTCTTCTATTTAAATTGCCCGGGACCAGTGAAAGCTTTTCTGCAAAGCAAAATGCAAGCTCATAACGTGGTTATTTACTGTTGATGGTATCAAATAGCGTAAATACTCTTGAAGAAGCATGGGACTGAATAGGCTGCCTTCAGTTAGAATTCCAGGCAACATGAGAGCGTGTGCAAACTCGCGCTAAAGTAGGTACCTCAAACTGGGTCAATCATACCTTCAGATGTCTCTATATTGGGCAGCTGAGAGCGCTGCTTTGGCTACAGTGCAATCTGTCTGAAGACCAATATCGCTTCAACATAAATCAAAAATCCATCAATTGCCAGCTCCTTAGTCATTTGAGTTTAAAGTACATATATCACTTCAACCTCTTAGTAAGAGAGACATGACTGGACATCACTAGGGATCCTAATTAGTACTACAGTCTGGTTTTCTTTAAATCAGAGAAAAAGCTTTGGAAAGTCAGTCAGCTAATAAAAAAAGAAACAAATGGAAATGAGATCAACATAACCTGCGCCAGAGCCCTTCAAAAGAGAAGGGCCCAGGATTCATGCACCACACAATCACTACTGAAGTATTTTCAACCTGAAGATGCAGATACCCTTAACTAAAGGGAAGGCCTAACAGATATTTATACCAACACTCAAAAGTGAAGACTATGACAGATAATGCAGCAAAGCATTACTGTTAGGTGACCAACAGACCAACTATAATGCAGATGTTAATTAACTAGAGACACGTGATTCTGTAAGCATCAAGCACATTAAGTACCAGACTATGTATAATTACTTCAGAGAGGAGACATTTTCAAGTAAGCACTCATATTAAAATACAGTTATTGTAATTGAAATTAGCTAGGCTACCGTTACTGGATGAAGACATACTTTTTTCTATTAAATACTTCCAAATTACTAACTACAATTGCACTGTTTCATATGTTAAGTACAGCAAATAAACAACATACATGAAAAGGGTCATTTATTTTATCTGAATGTTTTCTGAAGAAAGCCATATAAAAAAAAAAGATACTAGCAAGCCAAAATAATTTAAACTGCCCACTCTCTTCCCAAACAGTAGCTATCAGCTGTGACTGGTAACTATCTCCAATTGTCTGTTTTCACATTTTGTTCAATGCCAGCAGAAAACTCCAGAACTACCATTTTACAAACACCAGTTTGACAACAAAAGCCAACAGCAGCAGTGTAGTCAGATAGATGTACACGTACCTTGCTCCTCTAACTACATTTAAAAATCCTACAAGACAAAACTTACACTTTGTCTTGCCGTCCTCCACCTCCACGCAGTGCAACTGGTTGGCTGTTTTGAGTGAATGCACCTCCACCACGAATTGCACTTGGATGAGTTGGAGAAGCTGCTGGATGCTGGCCAGGACGGATAGGCTTAGCTGCATGAAAAGAAATAGGATGTAAATATATACATCACAATTTCACATTTTGGTTGGGATACTACAAAATAAAGCATTAGTATATTTAAACAAACTTAATAAAAATTTAATGTACTTGGAATAAAAAAATACATGTTTAGGAGATTGTATTCTGAGAATAGATTAGGATCAGCTAACACAAGTCCTGTAAAATAGACAAGGTTTTGCTTTTATTGTCCCTGCTAGAATTAAAGCTAGCAAAGCTTCTGACAATGATTACCTTTATATGTATTATCTGCCCCACCTAACGTATTTCCCTGTAGGAGTCCTATGTCTTGGCAAATAAGAACTAAAACACATCGCTAGACAATGTTTCATGAGGTTTTATGTTCCAGTAAGGACACATTATGCCCTGCTGTATTTCCCACATCTACTTTATTGATAAGCCACTGATGACTCTGCAGTTAATCACGCACCCTCTCGGCCCTCAGCACTTCAAAGCTTAGTGGCAGGTAGAAGACCAAGAGAATACAACTGCCTTCTCACCATTCAGTAAGAAACACTACTAGCTACTACAGGTTTCCATTCTTTTCCCCTAGGGAGGGCTATGGAGTGCTGTATGTTTCGGAACAAAGAACCAAAGAGACAACTGGGGATCTTAAGCTGTTAGTTGTGGTTTCTGTCTGCCCTTCTCCCATAAGATCCAGAGATAGCAAGACAACCCATCAACCATACTATACACCACCACCCACCCAAACTTAAGAGTCTATTAACCAGAATATAACTGATGGTAGAAAATCCATCCTATGTTCATGCATGCACTTCCAACTGGGGTTGAAAGATGCACGTGTGCACAAAGATTTAAAAGAAATCATGAGAGAGATGAAGCTTTTTTGGGCAGGGGATTCTTTACTAACCAATTTGTGCAGAATGTCCTCTTCTGGCCATATTCTTGGACCTTACAGCTTCCTTTATACGATCTACTTCTTGCTGATACCGTTTGCGATCACGAGAAGCATTCTCTTTGGCTTCCTTCAGTGCAGACTCCAAAGCTTTAACTCTTTCAGCTGTAGCTCGAAGTCGCTTTTCCAGTTTAGGAAGCTCACAGCGAAGATCAGCATTATCACGTACCAGCTACAAAACCAGAATCCATTAGTTTCTTGGTATCTCCCTTCAGGAGAAGAGCCAACCAAGCACCTTCCCGCCCTGGAACAGGCTACGGTATTTGCTTAATGAACTATCAGATTCGCTACAAGCTTTAAATAAGATTCTCATCTGAAAATCAGTTACTGTGGAGTAACATGCTGCTCAATGCAGGTACTGAAACTCTACATTCTTTTTAGAGTGAGACAGCAAGCATCCCCCACACTGATACACTAACTCCAAATACTAATCCGGGTGCTCTTCAGTTCAAACACAGCTAGTTTGTTACATACCCACATACATTTAAAGTAGTTATTAATTCACTTTACAGGAAAAGATTAGTCTGTTGTTTTATATCAAGACACCCTCCAGATGTATAAGTATTTAATTATACCAGTTACTTTGTGACCAGTATACATTCAGCCACTTCTACCATAAGTGCACCTTAAGTAGTTTGGTTTTAATTAAAACTTCAAATTAAGCCTCATTGTACCTGTTTGTGAACCTTTGTAAGCTGTTCGAGATTATTCTCGAGGAAGGAAATCTTCTGTTTTTGTGCAGCACTGCCTCCTGTGTCATCCGAGTCAATCTCAGCACTCTAGTAACAAAGACACAGAGTAGGCTGAGTACAAACTTTAACTTGCACATTAAGGTCAACCCAGAAAAATTCCACCCCAAAGATCAATTCCTAATTTAGTTCTAAACTGAATTTATGTAGCATTCTCAGAAACACCAAGTTACCTTTTTCACTCTAGTAGCCAGATCTTGAACAAACAGCTTCCGAAGATTGTGAAGAGTCTGAAGTTCTTTTGCCTACAGACAACGAATCAAAAACTTAAACCAAACAAACTGACCACCAAAACAAACCAAAACCGCCGAAAGAAAAAGTAAAAGGAAGTATTGATATTTGCTTTGGAACATTTTCTAACTATCTTACCACAGTCTCTTCCAAACCCTTTAAATCTTGTCTTGCTTGTTCCCGTCTGTCCTGCATAACCCTAAAAGAGAATAAATTAATGCTGAAACAGCTGAGCAAAACTGGAAACATTAATGTTTTACGAGACTAGAATAATAAAAAACACCATATGGTACAAATGAAAAGTGGGTTTTTTTCAGTTGAAGACCTCAATTAACGATGCAACAAACAGATGACACCACACTCATGACAACCATGGGGTAGGAGTGGTGGAATTGCAGGAGGAAAAGAGGCTAGTACTTTTAATATTGAAGGAATACAAAAGTACATTCAGATGCATAGATTTTAAGTTCCTAGAACAGAACCAGAAAAATTTAGGTTGAAAAAGACCTTAAGATCATCACATCCAATGGTTCACTTAACACTGCCAAGTCCAACACTAAACCACGTCCCTGAATAAAAACTCTGTGGGGAGATCTTATCCTACAAACATTCTTAGCTCTGACCAGATGACATGACAAGCATCACGTGACAGATTTAAGGATTTTTTCCCTTTGTTTTGTTCTACCACCTCACCCCCAACACATTTGCCAAAGCTAGTATCATAAACAATCTCCATTTACAGGAATATGACCTAAAAATTCTGACTTTATAGAGCTTCTGTCTTCCTATCTAACGCGAAAGCATTTACTGCACTGCTAATGTCATCTCTCAGAATTCTAAGGCAGAGCAATTACTAAGATGACAGGATGCAGGAAAGGAATTTGGACTTTTTATGACTGGAGGTTGGAACAGGAAGGCCAGGGACTACATGAAAATGAAAATGAAGGGTTCCCCATTAAGCAGCCAAAATGTTTCTTTTCCTCTTTTCTTTCCTCCAATTCACTAATACACTGTATGTCGGTACTCAATGAAGTATGCAACTATTTAATGTCAAGAATAAGCCACTTAGAACCACCCAACTAGTTAAACCACACAAAGGGAACTGTTACAAGCCTCTTGCAGTCTTACAGCATGCAATACTTAGCTGCCAATTGAAAAGTCAATTACTCCAGGCTATAGCTTATTAATAAAGAAAAAGTCATGGCCTTTTTATCTTACATTATTTTACTTCCAACTGTAAACATCAAGGCAGTGCAAATGTTTTATAGAAGTTAAAGGGCGGCTCTGAAGCCTCTCTCTAAGCATATCAAAGCGAGAGCGACATCATCACGTCAGGTCACTACCTTTAAAACAATACAAGCATTTTCCACACAAACCCACTGGGTGGGGGATTACTTACGTAAGTTCATGCAGTTTTCTACTTTTTTCCTGATCAGTTGCTTTCAGCTTCTCATGCTCAACTCTAAGACGTTCCTGTTCAAGCATCATCTTCTGGTTTTGGCTGCACACAGAAAGTAAGTATTACAGCAAATGAACCTGTCAGACACGACATTCAATAAAGCAACACAACTTAGAAAGACACTGCTTCAGGTAACGCTTGCCACTTCCTTCCCACCATACTGTGCTTCTGTGCTCACACAGCCCAGAGACATTTAGTGCTAAGAAAATAATGACAGTTACTTACTCTTGAAGTTCAGTGATAAGCTTTTCCTTTGCATCAACTTCATCTCTTAGGCTACTGATTTGTTTCTGATGTGTCTCACGATGACTCTGAATTTGCTGTTCCACAGCTTGCTGTTAGAAAAAACAGTATGTATTACATGCTTTAAGGATTTGCCATACCCCAGTTTGCATTAAAAACATAGCAAAATTAACTAACCTTGACTTCATTTGCAGTTTGAACCTTATTCAAGTGCTCTTTCTCCATCTCATGGACTTTTTCTAGTAGGGATGGAAGAGGGAAAAAAAGAAAACACATTTCAGCTGGGTAATCAAGTGATCACAGGGAAGATGGCGTTAATTCCCCCTTCACTCAAAATTTGGAAAGAGTCCCCCCTCATCCCAAAGATCAATTAATTCAGTAACATCTTTAATCCTGTCCATAGCAGTTTATCAAAGAGCAAAAACACTTTCTCATTGAGTAATGTCATGTTCCACAGTAAAAAGTAACTTTAAAAGCTCTGCCCTTCAATCTAAGGGGCACATAACAGTTTTTAATTTATGACTATATACTTAAAATGGGGGTGGGTGGGGTGCAGGGAGCTAATTTCCTACCCTGTGCTCGGAGTTGAACTAATTCTTCATTCAGGGAATCCACAGACTCTTCCAGTTGCCTTTTTTTCTGTTCCACATTCTGAAGATATTCGGTCAGTGACTTGATCTTGGCCTCGTGCTTATAGAATGGAAAGATTTGTTTACTTCTGAACTAGGTATCACACATCTGCATAAACAATTTACACTTTCATCTTTCAAGATCAGGTTACATGTTTAAAAATAGGTTCCAACTAAACTCTAGGAAGACTATGACAAGTAGATCTGTAAAAGTTATCCTGTAAGACAACATCTTTATTCAGGATTGAATGAGTTCAAAAGAACATAAGCAGTACAGTGTAAAGAAACATTTACCTGTGAGATACGGAGCTGGCAGGCAGCCAACTCCTTTTCATTTTCTTCCATTTTCTTATTGCTTTCTGCTTGGGTGCTTTCTAATTGTTTGCAACGTTTCACCATTGTTTTTACTTCTGATTTCATTTTACTAATGTACAGTCTCGCAACTGTAAATTCTTCATCTATCATGCCAGTTCCCTCAGGCTGCTGAAAAGTGTGGAATGACACGTTTAGAAAGCTCAGATAATGAAACAGAATTTAAAATGAGCTGGAGCAACTTAATGTCCAACTTACATTCCCCTGCCTCAACTGAGCATTTACAGATCAAAATGTAACTTCCAAGTTTTTCAGCCAATTATTTAGAAGCTTGCACAAATGTAGTAAGTCACTAGAAGATGGAAGCGTAGTGCACTGTAGATTTCTAACATTGCTTACATTCTTGTTCTAGAGTGATTTTCTAGATCTCTCTTATTTCCATTCCTCATTCCATTTTCAATAAATAATGTCTTGATTGCCATTGCAGGTCAGCATTGATTTCCAAGACAATGCTGTTGTCATGGCCACTTCTTATGGCAGTTTAACACTGAGTGAAAATCCTACTTTTTCAGTAAAAAAAGTCATGCCTGCTCTTCCTTGTTTTTACATAATCAAATTCTGTTTGGGACCCAAAAAGTCACTGCATAAGTGAAAGACAAGCTCATACCCAAATTATGAATATACATGAGGCTTTCTATAATGGATATTTTTACCATACGGAGAAAACTGACCCCACCTCTCCACAATGTATGTGTGCAATACATGGCATTAAAAGTTGCACTGAATAATTCTTACCTTGACATCATTATTTCCTACCGCGATTCCAATCTCTGCAAGATCTTTTAGTAAGGAGGCCATCATCTCTGTCGCTCGTTTCTTCTGATGGTTGGTCATTTCTTTAAGTTTCTGAAGCTCCGCATCTATACTGGCTAGAGTGACCTACAGTAAAAGAAGTTACGTTTTATTAAAGCAAAAGACACTTGTTTTTTAGAACTAGTTTCACATTTAGATACAGCAACATTGGTATCTCTACTTGAAATGTCCCATTTTTATGTCTAAAACCAGACTGGTATCAACCTATGTGAATACACCATAGAGTAAAAGTTTAGAAGTCCTAGAGTAATAGTAAGAAATGTAAAGTACTAGGGACAGAGGCCTTCAGCTCACAAAATACATTTCAACTCTACAACAAAATTAACATCAACATTGTTAATCAGCATTCAGAGTTATATATGGTTAAATACTGCAGAGGATTGCATTCATAGGAAAAGGTACACTGACAAGCCCAACACTTTTCACAGTATTTTGAATAAGGAAAATAAGTTCATCTTTACCTGCAGAGCTCTTAACTCTTTCCTACTTGCACATCTAAAAGTGGTACCCAGTACTAAGCTCTAGAGCAATTTTTCAGCTAGTTTGAGCTGCTGTGGTTAATAGCTGCAGCTCAGCAGTTCTCTGCTCTTCTCCAGTTTAAAATAACACCAAGAGCTTTACAGCTGTAGTTTCAGCCAAAGGATGGTTACCACATGGATTCGGTGTCCCAGACTGAGTACTGACTGTCAGGCTACTACATCTCAGAACATTTGCTGCGTTCTTGTGGACTTGAGTTATTCACAACACCAAATGATGTTACTAGAATCACTTGATTAGTTATAAGGTAATTAAAAAAGCAAAGCAAACAGAAAACACCGAAATGTCATACTTGAAAAATCATACATACAGCTAGCCTACTCCACCAAATTTTAAATGCTGCTTGTAATACGGAGACCAGAGATCATCTGACTTCCATCCAATCTTACAGTGATGCAAGTTACCAGTAAAGATTAAACATCTAAGTATTCTGAGCTGGGTTCCATGATTTTGTGAACACCAATTTTATTGCCAGTCTTATCTAGCCAAATCTCAGTAACTGAAAGCCACACTCACTAGGAGATCCTGTCCCACTCAGTTTTGATCTTCAAGAACAGAGAGAAGTAAGACTGGCACCATCTATCTGCAATGTCAGCAAACAAGATGATCCTGTCCATTACTCAGAATATTAGGATAGCAGGTAGAGTATTAAATGTTTATAACTGATTGATTGAAGTCTGCCACATAATTGGCTACCAAAACTGTCAGTAAATTCAGAAAGTACACAGCTATGTGAGGACGCATGTGGCATTCATCCTGTGGGACCAATGTATTTAACCAAGGCAATTTTTTGGAACATGTCCTCAGTATTCAGGACCACCCCTTTCAGAAAATAAAATCAACTGCCTGTTTTTGAAAGCGTGAAGGTGTTAGATTTTATGTGCCATAAATACACATTCCTTGAAAGAAAAGCTGTAGGATGCTCACTGAAATTTCAAGATTGAAAGGAGCAGATTCTTGAGGGGATTACCCCAACTGCACCAGAAAGACAAACAAAGTTGAGTCAGATGATCAGCATGCAATGAAAGTGTTAACTTTGGATACCAAGGATTTGTCTGAATTCTATTCAGTCATAAAATGCTGTAGGTGCTAAAAAGATGAGAGCTATCAAGGTTAGTATTCACTGCGCATTTTTATGAAGCTTATTTCTAGAAAACCATCCTTTGCTACAACTGAAAAGTTTTGGACTTGAGCTCCCATTTCCTTTTGTGAAATACCTTTACATGACTTTAAACAAGAAATACAGGTAAAGCAAGAACAGCTACACTGAAGACTGACAGTAACTTCTCAATTTCATACCGATTTCTGATTGAGTTCATCACTAAGGAGTTCATATTCCTTTGCCTTGTCTTCTACTTCCTGAGACTTCTGATCATAATTGACAGCTAATTCTTCAAGGGCTTGTAGCACCTCTTTCACTTCCTCTTTAGAAGCATCATTTTCAGCCTGAAGGCGATTCAATTCTGCCTGCTGGTTGTCTTGGTCCCGTCTGGTTGATGCTAGAAGCTGCAAGGTTGATAGAGATTTATTTCAAATTAGAACAAAAAATGATCACAAAGAAAATTCTGTGTACAAGTTGAATCTCATCAAAAGCTTTTACCTACTACAATAGCTTGTTCCTAAATTTTTTGTGTCTAGCATCATGCAATAAGGATGCTGAGGACAGGTACAGTGTAAGTATAGCGAGCAATTAAGTTTATCACCTATATCCATAGTTCTTTAGCCTTTAAAGAATTTTCAAAATGGAAGTGATTATAAATCAAGACACATAACAGCAGCAACTGGAAATGCACATGGAATGTCGCAAGTTCGTAAAAAAGCCAATTTCAGCCAGTAGTCTGAAACTGTCACAGGCCAGCAACTAAACTTCCAGCATTTTAACAATGTTGGCTGCTGAGGAATAACTAGACAAATGTAACAGTTGCTTAAGAGGCAGATTTATTTATTTAAGTAAGATTAAACAGTAGCTCAAACTTCCTGAGTCCTCGACCTGTTTCCTTCTTGGCACATACGCAAACTTTTTTTTTAATCATTGCATTACACAATTAATTTCTCTAATACCTCAGCTAAATGAAATTGTTAATTTCATTAATAACAGGTATTTTCTTAATTTAATTAAGTTACATCAGTGGCAACATATTCATAACAACTGTTTGAATATTCCAGCAAGTATGGTCTGAATAAACGCACAGATACTTCCTTTTTCATTATGGGTTGTTACTTTTCCCTCTTCCCCCTTCTCTCTCTCTATACAGAAACTGACCAAAAGTAAACATTAAAGCAGAAATCTTACAGTAAATCATGGTATCTTCAGTTCTGACAGACAATATATTAACTTTGCATGGGAAAAAACTGCCAATGTCTCTGCATCAAATGTTTCAATTCCATCATTCTTGATTGATACTTAAGGTTCAAATAAACTAGTTTATCCACCAGCATAGTGTAAGGGGGGAGGAATGAACAGGCAGAACATTTAGATAAGGAATAAAAGAACTATTGTACAGCAAGGCATCATTCTACTCCCGGGTCATAAACCATGACCTATTCAGAACATCTCAAATTTCTTTAAAGGAAAGACAAAAGGAATGGAAAAAAGATGCAAGAACAAAACTCACCTCTTCCTGATCCAACATTTGTGTTTTCAGTTTTTCTACTAGTTGGCTCTGCTGATTAATTTCTTCATCCTGCAGTTGAAGTAAGATGGTTCAATAAATTGATAAATACCACTCAAGGAAATAAATCAAAGATAGTACACGTTAGGTGTGTAACTTTTCCATATTCTGAGACAGTTATATGACTGAATGCAATGAAAGTTTAAAAATAATCCATTTGATGTCACTGGCTGATCCATCAGACACTTAATCTCGCATGTATGTCTAAAATACCATGCTTCAGAGACAAAACCTATGCTTTTTCAAGTCTTCTCCAGGTAGTTCTAATTTCCAAGAAACAATGAAGAATTAAAAGGGTTTTTTTCTCCAAATGTAGAACATAATTTTAGATTTAAGTAATAGTACAAGTAAAGTACACATAGCATGGAAGGAAAACACTTCAGATGACTAATTTTCTTATTTTCTCATTATTTTCCTCCTTCTGGTACAGTACGATTCTAAACAATCGGCTAGGAATGTTCTACATCCAGAGAGCAGAAATACCCTTCAAGGTTCTCATTAACTTTTCCTTCCTAACTTTAATTTTTGTTTTCTATATATTGATACTTTTGTTTCCTGAAACCTCTAAAATGTCCTGAAAAGGAGGGCGAGCAACAAAGAAAGGATGCTCACTTAGCCCCAGATAAGGCAGTTTTGATTTCTCTTAATTCCAAGCTTCAGAATTAGAGTAAGCACTCCCAGCAAACATTTAAGCAAGCTGTACTAACAAATGAAGACTGGCAAATTAAACATTATGTAATACAGTTCAAGAGGTCTTAGATTAAACAAGAACAGCATACCTTGTCATCCAGTTGTTTGTACAGTTTGGCAATTTCTTCCTCACATTTTCTTCTCTCGGCATCGGTGAAATTGCCAGTTACTCCAATGGTGGTCGCTGGTTTATCATTAATAACAGTAATATCCTTGTCCACTGCAAAAGCTTCCAAGTTGGCTTTTTCCTTGTCAAACTGTTCATCAACTGGCACAGTCTCCCCTTAAAGAAAAGGATATACTTATTTTTAGTACAGTCAGCCATGAAGAATCTTCCACAAGCGTTGCTTTGAGAAGTATTCCATACTCCCTACTAACAGTACTCCTCCACAGCTAATAAGCAATCAAGTTTACAAGATCATATATAAAAACCCTTACCACTACACCCGAGCTATCTTCTGCTTACCACAGAATATTGTATTTCACCCAGTTACCCTATGAGCTCCAAATGTCACAAACTGCATGTTCTAGAAAGGCACTTAAATTGCCCTGAAAATAGAAAATCCTTTCTTTTCCCTTGGCAGTCTGTTTTGCTAGGTAGCCTCTTTTAAATAATTTTGCTTCTAATTTAACATACTTGTTTAGTTACACTTTTATCCTTTCAGGTTCATTAAGCCTTTCCCAATGAGAGTACTTCTCTAACTTCGTATGGCAAAAGATACCACACGCTGTAATCAAGGTACTTCTCTGGTAAACTAAATTCCTTAGTGTCTTATTACAAAAGATTTCATGCAGTCCTTGGATGGTACTGGGCTCTCTCCAATACTCCAGTATCTTGTGTCAATATTCTGGAGGAGCTATACTTAACATTTCAGGTGTGGTTCTCATACCATCTCAATTTTCTCAGATTCACACCAGGATGTGGTGTACTTGTCTACAAAATTGCAAAATCATCTTGTGTAGCTGCCAAACTTCAGAACGCATCTGTAAGTATGGCCTATGTTCCTCCTTTCCTGAATTTAAGGCTTCATTTTTAACTTGTTTTTTGTCAGACAACAGATAAGAAACGTCTGTACTGGCAGCAATTTGGGTTTTGAGCAGGTTTTTTTGCCTATTAACATGTCTGAGTTATAAACAAAGGTAGAATCTCGTGATTCAGACCAATAGGTCTGAACTAGAAAACCAGACCAGAGGAAATTTTACTCAGTTTCTTCATTTACAGCTAACACTATTTCTTCTCCCTCAAAATAAAATTTTTTGAATGTACGTAACTAGTTATGTAGTAAACAATGTGTTGGAGAACCTAATATCATTACTCTTCCAGACATTTTTGCCATTATGTGATTATTAGAAGTTGTTCTAGTTGCAACAAAGTAAGAAATAGCAAGTTCCATTGCCATCTTACTCTCCTAGCTTTAATATTCCTACTGCTGTCTTGCATAGTGCTCTCAGTTACTTTTGGCATCCTGAACACTAAGTCAGTGTCTGTGGTCTTGTTTAACATTTGCAGGACAAAAATATGACTGCTTCTCACCGTTCCGCCATCTGTTGAGTTCATTTTCCAGCCACTGTATGGTGTTGCGCAGAGTCTTGTTTTTCTCCTTTTCCTTCTCATACTTTTTCTTCCATTGCTCTGCAGTGAGCTCCACATTGACACAGACAGTGTTCTTAATGGTCTTTGCTCTACACAGAAAGAGCAAAAAACTCTGAAACTTTTTTTTAAAGAATTAAATGTTCTTCAATAAAATTTCTTTACGCCAACCTCATCCAAAAGCTTATTTCTACTCCTTGCCAACTCAGTATTCTTTCAGTGGGACTGATAATGGACAGAGCAATACAATGAACTTTGGGAAGGCTTAAAAAGCTCAAGCTGGCTGAGCTGGGAAAAGTCAGTTGCATACTTTCACCTGAAGGAAACTGAGTCAAGAGAGTGCATAGCTTTGAACAAAGGGTAGCATTCACCATACCCAGCAAAATTTTCTCCAGTGGAGAAGATAATATTGTGAAGGTGTTAACCAGCAATCTTACTGAAACAGCCAATTTCAACTTAAAACTGCAGTTGCTGAATCTCCATTCACAAAAAGCGTACAAGCTATAAAGTTCAGATTGATTGTCAGCATTCAGTTAAGCGAATCTCACCTGAACAGATTAGCTTTGGTGATGAACTACAGGCACCAACAATGTATCTTCATGAAATTAACGCATAGTTTAATTTAATGCAGTACCTCACCCGAGGTACCTCTACAATGTCTTCTACTCCCAAATATCCTGAAAGTATTAATTACCTTCCAAGACTATACACTAAAAGTACACATCATTTTCCTGGAAATACACTGGAATATACTGGAAATGTCTTCAAGATCCTGCCCAGTTTAAGGATTTTTATATAGCTAAGATAGGTCACTTAGCCACATCTGCACCCAAGAATTATGGAAAGGGAACATTCTAATTGTTTCAGGAACCTTTACACAGTTACTTTTTAATTTCTCATTCTGCATTTGTTTCCAAGCACAGTAAGAGCAAAACATCGTCATTTACTTACCTTTGGCCAAAGAGAAGGGTAGATTTAGTTTCAGATTCATTGTATGAAGATGGAGAACAGCAAATCACAATAGTGGTTCTGCAGTTACCCCCTAGTGAATCTTGAAGGATTCTGGTCATTTTGCTATCACGATATGGAACATAAGTCTAGCAAGAAAATAGTTAAGCAAATCAGTCACTTTTTTCAGACATTTAGGTTTTTGAAATACAGGTTATGTTTTTACTAGGTATAACTTCAGTAGAAAGACATTAAATTCTACTTCAATTCATAAAATGTGAGACCAAACATGCGCTAGATGACAAAGCCTCTACAGTATGAGAAAACTGTCACTACAATGTTTAGGTCCCTCAACACTACACATAACTTTATTCTTTTACTCTATTGGCACCGATGATTAATAATGGCCATTTGAAATGCACTGATGCAACAGAAGACTCCTTGCATGAATGAAGGATTTCTGCATAATATCACATTCAGATATGCAAACCTTCAACCTTGAAGTATAAAAACACAAAAAGAACTTACGCTGCTTTCAGCCAAAGCTGAGATGACATTTCCAAGAGCAGACAAAGACTTGTTGATGTTCTTAGCCTCATCCAGCACAGCACCTTCTGCTCCAGTTTTACTAACCTGTACAATATTTTAGTAAATTACAAAATGCATCTTCAAAAAAAAAACCTTACACATTTAATATAAAACTTCGAGTCATTTTCTTCGTTTTAAGTCAGTTTTCCTGACTGAAGTCCTCATAAGCAAGTTGGACTAGAATAAGCAAACTCTTCCTCAGCCTTTGCCTGATTGCCCAATTTTTCACACAAAACTCAATGTATGAAGATGTTTCTGATTTTTAAATGGAATATCTTCCATGTAAAGTACACCTTTTTATTGAACATAAATGTACAGTTAAAAACTTATATTAGATAAACAATTTCAAAAGTTGTTTGAAGTTTATAACAAAGATTTCCTTTTAAAGAATTCAAAAAGTGCTACAAAAGTTTCACATTATCAAAGCAACCAAGAGTTAGAACTTTGTCTTAGGAACACGTATACAGTTTGTACAGAGGTCATCCGTAAAACAAAGCCCAACAATAAAAACAAACAAAAAGCCAACCAACATACAAAGAAACTCCACAACAACAAAAAAGCCCAATGAAACCCCAAACAAATCATGTATTACCACTCTCCCACACACATCCCCTCCTGGAAAATACAATAGTCTATATTAGTAAGAATTCATAACAACAGATTTTAGAGGCTGGATCTCACCTACATGAGTGCTCTAGAACTGAAGTAGATATGAGCAAATATGCAGGGAAAAAAAAAAAAAATCTACCCTGACACCATTAGGTCTTCTGCCTCAAGGGATGAATTTGACTTCTGTAACTCCCCCTTTATTATTCTTCTCACCATGCTGTGATCATGACTACAATTAAGCAATTTTATTCACATATATTTAAACCAACCCAAGACAAGGCATCAAGACACTCATGTACTCCCAAAAAGCCTGGGAGAATTGCAAGAGCAAAGTTTGGAGGAAAAAACCAAACAAACAGTGAAAGGAACAAAATTACAGTGGAAGGAGACCTGCAACCCAGCCTTTAACTTCGTTCTCACTTTAATGCTTTGTCTCATTCTCATAAAAAACCCATTAAAAAGCACATTTCAGAATAAACACAGGATCAAGGACAACAATAAGGCAATAGAGCAATAACATGAGGAAAGACAACAGCAAGCAGAAAGGATTGAAAAAGATGGGGATTATCCCAGAGCAAAGATGAAAGAACATAAATCCTGCACTTAAAAGGCTAAATAACTGATACAGAACAAGGAAAATGGTACATACTTCCTTCCTTGCTTTAAGTCACTGACACAGGAAAGTAAGCTGTCATTTTACACAGTGCTAATCAGGATTTCACATTAAGAAACTTGGTACTATTGAAGAAAATTCAGATATTTCACACCCACAAACTTTTATTCAAGTACCTGGCCACCCAACACACCTGTACACTTCTTTGCACTCTCAGCTATCCAGACTGAACTCTATTTCCTCACCCTATTCCATATTTACAAACCCTCACTGCAGAAACGCAGATCAGCTTAAAAGTGGTATCTAATAGCCAAACCTGACTAGGACATTTTGAAGTCAAAATTAATACATTTCAGCGATGACAACTGATCAATAATAATGTAGAATCTTTTATTGTAAGGAGTAAAATGGAACTTTTCAGAGCAGAAAAAGAAATTTAGAATTACCTTTTCACTACCTGCCAAGTCCACAAGGTAAAGTTTTCCACTTAGTTTCTGTTCTGTCTGAGTATTCTCTTGTTTTACATTAATAAGAAAAATACTATGACTTCGGGAGCTGTGTTCATTCATATCTATAATCCAAAATATATAAATTGTCAAAAATATTTGTACAACCAAAAGAACTTAAAACAGCATCTTCTCACAGTGAAGCAACAGATCTAAAGCTAATGAAACCATATAATCTTTCAGTGGCAATAAAACTAGAGGCAGCAAACCCAACAGTATCATCTAATTGAGTAACAAAGATCCAGTCTGCCTTGGGCTTCTATTAATACCACATAAGCTCATTGATAAGATTTGCTAGTGTGTCAGCTATGGCTATCACTCAATTTACTTTATTAGAACAGAAAATATATTCACATTCTGATATCAGATCATAGTTTTGGATTGTTGGGTTTTTTTTTGTACATTTACAGCATATCATATTTTATCTTTTTGTGAAAATTTGAACTAGATGGCCATAACCTCTCACCCCTTTCTGGTTTAAATGCCAACTGCTCCCTCTGCTGCGAAACATGCAGACTAAACAGGATTTAGTGAATTTACAGATTAATTTTAATTCATTAACGACATTTAAACTGACTGCAATCTGAATCCGAATGTCAGCCTATTCTTCCTTTTAAACATAAATCCCTCTCAGACCTAAGAGGACAAGCTTATTGATGCCACAAGCAGCTCAGCATAGAGTAATAATATCCTTCTACCCAAACTTCTACTATTGCTCCATTAGTCTGTCCCCCACTTCAGAACTTTACTACCTAGGAGCAATGAATCATTCCCCAAGAGAAACATCATATTTTCAATCCTTGAGTAAAGAACTGAAGAAAAATATTTTATTTTCTTAATGACTGTATATTCTTTCTTTTTCTGAATAAAGAACCAGGCACGGGAAGATTGTGAAACTTGCCCACAAACTGTCTCTCAAAGATTCCTGACAGTCACATCAGATGATAAGAACTGAAGTATTATTTTGCACAGACCTCATTTTTCCTTGACTTTTTTTTTTATACCCTCTGTCACTTCCCAATCCTGCTTCTTGTGGGAATTCAGAGATTCATGACACGGCACCTTGCAACTCAGCTGCATGCCACAGGCCAAAAGTCTTGGGACAGTGGGATGCTGCTTAAACCCACAGCATGTCTGAGTATCTGCTCTGGCCAGCTTTTCTTCGAACACGCAACAGAATTGCCAGCTGAAGACAAGCCACAGTGCCTTACTTAGTTTCATGGGTTAACTGAAACAAATGCCACAACCTGGATTTCCCATGACTCCTAATGCAGAGCTATACCTTTTCCTCCAATAATTCAAAGCCCCTCATTGATCCCTTACTTAGACTTAGATTAAAAGAAAAGAGTAATAACACATAACAAGAAATTAATTAAATATTTGTGTCTGAAAGATATGCTGAAACTGCTCATGCTAGATCCTTTGAAAAGCCTGAATTATTTAGCTCACTATTTTTGTCTTACCTATTTCTTAAGGTATACCAGAAACAAATTAATAAAGCACTAAGAGGAGAAAAAAGATAATACTTACTTGTAACTGCCACATGTCGGTTTGATTTTCCTTCATCTATAGTATCCATAACTTCTTCTGGACTACATACAAAACGCTCTGTACAACCCTTAAAAAAAAAATGCCCATCACATCACACACAGACAAGGCAAAAGTAAGTGGGGTACGCTAGAGGTGCGAGATGTAAAAGTATCAGACTGATGCTCACCTTTACATAGGGAACTCTATTTTTGTCCTCATGAACAGAAAGATTGGTCTTTGAAACTGGAAGAAAAAAAGTTCTAAAGCTAAGGTATATGGTATCTTTGCAAAATTAATGAGCTATGTTTTTTCTCAGCAACACTTTATAAAAAATGAATATGCATGAAACCACCACTATTGCAGCTTTAGTATTATTACGTAGATTAGTTCCATGCTTTCTTATTTTGATGTATCTATTTTGATGCTATCAGCATACTGCATACCTATCTTGGTATCTTGAGAAGGTTTTTTTTTTTAGTATCTCTCTCCAGAAATTTTTTTTTTCTATGTTCAATATAAATAAAATGCTTACCATCCAAAAGGTCCCTTATTTTATCCAAGTATATTTCAAAATATGACACCTAGAAGTGGGAAAACGGAATAAGGATACAGCATCAGAAAGGCAAAATGCTTTGCTTTTTCATCAGAAGGATCCAGCAGGATGCTTATGACTTATCATTTTGCCACATACCACCATCTAGCTCAAGTGCCTAAGGCTGAACCCAAATACACCTCGAAGAAACTACTCTGATCAAAAGCTTCAAGCACTTCCAGCACTGTCATAGTTTATCAGGATAGCTACCATCAATGTTTAATGGAAACAAGATTAAAGTGTTAACATAATTCTTCTTTAAGAGTAGTCACTTACTTCAGAAATAATTCACACTTAGATTTTTCAAGTTACAGGCATTTGAAACAGACACAGAACATTCATTTAACCATAGACTACTTCCATTTTTAATATAGATTAAGTAACAATGAAGGCAAGTTTACCTTAATATGAAACTCAAGATTCTCATCCATGGAGTAAATATAATTAAAAATATCTTGCACTATTCTTGGAATAATACCCATTCCATCCGGGTCGTGAAGCTTCCCCTTAGTAGAGAAAGATACAAAAAAATTTAAACATTCATATTGAATCCAACATCACAAACAGTATCTGAAGGCAAAACCCAAACAGTTCAACAAATTAAGTTTTGAAATGCTGACAGGTACAATGCACTATTTTATCTAAAAAGGAAAGTCTTCACCAGTTCAGGGGCAGCATTTGCCAGGATTGAGAAGAACAGTCACAGAAATCTCCCGAACTTCTAAAAGTGAAAATGTACTATCAATATTATTACTTCGTTTCTCATTCTACTACCCAGGGCTGAAAAAATGTGGTAATTGCCATTCTCAGTCCCAAAAAACCGTTTTGGGTATCAAAATGTTGCAATGGAAACGTTAAAATTGCAAGATGAAAACAAGCAGGCATCTTCTAGAAAAATAAGACTACTATGATGAAAAGAAGTGACGGTGACATTAAAAGGAAAAGTATTTTAAGATTTCTTACTTCCATAGTGTGTGTCTTTCCAGATGATGTTTGCCCATAAGCAAATATTGTACCATTGTATCCCTCAAGTACATCTAAAGGGAAAAAACATTTTCATTAGGGTTCATTTTCTTCTTCTAAAGGAAAGACAAAAAATAGAATGCAAGCAGGCAGTTCCCAAGTTCAGCAAGTAAAATCACTTGATGTTTGGGAACTCTGTGCTAGAGTTGGGGGGAGGGGAGGGTGTTCCTCCCAAACTGTTTTAATGTTTTAAGTCATCATCCACCACATTTTAGAAGTTTCCTGTATTAGAAGCATCTGTTCCTTCAACCAGAAGAATTCAGACTTCAGGGTCTGGAACAAAAAGGGAATCAATACAAGTGCTAGGTTGAACAGACAGTCTGGTAACTCAGAAGAAACCACCACGTGTCTGCATTCAAGGAAGCTGAATTGCCTGATTGCAAAGACAATAGGCTATACTGTAAGTTTCAAGCATCTTACTCTTTGGCCACAAGCTTGTATTTCAAATTGTGACTCAACCAACCCAAGTTTTAAATTGAGGGGTGAGGGGCTGGTGGGTTGGTTTGTTTACAAGTCAGTTACTGTAGAATCACATTCTGCAAGCAAGCTTTATTTTCCAAAAACAAGCATGAGATACTCCAAATGGGGAAGCCTTTGCCACCCCATTGTACCCGTAATCCGTTTTTACCACCACTAGAGCTCATTTGCCACATGGTGTAGCACAGCCTAGAAACCCTGAACAGAAAAACAGAGATCAGATTTTTAGATGGAGGAAAGGGCAACACTGCAGTTTGTAGTTAACTCCAATTTTTAAGGAGTAAACTCCTGATCCAATCCTGTTTTCAATTTAACTAATTAAACGGTTGAATACTTGCAGCAGCATCGATTTTAGAACACAATTAGCTTTTCTAATGAGCAAAACACCCCTACATTTACCCCATCTTCTCATCACTAATAAATGGTATTTCATGAGAAGGTTTGTTAAAGTTGCTTTGAAATTTGTATTACTTGGAATTTAATACCAATCTCCTCAAGAAATAAGGCAACTGTATTTTCAGGAAATTAGCTAATTGCTTACTACAACAACTTACTGTATTATAACCTTTGTGATAAGACTTGATTTGCTGACAATTCAGGTTTGGAGAAACTATACAGCCTGATATGCACAGCGATAACTCACATAAGCTTTTCATTATGAAAGCTAAAACACACATTTAAAAAATCCCCTTTAAACTGTGTAACAACCTCAGAAAAAATATCTGTAGCATTCCACAAGTTTCCTTTCCTCATATTCCTCCAAACAACCTAAAGCAATTATAGGATGTTTTCACCAATAAGTCTGATATAAAAAGCCAAACCTATACATGGGAGTTATTTTTGTTAATTTCTGAATTTTTTTTTAAAACAACTTTTGCAGAGAACTGCAAAAAAACCCAAACTCAAAATGACAGGCAATGTTATCAAATACTGAAATTAACTGAAATAGCAGGTTAAGCACTAACATAATTTATCACCTGAACTACAGGATGATTTTATACTGCTATGAACTATGGTGGCTTTTATTAAACATTCAGAAGGTTAAAGGGAACCTTAGCATATCAGTTTTTAACACTGAAATCCACATGAATGAGACTTCTCCTTATTGTTAAAGCTGCTGTTCCACCTTACCTTTGACAATCTTTTTAGCACAATCGTTGTATACTTGCTCCTGTGATGTGTTTGACTGGAAAACACGGTCAAATATATATGGCTTGGACTGGAAAAGAAAGAGACACAAAGAGCTATTTAAAAAAAAACCAGATATTGAAGTAGAGGTGGAAGGTGTTTGCTCATATAATTTAGAAGTTGCCTATACTGTCTCAGCCCAATCTTTTGTTTTATTTTAAGCACTTGAAGACTGTGGCAAGGAAATCAGCTTATATAGTGTTGTCTAAATCTTCACATGCCTGCCTGTAAGTAAAGCTGTGAATTAAATATATTTGGTTTCAAAGTGCAACCTTAATAGTTCTCCAAAACTACCCTGCCACATGACCTCAATTTACTTGATTTACAAGGTAAACCAATGCTTCATCTGTGCATCTGAGAATCCTTTATTCTCTTCTCTTCTGGTAGCAGGTTTACTCTGGTAAACCCAAATTATTAAAACCAGCTTATACCACATCACATTTGTTAAAGTCCTCAAAACAAAAAGAAACACTCAGATTACCTGCAGTCAACACAAGTACTACTTTCCCATACAAGCTTTATTTTAAGGATATCATGTAAGTAATAGGAAAAGGCCACTTTGGAGGAAGAAAACCTTCCTCTGAAGACTAATTTTGAAAGACACTAAGAGGAAGCTCTGACACAGCTTTTTGAAAGGAACAGTAGATATTGCTTTGTTCTAAAGAAGATATTGTTATTACGTCGTTCTAAGCAGCTGATAATCCATTAGGATATGAACTATTATGCTCATTTTAAAAGTCCAAATTTTTGCAGCATTTCCAAAGCTTGACTTAGTAGGTAGCCAAGCAAACAGGGAAAGTTTACAAGAGAACTTGGGCAGTTACCATGGCTAAAGTCAGTGCAACTGTTAAGTGCTCTATTTTGTCTAAATTTAACTCATTATCATACTTCCCCAAGGATATTCTGGGACTGCCTCCCTGGCAAAGAAACAAGTGTAACATCCATCTTTCACCCACCCACTATATCTCTTCCCCAGCCTGACCTTCCAGTTGTCCTTTAATAACAACTAGCATAACACCAAACAAAGCGTTTTAGTTTCAACACTTATCTGCTGAGGTTTGAATTCATGTGGATGAACTCCCTCTTGGAAAAAGTAATTACAGTGCTCACTGTGTGAAGACGCTCAAGAAACCACAAGATTCAGTAGGCAGAAACTATCCCTAAGGTGCTGAAGTTTGTCAGAACATTTGTTTCACAGCAGGGAAGTCACAAGCTGTCTCGATTACTCATGTTAGTTTCAAATACACCTCAAATTCATGTGTTCTAGAGGTAGAATGGAGGCCATTACATACACCTGAAGGCAAACAACTAACAAGTTCAAGTAACACTGAGGTAAGGGTAAGAAAATGAAGACTGAGAACATCTTACCCAAAGAGGTAAGTCACTCTAGAAAAAGATGACACTAGTTAAACATTTATACTTTTCTTTATCACTACCTCTGTAGTTTCAAAAAGCCTCCAAATTCCCAAATCACAATCAGCTACACTATACACCACAAGTCACTGACATCATAAAACTTTGATCCCATCTGTTTCACACGCAAACTCTTCTGCACATTTGTATGAACTGAAAAAATGCCACTTGGATGACATGGCTCATACCCACCACTACACCTTGGAAAAACAGTGAGAAGAGGGATAGCATCCCACATCACTGAAAACACTCTGTACGGCATTAACGAGCTGTGTGTTTGCACCTGTAAGATTTAAATTCTTCTACAAATTATTGCTCCAGAAGATACATAGATGACAATTATTCCAAGTAAATTATAATTTTAGAAAAATTAGGCAAAGTTCCTGGATATAATTTTCTTACAGTTTGCACAGCAACTGTTAACAATACTCTACTTCTGAGATCCCAACATACCTGATCACAACCACTACAAGTACATTCTAATGGAAATGTTACATTTCATAGTCTATGTGTCTGAATGAATACATACACCTTGTGTGCTTACATATTACTACACTTCACTTTCACTTCAAAGAAATCCAACTTAAAAAATACAAAGACTGAGCCTGGCTTCTAGTACAGGAAGATCCCTTGTTCAGGAAAACCTGTAGGCACAGCCTGCACTAGTGTGCAACCTGCAGGTATTTGCAGCAGGTTCTGAAAAAGCTTTCCTCCTCTAAATTTTTAAACAGCATTGAGAGCTGTCTGCTGGTTTGTGGCCATTTTTTGTTTGGGATTGTTTGTTTGGTTTTTTTAAAATTATTCTGCTAAATAAAGATCAACTGTATTGAACAATTTTCCTTTAAGACAGATGAAAAATAGTGTTTACTAATTTGAGAGCAACCTGCAGAAACAGAGTATTTTTAGACTACTTTCCAAATTGCCATTCAAATGCCTTCAAAGAGAACAGAGCTAAATTACAGTAGCTCATATATTTAGAGCATCTTTTATTTTACAAAATTTTAATATAAAAAACTAGCATATAGGGTGAATGCCATGGACTAGTAAGAACAGAAAACCAAGCTGCAGAGACTTCACTCAGACAGTAATGCCTTTAATTGATCCTGTTTATTTATACAGCGAAAGCTGCTAGGCACATGACAAATTCCAATTTCCCCTCAAGTTAACAGCCACTACCAACATACCCGCAAAATTTAGTGATTCCGACAAAAAAAATTAAAAAAATCACAAGGGGTCTTGTTTATACCACTTGTCACTTCCTCATCCTTGCAAATGGAAATCGGAGTATTTGTTCACATTTCCTCAGTATTACAGGTTTCTAGATGAAGCTAAAACAGAACTTGAAAGCACCCAAAAAACCAATTACATACTTCCCTCACAGGTTGTAGAACATTTATCACACCTATAAAACCCCACATTAGAGGCATGTTCCTACTCCATCATTACTGAATCAATATCTAACCAAGTAGGTTTAGCCAAGCAGGCTCCAGGATAATTATCTTTAAAGAATACAAGTTACTCCCACTCACATTTTCACATCTGCAACACTATATCTTATCACCTCTCTTTACAGTATACTTTCTGCTGTAAACAAAGCTAAAAACAGTATTACACAGATTACCCTGCCCTAGAAAGCCTCCTCATTACCTTTAAGAGATTAATCAAGAAAGATTAAAGTGTCAGATTTTTTTTTCTATACCAGATGCCTTTTCTTCCTCAAGTAGTAAACAGATATTATGAGGGAACTGCAAAGACAAAAGATCCAAGCAGTATTACCACATGGTGTCCATAATAGTAGTAGTAGTCTCAGCATCACTACTGTGATATGATGTTGCTTTGACATACTCTAGAAGTCATCAACAAATGGTACTCAAACCCTAATAAAAAACTAAAAACATACAACCTATAAGCAACACAAAATATCAAGCAGAGCTTCTGACTTCCCCTCTCCAAATAGAAAGGATTCAACATTTGCATTCACTCCATGTTGTGCCAGTAAGCAGCAACAGCTCCTGTAGCTGCTTGTACTGAAGGGACATGGTCCCACAGCAAAAACTCCACAGGCATTCTCACAGCCCTCAAACAAGCTGCCAACATGATTCAGCAGTAGTTAAACTTAACCGTTAATAAAGGGTTGACATACTGAGTTCTGCAGTTAAAGACTAGTTACCAGTTATCCTTATGTAAAAGGATGCTCAGCCCATTTAAATTATACAAGATTTAGAGCACACACAAGAGTTTGTTCTTCAGAAAAATTAGTTTTTCTCAGTGCCTTGAATGAGGAGCACATAAAAATCTGTGATCACTAGACTGAAATCTTACCTAGGAATACTTGAGGTTATGTCTATAGAAATAATTTAAAATATCTTTCTTTTTCCCATTATCACTTTCTGCAAATACTGCAGAATCAGTTACTCCTAATACTACTTTAGTTCACCCTATTTTCTGTGCATTAGTATCCTAAGCAAAATCAATAGGGAAAGTATACTTGAAAAATCAGTGGCATATTTTTCTATCACAACACTTCCTGATGCTCTTTACTTTTTTCTTCTGCTAGATTGGGTTGCTAGAGCAATATTATATCCACCCAAGCTTAGCTTATTCTTGGTAAAAGGTTGAAATAATAAAGGGGAGATAAGCTCATTACTTAAGTTTCACATCTTTAATAAAGAACATTCTTCCTATCAGCGCAGCTTATGGTAAAGAAAAATCCCACACAATTTTTGGAAAAGTATGATGTCAAATACCTGACTCAGTTCTTCCTATTACTAAGCTAAGGTATTGCTGCTTTGACACACCTAACAGCCCAACACTGCATATGAGCAGAAGGGCACCATTCCAAATTAGTATTTTATTTTTAGGATAAGGAAAAAAGATTTTCTTCTTGTCCTAGCTCTATGCATACCAAACCGCACTCAACACAGAACAGTTACTGGATTGCAGCTCTTTGTCCCATTTTTTTCTTATTTCTGTGCAAGTACTGCAAGTCAGGTATCAACTTTTACTACAGTTACTTCTTATAGTTACAGGAGGACTAAACCATATCATTTTGTTTTTAAAAAACTGTGATGGGAAACTCAATTTCCAGCATCAAAATAGAGAGAAATTTTGGAAAAAGTGTTTCAGACAAGCTTCACTTTAGTAAAATTTCTTCTAGAAAGAAAAGTAAGCACTGCTAGCATAAAAAGTCACTGAATCTCAGAAAAACGATCCAATATGAGGTGTTTCTAAGCAAGTGGTACAACAGCCAGGGAGTACAGCTTTCCTTTTACATATTATTCTACGCTAGAATATTTGCTTTCCGTTAAATTATCATACCAGCACCATCTGTAAAACCTATTGTCCACCCTTGCATGGAATGAAATAAAAAAATTAGAGTAACACTGAAATACAGAGTATCACTTTAAGTTGCACTGCAGACATTAAGCATTTTTATTCATGTGTTTCCAATTAAACAGTGCTTTCCTTCACACTAGCAAAATAACAACAGTTGCTTTAAAAATGCACCTTGCTTGCATTTATACAGCCTGGCACAGCCTTTCAGCAACATACATGAACTACATTTTCCTTTTGAATACTCTGCTGCCAAAAAGCTACAGTAGTAGCAAATGGTCTTTATCAATCTGATTCCAACACAAATTAAACCTAGCCTTGCTCTCAGTTACTACCCAATACTACTATAAAACTTAATAGAAGTGAAAGCTAAACGTCTCAAGCTTTTCCCAGGGCTGCATGCCTATAACACCTCACCACTCCGGTCAGTGACACTGTTGTTATCAGCTTAGGTTTCAGTCCAAAATCCTTGAGTGTTACTGTCTTCAGTAATCTATTTTAGCTCTTGGACAGTTGTAAGATGAGCAAGACTAGGTGTAGAAGTATTTTTTAAAAAGTAGATACATTATGCAGAACTGTGAAGCTACTCAGTTGCAAGAAAGTTTTACATTTGAAAAAATAAAGTACATAATCATAAACATTGTAAGCTATTCCTCCCTGTTTCATCCTATTCAAAAGCCTGAAATCCATGAGCAAACTGCAGTCTGCTTTCTGAAAGAGAACCCTCAAACTGCTGTTAAACACTAGCTAAAACAAGTATTTTATTTAACACAAACCGAAACAACTCATTTGTCCAGAAAGACAACCCTGCCAGTAATTACCCAGGTGCTAGAAAGAGGATAGATAGCTCAAAGATGACAGCAGACTCAAAGGAGGTGGTGGTTTTGGTTACAGTCACCAAATTCCCTCCCCACCCTTCTCCACAGAGGCATAAGCTTGGCTTCTCCTATGTTTCACCTGTCTGCCATTACAGGCAACTCCCCAGTATTACTAAAGAAGCCTCCACTGTTTCAGCACAGCCCCAGATGCACACAGGGTGCAAGTCCTTCAGGCAGATAAGGAAAAAAAAAAAAAGACAAAAACCCGAGTAGCTGAATTACTCTACATCAGGCAGCCAATGTGACATGTAGCAATAAAGGCAGAAATCAAACAGCTGTAGCCAAACATACAGCTATTGAAGAGCAGGTTTAGAAACTGTTTCACAAGAACTCTCTCTGTTAATATCCTCCCTTGGACAACTCTACAACACAAACACACAAGAGGTGGCTGCTAGCTACAGCCTCAGGTTGGAAGGTTCAGAACTTTTGTGAAAACTCAGGTTGTTTAAAAGAAAAAACCCACAAAAGCGCCAAACACAAAACACAAAATAATTTTATCAACAGTTTTAGGTAATTAAGTAACAACTTTGAGAACCCCAATCTTTATTAAGCTGTTGTGAAACAACCCAAATACTGGTCACTGTTACCCCATTGAATAATCTGGGGGGCATTCTCCCCAAAGTCAGAGGCAGTAAGTCCTAAACCTAAGATCACTGGGAATTTTTTTGACATTTTTCACCAGCACAGAAAACACCAAAGTACAGTTTAATAGCAAGTATTACGCCTGAGCAGAAAGCTCCATGTGACCCCACGGAAGCATGCCATCAGACTGTTCTACTCCGATACTGTACCACTTCAGCCCAACTTACACTTTAGATATTTTTAAAGCATAATGAGTATTTAAACAATGCAAGTTTCCTGTTCTCTGTTGGCTAGAACTACTGAAAGGATACATGCAAAGTTTATTTTTTAAAAAAAATCAGAAAAGACCAATCTTTCTAAACCTAATTGTGGATTTAAAGGAGACTAAGTAGCATCATAATGAACGGGCATTCAATGATGAAGTGAGATCATTTGTTCTAGCTACATTTTACATTTCCAGGCTTGGTTCCTTACTCTGAGGAGTTTACCTGTACAACCTCAAGAAGAAGAGATGCATTCCAAGATAATAACTTGCCAGCTGAAATAAGCCCAAATTACTTCATTTCACAAGCATGTCATCACTCTTGTAGTTCCAGACTCATGGAATTCCGTATTTTATTGACGATTTGAGTTTAATATTAAACAGACTACAGCACTAGTATTTAGTAATTCATACTAGAAAAAAAAAGTATTTTATTGGATTATCTCCCTCAACTTCCGATACTGTGCAAAAGCACTATTATTCACAGCCTCAAGAAGCACGGTATAAAACCCTAAATCTAAAGACGGGTAATAACTGACATTTAAGTTACTCCCAGCAATGCAGAACCAGCACTGTGTAGAAAGAACAGTATTTCTATGAAAACATAAATTAAAAGTTAGCAAAAATAAACATTGGGAATAAAGCGTGTTTGTACAACACCAACCAAACCAGGCAGAAACCACTGTAATTTAATTTCATATTCCAGATCCACTCAGTAGCCCAACACGACACAGAACACAGAGTAAAGGATTTGCTCTTCCTCTGTAACATTCAGTTTTGTAACAGGCCTCACACTTCACAAGGTGACTTCTGTTAAAGTACATTTATAGACGTGTAATAAACTAAATGGTCTGTTTATTCTGATTTAAAAAAACAACACAAACAAACACGTTAACAGCCGAAGACCGATTCAGAGATCGCAAGCACCACTGAACCGGAACCCCCACTGTTGTTATGCGTTTTCTTCCCCCAAAACTCTGTAGACAATGGCTCCGACGGCAGCTCCAACACACGCTTTTTGAGCACGTTATTCAGCGGTCAAACTCATCACGGTCGCCAAAGCCAGGGACAGCCTCGCCGGGGGACTCACGGATTTTCCGTGGACACACCGGAGCATGCCCTGTGGCTGGGGCTCGGCAATAGAGCCGCACGCCTAGCCTCAAGTGCCTAGCCTCAAGTTCCGAGCCTCTCGCTAGAGCCTCTGCCAGAGATTTCCTGACCTGCTACCACCGACGCACCCCCACAACCCCGAAGCCCACCGCTCGGGGACCTCTATCCCCCACCAGCTCCCTGCTCTTCGCCCGACCGTGCCCACATCCAGTCCTGCCGGCCTTGTCCACAGCTCTGCCTGACCGCCCACCTCCCCGTCACATACCCCTCCACCCCAAAAGGCCAACCCCCCTTCCTGAAGCGTCCCCGCCCGCAGGCGCTCCCGAGCGCCTCAGCCCTGCTCTTCCGCCTCACACCGCGCCCATCCCCGCGGCATCTGACCCCGCCGACCCCTGACACCCCCTTCCTCACCCCCCCTTCTCAGCGCCTCCCCGCCTTTCCCGTTCAGAGCAGCCCCTCACCGCGATGACGACGGTGTCTTCGCCCTGAAACTTGGCGATATACTTGTCGCCACGGGTCACTTCGGACTCGTTGAGGGGCCTGAAGCGACACATCACTTTGATGTTACACTCCGCCGGGTCCGCCATCTTAGGCCAACGCCGCCTCCGGGGCGCTCAGCTTCGCCGCCACCCGCCGCTGCCTCAACACCGCCCGCTCCGAGGGTCTCGCAAGCCGCCGTTGCCGAGAAGCCCGCGTCCGCCCAAGCAGAGGGGAAAAGGGAAGGGCTTCTTCCTGGCCGCCGCCACCGCCTCCCCCTTTCACTTCCTCCCCAATATGGCAGCCATGGCGGCGCCTGCAGCCGGCAAGCCCCAGCCCTCCCTCGCCGGGCAGAGGCGGTGCCGGCGGCGGGGCGGGCAGGATGACGTCACCCACTGCAGGGCCCAGCCCCGCCCCCTCGGCCGGCACCCGCTGCGCAGGCGCGCCGAAGCACGGCCAGCCAGGACACGCTCCAGCAGAGCTCTACAGCGCATGCGCAAAGCGGTTGCCGGGGCGTAGGGGCAGTTGCCGGCGGGATGAGGGGGCGGGGTTTGTCGGGGGCGGAGTTTGCCGGGGGCGGGAGGTAGGCGGGTCGACCCGGATCTGGTCCCGCTCCGCACGGCATGGGTTTAAGTCCATACGGCTGGGGTTGCCTTAGTCAAGCTGCTGCAGGGGAAGGTGGAGGTCTCGCCAGCCGCTTGGGAGGGGCAGTCGGGCACCGCTTTGCCCCGGACGGGGGCCGCAGGTGCCGCCTCCAGCGACGGAGTCTCAGGCCGCCTTTTCGGCCCGATTGAACAAAAAAGCCTGCACAGTATATATCTATGTTTAATATATGTATGTGTTTTTAAAGCATAGTTTATTGCAAGCGTTTTTTGTTTATTACAGGGAGCTCTAATTCTAGTCAATCAAAGCTTACGGACGGTATATAGAGTAAATGCGTCAGGTAAACAGTTCTGATAGAGAATCTTGAGTCCTGCGAGTTTACAGCTCCTACATCCAGGTGCGAACTTTCAAACTGGGACAAAGTACAAGCTCACAGCTTGGCAAAGTGAAGTCTGTTTCCTCACAGAAATCATGATTTGTACTGGAGTTTTTTTCAAACAGACTTGAAGGCAAAAAAAAATTAAAAGAAATAGGGAGATTTTCTCTTATTAGTAAATTTTATTAGGCCAGAATGACTCAGAATAGCAATGCTCTTCTCTTAAAAGTACTCTTTTTTCATTTAAAAAGGAAAAAGGTGAATTTTAACAAGGACCATCTGAAATCAGGCATCCCCCATTTGGGCGACCCGTCTCAGTTTAGGGATTTCAGTGTTGCTTGTTCATTTGGGATAGGTGCACAAGGTAAACACTGCTTCAGAACTCTCCCCATGACAGAAGAATCACCTAATAATCTAGTTTCATCTGCAGCTTCTTTTCACACAGTAATACAGAAAACCAAAAGTGCTTAGTTTAGCTTATGAGGTGAGCTACATCTTCTGAATTGAGTTCATGTTGTAACAAGTTTGTTTTTCCGCTGTGGTTAAAAATTCTGCAGGACTGTGCTGTCTTACCCAGGGCAGCAACAACTACACCTCCCTACTTACCAGTACGTGTGGAAATAGTTGTCTGATAAAGCCAAAGTATCTGCTCCGAATTTAGAAGGTGCAGGGCTGCTCCACAACATCTAGAATATGATATGTAGCCTACAGTTCTGTTTGTCTTTTCAATAAAATGTTTTAAACATCATTGTTAATAGCCTTTAAATTTCAGAAAGCCTATTTTTGTCGATTGCTATTTTAGAAATTATAAAGTGGTATCACAGTCAGCAAGATATATTAATGCATTTAACTCAGCTGTTACCAGGACTCGCTTATGGCTAGAAATGTTCTTACACAGCTGCTGGGTTTGGATCCTCACAGATTTCCTATGATAGGAGGTGACTTACTATATTGAAGGGTGGTTTTTAATTAATTTGCTTTCATGTATGAGGAAAAAGAAATGTTAGCTGCAAAATGGACAACTTCATGATTATTACTCCCAGAAGTACATGTTTCAGCTGCTGAGACATCCTTTACCCCCATCTGTTTAAGAAACTCCCAGTTCTCACTACCCATAAGCAAAGGGACTGTATTGTCAGCTACATCTGTGGACATGTAGTACCCAACGTAAGAACATTTCAGTAAAGGAAGAAACTTAATAATGATTCTGGGAGTTTGGGCTTGCTTATCTTTTCAGTGTTTCAGGCAGCAGATACTCCACAAGGAGAACACAATGCAATGTGCTCAGAGGGCCCTGTGCTATCTCTCTGGGCACTAATGCATGCCAAGACAACAGTCCTCGGCACTTGTATGAAAGACGCAGAGGCACTTTCTTCAAGGCAGACATCCCAGTAAGTTTCCTATGTTTTGTCACAGTTACAAAATACTCCTCCTTTACCAGTTGACAATAGATTTCCTGTCTCCTATATTGTTATGTAATGTCTGTAGCATACATTTTTTGTCATTTAGGATAAAAGACTGTTTAAAAGAATAAATTTTAAGGATAAAAAGTGAAGTATCAGTTGTCATTAAAAAAACCAGTCTTTCTGTTCAGCCTAGTATGACCATATAAATCAAATTCATTAAAACATTAACAAATTTGGGTCTGTTCACTAACCATATTTCTTCCCACTTGTGATCTGTACAATAAACCTTTAGAAACTCTTTTATGATTTTCAGCTCCTTTAGATCTCCAGTCTTTCCCAGCAATAAAAGCATGTTAAGCAAAGGGAATTGGCAAACCTGAGCCTTACAGTGAAGCTATATCTGGGTAATGATGTAATTAGCCATCAAAATTGTTCCAGCAGAGTAAAAGTGATCTTGATTTGGTCTTAAAAGAATATTACATATTTGACTAAATCTTTAAACCAGGTGTTTGTGGAGAAGCAAATTAAAGCTGCTCCCTCCTGCCCTTTAAAGAATTAAATTCTGAGATTCATCAGTTGACAGTACTTGTTGACATTCAGTGTTCCTAATGCAAACACAAGCGCTTTTCTCATTTTAATTTGCAATGTGCTAGGAAAATACAGCATCTGACTTCTGAGAATTTAAGGTGCATTCCAGGTCAAATTTATTACGAATTTGCAAGTCAATTTGTAGGACAAAAGAGTGATTAATCTGCCAGATATGGTGTACCTCAAACAAAATTCTTTGTTGCTTCTAGTACACTCTGTAAATAAAGGCTATTAAGACGATTTATGAAGTCTAGCAGCACTGCCTGACACTGGCAAAGCATAATTAAAAGTAACAAAATGTTATGGTTCAGACAGCTCATTCAAATACAGTTTAAGGTCTCTTTACCAACAGACTGTGTCCGGCCAACTCAGCTCGGGGAACACAATAACTGAGTAACTTATTGGGGCTGGTGGGTGCAGTTTAGTGGCCTTAAGATACTGTTGGAATCCAACTAGATTATATGAAGCTCTCATGTTGTTATGAAATTATAAAGCTGCTTTCCACTCCAGGAAACAGTATGATGGGGACTGCATCCCCTGTCCTAACCAAGTTTAGGCTTCTGAAGTAAAAGGATGAAATGTACATTGAGGAGGCATCTGCCTGACAAAAATACGACTAATTCTAAAAATCGGTTTTATTTTTACTTTTTAACTGGAAATGTGTAAAACACAGAAAAGCATCTAGTTTGTTTCTGGTCACCAAGATGATACGTAATTATTTCTAACAGTGTTAGACTGATTAAAAGCAAAAGCAAGCTCTGGGAATAATATCACATTTTAGATGGGGTTTTTTTCAGCTAATTTGTGCAAATTCATGCAAACGTTCTGTCAGCTCACTACCGGAAGCACTGACTTGGAATTCTCTTTGAAGAAGGAGCACACTTTTGGATCTCATGTATATTTTTAACCATTAAAAACATCTGGCATCTGTTGTCTGAACCATCCCATCATTAATCCCTATTCTCAGTTGCTTTTCATTGTTTTTAACTCTCACTAAACTCACCACTAGATTGTATATTAGCTTGCTGGGTGCCTGCCTGAAGCAATTTTATTATAGTTGTGGTAGAAATGGTTTAGATGTTTTGAAGAGTGAGATATGCATTGTTTGCCAAAGGAAGGGAAAAAAGGATAGGAGAATTCTTATAACCACTTCACATAGGAGTTACAGCAGAGAACTAAGGAACAAGATTTGTTAGGGAAACACATGTCAGGCTCTGCTTTTGATTATCTAAAACTACTCAAGACTGACCTTGGGGGTAAAAAAACCCTCAAATGAACATATTCTTTAGAGTCCTGCTGAAGCTTTTACTAGACATAAAACCTCCATTCCATCACAGCTGCTGCCCGTAACTAATGTGTATATATGAATCACTGAACAACTGAACTTGCCCTGTGTGTATACAACAGGACTTCAGCAGGCAAGGAGCATGACTTGGTTGAAGCCAGGAAGAAGGAGGATGCTTTATTCACAGAAAGAATGGGGAAAAGTAGCTGGTATAGAAGCAGCGAAGTGGAGGAGCCACTCCATGGGGGACATGAGAAATAGGCAGGAAAGTCTATGACTGCTGCCGGAGCTCCTTCAGCATCAAGGATGAGATCTAAGATACCTCACTTTCTACTGACAGGAATTAGATGTGGAACCCTTCAGCAAAGCAGGTGAAGCTCAGACCTCATGCACGTGGTGGGACAGCACCCTATAGCTACCACGTGCTTTGTTAGTGAAAAGGGCAGGGGCATAAGAGTGTCGTGTGGAATCTGAAGTACTTCAGGAAAGAGTTGGTTTGGCTGCTGGAGAATAAAATTGGTGCCAGAATGGTGTAATATAGATAAATTGCTGGGCTTTTTAAAAGGCAAGGAAATGATGCATTGGACAAGCTTTGAAAAAAACTAGTATCAAATTATTTACAAAGGACACAAAATTGTTCTTGACTGATCAAACTGTAAAGCAGGAGTGGTGGTCTCACAATAGTCTGATTTCAAGCCACTGATGGCTATGAACATCGTTATTTTGCATCTCAGGTTGCATCCAGAAATGACCAAAATTCCCACTGAGATGATCTTTCTGCCACATACTTAGCAGGTGGTAAGACTGCCATTTCATGGGAAGCAGAGACTAGATCCTTACCTGAAGTGCAAAATGAAGTCAGCCTTACCTATGTAATACCAGTGTATTCAGAATGAAAGATTTCCCTTTGTCCCCAGTTTGTTGGGTTATTTTTCTTTTTGATTTGAATTTTGTTTTCTCTTCCACTTTGCTGCAAGATTTCTCTTCTGGAGGAGCATATACCAGAAGCCTTGCCTGAAAATTGCAGAAGTGTGGATAAAAGATTTACATTTGAAAATATCCCTACTCATTTGTTCACTTGTGAATAGCAAAAAAAAAAAAAAAAAAAAAAAGGGGGACACAAAGTACATTGTGAACTTCACAATCAACAATAAATTGAAAGATTGTGTATCCTTTAAAGTGTCAGTCACAGCTCCTCATTGGTATGGTGTATAGATCACCTTGCTTTATTAATCTAAGTGCTTTTGTGCGTCAAAAAGCACTCTAATATAATTCAGGTTAGGTCATAGCTAATTTGTCTTCTGTCAGACCCCAGACTCATAGAAAGGAGAGAAGAGAAAGCAGGTTGAATGACAAATATCAAGCTTGATATTATGATCATATATCTATGTGATATGTATTATCTATCAAAATACATTCGTGCCATATATCTTGTGTACTTCAAATCATATCACAGTATCTCCAGTGGTCTCGAATAGCTGGCTGTAAGGGTGTCAGGAGTCGTATGCAATGTCCCCTCTTGAGTGGGGAGGAAGAAGTCCCTGGGTATTTTTTTTTTCTTGAGAGCTTCTGTCTTCCTTGTGCAGGTGATTTAGCAAGATCTGATGTAAAAAAGCTTTTGATGGAGCTTGTGGAGTCTTCTCTGACATTTTTGCCTCCAGTGTGATTAGGAGTAGTAATTCATCAGGCACTTGCAAAACCAAAAAAGATCTAAATACATGTGTTTTTCTGAACTTGAATATAATCTTTATAAATACCTTAAGTGTGGGACACAAGGGGAAATAGCCAGGCTCTTTGTCTGTGGAGATAGAACAAGGGGCAATGACTTCAGGTAGGAGCATGGGAAGTTCTGCACCAATATGCAGAAGAACTTTTTCACAGTGAGTGTGACAGAGCAGTGGAACACGCTGCCCAGGGGGGTTGTGAAGTCTCCATCTCTGGAGATATTTAAGACCCATCTGGATGCCTACCTCTGTGACCTGTCCTAGGGAACCTGGTTTGGCAGGGGGGTTGGACTTGATCTCTAGAGGTCCCTTCCAACCCTACAATTCTGTGATTCTGTGATACAGGTATCAAAGGAATAAAAAACCCCTAAATGTAGCAATTTCAAGCCCATATTTTCATATGTTTCTTCAAAAACTGAAGCTCAAAAGATATTAGTATTTGAAAAGGTCCAGTTGATTTCTGTGGGAAGAAACTAAAAAGCTTGCTTGAGCAGAGCTAGCATCTCGCCTTCCTGGTTGTTTATTAATTCTTGTGGCTAACTGGTGAAGCTTGTCACACTCCTATCAGCTGATGAAAATTAAAGACAGAACCAGTTTAAGATGTGTGGAGTTTGTCTCCCACTGATACTGTTCCAAAGAATTACACCTGGCCAGATATTTTTGTCCAGTTCATGACTGTTAAAGGAAATGGTGTTTTTACCAGAAACTGTACCACACACACAGATTGTAAAATCCATATTTGTTTTTTACATGTCATTCTGTTTAGAAAGATGATGGCATTCCAATTTTCACTCGGCAAATTTGAAATATGCTTATTCTAAAAATCATGTCTGAAATGTATTGACAAAAAAAAATGTTATTAATACCTACATCATCAACTCTGCAGAACTATTGATGGAGGAGAGGAATCCAAACTTCTTCTAGCTCTTTTATCAACAGAGTTATCTAAATTCTTACATTTATTGTTGGTGACAGCACATGAGATATAGAGCGCAGAGCCGACTTTCAAAGCCCAGCATAAAATTTCTAGGCTGAAAGTGATTTTCAGGCTGTACGCTGAAGCCATGTCTCTGGCAATGGTAACAAGCCATTCATGGGGGTGAGAGGGTGCGACAACTGTGATTCAAAATCAGCCTCTCATATTAAGTTCCTGCTGACCTCATGCACATTCACCATCCTGACATCTAATCTGCCCATAAATGGATGTCTACCTTGCACGCAGAAAATGTTAAGGAGTCGTCTTTAGCTGGAGAGCTGCCCTAAGCGAAGGGAGTGTATGGGGGGTGTGTGTGTGCATGCATGCACATGTATTTGTCATAGTGCCATTCATACAGTTTTCTCCATATCCTCAGAGGCATATTTTCATCAAGCTCATATCCATGCTGTCCACAAGATACTGTAGAGAGGTTTCATCAACTTTTCAAAGTTTTTAATAGAAGTTGTTTTGTTTTGTTTTGTTTTTAATCTGGATGTTTGCCAGATCTTACGACATGGAGTTACTATGTGGGAAAGCAGCAGTTCTTGGTGGTTATTCAGAAGCTTTGGTGCTAATGTGCTGATTTAGCACACTAAGGAGTGGCTGAGTAAAGAAAAGAAAATCAGGTAAGGGATGAGACAGGTACTAATCACTTTCTGGCAAGATATAAAGAGGTTTTGTCATCCTAAGTAAACTTCCATCACATCCATGTTTCATTCATATAGGTGGTCAGTTTTCAGCTTTTATACAGCAATACCCTTTCTACGCAGCCCTGCAGTGGTTTTCCCTGAATCGTTTGTGGCTTTCCCAATGTCCAGCAGTTCAAATCTGAAGCAGTTCAAAACAAGCATAGCTACTAATGTAACCTTCCTTGTCCCTTGCTTTTATTACATTTAATTCTCCTTTCCTGTGAAGTACCTTCACAGCACTGAAGATCTTTTCTTGGGGTTGCATTCCATGATTTATGTGACTGACGCTGTTTCTTTATCTGTTCTTCCCTCTGCTCATGGCTTGCCTGGCCTCTTTTTTCTGTCTGTGATGAGAAGATGTGGAGGAATTGCTCCGTGAGAACGGCCACATATTCCTCATTTTCTATTCCTGCGAACAAAACAGCCAGAATGAAATATCACTTTAAAGGAATGTGGAGCTAGCAGCAAAGTCAGATAATGGGTTAAGGAGTGTGGGCTGTGAATAGAAGCTCCTAATTCTGAAACATTCCTCTGAGACAAGATAAGATATAGGCCTTGCACAGGTGTCCACTCTATCGCCTTCACTGTTTTCACTTCCCTCCCCCCGTGGTTCCCAGCCATGCTTTGTTAAACTTGCTAGAGAGTATATAATCACGCTGCTCTGTAGAATAAATGAACTGACTGCTTTTAGCCATATTGGTGTGCGGTCTGATTCCTAGCGCCGTCCCGCTCTTTCGAAGACCCTGGACCTAAAAGTTTCCCAAGATCTGGATTAGGACGCGGGGAACACTCGACAAGAAGATACAGTTTTTCTCCCAGAGTTGCCACAATGTTTTCTACTACATTGCTCCAGCTATCAAATTGTCTGGAAGAATCACTTCTGTCATGATGCCTACCAAAATGGTGAATAGTATGTGCAAAGACAAAAGAACAGTGAGAACAACGAAACCCCTTTTATTTCTGATATTAAGAAGACATGGATTCATCTTCAAAAGGGAAGAATAACCCCGAGCACTTGTACAGGTTAGGGGTTGACCTGCTAGGCAGTAGCTCAGTGGAGAAGGACCTGGGAGTCCTGGTGGACAAGCAGCTCTCCATGAACCAGCAGTGTGCCCTGTGGCACAGAAGGTCAAGAGTGCCCTGGGACACATTAAGAAGATCATGGTCAGCACATCAAGGGAGGTTCTCCTCCCCCTCTACTCTGCCCTGGGGAGGCCACATCTTGAGTGCTGTGTCTAGTTCTGGGCTCTCCAGTTCAAGAACGACAGGGAACTGTCAGGGAAAACAGCAGGCCTGCCGGCGGCCTAGCTTTCTTCTGCCAGGATTTAGGCCCTGACAATATTCTTCTGTTCCCATGAGAGAGGAAAAGTTACTCATGCTGAGAGGATCTTAATAATCACATTCTCAAAACACAGCGGCCTTGTTGATAAGGGTACTGGCTACCCTAAACCAAGAAGCAATTATGGGAAGGTATTTGGGAGTAATGGAACATGTTAAGAATCAACCATAACAAGAGGATCAAAACAGCAGGTGTGCGGATACTTTTGGGCATTAAAGGTAAACTAACCATATTTAGCTATAAGATAGGTTTATCAGAACTCGTTATAATTACTAACCAATCAATACGGTGTGAACAGTGTGTGTAACCAATTAGCAGTTTTTTAGCTTGTCACGTTTGCAGTAAAAAAGGTATATAATCTGTGTAATTTCACCTAATAAAATGGCTTCACCTAAAATTCATATCGAATTGTGTGTTGCTCTCTGCCGGCCACCACAGGGAACTACTGGAGAGAGTTCAGTGGAGGGCTATAAAGGTGATATGAGGCCTGAAGCATCCCTCATATGAGGAAAGGCTGAGAGAGCTGAGGCTGTTTAGTCTGGAGGAGAGGACTGAGAGGGGATGTGATCAATATTTATAAATCTAAAGGGTGGATGTCAAGAGGATGGGGCCAGACTCTTCTCAGTGGTGCCCAGTGACAGGACAAGGGGCAACACGAGTAAAGTGGAGCACAGGAAGTTCTGTCTGAACATGAAAAGAAATGTCTTCACTCTGAGGGTGATGGAGCACTGAGACAGGCTGCCCAGAGAGGTTGTGAAGTCTCCTTCTCTGGAGATATTCAGAACCCTCCTGGACACAATCCTGTACAACCTGTTCTATGCGATCCTGCTTTAGCAAGGTGGGCTGGACTGGATGATCTCCAGAGGTCCCTTCCAACCCCTGCTGCTCTGGGATTCTCTGATTCTGTAAAGCTATTCATCTTTTTGACTGTGGAACTTCTAAGTTCTTCTTTGTCACTAGACACCAATGAACCTGTTGTTTTCCTATATTTTTGAGAACATTGTGAAGTATTGCCAGAAATAAAAGAGAAGAAAACAGAACAGTGAACTGCAATTGCCTTTGTGATTCCCACACTTCTTAAATAATTGTATTCTGATTTATCCACATGCATCTCTTTCAGAAGCGGTAGTATCATCGTTCTTGGCAAAGAATACTTCCTTCCCTGGTTACAGCTGTGAAGATGGCATTTGTACTTGGGTAGAAAGATAAGGAAACAGATTCCTCAGTTGGCATAGTCTCCATTTTAGGAATTGTAAAGAGCATTAGGACTTGGCACCAACTAAAATAGAAGGAAACATAATAAACTTAAATCAAAATTTTCTGTATGCCCTTTGCACTGGCCAAGCATTTCATAGGCAGCACACACAGGTGGCACATCTCTCCTTTCCTATGAATACGTTTTGGTGGTGTGGATTAAAGGTTTGCCGCGAAGAGTATGTGAGGGTTTGGGATAGAACAGTGTTGGGAGCTGAGAGGGAGGATGCTGGAGCACATGGTTTATTTGCCATTGCAATCTGGCAGATCAGCCTGTAAAAGGTTATTAGAACCACTGTGGATTTGGAGCCTGGTGTGGCTTTGTGTTCCTCTTACCCAATGGACCTCTATGCAGTCATGGCTCCTCAGGACAGTTAGCCTGTGTGGACCTCGTTCTGTCAGACTGACATTGATAGAGATACCCATATTAGCTACTGTTCACATACTTGAGGTATATTTATATGCACATACTCAAAATATGCAGCATGGTACAGATAAGCAGTGGTTTTGTAGCCTGTTCAGGAATTAAATTCTTACAGCAGGAATTTAATTTCTGTAGGAGTGTCATGGGGGTATTTTCCTTTCCAGTACTGATATCTTGTGTTGATATTAGCTCCCAGGAGTGTCCTGATTCAGGCAAATTTAAAATGTTTGGAAAAATCTTCAATGCAGCTTTGATGGGAAATACTTTCATTCATCATAATCAGTGAAATACTTTTGGGATAACTTGTAAAATTCACAGAATTTAAAGTTCTTCAGAATATTTTCTAATATGAAGACATATTTGAAATTAATTGAGTTAATGTCAAACTTTTATTATAAGACATCAACAGTCTTTGTGAGCTGTAGGCCCAGTTTACGTTGTTCTAAGCACTGGTCAGAGTTATCAGCCCTGTAACAAGTATCTGTATGGATACCAGGGTCCTTTCTCAAGTGTTTTCCCTGGAACAGACCCTTCTATGTTTCCGTTACAAAATCACATCTTTGTTAATTCTAAGCCTCACCAATATAATCTTCCTTTTTACTTCCAAGTCAATAATATTGGTGTTTTCCATTTTCAACAGTTTCATTCCTCCTGTTTTCAGAGATATCGTCAACAGCACTAACAATATGCTGAAGTGATATAAGTGCATCAGGTTTCCACTTCTAATGCAATGTCTATTTGTCAATATTCAAAAAGTAAATAATTGGTATTTATATACTTTGTAAAAATACTATCAGTATTTTCTGTGATATTCAAATAATATATATATATATTTTTTTTTTTTCTCCCTAAAATGAAGTACTGATAGTTGAGGATCCATGGCAGATATAATTCCCCAAAATGTGAGAGGAAAGAGTACTTCTTTAATCCCTTCCCAATTTCTGGAAATCTTCCTTCTCTAGCATTATCAGCATCTTATGGTTCACAGTAGCTCGTGAGAGTACCAGACCTAGAATGCTTTGAAAAAAAATTATGCATGGATGTGTTTTGCATTTAATCTAGGATTTGCAATGTTAATTGTATCAGTCTTTTCTGCATGAATTGACCACCCAGAGCAGCTGTCCTTCCTGTGTAAGGATTACAGATCACCCTGATTACAGATACATCAGTCCTACTTCCATTGCTGGGAGGTACAGCCTGGCTGGGAGGAAGCAGCACTAGTTGCCATCATTTTAGACTTAAAATATTTAGCAGGTAATGTAAAGGCTAGTGTGCAAGTTCATGTTGTTTCAAGGGAAAAAATGCCTCAGATTCCTTTTGTGTTCCCCATGTCTCGATTTCCCTTGGAAAAGGTAGATGGCAATGGTACCTTGTTTTCAGGAATTCAAAATGTTTGAAGATGGAGGTTGATAAATTTAGGGATGGGGATCACAGAACAAGATAAGGATGACTATGAAGTGGTATCCAATGTATTAGTAGGGCTGGTGCCCAAATGTGTGTTAGAGAGGAGATTTTGTGCGTTCGCAATGTGTTAACCTCCCATTACAGGATCTCTGTTGCTCAGCTATGGGAGTCAGGCTAGGGGTGGGGGCTTAGTGCTTGGCAAGATGCTGTTGCTTCTGGTATTAGGAGAACATCTTAGGATCTTTTGTTCAATTTACTTACGGTTCTTACTACTCTAAGGATTTTGGGCAACAGTCGCTCTGCTTTCTTCTTATGGTACACCAGAGGTACAGCTTTTGTCCTTTTCCTCTGTGTCTCAGCTCTACAGGCTGTCAGGAATGGTGTTGCACTCAGGTATGGGGTTGCTCATGGAGTAGCTGTATGGCTGTTTTAAGATTATCTGCTGCAGTTGCTTTTGGATCGCCTGGGACATCATTCAGTGACCCAAGTAGTCTTTTTCAGTCCTCTGTTGCTATGCTCCAGGCTGCACTACCATCTGAATCCAGAGAATGAGCAGCAGTGCTTGTAAGCTTGGAAGGCTGGCCGTTTGTAACGTGGAACTGCTCAGCACTCCTCTTCCTTGGCCAAATAAAAGCTTTCTTGAGAAATCCCAGCTGAGTGTTCTGTGGGTGTTGGATGTGTAACAAGAGCTGGGTTCTGCGCCCAGTGTGAAATACATTTTCGTGTTCTCCTGTCTGCATGTGGCTGTGGGAAGAGGCACAGCTGGTTCCCTGGGATGCAGGCATTCCCTTTCTTTCTTGTACTTCACAGCTTAACAGCATGACTTGGCTTTAAAAAAAAGACAAGTACTAGCATGCTGGCTGCATCACTTTAGAATTAACTAAGAAAACCAATGCAGTATTAATCTTCAGATCACTGAAGGCTTTATGAGACATACAAGACTGTAGAAGAAACCCCTTCAGAAAATCTCATATGTATTAATGAAGTCCTTACACCTGATGCACAGAAGCTTTTACTTTAAATAGCATTTCTGAGCTGAGAAAAACTTAGATGAACATGACAGATTTTTACTTAGAAAATCCAGATCTTTGTCTGTAGATTTTATCTGCACACACAAGTGACCAAAGGAATTTTACATTGGTTTTTTTATTCCTGTTAGACATGGTAATCATGTATGAGGTAATAAGCTGAATTCTGTTCCTTTCTATACATGGTCAACAAAATTTACTGCAATGCTAGCAAGTATATTTATGTAACTTAATGAGAACATTGAAAAAACAGCAAAGGTTTGGTTTGCTTCACACAGGCTTCCCGTGAGATTACTGGAGCTCGTGGCTTTGATCTCTCCTCAAGGTTCAATACTGAAATAAACAAAATCATATAAACAAGACTTCAAAGTTGCTGCCAACTGGTGAATTGATTATGAATTTTTCCAGATTATTTTGCTGCCACAAAGAAAACGCAGGCAAAATAATAAACTTTTATCTGTGGGGACACTGTCCTTCTGTTAATAACTTTTTCTTTTTTTTAGAAATATCAAGAGAAAACAGATTGTCTAAGAAAACATAATATACTGTGGTATTTAGGAACCCTTGTGTTCATGCTCTGTAGTCTGGCTGGCATCCAGAAGAGTCTCTTCAGCATTTTGACTGGATAAAGCTGTTCTGTCTGCCAAAGTGGTGTTTCATTCTTTTTTTGACCTTGCCTGGGGCAGGAGGCTTTTTGGAGTGTTAAACAAGACTAGTCTAGTCTTCCTAGTCTTCTCTTATAGTCTACAGACAAATTTAAATAGCCCAGAAGGTGATTTATATCATTATAAGATAGCTCAGATAAATCACCCTTTGCAGAAGCCCATGTACCTTCTGTTGGACAGCCAAATCCTAGGTGCCTCAAGCTTAGGTAGGATGAATACTGAGTTGGACTCTGAAGTAGGGGAATTTTATTCAGATGCTGAAATGTACTCATGTGGATTTGAATCCACCTTGCGGAGATTTCCAGAAAACCATCTATGACAATGATGCATCAGTCTCAGAACATCCTTTTTAATTGCATGACAGTCTCAACTGTATTGCACATGTTTAATAGACTTTTTAGAACAGTTTTTCCAAAGCAGAGCCTGTATTTGGCATTCATTTGAAGGGAAGTGTTCAAATGACGTAGGATCGGATTGGTTCTCTCTCTGTATTTTGCAAAGATCAAATAGAATCCATTAAAATGATATTGATTCAAACTTTGTGCTGAAGTACTCCCTATCTGAGCTCTGCTGTGAGCCCTCTGAAAGGGCTGATTAGACTCTAACATTAATCACGGGCATATAGAAGCTGCCAAATGGTATTTGTGTGCATAGTGAAAGGCGTAGGACCTGAGGAGTGGGGAGGACTGGATGATCTCCAGAACTTGCTTCCAGCCTCACCTGTGCTGGGATTCTGTGATAACTGCTCTTCTGGCAGACACGTAAGTACATCCCCTCCTCCCCCTCATGCCATGACTTCTCAGTTCTCCTGCCCATGCTATTACTGACCTTTCTCTAGTGAAAAAAAAACCCAAAAAAACCCCAAAACAAAAACTGACTTTTAAAATGTTTTAAAGAAACATTTTACTTTCATGTCAAAGAGACAAACCTGGCAAATGCCAGGGATATATTTGAAATAAAAGTAAGGAACAACTCGGCTTCAGAATGTAATCCTTTACAGACTGACTGAACAGGCTCCAGTAACGGGCTGCTCTGTGCTTTTCCCACTGGATAGGGACAGAAACATCTTTGTCCATGAATGCATGTCAAACAGAATGAAAACAAACCCTAAGTACAGAATTGTGTAGGCAAGTTATCTACTCACACAGGGTTAAAAAAATGATCTACTGGTGTATTATACGTATTTAATTGTCACTTTGCAATGATCAAACTCAGACGTTCCACTGGCAGAACACAGCACAGCATTTTCCTTTTAATTTATATATTTTTTTATGTGGGCATCAGAGTGATCATCTTTTCTGGAAGGGACAATAAAGACACTCACATGAAAAATAAACCAATGCATGTTACACTAGGGGATGTTTTGGCTGTTTTCTTGTTTTTTTTCTCTAAATACACAGTTTATTTTCATAAGCTTACAAAATGGTCCCTATTATCATTTAATGTATTTCAGTAATTTAGAATCAGATCCTAAATCTCACCGCATGTGCAATCAAACTTAAAAAGAAAAACAGTATCGATATTTTGAAAATTTCTGCTATCTTTTCAAGTTCAATATTCTAAGTAAGAAAATGTTTTCACTGTTGGAATTGAGTTGTAAGTGAAACTAATGAATTCCAGATCATTCACGATGTAGGATTTGAAGGCAGGAGGTGGTTTAGCATTCAGATGTCAGGCTCGTGAAGCAAGTGTGCACAGACTGATTCATCTGTATGCAACAGTCCTCATTCAAGCAGTCACTGTGATGTTTTTTGTCCAGTTTTAACCCTGCAGCAATGCCTATGATTTCCTAAAGAATCAGAGGAAGTTGATGAATAAGACTATGGAAGCTTTGTTTGCTGAAATCAAACTATGAAAGAATTATTTTGATCGAATGGTTTTCCTTTTGATTTATCTTTTTTCTGCTATGCCATATTGTGTTTTTTAGATGAGTCAAATTGATGACTGAAGAAGTACCATCTCTTAACTTTACATGCATATGATGACACGCTGCCAAAATTCAATCTCTATGACTTCATTACACTTCCTTACATATTCAAATACTGTCAGTGAAGCTTCAGGGCTGTCACAGAGACAATCAGTCAGATGACGGATGATTTGCCTTTCAGCTGGGCAAATGAACGTGATGGATATCTATCATGAATGTTTTGATATTTCTGAGGTTGCAACAAGAAAATATCCCTTTCAACAAAATGTGTATTTATTTTGCCAGAGAAACAAATATACCATTGAGAAAACTCAAAACATTTGCCCTAGCAAGCTATACACTTTTAAATCACAGGCATTAGGTCTGTACAACTGACTGTATTATATTGTTTTCCCAATATGCAGATTGCCTGGTGTCTGACAATCTGCCATGAGCAATTCGGCATATACTGTGACTCTGTGCAGAAGACTTGTTTGTTCATTTTAGGGAGTACCAACTGTATTTTTGTATTTTTGAATGTATTTTTGCTTCTCAATGTGAAAATATTATGTTCGTCTATGATCGTGCAATTCTGGTTGGGAATGTAATCAGGTGAAATTGCAGAAAGGATATGTAGAATCAGCCAAACTCATAATCATTCTGTTTGCTCAGCATCCACTCTATTTTGTACCAACAAACTCTAAGTATCAGCTTTTAACAGCTAATAGTTTGCTTGGGATGCATGTAAAAAAAAACCCCTTTCAATAGCAAAATGTTAATTAGCAGAGCAATTAATTATTTTGCGGATCCATGTTCATCTTACCTTGTATGTCTCTATAAAGTTTGTAAAGCAACATAGGGTCCTTCAGAGTTGAGGCTCCTTGAGTATTTGCCGAATCTCTGTAAAAAAAACACTCCCAGTGCCCACAGAAGGCAAGAACTGCTATTTTAACAGGAATTAGTGAGCCTTTCCAGCACTTTTCTCCCTCGCATGCCATTGCTCTGCCTGGGTTACAAGTGCAAAGACAAAGTCCCGATGGCACAACTGGCAAAGAAGCGGACACAGAGCTGTACCACTGATCTCTAGTTCAAGACGCAGATCATTTTATTTTAGTCCTTTTATTCGGACCTCAGACTTTTACAAATGCAGTCTGTCTTCATTTGCCCATTTCTCCGCGACTTTCTGCAAAGTGGGGTAACACACAAACCCATGAGCTTTTCACAAACAGTTGCAAACAGTTCTGCTTTATTTGGTCCTCAAACACAAGCCATTAGGCAGAGAGGTCATTGGGGTTTTTTAAAATTTTGGTTTCCTTTGTCTTTTTTGCCTTCTACTTCAGAGAGTAAAAGGTCTGTATTACCTAAAGAAGTGATGAATCAAAAGAAGGTCACACACTGTCTGACTGTATTCAGAGGGCACAGCAGGTCAGCTGCATGCAAAATACACGCGACACTTCTTTATTCTGATTTATTTGTTCTGATTTACACTATTTCAAGGGTTTTTTATCAGAGAAGAGATGTTGAACAGGAAAGAGCTTTTGTTTTTGCATTGCAAGGCCAAGATTAGGTTCCTCTTTCAGTAAATGAACAAAACCAGGTAGAGGTTTAGGCAGTTTCCCTACATGCTTACCAATTTTTTAAAATGCCCAGGAGCTTTGCAACAGGACATATAAACTTATGCTTCTAACAAACAGTTCAGGTCAGCAGCAGCAGGGTATTACTGCCAGGTATTTGCTTGGTGTTGTGCCAGGAGGAACAGGCCAGTTCCCAGCGCAGAGGTGTCCTCAAGAGCCCAACTACTGTGTTGGTCACACGTGTAAGCAGCCTGGGCAGCAGCGAGTGATGGATGAGCAGAAGGGTGACATAACTTTCTCATCCTACCAGTGGTCTTTTCCAGTTAGGACTCTGGCGCATTAGCAGTGGGAGAAAGGTGCTGCTGCTGCTCTCTCAGTCACACAGTTGCAGCTGTAACTGCAATGAGTGCTGAAGGCCCACACTGGCTGTTACTAATGTCCCTTCAGCCTTGTTTTGGGCATGGTGGGACTGAAAAGAAAGTAATTTAGCTATATGTCTCAGAGCACGGTGCAGCACCAGCCTAAGGAACTGTGCTCTGAAAACAACGTTCTCCTGACCACCGCCCACAGCAAAGTGCACTGCCATCCTAGATGGGGCCTTTCAGCTGAGATGCAAAACAGAACACCGGAAATTCTCACATTTCATTTGTTTTCCTTGTCCTGCCTTCTTCCAGATTTCATCCACAGATTTCACCAGGATAGGTGCAAATGAGTTACTATCCTGCTCTCTGAAAAGAGCTCAGCATTGCTATTCCGAACTAGACCAAAGTAATCTGGGGAACTAGTCAAAGCTAGAACTAATTTTTAATTGAAAGAAGAAAACAATTACTGCTTCCTTGGCATTAGCATTATTCTTCCCTCATAATGCTGAAATAGATTTCAAGGAAAATGCATCATCAGGTAGCTTATGGAAGCCATAAAGATGTTTGGCTTTGCTGACAGCAGAGCTGCAAGAAAAAAGGAGTAAAGATATCCTGAGCTGCCTGTGTGGTAATTATAAACACACACAGAGTAGGCTTCTCATTGCTGTCAACCCTCCTCTTGCCAACTGACCCATCTGGTCACCATGAAGGTCCTCTCATGTGATTTCTGTATCAAGTGTTGAGGTGTTTTCTGAATATTGACAATGGTCTCTTTGTATACCAAGCAGAGCAGGGTGTACTCTTGGTCAGTCAGCTGAGAGGGGTAACCAAGAAAAATTCCTTTAAAGTTTTTTCTGGGATGAAAGTTGGAATTTTAGAAATAAACAATTTTTTTCAGTTCAATATAAAAAAAGGAAAGAAAAGGAAAATTAATCATAAAATCAGTAGAACATTAGACATTAGAAGTTAAGTAGATCTATTCTAAGCCCTGCAAAATTTCCTGGAAAATGGCTTAATTCAGGAAAAGAAAGAGAATTATTCCAGCAGTAGCATGTGCTTTTCCTCTTTCCAGAAACAGAACCTTCATTTGCTTTCTCTAGAGAACCCAACCTAATTTTTCTCTGGGAGTGCACAGGGGCTGTGAATTCCAACAGACCAGGGAGACCAAACAGTGTTTTGGTATCCTTCACCTCTCATAGCAGTGAAGAAATGAGTGACTCTGCCAAAATGAAAAGGGTACAAGGACTCTCACTGACCCATACAAACCTCTTTTCACAGAGTCCAAAAGATCTTTAGTAATGAAGTCTGGGTACTGCAATAGTCCTGCATCCCCCATTAGCATGGAGAGGGCGCGATCAGCGGGGTGGGGGCAGGGATACATGCCAAGCCCTCCCGCTGGACCCATGTCTCTCTAAGACTATCATCAAACAGCCCAAGTTAGCTGGGGACAAATGCTGCTCCTGCCCACAGTGTGTCCCTTATCCCCACCCGCGGAGAGGAATCCTGCGCTTGGCACCAGGGATGGGATCGCTCCCCTCTGCTTGTTCCTCAGCCCCTTGACGTGCCAGCCAGAGCAGAAGTCAGACTATGGAGTTTGGGTTTTTGAACCTAAGCAGCAGTCATTCAGCATTCTGCCTCCACCCTCCAGCAAACAGGTCTTTCTAAACCACATCTTTTTTCTTTTGTCTCTGTTTTTCAGTTTTGCCTTAGTGTCTGGTTAGCTGAAGATTTCATCTGCTCAGGATCTCAGGAAATCTCTTATTGACCTCAATCAATGCTTTGAGGAAACTAAGCTTATAAGTGTTGGAGACATTACCATCACAGGAATATATATATATATATGTGTGTGTATTAGAAACATGTGCTTTGCTAAAATGGTCTTGGAAGAGTTTCTGCGTGCCTCTGCATCCCCTTGGATCGCTGTTGCCATTCTTTCTGTGCTGGCATTCCAGAGCTGCTGATTCACAGCCTACATCTTGTTCTGTAGCGTTCTTGCCAACTCAAAGCCTGATGCATTATTTGGCCACTTTACTTGCTCAAGTCATTCTCCCTCTATCACTGACTTGCTTCAAAATTTCTGCAGGGCCTTTCCTCACTGTATTTGATTAGATTATTTGGTTTATCCAAGATGAAGTGTTTTCTTCCATTCTTTCTTCCTTTGAGCTCAGTTTTGCAGTTGAGGCTAAGGCGACAGCTGCTGGCACACCTGTGGAGGCCTGGTGAGTTCAGAAAGGCATGGGCTAGGTGAGGAGAATGCCTAGGAAGAGTGACTAGGCCCAGGACTGGGACCCAGCTCTGTAAGCTGTCACTGCTGAGAGCAAAAACTGAGCTTTCTAGGCATGGTGCTGTGGACAGTCGCTTGGGAGTTTGGAAACTTAACAGTAGGATGTTTGCAGATTGGCATACACCCAGTTGTTTTATGTTGAACTGTATCTGCGCTAATTCATTTATAATTGCTGATGAGGTTGAATTCTTCAGTCCTGTAACACAATTTGGGCATCAAAGGCAATGTATGAGATCAGTTAGCAGCTGAGATTTCTGCCTGATTTGTAGGCTATACAAAGGCTGGGAGCAGCAGAACAGGGACTGTGCCTCACCACATGCATGTTAGGAAGGATGTTCTTCAAATTCCTGCATTAAAGCATGTGGAAAGTTAAATGACTTGCTATCCTATGGAGTTCCAACAGTGGCCAAGATCCCATCCTATTGAAATCAATGAAAATTTGCAAGTAATTTCAGTGGATCTAGGATTACTTCCAATAAATTTACGACCCTTGCCTTTACCGAGGCTGTTGTTTTTTTTTTCTCCAGCAATTTCAGTGAGAGTTCCTCATTGAAAACCCTTCCTAGGCCATGTTACAGAGTGAGGGTTCCTCCACTGAAGTGTTCAATGTGGGTAGCAGCTCTGCAGTCCTCTTCATAAGCGCACTTCACAACCCTCATTCCCAGCTTCAATGGGTGTGAATTTGGTGCCTGTAGCCCTTCAGTATTTTTTCTGTTGAAACTTCACTGTACCCCAGTGCGGTCGTGCATTCAGTGGTAAGGGCAATGTGTGCTGAGAAGGGCATGGGCAACCTCCTAAACCATTTCTGTAAGAAACTGTTTGCATGGTGCTCTCAGCGAGTGCTGGCTGCTGTCCAAAAGCCAAACCCAGCTGTCTTTCAAGAGACATATCTATAAACTGACACAGAAAGCCACCGTTACTGACTTAAACAGCAGTCATGTTATATTTGGAGCAGAAGGAGATGGGCAACGTTGGCTGTGGCGGGCATTGCCTGTAGCAGGAGTGAGTGAATCAATGCAGGATCAACAGGCTCTTGCGCTTCTCCAGGTTGGATGTTACTGGCTGCCCACAGTTCACCGTGAGATCAGCAACACCAGGCTTCTTTCTCCAACCCATGGCTCTTGGAGTCTGACAGTTGGGTGGGAATTCTCACTTTCTTGCTAACAAATGTGCTTCAAGCCTTTGAAAAACTGCTGAGCATACACTTGGCTGGCTCAGAGCCAAAGGGTACAATCTGTGGGGTTATTCTTTTGTTCTCAGCTGGTGATGAGCTTTTTGATTGCTTGAGTTCAGCCTTGGGACTAAACCAACAGAAGTCTATGGTAAGATCTATATTTCAAGTGCAAGCTGGTTATCGCAAGAGCAGATTTAAAGACCCCCTGGTCAAGTTCCTCTATGCTCTGCAGCTTCTGCCACCCCACCTCCTTTCTCTGCTGTTCTCTCCCCTGAAAACATGCTCTCAGTGGCTTGAAACCACTTTGTGTCTGACATCACAGCAGCAGAGCAGCTGCTGAGACTGGACAAGCCTACCTCCTGACACCCACACACCAAAGCTAGGTTTCTAGTGGGGTCCTAGCCAGAAAATCTGAACTTAGCTCCGAAATCTGTACCGCACTGCAGACAGGAGCTAGTTTCTCAAGAAGCCATGCACGGCCTTGCCTTACCTGCAGGGACAGAGCTCAGGTTTTCATCTTCCTTCTAGATGTTGTCCCAGAGCAGGATGCCACCAGAAACATTATGCTTTCTGTTGCAGACATCTCTTTGTGGAATTAATCCTGAAGATTTTCAGTCTGAATTATTAAAAGCAACAGCGACATTATGGCCAAAAATACTGTCTCTATCAGCAGATGGAGCTGAGGTCACAACGATCCATTTGCCATATCCTGAATAAAAGCCTTCAAGCTGAAAATAAAAAAAAAGTCCATGAGATCCTCACCAGTGCTGAAAACAACCTACTTTAGTGCTTGCTATTACTAGTAAGGCAGCTGTGCTTTCCGAACAAATACTGAATTACAGAGTTCAGTGCTGCTACCCCACGGCATAGCTCCTCTGTTTGAAGTGTTCTGATGCCCACTGTGCCTTCTCAGGGAATGCCAAGCCATGAAGGCCTGCCACACATCCTTGATGATGCCCAATCCTTTTCTTCCCATGGAGTGATAGCTGCTGTCGGTGAAGCTCCACTGCCAACCAGTGTCAAGTCAATCTTCTGGGAGGAAGAGTTCTGTTCTGTATATTTTTCTCATAATCTTTGTACTTTTCTGAGTAGAATTCCCTTTCCTGTACTTTCACTGAAGTCTTCCTGGCCAAAGAGCCATGTTCATAGTGAACTGACAGAAATTTGTACCAGGAAATGGAGCACGAAGGACAAAAAACCAAAAAAGAGCAAAATTAATCCTAAGTGACTAGTGAAAAGGGGCATAGAAGCCAAACTAAGTCAGAGATGAAGCTTCTGGGTGCCAAACATGCCATCACTAGAAATGGTATAATAGTTATGGTATTGGTATTTTGAAGACATTTGAGGGAAAAAAGTAAATAAATGGAGCTAGATACTGAGTCACTGTAGGAATACATAGTAAGAGCCATATGAGAAAAGCGACTAACTCCAGTGGCATGGATGTAATTCACTCCCAGGCACTGTGCCAACTCTGGGTCTAATGTCTGCCGAATTATTTCTGGGCCTGGTCTTTGTGGTTGCTGATGAATCTGTCTTTTTCCATCTTACTGTAACAGGGTGTTTGGCCCCAGCAGACATATGAAACTGGACAAGCAATTTATTTCAGGGAATGGGCTTAATATTCCGCACAAGATGGAAAGTTACCAGCTGGGTTATCTTGTGCACCTAATCCAAGTCAAATATTTTCATCATAATATCTATTAGACCAAGCAGAACGGAAAGGTGAATTTTTCTGTATCCACAAAACTCTGGAGCAATCAAGAAAGACGCCATATATTGTGCCATGTTTTATATTGAAACTGACACAAAGCCCTGTCAGGTTTCTGTACACTAGTGAGTCCAATTTTAGTGTAGTTTTTGCAGCAAAAATCTCATCATTGAAGGCTGGTTGTTCATCTGATCTGTCAGGGCTGGATACACTGTAGGAAGCAGAGATTGTGGGATGTCTACCTGAAACTTCCAGTTGGACTTCATGTCTTGTTAGGAAAGGCAGGATCTGAAGACATTCATCACCTCCAACCAAATTGTTCTTGCTCCTGAGACATGACTCTCTACAACAGGTGTGCAACACAGACATCCAAGTTCCTTCAGGATGGTCTACACTGGGATCATCATCGGTAGCAGTGCAAGGTGCCCAAGTGTCATCAAGATTTCTCCTTTTCTCATTACCAATTCAGTATGGAGCATCATATGGAAGTCCTAAGCCCTATTTTGTTTTCTGGTACTTCAATACTACATAGAGATTTTGCTCTTGCTATTTTCCTTACTGCTTTGTCTCGTTGCTTGCCTCTTCCTGTGGATCTCTGCTGAGACCCCAACTACTTCTCTGTGGAGAATTCCATATAATTCTCTCATCACTCTGATTTACAAGGAATGAAAGAAGGCACTTTATCCCTGAGAAGTCATCTTTGTCATCACTTGAATTGCTTTCTGGGAAGGCTTTTTTGAGGCCATCAGCAAGAAAGTAATTGCATAGCTGCATTCAGTGTATCATCCAACTCATATTTTTGGTGCCTTTACATATGAGAAATGCTTATTTTTTTTTCCTATACCTACTTGATGCAAAGGTGCAGGATGACTTTACTGCTACTAAATCTGAGGTGGGAAATGAAAATTCCCATCAAAAGGGATCTGTTGCACCCCGTGTTGTGTCTGTTGACAATTTAATCTTCAATGTGGAGCACTGAAGCATATTTTTGTTATTTTTTTTCAGGGCTGAGATTGTATCATTACCAAACCTCATGCTCCTGCTTATAGAGGTCCAAATTAATTGCAGTTGTGGTGATGGGTTTAATGATAATGATGATCTGTGTCTGTCAGGACCTGGCTTGAGACCAACTGTGCACTTTTAAGCTACCAAACAGCTAAAAGATGTTCTTTGTTAAGCTCTGGCCTGTACTGCAGGCAGACAAATGTCCTCAAGGCAAGTCTCTGTACCCTGCTGCAATGCTTCTGAGCCTTCAGAAGACACCCCAACTATACCAATTTTGTGTATGCCAAGAGAAAGGGTAAGGTAACAATAGGCAACCCGGAACACTGGCCATATCTGGGGGAACTGCAGGAAGAAGACTCAATGACTGGTGAGCAGCTTGGGAGGGCAGAACTCTGAACTAAGCATCAGGAGAGAAACAAGGATGAAGATTGATATACTAGATATAGAAATGCCCAAAAGTGGGTTTGGCTGATGGCAGCCGATTGTTGTCAGCAGCCACAGTCAGGCGTTGCTCCAGAGCACCGAGTGAGCAGACCGACAAAGTGCTTGTCCCAGCCGCTTGCCAGAGGCAGAGCATCGGCGCCAAGGAAATTGCAATAGAGGGTGTTCATATCCATTCTCAAGGTTTCTTCAGTGTTTAGCCATATCCATCTTCTCATCCTGGGGCAATCTTTCTCTCCTACGCCCCTCCCCAACTCACATACAGTGACACAAGCCTTCTGCTGAAAGCACTCTGCTCTCTTTCACTGGCCAGCCATGACCCAGAGGGACAGTGGTTATTGTGGCCACCAAGGCTATGCTAGAGCTTGCCCACACAAACACGCAGATTTATTTGCTGGTGCATTACTCCCCTCCTGCCAGCTCCTACAAGTAAGGAGGTGGTTACGGAAATCTGGGATGGAATATATGATTTCTTGAAGGGCACACTGCAGTGCCCTTCCGAGCCTTAGCTGGCTAAGCTGTGCTCTGTAGAGCACAAACAAAATGTTAAATCAAACAAAACCCTGGAAGTTTTCCTTCTGAAATTCTTCATTTTGGCAATACTGACCACAAAATACTACACCCACCATTGATTCCAAATCTGTGGGGCAGTCTGCTGTGCTAAAGGAGCAGCTAGTCCCATAGCAATGATCCAGACATTTTAACCTTTAAATCAGGCATCTTTTGAAACCAAAAGTTGTGCTTGCTCTACTCATGGCATCAGTGCATCACAAATTAAATACTCAAAAGAATAAGAGAAGATTTGAACTCACAAAGGATGCCAAACTTCAGATTTATCTATGCTACATTATCCCTATTCTGATTTTCAATGTGGCTGGTTTACTTTGTCTCTGTATAATCACACTGTAAGAAACAGGATTATCACAGAGACACACAATTGTAAACAGAATGCAAACTTTCAAGCCTTATGAAATACATATCTCTAACACTAAATGTTACTCCTAAGATGACGCCATCTTTATGCTTAGGATACATTATTGAATGTGGAATTGCATTTGATTGATAGGAGATTTGATCCCATTTCATCCACAGCCTTGATTATACAAATACATTAAACCAACTGTTTCTTTTTTAACTTGAATACTTTGATGATAACAAGTAGTTTATCCCAGAAACCTAATAAATCAGAAGGCCAGTTTAGAAAGTGATATTTTTAACACCCTCTCAAGAATATCTTATGTTGCAAACTGGGATTTGGCAGTGTGGTTGGTTGTGTCTGCAGAAAGTGACAACCTAGTGCACTGATTTGCTCTGCTGCCATGAAAAAGCCATGATCCTGGTCCATTTGTGTATATGGCATCATCTCACACCAATCATTTTCTTGTGCTCATGCCCTTGCACAGCATTAATTTTAGCTAAGAATGTTGTTCTCTCACATTACATCAATCAGGGCCAGGCAGCTAAGATTTCAGATAATATATTCAGTGAAACTTGCTTTAAAAACCTTACTGAGATTGTTTCCAATCATGTGTTCAAAGTTCTGTGTCTCAGGTAGATGGGCACTAGCACTTAGATCCGAACAGAGCAGTTTGGAATAGAACAGCCTGTTTCAGCCAGAAGGGATCTACAACAGTCACCTAGTCCAACTGCCTGACAGATTCAGGGCTGACCGAGTTAAAGCATGTTGCTACAGGCCTTGTCCAACTGTGTGTTAAACACTGGCAGGCTCGGGGCGTCCATCACCTCTCTAGGAAGGCTGTGAAGTTCCAGCGAGACCCGCGTTGCTGTAAGCAGTACAGGAAGCCAGCTTCAGTGACAGTGATGGGAGTGGGTCTGATCCAGCGACCAAGAAATCCTCTTTCCCCTCCAAGAAGCTTTTAAGGTCTCTGCACCCGTTGCAGCCTGAATCACCACAGTGGGTCCTTCCATGTCATGGGTTTGTCAATGTGCTTTGTGCTCACCTGCTCGGCTCCCCCATAAATGGAAGTGACCCCTGCTGTGGGGCTGGTATTTCTTTTGCACCTTGCACTGTCAGATGCCTGTTACAGAGATCGTCTTCCTCCAGGCAAGCCACACTTGTTAAAATAGATGAGAAATTATATTATTGTTAAACTGAAAAAGGAAAAAAATCTAAACTTGTATGGAAAATTCTAGTTTCTGAGCTGATGCAACTTCACCAAGTTAATTTAATAATTTTATAGACCTCTATAAAAGCAATATCTGCCCCACTAAGCTTAAAATAATAAATATTTGCTTTCCTTTTTGACAATTAAAATATACCTTGTTTTTGGAATGCTTTTTCGGTTACCTTTCACTTTCACAGTTGAAGGAATTAGTTTTGGAAATAATTTGTTCAAAGCTACAAACTCAGCTGAATAAAAAGCTGAATTAATGCCCTGCTTTTTAATGAACCTTAATGTTGCTGATTAAGTTTAGCTACAAGAACATGAGCTTCTAGTCCATAATTTCATTAGTGGGCTGTACCTGCAGTAGAGGATGCATGAATTTGCTTTCCCTAAGATTCTGTTTTTCATGCTTGGTACCAAAAACAATTACTCAGCTGCGACTCGAGCCCAACACAGGAAGAGATGAGGCCAAATTAAAAGCAGTGATGGAGCAATTTCAGAACTAGGAACATTTGCAATTACACGGGATGAGACTATGATGGCTAAATGGGCAAGGTAGGTTAGGAAAGCTATTTTTCCCCAAAGCAAGTATTACAAGTAATTAACTTGTGAATGTAGGAACAAAGAATTTTAAAATGTTTATATTAGTATTATTATATTTATATTGTTTGTATCTGTGTAGCTCTGAAATGTTGTAGTCAGGCCCATTTTTTCCAACTACCCCAATTTACTGTACGACCCCGTTATTTTGGAAGTCACAGTGGCTGTTTCTCAGACGTAGAACTCCAATCCTGTCAGCTCCAGAAAAGGTGAAGGATGCTGCCGGCAGAGGTGCAGCAGAAGCTGGGGTTGCTGTGGCAGGAAGCACCATCCCTCCTGCCATGCTGACTGTGGGCTGCTCCAGAGCAGGGAGCAGCTCCTCAGCACTGCCCTGCGCATCTGTGAGCTGATATTCCCAGGGTTGGTGCCAGCCATCAGTGCCTGTCCCCTGCGCTCAGCAAGAGGGGATACGGGCGGTAACTCCCCGTCCTTGCTGCCGAGGCAGGGCTGGCAGAGGTGAACCCTAATCCTCAGCCTCTTGGGCTTGAAGTCCACTTTGCTTTCAGACTTGGTCCCTGCTCCCACTCTGCTTCTTGTAGTTTGTCTTTTGTCATTCTGCTTTTGCTTCCGTTTCTTTTTGGAAACACTGTTTTGAGCCACAACTGCGTCTGTGCCTAGAATGGGCCATCTGCAGCTCTCAAGAAGCAGAGAGCAGGATGATTCTTCCAGTCCTTCTGCAAGGGGGAGTCAGGAAAAGTCACATTTGAGTGTTGTTTGTTGCTTGAGAAGCCATGGGGAGTATTATATTTGCAGTAGCACAAAGCCCAAGAGTTGAGTATTACTGGGGGCAGATGGTGCAGAGATAATTGTCTGCTAATTTGGAGAGCACAAATGCAAAAACTGTTTTCTCAGAGTTCTTGGCATCAAATATTGTGTTCCATGTGTAATATGTATATTTCTATTTATTATTATGATTTTCATATTTAACTTGAAGTGCTTTTCCCCTTAACTGAATTGTGAATAAAGCTGTAGATGAGATGCTGAAGTCTTAAATCAGACACTCAAACAAGGAAGAGTATATTGTTACAAGGACCCACAACAGGTAATTTTATCCTATGGATAAGCTCCTATAGAGAATGTTTCTCATTAAAAAAAAAAAATTGAGACCCCTTTTCCCCCCAGCTTTTCAGGAATATCTGTGTTACGTAGTATTGACGCAGGCTGTTGCCTCCAGCCAGTAAAACTGGGGCCAAACTCTGAGTGCCCCCTCCTGTTGTTTGTGTGCTCATCCATTTGAGGATATTTGTGAATTAACAATTAATTTCCCTTCTTTTGCAGAGCGCATTGAGGTGTTGCACAGCCCACACTGAGAAGCTCTCTGGAGGTGTCCGTACTTCTCTACTGGCCATAGAGGCTGCTGGAAGAGACTCCCTAGGTTCAAATTAACCTTTGAAATACTGTTCACATTCCTGAAACATCCTGTTTAAATTACTTGAATTGCAGTGAAAGGAAGAAAATGGCAAATGTGATGGCAGGGCCCAGTTCTCCAGAGACGTTCGGTTGCCTTGATCACAAAATCATCCCATCTCATCCCTCACCTGCCTTGTGCCCTGCACATCTTCTGATTCAGGCCACAGATGCCTGCAGTGGTCTCCTTGGATTTCCAGTCTGGGCTGAGGATGAGAGCGGCTGCTCTTTGGGCCCTGGCTGAGGTGACCATGCTGAGCTGTACCAATGTGTTCACGAACTCTGCTCAGTGACAGGCAGATACCATGAGAAACATCACTCCAAAGGGCTGAAGATGCAGGAACTGAACAGAGATCGCAGCTCTGGAGGTGCTGGGTAAGGTTAAAATGCAACAGGCTGATTGCAAGCTGCAGTACCACATCTGCTACAGCTGCCCTAGAGGTATTTAATGACCAAAATGAAGGGTGAAATTTCCAATCAGAAACAAATTCACTCTCCTATATATCAAGAGGGTGAGAAAATAAATGCATCTGAGGCTATGAATATTTACATATTCAATTACACACGTAAATTAGATGCTTAGACATATAAAAAGGCCTAATTTGCTTTGATAGATAACCACACATGAACTGGATCTAGAATTTGAAAATCTGGCCCTAATTCGACATAATGACTAATTGATGCAAATCAAATTGATCAGGTATTCTGCATTTAAGTGATGTTCCCTGAATTTTACAGCTGCATCGTATTTAGTGAACATTTCTGTGGGAAGAGAGAGGAAGAAATACTGATCAGAAGGGCTACAGAGCCTGTAATCTGCTTGTTCCAGAGTAGGTCATGCAGATGGCTAAAGAATCTTGAAGGCACACCAGAAACCCATGAAGAGCACACTGTGAGTTCAGTAGGAGTCACATAGCAACAGGTGCTGATGCTCTGATTATTTTTATTTGTATACCAACTGTTCTTCTGCTTTATCATGTTGTCTTGCCCGGGGAGAATTTTCACAGAGGTAAAATACAACTCTTATTCTTATCTCTAGCAAGACTTATTTCCAATGAGATTGTGCCTGATACAATCATTGTAGGCCAAACCAACTTTTAGCTAGAGGCCACTATTTTATTCCTTATTGCTTGAAAATTTTGCTTACAGCTCCTCTGTGTAACCCATTCACAGTTCAAGGCAGTAACAGACAGAAACCATCACCTTCCAAAATGACTGGGCCCTACACTCCAGTCTATCTCTCTTTTTTACCTACTAAAGTATTTGCTACTAAAATGCTGAAGGTATTCAGCTAGACCACAGAGGTGTGTTGAGAGGCTTTGGCTAAATATGGATTAAAACCTGAATTATCTCTACTACATGTACCTGAAGATTAGGATAATGCCTCATGGCATGCAGCTGAAATCCAGTAAAGATGTAGACAGAGAGTCCTAAGGCACTGCTGGGAAGACCAAAACTTTCCTGCTCATTAGAGAAATCCTTGGTATGACCAGAGGGTGGAAAGCTTACCTTGCTGCCCTTTCTTCTTGAATCCCCACGTGGAGTGTGGCCAAATCCCAGGGAGGGAGGGAAGGGCTGCAAAACAGGGAGAATGGAAGCCAACTGCAAGGTAAAGCCATGTGCAGATGTAAAGACGAACACAGAACAGTTTAACAGTTGTCAATCTGTCAGCTTTGCTGGTCCCTTCAGATCACTCTGCAGACACAGGCTGTATTTCTTAGCAGCTTGGAGAGAATAACAAAAATGTCTCCCCAGAAAATAGTTGGAAATAAGATATAAAATAAAGGGAATTAATGGAACGAGGCAAAGCAGGGTAGCAACGACTGGTACCTCTGAGGCTGAGGAAATGAATCATAATGGCAATATCACCCTCTGTGTCATTGTGCTGCTAGATGTGCCAGTGCTGGGTATTGACGGCTGGGGACTGGTCTGACCTCAAGTTCTCTCATTCTGTTGTTCTGCCAGTAGTTAAAAGCGGACATCGTCCAGCCAGGACAGCAGCTCCTCATGCTTCAGGCCCTTTGCTTGCTGGCCTGTCTTGCTTTGGCTGGTGGGAGTTCGCTTGTGGCCAGCAGCTCTTCTCCCATTTAATTTACTGGCGCTCATGTGCATGCTGCTGTGTGGCTGGGACAGCGAGGTGCAGAGGGGGTGGGAACTGAGACCTCGGTTAGCCCAAGTGACGTGCAGGAAGTTTTACCCAATGGAATTCTGCACCAACTAGGGGGCTCTAGGGCTTGTACTGGTGTGCTGGATAGGTAAAGATATACAAGAAATACAAGATGCTTTGGTTACAGTGAGTGACTAACAATGCAGTTACCCAGACTGTGCTTCCTATTTTGTTCAAATATTGTCTCTCTTAAATCCTGCAGACCACAGACTTCTTGCTTTTGGGGGCTGTTTGTGTTTCTTCCTGTATGTTCTATGCAGGGAATGTGTTTCCTGGCACTGGTAGGAAGCACTTGGGTGTTTGAATGTTTACTAGCTAGCTGGGAGCTATATGTAAACATTTCTGTACCACAAACACCTCCTACTTCCATTCCAGAGACATCACTGAAGAGTGGAACACCAAATTAGCAATTCTAAACCTGCTCATCGCTGTAGTGCTGCTCACAAAGGCTTCCTTTGGCCCAGACAGGTTAATCTCCCTCTCTAGCAGGAGGAAATTTCTCTAGTGCAATTCAGAGCAGAAACCTAAAATTTAAGTGCTCTAAATGATTCTGTAGAGTAGACCTGGCTCCAGGGGTCTGCAGAGACAGCTCCCCTAGGCCCAGGTGTCCCTGCCTTAATACCCTAAAACCGTTTTCATGTTTAAGAAAAGAATTTCTAATAACTCAAAACAAATCTCAATCACCCGAAGGACAAAAATGAGCAAAAGGAGAAAGCTGCTGATCTCACACTTCCCTGCAAAGAAAGTGAGGAAAGGGTGGAGAATCGCCCAGACACTTTCTGATTATCCTGCGAGATAGGATGGGAACAATGAGGTGGCTGGGGTGAGCCTGAACAGAGCACTTTCGCTTTGGCACTTCAGCAAATGTTGGCAGCGTTTCCTTTTTTAATGTCAACGCGGTGTGCACAGCTTCAAGGGAGGCTTCCCGAGCCACTCAGGCTAATTGATACCTCAGGGATGCGGAAGTGGAACATTATGTCCTTGATGCTACTTACAAATATTGCAAAAATGCATGGTGCCTTTGGAGGAGGGGCCAGAGGAACACAAACACTTTACAAAAGCGCTGCCCAGAAATGAGGGGATCAGCCATTGCCTTTAACGTGCACTTTGGGTTGATTGAAGGACTGTGAGGTTATGTCTTCTGCTCTGGCTTTGATGACTGAATACTGCCCTGCCTCCCGAGTTGGACCTGCTTTCATCTCATCTGGAACTGTCCTTTTGCTGACTGTATGTGCATTTTTATATGAAAGCGAGTGCTTTTTGCTCTGGATTTACAGCTGTCTGTTGCAATATTGCTTCAAGGCTTCAAAGCTGAGAGGTTTTAATTTGGTGCAGGAGCTCGTTAGCGCAGAGACATTCTCTTCCGATCTGTGGGAGCAAAGAAACGTTGCTTACCAGTAGCTGTTGTATCACCTGTGTATGTACTCAGGCTGCAGACAAATACCCATCTGTGATGCTGACACAACAGGCTGTCAGGCCACATCCTCTTCTACCTCACCAGTGCTTGCAGGCACGCTCAGGGCCTGCCCGGGCGGCGGCCATACAGGACAGAGCAATGCCCGAGCCCCCCACTGCCTCCATCAGCACCCACAGGAGATTCAGTGAGAGGAGCAGGGTGGTTAGTGGGTGTTTGGGCAGGCAGGGTGGGACAGATTCCAGCATGTTTCTCCATTTCCAGGAGAAATGCCTCAGGGCAGACTGCCTTGCCTTCCAGGGGAATGGTGCTCTGAGACTCCAGGCCCTACAAGAATTTAGGGAGGCTCATCAGAGCTCCCAAGACCAGGACCCTGTCCCCAGAAGTGACACCTCTGGTCTGCACCAACTTCAGAAAGATCTGGTCTGCTCTACATCGCTGCAGTGTATCTAATCCAACGAGGGCAGCATGTGTCCTGCTGCAGCCAGGTGGGGACTGGCAGGACTTCTCCTAACTGTATTTTCGTAATCGCACTCTTCCTGTGCACAGCAGTGACTGGGTGTAACTGTAAATAAGGATTGCTTTCATCTTGAAGTTCCAGCTGATGAAGTTTCTCCACTGCTTATGCAGTGATTGTGCCCTGACGCAGAGGGATGAGGGCTGCCGAGGGTTTGGTGTTCTTGGGAGGGCAGCTCCGGTTAACGTGTTTTCTCTCTTGCTGCTATGCTGCTTTTACAGCTTAAGTCACACTTGCAAATCAAAACTGAGTTGATGCAGTGTACCCTCAGAGTCGAATCAATAAGATCTTTTGTGCTTGAAATCCAGAGCACTTTCTAAGTTTCAACACCAGTTTCTAGGTTCTAACATCAGTTATGTTTCTCACTTGAGCAATACCACTGCATTCATTTCACTGGAAGAGGACATGTCCCTGAGGTGAGGAACCACACCAGTGCTGTAAAGGGAAAGGTTGTGATGCCTTCAACCGAAGCTCAGAAGATCCTGGCTCCCATTTGTAGCTCTCAATTACTTCACTCCTGTTCTTTATTTTACACAAGCTGTATGTTCTGCTCAGGTAAGCCACAGAATTTACAAGTGAAGATAGGGTGATGGCTGCCTGTTTTGTTTGTTTATAAATGGGACCCATGTCTGGGAGGGAAGGACATAGGCTGCAAGAGATGTATTCAGAAGAACCCCTGGAAGCTAGTCTGTGCTCACTCTTCGAAGGTAGCTGTGGTTCCTTGGCCTTTGTGAGCAGAGATACTCCAACACAACGCTCTTGGATTTGATTGATTTGATTTGATTTGATTTGAGGAGTGAGCTCTGGAGATAAGAGAGAGCTGTAGACTAGCAAGGTTTGTCCTTCAAAAATTATATCTTATCTCCATCACCAGCAAGAGCTCCCAAGCCAAGGACAGGAATGCCTGGGCTTTCCACAGATCAGCCCTTGTTTCTGGAAGCTGTCCCTGGCTCCAGCTCTTAGTCAATTCAAACGCAGTAAAATCCCTTCCCTGGGAATGTGAGTTTGTTCCTTTGACTGATAGCTGCTCCTGTCCCCCCACCTCAGCAGGCTCCGCTCCCACTGACCTTGGACAAGGACCACCTTCTTATCCCAGTGTTATGCAAAATGGCATTTTATGTATGGGGAATCCTTGAGCTATAAAGAACTTCTGAAAATGAGACAAAATCAGGATGTATATTTGTATACTGTGCTGGGCTCAAACCATGTTTAACTTTAACCAGGTTTGGTATAAAAGGGTTTGTAGCCAAGATCAACCTTGCAAATGCAACAGGAACCCATAGCAAGGTCTCAAGACCCCCGAATTCCAAGTACATATGTGCTAGAGAAGATATATTTTATAGTGTTGTTATTTTTAACCTTAATCTTTATTCACTGTATAGTTTCTTTTTCAGATCTATACATTAATTTTCAAAGAAATGGGTCATATGTGGCAAGAAAAAACCTCCCCATGGCAGGGGGTTGGAACTAGATGATCTTTGAGGTCCCTTCCAACCCAAAGCATTCTATGATGTCAATGTACACAACACTGTGGTGTCGTTTCCTTCTGCTTTTCTGGTTTACACATCATTTTTTGTGGCACAAAATAACTTCATACTGCATTTGCTGTATAAGGAATGTTCACAGAAAATGAAACCATGGTTTTGATTGCTGAAGCTGGGCACCAGGTATCTGTGGTTAATTGTAATCAGATAATATTAATGTGTCCACAAAGTGCCCTGGATTCACCAACAGTTGTTTAGAATGTGTTCAAGCTTTAATCAGCAGCGTGTGGCTGGAATAGTGATTTTTGGAGGGTGATCAGCACCTGGCTGGAACCTACTCAGAATTAAATCTTGCTGCTACTCGTGTTAGCATGCTGGGAATCAGTAACGTTGCTGATCTCACAAAAACAAGAAATGAAAGAAACCGAGTAGGGTGTGATGTCCTACTCTGAGTTCTGTCAGTAGGTTCTGAAGCCAGGAAAGGATGACAGGATGACTGAGGTTGGAAGGGACCTCTCAAGCTCATCTGGACTGCCCTGCAGAGCATGTTGCCTAGGACTGTGTAATCTCCAAGGATGGAGACTCCATCACATTCCTGGGCAGCTTGTGTCAGTATTTGGTCACCCTCACAGTGAAAAAGCATTTCCTGATGTTCAGCAAAAACGTCCTGTGTTTCCATCTGTGCTGTTGCTGTGGTCCTGTTGCTGGGCAGAGGACCTGCTGCACTGTGCACGCAGCCGGGCTGCCCTTGCGTCTTTTGTAACTTCATCCATGGTTTCTTTGAAGAACATCCAATCCTGACATAAGTATTACTAGGAACCACAGTCCACCACCAGACTAATCATAAATGCTCATACCTGTTAAATGATATGTTTTCCTGGCAACTGAAGGGCCTATTTGTCCTGCCACTTTTCCTCTTGTAGGCACTTGGAGATTGTGCTCCAGTCTGCATAGCACGTTGACTCAAACAGGCCAAGCTCTGTGGCTCTCTCCATGAGGTGTGCTTCAGACTTTCAGATATTCTCACAGCTCTTCTCCAAACCCTTCAGGGCGCAGGCCTGTGCCTGTGCATGGTGGCTACAGAGCTCTGGCAGCGGCTGAGCCAGTGTCAAACGCTGTCACGGAGCCCTCACACCTACCCATGAAAGCAGCATGTTAGAGCTTTCACTGGCATGAACAAACCCACAGAAAACGAGCGCAGGTCTGCACTGCAACTCGTGTCCCGTCACTGCAAGCACAAGCCAGGCTGCTGCCCCAGACATGGGTGCCTGGCAGGAACTCCTGAAGGGTGCACATGGGATGTAGAGAGCAAAGTCCTTCTAAAAGCTGGTTGTGAACTGTGAGCTCACGACAACTATGCCGAGGAATGGTTTCAGCTTTCCTGTTAGATCTTGTGACTCTTCCTGCTTCCTTTATTTCAGCTGGCCAAGCCAGAGAGCTCTATCCAAGCTACTCCTGATGACAAACTATGCTGAGGTCAAGAGCATGATCTCTCTAAGAAATAACACGCAGTGATCGGAAAAGCAACAGGCAGGAGGGGAAACACAAAGCTCCCCATTTTACCTGTTGACATCTCGGGGCAGGGCGTTGAGAAGGGAGAAGGCCTGGCCTGGCCAGAGTGGCTGCTCTGAGAGACACCAGCAGCCAGGCTTCAAAGCAGAGCCAAGAGAGGTGCAAGTTAGGAAGACTTCAGGCCAAATCTGTGCTGCAGATGGTTTTTGTGGGGCTGGCTTGTGATCCCAACTCAACTGAGACACAAGCAGCCCCCGAGAAGCTGTAAACAGACCTCTAGTGATCATGCTCTTGCTTTCTTTGCTTGGAACTTTGTTCCAATTTTCCAAGCCTACAGTTCTGAGCAACTATCACTTTATCTTGATGCTGGATTAAAGCTGATCATGAGTAATGCGACACGTGCTATGCATGTTATTCCTGAGGGGAACAGATGGGTTATTCAGGGGCACCCTAGGAAACTTTTGGAGAGTGTCAGTGCTGAATGCACTGTGGGCTTTTCAGGGACCCGTCTGCCCGCTGGCCTGGCAGGAGCCACTTGCTCAAGTGCAGGATTAGTCTGCATCTCTCTGGGAAGCGATAAGGAAATGGGAACATTGTCCCAGACTTGAGTGACTGGAAGTTTCTTTTGTACTGTTCGTAGGTGTTGCTGTCAGCTGCTGGCCCTCCACGTGTCTCCACTGCTGAAGGTGGGTGACTGCTGCCTTGAGGAAGTGACAGAGGGTGGTGATGGTTTCTGCCTGTGGGTACCTGCTCAGCAAAGTACTTATGGGAACAGGAGTTGAACATTGAGTTGGTGACAAGTTATCCCTGGAAGGGACACAAAATTCCTGGTACATTATTGATTTCCTGTTCAATGGCACCTAACCGGTGAAGAACCTACAAACTCTTTGTTTTTGTTCTGTGTTACCTACTGCTTCCCTCCCTGTGAGCTGCTGTAGGTCAAACCTGCTTTCTTAGTTTTGGGTCTTGCACTTCCAAAAGGATTTATGGGGTTTTGATATTTTAATACAATTCTGCATTAATAAGGGGCTTTTTTGGAAGCATCTTTAAAGTAAACACAGTACATAGAAAATGAAAGCTTATTAAAACCCAAATATATACTTTATTGGCACATCCCTGGAATTATGGTCTCCCAGAAGCGAGGGAAGTAAAGAGCAGCTTTGTGCTAGAGTATTAGCAAATGGATGATGTTTGCCCTTATTAACTGGTTTGGCTGCGTTGCTACAGCTCCCGCTTCATGAAATACTCTTTCAAGAATGGCAACTAGCATAACAAACATCAGCTAGGGAAGTATCACTGACAGCTACAGGCTGATTTACGCTGGCAATGCACTGAAAGCCACAGGTGAAAGGACAGGACTTCAGTGAGAAGGGTTTATCTGTATCAGTGCCACTGATTTACAATCCCCAAAGACCTGAGATGCAGCAATGATGGAGGAGGATTGCTGTAAATACAGTTGTTGTGGGTTTGTGTGTCCGGGTTCTGGCGGACGAGAGGGACTGCAGGGGTGGCTTCTTCAAGAAGCAACTAGAACCTCTCTGCAGGCCTGACAGAGTAAACAGCAGCTGGGATCAAGGCCAGACCTGCTGCTGACCAGGGCCAAGCCCATCAGCGATGGTCACAGCACCTCTGGGAATCACATGTAAGAGAAAAAAAACCCGCAAGCGGCTGCTTTTTGCCACCAGAGAAGGGAGTGAGAAGATGTAAGAAACTGTGCAGACACCAAGGCCAGGGAAGGGGGAGAGGGGGTGCCCCAGGTGCCAGAGAGAAAGATGCCCTTGCAGCCCCTGGAGAAACCCATGATGGAGTGGGTGGCCCGCTGCAGCCCATGGAAGAGGATGGGGACCAGAGACCCCACCAGCAGCCTGTGGAGAGGCCCCACGCTGGACCAGGTAGAGACAGATGGAAAATGCTGTGACCTGCGTTGGAGCAAGCCTCTACCAGCACTTGCAGCCTGTGGAGAGAAACGGAGACACAGAGATGAGCAAGAGAGAGATCTGCACCAGAGCAGGTTTGACAGGGAAGTGTCTGTGTGGGTGCTTGTGACCCTGGGGAGGACCAGGCTGGAGCAGTTTGGGACTGAGGGACATTATCAGTGACCCACACTGGGGCAGCTGGTGAAAAGCTGAAGCCCCTTGGGAAAGGATTCACGTTGGAGAAGTTTGTGAAGGACTGTCTCCTGTGGGTGGGACCCCACGCTGTAGCAGGGGAAGAGTGTGAGGAATGCCCAAATGCTCCCCCACCCAGCCAAGGAAAACATCTTGTGAGGAACTGACCAAAACTGAATCTGGGAGTCCTGATGGACAAGCAGCTCTCCGTGAGCGAGCAACACGCCCTCATGACCAAGAAGGCCAATGGTGTCCTGGGGTGCATTAAGAAGAGCATGGCCAGCAGGTCGAGGGAGATTCTCCTTTACTTAAACAGACCCTAGGAAAATGGAAATCCCAGTAGGACCTAGAGAAAAAGGATGTCTTTATTTGTCAAGTTACTGCATCCTGTTAGTGGATAATCAGTCAATGGCATGTAAGTTCTGAAACATTAACAGTGCCCCGTAGCTATCAGCAGCGCAGGATCAGCCATGGTGGTGTATGCCATTACATCCCACAAACACCTCACATCTCCAAGAAGGCATGGAAAAAATGTTATCAAGCCTAAACTGTAAGAAAACATGGTCCTGTTTGCATTTACGCTATTTGGAGAAGGGCATACATTAAAAATGTGATATAATCAGCCTCCAGCAAGATTGGAGACTGCTTGCCTGTCGCCACGAGCAGAGTCACAGGATCCAGGATGGACGACTTCCACATGCAAACCCCTGAAAATGCTTTAGTATGAAACTAAGCTGCAGAGCTAGCTTTACACCAGTAAAGCAGTGCTTTGGTAGTATCTGCAAAGCTCCACCTTTCTGAGTCTTAGCTTTTTCCTAACTTGCCCATTTCTACAACTTCCTGAATGGCATTTCCAGCCAATACTAAGATTCAGGTTAACAGAGTTTATAAAACAGGGTGGAAATTGCTCCCTATATCCCTGACCCTGGCAATAATTCCAGTTCTGATAGAGGAACTCCCTAGACTGGGACAGCACTTACCTCTTTCCTTCAATGTCTTCAGGGTATTACTCCTTCAGCAGGTGTGTTACAATGGGACAAGAGGCTACACAGGTTTTAACAGAACTTAGGATGTGAGTGGTTCTGCAACGCGTCCCACTGTCAGGGTGTGGGGAAGGAAGAACAGTTAATGCTAAAATACATCCTTTCGCTCATCTCTGCTGAAAAAACAGCCTCAGTTACACTGAAGAGCTGCAGCTAAGTTCCTAGCGTTGCTCCAAAAATCTCAACCAGCATTACCTTTCCCTTGGCTTAGACTGCCACCGCACGGCGAGGAACCGAGTTCCCGGCTGCTGCCCTCTCCTCCCTGCCGCTCCCCCGGTAGCTCACAGCCCAAACTCCAGATTCACCTCTGACCGAGCCTCGGGTGAGGAGACCTTCCCTTCCCCTCCCCTTCCCACCACCCATCGAGCGACTCCTGCTCCAGCTCCACAGCTCTAACAGCCTAAGGGAACCACGCTACTTCTGCACCTCGGCTCTACAGCCGGCGTCAGGAGTAG